>CM051824.1:42158870-44658870 GCA_028451465.1 Erethizon dorsatum
TAAGCCAGGAAGAGGCATCAATAGAGATGAATATAAACAAAATAAAAAGTGAATATAATAACTACTCTTAAACACAACGCACATCTGCCTTTTTCTTGATATTAGCTCTGAGCATCCACCCCGACCATCATCATTACCATCATGACATTGTTATAGAGGTCTCTAGTATTACTTCTGTGGTATATTGCAATAATGACCACATCTCTCTGACCTTGTGTCTCCACATTCTTTAGATCATGACTTTATAGCTTCTCCATTAAGAGGTTATGTGTATTTCTCCTTCCCTTGAATCTGGGCTGGCTTTGTGGCTTTTGGCCAAAAGAATGCAGTGAAAGTGATATGGTGTGTTATGTCTGGTCCTAACTCAAGAGGCCTTGAATGGTCTCTGCTTTCTCTTCTGGGGATCTGCCTGTGTGAATAAAGTAAGGCTGGCCTGATGGAGAACAAGAGTCTATGTACACCCAGTCATCTCACTTTTCTAGCTGAGGCTTCAGACATGTGGGCCCAGCCAAGATCAGTTGCATATAGCTCATGGTCAGCAGAAATGCCCACCTGCCCCATAAACTTCTGAACAATAATAAGCAACTGTTATATTAAGCGACTTCTTTGAGGCGATTTGTCAGGCAGAGATTGGTAACTTTTCTGAATTCCAACCATATACAGAAACTGAGATAGAGGATACATCAAGAAGAAGCATGTAGAGACGTGATCCATTTCAGGGTTTAAGACAGTTAACAGAAAGATAAGAGATATTCTCTGGTGTTGCAAAGAGCAGTCTGATATGGAAGCAAAGATTTAAAAGAAGTCATAATTAATTAGAAGGAGAAGTCTCAGGAATGTGTGACCTTTTCTGGGGAGATGAAGAATGGAGGGCTGAGGACAGAACTCTGGAGAAAGTCAACATTTCAGGGATGAGCAGAAAAGAAAAAGATGAGATGAAATGACTAGATATGGAAGAGGAAAACCAGAAGTGAGTGGCATAATGGAACAAAGGCACGATGAGAGTTTAAAACTACATTATTTCCTTACAGAACTAGGAAAACAATCCTGAAATTCATATGGAATTAGAAGAGACTCACAATAGCAAAAGCAATCCTGTGCAACAAGAACAAAGCAGGAGGCATCACGAACTCGGACTTCGAGTTATATTACAAAGCTACAGAGAAAAACCAGCCTGGCACTAGCACTAAAACAAGACATGTGGATCGATGGAACAAAATAGAGGATGTAGAAACAACACCAGCACATTCAGCTATCTGATCTTTGACAAAGGGGCCAAAACATACACTGGAAGAAAGACAGCCTCTTTAATAAATGGTGCTGGGAAAACTGACTGACCACATGCAGAAGACTGAATGTAGACCCATATCTCTCTCCATGTACTGAACTGAAAATATGGATCAATTATCTAAATGTTAAAACAAAAGCACTTATTCTGCTGGTAGATAAAATAGGTGAAATCCTTGAAGACATAGGCTTAGGCAAGGACTTTCTGAACAGAATCCCAATTGCACAAGAAATAGTACCAATATTCAATAAATAGGATAATTATAAAATTAATAACCTTCTGCACAGCAGAAAACAACCAACAGAATGAAGAGACAACCTACAGAATAGGGAAAATTTTCGCCAACTATTCCTCAGACAGAGGATTAATATCTAGAAGATATAAATAACTCAAAAAATTAGACCCCCCCATGAAAGATTGAATCAAAAAACAGGCAACTGAAATGAATAAAACACCTTTTAGAAGTACAAATGACCAATAAATACATGAAAAAATGCTCAACATCTCTGGCTATTAGAGAAATGCAAATTAAAACAACACTGAGATCTATCTACTCTAGAAAGAATGGCTATCATAAAGAAATCAAATAACAAATGCTGGAGACGCTGCAGGAAAAAGAGAAACTTTTCTACATAGTTTGTGGGAATGTAAACTAGTACAACCACTACAGAAATCAGTATGGAGATTCCTCAAAAAATTAAAACCAGAAATTCCATTCAACCCAGCTATTCCCCTTTTGGCGTCTTTCTGAAAGGGTGAAAGTTATCATATTACAAATATACATGCATACCCATGCTTATAACAAGCACAACTCATAATAGCTAAATCTTGGATGTGACATATATGTCCATCAACACATGAATGCATAAAGAAAATGTAGTATTTATATACAATGGAATAATACTCCGCTATAAAGAAAGATAAACGAGGCATTTGTAGTAAAATAGATGCACCTTGAGACCATAATATTAAGTGAAATAAAGATACACAATCTTAAATATTGCATAGCTTCTCTTATACAAGAAACCCAAAATATAAATAAAGAGAAAATAAAATATACATATTAGGAAATAGGGAGATAGATCTTTTGAAAAGAGAAGGGGACCAAAAGATGGATGGGGAAGGGTATGAATACAAGAATTAAGGTATGTGGGGCCGGTGAGATGGCTCAGTGGTATAAGCGCCTGCCTTGCAAGCGCGAGGGCCCGAGTTCGACTCCCGGATCCCATATACGAAAAAGGGGCCGGTGATATCGCTCAGCGGCACGGGTGCCTGTTGGCGCACGAGGTCCTGAGGTCGACCCCCCCGGTACCACAAAAAAAAAAGAATTAAGGTATGTATATGCACCAACTCTTCACGAAGAATGTAATCATTATGTACTGCAAATGTATACTAACAAAAAAATAAAAACTGAACCAGGCGTGGTGGTGCACACCTGTAATCCCAGCACTTGGGAGGCTGAGGCAGGAGGGTTGCCATGAGTTTGAGGCCAACCTAAGCTACATAGTGAGTTCAAGGCCAGCATGAACTACAGAGCAAGACCCTGTCTCAAAAAACAAAAAAACAAAAACAAAAAAAACACTGAAAATAAAAATTTTAAAACTACATTATTAATGTGAATAAGATAAAAAAAAATGTCCAAAGCATTCTTCCATATCTAGATGACTCTGTGCATTGGCTGTGGGGGGGAATGTGAGATAAGCCTAGGAAAGGAGGTGACTTATGTGCCATTCCAAGGAGTCTGGATTTTATCCTGAAGGATTTTAAGCAATGGTGTGACTTGAGCAAGTTTCTGTTGGAAGATTATTCTGTACGAATTCAGGGGATGGACTGATTGGAAGGAGCAAGACAGAAGTCAAGAGGACTGGTTTGGATGTTCTCCAAGAAATGCAGCTGAGAAGGATAAGTGCCTAAACTGAGGAGGAAAGGGGCATGCGCATGAAGAGGAAAGATGGGTTCAAGAAAAAGTTGGGAGATAGAGCTGGCACGATTTTGTGACTCTATGTGGAAGGTCAGATAATAGAGAACGAGTCTTAGTTTGGGGGCTTAGGCAGCTGGTAAGATGATCTAATATAAATGGAAGTAAATGTATAGGGGAATATCCTGGCCCCACTACCCTGTGACTACCATATAAAGTTATTCTTCCTTAGCACACCTAAGTCATCATAGTAAAGAGTCAGCACTGGAACTACTTGTTGGAAATCTGCTCTTGTCTGCGTCCTATCTACTGTTTCTGAGTGTTTTTGAGTATCCCTCAGTTGAGCTACAAAACAAGCTCCTTGGATTTTCCCCTCTAGCTTTCTCATCTTACTGATTTGCTTCTGCTGCTGAAACCCTTCTGAGATTCCTGCTTGGGCAGAATCAGCTGACTTTTTTTTTGGTACTGGGTATTGAACTCAGGATCTTGCGCTTGCCAGGCAGGCGCTCGTGCCGCTGAGCTATATCTCCGGCCCTCAGCTGACTTTTGAGTGACTTTCGCTGATGGATCACTATTCCTACCTTAGAAACAGGATTCTGTCATTGCTGCCCAAGTCCTGAAATGGGGCGCTTCTTACCTTGACTTTTCAGCCTCTATGTTGCTGCTTGGCTGGGTATCTGGTGTTGCTATTCGCTACCTCCATGTGACAGCAGCAGCTGCTCTGCCTGTGGAATGACTACAGGATTCTCCATGTCTCAGATTCAGACTCAGTTGCTTAGACCTATTTCTCCTCCAGTTCAAAGCACTCCCCTCTCACATTCCTTGTCCCAGGAGAAACCACTTCAAGGGTTGACAGAAACATCCCCTCTCTGCAGGGAAAAGTTCCACCCCCTTCCACCAGCATGTGGTCTTGTTCCTTTGCTCACAAGATGCAATCACAAGACAGTTGAAAGTTAGTATATTTCTCAAAGGCTGGGTCACTCACTATTATCCATGGTCACCTTGATAAATTGGGTTTACAAGGAAAGATGTGACATTCAAGTGGATACAAGTCTCGAATGTGAGAGGGGGAAGATCATATAGCTGAAGATCAGTGTGTAGGTGGTAATAGAAGTGATGGATAGAAGATGTGCTGGAGCTGGTGAGGGCTGATGGTGTGCATTCTTCCCAGCTTCCACAATCAATGATTAGTAGTGTTATATTGACGATAGTGAAAGTATTTACACTATGGAAATCAGCACACACTACAAGTCAGCCCTCTTCCCAACAAAAGAGCTGTACATGATTGTGGGTGAGGATGAAATCATCCACAGAAAGTAGATACAATGAGAGGAACAAAGTCTGAGAGGAAACACTAAGGAACTAACATTTAGGGAGTGGACAGGGACAGAGAAATTATAAATAGAACAAAAATAAGTGTTCAGGAGGCAGCAAAAAGTTGTGCAATATATACTACAAAAGATTTTGCAAAATAATTTGTGGTGTATGTATCTCAAGGTTTCCATAAATAAGGACAAATTATAGGATGAAATGCAATCATTCAAATGATGGTTATTCTTCTTTTGTTAAAGCTATTAAAGTACAGTATTCCTAAAAGCAATTTTAAGCAATCATAAGGGTTGGTTCATGTTGCTTTATGGTGAAGCCTGTAAGTGCTCAAGGTTGTTGAAATAACCAGCCAGCGATTTTTACCCTAGTTATCTTGGTCAATAATTGAATGATATAACTCATATAATATTGGACAACTGACCTATTCAAACTTTCTGTCCAATCAAATAGACTTAGTTATGAACATTGAGCCATATTATTTTGGAACTAGAAAAGACATTATAGGGCCGGTGAGATAGCTCAGCGGCATAAGCACCTGCCTGGCAAGCACGAGGTCCTGAGTTCGACTCCTGGTACCCACATATGAAAAAAGGGCCGGTGATATCGCTCAGCAGCACAGGTGCCTGCTAGTGCACGAGGTCCTGAGTTCAACCCCTGGTACCCACAAAAAAGAAAAAAAAAAGACATTATAGGTCATCAATACCTTAATTAGCAAGCTAAGGAAATCCGTATTCAGAGAAGTAATATGGCGTGTGTTATGTTTTAGATCAAGAACATTCCCCTAAAGCTTCATGCAATCAGAGGTAGGGCTTTTGGAAGGTGACTGGGCCATGGGGGTGTTATAGCTAACTTGCCACTAGGAGATAGGGTCTTGCTGGAAGAGGCGGGTCACTGGGGCATGACCTGGAAGGGTACATCTCCCTCCTTGATGCCTTTTTTCTGTCTCTGCCTCCTGCTGTAACCAAGGGAAATTAGAGTATCTGGAGTCATTTTGTTTTGTTTCTAGGAGTAGTGTGTTGGTCAGGAGTTTTCTGGTTAAGAAATCTTAGTGCTAGCTTGTTTTGCTTGTCCTGAGTAACTGGAAAAGATGTGACTGCTTGATGGGTCTAGATTTTCCATCTGATTCTAAATCACAGATACTATGCAGTGTTAATTTAAAATACGAAAATACCTATTAGAAATAAGTACTACAAAGGATAACTTGGGTAGTATGAGGAGTTCAAATCTATCCCCTAGTACTACTTTCCTCTTAACTTCTTCAGGGGACCTGGGATTCACAGGATCAACTTACCAGACAGCCTCATTTCCTGACTCGCTCAGAAGCTCATGAAACGCTTCCACGGCTTGGGAGTATGGAGGAGACGATTCAGCTCCCTTCCCTCATCGGAGAGGGTCAAGAGAGAACAGCTGCTAATTGAATTTTCTTACTTTTGACTTGAGTGTGGATGTGGAACACCTGCAAAGCTAGATTTCCAAATCAGGACCCTTAAGACTCCCTAATTACTATCATTTCTCTAGTGAGCCAGACACCCAGCTTCTCTTACTGCCCTCCAGGAGCCAGGATGTCAGTGAAGTGACCAGACCTTAGTCCTTATTGTCATTCTCTTATATGCATGACTACTTCCACCCGGTGCTCTTCGGGACTTAATTTATTAATTTCTCAAAATGACATCTAGTGGGTGTGGCACATGGCCCAGTCATCCCTGCTTCTTTCAGATACTGGCTAGCTAATGACCCTGGGTTCAGAATCATTCTCTCTTTCCTTTAAAATTTTGTTTCTCATTGCTGTCATTTGAATTCTGTATATTTTGGGGGAGTAGATTTTCATCTTTTCAAATGAAGTAAGTCATTAAAGGAAATTATTCACATTTCCATTTTTCAAAATATATTCTCTTTCTCATGTGGGTGTTATTCCTGAATAAATTGGTTCAGCAGTAAACGTAAAAAAATGCTTGAGATAATCTGCCTCACTAGATTTTGTTTCTTAGTTTCCCAGTAGATTAAACATTTTGCTCCCATTGGTCTCTTATTTGTACCTTTTAATCTGACTCTTTAAAAAATATTTATTTAGAAAATGACATAGTAAAATGATAGGAAATTCTAATTGTGTTCTATGTGACATAATCATGATACTAAATTATTGGCCATTAGTTATAGTTGGTGCTACTAATACTTTTACATATTAAAATTCTATGGATACATCAGTTTCTTCTTTAATGCGTCATACATACTATCATTTATTTCAGACTTCTTACCTGTTTTCTATATCTTGCCTTGCAAATGGTTAATGTATAAAAAAGTTCTAAATAACATTTCAATGCCACATTTCTGAGGTCATCCAAATATTATAATATTCTAGTAAAAGGCTTAGAGAGCCTTAAATGGCCAATGACATGTTGAGAAGTAAAGACTTGGGAAACTTGTCAATGTTTGTCCTTTGAGCTTGAACAAATAATTTAAATCAGTGGTTCCTCATGATGTCAGGTGATATTTCTGAAGGTGTATGGCACAAAGAGAGAAATAATATCAATGTATGGAGTTTTCATAAAGTAATATTTATTCAATTTAAGAAAAAATAAAATTTATAGTTTTTCCACTTTTTGTATTGTTTAAATATTTATTATATTATGACATGATGGTGAGATGACATAGATCATAAATTTTCTCTATAAAATCTTTACTTGACAAAGTAAAAGTAAAATGATTCTTGCGTTAGTCTCCCTAAGTTTATCTGGGCATTTATAGATTATTGGAATCTTAACGGCTGGGCACTAAACAAGTTACTTCCCTGTGTTCATTTATCTGCTAATAATATCATCCCTCAATATCTCCTACACTCAACATCCCAGTGGAATTTACCATTTCCAAAATCAATTTAGAAATTCAAGGTCACAGCTAAACTGCCATCTTCTTCCTTCCCAGTTATCATGCATGGTTTTTGTGATAATTACCCTCAAGATTTATATGAAAACAAATCCCCAGAGATACATTTGTACATGCATATATGAATTCAATAAAAATTTCTTGAGTGCCTTGGTATTGAAGAAGCTGCAGTGCCTAAAATAAATGAGTCCCAGCCCCTTTGAGGTCATTTTCTTTTGGGGTAGGGGGAGAGTTTTGGGGTAGGATGAGGGTAGGGGAAAATTAATAATGAACAAGGGTAATAATGAGCAAGGGTATGAAAAACACATACCCTTAAGTGGCAGCAATCCATGCAGCAAGAAATATGAGGTCGTGGAGCAGTTTGAAGGTTATCTTTCTGACCTCCAGAATGTCTGGTGGTGCAGTGGAGGAAGAGAGGGTCACTTCGTATGGTCCAGGTACAGCTCCAGGAAGGAAGTAAAGTTTGAAGGGAGCTCTGAAAGATCAAGAGGACCTGTTTCTGAAATAATTGGGCAAAAGTGTTTCAGGGATACAGAACAGCATGTGCAAAGGCCCTAATGCAGAATTTGGTCTTGTAGAGACCAGGGATATGGAATAAGGAGACAAAATAAAAAATTTTGTTTTGAACATATTAATTTGTAGGTGATTATTGACATCCATGTGAACATTCTACTTACGCAGCTAGATATATTAGTTCTAAGGATATAGATAAAATTCAAGAAGTGTCAGCATATAGATAACATTTAGCCAGGCAATGGGCAAAGAGATAGAGCCAAAAAGAAAATGAATGACCCTGTGTGAATCCAACCTTTATACACTGAGTAATCATGGTCAAGCAATCAGCGAAGGAGACTGATTGGGGAAATCCAGGGAAGTTTAGAGATGAAAATGATTCAAAAACAAGTGGCCAACCATGCTGAAATGCAATTTTGGTAGTTTTCTTGGTATAAAAATTCTCTTGTGTATGTTGTTAATTTAACAAACCTGCAGGTGTAATAAATGCAGAGGTGGCTCCTTTTACTTGATTCAGGCATTGCTTAATTAAAATTAACCTCAGTTACACACTGACCTTCATTGCTTGGGTTGGGCATGGATCCCTGCTTACAGCTTCCACCTTCTTCCAAAACAGACTGGGCCCCAGGACTATGAGCACTGCTCTAGTTTTTGTTAACTTTCTCCATCTAGGACAAAACAGCGAGTTCAGCCCCCTGACACAGGGTTCCCTTTTAATCAGTCTTCAACTCTAAAGGTCTACTTTCCTCTCATGCAGGGAAAAAATATAAAATTTTTGGACCCTCTGGGTCTGCTCAAATTCCAGGACAAATTCAATACAGTCTCCATCTACTTAATCAATGTACAGAAAATTTACTTTGCATAGAATGGTATTTACTTTCCATTAATGAAGTCAATGAATCATCAGATTCTTCACCCTACGTACACTTTTTAAAAGAATGCTGCTATTTTGAAAGAGTGTCCCTTTTTCTTCTAAGGGTATGAAAAACACATTTGGAAAAGCAGAACATTTGGAAAGCAGCTTCCTATGATGTGTCTCACATTCTTCTTTGATTGAGTGGTGGTTGTGAAGATAGTCTGGAAACTGCTCTATCTTGCCAGAGAAGTTCTGCCTTCTGTTGCATTGTATTGCATTCTTCATTGTTATTATTCTACTTTGATATAGTGTTTGGGCAGAGGCATAAGACAGAACAAGGATATTGGACTAGAATTTGAGATAACTTAAATCTGCTGCCAGCTCTGGGCAAGTCAAAATCTCTTTGAGTTTCAGAGTCCCTCAAGTAAATAGGGCAGGCTGATGTATTAACCTGCACTAGCTGTCTGACACGTTAAAGTCTAATTTTCAAAGGGCAAACTCATATCTTAGCAAATGCAATATGAATATGTTGAAGATTTTATCTGAGGCAAACATTAAGATGTTAAAACTGCTCCAAAAGAGCATTTGAGATTGTGTATATGTGTACGAATTTTAATAAATACTATAAGATTGATGAGTTAGGTACAGAAACAGTTAATATCCAACAGAATAATAAACTATAATCTTAGTGCTTATCTGCACTACTGGACAAAAATTATTTGCATCTTTACCAGAGGAAAGAATTCAAGTTAACATCTACATCTTAGAGTTGTAAAGCTGACAGAAAATCAAGACCCACACTCCACTGAACAGACATAGTAGTCTTCTCTGCCTATTTTCAAATGTCAGATGAGTTTTCTGACACACACACATACACTATATGTAATACTGGTTAGCATTTCTTGAGCATTTACTATGTGCTGGGAAACGCATGCGTTATCTCTTTGGATGCTCACTACCACACTGGGCTGTATGCATTTTTATTAACCCTGTCTTACAGGAAAGAAGACTGAGGCTCAGAATGGTTAATCAACTAGCCAAAGGTCATAAAGCTCTTAAGTGGCAGGGGTGGCAATCAAAACTGAGATCTGACTCTAAATTTTTTTGAGCTTCTGCCTATTACTATTATTATTAATTATTATTAATAATTATTATATTATTAATAATAATAATTATTATTTTGAGCTTCTGCCTATTATTATTATTATTAGAGTCAAGAGGACTCTCTCCTTGTGTCCTTCCCTCCTCTCCCTTTCCTTTTCTTCTCTCCTTTCTCAGATGTTCTCGTTCCCTCCCCTCATCTTCGCTTTCCTTTTACCAGGACCCTGGAACCAGACATCTCTTAAACGGTGAGACCTTAACCTCATCTTACTAATCTAGATAAACTACCGAATTTAAATAAGACTTTTTTTGTTTTAATCCCAAGCCTCAGTTTAAGAGGGTATTGAGGATGAGAGGTTAAACTCAACCCTAAAAGTCTAACTCCTGGTCTGTACGCCTTCCAGCATATCACTGAGTTTCTCTGTGTCTGTGCCATCAATATGATGTTATGTTTCGGTCCCATTTTTGCTCAGCAATGTATCGAGGGACTCAGAAATATGCCAAGATGAATCATTGCTGTAGTTTGTTCATGACGAGTAAAGTAAGGTCTTGTAACCACCGAGGCTGCCAAAGAGAATGTGCCGTGGTGAATAAAATAAAAAGCCCAGACTTCACCAATGTGTAGTGTCCTCCTTTGCTGTCAAGATAACACAGCAAACACAAATTACAAGGAAAATCATCTCCAGTCATTTCCATAGAAAACCACAGCTTTTACATTCTATGTCCCTGGGAAAGAAACAAAACATCGTCCGGTAGGAGATAAGGTTGGTGGGGAAGAGAGATAATGAACTTGGTGAAGGTGGCTAGAGACCTTGCTGCTACACTAACAATGCCTTCTCCAAGCTCCTTAGTGGAAAAATTAAATGCAATGCCAGATTTCCTTTCCATTTAGCCCGGGAAGCTGTGCTTCCTGCCCCTCTGCACACTCTCCACCCTGGTTTCCTCTAGTCCTGCTGTCTTGGCCGTGCACATCAAGGAGGGAAGCGAGGTGGGAGCTAACATGGCACTCACCTCATCTCAGGGAGGAAGGGCTCCCTTTAGGATGGGTGGGCCTTGAGAGCCCCACTGAGCAAGCCACATACACATTCTGTAAGGCAGATTCTCTAGTTTTAGAAGATTCTGGGTTTAATTTCCTTTTGTTAGGTCTGTACTTTTACAGATGGGTGTTAACTTGTATTTAGTCAGCTGCACTACAAGGAGGGCTAGTATCTCCCCTGGGGCCAGAGCATTAAATAGGGTGTTGTCCCGTACTCAGGTCTGGGGAGGACAGCACAGGTTTGGGAGGGGAAGGTGAAAAATGGACAAGTGTGTAAAGGTAGAAGGTAGATTTGTGGTTGCCAAAGGCTGGGGACCGGGAAGAGTGACTGCTAGTGGGTCTCTTTTCTGGGGTGATAAAAAAACTCTGGAATTAAGTAGTAGTGATAGTTGTACAACTTTGTAAATATATTCAAACCACTGAGTTACATACTTTCAATAGATGAATTTTATAGTATGAATTATATTTCAGTAAAAGGAATTTGGAGATAAAAAAAAGGAGAAACAACACATTTTAGAACAATATTCAGTGCTGTCAGAACCAGCTACTTTCTCCCAGGTATCCTACCTGCATATCATCTATCTATATATATATATATTTTTTTTTTGGTACCAGGCATCGAACTCAGGACCTCACACCTGCCAGGCAGGTGCTGATCATCAATATTTTTAAGTGTCTTATATATTTTCATTCTTGTAGTAGAATAATGGTCCACTGTGTACCACAATTCATAAAGGGATATCTCCAATGTTGATTTATGAATGTTCCATTTTTTGTTATTATCCATGTCAAACAAGGGCAATTTAGCTTTTTTCCCACTTTGCCATTAATCTTGGTTTTCCATAAAGCTCCTTCTGGAATATATTCCCACTGTCCTGGACTATGTACTCAGTTTCCTGTTGTAACTCCGTGCCTTTTCCCTTATAATTCCAGCTTGCTTTGTCCCCTTAGTAAGTCTCTCAGTTCTCTTTCTCTCCCCTCCCTTCCCCTCCCCTCCTCTCTTCTCTCTTTTTCTCTTCTCAGGCCTTTGAACTAAACTACATTCCCAGCCCTTTAAAACTTTTTTAGTTTAGGGACAAGGTCTTGCTAAATCACTAAATTGTCCAGGCTATACTCAAATTTGCATCCTTCCTCAGCCTCCCAAAGTGTTGGGATTGCAGACATAAACCACCATGCCCAGCTCTCAAGCTTTTCTCAACCATGCCTGCTCTCTGCTCACGTAACTTATTCTTCTCAGTCATCAAATCCAGCTTTTCTGATTTCATCCATGCTTCTACTGCTAGACAGATTACCCCATTTTTAATGTTTTTTTTTGTCTACCTGACTCCTGTGCTAGACTCTGAGCCCCTGAGGTCTGATACAGTGTCTTATTAATTTTTGACTCCCTGTTGCCTCTGCTTGGCAGGTACAAGTTGTAAAATATATGTTAATTGGATTTAATTGAAATGCTGAGGCTCTGAAGAGCAGTGCTGAGTGTGTCTCTGCTTCTGTGGAATTACTCCCCTTAGCACTAATTGCAAGAACTGGAATTACTGGGCCACAGGGCACAAATGTTTCTCTGTGCTTCAGACACTGCTTTATCAAAGGTGGTATTAATTTGCAGTGCCAAATGAAATGAATGAATGCACCAGTATTTCTGTCACCTTGCCTCCCTATCATTTAAAAAATGTTAATTTAGTAGGTGTCACATAATATTTCAAGGTTGCGTTAATTTGCATTTCTTTGATTATTACTAGGGTTGAACATTTTCTCAGGTCTATGTCTTGTTTTCATTTCTCAGAGGAATTTCCTATTCACATTCTTGGATCATTCATCTATCAGAATGATGAAATATAACATTTGTGTAAGCTCCTTTTATATTTTATTTATGATCCTATAATTGGTCACCTTTGATATAATATTTTTCATGTTTTTTCTTATGTTTTTCCTAGAAATCTACCAGCAGACTTTCTTTTAGTTGTTATTAGCCAGAACTGTGTCATATGGTCACACTCAGCTACAACAGTGGCTGGGAAAGTATTTAATTTTTCCTATTTTTGTAGTAGAAGACAGAAGGGAGAACAGCGTTGAGAAAGGCCGCTGATTAAATCAGCCTATTATGTATTTATATATGTGGTCCTTCCTCTTATATTTTCAAAACTTATTTTGTAATAGATACATGTATTTAAATACATATTTATTTATACAGTTGTACTTCCTTTCACAACAATGTTTGTAAATTATTAGTTTGGTTTTTTTGTTGTTGTTTTTTATGCGGGTACCGGGAGTCAAACTCAGGACCTCGCACTTGCCAGGCAGGCACTTACGCCACTGAGCTATATTGCTGGCCCTTGATTTGTTTTATTACTGTACTGGGGATGGGACCCAGGGGCTCATGCACAGTAGGAAGCCCACTAACACTGAGCTACATCTACAGTCCTATTTTTTAATTTTTATTTTGAGACAGCAACTCACTAAGTTGCCCAGGCTGGCCTCTAACTTGTGACGCTTGTACCTCAGCATCCCAAGTAGCTGAGATAACAGACATTTATCACCATGCCCAACTATCAGGCCTTTTAAAGTCCCTTCATTTGATTCCATTAATCTATGATCTAGTTAGTTCATTATTTAAATATTTATTCTATTATAGTATTGATTTTAATGGCTGATATCAATAGTAACTTTTCACTCCATTTATTTTCTGTACTCCCTGCTAATGATATTCTCACTATTTTATATAAAGATTTTTAGATAGAATGGGGAATTAAAAATACTTATTTTTAGATTGAAATAGTATTAAATCTGTAAATTTAATTAAATTCAAATACAATTCTACTGGATGGTACAGACATTTTGATGTTACTACATCTTTTCATCTTGGAATTGATTCTCCATTTATTTGAATAATCTTTTAAATGTTCTAACAAAATTTGAATTTTTCCTTTTTAAAAAATCACATTACATAGTTCCTACTCATTCTAAGTTTGGAAATTTGTGTGTGCATATATGTGTGTAGATGTAAATCTGGCCTCTTTTCTTAATATATTATCTAACTGGTAATTAAGGGTATATAAAAGTCTTGTATTTTATGGCTACCTTGAAAATTAAACTGTTAAGAGACCAAAATGGTGGAGTAGTGACTAGCTGCAAAATACAGCCTCTCCAGGACCTGGAATTGAGACATCTGGCAAACAATAACTTGGTGAAGAGAAAAAGAGAAGTAGATACCCAGGAATCAACAGGGAGCTTATAGGAAAACTAGAAACTACAAAGAAGCTGGAGAAACAGAACATAATACAGAGAAAAGACCAAAGCAGCCTGGAAAGCTGCTAGCTCCTAGGGAGGGAGAACCATCTCCACTGATACAACATAAGCCCAGAGAAGGCTGCCAGTTCCAGGGAGAAACAATGGACTGGGCCAGCAGTGCTAATCCCAAGAAAAGCCCATGCAAAAACAATGTGGGGTTTTACTCTGACAGTGACTCTTTCTGCATGGCAGGCTGAAATTGGAGAAGAAATCCAGTACAACACCTGTCATATTGGAGAGGTTTTAATTAGGAGCCATTTTGGGAAGGGGTTAATTGTTTAAGACTGAGCCACAGAACAACTATAATTCAGGGTTTCCGGTATCAACTTATCACAGTGACTGATTGAGAGATGTCTAATAGAGATAGTTACAAATAGAGTGTGGGCTAGACACAGACCTCCTAAGAACTATAAGCAGGTTGAGAAGGACACAGAGGGTTGGTTGCACCCTCTGTGGGGAGAAGCCAGACTAGTCGTGTGTGGCTAAAGCTAATCAGAAGAGGCAAAGAAGGTCGCTACATATTGGTTAAGGGAACAATCCAACAGGAAGGGATAACAATGCACCAAACAATGGAGCACCCAACTTTAAAAAACAAATTCTACTGAACATAAAAGACCACATAGGGCCGGTGATATGGCTCAGCAGCATAAGCACCTGCCCGGCAAGCGCGAGGTCTGGAGTTCGACTCCTGGTACCCACATAAAGGAAAAAAAGGACCGGTGATATCACTCAGTGGCACAAGCACCTGCTGGCAAGTGTGAGGTCCTGAGTTTGACTCCTGATGCCCACATTAAAAAAAAAAAAAAAAAGACCAGATAAGCATCAACACAATTATAGTGGGGAGCCTCAATACTCCACTGTCATATACAGATCAACTAGACAATAAATCAAGAAAGAAATATCATAGTTGAGACAAATGGACTTAATAGGTATCTACAGAGTGCTCCACCCAACACAGAGAATACACATTTTCAACAGTCCAGGGAACTTTCTCCAAAACAGACCGAATACTAGTCCATAAAAGATGGTCAAGTAAATGCAAAAGAATAGAAATTAGTCTATGCATATTATCAGATCACAGTGCATTGCAACTAGAACTCAGTGGCAAAAGAAATCATTCAAACACATAAAAATTAAACAATACACTATTGAATAATCCATTGGTCACAGAAGAAATCAGGAAGAAATTAGACAGTTCCTAGAATCAAACAATAATGTTGGTACAATATACCAGAACTTATAGGATACAATGAAAGCAGTCATAAGAAGGGCATTTATAGCTATGAATGCTCACATTGCAAAAAGAGAACAAGTCTAAATAAATATTCTAATGATGCACCTCAAAGTCCTAGAAAAGCAAGAACAATCCAAATCCAAAGCTAGTACAAGGAAGGAAATTGTAAAGATCAGAACAGAAATTAATGAAATGGAGACTAAAATAATAAAAGACTCAATGACTTGAAGAGCTAGTTCTTTGAAAGAATGAACGAAATAGACAAACCCTTAGCCAATTTTACCAAAAAGGAAAGAAAAGACCCAAATCAGTGCAATTAGAAATCAAAAAGATGAAATCACAACAGACACCTCCAAAATCCAGAAGACTATTAGCAACTATATCAAAAACCAATGCTCCAAAAAAAATTTCAGAATTCAGAAAAAATAGATTTTTAGATACATATGAATTACCAATGCTGAAGCAACCCTGAATAATTCAATTATAGGCATGAAATTAAAATAGTAATAAAAATTCTACCAACTAAGAAAAGTCCAAGACTTGATGGATTCATTGCTGAATTCTACAAGAACTTCAGGGAAGATCTAATGGCAATACTCCTCAAACTCTTTAATGAAATTGAAAGGGAGGGAGTATTTCCAAAGTCATTCCTGGAAGCTATCATTACCCTGATTCCAAAATCAGACAAGGATCCAACCAAAAAAGAAAACTATAGGCCAATCTCTTAAATCTACTAAAAACCATTTGTGACAAACTTACCACCAACATCATACTAAATGGAGAAAAGCTGAGAGCTTTTCCCGTAAAATCAGGAACAAGAAGACAAGGATGTTCACTATCACCACTATTATTCAACATAGTCCACGAAACATTAGCCAGAGCAATCAGGCAAGAGAAAGAAACAAAAGGGGTGTGCACAGGAAAAGAAGAAGTCAGATTATAATTATTCGTGGATGACACTCTACATAGAAGATAACAAAAATTCCACCAAAAGACTCCTAGAATTAATAACCAAATTCAGTGAAGTAGCAGGATACAAAATCAACACACAAAAATAAATAGCTTTCCTGTACACCAATAATGAACTCACTGAGACAGAAATTAGGAAAACAATACCATTCACAATAGCATCAAGAAAATTAAATACTTAGAAATTAACTTAACCAAGAAAGTGAAAGACCTCTACAACAAAAACTACAGTACTCTGAAAAATGAGATTTAGGAGGATATCAGAAAATGGAAAGATATTCCTTGTTCCTAAAGAGGCAGAGCCAATATTGTCAAAATGGCCATACTTCCAAAACTGATATGCAGATTTAATGCAAACCTAATCAAAATACCAATAGCATTCCTCACAAAACCAGAGAAAACAATCCTAAAATTCACATGGAACCAGAAGAGCCAAGAGACCCAGAATAGCAAAAGCAATCGTGGGCAACAAGAACAATGCAGGCAACATCACAATCAGACTTTGTTATGTTACAAAGCTACGGGGATAAAAATAGCATTGGGCTCGCACAAAAACAGACATATGGCTCAATGGAACAGAGTAGAGGATGAAGAAACAATCCCAGTCACATTCAGCCATCTGATCTTTGACAAAGGGACCAACAATATATGCTGGAGGCAAGACAGCCTCTTTAACAAATGGTGCTGGGAAAACCGACTATCCACATGCAGGAGACTGAATCTATATCCATAACTCTCACCATGTACTGAACTAAAATCAAAATGGATCAAGGATCTAAATGTTAAAACAGAAATACTTAATCCGCTGGTAGATAAAATAGGTAAAACTCTGAAAGACATAGGTGTAGGCAAGGACTTTCTGAACAGAACCCCAGTTGTGCAAGAAATAACATCAAGAATTGATGGATTGGATCATATCAAATTTAGAACCTACACAGCAAAGGAAACAACCAACAGAATGAAGGAACAACCTACAGAATGGGGAAAATTTTTGTCAGCTATTCCTCGGGCAGAGGAATAATATCTAGAATATATAAAGAACTTAAGAAAAAAAGAAAAAAATTAGGGTACCCAAAATGAAAGACCCAATTAAACAATGGGCAACTGAAATGAATATACACTTCTTAGAAGTACAAATAGCCAATACATAAATAAAAAAATGTTCAACATCTCTGGCTATTAGAGAAACGCAAATTAAAACAATACTGAGATTCCATCTTACTCCAGAAAGACGGGCTATCATCAAGAAATCAAATGATAACAAATACTGGCAAGGCTGTAGGGAAAAAGGAACTTTTCTACATTGTTTGTGGGAATGTAAACTAGTACAACCACTATGGAAATCAGTATGGAATTTCCTCAAAAAACTTATACTAGAAATTCCATTCAACCCAGCTATTCCCCTTATAGGTATCTTCCCAAAAGAGTTAAAGATATCATATTACAGTGATACATGCATACACATTTATAACAACACAACTCAGAATAGCTAAATCTTGGAAATGGTCTATATATCCATCAACAGATGAATTCATAAAGAAAATGTAGTATTTATACACAATGGAGTACTACTCTGCCATAAAGAAGAATAAACTTGGGTCATTTGTAAGAAAATAGATATATCTTGAGACCATGATGTTAAGTGAAATAAATCAGACACACAAACTTGAACATTGCATGATTTCTCTTATATGAGAAACCCAAATATAAATAAATTAAAGAATAAAATAAAAGATAATAGGAAGCAGGGAAATAAGTATTTTGCAAAAGGAAAGGTGAGGGCCAGTGATATAGCTCAGCAGCATGTGCCTGCCTGGCAAACGCGAGGTCCTGAGTTTGACTCCCGGTACTCGCATATTAAAAAAAAAAAAGGAAAGGTGACCAAGAGATTGAAGGGGGGGAAAAAAAAAAAAGAAAATCAAACAGCTTCATTTAAATGAACTGCTATAAGTTGTGAATCTAATGCTCGCCTAACTCCTTCTCAGGGTTACTGGGTACTTACTGATCAGATCTCACCTTCCATATCTGTTAGGTTGGGTTAGATTTCAGGTAACAGACAACTGAGGCTACTCTGCTTTAGATAATGCTCACAGCGCTAAGAGTGATTTGTGACCTCTACCCCAGGTCATAAGGGTTCTGTTTCTTTTTAGCTCTTCATTCTGTGGGTAATATAACTTTCCTGATGAGGCTAGTAGTCCTGATGGTGATTAGATAGTCAATTAAAAGTGTTTCTTTTCCAGACCATCCCTGATCCCCACCATCTTTTCCATTCCACAAAATCTTTTTCAGTCTCATTGGCTCAGCTTAGGCTCACCCTTGATCCAGTAGCAATGGCTGGAGTCATGAATCTCTACTATTTAGCTTAGGCTTGGGCTAGAGGGAGTGAAATTATTTCACTCCAAACACATGGGCTTTATGCACAGCATAAAATTATTCCTCACTCCCACCTCTACCACAAGATTAGAATAGTTACTGAGAGTTGAACAATGGCTGTAAGAAGGCAACCATAATACCCATCATGCTTTAGATGTCACTGTATTCCTGGACACCTGTACTGTTGCCCCAAGTCCAGGTTTGAAGTCCTTCCCTCGTGACACGGAGGATCAAACCACAATAGAAATGCCTGATGACTTATGGACTAGAAGATAAATAATTTACTTATAATCCCCTGGCCATCTTCTAAAGAGGGGTATCTCACAAATGGGAGGAGTGTGTGTGTGTGTGTGTGTGTGTGTGTGCGCGTGTTGCTAGGGATGGAATTCATGGCCTTGAATGTGCCAGGCAAGTGCTCTACCACTGAGCCACACTCCAGCCCTAGCAGGACCTCCTTTTTATACCTGAGCTATAAAGTGTGGTGGTCTCCATAAAGAAGGGAGTGTGACTGAGTGGTCTTCAGGGAAGATCCTGGGCCAGGGATTCCTCCCTGGACTGAGTGACTCAGCATAGAGTAGTACTGGGTGAGCAGGTTAAGAATTGAGGTGGTAGGGAGGACAAAAATGTTTGCTGGAAGAGAAATTCCATGTGTTGTGCAGTGTAAACTCCATATCTTCTGACATTTCCTCTATGCATTCTTCAGTAAAACATCTTTTCTCTTACTTGCCTAATATGGTATATATAATTATTTATTGTGGTGCTGGGGATGGAACCCAGGGTCTCTCACATGTTAGGCAAGTGCTGTACCAGTGAGCCACACCTCTAATCCCAGAGCAGATTTTTAAAAGAGGGTTGAATTCAAGGTGGCAGAGTAAGAATGGGAGCTGGCTTTGGGTTGTCATGATGTTTTGGTTTTATCTGCCTGACCCCCCTCTCTAAACTCTGAATCGATTGAGGGCAAGGACCAGGTCTATCTTGTTCTTCTGTTTGCTTAATTCAGTTCCAGGTATGTAGGGATATGGTACATATTTAGTGAATGAATGAATGAACAAGGCTGGTAAAATCAAAAAATCTTTGTCACATCCCAAGTCTGCCACTTTCTCTCTGTGGAGTGGAGGAAGTGATAATCACCCTGTAAACTTATAAGATTTAAGTCTAATTTAAAAAATGGTAACCACAACTATGATTATTAGCTCTACCCAAATTTCACCAGTTAACTTACAAATACTAATAATAACAACCACTAGCATTTAGTGAACAATATCTTTGAACAAGACCCTTTCTAAGTACTTGACATGTATTACTTCCTTTAATTCTCCCAACCACCTTGGAATTACCCAGGTGCCAGTTATTCCTGTAGAACATTCCATATACCCAGCATCCAACAATATTTCTCACCACTCAAAGGCATCAAAGTTTAGATAGAGAAAGAATCTTTTGCTGATCTGTTTCGTGCTACTTCATTCTCTAGAAACACACAGCTTAGTTACTCTAACAAGATTGGATAGAACGTGACTGGTAATTTATTAAGAGCTACCGCAGAGTGAAACGTGATGGCGTCACAGTTGTTGTAGCAACAGAGGCCACATGGCCTTAGAGGCAGGCAGAGGCTAAGCTTGTGGTCATTATGATGGGAAAAGTCGAGGGTGGATTTGTAGGCACCAGGAATCAGTGGGCTTTATTTTCTGGCAGGGTCTATTCCCGGAACAGCTGAAAATACAGAGGACTAAATTCAGACTCCTGGACGAGACTCAAAAACTGCCTGGTGAGGGGAGGAGAGAAAGGGATTTTATTCTTGCTCATATAGGTTCTCTGGGCATATTTAACATTTTGGGGTGTTAGCTTTTTTTTTTTTTTAAACAGGAATATAATGTCTGGTTCCTCATCTCTCATAAGAGTATTTGGGAGTTTAATGAAGCGATGTTCAGAATTTCTCTATAAAAAGTGCTATACGGATACAAATTATTTCAGTAACTAAATATATATGAGCTCTGTATAGACTCTGAAGAGCTCAAGGAAAGATAACACTGACTCATGTAAGATAAATTTTTTTGTGAGTTGCAGATCTGTACTGTGCACTGAAATCTTTATCTTTATATCTAAATGAATATATAGTATAAATAAAAGTATACTTATAATCATAGATGCTCTTTTATATTTTTTGGTACCGGAGATTAAGCCCAGGGTGTGCTGAGCTACACCTCAGCCCTTTTTTCTTTTGGAGACAGGGTTTTGCTAAATTGCCCAGGCTGGCTTCAAATTTATGACCCTCCTACCTCAGCCTCCTTATAGCTGGGATTATAGGCATGCATCACCACACTCAGCAATTACTGATGCTCTTAGACTGAGATTCATATGCTTGTTGCTGTTCTTAACTTCTTAGATTTCCAGAAAATACCAAGTGGTGAATTTGACAATATTGTAACACTGTTAATGAAGTTGTTATTTGGTTTACAAGTCAAAGGGACTGCTCAAAGCTTAAAGCAACTGATAGGGAAAGAAGGTAACAAGAAAAACTGACTTTAAGGATTTCAAATCCTCTAGACTAAAATAATTCCATTATGCAGAAATGTTTTAATAAAAAATAGCAGAACATTTTAATCAAAAGTGATAATGACTGGTATTAAGTTTTGGTGTTAAAAGTAACAAGCTTCAGTTATCTGAAAAAGATCCCCTGACATGGGATGCTAAGCCCTCTAATCATGAGCTTTATTGTAACTAATTTGAAAGGACTCTACAATGGGAGACCCATTCTCTGGTCTGATTCTTGCTGCTAATTTAGTGAATGACCTTGAGAGGTCACTTAATCTCACTGGATCTGTTTTTTTATCTGCCAGCTGAAGAAAATGGAGTAATTTTTATAGTCTTTTCAGGTCTAAGATATTTTGATTACTTTCAATCATTTCCAGAAGACCTAGAATTATCTTTGGAATACTGCTAAGCAACAGCTTGAAATGAGAGCTAAAAAAGAAGTGATATGCATTGAAGTTATGGTAAAAGCTAAGACCAACATTATTGAATGAGTATACTGCACTAGGCCCTGTACCTCACAATTGCATTTATCATCCATTTATCCCTCAAAATAACCCCAGAAATACCCAAGTATGATAGCTAGCCTATGTCACAAATAAGGAATGAGAACGAATTGTGGAACTTCTGGGTACCAGCCAACTGGTCCTTATTTACATAAAAACAGGTCTAAAGTTTGTCAGTGTCACTATGAGATAATCCAGGGACAGATGATTGTTGTGATTACATGACTTTTTTTGGGGGGGGTACTGGGAATCAAACTCAGGATCTCACACTTGCCAGGCAGGCACTGCGCCACTGAGCTGAATCTCTGGCCTACATGACTTTTTATATACTTGTGGCATTTGGAAGTTTATGAGTTCCAGAGCATAATTACAGATCAATTCCAGTCTTCATCTTACTAGATTGTTTGGCAGTTTTCACATGGTTAATTGAAACAATTTCCTCACAGGGCTTCACCTGATTCTCTTCTTGTCTCTCCGGCTACTGCTTTTTAGTACCTTTTGCTGGACCCTCTCTCATCTTCCAGATTCCACTTGCTGAAGAGTCTCTTCTCCATCTGCACCATTCTTTTGCTGATTTCATCCAGGCTTATGGCTTTCCATGCTGATGGTTCTAAAATTAAACCTCTAATCCAGATATCTGCTCTTAACTCCAGATAAATGTATTCAACTGCCAACTTATCATCTTCACTTGGATCTCTCATCTCAAACTTAAGAGAACTAAACTTTTAATTACTTTTCTTCAAACCTATTCCTCCCTGTCTTAGTTACTTTTCTCACTGCTAAGACAAAATACCTACACCTACAAGTTAAAGGAAGATTTATTTCAGTTTGTAGAGGTTTCAGTCCATTGTTGGTTGGCTCCATGGCAGGGTGGCAATGCAGAGGAGAAACAGTTCATGGCAGGGCAGGCAGGAGACAGTGAAACATCAAGTGGCAGCAGTAAAGCAAGAGTTTCTTCCTTCTGTCCCTTTATGTTCCATCCAGGCTACAAACCTTTTGGGTGGTACAACCCACACCCATGGTGGGGTTTCTGTCTTCAGTAAATCCATTCAGCCACACCCAGAATTATGTTAATTCCAATAAATGGACTAATTTAGTACTACACACCCTTAATCCCGGTGTCACACACTCTAAATCCAGCCAGTTCCAAAAAGCCCCGCCTAGGAGTGCATGAAGCTTTGGAGGTACATCTAGAACAAGCCATAACACTCCTCCCCGCCTCCCTGTGTCCTAAAAAGTAGTAAAAAGGCAGTACCAGTCAATCACCTAGCTGCTCAGGCCAAAACCCAAGGAGGCATACTAGATTCCTCTTTTTCTCTTCTATGCCACATTTAATCTGTCAGCAAATTCTCTCATCTCTAGAAAAATGATTCAGAATCTGACCTCTGTTCACCAGTTCCATCGCTTCCACCTTAGTCCAAACTCCCATCATCTCTCACTGAGACTGTTGTAATAAACTCCAATTGGTCTCTGAGCTTTCTCACTTGCCTCTGACACGACATCCCATCTCCAAATTTATTCTTCAGGCAGCAACTTGTGGTTCTCTTAAACTGTAAGCCACTGCAACCTCCACTATTTTTCCTCATACTGAGGATATATTCTCAAGTCCTTGTGAAAGTCTATGGGAATTAGCTTCCAGTTTCTCTCTACTCACATCTTTACCAATCTCTCCCTCACTTACCCACTCTAGCCACCGGGGACTCGCTCTTTCTTCAACACGTCCAGTGCGCTCTGGTCTTGGGACCTCTTCGTTTATCCTCTCTCAGTTTAGGACACCAGATATTTTACGTCTCACTTCTTCACTTCATGATGCCTCATCAGAGAAGTCTTCTGTAACCGACCACTTGAGAGATTCTGCTCCCCCCCTCCCAGGCACTATCTTGTGGATTTACCGTTCTTTCTATCTCTTTGGAACAGTGAACATTTCTCTCTGGTTAGAGACCTGGTCTTTTTTTTTTTTTTTTTTTTTTCTCATGCTGCACCCCAGGCTTACAATAATGCTTGGCACATAGGAGGTGCTCAATAAATATTTGTGGAATGAATGACTAAATCAATATTATAATTACAAAGACATATTTTAGAATAAGAATAATTATTTACCCAAGATTAATAACAACGGTAAGAAAATACCTTGACATAATCAAAGAAACAATCTGTCCTCTCCTATGCCTTTTAATGGCCTGGCTTGTCTCCTGCCTTACTTCAGAATCACACAGGATCCCTAAACCTGCTCAGTGGACATGCTGTTCCTTGCTCTGGTCTCCAGGAACCTTGGCTTATATCCTGCTCTGTATTTTTGCCTCAGATTCTCATATTCTGGTGACTTGTTTGGACTCTCTTTTCTTTCTCTGCCTCCCTCTTTTGCTCCTTCCCTCTCTCCCCCTCTACTCTCCCTTCCCTTCTCCTTTCTTCTCTCTCTCTCTCTTCCTTCCTCCCTCCCTTCCTTCCTTCCTTCTTTTCTTCCTTTCTTTCTCCTCCTCGTGTTCCTCCTGTCTCAGCACCCCAGGTAGCTAGGACTATAGGCATGGACTCTCCTCTTTAGCTTACATGCCTATGCTAGTGCTATAAAAGTTCAGCTTGTTGAAAGAAAAATGGTTTATCCTAGTTGTCTTATACTCACTACCAAAGTAATCCATGTTCACTTTATAAGAAGAAAAAAAAAAGGAGAAAATAAAATTCAGCCAAAGTCTCTCACATGCATATCTTTTAAAAAGAAAATGATTATTTGTATTTTCACATAGTTCTGGGCAAGAAACTATCTTGCCTCAACTATGGTCCTCTAATATTCACCCTGGGTTAGTCCTGACAGGATGGGTAGGCTGGGTTAGTCCTACCAGGAAAAAGAAAAAGAATAGAAATAAAATTTATGTAACATTTTATAGTTAGTGAATCAGAAAAAAGCATCTAAAGAATTATATCACTAAGTCAGTAAGATTATGATTACATTTACAAACATACACATATCCCTAGCATGATTTTAAACTGCAACAGTCATTCTGGTTATATGAGAGTATGATAGTATTTTATCAGTTATAAAAATATTCATCCACTTGAAATAATCAACTAAGAGAAAACTATTACAAGCACAAAGATGATATGGCAGTGTGATCTACTTTGGCCAAAAAAAGAGAGAATTGACTATGGATTCATTGGTAGGGAAATGGCTTAAGTAATTTGTGACATATAAATCTTAATGAAAGATCATTTTTTCATTAAAATTTACAATTATTGCCAATATATAAAAATAGGAAAATGATTATAATATAATCTTAAATGGAAAAGTAATACAAAATTAGATTGTACATAGGTAAAAAATGTTCATGAATACAGGCTATGGACAGTGAAGGAAAGACATTCCACAAAAAAATCATTATAACTGGAAGAAGGAAATATGGGTGATTTTTTTCAAAGTAGTGTTTGAATATACTTATTGCTACTATTATTTTCATATATTTCTTTTTTATTTAACATATTTTTGATTTGTTACACAGATAACAAATAAAAATATGTAATTGCTAATTTCTAAAAGCTTGTAGCCTACTAAACTCAATAAATGTTCCCAACCCCTTGCTCTTTGCCTATTTCTGACACAGAAAGTTTGGAAAGGCCATAAATGATGTCCCAGCTGCTTCTGCAGCCAGTAGTTTCCAAGACCCAATCCTGGCCAATGAACCTCAAAGAGAAGCCTGTTTGGGTGTGGCTATAAAAAAAATTTCCAACTTGATATAAAGGCAAGAATCATAAAGAAAACTCTTTTTGCTTTGTCTTTTTGCTTGTGAAGACTGTTTCTGGGGAGTGTGAGAGCCATCCTGCAAGGCAGGGTGGGATGGCAGAACCTTGAGGGTATCACTGAGTCACTAACTCAGGGATGGACTGCCTCAAGAATTCTTGATAATTAAACACCAAAATGTGCTATGGTTTGAATCCTCTACTATGTTTTTCTGACACTGGCAGTACAATGCATCTTAACTGATACAGCCAGACAAAAATAAGGCTCATTGGCACATGGAAGTGACAGGGAACATCACAATAAACATACAGATAATTAGAAGATTATACTTTTACAGAAGGAAGTGAAAAACTGATAACTCATTATTTATTTGTTGCAAGGTTTCTATTAATATTTCTTGATAGAAAAGATATTTCATATTTCTAATTAAAATAAAGCAAGCATCCAGGCACCTTCTTTGGTTCATAACCTTTTTCAAGTTTGTATGTCTCAGAAAGCAACCTATTCAGGTATGATACAGTGGTGGTTCTTCTTTTTTCCTACATTCTCCAACTTTCATTCACATAGAATACTACTAAATTATGTTGAAAAAGTGCTCTCTGGGATTTGAAGATGCTTTGCCTATGGGGTACAAATGTGATTTCTTTATTGATCTAGTATTCAGAGTCTTTTCAACTCAACTCCTTTTTTTTTTTTTCTTCCAAACTTTATTTATTTATTTATTTTAAAGACAACAAGTAAACATTCTCATGTATTAACAAACTCAAGCATTAGAGAATGTACAAATATCTTTTGGAGAAAAATATTACTCAGTACGAGATTAAGCCATGTAAAAGCTAGGTAAAAATAGAAGACTAAGGAATGGATAGTCACAGTGAAATTGCATTTTCATACTAGGGAGACAATACGATGTTTACAAATGTGCGTCTGGTTTATTTCGCTTGTGAGTATTTTCTCGAGTTGCATCCATTTACCTATAAAAGTCTCCAGTTTATCTTTCTTTATGGCTGAGTAGTACTCCATTGTATAGAAATACCACATCTTTCTTATCCATTCCTCGGTTAATGGGCATTTGGGTTGTTTCCACGATCTAGCTATTACAAATTGTGTTGCTATAAACATGGGTGCACATATATCGCTGTGGTACGATGTTTTTAATTCTTCTGGAAAGATACCCAGAAGGGGAATAGCTGGGTCAAATGGGACCTCCAATCCTAGTTTTTTGAGGAGTCTCCACACGGATTCCCATAGTGGTTGCACCAGTCAACACTCCCACCAACAGTGGAGAAGGGTTCCTTTTTCCCCACAGCCCCTCCAGCATTTGTTATTAGTTGATTTCTTGATAACAGCCATTCTTTCTGGGGTGAGATGGAATCTCAGTGTTGTTTTCATTTGCATCTCTCGGATGACTAGTGATGTTGAACATTTTTTCATATATTTATTTGCCATTTGTATTTCTTCATCTGAGAAGTGTTTATTCATCTCAGATGCCCATTTTTGGATTGGGTCTTTAAATTTGGAAGGTCTGATTTTTTTGATCAACTCAACTTCTGTAGCTACTGACAAATTTACAAAATTAGGTTGTAAATAGGTAAAAAAAAGTTCATGAATACAGGCTATGGACAGTGAAGGAAAGACATTCCACAAAAAAATCTTTATAACTGGAAGAAGGAAATATGGGTGATTTTTTTCAAAGTAGTGTTTGAATATACTTATTGCTACTATTATTTTCATATATTTTTTAGTTTAATATATTTTTGTTATACAGATAACAAATAAAAATATGCAATTGCTAATATGTTAATTGCTAATTAACAACTCTAGTTTTTAAGATGATGAATTCTAGATTATTGAATTTGCTGAAAAGGGAATTGATTGCTTGAAAGGCTGGAGAAGTTGGTGACAAAATAGCTTGTTATAAATGGACTCTTTATTAAAAAAACAATTCTCACTTATCCTATTTTTTTCCCAAATAGTAGATGATGTAGCACATTAGCTTACCCTTGGGTTAAAAATGAAACCCACAGCCAGGAATGTAGCTCAGTGGCATAGCACTGGCCAGGCAAGTGCAAGGTCCTGAGTTCAATTCCTGGTACAAAAAAAAAAAAAAAAGAAACCCAGAAGAATGGGCTCTGTGATTATGTCAATGTGGTGAATCCTAGGCCTGATCTAGGCAAAGAGACTAGAATTGAAATAACGCATGAGAGATAAGAGTGAAGAAATAGGATGTACTCCACAGTGTTATTATATGATGACAGGGTAAGAGAGAAGTGACCACCACATGTTTCATTTCTGTCACTACCATTGTTGGTTTGGATGCTCTGGCTGACTGGGGTACAAGGGACAGAGAGGATGAACAGCCTTTTTCTCCCTTAGCTGCTTCATGAAGGACCCTCCAGAATCTGCTTGGGGAAACGGTCAATATCAGACTGCAAGTACCTGCAAGTAATAGAAAATCCATCTCAAAGTCTTATACAAATGTCCTTTTATTTTTTTTTTTTTTGTTGTCCCGCATAACCAGAAATCCAGAAGAAGGCTGATGCCTGTTGATCTCAGCTGAGCAGCAGTACCACCAGGCATCTTAGGATCTTTCTATACATCTGCTGCCTCATCTTTAATGTGCTAGTGTTTAACTTCATCTTAGGTTTCTTATGATTGCAAGTGGTTATAACCTCATCATCCCCAGTCCAAGGCAGGAAGAAGGAATTGGGAAAGGAGGAGGCTATCACCTGTTCTTCTTTAAAATCTGGAAATAAAAATATTTCACAGAAAAACTCAAGAAACTTCTGTATATATGTCATTGTTTTAAATTTTGTCCCATAGCCATCCCTTGATTCAAGGGAAGCTGTGAAAGAAAATTTAGCTTGGTACTTTGCTAAATATTTTATATAGTGTACCTTGGTCTATGAACGCTTTTGTTTGCAAAGAGTTTTGTTCACAAACAGAAGTGTTTGGCAAAATTTTGGTTTTGTTTGAGAACTGTGCATGAGGTGACAAACATGACTGCGGCCATCTTTTCCAGAATCATGGAATGAAGTAAGTTCGTGAACCAAGCCACCACTGTATCTAGCCTGAGCAAAATTGGGGTCTATCAGCAAAATGCTGCCATGACAAATACAAGATAAAATTA
This sequence comes from Erethizon dorsatum, assembly GCA_028451465.1. Classification (NCBI taxonomy): domain Eukaryota; kingdom Metazoa; phylum Chordata; class Mammalia; order Rodentia; family Erethizontidae; genus Erethizon; species Erethizon dorsatum. Next base: position 42,187,551 of record CM051824.1, read on the forward strand.
ATAGAAACATTATTTACTACTTTGCCAAAGATCCCTGGCCTAATTTTAGTTCCTTGAAGTTTTCAGTGGTCCAGAAGTCATGGTTGAGCCTGGTGGGAGACAGCAGGGACCAGAAAGGGAAGCATGTCCACCAGGAGGAGCTGCTCTAGAGCAACGTCTTGGCCTTGTCCCCCATCCATACTCTTTTATCCATGGGAGGAAGCGTGACTTCTCTGATTGGGGAGGAGGGTTGGAAGAAGGAACTAGGCATGCTCAGCTCATTCCTTTCCTCCCTACGCTCCATTGGGAACTCCTGACTCACTTGTTCCTCATCCTGAGGAAGCCTAGTGGGACAGGCCTTGACCCTATGGATGAGGACTGTGGCTGCCCAGCTGTGCCTGTGACCAGGAGAAGTACGGTTAAGCCTAGCTATGATTAATCTATGTCCTCTAACTTAGCCTCTCAGTAATAGAACTAATAATTTTGATTTTTACTTATCTGACTCGTGTCTCCCACTTAATTGTTACTGGGTTCAGGTGGATAAAAGACAGGTAATCTGTCAGACTGGCATGGCCTGGGGATACTCAGGGCTCTGATTAGTCATGCTGATAAGCCCGACTGTGGAAGATCACATCCAAAGATGTAATTTTCTTTACTTGGGTAATGTTTGGCTTCCATTTCTATAACCTTTTCCTAGCAGGATTGTGCAATGGATTGCTTATAGGCCTGGGTTTATGCACAGTGAATCTAGCTAACTTAGCCAAGGTTGTAAGGATGATTAAGGCAGTAAGACCACTCCCAAATTACTTCAAGGATGGACAAAACAAAGTTAGAGAGTTAACAAAACAAGTCTTTAGTCTTGGGTCAACTGAGTAACAAATACCAAGGAAGAAAACAGATTTCTGAAAACATCTTTTACTTCTCTTCATAGAAAGAACATTGGCAATCTCCATTGTCAAACAGCTGTGTTTGGAAAGTGCTATTATTTGTCTGAATTTGGGGTTATTCAAGATCCTGTACAAGTCATGACCTGTATACTTAAGTCTGATCCAAAAGAAATTCTCATATTAAAAAAAAAAAATAGGAAAGTTCAGCCATGGGAACAACACTGAGAACTTCCTGAACTGTCTTCCAGACCTCATCGGTTCTCTCCACAAGCATTTGTGTAACCAAAATGTATTTTTGTGGCTTATGGGCAACTCATAATTTAAAAAAAAATTCTTTAAAACCAACAGACCCACCCACATAGAAGAATCAGACAAATCCTCACTGCTTGGCTGCCCAGTGGTATTACTGTTTTCCTTCAGAAGACCTCTTAACATGTCTTTCAACCTGCTGAAGGGGCTGATCAAGCAGACCAGAGCATCTTTGGGCCCTGCTCTGGTAAAAGACGGGCAGCAAGATGCTCCCAAAGGTGAAGGTCATAGCCTCACCATCCAGGGCTCCATTAACCCATCTTGGGCTTTCATGTCAGAGAAGCTAAAGCAACACTGCTGAAAAAGCCTTGACCTGGGTTACCTCACTGCCTCCAGTGGCTGCCGGACATCAGAGGACTCGGGTTGGGCTCCACTCCAGCTGCCCTGCACTTCCTCCTCTACATGCTGGGCCCCTTGCCCTGCCAACCCCACTGCAGCCTGGCTTCCCCAGGCCAGGCACAGGGCTCCACAAAGCTGGGGCAGGAGGAGGCAGAGCAGGAGAGGTCCCCTCTGCCCAGGCTGCACTAGGCCATGAGAAAAGGTACAAGAGGCAAGGAATGGAATTGGAAGGAAGGAAATTCATTCCAGAGACAAGTAGCTTCCCTTCTGTGTTGTAGCTGTTCCTCTGGCAATGCAAACCTTTCTGCTTTCAGGTTCTGCAGCATTTCAGAGCAGGAGCACCAAAGTAGGATGGGAAAAAGATACTGTGTTCCTCCACTCGGACTCAAGTTGGCAGAAGGCTGTTGTTAGGTAAAGACGTCCGAGTTATGTGGAAGTGGAACACACAGCTTCAGGAACCAGCTCACTACTGTCTCAGGCGCTAGTTCAGGACCTCTTCAAAACCACCAACAAGTGGACAGCAGCAGTGGACTGGAGAAGGCGTTGACTTAACTCTGAGTCCTAGAATCTCTTCCATCACATGAAGGAATCTACATCAGCCTGGTGGAACTGCCAACACCACTAGAAATCTGATAGTGACTACAGAAGTGTGCGCTTCTGCTTTGACTACTCTACTGTCACCTCCATGGCTTCCCACAGCCACGATTTCTTAGGCTGAGCAATGACCCCATCCACTCTTCGTGAGGTGGAGGATAGGGTAGGACAAGTGGCTTCATGGCTTCATTGGGACCTTTTCAGCTAGGACTCTTGATTAATTTGGGGAATACACATTAACCAGTATATTAATGACAGCTGACCCTCCTCTCCATTTGAGAGGAGGAGCTGCCTAAACTTTTCTGCTCAGTCTCCCTCCTTATTGAATTTGAGGATGACAGTGATTACCTGGACTGGGAGGAGTCTATGGGATTTGAGTTGAATTTATCAATGAAAAACACATCAAATTCATAGCCACAAACTTACTTGAGGTTACTAAGGAAATAAGTTGGGATCAGAACCAGACAATAGTCTCCTTAGTCAGGAAAGATGGCCTTAAGGCTCCAATTACCACTGAATCCAGAAAAACGATCAAACCCACAAGGTACTCAAGTGAAAAGGTGACATTCTGTTACTTCTTAGACAGCACTGTTTCCAGAGTGGCACTCTCATGCCCTGCCCCTCTACAATCATTACTTCTGACACAGGGTTGCATGACCAATCCCATCCTTGTGTGGCCACCAATGGCTATGACATCATTAGAACAGATGCCTCCTATTTCTGGTGCAGTTCCTTCTATTATTGAACCATTTTATGATGCTAGCTCCCGCTGCCAAGTGTGTCTCCCACTGGCTGAAGGCATGTGGGGTTACAGTGAATGAAACAGAACTTTAGGGCCCCAAGTCTTATCCCAGCCTCCCTTTGGTACGGGGTTCCATGGATTGGGGCTTCTTCATGACTAGTGAGAACTGCTGTATGGATTCAGAAGACTTTTGTCTGGTGATTTGCTTGCATATATGCTGGCCACACACTCAAACTGGAATTGATAATCCGTGGAGGATTGCCCTCAACACACGCCTTCAGCTTCCCCAGATCAAATAGTTAGTCTGAACAATGGAGACCAACGAGGAACATTTATAGGTTGTTTTAAATTCCTTTTTTAAACTTCCAGTTTACTGTCTGCCAGGAGTTGAACACAATCTCCATCCTTCATAAATAGACTCCATCTGAGTTGGAGCATATAAAAGCAAAAGGCCCAGCATAAATTATTCAAACTACAAGAAGATACAGAGGAAATTAATAGGTACCTGGGGCAAACTAAGAGTGCTGAAGGCATATGACCCATCATTAGGGAAGGAAGACGGTTTCCTGAGGAGTCACTAGAAGAAACTGTAGTATCAGCACTCACTGAAAAATGCTGAGTTCCTTATCAATATCATTTGAGTGAGAAAACCAGAGGGATTTTGTGCTTTACCTCTCCCTGTAAAGGAAAGAGATTTTGCTTTCCTGGTTAATTCTCCATATTTATAGACACAACGCCTCTGCTAAATCATCCAGAGGGGTGAGGTGAGGTAATGTACCATAACCCATGATCTGTCAATATCGACACTTCCCCAGCAGCCTGGGGTCCCAAAGGTGGATTAATGAGTGGGCTCCTGGAATTCTTAACATATTCTCTCTCTTGCACATTTTTTCCCCAATAATTTCCTTTAATGGGAAACCAGATTCTTGAGTCATATCCAGATGGGTAGAACGAACCAGTGACTCACTTCTATGGAGGGGCATGGCAGCTCTTTAAAGCCACCATGGCAGTAACTGCTGATGACAGGAATTCTGAAATGTTTCCGAGACATTTGGATGATGTCTGCTTAGCCAGAGAAGCTCATATTATTTGGAATTTTCACTTTCTTTATACATCATTAGGTTGTGCATCCTGCTAATTGCCTATGTACAATCACCCTCAAGTGCATTTATCCTTGACCTGCCCATGTTATAAATATTTTAGTGCCTCTTGTCTGATAGGATGATTGATTTATCTTTCCCTCTGTGGATTGGAGACTAGGTTGCTCCTTACATTTAAAACAAACAGAAATCCAGGGGTTCTTGTATTTTAGTTTTTATTATTTTTATTTTTATTTTTTTGGTACTGGGAATTGAACTCACGACCTCGCGCTTGCCAAGCAGAAGCTATGCCACTGAGCTATATCCCCAGCCCTATATTTTAAAGGGAGCAAAATTTTAACTAGTGTGAGTGACATAAGATGCAAAGAAGATATATCTGAAAGGGAAATTAATGTCACGAAAACTTAAACGAAGAGCAAAACAATAAATACATGACTCAGTGGTAAAAAGGCAGGCATCTTCTTGACCTTATAAAGAAACAAAATCTCTCCCTATATACACAGCTTTACTCTTAATATGTATTTTCAGTGTTTGACAAACATCAGCCATCTACATGTACAAGGTGTAAGTGCCATTCCAATCACCTGTATTTCAGTTCTGTAACTTTCTGACTGATATGAATTGGAAACATCTTCAGAGCATAGAACACATTAATTATTGAGCATCTCAGCAACATAAGGATATTAAAATTGCATCAATACATGAACTATAGTGATTAGTCAAAGTATTTCATGAATTATCGCAAGATGTATATAGTTTAAATAAATTTCTATCCAGAGATATTTGACACTAAAAACAATTTTAGGCAAAAACCCATAAGGAATGGAACAGTAACTTGTTAGGGACTCTAAATTGAATAGAAGTAAGATGTGGCAAGTTTTATATGAAACAGAAGGTCCCTGAACAGGGGACCAAAAGAGCCAAAGAAACCTGGTATTCATTTGGTATGAATGATACTCTCTTCAAAGGCAGCTCCCTTTCAAGGGTAAAACATTTATAGCTTCCTCGCTAAATAGTAGCCTACAACACAGGCCAGCCTAAGAAAGACACACTACCCAAAGCCTTTATTAAAGTAAGGACAGGTACAAGCTGTGAGCAGTTAACACGGTCAGATGAGGGAACCACCCTGTCTTTAAAGGTAACTTATTTGTAAACATTATTTTTTAAATAATTATTTGATTGGAACAGGTAGGTCTTCCTTCTCTACTCCTCCTTCATCCCTATGACCAAAAAAAAAAAAAAAAAAAAAGAGAACAAAGTGGCTGTGAATGAATACTTTGAATGCTTCTTCATTCATCTTTAGACACCACCACCTGGAAGGGCGAGGCCCATTTATATTTCTTCTTTCCCTAACTCACCACAGAAAAGAGTATTGATGTAGTTACTGATCAATTATTCATTAGGATTTGTTGACCAGTCTTTGGTTTAATAGAGAATAGATGCATCTCCGAGTGAAAGCAAGGCCACGACAGAGGCTACACAGAGTCAGGGAAGGTACCTGGTGCTTGTGCACACTTGGGTAGCAGCTGAGCCCTGGAAAATCCATAGAGAGGTAGTGTGCATCCTCCAACAGTCAGCTCTCTGCAGTATCTGACCTTGAGGAGCTAGACAAGAATCTGCACTATTCCTCTGAATGCCTTGGGGGACAGCAAGACAATTTACCACACATCTCTAAGCTTCTGGAGGTTTCCCTTGGGGGTACTCATTTCTAATTGGTCCAGGCGCCATATGGCCTCTTGGTGGCCCTGAAATTGAGAAAGACCTCCAGTTTCAGGAAGAATTATAAGCCAGTGTGACAGTGCCAACCCCACCCTCGACAGAGGACCATCAGCCACAGAAGCAGACCTCTTCAACCTCCTGTCTGCCTTACTTTTCTTGTCACTAGGACACAAAACTGGATACCCTTAAGTTAAAGTAGGTAAGGTTTATTTTGGCTTACAGTTTATAGAAATTTCAGTCCATCATTGACTGGCTCCAAGGCAGGGTGGCGTGGCAGAGGGACATGGTAAAGGAGGAACAGGTTGTGGCATGGCAGGCAAGAAGAAGAGAGCAATCAAGGGAGAAAAGAGGACCCTTCTTGGCAATGCCTCCTGTGACCCACCTCCTCCAACCAGGCTTCACCTCCCAACATTACATTTAGCTATATAAAATCATCAACAGACTAATCCACTGATGAGTATCATGCCCCATGATCCAATCACCTCCCCAAAGCCCCAACTGTGAGAGTATGAAGCTTTGAGGGGACATATAAATATAAAACATAACTCGGACCCTCATACATCCACCCATGACAAGAGAGCTAAGCCTGAGATCCAGGCCTCATCACTCACACCAAACACCCCCACACACACATCTACCTCCTAGCCTACCTGGGGAAGGAGAGAAGACCTTTGAATCTCTTTCAAGATTAGTTTGACTCAATTTTAATAACTAAATGTGACCTAACAGATATTGAAGCTGCTTAAAATGACACTGTTGAAAAGGGTGATTTGACAGGACAGGGTTGAAAGCAGTGATTCAAAATATATCTAAAGCTCTTTTTCTTGCCTTCCTGCTTTTGATATTGGGGATTGAACCCAGAGTCTCACGCAGGTATGTGAATCAATGGAACAGAATAGAAGAACCAGAAACAACCTCAGGCACATACAGCTATTTGATCTTTGACAAAGGGGCCAAAAACGTACACTGGAGGAAAAATAGCTTCTTTAATGAATGGTGCTGGGAAAATTAGATATCCATATGCAGAAGATTGAGTCTAGACCCATATATCTCACCATGCATTAAACTAAAATAAAAAGGTATCAAAGATCTGTTAAAACACTTAATCTGCTGGAAGGTAAAATAGATAAAAACCTGGAGGACATAGATGTAGGCAAGGACTTCCTGAACAGAACTTCAATGGCATAAGAAATAATACTGTGAATCAACAAATGGGGCCATACCAAACTAAAGAGCTTCACAGCAAAAGAAATGACCAACAGAGTGAAGAGACATTTCTCAGAATGGGAAAGTTTTTTTGCCAGCTAATCCTTAGACAAAGGACTAACATCAAGAATATATAAAGAACTCAAAAAATTAGACTCCCCCAATAAAAGACCCCATCAAAAATGGGCAACCAAAATGAATAGACACTTCTCAGAAGAAGTATAAATGGCCAATAAGTACACAAAAAATGCTTATTGCTGGCCATCAAAATGTTCAACATTGCAGGCCACTAGAGAAATGCAAATTAAAACCACACTGAGATACCATCTTACCTAGGAAATAGTGGCTATCATCAAAAATTCTAATAATAACATGCTGGTGAGGATGTGGGGGAAAAGCAACTCTTCTATATTGTTGGTGGGAATGTAAACTAGTATAACCACTTTGGAAATCAGCATGGAGATTCCTCAAAAAACTAAAAATAGAAATTCCATTTGACCCAGTTATACCCCTTCTAAGTATCTTCCTGAAAGAGTTAAAATCATCATATTACAGAGATACACATATACCTATGTTTATAGCAGCACAATTTATAATACAGTAGTTAGGAGTTGGAAACGGTGTATATGTCCATCAACAGATAAATGGACAAGGAAAATGTATTTATACACGGTGGAGAACTACATGGCCATAAAGAAAAACTTAAGGCATTCATAGGTGAACGAATACAACTTGAGAACATAAGGTTAAATGAAGTAAGTCAACACATAAGCTCAAATTCACATGGTTACACTTATATTAGAAACACAAAATATATATACAATAAAACCTTGGTTTGTGAGTATAATTCATTCCAGAAACATGCTTACAGTCCAAAGCACTTGTGTATCAAAGCAACTTTCCCCATATGAAATAATGGAAACTCAGCTGATATGTTCCACAACCCAAAAATATTCATATAAAAGTGATTACAATACTGTAATGTAACACAAAGTAAAAAATATAAAGAAATAAACAAAATTAACTTGCACAAAATTAACTTGCACAAAAATAAACAAATTAACTTGCACTTACCTTTGAAAAGCTTCATGGCTGGTGTGAGGGAGACAAGAGAGGAAAGTTATTGTATAGGATGACTTTCAATATTGCTAACAGAATCACAGCTATCTATTGGCTAAATGGAATTTTTTTTTCATGCAACTTTAACAAGGAACCTACCCAATGACACTTGTTTTTGCCTCCTTTTGAGAATTTTGCAGAAATGTGATATTGCATTGTTGTTAAGCAGATTTATTGCCTGCACTACAACAGCCTTATTCGGGTGGTGGTTTTCTACAAAACTTTCCACTGTTTCCCACATTTTACATGGCTTCCTAATCTCATTTGAAGAGAGGGAGTGTCCTCCACCTTTTTCTTCTCCTCCTCTGCAGACAAGATCTCCATAACCTCTTGCTGTTGGGAGTGATCACCCACAATCCTGCAGAGAGAAAGAGAGAACCATTGACTCACTTGTGACCATGTGATGTTCAGAGTCATGTACGACTCATATTGCAAGACATCGTTTATCTACTTAAAATTTATAAGAATGTTCACTCATGTTGCAGAACACTCACAGAGCAAGTTACTCACACTGTATATATCTATATCTATATATCTATATATCTATATCTATGTATCAAACTAGAAGAGAGATAAATAGGAAGTAGGGAGAAATACTTCCCCAAATTACATATTCCAGTGATTCAAAACTATTTTAGTATATATGCTCATTTGTTTCACTTATACTACTAGTTTATCTTAGTTCACTGTAAAGAAAGTTTATTGTGTTTCTTTTTTGTAAGAAACTTTTTGGTTTATGTCTTTGCTCTGAGTAACTACTTCAATGATAACAATACAATGTATTAACTATTGTTATTCTCTTATTTTGTTAGGAAATTTTGTTTTATTTCTTCATAAAGAAAAGTTAAAAAAATAAAGAACACCTCAAACAGGATAAAATACAAAAAAATTTAAATTTTGAGACAGGGTCTTGCTAAATTGTTGTTGTAGTCAATGGTCTAAGGGAATAGATTTAATACAGAACACACAATTTATAGGATTATTTTATATTTACCCAAAAGGTCAAATGCAGAAGATTGCAAGAGGTCTGTTTGCATGCTAGAGACCTGAAGAATCCAGCCAAGGGTCTGGATCCCACAGCAATGTTCCCCACAGGTCCAGCCGAAGGCCTAGAGCCAATGGCAGTGTCCTCCACGAGTCCAGCTGGAGGCCCAGAGCCCACAGCGGTGTCTCATGCAAGTCTGTATCAAGGCTCTGCTCCGGGAAGGCCCAAAGGCCAGTGGTGGAAGTTAGAAAGTCTGCCCTGGCAGAGTGAAGGATCAATGCCACAAGGCTGAGGGATCTGCACTGGAGCCAGGAAGCAATGCTCAAGGTGAAGACCAGAGTTCCCCGAAAAGAACTGCAGCCACTCCGTGGCAGGACCAGAGCTCCTCCTCCTCTGACAAGAACAGCTGAGTTTGTATAGGGAAAACCAGCCACAACAAAGCTTCTGGGACATCAGCAGCACTCACTCTTCCCCTCCTGTTCTCCTTTTATGCCATTGTTAACAATCTTCATGTGGGTCTTCCATGCCCAGAACCATGCTGACTCAGTTCAGCTGGGTGTTTCCATTTAAGTTGGCCGGTAGTAAATCCACCACAATTGTCCAGGCCAGCCTTAAACTCTCAATGCTTTTACCAAAGCCTCTGAAGTACCAGCCTCTGTGTTAGCTGAAATTACAGACATTTGCTACCATGCCTGGTGATAAAGCTATTTTAATACACTGCTTTGTACAAGTTGAGTTTCCTCAAACGAATTGGTTACTTAAAAGCCAGGGATTGTGGTGCGTGCTTGTAATCCCTGCTATTTGGAAGGCTGAGACAAGAGGATCACAAGTTCAGGCAATTTAACAAGGCCCTGTCTCAAAATAAAAAATAAGGCTGGGGATGTAGTTCAGCAGCCCCTAGGTTCAATCTCTAGTACTGAAAAAAAAGTTTCTTAGAAACTTAGGTGCAGTGAAATATAGATAAAAACATAATAGTGCTAATTTCTAACATTTGGCCACATTTGCTTCAGATTAAAAGAGAACAATCAAGAAAGAAAGACAGAGGAAAAACATTTTAGTTACAGTTGAAATACCTTTATATTACCAGAGATAATAACCTTCTCATTGTTGTATGTTTTTCCATTCCATGTTTTTATGCTTTTCTACATATTATGCATACATATAATTGTTCTTATATGTTCATATATTACTGTCTTAATATTTTACATACAACAAAGCATATCGTACTGAAAGTAACTTTTGTAACTTGCTTTTTTTATTCAACTTTACATTTTAGATTAATCTGTGCTGAAATCTGTAGCTGTTTATTCATCTTAACTGAGATATAATATTTCAAAGTATGATTACAAAAACACAATTATCTGTTCTACTAATGATGGTAATTAACACTCCAAACCTATTTGCGTTACAAACAATGCTGTAATGTACACCTGTATATGTATCTTATTCTGTACCAGCATAAGCAAGATATAACACAAGGCAACATTGTTTCCTTGAAGGATATGAGCATTTTTATACTAACAGATATTGCAAAACTGCTCTTTTAAGTGGCTGTGCAAATTTACACCCTGTCATATATCAGAGTTCCTTTTGTGCAGCATCCCTACTAAAATTTGGTATTACCAACCTTTCGGATTTTAGTTATTCTAGAGAGTATGAAATGACACCTCACTTGTAATTAGTTGGCATTTTTCTGATTATTAGAGAAGTTAAAGATCTGTTCATATGCTTATTGGTCTTTAGAGGATACTCTTCTATTAACTGACTGATTATATCCTTTGCTCATTTTTCCATTGGTTCCTTTTTCTTATTTACTTGTGGTATTTCCTTCTATTTTTGAGATACTGTTCGTTTCTTAGTTGAAAATATGTGTCACCAATATATTTTTGCAAGTGGTAGCCTTTTGCTTTACATATGATATCTTTTGTCATACATTTTAATGTAGACAAAACCCATCTTTTCCTGTATGGTTGGTACATTTTCTGTGCTGTTTAAAAAATAATCCTTCCAAACTCATCAGATACAAAGACAGAGGTGGTTATGTAGTGGATGAGACCCTATTCCTTGGGGTCAGGATGCTTAGATTTGACTCTCCTATTAGCCTCTTAAACTATGGGACAGTCAATCTCTTCTAATTTCTGGAATAGTTTGCACTGGATCAGGCTCAGCCAAGGTATGGTAAAACCAAATTTATAAACTGGGCCTTGCACATTTTGTTATTATTGCTAATAGATTCTTTAAATGACTTTCTTGAGGTCTCATCTATATGACATATAATTCACCCACTGTAAGTATACGGCTCATTGATTTTTAGTACAAACATCACCACAATGTAGTTTTAGAACATTTTCATCATCCCCAAAAGTCCCCTTGCTGTGATTTGCTGTCAGTCTTAGCCTCCTCCCCTAGCTACAGACAATTTGTTGATAGAAACTCATATAAATGGAGTCTTAGAAGATGTGTGTAGTCTTTGGCTTCTTTCATTTTAGTATAATGAATCTGAGGCTCTTTCATGTTATAGCATTATCATTAGTTTATTCATTTTTATTTCTGAACAGTACTTCATTTATAGATATACAAGACTTTATCTAATTTAGCAGTGATGAATATTTGGATTACAACAAGTGCTATTATGAGAGCTGTGAACATGTGTTTACAAGTCTTTCTAATTGTTACTCTTTTGTAGGTAATGCACTGTTTATTTCTGGTTGGTTTTAAGATTTTCTTTTTGTTTGTAGTGCTCTGTTATTTCATTACATTATTTCTAAGGGTAAATTTATTTTTATTTATCTTTTCTGATACTTGTTTTGCTTCTTGAATCTGAGGATTCATGTCTGTTTATAATTCTGGAAAACTCTTGATTATCATCTCTTCTATTGTTTGATGTTTTCCATTTTGTTTATTCATTCTCTCTTTCTAGAATTGCCATGATGTATGCCAGACTTTTTCATTCTATTCTACACATCTCCCAACTTTTCTGGATTGTAGTCTGGAAAATTTCTTTGCCTCTGCTTCTACATCAAGAATTCTCTCATCTGTTATGTTGTCTTTTATGTTTAACTAGTTCATCAAGTTCTTACTTTCAAGGACAGTATTTTTTAGACATTCCTTTCCCCCAACTTATTACATTCTGCTTTCTCATGGCATCTATTCCTTTAAAACAAATAAGAAAGCTTTTTACTCAATTTAAATATATGTAGTAATATCTTCAAGGTTGTCTTATTACCTACTGTTTTGACAATATGCTGTCTCTTGTTTATTGTCTCTCCTTTGCTATAGTTTACTATCCTGCGTGGCTTATAAATTTTTACTGGGAGCCATGTTTAGCACGTGTCAATTATCACAGCTGAGATATTTGTGCTTTCTGGCTTGTAGAGGTATCATTTTGGGCCAGTTTTGTGTTTACTTCTGTAGACTGGGAGTTTTATTGCTTCTAATCTACTTTTTTACTTTTACCCCTTGGCTTAGGATTCTTTTTTTAATTTTTAAATTGTTTTATTAGTACATGTTTGTAGTATATAATGTTTACATTCCTTGTGGGGAGTTGGTACATGTGCATTATACATCCTGATTCCTCCTTTTCCATCCTCTTTCTCTCTCTTCCCTTCATGCTTCCTCTATCTCTCAATTCCCTTCCTCTTTGAGAAAGATCTATCTCCCTACTTCCCACCATCTTTTATTTTGCTCTTTAGTTATACTTCGTGTTTCTTATATAATAGAAATCATGAGATATTTAAGCTTGTGTCTGATTTATTTTCACTTAACATTATGGTCTCGTTTATCTTTATGGCAGAGTAGTACTCTTCTTGTGTGTAAATACCACATTTTCTTTATCCATTCATTTGTTGATAGACATATAGGCCACTTCCAAGACTTAACAAATATGAATTGTGATGCTATCAACATGGGTGTGCATGTGTCACTATAATATGATATATTTAACTTTTTCAAGAAGATACTAGTTTACATTCCCACCAATAGTGTACAAGGGCTCCTTCTCCTTGGCAGGCTCTCCAGCATTTATTATTTGATTTCTTGATGATGGCCATTCTTTCTGGAGTAAGATGGAATCTCAATGCTGTTTCAATTTGCATTTCTCTAATGACCATCGATATTGAGCATTTTTTTAATTAGCCATTTGTACTTCTATGAAGTGTCTACTAATTTTGCTTACCTGTTTTTTGATTGGGTTTTTCTTATTTTGGGGTCTAATTTTTATTTGGGGGGTCTAAATTTTTTTAGTTCTTTATATATTCTAGATATTTGTCTTTTGAGGAATGGCTGGCAAAATTTTTTTCTCATTTTGTAGGTTGTCTCTTCACTCTGTTGGTTTTTTCCTTTGCTGTGCAAAAGATTTTTAATTTGATATGATCCCTTTTGTTGATTTTTGGAACTATTTCCTGTGCAAATAGGATTCTGTTCAGAAAGTCCTTGCCTATGCTTATGAATTTAAAAGTTTTACCTATTTTGTCTTCTACCATGTTGTGTTCTGTTTTAACATTTAGTTATTTGATCCATTTTGATTTTAATTTAGTACATGGTAAGAGATACGGGTCTATATTTAATCTGCCTATGGATAGCCAGTTTTCTCAACACCATTTATTGAAGAGGCTATCTTTCCTCCAATGTATATATTTGGCCTCTTTGTCAAAAGTCACATAGTTGAATGTACTTGGGGTTGTTTCTGCACCCTTTATTTTGTTCCACTCATCCTCATGTTTTTGTGCCAGGACCATGCTCTTTTTATCACAATAACTTTGTAATGTAACTTCAGGCCCGGGATTGTGATGCCTCCTGCTTTTCTCCTTTTACACAGAATTGCTTTTGCTATTATGGGTCTCTTCTGGTTCCATGTGAATCTTAGGATTGTTTCCTATGAAGAATGCTGTTGGAATTTTGATTGGAATTGCATTAAATCTGTATATCAATTTTGGAAGTATGGCCATTCTGACTATATTAGTTCTGCCTGTTCAAGAACAGGGGATATCTTTCCATTTTCTGGTGTCCCCTTTGATTTCCTTTTTCAGAGTACTGTAGTTTTCACTGTAGAGCTCTTTCACTTCCTTAGGTTAATTCCTAAGTATTTACTTTTTATTGGTGCTATTGTGAATGATATTTTTTTCCTAATTTCTTTCTCAGTGGGTTCAATATTAGAGCACACTATCAACACCATTGGCTTTTGTGTATTTATTTTGTACCCTGTTACTTTACTAAATTTGGTTATTAATTCTAAGAGACTTTTGGTGAATTTTGTGGGGGTCTTCTTTGTGGCGGATCATGTCATCTGCAAATAATGATAATTTGACTTCTTGCTTTCCTATACATATCCCTTTTATTTCTTTCTCTTGTCTTATTACTCTTGTTAATGTTTTGAGTACCATGTTGAATAGGAGTGGATAGTGGGCATCTTTGTCTTGTTCCTGATTTTAGAGGGAAAGATTTCAGTTTTTCCCCATTAATATGATCTTGGCAGGTTTATCATAAATAGCTATTATCAGACTGAGATAAAGTCCTTTTATACCTATTTTCTTCAGTGTTTTTATCATGAAAGGATGCTGGATTTTGTCAAAGGATTTTTCTGCAGCTATTGAGATGATCATGTACTTTTTGTCCTTGCTCTTGTTTATGTGATGTGTTACATTTATTGATTTGCATATATTTAACCATCCTTGCATCTCTTGTATAAAGCCTACTTTGTCATGACGTATGATCTTTTTGATGATTTGTTGCATATTGTTTGCCTATCTTGTTGAAGATTTTTGCATCTATATTCATTAAAGATAATGGTGTATAGTTCTCTTTTTTGGTTGAATCCTTGGCTGGTTTTGGAATTAGGGTAATGCTAGCTTCCAGGAATTACTTTGTGGGTATTCCTTCCTTCTCACTTTCATTAAAAAGCTTGAGGAGTATTGCGTTAGAAGTTCCCTGTTTTTGTAGAATTCAGCAGTGAACCTACCCAGACCTGTGCTTCTCTTGGTTGGTAGGTTTGTTACTTATTACTGCTTCAATTTCATTTCCTGGGATTGGATTATTCAGGGCTTTTACATCTTTGTTCAGTTTCATAATTTGTAGTGTCTAGGGATCTATCCATTTCTTCTAAATTCTCCAATTTTTTGGCATACAGGCTTGCAAATTGTTAATAATGTTTTTAATTTTGGCAATGTCCTTTGTGATTTCACCTTTTTCATTTCTAACTGCATTGGTTGGGTGTTTTCTCTCTTGTTTTTGGTTAGATTTGCTAAGGGCTTGTTTATTTTATTTATTCTTTAAAAGAACCAACTCTTTGATTCATTAATTCTTTGTATTTTTTGTCTCAATTTCATTGATTTCTGCTCTGATCTTTATAATTTCCTTCCTTTGGGTTTTCATTGTTCTTGTTTTTCTAGGACCTTGAAGGGCATTGCTTGGTTACTTATTTGGGCTCTCTATTTTCTGATGTGGGCATTCAAAGGTATACACTTCCCTCTTAAGACTGCTTTCATTGTGTCCCATAAGTTCTGGTATGTTGTATTTGCATTATCATTTAGTTCTAGAAACAAGTCTTATTTCTTCCTTGATTTCTTCTGTAACCCATTGTTTAGATAAAAGTGTATTATTTAGTTTGCATACATTTGCATAATTTCTGTATTTTATTTTGTCATTGATTTCTAACTTCGTGCAGTATGATCTGATAATATGCATGGTATAATTACAATTATTTTATGCTTTCTTAAGCTTGCTGTACTGGCTAGTACGTGGTCTATTTTAGAGAAAAATTCTCTTGTTGTTGGGTAGAACACTGAAGATACCTAGTAACTCCATTTGTTTCAAGGTTTTTGCCCAATTCTAGTATTTCTTTTTTGAGTTTTTGTTTAGTTAATCTGTTGTGATACTTAGGTATTGAAGTCCCCCACTGCTTTAGTTACTTTTGTCACTGCTGAAACAAAATACCCAACACCGAAAGTTAAAGGGGGAAAAGTTTATTTAGCTCACAGTTTGGAGAGGTTTCAGTCCATAATTGGCTGGTTCCAAGGCAGGGTGCCATGGCAGAGGGGCAATGCAGAGGAGACCAGTTCATGGCAAGCAGAAGACAGCAAAAGCAAGCAAGAAAGTGAGAAGACAAGCCTCTTTCTGTCCCTTATATTGTATCTAGACTACTGGGATTAGTGCTGTGCCAGACCAATCAGTGGACTGATTTAGTAATCACCCATTCTTAATCCTAGCACCCTTAATCCTAGCATTGCACCATGAATCAATCACACACTCTAGATTCAGCCACTTCTGAAAAAGCCCCATGAGGCTTTGGGGAGACATCTAGACACAAGCCATAACACCCACTGGTAGTGTTTATGTTTGTTTACCTGATCTTTTATGTCTTATTTTATAAAGCTGGATGTACTTATTTTATAAAGTCGGATGTGCTGTTGTTCACTGCATATATGTTAATAATTATCTATTCCTGTTGGATTTTTCCCTTAACCAACACATAGTGACCTTCTTTGCATCAGTTTTTGGTTTGAAGTCCACTTTGTCTGAATGTAGGATAGTTATACCTGCTTTATTTTGGGTTCCCATTGCCTGGAATATTTTTTTCCATTCTTTGGTTTTTAGTCTATGAGTTACTTTTTGGGTTAAATGTTATTCTTCTATACAGTATACCACTGGATTTGTTTCTTGATCCATTCTGTCAGTCTATGTCTTTTGATTGGGGAATTGAGACCACTTGGAATGAGAGTTATTACTACTAGTTTTTAACTCATTCCTGTCATTGCCTTATTTTTCTGTTGTTGATTCCCGATCTTTCCTTTCTACTTAACTGCTCACCTTATCTGATGTATTTATTCTATTGGACCTTCTGTCATTGTTAGCTTTATTGTTTTTTTCTAGAGTGTCCTCAAGAATTCTTTTGGAGTGCTGGTTTTGTGGTCATGAATTTCTTTAGGTGCTTTTATCAGGAAAGTATCTTATTTCTCCCTCAATTTTGAAAGATAGTTTTGCAGGATATGTGAGCCTCCATTGTAAATTGCAAATTGTTTGTAAATTGTTTTAAGACTTAAAGCACTCACTCCAAGCTCTCATGGTCTTTAAATTTTGTGTTAAGTCTGCTGTAATTCTAATGGTTTTTCCTTATAAGTGATTTGTTGATTTTCTCTAACCACCTTTAAAATTCTGCTGTGTTGGACTTCTGGAATTTTGACTGTGTTGTGTCTTGGAGAGTTTCTTTTCTGATTGTGGCTATTTGGAGTTCTATATTCCTCACTTATCTGTATGTTAAATTCTTTTACCTTATTTGGAAAGTTTTCTGCTATCGTTTCAGTAAACAGTTTTTTAAAAAATGCCATTTGTGCTATCTCTGATTTTTCACTAATTCTAATTAAGCCTAGATTTGTCTTCTTCACATAGGAGCTGTTGGTTTCATTTTCCATGTCCTCTTGTTTTTAAGGTATCTCACATTAATTGGTCACAGCCCTGTCTTCTAATTCTGACACTGTCCTCACATTGGTTGTTTCTGCTGCTCATACTCTCAATATAATTTTTTTTTTACAATAAACAACAGAAATTTATTTTTTTTACAGTTCTGGCCACTGGAAGTCCAAGATCTAGGTGTTATCAGGTCTGATTTCTTTCTTTTTATTTTAAAGAGGAAAAAAAAATAAAACATATTTTCAAAACAAGATAATAGGAGGGTAACAATGGTTAATACATTGCATATTGCTATCTCCAAACTCGTTACTCAGAGCACAAGATATCGGCATTTAATTGTCCAAACAATATTAGCACAAACCTTTCTTTTTAATGAACTAAGAGAAGTTAGTAGTATAACTATCTTAACTGTAATATATATATATATATATATATATTTTTTTTTTTTTTTGCTTTCCCCTTCTTTCTTTCTCCATTTCCCCATCTCAGTTTCTTTCCTTTTGAAGTTTCTTCCCATTTTACAATATCTATTGTACATTTTGGACCTTATTTACTCTTTCAGCTTCTCACACTAGGGAGACAGTACAATGTTTGCATATGTGTCTGGTTTACTTCACTTATGAGTATGGTCTCGAGTTGCATCCATTTACCTATAAGTCTCCAGTTTATCCTTCTTTATGGCTGAGTAGTACTCCATTGTATAAATACCACATCTTTTTTTACCCATTCCTCAGTTGATGGGCATTTGGGTTGTTTCCAAGATCTAGTTGTTACAAATTGTGCTGCTATAAATATGGGTGCACATATATTGCTGTGGTATGATGTTTTTAATTCTTCTGGGAAGATACCCAGAAGGGGAATAGCTAAGTCAAATGGGACCTCCAATCCTAGTTTTTTGAGGAATCTCCACACTGATTTCCACAGTGTTTGTACCAGTCTAGACTCCCACCAACAGTGGAGAGGTGTTCCTTTTTCTCCACAGTCCCTCCAGTGTTTGTTACTGGTTGATTTGTTGGTGATAGCCATTCTTTCTGGGTGAGATAGACTCTCAGTCTCGTTTTAATTTGCGTCACTCAACCAGTGATGTTGAACATTTTTTCATATATTTATTTGCTGTTTGTATTTCTTCATCTGAAAAGTGTTTATTCATCTCAGATGCCCATTTTTGGATTGGGTCTTTAAATTTGGGAGGTCTGATTTTTTTTAGTATAAAGAACTTTATATGTTTCTCAACAGTAATCCTTTGTCTGAGGAATAGCTGGCAAACATTTTTCCCACATTGTGGGTTGTCTCTTTACTCTGTTGGTGGTTTCTCTTGCTGTGCAAAAGCTTTTTAATAAGATGATATCCCAGTTGTTGATTCTTTGTGATAGTTCCTGTGGAATTGGGTTTTATTCATAAAGTCTTTGCCTACACCAATGTTTTCAAGAGTTTTACCTATTCTATCTTCCAGCAGATTTAATGTTTCTGTTTTAGTATTTAGATCTTTGATCCATTTTGAATTTAGTTTAGTGTGTGGTGAAAGATATGGGTCTAATTTTAATCTTCAGCATGTGCAGAGCCAGTTTTTCCAGCACCATTTATTAAAGAGGCTATCTTTCTTCCAGTGAGTGTGTTTGGCACCTTTGTCAAAGATAAGGTGGCTTAGTATGTCTGGAGTTGTTTCTGCATCTTCTAATCTATTCCACTGATCTTCAGGTCTATTTTTTTGCCAGTACCATGCTTTTTTTTTTTTTTTTTTTTTTAATCACAGTAGCTTTATAGTATAATTTCAAGTCAGTGATTGTGGTGCCCTCTGCCTCACCTTTGTAGCCCAGAATTGCCTTTGCTATTCTAGGTCTCTTCTGGTTCCAAATGAATTTTAGAATTGTTTTCTCTAATTTTGTGAGATATGCTATTGTAATTTTGAGTGGAATAGCATTAAATCGGTGTAACAGTTTTGGAAGTATGGCCATTTTCATTGTATTGGTTCTTCCTACTCAAGAGCAAGGGATATCTTTCCATTTTCTGATATCCTCTTTAATCTCCTTCTTCAGAGTAATGTAATTTTCAATGTAGAGGTCTTTTACATCCTTCGTTAGATTGATTACTAGGTATTTCATTTTTTTGGATGCTATTGTGAAATGTGTTGTTTCCCTAATTTCTCTCTTGGTGAGTTTGTTATTCATGTACAGAAAGTGTTGACTTTGTATCCAGCTATGCTACTGAATTTGCTTATTAAATCTAGCAATTTTTAGTGGAGTTTTTGGGGTCTTCTATGTAGAGTATCATGTCATCTGCAAACAAGGATAATTTAACTTCTTCCTTTTCTATCTTTATTCCTTTAATTTCTTTCCCTTGTCTTATTGTCCTGGCTAATGTTTCCAGAACTACATTGAATAGGAGTGGTGATAGTGGGCATCCTTGTCTTGTTCCTGATTTTAGATTGAAAGCTTTCAGTTTTTGTCCATTTGGTATGATGTTGGTTGTTGGTTTGTCCTAGATGGCTTTTATCAGATTGAGGTAAAGACCATCTATCCTGATTTTCTGTAGGGTTTTTATCATGGATGGGTGCTGGGCTTTGTCAAAAGCTTTTTCTGCATCTATTGAGATGATCATGTGATTTTTGTCCTTGGCTCTGTTAATATGGTATATTACATTTATTGATTTACATATGTTGAACCATCCCTGCATCCCTGGGATAAATCCCACTTGGTCATGGTGTATAATCTTCTTGATGATTTGCTGCATTCTCTTTGCCAGTATCTTATTGAGGATTTTTGCATCTATGTTCATGAGGGAGATTGGCCTGTAGTTCTCTTTCTTAGTTGGGTCCTTCTCTGGTTTTGGTATGAGGGTAATGCTTGCTTCCAGGAATGAATTTGGGAGTATTCTTCCCTTTGAATTTCAATAAAGAGTTTGAGAAGTAATGGTGTTAGGTCTTCTTTAAATTTCTTGTAGAATACAGCAGTGAATCAGTCAGAGCATGGGCTTTTCTCTGTTGGTAGGTTCTTAATTTCATCTTCAATTTCATTGATTGATATTGGTTTATTTAGGATTTTCATATCTTCTTGATTCAGCTTTGGTAATTCATACGTATCTAGGAACCTGTCCATTTCTTCTGCATTTTCTGTCTTATTAGAATATAAATTTTCAAAATAGGTATAGATGATCTTCTGGATTTCTGCAGGGTTCGTTGTGATTTCACCATTTTTATTCCTAATTGCACAGATTTGAGTCTTTTCTTTCCTTTTTAAAATAAGTTTGGATAAGGGTTTGTTGATTTTATTTGATCTTTGAAAGAACAAACTCTTTGATTCATTGATTCTTTGTATTGCTTTTTAGTCTCCAATGTGTTAATTTCTGCTCTGATCTTTATAATTTCCTCCCTTGTATGAGCTTTTGGCTTAGCCTGTTCTTCTCTTTCTAGAAGTTTGAGGTTCACCATTAAGTTGTTTATTTGCGCTTGCTCTGTTTTCCTGACATGGGTATTTACTGCTATAAATTTCCCTCTTAGAACTGCTTTCATTGTGTCCCCTAAGTTCCAGAATGTTGTATTATCATTATCATTCAATTGTAGAAACTGTCTAATTTCTTCTTCTTTTTTTTTTTTTTGTGGGTACCAGGGGTCGAACTCAGGACCTCGTGCACCAGCAGGTGCCCGTGCCGCTGAGCGATATCACCAGCCCTTTTTTCGTATGTGGGTACAGGGAGTCGAACTCAGGACTTCACACTTGCCAGGCAGGTGCTTATGCTGCTGAGCTATCTCACTGGCCCTCTAATTTCTTCTTTAATTTCATGTGTGACCCATTTGTTGTTCAGGAGGGTGCTGTTTAATTTCCATGTGTTTAGGAAGTTCTTGTGGTTTCTTTTGCCATTGATTTCCAATTTCATTGCATTATGGTCTGATAATATGCATGGGATAATTTTAATTCCTTTGCATTTACTTAAGCATGCTCTATGAGCTAGTATGTTGTCTATTTTGGAGAACATCCCATGTGCATCTGAGAAGAATGTGTATTCTGATGTTGTGGGGTGGAACACTCTTCAGACATCTACCAAGTCCATTTGTTCAAAAGTTTGGTTCAGTTCTAATATTTCAGTGTTGATTTTTTTGTCTAGTTGATCTGTCTTTTTGTGACAGTGGGGTACTAAGATCCCCCAATACAATTGTATTAGTGTTTATTTGATTTTTCATGCCCGTTAATATTTGTTTTATATTGTTGGGTGCACTGGTATTTGTTGCATATATATTGATAATTGTTATCTCTTCCTCTTGGATTGCTCCCTTTATAAGGATGTAGTGACCTTCTCTATCTCTCTTAATCAGTCTTGGCTTGAAATTCACTTTGTCTGCAAATAGAATAGCTACCCCTGCTTTTTTCTGGGTTCCTGTCACAAGGAGTATTGTTTTCCATCCTTTGACTTTCAGACTATGAATTTCTTTCTGAATTAAATGTGTTTCTTGTATACAGCATGTTGTTGGATCTTGCTTCTTGATCCATTCTGCCAGTCTGTGTCTTTTGATTGGTGAATTGAGACCATTAACATTGCTGGTTAAAACTGATATGTATTGACTTATCCTTGTCATGTTATTTTCCTATTGTTGGCTCTCCCTCTTTTTTTCCCTCCTTCTGTTTGTTTGCTTTTCCTGGTGAATTCCTTCTGTTGGAGTTCACAGAGTTGTAGTCCTTGTTGTCTCTTTCTATAACGTCCTTCAAAACATTTCGGAGTGCTGGTTTGGTGGTCATAAATTTCCTCAGATGTTCTTTGTCATGGAAGTATCTTATTTCTCCATCAGTTTTTTTTTTTTTTTTTTTTTTGTGGGTACCGGGGGGACGACCTCAGGACCTCACGCGCCAACAGGCACCCGTGCCACTGAGCGATATCACCGGCCCCTTTTTCGTATGTGGGTTCCGGGAGTCGAACTCGGGCCTTCGCGCTTGCAAGGCAGGCGCTTAAGCCGCTGAGCCGTCCCACCAGCCCCTCTCCATCAGTTTTGAAAGATAGTTTTGTGGGGTACTTCAGTCTGGGCTGAAAGTTGTTTTCTTTTAGAGCTTGAAATACTTCACTCCAAGCTCTCCTTGATTTGAGGGTTTGTGCTAAGAAGTTAGCTGTGATTCTGATGGGCTTTCTTTTATAGGTGATTTGTTTCTTTTCCCTAATGGTTTTTAAGATTCTATTCTTGTGTTGAATTTCGGGAATCTTGACTGATATGCCTGGCTGTAGGTTTTGTTTGTTTTTTTTTTTTTTTTATCATGTCTAATTGGAGTTCTATATTCCTCACTTATCTGTACATCAAATTCTTTTTCTCTACCAGGGAACTTTTCTGCCATGCCATCTGTGAAGTTTTTTAAATATCATTTGTGCTATCTCCTGCTTTTTCATTGATTCCAATCAATCTTAAGTTATTCTTCTTTGCCTCATCTAGCAGCTACTGGATTGATTTCTCATGGTCCCTTGCTTTTTTTTTTTTTTTTTTAAGAAATCTTTCTTTTCATGACTGCTAACCACAAGCCTGTCTTGTATATCTGAGATCCTGTCCTCACATTGGCTTAATCTGCTGTGGATACTTCCAATGGAATTTTTATCCTCCTGGATATCTACTTGAATCTGCCTTATGTATTCCATTTCTTCCCTATGCTGAGCATTCATGGCTTCCATAATTTTCTTAAGCTCATCTTTTTTTTTTTTTGTCTATATCTGCTCTAGAACCCCTAAGCATGGTTTTCATTGTAGACACCATCACTGCAGTTATGTGAGAAATTATTTCTGATCTGATTTTTTCTAGAGCCTCATTCAATTGCTTTATTGTTATCACTTCAGAGATGCCAGGTGGGTGGCTTTTGGATTGTCCCACCTCATCACCCCCTGGGTTTGCCTTTGGTGAACTGGATGTGTGGGGTCACATCTTGTTTAAGTGTCTTCTCATTTTCTTTTCTTTTTTTTAATTTAATTCCTGGGGTGATGCTTGTAAATTGTCCATAGTGGGTTGCTTTATTGCTGGTATTTACAATCCTTAGGAAATGACTACTTCTCTGATGTAGTCTCCAGGTGTAGCTGATTTTTGGGTTTTGAGTCTGTTACAAGGTCCTACCTCTTCAATTTGTTGGGGATGAGCAGTTGCTGCCTATTTGACGCAGTCCCTGGTTCTTTGGCACTGTGCCACAGTATTTTCTGTGACCCTTAGTCAATCCCAGTCTTGGAATACCAGGAAAAACAGCTGTTTGGAACAATTATGTCACTTTTGGCTATAGTGGTACCATCAGCAATGATAAAAACATCAAACACAGCCTAGAAAATGACAAACTGAGCTAACCATTAATTTGCCACCTTTAATTGTATGAACTAGATTTGTGGTTATATAACAAACTCTAAAACTAACCAGAAAATTATACGCAGTATACAAGTCCTTAATATGTCAATTTTGCCCTCAGGGGTTAAAATTTAAAATGGGTTAGGGAGAAAATAGAGAAGTGGAAGGAGAGGAAGAGATTAGAAGAAAGGCTGCAGGGTAGAGGGCGATCATGCTAACTTTGGAAAACTGGTGCAGAATACTGGAGGTAAAGAGAGAAGGAAGATTAAAAATAACAGAACAGAATCAGAACCACAACCATAAAGGGCTAGAAACCACATTCACACTCATATAAAAACAAGATCAAACAATGAAGGAGAAAAAAAACAAAAACAAAAAACCCAAAACCACCACCACAACAACAAAAAACAAGAGAGAGAGAATTAAAAAAAAGTCCACTTCCAGGTTTGACTCTGCTGTCACTGGTTGACAACATGTGGAGAAAGAGTCCCAGTCCATGCCAATCTATCTCTGCAAGCCAGCAGTATCTTTTTGGCAGGGTAATGGATAATCTCAGGGAGCCTGCACCTTCTGGCTGAGACCAGACTCATTCGGCCTGCAGCCGTCAGTGCACCTTCCGCGGGCCTGAGCCCAGCTGGGAGCCGCTAGATGGAGCCGGCAGCAGCTCTGAGTTCTGAGGTCAGCTGGCTCCTCGCCAAGATGACTCCCAGCCAATCACTCTCTCACACAGGATGACTGAGCCCTCAGCATTCACCCCCAGCCAGTGCAGTCCTTCATGTCCGCTGCTCCCCTCCATTGCTGTGTCTCTCTGTGGAGGCCTCTGGGGTTGCCAGCAGTCACTGTGTGTCTGCAGATTTGAACCGCTCCTCTCGCACAGTGAGTCCCGACTCAGGGAGAAGGCGTCACCCGCTAACCCCTTCTTCATTGAAGTTTCTCTCTTCACTCTCTGTGGGCTTCAATTCACACTTCAGGTCCTTCCTGGGTCCAGGGGACCCACTTCCCTCCTTCTTGTCTTCCTCATGTTGCTTTGTTCCATTGTCTGGACCCTGACTCTCGGAGAGGCTCTTTCTCTGCTGCTCACCACTCCGCCATTACTCCTTGCCTCTGCTGCCCTGTGCTGTGCTCCCCTGGCTGAGGACCAGTGCTCAACCAGTCCAGGCCTGCTTGCTTACATGGGAGCAGGGCCTGGCTTGATATTCTTATGCCATGTCGATGATGTAATCTGGATCTCATGCCTTCATAGAATTGTGGTTTTGATTCTTATTGGAGACTTTTTGTTTGTTGCCTTACTTTTTTCATTCAGTGTCCCAGGCAGACATTGCTAGCTATTTTGTTGCTTCCCTGACCCACTGGGCAGTTTCTCTGAGCCCTTTAGGAGGAAGGGGCAGCTCTCTGAGGGTCCTGATTACGTGCAGAAGTATTGGTTCCACCTCCCCACTTGTCTTAGGGCCCAGGTCACATCTCCTGGCTCTTTCCTTTGTGGATGTAGGCTGCAGGCTCTTTCCTTTCCCAGCTCCTGGGCCTGACCCTTTAGCTTCAGAATAATCTTGGTTTTTAGCTTCAATATTTTTCTTTTGAGTTTGCTCATTTATCAAAATTTCCATTTGGTGTTATCCCGTGTTGCTGTGTGTTAGGCACGAGGGCTGCTGTAGGTTGGTGTGCCATGGAGGAGGAAGCCTCTGCCTTTTTCCATCCCTGCTTGCTCCCTTGTGACCTTTGAGTGCTGTCTACTCAGCCAGAGCAGTGATAGGCTGGAGCGTTATCCTCTCTGGAGAGATCTAGGCTTCTCCTGTGTTCACCACCTCTCCTCCGTTTCATTCTTCCTTTCTTCAGGAACCTACAGCCTGATCTGAAATTGCTCCCTTAGAGAGGCCTCAGCTGTGTCTTCATACTCTCTTCTCTTTTTCCAGGATTAAGCAAAAGAGATATAGCAGGGTGCCTTAGAGGACACCCCTCTTTCCCTTTCCTCATCTTTCTCCTCACTCTCTATTTGGGAAGGGCCTGGCCAGCACCTCTCCAGGCCTCAAGAATGATTCTCTGGTTTCTCTTGTGTTCATTCTTCTGCTTCTTGCTGATGGGTGTGGCTGTCACTTTTGTTAGAATGGTAAAGAATCAAGGCTTAGGTTTGGAGTTGGGGATGGAGAGGAAGAATCAGCCTTTCAGATGGCTTTGGTTTTGGCTACTTAGGCACAAGCAAAGCCATTTTAAAATTAGGTTCAGGTTGGTTCACTACAGTGTTGCAGTAGACTTGGTACAAAAACTCTTCATAGAGGGTTTCTTTTTTTGTTGGCTTCTCTGTGCACCTCATATGAACGGGGGTTATTAGGAAGGGATAAAGATCCTGATGATTCTAAATCTCATAAACCTGTTTCTCACAACTACCTGCGCATTCAAATCACCCAGGGAATTTCTAAAAGTATGATGGATAACTTGCCTCTGCCCCAGAACGATCAAATCAGTTTCTGAGGGTGGGTTCCAGGTTTCAGTGTTTTAATACTTTCCAGTTATTCTAATATTGCCAAATCACCACCTTAGACATAATACTACCTTAATCCCATCCCATAATTATTTCCAACACTAGCAAGTTTAAGTCAAGACACCTGCCCTCTTTAAGAATTATTAATTAGCTCTGGGGAAAGGTTAAGAGAGCTCTATGTAGATATAAACTAACAACTAACACATGTATTTTCAAAATTCCAAGAGACTGATTACTATGTGACAAAACAAAGCTTCCAAATCACATGCAATGTTAAGGTCAGCCAGCTAGGGAGTTCTGTATTCCCACTCCCACCCCCTGGATTATTTGATCTTTGTTTTAGTCTTCTTGAAAGACAAAGATGCTCAGTTTGTGACATTTTTGCAGCTGGAAGGGTGGTCCCTGGAGCCTGAAGCTTTCACTTTATTCCAGGGTTACAGTAGTGACCCGGCAGGGCTGACGGTATTTTTCTGTCTTGATTACGCCCTTCTGTAGTTTCCAGCTAATCCTCTAGTCAGTCTCTGCTATGTTGTCTTACATTTTAGGTCCTACACAGGACCCCCTTGAAACTGGCCAGCCTAGATCCCATTCCCCAGGACACTGGGAGCTTCCCTTGGCTTCATGGCATTGCTGGGCTGAATGACTCCCGCACCCAGCACAGCAGCGAACAGGGGTTCTTTGAAGATGCTGGTTCTAGATGGACAAACTGTTTCCAGATTTCCCTTTTAGGCCGTTGGGCTTCTCTCTCCAGGGAATAAGGAGGAGATTTCCTTTTTGCATTAGCAGAAGGTTCAAATGCAATCCCAGGAATCATTAGCATAAATGAACAGAAGATACCTGGACTATATTCAAAGCACATGTGACTAAACTCTTGAGAGGAAGTATCTTTGAAGGAAACTCCTAAGTGATTGCTATCTCTCTATAGCAATAACAACTCCCCAGGACTATACTGACTTAGAATTTGTTCTTCATCACTTCTACCTCAACAGCACTAATTTAAAATTTAAATTAAACATGCTGTTTACCCTCTTTCCCTGCTGAGGACATGAGTCTTTTCTTTCTTTGTGTTTGTCTTTATTTCTCAATTATTTCTCTTTGTGTAAGGGGTTATTCTTTATTCCTGATTAACTTGCTTTCAGACAGGTTTCCTTTAAAATTTTTTTTGATAAAAGATAAATAATAGGGGCCAGTGAGATAGCTCAGTGGCATATGCGCCTGCCTGGCAAGCGCGAGGTCCTGAGTTCGACTCCCGGTACCCACATACAAAGAAAGGGCCGGTGATATCGCTCAGCAGCACGGGCGCCTGCTGGCACTTGAGGTCCTGAGGTCGACCCCCGGTACCCACAAAAAAAAAGGTAAATAATAGGAAATAGGGAGATCTGTTGCAAAAGGGAAGGGGACCAAGAGATGGAGGGAGATGGAGAGGAAAGGAAGGGAATGAAAAAGAATTAAAATGTGTTATGTACATGTACCAATTCCCTATGATGAATGTAATCATTATGTACTACGAACACATACCAATAAAAACAAAAATGAAAAAAAGTAACAGCGAAGTGGTATTCATTAAATACAGCAATTCAACAACTTAGACTATGGAAAATGGCTGAGAAGATTCTAAGAAGGAAATAGCATACCAGAATCACTACAAAACAGTTAAGAAAGATTTTTTTTAAAAGAAAGCTTTTAGAATCTTTTGTACACATTTTCACCTTTTGGTTTCAATTTTTTTGTGTGTGTATATGTGTGTGTATGTAAATTTTGTTCCATAATTATTATATTATCTTTGAAGCTATTAGATGTTTTATATTTTTAAAAAATGTTTAAAAAGTTTTAACTTACCCACACACTGATATGCATCTGTGTTAACTCAGGAGGATGGACTTGGAAGGGGACAAGATTATTACTTTCTTTTTACAAAATGTTCTTAAAACTTCAGCAACTAAAAATATTTTTTGAAATATTCAAGCCAGAAACAGTAGCATAAAGGGTGGCACTCCAAGAGGCTGAAGCAGGAGGATTGAAAGTTCTAATCCAGCCTGGGCAAGTTAGCAATTTGACAAAACTCTGTCTCAAAATTTAAAAGGACGTGAGAGGCTGGGAACATAGCTCAGTGCAAAGACCCTGGTTTCAATTTCCAATACCACAAAAATGAATAAATAAATAAACCCAGTCACAAAGAAATTTTAGAAAGAGTATTCCCTTTGTTGGAATTTATACAATCCCTTAATATATACAATTCTTATAGACGTACATATTACATATATGCACTTATATAAATATAGATAGGTAGATGTATAAATACATTCGTTCTTTTAAAGAGGTTAAGATACTGCCCAGCACATAGTAAACCCAGCACGTAGTAAATAAAAAACCTGAATGTGTATGCCATCATTTAACAAAACAAAACAAAGGATTTCAATCTGTAAGCTAAAGAAAATTCTGAGTGAAGGGTAACAATACAGTGCTTAGCCAAGGCAGAGTGTATAGCACTGCTGATGGATAACTTTTGATGTTTTCTTTGTTCTCATTTGAAAACTGGAATGAGTTAGAGTCAAGGAGCATGCTGTGGCTTAACTCATTCCATAGTTCCGGAGTGACACAAGGCCTGATTTAAACCCAGCCAGCCAGCCCAAATTTTTAGTTCTTAGTAGAAGTTGTCTGTCTTTGATTGATTTCACAGGACCGGGGTCCTGAACACCTACTGTGACTAACCCAGGGCCGAATGTGGCCAGGCAGATGGTTTGCTACATTCTCATAATAATTCTGTTTCTAATAGAAGCCCTTGGATTTGGGTAGCTATTAGACTGATCTGCAGTTGTGTCTTTGTCTGATCTTGGACCTGGCAGCCCACTCCTATAGCCCCAAAGGGTCTGGTTATTTCCAGGCCAGACCAGGGAAACTCAAACCTGGTCCAATGGTAGACTCTGAACCCTGCCTGGGGCTTTGGCCAACTACAGAACTGGAGATGGGTGCTAACTTAGAACCATGAGGAATGGGAGACGGACCAACCAGAGCACTCACAGTCAGGACAGCCTGAGACAGGAGACCAAATCGTACTCAGATTCCTGCCCAGCAGGTAGCCCAGACTGAGCCTGTCCTGAGAGCTCCATGGGTCTAGGCCCAGTCCCTTGGTGTCAGTGTGGTCTTCCAGCTTAAAGTTTTCCTTGAAGGTAACCAAAACATTGGAGAGAATTGCATTTTCAATAATTGCAAATGGATTTTTCTAATCTAAGTGCTTTGTAGTTACATTTCTATTTTTGTTTTACTAAATAAAAAGAGGTATACTTTGCTTCCATTTGAATGGGAAATCACACAAACTTGTGAAGAAGTATAGGGGTTTCTTTTGTGTTTTGAGGCACTATTTAAAAAATTCAAATTGTTCATGGATCAGTAATGCTACAACTATTATAACTTCTGAGAGAATTCGTCCTGCTGAGGTTCCTTTAAATTTAAGAGAAAATATTTTCATG
The DNA here is from genome assembly GCA_028451465.1 of Erethizon dorsatum. Lineage (NCBI taxonomy): Eukaryota > Metazoa > Chordata > Mammalia > Rodentia > Erethizontidae > Erethizon > Erethizon dorsatum. The sequence continues at coordinate 42,217,174 of CM051824.1, forward strand.
AGGCTTAGTCTCGTGGAGGAATTACATGTGGACTTATGACTGTGTAGGGAGGGACAGGTCTGGAACTTTCCCAGTGATTCCATTCCAAATTGAGGAGCCAGTTTCAGCCCTTGGGATTACACGCTCACATCCTTCCGGCTATTCTAGTTGTGGAGGAAAGTCCAGGAGAACCTCCTGTCCTGGGACAACTGGTTAGTGTGGGGACCAGCCAGAAATTCCAAAGCGAAAGTGCCAGAAGCTCTTGCTACTTATGTTCCAGAGCTAGATTCTTACGTGGCGTGTTAGTCCCTTTATTCCCCTGAACTGGTGCCCTTTGAGGACCTGGCTTTCCAAAAAGGGTGGGAGCTTATGTATAATTATGACAGGACAAAATCAGCCATATGGGAAATTAATTGCATTCACACTTAATTTATAAGTTACCTAAACGTTTCAGTTTCATTCTTGTTTAATTTCAGTTGTCTAAAGGCATATCCTGGCCAAAATATTGATTGTAATAGTTAGAAAAAGCCTAGGTACTTCTCTTTTGGATTAAGACTAAGTATGCTCATGGTTGAAGAGCCATTTGTTTAAAAGCTGTGTCTCCACAGCCATGGATAGTATAGCAGAGATTCAAAAATATTTATGAAATAAATTTAAAAAATCAAAGATTGATTCTTTTCTATTTCACAGCATTTATCAAGGGCATTGCATGTCCAGGAAGAATGGACATCAAACTTGCTTCCCGGGGCTGGTGAGATGGCTCAGCGGTGTAAGCGCCTGCCCGGCAAGCGTGAGGGCCCGAGTTCGACTCCCAGAACCCACATACGAGAAAAGGGCCGGTGATATTGCTTAGTGGCACAGGCGGCTGCTGGCGCGCGAGGTCCTGAGGTTGACCCCTGGTACCCACAAAAAACAAAACAAAACAAAGAAACAAAAAAACTTGCTTCCAAATCTGGTGTCTCAACTTTACATGTGATGTGTCTTCCAAACAATTAAGGGATGCTCCTCCCTCACCCCATTTTATTACTCTGTGAGCACAACTTTAGGGTGAATTTCTATGTTAATGAATGGAGTCCTTACGTCCATATCAGTTTCTCAACCTGAGCACTGTTGACATTTTGGGCCAGATAATTCTTTGTTGTGGAGGTCTGTCCCATACACTGTCTGTCCCACGATGTTTAGCAGCATTCTGGCTTTATCTACTAGACACCAGTAGGAATCTCTTTCCCTCCCCCACGCCCAGTTATGACAATGAAAACTGTTTGTAGATAGGGCCAGATGTCCTCTGAGGAGGGGCAGGAATCACGTCCAGTTAGGAACCATTGTTTTTTACTCGATACAAAAGAGTAATACGTGGTTACACCACTTTAAGCAATATTAACATTGAAATAAAAATCCGAATGACTTGGGTTTTTTCTTTTCCCGTTTGGTGGAGGTATTCTTAACATTTCTATCCAAACAACACACACTGAATGGACTTTTCCTTGTGAAGTAAGGTTTTCACTTATGGGAAGAGTAATTATTGTAATTATTGTCCTAGAGCAGAGATTTTTAGTTATAAATGTTTCCAAAAGTAATATTTGATTTCTTTTGAAATACAATAATAGAAAAATCATACTCACATGTTCATAATCCTCATCTTGATGAATTCTAATATTTGAAAAGTAAATTAATAAGTGCACATGGTAAAAAATTGATACATGAAGGTAAGAATCAAAAACAAATGTCTCGGGCCGGTGAGACGGCTCAGCGGCTTAAGCGCCTGCCTTGCAAGCGTGAAGGCCCGAGTTCGACTCCCGGAACCCACATACGAAAAAGGGGCCGGTGATATCGCTCAGTGTCACGGGCGCCTGCTGGCGCGCGAGATCCTGAGGTCGTCCCCCCGGTACCCACAAAAAAAAAAAAAAAAAAAAAAAAAAAAATGTCTCCTTCCTCTAGTCCCATCCCCACTTCTCCCCAAAGTTAACTACTTTCAACATTTTTCATTTCAGAAAAAAAAAAATGTTTATAGTAAAGAAAATTGGAGCTTCCTTTTGGGAGAACTGGAATAAACACAGGCATTAACCTGGGTGGAAACAAGGTGGTGGCTTGAGGTCAATGCCAATTCCAAGAAAATCAGAAAGGAAGAACTGGCTTTGCTTTCATTAAAATAGTCTGAAACTATTCATTACTTATCTACCCTCCCTAGGAAGGGATAGTCTTCTTTTTCCCAGGGTGCACTGGCTGCATATTTTGGAAATTTAGCTGTTTTTAGCTTAACCTGATAGAATTTTAATTCATAGAGCAAGCCTTCTGAGACCAGTTCTTTGGCAGAGAGCTCTGTCCCCATCTTTGTTAAGGCTGACCTGTTGTGTCAGTGCCAGGGACTCATTTACTGCCCTTTTTCCTCAGTACACAGGGCACCACTCTTTCGCTGCATTATCGTGCTGTCCTGGAGGGAACAATTTGGCCTTTGTTGTGCTGCTGAGGTTCCTCAGCCAGGCCCCTGTGAATGGACCTAGGTTTCCAGTGAACCAAGCACCCATCCATACTGTCACTGTCCTCTCCTTAAAAGGTGCCTGTTGAGTTCAGCAGCTCCTTTAATGAGTTGGCTATTCAAGAAAGTCCTGAATTTGTTTGATGTCCCGAAGCACTTGAGGCTCTTGATCTAAAAATGCAGACACTATGAAGAAGTTTTTAGTATTCTCTAAGCATACTTTTCACCCACTGAATGAATCTCTTTATGTGTTCTAGTTGCTAACACCCCAAAGTTCAAATGCATACAAGTGAAAAGGGCCATTTATATGAGGAAAAAACTGTTTTAGAACAATAGGATTTTTTGATTATTTATGAACTTTCGTGACATTCCTCCTCAACTGATACTATTTGTTCATTCACTTACTCATGTGGACCAGACATTAATTAGGCAACAATGTATTAAGACACCTTTTAAGGCACTGGGTGGGATACAGGAATAATTGGGAGGGAGCATAGCAGAGTGGCTAAGAGCTCAAGTTTGGGAATCAGAACATTAACCAGCTTTGCCTCTTCTGAGCTATGAGCTAGTTGATTTCTTTCCAGATTCTGCATTTGAAAAATCAGACTAATAATAATATCTGCTTCATAAGGCTGTGAACATTAGTTGAGATATGTAGCAAAGCACATATTGCCAAATATATTATGATTCACTCACTTGATGTTCACTTTAAAAGAGACAACAACTTGCAGACTAGAATGAAAAGAAACACTTCTGCAAATAATTGTATTACAGCTACTAAGGAACAGTAAATGCTATGAGAAGTGAAAAGGAAGATGTACTACACAGAGTAACTACTGTAGTGAGAAAGCTCCCAATCTGTGATGGGGCAGCTTTCTAGGGTACTGAGGGATCTTGGCTCCCTCTCTTCTGACATTTTAGAATTTCCTAGTCATTGACTTTGAGGTTTATGAATAGGAAAAAGTAGTTCTTTTGTGAAACATTGCATTTTGTGTTTTGTAGCTAAGTCTGAGTATTAGTTATCTATTTTTTAGTTATCTATTGATCTATGGTGTCTATTAATCTATAGTTACTTATTAGTAGCATTAAACAACAAATATTCATTAATTCATAGTTTCTGTAGGTCAGGAATTCAAGAGCAGCTTAACTGGGTGGTTCTGGCTCTGGGTTTCTTGTGAACCTGAAATCAAGGTTTGCCTGCTGGCAGTCACCTGAAGGCTAGAATGAGGTTAGAGGATCCTCTTCTGAGATGGCTCACTCACATGGCTATTAGCAGAAGCTCTCAGTTCTTCACTAGCCGTCGGCAGGAGGTTCCTTGCCATGTGAACATCTCCACTGGGCTGACTGGGGGTGCCTTACAACATGGCAACTTGCTTCCTCCAGAGCCAATGAGAGATGAGAGGGTGGAGAGAAGTAGACACAGACACACAGACACACAGACACACACACACACACACACACACAGAGGATGCCTTTCATGGTCTAATTTCAGAAGTCATGCTGTCACTTCTATTGTATTTGTTCATTAGAAGGAAATCACAAAGTCCAACCCATGCAAAGAGGAAAGGAATTAAGTTCCACTGCTCTTTCAAAGAACAGTATCAAATAATTAGTAGGCATATTTCAAAACCACTATAGTGTGGAAATGATGAATATCACTTCTGTCCCATTCTATTGGTATAAATCAGCCACATGGGCCAATGAAGTGAATGTCTGTGAAATGTGGTTTATTTGTCAGCGCAGGAAGGAGAGAAGAATGAATGCTGGATAGAAAACATCTGTGTATTTATTAGTGTGTGTGGAGGGGCAGCTAGTAGATGGGGACAAGAAGAAGGTTAAAGCAGGCTTGGTGGAAGTAGTGACATTTGAATAGAGATAGGTTTTTTGAATGGATAGAGGCAGGGGGATGTGGCATTTTGAGTGGAAAAAGAGATAAACAAATAGGCACAAAGGCAGGAAACATGAGATGGCTATAGCATGGGTGAAATGAAGTAGCATAAGGTATGATGGGACCAGCAGGGACTGTGTAAGATGGAGACCTTTGATTAGTTGTCATTTAAAAATTACATCTTCATCATTAAGATTGTTTTCTGGGGATATTCTCCAATGATGACATTATCAGTGCTTTTTTAATAAACATCTCATTTACTGGTTCAGTTTTACTGTTCTCAATTTATAGTGAATATTTACTCTTGTAGTTCTTTGGACAGTGATAACAATATAGTGACTTAGATGATTGTGTTGAACTGAATACCCAAATGGTTCTGATACTACAGGAAGAGCTAAAAGAGGGCAGAAATTATAATGTTTGTTGTCTTTCATTGGTTCTGATTTTTATAGTAGAAAATTTGTGCTTTGCAATCTGACTTGATTTACCTCTGTTCAGCCACTTATGGTGTAAAGTACTTTTCTTCTCTTGGCCTCAGCATCCTCATTTACAAAATAGCTGCTAATACTTACTGTGAACATGTTTTAAGGAGTAAATGGGATGACAGGTGCTAGGAGCAGATGCTAATGAATGGCAATTACTTCTCCATTCTTCACTTCCTGTATTTTGTGGCCAGGACCAGCCAGAGAAATAAACTCTTTGCTTTTTCCTGAAGGTGTCATCTAGAAGGAGAACAAGAACACCTGTCTTAGTCACTTTCTCATCACTGGAACAAACTACTTAGTGCCTGAAACATAAAGGAAAGATTTATTTTGGCTCAGAGTTTCAGTCCCTGGTTGCCTGACTCCAAGGCAGCACACTCAGCTCTGAACTCCACAGATGAGTACCGGTATAGTGCACCCACGATCCAATCACCTTCTAAACACATGAGACTTTGGGGGGACACTTCAGACCTAAACTGTAACAACACCACTGAAAAATCATGGGAAAATATTCAGTGGCTTACAATAAAGAAGTAGATGAAGCTCAGAGATGGGGGGATTATGGAAAACTCATCCAAAGACTTCAAAGAGCAGGTGGTTCATAAGTGAGGGAAAACAGGGTAGGTTTCACAAAGTCACCAATTTCTGGGCTGGAAAGGTGTTTGAAAAAGAGCACAGCTAATAGTTGAAAGAATGGGGTTCAAAACAGACAACAAAGCTTCTAATTCTTTCCTTGCTCCTCACTGCCTATGTCCCTTTGGGCAATTTATTTAGCCTCTCAGTCTCAGTTTTCTCATCTGGAAAATGGGAACAATAATTTCCCCTACAGTGAGTATTAGTATGATTTGAGAAAATGTGTAAAATACTTGGGAGAGTTGGTACAAGATAAGTCTCAGTAAATGTTAGTGCCTATGACTGACAGAAGCTCTGAATGGTGAGTAAAGAAGTAGGCCTACACATTTTTAACAACTTGCCCCAGATCACTTATGGAGTTAGGAATTGGATTAAAACTTCAGATTAGAATCAAATGAATAAAGGTTGGAAATGTCACATAGGTCTAGAACAGAGGTGTTAGAGGAGGGTTTGGGCAGGGAGGGATGGGACAATGCCAGCCTTGGCCACAGAGGAGGAGCTTGAGCTTGATGCAAAAAAAGAGAGGAATATGATCTTCAATTCTTGGGTATTTTTAGTCTGAGATTGAGCTGCAATAAGATGAATGATAGAATTAATACAATAGACTGACTCAGGACCAGGAATACAGTCATTCAGCCACCAAGCGCAGTAGAGACGGACCTCCTAAAAAGGCACCCAGAGGCTTTTCATCATTCTCAACCTGTAGTCAAGGAAACAGAAGGCTAAAAAAGACATCGCCACAGAAACACTGATTTGAAAATATCTACAAAAGGAAAGAGGAGAAGCAGTTATATATTCTGTGCCCACGTTCCCATGGTAGCATGTGTCTGCACAAAGTGCCTGGTAAGGCACAGGTGTAATCCTGTGTGTGTGTGTGTGTGTGTAGTGTGTATGGTGTGTGGTGGGAGTGTGCATCTGCAGTGGCTTTGGAGGACAAACACACAGTCCCAGATCATACCCTGTGAGGGTTACAGGAGAATGTGTAAGTACACAGTCCTGTGGCATCCACAGGTGGATGAGAAATTCTCTGGAGTTTTTTGAACTTTTAATTCTGTACCAGATGAGCCATGGCACAGCATCTCAGAGGACACTTTGGGTCAAGAGAGAAAATTACCAGCTGGAACCTGGGAACTCAAATGCATACAAAGGGACAGACACTCGGTGGGAATGGTGTGTTCAGTGTGATTTAGGAAGAACTGAGACCATAGGGTTAGAGGCACTTGCTCTGGAACCCAGGCTTGGTGGTGATTCACCCCGGGCTTTTGGTAACTTGTCTCATCAACACATTGATGTCTAAAGGCTCATCACCAAAAGACAATAATAAAAGCTACCTTTAACAGTTTTGTGAAAATCAAAGGAGATACCATAAATACAAGTGCAAATACCTGGCACATAGGAGATACACAATACATTTCTCCTTTCTCTCTTTTCTAAATAAGGATCTTAAACCTTATATAAGAATCATCTACAAGATGTGGGCCTCATTTCACCCCCAAGAGTCTGGCCCCAAAGATTGGAGGGGGCCCAGGGATCCATGTATTTAGCTAGGGTGATAGATGAACTGATAAGGTGACCAAACAACCACACACAAAGAATCATTGTCCTAGAAGAGTGAGGAACTAGACAAAAAATAAAAAGCAAAGGATAAAATCTAATGTGAATGCCATTTGTCTATTTTATTATCCATGATAAGGAGGCATGGTTAGGAGCACTCAGGTCAGTTTCTAGAGATGCCAGCCACAGTGGCCCAAGTCAATAAACCATATTTATAGCAAAAGGCTTGTTTTCAAGTTGAATCAGTGTGATTTTCTTTCATAAGAGCAGGTTAGGACACTGAGGGCCCGAAGTGTTTTGCCCATATCCATAGTTGTTTGCTCATTTGTTGCTTCACTGGTTCCTTTACTTATTCATGAGTCGAATGCCTGTTATGTGAGGCTTACAGTACATGCTCTCTGCCCTCAAAAACAAAAGATGTTAAGCCCAGCATGGTGCCACACGTCTTTAATTCCAGCACTCTGGGAGGCTGAGGCAGGAGGATTGCAAATTCAAGCCCAGACTAAGCAATTTAGAGACCCTGTGTCAAAAAATTTTTTTAAAAAGCTGAAGATGCAGCTCATGGCAAAGGCCTTGGGTTCAATCCCTAGTACCACATGTACACACACACACACACACACACACACACACACACACACACAATTATGACAATTCAAATCTCCGCAAAGGACAACAGTGTCAAGAAAGTAGAAATTTAGCAGTAGAGCTAAGCTATGGAGGATAAGAGTTACAGCTACAGAAATTGGGTACAAAAAGGCTTATTGGAACCTGCAGTAAATAGCCTGGGACTTGAGAAGGGAGCTTGATGGAATATGTAGCACAGAGGGGACAGTGTTCCAGGTTTCTCCTTTCATTGAATGCTTCTTTTAAAAACTGTTTTGTAAATTTTTATATAAACTTCAGTTATTCTTGCTGTTATTCAAACTGATACCTCTGTACTTTATTGTTAATTACAATAAACTTTATTGTTTATATTAACTTCATTGTTAATATACTTTGCATGAAATCTGGGCATTCCTAATAATCTTTTCTAGACAATTATTTTTGGTAATTTCACTGCATATTATCCCAAATGCTTATTAGAAGAAAACTTTGATGTTCTATAAAAAATTCATTAAAATGTATAAAGCATAGATTGACCACTTAATTAGAGAAAAAATTCAAATTGCTTCAATAGTTTTCCTGTTTAAAAGTGTTGTTCTAAACTCGATTAATTTAGGTGCAGGCCTAATACCCTGGATAAACACTGCAAAACTGCGTGAGGCTGGAATTGTTCCCGGGAATGACTAACTCTGGTTATCCACTCTTGTAACCCTGAGCAATATCACCACTTATCCAGGACCTCTGTATCTGTTCACACTTCTGCCTCACAATGGTGACGCTAATTGGAAGAGTTAATCTGCAGACATTTCCAGGCACCAGAATGAGTGTTTTTCCCAGCCGGATTCCCAAATCAGGTAAAAGGGAACAGAAAGCCAGGTACAGCCTGCTGGGTTTCTCGAAACAGCTTCTGTCAACTAACTGGGGATCCGTGGGACACTTGGAAGAGGGAAGTACCAACAGGTATGAAGCACCTGTCTCTGCCCGGTGTTGTGTATCTGTCCATCCTCAAACTTCACTCTCGATCTATGTTTAAGTGTATTCTCTATCTGCCTTATTCTTTTCCTTTTTATAACAATCTCATAGGTAATGACTATTATTAAATTAAGGGCCAAATTATTAAATTATAGGCCAATTAAGTTACACACTGACACAGAGCATCGCCTGTCCTATTTGATGCCAACATTTACCTTACCATACATACTACTCACTGTCCAGTGCCTACTCCAAGTCGAAGACGGCATGATTGCAGATTCCTACCATGGCCTTACAAACATACACCATAACGTAGCACAACCAGGTTTCCGTTAAAGAAATAATGATTGTGGATTTTCTAGGAAAAATAATATTCATAGCATCTCACGATGCTCCATCAGGGGTGTGCTGGAGCCAGGTTGTATTGGTTTGCAAGAGCCAACTGTTAAATTTTCAGGAATTTTGTGAGTCAGTTGTTAAACCTACCTATTATAAGAAATTAAAGTATTTAGCTGATTATTAAATTGTGTTTAAAACAAATACAGATATTCACAATCTGTAACTGCCTAATTATTTTGTTACACTTTACTATGACTTCACCTCTTGAGGGAGAAATACTATATACTGGTAACATGTACCATATGCATCGCTTCCAAACTGATATTCAGTAATGTTTTATTGGTGGCTTGAAAGCTGTAAGAGTTGTAGATACACTATGGAATTTGGCAAATATTACAAACTAGAGTGCTGTTCCTCCAAGGAACCAGTTGTTAAAACATTTACCTGCAAAACAGGCAATCTTCAGACCAGAATTGTCATGAATTCCCACTGTAAGGAAATAAATAGTCCAAAAGGGCTAATAAAAGATCTTCTGTCAGCTCAGGAGCACTGTTCTCTCTCTAGAGACTTGATTGGGAGAATGAAGGCCAGGGAAACTGGAAGAGTTAGAATGTGGCAATATGAGTAATACTCACTCCTTACAAGAGAAGGACATGGCACCATTCATCAGATTTTCTCACATGCAGACTCTCTTATGAGCTTCAAGGTTGCCCTTGAAGAAGCACCTTGCCCTCAAGGAAAACCACGCCTAATTCCCTATGTTTACAGTGCTCAGCTGAGAGAAGTGCTGGCATGTATCTTTTTCCAGAATACTCCTGCTTCCTGGGCTTTGGTGCAAATGACCAGACAGCTGCAGCTCTGGCTGGTGATGCGTGTGAACATACCTGCACGTACGTCATGGAGGTGGTGTCTGGCTGTCTTGCTTTCACTGTCACTCCCGATTCTGAGCACTGTCAGCATATTACACTGATGCACATACACTGCTTTATCTTGGGCAACTATCACCACAGGTCAGACTTATCCAAGGGAACAGGTATTTGGAAATGAGTAAAACTGAGTCACTGAGAAGAGAGCCAGCAATGAAAAGTCGTGGAGAAATTCAAATACTTTCCAAATTACAAATTCCATCGTTTAAAAAATATTTCAATATATGGTATATGCTAACTGATTTCACTTACACTAGTAGTTTATTGTAGTTAATTGAAAAGAAAGATTTGTGTTACTACTGGTTTCTTTTTTGCAAAAATCTTTTTGGTTTATGTCTTCTACTCTGAGTAAATACTTTAAAGATAATGATACACAATATAATAACTATTGTTATTCTCTTATCATTTGAATATGAAATTTTGTTTTATGTTTTCATAAAATAAAAAGGTGTTGAAAGATAGTCTGATACCAAAACAAAACAAAACAAAACAAAGAAATGAAAAGTCATGGCAAGAGAGGAGATCATACAGAGAACTTGAGATTTTAAGGTAAATATGAACTTTCAGGGATCCTTAAAACTTGGTGGGTTGATACTCATGACAGGAATGTAATTAGGATTTCTTTGAAAATTATTTTTCTTCAACTGTTTATACTAAAATTAAAAATTTTAAAATCAATTGGTGTCACTGGAAAAAATTTAAACAATATTGAAGAGAAGATCTAGCCCATGTTTTGAATGCACAGTAGACAATTCCACTGTGCAGGTGTACCATAATGTATTTAAAGTGTCCCCCATTGATGAACATTGATGTTTCCTCCAATTATTTGCAATTAAAATAATATAGCAAATTAATGTACTTGTAAATATGTTCTTGTTTACTTGTACAGTTATTTCTGTAGGATACCAAAGAGTAAAACTGCACAGTAAAAATGTGCTTGCATTTACAATTTTGATCATTTTTGTAAAGTTGCTTTTCTAAAAGGTTGCAACTATTTATACTCATACCTTATACAGAGCATTTCCCCCCTTATCCTTACCAACACTGTATGAACAATGTTTTAAATTTTGGCCCATCTCTAAATGGATGGACCTTCAGACCATACTCTTCAGAGGAATAAATCGGACACACATGTAAATACCGCACTGTTTTTCTGGTGTGAGAAACCAAAAGTGCAAATAAGGACTGAACTGTATAATAGCTATTGTGAAATAGGAAGAAAATGTTCAAATGGGGAGGGTAACAAGAGAGTGGGGAGAGGGAAAGGAAAGAAGGGAATAGTAGAAAAATGAGAAAAGAGGTCTAGCCCCTCCCACCACACCATGGGACCAGCAACCACCACGGGAAAAGTCGGGGATTTGGTAATGGGCCTTTTTCTCTCAATTTTCTTTCCCTTTTTTCCCCCCTTTTTTTCTTTCTATCTTCTTTATCTTTTCTTGTTCTTCTTCCTTTTCTTTCTTTCTTTCTTTTTTTCTCTCTTTTCTAAATGTCTGGGGAGAACTCCAGCCACAGAAAACTAATCCCATCCCCTAAATCCGGAGACCAAGTTCAGATAATCCCTCAAATATTCCTTCATGTTTTTTTTTCTACCCCCTTCTCTACTTTCCCAAACCTTGGGTGACCATCCTTTGTCCTCCAGCCTTGCTTCTACTTCCTTTCCAGTTATCTTTATTTTATACACTATCCTCCCTAAATTTCCCCACCACAGGGTAAAACCATTCTACCAAGCGGAAACACTTTGCATATAAATTCCTAATTTACAATCTAATAACTATAGATTTTGCTCCTATGGTCTAAAGTACAAAGTCAATAGTTACCACAGTTTGTCAGTTTCTAAATTGTGCTTGATGCTATTGTTATTGCCAATTTTACTACTTTAGCTAGTATGTCATATCTGTTGTAATCAGTGGTTCTCCCTTCTGTAACAATACTGGGAAGCTCTGGGGTAATAACATCACCACAGCCCTACACCAAAGGACTGGGGATGGAGCCAAACAGATACAAACATTTCACTCTCAATTAACTGGGAATGTAGGATCCTGGGACAGACACAAACTAAGAACCTCCTAAACACAGAAGACATCCCTGAAGAACAGACTTATCCTAGATACTACTGATATAGCTACCTACTACAAAAACTCACAAGGATCATTGCAGAAAACAAAATTAAAAAAAATTTTTTTTGAAATAGAAAATGACAAAAAAGCAAAATGCAATCTCAGACCTCCACCCCACACAGAACAAGTCCAGGAAACATCTACATAGAAGAAATTGGAAGACACACACCTAAAATTTCTGAAAATATAGCAAGTGAAGTAAAGAAACAAATCCATAAGGCTATAGAGGAAATCAGATCAGAGATAATCTCTCAGGTAAAAAAAGAAATGTCAACATTTATAAAGGAATTGCTCAGCAAATCTAGAGTAGAGATAGATAAAAAAATAGATGATGATAGGAAGAGGATGGAAACTGTGAATGATCAATATAGGAAAGAAATAGAATGCATGAAATGGATTAAAACAGATGTCCAAGAAATTTAAAATTCCATTGAAAGCCACTAGAATGGAACCAAAGACAGACTTTCAGACCTTGAAGACAGGATCATGGCTAGCAATCATGAAAGGAAAGATCTCTTGAAAATAACAAAAGATCAGGAAATAACAATTAACAACTGCAAGATGATGCAAAGAAAAATAAGAATAATTGGTGTCAATAAAAAAGCAGGAGTCAACACAAATGACATAAAAAACCATTTGCAGAAGTAATAGTAGAAAATTTCCCAAGCATGGGGAAAGAATCTGACATACAGATAAGTGAGGCATATAGAACTCCAATTAGCCATAACCAAAATAAAACTACACCCAGACATATAATAATCAATATCCCAGAAATTCAGGACAAGGACAGAATATTAAAAGCTGCTAGAGAAAAGAAACAGATCACATATAAAAGTAAGCCCATCAGCATCATGGCAGACTTCTCAACACAAACCCTCAAGTCAAGAAAAGCTTGGAGTGAAATATTTCAAGTCCTGAAAGAAAACAACTTCCAACCCAGATTGATGTACCCTGCAAAACTGCCTTCCAAAATTAATGGAAAAATAAGACACTTCCATGACAAAGAACAACAGAAGAAATACATGACCACCAAACCAACACTCCAAAGGGCACTGAAAGATATTCTAGACAGAGATAAAAATGACCACAATTCCAAGAACAACAACAGAAAGAAACTACCAAGCAGGGCAAGCAATTAAACAGAGGGGAAAAGTAGGGAACCAACAGCAGGAAAATAACATGACAAAGATAATCCAATACATATCAGTTATAACTATCAGTGTAAATGGCCTCAGTTCACCAATCAAAAGAAGCAGACTGGCAGCATGGATCAAGAAACAAGATCCAGGGGCCGGTGAGATGGCTCAGCGGCGTAAGCGCCTGCCTTGCAAGCGTGAGGGCCCGAGTTTGACTCCTGGAACCCACATACGAAAAAGGGGCTGGTGATATCGCTCAGCGGCACGGGTGCCTGCTGGCGCGTGAGGTCCTGAGGTCGACCCCCCGGTACCCACAAAAAAAAAAAAAAAAAGAAACAAGATCCAACAATATGCTGTATATAAGAAACACATTTAATTCAAAAAGAAATTCATAGACTAAAAGTCAAAGGTTGGAAAACAATCTTCCATGCAACAGGAACCCAGAAAAAAGCAGGGGTAGCTATTCTGTTTGCAGACAATATGAACTTCAAACCAAGAATAATCAAAAGAGATAAAGAAGGCTACTACATACCTGTTAGGGGAAAACTTCAAGAAGAAGAAGAGATAATAATCATAAATATGTATGCACCAAATACAGGAGCACCCAACTATATAAGACAACTATTAATAGACATGGAAAAATCAAACAAGTAATAACAATAGTAATGGGAGGACCTTAATACCCCATTGTCACAAAGAGATAGATCAACTAGACAAAAAATCAGCAAAGAAATATCAGAATTGAACCAAACCTGTGAACAAATGGACTTAGTAGATGTTTTCAGAGTGTTCCACCCAACATCATCAGAATACACATTCTTCTCAGCTGCACATGGGGCGTTCTCTAAAAGAGACCATATACTAGCCCACAGAACATGCTTAAGTAAATACAAAGGAGTTGAAATTATCCCATGCATATTATCTGACCATAGTGCAATGAAATTAGAGATTAATGGCAAAAGAAACTGCAAAAACTCCATAAACACATGGAAATTAAATAACACCCTCCTGAACAACCAATGGCTCTCAGATGAAATTAAAGAAGAAATTAAACAATATCTACAATCAAACAAAAATGCAAATGCAACTTACCAGAACTTGTGGTACGCAATGAAAGCAGTGCTAAGAGAGAAATTTATAGCGGTGAATTCTCACTTCAGGAAAACAGAATGAGCACAAATAAACAACCTAATGCTGCACCTCAAGTTTCTAGAAAAAGAAGAGCAAGTCAAACCCAAAGCCCATACAAGGGAGGCAAGTATAAAGATCAGAGCAGAAATTAACACAATTGAGACTAAGAAAACAGTACAAAGAATTACTGAATCAAAGAGTTGGTTCTTTGAAAGAATAAATAAAATTGATAAACCCTTAGCCAACCTTATCAAATAGAAGAAAGAAAAAACTCGAATTCATGCAATAAGGAATCAAAGGGTGAAATCACTACAGATCCTGTGGAAATTCAGAAGATCATCAATACCTACTTTGAAAATCTTTACTCACATAGGGTGGAAAACAGAAGAAATGGACAGATTCCTAGAAACGTATTAATTACCAAAGTGGAATCAAGAAGAAATTCTGAATAACCCAATATCAGTTAATGAAACTGAAAACATAATTAAAAACTTACCAACAAAGAAAAGCCCAGGTCCTAATGGATTCACTGCTGAGTTCTATAAGAAATTTAGAGAAGATTTAAAGCCAATACTCCTCAAACTCTTTAATGAAATTGAAAGGGAAGCAATTCTCCCTAACTCATTCCTGGAGACAAGTATTACCCAGATATCAAAACCAGAGAAAGACCGAACCAAAAAAGAGAACTACAGGACAATCTCCCTAATTAACATAGATGCAAAAATCCTCAATAAGATACTAGCAAACAGAATGCAGCAAATTATCAAGAAGATTATATACCATGACCAAGTGGGATTCATCCCAGGAATGCAGGGATGGTTCAACACAGGCAAATCAGTAAGCGTAATACACCATATCAACAGAGCCAAAGACAGAAATCATATGATCATCTCAATAGATGCAGAAAAAGCTTTTGACAAAGTCCAGCACCTATTCATGATAAAAACCCTACAGAAAATTGGAATTGATGGTCTTTACCTCAATCTGATAAAAGCCATCTAGGACAAACCAACAGCCAACATCATACCAAATGGATGAAAACAGAAAGCTTTCAATCTAAAATCAGGAACAAGACAAGGATGTCCACTATCACCATTCCTATTCAATATAGTTCTGGAAGCAACAGCCAGAGCAATTAGACAAGAGATAGAAATAAAAGGAATAAGGATAGGAAAGGAAGAAGTTAAATTATTATTATTTGCAGATGACATGATACTCTACATAGAAGACCCCCAAAACTCCACTAAAAGACTTCTAAAATTAATCAGCGAATTCAGTAGCATAGCTGGATACAAAGTCAACAGTCAAAAATTAATAGCATTCCTGTACACAAACAACAAACTCATTGAGAGAGAAATTAGGGAAACCACACCCTTTATAATAGCATCCAAAAAAATGAAATACTAAGGAATTAATCTAACAAAGGAAGTAAAGGATCTATACATTGAAAATAACATTACTCTGAAAAAAGAGATTGAAGAGGATATCAGAAAATGGAAAGATATCCCTTGCTCATGTATAAGAAGAACCAACATTGTGAAAATGGCCATACTCCCAAAACTGTTATACAGATTTAATGCAACCCCAATCAAAATACCATTAGCATACTTCACAGATCTAGAGAAAACATTCCTAAAATTCATTTGGAAACAGAAGAGACCTAGAATAGCAAAGGCAATCCTGGGCAACAAAGGCAAGGCAGGAGGTATCACGATCTCTGACTTGAAATTATACTGCAAAGCTACTGTGATAAAATCAGCATGGTACTGGCAAAAAAACAGACCTGAGGATCAGTGGAACAGATTAGAAGATGCAGACAGAACTCCAAACACACTCAGCCACCTTATCTTTGACAAAGGTGCCAAACACGTTCACCGGAAGAAAGACAGCCTCTTTAATAAATGGAGCTGGAAAAACTGGCTTTCCACATGCCAAAGACTAAAACTAGACCCATGTTTATCACCATGCACTAAATTAAAGTCAAAATGGACCAAAGATCTAAATATTAAAACAGAAACACTAAATTTACTGGAAGAGAAAGTAGGTAGAAATCTTGAAGACATGGAGTAGGCAGAAACTTCATGAACAAAAACCAAACTGCACAGGAAGTATGTCAAAGAATGAACAACTGGGATGTCATCTTATTAAAAAGTTTTTTGCTCATCAAAAGAAATAACCAACAGAATGAAAAGAAAACCCACAGATTGGGAAAAAGATGTTAGCCAACTGTCCCTCAGACAAAAGACTTCTATCTAGAACATATAAAGAACTGAAAAAAATCAGGCCCCTCAAATTCAAAGACCAAATCCAAAAATGGGCATCTGAGGTCAATACACACTTCACAGATGAAGAAATACAAACAGCAAATAAATATATGAAAAAATGTTCAACATCAGTGGTCATTTGAGAAATGCAAATTAAAACAACACTGAGATTCCATCTCACCCAGAAAGAATGGCTATCATCAAGAAATCAACCAGTAACAAATGCTGGAGGGGCTGTGGGGAAAAAGGAACCCTTCTCCACTGTTGGTGGGAGTGTAGACTGGTACAACCACTGTGGAAACCAGTGTGAAGATTCCTCAAAAAACTAGGATTGGAGGTCCCATTCAACCCACCTATTCTCCTTCTGGGTATTTTCCCAGAATTAAAAATATCATACCACAGCAATATATGTGACCCATGTTTATAGCAGCACAATTCATAATAGCTAAATCTTGGAAACAACCCAAATGCCCATCAACTGAGGAATGGATAAAAAGATGTTGTATTTTTATATAATGGAGTACTACTCAGCTATAAAGAAAGATAAACTTGAGGCTTTTATAGGTAAATAGATGCAACTAGAGACCATACTCATAAGTGAAATAAATCAGACTTGCATGTGTAAATGTCGTATTGTCTCCCTAGTGAAAGAAACTGAAAGAGTAAATAAGATCCAAAATCTACAATAGATATCGTGAAAGGGGAAGAAACTGCTTGAAAGGAAAGAACAACTGGGATAGGGGAAAGGGGAAAAGAAAAAAAAATATGTATATACAAGATAGCTAAGATAATTATACTAGTAATTTCTTTTATTCATTGAAAAGAACGGTTTGTGCTTATATTGTTTGATCAATTTTTCATGCCTGTATCTTGTAATCTGAGCAACTACCTTGAAGATAATAATACGCAATATATTAACCATTGTTACTTTCCTATTATATTGTTATGAAATTCTGAAAAAAATATGAGAAAAAGGAAAAAGTGGAAAAAAAGCTTTTGTAAATGGGGAGAGGAGGACAGGTTGAAGGGAGGATAGGGGAATGGGAAAAAAAGAAACAAGTTATATCACGTACAGGAACAAATTCTCTATGATGAATTTGATCATTATATATACCTAAAGTGTACTAATAAAATCTGATTGGAAAAATGAAAAAAAATTGGCCCATCTCATAGATGAAAATGTGTATCTTTTTCTTCTTTTGCAGTTATCTGAGAGTATTTATTCTTTATTTTTTTTCTGTGAATGATCTGTTCATGCCAAGTACTTATTAATTTGATTGACTTTGTTTTACTGATTTGTATATACTTCTCATGTAAAAGTTTTTATATTTTTATATATTAGGGATAATACTTTAAGTGTTGTAAATATTTTCTCACCCTTCCATTTATCTTTTAACTTTATTAAAGTTACATATTTTTTTTTTTTTTTTTTTGTGGGTACCGGGGGGACGACCTCAGGACCTCGCACGCCAGCAGGCGCCCGTGTCACTGAGTGATATCACTGGCCCCTTTTTCGTATGTGGGATCCGGGAGTCGAACTCGGGCCCTCGCGCTTGCCGGGCAGGCGCTTAAGCCACTGAGCCATCTCACCGGCCACATATTTTTTTTAACCATATCAACATTTTACATTCTTTTGTGGATAAACCTGTTGATCATGTCCCTTCACAGCTTCTGGTTTTGGGGTTTTATTCTGGATATTTTTAAATGTTGATAAGGTAACAGAGAAATCTTAAGGAAAAAAGAAGCCTTACACTTCGGCTGATGATGTAAAAAGATAAACAGCATTTACTTAATACCTCATTAGATACACTATTAGGTGAGGAAGCAAAACAAAAATATTTTTCCAATAAAATTAATAACTGCTTTTTGCAGATCAGGAAAGAAAACAGTGTGGACACTGCATGGTTCATTCTGTGCCCACGACAGTGCGCAGGGCAATCGTGAGGGAGACCGTGGGAAACTGGAAGGTGTCCTGACATATGTATTTCATTGCTGGCTCAACAGGCAAAATTTAGCACTGGCTTTTTCTGTCTTTATTTTGCCAAATAAAAAAGAAAGAAGGAAAGAAAAAGAAAATTAGGAGTCCGTCAAGTGCTTCGTTTTTGAAAAGTGACCACTACATTCGCAATCAGGTTTATCCCAGGTTTTTTTTTCTTTTCTTTTTTTAGGAGGGTAACGATGGTTAATACATTGCATATTGTTATCTTTAAATTAGTTACTCAGGGTACAAGATATCGGCATTCAATTGTCCAAACAATATTAGCACAAACCTTTCTTTTCAATGAACTAAGAAAAATTAGTAGTGTATCTATCATAACTATCTTGTATATATATATATATTTTTTCTTTTCCTTTCCTTCTTTTCTCCATTCCCCCACCACAGTTTCTCTTTCCTTTTGACCAGTTTATTTTTGATTCACCGTGTCTATTGTACATTTTGGATCTTATTTACTCTTTCAGCTTCTCACACTAGGGAGACAATACGATGTTTACACACGTGCATCCGGTTTATTTCACTTATGAGTATGGTCTTGAGTTGCATCCATTTACCTATAAAAGTCTCCAGTTTATCTTTCTTTATGACTGAGTAGTACTCCATTGTATAAAAAGACCACATCTTGGGGCCGGTGATATAGCTCAGCGGCATAAGCTCCTGCCTGGCAAGCGTGAGGTCCTGAGTTCGACTCCCGGTACCCGCATATTAAAAAAAAAAAGGTACCACATCTTTTTTATCTATTCCTCGGTTGATGGGCATTTGGGTTGTTTCCAAGACCTGGCTATTACAAACTGTGCTGCTATAAACATGTATCCCAGCTTTTTCTAGCACACATTTTAAATAATGTATATAACATCATTTGTCTAAAGAGGCCAAAATCTGAACAAAATGTGAACTGGTTGATGGTCAGTGGTTTTTTGTTTGTTTGTTTGTTTTGAGGTACTTGGGGACTGAACCCAGGGAGATTCTGCCACTGGGTTAAATCACCAGTCCTCCTCCCCCCTTTTACTGAGACAAGGTCTTGCTAAGTTGGGACTCGAACTGATTATGCTCTCTAAATGGGGACAAACTATAATGTTATTTTGGAGAGAATTCATTATCCCCTGAGAAATTTAAGGTATATTATTGGTTCCCTAAGCATTTTTATCTTTACTTAAAAGAGTACAATCTTTATGCTCCTTTTTAGTTTTCCTTTTTATTTTAAAATGGCATCAAGGACTAAAGGAACTGTTGATATCCAACTAATTTTTAAAATTTCATTCCTCTTTTTTCTTTTTTTTTTTTTTTTTTGGAGAAGGGTCTCACTATGGTGTGCAGGCTGGCCTTGAACTCGCTTATGTAGCCCAGGCTGGCCTCGAACTCATGGCGATCATTCTGCCTCAACCACCCGAGTGCTGGGATTACAGGCATGCGCTACCACGCCCAGCTAAAATCTCATTTCTCAATCATATCACTCAAATTTCATTACTCAGAATGCCTTATTTTAAAAAGGACTCTCAGTATTTGGTTGCTTGAAATATCTCATAAAAGAGCAAGAAAAAAATTTCCATTTTCAGCATTTTAGGATTCCATCTGTAAGAATTACAGTGTTCAGCAGGAAAAAATTCTCAGATAAAACTGGAAAATCAGTTACTATGGAGAATGTGGTGTATAAGAGAGAAGAGAGCATTTCAGGAAGGTGTGCTACACAATGAAATACAGGTCAAGATAATTGGAAAGGAGGCAAGAAACAATGCTGTTGACTTCAGGTGCCTAGGCCATGGGTAATAAGGAAAGTGATCTTGATATTTTAATACTCCCAAATTCATATGCATCATGGACACTCCTGAGATTTCATGCAGACTTAATGATGGAATAGAAGTATGGGGGAATAGACTTTGTCTAAAAGAAGTAGACTATTGGGAAGATAAACATGTGGGCAGAATTCGTACATTGAGAATGGTGCTATGCTGAAGAATAAATGGGTACAGACATGAGGAGGGGTCAGGAGGAGCACAGAGGTGGGCAAGGTACTAACTCACCGAACTTATTGGAAGACTTTTTTTTATTTGTTTTTTTTTTTACCTGTGACTCAATCTTCCATCAGCTCACAGCCATGTGTAAGTCACTGGTATCATGCCAAGGAGTGCTGTCTTCATTGAAGGGGGAATCAAAGTTCTGAGTGACACCATCTGTTGGGGCTGAATTTTATTTTATTTTATTTATTTATTTATTTATTATTTATTTTTTTTTTTGTGGGTACCAGGGGGACGACCTCAGGACCTCGCGCGCCAACAGGCACCCATGCTACTGAGCGATATCACTGGCCCCTTTTTCGTATGTGGGTTCCGGGAGTCGAACTCGGGCCCTCGCGCTTGCAAGGCAGGCGCTTACGCCGCTGAGCCATCTCACCGGCCCTGGGGCTGAATTTTAAGACAACAAATTTTATTAGCGTGAGGATCACCCTAGGAATGAGGGCAGCAGCAGAAGGAATCCTAAAAGCATTTATAGATCACATAACAAACCTAGGACATACAGAATGTAGAAACCAGTGCTACAAAAATGATGTGCAACTAGGTGATAACAGGGTGCGCAGGAAAAAACATTTGTTCTGCTCACGGTTGCTGGACAGGGAGCTGCAGAGAGGGTGATAGCTCAGGGAGGCAGTGGAGCAGACTGAAGTATTACAGACATTGGGATTCATGAGGGCATGGGCAGGCCATGATAGAGCAGCATGGAGGGCAGGTAGAAACATGCTCAGTGTGCTCTGAAAAGAGTGAGTAGCTCTGGGTGTGAGCGCGGGGCAACTGGCTGGGGCATGGCCACCCAGCTGTGCAGGTTGTGTAAATTGTGACACAATATGGAGCCTTTAGAGATTTTTCCTTTTGATAATAAGGGTTTAACCCAGGTACTTCACACTAAGCCTACATACACAGCCTGTTTTTCATTTTTTATTTAGAGACAGGGTCTCCTTAAGTTACTAAGTTGCCCAGGCTGGATTCAAACTTTCATTCACCCTGCCTCAGTCTCCCAGAGTGGGTATGTGCCACCATACCCAGCTAGACAATTTTAAGAAAGACTGAGACTGATCAGACTTGGGTGCTCCTGGAAAGACCAATTGCAGCAGCGCAGAGAACAGGCAGGGTACGAATGGGTAAAGGCAGAGAGATCAGTTAAGAGACCATTATCTGTGGGTAATAGGACTGCTGAGGACCTGAAGTAAGTAAGCCCAGGCAATGGATATGGAAGAGAGGAAGCAGATAAAATTAATAGAACTCGGTGACTGATCGGTGATGGAACATGAAAGTTTCTGGTGCATTTGGTGACCTAAGATGCCATTAACTGGAAGGCAGTACTATAGGAGGGAAAGATGGGAGACAGAGATGACTCTGATTTGGGACATCGTAAGTGTACCAGGTGTCTACTGCAGTACAATAAACCACTCCAAACAGTGGCAAACAACCATATTATGCAGTGAGTATTGACCAGTTTTGCTCTCCAGCCTGAGGCCTTCACTGGAAAGAGTGGGCATGACCCAGATGGCTGGGACTGCAACAGCCGAAGCTGTAGAGGCCACTTCCATCTGAGCTTTTCACTCATGTGCCCAGGAATTTGGTGGCAAGAATGGAAGGCCGAACTCAGCCAGCACTGCTGACTGGCATAACTACATGTGGCCTTCCCAGCACAGCAGCCTCAGGGTCTTCAAATGTCTTCTATGGTTTATAAGACCATGGACTGAACTAGCAAACAACAGCCTTTATGACCTAGTCTTGAAATCACCTGTCGTCACTTCTGCCTTATCCTATAGATCTATATATAAGAGATTCGAGAGGAGGGGACACAGACTCCCTCTCTCAGTAGAAGTGTCAAAAAGTTTAAGGTTATGTTTTAAAACTGCCACAGTGAGGGTGAGAATAAAAACAAGAGGACAAATACGAGACACTATTCAACTTTATAGATCTCACAAACCGAATATTAGATTAAGAAGGAAGCCTCAAAGATGAATAAGGACATTGCAATTTTCTACGTTAAATATTGTTATTAGTTATTAAGAGGGTGGCCTGAGCTTAAATACCAGCTCCACTGCATATTTATAGATTGCCCACAGTCAAGCTACTTAATCTCTCTGTTCTCCCACTTTAATTTAATTGGTAAAAGAATAAACTACATCAGAGGGATAGTGAGGATTCTAGTTAAGATGCGTGAAGTTCCTAGTAGAGCACCAGGCACACAGCCCCACCCTATAAACTTTAACTGTTATTGTTTAAAGCACTCCCACATGCATTATCTCATTTATTCCTCACTAGAACCAGGTGATGTAGCAGTTTGCATTATCATCATTTAACAGATGAAGGACCACGACCTGAAAGGTCAGGTAACATTCTGAAGGTCATACAGCTGGGAAGTGACAGCTGCAACTCAGAAACCTGCTTTCCTGCTTCCCTAGACTTGGCTCTTCCGAAGGCTGTGCAGCTGCTCGGGACCACTCCTATGCCCACCCACACTGTGAGATTAGCATACCGGCAAAGCCACCGTGTTTCTGGCGCTCTGTCATCGTCCTCCTGGGAGACGCTGCTGCGGCTGCCTCTGCCCTCACCCACCACCGGCATGTCTGAAATTTACTAAAAGCAAGATGTGGACAACTGTGACAGCAGGTGTGACGCCTGCAGGCATGCAATCTCCCTGTTTGAAATCTCCAGCCTGCTGCCTTTGCTCTGGAAGGGGGTGGGTGGGTAGAGCCCTTTCCCCAAGGCCAAGCAGAACCCAGGACTAGACACATCAGTGCACAGCCTTTCCCTTGAGACCAGCACCAGGACAAATGCCAGGCCCAAACAGGCCTGCTCACGGTGGATCTGGGAAATGCGGAATAAGGACAGGCCTGCCTTTCCCTGTGACCTCTCTTCCTGGGTGCTCCTTGATGGCTGAGACCAACCTGTCCCATGTTCTTATTTAGGGGGCTCAAACTCAAACAAGGAAATATTCAGACTAACGACATGTTTCCTCTTCCTCCTTGAGCAGCCTAAAATATTGACATATCTGTGAGAATATTAATCTATCCACCATCAACTCTGTAACTGCCTGGAAGGGAATAAAAACATCAGCTGCTTTTGGTTAAAGGTCACCCTCAAGGCTCTGAGAAATTTTTCCTGAATTACAAAGGAAGAACAGATCAAATGCCTGTCATAACACACTTCAGAAAACAAGGGGCACCCAGAAGTTCCCATTCATCTAAAGAATCTTTGAAAATCCTGCCTTGGGTGGAGTGACATTTGCTAACAATAAAACAGTTCACTTGGCAGGCAGCCGTGGGACCAGGCGGCTGGGCCCTCCAGGGACTGTGTCTCATCTCTCAAGACTTCCAGGAAGTTCCTGAGAACGTCAGGAACACTGTCCTGGCTCTGGGAGAACGGGGTTACAGCCCACCCCTCCACCCAGACTTCCTGTGCACAAACATCACAAAGGAAATGGGCCTGCACAACAAAATTTCTTCTGAAGATCAGAAGGGTTACTGTACTCTT
The DNA here is from genome assembly GCA_028451465.1 of Erethizon dorsatum. Lineage (NCBI taxonomy): Eukaryota > Metazoa > Chordata > Mammalia > Rodentia > Erethizontidae > Erethizon > Erethizon dorsatum. The sequence continues at coordinate 42,241,168 of CM051824.1, forward strand.
CCCCACAGCTAAGCTGATCAGGCTCAGCCTAGAAAAAGCCTTTAGGCAGAACTACTCAGAGGTTTGTGTATTGCCAACAAGTTACCTGGGTTCCTGCCCAGGTCAGAGTCTGAGGGATGGAATCCTGGATGGCAAAACCAAGCACACATCCTATTACCTGTGCAACCAAAGATCTGTTTCCAAGTTTATGAGTCTTCTTTACATGGATTTTTTTAAGCATAAAAATAACAACTAATATTTGTAGTGTACCTTTAGAGATATTTGTGACATGCTTTTTACAACTAACATTTAATGATTTCCACAACCTGTTGTAGAGGTGGGCAAGGAATTTAACCCTTCTTTCCCTCTTCCCTCTCTGAAAATATCATTTTTACTTTTTAAAAATCAGCTGGCAACTCAAAAATATAATAAGGTACTAAAGTTGTATAGAATCACTAAGTGTTTTGATACTGTGTGAAATTGCTGGTGATGTTAGAAGATGCAAGAAGAAATATCCCACTTGGCGTTCTGCTGTGGGGACACCCTTCATTGTTCTCACTGAATTGTTTTTAAGTACATGTTTGCTGTACTTGAAGTTTACATTCATTTTGGTGAGGAAGTATATGTACCTAACACAGCTTGTTTCTTTTAATCCTCTTCCCTTTCCCACCCACCTCCCTCGCTACATCTCTAAATCCCCTTCCCCCGTTTTCATTATTATTATTGTTGTTGTTATTACTATTCTCAGCTTATGTTTACATTCACTGTGGTTTTCAGGTTCCTGTACATGGCATATCTTAATTTTTCTTACTTCCCCCTCCCCTTTTCTTGGCCTCCTGGGCCCCTTCCAATTTTCAAGAGATCTATCCTCTTGTTTCCTTCTATCCAGCCTTATTTTGCTCCTTGTTTGTACTTTGCCTTACTCAAATGAGAGATGCCATATGGTATTAAAGTTTATGTGTCTGATTTATTTCACTCAACATTGTATTTTCTAAGTGCATCCATTTTCCTATAAATATCTTGAATTTATCTTTCTTTATAGCCAAATAGTATTCCATTATGTATAGATACTGCATTTTCTTTATCCATTTGTCTGTTGTTGGGCATACAGGCTGCTTCCAAGATTTAACTATTATAAATTTTGCTTCTATACACATTGATATGCATGTATCATTATAATATGATGTCTTTAGCTCTTTGGTGAAGGTACCTAGAAGGGGAATAGCTGGGTCATATGGAATTTCTAATTCTAGTTGAAATTTCCATACTGAGTTCCATATTGGTTGTACTAGTTTACATTCCCACCAGCAATGTAGGAGGATTCCTTTTTCACTACAGCCACACCAGCATTTGTTATTCTTTGGCTTCTTGATGATTGCCATTCTTTCTGGTACAAGATGAAATCTTAGTGTTGCATTAATTTGCATTACTGTAATGGCCAGCGATGTTGAACATTTTTTCATATTTGTTGTCCATTTGTATTTCTTCTTCTGAAAAGTGTCTGTTCATTTCACTTGCCCATTTCTTGATTGGGTCTTTTATTTTAGGTGATACAGTTTTTTGAGTTCTTTATAAATTCTAGATATTAGTCCTCTGAGGAACATCTGGTAAAAAATTTTCCCCATTCTGTAGGTTTTCTCTTCACTCTACTAATTGATTCCTTGGCTGTGCAGAAGCTTTTTAATTAGATGTAATCCCATTTTTTGCTTTTTGCTATTTTTTGTGCAATTGGAGTTCTGTTTAGAAAATCTTTTCCTACACCTATGATTTCAAGTGTTTTATTTATTTTATCTTCCAGTAGGTTCAATGTTTCTGTTTTAATATCTAAGTGTTCAATCCATTTTGATTTTAATTTAGTACAGCGTACCTCTGACATATGAACAACTTGGATTATGACAGGAATTTTGGTTTTAACTTATGACCAAAGTCTTAAGTTACAACCCAAATGCCGGCCACTTGTGCTTCCAGATGGTCTCAGATACAGATTTAACCCTTAAAGAGTTCTGGAAGGAACATTACAACATCCTTTCCTGTATGGGGTTAAATGAGAAATCCTGGGCCAATGTCTTTCTAAGGACACTGAGATCTGCCTATATACAGGAAAGAGACTTTTAAGGCTGTATAGAGGAGCCTGAGCCTTCAATTGACAACTTGAATTACAACCAGCCCTCAGGAACAAATTGAGTTCATAAGTCAAGGGTCCACTGTACGTGGTGAAAGATATGGCTCCAGTTTCAGTCTTCTGCAAATAGATAGCCAGTTTTCTCAGTACCATTTATTGAAGGGGCTATTTTTCCTCCAGTATATGCTTTTAGTTCCTTTGTCAAAGGTCACATAATTGAATGTGCTAGGGGTTGTTTCTGCACCCTTTATTCTGTTCCATTGATCCTCATGTCTGTTTTTGTGCCAGTACCATGCTGTTTTTATCATAGTAACTTTGTAATGTAACTTCAGGTCCGGCATTGTGATGCCTCCTGCTTTTCTCTTTTTACACAGAATTGCTTTTGCTACTATGGGTCTCTTCTGGTTCCATATGAATTTTAGGATTTTTTTCTGTGAAGAATGCTGTTGGAATTTTGATTAGAATTGCATTAAATCTGTATAATAGTTTTGAGAGTATGGGCATTTTGACAGTACTGGTTCTGCCTATCCAGGAGCAGAGAACATCCTTTTTCTGATGTCCTCTTCAATCTCCTTTTTCAGAGTACTATAGTTTTCTTTGAGGAGGTCTTTCTCTTCCTTGATTATGTTAATTCCTAGCTATTTAATTTTTCTTGATGCTACTATGAATGGTATTTTCACAATTTCTTTCTCATTGAGTTCATTAGTGGTGTAACATGCTGTTGATTTTCTGTGTGTTAATTTTATATCCTGCTACATTGCTAAAGTTGGTTATTAATTCTAAGAGGTTTTTTTGGTGGAATTCTTCGGACCTTATATGTAGAGTATCATGTCATCTGCACATAATGATAGTCTGAGTTCTTCCTTTCCTGTATGTACCCCTTTTATTTCTTTCTTTTGCTTGATTGTTTGGCTAATGTTTCAAGTACTATGTTGAATAGAAGTTGTGATAGTGGGCATCCTTGTCTTGTTTCTGATTTTAGAGGGAATGTTTTCAGTTTTTCCCCATTTAATATGATGTTGGTTGTTAGTTTATCATATATAGCTTTTATCAAATTCAGGTATGGTCCTTCTATACCTATTTTCTTCAGGGTTCTTTTTATGAGGTGGTGCTGGGTTTTGTCAAAAACCTTCTCCTCATCTATTGATATGATCATGTGGTTTTTGTCCTTCCTTCTATTTATATGCTGTATTACACTTATTGATTTGCATATGTTGAACAATCCTTACAACTCCAGGATGAAACCTACTTGGTCATGACATATGTTCTTTTTGATGATGTGTTGTATTCTACTCACTAATATCTTACTGAGGATTTTTGCATCTATGTTCACTAAGGAGAATGGCCTATAGTTTTCTTTTTTAGTTGGGTCTTCGATTTTGGTATTAAAGCAATACTGACTTCCATAAATAAGTTTGAAAGCACTCTGCTCCTTTCAATTTCATTGACGAGTTTGAGGAGTATTGGTGATATAATGTCCTTAAAGGTTTTGTAGAACTCAGCAGTGAATCCATCACATTCTGAACTTTTTTGGTTGGTAGGTTTTTTAAAATTACTGTCTCAATATCATTGCTTGTTACTGAGTTGTTCGGTATTGTTCTGTCTTCTTGGGTTAGTTTGTTAATTTGTAGAGTCTAAGAATCTGTCCATTTCTTTAAGATTTTCAGTTTGTTGGAATACAATTTTTTGTAGTAGTTACTATCTTCTGGATTTCAAGGGTGTTTTGATTTTGCCTTTTTAAAAAAATTTCTAATTGCATTGATGTGTCTTTTCACTCTTTCTCTTGGTTAGTTTGGCTAAGGGTTTATCTACTTTTTTTTCTTTCAAAGAACCAGTTCTCCAATTTGTTGATTCTTTGTATTTTTTTGATCTCAAATTTCATTGATTTCCACTCTAATCTTTATGATTTCCCTCTTTAATTGCAGTTTGGGCTTGGGTTGTTGTTGATTCTCAAGCATCTTAAGGTTCCTCATTAGGTTATTTACTTGAGCTTGCCCTGTTTTCCTAAGGTGAGCATTGATTGCAACAAACTTCTCTCTTAGACTGCTTTTGTTGTGTCCCATAGGTTCTGATGTGTTGTAGAGGTATTATTAATTTCCAGAAATTAATTTCTTCCTTGACTTCTTCTATGGCTCATTGGGTGCTCAGGAGTGTTATTAAGATTCCAAGCGCTTCTAAATTTTCTGTGGTTGATTTTTATTTTCATTGTCCAGTGGTCTGATAGTCAACATGGGATGATCTTGATTATTTTATATTTATTGTGGACTAGTATGTGATCTATTTTGCAGAAAGTATGGCGTGCTGCAGAAAAGAATGTATACTCTATTGTAGTAGGGTGGAATACTCTGTAGATAGCAGGTCCATATGTTCAAGGGTGTGGTTCTGCTCTGATGTTTCTTTATTGATTTTGTTTAGTAGATCTTTTTGCAAAAGTGGGGTATTAAGATCACCCACTATGATTGTGTATTTATTTGATCTTTTACGTGTAGCTGTATTTGTTTTATGAAGATAGATGCTCTAGTATTCGATACATAAATAAGTGTTATCTCTTCTTGTTGGATTGTTCCCTTAATTAGTATGTAGTGATCTTCTTTGTGTCTTCCAATCAGTTTTAAAAATTGCTACCCCTGCTTGTTTTTCAGGCCCTCACTGCATGAAATATTGTTTTCCATCCTTTGATTTTTAGTCTATGAATATCTTTTTGGATTAGATGAGTTTCTTCAATGCATCAGATTGTTGGATTCTCTTTTTTGATCCAGGCTGCCAATCTGTGTCTTTTAATTGCAGAGTTGAGGCCATTAACATTGAACGATATTACTGACATGTGTTGATTATTTACTATCATTGCCTTCTTTATTTGTTGGTGAATCCTTTTTCTTTTCCTGTCATTTCGATGTTGTTGTTGTTCATCCATTGACCTTGTTTGGTGTTTTCATTTCATCTGGTTTTGGGGGAGGGCTTTTTTGATTCATCATTTCTGGTTAGGCTATTCTTGAGTATTTTCTGTAGTGTTGGTTTAGTATTCATAAATCTCTTGTGTTGTTCTTTTTCATGAAATGTCCTTATTTCTCCATCTATTGTGAAGGATTTGCTGGATATACTAATATAGGTTGGACATTGTTTGCTTTTAGGGTTGAAATACTTCACTCCAAGCTCTTATGGCCTTTAAGGTTTGTGAGAGAAGTTTGCCGTAATTTTAATGGGTTTACCTTTATATGTGATTTTTTGTTTTTCTCCAACTTCTTTTAAAATTCTTGCTCTTTGTTGGACATCTGGCAATTTAAATATGACATGTCTTGGTGAGTCTCTTTTTAATCATAATTGTTTGGTGTTCTGAAAGCCTCATTTACTTGTATGTTGAGCTTGTTCCGATATTTGGGAAATTTTCTATTATGATTTCTGTAAACAAATTAATAATTCTGTCTGTGTAATCTTTCAACTAACTGCAATTAACCTTGTGTTGGTCTTCTTAGTGTCATCTAGTAGCTGCTGGATGATTTTCTTCTTGTTCATCTATCTTTTTGTGTGTGTGGCTTCTCCAAGTGTTTCATCATAATTTACCATTTTGTTCTTAACTTCAGACACTCTGTCTTCACATTGGTCATTTCCAAAATTTGTGAATTTTATAAGGATTTTATTTCTGGTATTTCTGTCTGATACCTTTTTATGGATTCTATATCTTTGGTGAATTTGTCATTCATGTTTTGAACTGTTTTGGTCAGCTCTTCCAATTTTTTTTTGTTTGTTTGTTTCCCCCATATCCACACTGGGCATTTTGAGTGATAATTTCATAAACTTTTGGATCATATTCTCTTTGAACTTGCCAAACTTTTCTCTTCTTTAAACTTTTCATAGAGCTCTGCTATCTTGTATTTGCTTTCCTCTCCATTGGTGCCCCTTGGACCTGCCCTGGAAGAGGTGAGAGATTGGGGTATTTTTGTTGCCCTGTTTTCCCATGTTCTTGTGTGTATGTATATAAAAATGTATGTATTTTCCCCCCTTTGGAGCTGAGGGTTGAGGTCTAGTAGAGTATGAGAGACTGGTTGATATGAGGATTCTTTAGTTAGATTCTGTATTTTGATAACTTTTTCACTGCTTTATTTGTGCAGAGATAGTGTTCACCTCTTCACCTGTTTAAATAGTTTTGGCCCTGATACTGTGTTGTGAAAAAGGAAACTACTTGACATAAGAGCATCAACAAATCTGACTATAAATTTCTTATATGTGTTATACTCTGCATTTACACTTATACACTTTATCTATGCTTTTTATAATGTATACTATATTGTTACTAATAGTCTTAGGATGTAGAGCGAGAAAGGAAGGGAGGAGATGGAGGGATGGGTGAGGGAGGTATGTGAGTCAGTAGGGGAATAGGTAGTACGACAAATAATAATAGGTAAAAAATTGGATAGGGGCAGGTTCTATTGGAAGTATTTTATATTTGTGATACAGGGTTAGTGTTGAGGGTTTAGAGAAGATACTTTTGGGGGAGGGAGATGTAATTTGGGATTGAGGACAACTACGAAGTTGTCAGGCCCTGCTGATATAGTTGTGCAACTGTAAGGTGGAGAAGAGGCTAGGGAAGACAAAGGGGTAGGTAAGATAAAGAGCAAAACAAATAGAATAGAGAGGCCAGATGGTTAATACGAGAGAAGAGGGGGTGACTGAGAAAGAGCATATTATAAGAAAAAAATCTTGATAGGAATTTTAAGTGGGAGAAACAAGTAAAAAAAAAAAAAAAAGCAAGTAATATATCCACAAATGCTAGAATTGGAGAAAAGGATTGGGAGAGGAGGGGAGAGAAATAACTACTAAATCATTGCAGAGAAAGACAGAAAAAGAGAGAGAGTGAGAGAGCAAAGTAACAACAAAGATCCAGTGGAGATCCAGTTCAAATGTTTCAACAAGATCTCATACATGCAATTCCTGTGTGTTCCATGTGCCATATAGTCTGTGTCTACACAATTCCCTTCTTGCCTTGAGGTCTGCTTGCATGGCAGCCACATGAATTTCCCCTCTTTTCAATTTTCCTCCCTTCAGTCAGCCCGCAGTCTTGGTTTAGGGACTCTTCTCTCAAGGAGTTGCAGATTTGTCAGGTATGGGAGGCCAAGCTGAGACTCGGGCAAGTATAGTGTTTCAGTTGGAGACTGAGATGGGTGCAGGAGGGTGTGGAGCACTGAGTGGAGACTCAGGTGGCCCCCACGGCAGGCAGAGTCTCAGGCAGCCCCAGGAGGGAAGGGGGTGCTGGGCTCTGGGAGGAGACTTAAGCAGGCTAGGGCATCAGGTGGACACTCAGAAGGGTCTGGGACCAGTGCTGTGTGCCAGATGGAAACCCTGTTGCATTTGGAGCCAGCTTAAGGCACCAGGTGGGGCCTAAGGCAGGTGGCTCAAGTGGACCTCGGCCTGACGCAGGGTGCTATAACAAAGACTCTGGCAGGCCCAAGGAGGACGTGGGGCACTGGCGCTGGGTGGAGACTCGAGTAGGCTTGCGGCAACTGGCATTGACTCTGGCAGCCCTGGGACTAATGTTGGGTACCAGATGAAGAATCTGGTGTAAGCGAGAACAGTTTGAAGCACCAGACAGAGGCTCAGGTAGGCCTGGGGTGCTAAATGAAGACTTAGGTAGGCCCAGAACTGATGGAGAATGCCAGACAGAGATTCCAGCGAGCCTGGGGAGGGCATTGGGCAATAGATGAAGACTCAAGTGGACCTGGGGCACCAGGCAGAGACTTAGGTAGGCCTGGCACCAGTGCTGGGTGTTAGAGGCTCTGGCAAGCCATGAGACTGGCTTGATGTGCTGGATGGAGACTCAGGCTGGCCCAGGGCAGTCATTGGAGACCCAGGTGCTTCCAGAACTGATGGAGACCCTGGTACACTCAGAGAGGGCACAGGGTGCCTGGCATCGAGTGGAGACCCAAGCAGGCCCAGGGCACTAGAGAGACTCAGGCTGCTTAGGACTGATGCTGGTTGCCACATGGAGACTACGGTGGGCCTAGGGAGTATGCAGGTTAATAGGAGCTGGGTGGAGATTGAAGCAAGCCCAGCGTACCAGGTGGAGACTCAGGCAAGCCTGGAAACAGCACTGGGTGCCAGACAGGGACACTGGCAGGCATAGGACCAACTTGAGGCCCCAGGCAGAGACTTGGGTGGGCCCAGAGTGCTCCACGGGGATTCAGGCAGACCCAGGACTGATGTGGGGTGTTAGATGATGACTCAGGCCAACAGGTGGCTGGGTGGACTCGGCAGCCACTGTTCATTTGCTTAGCCCCTCTTGCTTCCCAGAGTCGGGGGAAGGGGTTGGGGAGATGAGGTTCCCCTGCCCTTGACGAGTGCTGGTGAGGATGCTGCAGGAATGCAGCTTTCTCAGTGCTTGGAGAGGGGATGATAGGGAGAATAGGCCCATATACCAGAGTCTATCCTGGAAGATTAGTCTCTACAGTGCTCTTGGTTCCCTCAGGCTACATGAGAAGTTTTCAAGATGGCTGTTCCCAAGATGAATGAGGGTGGGGGCCATGCAGACTGGCCCTGGTAGAACTTCTTCCCTTTTTAAACTACTACTCATATGTGTGGTTTGATCTACATGTATCTTCTTTCAAATTAATTTTTTGTATCAGGATGTAAGTCCTTCACATGATTCCAGTTACCTGTGTTTTTAGTTGATGTTCCCTAAGTATCTCTGACATGACTACTCCTTTAGTCAGCCATGTTGGATCTCTCTCCCCCAAATTCTTTAATACTCCACAACTTTGGTGTGACCCATGTGATGAGAAGTGTCAGCATGACACTGATTTATGAATCATCTGCTAGCCTTGGAAGGCAAAACATATATATATGAAAACAAATGCACCCTGTGATATTCTTTTCCCTTTTTAGTTACTTTCTCATTGCTGAGACATAATATGTACCTGACACCCACAACTTAAAGGATGAAAGGTTTATTTTGGCTCACAGCTTACAGAGGTTTCAGTCCACAGTCCGCTGGCACCGAAGCAGAGTAGCATGGCAGAGGAGAAACAGCTCATGGCACGGCAGGCAGAAAGCAGAGCAGAGAAGGCTCAAGGGAAGGGGAGGGATATATACCCTTCCAGGCCACATCCACAGTTAACCACCTCTTCCCATCAGGCTTCACCTTCCAACATCACACCCAGCTATAAAATTCACCAGTGAACTAATCCAGTGATGGGTATCACATACCCATGATCCAGCCACCTCCCCAAAAGACCCACCTCTGAGCACATGAGGCTTTGGGGGACACCTAGATATAAACTGTAATACCTTTCTACAAAACAATGCTTCTCATAACCAAGGAATTGTTTTACTTAAGCAATCATTTGCCTATTAATTTTCATAGGATCATGACTTCAAAGATGAGATAATGAAGCCCTACATCTGTTGATTTAAAAATTTTAAAGCACTTTCTTTTCCTGGTCCTTAATATCACTTGCCTTAGACAGAGTTGCTTGTTTCATGAGCTAGAAAACTGATGTTTTTAAAAAATTTTAATTAAAAAAATTATTCGATAAGCACGTGTTCGCAGTACATAATAATTACAATTGTCGTGGGGAGTTTGCACATGTACATAACACATTTTAATTCCTTTTTGTCCCTTTCTCCTCCCATCCATCCCACTCCCTCCAACTCTTGTTACCCTTTCCATTTGCAAAATTTCTATTTCCATTTTTTTCTTTACTTGTTTTTTTTTTTTTTTTTTTTTTTTTTGTGGATACCGGGGGTCGAACTCAGGACCTCGTGCTTACCAGGCAGGGTGCTTATGCCACTGAGCTATCTCACCGGCCCCTCCATTTTTTCTTTAATTTTCATTAAAATCCTTTTTCCCTTCCTTCCCAATCCCCTCCCTCAATCTTAATCCCCTTCCCATTTGAAAAAGATCTCCCTACTTCCTATTGTCTATTATCTACCCATATTAGCTATCCATTATCCATTATTTTGCTGTTAATTTATATTTTGGGTTTTTCATAGAAATCTTGTGATATTTAAACTTGTTTCTGATTTATTTCAGTTAAATTTATGTTCTCAAGGTTATTCCATTTACCTACAGATGCCTCATGTTTATCCTTCTTTATGGCAGAGTAGTACCCCTTTGTGTATAAATACATTTTCTTTATCCACTCAGCTGTTGATGGGCATATAGGCAGTTTCCAAGATTTAGCCACTATAAATTATGCTGCTATAAACATGGGTATACACTGTATAAACATGGGTATTCCTGTAATATGATGACTCTAACTCTTGTGAATATACCTAGACAGAAACTACCTTAGTCAAATGGAATTTTTATTCTTAGTTTTTTGAGGAATCTCCATGTTGATCTCCATTGTGGTTGTACCAGTTCACATTCCCATCAACAATGTAGAAGGGTTCCTTTTTCACTGCAGCCTTACCAGCATTAATTATTATTTGATTTCTTCATGGTAGCCATTCTTTCTGGTGTACGATGAAATCTTAGTGTTGTTTTAATTTCCATTTGTCTTATGGCCAGCAATGTTGAAATTATTTTCATTGGATATCTGTACTTCTTCTGAGAATTATCTATTCATCTTGGTTGCCCATTTTTTCAGCAGATTGTTTCTGTTTTAACATTTAGATCTTCAATCCATTTTGATTTTATTTTAGTACTTGGTGAGATATATGGGTCTAGTCTCAATCTTCTGCATGTGGATATCCAATTTCTGAAGCACCACTTATTAAAGAGGCTGTCTTTCCTCCACTGTATGTTGTTGGCCCCTTCTGATGTTTTCATAAACAACATGACAAGCTCGGAAGACAGCCTTGTGTTGAAACTCAGATTCTTCAGCATTTGGTTGTGTTGGTCCTAGCTTTCTTCCCAGTAATTTTTAATGTTTCCCAAGAGGGGACTTTTAGGATTTTAAAGTTTCCTACTAGATGGTATAAATAAAAATGTCTGCAAGTCCAGGATCATTTCATGTCAGGCACGTACACAAACACACCCTACACAAATTCCTAAAATGTTTTGCTTATCCTAGTTTTTTGTTTTTTTTTTTTTTTATAAATCAAGGATGTAGGTATGTAGGTACTTATGACAGGAATGTTGTTCTGTGACCTGGCGTGATGGCTGAACTTTCTTGTGACCAGGTTTTTTTTTTTTTTATGTGGGTACCGGAAATTGAACTCAGCACCTTGTGCTTGCCAGGCAGGCACTTATGCCGCTGAACTATATCACCAGCCCACCAGGTACATTTTGTGTGTATAATGCTACAGCCTCGATTCAAGTTTGAGATTTCCATTACCATCTTTATGTTTGATGATTTGCTAAGAGGACTCCAGAACTCACTAAAACCCTTACACTCATGGTTACCCTTCTACAGTAAGAGGATCAAATTAATTCAGCAGGGAAGAGGGACATGTGGCAGGGCCCAGAAGAGTTCCAAGCATGAGCTTCCACTTGTCTCTCCCAGTGGAATTGTGAGTAGTGCTAACTTCTTTCAGCAAAGATGTATGACAGTGAGGGAAATGATCTGAGGCTTGGTGTCCAGAGTTTTCACTGAGCTTTGTCATTCAGAGATGATTGATTGACCATGTGGCTGACCTTAGTCTCCAAGTCCTCCTGAGGACAAGGTGATACCATGTGGCCCAAGACACCCTACCATAAACATCATATATGTTAGCATAGAGTATCTGGCATAGCCCAAGGCCCACAAATAAACAAAGACACTCTTACCAGTCAGGATATTCCAAGGCCTTAGAAGTTACCTCACAAGAACCAGGGGAAAAGGCCAGACTTCTCTTCAGGTAACTCTAATTCTTTACTACACAAACATGTACTAATATTCAAACAGAATGGAGGAACTCAGCAGAAAGACAGACATCTGAGAGTGATTTTCCTTTTGTCCTTCCAGGTCAGTGATATTTAATGTAAGAATTACTGGACACAAAATTGCATACTGGACATTATAGGCTATGGAAGGGATTTTCAAGGAAATTTCAACTTAAAGTCTTACTTTAAAAAATACCTTCCCACTATACCCAGGTCCCACTATGGTTAAATAAATAAGCTGCTCCTGCTACTACTATAAAGAAACAAAAACAAAAGCAATTAAAAACAAAAACTCCCCCAACTAAATTGTTTTTACTGAAGAACTAAACCTAGAAATTCAGTTTTTGTTATTGCCATGATTAATATTTTAGCCATGCACACTGTGTTAGGTCATAAGTTTCTTCAGCTTATGATTGTGAAACAGACAGCTAGGAACTCTGGGGACCACTTTTGGAGTGTCTCCTTCTAGTGTAAAGTTGACTTGATAATGAGGAAATTATGTGATCTTTAATGTTACTTAAATTAAACAGTAAAATACAGTACAATCATTCCTGTGTATCCATGGGTTCCACGTCTGTGGATTCAACCAACCATGGATCAAAAATATTTGAAAAAAAAACTGCATCTGTACTGAACATGTACAGACTTCATGATTCCCTCAACACAATATAACAACTATGTATGTAGCACTTACATTATATTAAGTAGTATAAGTAATCTAGAGATGATTAAAGTATATAGGAGGATGTGCATAGGTGATATGCAAATATCATATCATTTTATATAAGGTATTTGAACATCTGGATTTTGTCTGTGGGAGTCCTAGAACCAATACCTGTGAACACTGAGGGATGAAGGTATTAGGATTTTCAAATTACAGTATTTAAAAGATAATTTACTAAGCAATTAGAAGAAGTTTTACAATAAAGAAATTATTACAAGTAGGTAAAAAGTAAAATATTCTCTCTCTTGCAAAATCCATGTTGACATTGGTGGAGCCACGTTGACATTACATACTGGGCTCTATCTTTGTGGCTGAAATACTGTATATCATCTTGATATACTTTATCAGCCAAAAATATTCTCTGCATAAATCTTAATAAATTGGCAATGAACTTCTATAGTGGGAGGGTGTTTTTTTCTCCTTTTTTTACATTGTGATTTATAGCATCCCCTTTATGGGTGCCCTGCCCCTAACACATTGATTTTAAGGGTTTCATGCAGCCTGTTCTCTTTACATCATGAACACAAACACCCCTATTCTACTATAAATAAATATATATTTTTTGTATGACACATTTGCAATAAATCTTGAAAACCTGGGTTTTTTTCCATTGAAGAAAAAAATCCTTGTTGCACAATCGCTAGGACCAATAATTTCCAGACTGGGATTTCACAGACCAGGAAAATTACCAAATTTTTGGAGGAAATGGCATAGAGTTGTCAAATATTTTCTTTTGCCAAATAAAGAACTACAAGGAAAAAAAAATCCCCTAGAAACTATTATCTGGATCATTTCATGAAAGAATATTTTTATTGTTAATACTTAAGTTAATCAATATAAATTACAGATTTGTTTTTGCTTTTCTTACAGCCTACTTTTTCTGTCTAGATTTAATATCAATCTTTTAAATGATGTCTTTCAATAGTTACTTCAGTGAAAATCTGTGGGTAGTTAATCCTATTAGTCATAGAAATAGTGTAACATATCAGTAAGGGATAAGTCTGGAGTATAATACCTGGGCTTGAATCCCAATTTGGCTACACACTAGCTATGTGACCTTGGGTGAGTACTTAGCCTCCCTGTATTTTAGTTTCATAATAATAGTATTATTACTACAATAGTATTAATAATAGCATTAATGCTATTTCATAATAATAATATCTACATCTGAGGATTATTCTCTGGATGATGAGTTAAAATATATAAAGCATTTAGAATAGTACATCTTATAGAACTGTATTATGTAAGTGCTTGGTATTATTATTCTGTGTATATCTGAAAATGCCCATATTTTTGCCCTTGTTCTTTATTATAGTTTATTTCAGCATGAAATTCTGGGTTGACCATTATTGCCTTCATCATTTTTTATATTACTCCATGATATTCTTGCATCTATTGCTGTGAATGAAAAGTCCACTAACCTTATGGTTGTCTGGTAAGAATGTACTTTATCTCTGATAAGGTTTTTCTCTTTATATGTGACATTCTGTGGTTTCACTATTATGTGTTCAAAATTCACTTTTCTCCTTCAAATTGAAGACTCACATTTTTAATTCTAGAAAACTCTCAATCGTTGTGTAATTTAGGACTACATTCTGCTTCAAATGATGACCTCCCCCCTAAATCATATTGGTTTATATGAGATAGAACTTCATTTTTTTCTCACACAAATTAGGTCACCAGGTGGTGTTTGATGACGTTAGAGGCCCAAGGACCCTTCCATTTTATTATTATTCCTTTTCAGCAAGATGGCTAAACCTTAAACCATCACATCTGCATTCCAGCTATTAGGAAGGGAAAAAATACAGAAAGGGGCCTATCTTTTCACTTCAAAGATATTTTTGGAAGTTACACATACTGTTCCAGTTATATCTCAGAATAGTCAAATGGTCAACCTAGCTGCAAGGGTAGCTGAAAAATACTGTCTTTATTCTGGTCCAACAAATTTCCAGCTAAAAACAGTCATCCCTCCCTCTTCTCCTGCTTGTGTTAAATAATGGGCAGCTGTTGCAGAAACTGAATCATACCACAGGGAGGAAGAGGCAAGGCAGCTCCTGCCCAAGAGGATCAAAGAGCGCATCAGTCAAATTGTCCTCAGATCCCATTTCTCCACATATTGTAACACAAACTCAACTTATAGTAAAAAGAAACAGATTACACTGATAATGATCTAGCAATCTCATAATCAAAGAAAATTATACAACTGAGAACCACCAAGCATTTGAGAAAAAAGTATAATACCAAGAGTATGAGGCATCACACTCAACAAAGATGAACAGAATTAAGGGAATAAATAAAAGTCATTTAACATAACCATAATATTTAAAGCAGAATAAGAGGGGCTATCATATCCATAATATAGGAAGAGTCCTAGATACTGAGGAAGAATATATATATCTTAAAAATATTGAAGGTTCAATAGATGGTCTCTTTAAGTTTCAATAGTGAGTCTGGCATAAGAACAGACACAGCTGAAAAGCAAATTAGCAGAAAGCCAGTATCAAGGGAATTCTTGCATCATTTAGTGTAAAGTACCATAAGAAAGACAATGAAAATTAAGAGACTTAGAAGATGGATCCAAATGTTCTAACGTTCAGCTGGTAGCTGTTGCAAAAGGAGAGAAGAGAGGAAATGGAGGGGATGGAAATAACGGGAAAGGCAGCACAAAATTTCCTAGAATGAAAGAAAGATAAGAAACTTTGGGGCTGAGGTCAGTGGTAGAGCATGTGCTTAGCATGTGGGAGGATCTGCATATAATTTCCAGAACCACATGCACACACATAAAAAGGAAGGAAAGAAAAAGAAAAAAAGAGACAGGAAGGATCTTTCTAAATTGAGAGTGTTTTAATTTTATTATTTCTAGTTTTGAGATTTTAACCATTCTTTGTACCGCAAACTCTTACCCAGTTTTTCTTCTTTATATGATTTGTGATTTTCTCTTTAGCAGAGATTGTTTTTTTCTGTGGATCATGGAAATATCTCTCTATGGAGTTTTGCACTTGTTTTTATCAGACACCTCAGAGGTATCACTAGCAGGATTTTTATGATAACTGTGTGTCCTATGAGGAGTCCTACATGTAAAATCATATTCCAAACCAGAATGTGGCACGAGATTAGGGTTTTAATTTCTCACAAAGAGTTTATTCACTATCTATAGCTCCAGATAGAAGCAAGCTTTCTTGCTATCTTCCTGGTTGTAAGTGGAATGTAGTATACCTTTTATTGACAAGCCAGTCATTTTTAGCATCATGCAGGCTTCAATTCTTTCTCTGTCTCTACTTTGGAGACCAAAAAGTTTCATTTCTGTTCAAATGTGCACTAAAATTCAAGCCTCTAGCCTTCAAGACCTTTTCCAAATTTGCTTTCGATCCTTCCCTTTTCTTTTGCCCACATCAAAACTTGCATTCTATTTGTTCCAGCTATATAGCAATACATCTATACTATGGAAGTTTGTCATGCTATAAAATAAAAAGGTAGTCTGCATGTATTGATTAGATAAGATCTCCAAGAGATAGACAGACAGACAGACAGACAGATAGATAGATAGATAGATATCAGCAAGCCTACCCCCCCTTTCTGCAGTAGTGGGTATTGAACCCAGGGCCTTGCACATGCTAGGCAAGTGCTCTACCACTAAACTATTTTGGAACATGAAAGTTTTACTGTTTTATGAGCTTGGGTATATATTTGTTTTTCAGCTATTTTATTTATCATTTTAAGGTATTTCAAATAGAAGAGGTTCACTATTAGCTTTATTTTGCCATGCTGTAAGAACTAGAAGTCTCTGACACATGAATAAATTGCATTAATGGCACTTATTCTTTTGTAGTATATTAAAATTTCTTTAGTGGAGGGAGGATAAAAGGATAAAGGTAGAGTGTAGCCTTATCAATATCACAGATAATAGTGAGAAACTGATATATTGCCTTGGAAATTTACATTTTTTATTGTAGAGAAGTATTCCACTTGCACACAACATAACATATCTTATAGTGGATACATCATAGCATATCAAACAAATCAAATTAAATAGCTGGTAGACTTAATCTTTATTGAACTGACTAAATAGTAGGTTGAGTTAGCATTAGAAATCAGTAAAATAGAAAACAATTTAGGAAATATTTTGATATCCTAAGTATGCATCATCTTTGAGTTAAATGTGTATGTGTGTCATGTACTGACAAATGTTTTTAGATTTTTGTACTCTTAATTGTATATAGAGGAGTTCTAAGTTTTAAAATAAGGAGGAAAACTTATAGAACATAATCCTTAAATTTAAATTTCAGTAATAGTGATAATGATTATATGACAACTTACTGATCATTGTACATAATCTCATGATCAATAATCTTATAAAGTTGTTATTTTCCTAATGTTATAGATGAGAAAACTGGTCTATAGAGGTTAAGTAACTTACCCCAAGTCAAATAGCTCATATGATGTGGAGCCAACATCCTAAACCCAGTTTATTTTGATTTCAGAACTGTAACTATGTCTGATAAGGCTTCTCCATTAAAAGTTTATACTTGTTAGTAATGTTCATCGTACGCAAACCAAGTTGTTTTATTTATAAATGTTATGAAATAACGTCTCATAATCTATCTCATCAGACACCACTATTAAAACCTGGGTTTGTCTTTTTTCCCCTTTTTCCTACATGTAAATTATATATTTTGAGTTTTTTGATAACAAAAGCAAGTGCCAGCTCCTGAATAACAATTATGAAATTTCTCTACATTCCAGGGATTGTGTTTTTATCTGAAGAAGATAACATCTTGATTTTTTATTGGTGGATTTAAAGGCTTGTGCCTGGTGAGAAGAGAACGTCCTACAGTTGTTTGAAAGATGCCTGCAATCTTCTCCCTTCTTTCAGGGCTTCTGGGGTGTGACTTGGCTGTCTATCTGCCGTCTGTTTCTGATAAGTGAGTTTTAAGTCTCTAACAGCTCTTGGGAATTTTGCTGGCAGAGAGCTGGTGAGATCATTCTGCTTCCTGCTGAATTTCCTTTCTCTGTTTTTTTGGACTGTTCTGATGAACATGACCCCGGAGCATTCAATAATACCTCTGTTCCCGTAGGAACTATTGGCCTACTCCCTGGTTTTATCTCTCTCTGCACAAAAGCTCCATGTCTCTGGAAAGGAAAACAAAGTTGACATTAACTGGGGGAACACAAACTGCTGGAAGATGGAGCTGAGTTTGTGGAGTAGCTCAAGTCCTGTTATGCAGGCATTTAATTCTGCCTCTTCACAGGCTGTCACCTTAGTCCAAAACTACAGACGCCACTACAGTAATTATTCATGAACTTTGTAAACAAATTACATAACAGGATGCACCAGTAAATGAGCAGGAAGGAAAAGAAGCAGAAATTCAAAAAAGCATCATTTCATTATCTTCCATTTCTCAACTTTTCTATCATTTGGATTGTATAAGACTTACATTAAGTTTTTTTCTTGCTGTATAGGTTGTTATGGATACAACAGAAACAATTCATAAACCTAAGAATTTATGATTGCATTCTAAATGTCTATTAGTTCCAACAAAAGGCCTAGTTATAATGAAATATGAAAGCAAACATCTGTAGGTGAAAAAAATCTGACAATAGACTATTCATTTCTATTTGGCTTTATAAACCTTGTATAAATCTGCCACACAAAAATTTATCAAATTGCTTTGATATTATCTTAATCAAATAATTTCAGTAATTTAAGTAAACCAAATCCCCAAACTCTGATTCAAAATTATGACATCATTCTTTAATTTTTACTTTGGGATGTACCTGAGATTCTATCCTACTAATAACTATGTTTGTTTGTTTAAATAAACTTTTATGAAGATGATTATGATTTGAAAAGCCATAAAGTTCTACCATAAATCTGTTGTGAAGTATTAAATAATTCTAAATAATGTCTCACCTTTCCCCGAATGGGCTCATTGGGAGAATTTCTGGCATCATATTGATGTATAAAAGAGATGTATTCTATAAAATTGTTTTGAAGTTCTGCTGATGCATCCAGACAGGCAAGTGGAACTAAGAAAAAGAAAAGAGATTTTTGTGAAGTCAGGAAATAGATTTATCTATAGAAACATAATTGACATTCCTAACATTCTTCTTTGTAAAAATGCCCAAAATGAAATTTAAGTATGCACGGATAAATACCCACACATAGATAATAAATATAATGGATATACCATTCTGTCTCCATGAAAAGATCCAAGTCAAAACAACCAAATTAGCCCCACATGTGGAAAGATTTATATTTTAAACTAATGTTAATAGTAATATAATAATATTAAAAGCTATCCGCCTTAATATGTTAGATTCTTTTACATAGATATGGACAAGTTTTAGGGAAAACATAAATATAATTTGTTTGTCAATTATTTTTTACTCCTAGAAAGAATATGAGGGCCAGTGATATAGCTCAGCAGCATAAGTGCCTTCCTGGAATGCGCAAGGTCCTGAGTTCGACTCCCGGTACCCGCATATTTAAAAAAAAAAAGAATATGAGAAATTTTATGCTGAGTCTGTAGTTGTGGCTAAGCAGTAAGGTAGTGGACAAGGAATTTCACACTAAAGTTGCTCCTAGCTGTACTACAGAATGAAATGGAAGACCATGGACTGCTGCAGTTGTAGTAGAATATATAACAGTTTTCATTTCACCCAGTGACATAAGTTCTAAACATTTGCCACAAGTATTAAGCCCTTTAAAATCACTTTTGAATAACTTCAGTCTGAGTGATGAGTATATAGGTGTTCATTATATTGGTCTCTCTAATGTATGTGTTCAAAATTTTTAATTTTAAGAACTTGCTTAATTTTACTTTTAGCAGGCAATTAAAGAATCAGAGCAATTTCCAACTGCTGCTGACAAACAAAGTTAATGAAGCAATTCTGTCAAGGAAAAAATATTTTAAACTCCCTTTTAAATAATATGGTCATAACAGTTTATGTATACCTAGCAAGTCTATGGAATGATATATAAGAAACTGGTTAACACTGCTTATTGTAGGGGAGAGAATTCGGTAACTGAATAGAGGTAGAAAGAGCTGGATTCACTTTTCATTGTATATCCTTTTTTGTCATTTGAATTTTGTACCATATTCATATATTAACTATTAAAAATGAAATAAAATTTAATTTAAAAATCACACCTTTAAAATAAGCCATAATTCATATGCAAGATAAATGTTAGTAAATTTACACTACTAGGCATTCATGAATTCAAACTGATATTCAGATACTGATATAAATTAATTTCACTAGCAAGAATGACGAGTATCAAATGTTTATACATTACATGATATTTTAAAAAATCCCAGTTAGCAGAAAAAAAATATTAACTGATATAATTTTCTTGATTTCTAATTGAGAACAGCTACTCAAAACTCATTCTCTACCAAATCATCACCTTTTTTTAGGACTTGCTAGTACATAAAGAATAGCAGGTGCTGAGGATTTAATAAACTACAATACTGAAAAAATTTTATCTATAATTTAAATTTTTTCTCCTGCAAATTGAGAAAAAACTACCATTTTTAGATGAATACCATGTTTCAGCTCATAAAGAAATTAGTGTTTCAGAAATGTAGTTGGATGACTTCTGAGATAAAATGAAGCAACTCTAGATAAAGCATTAGTCATGTGGGGTTAATGGAGTATCCACAGCATGGTTTGCTTATTTCTTGCAGTAATGGGGTTTGAACCCAGGGCCTGCCACGTGCTAGACTAGTAGTCTACCACTGAGCTACATACATTGCCTACCTCCAAAGGAGAGGGGTTGGTGAAAGGTGTTAGGACAAAAAAGGAAAAGAAGCAGGGGTACGAACTCAACAGGACAGGTTTATTTCAGAAAAACCTGAAAGAGACTGCTCTGGCACTAGAGAGCAGACCAGCAATTCTCGTACAGGCCATAAGGTCTTTATAGGGTCATGAGCATAAAAAAGGGGGGCTGTGGAAAGAAAAAATCACAATGGGACTTTCAAGGGGGAGAGTTCAGTAGAAAGGAGTTGTGGCTATTCACCTGGGACCAGGCTTGAGGAGATACAAGGAGTTGTGTGTTGTCAAGAACAGGGCTGAACAATGATTGGGAATTACTGTGCTTCCTGGGCCTTATCGACCCACAATGATACATCTGCAGCAGGTGTAAAAGCAGAGTGGGGGGGGGGAAGGGATTTAAAGTGGGCTCTGCTCAGACCAGGATGGCAGTGGTCAGATTCCTTCAATAGGCAAGTTTTCAAATTCTGGCTTCACCATATTTTGTCACCATGTGACTTGGGAAAAATCACTTAACCTTACTGAGATTCAATTTCCTCCTAAAATAGGGATAGTGGTCATTTGTTTTCTGAATTGTGAAGATAAGGGAATATATATAAAGTCTGTAGGATGCTGAGATCAAATTATAAAGAGACTTCAAAGTTAGCTAAGGGCTACCTCATTTGTGTCCTGGGGAAACTATAGAAGGAAGAGAAAACTGGAATTCAGTGACCTATCAAAAATGGTGAGAAACCCAAAGCTTTTAGCAACCTGGTGTGAAGCATTTGGCAAACTAGTACACAGGGTTGGTGGCAGCTTGGGTGGAGGGTAGGAAGGTTCAGATGCAGCCAAGAAAGAATAGGCTGGGAGACAGCTTTTAGAATCTGCTCTTGTTTCTAATGTTTCTTTTTTTTTTTTTTTTTTTTTTGTGGGTACCGGGTGGTCGACCTCAGGACCTCACGCGCCAGCAGGCGCCCGTGCCGCTGAGCGATATCACCGGCCCTTTTTTCGTATGTGGGTTCCGGAAGTCGAACTCGGGCCCTCGCGCTTGCCAGGCAGGCACTTATGCCACTGAGCCATCTCACCGGCCCCTCTAATGTTTCTAAATGAATTATTTCAGCTTATTTCAAGATCCTCCATTATGTAACAGAAAAAGAAAAAACGTGAATGGGAATGAAAAGGTCTCTAAAGTGATCTCTGTTGTAGCAATCGTCTATATTAATCTGCTTTTTGGCTTTTTTTTTTCATTTTGAATTATGGCTAAAATCCAAGAATCTGAACTTGTTACAACTCTCTAAAAAATAAGAATTTGTGTATTATATGTATGTGACATCATGGTCAATGATGATTTCCAAGTTGATCACTTAAAATCCCAAGGTCTTTTTAAACAAAAACAATAAAAATCTGACTTAGAAATTGCCAAAAGAAATAAAAAAATAAAATCTGCTCTTGACTCTCCTCTACCTTGCCTTGGAAAGACTCATTGCTTGCTACCGGGCCACAGAAACTGTCACTAACTGCTTGACCATCTGCTGTCTACATAGTAACAGAACAGCATAGACTGCCCTCCAGGATGAGGAACTGATGAAAATGGGTGTGTGCTGCCCCCTTGGGCATCTCCTCCTCCACTATTTCTCTAGCAAGTGTCTCTCCTTGATGCCTCTTCAAACAACTTATAAAAGTGGGTGTGTGGTAGTGGTGGTGGGGATTCTTCACTAGATGACTGACCTATGGTTGAGTTGAGTGATAGCAACTGGCAAAGGGCAAAACTATTTTTGTGATGTCTGAAGCTCTCCAACTGGAATCTCATTTTCTTTCCTTAAATTCACTGGGGACATACAAACCAGATCCTGATATTAACATTTTACTTACACAGGGCTGCTGATGCCCTAGAGGAAGGATGACCTATAATAAACTACACACTCTGTAAAAGAAAGAAAAATTTACTATATACCATGTGAAGCACAATACTAGACTAACACACCAAAAATTTAAAATAAATATAAAAAATCCTCAAAAAAACAGAAGGTATAATTAATATGAGGCAAGAGTTAAGAGGTCATAAGATGACCTCTCATGTAATGTTAGAATAAAAAAGCAACAGTTAAAATTTAAAAAATAGATAAGCTAAATAAGATTCACAAACTAGGAAGAAGAAGGAGACAGCAGGAGATAAATAAAAACAGAAAAGCTAAGCAACATGGATGATAGAAGTACCAACCCTGGAATTAAAAAGAAATAGAAGAAATATTTGAAGAAATAATGAGGATAAATATTTTAAAAATTAAAGAAAGATCAAAGGTGTCCATGTGAAAGAGCTCACAGAATACCAAAATGGCAGCAGGGGCAGGGGTAAGATGGGTGACACAGGATGCAAGATTTTTTTTGTTTTGGTTTGGTTTTTTTTGAGACAGGGTCTCACTTGGTAGTTCAGGCTAGTGTTGAACTTACTATGTAGCCTAGGCTGGCGTCGAACTTGCTGTGATCCTCCTGCCTCAGCCTCCCAAGTGCTGGGATTACAGGCTTGTGCTACCACATCTGGCCAAGGATGCAAAATTTAAGGAGGTACTTGCATAACCCAGAGAGTGAGTGACTATTTAAACTTTGCTCTCCAGACCTCTGGCTTGCTTAGCTTTTCATCTAGTCCTGCATTACAGATAAGGAAAAGCTCAACTCTAAGACACCTTGTAGAGAAATTTAAGATTACCTGAGATGAAGAAAAAATTATATTTTCAAAAAACAAAAGGCGGATCATTTACAAAAGAGTAGAAGGCATATTAATATCAGATATCTTCATAGCAACATTGAATACAAGGTGATAAATATTTTTAAAATATTAAAATGAAAGAACTTTAAACCTATAATTTAATATCTAACCAAACTATCATGTAACTCTTATATATATACATATATAAAATATGGAATGCCTCAGAAGATTTCCTCATAAAACAGACCCATTTTGAAGAACTCCTAGAGGGAGATCTCGAATAAGACCAGAAATAAACCAAGGAGAGTGCTTGAG
Source organism: Erethizon dorsatum (assembly GCA_028451465.1). Lineage (NCBI taxonomy): Eukaryota > Metazoa > Chordata > Mammalia > Rodentia > Erethizontidae > Erethizon > Erethizon dorsatum. The sequence goes on from CM051824.1 coordinate 42,264,566, forward strand.
ATATTTGAAGGGAAATAGTAAAAGTTTTTGTTTCTTCAAAAAGACAAAGACTAAAGAACAGCAAAATAAGTATTCTACCCATAAAAATTAAGAACATACTATAACTAAAAGTGGGCTGGCCTTGTGATTAGCTGTAACCAATAGGATGTGGCAGAAGTGACACCTGTCAGCTCCAGGCATAAAACTTAATAAAGCTTTGCAGCTGCTGATTTTTGGATTCTCAGGAGCCCTGAACTGCCAGCTAAGAAGTCCAGTTACCTTGCCAGAGAAACCACATGGAGAAGAGGCCCAGTCATTCCAGGTCCTGGTTCTCAGACCACATGCCAATGAATGAGCCACACAAGTGACCATCACCAACACCACGAAACTATCTACCTGAACCCAGCTAGGACTGCAAAACAATGAGCAAATATGACCATTGTTTTAAGCAACTATACTTGAGGTTGCTCATTCTGTAGATAATTGCAACAGAAACACTTCAGAAGAAAATAAATTAATCACAATAAACCATCTTTTAAATAGTGACCTAGAATCTCTCAGAATCTCAAAAATAATAGCTTAAAAAAGAACTTATTTCTCCATGGCAAACAATAAAAGGAGGGAAAAATACTATCAACCATCAAAGGGACTTCCTTTTGAAGACATTACACCTGAAATAAATAAAATTTATTTTATTTATTTATTTATTTATTGAGACAGGGTCTTGCTATGTAACCCAGGCTGGCCTTGAACCCGTGGCCATCCTCCTGCCTCAGCCTCCCAAGTGCTGGGATTATAGGAATGTGCCACCATGCTGGGCTATACCTATTAAAATTAAACATAAACTCTGTGCCCATTTGTGAAAATATGAGACTTTTTTTTTTAAAGAACTCAAAATACTGAAGAACATCTTAAGTGTGAAAACATGAAAGAAGACATTCAGATTCCTTTTTTTTTTTTGTGGGTACCGGGGGGGTCGACCTCAGGACCTCACGCGCCAACGGGTGCCCATGCCGCTGAGCGATATCACCGGCCCCTTTTTCGTATATGGGTTCCGGGAGTCGAACTCGGGCCGTCGCGCTTGCAAGGCAGGCGCTTACGCCGCTGAGCCATCTCACCGGCCCCCGACATTCAGATTCTTAATGGTTACTCTCTTAAGAATTCAAATTGGACCCAAGTAATTACTTGAAAGAAGCTTTATTACATGAGAACTACAAACATAAGGCAAAATCCATGAAGAATGTTTGAAAGCCACCGTTTCTTGGATACTTAATCTAATTAAAATAAGAGTTTTCTAAACAAATTGGTATCTAGCCATTTATATTTTATCAACAAAGCCAGAATTCATTCAACACACAATTTGTTTCTTACATTGGTTAAGAATTCAGCAGTTTTGAGAAATTCTACTCTTCTCTGTAGTGCTCAAAAAATATCCACCCATAATATTTTCCTCTTAGAAATACCTCACTTCTCAGTAGTACTTATATTGATGTCATATAAAGATTATTCATATAAAAATAGTATAGATCTTCAAAATACAGTAAAAAACAAACAAGCCATAGCAAAATATCATTCTTTCTTATGTTATACCTTTGTGCAAAAGAAGCAGTAGAAACTAAAACCTATTTTAGAAAGTTAATTTTACCACTATATCTGAATTTGCAATTCAAAACAACACTAAAATATCAAGCAGCTGATAAACAGCCAGTTTCATTTAAATATGAAATATTCCCCTTTACCAATTACATCAGCCTTTCCAATTTATAAAGTTCATTATATAAAACTAAATGTGAAGACTTATTCTTACAGGGACTCAAATATGATGAAGCATAGCCATTTGTTAACTAACCATGGATGGCAACCAGGAAATTGTGTGGTGGTACAAGGCATAAAGGGCACTTTCATTGTCAGCACAAGATAACATTACTGAAATGCCAAAGACCAAACGTAATTAAGTGGGCTGATGGAACAGAATGACTATGAGATGACTTTTAACTGGTATTAGCACATGTTGACATGCACATTTTTTCTGTTTATATGCATATACAAAAAAATCTGGCACATTCAGTTAAGTTTTGGGCCGGTGAGATGGCTCAGCGGCTTAAGCGCCTGCCTTGCAAGCGCGAGGGCCTGAGTTCGACTCCCGGAACCCACATACGAAAAAGGGGCCGGTGATATCACTCAGCGGCATGGGCGCCTGCTGGCACGCGAGGTCCTGAGGTCGACCCCCCGGTATCCACAAAAAAAAAAAAAAAAAATTCAGTTAAGTTTTTATACATATGCTGTATGATAAAAATACAATAAATGTTTAAATTTTTAAAATTATTACAGTAAAAGACACCTTACCATTAATCCCTCTCAAAATACTTCCCCCTTGCTTCAAACACACTTATCTCATCATTCTTGTCACTTTCTGAAGGAATTCTAGAAGTGTTCTTTTGTGTCTTTAGCTGCACTGTTGTGACTGCCTTGATGTCCTGAATTGATTCAAAATGGTTACCTTTTGATTTCAGTGAAAAGCCGGAAGTCGCACAGTGTCAGATCTAGTGACTGAAGTGAATGAGCCTGCCTTTCCATTGGCTGTCACTCAGCAGCAGCATTCACTGAATTTTTGATCACACTTCATAAAGAATTCACAAAAGAGGACTTCCAGAACTGCTACGGAATGCAGCAAGAGGCCAGGGATATAGCTCAGCAGCCCAGAGCCTGCCTGGCAAGCACAAGGTCCTGAGTTCGATTCCCGGTACCAAAAAAAAAAAAAAAGAATGCAGCAAGAACAATAGGATAAGTGTGTTCGAAGCAAGAGGGCATATTTTTAAGAGGGATTAATGGCAATGTGTCTTTTACTCTAATAAATATTTTTATTTAAACATTTACTGTATAGTTTGATCACATCTTTTTTTAATGTGGATACTGGGAGTCGAACTCAGGACCTCGCGCTTGCCAGCAGGTGCCTGTGCCGCTGAGTGATATCACCGGCCCTTTTCTTTTTCCTTTATGTGGGTACCAGAGTCGAACTTAGGACCTCGCGCTTGCCAGGCAAGCCCTTATGCCGCTGAGCCATATCACCAGCCCTTGATCACATCTTGAATTTTAAATATTACATTAAAATATTTTCTTTTTAAAATTATTTTTATCTAGTATCCAAACTCCACCTAAAGTAGGGATTAATTGCAGGCTTATGTTGTTTTTGGTATGTTAGTTTAAATTATGATTTTTTTTTTCTTTAGCACCATCTATTGAGCCCAAGGCTTTCTCACTGAGGTACATTCCCAGACCTTTACATTTTTTTTCTTTTGAGATAATGACATAGGAGATAGGGGTGACAAAGCCAGTTGGGGAAATAAGCAGGACCTGTCAATTACAGAATCCCAGGGCAGCGCCAAATAATTCCCAGGACCCCATATGTGGAACTTCTCGCAGGCTCCCGTGAGGTGTAGAGTCCGTCCAAGGACACATACGACGTGAGGAGCCCACTACCGTGACTCTTCATGGTAGTCCAGTGCATTTTATTTCTGCTTTTATCCTTTCCTCTCCTTGTTTGGCCCAAGTTCACTCTACTGAGCCACTTTTGCCCTTACCCCTTCAACCCTCACTTTTCAAATAAACTTTTGGCACCGTTTTTGGCTTGTCTCTTGCAATTCTTTGTTTGAGGCAAGAAGGACCTGGAATACTTTTAATTAGTGAGCCATTTCTAAAGGAACTGCCTGACAATAAGGTCTCCCTAAATTGCTAAATTGCCTAGGCCGGGCTCAAACTTGCAATCCTCCTGCCTCAGCCTCTCAAGAGTTCTAGGATTATGCGCATATGTCTCAGAGTCCCGGCTTATGACTTTAAATAATTTGTTGAGTTATGTGTGATCAATATTCAATTATTCAATAAATATTTGTTGAGCTTGAGCATTATACTAGGCCCTAGATATAAAAATGAATTTAGCAATGGGAAATACCAATGAAAGAGCAGCAAGAGAGGGAGGGAAGGAGAGAGAGATAGAGACAGAGACATAGGCACCATGCGAGGTTCCCCAAGCTAAATTCTGGTTCAACACCTAGCTTGCAGTAATTAATAATAGAAATAGCTACTATCCATTTATTGTCTAGTACGTATCAAGTACTGTAGTGGGCACCTTACATGTTATTTCATTTATTTTTCATAATAATCTGGCAAAATAGGAATTATTATTCTCTTTTCCTAAATTGAATAAAACAAGAGGATGGAATTTAAGTCGCGGCCCCAGGATCAAACAACACTAAGTGCTGAACCAACAGTGAATTCCAAGGGAGCTGGTGAAGGTGATTCGGTTACTGTGATTTCCAGTTACACACGACAAATTCAACCTGCGCATTTCCCTACACTTTCCCCACACCCCAGGAAAATGAGAGCAGAAACATTAAGAGGATATCTATCTTTATGGAAAAAAACACACTAAATGGGAGCAAAGATGTTAATAAATTTGGAAACTGGAAAGCAGCTATGGCAACTGACTTGAGTAAACCTCAGTAAGTGCCAGTGCGGATGAGAGTGGAGTAAACATCAAGGCAGCTCGTGCCACCGTGCTCCAGCAAAGCTCAGGAGATGGAAGGCATCAGACACCTCTGAGGTGAAGAATACAGAGCAGTGGCACAAGACGAAGGTGCAAACAGAGGACTGCTCGAGGGACTCCCAGGCAGGGGGGTTAGAGGATTCTTCTCTGCCAAAATTGATTAGCTCAACAGAACGGATGCATGGTCTCTGTTTTGGGAGATAACTCACAAAGCCTGCACCTCCCCTAATTAACCTAAAATAAAGCCCATTTATCCAGAATTCTCTTCCATCACTTTTCCTGACATCTCTTTGAGTAGATTAGAAGCGACTGCTCCTTATGCGAGATGGACTTGTCGGTTAAAGCAAAGAATAACATATCATACTCAGACATTTAATTTTAACCAGTTTATTCGCCAACTTTTATCGGAGTGCCAAACCATTTTCTTTCTTTTCTTTTTTTGAGACAGGGTCTTGCTATATAGTTCAGGTTGGCCTTGCTGGCCTTGAATTCACTATGTAGCCCAGGCCGGCCTCAAACTTACAGCAATCCTCTTGCCTCAGCCTCCCAAGGGCTGGGATTACAGGTGTGTGCCACCATACTGGGCTGGCATTTTCTATAAGTATCCACTGATCAGAATTCCACATTGTGTTTCTTGTACAAACCACACCCCTGATGCATTTTTTTCAGTTTCTGTTTCTTGAACACAGAATGAAACTTAAAGACACATTTGAAGCAAAATGAGTGCAGAATGATTCAAGATTTAAAAAACTCTTTTCAGCTTCTCTTTTACAATTATTTTGCCCATACCTTATCAGCACGTTTGTTAGTGGCTAACCTTTCAAGTTTTTCCAAAGCATCCAACTTTGAATACTTTATAGAAACAACTGTTTTCTCTTCATACTAAGATTTTAATTTATAAGAATATTTAATTAATTTATAGAGCTGCAATAACAAGTATCTGATATGAGTTGCTTTGTAAATAGGCCCAACTTTCAGAGCATTTCTCTTCCTCTTTGGTCTGAATTATATTCCCTGTCTCTAAATCTCCATATGATGAACAATAGAAAATAAAGTAAGTAAATATGGAAGACTGAATAGGGCCTTGCAGGTAGCAACATAGAATTTGAAATTTATTCTACAAACAATGAGAAATAACTGGAGGACCTAAAGAATGAGAGGGAGGGATATCATTGTTGTTTTAAAAAGACCCTTCTGGAGAAACCACCAACAGAGTGAAGAGACAACCCACAACGTGGGAAAAAATGTTTGCCAGCTGCTCCTCAGACAAAGGATTACTATCGAGAACATATAAAGAACTCAAAAAAATCAGACCTCCCAAATTTAAAGACCCACTCCAAAAACGGGCATCTGAGATGAATACACATTTCTCAGATGAAGAAATACAAATGGCAAATAAATATATGAAAAAATGTGCAACATCACTAGCCATTCAAGAGATGCAAATTAAAACAACACTGAGATACCATCTCACCCCAGAAAGAATGGCTATCATCAAGAAATCAACTAATAACAAATGCTGGAGGGGCTGTGGGGAAAAAGGAACACTTCTTTACTGTTGGTGGGAGTGTCGACTGGTACAGCCACTGTGGAAATCAGTGTGGAGATTCCTCAAAAAACTAGGGTTGGAGGTCCCATTTGACCCAGCTATTCCCTTTCTGGGTATCTTCCCAGAAGAATTAAAAACATCGTACCACAGCAATATATGTGCACCCATGTTTATAGCAGCACAATTTGTAATAGCCAGATCCTGGAAACAACCCAAATGCCCATCAACTGAGGAATGGATAAAAAAGATGTGGTATTTTTATATAATGGAGTACTATTCAGCCATAAAGAAGGGTAAACTGGAGACTTTTATAGGTAAATGGATGCAACTCGAGAAAATACTCGTAAGTGAAATAAACAGGATGAACATGTGTAAGCATCGTATTGTCTCTCTAGTATGAGAAACTGAAAGAGTAAATAAGATCCAAAATGTACAATAGACATGGTGAATGAAAAAGAAACTGGTCAAAAGGAAAGAGAGACTGGGATGGGGGAATGGGGAAAAGAAAGAAGGGAAAAGAAAAAAATTGTATTTATATATAAGATGGTTAAGATAGATACACTACTAATTTTACTTAGTTCATTGAAGAGTAAGGTTTGTGCCAATAATGTACAGACAATTGAATGCTAATATCTGGTATCCTGAATAACTAACTTAAAGATAACAATACGTAATGCATTAACCATTGTTACCCTCCTATTATGTTGTTTTGAAAATTTGTTCTTTTTTGATTTGTTTTGTTTTATTTTTTCTTCTCTTTAAAATTAAAAAAAAAAAGACCCTTCTGGGGATGAGTGCAGCTCAGTGGTAGGGTACTTGTCCAGCATGTGCAAGGCCCTGAATTCAATCCTCAGCACCACAAGCAAACAAAACAGTGGCTGCACTGCCTTCAGAGAAGAAGAAAGTGAACTGATTCAAATATATTTTGGAGATGGTGGTGTCAAGATTTGCAGATGGACTGAATGTAGAGGAGGAAGGAAAGGGAGAGTTTTAGAATGACTTCTAGATTATCAAAGCACCGGGGGGGAATGGAAAAGGCACTTGTTCATTGAGAGTGGAAATCCTGGTGGAAGCATAGGTTTGGATGGAGGAAATGAAAGCTTCTATTCTAGCCATATCAAGCTGAAAAAGCAATTAGCTGTCTAAGAGAGATGTTAAGTAGGTGATTGGTTAAGTGATCTTGAAGCTCAGCAAAGAGGTTGGGGTTAGAGGGGTAAGTCTGGTTCTCACACTGGTTACTCTGACCTTTAAACTTCTGTTTTGTTTCATCTACATTGGGAATACTTCTTTATTACTCATACAGTAAATGTTATTAGCGCCCCTTTCCTCATGTACTTCCCATCTTCTAGCAACTAAACTAATATTTACTTCTCTTATTAAGGTTGTTCACATACATTCCGCTGTATAACCATCTTAACTCTCTATACTGTATCTCGGATTGATCCTAAAATCTGTGAGCCACTAAATAGCATTCACAATAATCATATGAAGGAGGGCCAAATAGTGTGCAAGGACTTTTCTTTCTCAGGTGGGGTTAATGCTGGGTGCCACTTGAAGAAAACGGTTCTAGTATGCATGCCAAGTAAGTCCTCTTCCAGGTTAAAAACACTCCCCTGTGAACTTTGAAGACATTATCTCTGTTGTGAACTTGCATCACTGCTGCTTGATTTCAGTTTCATTCTTATTCATCTCATGGTGATAGTTTTCTTTCTCTTTATGGAAACTTCTAGAATCTCAGTGATTGCTTTGAAATTTCATAATGATGTATAGGGTGTATTTTTTCATTCATGCGTGAAATACTCAGTGGACCATTTCAATGCCTTTGATACAAAGGAGGATTCATTATTTTAGAGGGTATGAAGAGTACTAGTTATGCATACAGGTGCTGGAATCAGGCTATCTGGGTTCCAAAACCAATGATTCACTGTGTAGCCTTGAGCAAGTTGTTTAAACTCTATGCTTGCTCTTGAAGGAGTTTTGAATATGTCGCTCTAAAATATGCTGCTGTGGTATGTTGACTCCACCGAGTTAAAGGCACTTGAAAAACAGTGGGTGCAAGAAAAACATTCTGAGCTTCCTTCTTTTTCTAAAAGGAGATGAAATTCCTATGTGAAAGATGTCCTAACCAGAAGGAAAGTGTCATTCTTAACAGCAAACACAGGAAACTGAGCCTGAAGGAAATCTGTACAAACAAACCTTAGTAAACTCTTCTCCACCAGTTACTCAACTCACCCAGTTTAACAGCCCTAGCCCAAGTTCCTTTGCTTTTCCACATTTTTACATTTTACAACTCTGTCCAGTTCAGTATGTAAGGGTTTGACTCTGCTTCTGTGGGTCTTCATTTCCACATGTAAGTTCTTTTTCTTAGTCACTTTCCTCCTCACTGATACACAATATCTGACCCTCACAACTTAAAGGAGGAGAGGTTTATTTCGGCTCACAGTTTTGAGTTTGAGTCCATGGTTGGCAGGCTCAAATGCATGGTGAAACGGCCTGCCATGGAGAAAAGCTACTGACCATATAGCAGTCAGGGAAGCAGAGAAAGAAGGAAGGAGGCAGAGAGGGAAGTACACCCTTACCAGGTCACCTCCAGTGGCCCGCCTCTGACCAGGCCCTACGTGCTAACAGCAAGTCAGCCATGGCACCCCATAGTCCAGTCGCCCTCTACAAGCTCTACCTCTGAACACACAAGGCTCTGGGGGACATTCCAGATCCAAACCACAGCACTCTTGCACTACGTAAAACTTGTTTTAAATATATTGGCATGCTTTTTTTCTTGTTGGTCTTTGTTTCAATTTGTTAGCCAAAACAACTTAAAAGGGTACACGTTAAATTATGCCCCCTTATACTTTGTCTAAAACTGAGAATATTAATTGTATTATTACTCTGAGTTACATAGGGTTTGGGGGAGAGCTATATTAGTTTGTATTTGGAAAGTTCTGCAAAGTACCCAGCAAATACTGTGTTCTGATAATTTTCTCACCTCCAGAAAAGATGGACTTCCTAAGCTAATCCTCCATTTTTCTTTGCTTCTCTCATATTTTCTGGATTTTTGTTTTGTTGTTTTATGCTTTGATATTTCCTTGCCTTTATCATTCAAATCTTCCAAAAAAATTATTTTGGTATAGTTCTAATTTTTGATTGTCCACTCAATTTAAAATAGGATAGGGACCAGCATTATTTTCCAAAACAACTGCTGTGGTAGTTGACATGTGGCTAGAACACTGGGCTCTCGTAGTCCTAATGTTAAGACAGGGTGGAGCACTCATGACTGAAACTGCTATTTGAGAGAGAAACTTTTGAGTAACCCTCTGACTTCTTCTATCCTCTATTTGTTCTTGTCTTCTGTGCTTACTGACCGAGCCTATCAGGACTTTGTCAAGCAGTTTACTTGTCCTACGTATTACATTTTTGCTTTTTACATTTTGGACAGGATCTCACCATGTTGTCCAGGCTGGCCTTGAATTCATGATCCTCCTGTCTCAGCCTCCCAAGTATCACAGGTGTGCACTACCACACCCAGCTCTTTTGCTTTATCAATAGGCTGCCATTCTTTCCCACATTCTAGAAACTTCTTCCTTCCACTCTCTTCACCTTACCAGTCTATTGCTTTGCTTCCATTTAATAGAGTCTTGGGAAGTGGCAAATTTAGATGTTTGTGCACAGTCTACTGTCCTACTGTCATAAACTTTATTATCTTTCTAAAGGAGTGGTCATTGTTAGGGATTATCCAATAGCCCTCTTCATTAACTACCTCCTTTGAGCTAGAAAACAGCTGAATAAGACCATTTTCTAGTGTACTGATCTTCAGTGTAGCTGTCTTATGTATCCTCAACTGGGCTGATCAAATCAGAGGTCAGAAGGCTAAAATTAAGTGAGGAACTCTTGATCTCCAAAAGTATGTGTGTGTTTAAAAAATATTTACATTAAAAATTTTACGGCAGTAAAAGACACCCTTGTTTCAAACACACTTTCTTGCTACTTTCTAAAGTAGTTCAGGAAGTCCTCTTTTGTGTCTTTAGTTGTGCTACTGTGACTGCCTCAATATTCTGAATCCATTCAAAACATTTACCTTTCATGGTCATTTTGACTTCAGGGAAGACCCAGCAGTTTCACAGTGCTAGATCTGGTAGATAAGATGGATGAGGACACACTATAATATTTTTATAAAACTCTGCTGGATAGCACTTGGCAGCAGCATTCACTTAATTGTTGATTACTCCTCATAGGACTTCCAGAACCACTTCAGAAAGAATGATGGGACAGTTGTGTTTGAAGTGAGGAGGAGTATTCTGAGGGACTAATGACAATATCTTTTACTGTAATTGTTTTATTTAAATATTCACCATATAATTTGATCATACCTTAGAATATTTTGTTGATGACTGTCGTGTTATTACAGAGCTTATTTGAAGTTTAGTTTATGAATTTTAGTACGGGATGAAGACTAGAGTAGGTACTCAATACATGCATTTTTATTTTGACTTGATCCTGTATTTGTTTAAAACTTGCTAAATTCTACTTGAGAGGTAAAAATGATTAGGATGGACTAAGAACCAGATAGGACTCTAATAAAAAGTGACTTATTATAATGACATTGTCAGGTGAAATAAATTTTTTTTTTTCTTTGTGGGTACCAGGGGGTCGACCTCAGGACCTCGCGCGCCAACAGGCACCCGTGCCGCTGAGCGATATCACTGGCCCCTTTTTCGTATGTGGGATCCGGGAGTCGAACTTGGGCCCTCGCGCTTGCAAGGCAGGCGCTTAAGCCGCTGAGCCATCTCACTGGCCTGTAAATAAATTTTAAATATAAAAATATTTTATTTAATAGTCTGTATAATGGTATTTCCCAAATTCTGTTTTGTGGGACACTAGTCATGTAAAATGATTTTAGTAAGAGTGAGGTGATCAGTAAGTGGGGAAAATACCTCATTTTTATTCTCCCTCTTGGAAATTTATCACACTTATGCTTAGAAATAAGAGTGTTGGGGCCGGTGAGATGGCTCAGTGGCGTAAGCGCCTGCCTTGCAAGCGCGGGGGCCCAAGTTCGACTCCCGGATCCCACATACGAAAAAGGGACCGGTGATATCTCTCAGAGACACGGGTGCCTGTTGGCGCGTGATGTCCTGAGGTCGACCCCCCGGTATCCACAAAAAAAAAAAAAAGAAAAGAAATAAGAGTGTTGAGAGTTCTATAAGTTAAAAAAATGTTTAACTTTTAAAATTTAAGTTTGAAAAATTTATTTTACCACTTCCCCTGTTTTTCTTTGAGTAATATCTATGAATATTATACAGTACAAAACTAGTACTCCTCAGAGTGCACTTTGAGAAATACTGCCATTTAGCGTTACCTACTATTTTAATAGTGGTAATTTAAAAAATTTGGTGGCAACAATAAGAAGAAGAATGCTACTAAGTTTCTGATTAGAGGCTGATGTTATCAGTATAGCCTTCATTATGTAATATTAAGCATGTTTGGAGACAAGACATCCAGTAGGAAGGGATAACAAATTAGTCAAGGGCTGTTCTTGCTGTATTTTTAACTCCTACAGAGAAGTAATTTTCTCAGGCGGCATCGTCACATCTGATACATTTTAATTTGATAACAGTACACTGAAATGATAACAATGAGATTTTACTTCTACTAACCTTACCTATTCCACAAGAAGGCTTCTGCAGTCTGCTATGTTTGACCGGCAAAACCAAAGGACACGTTGGTTTTTGGAAGTCACTTCTCTGGGTGCTCTGAGTATCATAAAGGGGTTGCAAGGTATGTTCTAGTGCTTCACCATGTGACCACCAGTCACACTATAAAAAAATTGGAAATGCAGAATTGAAATTGTTGAACATTTTCATGTGTTGCTTGATGTCTACCAATGTTCAGTAATTCAATTCAATAAGTTATTGAATATTTGAAATCTAGGAATAAATATCTCTTCAGAAAGATTGTGTTTCATAAAAGGCACCTAAAAATAAATTATCACATATTTTTAGCCAAAGTACATCTGCTAAATTTCTAAGCTAATATCTATCAATAAATGAAGTGGTAAAAATGAACAAAATGGTTATATTTCAATGTTTCATACTATAATATTATTATATACTATATGTACATATGCATATATATGTGTTAAACATAATTTAGTCTAAAATTATGTTCTATAATTTTATTATGGCAATATAAATAACTTCTTATCTAAAATGGTTGTTTTCAAAGTTTTTAGTCAATGACCCACACTAGAAAATACTTTTTCTATCATGCAAGAGCACACAATGCAATAGATGTATAAAGCTGAAACAAAAGTTTCAGTTCTTCATACTATATTGCAGGGCACTCAGCTATTTTTCTGTTATATTTAATTACTTTCTCTTTAATTTCATTTCACAATGTTGGTTGCAACTCACTGAAAAACTTTAAGAGAAAATATCTCAAATGTTACTAAATTTTTGGTACTGACACTTAAGCATATAGGAAAGGGAGAACTGATAGATTTTTCATTAGCACATATGACCATTAAATTGCTTAGACATTGAGAAAGCAGTGAGGGAAACTGTTGTCCACTTAATTCTGATTGGAAGTTGTAGAACTTCTTGATCAGGTAGAAGAGAACCCTGACACCTAGGAGTTCTTGGTATGATTAGGGAATGAAGTAACCTGGGGTATGATAAAGTATCTACCTTGGATGATAAGAAAGTAGATCTGGGGCTGGTGAGATGGCTCAGTGGCATAAGCGCCTGCCTGGCATGCATGAAGTCCTGAGTTCAACTCCCGGTACCCACAAAAAAAAAAAAAAAAAAAAAAAGAAAGTAGATCTGCCTTTACAAAGCCATCTATGATTTCACAGTCAGAGACTACTAAAATATGATTCAAGGGGAATGAATATGTGATTTTAATTACAGAAACCGAAGTGGTTGCATAGAGTCAGCTCTCAAGCTTAGTTTCTAAAAAGACAGACATGTTTAAGATGGAAATAATATACAGTTCAAAATAAAATTTAATAGTCTACTTGTCAGAAGACTGTTGAGAAACTTAGAAGTTCATATAATATGCTAAATGTAGCAAAAATAAGGATTTTCCTAGGAAAAATTATTTGGAGTAAGTTATCAAGGAAAGACTAATAAATTGGAAGGAGAACATTGTTCAAAGCTGAAAGTCTGAACTACTCAACTTGAGGTTCTTTGTTAAATGAAGTTAACTTGAGACTGAAAAAAGATCAATGAACCATACCAAAGAGGGATGTAAGAAATGAATAGTGGATGCAAGAATTCGATCTCACATTGCAACTTTAAATTAGTGCCAATTGCAAATTACAACCAGGAGTAATGGAATGATGGGTAAATTGTAAAGGGTGGCAGAAACCAAAGAAATTTGTGAAGTAGGGATTTTAGAGGAGAGATTGGCTAATGCCCTTTATTTTCAGAATGGGCTACAAGATGAATTAAAAAAAAATTAAGACTACTTAACATAGGTGCTAAGAAAATTCTAGAACAGATTACTAAACAGATGGTGACTTCTCAGTATCTGGCTAAAAATAGTCATGTCTTACTGTTGTCACAGTGCCTGCTTCTGGCAGCTCTCCTCCTCTCCACCTCATAATTATGATAGTGCTTATTATGTTCCAAGGTCTGGGATCTATAGGCCTTATCTCACTCTCACCACTATTCTATGAGGTAGGTACATCCACTTTATGGATGAGAAAACTGCCAAGAGATTAAATAATTTCCCCAGAATATATCACTAGCAGACAGCAGCCTTGCCTCAATTCAACCCTCATCTATCACATACCCCTAATTTCTGTGCTACATTGCTATATCAAGTCTCCTGTGGAACGCTACACCAGATAAGCACAAACTACATTAATTTGAATGGAAAAAAAAGCAGCTCTAAGTAAATGTTGTAGTCTCTTTTGTGCAGCTATAACCAAACACCACAGACTGGATAATTAATAATGAACAGAAATTTACTGGCTCACACTTCTGGAGGCTGGGAAGCCTGATATCAAGGCACTGTGGTGAGGGCAGGTTTGGCAATTCTAGTTCCAAGATGTTGTCCTGAATACTTAAATGGGGAGAGATGGAATGGTAAAAGGAATTTAAGAGGGGATCCACCTTGCCCTTTTATAACAGAATTAATCTCATCCACAAAACAGAACCTTCATGGCCTAATCATTTCTTAAAGGTCTCAGCTATTAAAACTTTTACAACAGCAATTAAATTCTGCATGAGTTTTGGAGGGAACAAACTTTCAAACCCTAGCAGTAAATATACTGAGAAAGTTCTCCTATTAAAAGGCTATATAGAGCATACATTATGGTATCTAATTTTGATCAGAAACTCATTTTGCTAATACTCAAGTTACTGGAGCAATGACTGGGTAAGAACCAGCAAGAAATGCTTGGTGCACATCAAATTTTTTTTTTTCTCAAAAAAGAATGTAATGCTAAAGCTTTTCTTAGAGACATCAGTTTTGCTTTCAAGCAAAATTATTTGAATGAGCGTTTTATCAAAATGGTCTCTTTAGCTTGAAAAATATGAAGGAAATAATAATTTTTTCCTGAAGTCTGACCCTGTATTGGTAAAAGTTTTCTGCCATATAGATTGGATTCATCTTCATTGAATTAAATCCTACAGTTCCAAGAATACTACACTGTTATCCTTCCTATCTCTGGAGTCTTCCCCTTGCCTGAAAATTATGGTTTGTTCCTGGACGAGTGAGGGTGTGTACGCACTATGCATACATACATCCCTTTTTGGTCCAAGCATTTGCTCATAAGAGATTATGAGATTAAAGAAATAGATGGAGGCTTGTTTCCCACACCAAAGGGAAGGATTACAAAATTTTACTGTGGTTCATCAAATTGTAAGGGGTTAATGCAGGATCGTTTATGATAAAATAAGCTAAACTGGGAAAAGTCACCTAGTGTGATGGCTTTGTCTAGGTCTCGGCGGGGGAGGGATAGGCTACATTTCATAGATTGTAGACAAGCTTTTGCCTAAAGGCATAGTTGTTGCCAGCTTAAAATTTTGGACCCAGAAAGAGGAAGTCCTCCCTCCCTTTCTAAGGTCTATCTCCTTTCCTGTCCCAGAATGACAGTCACTGGGGCTCCATGGTCAAGAAGTACCTGGAGGCTCCCAGTGGGGGTTGGGTAGGGTGGTGGTTACTGTTCCCTCACCCCTGGGAAGCTTAATGTTTACCATGGGTTCATTAGCTACTTTTAGAAGCCAATGCAAGGGAGTCTATGTTATACTCCTAGTATGCCTGAGCTTTGAGAAATGTTATAGTAAACATTACTTATTTTCCATTCTTTGGAAAATTATGGAAGAATCCTCAGGGGAGAAGTGGTAAAATCAAGTGGAGTATCCTGGAGAAACCAGTTTAGAGAATGCTGGGATCCACAGCAGAAGCCACAGTGGCCTGGCCAAGACAGCTGGTGGTCACGGCGGTAGTCTGTGGAACATAAGGACTTTGGGGACTCCCAAGGAAATACAGATTTTTCACAAAACCTACACATAGACAATGAAATTTTATTTGTAGAACTCAGTGGCTTTAAAGAATGCAAGTTCTATCACAAACACTAGAGTAATCAAGGTCATATTGGTTACACTGTACCTAAATTTATTTATATCTGCTGTAGATAGTAGGGATGCTGGAAAAATCTCTTTTTAAGCAACTCACAATGTCTCTCCAAACAGTTATTCCTAAATTGTGTTTAGGGGAACACTAATTCTCTAGCATATTAATAGTGTTATGCCAAAGAGGTTTCCACAGTTAAATAAATTTGGGAAATAGTGAGATAAAGTTAAATAAATTTATCACAGGATATCTCAGAACCTTTATATACTGATGCAAAGTGTAAAGATCTGAGAGAGGTATATAAAAATACAGCTTTCCAAAACCTATGTGACTTTGGGAATTTATTTTAAGCATGCAGGAAAGGGACAGTGCTCTGAAAAATGTACTTTGGAAAAAACTGACCTAGTACAATCTCTTTTAAAGCACAATATTTAGAAACCCAAGACAACCGAACTAGTTTTCATTGGAAGTGACTGAGCTAAACAAACAAACAAATAAACAAACTCCTTTTTACTTGTTCTAGCACCCCCATTTTATGTCCCTAGATAGGAAGATGATAATTTCACTTAAAAATATTGTAAATAAACCAATGGCAACCCATTTGGTGTTGAGTTCTAAATATATTATCTTAGCAAAATACATAAAACATGTCAATTAAAATATTTAGGCAACTTTATTTTAAAGCTAGCATTACTATATATTTTTCAACCAAGCTTACAGTTAAAAACAACTTGTCATCTTAAATAACAGTTTACATATGTGTGAATGAAGCATTATTATTCCTTGGGTTCTTGGAAATGAGTTTATTTAAAAGTTCGCTATTTCTGTTTTTGAAGTAAGAACATTCTAGTCACTGCACACCCAAATCACATGACTATCATTCTGTGATGCAACTCCCATCGTCCTCTGTAACTCTCTTCATCCATATCTCCTAGCAGCCTTTCTTACCTGTCCTCTCATTTCACTTCAAACTAGAATTCATCATTCCTTACAGGTCTAGCGCTGTCACTTGGCCTTGTGGACAGCAGCTCCTAACAGCATATATGTATACACCCACAAACTACAGATTAAGGAAAAAACCAGTTGGGATTGATTTTTAAATTTTTATGTTATATATTTCTTGTTCTCTCTCTCTTCCCTACCTCTCTCCATTCCTCCCTCCTTTCTTTCTTTAGGTCTTGCTGTGTGAGGATTACAGGCTATAGGTGTGCACCACCATGCCCAGCCATATTTCTATTCTTGAACCAGGTTAATTCTTTGTTAGTGTCTTCAATGTAGGGTTGGGTCCAATTAATAGTTGGTCTTAGATTTGACACTAAACTGGAGCTCAAAAATTACTCATTAGCTTTTGTAAGAAATAATGAGAACTATACTAACCTGGTTTGCTACACCAGATTTATTTCCCTACAATAGGTCTAGCTTAACAATAAAATGATTTATTTCTTCCAAATCCCAAATAATAGATATAAGAGCACCTGCAAGAGCAAGTTTATGAAATGCAGTAGCCTTAAAACACTTGCCAGGGTTTACTACATGATATTAAAATGTATCTGACCATAGAATTCCTTCCCTGAGATCTCATATTTGCACAGTGCTGTAGTGTGCTGTTTTATGACAAGAACAGTTGATGTCATCAGTGTGGAGAGCTCACAAAAAGCGATCTCCATTTAAATATCAGGTTAAATCACAACTTTATTTAACTCATACTTCGGCAGAGATGAGGAAAAAAGTGGAGTAGCGTGAGGCTGACGTTGCCACAGTCATAGGAGGCCATTCAGATGCACACTTTTCTTTCCTCAAATGTCATGTTGGAAGACACCTACATAAGATATTAGGATTATCTCTGCAGTGGAATATTTTGAATACCACTGTTAATCACTTATGGGGACCAGCACTCTGTTAGGTCTCCTATCATAGAATCTTCTTCTCAGCAAAGGATGGTGGGCTCCTCAGTTCCCACAATTGTGCAGAAAGCAGAAGACTAGGATTCTACTGCTCTAAGAGCTAATGCTTGATGCTTCCTTTGTGCGTCATGACTGCTCTTCTGCGAGGTCTCAATGTGGTCAGTCCACACCCTGAAGGTGAGTCCTTCAGGTCATCACTCAAATGTCATCTTCTTGGAGGCACTTTCTATGACTACCTACTTAAAGTTGCAGCTCTAGGGCCAGTGAGATAGCTCAGCAGCATAAGCACCTGCCTGGCAAGCACAGGTCCTGAGTTTGACTCCTGGTACCCACATTAAAGTTGCAGCTCTGCCTTCAGCAGTCCTTACCTCCTCTTCCATGCCAACTCTTACTACCATTTAACATCACAACACAGCTTACTTATTTTGCATATTCTCTCACTAGTATGTAAGCAACACAAGGACAAGATGCCCTCCACCATTTATTTTGTTTATTACTATATTCCTAGTACCTAGAACAGGACCTGACGAAGAATATCTATTTTAATCCTCATAAAACCCAGTAAGAAAGATGACTACCCTTATTAAGAAATAATCTTAGAGTAAATTACTTGTCACATAGCTACTATGTAGTAGTAACAAAAAATGAACAAGTGATATATACAATATAGATATATTGTAAATGCATTTTTCTGGGAGGATTTAAAAAGCTACATACTGAATAATTCCACTTGTATGACTTCCTGAAAAAGGCAAAACTATAGAAAACACATCAGTAGTTCCTGGGGCTGCAGTAGGGGAGGAGATGACTACAGATGGGCATGTGGGAATAACACCACTACACCTCTGCCAGAGCACCCAGAACTGTACACTGAACCAGGTGAATTTACTGTGTAAATGAGGTAGGTAGAAAAATGCTCTCCCATCCACAAAGATGTTTATGTCTTTATCTCCAAACATGTGAATGTTATTTTCCCTGGCAAAGGGACTTTGAAGATGTGTTCTGGTTTATATCTGGATGTCCCCCAAAACCTCATGCATTCAGAGGCAGAGTTTGTGGAAGGTGATTGGATTAGAGGTGCTACCAGCTGGCTTGGTGTTAAGAGGTGGGGTCTGGTCAGAAGAGGCGGGTCATGTGGGTATGGCCGGGAAGGGTGCATCTTCCTGCCTCCCACCCTTTGCTCGCTGCTCCCTGCCTCCATGACATGAACAGCTTTCCTCTGCCTAACCCTTCCACCATGCCTTCCTGTCTTGAGACAGCCAGTTATGGGCTAAAAACATGAGCCAAAATAAACCTCTTCTTTAAGTTATGGGTGTCAGGTATTGTGTCCTAGCAACAAGGAAAGTGACTAAGACAAGATGTGATTCAGTATCTTGAGATGGGGAGATTATCTTGGATTATTTGGCCAGATCCAACGTAATCATGAGGGTCTATATGAGAAGGAGGCGGATGAGTCAGTCAGAAAGATATTTGAAAATGCTATCTGTATGCTGCTGGATTTAAAGAGGACAGTACAGTGAGCCAAGCAGTATAGTCAGAGTCTAGAAAACGATGGGAAAGGCAAAGAAACAGACACTCCTTTAAACCCTCTAGCAAGAACCATTCCTGGCAACAGCCAAGGAGACTAATTTTGGACTTCTAAACTCAAGAATTGTTAAGAAAATAAATCTGTGTTGCTTTAAGTCAGTGTTTGTGGTAATTTGTAACAGCAGTGATAGGAAACTAATACAACAAATCCTACCTCAACAAACCTGACTTTGAAAAGATAATGGAATATATTGTGTGGTATAGTAAATAAGAGGGATGTGACTAGGCCAACAGTCCTGGGTCAAAAACATGACTGTAACATTTGCTTACTATGTAACCTCAGACATGTTAATATCATTGGAGTATGTGTTATTACCTGTAAAATATTTCCAATAGAAAATTATAGAAATAAAAGGATATACAGTAATTATATAAAAATGTAGAAATAAGGATAGAAATTGTAGAAATAAAAGGATATACAGTAATTTACACAAAAAAATTAGCTTTTTTTTTTTTTTTTTTAGACAGGTCTTGCTCTGTAGCCCAGGCTAGCCTCAAACTCATGGCAATGCTCCTGCCTCAGCTTCCCAAGTGCTGGGATTATAAGCATGCGCCACCACACCTGGCTTACTAGAACTTTATATGCTTTCAAAAAGTGTTAGCTATTATTTTATAGAAAGTATCTGAATTACTAAGCAGCATAAGAAAATTTTATATTACAATATATGTCATAAAGAGTATATTACAGAAGTTTCTTCAGTAACCTTCAAGCATTACTTAGTAGCTAAAACCTGATCTAATCCAGAAAAATTATTGTTTGGATTTCTTCCCTATATACATTACTTGTATGACCGCCAGGACGGTTTCAGGTTACTGCTTTTAACTATTGGTTTATACACCGGACTATTCTGAAGGCATCACATCCTTTAAATAGTTTGTGACTAAACTGTTCTGCAAAGCAGCTTCCAAACCTAAATCTGTATTTGTACATAACAAACATCTGTCTAACCTGCTCTTCCGGCCCCTTTTTAGGATCTATGTAGGGAACTGGTTCATTGTATGTTCTTGCATTTGTGTTAATGAATTTAGCATAATTTACGCGTCCTCTCCTCACATATGGTTTTGAATGTTGTAGGCTGTTTCCAGGATTTTTTTCATGTTTGATTTCTTCTTTTTTTTCAGTTACATATACTACACCAGCATCTTCTATTTTATGCTGTCTGAAAAACAAAATTAAATAGTAAATCATTTATCCCAATGAGCATTTCAGTGCAAGGTCATAATCAAATAAAATGCTATTTAAATATATTCCAAGCATAAGTCAAAACAATATAGGTTTATTAATAGTTTTTGATAGGCTTGTGCTATTAAAATTTGGGATGGTAGCTTCTCATTCTAAATCATTTAAGATACAAAGAAATTTGTTAATGATTATTCATTAGTATGTAATTAATACACAGACTATCATTTGCTTGTAGTAAAGTGTGGTATTTGATCATGCTTACTAGCGTTTGTAGTATTTATGCACGTAGTTAAATTATATGCTGATCTGAATACATCTCCCTTAAAAGTTTTATTGTGAAAAGATGGCTTTTCCCCCTTTTACCTACTAAATTCAGCCATCAGCACAAGTACCTATAACTACTTGATTTTTATGAACTGACCTGCCAAACTTATAAAAGCTATCTAACGACCACTAATACCTAACTTTTTAAGAAAAGAACCTGTGTCGACATAAAAAATTTAAAAAGGGCTGGGGATGTAGCTCTGGGCAAAGGGTTCAATCCCCAGTACCAACAAAAGAGAAGCACAAAACACTTAAATGAGAAAATATTAAAGAAATAGTTAATGGAACTTTTTCCTTTTAAAAAGGGCAGACATTATAAAAGGCAAGATTTAAAAATTTCAGATACTTGAAAAATAACGAATATATTAATTTAAATACTCTTTACGTAGAAGCTTTTACCCATTAAAGCCTGATCCCACAAAAGGGACTCTGTAAGATCCAAATTTATAGTGAAAATGGGTACTTCTGTTTAGCCTATACACAGCCTATAAAATAGAACCGTATCTTACTTCAAAGTCAGGTCTACCTCTTTTATCATGTCGTTTCTCAAGTGAAACTCTTAAATGTATTTATAGTAAAAACTGCCTCGCCATTGTAGTTCCAGTGTGACCTGCTCTAGCTAGACCCTTCAGCCCTGTCCCGGCCTCTCCGCCCTCACTTCTCCAGCCAGTCTTCAGTTTGTTTCTCCTCCAGGCATCTGCACATGCTGTTCCATGTCTGTACATCTCTTCCCCGGCTCCCTGCACAGCTTGCTCATTGTCATTTAGGTCTCAGTTCAAAAGCCACTGCCTCAGAAGCTTTTCCCAGATTTTACTCCCCACTCCATGTATTGTCCATTTTAGTGCTTTGTCCATTTCCTTCATGACACCACAGTTCATAATGCATGTACGTAGTTTTCTGTTTGCTTGTTTTTGGTAAGCAACAGACATACCCTTGCTAGTCACTAAGTTTCATGAGATGGGGGTTGTTTTGCTCATCATTATTTACACAATATCTAGGTAAATGGATTGCCACTAGAATATTGACATATTTCTGCTGAATTTACTGGGGTTTTTTTATTTGTTTGTTTTTGCTCTGGCTTTGTTTTAGCTGTATACCCTCAACCCTCACTCCACTACACATAACATTCAGAATCCTTGTGACTTTAGTTTCCTGCTTCTCAACAAAAATTGTTCTCATTACTGGTAAAGTGTAAATAACGTCTAACTTTTCTGTTTCCAAAGACATGAGTATTTGTTTAATGGTTGTGACTTTCAGGTCAATTAATTTAACATTGTAGTCTCCTGGCATCTGTTTTTCTCATCTGTTTCTCATAGTTGTAATCCAGCAATACATTTATACTAGAATCATGTCTTTGAAGGGAAGGATTATGACTATTTTCCTGTAGTTATGTACTCATTTGATTAAGTACTGTGGTGTCAATGGCTATAGATAATTCATAAATGTGAAATATATAACTCTGTAGTAACCTCTTTGTAGAAGTAAAATACAGATAAACACACCAATGGACTCTGAAATTAGTTAGACTTGGATTGGAATCCCAACTCTCCCATTTAAGACCAGCCTCAGATTCATTATTGCATGATAAGAACAATAGCTACTGTGAGAGATGTAAGAATAACACTGAATAATTCATTCTTTCGACAGATATTTATTATGTGCCAGTGCTGTTTAGGCACTGAGGATATAACAGTGACGAAATAAAAATTCCTGCCCTCACAGAACTCACATTCTAGGGCAAGGTATATGAAAAATAATAAGTAAATAGAGTCTGTTAGATGGCGGTAAGTGGGAAGGACAATAAAGCAGGGAATGGGGAAAAGGAGTACATGTGTGTAGGAGGTAAGCTACATTTTTAGGTAGGGTGGAGACTGCATTGTGAAGGTGGCAATTGAAAAAAGAAAAGAAGAGAGGGAGTGGATATTTAAAGAATGAGCATTCCAGCAGAATAACTGCCAAAGTTTTGCAGCAGCAATGTCCCCACCCTTGAGCAGTGCTTCTTAAAGTGTGGTCACTGAAGTACACACACTGGCATCAGTGCGACCTTTTCAGAAATACAAAGTTACAGATCCCATTTCAATCTACTAAATCATAATCTCTGGAGAGCTGCCTGGAACCTGTTTTAACCAGCCTTTCTAGATGACTCAACGACTGTTCTACAGACAAAGCTTTTGAAGCAAATGTCCCTCGCTAGCTCCACATCACTCTAACTAGCTGCACTACCTCCATTCAATGGTTCATAAAAATTTTGCACGTCATAATAACCCAGAGGCCTTGTTGAAGCTCAGATTATTGGGCCCCACCCCCAGAATTTCTGATTCTGTGTTGGGTGGGGAGCCCCAAATTGCATTTGTAACAAGGGCCCAGGTGGTGCTGGTTGGGGATCACTCTCCGAGAATCACTGCAGAAGACAGCAAGGAAGCCTGTATGCTGTAGAGTCCTGCCAGAAGGAGGCAAGCAGTACGCAAGGCCAAGGAAGGGGAGGAGACACCGGTGTGTGCTTCGTGCAGGAACCCTGGCTTTTACCGTGCGATGTCCACGGAGACCAGTGACCTAACTTACGTTGTAAAAAGACCGCTCTGCTGTGTTGAGGGACAGAGCAGAAGGGAAACAACGCTGTTGCAGTATCTCACACGTGAGAACGGGTCCTTGGGACAGGGTGGGAACGAGCAGAGATGAACAATGGTAGAGTTTGGATAATTTTAAGGCAAAGCCTACAGAATCTGGTAAGATAAAATGGGACATGACAAAGAACGGATGATATCAAGATGACTTGAACACTTTTAGGCCAGACAATGCACGTAAAGTCCCTGTCACACAGTATGTGCTCAGTAAACAGTGTGCTTTAAAAAATTATTACTGGCAGCACTCAGCCCCTAGAAATCAGAGGAAGAAAGGGGACTAGAGGTTTAGGTCGGTGCTCAGGACCGCGCCTCGAGTCTCACCTAATCCTCCCCTTGAAGGAGGAAACTAATTCTCCGAAGGGGAAATAAACCAAACCCCAGCACTTACTGCTGTTTTTCCTCCTTTCCCTCCATGAGCCCTTACGGCCTGGCACGTGACAGCGTGGAGCCTCACAAGACCAACTGGGACACAGCTCTGTCAGGCAAAGGGCGCGAGAGCCCGGCTACTGCGACTCGTGCGTTGCTACGCGACGGAGGCAGCCCGACTCACCGCCGGAAGAAGGGTGGGGCGTGGCCCAGAGTGCGCAGGCGCATTAACCCACTCGGCTCTGCGGGGCTGCGGCGGGGTGAGCGCGGGGTGTGGGCCCGGTTGCTCTGCGTTCCTTCTGGGCCCGCGCCCAGGCTCGACACCCGGCGTTGGAACTTGCCCTTCCCCCTACTGGGCCCGGGCGCTTGTTTATGGGCGCCTTCTGGGTCCCTGGCCTTGGAGGATTAGTGAGGGGCAGTTTCCGAAGCCCTCCGCCCCCCGCCGCCCTCTTTGCCTCCAAAGCCCGGGTGGTGCTGCTCGCATCTGCGCAGGTCCTCGCCCGGGCCGCCCAGGCTGGCTCCAGAAGCGCGGACAAACAGGCAGGACACTTGTGAGCCATTAAATACTGTGCACGTCGTGATTCACCTTCCCTGGGCTCCCTGGCCTTTGCACGGGAAAGGCTGTCACTGTTTTCCACAATTTCTAACAAAACCTTCCCCAGCTCGGTGACAAGCAATAGAATAGAGCAGGGGGACACTCATCTGCAGATGAGGCTCCCTGTAGTGTGTGCATCTGCTCCAGGTTGAGCGCGGTTCGGAATCCCGTGGAGGGGACTGCTGGTTGGGGCTAGTACGCATAGCACTTATCCAAAAAGAGCAAGCTCCTGGGAAAAGCCAGTAACGACTTGCGTCCACCTTTGGCCATGGAATTTCTTACCTCATTTCATCATTGCCTCCCAGTTTCCACGACCACAGCCAGACGTCTTTGGCATCTGTCGTAACTTGTGCATTTCTCGGCATGAAAAGGAAATGGAAAAGTCTTTTGAGCTGAATCCTGCTGTGTATCAGGCTATATGCATGTGCTGCCTATGTTCTGTAACCCAGCCAGTGAGTGTATTTACATCTATCTTGGAGCGATGTGGGAGAGAAGAGGTTGGTCCTAGGACTCATTGTACACGCGTGAGCTAAAATTCTATCAAGAAGAAGTGTGTATGACATCCAGTGACCTAGATACTTCAGTATGGACTTTGCTGTTAGGAAGACTGGCGAGTATGTGAATGTGTGGTTGTGAGGGTGGGAAATAGGGAGTGGGTGAGTAAATAAATATGGAGGCAGTGAGTTGAAAACCAGAAAGCAAGGGAGGGTGGGGAGGGGGAGGGGACTAATATTTATTGAGTCCTGACTTAAGAGCCAGGTGTTTCTTGGGCACTGTATTGAATAATGTCTACTTACCTGGTTTTGCTCTAACCATCAACCTGTGGATGCACAGGTTAGGAGCACCAACCTTGAAAGCAGTCGGTGTTTGAATTATGATTTCACCACTTACAAGCTACTTCACATGGGAAATGATGTAACTCCTCAGATCTTTAATTTCATCTACAAATGTGAAATTATCTAGGGCTATGAAGTGTAGGTAGTTTAATACAGGCAGAGTGCTAGGAACTATGTATGTGCTTGGTCATTATTAGTTATTACTACTTTTTTTTTTTGGAGACAGTCTCACTATGGTGCCCAGGCTGGTCTTGAACTTCTAGACTCAAGCAATCTACTCACCTCAGCCTCCCCAGCAGCTGAGATCGCAGGCAGTGCCACTGAACCCAGCTACTAGTACTATTTTTGAGCAATTTGACTTGCATATGCTGCCACATGTCCTTGAGTTTTAGTCAATGCCCTCATTATTCCCTCTAATTTCTATTTCAGTTTTCACCAACCCTCAGGGACAGTCTCAAATGTTTGTTAAGAAGTGAGGCCATTTTCTCAATTTTCTCCCTATTGCTCAAAATAAAGACAACCTTGGGGCCAGTGAGATGGCTCAGCGGAATAAGCTCCTGCCTGGCAAGCGTGAGGTCCTGAGTTCGACTCCCGGTACCCACATACAAAAAAAGGGCCGGTGATATCGCTCAGCGGCAGGGGCGCCTGCTGGCGCGCGAGGTCCTGAGGTTGACCCCCGGTACCCACAAAAAAAAAAAAAAGACAACCTTCTGTGTGGATGTGGGTGAATATATATAAATATATAAAAATATATATGTCGGTGAATATATATAAATAAATATCTTTCCAATTGTTAAGCAGTTTATATATGTCTAGGATTTATTAAAGTCCACGGGAAACATTAAAACAAGAAATTGTGCCTACCACAAGGAAGCCACACTCCAGTTAGGGATATAAGACATTCACGCAGAAAAAAATTGTGAACAAAATGGCAATGATACATAGCAGCATTATAGAACCGACAGTCACGAGTTAAATTTCAGTACTGATGGTAATGTAGTATAATATGCCAATTATTTACTCTGGATGTGTTTTCTGTAAGGAACAGCATAATACGAATTTTATAATAATTATTATCTTTTTGTACAAAAAAGGCACTGGACTGTTAGTGGTTTCTACTAATCACTGCCTCGCCTAGGAGGGCAAAGTTCTCTGTGCTGAAGATTCTCACTTATAAAAAAAGAGGTAGCTATATTAAATCATCTTTGTGATCTTTTCCGGATGTAAAATAAAGTGATTCTGTAGGAAACTTATGTCTGAAAAATCAGTGAACACTAACCTAAATAATGCATGTAATTTTCTCACTCCTGATAGTTTGGATATTTGTCAACAAAAAATAATCCCAAGTAGTTAGTTTACTAATATTGTTCAAGTTAAAAATACCAGTGCTTGGGGCCAGTGATATAGCTCAGCGGCATAAGCGCCTGCCTAGCAAGCGCGAGGTCCTGAGTTTGACTCCCGGTACCCACATATAAAAAAAAGAAAAAAAAAATACTGGTGCTCTTAAAGCTAGCACAACATGTGTGAGGGACTACAAGAGGATGGACATTTTTCATTCAAAATTTATAGATGCAGAAAATTGTCAATGTTTTTTGAACCATAGGAAAATTCCAGAAAATATTGAATGATGCAGTTGTATAAATGTGTAGGAAAGCTGTGGCTCAAGGAGATCCAGCTTCCGCTGTCTCTTTGTCCTGTACTTGGGATACAGGAGATGATCTTAAAAATATGGCATAAACAAGCAATCCCGAGTTCTATTTTTAAAAACAGATATTTTATTTGCTTCATACACTTGTGCTGTAAGGATTAAATGAAAAAAAATTCATTCAGAGAACTTACCCTGGCACATGGTAGTACTTGTTAAAAGCTAGCTGCTAGTATTTTCTTCCAATTTTTATAATTACTAGGTTGGAAGGCTCATCAAATGCATGCATTACATTGTTGTTTCACTGCCTTAGACTCAGGCTTTTATCAAACAAAAACAGACATTAATTTGAGGGTATTGGGAATGAAAAATGTTAGTGTTGGTTTGCCTGTCTCTGAGAATAGATGGGTTCAAATGAGTCAGATATGAAAGTGTTCCTCTGGACTTTGCTTAAAGCCAATTAATTTATAACATATTATTAAGAGAGGCATATGACAAAACAAACAAGTTTGTTTGAGATGTTACATCTCCTTAAAGTTGAAAATCTCTAGTATAAACATAGATAATTTCTGATATAAATTACCCATGGATATATGTATGCATATGTTTGTATTCACATACATGTATATATAAAAATATTTAAAATTTTATGAAATCTCTACAAATAACTAAAACAATTACAGTACAGCCTAGTTTATGGCAAAATCATTGTTAGAAATCACTAGCTTGGAAATACACACCACTGAAGGAAGAAACTTGTGTTTTATTAATTTGGATGGTTCTAGCTACTTCTGTGATTCAGAGTGCATATTTATTTAGTTAGTTATTTAGGTTTTTTGAGACAAGATCTCACTATACAGTTCAGGCTGGCCATGAACTCACTATGTATCCCAGGCGGGCCTCGAACTTGCAGCAATCCCCTACCTCAACCTCCCAAGTGCTGGGATTACAGACGTGTGGCACCATGCCCAGCTTCGAGGTTGACTTAAAAATAATCCCAACTGTGATTGCCTAGATAGAAGCTGTATAGGATGAATGAAAATCTGGTGTCAGGTGGGCAGAACAGTGAAGGGCCACGGTATTATAGTGATGTCTTAAATAGAATGGTGTGTAATAAAGTGTGGCTGAATAAATGGATGTCACTATGAAGCCCCTTGAAGGAGGAGCATTACAAAATGAGACATAGTTGGAGAGTTATCATTGTTAAAAGGCTGAGAATCACTAACTACGAAGATTTAAAGATTTTCAATGTCTCCTTAGCTTCTTTTTAAGGGTATTTTTCTTGTAGTATCTGAAGAATTCCATGCATGTGATCATCTTCCTTGCAGGTTATTACCACACCTTATTATCTTAACTGTTGAGCAACCCATCACGTACCAAGCAAATTCTACATTCTGTCCTATTCTTACTGGGCCATAAATATTAATTCATTGATTGACTTGAGAAAAGTATCTGGATTCCTGTAAGACAGACCCCCCCAAAATCCTTCTTACAGAAACTACTTCTAATTTTTCTGTGTTTTTTATGGACATGGATAAAAACTTTCAGTGTACTCCTTAGAGAATATTCATGTTTTAAAAATGGTAATTAAAATCCCTTTAATGTAAACGACATAAATTCTTCAATTTCCGCCCATAAAATCTTTGATTCCTTTGATGATACAAATTGCCATTCTCAGTGCTTTCCCTAGGGGAGGAGAGCTAATATTTACTGAACTTTAGGATTAGACTTGTGTTTAAATTATAGTGATGTGACTCTGGGCAAGTTATTTAAATACTTGAGCTTTAAATTTTGATTACGTTGTTTGTTAATCTTTAAAAAATAAATCAAAAAGAAAGAAAAGATCCCAAAAGAGTGAAGATAAAAGAGCTTGTATGGTTGTTGAATTAGTGATGTATGCAAAGCACATGGCACAAGTAGGTACTCAATAAGTATTATTTCCTACCACCCCTGTCCATCCTTAATTCTGTCTGAAGTCACCCAGCTAGAAAGTGATGCAGCCAGGATTTGATTTTAGATCAAATCTATTTTTACTCCTTTTAAAATACTCCATGGCTTCTACATCTCATTTCTCTAAGACTTACTTTTAAATATGGTGATAAAAACTGAAAATAAAATTGTAAGTAGGGCCTTTCTAATTTAGATACTATGGTATGAGATTAGGTAAAAATAACCAAAAGGACTAAGATCAGCTCATATTATAGGAATCAACGAGTGGAAGACTCTTCAAGACAGGAAGGCTGTGATAGGGGAGGTGAACATAATAGTGGGTGCCAATGGTAAAAGTGTGCTCTACCTACTTATAAAATGTCACCGAATGTAATGCATTCTGGAAAATGTGGAGCTATTTAGGTTCCATGGTTGGTGAAACAAAACGATAACAATCCAAGAATAAACAAATAATTGCCAGTCACCATGACTCAACTTCATGACTTTATATGGTGCCACAATTTTGAGACTATGTCACTGAACTGGTAAACAGTGGTAATTATTTTGATGTGGGTAGGTAGATCTATGATAAATAAAAAATATTTTTATCCATAGCAAAAGTGAAGAATTAGGCGACAAGATTCCACTTAAAGAAAAATGAAAGGTTTCACCTAAAGTTTGAATATACCTAAAAAGAAATCACAGTTGAGGTTTTTAATAGAAAAGTGCAACACTTTTAATTACTAAGTTAGTTTACCTCAAGTACCTCCTAGACCAATGTCACTATTTTCAAAATGGCAAATAAAGCTTTCATGATTCATCAGTTTTAAGCTATTATTCGAACCTATCCTTTTTTCCTTATATAATTATAATGGTGCTGTTTTTCAAGTAATAGTTAATTACTGAGGCATTTAAAAGCATTTACAGAGTTTGGAAACTTAGCCATGTTTTTAATCCTCTTATAGTAAGCCTAGGAGCAAACGACTTACCTGATTTAAATTTCCCTTTTTGTTGTTGTCTCTGCCAACCTCTGAGGTTTTAATTGCAGGTTGTAAGAGGAAAAGAAAACTTAAAGGATGTTCCTCTATTTTAAGAGAGTAATGCAGCATTAGAAAGAAATGTGGCGGGCCGGTGAGATGGCTCAGTGGCTTAAGCGCCTGCCCGGCAAGCACGAGGGCCCGAGTTCGACTCCCGGAACCCACATACAAAAAAGGGGCTGGTGATATCGCTCAGCGGCACGGGCGCCTGCTGGCGCACGAGGTCCTGAGGTCGACCCCCCGGTACCCACAAAAAAAAAAAAAAAAAAGAAAGAAATGTGGCATTTCTACAGTTTTTGGCCACATACAGAATAGATATGGGAGGTGCACAGTCTACTTCATTTGCATCGTGGGCACTGCTAGGAAGCCTTGCAAACCATTGTTGTCTAAGTCACCTTAGTGAACAAGGGCATGGTTCCCCTGTTGGAAATGCAGATTTGGGATTGGCTTTCTTGCTTATCATTCCTGACAGCCACAGTGAGTCTGACCTCTTGTTTTCTTCTGTACACTGGGGTGCCAACATCTATCCTATTTACCTCAGCAAGTTTAAAGAAGCAGTTATATAGGAAAGAGCTTTGTTAAACTGCCCTTGTTTAACAAGTGCAAGGCATCAGGTGGTTGAGCTATGCTACTGTCTTTATTTTTTATTTTTAATTTTTTTGTGGGTACCGGGGGGTCGACCTCAGGACCTCGCGCACCAGCAGGCGCCTGTGCTGCTGAGCGATATCACCGGCCCCTTTTTCGTATGTGGGTTCCGGGAGTCGAACTCGGGCCCTCGCGCTTGCCGGGCAGGCGCTTAAGCCGCTGAGCCATCTCACCGGCCCCTATGCTACTGTCTTACCCTCATCCTCTTGGGATTAGCTTCATAAGAGCAGGCAGCTCTCCATCTGTGAAATACAGTTCCCATTAATATGTACTTTGGTGTCAGCCTACCCTGCAAAGCTCTCACTTGCTTTCGCTTTTAGTTTATACTTTAGGTTCAGTTTACTTGTTGAGGCTGCTATCCTCATTTTAAACCAGATTTCATCTCTGAGGGAATATTAGGTTGAGGAGCCCACCATACACCACACAATATACCCCAAACTTGTATTTATCTCTCTAAAGGTGAGTGTGAGTAGTACAGAAGATAAGACCAAAAAAAGGTCTTTTTTTGCTGTAACTTGATTATGGTTTGATAAGTTTGAATGAGAGCTGAAAGCCTCACTAATAGGGAAACATAATGATTTAAATCATGTTATTTTGCTAGAGAATGCTTGAGGTTACTTAAAAATTATAGGAGATACATAACTTTCAGAATTACAACAAACATTACTTTCTAGCACTCCTATTCATGTTTGATAATATGAGATTTGTGTTACTTCTTGTGGTTAGCACTCTCTAAACTTTTTAAAAAAATTTTCTATGAAAAATTTTATGCTTTTATTTATATTCATTACAATATCTTTTCTGAACTGAATATAGAAAATCCAGTTTTATTTACTATTTTTAGTCACTTTGCTTCCCATTCAACAGTGATGACAAACCTTTCAGAACCTTCAATCATACAAACAGCCCCCTGTGGCATGCATACCATAGATTAGCCACCACTGGACTGTAGCATAATAATTATAATCCCGGCCCTGGAAATGGAGCCATTTCGCAGCTGCAGGACCATGAGCAATAACTTTCAGACATTTTTGTAATTGTAAAATAATAACAATTCTATTACCTGCCTTCCTTATAGATTTTTTTGTGAGAACCAAACAAGATGGTGCATATTACGCTGCCTGGTACATAGTGTGTGCTCATTCACTTGTTCTTCGCCTGTGTGATCATCAGAATATAAATGATTTCAAAGCTGAGATTGTCTCTTTCCTCTCTGCTATGCCCAGCCTCAGGCATAGCTTCTTAGTGACTATGTTCTGCGTAAATGGTGAGAACACCTTGTAATTTGTATGAATTCTCTCTTCTGCCACCCCATCTCCCTGCTTCTGAAAGTTTTCTCTGGGAATTATAAATACCAAAGACTGGATTCACCAGAATATTCTGAGACCTTGGTGATAGGCAAAAAGACTTCATTCAAAAAAAAAAAAATCAGACTGCATCTTTTTTCTTGGATAGTCGTCGCCTTCTGTCTTTGGACTTCACGCTCTCAAATCCCCACCGGTCCGCAGTTTGGATCCTTTTTTTTTTTTTTTTTTTTTGTGGGTACCGGGGGGTTGACCTCAGGACCTCGCGCACCAACAGGCACCCGTGCCACTGAGCGATATCACCGGCCCCTTTTTTATATGTGGGATCCGGGAGTCGAACTTGGGCCCTCGCGCTTGCAAGGCAGGCGCTTATGCCACTGAGCCATCTCACCGGCCCCGCAGTTTGGATCCTTTGCTCCAAACGGTGCGCTCTTTTCCCACAAACTATTCTCACTTCTGCTTTACTCTGTCTGCTGATCTCATTAAACTTATCTGGAATATCTTTCATCGTATTTAGGGGAAGGAACTTACTTTTGCCTTAGTGTCTGGGTTAGAAGGAAATTGTTGCTCTGTCCTTCTCACCACTCCATCATTCCACCTGAGAAAAGACTTGCTAATCAGCTTGTAAGAATCGGACTCACATGTGTAAACATCATATAGTCTCCCTGGTGTGAGAAATCGATTAAGTAAGGTCTAAAATTTACAATAGATATTGTGAAATGGGAAGAAATCGTTTAAAAAGAAAAAGGAACTAGGATGGGGAAAGGGGAAAGGAAGGAAGGGAAAAGGGAGAAGAAAATGCAAGTTAGTTATACTATTAGTGTCTTTTAGTTCATAGAAGAGGAAGGTTTGTGCTAATATCGATAGGAGAATTTTTTATGCCTATATCTTGTACTCTGAGTAACTACTTTAAAGATCACAATATGCAATGTATTAACTATTGTTATTCTCCTATTATCTGGTTATGAAATTTTGTTTTACCTTTTTTCCATAAAATAAAAAAAGAACAAAAATATATGCAATTATCAGATATAACATGATCACACACAAAAAAATTGGATTCTAGGGCTGGTGATATAGCTCAGTGGCATAAGCACCTTCCTGGCAAGCACGAGGTCCTGAGTTCAACTTCCGGTACCCGCATATTAAAAAAAAAATTGGACTCTGATAGAGACCATTTTAACAGAAGGTAGCATCTTTTATCAAAGGTCAGTGCTTAGACATGCCACACAGCCTTATCCTCAGTGCACTCTGTTTCTCCAGGGATTGAACAAAGTAGGCAGGACCTGTCTCAGTGGACCTCACCATCTCAACTGTCTACCTACAGCTTCACAGAACTGATGGTCTGCTCATCCATATTCATGTAGCTATCTGGAAAAAGGATATAGAATTCAAGAGTGAAGTTATAGGAAATAAGGTTCCCTTTGGTTCCTACTCTAACACAATTTCTATAATCCAGTTTTTACCTGCATTTGCATTGTTGAAATGAGTCCTTGTCCAGCTAATAAAATCAGAGCTTTGTTTGCTATCATTTCTCCTCTACATGTTCCTTCAGCAGAAAATCCCAGAAATAAGACAAAAGCCATATGCAAAATCAAATCCTTACTACCATTTTCTATCCAAACCAACCTACTTTACAAAACCTTTCTAGACTATAAGGATCTTTTTCTAACCTGGACCTCTTAAAATATAAAGAGATATATTCTGATTATTCTGATTTATATAGGCTATGTTTACCACATTGATGAGGAAGATGTTCTTGCCCAACAGTTATGGGGATGGCCAAACATATGACACACAACCCTGGGTGGATGAAATTGGCTGCAGTTTAATTATTAATCACTTATATTAATAGCAGAGGGGAAGGGGACTCTGTGTTGGGGGTCACATGAAGCTTTTACTTGAGAATAGAATTATGAACCTAAGACTGTGGAAAGAAGGTTTTGTAGTGTCAAGAGAATACGGTGACCCTAGGTTTCCACCTGAGGATTAGCTTGTGTGAATAATTCTGCAGGCTGGCAAAGAACTGAACCTTGCTATTGAGTAATAAGCAGGAAGTGCTTCTAGTCCTTGATAAGGACTGTTTGGCTAGGGTACCTTTTTCGTGGGAACAGAATTGAGGAAAAGCAAAATTTACAGTTAAGCCAATTGAGACCTTCCTTGTTTCCCCAGATGTCAAGGCAATAATAGTATTGGGCCTTGATTTTAGGATTTACACCACACAGATTATAGTACTATAACATCATTTGTTTATTATCTTGGAATTTTACAATAGAAAATGTGTTTGTAAATGTCTTATTTCCTTGTCAAATTGTGGGTTACTCAGGGAGTGCCAGTATTTAAGCCCTTCACTTAAAAACATGCACACTATGGTTTGGAAAAACATGATTAAAATACTCTGCTCTATCATATCTTAAAATGATACTTTCAAATTTAATCCTATGAACAGTATTTAATATACCCAAGTTTTGCCTTTGCATATCATTAATTCAAAAATGTAGTGACATTTTTAGTACTAAAAGATGTACTAGGTAGAATTTAACTTGGGCTAGTGAAGTCTGAACAGTTGGCTGGGAATGATGCCCATGTATACACATACTGCTGAATTAAACCTCTGTGACTGCCACAGATCGACAGCTCTAAACATTTGGAGTTGCCCAGGTTTGCTGACATTTGAAAATTATTTTTTCCCTACTCCATTTTCAAACAACAGTGAAACAATAAAATGAATGGGACACTGGCATTCTTTTTAAAACCAGAGTTAAGCTACCGCCTAAATGCCACAATGCTGATGCCTCAAATGTATTATTCACGCTGTATAATGTACGCACTAATAGGGCCCATTAAAAGAATTCTTATTGTTGATAAATTCCAGTAAATTGGTATGGGGGAGGGATGGTAAGGAGGTCATAGGCAAATTAGAACAATTTATCTTCCTAATTTCCTAAAAATCTAATTCTAAATCTTATACTCATTTTAAGTCTACTAGACCTAATTTTATTTTCTACCTTATTAAAATATTTGTTAAATTGTATCCAAGTGTGCACCCAAAGCACTTTCCGTTTAAAAATTATAATATATAATTAGACAAATAGGTGAAAGTTTTAACATTTTAACTTATTTTTATTCTTTCTGAGTAATCCTCCCTATCTTTGTGATAGAATGTCTTCACTTATATTTCTTACAGATAATCATCTGGATCCATCAACACAGTACAAACAAAACACTGTTATAAAGAAACTATTGACTTCATTCCAACATGAAAAATTAAAACTGGTTTACTTAAATTAAAATAAGGTTTCCACTACAAAACTCTCTGTTTGCCAGGGATATAGCTCAGCGGCACAGTGCCTGCCTGGCAAGCACAAGGTCACGAGTTTGATTCCTGATACAAAAACAAAACAAAACCAAAAAAAGCAAAACTCTCTGTTTATCTAGAGAAACACTACCTTAATGGATTAATTGCTAATACAGTTTCTATACTATGAGTTTAATTCTAAAAATATTCTAGTGAGTCACCACTTCTTTCAAATTAGGCATTAGGAATTTAATGTGTAATTTTTTTCAGTAAGTTTCTTTCATATTATTAAGCGAATATATGTTTATTATAGAAAAGTTTGGTAAACATAAATAAAGAAAAAATTTATGAGTTAGAGATAACCACTATCAGTGATTTTAGTGGATTTGCTTCTCTTTTTCTCCCATAAATCTATTCAATACAGCTACTAGCCATATATAGCTATTGAGCCTTCGAAACATGAACTAAATTTTTAGCTTAATTTAATTTTTATTAATTTAAATTTAAATCCACTTTGCCATTGACCAATCGGCTATAACGATTTTACTTCAAAATTGTAAATCAAATTGTGACAAACTCACTGCCAAAATTTTACTAAAGGGAAAAAGCTGAAAGGATTCCTACTAAAATCAGGAATAAGACAGGGTGTCCACTCTCATCACTCCTGTTCAATATACTACTTGAAACTTTAGCCAGAGCAATCAGGCAAGAGAAAAGAATTTAAATAGGAAAGGAAGAAGTCAAATTATCCTTATTCTCAGATGACATGATCCTTTATGTAGAAGAGGCATAAAACTCCACTAGAAGATTCTTAGAACTAATAAATTCATCAAAGTGACAGGATACAAAATAAACACACAAAAATCAATAACATTCCTGTACACCAACAATGAACACATAAAGAAAAAAATCAGGAAAACAACCCTATTCACAATAGCTTAAAAAAATTAAATACCTAAGAATTAAACCAAGGAAGTGAAGACCTCTGTAACAATTACTATAGCCCTCTGGAAAAAAAGAGATTGAAGGAGACATTAGAAAAGGGAATGACAGCCCCTATTCTTGGATATGTAAAACCAATATTGTCAAAATGGCCATATTACCAAAAATGATATATAGATTTAATGCAATTCCAGTAAAAATACCAACAGCACTCTTCATAAAACTAGAAAAAAAATTTCTAAAATTCATATGGAACCAGAAGAGATCTAGAATAGCCAAAGCTATGCTAAGCAATGAGGACAAACAGGAGACGTTACACTCCTGGATTTCAAGTTATACTGCAAAACTACGCTCATAACAACAACATACTACTGGCACAGAAACAGACATGTTGACCAATGGAATAGAACAAAGGATGCAGAAAAAACCCTAAACTCCTTCAGCCTTTGTGTTTGTCACTTTCAAATTGCTGGGACACCCACAACTTAAAGGAGAAAAGGTTTATTTGGGCTCAGAGTTTCAGTTCATTGTTAGTAGGCTCGAATACAGAAATGACATGGTGGAAAGGCCTACCAAGGAGGAAAACTGCTCACATCGAGGTGGCCAGGAAGCCTCGAGAAAAGGGAGGAGCCAGGTAGTGAGCTCTTCCCTGCCAGGTCACACCCCCAGCGACTTGCCTCTTCTCACAGGCTCTACCTTTTAACAGCACATCAGCTATGAATGAAACAGTAGACTAACCCACTGATGAGTGCAGAACCCCCAAGATCCAATCATCTTACAATAGCCTCACCTATGTGTTCATGAGGGTTTTGGGGGAGATTCTAGATCTAAATCATAATAGTCATCTAATTTTTGACAAAGGGGCCAGTAACATAAACTGGAGAAAAGACAGTCTTTTTAACAAGTAGTATTAGAAAAGCTGGTTGTCTGTGTCCAGAAGAATGAATCTACATCCATATCTCTTACCCTGTACTAAAATAGAACTAAAAAACCGAAGACCTAGATATAAATACAGAAATATTGAATCTGCTCAAAGAGAAAATTGGTAAAACTCTCGAAGACATAGGCATAGGCAAAGATGTCCTAAACAGGACCCCAATTGCACAAGATACAATAACAAGAATCAATAAATAGAATTATATCAAATTTTAAAACTTTCAGATAGTAAAGAAAACAACCAACAGTGAAGATACAGCCTACAGAATGGGCAAAAATTTTTGCCAGCTACTCCTCAGACAGAAGACTAATATCCAGAATATATAAAGAACTCTAAAATATTAGCCCCCCAAAAGACCCAATCAAAAATAGGGAAATTGAAATGAATAGACACTTCTCAAATAAAGAAGTGCCAATGGCTGGTAAGTACATAAGAATATGTTCAACATCTTTGGCCATTAGAGAAAGGCAAATCAAAACAACACTGAGAACTTATGATCTTCCTGCCTCAGCCTCCCAGAGTGGTGGAATTACAGATGTGCACCATCACTCCCAACTTCTTTTCTTATATTTAATTCAACACACAGAACACTGAGTACACATTATGGCCATGAACAGTTGTGATAGAGATTGTAGCAGGGTACACAATTATATAAATAATTTATACAAATTCTTGCCACAGTGAAGCTTGCATTGAGGTGAAAGTTGATAAATAAAATAAAGGAGAATAATAGTTAGATGGTGATAAGCACCATGGAGAAAGTAAAGAAGTAGATGAAAATTTGCAGAGTATCTGACAATTTAAATCAGGTAATTTAAATCAGAGTAAAGTCCACTGATTAAGTGATATTCATCCAAAGACCAGAAGGAAGTGAGGGAGTGAGATCTGTGGGGTCTGGGAGAAGAGAACTCAAGTAAGACAAAGCAGTGAGTGGAAAGGCCTGGAGACAGAGCATCCCTGGCATATTTAAGGAAGAGCAAGGACCTCCTTGTGGCTGAAGCATCATGAACAAGGAGGAGAGGAGCAGGGAAGGAGATCCAGTGAGAGCACTGGAAAATCAGAGCCTTGTCAGCTGTTGTAATGATTTTGGCATTCACTGAGAATGAGATAGATTGCAATGAGGAAGTTTTGACCTGAGGGATGGTGTTATGGTTTAGATTAAGAATGACACTACCCCCAAAACCTTTCATGTGCTCAGAGGTGGGGCTTTGGGAGGAGGTTGGATCATGCGGGCACTCTTAGTTACTTTTCTTTTTGCTGGGACAATACCCAACACACAAAGGTTTATTTTGGCTCATAGTTTGTAGAAGTTTCAGTCCATTATTGGGTGGCTCCAAGACAGGGTGGTATAACAGAGAGGCATCATAGAGGAGAAACAGTTCTTGGCGTGGCAGGCAGAAGGCAGCAAGCAGCAAGCAGCAAGCAGCCAGCCTGCCTTTCCCTTTTATCCCATCCACCAGCTTTTTGGGTGGTGACACCCAGAACTATGCTAATTCTAATCAGTGGAGTAATTTAGTACCACACACCCTTAATCCCAGTATCACACACCCTAGATCTAGCCAGCTCTGAAAAGCCAGCCAACCAGAAGCTGTAATCATGAGCTCAAATAAACCTGTCCTCCCTTCAGTTGTGGGTGTTGGGTGTTGTGTCCCAGTGATGAGAAAGTGACTAAGACAGGTGGCATGATCTGATTTCTGCTTTACAGTTTCACTCAGTGCTAGGTTGAGAATAGAGCGAGGAAGGGCAAAGGCAGAAGCAGGGGGTCCTGTTTGGATGCCATTATAATGATGATAAGGGTGACTTGGGTCAGTGCTGTCATCTTACCGGTAGTGAGAAGTGGTGGTATCAAGCACATATTTTTAAAAATCTTATTATGAAAACTACAAAAATAAAAGAATAGAGAATAGTCTGTGGAACCTCTGTGCATTCACTTCAATCTTGTTTCAGCTACTTTCCTTCTGCCCTTTTATCCTCTGATCTCTTCCACTTGCTCTCTCCCATATGCCCAAGTTATTTTAAAGCAAATTTTGGACATTTGAAGCCAGAGACAACAGGAGAGACATGAATGCAAGAGAAGTGTCAAGCTGACTTCAAGGCTTTTGCACCAAACATCTCAAAAGGTGTTGCTGCCAGAAACGAAGGTGGAGATGTTTGTGACAAAAGCTGCTGAGGTGGGGAAGTCTGGGAGAAGTAAGTTTAGAACGAAGGGGCAGAGTATGAGACGTTGAAATTTGAAATGCCTATTAGATGTCCAAGTGTAAATGTCAAGTAGGTTGTTGGTTATATGAATCTGGAGTTGAGGTAATAAGCCTGGGTGAAAGATGTAACTTTTGAAATTGTCAATATATATGATACTTAAAATTAGGGAGTTTGATAATTTTTTTTGTGTGTGTGGGTACCGGGGGGTCGACCTCAGGACCTTGAGTGCCAGCAGGCGCCCGTGCCGCTGAGCGATATCACTGGCCCTTTTTTCGTATGTGGGTTCTGGGAGTCGAACTCAGGCCCTCGCACTTGCCAGGCAGGCGCTTACGCTGCTGAGCCATTCACCGGCCTGGGAGTTTGATAATTTTGCCAAAGGGAGAGAAAAATGTGTAGGCCTTTTGATAGGCTGGTGGGGAAGGGAGCAAGAGAATGATAACAGCTTTAAGAATGGGGTGGGGCTGGATTATAGCGAGTATAGATGACTTTTTGGAGGAATTTATGTATAAAATGAAGAGATATACAGCCAGACCTGGACGAGCCAAGACAGAGGGAAAAAGCATGTCTGCAGACTAATGGCAAAGATTCATTCAGTAGGAAACAAAATTTAATGATGGAGGAGAACTGCTGGAGCAGAGTCCTTGAGCACAGGGATCCAGGTATTGCCTTAATTGGGATCATAAATAATTCACCTATAGTAACAAGCGGGAAGCTAGAGTGAGTACCTGGGCACAGATGTAGCTTGGTAGGTTGATGCAATGGGAGGCACCGAGGGAGTTCTCTTCTGATGGAAACAGAAAACAAAGTCATAACTGAGACAAGGAAGGGGAATGAGAAGTGAGAACATAGGAAATAGCAGTCCAGGGGGGTGGGGAGTGAATAAAGAGGGAAACAGAACAGTTGCTGGGCAGCAACTGGGCTCCTCCTAAGGTGAATGATAGAGCCTTGTTATTTATCTTCATAATTAATTTATTTTTTAATCAGGCTATGTGTATAGGCCTCTTTTCAGTCATTTTTGCTTAGAGCTAAGTCTTTGCTAGCTGTAGACCTTTATACTGTAACATTTATACTATATACTTTATAGCTATATATTTTACCTCAGGGAAGTTTTCTATCATAACTGATTTTTCCTTCTATTTCAATTATTCTTTTCCCTATGCATTTCTATCATTAAATTATTTGTGGAATGTATATATATGGTCTTTCCTCTAAATTAATTGTTTTCCTCTCTAGCTTTCATTTCTTTTTTTCTTTGACTCTCCTGATGAACTTCAGGTTTGCTCTGTACACCAACATTTCCTATGCCTGCCTGATTGTCAGAATCACTTGGGGAATTTTCAAATGTGTAGATTAAAGGCAAAAACCATGGAAGATCCTGATTGTTTATGTCTTTGTCAAGAATGCAATTTGCTGGTTACTGATTCTAGAATGGATTGTAATTCTCCTATTCCCTTTTGGTTTTCCTGCAGTTTATCCATGGGTGTGCGTGTGTGTGTGTGTGTGTGTGTGTGTGCGCGCGCGCGCGCGTGTATGTTGTCTGCTCTTCATATATCTTTTTTTTTTTTTTTTTGTGGGTACTGGGGGTTGACCTCAGGACCTCGCATGCCAGCAGGCGCCCGTGCCGCTGAGCGGTATCACCGGCCCTTTTTTCGTATGTGGGTTCTGGGAGTTGAACTCAGGCCCTCGCGCTTGCCAGGCAGGCGCTTATGCTGCTGCGCCATCTTACCGGCCCTCTTCATATATCTTTACATCTTAACTAATTTTCCTTAATCCATTTACTTTACTTTAGTTTGCACATATTCTCTCCTAATTCTTCCTGCTCTTTTTCATGGAGGTCAACTTACATTGTATGCTGTTGAGGACATTAGCAGACGTTTCCTGAAATTTTATTTTCTTCCTATAATAAATAATTTTAAAAGTATGTATTTTCCCTGTTGTAAAGGATAACATAACTTTTACTATGGGCTACAGTGCTTTTTGTGAATTGTGAGGTGGGTTTTTTGCCTGGTTAGTCATCTTTTAGTGAGGAGAGTTTGATTATATACTGGTATTTGCCAACATATAAGGAAAAGGAAAAGTAACCCACTTTCTATAGAAAAACCTATGATATAAAATAATAACTAGACTTTTTAATTATAAAATTAAAAATTTTAATTGGATCAAAACCATGAACCCATTAAGAAAGGGAAATTTAACTCTTATACATGATTATAAATGTTAGGTTAAATTTCCAAGATATTCTTATAGAATACTTTTAATCAAACTACTAATTATATATATATTTGTATTTCTTCTTGCATATTTTTAAAAACTGAAACAAAAGACAAGAGAAAATCAATTTTGGAAATATTTTAGAAGCTATGAACCTTTATGCAGGCCACCATGAAGAACAGGAATTTATTTCCAATAGTCTTTTCACAAATTGTGCATATTTTCAATGGAAATCACTTAAGGTTAAGTATATGTGCCATACTGGTTTGACAAAAGTAATCAAGAGAATAGGAAATACATTTGAATAGCATTTATAGAAATTTAGAATATAAGATGCCGGATCCAGTGTCTTTGCTATTATTTTTGTTTGTTTCTCTGAGGCAGAATTCTTTTTGTGGTGCTGGGGACTGAACCCAGCGCCTCACTCATGCTAAGCAAATGCTCTACCACTGAGATGTACTCTCAGCCCCAGAATTCTTCTTAAAAGACGTCTCATGGACAATCTCAATATATGAAGAGATGAGTGCAGAGCTGCTCTCACTGGAGTGAGGATCAGGGCTCTGGACCGAGACCAGAGTGCTCATCTTTCTCATTAATCTTCTGTAGCTCTCCTGGTCCCGACCCTGCAGTCCTCTGGCTCATGGGAATCTTGTAAAAAGTCTTGACTTAGCTTAACCTCCTGACTTTGCAGTCAAGGATACCAAGGCACATCGCTAATTAGTGGATGAGCTGGCCCAGGCTGCAG
Organism: Erethizon dorsatum; assembly: GCA_028451465.1. Classification (NCBI taxonomy): domain Eukaryota; kingdom Metazoa; phylum Chordata; class Mammalia; order Rodentia; family Erethizontidae; genus Erethizon; species Erethizon dorsatum. The sequence continues at coordinate 42,306,521 of CM051824.1, forward strand.
GTCATCTGACTCCTCGAGCAGAGCCTCCTACACCAGACTGCCTGTGTTTAGTTCCTGAAATTAGTCCTAGATATGAAAAAGCTTCCTTTTAACTAAAGCAAGGACATCTTTTCGATCACTGTATCAACAGGGCGAGTAACTGTATAAAACATGTTTATGGGCTGTAGCCTTTTTGGAAGTGAATTCTGGTTTTCCTATTGTCTCTAATAATAAGTTTAAAGATATATGCTTCTGAAAAAGTCCTTCACTTGACAAAGCTGAAAATATTTAGCCGTTGCTGGTGCAGTGGCATATATCTGTAGTCTCAGTTACTCAGGAGGGTGAGGCAAGAGGATCCCTTGTGCCCAGGAGTTTGAAACCAATAAGGCCAACATAGTGAGTCACAGTTTCAAAATTAAAAATTAGTCATAAAAATGGTAAATCACTCCCAGCAAAGTCAAACTGATGGGTATTGCTGCTCAGCTTCACCCACCGTCTGCTAGTTCCTTCCTTTAGTGCTCAGCTGCCCTTCGTTAACGCAAAGCTCCATCCCAGCCACTTCTTCCAGCCATAGGATGCCCCCTTATACTCAGAAATTCCCAGTGCCAGATGAAACTTGGATTTCTTCTGCTCAGATTTAGAAGCCCCATCCCTCCTGTCACCTGCTGGGTGACAGTCTGTCTTTTGTACACTCCCTCCAGCCTATTGCAGCTTACTACTTCAGTTACTTTTTAAAAAATACAATAGAGGCGATTTTATATAAATATGAAAAATAATAATATGCTTGCACAAATCATACAGCTTGGGATTCTGGTTGCTTCTTGAAGGGTGAGGAGTGTGGACACATGGAGTGTAGAGACCCTCCGCCCTGATGATAATCATTGAATTGGGTAACTTTCTTTTGCTTAATTTTTTCTTGGTTTTTAAAAAAAAATGTGTAATTCTGACAAAAATAAGCCTATCAATACTTGTTATCATCTAAATATGATAAATAAATTTAAAATTCCCTATTATGAAATATTGACATATTTAATAATATCTCACTGTGAAATTGGACATCTTAAGTTTACTGTTAATGTGTATCATCTGGTCTCTGTGACACATTCTTATGTTGCTTTATCCTTATTTCTCTTGCTTTCTACCTATTCATGAACACCTATTTTTCAATCATTATCTGCAACATTTCCACCTAGTAATAGAATTTCAGTGTGTTTTAGTCACTAAGTGATATTGATTCACTTTGTGCAGTTGTTAGAGTGTTCTAGCAAAGTGTGATTTTCCTATAAAGAGAGCTAAGAAAGGAACTACCAAAGGGTATTTTTTTTTAATGTGGGTACCAGGAGTCGAACTCAGGACCTCGTGCTTGCCAGGCAGGCACTTATGCCACTGAGCCATCTCACCGGCCCAAGGGTATCTTTTTTAAAAGAGATACATTGGTCACTTCTAAGACTGTATTTTTAAAAATCCACTTAGCTTTTACTACATATGCTGCCGAAGCAAGCACCCACTTAGCTTTTATACATGTACAGGAATATAGATTTTGTTTCCAAACTTGAGTGTAAAAAAATTATTTAATTATCTCCAAATCACATTGAGCCTTCAAGCTCCAGCCTGTCTGGGTGTTGGGAAGTTAAAGCTTAGCTCTTGCGTGCGCATTGCACTCTCTCAGAAGGATCACATGGTGTCTCATGGAGCGAAAACATGAAGGAAAGACTTCTCTGGTCTCTAGTGCATACCAATTACATTGTACTTATAGCCACCAAGGGACGGGTAGGATGCTTTGTAGCACTTTTGGGGAAACGAATCTTGTGGAGCCTGGGATCCCACTTTACTAGGAAGCACAGCTGTTCCCCTCTCAGGGTAGCTGTCCCTGGAGGTGCTGGTGGGAGAAAGGTGCAGTTCTCCATGCCTTGGGAAAGGTACAGCCTTTCTCCCTCCCATGAGGGTAGTTGATAGAAATCTTGCCACTTGCTAAACTAAAATTGTGAGCTCATACAGCTGCCATCACCAAGCCGACCATGCTCTGTACAGAACAATACAGTTCAGAGAAGATATTAAATAATAACAACAATTTACATATTCAATCATGTTTATATTTAAACAGAATTTTAAAGTTAATTCTTTATTGATATTATTTTATGGTTATATTGATCATGCACATATATTTATTTTAGCCACTGGTTCTCTTAAAGACTTCAACCATTAAATTACTCAATTTTAATAATAAATTATTATTCACACAATAAATTAGAATTCACTCTAGACACAGTACTGAAAAATAACTTGAATGGTTCACATTTTTTATATCTAACCAAATAACATATATGCTATAATATTCATTGAAATGAAAGATTCCATGAGACAAGCATAAATTGAATGTTCCTATTACATATTTGTAATGACATTTTAATCTTAGAATATGTTTTTGCTTACCAAAAAGGGTCTAGTAAAATTATTTCAGTGACAAACATTTTCAGTAACAATTATGTAGCTTTCAGAACACAAAGTTCCCTTTTTTAATCTTACTCTGGTACTACTCTTCTAGAATATAGACCTCAGGATATATGGTGTCTATTGTGCACTGAAAACATTACAATTTTATTTCTTTTCTATTAGTATCGAATACTGAAATTAGAATATTCAAGTTTAGAGATGGTTTTCTCATTAGAAAAGTTTGTCCGGTCAATGCGAGAACTAGGACTTCCAACCTTGCTCAGCCAGGACTTCCTGCAAAAAAAAAAAAATAAATAAATAAAAATAAAAATAAATAAACAGAAATTAGTATGCAGAATATAAGTGGATCATTTAAAATGATTCCACACAGCGGCACGGGCACCTGCTGGTGCGTGAGGTCCTGAGGTCAACCCCCCGGTACCCACAAAAAAAAAAAATAATAAAAATAAAAAAAATAAAATAAAATGATTCCACAATAGGTATTAGTGAGAGTTCACATTTAATAAGTAACTTTTGCATAATGAGATATATAAAATTTTTGCATTGTATACATCATTCTGAATAGATCACAAAATATATGATCAAATATGGACAGAGAAAGGATAATAACAAATTAAACACAGTCAATTCCTGATGATTTCATATAAGGCTTATTTCACCTCACTTAAAATACTCTTAAGTCCATGATTACCTAGATCTTAAAAGGATCAAAATATTTTTACAAAGTAGTAATAAAAACAATTCACCATTGTTTCCTTATTACCTAGCACCTATATGGCAGATGTTTTATGTATATATATATATATGTGTGTGTATGTGTTTATATATGTATGTATATGTATACATACATATGTATATATAGAGACAGAGACAGATACAGATACACAGAGAAAATTACTGAAAGAATAAACATGATTTTCCAAAAACATTAAAATAAAATTAGATGAAATTTTTTCTTTTGTATTCAAATACTATTCTCACTAGATATGATAGCAAAATGACTGCATTGAGGAAAAAGTTAAATGTCCTGAAAATATTTTTCTTCATAGAGGAACGCTTTATTCTAATTTATTAGCAGTATCCATGTGTTTAATTTATGGGCGAGTACTTATTGAGATGCTTCCTATATAATTCAGACCTATTATATGACCTGTTAAATATTGCTGATATCTAAGATTATGCTAAGCATTTTCTAGAATCTTTGTACCTATTAATAATTAGTTGGGATGATAGACTTTCATGGTACTAAACGTTAATAATATGAGGCTGCTTCATGTAAGTGATGCATATCAACCCAGTTGCTGAGGTTGAAACATCTGCTGAGTTTCCTCATATCTCCAAAGTTATTCAGGTTGGGAAGCTAGTACTGTATCCTGGTATGCAGTACAATTTGATACAACTTTGGCTTAAAAACATTTTCTGGGCCAAAGTTTTATGATTAGTTGAAAATTTCTCTTAATTGGACTAGAGAATTCTAAGATTCAAATTCCCATTGTGCTTTTTAATTCCTTTTTTCAAGTTCTTATTTGTGATTGTTTTACAGAGTTAGGTTAATTTTGACTTTTCTTTTTTTTTTTTTTTCAGAAGCTAAACCAGCAACACATGCATTTCATTTTTTAGAGTCATTTAGTTGAAATCTTATGGAAATTTCATGGTTAAAGAATAAAATTCAGTTTTTGTGAAAACTTCACAACTTCAATTTTACTAGCCAAATCTTGAAACCTTCTAGAAAACAAAGGCCAGAAATACTAATAAAAGCTAATATTTAATGAGCACTCATTTGTTTTATTGGCACAATGCTAAGTTCTTTACATGTAAATGCTTCCTTTAATCCACTCATGAACCCTGAGCCAGAGTCTATTAGTACTCACAGGTGAATTATGAGGAAAGAGAGAACATTAGAGTGAAGCAACTGCTCAGGGTGGTAGCAGTGATAGTAGTGGGCAGTGGGCAAATTTTGAATTGTGTACTTGGAAGATATAGTAAGTAGATTTGCTGACAGATGGGACATGGTATGAGAAAAGGAGAGGTGTGAAGATGACACCAGACTTTTTGGTTCTGAGTAACCAGCTGCATGTGGCTATCATTTACGGAAATGAAGAGACTGAAGGAGGAGCAGATTCTGAGGGCAGATGAGAAGTTCAATTTGGAATGTTAGGTTTGAGATGTCCTTTAGACAGCCAAGTGAAGTGCTGCATAGACAGCTGGATTGAGTCTGACTGGAGGAAATAAGATTTGGAATTTGTCAGCACACAGAGTAGTCCTGAACCCTGAGAGTGGCTGGGGTCATCAAGAAATGAATGTAGATAGAAAAGAGAAGAGGTCTGGTGACTTCACCTTGGGGTGTGCTACTGTGAAGAGTTCAGGAGGCTGAGAAAGAACCAGTGCAAGGGGAGAGGAAGCATCCACTAAGACCCGAGAAAAACTGGGAGAGTGTAGTATCCTGGAAGCTAAATGAAGCCCCCAGGGAGCAAGTCAGTCACTATGACAGCAAGGGCATCTGAGCTAAGTTCTAAAGAAAATAGAGAAATTTGCAAATCTTAGCACAAGGGGAAGCCAATTCAAGCATGATAGAAACAAGAGACATACAAAAATATTGATAATGTTAACTCATTTTAAAATGTAGAACTTTTGAATGGCCAAAATAAAGTCTTAAATAAAGCCAAAATAACCAGTAACCTGGAAAATTTATTTGCGGTTTTCTTACTATACAAAAAATACTCAAAAAACAATATATAAGAAGTCCCTACAATAGAAAAATAGACAAAGAACATAAGCAGATGAAAAGGATGAAATATAAACAGCCAGTAAGTATCTGAAAACACTCTCACTCATAATTTAAAAATACAAATAAAGCAATGTAAAGCTATGTATGAAATTGTAAGGATGTAACAGTATAATTTTTTATAGTACCAGTTAGGATGTGGGAAAAGAGGCACTTTTCTACATTGTTGATGGGAATGCAAATGTACCATTTTTTTAAATGAGCAGCTTGGTACTACCTAACAAATTATGAAATGTCCATACTACACATACTATCATTGGAAGGGAATGCTGGATACAGGTCTGAGAAGGGGATTAGCATGTAGTAAGTTAACTTGGGAGTACTCTAGGGTTAAACAACTACCACTTGTGGGCAGTAAGGAGAGGAGATGGGTTGGGCCGAGAGACGCTGGGCAGGGATACAGTCTCAGTGAAGACCTCTGTCAACACGCGAGGAGACCCGAAGCTGGAAAGACCCTTCAGAGCTGTCCCTAGTTAAGGTGAGAGGGCTGGGTCTGTACATCCCCCACATCAACCAGTCATTGGAGGAGGGCTGCTGAGAAAAGGGTGTTACCTTTAGTAAGGCGACTTTCTTCTTTTGAGGCAATTCCTGAGAATTCTGCGGAGAGCTGCCTTCCAGCAGCATTTCTGGCATCTGGAAAATCATTCCTTCAGTCCTGAAGGGGAACCTGAGTGGCACATCGCAGCGTCCACTACAAATACTTTATACGTGGGCAAAGGGAATGAATTGAGGATGAAAAAAAAAACTCTGGTGGGATGGGCCTGCAAGAAGTTGGATGAAACAGGATCAGGAGATGGGCACACGCATTGGGTTTTGAAAATAAAGAGGATACATCTATTTAGGACAATGGGTTACAAAAATTAAAGAATGGCTCGAATATGAAGAGACATTCACAGGTGATGGCCTCTATTTCTTCAGACTATAGGAGATAAGGTAATTTACTGAAAATAAGGGAGGTGGAGGTAGAGTTGAGGGGTTAAATAAGTGAAAAAGATGTAATAATTGCTGACGATGTTAACAAATGTTAACTGAAATGAAAAAAACTGCAGAAGAGCAGGAAGAGCCCTTGAGATTAGACTTGTGCTCGACAGACACCTGTTCTGCACAGCTGGTCAAAACCAGCGGAGCCAGGGATCCTGACTAGGCCAAAGGTTTCTCAGCAGGAGCAGTCCATCTGAGGGGGATGTAACAACTCAATCAGATGCTTCCTAGGGTGAGTGGCGGAGCGTGAGACTTTCCAGCTCCCGGTCTGCAGTGGACTTTTCTCTTGGCTTGTGCCCGAGCTGTAGTTCTAGGTTTACTAGGGTGAGCTGAATAACCCATTTCACTGGGAAGCCTTTAGGTTGGTATTTTAATATCTTTTCTCTTAGACTGGTCTTATTCTCCAAAGAGAACACATCCAATTTCCTGCCTAGAGGGTATAAATCCGGCAATGTGTGATCTGGGAATCTGGGAAGAGGTTAGGCCTGCTCTAGTTTGGATCTTAAGTGTCCCTCAAAGGTACACACTGTATGTGTACCCTGGCTTGGCTCCCAGGGTGGGTCTGGCAACCTGGGAGGTAGTGGAGCCTTCAAGAGCTGGGGCCTAGTGGGAGGGCTTTAGGTCACTCGGATGTGACCCTGAAGGGACTTGGAACTCCACTCTCTTCCTTCCTCTCTTTCGGTTCCTCAGAATGAGGTGAACGGTTTTGCTTTGGCATATACTCTTACTGAGATGTATTTCTGCCTTGCCACAGGTCCAAAATAATGGGACCAATCAATCATGGACTGAAAGTCCCCAAACTCTGAGCAAAAATAAACCTTTTCTCTTTATAATTTGATTATCTTTGAAACTTGTCATTTTTAGGTAAACGTATGCAGCTTGAGACCATAATTTTCAGTGAAGCAAATCAGACACACAAGTTTAAATACTGCATTGTTTCTCTTGTGTAAGAAACCCAAAAGGTAAATAAGGAGCAAAATAGAGGATAGAAATTGGGAAATAGGAAGAACATCTTCAAGTGGGAAGGGGAACAAGGGAGGGGTGAAGGGAAGGAAGGGAAAAAGGATTTAAAGAAACAGAATGGAAGGAAAAAATGAAAACAAAGCTTTTGTAATGGGGAGGGGAAGAAGGGTTGAAGGGAGAAAAGGAAAATGGGAAAAAAAAGAATTAATGCATGGTGGCACATGTCTAAAATCCCAGCACTCGGAAGGCTGAGGCAGGAGAATCTCCTCGAGTTCAAGGCCAGCCTGGACGCCACAAGCCCAGGCTCCTGGGCTCCAAGGCCAGCCTGAACTATACAATGAGACCTTGTCTCAAAAAAAAAAAAAAAAAAAGAAGAATTAAGACATATTATGTACAGGTACAAATTCCCTATGATGAATGTGAACATTATGTATGGCAAATATGTACTAATAATTAAAAAAAATGCTTCAACTACAAAAAATAAATAAATGGGAAATTAAGTAAAAAAAATTTGATTATCTTGGGTATTTCATTACAGTGACAGAAAGCTGACTAACATAAGGCCTCACACCAGCGATTTACTTTCACTGAATCGGTATTTTCAGCACTCTATCTTTCTCAGCTATGTCCCTCTCCAGAAAAAGAAACTCTGACTTCTCTCTGGTTTCTCCATCTGCTCCCTAGTGTGGTGTAGGGGAAAACTACTTACTGAATAGATTTGGAATCAGTCCTCTGTTTTTTTAGCCCCACCTTCATGCCCATCTCCAGTGGTCTAAGGTGTGGGAGATTTCAACTGTGTTAATGGGGCCATTTCTCCACTTTCCCCGGGCTTACAAGTCAGGACTGCATTACCACTGCTCATTTGCCTTCTGGTTTCCACAGTTTTTTTGCTGTAGTCTTTCCTCCCATTCTTTGTCCATGTGAGTATTCAAATCTTTAAAAAAATTATTTTTTCTCATAAACAGAGTTTAGGAAGGGGCAGAAGTAAATGCATATGTTCAAATGTAATACATCTTTACTCTATCTGGAATTATGTGTTGCATTATATGAAAAACATGTCTTAATTTAGACATTTTCCTCAGCATCTTTTACTGAATAATTTATTTTCCTGCAGATTTCATATGCAACTCACACACTAAGTCTGTTTATATCCTTGGATCTGTTTCTAGACATTCTGTTTGACTTCATTGATGTCTTTGATTGATCTCTAAGCCAGTAGTAAACTATTGAATTATTGTAGCTTGAGAATACAGTCCTTCTGTCCCTCTCATTATTCTTCTATTTTTAATTGTCCTTATTTGAGGCTGAAGCAGAAGGACTGCAAGCTCGAGTCTCATCTTGGCAACTTAGTGAGGCCTTGTCTCAGAAAGTGGGTGGGGTGGGGATGCTGGTTGGTGGTAGAGTGCTTTGGGTTTAATCTCTAGTACTGAGAAAACAAACAAGCAAGCAAACAAAGTCCTTATTTGTTTCATACAGTGCACTATATCTTAACATAATTTTATCTAATCCCTTCACAACCTCTTTTAAATCTAAAACTAATTCAGAGAGAACTGACATTCTAACAGTATTTTTTTTGTGTGTGTGGGTACTCGGGGGTCGACCTCAGGACCTCGCGTGCCAGCAGGCGCCTGTGCCGCTGAGCGATATCACCGGCCCTTTTCTCGTATGTGGGTTCTGGGAGTCGAACTCGGGCCCTCGCACTTGCCAGGCAGGTGCTTATGCCACTGAGCCATCTCACTGGCCCCTCTAACAGTACTTTATCTTGTCATCAAGAGCAAAAAATTTCTCTATTTTTGTTCAAGTTTTAAGTTCCTCACTAAAATGTCTTACTTCACTTAATTCAGGTCCTGAATATTTCCTGATAAATTCATACTTCATTATGTTTCATCTTTCTTGATATTTTTAACAAGATATTTTCAGCCTTTAGTTTTAAAACTAGAATATAGGGAATCTAGTGGCCTCTTACATTGTAATCAAATGCCTTACTGAACTTTATTGGCAATATAATAGTTTTTATGGGGAGTTTCCTATGGTGTACCTAGGAACCATCCTGTGTATTTTTTTTCTGAATTAATTCTGTTAATTTTATCACACTGACTGAATAACTTCAAATTGCTCTTTGTGTTAGGTTCTTCAGCCACACTTTTTTACTTATCTGCCTTTTGGAGAATTGCTACACTGACTGTACAGAGAGAGAATGAACCAAGAGCAGTGTTCACCACCCAACGGGCTAGCACAATCATAATGCACTGCTCTGGCTCTTGCATATTTTACCTATTAGTGTAGTAGACTCAATAAATATTGAATGGATGGTTGGATGGAGGGATGAATTATACGTGTTTGAAAGAGACTGAAGTCTAACATTTCTGCTGTAAATCTGAATTGGTTCACATACATATATCTTTCAGGTATTTCTATTTAAGAAACATGATCCACTGATAAACATTATTTGTTAGAAGATTCAACTAGTAAAAACAAAAGAATAAGAATATAAATTGGGGGCCGGTGAGATGGCTCAGCGGCATAAGCGCCTGCCTTGCAAGCGCGAGGGCCCGAGTTCGACTCCCGGATCCCACATACGAAAAAGGGGCTGGTGATATCGCTCAGCGGCATGGGCGCCTGCTGGCGCGCGAGGTCCTGAGGTCGACCCCCCGGTACCCACAAAAAAAAAAAAAAAAAAGAATATAAATTGGAAAAGTCTATTACAGAACTCATGTTATATGATAGCCATGTATCAAGTACACTCCCTTCGCTGTAATGTATTTTAAATGTCTTACATAGAGGCTTTAAAAATGAAAATAATTTTTATAAAGTCTATTTTGTTCCTTTACCAAAGTCATATTGCCTTTAATAATTACAAAGTAACAATATAACAGTGTATTTCATGATAGATATATTTCTTACATCTTTGATGAGGATTACAGACAGCTGTAAAAAGAATTTTTTTATGGAATGGCAAGGGAAAATGATCCTGCTTGTATTGCTTTTAAGTATCCTTCAGGCCATCTTTACATTATAAAATAAATAAATAAAACAGTGCTGATAAATGTTAAATGACCAAGGAAAATCTATTAATTAATTAATTAATAAATTAACTGTGCTATATTTTTTTGTTCCTTTCTAGGCAGTCACCAACTATTGGTCCCCTCAGGGTTTCCATGACATTCTTATTCTTATGCTTTGGGGCAGATGGTACATATTCAGCCATCAAATACAGTAAATGCCACACATTTATGGCTTTGGCAGCCAGCAGCGAGGCCAGCTGTGGCCTTCTAACATGCACTTAAGTTACTGCTCTCCCAGGGGCCCTTCTTTGACTACTGCTAGGTGATGTATGCTCTGTTGTGTACATCATGGCAATTATCACATTCTGTAAATTGCTGTGTTTATGTAATTGCTTATACATTCGTTATGTGCTCCTCTACACCAGGATGCAAGTCCTAAGAAGGCAGGGTCAGAATCTTACTCATTAATAAATCCCTGACATCTAGCACAATGCCTGGTGAAAGTGGGTACCCAAAAATATTTAATGAATATTATTTAATGAGTAAGCCTTTTTACCAGTGTGCCTTCTTCAGGCTACAGCTTCCGTGTGTGGGAGAAGAGATATGTTTAGGATCCTACACTGTCCACACACAGAAAGGAACTCTGAGCACGACCATTTAACACTGATTCTATCCCACGTGAAACAAACCCCTACATTTTTAAATACTCTTTGTAAGTTAAAAAAAAAAATAGTTGCTTTCATTACAGAAAATGGTAAAGAATTTTACCTATTTAGCCCTCTATGAAATTACACAAGTAATGAGTATATTCATCTTCTCAAAGGAAGGTGGGGGCCTAGGGATCTGATTAATGACCTGAATGTGAACCAAATCGACTGATGCAATTGGCTCATTCTTTAGCCCCTGCCCCCAAATTTTACTGCATTTCTTGTGATTGTGAGCTTACTCAGGATATAAATGAACATGGCACCTGGCTTCACTCAGTGTTCAGAGTGATTCTTACAACACCGCATGAAGACCAAGTCCATCCCACAAGCCCAGTCACATGACCGGCCACCACCACCTTCTGACAATTCCAGTGCACACTGTAGATGTTCACACATACTGTGTAAAAACCCTTACCTATCTCTTTCTTTGTACCTCAAAGATATACAAACATGCATAATTGTATTTATTGTACTAATTTGGGAGTTGCAAGCTTTTTAAAAAGGATCTTTTCCTCCAACACCATCTTGCATGAAAGTTTAATGCTTCTAGGAGAGTAGAAGTGGAGTTCTTTTCTGAACCAAAGGAATGGTAATTTGTGTGTGTGCATGTGTGTTTGTGTGTGTGTGTACAGAGACCCTCCTCCATCACAGCCCTCTCTCTCCTCCAGCCATAATTCAAGCACCTCTGGGAAGCTCCAAGGGCTCTGGGGAACTCAGTTTGAAATTTGCCCTATTAACCTACCACTGAGCAAAGATGTGGGGGACTGGAATGTGTGGAGAATCCATTATTTGTAGAAGTGGAAATCAACATCAGACTATTTTTTCTATAACTTAAGTCAGTATTTCCTTCAAAATGTAGTAAGCTTCTGGGGTGATATAAAAAATTCCACTTAACTAATATCCTTATCTGAAACAAAGAGGTGAAATTAAAGCACTAGAAAGCCAACACTATCAATAATTCATAGCAGTTTTATTTCCTAGGATGAAAGTGGAGCGGCATAATCCTTTCAAGTATCTCAGTAGCACCAATATAAAACACACAGCATAGCAAGAAAGTGGACAGTAGGAAAAGGCAGCTAATAAATTCAAAGCTAATGTGGTATATGTTGGAAAATATTGAATTGCCTGTCTATTTCAAGGTAGCACTAATAATGGAACCATATATATATAACATTTTTGTTTCTTCTTTAACAAGTTTCCTTTTTCAGTTATATGTGGACAAATAACAGAATTCTTTATCATCAAAATAAATGTTTTAATGACATTTTTATATAATGTCTAAAATAATTGTCAGTCATGTAGCCCATGAGCAGTGAAGAGGTCGGTGATTATTCAGAGAACTCTAGGATATTCATAATTAATCTGAGACCAGATTCCTCATCTTTAAAATATGGACACTACTACTCTCCTTACCGAGCTACTGAAAGAATTAAAGAAAGTGTTTGTAAATCACCTAATGCAACGTCTGCCACACAGCAGGCCCTTAATAACTGTTATTGTGGTGTAACTGCTCTTTGCCTTTGTCAAAGATGAAAGATGGCTGAGCAAACTCCATGACCCTTAGAGTAACACACTTCTAGTGCAATTCCACTAGGAAGACCTCTTGGTTTGGGCAGAGGTATTTCTTAGCTGCAGTGGGAAATGGGTGAGAGTCTGGAAGACCTTCCCAGGCATGAGCTACGCCCAGTTCTGAGAAACAGCCATGAGTCAAAGGTTCTGGGTCCAGAGAAGCCAGAATGAGTGAGGCCATGACTATAACTTCTTCTGTCTCCCTTGCCACACCACAACTTCTAAACAGCACAGTGACAGATATGCTCTTATTTCTTTTTGTGTACTGGAAAGAAAATAGGTGCTAGCACAATGGTAAATGGAAGTGGATTTGGAGATCTTATGCTGGGAGTGAATCAGCTATCAACTCCTGTTTGGACATCTTAATTTTCTTACACTCTTGGGGCCTCATCTATAAAATGGAACATATACTGCCTATGCCTTGGAGTTATGAGGAATAAATGTGTAATCTTGTAAAGTATCTAGAAAGGACTAAGCACTAATTTTTAGCTATTTTATTAGCCAGGGTGTAGCTATTTTGGAATGGAATTTAATAGAGGGAATTGGATTTTTATAACTTTACTAGAAGGACTGAAAGAGCAGATTTAAATTGTGCCTGTTGGAGCAATGCTGCAGAATTGACTGCTAAAGTACAAAATGTTAAAATTGTGATATGCATTCAAATATAAAATGACATGTATCAAAGATTTCATTTAATAAATTAGTGAGAGAACCTGTAAGAAGTTAAGTCTGGTTCAAAAGAAAATTCTGAGATACACTCACACACATATGTATATATAATTGTGTGTACACATACAGTACTTACATATAATCAGGAATGTTGAAATCAACTTGCTAACAGGTGCAAAACTGGGTTAAAATTCTGTGGGGCAGCACTACCCAAAAGAACTATAATGCAAGTTTCATGTATAATTTAAAATTGTCATGGAGCTATATTCAAAATATAAAAATAATAAGTAAAATTATTATAAAAATATATGTATGGGCCTGGGATATAGCTCAGTGGCACAAGTGCCTGCCTGGCAAGCACAACGTCCTGAGTTTGATTCCCAGTACTCCCCCCCAAAAAATATATATACATATATGTAATCTAGTATAAACAAAATACTAGTTTCAAGATATAATCAATATAAACAATAAAATTAATGAGATATTTTATATACATTTTTATAATGAGTCTTTGAAACCTGAAATCTGATGCGTGTTTTACACTTAACAACATATATCAATCCAAACTTTTGCCACATTACAAGTGCTTAATAACCACATGTGGCTGGTAGCTCCCATATCAGACATTATAGCTTTACTACAGTAAAAAGAATAATGTTTGGGTTTATCTTTTCTTCTGAGCAAAAACCATTGTATATCTACCAGAAAAAAACTGTTTGCTATTGACAAGAATTATTTGCATTTCTATAGTTTGCTCTAAGTAAATTTCTATGATTCAGAGCTATAAAATATCCTAGTCAAAAGGAAATTGATCCAAGGCACAGATCCCTAGAGAATCAGAAAAATTCCTGAAGGTTCAACTACCTAATACCCAGAACTTCTCTGAAAGACATCTCCAATCTCTACGACCCAATTAGAAACTTTGGATACATTTTCCTGATAAACTTATTAGGGGAACTGCTGGGCATCAGGAGGCTGCCACCAAACCATAAAGCTGTACAGTCCTTATGAACATACTGCTCTAATGCAGTGCAGAAATCAGGAAGCCACCACCAGAATTGTTGGCTCCAGAGTCACAAAATGTATGCTGGAACCTCAAACCGGCAAAATCAATCCCTCAGCATTGCTGTCTCTCTTGCATCTAACTCAGATCCAAGTCCAAATTTCCCATAAGGTACTCATGTGAAGCTTTAATCATATTTGAAACCCTGACTGGACGCAGTTGGGAAAACCTAACTCCCAACTCTCCCAGATCTGAAGTAAAGACAGCAGAAAGAGTTTGGAACAAAAACTGACCAAGTCAATATACTGTACCATGTGTACCACTGCTATTATTCAGTTAACAAGAACTGCACAAAATCCTATGCTACGGGATTTGGAAGTATAGTATTAGAGCTTCTTTGCTAGTCTATAATTTTGGTCTACAATTTTGCTGGTCCATTTTTCTTTGATCTGGAGTTCTTCTCAGCACTAGAATGGAATCCTAAGGAACATCAACCATGCAGGGTTCTGTGGAGGAGAAGCAGAGGACACACAGGAGGAATGACAAGAGAAGAGGGAGATCACTTTGAAAGTTGTGATGTTAGGAAAACCAAGCACACAGAGAATTTTAAGAAGGAGAGAGCAGACAGCCTCCAAATGTTGCTGGAATCCAAATAAAATATGAACTGAAAAGTGCTTTAGGGACCCTAGCAAGATCAGCTCCAATGATGTAGTGGGGGTGGAAGCCAGATTAGAATGAGGGCGGAGTGAAGAAATGGAGACAGCAAGAATAGATAAATCTTTTGAGCTGTCAGACTATGAAAGAGAGGAGAGACACAGAGAAGCTTTATATGTCTTTAAGGCTCTGTTCTTGACAAGTCAAGCCAGCCCAGATTTTGAATTCAATGCCTCCCAGCATTTAAGAGTATTTGTCTCAGAAGTACAACATTTGAGGAAGATTGTGTTAAGGACACAGAGTCCAGAATATCCTCTATTCCAGACAGGTTAAAATCTACTCCTACAAGAAGCCAAATGAAAAATGAGTTGGCCAGATATCCCTGTTTTTTCACCCTTCACCCTGACCTTTCCTCCTCCCTCAAAAATGCTCATTAGCAAATTGATGTTCTGGGGTGATGCCATTAACTGATAGACGTCTACTAGATAGTTTACAGCCAAAATGTGACCCACCAACAGCAGAGGTCCTTATATTAAGCATTTTAGAAGTCTTGTTCCTGGCTCCATCTTTTGTCCCCACCCTTGTTTTCATTCCTTTTCACTTTTAAATGTATGCTCTCTTATTATAGTTTTACATTTTCTTGCAAATCACTTCAAATTCAGCAGAGAACAAAGTGAAGTATAAACATATAAAGATGTGAAGTTTCTTCTCCTTGCTGATACTATTTCTTTGATTTTATAAAGAAAATTATTGGGAAGGAATTTATTTATAGAGTTTTGCTTTACTACAGACTTTGTTCCATTAAAGCAAAGCATACTGTGGTCATAAAAACAGGACAGCAGTCTCCACAAGCTGCCACTGTGTTCATGGCAGCGAATTCCTGTACTAACAGCTCCCAGCCCAGGAAAGGCAACCTCTGGCTGGAGCGCCTGGCTGCGGTGCGGTTCCCAGGGCGCTGAGGACACCCACCCGAGCTCTGGCCTTCTCCCAGAGGCTTGTGTGCACAGTTCTAAAGAGAAACTAAGCGTCTTTGTGACAGTCACTTTAAAAATAATTTGTGCACAACTGAATCAAAAGAATAGTTCAAAAGCAGAATGGAAAGCCAGCCAATGACACAAGAACCATCACAAGAATAGGAGATTTGATAGAGTAACTCAGAAACAAAAATTAAATTTTAGTGAAAAGATGACTGTTTCGCTGAGTTTTAAAAGAATCATTTGTGACAGGGCATATTGTACTGCATGTTAACCCTGAAGATGGGGGTTTCAGAACTCCTTCAGATATCTGACCAAAAAAAAAAATTATATATTGTATAAAAGTATATATATATATAGTGAACCCCTTCCTTATGAAGATGTCTTATAAAGAGGGAAATGGCTTATCTTATGCCCCTCTAGGATTATTATTATTTTAGATTCTTATTTTTCCCCAGGAGAGTGTCTAGTCTTTAAATCCAAGCATATAACTGAACTCATGGGAAGGCTCAGGATAGGAGGTAAGATGCCATGGTAGTGGCTCAGTTCATAAATGGTCACCTATAAATAGTGCTTTTATAAAACTCAATATTTTGTCAGCACTAATGGGTAAAATGCTCATGAATTTCAGTCTCTTATACAGAGATTGTCATAGAATAGCCATTTTCTATCAAAATATGTTCCCTTTGTACTCATAATATGCCAGCTCATTTCCTTTAAAAAAAATAGTACAAACAGAAAGGAAAAATATGTATCTTCCTAATATTAATAATTTTTTGTAGGTCATAAAACAAAGACATTGCTAAATCCCAATAAACATGTTTTGAGAAAGAATTTTGAGAAAGAAACTGGAATGTAGTATTGTCCCCCTAGTAACAGTGGGTGCCTGCTGGATGATTTAAATCTGTTGTACTTTTCCTAAAGAAAAACTAAATTATTAACAGCTTAGTTAATCTTAGGCAAATGAAAGATATCATCATATAACCAAGTTGCCTATTTAGTCAGTGGTAACAAAGAGGAAGAAGGATTAGAGGCCAAGAGAAGAAAGAAAAGGATTTAATGGAAGAGGTTGAAAGACATGTAAAGTCGATTGCCGGTACAAAAAAAAAAAAAAAAGAAAGAAAGACATGTAAAGACTTCTACCCAGCAAAATTACACATAATTTTTAATATTGCAGTGTAGGGTGTGCTCAGTTTCCCTGAGACCATGAAAAAAAAGATCAAATAATATCTTGTAAGCAGAATCAAAATGTAATTTTAATTAATGATATTACATCTCCCTCTTTTGAATTGAATGTTACTTATATAGTAGATGGCTGTCATTATTCAGTTTCCAAATGACTTTTAGATGAGGCAGCTCTAACAAGGCATCAAAACCCAAATTCACCAGTGATATTTTTATACTAAATAGAATTAAAAGTCTGGGGTATCAGTAGTTATGACCAGAAAGCTAAAGCCAGTAGATGGCCGTGGAAGAAATTAGACTCCCTGATTTTTGTTCTAGAAAGTACTATTTGGACCCAAGAACCATCCAGATGAGGATTCAATGTTTGGGAGTCTCTTCTAACTACACAGTATTTCAAGCTGCAGCTAACATTCTATGAAATAAAAAAAAAAAAGAAAGAAACTAATTAGAAGCTTCTGGTAGAATCCTAAATTGTTCTCCGAAATGACCAATTTTAATGGAACAAATGCATGCTCACCAAATTTGTAGGAGATCAATTTAGAAAACAGAATACCTGTATCAATTTATATTAGGCACTGCATTTGGCAAATATATAAGCCATTTATACAAGAATTTTCCTACTGGGGGAATTCACTAATGAAGTGGAATTACATCAGATTGCTCTTTCTCTAGTGTAGGCAAAATCTGGCCTCAATGATACTTTATGATAGAACCCTTATCCTAGAAGGAAGAAATGACAATATGGATCACCTTTAAAAAATGACACCGCCCACTGATTTTCACTTTAACACATAATTATCTAAGGCAAGTTAATGAGACTATAATTTTCTTTACAGTTTCTTCGCTGCTGTCCCGAGAATACTTATTGGTCACCTCTGTCATGCTGAAACATATTGCAGTCTATTCCTGTTTCTAGGGCAGAGACAGGGAAAATTACTATACCATACTTGCAAGCACATCTCTAGGCAGCTGGCTTTGAATGAGATTTTTCCCCCCAGTTTTGGAAGGCAGCATTTCTGATATGTTCCCTAGATTCTGGAAAGGTGAAGAAAAGAAATCCTTTCAGACTAGTGGCTGCAGGAGTAATAGGCTATTGCAAGAATGTCCCCTAGGCATGAAAAGAATTAGACACAAATGAATGAACCAAAGTGTCATAATGGGGCCAGTGAGATGGCTCAGCGGCATAAGAACCTGCCTGGCAAGCGTGAGGGCCCGAGTTCGACTCCCGGAACCCACATACGAAAAAGGGCCGGTGATATCGCTCAGCGGCACGGGCACCTCCTGGCGCGCGAGGTCCTGAGGTCAACCCCCAGTACCCACCAAAAAAAAAAAAAAAACAAAAACAACAAAGTGTCATAATGTTCTTGTCATAAGACAATCAAGGGAGCAGCATACAGAATCAATGTGCTTACTACCATAGGCAATGCTACTATTACTATGGTAACTGTTCAAACTGACCTCAAACCTAGAGGGTTAAAACTGTATCCTGCCTGTAGGTCTGCAGTTTGAGCAGAGTTTGCAGGGAAAACTCATCTTGATGTTGAAATCTAAGGACTTGAATGATAGGAAGGCTCTCTCACTCAAAAGTTCTGGCAAGTTGTACTGGAAATACTCAATCAGCTGGGTTCTAGAATAGATGAGGCTCCTCAGGCATCTCTTCCAGTCCTACATGGCCTCTCCAGCCCCATGAATTCAGAGTAGCCAGACTTCTATGTGTGTGTTAAACGGGGGGGGGGGGGGAGAGGGAGAGAGAGAGAAACCTACTCTAACATAGTCTCAAGAGACACACAGTGTCACCTCTACCACATTCTATAGATTAGAAGCCAGTTTAAGGAGAGGGCAATTAGACCCTATGTATTATGAAATATGTCTAACAATCATATGTTGAAACTTAACTGCCAATGTGATAGTCTTAAGATGTGGGGCTTTCAGGAGGTGATGAAGTCATGAGGCATAGTCCTCATGGATAGGATTAGCACCTTACAAATGGGCTCGAGGGCGCAAAGCAGGAGGGTGAGGAGTGGAAACCATCAGTCTAGGTAGCTTTATATATATATATATATATATAAATATATATATATAAATAGCTTTATATATATATATAGCTATATATATAAATATATATAGCTATATATATATAAATATATATATAAATATATATAGCTATATATATATAAATAGCTTTATATATATATAGCTATATATATATATATATATAGCTTTATATATATATATATATATATATTTTTTTTTTTTTTTTTTTGGGTACCAGGGGTTGACCTCAGGACCTCAGACGCCAGCTGGCGCCTGTGCCGCTGAGCGATATCACCGGCCCTTTTTTCGTATGTGGGTTCCGGGAGTCGAACTCGGGCCCTCGCGCTTGCCAGGCAGGCGCTTACGCTGCTGAGCCATCTCACTGGCCCAAGGTAGCTTTATAAAAGAGGTATGTTGTACAGGCAGTGGCTGGAGAAAAATGTGGGATCTACAGAAAACCTTATAAAATTATAGATATTACAGCATATTTGTGGGCTTACGGGAATGATCTAACAAAGGCAAAGGTGATGATGTGGAACACAGAAATAGCAGTTGCAAATCAGGACCCAGTGTACATGTAGTGTGGGTCTGTTCCCTTCATCCCTCCTGTCCCTCCCACCATATGAGGAAACATTACTCCCCTCCAGAGGAACCAGTGACGAGAAGAGTGCACGTAAAAGAGAGACACAGAGACATGCGCAGTTTGAACAGAATGAGAGATAAGAATAGGAGAGACCAAGAAAGGATGACCTAATGGTGAATGGATCCTGGCAGTCAAATGGAGGGTAGGGAATACTAAAAACCCAAGAGGATTAATTGCAGGAACTGCTTGGGACTGACTGGTGGTGGCTGCCTGGGCTCTGAGTTGAGGGGATGGGTGAAGTCTTATCCAGGGCCGGGGGGAGAAAGTGAACTGATCAGTGATGTGCTCCCCAGTGTTCTGACCTGAATCGCTTATGCAGCCTGCTTTGACTTACAGGCATATTGGATGCTTTTTTATGATTCCAGCTTTGGTCTTTTAATTATGTAGTTTTTTTAAAACAAAGTTGAAATCACATTATTAGTACTATTATAATATTTTCCACCTTAGATATGAAGTTAATTTGTTTTTATGTTAATATATCAATATCCACATCATTTTAAATGGCTCTCAAGTCTTGCATTGTCTGGGCAGACCTATGGGGCTTAACTTTCCATTGTGGGAAATGCAAGTTGTTCCATTGTTAACATATACTTAAGTAATTATTTGTAAAACTCTTCCTACTAGATTATATCTACCTTATGATTTAGAACGTATAATGAAGTCATGGTTTGAAGGCACAAACTATTGAGTCAGAGCCTGATTTTCAGGATTCAAGGGGCTGCCACCCTAGTTCCTCTGTTCCTCATCTCTGTGTCTCAGTGTCTACTTCTGTAAAATGGGATTAGCCATATATCAACCCTACAGGATTACTGCAAAAATGAGAAGAGCGCCTGGCAAGTGTGAGGTCCTGAGTTTGACTCCTGGTACACACATAAAGGAAAAAAAAATGAAAAGAGCTAATATATATGGCACCAAACACAGTGCCTACACATTGAATGCCTGCAATAAAGGTTAGCTATATAACTGAGGCACACTCATGTCTACCTATCTTTAAACTCAACACCCAGCCCAGGGGGTGACAAGGATTTCTTGTTGAATAAGTGATTTATGAAAGATCTTTAGTAACAGTATTAAAAGGTTATAATCCTAGTCACAGAGATAGGACTAGGTTGGAAGTCTTTAATCAGAACCTTGAGCCAACATACACACACCTAACATAGTATATGTAATAATCATTTGAATAAATTTCATCTTTTTGTTTATTTTCAGTCATTCATTAAGAAGGATAAATGCAAAAATGTGTCATATATCACTCTATTGAAAACACTGTTGTGGAAATTTTTTTTTAATATGTGGGTACCAGGAGTCGAACTTAGGACCTCGCACTTGCCAGGCAGGCACTTATGCCACTGAGCTATATCACCGGCCCAAATATTTTTAAAATATTTCAAGTCACCATGCCATCATCTTAAATTTGTTTTTTGTTTTTCTGGGTACCGGGGGTCGAACTCAGGACCTTGCGTGCCTACCAGCAGGCGCCTGTGCCGCTGAGCGATATCACCGGCCCTTTTTTCATATGTGGGTACCAGGAGTCAAACTCAGGACCTTGTGCTTGCCAGGCAGGCGCTTATGCCGCTGAGCTATCTCACCAGCCCCATCATCTTAAATTTGGAATGTTAGAAATAATAACATTTTTATTCCTTAAGTTATTAAAGAAAACAGTAATACTTGCTCATTGTAAAAATTCAAGCAGGATATAAGTATAGAAAGCAGAAAATGAAAGTCCCCCTCCCATCTTCCAGCCCTACTATTAGATGCTGCCATACTCTGCAGGTGTGTTCTTTCATATCATATGAGTATACCTATAGAGAGCATCATCTTAGCTTAATTGTAGGTCACATTGCTCTACTTGCATATTTTAAACAATTCCTAAGTGATCAAAAAAGATTATCACCAGTCTGGTATTCTTATCCACCAAATATTCCGGTGATTTCATGGGGGTAAAGTGGCTCAGTGTAGTTGGTTAATACTTAAAAGCAAGTCAAATATTTTTGTTTTGTTAATGAAAAAGCATGTATTTATTTGGTATTTTTTCTTAGCATTCAGAGGCAAAGATGGGGGAAAACATGGGACGTGAACTAACATCAAAAAAGCTGAAGTGTGCTTCCGGTCAGAATTAATTTCTAACATCTCAAAATTTGACCATAAGGGTGATGATCAATCTGCTTATAACAAAGCTAAGTAAAGGGTGGAGCAGTACTCTGGGAGGCTGAGGCAGGAGAAGGACCACAAATGTGAGTCCAGCCTGGGCAAATTAGTGAGAACCTGACAAAGAAAGAAAGAGAGAGAGAGAGAGGAAAGAGAAAGGGAAGGAAGAAGGAAGGAAAGAAAGAAGAGAGAGGAGAGAAAGAGGAAAGAAAGAAGAAAGAAAGGAGAGAAGAGAGAAAGAAAGAAGAAAGAAAGGAGAGAAGAGAGAAAGAAAGGAAAAGAACAAAAAGAAAAGAAAGAAAGAAAGAAAGAAAGCAATGAAGGAAGGAAGGAAGGAAGGAAGGAAGGAAGAAAAAAAAAAACCACAAAGGGCTGATAATATATCTCAGTGCAAAGGCTCTAGATTCAATATCCAGTACTGGAAAAAAGAGGGGGAGAAAATGTAGTAGTATGAGATCACAGAGGAGGACTGGACGATAGTTGGGAATTGTCTGAAAATGTTAAAGCTATCTTTTGTTGTTACTGTTGGTTGTTTGTTTCCCATCATCTGTGATGGTAGAATATGTTGATCATTTATTGTTCTATTTATTTTATTTAAAGTCCCTGTTTGCTAACTTTAATAGACTCATGAGCGTAAATCTTGGAATTTAGAGTTGTACACTTTAAAGGATTTTGAGATTGTATATTCTTCTCTTGTTCTTTTTAAGTCTTTAAGAGATTTAAATTTACTATTTAAGTCCCATTTTGAGGCAAAAATACTCGTTAACATACATTTCATTTCCACAAGAACTGGGGTCTACTGGGTAATAAATTATGATTAAAAACACTAAAAATGAATACCAGATTCACTTCTGCTCCTTGGTAGAAAGGCATAGAATAAACAGGTAAACATATAAATGAAAAATAAAAATAAACAGTAAGGCAGCTTGCTAATTGTGTTGCTTCTGTTATAACTCATTCATTCTAATGAAAAAAAATAATTAGCTGGTAGGGTATAATTGCTATTTTTATAACTCTTTCTTATTCAGTTAGATTTAATTAAATTTGTATAATGAGGAAAAAGTAGAAGTGGTAAAGCATTTTCCATAGTAATCTATTTCAAGGTTTTCTCAACAGGAGTTATAACACTTTCACTTATAAAAATAAAGTTTTGATATTGGCTTTTTAATTTTATTTCATAATACCAGTGCCTGGAAGTGACTTCCATGTCACAAAAATTGAGCACAGAGCTTCATCAAATTCTAGCTTGATTATTCCTGGCACATAATGTCTTTGCTACTCCAGTTCCAATGAGCTGGGGAGTCCTACCCAACTGAATCTTGTCTGGCCCCCACTACTGGCCCGTCCTTACCTGTCCTGGACATCATGCAGACGAATGTACACCTCTGGGCTTATTCAAACATTTGTGTCCTCCATAATATCTATCCACATCTGGACATGTGCACTGTGGTCACACCATTGATTCACTTTATACAAGGTAGTCAATTTGATGAACCAAAACAGATAAGAAGTTATCGGGCACCCAAAGCAAGAGGATATATCCCACTGTTAGGAAAAGGAATTGAGTCTTCTGAGCTGGGTAATTACAAGGGTAATTATAGCTGGATTCCACATCTCCAGGCAATCCTTCTTTATGAGAGTTCCTCTTATTTTATTCAATTCTTTTGGTGATCTCTAGGTTTAATCTGTTCTCTTAACCTCTACCATGATTCTTGGGAACCACATCCCTGGAATTCTGAAATAATCACAATTTCCTCATTCCTAAATTACCTGATGATTTTAAGAAAATGTTAAAAAAAAAAAAAAGTTTTCTCTTTTGACCTAATACTGTACCTGAAACTAGAAATAGTCAAATGGTACTATTCTTACTTCAAACTTAAAAAATGTTGAAAATATATTTATGAGATTTTTGCCTCTGTCGAATAGTCTAACAGCCAGTCCTCATTTTCCTATGGTTGGGAGTAAGATAGTGAGATGCAATTTATACAGTGGAATCTGAATAGAAGTTACTGGAAAAGTGTACTTGGATTTAGATTCACATTGGGCTAGCTCTTTAAAGAATACAGTTAAACTCCTACACTTTAAGGGCTTACATAAAATCTAACTTAAGTAAATATAGACGAGTATCCTCATTATAGTTGTCCAGTAGAGCTGGATCATTTAACTCAAGGTCAAAATTAATTTATTAGAGCATTTATTAAGATCAAGGTCATTTAGGTGAGGAGGTTCTTTTTTCTTTTTCTTTCAATTCCTACTTTACAGAGAACTTTAAAAATCATGTGAGGAATCCTGAAATATAGTCTAAAGAATTTAGGACTATCCCAGTTCACGTTGCCATGGCATTTTTTATTTTTTATAGCTGAGCCCTGTACCTTCTTTGGCAACTTAAAAAAACATTGATAACATAAAATGGTCCACATTATGAATATGTTATTATTTAAATTTAATTAACATAATGTTTTCCTTTTCTTATTCTTGGGTAGTAATACTTAACCCTATTAGAATATGGTAAATGAGTTTTTGAAAGACATTTCTTAATGACTTTGTCAGGCTGAACTAAATATTTTGGTTTAGTTGAATGATACCGAAAGCACCATTAATGTGGAAGCACAAATCTGTGGCTGCAATTACATCATTCTCCTTTGTGTCTACATCAGACTGTTCCTGGCTTATGTAATGTTTTCTTTTCCTCTATGTACTGTGGCTCACAAGAAACAGCTTGATTCTTTATTGCTCTCCCCACTATGCATTCTTTTATACAGAAACTTAGTAAAAAAATTTTGAAATGAATGTTTAATTTTCCCAGATTTTTCTTTTCGTTTTAGAGAACAATAATTTTATCATCTCAATATGATGAGGGTCTCCGTGAAGCTCAAGAGACAAAACCAGACACTTGTGCAAATTCCTGTTTTTAATTCCAAAAATAACCATTGTAAATATTGGTTGTGCAGATCTTCCTTTCCCTCTACCACTCCCTTTGGCTGGGAATGAAACAGAAGGCAGGTATCTACTCAGAATTTTGCATGTGTAAAGCTTTAGAAATGTTAGCTAATGACTTTGATGAAATTTTAAGTTTCAAACAATAATTATCAAATCCATAGATTCTGTACTTCCTGGGGGCTGTGTACATCCTTTGAATTTTTTTGGCATAGAAAAGAACACTATTAAATAATGCATCAGTATTGGATTGTATTTTCTAAGGGTGCATTTAAAACACTGTATGTTTAAATTAAAAACAGAAACATAAGATTTAGTTGTCTATTGCATGCCCAAATGGAGATGTTAAGTGCACTACAGTTATTCAGTTATTAAAATTGGGTTTGAACAGGCTCTATTTTACTAAATTTGAATAGGGACAGTTTTGTTATATTGTTGCTATACCAGAAGCACAAAGATAAAAATAAACCAAAGAGCATTGTTAGAGAAGTCTACCTACCACAGTTCCCACCTTAATTCTTCCCAGGTTCCTGCTTTCCTTATGCCAATTCTTTTTTCTTTCGGAAGAATACAAACTGACCCCTGCTAAGCATTCTTTTGTGGCAAAGCCCATGACAAATACATTTTTAAATAAAAGATTCTGTCGCAGAAGTGTGAAGTGATGAGATTTCTGAAGACCTCACAGGAGCTTGTGTCCTGACATTGAAAATCTTGCTTGTGAGAAAAGCAATAAGGTTAATATTTCATTCGTTAATTCATCCACAACAAATATTTATTGAGCATTTATTATGTGTAATGATCAACTCAAGAATGTGGAAAGTATAGCCTCTATGAGGAATTTGTATTTTGAAGAAAAGATGTTTATAATGTGTATTTAACAACAGAATCAACCCATCAAAATTGGATCATCTTATTTAACTCTTATATTTAGACAAGAAAATTACAGTTCAGAGAGGTGAAGTGACCTGCCCAAGCCACATCACTGGAATACACATCACTAATAGAATAGAAAGACCACTAGCTGTCAAACAAGCCACGTCTTCCATCATTCACTATTTATATGATGTTGGACAAATTACTTAACCAGCTGAAATCTCAAAGGGCTGATCCCGGCTAGAAGGCAAATAAAATGAGAATGCAGACTACCTTCAGAATGTTTCTCTTTGATATACCGTGATGCAGAAATAGGAAGTGAAGAGCATATGCCCAAAATACAAATGCACGTGAGTCGATTTAGCTCTAGATGCCTTGCTAGTTCCTAATAGACCTTGACTAAAGCTTAAGGTCAATATAGTTTCCAGGGAGCAAACAGTTTACTTGCTAAGTCCTGGAAGTGCAGAGCCACCTTCCTACAGCCTTTTATACACAGGCCAACATAAACAGACACCTCAGTGTTACATTTCTTATTACTTCTTTGGGCCTAACATGAGCAGCCTACACCTGCTAAACTTTGGTTTCCTCAACTCAGACATTCAACAATTGCAGTACAATAGCAACATCAAAGATCCCTGAGCATAGATCACCAGAACAGATATGATTATAATGAAAATGTTTGAAATACTGTGAGAATTACCAAAATGTGACACAGACATAAAGTGAGCAAGTGGTGTTGGAAAATGACACTGATGGACTTGCTTCAAACCTTCAGTTTGGAAAAAAAAAAAAAAAAAAAAACCACAGTATCCAGAAAATGTAATAAAACAAGGCGTGTCCATATACTTCCTTGGGCAAAATGACTTAAGTGGAGTGCCCTGCATGGTACCTGACCCATGAAGCAAGGGAATGGACTTTACAGATAGCTTTCTCAGCGGAGGAACTGAAAGTCAAATGCAAGTTTCTTGACTCTCCAGCTTAGTGCTCTTTCCAATACACAAATAATGGTGACGGCCAGCATTCAAGTAAATTAGATGTATAAATAATTTCTTGGAAGGATATTTATAACATCAAAAAACTGGAAACAAATGAAACTGTCCAATATAAGTTACATCAATGTAACAGACTGCTAATATTATAAATTACAAACTGTGAAAACAGGAAATACTGTTATTAGTCAATGCTGGAGAGGAGTTTAGTAACTCCCCTTACTGTGCATATTGTACACAAACAAAAAGACAAAAATGAAAATTGTAATTGACATATAATAGGTGAATAATGGATTTTTTTATAAATAAAAGTGATAGGAAATAGCTATACTAGTAGTTGAACATTACATAATATAATGTGTTATATCTTTCAACACAGATATGAGAGCAAAAGTTGAATAAAAAATAAAGAATATTAGCACAAATGGTAAGTTATTAAGTTTCGCAGAGTTGGGATCTTTCACCATGCCAGAACTTTAAAAGTGTGCACACTTCCCAGAGGTGCTGCAGAAGGCAACTGCACAATGTGTGTACAATCATTGCCACACTTCTGTGGAGCCTTGTTCTGGGATATCACCACCATCGGTTTGTCTGTCTCCTTCCTCTTTAATTAACAAAAGGCAAACTCCCTCTTCTGTTGTCCTGTGTTTGCCTTTCCAAAGATACCTCAGATTCTTTATGGAATGGAATCATGTATAAACACACGGACCAAATTTCCTTGATTGCAACACCTAAGTGGAGACTTTTACTTAGTAAAACTGGAGTGAAGACAAGAGGGAAATGCATTTATTCAGTGCTGGCTTTACGACTTTAATAGTCCAAGAACCTAATTTCAAGTACTAAAAGCTGTGAAATAATAAAAACCAAAACACAGAACTATTTGATATAGTTCATATATAAACTTTTGAAAATAAAGATGAATGTCAGTTGAAAAGTTCAGGTACGGAGGAAGGAACATTTTAAAGGAATTAAAAGTTGTGGCTCAGGTTCAAAGTAACCACGGTTGGCAGAAAAATCAATGCTTTCCATATTGTGTGTTAGGTAGCTGACAGCAACTGAGATGTAGGTTTTGTGAGTGTGTTTCTTAAACTTGAAATTGGTAAGTATAATATGAGAATTACTTGGAGTTTATGTGAATTTATTTGAATTTCAACGGCTACTGACAGATGTGCTCAGAATGAATAGGCCCCAATTCCCAAATAGCACAGTATTTCAAATCTATTTTAGACTCTGAAATGAGAGCCGATTCCAGGAAGACAGCCCTGAACCTTTTTCCCAGCTGCAGGAATAAGTTCTCTTGTTGCCCCAATGACCTACACCAAGGGAGGCTGCTTGAAAAGATGTTCTTTTGTTCACAATCCTTTTGCCACTGTAACTTGTAAATGGAAAAATAAACTGTTGGCTCCTCTTCAGAAAACCTATTCTCACATTCCCTTGAACCAGGTAAATAAATAAAGCTTTTGAATTCTTATTTTCTAAAATGGTCTTGATATTTTTGTTTCTGCAGGGAGGCCTATTGTTCATAAAATGCAACTTATCTACCGATAATTACAGTAGTCATTATTAGCCTTCCCCAAAATAACTTAATTCATCTAGGGAGATTTCAGTACCTTCCTCCCCTAACCCCCCAGTTCCTTGGTACCTGCTCCATTGATTATAATTCCCACTCGCCTGAACCAATCCGTTCTCTCTTCTGCTAGTTCCCACCCCTTATTTAGGACATACATTTGAAAGGAAGCCGCTTGATGAATTCTCCTCCAGCTAGTGCCTTATTTCTTTCCTTCACACCCAAACGTTTGTAGCTGACCAATTCCTATTAAGTCAAATGGAAACTCTGACTAGCTTTCAGATGCAGTAATAATCATTTTATTGGGCGTTTCTCTGTACCAGGCACTCTTGTAGGGCATTAAGAAAACATTTTCTTGATTAAAAACACAAGAATAATGCATTTCATTATAACAAGTCAAACAATACAGAAATAGAGAGACACCATCAATGCCCCCAATCTCCATCTCTTATTTGTCACATCTACCACAAGAGGTAAAAATTATTGAGCCTATTTTACAGATGAAAAACTAAAGCTGAGGAAGACTCAGAGAATAGCCTGAGGAGCTTAGAAGAAAAGTTTTAAGGCCAGACTGGCTTTGTCATTTACTGTTTGTCCATGCACAAATTACTTAATATTTCTGCCCCTCAGTATTCTGATCTGTTAAATTAGGCTAGTAATAGTGCCCAGTTCACAGGATTGTGGTGAGGATGTTAATGTGCCAAAACATAAAATTGTTAGAATAAACTCCACTTAGTGTGGTAAATGGCTCTGAGTGTGTTGCTGTTTGTTTATATTTTGTAACTCAATTTTTATTTATTTTTATTTTTTATAGTGCTGAGAATTGAAACCAGAGCCCTGTTCATGTTACTTAAGTGCTCTACCACTGAGCTACATCCCCACCCCTTTATTTGCTTTTTGACCCATAAACTGGTTTCAAGAGTTCTTTATATCTGCTATTACACAACTGTTCTCAGTAAATGTTCCCACAGTTTCTACTTTGTTCAACACAATAAGGATTTTTATGTGGCTCCACTTTCTGTGAATGTATAATCGGCATGTGAAAAGAAGGGGTATTCTCTATTTGCAGGATGATGAGTCCCATTAGCAACAAATAATGAGGTAAAATCCATTAAATACCATGTGTGAAGCTTTGTTCTTTACAACAATTCTGTGCTTTCCAAGAATTCTATAAGGTAGGCACTACTATGTTCATTTTACAGATAAGGAAACTGAGGCACAAAAGTAAGCTTCCCAAGATCATTTAGAGGTATTTTGGAATATGGACCCCATAGTCTGGCTCTGAATCTTTCACTGTTAACCATTACGTTTTCCTGTAGTTCACTGATACACAGCAGGAAAAATCAACCTTACAAATGTTTTTTTAGATGTTCCATATTCTTACTTTATTTGTGGTATTCTGTCATGTACTAAGAGATAAAGTGAATTTCTACTGTTGAGTTCCTATCCTCATTGTACTTTCTGCAAGTTTTGTGAGTACACAGAATATATTCTGAGTAAATACACAGCATATATTTTTTAATACTGCCTTCTACAGGAAATTCATTCTGATTCAGTAATTTAAATAGTCTCTTTAAGGAACTGTTCTTGTTTGGATAAATGGTCAGACTTTTAGTTTTCTCCTCCCATGTGCCCCAGCTCCTCTTGATGATGATGTCTGGATATTGGGAGGGGAGTGGTTTTACGATCTGGCTGTGGGAAGAAAATACTTGGATAGTTCTCAGATCCTTGGGGCTCCATGGCAAGACCCTCTGTCTACCTGGATCCTGGGCACCTTGCTGGCCTTGATGCTAAAGTCCTTGGCTGGTGAACACTAGGGGTCCTTTCCCGCTGGTTCTGCCCCTCAGAGAAACCCCTGAGTTCTGCCTGTGACTCATTCATTACCAACCTGGGGTTGCCTTATAGATTTGGCTTCTCTCTCCCCCATCAGCTTTCCAGCCAGTGTCTGAATTATGGTCGGACTCTATGTCCCTTCCTCATTGTGAGAATCAAGGGCAGCTCAGAGTAGCAGCTCAGGATCTCTCTTCATTTATTAGACTATACTGCTGCTCCATCCCTGCTTTGCCCCTTGTTATGTGTGGGGGCACAGTTCACAGTGTGCTGCTCCTGTGGGAAATGGGACAAAAGCTCCTTGGCTCTCTGCTTTCTCTCAGTCCCTCATTGGGTCTTCTCTGTGGACTCTGATCCAGATAAGAGAAGTCAGGAGACAAATGTTTCAACTGCAACTCCACCTTCATCACATGGTCCTCTAGGGCTAGAAGGTTGATTTTGCCTCTACCTCTACTTCTTCAGCTTTGATGTGCAGGTGAATCACCTGGGGATTATGTTGAAATGCAGACTCTAATTCAGGTGTTGGGTGAGGCCTGACAGTCTGCTTTTCCACCAAGCTCCCTGGCAAGGCTGATATTGCAATACACGGATCATACTTTGAGTAGGAAGTTGCTACAACATTCCTTTTTACTCCTGAGAGGCACCCTCCCTTCCCCTTCTCCTGGCTCTAGTGACAGAATGGCTGCTGGGGAATGTGATTTATAGGGACAAGGGATTAAAATACAGAAATAAATATACACAGCTAGCATTGTCCCTACATGATATCAATATAATCATCATATCACCCCTTGTGTATAGTTATTATATGTAAAACAGACAAAGAAAACTTAGGTTCGAATAGGTTAAGCATTTGCCCAAAGTCACGACAGGTCACACCACATTCCTCCTGTTCTTGTTACTCCTTTTCATCTGCCTCATGCAACCATTGTCAAAAGAAGAGTATGATGTTTATTTTTAACCATCCATTTCTTATTTTACTAATTTCCACACGTATATAGAAATATAAGGAATCATAGGATTAAATGCCTCCATACATTCTACTAGTTAACATTTCTTTCCTCCACCTTCCCAACTTCTCCTCCTCTCCCCAACCCTCCTCCCCTCCACCCTCCTCTTGCTCACACAGAATATAATTCTATAAAAATTATAACATCCAGTTCATATTCAAATTTATTTTCAAGAATGTCTTTTATAGCTTCCATGCCCTCTACCCTGAATGACAATCATATCTTTTTGAAACAACCCACCATCTACATTTAAATTTACATTTTTTTGTATTTTTGTATAAAGTACTCTCATACTTTAGTTTTACTCTTTTATTTATGAATTCTGAACACTTCTAAATTAAAAGACTGGTGTAAGTACTTTGGCACTGTGTAACATGAACACTATAACAGTGGTTGTGTCATTTTGTTACTTTGTGTCCCCAGGTGGTGACCATTAGCATTAGCTAGGATGCAGGTTCAGTCACAAGCCTGTGGCTCTGCCTACCCCTGCCCCTGTCTGATCTAGGGCACCCCTGCCATTTGGCTCCACCACCCCAGGGCCAGTCTGCTGAGCCAGCACGTTACACAGACCTTAGTCCCTTATACTTTCATCAGGCATGGTTATGTGTATTTGCCGTCTATGAGCACTATATTAACAGAAAATAATTAAATCATAATTATTAACTTTCCTAGGGTAAATCATTACCCACACCCTGGTAACTCAAATATTTTCTCTCCTTTTGCGTATATTTATAGGATTTAAGAGACCACAGCAGCTGTACAGTTACATGGTTAATCACTTAAAGCCTCTTTTTGACCATTCCCTTTATAAACATAGTTTAATGGACTTTCTAAGGGAAACAGTGGAAAGTGTTTCTTCTCCTCTTGTCTACCAATATTCTTCTGGGTCTTAAGAAAATAACATATTATTTTGAGCTTTCTAAAGTGGGCAGCCTACTCCAAAGAACAATAGTTCTGTACAAATAAAGTTGTTTAAACAAATTAAGTGTGAGGGATCCCTTTCAAAACAAGTAGGAACTCAGTAACAGTATTTGAGAAAACAAGACTATACAATTCACAGGCTCTCTTCATTCATGTCATATTGTTTACCCTTTAGAAATCATACTTTTTTCTGTTTCCCAGAGAGTTTAAACACTTCACAATTCGATGATGTGCAGATGTATAGTTAAATTGTATTGTTCCCAAGGAGTTCTCCTTCCTCCTTCTCTTGCTCATTTTTCTTCTCTGGTAGACTATGTATTTCAGATATTTTATATTAGTTTTCTTTGTTCCTCCTCAAAAACATACTTTATAAATATTATATTTAATATATATATTTATATATACACATATATTTAAAAACCAGGATGATTTAGCCTCCAGTGTAGAAATCGTATTTTGTTATTTTCAATAGTTTCTTTCCATACCCTAGTATATATGAAGAATGGAACCCTAAAAGAAAATAACAATTATCACTACTCACTTTCTAATTGTAAAGAGCATATATGTTCCCCATTTTTGATAATCTAATATATATGCGTAGCCTTTTCTGGGCACTTTGAGGAAGAGAAAATGGTATAATACAGGGTCTGTAACATTAAGAAATATGAAATACTAAAAATGTCTTCCTTCCACTAACTGTTTTTATCAAGAGGTGGTAGTACTATATCTTGGCTCTAGAAATAGACCCAACTTTGAATCTCCTACCAACTGTTTAGCTCACTGATTGCTCCACTTTCTTGCTACACCCACATGCTCTTATTTGTCAAGAGTTTTAGCACCAGGCTCATTCTCACTTTTCTGGTCTTCCCTTTCAAAGACTTCAATATACACATAGGGACCTTTCCCACCTTGGCTTCAAGGTTCACTGGTCTCTTGCTCTGCAATGACATTGTCTTCAATCTGCCTTGCTAGAACCCAATATGGATAGATGAGTAGAATTCTGACCAATCTCTCTCTGTCTGCTCCTGGACTACTACTATCTTTACTCCTTGTTACTTCATCTCCCTGGTATTTGACCTCAAAAACCCATCAACACCCTGGAGTTTCTGATTTGCACTCTCTTGGCTTCCATCCTACCTCCCTGATCTCTCCTAAGTTTCCTTTGCTGTTTTTTCTTCTTCTTGACCTTATAATTTTGGAGGCTACAAGCCTCAGTTTATCAATATTTTCTCCTTTGGTAATCTTGTCTAAATCCCTAACTTCAAAACCATATACATTGATTATGCCAAAATATGTACCATCAACTCAGATCTCTCTTGAACTCCAAGTTCATAATGCCTACTTGGCATTTTAACTCTGCTGTCTAATAATCACCTCAAGCTTAGTATGTCCAAAACCAAAGAGTTTTCCTGCAAAGATCTCCATCACAACGTTTTCCATCTCTACTTCAAGCAACTCCATCCTACCAGCGGCTCAGTCTAAAATCTTGGAATCATCTTGACTTCTCTTTCTCTTATACCCTACATCCAATTCAGCATCCACCTCCACTGCTATGATCTGGTCTGAGCAACATCTTTCATCTGGACTTCTGCAATAGCCTGGTAAAAGATCTCTGAATCTACCATTGCTTCCCTACAGTCTATTTTTTGACCAGAAGCTAGAGAGATTTATGTGAAAAACAAGTCAGATTTTGAGTCTTCTGCTCAGCCTTGTATTATGTTCTCATTTCACTAAGAATAAAAGCCAAATTTCTTACAATATATTCTTTATGCAAGACCCTACTTGATCTAGCTTCTTTTATTCACTCTGCTCTAGCCACACTGACCTCTTTGTTCCTTTGATGCTCCATGTATACTCATAGGGCCTCTGCTTAGCTCTTTCTGGAGTGCTCTTCTCCAAGAGTTCCACTTAGCTAACTTGCTTAACATTTGATCTTTGCTAAACCTCATCTTTTCATTGAGGCTTGTTCTGACTGACCAGTTAAATATTACAATTTGCTCCCCATTCCATATCAAAAATGACATCAGGGTGGAGAGTTGCTTGGTCCAGGTGGGGAGAAGGCCCTAGAAACCTTGGGCACAGAGAAGTTGGCCTCTGAGGGCATGGCTAGAGCGATGGCCAAATATGTGAAGACTGAAAAGTACACCATCTTCTCAGAAGCAGTGAATGAGGATGAGATGGCTGAGAAGCCTGTTGGTGAAGAAATGGAAGTGGCAGAAAAAAAAGGAAGGGATAGATGAAAGGGGGAAGCAGGTCCCAGGCCCCTCACTGTGGATCTCCACATGACTCCCTCCCAGAGGCCATTTAGCTTGAGTGCTCAGGCTGACCAGGACTTCCCCCACGTGGAGCACCAAGTTTTGGCAGTAGTACCTGGAGCAGAGGAACCATATCATTTAGAACATCCCTGACTTATGGGTCACTGCTCTTTGAAACTACCTGCAAACTACCTATGTCTGCAGAGAATAGAGACCTAGGTGTGAAAATGTTAAAATACTTAACCAATCTGGAGGTGGAGGAATTCAGACACCGTAGGACAAGTTGCAAGTTCAAGTTTTTCTTTCAGAGAATTGCCTTCCTCAGAAACAAGCTGATTATCAAAGTGTAGAGAGATCAAATCCTCCAGGCAAGTGGAATCTCCTTCCACTCTGATTATATGGCACTTGAACCACAGCCCTTCATTCAAGGGAACCAAGATGTTATCTGCAGCTTCTTTTCCTGGTTTTCAGACCGCAGCCATCCAGAATGTGACATATTGCTGACATTATCAAAGAAGATCTGTGGCCAAATCCACTGCAATATTACCTGTGGCATGAAGGGGACTACAGATCCGGACATCACCAGATAAAAGCTACTAGATAACCCCAGGCCCTTTGGGTTCCAGTATGATTAACCTTTGCCCCTGGGATTACTCCCACAAAAGGTCTCTTACCACCTCCTCCTGGACAACAGTAATTGACATGGTTTTTACTTTGTGCTGATTTTTATATACCCTACATCTTCTAAACTTTCCTTTTTTTTCCCCCTGCCTCAAGATTGAGACCTTCATGGTTGTGCTGCTCCATTTCCACATGCTGTTCATGCTATTCTGCATAATATCACATCATTCCTGAACATAGCTCACACCCTTCTAAGCCAAACAAAAGATGCTGCAGATTGCACTGCTCCTACCTGCCCTATTTTGATCCCATTTGTTCCCAAGGTTTCTGGTCCGGCTACTGCTATCTGGATTTCTGTGTCTAGGAGCCTACTCTACGCACCCTTCTCTGCATTCAGCAGTGTAGAATGTGGCCTATGGATAGTTGCTAGGCATTAATGAGGTCAAGAGAGAGCAGCAGTGGCTACTTGGTCTGTGATTTATGTGACTCCTCTGTTTTTTTCTATTTGTCTAGTTACCTATTGCTGCCTGCTACTGGCTATCTCCATCTTCTTGGGCTGCTGCCTACTGGATAAATAAATTCTACACCATTGTTAGCTCCACTGTCTGGTTTCTGGTAAACAAGGATCTCTAAAACAGGTGATAGACTGATATTTTTCTGACAGCACACGAAGACCCTTCCATTCCTCTTCCAAAAGGCTTCTCAATTCCTTACTTCCATCACCAACCACCTTCATCACCCAGAAACCCTACTTACTGTCAGGGCTGTGGCTGGCTGAGGCGACAAGTGAGACCCTATTCTCAGGTCAAGGGTAATGATGGTATTCTTGCCAAATACCAGACTTTCTCAGACCCAATCAGTGAATTTATACAAAATCTAGGTACCTTTACTTGCTTCCCCTTCTCAATTTGAAAATGATTAAGTGCCAGACATTCCAGGGCAGATATATACTTTATTTTCAATGTCTCCCATCTCTTTCTTTTTTTAAAAGGTGGTAGCTCAAAAACACCTCCAAAAACTAGATTTTTTTTTGGTTCAACTTAGCTCGCTTTATCATTTCCAGAGGCAAAGAGGTTGTCCTGTTAAGCAGACTGCTAGAGATCTTATGCTCAGTCTGCTTTCTTCCCAGCTTCTCAATCTCCTTGAGCGATGCCTAGAAAGTTAAAGACATACAGATCTAGATTGAATGAAAGGTGATTTCTAGTTCAGTTAAGCTGGAAGAATTAAAGAAACTGTGGTGGATAGGTATTGTAATCAGGGGAAACTGAACAAAAGGCCAGAGGTGAAGCAGAAATAAGCCATGGAAAAATTGGGCCTAGAAATAAGACTGGGTTGGCTGGCAGCCTGCAGGAAGGGGCATCTACTCTGTTAGTGGTGCTGGGAGGAGAAACAATTTTCTCAGAATTGAGGTGGAAAAAATGAAGGTGGGTGGAGTGTTAAATATGTAACCCAGAGAAGAATTTTGTGAAGAAATACAAACAACATATCTTCGGGTGTTTTCACGTGGCCTTGTTTATGTAGAAGATTAATATTGTGCCCTCAATTTTTTACTAAAATCCTATTACTTTTTATGTTTCTGCTTACTGGGAATATTGAGTTATATAAATTTGGTTTTAGTTGGGGATATTTGGAAGAATATCAATCTTTTCTGTACAATATAGATTT
Organism: Erethizon dorsatum; assembly: GCA_028451465.1. Classification (NCBI taxonomy): domain Eukaryota; kingdom Metazoa; phylum Chordata; class Mammalia; order Rodentia; family Erethizontidae; genus Erethizon; species Erethizon dorsatum. The sequence goes on from CM051824.1 coordinate 42,342,939, forward strand.
ATGTGAACATTCAGTTTCTCATTCATTTTTGTTAAAACTATATGCTAAAAAATTAAATTTGGATAACTTCATCTTGTCAGGCTCTGAAGACTAGAAATTGTCTTCATGAAAAAATAACCTAAAAAGGTCACACAGGTTGATAGTCTCATTGGTAATCAGCACTGAAAACAGCTTAGTCATTGATATTTCTTTCCTAAGTAGTCTAAATAAGCACTGTGAAATTGCTCTGTAAAATTTTATGTGTACCATTGCCACATTTGTCTGTCTTTATTGCATTGTGGTGAAATAAAAGATTGCCATTCTTAACAAAACAAAAAAAAGCTAAAGAAGAAGGAGGAGGAGTAAGAGGAGGAAAAGAGGAAGAGGAGGACGGAGAGGAGGAGGAGGAGGAGAAAAATAACTATGGGTAAAAAGTACACAGCTCATTCACTATTCACTCTCTGCTGGTGGGAAAGTAACCTGGTACAAATACTTCAGAAAACTGTTCGGCAGTATGTATGCACACTGACTAATCCAGCTCTGAGAATATATTCAACAGAAATGCACATGCACATTTACCTAACGACATGGATAAAGTTTTTATAACAGCACAATTTTATTTATTTAGCAGTACAGGAGACTGAACTCAGGGAGCACTGAGCTAAATTCTTGGCCCTTTTTATTTTTCTCATTTCAAGATAGGGTTTCACTAAGTTGTCCAGGCTGGTCTTGAACTTGCAGTCCACTTGCCTCAGCTTCCCAAGTAGCTGGGATTATAGGTATGCATCGGTCTGCCAAGAAACAGCAAAATTTTAATACTGGACCTTGGGAGCTTCCCCAGTGTACATCAGTTACAGAAAAACAAAACAAAACAAAACAAAAAAACCTTAAGTTTTAAAATATTCACAGAATGGAATGCTGAGTGCTGTGAGAAATAAAGAACTACGCCTATATAGAACAGTAATATAAATCAATTTCACAAATATGATGTTGTATATAAGAAGACAAAAGTACATGCTGTGTAATTCCATTAATTTATGGTAGTAGAAGTCAGAATAATGGCTACCACCATGAATGGTGGTATTGTACATGCCTGTTAACCCAGCGGTCTGGGAAACTGAGGCAGGAGGATCACAAGTTCAAGACCAGCCTGTGCAATTTAAGGAGACCATCTCAAAATAAAAAACAAAAATGGGCTAGGGATGTAGCTTAGTGCTAATGCCCTGTGTTCAATCCCCATTACCCACCCACCCCCAAAGAAACAGTGAACGATCTGAAATTTACCTACTTGCAAATTAATAAATTAGGCTCCCTAGTTAATGGATGTTGGATTGGTGACAAAGGATCTTATAACTGAACATGCAGTGTCAGTATTTGTGCCAGTTTCCTGGGCGTTAATTTCACACGGCAACATGAAGAAAGCCAGGTGACACTTGTATACATAAAGAACAGTATGGAGAAGATCCATGAGTTTAGGAACTTGAATCTTTTATAATGGGCAGTAAGCGTGCCCACACTTACTTTTGAAGGAAACATTATCTTTATTATACTGAGTAGTAAGTAAACCCATCCCTTTTTCCCATGAGACACATAATCTATTTTGCAAGTCTATAAGCAAACCTGCTTTTTGCTCTGGAGGAAAACACTATCTTTAAAGAGTGTTCACACACATTATTGAAAAGATATTGTAAACACTGGCAGTCAATGCCTTTACTCACGAGATGTGCAAAAACGGGAGACACATGGAGGGCTGTCTCCCAGTGTTTACTTTTGGGGTGGTAGGTATGGACTGACTGGAAGGGAATGAAAGGGGGTGGTAGATTCAGAAGGGCTGGTGATATTTTGTGTCTTGGTCTGAGTATTGGATACATGAGTGTATTCAATTTGTGAAATTCCACTGAATTGTACACTTGGGAAGCTTTTGTCTATATGTATATTATACTTTAGTAGGTAAAGTAAGCAAAGAAGTCAAAACAAAATCAAAATAACTCATTTTTCTAAAAACTTTATGCTAGACTTAAATTTAAAATTATGTTTCATGGGGCCGGTGAGATGGCTCAGCAGCACAAGCGCCTGCCTGGCAAACACGAGCTCCTGAGTTTGACTCCCAGTACCCACGTAAAGGAAAAAAAGGGACCGGTGATTTCGCTCAGCGGCGCAAGCACTTGCTGGCAAGCATGAGGTCCTGAGGTCGACTCCTGGTACCCACATTAAAAAAAAAAAATTATGTTTCAGATCTCTTTCTCCAAGGCCAAGAATCTACACATAAGCATTCTAATAGGATCATTTACTATGTCACATTCAAATGGCTAAAATCTATTTTCTAAGAATAAAAACACTCAATTTTCTATGCATAAATCATCAACTTTTAGTATTTGTAGTGATCTGCTCATTTCATTGTAAATAGTTCACTAATAATGGCTTGTGGTAGTTCATTTTCCAAGTTCAGTTCTTACAGCCAAACCCTAAAATACACAATTTAGTTTTGTAGTTCAGGAAAGATAATACTACGCTGTAGACCGGTCCCATTATACACTTGCTTTTTAAAATATTCTTTATTTCAAAGTTTCATCTTTTGGGGCCTCTCTCTTTGAGGTATAAATATTTCACTTGATAATTAAGAGTTAAAAACAATTCCAAACCACACCTTTGGAACATGCCATAGAAGACAGCAGTATTAATAGCAACAAATCTCCTATAGTATGAAATCATTTGGTTTGGCTTATTTGAGCAAAATCTTTCTATATACAGCAAGGTATCTAGGGGATATTAAGGATAATTCAGTGTTGAAAATGCAGTAGGGTTTTTTTTTTAACATAAAGGATTAAAAAACAATAATGTATAAGATTGACTAACTGCCTTCGAAACATAAGGTAGACTTAATTATCTAGCTTTTGTACAGCTCCTACTACCAATTCATGTCACACATGATAATTTTAAATGGCATCTACATACACAGCTTTGCCGCCTGTTTCCCAATGGCAAATGTTTTTCTTTGCTTTTGGTAGTGATCAGCATAAGAGACAGAGGATACTTTGATTTACATAAAGGGTCAAAAACACAAATTTAGTCTGTTTCACCAAAATTGATGAGGATGGGGTAAGTGGTGAGATTTTTACATTTAGCATCAAACTAGTGCATAAAATAATAGAAAGTGCACTGAGCTACAAATCAGGTAACCTGGATTCTAGGGGGCTCTGCCATAAACGAGGCATCCACTTGAGCAAACCACTTAATCCCAAGGACATAGTTTTCCTCATCTTTTTAATTAAAGGCTTGAAACATGATGTCCTCTAAAGATTTACCTACCCTTAAATATAAGCTTTCCACCAGGTTCTGAGGCCTTCTCTGGCTCTCTCTGTTCTGTTCCTAGATGACCTCACCCACGGGCAGAGCTTCTGCCTTTACCTCTGAGACAAGGACTCTTAAAATGGGATCTGACCCTTACTCCAGAGGGGCTCTGACGTGTCTACGTGCACAATGTTTCCAGAATTGCTCCCTTTCAGTATCTATTTTCACCTTAATTATCTCCAATCTACATTACTGGAAATCTTCACATTGCTCTTCCTGAATCTTGTATCTCTTTTCCCATCATCCATACTATTGACAAAGTGATCAGGTACCTTTTGTTCATATTTCCTTCTGAAAACAAAAATGCCTACAGTTACAACCAAGCTCCCGCCTGACATTCTGGCCAAGAGTCAAATCACAGTGAACTCCTTTCAAGTTCTACTCAAAAGCCATCTGTTCTAAATAACTTTCCCCAAAGCCCCCTACCTCTTACCGCATACACTGTAGTATTTATTCCATACAAATTTATATTGAAGTTCATTCTTTATATATGATAGTAGTTTATATTTTTGTCACTCAGTTCTAAGTTCTTTAAGGCTCTTTTAAAAATTTCATTTTGAGACAGGGGTTCTCTAAGTTACCCAGGCTGCCTCAAACTTATGATCCAAAGTGGCTGGAATTACAGGTGCCACCACATCTGGCAAGATCATGATTTAGTTATCTTCTTTAAGACACAATTCCTATTCTCAGACAGCACTGAGTCTAGCACAGAAGATAGGAAATTAATCTACAGTGTGAGAAATGCTAAAATAAGTGCAAGAATAGGGTGCACTGGGTCCACATAAAAGAAACATTTCCTACACCTAAAACTTGAGAGCTGTCAGGGAAATCTTCATTTCAGAGGTGGCTTTTAAATTCCATTCTAGACACTAAGGTAGACTGTAAGCTTCAGAGCAGGGAGATATCTTTTTATCTGTGCATCCCTAGGGCACAGTGTTGTGTCTGGCATAAAATAGATATTCCAAAATTACTTACTGGGTGTATCAATAAAAGATGCCCTAGTCCATTTTAGCTATAAAAGTGTACAATAGGAAGACTAGTCTTTTGAATCTTAGTTATCATATGGTCAATAAATATTAATTGGTTAATGAAAACCTAATAATGGGCCAGTGAGATAGCTCAGCGGCACAAGCACCTGCCCGGCAAGCATGAGGTCCTGAGTTCGACTCCTGGTACCCACATAAAGGAAAAAAAAAAGGGCCGGTGATATTGCTCAGTGGCACAAGTGCCTGCTGGCAAGCGCGAGGTCCTGAGGTCGACTCCTGGTACCCACATTAAAAAAAAAAGAAAGAAAACCTAATAAAAAAGTTCATAACATACTTTTTGTCTTAGGATTTAGATAAATGTTAATGGACATGGTTCCCAAATAATTCCGAAGGAAGAAGAGGCAGAGCAGAGACTTTGATCAAATCCTTACAAGTATGTTAGTTCTAACTCTCAGAAAGGAGGTTATGTGGATAGATGATTTGTTCCGCAATTACTGACCCAAATTGTTTGCAGATGTCACTTTTACTCTTTAATTCTAAAATAATATAAGTTAAAAGAATGGCCGCCATCAAGCAATCAAATAACCAATGCTGGAGAGGCTGCCGGGGAAAAAGAAACCCTTCTACATTGTCGGTGTGACTGTAAGCTAATACGACCACTATGGAAATCAGTATGGAGATTCCTCAAAAAACTAAAACTAGAAATTCCACTTCCCAGCTATCCCCCTTCTAAGTATCTTCTCAAAAGACTCAACAACATCACATTATGGTGATACATGCATGCCCATATTTATAGCAGCACATTCATAATAGCTAAATCTTAGAAGCAGCCTATGTGTCTAGCAACTGATGAATGGATAAAGAAAATGTGGTATTTATACACAATGGGGTGCTACTCTGCCATAAAGAAAAATAAACGAGTCATTTGTAGGAAAATGGACGTGTTATAAGGGTTCTGGGGTGCTGTGCTCTTCTAAGGGACCCTTTTCAGGGTCTTGTTGTCCTGAACAAAGAATTGGACAAGAAATGAAGTAGTGAGGTTTCACATTTATTAAAGGTAAGCAAAGAAGGGAAAAGAAATGTGCTCTGCAGAATGAGTGTGGGGGGCTAGGGATGTAGCTCAGTGGTAGAGTGCTTGCCTAGAATGAGAATGGGCCAATTAGAAAAAGAAATATGCTCTGCAGAGTGCAGAAGGAGCCACTGAGAAAGAATGTGGTGGCCACAAGGCCAATGGCTGCAGTCTTTCATATCCTCCACTCCTTAGGCTAATAGATTTAGGCCATCTTATCAAAAACCTGCTTGATTTCTTAGAGTTAAAGACAGAACTTTCTGATTGGCCCAAGGTGCAGGGCTTGGGACTCTTTTTCCAAGCATGTGTTCTGGATTTCCATATTTGACAGGTCACACCCACTTGCCCAGCAGGCCAGCCACACCCTAACCTCCTGCCTCAGATGCCCCTTCAGACCATAATGTCAAGTGAAATAAATCAGACACAAAAGCTTAAATATTGCATGGTTTCTCTTATATGGAAACCTAAATTGTAAATAAAGAGCAAATAAAAGATAGGTAATAGGAACTAGGGAGATAGATCTTTCTCAAATGGGAAAGAAATCAAAAGATGGAGGTAGGGGGTAGGGAAAGGAGATGAAAAAAGGAATTAAGATGTGTTCTGTACAGGTACTTCCACAAGGAATGTAAACATTATGTACTGCAAACATATACTAATAAAAATGTTTTAAAAATAAAAACACCAAGCTTTCCAGTCTTTCACAATAGGCTATAATAATAACAACTATCATTTACAGAAGCCTTCTTTTATGCTAAACACTTTATGAGTGTTATTCTCTTAATTTTTCACGCAGCTCTATAAGATATACCTGACCTCATTTTTTCAGATAAGGAAAGACACTCAGCTGAGGGTTACTTGTGGTCCAGTCACCCAAGTAGGCAGGGCTAAAGCCCAAATTCAAGTTGATCTGACTCCAGAGTCTGACAACTATATGAAGAGAGAAATATTATCTGTGGTTTTACAGTAGAAAATTATTAACCAAAATAATAATTGGCTTAGATATTTTTGCCAGCTGTATACAATTTTCTTAGCACATAAAACATTTATTAATTTTGGTATTCATTAATGAAAATTATGACAAAGGGTGAATGCAAAATCTGAAGTATAATACTAATAATATGCAACCATTAATATTTTTTATTTAAATATTACAACATATTACAATGTACTTTCATCTGAGATCTGGATACCACCCACAAATGAATGTAAGATACAATAGCACTTAGGCATATAGGTAGTTAAAACCACCTTGATAAAGGAACCATCAAAGCTAAAACATATTTTGAGATATTCAGTGGCTTGACTGAGCCTTCTGCTTTAATTCCAGATGTCTTCCAAATGCACTTTATCCAGGAAGAGGAAATAGCAAAGAGATCTTTTCAGTGGGGAAGAGATTATGTCACTGTCTAGAAATCTCCTTTGATAAACTTGGCACCTCAGCAATGGCAGGCTAGAGGAAGAATGCATACCCAAGCAACACATGTGTGATTCTAGAGACAAAATGGAAAGAAAAGGATACACTTCAAATTTGAGGCCAGCCTGGGCTACATAGTGAGTTCAAGGCCAGCTTAAACCACAGAGCAAGACCCTGTCTCAAAAAGCCAAGAAAAAATTTTTTTTTTACTTGGTCCAAGCTTTGTCTAAAGAGCCAGTTTCTTTCTCTCTCTTATTTTTCCTTTCTTAAATAAACTTTGCCATTGCTCTTTGCTCATTTCATTCAGTTTTTGTTCAAGGTGAGAAGAAGCTAGAATCTGACTCCAGAAGGAAAGGCGAGCTATCCAGAACCTGGTAACATTTACTTGGTGAGTCACTTTTTAGAAATAATCTATCAGACTTCCATGAAGATGGCAGAGTAGTAAACAGCAGAGAAATAGCCTCTCTGAGATTTGGTGTCCAGACACTGGAATATAGCAACATGAGGAAGAGGAGGGATGTGAGTCCCTGGGACCCAGCAAGGATCTGAAGTAAGAATTGAAGCCCACAAGGAGAGCAAAGAGAGAGACCTCAACACAGAAGAAGGAGATGGCAAGCGGTGCTTTCTCCCTGAGCCTGGACTCACTGCATAGGAGGGGCAGCTAGAACCTGCGGGCACATGGAGACTACTGGTGACCCCGGAGGCCTCTAGGGAGAAACGCACCAGTGGAACAGAGCAGTGGATGCAGCAGAATGTGGTAGCTAGTGAGTTCTTCAGGTTCAGACATTCCCCAGGAGAGGGAGATTGGCCAGTAGCTATCCTGGAGAGGCTCAGAACTCAGAGCAGCTTCAGAGTGGCTCCATCTAGCGGATCCCAGTGTCAGGATGAGGCAGAACTGAGTTAAGTTGGCAGGAGGTTAAAACGGAGCTGAATTCACGCTGGTAGGGAGTCAAGTTCAAGCCAGCAGGAAGCACATGGAGTGCTACAGCTGAACAAATTGGGTTCTAGCCTCACAGCCAGAAACAAGCCTGAACTTCAGTAGAACTAAAGGTGCAGGCTTGCTAAGATTATCCACTACACTGCCATAAATCTATTACTGGCTTGTTGGGAACAATCAACATGGATCTGGGCTTTGTCTTCCCACTCTGTCTACCAGTTACAACAGAGAAACGCTTTGCAGTGGACATTTTCTTTTCCTTTTTATTTTGTTTTTGTTTTGTTCTGTTCTCCTTTTTTCTTGACTGTTATTGTTTTTATATGAGCGTGAACATTGTTTCCATTTTTGTTGCTGCTCTGTTCTGTTCTTGTCTTTATTTCTTCCTTCTCTCTTTCCCTCCTGTCTTCTTCACCAGTTCCCCAAAGTTTGTGTAATCTTCCTTTGCCCTCCAGCCTTGCTTCTAATCTCATTGTCTTCTTCTATTTCTCTATATTTTCCCCTACCCCCTTTTAAATTTTCTCCCCCAAGGGTAAAACTGCTATATTGAGGGCATATTTACTGTATACAATTTTCTGGTTTGTTTTAGAATTTGTTATATAACCACAGATATAGTTCATAGAGTTAAAGGTGGCAAACTAATAGCTATCACAGTTTGTCATTCTCTAGGCTGTGTTTGATGCTATTGTTATTCCTGACTATACTACTTTAGCCAAGGTGACATAAATGTTCTAATCAGTTGTTCTTTCTGGTACGCCAAGACTGAGGTTGCCTAAGGGTCATAAACAGTAAGATAGACCAGTGTCAGGGAACCAGGGGTTAGGCCAAATAGGCAGCACCTTCTCATCCCTAATAAATTGAAAAGGTAGGACCTTGCAACAGACTCAAAACCCAAAAGCCAGCTACACCCGGAAGATATCTCTGAGTAGTCATTCCTAAGGGTTCTCAATACTAGCAATAAAGATACCTGCCATAAGCAATTTACAAGTAATAACCCAGGAATTAAACTAAAAAAAAAATAGAAAACAAGAAGACACAAGTAAGATTAACCCCAGACTTCCAGCTCACTAAAGGTGAACCCAGGGAGCAATGAGGTGGGACAATTCAAAAGCCACCCACCTGGACTTTCTGAAGTGGTAACAATGAAAGTAACAAAGCAGATAAATGAGGCTCTAGAAAAAAATCAAATCAGAAATAATTTTTCAGATAACTACAGAGATGGTGACCCTAAATGAAACACATGATTAACGACTCTAGAGCAGATACAGATTTAAAAAAAAAAAAAATAGAAGACCTTAGGAAAATGATGGAAAACATGAATGCCCAACATAGGAAAGAAACGGAATACATGAAACAGATTCAAACAGATATCCAGCAGATTAAAAATTCCATTGGAAGTATATGCAGCAGAATGAGCCAATGTGAGGACAGAATATCAGATATGGAAGACAGGATTGTGGTTAGCGATCATGAAAACAAAAATTTCCTAAAAATAGCAAGAGACCACAAGATATCAATTCAGCAGCTGCTACAAGATGCAAAGATAACATAAGACTGATCGGTGTCAATGAAAAAGCAGGAGATAGCACAAATGATATAAAAACCCTGTTCACATAAATAAGGCATAAAACTTCCTAAGCATGGAAAAAGAATTTGACATACAGATAAGTGAGGCATATAGAACTCCAATTAGGCATGATCAAAAAAAATCTACACCAAGGCATATAATAGTCAAGATTCCAGAAATTCAACATAAGAACAGAATATTAAAAGAGAAAAGAAACAAATCACCTGTAAAGGAAAGCCCATCAAAATCACAGCAGACTTCTCAATACAAACCCTCAAGTCAAAGAGAGCTTGGAGTGAAATATTTCAAGCCCTAAAAGAAAACAACCTCCAACCCAGATTGATGTACCCTACAAAACTATCTTTCCAAATTGATGGGGAAATACGATACTTCCATGAAAAGGAAAACCTGAAGAGGGCCGGTGATATGGCTCAGCGGCATAAGTGCCTGCCTGGCAAGTGCGAGGTCCTGAGTTCGACTCCTGGTACCCGCATATAAAAAAAAAAGAAAGAAAATCTGAAGAAATTCATGACCACCAAACCAGCACTCCAAACTGTTCTGAAGGACACCCTAGAAAGAGGTAACGAGGACCACAACTCCATGAATCACAGCAAAATGAATCCACCAGGCAAGGCTAGTAATTAAACAGAAGGGGAAAAAAGGGAACCAACAACAGGAAACTAACATGACAAGGATAAATCAATACCTATCAGTTATAAGCATCCATGTCAATGGTCTCAATTCACCAATCAAAAGAAACAGACTGTCAGAAAGGATCAAGAAGCAAGTTCCAACTACATATTGCATACACGAAACACATTTAATTCAAAAAGAAATTCATAGACTGAAAGTCAAAGGATGGAAAACAATACTCCATGTGACAGCCACCCAGAAAAAAACAAGGGTAGCTATTCTATTTGCAGACAAAGTGGATTTTAAGCCAAGACTGATGAAGAGAGACAAAAAAAGTCACTACATCCTGGTAAAGGGAACAATCCAAGAGGAAGAGATAACAATCATCAATATATATGCACCAAATACCAGCACACCCAACTATATAAAACAAATATTAACAGGTATGAAAAATCAAATAAACACTAACACAATTATAATGGGAGATCTCAAAACCCCACTGTCACAAATAGATCAACGAGACAAAAAAAAAAAAAAAAAAAAAAAAGAAAAACAAAGAACTATCAGAACTGAACCAAACTTTTGAACAAATGGACTTAGTAAATGTCTACAGAGTGTTCCACCCCACAACATCAGAATACAAATTCTTCTCAGCTGCACATGGGACATTCTCCAAAATAGATCACATACTAGCTCATAGAACATGCCTAAGTAAATGCAAAGGAAATGAAATTATCCCATGCATATTATCAGACCACAGTGCAATGAAATTGGAAATCAATGGCAAAAGAAATCACAAAAACTTCATAAACATATGGAAATTAAATAATACCCTCCTGAACAACCAATAGGTCATGGATGAAATTAAAGAAGATTTATACAGTTTCTACAATTAAACAATAATGCCAATACAACACAGTGGAACTTATGGGGTGCAATGAAAGCAGTCCTATGAGAGAAATTTATAGTGGTGAATTCCCATATCAGAAAAACAGAGCGAGCTCAAATAATGTTGAACCTCAAGATTCTAGAAAAAGAAGAGCAAGTCAAACCCAAAGCTCATATAAGGGAGGAAATTAAAAAGATCAGAGCAGAAATTAATGCAATGGAGACAAAAGAAACCACCAACAGAGTGAACAGACAACACATAGTGTGGGAAAAAAAATTTGCCAGCTGTTCCTCAAAGGACTAATATCTAGGATATATAAAGAACTGGAAAAAACCAAACCCCCCAAATTTAAAGACCCAATCCAAAAATGGACATCTGAAATGAACAGACACTTCGCAGATAAAGAAGTAGAAATGGCAGATAAATGTATGAAAAAATGTTTACACACTGGTCATTTGAGATATGCAAATTAAACCAATGCTGAGATTCCATCTCACTCCAGAAAGAATGGCTATTATCAAGAAATCAACAATAACAAATGCTGGCAGGGCTGTGGGGAAAAAGGAACCCTTCTCTGCTGTTGGTGGGAATGTATATTGGTGCAACCACTGTGGAAATCAGTGTGGAAATTCCTCAAAAAACTAAAACTAGAGGTTCCATTCAACCCAGCTATTCCCTTCTTGGCATCTTCCCAAAAGAATTAAAAGCATCATTCCACAGCAATATATGCACACCCATGTTTATAGCAGCACAGTTTATAATAGCTAAATCTTGGAAACAGCCCAAATGCCCATCAACCCATGAATGGATAAAGAAGATGTGGGGGTTTTTTTATATAATGGAGTACTACTCTGCCATAAAGAAGGATAAGCTTGAGACATTTCTAGTTAAATAGATGCACCTTGAGACCACACTCTTAAGTGAAATAAATTGGACACACATGTGTAAATACCACATTGTTTCTCTGGTGTGAGAAACTGAAAGTGTAAATAAGGACCAAAATGTATAATAAATATTGGGAAATGCAAAGAAAATCTTCAAATGAGAAGGGGAACAAAGGAGAGGTAGGAGAAAGGAAGGAACAGACCAGAAAAAAGAAATTAGAAGGAAAAAATGGAAACAAAGCTTTTGTAAATAAGGAGGGGAAGAGGGGTTGAAGGGAGGGAAGGAGAATGGGAAAAAAAGAAGAAGCAAGATATATCATATACAGGTACAAATTCCATATGATGAATTTATCATTATGTATATCTAAAATGTACCAATTTTTAAAAAAGAAAAAGAAAAGGATAAAATGGGAAAATCTCAAGAAGAAAGCACAAGGGGAAGAAAAAAGTACTTAGAGAGAAAATTTCAATGTTAGTGTCATATACCCAAAAGAACAGTGGTGTGAGACTAATAGAGAATGCTCCAGCTTGTCTCCTAATCTAATTATGGGACTTCTGGGGATAACTGCAACTGCCTTGTGCTTGGAATTTATTCATCACCATGGGAGGGAGGTGGTCTAGAGGGTCCTAGGTTTCTTTGCTTTTATAGCTTTGATTCTATCATGCTAGGGAGAACTATAAATACACAACCCTGGGGCTTTGCTATTATTTAGAAATATGGTTAGATTCAATAAAGTAGAAACAGATGGAAATCTTCCTAACTTGATAAAACATACCTTGTTTCCAAAGCGAACATCAGGCTTACTGGGACAGTATTAAAGGTATACCTACTCAATTGAGAAATAAATGGTGCTCACTTGTTACTGCTATTAATTAAGAGTACTGGACATTAGATAATACAATTAATAAAAGGTATAAACATTTATTTATAGATATAAATTTAGATAAGGAAATAAAACTATTATAATTTGTGATTGATATGGAAAATCTAAGATTCAACTGAAAAATTAGTATAAACAAAAAAATTTAGTAAGTAACACGATATAGAACAACTGTAGATATCAATAAATTTCAGATGTACAAATACAGAGAGCTAAAAAATAAAATAGAAGAAGACTCCATACTAATGGCAACGGGAAAAGATTACATATATCTATGAAAAAACTTCTAAAATGTGGCACATTTATGAATAAAATGTTAAAGCATTACTGAAAGACACAAAGACTTATGCAAAGGGAAAAGCATACCACTTTATTAGAGAGGAAGACTCACTCTCATGAAGCTAATTTATATTTATTGTAACTACAAGGCCAAAAATTGGGGAAAAGGAAGGGGGACAATTAAGCAATGTATACAGTATATATTAAAAAATAAAACAAGAATTTCAAGGAAATCTCCATAGACTAAAAATAGTGGTGGTGGGGGGGACACAATTCATAGCACTTCTTATAAAATAATATAAAGCTACAATAATTAAAAGTACTGTCCTAGCCAGATATGGTGGTGCATACTTGTAATCCCAGCACTTGGGAGGCTGAGGCAGGAGGATTGCCTCGAGTTCAAGGTCAGCCTGAACTACACAGCAAGACCCTGTCTCAAACAAAACAAAATAAATCAAAACAAAACAGTATTGTCCTGACACAAAAATAGACACATTAATCAATGGAACAGAATAGGGACTGTAGAAATAGACGCCACGTCATACAGAATTTGGTGTAAATAAACAGTATCTCAAATCAGTGAGGAAATGAAGAACAACTCAAATAACTGTCTTGAGAAAACTGAAGAGACAATTTTAAAAAGTATGATTTATGCCTTATGCTGTACACCAGGTAAGTTTCAAAGGGGCCAAGCTTTAAATTAAAAAATGCAATAGTGGAAATGTTAGAAGAAAACAAGGGAGATTCTCTTTATTAACCTAGAGCAGGAAGGTCTTCTTACTATTTAAAATTGAGAGACAAAGGAATAGAATGATAAATACAGCTATATGAAAAAAAATTTAAATCTACATTTTTTACAAAAAAAATTCCATAAAGCATCAAAAGAAAAATGACAAATTAGGAGAAGTATTATAACCTCATATCACAGACAAAGGGCTAATCTCTCTAAAACATAAATTCATATTAAGCAAATATATACAATGGTGAGAAAAGATATATAGTAAATGGATGCAGATTACTGATCCAGGGATTTGCCAAAGAAGGGTACTAACTGCAGACCTAAAACACCAAATATATGTTCATCCTACCATAATCTTATTTTCCATTTCAGTGGAGAAACCAATAACCACAATGACAAAAGGGGAAAAATGAGGAAGACAAGTCTTTGATGTCTCATAGGACATCAAGGATGGACAAGATTACTTTAGGATTTCTAAATTCTGGAAGGATATTTTATTTTCTAAGCCTAGTTGTTTTCATCCTGTTTGATGCTCTGTGGAAAAAAAATTGTAAGTGCTGCAGGCTGTAGTGACTACCTGTGCAAGTCTCTCCCTTAGTGGTCAGCAGGGGTTTGAAATTAACTCAAATGTTGCAAACCTGGCATTACTTTCAGCAAGCATGCAATACAGGCATGGCGTCTGAACTTTTATTGGGCATATTATAAATACATGGTTCATTGCTCCCACATGCTATTATTTCATCTGAAATGTTTTCATACTCCTAACAGCAACACATTTGATGAATAATCTGGCACTATTTCTTGAACTAGAACACAATTTGATCATACAAAAGAATATGACTACACCACTTTTCCTGACATAGATGAATCTCTTCCTCATAGAAGAAAAACAAACAAAAAACTCTACAAAGCTTTTTCTTTTTTTTCTTCTTCTTTTTTCAATCCCTACAGATGTTGATTTCAGATGAAAACAAAACAGTACCAAAAGAAGTCTGAGGGGAAGCTCAGGGTACACTAGAATCTTTTTTAGTAAATTGTTTCAAGTTAAGCCTACTTCTTGAGCACCTGAGTACATACTTCAGCACATTTTGTTTGTAGAAAGTTTTCAATATCACACTTAAGCCAGCTGGTAATTTTAGAACAGTCTGAGAACACACCTGTTGTAAGATTACTATTTCCATGGAAATTTGGATAAAGGTCAGGTGGTATATAATTTCCCAAGATGTGCTTAAACTAGAGATTAACTCAATTTACAGGAATTGAACTGACTTAATTAAAAATGTTTGTCAAGCCACGGCATTCATAAGCACCGGGGGAGAGGATGGGCACCCTGCTCCCATACTCCTTGCCTCACAGCTGAAAAGAAGACACTCTCTGGACCACCTCGTTGGCACTTGTTCTCCAGCTAGCCAAAGGAAAAAGGAAAAACTGCCACAAACAAGGGCTTCTGAATTAAAAGCAAAGACTTTAATAAGAAAACCAAGATGGTACAAACTCCCTTTGCCTGAATAGGAACAGAGATTCCTCCCTCTCAGCCTAAATGTCTTCTTTCTAAAATTGCTAAAGTACAACTGTACTAGATGCGTCACATGTCAAAGGTGAAAGGGACCTAATTTTGCAGCTTAAGCCACTAAAGCCAGAACAAAATAGTCAAGGTCAGACTGTCAGGTAATAATAGAAATCTGAGGTCTAGCCCCAGCTCTTCTGACTCCTGTGTTCCTCACCCATCTGCCAGACAGCTGTTACATCACCACAAAGTTGCTCATCTAAATTAAAGTCTGTAATGTAAGCCTCAGGCTCAGAAAATTTAACTTGTCTCAGGTATGATGAGGCAGGTGATGTGTTCTCAGGACAAATAAAAGTGGAAGAACTAAAAGCCAGAGAACAAAAGTACAGATGTCTTTAAGTGTGGTGCAGGAGCTGATCATAGAGACAACTTTTCCAAATTATTAGAAAAGCAAACATCTCTAGAATGGAGAAGAGTGAGTTCATCAGCCTACAGAGTCTAAGAAAAAGTGTTACGTTTTAGAAAAAGCGAATTTTCTTTTTGGATTCTCTGCTTGCCAAAAAAGGCTTCATTATAAAGCAGACTGATTTCTGCATAAAGTCTGTTTCCTACTCTAAATTAATAAGGTTAATATCTAGTTTATTCATTATTCTTTTTTTTTTTTTTTTGTGGGTACCGGGGGGACGACCTCAGGACCTCACGCGCCAACAGACACCCGTGCCGCTGAGCGATATCACCGGCCCCTTTTTCGTATGTGGGTTCCGGGAGTCGAACTCGGGCCTTCGCGCTTGCAAGGCAGGCGCTTAAGCCGCTGAGCCGTCTCACCGGCCCTATTCATTATTCTTTTAGGTGATTGTGACCTAAAGTTAGTTTCTAAGAATGTAACACTGAAATTGTGACGACACCCTTCCAAGTCACAGACCCCAAGTGCATTCTCAGTCCTACTGACCTTCATTACGGTAATCCCGGATCCTCCTCACATAGGAGCATACCTCTAACTTTGTCCTGAGAAGAAACCCCCACAATTCTAAGTCCTTAGACTACCTGAGTCACAGTTCCTTCTAGGGACTCCTCTTTTACTTTTTTTTTTGTCTTTTGAAGACAGAGTTTCACTATGCACTGGCCTTGAACTCACTTTGTATCCCAGGCTGGTCTCGAACTCACAGCAATCCTCCTGCCTCAGCCTCCCAAGTGCTGGGATTACAGGTGTGTGCAACCATACCCAGCCAAGGGACCCCTCTAATTTTTTTTTTTTTTTTGTACTGGGAATCGAACTCAGAACTTTGTGCTTGCCAGGCAGGGGCTGTGCCGCTGAGCTACATCCCCAGCCCAGACCCCTCTAATTTTAATTTGAAATATCCTTAAAAATTTGTGAAATGAAAACCTAAACTAAAGGTGAATTTACATAGAATTTTTGTCACAAGTACCTTAAATTTAGGGATTACATTAAAAGTACTTCTCATAGTTTTTTAAAATAAAGAAATGAATAAATACACATATAAACACATAGCATTTAAAAATATTTATCAGTTTCTTCTCTATTCCACCACGAAAACAGCATGTTTGGCTTTTTGGTGAGCCATGACCAAGCTCCTCTATTTGGTTTGTCTGGCATACCACCTGCTAAGGTCACCATGGGTGGTAAAGTAAGAATCATATTAAATTTTAGCTCAGCTGTGATAATGCTGTACCCTTTGTAACCTTGGTGGCTTAGACAACCCCCTGGAGTTTCTTAGTCATTATGAGCTCAGTGTCTCTAACCGGGACATATGGCACAGCCTCAAATACTCCTCTAGCTCACATCAGATGCTAACAATCCTATTTCAGGATAGAGAATGGGAGAGGCAATGGGGTTGTAGATATTTTTCTCCTTAACCTTCCCTGGAAGCATTTCTTTACATCATTAGATTTATTCTAATCCAGAAAATACATGGCGGGGGGAAACTCTGGGTTGATGACTTCATCAGTTCTATTTCTGCTTTTAAACAGGATAAGTTTGTTTGAAGCTGGCTAAAAAGAACAAAACAGAGGACATTCTTGTTCTCTTAATAAGCAGCAAAATGTCGCAGTATGACATCGTTTCTTTCAAGCAGGATCCCTTTGAGACATTCTTTAAAAAAGCAGTATAGCCCATGAGCATCCAGAAGTCATGCTGACCTCAGGCAATCTGGCTAAACACCGTACTGTGGGCACCGTGAAGGCAAAAATCTTATTATTAGCAGTGAAGGCTCTCTCGTCAAGTAGCTCTGACCTGGGCTACAGATTCCTTCTGAGTAGGTATAATGACTGCATATTATGTGCAGGTGCAGGCATTATAGGTGGATTTATGTTTTATTTAGAGAAAAAATTTACAAAAGCCATTTAGAAGATCAGAGTCAAGCTTTTTTCTTTCTTTCTTTCTTTTTTTTTTTTTTTTTTTGGTGGGTACCGGGGGGTCGACCTCAGGACCTCGTGCGCCAGCAGGCGCCCATGCTGCTGAGCGATATCACCGGCCCTTTTTTCGTATGTGGGCTCCGGGAGTCGAACTCGGGCCCTCGCGCTTGCCAGGAGGGCGCATACGCCACTGAGCTATCACTGGTCCAGAGTCAAGCTTTTTTCGTCCATACAAAATGATGCAGTCATACGTGTCCCTAAATATCTACACACACAAAAAAAACTACACAAACCACAAAATAGGCCAGAACTCAGGTACTCGCTAGTTTTAGGACTGTACTTGTAAACATGCATAATATTTTGCCAAAATAATAAATTTTATGTGCAATTGCTATAATTTCACATTATGAAAAACAATGAAAGATTTTTAAGTCTACTTATTCATTAATTCACTGGAAAGTAATGCATAATATTTCAGATATACCACACCCTTATATTTATAAGGATATATAAGATTTACACATTTCACTTAATAGTCATATATACAACACTCTACCCCAAAACTGCACAATACATATATTGCTTTCAAATAGGCTTGGATCATTATTTTTAAAAAATCAACCATTTATGAAAGCAAATTGCCAC
This sequence comes from Erethizon dorsatum, assembly GCA_028451465.1. NCBI lineage: Eukaryota > Metazoa > Chordata > Mammalia > Rodentia > Erethizontidae > Erethizon > Erethizon dorsatum. The sequence goes on from CM051824.1 coordinate 42,361,069, forward strand.
AAATTCCAAAAAATCAAATTCAGAGACAATAAGTTTTTGGCTGCAAAGGAAATCAATAACAAAATATAACTAGAAAACTCATTAAGTTGTATAAATTTAAAAATATACTTCCTAACAACCTATGGATCAAAGAAACACAATGAAAATTTGAATAGATTTTTAAATATTCATGAAAATTTACGAAATGCATTGAAGTATACTAAGAGGAAAGCTTATGCACCCCAAATATATATGTTAGAAAAGAAAAAGGTAAGGGACAATGAATAGATAAAGAAAATGTGATATATTATCTGGTCATAAATAAGAATGAAATCTTGTTTTTCTGCAGCAAAATACATGGAACTGGAGGATACTGTTAAGTAAAATAAGTCAGACACAGAAAGACAAGTACTACATTTTCTTTCTCACGTGTGGAAGCTAAAAAATGTTGACTTGAATATAGAATAGTGATTACTAGGGATTGGAAGGATTGGGGGAAGGCCAAGTAAGAGGGGATGATGGATAATGGATAACAAAACATAAGCGGAGGGAATATGTTCTAGTGTTCTGAAGCATAGAGAGATAGCTAAAACTCATAGTAACCTCTTACATACTTTATATATAAGGAGCTAGAAGGCTCTAGACATAAAGAAATGATAAGGAGAAATACTCATGACCATGATTTGATCAGTGCACGCTGTATACATGTGTTGAAACATCACACAGAATCAAATTAATATCTATAATCAATACATGTTAATAAAAAAGCTCTGAGTTATACACCCATGACAAAAAGTTATTAAAAAAGTTTAAATACAAGGAAGAAAATGAAAAATAAAAAACAAACATATGATAGAGAAGATTAAATAAAGATAAAAGTTGGTCCTTTGAGATGACGAATAAGTTTGCAAAACCCCGTGAAGAATAAGGAAGAAATACAGAGACTAAGCTTAAATAATTAATATCAGGAGTAAAAGAGGAGATATCAGTATATAGAATTTATAGATATGAAAAAGATAAGAAAGTATTAAATTTTTGTCAACAAATTGCATTTGAAAAAAATCAAGCTGTATGCTTAATATTATATACAATACTGTATTTATCATACTTCTATAAAAATCAAGAAAACATAAAACTTCATAAAAACTGATAGCACAAGAAATAAAATGTGAACAGGCCCATATCTATTTGAAAATTGAATCAATAACTTAAAACCTTCCACTAGAAAATTCTAGGTGCAGCTGTGGATTCAAATGAAATACTTTTCAGTTGTGGATTCAAATGAAATACTTAAGGAAAAAATTAACACCTATCTCTCACAAATTCTTCCAAAGAATGGAAAAGAAGTGAATAGAAAACACCCCCTCAGTTTATGATGCCAGTAAAAACTTGATACCAAAGCACAAGGATGTTATTAGAAATAACAATTAGACCCTGATATCATTTATAAACATAGAAACAAAATCTTTAGTGAATACAGAAATATGTAAGGAAGAGAGCTAATACATAATAATTAAACTCGGTTTATATCAGAAAAAGAAAGTTAATTTAACATTTAGAACGTCGATCAGTAATACAACTAATCTACAGTGACAGATTAGTAGTTGGGAGGGCTGGTGTGGAGGAGGGGAGGGGGATAGACTGGAGAAGGACTGCTAAAGAGATAAGGAAGCATTTGGAGGGCAGTGATAAATATGTTTATTACTGTGACTGCAGTGGTAGCTTCACAGATACATATACAGAGTCCACCAAAAACATGTATACACAATTCAGCAGTTCGCCATACTAATAAATGTCTTGTAACTATAGAGGACAAAGGTAACTTGTATTAATCTCATGATATCTCAATAAATTTAGTATTAAAATATTTATGTTTTTATTTTCCTGATGTATATATTTTTGGTGGACACTGTTTATGTCAAAAGCTAATAAACTGTATAATTAAAATATGTGCAATTTATTGTATGACATTATACGTAGTGGCTTTAAGAACCAGTGTAATTTATCATATTAACAATATAAAGAACCCTCATGATCATCTCAGCATATATAGAACTGTTTTTGATAAAAATCAACTTCCCTTCATGACTTAAAAAATAATTCTTGGCCTGGCATGGTGGCACACACCTGTAACCCCAGCACTCGGGAGGCTGAGGCAGGAGGATTGCTGTGAGTTCAAGGTCAGCCTGGGGTACGAAGTGAGTTCAAGGCCAGCTTGAACTGCATAGTGAGACCCTGTCTCAAAAAGACATAAAAAAAAATTCTTAGCTAATTGTTAAGATCATCCTAAATTGATAAAAATATATACAGAGAGATTGAGATATATAGATATAACTAAACATTACATCAAAATATTATTATTGAAAGTGAAATGTTGAAAGCTTTCTCTTTGAGGTTAAGAACAAGACTAACCTTCCTAGCATCTACATCACCTCCTGCTCCTTTATGCTTTGTGTGATATGGACCACAATGTCAGGAGTAGATCTGAACTAAACCACATAATGCCATTCCTCTTACTCAGTAATTGATTCAGAAAAGGGCGGGGATAATCCAGTCAATGTACTCCAGCCACCTAGCCACGGGAATGTGTCAGAGCAGCGCGAGACCTTAACTGGTCCAATCAAAGGTCCAGCCAGGATTGTTTTGTCTGGGAGAATAGAAACCCTCCAAACCTATGCAGAATACAGTAAAGACATCATGTCAGAAATTGCTGCAGTCATTTCCAATACAAGAGGGGAACCATGGAGGCCGACAATAAAAAGAATCACCTAGCAGAAGAGCCAACTGACGAATTATTCAGTTGTGTGTATGAGTAAAAACCAAAACCAAAACCAAAAGGCTCCCTTTATTTTTTGAGCCAGATCAAGTCTAGGTTTCTATTTTTTGCATCCCAAACCTTTCTTATTAATATAGTATGGCTATAAAGTACCATAGTTAGTATAAAGTAATGGACAAAATAAGACATAAAAGTCAAAAGAATATATAGTCTAAAGAAAATATAGATAGTTCAAGGTTAGGGTAGAAAGCAAAAACCAAACATTTCCTAAAAGGACTGCTGTTAGCAAACAAAATAATATACATAAATTACTTACTACAAGGTAAAATGCACCACAGGCTATCAGCACTAACTGCAACGGCAACAGCTAACAGAGCAGCAGGCCATGGTGAGTGCTCGGGAAAACAGCAAACAGACGCTCATATCAAAAGCACTCCTTTATCATTTAAAATGATACAGCTCTCTTGAGTGAAGCAGTCTTCAAGTTTAGATGTCAATGTGTGGAAATAGTTACCTTTTACTGAAAATCTACATTTGCAACTTTATATATATATATATATATATATATTTCTGCATAAGAATGTTGTAAGATAGGTATGATTCCCAACTGACACATCCAGAACAAACTCAGCAAGGTGCAAAGGCTTAGCTCGAATCTCAGCTCATTAGAGGACAAAGCCTGTTTTTACCACAGGTCCCACCCTGAGCCCATGCTCATTCTCCATCTCAGGCCGCCACTGTAATGTGTGCAGAGATTCAAAGAAGCATATGAATCATTTTGATTTAGATAGCTTACGCAACACAAAGACTACATTTCTTGGATGCATTCTACGTTTTAGCATTTTTTTCTTTTATGTATTTAGATCCATTTCATAATAAACCTGACAAATGCACACATTAAGGAAGAGTAATTTTTTTTTATAGAAAGAACCCCGCATGATGTCAGTCACTGGAAAACAGCTTCTCAGCGCAAATAAAACTGAACTGGGTTCTTAAAGCAAAGTTTGGGAGACTTTCAACAGTATTTACAACCAGATCTGGGAAGTTGCAAGCTTTAAAAAGAACAGATAATTGTATAGTCTTTGGAGCTGTTATAAAATACTGAGGCAGTCAGATAAACACTACATGAAAGGAAGCACAATTGTTTTTGTTTTTTCCTTCACAGAACAGAGGATGGAACTAGCAAATGAAAACTAAATGACACTCCTAAAGTACTGTTCTCTTGATTTTAAAGATACACACAAAAGTCCTCCAAATAATATACATTACGCAAAAGTTAGAAGACAAGATAAAAAAGTGATATGAGTAGTTAAGTAACAATTTCATTTCTTACTAATCTCCCAAATCGCTTAGTGAACTCTATAATCAATATTATACAATGTTATTTTTAAAAATATAATAAATAAGATAACAACTTAAGCTGCACCATAGAATTTATGTGAAAATGCTATTAAATTTTATAATTATAGTATGAAAAATCATCTCTCTATTCCACAGTCTTTGGGCATCTAATGTCCCTGCTACATAATGCCATGTCCTATAGAAGCAGGAGCTGTCATGGTGGAGAAATAATATTAGTAAAATTAGCCTCTTGCCTGCAACTCTAACCCAGTTGGGCCAATCTATAATGGCCTACCTCGCTCAGTGCCCTTGCTTCTCTTTCCCTCTGAGAAGAATCTATTAAATTAACTCTGACTTACATCTATGCATCCAACTCTGGAGTAACTCCAGCTCTCAACAGGGGTGATAACGTAAGAAATCCCTTGTCAAGATCTTCTTGCCTCTGCACTAAATTTTTGTGCCACTGATTTTGCTCTGATTTTTTTGATCTACCGTGACTGTTGCCTTGTACCTTAATTTCCATTGGCCGGTTGTTGTTGTTCCACTATGAAGTTTCAATCTCCTTATTATGGGTTCCTAATACTTCGTGGAAGACTTCTAAAGTACCCAATACTCAATGCCTATTGGAGTGGCCCTTTCCTTTTTTTGAAGGATTATTTTGGTATTTGGGCCACTTCCTAAAAAATTTAGAACTTGGGCTCAGTTTGGGCTGTATTCTACCAGCTCCATACCACTGCTGTACCACCTTTGTTAACACCAGTTCATAAATTCTGAATCTACTGTTCAAATTCATGGGGGGCAGTTCAGCATTCTGGTTAAAACTGTGGTTTCTGGGCTGGGGATGTTACTCAGATATAAATGCTTGCTTAGCATGTGCAGAGCTCTGGGTTCAATCCCCAGTACCACACACACACACACAAAGAAGTTGTTTCCGTAATCCTGTGATCATGTTCCCTGAGTCTGAAAGCTAGCCCAGATATGCATGACCTTAAGTTTCTTGTATACCTTGATTTCATCTCAAAAATGAGGATAAAGACAGAACCTGCTTCAGATTAGAAGATGCAGAAACAACTCCAAACACACTCAGCCACCTGATCTTTGACAAAGGGGACAAAGATGTTCACTGGAAGAAAGATAGCCTCTTTAATAAATGGTGCTGGAAAAACTGGTTTTCCATATGCCGAAGCCTGAAACTAGACCCATGTCTATCATCATGCACTACACTAAATTAAGGTGGATCAAAGATTAAAACAGAAACACTAAATCTGCTGGAAGAGAGAATAGGTAGAACTCTTGCAGACGTAAGTGTAGGCAAAGACGTCATGAACAAAACACTCATTACATGGGAAATACTACAAAGACTCAACAACTGGGATCTCATCTTATTAAAAAACTTTCATGACATGATACTCTACACAGAAGACCCCAAAAACTCCACTAAAAAACTGCTAGATTTAATAAGCAAATTCAGTAGTGTAGCTGGATACAAAGTCAATACTCAAAAATCAATAGCCTTTCTGTACACAAATAACAAACTTACTGAAAGAGAAATTAGGGAAACAATACCTTTCACAATAACATCCAAAAAAATGAAATACCTAGGAATCAACCTCACAAAGGATGTAAAAGACCTCTACACTGAAAACTACAGTACTCTGAAAAAAGGAGATTGAAGAGGATATCAGAAAATGGAAAGATATCCCTTGCTCCTGGATAGGAAGAACCAATATAGTGAAAATGGCCATACTTCCAAAATTGTTATACAGATTTAATGCAATTCCAATCAAAATTCCAACAGCATATCTCACAGAATTACAGAAAACAATCCTAAAATTCATTTGGAATCAGAAGAGACCTAGAATAGCAAAGGCAATTCTGGGCAACAAAGGCAAGGCAGGGAGCGTGACAATCCCTGACTTGAAATTATACTATAAAGCTACTGTGATAAAAACAATGTGGTACTGGCAAAAAAACAGACCCGAAGATCAATGGAACAGATTAGAAGATGCTGAAACAACCCCAGACATACTAAGCCACCTTATCTTTGACAAAGGTGCCAAACACATTCACTGGAAGAGAGATAGCCTCTTTAATAAATGGTACTGGAAAAACTGGCTCTACACATGCCGAAGATTAAAACTAGACCCATATCTTTCACCATGCACTAAACTAAATTCAAAATGGATCAGAGATCTAAATATTACAACAGAAACATTAAATCTGCTGGAAGGTAGGATAAGTAAAACCCTTGAAGACGTTAGTGTAGGCAAAGACTTTATGAATAAAACCTCAACCACACAGGAACTATCACAAAGATTCAACAACTGGGATCTCATCTTATTAAAAAGCTTTTGCACAGCAAGAGAAACCACCGACAGAGTGAAGAGACAACCCACAACGTGGGAAAAAATGTTTGCCAGCTGTTCCTCAGACAAAGGATTACTATTGAGAACATATAAAGAACTCAAAAAAATCAGACCTCCCAAATTTAAAGACACACTCCAAAAATGGGCATCTGAGATGAATACACATTTCTCAGATGAAGAAATACAAATGGCAAATAAATATACAAAAAAATGTGCAACATCACTAGTCATGTGAGAGATGCAAATTAAAACAACACTGAGATTCCATCTCACCCCAGAAAGAACGGCTAATATCAAGAAATCAACTAGTAACAAATGCTGGAGGGGCTGTGGGGAAAAAGGAACCCTTCTCCACTGTTGGTGGGAGTGTCGACTGGTACAGCCACTGTGGAAATCAGTGTGGAGATTCCTCAAAAAACTAGGGTTGGAGGTCCCATTTGACCCAGCTCTTCCCCTTCTGGGCATCTTCCCAGAAGAATTATAAACATCGTACCACAGCGATATATGTGCACCCATGTTTATAGCATCACAATTTGTAATAGCCAGATCTTGGAAACAACCCAAATGCCCATCAACTGAGGAATGGATAAGAAAGATGTGGTATTTTTATACAATGGAGTACTATTCAGCCATAAAGAAGGATAAACTGGAGACTTTTATAGGTAAATGGATGCAACTTGAGAAAATACTCATAAGTGAAATACACCGGACGCACATGTGTAAGCATCGTATTGTCTCTCTAATATGAGAAACTGAAAGAGTAAATAAGATCCAAAATGTACAATAGACATGGTGAATGAAAAAGAAACTGGTCAAAAGGAAAGAGAGACTGGGATGGGGGAATAGGGAAAAGAAAGAAGGGAAAGGAAAAAAATTGTATTTATATATAAGATGGTTAAGATAGATACACTACTAATTTTACTTAGTTCATTGAAGAGTAAGGTTTGTGCCAATAATGTTTGGACAACTGAATGCTAATATCTGGTACCCTGAATAACTAACTTAAAGATAACAATACGTAATACATTAACCATTGTTACCCTCCTATTATGTTGTTTTGAAATTTTGTTCTTTTTTGATTTGTTTTGTTTTTTCTTCTCTTTAAAATAAAAAAATAAAAAAAACTTTTGCACAGCAAAAGAAATCACCAACAGAGTGAAAAGACAGCCCACAGAGTGGGAAAAAATCTTAGCCAGTTGTTCCTCAGACAAAGGAGGAATATCTAGAACATATGAAGAACTGAAAAAAATCAGACCCCCCCAAATGTAAAGAGCCAATCCAAAAATGGGCATCTGAAATGAAAAGACATTTCGCAGATGAAGAACTGCAAACAGCAAACAAATATATGAAAAAACATTCAACATCACTGATCACTTGAGAGATGCAAATTAAAACAATGCTGAGATTCCATCTCACTCCAGAAAGAATGGCTATCATCAAGAAATCAACCAATAACAAATGCTGGCAGGGCTGTGGGGAAAAAGGAACCCTTCTCCACTGTTGGTGGGAATGTAGATTGGTGTAACCACTGTGGAAATCAGTGTGGAGATACCTCAAAACACTAGAACTAAAGGTCCCATTTGACCCAGCTATTCCCCTTCTTGGTATCTTCCCAGAAGAATTAAAAACATCATACCACAGCAATATATGTGCACCCATGTTTATAGCGGCACAGTTTATAATAGTTAAATCTTGGAAACAACCCAAATGCCCATCAATCGATGAATGGATAAAAAAGATATGTTTTTTTTTTATATACAATGGATATACTTGGCCAAAAAGGATAAACTTAAGTCATTTATAACTAAATGGATGGACCTTGAGACCATACTCTTAAGTGAAATAAATCAGATACACATGTGTAACTATCACATTGTCTGGTATGAGAAACTGAAAGTGTAAATAAAAATCGAAATGTATAATAGATATTGTGAAATAGGAAGAAATTGTTCAAAAGGAAAGGGGAACAGGATGGGGGAGGGAAGGGAAGAGAAAAAAATGAGGAAAAAAAAGGATAAAATGGAAACAAAGCTTTGTAAATGAGGGGGAGAAGGGTGGAAGGGAGAGAGGGGAATGGGAAAAAAAAGAGGAACTAAGATAATCATGTACAGGTACAAGTTCCCTATGATGAATGTGATCACTATGTATATCTAAACTGTAACAATAAACTTAATTTTTAAAAAAGACAGAGCCTGCTTTAAACATGAATATATAATAATACTGTGTCTCATGGATAATGACCACTAAACAAATGTTACCTGTTGCTATTATCATGGTTCCTATACATCCATCTATAGAATTATAGGCTGCATTACTATCTTTAGGCCTTCATTCAAAGCTGAAGGTCATCTGATCCTGTGTAGCTATTCCATTCTTATCTATTTCTATACTTAGATATGAATCCCTCCTTCCTAATGAGTTTATAATAAATGGGATCACTTTCCTAAACAAGGAAATAATAAGAGGTTGAAATTTATTTCTTGCAGCTATATTCTTTTCCTTTCTAACAGAAAGAGGCTATCATTCAACCAGCCTAAACCTGTTCATACTTCTCTATATTTATGAGATGCTACTTTTATAGCCACTCTGTCATCATGGCTTATCTTGAAGAACAGCTGGGGTTTAGCTTTCGAGCGGATGATTTGAAAGTTACGCAAAATCAAGCCAAAACAGGATAGCAGCTTTGAGAAGTGGCCTACTCCATTCCTACGAGGCCACTTGGATTCTTGAACCTGGAGCTTTTAAGCTGTGACTCAAGAGGTAGAATCTGAAAAAAAAAACACGTACAGAACTCTGCATCTTCACAAAACATGAATAAACTTATTAAGTATAAATAAACATAAAGATAAAATGATACTAACACTCACATGATTCTGTTCTTATTCTATACAATGTTCATACATGTAACAATACCCTGGATTGATAAAGCCTTAAGATAACACCATTTATTTCTGATATTTTAGGGCTTTATCACAAAGCCTGTAACATGTGTGACACCTTTAGAAGCAAAAAGTCTAGAATTAATGTGCCTTTTTTTTTTTTTTTTCTTTTGAGACAGGGTCTCACTATGTAGTTCAGGGTGGCCTTGAACTCACTATGTAGCCTAGGCTGGCCTCAAACTCACAGAGATCCTCCTGCCTCAACCTCCCAAGTGCTGGGAGTACAGACATGTGCCACCACACCCAGTGGCAAGGTGCACATTTTATAAGTAGAATGAAAGATAAAATGATTTATTCCAGGGCCGGTGATATAGCTCAGTGGCATAAGCGCCTGCCTGGCTAGCGCGAGGTCCTGAGTTTGACTCCCGGTATCCACATATAAAAAAAAAAAAAAAAAGATTTATTCTAAACTCATGAGGAAGGTCTAAACAAAAGTCTGGTTCCTAAACACCTAAGACTTAACTAAACTGCCCTTGGAAGCATAAACATTTGTCTCCTATTATTTGAAAAAAGATCTCAAAACACACAGAGTTATTTCGGCTGGATTTTAAAACTGGATATATCCTGATCCTGATGGTCCAATTTGGAACTCTGAAGTAGTCAATTTCCAAATTCAACTCCCATTCAACATCTGTGGACAGATCTTCAGAATATGTGCACCTTCAACAAAACATCGAGCTTTAACCCAGTTCAATGGACTCAGGCTATTTTTCATTATACCAACCAAATGTGTTGACAAGAACTCTAAATCAGTTTGGGAGAAAACATAACACATTTCTCTTAGCATAAGAATGGGTGTACTATTAAGTGTGAGGCTAGGTCTGTGAGGTTGAGACAGGAGGACCACAAGTTTGAACCCAGCCTGTGAAACTGAATGACTTAGCGAGACCCTGTCTCAAAATAAAAATTAAAAAGGGCTGAGTATGTAGCTCAACGCCCTGGGTTCAATACCCAGTACCCCACTTCCGCCTACACATACCAAGGGGCTGGGTACATGGAGTGCTGTTATGATTTTCAATTCCTCCGACCCTGCTTTAGGAGTAATTTTGGTATTGTGCTCTCATAGTTCCTGGTAAGTGTTGATTCACTGTGAGGGAGTGGTGGGTGAGGACTTGAAGGAGGGAAGCAGTCATTGCCAAACCTAAACCTGGAGCAGCACCTCAAATGGTAAAAACACTCTGTGTTTCATTCCCAGGGCTGACCTCTGTCACCTCTTGCAGTATCTACTTCTCCCTTTGGTTTCACTTAGGGATTGATTACTCCAATTCATCTCGTGACCCACAACCTATGAATGACCTAGCTGTAGCTTTGCAGGAGTAGATCACAGAAAGTGCATTTACAACTGTAAAATTAACACTTCTTTCTTATCAGGAATGCCTCTACTCTTTTCCCGACACCAACACATTACTGAAAGTTCTGTACTATGAATTCTTTGTCCTTCCTGACTCTCTGCCCCTTTTGGGCCTGCCTACAGCCAATCATAACAACGGATTTTCTGTCAGAGGAAACTGCAGCCTCACAAATGTGCATAAAAATTCCTGATCTTCAACATCTCTAAGGTGGGTCCAAATTTATCCAGAACAATCCATTTTTTTCTCATTCAGGTATTTCAGTACATATTTCTTTGTCTTGAATCTTGAATATGGGGTTGCTACCACTTCCCAACACATCCAGTACATTGAGGGAATTTACAGTAACACAGTGAGGACTTGGGCCACACTGGTGCCACCCCTGGATTTCTGTAGCAAAGACAAACAATTAAGCCTGGCATGTTTATACAAGACTTTACTTTCTCACAAATTTGCCCATATTTTCTCTAAATATTTAACTTAAAGTAGGCACCAAAGTAGCAACTCTACTAAGGTAAAGCACAAGCTAGATACAGTATAGAATTTAACACTGCCCCCTGGATTTTCTGTAATGAGTTATTAATTCTGTATTAGCTTCTTATATTATTTGGCATCTTTTAGAATGTCTCCCTTCATTTCTTCCCTGTTATTGTATACTTAGAAAGTGAAAGCTCATTTTATTATTTGTGTAAGAAAGAAATCAGTGGAAAAGAAATCTTTAAAGCACTCCAGAGCCAAAATGATTACCACTAACTGGGAGAAACCTTTGTCAATATGTTCTCTCATTAGTGTAGTAATATAATATCCTATATTATTCAATTATTCCTTTTAAAAACCTATCACAGATAAGGTTATTAGCAATTTAATTTTTTTTGAAGCTCTGGGACTTGAACCCAGGGCCTTTGCACTAAGCTACACTGCCAGTTCTGTTCTTAAATTTGTCATTTTGAGACAAGGTCTCACTAAGTCACTAAGTTGACCAGGGTAGATATGAACTCAAGATTTTCCTGCTTCATCCTACTGGAGTGCTGGGATTACAGGATTACTACCATGCCCAGCTGCAATTTAAGTTTTGAATACAAAAAATGGAAGTTAGAAATGCTACCCAACGAGTTAGCACAACACTAGAACACAAGCAAAAGAGCAGAACCTCAGCATGACAATGTCCCTGAAACATAAAAAGATCATAAAAATATCTGGAACATGACAAAACTGTTAAAACTATTACACTGGTCCTGTCATTCCTCATTTATTAAAAGAAAAAAAGTGCTATAGAGTTTTATTTATAACTAATATTTTAAAACATTTTATTTTCTGTGACTTAAATGGTTAAAAATATAGGTTTTTTTAATCACCCCATTAATGATGGAAAACCATGCAAATCCAGCTCCTTTTCTACTCCAACCACACCCAACCCAGCCTGTTGTATCTCAGATCACTCCTGTCAAAAATGTGGCTGTGTTGCCCATGGCCAAACTGAGAAGTGCTTGAAAGCAAGTTCTGTATCTTGTCACTGTGTGTTTTTCCAGTAACAACGTGCGCCTAGCATGCTGCAGACATTTCCTGAAATGACTAGATCTGGCATTCACTAGGGCCAGTAAAAGAGCCCTGTCATAGGTAGCCCTGTACCCAGGCAGTCCCTTCCTGGGCATCCTTCAATCATTTAGGATTTGAAGACTATCCATATCCAAACATAAGGCAGGAAGGGATATAAAAGTAATCTTCCTTCTCCTCCTCCATTCTGCCTACTTTTTCTTTTGCCCCATAATCACTAATATCCATACATACTGTACTGTATTGTAGATACAAAGTACTTACAAATACACTGTTTTCTTCTGACCCTTACAACAAACTTTTAAAGAGGTAAGGCAGACATAATCCTCATTTAACAGATAAGAAATGAGAGGTGTGATAGTTGATTGTGTCAATTTGAGTTAGAGAAGCTCAAATAAATTGGCTCAGCAACTTCACACCTTAGGGTGTGGGAGACCCACCCTAGGGCAGCTTGTCACGTGGATGCTATAAAGGGGAAATGAAGAAGGACGATCTGCTTCTGTTTCTTCAGAAGAGCTCCAGTCCTCGCCCTCATTTTGGACGTCATCTCCTGGGTTCCAATGCAGACTCTTTGGCTTCTGGCACAGATCCTTCAGCCCTCCAGTGTAGGCTCCAGCCATCCATCGCAGACCTATTGGCCTCCTGATATGGACTCTCACAGGACACTGCAGTGAGCTCCAGACCTGCAACTGAATCCTTTGGTCTCCAGTGTGCAGACAGACAGACCCTCTGCACTCTTCTTCATCTGACTCTGTGGGTGGCCATTGTAAGCCAATCTTGTAAATTCTCATATATTTGTATATCTTGTGTTATATCTTTTTGTCTAGTAAACACTGACTGATACAAAAGGCTTAGGAAGGTTTAAAAAGTGTGGTCAAGTTTCACACAAAGATAAAATGCTTTGAGTGCAATCTTAGCGTTAAGACAGGATTAACAGCACGGAATATCAATCCCAATGTTTCACATGGAATCTTGAAATACTTCACATTCAAATACATCTCAAATTCAGGATCTGCCTCATTTTTCACTCATTCTCTTTTATTATTGCTTATATGTTTGAATATATTCCAATGCAGTGCTTCATTTAATAAATAAAGTGCTTGTTAAATTAAAAGGCAGTGCTACTATAACTATGGAATACTAGAAAAAAATGAATTCTCCAAAAACTATTAAGGCAGTATTTCTGGTAAGAAACTAATGCCTTCCAAATTACTAGGAAAATTGCTTCCTAAATTAAAGATGACCCACTTAAAATTAGATTAAAAATGAGAGAGAATGGAAGTTCTTTAGATCAATTGGTTTTCAGCTTCCTCCCATTAAAAACAATTCTGAGAGGACTTAAAATTTTAGTGGCAAATCATGTAAGACAAAGCTGGGCTTATCTAGAAGCAGAGATAGTTCTTCAACCATTTCTAACATAATGCTATAGAATCAAGTGCTTCAGATAATTTAAAATTATACCAGTATCCAAATTCTGGACTCATGAAGAAATCAAGTTTTCCAACTTCTGAAATTTACTCTGAATATCTAATAGGAAAAGTGGTCTGGAAAAAACTACAAAAAAATCTTACATCCAGATTTATTGTATAATTTTTGTAAGTCACATTTTTGGAAAGAGGTAGGAAGCAAGTAAATTCTAAAGATAGGCTTTTATCTTAGTTATGTAAATCCAAGTATCTTATTTCTAATCTTAGAAAAAGAGTAGCTCTTTCTTATATTAGATGCTTTAGTTCTCACTATTTAAGGTTAGTTGAACAAAATAGTCAATGTTGAGCATTCATTGAAATTCAATTTTAAAAATGAGGGCTATCAGACTGGTAGGACTAATTCCAATTTATGCTGTTTCCCAGGAGAATCTCACTATTCTTTGAATGAGACAGAGACAGGGAAGAAAAAGATTAATATTCTAGCCGTGAGACAGAGATGCTACTCCCCAAGTTGGTGCCAAGCTCCATTATGGCTGCAAAGGAAGGGGACGCATACTCTGGAAAACAGAAGGTGAAGAATTTGAGGAGGGCAGAGTATCACAGTTAAGGAACAAAGTTGAGAGGGAAGTAATGGTGTAAAATACTGTGTTTTATAAGGGGATCCTTAGCAAAACCTAAAAAATGTGTCGTGAAGGTATGTCCAGTATAAACCAGAAAGGGTGGAGCTTTACACTTGTACTGACATGGCAGATCCAGGTCCCTAGGGACACATGAAGGGGACCACAGAGTGTAAGGCCTGGGAGCTAGAAGAAACTGTGGGGACAGCTTCAGATGGCTCAGGGTCTAAGCCAACTTGGACTTTATACTTAGATTTCTGAAAGCTGAGGAGATCCTTGTGATATCTGGGCTACATATACAGTGGACCCTTGGGTTACAACCAACCTCACATATGGACAAGTTTGGTTATGACTGGCATTTTAGATTTAACTTACGATCAAAGTCTTGAGTTATGATCCAAATGCCAGCTGCCTGTAGGGTTGTAAACAAAGACTTATGATGCCAGAAAAGCATATGTAAGGGTAAGTAAGTGTCAGTCTAAGCCCAGATACATGTGTTTGGGGACATGGTTTTAGTCAGTGCTTTATATAATCACTATGATTACTGTTATCGAAATGGCCCCCAAAAAGCTAGAAAAGAATCTAAGGAAGGAAGGGAAGGTAAAGAAAGCAATCACAATAAAAAAGAAGGAAATTGTGGAGAAATATGAGAGTGGTGTTCAAGTGACTGATCTCACTAATATGTACAGCATGTCGAAATCCACCATCTTGACAATCTTACAGAGAATAGATTTGTATAAGGAGGCTAGTGTTGCTAAAGGTGTTACTCAAATTAGTAAGTCACAATCAACAGTGTTAGACAAGGTGGAAAGGCCATTATTAGTGTGGATAAACAAAAGGCAGATATCAGGTTATAGCCTATATGAGTCTATAATGTTTGAAAAAGCAAGGACTATAAATGCAGATCTCATAAAGGACAATCCATCAGTGAGTGATAATGGTGAAACATTTCATGCCAGTAAGAAGTGGTTTCACAATTTTAAAGTGAGAACTGGGGTTCATAGCATAACGAGGCATGACGAGTCAGCCAGTGCTGATAAAAGGGCTGCTGAAAATCACATACATCACTTGGAAACAATGACATAAAGAAATGGCTTTTGCTCTCATCAAGTCTTCAACTGTGATGAAACTGGCCTTTTCTGGAAGAAAATGCCCAGGAGAACATACATTACCCAGAAAGAGAAGAAAATGCCAGGCCACAAGCCTATGAAGGATAGGCTAGCAAACCTTATTGCTATGTGCCAAAGCATGTGGTGATGTCAAGGTAAAGCCTCTCTTGGCTTATCACTCTGAGAGCCCTAGAGTGTTCAGAAAACATAAAGTCATGAAGAACATGCTAGGGGTCATACGGAGATCTAATGCCAAAGCCTGGTAACAAGAGTACTTTTTCTTGAGTGGATCAGTGAATCTGTCCTACTGTTAAGAAATATCTAGAGGACAAAGGTTAACCACTCATCATGGTCTCATCATGGACAATGCTCCTGCTCACCTACGAGATTTGGAAAAACTGGCTGAAGTATTCCCATGGCTCTCAGTCAAGTTCCTCCCACCTAATACAACTCCTCTACTGCAGCCTATAGGCCAGCATGTTATAGCTAACTTTAAGAAGCTATACACTGAGGAACTATTCCTGAAGTCCTTCCAGATGGTTTCAGATACAGATTTAACCCTTAATGAGTTCTGGAAGGAACATTACAGCATCATAACCTGTGTGGGGTTAATTGAGAAATCCTGGGCCAATGTCTCTCTAAGGACACTGAGATCTGCCTGGAAGAAAGTGTAGCCTAAAATTATATAGGAGAGAGACTTTGAAGGCTGTGTAGAGGAGCCCGAGCCTTCAACTGACCCTGTGGTTGATGTCATTGTTACCATAGCAGAGTCCATAAGCTTGCAGATAGACAGTGGCGATGTTGAACTGGTGGAGGAAGACTTAGAGGAATTGTCTACAGAGGAACTTCAGCAACTTCTGGCTGAGCAACAGTTAATGGCAGCTGAGGAGCTTTCTGAAGAGGAGGGGGAGTATCAACAGTGCAGCAAAGTTCCTCTTCTAAAATAAAGGAAATCCCGAAAAAAGGACAGAGCTACCAACACTTGTAGAGAAGACCCACCCAGACATAGAAAAAGCCAATCACTGCATTCATTTGCTTAATGACAATATCATGTCATACTACAGAACAGTATTAAAGAAAAGACAGAAACAAACAACTTTGACAACCTTAGTTTTTACTTCTGAAAAGGTTGAGACCTACTCAGCCAGAAGCAGGTCCTAGTGGGCTGTAGACTCTCCCAAGGAGAGCAAGGACACTAGAAAGCCAGATTCCTGATGTTCACATGGATGGGGACTGTCCTTCCAAACGATAACCACCTTCCACTTCATCCTCCCTTTCTGCAAGCCAAAGATGTCAACTTGAATGGTGACTAAAGTATGAAATTGTTGTTTCTGGTAAACTAGGCACACTTTATAACCTTTTGGTGAATGCACTAGGAAAATTATTGGTGTTTCTGGTAAATTACACACATTATACAACCCATTTTTATTATGTAAAAGTTAGTTAAGGGGTGCTTTGGGAGGTTCGGAACACATTATGGGTATTTCCATTATTTTTTATGGGAAAAATAGTCTTGACTTACAACCAACTTGAGTTACAACCAGCCCTAGCAAATGAGTTGAGTTTGTAAGTCAAGGATGCACTGTAATAAAAGGGCAGGGGCAGCACACCGATGAATGTTAGGTAAAATCAGTTTGTAAATTCCATTCTCCTAGTTCCTTCCTTTCCAAACATGAAGAATACAGCTATAATAATGGCATGCTCTTGGAAGTCAGACAGAATTTGGGTCAAATCCTAACTCTTCTCTTTCCTAGATATGAAGCTTGAACTAGTCATCTAACTGAGCCTTAGTTTCTCCATTCAGTAAAAACACAGCAATATGTACCTTGCAATATATGGCATATACTAAGTGCTTACATAAATATGAGGTATGATTGAAAAATACATTTGTGTTTAAATAAAAAAAATGTTACAGCAAAAGACACATTGCCACTACTCTCCTTCAAAATACTCCCCCTTCTTTTGAAAGCACATATTGCATTGTTCTTGCCACTTTCTGAAGCAGTTCTGGAAGTCTTCCTTCATGAGTTTTTTTAGTTGTGCTCTCATAACTGCCTCAATGTCCTGAATCAATTCAAAAATATTACTTGAAAATTAATTTAACAGAGAGTTGAGAGATTAGCCATGTATAACTATGCTTTTTCTTAAAGAATATATATATATATACATATATATATACATATACATATATATTCATATACGTATATATATATATGTATATATATATATATATATATATATATGTTTTTAAAAATAATGACCGTATTAGTCAGCTACAGACAAAATACTTCTACATACAAAGCATCCTGAGTTCAGTGACTCACAATAGACAGCGTTGATTCTCATGTTCCCAAGTCTGGATGCTGACTATTTTGTCAGACTGAGGCTGGGATTGGATGAGGAACTCTCCTTCAGCCTCAGTTTGGGCTCAGGTTTGTTTCATCTGTGTTTATTTTGGGACCTAAGCTGATGGGATAGCAGCAGTCCAGCAAAATTTCTTTTCCTCATAAATTACCAGTGTGAAAAACCCAAGCCAAACCATGCAAGCATATTTAAAGCAGTATGTTACATGCACTAACATTTATTCACTTAAATCAAGTCTCATGACCAAACCCTGCCTCAGTGGACTGAGGCTAAACAATAATGCAAAAGTACTCAACAATGAATACTAAAATTTTAACTAGTTAGGAGAATTGAAATAAATTATTTATAAATCTGTATTTTTACCTGGGGTTATATTCATTTTAATGAGACTGTGAAAGGAAAGATCTTATGGCTTTTCAGGAGAAGATTCTGGAGAGATGAAGCACTAATTCTGATATTCTGAAATGAAAATTTCTGGTATTTCATTATTAAAGAAATGAGGTAAGTCAGGCTTCAGGTGTTCATTTAAATTATACAGCAAATCATTTCAAACTTATTTTCTGTGTTTTCATTCTCTCTTTTTACTCAAAGTGCTATGCTGAACCATCAAAAAGTAATTGATAACATTATTAAAAGAGAAGATAACATGTAATACCAGGACTCAGAAGGCTGAGACAGGAGGATCATGGTGAGTTCAAGACCAGCCTTAACTACATAGCGAGGCCCTGTCTTAAAAAGCAGAAAAAAACAAAACAAAACAAAAAACAACAGCAATAAAAAGGTAACAAATCTTTTACTATTTTATGAGATTTGCCGTTGAACACATATCTGCCACTTAAAATTCTTAGGTATATGGGGGAAACCTTTAATAAACCTCATTTATTTAGAAGAAACTATAAAATATAAAATTGACTTAAAAAGAAAAATTAAGTCAACATAAGTACTTTGAAGTTTAAGTATTATGAATAAACTTAAAATTTTTAGGTTGCGAAAATAACAGGAAAAAACCAGTCAAGAGAGCATCAATCTGTTTTCAATCATTATACTATAAATTATTCAGTGTGAGCTTAGAGAAATGATTTTAATTAAGAAATATTACACTTGGGTATTAATATGATAAAATATGCAGACATTTTAAAAATTATATTGTAATAATAAACAAAGAATTCCTTGGCAATATGAAAACAAGTTTAACAGAAAATTTTTGTTTCTAGGCTTTCATTGTTCTATAACTCAGGACCCCACATGTAACCATGTCAGGTATCTATTTTAGGTATTAGAGACCCCTTAGGACCAACTGCTTTGGTCAAAAGTGTCATGAACATAACTAATGAGTAGAGGTATAACATTAGGTATTAATTCTAAAGAACCAATCTGTGAATTATATATTATTTCTATTCTACTTCCTCATATTATTCCTCTTTTTAGAACCCTCCAATAGATCTGCTCATATGAACAGGTCTCAAATCCAAATTCTTTTTGGTAGCATTTCAAAACTCATCGTTATGCTGTCTCAATTTATTTTTCTGAATTTATTTTCAACTGTCTTATATTATGAGTGTATTACTCTTGCTAAATTGATCTCGTGCTTTAAAAATGTGCCCTAAGTGTGTTATTTCTCTGCTTGCAAAACAAGCAACCAGTCAATCTTTCTGCATAACATTTGACCCATTTTTTAAGGGTCTGCTCAGGTCCCATCTCTTACACTGAAGATTTCCTAGTGGACTCCATCTTCCAAGTAGCTTGTCTACCTCTAATCTTTGATAGCATTTATTATTTGTCTGTGCATATGAAATTTAACACATAACTATCTTGAATTATTGAACTTTTCCCACATTTTTTATCATCCACTTATTAATCATAATGGCTTTAAGTATAAATTTCATATCCAAGATGCACACTCTAGGTTGTTCATGATACTGATGACATTGTATTACCTCTGTATCAGCCCTAGACTGTCTACCTTCAGGCCTATTATTAGAGAGATAGGGGAGAGGAAGCAAGAGAGGGAGAGGGAGAGAGAGGAGAGAGAGGGATCCTATTTAATTAAGATACTCTAATTGGATTTGCATTGTATGTAGCAAAATGCAATCCTAAATGATACATCTTAACATTTATGAATAAAAATTTAAGATAATCAACACTTGTTTAATGCTTTTCTGTGGAAAACTCAGAAAAATAAAAATCTTTTAGAAAAAGTAAATAACTAGAAAATAGGATATAAAACGAATAATAAAATTCATTTTTATTTGTACAGCAATATTCAGAAAATATGAAGAAAAGCTTCCACTAACAATAGCAACAAAGGGAAAAAAATTTTTTTTGAGACAGGGTCTTGTTGTGTAGTTCAGGGTGGCCTTGAACTCACTATGTAGCTCGGGCTGGCCTCAAACTTGTGGCAATCCTCCTGCCTCAGCCTCCCAAGTGCTGCGATTACAGGCATGTGCCACCACACCCGGCAGGAAAAGATATTTTGAAATAAGCTTAATAAGAATTTGCATGCAACGGCTATATGATGAAGATTAAAAACATGTCATTAGGAGCTCAAAAAAAGACTTGAACAGATGTATATGCATCTATACATATATACACACATATACATATATACTATATATATATAGTTTAATAGGAAAATTCTATAAATATATGTACCTTCCCCAAAATCTTTACATTCAATATAATTCTAATAAAAAATTAAAGTCACAAAAAATTCAGATTTATCTGTAAGATGATCAGCTGCTGGACTAACCAAAAATCTTCAAGAAAAGAAGAGTTGTTGCTCAATTAGACATCAATTGAAACATATTATAAACCCTCAGTGATTAAAACAGTATGGATCTGGTCCAGGAATAAAACAAATCAATAGAACTAACTTTAATACTAATTTTATACTAAATTTTAAATTTTATACTAAATTTAATACTAAGAACAGACTAAATTATTTATAAGAATTACTGCTTATGACAAAATTGGCATGTTAAATTGATGGTGTGATAAATTAACAAAGAATTTTAGAAAAAAATTGTTAGATTTCTGCTTTACCATATGTAAGATGAATTGTATTTTGTTTTAAAATAGAAATCATCAACTACTAAAAGAAAAAAGTGCTGAATAATTTTGAAATATTTGTATTGGGAAGGAATTCCTAAACAAAAACTATTTCTAAGGCAGAAACCATAATAAGACTGACAGATTGGACTCACTGAAATGCAAAACTGGTTTTTGGCAAAAAAACAAAAAAACAAAAAAAACAAACTACAATAAATAAGTATAAAAGATAACTTTTTTTTTCTTTTTTATGTGGGTACCAGGAGTTGACCTCAGGACCTTGTGCTTGCCAGCAAGCGCTTGTGCCACTGAGCAATATCACCGGCCCTTTTTTTCCTTTATGTGGGTACCAGGAGTCGAACTCAGGACCTCATGCTTGCCAGGCAGGCACTTATGCCACTGAGCTATCTCACCGGCCCTAAAAGATAACTTTAAATGATCTAATTTAGACACACGCCTTTGGTGGCCAGACCTAATGGAACCCCTGAGACCCAGGGCAGCCGGCCTGGGCACATGGAGTAATCAGCGAGATCAGCAATGTGGAAGTGTCTGAAGCAGCAGCAAGGAGCCAGCAGTTGGACTCCGGAGAACTCCACCAACAGAAGACCAGTCCCAGCCCCCACATCCAGAGGCCAAGATCAGTTCCATGCCCAGAACAATTCCCATGGCAAACCTGCTGGAGTGCACAGCACATTTATGAGATCTGACATGGACACTATCACAGAACTGTAAACAACAGAAGTATTTTGCTACTTTTATTCTCCCTTGTTTGTCTGATTGGCTAACCTTTTCCTGTCTTTCCTGTCTGGTTGGAAGTCATCTTGTTTTGTCTTGTATTTTGTGGTTACTTTTGTTCTTGGATTTTTTTCCTCTCTCCTCTCTTTCTTGGGTCTACTTTTCTTTCTTTCTTTCTTTCTTTCTTTCTTTCTTTCTTTCTTTCTTTCTTTCTTTCTTTCTTTCTTTCTTTCTTTCTTTCCTTCTTTCTTTCTTTCTTTCTTTCTTTTCTTTCTTTTTCTTCTTTTCTTCCTTTCTTTTCTGTTCTCCTTCTCTTTTTTCCTTTTTTTTCACTGTTTAGGTTTCTTACCTATCTTTTTCCTTTTCTTCTATTGATCCTCTTTCTCTCTTTCCTCAAGTACTTTTTTTTTTTTTTATGTGGGTACTGGGAGTCGACCTCAGGACCTCGCGCACCAGCAGGCACTTGTGCCGCTGAGCGATATCACCAGGTCTTTTTTTCCTTTATGTGGGTACTGGCAGTCGAACTCAGGACCTCACGCTTGCCAGGCAGGTGCTTATGCCACTGAGCCATATCACTGGCCCTCCTCAACTACTTTTTTTGTGTGTGTGGGTACAGGGAGTTGACCTCAGGACCTCGTGCTTGCTGGGCAGTGCTTGTGCCGCTGAGTAGTATCACCGGCCTTTTTTTTTTTTTTCCTTTATGTGGGTTACGGGAGTCGAACTCAGGACCTCGTGCTTGCCGGGCAGGTGCTTGTGCCGCTGAGCCATCTCACCGGCCCAACTACTTTTTTTTTTTTTTTTTTTTTGTGGGTACCGGGGGGTCGACCTCAGGACCTCGCGCGCCAACAGGCACCCGTGCCGCTGAGCGATATCACCGGCCTCTTTTTCGTATGTGGGATCCGGGAGTCGAACTCGGGCCCTCGCGCTTGCAAGGCAGGCGCTTACGCCGCTGAGCCATCTCACCGGCCCCCCAACTACTTTTTGAATTTAAACTTTCAAATGAGTAAACACTGTCTCTTCCCTTTCTAATTACACCTGCACATTCTATTTCAACCTTTCCCTCCTGTGTCCTCCAGTTTCCCAAAACTCAGGTGATCATCTTTTGACCTCCAGCCTTGACTCTACTGTATTTGACCTAATTCATCACTTGAGCCTGTCCCCGACCCATCTTAACCCCACCACCACCCCACAAAAGGGTAAAATCACTCCACTAAGGGGAAAATCACTGCATACAAGTATATGTTTGATTTTGTTATATAACTTTAGAGTTTGCTCCTGCGATCAGAGGCAGCAGGTTAATGGTTACCATAGTTTGTCAGTAGTTAAGCTGTACTTGAAACTATTGTTATTACTAACTGTACTACTTTAGCTAGGATGTCATACATATTATAATCAGTTTTTCTCCCCTGTATGATAATGCTGTGATTGTGTGGGGTCATAATCACCACCACAACCCAGTACCAAAGGATTGGATGCTGATTCAAATAGTAACTTTGCATCCTTTACAAATTGGAAAGGTAGTTTCTTGGGATAGCTATGAAGAACCACCTACATCTAGAGGACATCCCTGAAGAAGAGACATCTCCTAGGGAAGGTCAATACTAGTGATAAAGCTATCATAAAAAATTGGCAAGCATCAAAAATAAAAACCAAAATAAAATTTAAAAAAGAAAATAGAAAATGACAAGATGCAGAAGCGAAGTGCAACCCCATACCCCCAGTCCACCCAGGAAGAGCCTGAAACCCAATGAGACAGACGAAATTGGAAGTCAAATATTGGAACTTTCTGAAATGATAGCAACAGAAGTGAAAAAACAAGTGGAAAAGGCTATAGAGAAAATAATCTCTCAGGTACAAAAAGAAATGATGCTTAAAATCAAAGATATTAGAGAAGACATAGATAAAAGAATAGATAAGCTTAGAAAAATGATGGATACAAAAAAAGCCCAAAATAGGAAAGAAATAGAATCCATGAAACAGATCCAAACAGAAATCCAAGAGATTAAAACCTCCACTGAAAGTATATACAACAGAATGAATGAAGGAGAGGATAGAATACTAGATTTTGAAGACATAATTGCACATAGGGATCATGAAAAGAAAGATATCTTAAAAATAACAAGAGATGATGAAAAATCAATCCAACAGCTACAGGACGATGCAAAGAAGAATAATGTAAGATTCACTGGGGTCAATGAGAAAGCTGGAGACAGCACAAATGCCATTAAAAAAAACTAGTCACCAAAATAATGGGAGAAAACTTCCTAAGCGTGGATAAAGAATTTGACATACAGATAAATGAAGTATATAGAACTCCAAACAGCCATGACCAAAATAAAACTACACCAAGACATACAATAATCAAGATCCCAGAAATTCAGCACAAGAACAGAATATTAGAAGCTGTTAGAGAAAAGAAACAGATCACCTATAAAGGTAAGCCCATCAGCATCATGGCAGACTTTTCAACACAAACCCTCAAGTCAAGAAGAGCTTGGAGTGAAGTATTTCAAATCCTGAAAGAAAACAACTTCCAACCCAGATTGATGCACCCTGCAAAACTATCTCTGAAAATTAATGGAGAAATAAGACACTTCATGACAAACAACAACTGAAGAAATACATGACCACCAAACCAATCCTTTAAAGAGTACTGAGGGCTGGTGAGATGGCTCAGTGGCATAAGTGCCTGCCTGGCAAGCGTGAGGTCCTGAGTTCGACTCCTGGTACCCACATAAAGGAAAAAAAGGGCCAGTGATATCGTTCAGTGGCACAAGTGCCTTCTGGCAAGTGCAAGGTCCTGAGTTTGACTCCCAGTACCAACATAAAAAAAAAAAAAGAGTACTGAAAGATATTCTAGACAGAGATAAAAATGACCACAATTCCAAGAATAATGACAGAAAGAAATCACCAGACAGGACAAGCAATTAAAGAGAGGAAAAAATCAGGGAACCAACAGCAGGAAAATATCATGACAAAGATAAGCCAATACATATTAATTATAACCATCAATGTAAATGGCCTCAATTTACCAATCAAAAGAAACAGACTGGCAGAATGGATCAAGATACAAGATCCAACAAAATGCTGTATACAAGAAACACATTTAACTCAAGAAGAAATTCACAGACTAAAAGTCAAAGGATGGAAAACAATCTTCTATGCAACAGGAAACCAGAAAAAAGCAGGGATGTACATCCTGTTTGCAGACAGTGTGAACTTCTAACCAAGAATGATCAAAAGAGATAAAGAAAGTCAGTACATACTTGTTAGGGGAAAACTTCAAGAAGAGATAACAATCATAAATATGAATGCACCAAATTCGGGAGCACCCAACTATATAAGACAATTATTAATAGAATGAAAAACCAAATAATAACACAATTGTAATGAGAGAGCTTAATACCCCATTGTCACAAAGAGATAGGTCAACCAGATAAAAAAATCAGCAAAGAAATATCAGAACTGAACCAAACCTGTGAACAAATGGACTTAGTAGATGTTTTCAGAGTGTTCCATCCAACATCATCTGAATAAGCTCTCTTCTCAGCTGCACATGGGACGTTCTCTAAAATAGACCATACACTAGCCCACAGAACTACTTAAGTAAATGCAAAGGAGTTGAAATTATCCCATGCATATTATCTGACCATAGTGCAATGAAATTAGAAATTAATGGCAAAAGAAACCAAAAAAACTCCATAAACACATGGAAATTAAAAAAACACCCTCCTGAACAACCAATGGGTCACAGATGGAATTAAAGAAGAAATTAAACAATAGCTACAACTAAACATGAAAGCAGATACAACATACTGGAACTTATGGGATGCAATGAAAGGAGTCCTAAGAGGGAAATTTATAGCGGTGAATTCTCACATCAAGAAAACAGAATGAGGGCCGGTGAGATGGCTCAGCGGCGTAAGCGCCTGCCTTGCAAGCGCAAGGGCCCGAGTTCGACTCCCGGATCCCACATACGAAAAAGGGGCTGGTGATATCGCTCAGTGGCACGGGTGCCTGTTGGCGCACGAGGTCCTGAGGTCGACCCCCCGGTACCCACAAAAAAAAAAAAAAAAAAAAAAGAAAACAGAATGAGCACAAATAAATAACCTAATGCTGCACCTCAAACTTCTAGAAAAAGAAGAGCAAGACAAGCCCAAAACCCACACAAGGGAGGAAATTATAATGATCAGAACAGAAATCAACACAATGGGGACTAAGAAAACAGTACAAAGAATTAATGAATCCAAGAGTTGGTTCTTTGAAAGCATAAATAAAATTGATAAATCCTTAGCCAACCTTATCAAAAAAAGGAAAGAAAAGACTCAAATTCATGCATTGAGGAATGAAAAGGATGAAATCACTACCAATCCTGAGGAAATTCAGAAGTTCATTAATACCTGCTTTGAAAATCTTTACTCTCATAGGATGGAAAACACAGAAGAAATGGACAGATTCCTAGATATGTATGAATCACCCAAGCTGAATCAAGAAGATATAAAAATTCTGAATAACCCAGTATCAGTTAATGAGATTGAAAATGTAATTAAAACCTTACCATCAAAGAAAAGCCCAAGTCCTGATGGATTCACTGCTGAATTCTGTAAGAAATTTAGAGAAGATTTAAAGCCAATACTCCTCAAACTCTTTAATGAAATTGAAAGGGAAGCAATACTCCCTAACTCATTCCTGGAGACAAATATGACCCTGATACCAAAACCAGAGAAAGACCCACCCGAAAAGAGAACTACAGGCCAATCTCCTTAATGAACACAGATGCAAAAATCCTCAATAAGATACTAGCAAGCAGAATGCAGCAAAGCATCAATCCCACCATGACCAAGTGGGATTCATCCCAAGAATGCAGGGATGGTTCAACATATGTAAATCAATAAATGTAATACACCATATCAACAGAGCAAAAGACAGAAATCACATGATCATCTCAATAGATGCAGAAAAAAGCTTTTGACAAAATCCAACACTCATTCATGATAAAAACTCTACAGAAAATCAGAATAGACGGTCTTTACCGCAACCTGATAAAAGCCATCTATGACAAACCAACAGCCAACATCATACTAAATGGACAAACACTGAAAGCTTTCATACTAAAATCAGGAACAAGACAAGGATGTCCTCTGTCACCACTCCTATTCAATATAGTTCTGGAAACATTAGCCAGAGCAATTAGACAAGAGACTAAGAGAATAAGGATAGGAAAGGAAGAAGTTGAATTATCATTATTCGCAGATGAAATGATCCTCTACATAGAAGACCCCACAAACTCCACTAAAAGACTTCTAGATATAATAAGCAAATTAAATAGCATAGCTGGATACAAAGTCAACACTCAAAAATCAATAGCATTCCTGCAGACCAATAACAAACTCACTGAGAGAGAAATTAGGGAAACCAAACCCTTTACAATAGGATCCAAAGAAATGAAATACTTAGGAATCAATCTAACAAAGGAAGTAAAAGATCTGTACATTGAAAATTGCAGTACTCTGAAAAAAGGAGATTGAAGAGGATATCAGAAAATGGAAAGATATCCCTTGCTCATGGATAGGAAGAACCAACATTGTGAAAATGGCCCTACTCTCAAAACTGTTATACAGATTTAATGCAGTCCCAAACAAAATACCATTAGCATACCTCACAGATCTAGAGAAAACATTCCTAAAATTCATTTGGAACCAAAAGAGATCTAGAATAGCAAACACAACTCTGGACAACAAAGGCAAGGCAGGAGGCATCACAATCCCTGACTTGAAATAACACTACAAAGCTACTGTGATAAAATCAGCATGGTACTGGCAAAAACAGACCTGAGGATCAATGGAATAGATTAGAAGATGCAGACACAACTACAAACACACTCAGCCATCTTATCTTTGACAAAGGGGCCAAACATGTTCACTGGAAGAAAGACAGCCTCTTTAATAAATGGTGCTGGAAAAACTGGCTGCCTACATGCCGAAGACTAAAACTAGACCCATGTCTATCACCATGCACTAAACCAAAGTCAAAATGGATCAAAGATTTAAATATTAAAACAGAAACACTGGGCTGGTGAGATAGCTCAGTGGCATAAGCGCCTGCCTGGCAAGCACGAGGTCCTCAGTTCGACTCCCGGAACCCACATAAAGGAAGAAAAGGGCCAATGATATCACTCAGCGGCACAAGCACTTGCTGGCAAGTGCGAGGTCCTGAGGTCGACTCCTGGTACCTACATAAAAAATAAAAATAAAAATAAAACAGAAACACTAAATCTACTGGGAGAGAAAGTAGGTAGAAATCTTGAAGACATAGATGTAGGCAGAGACTTCATGAACAAAACCCCGATCGCATGGGAAATACTACAAAGAATCAACAGCTGGGATCTCAACTTATTAAAAAACTTTTGCACAGCAAAAGAAATCACTAACAGAGTGAAAAGACAACCCACACAGTGGGAAAAAATTATAGCCAATTGTCCCTCAGATAAAGGACTTATATCTAGAACATATAAAGAAATGAAAAAAATCAGATCTCCCAAATTTAAAGATCCAATCCAAAAATAGGCATCAGAGATGAATACCCACTTCTCAGATGAAGAAATACAGACAGCAAATAAATATATGAAAAATGTTCAACATCACTGGCCATTTGAGAGATGCAAATTAAAATAACACTGAGATTCCATCTCATCCCAGAAAGAACGGCTATCATCAAGAAATCAACCAATAACAAATGCTGCTGTGGTTGTGGGGGAAAAGGAACCCTCCTCCACTGTTGGTGGGAATGTAGACTGGTACAACCACTGTAGAAATCAGTGTGGAGATTTCTCAAAAAACTATGACTGGAGGTCTCATTCGACTCAGCTATTCTCCTTCTGAGTATCTTCCCAGAAGAATTAAAAACATCATACCACAGCAATATATGTGCACCCATGTTTACAGCAGCACAATTTGTAATAGCTAAATCTTGGAAACCCAAAGGCCCATCAACCGAGGAATGGGTAAAAAAAATGTGGTCTTTTTATACAATGGAATACTACTCAGCCAGAAAGAAGCATGAACTTGAGACTTTTATAGGTAAATGGATGCAACCAGAGACCATACTCATAAGTGAAATAAATCAGACTTGCAAGTGTAAACATCATATTGTCTCCCCAGTGTAAGAAGCTGAAAGAGTAAGTAAGATCCAAAATGTACAATAGATATTAGGAAATGGGAAGAAACTGTTCAAAAGGAAAGAGAAACTGGGATAGGGGAAAGGAGAAAAGAAGGAAAGGAAAAGGAAAAGCGTATATATATATATATATATATATATATATATGTATATATATATGGTAGTTGATAGCTATACTACTTTCTATTAATTCATTGAAAAGAACGGTTTGTGATTATATTGTTTGATCAATTTTTCATGCCTATATTTTATAATCTGAGCAACTACTTTGAAGATAACAATAAGCAATGTACTAACCATTGTTATTCTCCCACTATCTTGTTTTGAAATTTTGTATCACTGTTTTTTCTCTTTAAAATAAAAATAAATAGGGCCGGTGAGATGGCTCAGCGGCTTAAGCGCCTGCCCGGCAAGCGCGAGGGCCCGAGTTCGACTCCCGGAACCCACATACGAAAAAGGGGCCGGTGATATCGCTCAGCGGCACGGGCGCCTGCTGGCGCGCGAGGTCCTGAGGTCGACCCCCCGGTACCCACAAAAAATAAATAAATAAATAAATAAATAAATAAATAAATAAATAAATGATCTAATTTAATCAGTATGAGCTTTATGAAATAAATTTATTTATTTTTTAAATCAATATGATGGAATATCTTGCAGCCACTAGTAATAATCATGAGAATATGTACTAACTGTCATGCAAAGATGTTCACAAAACAAGATTATACCTAAATATGTGTGGTGTGCTTCCAGTTTTATAAAACATTCTACACCTTATAAATTTACACAACTTTCTGTGCAGTGGTATTATAATGATATTCTTCTCTTTATTGATCTATTATCTTCTTTTCCCTTAAAGGTAAGTACGTATTACCTCTTAATAAAAAGAAATATTTTTTAACTCCTGTGGTGAAAACAGCCAAGACATTTTTGAGAAAAAAAAGAGCTAGCTTCTATTAGAATGAGTTATTTCTATGGTGAGATTACAGGGAATTAAAATTTTCTTCTTTACATAAACTTTTGAAATATTTTTGTACAGGAATATATTTACGGTTTCTGTTAAAGTGAGATAAACTTAATTTATCAAATGCATTAGGCTTCTATAGAGCGGCAGATTACATGACTATCAAAGGAGACAGGCTGGTTCAGCGGATGAACTGATTGGTGGGGACGCACATCAGCTCCTCTGCTTCCATCCTGATGCCTGGGTCACATTCAACAAGCTGAACATGCTAAGTCAGAAATAAACCCATTTCCTTCATTTTCTGTAGCACTATCACTACTGTTTGATGCTGAGAGCTGGTAAGCAGACACTAAAGCCTGCAAAGAAGACTACTACGAAATGATGGGTACTTGTTTATTCCAGCACAGACAAATGTATTCTGTCAGCTGTGAAGGGCAAAGGAGAGCACCTTTGAGATTCCAGGATGACAGGTGAACTTCTAAAATTGTAAAGCAAAACAAAGTAGAAATTCTGAGTGCAATCTGAGAGTGATCTATGATGACTGTCTCCTGTGATGTGAAAGGCAATCCATCCACTTGGTTATCCAAAGATCATCCTCACCATATGTGTACTGTCAAAGAAATTAACAAATTTTCCAAAAGATTCCCCTATCTCCAAAAATAAAAGTTCAATCAATGCGAAGATCGGTAAGACAGTCCCCAACTTCAAGTGGAAAACAATTCAAATTTGCCTCTGCTAAAAAAGTAACACTGCCACACCATCACCACTACTAGTAACCTAAATTCTTTCATTCTTCATTTATTCATTCCTTTTTTCATTTACAATGAATACCTACTTTGTGTCAAGCACTACAGTAGGCGGTGGGCAGAACTTAGAATCATCTTTCATCTAATGCAAACACGTTATATTCTTGATTGAAATTCTGCCCCAAATAAACTAGGTAAAAATAAATTAGGGGAGCTGAGACAGAGAGACAGAGAGAGATTGATTTCCCGGCATCATGAAGCATACAGGTTTGCTGTATTTGAATTGTCAAGCACTGACTGTGTCCTACACTGCTGGTCAATTAGGATGAAAATAATGCATCTTAAAGTTGTATAATAAAGAAAGCAATGTAATGTAACATGCAGGGAAATGGTAGACATCTAAAGATATTTAAAACACAAATCAGGTAAGGAAAACCCTGGTAAGTCCAGTTATTATTTAGTAAATGAATCACTTCTAATAATATATAAACAGTAACATAAAATTTTGAACATCGTAATTCTCAAAGAAAAAGAAAAACAGAAATTATGTACTCAAACGTTAAACTGAAAACACTGGTCATAGCCAGGATACAGCTGAGCTGAGCATCCCATTTTTACAGCCATTATAAGTAAAGCAGAATGCTTAGTAGATCAGATCGGCAAAGCAAAATCAACAGCAGTGAGGTTTCTCTTAAAAATAAGAACAGATTGGGCCGGTGAGATAGCTCAGTGGCATAAGCGCCTGCCTGGTAAGCGCGAGGTCCTGAGTTCGATTCTTGGTACCCACATACGAAAAAAGGGCCGGTGATATCGCTCAGTGGCACAGGCGCCTCCTGGCGCGCGAGGTCCTCAGTTCGACCCCCGGTATCCACAAAAAAAAAAAAAAAAAAAAACAGATCAAAATCATTTATAATAAATATTTCATATGTCAGGCTCTGGACATTAGAGTTAAATATCATTATAGTTCTATACTTTAATAAGACTTAGAATTGAAAAACTATTTACAAGTTTATTTTAATAAGAATTTGAATTTGGAACCCAAAGGAAACTGTTGGGTACTTTATAGCAGTGTTTCTCAAACTAAGATTTATAAAACTGTTATTAAAAGTCTTCAAATTCTGGATGATTTTTAAAATATTTTCATTTTAATTTTGTGATAATCTAAAAAATTTAAAGATAGTCTGCATCTTTTGGATGATGCCATGCAGATGGTATGCTGTCATAAGATACTTGTCGACGAGTCTGTACAACTGAGTTTATGTCAATTGGCATCATGTAAAGCAGTGTGACGGGAGATCCTCTGGTCCAAGTAAGCAGAAAAGTGGGAGAGCCCAGTGTCATCTTCGTCGTTACCAAGTAGTAACAATTTACGGAAGATAAACGTGGTTGTAAGTATGCAAAAAATAATTTCAAAATTCCTGATGCTAGCAGCAATTGCTTTTGTTTAATGACACCTATTTAATGAAGCTGTCAATTAGCTTAAAGTTACCTGCAAGTAATAAAGCTTTAGAGAATTCATACATATTTAATGTGCTATTCCAAGGCTGCTCACTAGTGGAATTTTGTTAAAGATGAGGTCTGATTAGTCTAACTTCCAATTAGATACTTAAAATATTATGCAAACAGGCATATTTGGGTATTTTTAAATCAAAATCCAAATATAGAAACAGACAATCCAGAGAACTATACTTACAGTGACATCTTCCTAAGATAACCCCCAAATCAACAACTGCTTCAGCAAAGCACCTATTCCATTAAATCAATGTTGGGTGAACTGAATTACAATGCTATTCATTTGAATTGTTATGATTTTGCAGTTCTATTTATATTTAATTTGAAAATATTTTGGTTTATTTTATTGAGTTATATGCATAAAATTATATCGTTTTATGTATGTGCATAGTAAGTAATATAATAATAAACAATATATATATATTTTTTTTGGTTACCGGGAATCGAACTCAGGACCTCACGCTTGCCAGGTAGGTGCTGTGCCGCTAAGCTATATCCAAGGCCCAGTAATAAGCAATAAAAGTAATACGATAAAAATAACTTCATCCAACCCTGGAAGTTCATATGAATTTTATCATTCTTCAAGAGTATAGAATCCATTCCTCAACTTGGGGAAGCCTACTATATGAAACACATTAGTTTTATCAAGGATTTAAGAGAAAATGAGCCCAGCAACATGCTTCTCTATTGGCTTAAATTTTATTTTTTTTACTCCAAAGTAAATTTCTCTGCCTCCATGATTTTGGCATTATTCCCCAACTTCAAAACTCAAAGTAGCAGGTATAGGGCGGAGATGGCCAGAAATGGAGGGCACAATCAGGAAAAGGAGTTCCTTTTGTAACCATCATTATGCTGAATTGCTTTCA
Organism: Erethizon dorsatum; assembly: GCA_028451465.1. Taxonomy (NCBI): domain Eukaryota; kingdom Metazoa; phylum Chordata; class Mammalia; order Rodentia; family Erethizontidae; genus Erethizon; species Erethizon dorsatum. The sequence goes on from CM051824.1 coordinate 42,393,934, forward strand.
CTTTTGTCTCATACTAAACTGTCAGTTTCTGAAGAGACAGATCAGCACCCATATCTGTCATAACTACAAGGTTTAATATATAAGAGGTGATCAAATTATATGATGGCCTGTTTAAATTTTTAAAATGTATTACCATAAAGGACATACACCCCTCAAAATACTCCCCTTCACTTAAAGCTCATCCCATCTTCTTGCCACTTTCTAAGGCAGTTCTGGAAGTCCTCTTTTGTAAACGTCTTTAGGAGATGTGATTCAAAATACAGTGAACGCTGCTGCTGAGTGCCATCCAATGAAAAAAACAGACCAGTAAAAACATTACATTGTGTCTTTATCCACTTTACTCACTGGATCTGGCACTGTGAGACTTCTGGCTCTTCCCCAAAGTCAAAATGACTATAAACGGTAAATGTTTTGAATCAATTCAGGACATCAAGGCAGCCACCATAACTAAAGATACAAAAGAGGACTTCCAGAATGGCTTCAGAAAATGGCAAGAATGATGGGATAAGTATGTTGAAGTGGAGGGATTAATGGCAATGTGCCTTTTGTAGTAGTAGTAGTGGTAGTAGTAGTAACAATAATGTAAATATTCACTGTATTTTTTTTATCACACTGCCTAAGTGTTTGCCAAATGAAGGAATGAACCATGCCAGGTCATTTTCTCAATTTATGTTACTTTGGTCTGATTCCAGTGTCTTAGTATTATTTTAACTACATAAGAAATATTCTGAAGAAGTGTACTTATTGATGGTCAGAGTCATGATTACAACTGATTATTAAGAATCAATATCTTTGAAGACTAATCTCCAGAGGAGGCTCTCTGAATGATAAGAAACAAGTCTAAGGTGCTATGAACTCAATTTTATAAGGAAAGGAAAACATGATCAACCTTTACCCCCTTTCTATAAAAATTACTAACTACACAACAATGAATCAACCCAAAACAAGAATCAAGAAGCCAAAATTGAATTAAAATATACACTGAAAAACAGCATCGCTTTGTTTAACATACTTAAGTATTTCTTAAATATTAAAAACACATTACTTAAATATTTTAAAAAATCTAGTTGTTCACAAAAATGAAAAGATTCTCTACCCTCCCCCATATCATATTTTTTAAGTCTATTTTCTTCTCAGTTTCTGGGTGGTACTAACCTAAAAGCCAGCAAACATTCCTAGCTTCATTCTTAAGAGCTGATGAAATACATCTGCAAAAATAAACAGTTTGAAAAAGCTGCACTTGCCAAAAAAAAAAGCAAAAGCCAAAACTTGTTTTTTAAATAATTTCCTCAATACTTTTCTTTAATAAAAAAAGAAATCAAAGTAAAAGCTAATAAAAATTTTTATAAGGAATTGCCTCAGCGGTTATATATGCATATATATGTATATACACACATTCAAAGAATAAGGTGTAAGGACACAATCTGACAAGTGACTAATCCCATAAAATTTGATTTATGACACAGAATATTGCTCACTACTATATGCAAATATATTTTTCCTTTTTTTCTCTCTATAAATGGATTTATCTTAAGTTCTGAAAAAAACCCTCACTTCTTCCAAAGTCTAAACATAATTTATCAGCAGGCTGTCTAATGAGTTAAATCAATCACAAAGCCATTATTTCGATTTGTTTTCCTGCAGCAAAGAGTCTTTGGAACTACGAAAAACATAGCTGTTGCATCCAGCTATTCTGGACCAAAACTAATTTCCTGCCCAACCCTGGGGTCACGTGATGGAAAGTCATGTAGAGATCAAACTCCAACAATAAACACAGACACACACACAAATAAACTTCCATTCACCATTCTAAGGATTTTTAAAAGCAAACTGTAACTCTAGAAAAGTACAGATGAAAACATGAAGTGAAAATAAGAAATACAATATTTAGGACAGTACGTTATTTAAAAGGATCAGAACTGAGCAAACCAGAGAAAAAAAGAGAAGGAGAAAGGGAGAAGGGTAGAGGGACTGCTTTCAGCCTACAGAAGGAAAGATAGCTAAAAGGAATTTTTTAGAACGTGAACCAAACTACAGAAGATAAAACTTGGAGAGAAGAAAAAAATTAGAGTGAGTTCAAATAAAGGATCTCAAACTGAGTCCTGGGTCACAGAAAAAGTAAGCTTGACATCTCCTCGAGCTGAAGCAAACAAACCACATGAGGAACATAACCCAGGAGACAGACTTTCTGGGTCTGTGTGAGGTCCTGGAACATTCTGTCATAACAATTTTAGGATTGCAGAAATTATACAGGAGAGCCAGCTGATTAGTCTTCTGTCTCTAGCCCACGTTTTGGCAACTACTCTAAGTATGTATTTGAATTGCCCAATATTGAATGTGCACACAGTAATTGGAAGTTGTTTCAAAGAAAAATCTAGAATAATACCATTATAACAGATGAATGCAAGAAAATGTTAGGAAAAAAATCCAAACTGGTAAGAACTACAGTCCATGGTTTATATGTTTCATGTGGTATAGCATACCTGTACTAATTTATACCAAGGTATAAATTGGCATCTTCATTACTGCAGAGTTATACTAACTATTGAATCCAAGTTACCAAAAAACTAACTTTAACTTGGTCCATGGTTATATTGACAAAAAAGATATACAAGATGCCTGTGATGGTAAATCTTATATGTCATCTTGGCTAAACAATGGTGTTCAATTATTAGTCAAACTCTAGATGTTGCTGGAAAGGCACTTTCTAGGATTAACATTTATGATCATTATGATAAATGATTAACATTTATAATCAGATGACATCAAGTAAAGCAAGTTAGCTTCCATAACGTTAGGAGAGCTAATCTAAACATTTAAGCACCAAAGACTGAAGTTTCTGAGAGAAAAAGGAATTCTGCCTCTGGACTGCAACATAGAAATCGTCTGAATTTCCAGCCTTCAAATTCAAGACAACATCAACCTTTACCTGAATTTCTAGGGTCCAGCCTTCCCTATAACCTTCAACTTGCCAACTCCCCACAATTGCACATTCCTTAAAATCTCTTTCTCTTCATATATACATATATATATATGCGCACACACATATATACAAACACACGTTTTTGCTTTTCTGGAGAACCCTGACAAGTACAATGTCCAAAATCACAACAAAATTAAATTTATTACATTTACCCTAACACTATATACACTTTTAACTTAATAAAAATGGCTATCATCAAATCTACCTTTTCAGATCACTTAAAGAAGCAGTTTTAAATAATATGGATAGAGCCAAGAGGCTCAGAGACGGGCTCCTGTTCCCGCCATTGACCTGGAGCTGTGGCGATTGGCAGGAAGCGAGTCCTAGATGGACTCCTGCTCCCTGCATTGACGGGACTCAGGGACCGGAGACCAGTGGGAAAGCCAGTGACACAGTAGGACCTGGTGACAGTGCACAAGATGGACAGGCGGGACTAGTGGTATGGAAAAGCCCGAAGCAACAGTAACAATATGAGCCAGCAGGTGGTAAGTTAGGTGAATCAGCTTAGTGCTTGGGGACAAAGACACACGGAATAGAAGTGGGCAGGTAGTGCCACCTTCTCTTTTCTCTATTTTTTTTTCTTCTTCTCTCTTTCCTTTTTTCTTTTTTAAATGATTGGGGAGAAATCTGGCCACAGAAAACTAATCCCATCCCTCAAATTCAGAGACAAAGATCAGACCCAAACCCGCACAAATCCACCTGCAATCTTGGCTAGAGTGCACATTCTGGGGTCAGACTCGGACCTATCACAGAACTGTAGACACTAGAGGAATCTCACTATTTTTATTTTTCTGTGTCTGATGGGCTTTCCTCTTAGTAGTCTGCTGGGTTAGTGTGCTTTGTTTTGCTGTTTATTTTTATTTTATTTTTGTTGTTGTCGTTTTTTGTGTTTTTCCCTTTTTTCTCTCATTCTGTTCTGTTTTGCCCTGTTTTATTTTTCTTTCTGTATTTTTTTTCGCATGTGTGTGCTTATTTTTGTTTCCTGTTTTTTTCTTTTTTCTTTTTTTCTCATCTTTTTTTTTTCCTTCTCTTTTCTATCTTCTTTTCCCTCTCATTCATGATTTAGATCTCTGAACTTTCCCTTTGTATTATTCCACTTGTCCTCTTTCTCTCTTCCATCAACTAACTCACTTGATTTTATGAGACTTTCATGTGGGTAAACATTGTCTCTTCCCTTCCTGGTTCACTTCAATACTCCTAGGCTTTCTCTTCCAATCCCTCCCTCCTGTATCCTACAATTACCCAAAACTTGGATGATCATCCTATGCCCACCAAATTTGCTCCTACTACAGTTAACCCCATCCACCTCTCCATCCTACCCCACCCCTCTTAAACAGGGTAATATCACTCTACTAAGTGGAAAAATGTTACATACAAGTTCCTGGTATAAATTGGATTATATTATATAACTATAGAACTTGCTCCTACAGTTAAAGATATCAGGCTAATAGTTACCACAGTTTCTCAGTAGCCAGGCTGTGCTTGAGTCTATTGTTATTGCTAACTGTACTACTTTAACCAGGATGCCATACCTGTTATAAGCAGTTTTTTCTCCCCTGTATGACAACAACAAGATTGCAAGGGACCATACCCATCACCATAGTACAGTACCAAAGGAACAGGCCTTGAGACAAAAAGATATCAACTCCACATTCTTAACATACTGGGAAGGTAGATTCTTGGGATAGACAGAAAGACAAAGAAACACCTGTATCTAGAAGACATCCTTGAGGAATAGACATCACCTAGGAAAGCCTCAACACCAGGAATAAAGCTATCTAACATAAATCCACAAGCATCAAGACAGAAAACAAAATAAAATAAAAAATAGAAAATGACAAGAGGAAGAAGCAAAATGCAACCCCAAATTCCCAGCCCACCCAGGACAGATCCAGAGCACAAACAGATATAGGAAATCAGAAGCCAACCACTGGAACTCTGAAATGATAGCAGCAGAAGTGAAAAAACAAATGGAAGAGACCACAAAAAGAATAGTATCTACAGTACAAAAAGAAATGATAGTCAAAATGAAAGAAATTAAAGCAGACACAGATAAAAAATAGAGGATGTTAGGAAAATGATGGAAACCATGAATGCCCAAACATAAACAAGAGATGGAATCAATGAAACAGATCCAAACAGAAATCCAGGAGATTAAAAACTCCATTGCAAGTATAAGCAACAGATTAAATGAAGGCGAGGATAGACTGTCAGACCTAGAAGACAGGAATGTGACTAGAGACCAAGAAAAGAAAGATATTTTAAAAATAGCGAGGGACCATGAAATATCAATCCAACAGTTACAAGATGAAGCAAAGAAGAACAACATAAGGTTGATTGGGGTCAGTGAGAAAGCTGGAGACAGCGCAAATGCCATTAAAAACCTCTTCACAGAAATAATGGCAGAAAACTTCCCAAACATGGATAAAGAATTTGGGGCTGGTGAGATGGCTCAGCGGCTTAAGCGCCTGCCCGGCAAGCACAAGGGCCCGAGTTCGACTCCCGGATCCCACATACGAAAAAAGGGGCCGGTGATATCGCTCAGCGGCACGGGCGCCTGCTGGCGCGCGAGGTCCTGAGGTCGACCCCCCGGTACCCACAAAAAAAAAAAAAAAAAAAAGAATTTGACATACAAATAAATGCAGCATATAGAACTCCAAATAGCCATTACCAAAATAAATCTACACCAAGGCACACAATAATCAAGATTCCAGAAACTCAACACAAGAACAAAATATTAAAAGCAGCTAGAGAAAAGAAACAAATCACTTGTAAAGGAAAGCCCATCAGAATCACAGCAGACTTCTCAACACAAACCCTCAAATCAAGGAGAGCCTGGAGTAAGGTATTTCAAGCCCTAAAAGCAAACAATCTTCAACCTGGATTGATGTACCCTGCAAAACTTTCAAATTCAATGGAGAAATAAGACACTTCCATGACAAAGAACAACTGAAGAAATTCATGACCACCAAACCAGCACTACAGAATGCTCTGAAGGATATATTAGAAAAAGAATGAAGACCACAAACACACAAACACCAATAGAAAGAAACTGCCAAGTAGGGCAAGCAATTAAACAGAGGAGAAAGACAAGGAACAAACAACAGGAAAATAACATGAAAAAGATAAGTCAATACATATCAGTTATAACCACCAATGTAAATGGTCTCAACTCACCAATCAAAAGAAACAGACTGGCAACATGGATCAAGAAACAAGATCTATCAATAGGCTGCATTCAAGAAACACATTTAACCCAAAAAGAAATTCATAGACTAAAAGTCAAAGGATGGGAAACAATTCTCCATGCCCCAGGAACCCAGAAAAAAAGCAGAGGTAGCTATTCTATTTGCAGACAGTGTAAACTTTAAGCCAAACTGATCAAAACTCATCAAAAGAGACATCATTGGTCATTCAAGAGGTACAAATTAAAACAACACTGAGATTCCATCTCACTCCAGAAAGAATGGCTATCAAGAAAACAACCAATAACAAATGCTGGTGGGGCTGTGGGGAAAAAGGAACCCTTTTCCACTGCTGGTAGGAATGTAGACTGGTGCAACCACCGTGGAAATCAGTGTGGAGATTTCTTAGAATTGGAGGTCCCATTCAACCCAGCTATTCCCCTTCTGGGTATCTTCCCAGAAGAATTAAAAACATCATACCACAGTGATACGTGTGCACCCATGTTTATAGCAGCACAATTTGTAATAGCTAAATCTTGGAAACAACCCAAATGCCCATCAACTGAGGAATGGATAAAAAACATGTGGGTTTTTTTATATAATGGAATACTACTCAGCCATAAAAAAGATAAACTTGAGACTTGTATAGGTAAATGGATGCAACTTGAGACCATACTCACAAGTGAAATAAACCAGGCCCACATGTGTAGACATTGTATTGTATCACTACTATGAGAATCTGAAAGAGTAAACAAGATCCAAAATGTACAAAAGATATTGTGAATAAGGAAGACACTATTCAAAAGAAAAGAAAAACCGTGATGGGAGAAAGGGGAAAGGAAGGAAGGGAAAAGGAAAAAAAAATATATAAACAAGACAGTTAAGATAGTGGTACAGCTGGTTTCTCTTGGTTCACTGAGGGGAAAGTTTTGTATTAGTAATTTTCTGGACAATGTTTCATGCCTATATCTTGTACTCTGAACAACTACTGTGAATATAACAATATGCAATGTGTTGATTAATGTTACTCTCCTACCAGCCTGTTTTGAAACTCTGTTTTATTGCTATTTCTTACTTTTTTCTGTTTAAAAAATTTTTTTGGATAGAGCTTATGAATGTTCCCTACTTTTTTAATAGCTTTTGTTACATATACTGAGTTTAAAACAGATTGCACCCTCTACAGGGGAACATTTAGTTTGCATTTCTAAATTACATTTTGGAGCAAGTTAATTTTATTTTATTTACTCTCCAATTATGGAAAACATCACAAAGAGGATTATATTAAACTAAAGTGAAAATGGTTTGGCACACCTGTTTCAGGAAAACAAAAGGCAGACATCAATGCCATGGAGAGTTCATGAAATACTAATAGGCACTTAGTATAAATAAAGGTAGTTATTTGTGAAAACTGAGTCTCAAATCTGTCAAAGGATAGAGGAAAAATTACCTTGTTCTCAAAATACCTTTTAGTTCATTAGTTTTGAACTGAACAAAATAGAAATATCATTTGCTAATATTATCTTTATCAAAGTGGCAGGCAATCTAATTAAACAAAAACATAGAAAACATGATTTGAATAGAAGCATTTTAGAAACGACATAAGAGTTAAAAAAATTATTTGGATAGAAAAATAATTCAAAGTAGTTTCCTAAGGATAGTCAGCAATGACTGTAAGTACCATTTAAATTGCAACGTACGAGGCCGGTGAGATAGCTCAGCGGCATAAGCGCTTGCCTGGCAAGCACGCGGTCCTGAGTTCGACCCCCGGTACCCACAAAAAATAAATAAATAAATTGCAACGTATGGTATCTGCCTCTAATTCAAATGTTATTCATTATGAATATTTAAGAAAGCTATTTGCAAATAAGTAAATTACAATGACATTGTAACATAAGTCCCCAAACTTAAAACTCAAATGCCTTCAAAGCCAGAGGAGTTAAAAAATATGGGAAGTTTCAGGTACAGTGGTACCTCGGTACACGAACAATTTGGTTTGCAAACAGAAGCATTTGGCAAAATTTTGTTTTTGTATGAGAGCTCTGCATCAAGTGACAAACACAACCACGGCCATCTTTTCCAGAGTCGTCAAATGAATTAAGTTTGCAAGCCAAGGTACCACTGTATAAAAAGGAGGTGAAGAGGCAGGGCATGCGTGCTCCCTCAAAAGTCAAGCACACTTCAAAACTGCGCAGTAACTGTATTTCCTCCCATTAGAATGTGCCAGCTCAAGTGAATTCAGTGGTCCCCAGCCTCTGAGTCCTTGTGGAGGAGTTGAAAACAACCCTTAGCAATAGTGGTGTGACTGCCGCCTGATCTGGGGAGAGAAATTAACTCAAGCCACCTGGGGAAAGGAATGCAGCGTGGATGTTCGATAGAAACAGGTGAGAAGAGGAGACATAACTTGTATCATAAGAGGACATGCAAAGAGTTTGTGATAAAACAAGCACAGTAACTGAAAGCAGTAGGCCTGTCAGGAACTGTACTTCTCTCGCTCACAGAAAGCCTACCTGCTTCTATCTGGGGATTACCTCTTTGACTCTGACTGGCTTCCTCTGGTTGTTCATCTTGCCTATGACCAAAATGGCCTCTCCAGGTGCATTTTTTTTTTAGCTCAACTCCCTCAGGTTCTTTGCAATCTCCACCATAACCCATCAAACTTTATCTACCATACCTATAGATATGCTTGAGAGTACATACTCCAGGACCTAAGAAAGCAAAGAAACTTCACAGGCACGGAAGTGATGTAGCAGTTCACGGTAGGGAAATCAGAACAAACAGAACAGAGAGCTTCTACCAAGACCAAATTAAAGGAGGAAACCATTAAAATGTAGTAAGAATGTTTAAGGGGCTACAATAGACAATAACTACAAAAATGGGGAGGAGGGATACCTAAAAGAAATATGAAATCTAGAGTTTTAGTTCCAATGGAGGAAGTAAAATAATTGAAAACTAGTGAACTAAAAGATGAAAAAAGGAAACTGTTATAATACAAAGCAAAAATTATAAATAAATGGAAATCACTGATGAAAAATAAGAGACATGGAAGACAGATCCAATATGCAAATAAGAGGATTTCTAGAAAGAAATAACAGAATAGAAGCAATGATCAAATAGCAAAATTCTTTTTTTTTTTTTTTTTTTTTGTTGGGTACCGGGGGTCGACCTCAGGACCTCGCACGCCAGCAGGCGCCTGTGCCGCCGAGTGATAGTACCGGCCCTTTTTTCGTATGTGGGTACCGGGAGTCGAACTCAGGACCTCACACTTGCCAGCAGGCTCTTGTACCACTGAGCGATATCACCGGCCCCTTTGTTTTCCTTTATGTGGGTACTGGGAGTCAAACTCAGGACCTCGCGCTTGCCAGGCAGGTGCTTACACCACTGAGCCATATTACCGGCCCCTGCAAAATTCTGAAGTGAAGAAAAAATTGAGTTTTCAGATCAAAGGAGCTGACCAAATGTCAGCCAGTTACAATTAAAATTTAAAGACATACTCAGCTGGGCATGGTGGTGAATGCCTGTAATCCTAGCACTCAGGAGGCTGAGGCAGGAGGATTGCTGTGAGTTCGAGGCCAGCCTAGGCCACATAAGTGAGTTCAAGGCAGCCTGAACTACACAGTGAGATCCTGTCTCCAAAAACAAAAAGCAGGACTGGGGATATAGCTCAGTGGTAGAGTGCTTGCCTCAATGCATGAGGCCCTGAGTTCAATCCCCAATACTACAAAAAAAAAAAGACATTCAACATATTATGGTGAAATATAAATACTAAGTCTTACTGGCTTTAAGGAGCAGGAAAAGGATACTTATAAAAATTATATGTTCATGTATTTGCATTTAAAACTAGCATTGTACAATATGCAGATGAATTACAGAAGTCATGCTAATAATTTTAAACTTTATCCAATTAGCAAATCAAAACAAACAAAAACCATGAGTAATTAATGGGAAAATTGTGGAAAAAAAGGCAAAAACTTTCATTTTAATACCTTTAATGACAACTTTTTCCTGCTTTCTGAATAAGAGACCCCACATTTTCATTTTTCACTGGGCCCCAAAAATTACAGGCTGGTCCTGCCAAAACCAATGCTGGCTTCTTCTTAACTGTTCTCTCGGCTTTCTCTTCTCTCTAGGCCCCTTCCTTTCTCCACAGCAGTCAGAGCACTCTTTGTAAATCGTAAATAGATTGCTTGAACCCTGCTTAAAACCGTAGAGTGAATAAGCAGCAGAACCCCAAATAAAATCTAAACTTCTTACCAAAGGTCTGATTGGCTTCCTTCTGACCTGCCAGCCCCAAACACTACCACAGCTCCCCCTTTTCTCAATCCTCTAGTCCACCGGCCTTCTAATTGTTCCTCAAAGAAAAGCGTTCCTGCCATACACATTTGCCCTGCTAGCCCCTCCGCCTGGAATGCTTTTGTGCCAGACCTTTGGATGGCTGGCTCCTCGTCACTTGGATCTCAGCTGGTAGGTTACCCCTCAAGATATCTTCCTTGGCCACTTCATCTAAAGCAGTCCCTCAAGCACCGCTGCCTTTGCTTTACCTTTTCAGAGCACTCATTACTACCTGATACTATGCGGCATAATAATTTATCGCTTATCCCAGCCCAGAACTATAAGTGCCTCAGAAGCTGGATCTTTGTGTGTTTGGCCCACCACTTTCGTCAGTAAAGGTCAGTGCTCTGGGGGAATCTCTAGGGGATAGGAGTTGGTAAGTAAGTTCCCCATGTTCTTCCTGACCTATCACGTGGGAGAGGGAAAGCATTTTGAGATGCATTTTTCATGATTCCTCGGAGACACCTGGGGCCTTTATAATCAGCTCACAGCTAAACAACAGCTCCGGTGTTAGCTTTTCTTTTCAGTTCCACTCTCCCCTAGAACTCTGCTGCCTGGGATCACCTCCCAAACTACAGTCCATTCCTAAGACTGTATCTCAGGCTTTGCTCTCAGGCCTGTAAGCCTCACTTTCCTCATCTTTAAAATGAGTGTGATAATACTATCTAGTATCATTAGTACCTTCTACTAAACCAGTTCAGCAATGAGGATTAAATGAGGTAGCATATATAAAGTTCTCACCATGGTGTCTGGCACAAAATACATCCAATCAATATTACTTTGTTCATAACACCAACAGCAAGTAACCCTTAGTAACAATCTACAGTGATGGGAAACGGACAAACAATTCAAATCAATATTGGGTTGCCCTCTTGCACAGTGATTCTCAACTGGAGGTGATTTTGCCCCCTTGCACACAGGTTGACAATGTGTGGAAACAATTTTGGTAGCCACATTGGAAGTTGCTAATGTCATCTAGAGGGTGAGAGAGATGCTGTTAAACATCCCACAGTATCCACAAAACACAACTGTACAACCCTGAAACTCAAAACTACTGGGGTTGAGAAACCCTGTGTAGCAAAATATCCTGATTATGATGGGAGCATCATAAATATTTAATGTAACTCATCAAGCTTTTAAAACTTTTAAAAAATTGATCACACCAGAAGAAAATTAAGTCTTGGTGAAATGTGTTTATATTGATCAAAGAAATGGAACTATATAAAGTATATCTCCATGGTTCACTGGGGAAAAAAGGACAAATCTGAAGAGGCTAACAGGCTGATCAAAACATATGGTGTGTTTTCTTTATTTCTATTCTGTTTATAAACAACCTTTCTTTTACTATTTTATTTTATGTACTACATGTGTGTAGTAAATAATGTGTACCTTCCTTTTGGGAAGTTGGTGCATAACACATCTTAATTCCTTAATTCCTTTTCATCCCCTTTCCCTCCCACTACCACTCCACTCATCCTTTGATCCCCTTCTCTCTCTCTTTTTTTTTTTTTGGTGCATGTTTGCAGTACATAATGTTTACATTCCTTGTGTGGACATGGTCCACGTGCATGGTACATAACACATCCCAATTCCTTTTTTTCAGTCCCTTATCCCTTCCCTGCTGAGGACATTATCCCTTCGCTCCCTCTCCTCTCCCCCCATCTCTTGATCCCCTTCCCCACTGAAAACAATCTATTTCTCTACTTCCTATTATCTATCTTTTATTTTGTTCTTTATTTTTATTCTGGGTTTCTCATAGAAGAGAAACAATGTGATATTTAAGCTTGTGTGTCTGATTTATTTCACTTAACATTATGGGTGCATCCATTTTCCTACAAATGACTAGTCTCCTTTATGGCATAGTACTCCTCCATGGTGTGTAAATACATTTTCTTTATCCATTTGTCTGTGATAGACACATGGGCAGCTTCCAAGATTTAGCTATTATGAGTTGTGCTGCTATAAACATGGGTATGTGTGTATATCTGTAATATGATGTCTTTAACTCTTTCAGGAAGATTTCTAAAACGGGAATAGCTGGGTCAAATGGAATTCCTAGTTTCATTTTTTTTGAGGAATCTCCATACAGATTTCCATAGTGGTTGTACTAGTTTACATTCCCATCAACGGGGTAAAAGGGTTCCTTTTTCCCTCACAGCCTCTTCAGCATTTATTTGATTTTTTTCATGATACCTATTCTTTCTGGAGTAAGACAGAACCTCAGTTTTTTTTTAATTTGCATTTCCTGAATGACCAGTAATGTTGGGCATTTCTTTATATGTTTATTAGCTATTTGTACGTCTTCTTCTGTGAAGTGTCTATTCATTTCAGTAGCCCATTTTTTGACTGGATCTTTTATTTTGAGAGGTCTAATTTTGAGTTCTTTATATATTCTTTTAGTCCTCTGTCTGAGGAACAGCTGGCGAAGATTTTTCCCATGCTATTCGTTGTCTTTTCTCTCTATTGGTCGTTTCTTACGATGTACAGAAGCTTTTTAATTTAACATGATCCCATTTGTTGCTTTTCAGAACTATTTCCTGTGCCAATGCGTTTCTATTCAGAAAGTCCTTACCTATGCCTGTGACTTCAAGAATTTTACCTGTCTTGTCTTCCAGCAGGTTATGTGTTCCTGGCTTAACATTTAGCTCTTTGATCCATTTTTATTTTAGTTTAGTATGTGGTGAGGAATATAGGTATAGAGTCAATCTTCTGCATGTTATAACCAATTTTCCCAACACCATTTATTAAAAAGGCTGTCTTTCCTCCAATGTGTTTTTGGCCCCTTTATCAAAGATTATACAGTTGAATGTATTTGGAATTGTTTCTGCATCCTCTATTCTGTTCTATTGATCTTCATGTCTGCTTTTCTACCAGTACCACGCTGTTTGTATCATAGTAGCTTTGTAATACAACTTCAAGTCCAAGATTATGATGCCTCCCATTTTGTTCTTTTTCCCAAGATTGCTTTTGCTATTCTGGGTCTCTTCTGGTTCTATATGAATTTTAGAACAGTTTTCTCCTCTTCTGTGAAGAATGCTATTGGAATTTTGATTGAGACTGCATTAAATCTGTATATCAATTTTAGAAGTATGGCCATTTTGACTATGTTGGTTGTGCCAATTCAGGAACAGGGGATATTTTTCCATTTTCTGAGGTCATCTTCAATTTTCTTTTTCAGAGTGCTATACTTTTAATTGTAGAGGTCTTTCACTTCCTTATTAGGTTAACTCCTAAGTATTTACTTTTTCTTGGTTCTATTGTGAATGCTATTTTTCCCTAATTCTTTCTCAGTGGGTTCATCATTAGTGTACAGGAAAAATACCAATTTTTGTGTGTTTATTTTATACCCTGCCACATTACTGAACTTGGTTATTAACTCTAAGTGTCTTTTAGTGGATTATTTTAGGTCTTCTATGTAGAGAATCATATCATCTGCAAATGATAATTTGAATTATTCCTTTCTTAAACATATCCTTTTCTTTTTTTTTTTTTTTTTTTCTAATTGCTCTAGCTAATGCTTCCAGTACTGTGTTGAACAGTAGTGATGATAGTGGACATCCTTGTCATGTTCCTGATTTCAGAGGGAAAGTTTTCAATTTTTCCCCCATTTAATATGCAGTTGGCAGTAAATCTGCCATAAATGGCTTTTATCAGGTTGAGATAAGGTCCTTTTATACCTATTTTCTTCAGTGTTTTGTTTTTTAATCATGAATGAGTGTTGGATTTTTGCCAAAGGCTTTTACTGCAACTATTGAAATGGTTGTGTGATTTTTGTTCTTATTCCTATTTATGTGACATATAACATTTACTGATTTGCATGTTAAACTACAGTGTGTTTAAATAAGAAAAGTGTGTTACAGTGAAAGACACACTGCCATTAGAATACTACCTCTTGCTTCACACACGCTTATCCCATTGTTCTTGCCACTTTTTTTTTTTTTTTTTTTTTGTGGGTACTGGGGGTCGAACTCAGGACGTTGCGCTTGCCAGGCAGGCGCTTATGCTGCTGAGCCATCTCACCGGCCCCTCTTGCCACTTTCTGAAACAGTTTTAGAAGTCTTCTTTTATGACTGTCTTTATGAAGGGTGATCAAAAATATGGTGAATGTTGCTGCTGAGTGCCATTTAATGGAAAGGTAGGGTCATAAGAACACTACAGTGTGTCCTCATCCACCTTATTCACCAGATGTGGCACTGTGTGACTTATGGCTCTTCCTCAAAGTAAAAATGACCATGGAAGGTAAACATTTTGAATTGATTCAGGACATCAAGGCAGTGATGACAATGCAACTAAAGATATTCATGAAAGAACACTTCCAGAATTGCTTCAGAAAGTGGCAAGAATGATGAGATAAGTGCTTTCAAAGTGAAAGGGAGTATTTTGAGGGGGATTAATGGCAATGTATCTTTTACTGTAACAATTATTTTTAAAAACTTAAACATTCACTGTACTTTGTGATCACACCTCATAAATATCAAGGCATAGCACAAGTTTGCAGATGCCCACATAATACACACTTAGCCCTTTGTCCTTAGT
This sequence comes from Erethizon dorsatum, assembly GCA_028451465.1. Lineage (NCBI taxonomy): Eukaryota > Metazoa > Chordata > Mammalia > Rodentia > Erethizontidae > Erethizon > Erethizon dorsatum. Next base: position 42,408,967 of record CM051824.1, read on the forward strand.
AATGGGTCCCAATTTTAATTCATATGACAATGTGCTCAGCTAAAAGAAATCATTGAGCTGGGTACAGTGGTGTATCCCTATAATCCCAGAACTCAGGAGGCTGAGGCAGGAGGATCACCACAAGTTCAAGGCCAGCCTGGACTACAGAGTGAGACCCTGTCTCACAAAAACAAAAATCATTTATCATCCTTTCTTGAAACTAATGAAGCATGTCACTGGATGGGGCTCCTAAGCAAAGGCTTTCAAGGCAGTTGGCCCAGTCAGTGTGCATGCCCCTTGCCTTTGCCCCTTCTTCTTCTCATGGCCTGGGCTGTGGAAAGCATAGCTGGAGCTATGGAGGCCGTACTGCAACTGCGAAGTGACCTGGAGGACAGAGTATGGGATCTTTGTGACCAGGCACTGGCCACGCACCACGTGAAACACATACACATCTCTGCACTCACACTGCATACACCTCTGGAACTACACACACATCTCCAGACTTCTCTTCCTTAAGAGAAAAACAAGCCTCTGTTTTGGTTCCTCCAGTACCATTCTTGTTTTTCTGTGACAGATAGCCAGACCTATTTCTAACACTCAAGGGATTAAAAATCTACAAACTATAGTCATAAAAGATGACTGAATGTCAAAGGAGAAAGTCTAAAATATAATCTCTCTGTTGGTTATGGCAAAGAAGTCTAAGAATCTGAGATGAGTTGAGGTTCATGAAGCTGACTAATGGGGCCTGTGGCTGGCAGTTTCGTGTGCATGGCAGGAATCTTAACATTCCAACCCCCTGACAGCAGCAACACTTCCAAAGAGCTAATGAGGCCAACAGAAGAGAACACCGACTTGTAGGGAGATGCACACAACATTCTTTTAAGAGAAAAAAGAACAAACTACCACTGAAAATGTAAATAAGAAGAAAAGCGCAAAGCAGTTTTCAGCCACTCAGTTTTTTGAGTTCTCTATTCTGACCTAGATCGAGAAGGTCCCCAAACAAGCCAACACATATGGTCCTAGTCCTACTTTCACTTGAATATTCATTGTCAGAAAACAAAACATCCTAAAAGAGGTACCAGAGTTTTCACTATGACACCATGCTTAATACCCAAATTTTCAATAATACCACAATCAAGTGATCATGTATGGACAGCATCTTAGTAAGTTACAGAGGTTTATAAAAGAAGAGGATAATCATTCTTAGGCTAAATCATTTTCATATCTTGTTGGGGATGCCAAACATTATACTTACAAAGAAATTAATTACAATATTATAAAGCAAAGGCAAGAAAAGTTTGCAAAATTCCTAAATATATTAAATAGAAAAAGTAATAAAGTTAAATGTTGACAAATATAGTCTGATGTTGCTGGTGCTTGCCACATATAATTTGTATTATATGCTCATATAAAATCATACTATAATAATATGGGCTTCTTGATAAAAGAATCAATCAATAAGCATATTCGTGGTTGGAACAGCATACCTCATAGATGTAAAAATTAGGTTGAGCAAAAGCTTTAGCTCAAATGATTATTGACATCTCACTTCCTGTAGAATTGACTAAAACTCTTCACACAATGTTCCCAGAAGAAAATGCTGATGAGATGAAAGATATTAGTCTTGAGGTTTCATGTATCATGTCAATTGTAACTGTGTTTCTTAATCTTTCTGAACATATTACAAATAAAATCAAATGAATGGAATATTTTACTCTAAAAATGACTTCTAAAGAAAATTTTAAATGAATAATAAATAACATTTCTATTTTTCTCCAATTTATAATGTTAACTACTTTCTAATATACTACTACTCATCATTTATATCTATACATACAATAATATCCTAATTACAGAACACATAAATTGCTGCCATTTTCCCAGAATGTTCTATTTGTGTAATTATAGTTGTCAATCACTTCAGACAATACTCCAACCTGTATTATAAGCTAAAGGTTGATTTTGTTATATGAATTCATATAATTATTATTAAATGAAATTTGGCCTTTTGAGCAAACAAGAAGACAACTGGAGGGAAAAAACACTAACAGAGCTAAGTCATATTTATCAAGCACTTTTTATCTTTGTTATCATGATTAACTGTACAGTTAAGGAAATATGCATGTGATTCAGACCCGTACGTAGAAAAAGCACTAGGACCTCATAACAACTCCATCATCTAACAAATGGTGCCTAACAAATGGGTAAGGTGGGTTTTTTGCTCTCCCTAAACTCTTATTTCCTCAACAGTTACAGAAGTTTGATAATAATTACCATTTTATAGACATGTTTTAATAATTAAATGGGATGATAACTATATTACCGTGACAGATACATAAGCATTCAGCAAACATGCCTATTATTTTGAAAATATTAATATTTTCATGTTACAATAATAAAATAAAGCTTAAAGTGCATTGACACACCAATAAAATTAATTTTTTAGAAAGGGCATTGACAAACAAGGAATAAAGATCTCTTTAAAAGATGTTTAAGACTTCAACAGGTCTTATGACAATTTAAGCCAAGACTTCAACTTGAGATAAGGTGTAGTATTATGGGAAAGGCTTTTGCTCAGTTCTGTTTCCACGCTCAAATCACATTAGTAGTATTTTTGTAAGGACTACCAACTGAAGCCCAGATTTCTTATATTTTAAAAATATTCTTATCCTCCATTTAAAAAATAAGAGTCAAAATACAGAGAATAAAATGGCACCACAGTTTTTTTTAACTAATAATACAATTTCCTAGATTTATGCCGGAATCAAAACTTGACATCAGGGCCAGTGAGATGGCTCAGCAGCATAAGTGCCTGCCTGGCAAGCTCAAGGTCCTGAGTTTGACTCCCGGTACCCACATATGAAAAAAGGGCCGGTGATATCGCTCAGCAGCACGGGCACCTGCTGGCGTGCGAGGTCTTGAGTTTAACCCCTGGTACCCACAAAAAAAAAAAAACCTTGACATCAATAACATTAGATATGTTATCCACATTTGAATTTGAAGCAGTGCTCAGACTTTGGGATATCACAGACCCACAATTTTTCTTTAATTCTGAAAAGTACCATAAGGTTGACACCTTAAATATAATAGGGGAATTTTAACAGAATAATGAAAATAGGGATTCTAGGAATTTAAAAAACTGTAACTATCTAGAGCATTTAATTAAAGCTGTTCGTGATGGTGCACACCTGTGATCCCAAGGAGGCTGAGGCAGGAGGATCGCCACAAGTTCGAGGCCAGCCTGGGCTACATAAGCGAGTTCAAGGCCAGCCTGCGCTCCACAGCGACCCCCCCCCCATCTCCAAAAAAATTAAAATATTAAATTTAAAAAATTAAAAAATATTTTGACACATTTATATTAAGGGGAAAAAGTATTTCCCCAAGAAAGAATATCTGCCTCGTTACACACACACATGCACACACACTTTTTAATGTATGTATCCTGATTTTTCTCATTTTTCCATGGATTAGTTTTTGGATTTAAATTTGGGAGTCTTCAAGTACAAAGATTTAAGATTTTATATTCATTTAAGATTTTATGGGCTGGTGAGATGGCTCAGTGGCTTAAGCACCTGCCTGGCAAGCGTGAGGGCCCGAGTTCGACTCCCGGAACCCACATACAAAAAAAAGGGCCGGTGATATCGCTCAGTGGCATGGGCGCCTGCTGGCACGCGAGGTCCTGAGGTCGACCCCCAGTACCCACCAAAAAAAAAAAAAAAGATTTTATATCATTAATTTCATTTATTAATTACTGAGGAAGGAAAACTTACTACTGTGAACTCTATTCAATAAATATATATTGGGATAGCCTGGCATGGTGGTGCACACCTGTAGTTGCAGCATTCTGGAAGGCTGAAGCAAGAGGATCACAAGTTTGACCCCAACCTGTGCAATTTTGTGACTTAGCAAGACCCTGTCTCAAAATTAAAAAAAAGAAAAAGTTAAAAAGCACTGAGGATGTAGCTCAGTGTGAAGGGACTCAGTTCAAGTTGCACTACTGAAGAGAGGAGAGAGAGAGAGAGGGAAAGGGAGGGGAAGGGAGGAAGGAAGGGAGGGAAAGAAGGATAGAGAGAGAGAAAAAAAGAAAAAGAAAAAGAAAGAAAGAGAAAAGGAAGGAAGATAGGGAAATATATGCATGTATGTATGTACGCATGTATGTATATATGTGTATGTGTGTATACATGCATGTATGCATGCGTGTGTGCATATATTGTGCACATGTATGTATGTATGCATATGTGTGTGCACGTGTGCATGCATTGGGTACCTACCACCAGCTGATCACATGACAAGAATAAGATCCTGCTGCAATGGGGGCCCACATTCCAGTGGGCAGAGACAGGTAATAAATAAACAAATATATGTTCAGGTAGTGATCACTACTAAGAAGAAAAATGAACCAGTTTAAGAAGACAGAGAGTGATGGAAGAGGAGAGAGGATATTCAGAGAAGTACTCTATCGGGAGATAGTTAAGCAGAGATCTGAATGCAATGAGGGTGTCATTTGGATACCTGTATTAATGGTTGGTAGTTATATAGCATTTACTCCTGTGCCAGGAGTTACTGTTGTAACTACCTCACATAATTAAGTTCATTTAATCTTCTTACTAATTGTATTGTCCATTTATTATCTCATTTTACATACAAGGAAACAGGCTGAGAGAGGTTAAGTAAATTGTGCATGGTCATACAAATAAAGAACAGACCTGAAAGAAAAACCCAGAGTCTGGCCCCAAAGTGTCTTGTTCTTAACCATTACCACTGTGCTCTACACCCGTCACAGGGATGCAAGTGCCAAGACCCTGGCATGGCAGTGTGCTTCCTCAGCATGCACAAGAAACAGCAAGGACGAGCCCCCCCCCGGCTGCAGTAGAGGAAGAACGGGCACGCGCACAGAAGATCCGGTCGGAGAGGTGATGGTTCAGTCGAGACAGAAGCGGTTTACATGGGGCCTTGAACTGCACAGTGAGGATGTTGGGTTTTATTATGAATGAGATGGGGAGCTAGTGCGTCATTTTGAACAGAAGATAGTTAAGATCCAACTTGTGTCTCAAAAGACCACTCTGGCTGCTGTGTAAAGAAAAGGGCATGGGTAAAGGCAGGGAGCTGCTGCAGTAGTTCCAGAAGACAGATGATGGTAGTTTTAACTGGAGAAGTGATTACTGGACTAGGGGGATGAGAAATGATCAGATTCCAGATTTATTCTGAAAGTAGGATGGAGCCAGACGGCTGAAACAGAAGGACTGCAAGTTTGAGGCCATCTTGGGCAACTTAGTGAGATCCCATTTCAAAATAAAATAAAAAGGGCTGGGATGTAGCTCCATGCTCCCTAGTACCACAAAAACAAAACAAAACCCACAGAATTTGTTGATGGCTGGGATCTGGAAAGAGAAAGAAACAGAGGATCCATGGATTACTCCAAGATTATGACTCAGCAGCTGAGGGAAAGAAACTAGCATTTGCGTAGTAAAGCGAATGCTGGGTAAGGAATGGGTAGGGAAAGTGAAGTAGGGATTCGGTTTTGAACACACTAAGTTTGATGTTCCTGTTAGACTGAGCCAGTTGGGCACAGAAGTCTGCAGTTCAGGTCTCGACACACACACTTGGGATGCAAGAGTTTATAGATGAGATTTAAAGCCACTGGACAGCAAGGGGAGAAAAGACTATGCCCTGGGACTCCAACCTGCCAAGACACAGGAGATGAGGAGGAACCAAAGAAGGCGACTGGGAGGGGCTGTCAGTAACGAAATTACACGTAGGGTGTCCTGGAAGCCAGAAGGAGCAGGTTTCAAGAAGAAGCAAGAGATCAACTGTGCACGTGTCACTGGTAGGAAGTATGAGGTACAAGGGAAGAGAATGGCCATTGTACTTAAACATTTAAAGGTCAGCAGTGACTTTAGCAAGAGTAGTATCAGTAGATTACTGGAGAAAGAAGGGGAGAAAAGTAGAGACAGTGAGCAGCAGACAGATCCTTTAAGCTTTCCTGTAAATGGAAAAGCAGGAAAAAAAAATTACAGTATCTGTAGGAGATTCAAAGTTGCCATTTGTGAGTGGCAAAGATCCACACATTGTTTTTTAAATAGTAATTTCTTTCTTTCTGGTTAAAAAAGAAATGTTTATTTTACAAATATGAAAAATACCACATATAAATTCTATACCCAGAAATAATCCTGGTCTTTCTTGAGACAGGGTCTCACTATGTGGTTCAGGCTGGGCTTGAACTCACTATGTAGCCCAGGCTGGCCTCAAACTTGCAGCAATCTTCCTGCCTCAGCCTCCCTGGTGCTGGGATTACAGGCGTGCACCACCACACCTGCCTCCTGGTCAATATTTAAATGTGTAACTTTCCAAGCTTTCAAATATGTTTATGTATGCAGTAATAACTACCATTGTTTTAAAAATTAGAATACTATTGTATCTATTTGCTTTTTCAACAATATAATGAACATCTTCTAATTCCCTTAAATATTTTCTAAAAATATAACCAGTCAAATCAAAATATATAAAGTCAGATATGGTAAAAATATATAATTTTATTGAGTTTCTGTATCTTGGTCTATAGTTCCCATATCTAGTAATGATGAAGAAATCTATAATATTTTTAAAAAATCATTTAAATATTTAAAAAGCTTTAAAGAATATGTTTTAGGTAAATATGCTATCATTTTAAGGTTCAAATTTTCTATCATAACTACTTTCTCCCTTCCAAAAAGCTATCCTCCCATTCTACCCAAAAGATCATATGCATGTTCTAGTCCATTCTGTGCTGCTGTAACAAAATTTCTGAGTCCACATAATGCATAAAAATGTATTATCTTATGGATCTGAAGACTGGAAAAATTCAGTGAGGTCAAGATACTTCCCACTAGGCTCTGCCTCCCAGCACTGTTGCACTGGGGATGAAGTTTCTAACACATCAGTTCTGTGGGACACATTCAGATCATCGTGGAAGGCCTCTTTTCTGACTGTGGCTCTCTGATCCTCAATGGCCTCTACTGAGAAGCCCCCATCCCTCCTGCTAACCAGGCACAACATAAAGCTGCCTGCTATGTAGTGGTTGATTCTGCCAATGCTCTTCAGGCACAGCCCAGAGCTGATGAATCTCCTTGGACCTTGCAATGCGTTCTGGCCTGTGTCCTCCTCATCCTTCCCGAGGTGTTATGGTTTGTGTCTAGACATCCTCCCCAAAGCTTCATGGGGTAATAGGTGGGGTTTTTCAAGGGTGGCTGGATCTAGAGTGTGTGACGCTGGATCAAGAGTGTGTTGACTACTAAGTAAGTCTACTGATTGGTTTGGCATAATTCTGGGTGTGGATAATGGGAAGGCCCACCCTGGGTGTGAGTGCTACCCGCCCACAGGGCATGTAGGCTGCATAGAATATAAGGGACAGAAAGGGCTGCTGTCCTCACTTGCTACTTTGCTGCCTTCTGCCTGCCAAGAACTCTCTCCTCTGCCATGCCTCCCTGCCTTGGAACCGGCCAACTATGGACTAAAACCTCCACAAACTGTGAGCTAAATAAACCTCTCCTCTGGGCCGGTGAGATAGCTCAGCGGCATAAGCGCCTGCCTGGCAAGCGTGAGGTCCTGAGTTCAACTCCCAGTATCCACATACGAAAAAAGGGCTGGTGATGTCGCTCAGCGGCACGGGTGCCTGCTGGCGCACGAGGTCCTGAGTTCGACCCCCGGTACCCACAAAAATAAGTAAATAAATAAATAAATAAATAAATAAATAAAACTTTCCTCCTTTAACTTTGGGTGTCAAGTATTTTGTCTCAGCAACAAGAGAAGTAACGCCAACAAAAGAAGACACCAGGTCTCTTTCTGCGCTACCACTCAGTCCTTTCCTATGTAACCCCTGACCCTGCACTGCACACAAAGGCTGTGGGTCCCAGATGTGCCAGCTCAGGCCATTCGCCTAGATACCTCCCTCCACCAACACTGCTCTGCCATTCCCAAGCCACGTACACTGTGCCAGGGAACCAGAGTACCACTCCTATGTTCTTGGATTCCCCAGGACTTGCCATCATGGATCATGTCAACCACAGCCTTGAGGTTTTTCATTTTAAGAGGGCAACAGAGACACTGCATTCTGAGTCCCTGCTGCTCTGTGTACCAGGCTCTTCCCTACAGGGATCTGAAGACCTTATTTCCGCCTGCCTTAGGAAGGAGATGGGTATGACATCAGATTACACAGCCTCCTACATTCTGGTTTACAGTGAAAGTATATACTCAGGCTCCTAAATTTTCCTCCTGACATGTAAAAGGCAACTTCTAGAATTTAGAAACAATGCTGGCTTTTAAGACTATTGTTTCCCCATGGATTAAAAAATAAAAATCTGACTTGAAACTTAAAGCAGAATGTGTCCTGTTGTTCTCTTTCTCCCATGGTATAATTTCTCAAAAATATTACTTGGTTATGTAATTTTTTAAAAATTAATATTTCATTACATAGATGTTATAATTTTGACTAATTCTGTGTGGTTGAATGCCAATTATAATATCCACTAGTAAAAACAGTAAGCCTAAGTGTATCTAAATCTATGTGTATCTAATTATTTCTTAGGTATATATTCTTGTAAGTGGAATTACAGAATGAAAGGGTGTGAACATTTTCAAAGTTCTATTTGCATACTGTTCATCTTGTAAATTTTTCATACCAATTTAGAAAACAAACAGCAGATTACCTGAGAGCAGCTATTTCTGCATATGCTTCTCACACTGGCTATTATCAGTCTTTTTTTTTTTTTTTTTTTCTCTTTTTTGTTTTTGGTTAAGGTGATTTTCACGTAACATAAAATAAACCAGTGAGGGCCGGTGATATAGCTCAGTGGCATAAGCGCCTGCCTGGCAATCGTGAGGTCCCGAGTTTGACTCCCGGTACCCGCATATAAAAAATAAATAAATAAATAAATAAATAAATAAATAAATAAAATAAACTAGTGAATAATTATTCAGTAGCACTAAGTGCCTTTACAATATTATACTAGAAATCTTTTTAATCTTTGTGAATCCAATGGCTGAAAAAGTTCTTTGAATTTCCATAACTGATAGGAATATTAAATATTTTCATATATTTGCAATGTTTTTCTTCTTTTATGAATCACCTGGCTGTTTTTCTCTTTGGATTTTTATAGTGATTCATATTTCAAATACTTAATATTGTATTTGCCACATATATATTTCAGCTATATTTTGATAATTTTCCTTTTGACCATAAATTTGGTTTATGGTGTTTCTTGGCATATAAAGTTTTAAATGCTTCAAGACTATCCTACACCTTCACTTTTTATTTGGTTTTGATTCGGCTTTGGCTAATGGAAAACCTGATTCCAAGAGGCTTAAAGGAATTTGGCTTTCCTAACTAGGAAAGACAGATAAAATTTCAGGGTTCCTTGAAGCAATGACCCATCAATATCATTAACAACCCATGTATTTCCATCTCCTATCCTTGGGCTCTTCCATACATTGTGTCAACTTCACCCTACAAATGGTGGCCTCTTGGATATAGGATGGCTGCCAGAAGCAACTTGGATCACTGCACCTTCATCCACATTTAGCATAAGACTAGAAGCCACTAGCAAACTGGGTGTATGTGCATGCTTGTGTGTGTGTGTGTGTGTGTGCCTCAATCCTGCCACTTACCCATTCTTTTATCAACCACAACTTAGAAGGACAGGATTAAAACTACTCATTTGGAGTTACTATAGCAATATCCACTCTAGCACGGAATGGATGTTGGGGAGACAAACACAATTCTCACTACAAATAGAATTGTTTTTAATTCATTAATTAATTTGAATTAATTTATAGTTCTGTAACACTGAGTCTTTTCATCCAGACATAGAATTTCTTTCCATTTATTCAAATTCTCTGCTTTTCTAACATGTATTTCAGTAAGGGCTTGTAATTTTCTTCACACATATTGTCCACATAATCTATTCATTCACTTAAGTTTATTTTAGATATATACATATATATTTTTTTTATGTGGGTACTGGGAGTCGAACCCAGGACCTCGCGCTTGCCAGCAGGCGCTTGTGCCACTAAGCGATGTCACCAGCCCTTTTTTTTCCTTTATGTAGGTACCAGGAGTCGAACTCAGGACCTCGTGCTTGGCAGGCAGGCACTTATGCCGCTGAGCTATCTCACCGACCCTGATTTTAGATATTTTTATGTAAGGGTCTATCATGAATGGAACTTTATTTTTTGTTAAATTTTTTACTATACAAATACACACCAGTAATTAAAGAATGCATGGATAACTCTCGAGTCAGGATGTGGCACTTGGAACTGATAAATGTAACTTGTAATACTGAATATCCAGTCTTGTGAGTAGCACTATTCAGGACCCTGGATGGTATCTGTCCTTATCTCTTGCTCTCTGTCCTCCAAAAAAAAAAAAAAATCCACCATTTCTAAATGTTGCACTACTGTGACCTTGAGACAGACCTAGTTTCCAATTGCTGGGAGAATCTAAGTGGTAGAAAAGCTCAGCAGAAAGAAATGACAAATTAATTACCTTGTCAAGCCCTTCCTATTAGAATGAATGCAACAGAATCTTGTATAGGAAGTATCTTTCTGAAAGTTTAAGAATCTATTAATTTGCTGCTTTTCATTTTCTGATTTGTGGTTCTATGGAAATAACCCATATTACTCTTAAATTTGTAAATTTATATATGTTGATATAACACACTCAAAATGTGATACTAATTCTTCACATTGATTAACTGGAGGATCACTTAGCACTAAAATTAAGAATAATTTAATTTGCCTGAATATGATGACTAAATTATAAAATTAAATTTTCAAAAGACAAAGTTTAAACATTCAGGTTTATTTAAATACCTTTATTTAAATTTTTGATATTCATTGATTATAATTTGTAGTTCATCTTTGACTATGAATAGATAATTTCAAACTTTAAAGGAAAAGCTATCTTTAGAAAACAGATTTAGCCAAGCATGGTGGCCCATGCCTGTAATCCCAGCACTTGAAAGGCTGAGGCAGGAGGATCACCGTGAGTTTGAGGCCAGCATGGGCTACATAGTGAAGGCAGACTAAACTACATAGTGAGACCGTCTCTAACCAAAAAAAAAAAAAAAAAAAGGAGGAAAACAGATTTAATTTTTCAAATTTTTGTAATTGCTTTATTTTTTTATGAAAATATAATCAAAGTGGGTATATTTTGAATATAATTACATTTTAAAGTTTTTTAGGTCATTACTGAACAGCACAAAAATTAAGTGAATATCTTGATTATAAAATCAGTAATTTTGCTAAAATGAAAGCAAGGAAAAGAAATTTTATAGATTATGACTCATGCATTATTTTATACTACCACTCATCCAAAAATGCTGACATATCATCAGAACATCCAGATGTGAATATTAAATCTAATAACTTTTTTTTTTTGAGACAAGGTCTCAATGTGTAGTTCAGGCTGGCCTTGATCTCACTAGCCCAGGCCGGCCTCAAACTTGCAGCAATCCTTCTGCCTCAGCCTCCCGAGTGCTGGGGTTACAGGTGTGCGCCACCACGCCCGGCAAATCTAACAACTTTTTATGTTTTGCTAGCTTGCAGTCAGATACAAACTGTAGCTTTACAATTTTAACTTGCACTTTTCGTTTTGTTGCCATTTAAATACAAGATTTATGGATCTTCATTTATGCTTTAGACTCTACAGTCATTAGCTACGTACCTGGTCCTGGGTTATATGTGGCTTCATTTATGGCTGGATCTAGAGAAAAAAACGCTATCAGGGTAGGATGGCTGCTGACAGTCCAATGATATCCCAGCCTAGCCACCCTGGCAGAAGGCAGGCTCAATTCTCCCCTTGTTTCTTATTAGTCCTGCTTGTATCACATCCTCATCAGACAAATCATGGTACCCAGGGATTCTGGGGCTATAGCCAGACAAGCAGCATTTCACACCCTCTTCTGTATCTGGCAGTTGGTATGGTAGCAGTTAAAATAAAATGCATTGCATTGGCGTCTAAGGCATCTATTTAAGTATGCAAATTCATTTTATATTTATTAAGCTCGTTAATTCTAATAGTTTTTCTGTTGTTTTGTGGGGTTTCTAGGTAGCCAATGCTATAAAATGCAAACAATGATATCACTGTCTCCCGCTTTATAATATTTACTATTTTTTGCTTTTTTATTATATTGTCTTGAACTCTCCAAACACTGTTAAATGGTGATGATGGCAGACATCCATCTTGTTCCTAGCTTGAGTTGGATTTGCCTTTAGTGGTTCATCACTAAATGTCACTCACTAAACGCCACATTGACATTTAATATTAATATTCCTTATCATTTCCACGTGAGGTCTGGCTGGGTCTCCTTAGCAAGTTTTTCAGAATTGGGTCTGCACCAATATGGGCATTGCCACCGTAGACGAACAATAAGCCAAGAAAAACACAAAACAAAAACAGTCTTCCACTTGGTTGAACAAACTGTTCAAAATTCAGAACTACTGCCAGCTGTAGGACTGCATGATTGAATCCCTGCTTTGCTCCTCCAAGCCAGAGACAATCTGAGGCTGTGCAGACAATTCACGGTGGTCAGAAATTTTATCTTTTATTGTTTTCAGCTTCCTTTGTTATATTTAGGTGGAAATGATAGAAGTTTATGGTAAGTACATAAGTAAGCATTTAAGGTTTTGTAAGTGAAGGTCCATCTGATTTTAACATATGTGGCCCGTTTTATATACTTTTTTGCATGCTGTATTTCACAAGTTAAAGATGTTTAACATAAAATGTGAACACCAATGGAGGGAAAAGTCCCTACCAGTGAAGACAGCCAGAGGTGAAAACTGCCTTGGTGAGTTGTAACCAAATAAGATCAATGAGTGAACTGATGATATGGCAGAGATAGTGTCTGTTTTATTTACCATTTTATCACCAGAGACCAGCACATAGTAAGTGCTCAATAAATATATGATGAGTTAAATTGATTCAAAGATGTACAGAACAACTTCCTGAAATAGGTCACTGGAGAATGGGTCTTACTAAATTCAGATTATATATAATTTTAACAGAGATTAACGAGAAATTAATATTTATTTGGGCCATGCTGAAAAGGAATGCTTACAAGGCTAGACTTTCCTCTAATTCTATAACTATTGTAAGTAGCAGTGATTATTGTTAATTATTCTTAATGTTTTTACTGTATTATTTTCAGCCTTTCACAGTTTTTAGAGAGGTTGTACACAGTCATGAAGCTGGACTTCAAATCTAGTCTGTCTCATCTGCTCAAGCAGGCTACCTTCTGTGACACGTGAGGTTCACATTTACCCCTGCCATCCCCTTTACAGTTCCTGCCACATTCACCCTCTTTCATCATCCTGTTTACTTCCATGACTTGCCACAATTCATAATTCTCTTATTTGCTTGTTAGTTATCTGACTCCTTTGAGAGATACTGGTACTATGAGAGTAGTGATTTTTCCAATTTTTTACAGCTAAATCCTGGTGCTTTTGAATGCAGTAGGTTCAGAATTTAATAAAAGTTCATGGTTACTCTGTTCCAGTCTTTGTGTTGAATACAAAGACTGAACTGACTCAAGTCCTTCTTTTTTAAATTTTTTTTTCTTTTTTTGGTGATACTGGGGATTGAACCCAGGACCTACACAAGGAGCTACATTCCCAGTGTTTTTTTTAAATTTTAGATAGGGCCTCACTAAGTCACCAAGTTCTCTAGCTGGGCTCAAACTTGTATTCCTCCTGCCTCAGCTTCCCAGAGTGCTGAGATTGCAGGCATTTACCACCACGCTGGGTTTCAACTCAAGCCCTTTTTGTAATACCAAAGGAAGGTAAACTAAGAAATATGTTATTGTCTAAATGTTTGTGTTCCCCCAAAATTCTATGTTGAAACCTAATCCCCCAACTCAGAGCAGTTAGAGGTAGAACGTTTGGGGAGGCGATTAAGATGGAATTAGTGCCTTTATAAAACAGGGACCAGATGGGCCGGTGAGATGGCTCAGCGGCTTAAGCGCCTGCCCGGCAAGCGCGAGGGCCCGAGTTCGACTCCCGGAACCCACATACGAAAAAGGGGCCGGTGATATCGCTCAGCGGCATGGGCGCCTGCTGGCGCGCGAGGTCCTGAGGTCGACCCCCGGTACCCACAAAAAAAAAAAATAAAAAAAATAAAAAAAATAAAACAGGGACCAGAGAGCGCCTTTGCCCCTTCCACCACAAGAGGACATCATGTGAAGACGGTTGTGCATGAGTGGGGAAGCAAGCCCTCACCAGACTCAATCTCCTGGCACCTTGATTTTGGGATTTCCAGCCTCCAGAAATGTGTGTTTACAAGCCACCCAGCATGTGGGATTTTGTTGTACCAGCCCAAACGGACTAAGATGAGATCTTACAAAGAGTCACTGAGTAATGCAGAGCCACAGTAGGGCAGAATTTAATAAAAGTTCATGGTTACTCTGTTCCAGTCTCAATTCTCTTCCCTTAAAAACTACTCTTAAGTGTTTTTAATTGTGGTGCTTTCCTTATGCAAGCTGTGAGGTGAACAAACTATATTCTCTTTTAAATCCTTCCCACTAAATGCTTTTTTTTTTTCCAGAATTACAAGCACATAGGAATATAAAAGGGTCACTAAGTTCATTAAGCAGCATCCAAGCACAGCCTCGCCCAGAAAACATATCTTGGGCTCAAGTAAAAAGGCGTTTAGGGCCGGTGAGATAGCTTAGCAGCATAAGTACCTGCCTGGCAAGCGCGAGGTTCTGAGTTTGACTCCCGGTACCCATATAAAAAAAAAAAAGTGTTTGTACCAGTTCAACTGTTTTCAGAACCTAGAACTAAGGACTTGAAAGTGTCGAGTTCGAGGTCATAGTCCAGCTTTATTCTCTGGCAGAGTATAGCTAGTCATCCTGAAAATACATTTCCTTAGTCATTGTATACATTACACAAAAGAAATCAGATGGAATAGAACAAATCTCTTCTCACTATTGAATAAACAGGTCAAGCTACATGTTCTATCCATAATATAACAGCCATTTAAAAAGGTGTTTATTGGGAGCTTTTAATAGCATAACAAATGTTCTCATATGCTGTGATAAAAATCTGTATAAAATTATATATAAACTTCAATAATAGGGAATTGTGTTCAAGAGATATTAGTAAGCCTACATGATGGAATTGTACACAGTCAATAAAAATCATGTTTTCAGGGAATACTTAGGAAGTGAGGAAATGCTTTCAGTTCATCTTTGCATCTGTCATGGTTCTGCCAGGAAATGGATGGCACACTCAAAGGAGGTGAGTGAGAAAAGTAACTCGTTGGAAAGCTGTGCACAAGAATAAAGGAAAGTAGGGGCCGGTGAGATAGCTCAGCGGCATAAGCGCCTGCCTGGCAAGTGCAAGGTCCTGAGTTCAACTCCCGGAACCCACATACAAAAAAAAGGCCGGTGATGTCGCTCAGCGGTACAGGCGCCTGCTGGTGTGCAAGGTCCTGAGGTCGACACCCGGTATCCAAAAAAAAAAAAAAAAAAAAAGAATAAAGGAAAGTAAGTAGCAATGGGGAAGCATCACAGGGCTAGCAACACAGGGAGTCATTACCATTCCTGTCATGAAAGGGTGGGGAGGAAATGATCACCTGAGAAAAACACAGTAACACACATAGCTATAGGAGAGGGCCTCATGGCCACTGCTATGGACTTAGGAGAAGAATGATGCCTTTCCCAACCCATAACCTGGTTAGGAAGGATAAGGGAAGCAAATACCTCAGTCTTTCTACCATGCCACCATCTGATCTATGATTACCTTCCAGAGGCAGAGGGCAAGAGAGCCCACTGATGGAATTCATAGAGGTCAGCCTCCCAGAGCACAGCTGGGTGAAAAGGGGAGGAATGTGGATTGGGACAGGCACATGGAGAATACCCAGTACAAAATTTAGTGAAAAACGGTATTATGATATAATCCCACATTTGGAAATATATGAATGACACAGGTCAAGTTCCCTGGCAAACACAGTCTGAGAGTTGAATGTGAGAGGTTTGCTCTGGAATACCCTTGGGAACAGTGGGTGGAGAGGAAAGCAGGTCTGGCACAGGGAGAGGCTGATCTATAGTGCAATTGCCTTATCTATAATTGCTGATCCATAATGCAACTGACTATTCCTACATGGAACTCTACAGCTGAGATGGCCCTTCAGAGTTGTCCCAAAAAAGGCAAGAAGATGGGGCTTTGGTACCCCTTGAACAACGGTTATCGGGTATAGGCTGCCCCCACGAGGTGAAAGGTAATGCCTGGAGAGAGCAATCAGCAGCCAACATTCCTGGCCCTGGGCACCTGAGCACGTCTCCTGAGGGAGTGTCTGGCAGGCACACCACAACATCCACTACGATGGCAGCCAACTATGGCTGACTTGGTGATTGAATTGTGGGTGTCTATCTCTGCCTTTTTCTTTTTTGTCCGTTTGTTTATACTTTTTGGTGTTCCAAATGTTCACTTGTCTTAAAGTGTGTATTAGTTAAGATTAGAGCAATTCCAATATTGTAAGAGAGAGACTTAGTGTTTAAATGAATTGGAATTTATTTCTCTATCCTACAGAAGTTCAGGCTAGCAGTCCTCAGCTGGCATTACAGTGCACTAATCAATAGGGACACTCAGACCTTCCATGTGGTTGTTCTGCCCTCTTCCGTGTATGGCCTCCATCTCGTGGTTCAAGATGGCTATTTCACTTCCTGTCTTCATAGACACATTCCAGCAGGAAGGAGAAAAACAACAGTGGAGGGCATTCCCTTTCCCTTTAAGCGCATAGCCCAAACACTACACAAATTAGTAGTTTCATTCATTTTCCATTGGCTAGACTTTGTGGTCATATAAACTTCCAAGAAGTTAATACTCTTTATCATAGGTGATGTCTTAGTCAGTTTGGACTGCTATAACAAAACACTCAAGACTGGGAAGTTTATAAACAACAGAAATATATCGCTCATAGTTCTGGAGGCTGAGGATTCTAAGATCAAGGCAACAGCAGATTCAGTATCTGCGAAGGGCCTATTCCTCAAAGGCAGGAGCGTCTATGTGCTCCTACAGGAGGGGCATTCCTTCAAGTATTTCAAAGGGGTCCTAATCCTATAATGGTTCTGCCCTCATCACTTCCCAAAGGCCCTTCCTCTTGGTACCACCATCACACTGCGGGCACGGTTTCAACACATGAGTGACGCAAACTCTCAGACCATAGCAGGAACGTCTTGTACAGTTTAAATTCAGGACTTCTATTAGTAAAGAAAGAAGGGAACAATTAGATATTAGGAGACAACTGACAGTCTCCACCACAATATGCATTAATTTGATAAACAGTAAATTTACAGTAAAATAAAGGGGACATTACAATTGTTTGCTACCCTGCATACTCCTGGATTAAGATCAAATCATTCTCTTCCTCTGTAATTCCCACTGGGATGTACATGAAAGAAGCATGATGTCCTGGGCACACTTTCTATAGAATGATGTAAGCAATGAAGTCAGGGCATACACCATTATCACAATGTTTACTAATACTTCAGTTTAATCAGTATGATGTTGCGTATCAGTTAATCTTTAATGCTGGGAATGGTCAGTAACTTTCTATCAAGACGCATCATCCAGAGGGGTCAGTCAACGTTTTATTTTAAAAGCTGCTTTCCAGAAGCAGCGTCTATAAATTCTTCTGCCATCCAGATCGATAAATCATACTATGCTAATTAGCATACTTTGTCAAAACTAGGTTTTTATTGGTAAATTAGTGACTTTCTAATTGGCATGATAAATGTTCAAAATGCAACACTGATGGTGAAATTAAAGGTATTCAAGCTGGACACAGTGGTGCACATGTGTAATCCCAGCACTTAGGAGGACCGCAGTGAGTTCAAGGCCAGCCTGGGCTACACAGCGAGTTGAAAGCCAGCCTGAACTACATAATAAGACCTTGTCTCAAAAAATAAAATATAAAAAAAGGAAATTAAAGCTATTCAAAATATGTGTATTGGCTCAAATGATTTAGAAATATTCTCCAGTCCTTGCACAAACATGGTACAACAGATGAATCCAGAGATGCTTATAACGTGTAACATCAGATATGACATTAAAGATTTGGGTCTCTAATTGATCTCATAACCAGCTATTGCTTTCAGAGGAATTCTGAGATGAAAGAATGTTAGATCTATTTTCAGTAAGTTTTGAATATAGGATGCATGCCATGACTTGAACGTGTCTCCTCGGAAATTAGGGAGCTGAAATTGAATGTCTAATGTGATGACATTAAAAGGTAATTAGGCAGCGAGGGCTTGTCCCGCATAAATGGAATTAAGGTCCTTATAGAAGAAACTTCATATAGCATTCAGTGCTCTTGCCCTTCCACTTTCAGCCATGTGAGGGCAGTTTTTCTCTCCTCCAGAAGATGTAGCAAAAAGGCACATATTCGAATCAAGCCTCACCAGACAAGTGAATCTGCTAGTACCTTGATCTTGGACTCCTTAGTTTCAAGATATGTGAGAAAATTATTTCTATCCTTCATAAGTTACCCAGTCATGATTATTACAAACAATGAATCAAAGCACTTAAAAGAATAGAGCAGGGGCCGGTGAGATGGCTCAGCGGCGTACGTGCCTGCCTGGCAAGCGCAAGGGCCCGAGTTCGACTTCCGGAACCCACATACGAAAAAGGGGCCGGTGATATCGCTCAGCGGCACGGGCGCCTGCTGGCGTGTGAGGTCCTGAGGTCGACCCCCGGTACCCACAAAAAAAAAGAATAGAGCAGTAGGGCACCACTGGGTTTACATAAAGTTTGATGAACTGCTTTGGACCACTTGCTGACCAAATGTTTGATTAGTAAATATCTGTATGAGTGCTTGAGTTTTGCCTGAATCCTGCTTTTATTATTACCTGATAGCTACTTTGTGAGAGAGCCACTAACCATAATCTCAAACCTCACTGATGGCTATTACTGATCGCCATAAAGAATCTAAAAGTTTTGCACGTCCAAATTGGCTTTGTAACACACACTCTGCTAGCCAGGCCAAATCAGAAGATATAAAAGAAAAGTTATGATTCTCATCCTTCTCGAATGTTCTATTTTTTCAGAATTAATTTAGATGAATATTTTCTCATTCTACTTTAGGAGTAAATATATTAAAATTCTGTCATGTGAAAATGTACCCCCTTCGGGGGCTGGTGATGTGACTCAATGGTAAGGCACTTGTCTAGCATGCATAAGGCCCTAGGTTCTGTCCACATATCCCACCCCAACCAAAAGCAAAAAAGAATGAAAGGGGCCGGTGAGATAGCTCAGCAGCATAAGCGCCTGCCCAGCAAGTGCGAGGTCCTGAGTTCGACTCCCAGAACCCACATACAAAAAAAAAGGGCCGGTGATATCGCTCAGCGGCACAAGCACTTGCTGGCAAGCTCGAGGTCCTGAGGTCGACTCCCGGTACCCACATAAAAAAAAAAGAATGAAAGAAAAGAAAAAGAAAAAAAGAAAGAAATTTCCTTTAATTCTACTTGATTAATTCATTTTTATAATAAATATGCACTATTAGTTTTTACATACTTAAGTAGGTAGAAAAAATCAAAAGAATATTCATGATTTGTGAAATGCAGAATTCAATGTCCATAATAAAGGAACATATCTTTCTTAACTCATTTACCTATCAACAATGGCCGTACTGGTGCAAGGGCAGAGTTGAGTGCTTGCATAGAAACTGGTCCATGAAGCCTAAAGTAGTTCTTATCCAGTCCTTTACAGAGAAAAAGCTTTACTAATCCTTCTCTTGATGACAGGGATCTATCATTAAACAGGGTTTAGTTCTTACAGAGTATTCGGAGGGGAAACAGATAATAAATAAGTACAAATATATCCAATGGCAGTAAGTGCTGTGGAAAAATAATAGTGAAGTGATAGGGACAGACATCAGCAAGGTCCTCTGTCGGGAGGTGATAGCTGAACCAAGACCTGAATGGCAAGACGAGACAGCTGTGTGAAGATGAGTAAGAAAGCTCCAGATAAAGACCCTTAGGGAACCCTCCCAGCTTAGAGTTGGGGCACAGGATGACAGCCAGTAGAGGAAGATGGGTAAAAGAGGAAATACACTTCCCATGCTTCTACAGATTTCCAGGAATAATAAGAATCTTTCCAGAACACAGTGACAACAGCTGAAGAGTCATTAACAACCACTTGGTCAATGTAAAAGACATATCAGAAAGTAAGACAGACTAAAAAACTGAACCATTTCCCTTAGTTCATACCCCCAGAAAAGGTAGCAAATAACTCACAAAATTCTCTCCTCCCACTTTTCATCTCTGAAAAAAAATCTGAGAAAAGATGCAATTAAGTGGAAATCAGTTAAAGTAACATGTAAACTTTACAGTATGGAAGGTCCATAAGTTACAAACTATGCAGCATAGGTGCTAAGAGATTACTGAAGTTCAATTTACCCACCTTCCGTCTTCTTTCACTAACTGCACATTACTTCTACTCCAGAGGTAGAAGCTAAGTTTGTTTCCACATCCATTTATTGTCATGGGTTACACACACCATTGTGAAATGTCAGTGTGGTAAGTGATTTGGGGAGAAGAAAATTCAACCCAGATCATCACTTCAGTTGTTACAAATGTATTCACAAATAAAGCTCATGATTACACAAAACAACTCCAATTTTAAAAGCTTTGCTTAAGACATCCAACTTTTGTGTTATCTATTTGCAAAGCATATATATACTGTAGATATTTTCAGTAACCATGTTTGGAGGGAATACAAATATTCCAATTATTACAGAAAAAAGAAACCCTGTATATTTTTAAAGAAAAACATGCCTTTCTAAAGAAGAGAGAGAAATGTAATTAGAAATGTATCAAGGACTAAAAAACTGTTAACTCGTTTCCTAAGAAACTAAAAATAGAACTGATAAGTACAACTTCCAAAGAAGCTTAGATCTACTTACCCTATTATTATACTTTCCAGTTCAAAAATTTTAGAATCACTAATGTAAGCGTTGAAAAAGGGACTTATATGAAAAAAAATTTAAGTTCCTCCAGTTAATTTTGTTTGTAATGCTTCTACTAGTGAAAACTGACCCTCATGAACAAAGAGAGTGCCAGGGTTGCCCTTAAATGGGTCACTAACATATTTAGCAACCAATACCACATTGTAATTCTTGACACCAAGATAGGTGTCATAATAATAATTCATAAATCTGTGGACATAATAGTTCTTTGACAACTAAATTGACTTAATAAAACCAATTTAAAGTTGGTCATCAGGAATTAAAATTCTTGGGGAAGAGGATCTGGAGAAGCAGAAAGAGTAGGAGAGAATGGGATCAAAAATGAGCAAGAGGGGGCTGGTGAGATGGCTCAGCGGCGTAAGCACCTGCCTGGCAAGCGCAAGGGCCCGAGTTCGACTCCCGGAACCCACATACGAAAAAAGGGCCGGTGATACCGCTCAACGGCACCGGTGCCTGCTGGCGCGCGAGGTCCTGAGGTCGACCCCCGGTACCCACAAAAAAAAAAAAAAAAAAAAAAAATGAGCAAGATACACATGACTGCAAACCGAGCTCACGTACTTCACTATTTTCAGAGCTCTGTGAGTAGTTATAAGAGACTGAAAGGGTCCATATTTGGGTCTGGATGGAGCAGACACGAAGGAAACCAAGCATGAACCTTTGAGAATATGCAGTCAGCCCATGAGCCTTACACTCAGCCTCAAGCACTGCTACCATCTCCCACTGACGAGCAGGAAGGTCAGTGTGAGCCTAACCATGAGAGACTCCAGCTAACAGGTAGTAGACCAGGACCAGTCACATGTACACACACACAAGCGTGTGCACAGGAGGTAGCTCAAAGAATATGAAATGCACAGCCCCCAAACTGCCCTGCTAACCTTTCTATATAATCAGCAGCTCCAGTAAATGAATGAAGTGAACCTCGTGTTTTCCCCTTACCTGACCTGGATGTGGCTGCACCTCATAGCTGCAGCAAAGAGGCCACTGTGTCAAGCAGTGGAGAATTACTGAGACCTGCAGCAGAATTTGCAGGGCAGCAAAATAAAATGTTAGAAAACCCGCCTCCCACCTTTGATTGCATTTGTTCCATTTCCAGAGTTTTGAGACTTAAAGGTCAAGAGGTCAAGAACATAAAGCCTATCTTTCTTCTCTTTGAACATCCAAATCCTAACCTTTCCTCCTCAAATTCCCAACTCTTTTTTCCTTCTTTCAATTTTTTTATTAGTACATGTTTGCAGTACATGCATTTTACAATCATCTTGGGTAGTGGGTATATGTACATAATACAGCTTTTTTCTTTTTTTTAATCTCCTTTCCCTTCCCTTGCACCCTTCCCCTCTCTTCTCCTCTAATTCCCTTTTCCCCCTTTCATTCTTGTTGATATTATTACATTTAGTTCATGTTTATAGCATATGTTTACATTCATTGAGGTTATTAGGATCCTGTACATGGTACATCTTTATTCTATTTATTTCCCCATCCCCTCCCCTTTTACCCCTTGCCCTTGGCCCCTTGGACCCCTTCCCATTTGCAAGAGATCATCCCCTTGTCTCCTTCTATTCTTCCTCTATTATTCTCTTTGTACTTTTTCTCAGTCAAATGAGAGGTACTATATGGTATTTAAGTATATGTGTCTGCTTTATTTCACTAAACATTATATTTTCCAAGTGCATCCATTTGGCTTCAAACGTCTCAAATTTGTCATTATCTATAGGCAAGCAGTATTCCATGATATATAGATACCATATTTTCTTTATCCAATTGTCCATTGATGGGTATACAGGCTGCTTCCAGGATTTAGCTATTATGAATTGTGCTGCTATAAATATTGATATGCATGTATCGCTGTAGTATGTCTTAAGCTCTCTGGGGAAGATACCTTGAAGGGGGATAGCTGGATTTTATGGAATTTCTAATTTTAGTTCTTTGATAAATCTCCATACTGATTTCCATAATGGTTGTACTAGTTTACATTCCCAACAATACATGAGTGTTCCTTTTTCACCACAGCCATGCCAGCATTTGTTATTGCTTGATTTCTTCATGATTGTCATTCTTTCTGTAGTAAGTTGGAATCTTAGCATTGTTTTAATTTGCAATTCTCTACTGGCCAGAAACGTTGAACATTTTTTCATTTTTCATGACAACATTTCATATGTTGACCATTTGTACTTCTTCCTCTATGAAGTGTCTGTTCATTTCTCTTGCCCATTTTTTGATTGGGTCTTTAATTTTAGGTGGTCTACTTTTTGAGTTCTTTATATATTCTAGATATTACTCACATTCCCAATTCTTTAAGAAAACATGCCATGATCCCTGCCTTCAACACTTCACAGTCTAGCTAGAGATATAAATGTGCTTCCAACCACTTAAAAGATAGTGTTTATTCTGGAATAAAGACTGTTTTGATAAATACTTTTGTAACAGGATTTAGAAGTCAAACCTTTCCTGTTGCTTAGAGTTGGCAACTAGGTATCATTAAGTATCACCAAATTCTAAAAGCAGAAATGCAAAACCGGACCCTGACTTTTCTTTAAAAGCATTTTAGGAGGTTGATAAACCTTTCTACACCTTAAGGAACAGGAGGAAGGGTAGGGAAGTCATGGGAACCCACGAGGACAGTTTTGTAATCATATTCTTAGGTATACTATCTTGCTTAGCAGTGAACGCAACTTGCATAATTCTAAAAACATAAAAACCGACAACTGAATCATTTAACCAAAAGTCATACAAAACCATACCAGGGATATGAGGGGAAAAAAAGAATAGTCTAAGCAGTGTGGGAGTCACATCTTCATCTATCACAACAGAAAGTCACTAGAGAGTATTTAATAACTAATAATTTGAGATATCAGTTATTTTGAAATTGGGAGGGATAACCAAAGAATCACCAAAACAATTTTGAAAAGTGGGATCGGACAAGTTGGAGAGGGATCGTTACTGGTTTTTTGTTTGTTTAGCACTATTTGACTTTTCAATCACTTGCAGGTATTATTTTCTTGAAAGTAAACAGCATATAGAAATAGAATGCAATACTTTTCTTTAGGAAAAATACTGATTTTTGTGGATGTCTTCTGTGTACTGTTCGTCAAATATGTTGCCTAGAGTAGCATGGGTAGGATGCAGCTAGTCTTAAATTTCCATGGGTTGAGAATTATTTATCAAGTATAGCCTGAAGTGAGGGCCAAGTGTAGGTGAGCATATTTGCATTGACTTCAGTAATGGCCACAGATTAGAAGTTGAAGTCAAGGAGGAATGCGGACAGTCTCTTAGGTCTCCACTCCAAATGTCACAGAAATAGATAAAAAACCAGACAGACCTAACAAAAGAAGAAAACACATCAATACATGAGACACAAGGGCTCAAAAATGTAATGGCCACTTAATGTTGGCACAAAAATGGCATATTAATTGGCATATTAATGGCATATTAATTGGCCCTAGAAGATTCACTACCGAAATCACAGACCAGCATCAGAAAAAAAAGTTTAATCTCTGCTTTTATCTCAAGGAAAAAAATAAAGCACAGGGTGAATATAAAATACTGTAGCAAAATGGTTTAGGACTGGGTGATGTGGCACATGCTAAGGCAGGAAAACTGACAGTCTGAGCCCAGCCTGGGCAACTTGGCTGACTTAGTGAGTGAGACCTTGTCTCAAAAAAATTTTTAAAAAGGAGGGTGGGGCTGGGGGGCTGTGATACATCTCAGCGTGAAGACCCTGAGTTCAATCCCCAGTAATAGGGGAACAAAAGGTTTAGGTAAGAAATTGTTCTATAATATTTCTAATTGGCTCTCCAGGCAGCAAAACCAAATTTTATAAATTCTGACTTTAAAAGAATTGAAATTGGTGCCAAAAAGGAAGTTCTCATTAACCTTACCAGTGTTTTACCTTGGTTGCCCGTTTTTGTATGCAATGTAAGTGAAAGCACACTAAAAATTTTGCCTTTGTCATCCTCAGTTCTCTGGAAAGCGGCAGTACTTAAAATTTTATTCCTAATACGTGTAGACACAGCCAAACTACAATTAATCTGCTATCCCTACTAATATATTCCCTATAACACCATTGTTTTATCATCCGCTTTACATTTTCCCTAAGAGATACCTTTTTTTACACCTTTTCCTCTTTATTAAATTCATTGAGTTTCCTAGCTTAATTCAACAATTCCACCATTGTACTTTAAAAAACTCAGCAGATACATAAAAATAATTGACTCTTATTCCTGTCTAAATATTATCCTAGTAATGTATCTAAAGTTATATTAATAGCACTTCTCTTGGTGACACCCAGTCACTTTTTGAAGCTCCTAATTCACCACTCATGTTGCTTTTTTCCTTTATTCTACATTCTGATGTAGCAGATTTGATACAGTGGGTTTGTCTGGGGGATTTTTCAATGGAGCCAACAGGCAAAGTGGACATTTTGACAAGACAGTTTCTAGATGTTTGCATCAAAGTATAGAAACAACTTCTATTAGAAATTATAGTAATGTTGAGGGGGTGAGATAGAGCGAAGCTCTGGAATGGCACAGAGCCCAGGGGCAGAATGAAGATTTCTGTTTTACATACTATGTGATAGTTTTTAACAGGAGGCTTATTATTTAGAATTTATCAAAATATTTCAGACTCAAAATAACTGCATCAGTATAGACTGAAAAAAGATCATTTAGCCATTATATCTTACTATTTTCAGGTATCTCTTTCCAAACTATCTTCCCATTGGATTTTTTTTTTTTTTTGATATTTTAATTTTCTCTCTTTACTTGGTCCTTTTCTTTTCTGTGAAACAGAGAAACAAGCGCACCCTCCTCACATGTGGCAACTATTCTCTTAAGTATCAGGTGGCAGTGCAATGGTATTCAGAAAGCAGCAAGGCAGTCAGGTGGCAGAGGCACGGGGTTGAGAACAGTCTTCTTTGATCACATTCCAGTGTTGGAGAAGGTGAGTTTTATATCCCTGGCTCCAAATCCAGAAGGCAGGAAAGTTGGGTGGGGCCTTGCAGGTCTCGTGAGCACTCACACCGTTATTCCCTCCAGCGTGAGACTATTTTATCAGGAAAATTTACTGCAAGCTCCATCGAGGTAAGTGTCTGCTGCAGGCAGTACTGACCTGGATGCCACACACGGTGGCTGCAAATGCACACACCAGCTGTGTTTGCCTGAAGAAAATGCAGCCCGGTCATTGCTGTGACCTGTGCCCTCCATGTGTGGGTAGCTCAGGGAGTCTTTCATGGTTAGTGATCTCTAATGAAAGTACTTGGGATTAGACACTAGTTTGGAGGCTGAGGGGAAAAGTGGTACTAATGAAGTTTGATTTGAATTTTTCTTCTGTATTTTTCTTCTAAGAAGAAGAAATCAAATCCTTTTGATTCTCCCATTTACTCTGCACACACAGAGGTGTGATGAAATAATAAGGTAAATGTTTATTCTTTATGACCATCTAAAGTATTTTTTAGACTATGAACATCATCACATCTCAAATTCTTCAATAAACAGGAGCAAAAAGTAATTTTCCCACATAACATTGATGATATTATCACACTAGCAAATTTAATACTAAATCCTTAATATTCCTTAATTCCCCAGGCCATATTCAAAATATGTCCAATAGTCCCTTTCCTAATGTCTTTCACAGCTGGTTTATTCAAGTCAGAGAAAAAAATTAGTGTCTATATCTGTAAGATAAAGGTAGAAAAATATTACAACTGTGAAATCTAGAGGTGGGTGTCTACCAGCCTATTCCCTCATTTTTCCATGTATTTGAAATTTGTAATAATATAATGTCCAAAAGAGTTACATCATTACATCTTTATAAACTTCTCTATGTATATATATATAAGGAGGAAGTATTTAGGGTATGCTACTGTGCCCTGTCCTGTTCAATGTTATAATAAGTTAATTGGACAATGATACAGAAATGATATTTATCAGATTTCTCAGTTGATGAACTGGGAGAAATAAAGAATGTGTTAGATAACTGAATCAAGATCCAAAACAAAAATTTTTTTTGGTACCAGGAATCGAACTCAGGGCCCTGCGCTTGCCAGGCAGGTGCTGTGCTGCTGAGCCACATCCCTGGCCCCCAAAAATGTTTTGACAAACTAAATATAGCAAGGACTGGTGGGGAAATAAGTGATGACGCATTGGCTATATTTCTGTGTTCAATTAAGAGCTGGAGGCAAAAGGACACAGGTTGATAGATGGAGTAATGAAGAAGGGTCCTAAGTATAATCATCTAGTTTTTGTGGTGATTGGATCAAATGGAATTGTCTAAAGCATTAACAGCAAATAAACAAAATGGGATCCCTTACCAAGAGGGCCACTCCCCTCCCACCCCGAGAGCTGCATCTGCCAGCTTTGTCACAGCAGGTGAGAATCACCAGGGGACTATGTGATAAATGTGCAAGTAGGTCATAGGAGAGAAGTAGTGTTAATGGTGGGGGTACAAATGCTGAAGTGCTGTGGAAGCTTAATAAAAATTTCCATTGTTAAGGGAAAACTTCAAGGTGAGTAGCTGAGTAGCCTCAAATTCAAGCACTTGGTCTGGCCTTCAGAAGAGCTTACTTAGTGCTACGTTTGGCAGATTTCACAAGGAAGGGAACATCGTCAAATTAGAGATGTGGAAGTGATCTGATCAATGATAAGATATCAAGGTAACAAAACAGAGGTGACGTTGGCACTGAGAAGGAAGTCAAGAGGATTTTAGTCTCCAAGAAGGATAAAACCCTTCGTGTAGCTCCCAAGACCCTTCTGGACCTTCCTAGACCGTGTCTTGTTTCATCCTGCACACATATTCTGTGTTTTCCCATCCATCTCTCCTTAAGTCCTTGGAGGCAAAAACCATATCGGTTACTTTTGTAGCAGTATTTCCCAACACTCTGTCTGACTTACAGTAGATACTTTATATTCAGGGAACGAATGGATGCTTGCTCAAAGAGCTATAGGTAATAAATAAATGCATCAGCTCATGCTGTACCAGAGACTTTACATAACCTTCTTGATACCCTCTAGACCACCATGCCCAAGTGGAACACACACAGTGTGGTCTCCTTGGCTGACTGACCAGATAGATGACAAGACACCTATAATTAAGGCTCAGACAAGAACAGTAACAATGAGGCACACTGGACGAATGGATCAGGCTCTAATATTGCTGCGTGACTGTTTAAACTGGAATGTAAAGTTTTCTGCTCAGAACAGAGTCACATGAGTGTATTTTGGTATTCTAGAGTGTTATATTTTCTGCAACAAGCCAGGCTGGGTGGCTCTGACTCAATACTTTTACATGAGAACTGTCTTAGTTACTTTCCTAACACTAAGACACAATGCCCGCCATCCACAACTTAAAGGAGGAGAGGCTTATTTGGCTCACAGTTTTTAGAGTTTTCAGTCTATAGTCAGCCAGCTCTAAGGCAGAAAGGGCACGGTGGAAGAGCCCTGGTGGAGGACAGGTGCTTATGCGATGGCACCCAGGGAGCAGAGAAAGAAGGGAGGGCTGAGGAGAGAGATACACCCTTCCAGGTCAACCCCCCTCCGCCGTGACTCACCTCTTCCAACCAGGTCCCACCTGCTAACAACACTTGCAGCTTTGAAAGCATCGGTGGATTAACCCACTGATGAATATACTGCCCCTATGATCAAATCCCCTTCCAAAAGCCCTACCTCTGAACGCTTCCAGATCTAACCACAACAGAGACCAAAGGCTTTTAGAGAGGCTCTGCAAAGTGGCCAGTAATTGTTAACAAAGAACAACTTGAATTTCCTGCCAGGAGGTTCCTTTACCTAGAAGGGGCACTGGCTTTTTTTGAGGGCAGGAATAGGGAGATTCATGGAAAGATTGGTTCAGAGTGCTCTCTTGGAACCATGACTTCTCTCCAGTCCAAGGCAACCATTTTACCATGTAGGAGGCATAGTGAGCCTGGCATTGCCTCTACATGTAGTTTCCTTCTGTTCCAAGTCCTAGAGGGCTTTTGTTGGCTCCCAAGTGTGTATGTGTAGGTTGTCTTTGGAATTTGTAACTATTAGTATTCAAAATATATTCACGATTGCAGGAAATAAGATGGAGGTCATAAAGGGAGATACAAAACCAATAAAGTATATGTGTGTGAAATAATATATAAAATTCAGACCATTAGAAAGACAATCCCAGCACTTGGGAGGCTGAGGCAGGAGGATTGTTTCAGGTTCAAGACTGGCCTGGGCTATACAGTGAGTTCAAGGCCAGCCCAAACTATATAGTAAGACCTGTTAAAAAAAAGAAAGAAAGAAAGAGAAGGAAAACAAGAAAGAAAGGCAATATCACTTAAGCCATGGTGTATCCAAGATGGTTAGTTGGAAAGAGTACGGCTGTTTGCTATCAAATACATCTCAAAAGGTTGGGCACATGGCCCCAAACACCTCTGGTTTCCACACACATGGATTAATTTCTCTTAACTTCTCTTTAATCTACTTTGATTGCCCCTTTCCAATTCTCCTTACATTTTCTGCCATCTTCACTCATCCCTACATATCCACTGCATGACCTACCAACTGTATTTCTGCTTCCAGTCTATCATTTCAACACAGCCTGTGGATCTCATTAATGACTCCTCCTACATCAT
Source organism: Erethizon dorsatum (assembly GCA_028451465.1). Lineage (NCBI taxonomy): Eukaryota > Metazoa > Chordata > Mammalia > Rodentia > Erethizontidae > Erethizon > Erethizon dorsatum. Next base: position 42,438,534 of record CM051824.1, read on the forward strand.
CACTATAACTGGGCCAGCCTTCCTCAAATCCAAAGTATCTTCAACATGGCATTGGTACACAATGAACTAAGTCAAAGATCATGAGTCTAGTTACAGCCCCGGCTCATTTTAGTCTCTGCTAGATTAGAAGTCTAACTCTGTGTAGCCTGACTCTCAGCTCCTGTGTGTACTCACGCACAGTTCACTCCCAGGTGCTGCACCTTGGCCCAAGACACCTCTTCTTTTATGGCGCACCCGAGCTCCTTCCCTCTTCTCTGAATATCCAAATTCTACTCCTCTCCTAAAGCCCAAGTCAGACTCCATACTGTCAAACTCCTTGCCCATTAGCTTATTCTTTGGTCTTTTTAGGTTCTACCACACTTCCTATTTGATAAAATACTCTCTATATCAGTAATGAACTTTCACATGCTTAGATTTTATTTCAAGTAGACTATAATTTCCTCAAGGTCAAGGACTTTATCCTTTTTCATTATTATTTCCTAAAGTGCCTACTATAATATTTCATATAGCTGGTACTCAATAAATAATGAAAAATCAAAAAATGATTCCAAACATTCATGAACCACTTCCTTTTTTTGAAAACACCCTAAACTTTAGAACTTTCTAACTTCATAATGCTGTGAATGGGGTGGTTTCTTAATTAAAAAAAAAAAAGTCTCCTCCAGTGTGCCCACTACTAATTATAACAGAGGGTCTCAGACACAGATCCTGGCAAACAATACCCTCTTGCAGCATTTAGTAAGAGTGAGTCACTTTGAGCTAGACAAGAGAGCATTATATTCCAGAAACGGCTTCTTCCCAGTGTGGTGGAAAAGGACGGACTCACTAACTTAGGATATACTAAGCCAAAAGTATATACTCAAAAATCGTAGCTAACCCCTGTACATGGACACGGGTATAATTACCATGTGCTATTTAGCTGGGCAATAGCCTCGCTCCTCAAAACATGGTCCATGGACAAGCAAAACCCACACTTCTTCAGAGCTTACTAGAAATGCAAAATATCAGGCTCCACCTCAATTTATTGAATGAGAACCCTGCCTTTTAACAAAAATCCCTGGATGATTTGAAAAGCATTAGACAAGCTCAAAATGGGCATGACTGACTGCATGAAAGGAAATCCAGTGCATGAGTTCCACGAAGGTTCTGTGAACACAGAATTTGTATCTCTTCAAATTGCCTATCCCAATGGTGTAGCACAGATTGCTGGAGCCCAGAGCCAAGGTCTCCGGTGCAGCAGGTCTACACTGTGACCTGAGAACCCTGATTTCTTATAAAACTCTAAGTGATACTGCTGATCTATGAACCATATCACTGTACCATAGGATCTAAAAATAACAGGCCTTGTATTTTAGGAATTTTGCTCCAACTGTACTCCCAATAGAAGAGAGAATACTGAGCTAGTAAAAAGAGAAGCGAAAAGGAAGTGGCTGCAAAATATTTCATTTATAATACAAGAAGGTAGCTGTTAACACTCCTTCGTACACAAGGGGTAAAAATAGCTGAGAGAATTACTATAGCAACAGCTGTGTTATCCACAGAGACTTCCTCTGCTGGCAACATTCATAAGGAGAGAACCATCTTACAGAAATTCTATCTAAACACTGAAGCTTATCGAAACATTCAACATGGGAAACATATCCTGCTCTTTAAGTACTAGGAGATAACAGTACGAATTTAAGATGGATTTGAAAATGACTCCTTTAGGCCTAGATTTGGTTCATCAACAAAACAAAACTAAATTTTCATTTATATGGCTCTGAAAACAAGTAGAAAGGAGAGCTGAGAAATGCTGAGACTACTCATTATAAATTTTAAGTGTTTTTTTAATCCCCAAATAGTACTTTTTTAAAAAATCTCAAAATTATAAATAAAACAATCTATATAAAAACCGAAGAGCTCCACCTAGAGTTTGAAGGTAGGTTAATACTTAAACATACAAATAAAGCACTTATGTATCCATATCTCATCAATATTCTTTCCTTGAATGTTCCAAATATATATTTTACAACATCTTTATGAAAGAGAAAACTTTCTAAAGTATAAAATACTGTTAATTTAAAAGAGAAGTAAATTTTTTATAATGCTGTCTAGAACCTACTTTTCTTCTCAAAGCTTGGCAGTTAAATTTGTCACTGTGAATGATTATCTTCAGGCAAACTATTAAAAAGTTGGGATAGCAATTAAAGCATCACGGAGAAGACAGCTTATAATCCATTCAGTAGACAGTTCTTACCTGACTTTGTTATATGACCTTCAGCAACTCCTCTTCGACTCCTTAGTTTTTTCATCAACAGGGCATACATGATGAGTGACTCTCAGACCTGACTGTACACTGGCACCTTTCAAGTACGGGAAAGAGATTATGTCTGGGTCCCAACCCCAGAGATTCTGAATTAACTGTTGGGTGAGGTGGGGATGCTAAGCTCTCAGGTGATTCTAATATGCAGACTGTGTGCACCAGACTGGACAATCTAGCTTCAAGATCTCTTTCATAGTTAAGCATCTATTGATGCAGTTCAGAGACATCTGGAGGGGCTGTAAAAACACAGCTTGCCGGCCCCTACCCAGCAAGCTGAGTCAGTAGGCCCAAGTGGAGTCCAAGAATTTGCATTTCTAACAAATTGCCAGGTAATGCTGATGCTACCGATACAGGATCATGTTTAGAGAATCATTGTTCTTGACAACTATAAAATTAATTTGCCAAATTCCCCAATTTATTCTTATTCTCCTTTATCAAACCACAGTCTGATATGGTTAGTCTCCCTGATTCCTCCCCTGATTCCCAATTCTCTTCCTCTAGTTCTTAGCCCATACTACCAACAGAGTTAATATCCTAAGCCACAAGTCCCACTACCTGGCCTGAAACTTTTTAATGGCTCCCTACTGCTGACAAAGACAAGACAAATTAACAAGGCATGCAAGGGTTTTCACAGTTCGACCCACTCTGCCTTTCTAGCCTCAGTTTCCAGTAGTCCCTGTCATCTGCCAACGTGCCAAATGTTCCCGAGCACACAATAAAGGCTCTTCCGCCCACTGTCTTTATACCTGATATTCGTTTCTCCTGGATTGTCCTCATTCCAACCTTTCTTTCTGATATATTTATCACCATTCTGTGTGTTAAGTACTGGGAACTCAAGAAAGAAGGTAATTCCTGCCTTTATGGAGCTTTTCGGTCTTGAGAGCTGTGGTAGATATTGTTGAGTGGTGAACCCAACAGCATCCTTTTACCCCTCCTTATCAGTGGCTAAAGAAGGTAATAAGAGCTAGGGAAGGCAAATGGCACATACATGGAAGTGTGCCCTAGCTGGAAGTATAATGCACAGCTTCTGGGAAAGTGTTTTCCAGGTAAGAAGGTACAGATCCAGAGCTGTCCCTTCCTCCAGCCTTGAGTGAGGGAGTGAAGCTTCACTCTAGGGCAGCCATCTTAGAGCCATCAGGGAAAGGACAAGCGATTCCCACAGACACAATCAGCTGAACAAGTGCCAACAGCCACTGATCTCCAATGTCCTTTATGTTTAAGCAGAATAAACCCTATTTGTTGGAGCTAGCTATTAATCAGGTTTTCTGTTACTTAGAGCTGAAATTCTCTTGGTAAGGAAGTGGGAGATACACAACTAAGCAAATAATTCTTTCCTAGCAGTTGTGTTACATGCGGAAGTAGAGCTTGCAGTGATAATAGGGTGAGTGGGGAACATACAAGGCTGGATACGAGAATGTGGCATCCATCCCAGAGAGTGCAGAAATTATGACCAGGGGTATAACTCAATGGCAGGGTACATGTTTAGCATGCATGAAACTCTGGCTTCAATCCTCAGCACCAAAAAGAAGTTGTCTCGTAATTGACAAAACTTGGAAAAAAACAAGGTGTCCTTCAATAAATAAATGAATAAACAAAATTATGGCATATCCATACAATGGAATATTATTCACCGATAAAAAAAAATCACCTATAAGTCACAAAAAGATATGAAGGAATCTTAAAGGCATATTTCTAAGTGAAAGAAGGAAACTTGACAAGGCTACACATTGTGATTCCTACTACTCTACATAACATTCTGGAAAAAACAGAATGATGGAGACAGTAAAAACATCTGTGGTTGCCAGGGGTTGGTAGGCTGAGAAGGAATTGTTTCAGGCAATGGAACTATTCTGTATGATACTGTAGTGGTAGATACATGTCATTATACATTTGTCAAAACAACAAAATGTACAATATCAAGAGTGAAGTCAACCCTAAGGAAACTATGGTTTTAGTCAGTGACAATGTTTTAATATTGGCTCTCAGTTGTCACAAATGTACCACGCTAAGGCAAATTGTTAATAACAGATGCAACTGGGCAGTTGAGGGGTATAAAGAAATATATGGGAATTCTCTGTACTTTTGTAGTGAAAATGAAACCCAAGATGACTGTGCTATGGTTCAGGCTGGGGGGGGTTGATTTTCGAGGTACAAGAGGTCAGAGTCAACAGAATTCCAGCATAAGTGCACCTCCTGATGTTGGTGTAAATATCTGATATAACCAAAACTGATGCTTGCTGGTGTAAATAACATATAACCAAGGTCATTACTGGCACACAGCAGCTATTACATAGGCCCCTATATATAGCTGGACCACCACGCAAGTGTGTGCAGCTGAGCGGCATCTGAGGATAAAAATATCTAATCCAGCTCATAGCTCTGTGTCTCTTCTTTAGGCTGCTTGAATCTCCAGTGAACCTCTCCAGTCTGAACTGGTGACAACACAACTTTCCACTCAGTTTTCCTGTAAACCCCAAACTCTTTAAGAAACAAAATCTATTAATTTTTAAAATGTAATTAATGCTAGTGATGGGATGTTGCTCAGTGGTAGAATGGTCACCTAGCATGAGTCAGATCCTGAGTTCAATTCCCAGCAACACACACACAGTAATTAGTGCTTTGTTATGCATTTTCATTAAATATGTTATTTTAATAAATGCATATGTAAAAAAGTGAACTGTAAAGCAAAACTCATGCATTTAAGTCATGTTAATATGGATTTATTATATTCAAAGAAAAATAAATGATTTAATATTTGAAGTATAATACGAGGTACTCCAACTGTACTAGACACTTCTCATGTTCTAATTTCCATTATATATATATTATATTACATAAAAATTTTTCCCAAAATTACAGTTCCTCAATTAATTTTTGTTCCCTTAAAATGTCCTTGTCTTCTATATTTCTATAGACCACCCAGTGGAACTCTTTTTAACAACTTCAACTATGTACCTGAAAAAGACCTTAATGAATAAGGCATAAAAATAAGGCATAGCAAATGGCTATTTGATTAGCAAATGGCTTTGAGATTCTCAGATGAAAAAGGAAAGACTAGGGCTGGTGAGATAGCTCGGCGGCATAAGCGCGTGCCTGGCAAGCGTGAGGTCCTGAGTTCGATTCCTGGAACCCACATACAAAAAAAGGGCCAGTGATATCGCTCAGCAGCATGGGTGCCTGCTGGTGCATGAGGTCCTAAGATCGACCCCCGGTACCCACAAAAAAAAAAAAAAAAGGGAAAGACTAGCAACAACTCTAGTTACATAGAAATTTATACTACTAATGGCCTGCCAGAAAAAGTTATTTCTAAAAATATTAAATAACATCGAATATGACATCACCTCACTGTTCACAAAATCTATTGCTTCATTCCAGCCTACTACTGTAAGAGCTAGAAATTCAACACAATGTCATTAGTTAAACCAGAATGCTGTTCAAATTTCCTATTTTGTACAAATGCCACAAGTCTGTGGAAGTGGTAAATATAACTCCACTGGCGAACAGACCTACTCTAACTCTCAAACTAGGAACACTTTAAGTACATGTACATTGTCAACTCTATAGAATAGGATCATAGCTGGACAGACCTTGGACTGTCCAGTCTAATGTCCTGTTAGGGTTAGGATCTGAAATGTTTCTCCAAATCTCCTGTGTTGAAGGGCTGATCCTCAATGTAGCAATATTCAGTGGTTGGGCCTAGAAAGGTGAGAAGATCATGAGGGTAGAAATGGATTAATCCACTGATGAACTCTGCTGAAGGGGCTGTTAGGGGTATGGTCCAGTTGGAGGAAGGAAGTCACTGGGGGCATGCCTTTGAAAGGTACATTATGTCTCTGGACCCTTCTTTTCTCTCTTCCCTCTCTGTTTCCTGATTGCCACAAGGTGAAAAGATTTGCTCTGCCATGCCTTCTCCACCATGATGTTCTGCCTCACAACAGGCTCAAAGTGATGGAGCCAGTGATAATGGACTGAATTTCTGAAACCATGAACCAAAATAAACCTTTCCATCTTTAAGCTGTTTTTCTCAGACATTTTGTCACAGCAACAGAAAGGTGACTAATACACATACTTTTCAATGAGTTAATCTTTTACAACACCCTTGACTTTTCAGATATCTATACAGGGGTCAACAAACTTTTTCTGTGAAGGGCCAGATAGTAAATATTTTAGTCTTTGTGGTCATCCAGCTGTGTTCTAACAACTTAGCCCTGGCCTTGAATCATAAAAGCAACTACCCCATAAAATGTAAATAATGGGTGTGGCTGGTCTTCAGTAAAATTTCATTTATAAAACAAGCAGTATGCCAGATCTGGCCAACAGGCTGTAAATTGCTAATCTCTCATCTAGATTACTCCTAGTTATTGATAAAATTCCACCATTAGAACATTAGATGACTTTATAGGAAATTTTTTTGTCAGGGTAAGCTGACAAAATGAGCAAATACACTCATTACTACAACCAAAATTATTGCCTTCTGGAACAACAAAGAACCCCTGTCCTTTTTCATGTATCAGCATTTTATATACTTGAAGTAAATTATCATGATTCCCTTAAGTATTATTTTTTCTGCAGCTAAGTATCCCCCATGCTTTCAAGCATTCCTTTTATTATGAAGTTTTCCAGACCATGGAACCATTTGATTACCCTCTTATATACATGTTCCAATCCCTAACAATCCTTTGAGGGATTGTTATGGTTTGACATATGGTTTTATAAATATGTAGCAATCAAGATGTAACTTTAATTTTAGAATTTGGTTCACTGTCTCCAAATACAAATGTTTTGTTTTTCAAAATTACCACAATATTTAGACAAATATATTTTGTGAGCATTTAGTGAAAGGCTTATGCCCAATACCATAATTGTACACTGATTTAAAGTGACTATTAAGAAATAGAAAATGTTTTAAATTTTTCCCAAAAAAGTAGGTTTAATAAATCAAGAATATCAAAAAATGTTGGCAAGACTCAATTCTACAATTGGAATTGTATGGCACATTTTGCAAAAGAAAGCCATCAGTCATTCTTGCTGAGAAAATAAAACACAGAAGGGGAAGAAAACACACACACACACACACACACGCATGCATCTGCAGTGTGTCCTTGGATGCCGATGCCTCTGGCTTGTTAGCAAGGACAGAGTAGGGCTGCTGGAATTGACTGCACCCAGGCCGTCTCTAAGTGATAGTCTGTGTTGTATTCCACATTTCCATAACTTGGGAAGAAACCAAATTCATGTTTTTAAAGATAATTTAATTCTGTACTTCGTCATAGCTTTATTTAAAATATTTTTCTTTTTAAAGACATAACCAGAAGACAAGACACTATGTATATAACTAAAAATAGACCACATTTAGGCTGCCCTTACAACCTATTTCTGTAACATCTCCTATTACGGTTCAATTTTTTAATAATTCAGTACCTTAAATAGTATACTGCACCAGAAATAAAGTCATCCTTTAAAACCTAAATATGTTTACTTGTAATAACATTAAACTTATAATGTTGGTAAAACTTAATTTACATTCTCCACTGTCTTCTTCCTGCTTGTCATTATACAAGCTCTCCCTGGATAATCCCATTCATGTACATGGCTTCAGGCTAGCTACATATTTCTACAGCACAGTTTCTCTGCAAGGACAACCCATACAGTGAGGGGCCTGGTGGCATTTCCACCCAGCCAGTCCAACTGCCACTAACCATGTACAAAGCAGAGCACCATGGGCTATAATATAACGGTACTGATTCTTGATACTTAATTAGTGCCAGGTACTGTCCTAAGTGCTTTACAGAGATTTTCTCACTTAATTTTCATAGTTCAATTACACACGCCATGTTTATCTTCTTTTACTCAAAATCCCATGAAAATAAAAGCTTCAAAATATGAAGATGTAATAGATATTGTTCATTGACCAGAAGATACTCATTCCTCTCCCCTTCTTCCTGGCCAAGGAAACATCAACTTTGTTTAGGCTATCAGTATGTCAAACTAATTTTCCAATCTCTCTCACAGCATCAAGGAGTAATCACACGACCCTGTATGAGCTGAGACAAGTCAGTGTCTGTTTTGGGTAGGCCATGGAAAGAAACACAATCCTTATGCTTTCCTGCCTTTTTCCTATCTTAATTGTGGATATTATGTGCAGCTACACATTTCCCTTTTTGACAATGAGGAATAGGCCAAGGCAGTCACAGAAATGTTTGGCATCACTGAGCTACTGAAAAGGTTGTTAACCATGAACTTCCAGATTTCTTGTTACTGAGGAAAATGAACTCTTACTTGTTTTATCCATTTTAAGTCCAGTTTTCTACTATCAGGTGAAAATATTCTCAGCTGACAGAAAACTATATATATATATATATTTTTTTTTTTTTTGTGGGTACCAGGGGTCGACCTCAGGACCTCGTGCGCCAGCAGGTGCCCATGCCGCTGAGCGATATCACCGGACCCTTTTTTCGTATGTGGGATCCGGGAGTTGAACTCGGGACCTCGCACTTGCCAGGCAGGCGCTTATGCTGCTGAGCCATCTCACTGGCCCTGGAAAACTATAATCTTAACAAGAGATTCTAACTAATATTTAGAACAGGGGGCCGGTGAGATGGCTCAGTGGCTTAAGCGCCTGCCCAGCAAGCGCGAGGGCCCAAGTTCGACTCCCGGCACCCACATACGAAAAAGGGGCCAGTGATATCGCTCAGCGGCACGGGCGCCTGCTGGCGCACGAGGTCCTGAGGTCGACCCCCCGGTAGCCACAGGGAAAAAAAAAAATATTTAGAACAACAGGAGAGGGAGAAGCAATTACTACACAGCAAAACAAAGGATGGTCCAGACTAAGTGCTTTCAAAAACTGTGAGAAGCAAATCAGCTCACACCATGAAACCCATAGAAGACTCAGGATTTGGAGGCACCAGGTACTGCAAAGGACAGATCTACAGCTTTGACATTTTTTGTAGGTTCCTTAACAAAAAGGCCAGCTCCCCACCATTCCTTGAGTTCACAAGTCTACAATTACTTGTTGGAAATTTTCCTTAAAGGCCTTCTTATTCCTGGCTAGCTGTTTTTATTTGTGACAAAGTTACTGAAAATATGCAAAATGATAAAGAAAAGCAAAACAAGCAAAAAGAAAAAAGGACAGGAGAGGAGAAGGAAAAGAAAAGAAACTTAGAGGGAATAGAAATAATGCAAAAGGCAGAAAAAAAATTTCAAAAAGAAAAACACATGTAATACCCTGAAAGAGATTTAAAAAAACAATGAGATCCTGTGGAACAGAAACAGTTAATGCATAGCAGCAATAGCAAACGAAAATAACAGAAAGCCTGGAAAACAAAATTGAGGCAATTTCCCACACACTAATGTTTAAAAACTAGGTACAAAAGTTGAAAATTAGATTAGATCTGCATAGAAATTATAAAGAGGAGAACCAAGAGGAGAGAGGAAAGGAAATTGTCGAAGAAAAACTATTTCCTCAAGAAAGGAAACTCCCATACACTGTTAGTAGGAATGTAAAATAGGATAGACATTATGGAAAACAGTATAGAGGTTCCTCAAAAGACTAAAATTACAATGACCATATGATCCAGCAATCTTACTACTAGGTATATTCAAAGCAAATGAAAATCTGTAAGTTGAAGAAACATCTGCATTCCCTTGCACACTGCAGCACTCTTCACAACAGCCAACAAGTGAAAACAACCAAGTGCCCATCAACTGATGAATGGATAAAGAAAACACAGTACATACAGACCATGGTATACTACTCAGCCACAAAAAATGACATCCTGTCACTTACAGCAATATGAATGAAGCTAGAGGAAATTATGTTAAATGAAGTAAGTCGAGTACTGAGAAACATGATCTCATTTATATAGAGAAGCTAAAAGGTTGATCTTATAAAAGCAGAGACTAGAACAGTTACCAGAACCTGGAAAAAGTGTGAAGGATGGGATTGGAGAGAGTACAGTTACTGTGAACAGCTGGGTAGGAGGAATAATGTCTAATATTTATAGCAGAGTACAACTATAGTTGTCAACAACTAATCGTATACCTCAAAATAGCTAATAGAAAGGATTTTTAATGTTCTTATCACAGAGAAATGATAGATGTTTATATCATGGATCTACCAATTACCCTGACCTGATTACACATTGTATACATATACCGAAATGTCACACTGTACTCCAAAGATATGTACAAGTATTATATGCCAAATAAACGTACATATATATGCATATGTAAGGAAAACACATTCTCTTCCTCCAAGAGTCCAGCATTTATGGAGAAATTAAAACATGCACGAAGGTAGATGATTGTGAAAATGTAGAAAAAGAGGGATAAATTGAGCATATAAAGCTTTCTGAAATGAATAAATGTTGCAATTCCCAGTCCTTTGCATTCCAATGACATCAAGCCTCTTATGGAACTATCCCTTCAGAATTCTGAGCAGGAGATTATCTTTGGCATAGAATTTCATAACTCAAAAAACTAGTCAAGGGCCGGTGATGTAGCTCAGCGGCATAAGCGCCTGCCTGGCAAGCGTGAGGTACCTGAGTGCAACTCCCGGTACCCACATGAAAAAAAAAAAAAAAAAAAACTAGTCAAGCATGAGGATAAATGAAGGCATGCAATGATGCAAACTTTTTGTGTCTAATGTACCTTTCCTTGAAAGAATTCCTTTCCCTTATCTTTCTGCAAAACAAGAGAATAAACCAAGAAAGGTGAAAACACATTATTAAGGAAACAGGAGCCTGCTCCACAGAAAAAGGGCAAAGAAAAGCTCCAGAGTGATAGTTGGTGCAGCAGACCCAGACCCAGACTGGGCGGCAGGCCTCTGGGGAATGATGTGACTGACAGGCTAGGTAATGCACTTTGACATCTGAAGCTAAACCTGATGTGGGACTTGGCATATGTACTGACAGATATACAGAGTATCTGTTGGAGAAACACAGTAAAATATTAGATCAAACAACACAAGATCAGTGTTTTGTAGGTTAAAATTTTGTCAAATATTGGCAGATTCCTATTTGTCGCTGAATTTATACCTGAATAATACGATGGTGAAAGTTTGCTTTAAATATTCTAACAATAACAAAAAGAAAGAAAAGAAAAATTGAAGGACTATATGAAACAAAAATGTCAGGAAGCTACTTGTACTGAAACTGGATAACTGGCACATGGATTTCACTATTCTGTTCTCTCAATTGTATGCTAAAAATTCCTTAATAAAAAATTATAAAAAGAAAAGCATGACAACAGCAAAATGTTCAGCATTCAGTAATTTCAGACAGCAGGAAGAAGTTCCATTTAGCAATAGTAAGAGGAAATATACTATAGAAATATACTAAAGACATTGTAATTAAATCTATATCGACTATGGGTGTCAGAACAGATAAACTGATCATGGTGTAAAACAGAATCCAGAAATAAAATCCAGTTTATATGAAATTTTAAAACATGACAAAAATCTGTTTAAATTCAATAGGGAAAAGAGTGGTTATTTAATAAATGGTGCTGGCCCAACTGGCTATCCATCTGGCAGAAAACAGTTCCCTATCTCATATTAAAAAAACAAATTTTAGATGAAATAAATGATTAAATGTAATAAATAAACCATCAAAAGTTAGAAGAAAACCTAAGAGACAACACTTAACAATGTTTCTTAACCAGAAAGAAAAGATTGCCATATTCAAGTTTATAAAAATTAAAAAAATTTATGTTGCAAAAGCTATCATAAACACTAATAGGCTAATGCTAGATTTGGAAAAATACTTTCAAGAGAAATATAGATAATGGGTGACTAATCATTACCAGTACACAAAGAGCCCTTACATATTGGCAAGAGATAAGCAATTCAGTGAAAAAATGTGGAAAGGATGTGAGAACATGAGAACAAATCCACAGAGCCACAGCCATGAAGATGCTCCAATGCACTAATAATGAGAGAAATACAAATTACAGTGAAATAATAATCACTCTACAGCCAATCAGATAAAAGAAGAATTAGAGAGCAATAAAATCAATTGCCAACAAGATGAGGAGGAAAAATGTAAATTGTTTACAGCTGTTTTGGAAAGCAGTCTGATAAATATTTTTACACTAAAAACACACAGTCTCTTTAACCAACAAATCACACTCCTGGGAATCAATCCCATAAAAATAAAATCACCAATAAAATGTTTACTGCAGCACTGCTTGCACTGTGAAAAACAAGAAACAAACAAAAAATGAGTTCCTAGTAATAAGGTAATAAATAATAATATGCCTATTACTGTGCAATATTAAGCAGCCATTAAATAGAATGAATCCAAGCTAATCATTTGCCTCCATCAAAACCCATAAAAGTACAGTATGTGTGCCTGTGACTGGGGGGGGGGGTGCGAAGATCAGCATGGCAGGATACCCACCTACCAGATTCTATACCACATTACTTGCAAAGGGGAGAGCAGTGTGAATAACACAAGGGTTGAAAAGAAAAAAGGAGAACATATGATTCCATTTATGTTAAGTAAATTAATCAAAGTCCTGCTATAATGAGAGTTAGGAATATGCTGTGGTTGGCATGAGCTTCCATCTTCCACAGAGTACCCATTCTTGAACCACTTCATAATCTTTTGCATTTTCTCATCCACCAAACTTGCAGTTCTGTACAATGTAAGTTTCACAATCTTTTCTGCATTTTGTGACAATCCTACTGAAAAATACTGTTTTTCATTAACCGATAACCCACATGTTATAAAACTGAATTTCTGGACCCTACTTATCAAGATGGGATGTGCTTTTACATATAAATGCAAGCATAGTAAATTAGAAAAAAAATAAGAAGTTAGTAATATGTATTTACTAACTGCTGGAATGTCCATAAAATGAAATACAAGTTATAGAAAAATACGCATAAAGTATTCCATTTCGGTAACGTCAAAACCTTAATTATGGGCCGGTGAGATGGCTCAGCGGCGTAAGCGCCTGCCCGGCAAGTACGAGGGCCCGAGTTCAACTCCCAGAACCCACATACGAAAAAAGGGCCGGTGACATCGCTCAGCGGCACGGGCACCTGCTGGCGCGTGAGGTCCTGAGTTCGACCCCTGGTACCCACAAAAAAAAAAAAAAAAAACCTTAATTATAAATGTACACTTAAGTATATTTTTAAGTAAAAGAGAACGCTGTTGTCCAAATCCATTATTACAAATTACATAAAGGGGAAGGAAATAAGGGGCAGATTACCAACTTTGCCTTTATAACTCTCAGCATTATATTACTTCTCTTACTACGATAATAGTAGTAAGTAAAAAGTATTGCTTGAAACTTGAAAATATTAAGCAATGAAAACAAAGATAATCTATAAACAACAAAATAAAATAAAGTGGGAATTATTTAGTACCCACCTCATAGGATCTGCTGTAAAGATTAAACGACCTAATTCATGTAAAGTGCTTAGTATATTTCCCAATATGTTGTAAAGGTGCAATCAATTTCAGCTATTTTTATTAAAACAAGACTGCAGAGAGTAGCAGAAATTATGAAGCTGAAAAAGACAAAGCTTTCAAAATGACATGTATATGCAGAGCAATATTCTGCATATTACTGAACCTTGTGTCCCTGAGGACTGCAAGGACTCATTACGACAACCATACAGCTTACTACATATACCTTCATCGACAATAAAAATAAAATTACAATTAAAAAAATAAGGTACTTAAAGCCAGGTGTGGTGGCACATGCCTGTAATCCTAGCACTCAGCAGACTGAGGCAGGAGGATCACCATGAGTTCGAGGCCAGCCTGAACTACATAGTGAGTTCAAGGCCAAGCGGAACTACAAAGCAAGGCCCTGTCTCAAAAAAAAAAAAAAAAAAAAAAAAAAAAGGTACTTATACAATTAAAAGGAGATGGCAGCTGGGCATGGTAGTGCATGCCTGTAATCCCAGGACTTAGGAGGCTGAGGCAGGAGTATCGCTGCAAGTTCAATGCCAGCCTGGGCTACAAAGTGAGTTCAAGGGTTGACTGAACTGCATAGCGAAACCATGTCTCAAAAAGACCAAAAAAAAAAAAGAAGAAGGCGGCAATCTTTTGCCCTGAAGTTTACTCTAAGCTTTAAGAACTTTAAGAACCATCCTAAGACATTATGCTTCTGTCCCAACACTTCAAATGAGAAACATTTGGGTCCTCAACAGCCTCCTGTGTTGGAGAGATTTGAGAGGACAAATTCAAACAGACCAGCGAGTGATGCAATAGCTCTTTTTGAGACCTACCCAAGGGAGAAATCCATTCCTATACGTACAGTGAAATTCCACCCCTAACTGATTTTCTTTACTAGCCTGCCTAAAGATTATGTGCTTAGTTATAATCTATAAACTAAATTTGGCCCATTAGTACCATTCTTATAGCCCAATGAAACATTAAAATAGCTTCAGAAATTGCATGCACACGTTATTAGTCTGACTACTCACATGGAATTGACCTTCTCTTCGGGGCCTTGCACTTGGCCTGTCACGGTGCCTTTGCTGGTATTCTTCACCCAGCCAACTACTCCTATTTTCTTAGCTTCACCTTCAGTGTACTGGTTTCAGGAGAAAACAAGAGAGAAGTCCATCATCAAAAGTCTGAATTCATTACATACTTGATCTAATATTCAGAAACTATTAACCAGATAATCATTTTTTCTAAAAATGTAGTCTATGCCAACATTTGTGTAGCTGACCTAAAGCAACACCTCTGTTTATAAGACACTTCACTTACATAGTATCTTTTATTAAATTCTCCTTTCAATAAAGACAAGCATATTTTGAAAAAGTAAACTGACATTGGGAATTATTTTGAACCAATTTCTATGATGGTGCTTTGGAATCCACAAAATCCAGTTACATTGCCCTCACACCTGTTCACACTGAATTACTGTTAATCTGGGTTCCCAATGATCAATCCAAGATTCTCAATCACTTTATGATCAACATAAAGTATTCACAGCCAGAATAAAAAATCTAAAACATTTTGAAATTTCTAACAAAAATGAGGGGAAATAATTTTAATAAGAAAAACTAGTAAAAAACACTAGCCTAGAAGTGCTGATTTTGTGTAAGGTTAAAAGATTCTTATGGTTTTTGTTGGCTCTGAACTTGTCAAAAAATGTTATAACAAAGGCTGGGGATGTAGCTCAGCATGAGGCCCTGGTTTGGACTTCCAGCCTTGCAAAGTGTCAGGGGCACAGATATTATAATTCTCTATGGGTAAATTTGTCTCTCCTAATACTCTTTTTAAATTTTTTATTAGTATATGTTTGTGATAGATAATATATATTGTAAGGTATTGGTACATATACATATCTTGATCCTTTTAAAAATTCTTTTTCCCAGTTTCAAATTCAATTTTCTTCTAGAAAATGAAAAAACAAGCAATATTTTGATTTTGAAGTACTGTAACCATATCATACTAAAAACTTGTGGATTCAATCTACCAGAGCTTTTCAAAAGCATGCTCTTCTGCTGGGCGTGGTGGCACATGCCTATAATCCCAGCTACTCAAGAAGGCCAAGGCAGGAGGACCACAAGTTTGAGGCCAGCCTGATCAATTTAGTGAGACCCTGTTTCAAAATTAAAAAAAAAAAAAAAAAATTTAAAAAGGGCCAGGATGTACCTCAGTGTTACAGCACCCTAGGTATGACCACTGTACTGTGAGAAACTGCAGACCTATCAATCAAGGGATATATCATCAGGAGCGCCTTCATCTTAAACTTTATTTCTCCCTAGGCTGCCCTCCTCCATCGCATGCACCAGAGTTGCAGTTGTTACAGTTACAAGGAGTTTAGGCTTGGATACAGGAACACCTTGCCTAAGACATTCAGTTCCCTGTGGTCCTAACCACCTTTAGCAACCCTGCTGTCAAACCTTCAGGCCCTCCCCTCATGCCACCTGGACTAGCCAGTGGGGATAGACTGTGAACCTTCAACCCAACCTGTGAAAAAGGTCAGCTGCTTCTCACTGTTAGGATATAAAGGGAGCTTGTCGCTGCCTCTCTGTGTGCTTGCTGCCTCTCTGTGTGCTTGCTACCTCGCCTTAGGGGTGTAGCATACCCTTCTACAGAAGTAAACTTGCCTTGTTGAGATTTCTTGGCATCTGAGTGCTTTATTATTTATTTCTGCACCAATAAATTGAGTCTGGGGCTTATTGCCAACACTACAAAAAAAAAAAAAAAAAAAGTGCTCTTTTTGGAGGCCAGAGTGGTCAAGATCACTATAACTCCACAGTCCAATTACATGAGGCAGCACAGGGCTGGTGAGATGGCTCAGCGGCTTAAGCGCCTGCCCGGCAAGCGCGAGGGCCCGAGTTCGACTCCCGGAACCCACATACGAAAAAGGGGCCGGTGATATCGCTCAGCGGCACGGGCGCCTGCTGGCGCGCGAGGTCCTGAGGTCGACCCCCCGGTACCCACAAAAAAAAAAAAAAAAAAACATGAGGCAGCACAAACCAGAATAGTTACAGCTAAGATGGATACAGAGTTGGTTCTGGAAAAAAGTCAAGATAATAAAAAAGAAAATGGAGACAATCTGAATTGTGAAGGCAGGACACAGCCTCAAAATGTACTTTTCTGGTGAGAACACGTTGGAACTCCCAGGAACTTGGGACCCAGAGAGCTAACCTGGTGACTCTCAGGTCAGATAGTAGGTGAAACAATAAACCAGAATTAATTTTCACAAAAGGAGTGTTTTTAAAAATAAAAATTTAAGATGAAACAGTGAAATATATTTAAAATGAGACAAGGAACTTGAATGACTAAAAATTAGGGAACAACTTCCATATGGAACATTAGCATTGAAGCCCAAAATATACTCCCTTGCCTAAAGGGTTTTTCCATCCAGAACATGTGGGCAATCCCACACTTTCTATAATATATGTAAATCAAAATGCCTAATTTGAATCACCCCAAGAGTGGTACTTTGGAAAGTTACAGAAAATAGGCATAGGAGCACATGCCTGCAATCCCAGTACTCTGAAGACCCTGTCACAAAAAAAAAAAAAAAAAAAAAAAAAAATTATAGGAAATAACTAAAAACTAGGAAGGTGGTAATGTTTTTAGTAGGCTATTTTTTAAAGACAGCTTAAATAAAAATCACAATCAGTAATTTGAAAAAAAGTCATATATTTCTTTATTTGCTGTCAAAGACAGAAAATAAGCAGTAGACTACCACTATGTAGAAAACTGCTTATCTTCGTGATTAAAAATAAAGTGAAAATGGCAAGGAAAAAAATAAAGATTCTAGTGACTTACCATTCTGAAGCAAACACCTGTATAAGAAAAAAGATAAAAAGAAATGTCAGTTTATCTACCTTTTTTAAAACCTATGTATTTCCAATCTTAACTCGCATGTGCTTATTAAAGAGTTAGTAAATGAAATGAATAAAATATTCAATATCTAAATGAACTCAAAGGACATTCTTCCAAATTATTTTCTTTTAAAATAAATGATATTTTGGAGAACTATGGTAATATTCTGAGACCAATGTATGATGAAATGCTAAACTAGCATTCTATTTTAAAATGCTAAATAAAATAAAATCCTTACTACAAGAACAATTGAGGATATTTGGCATAAAACTTACCTATCCTCGGTTTTTAGAACTGCTTCTTTAAATGCAAGAACTAATTACCTCTAGTCCTTTTGGCTAAGAGCAAGAATAAATGCAAGAACTAAATTCAAGCTTAAATGTAATACACTTTCTGTTTTTATTTTGCTTCTAGTTATAACTAGAACCATTGAAGCAATGTCATGATATGATATGCTTGACCGTAACTGGGCTTCTGAAGCCCAGAATGAAAATTAATTAAATGGAAATAATCCTTGGGATTTTATGGTATAGTTTACATTATATTCATACTTTTCATCAGGTAGATTGGGTAGTTTTATTGGTCTTGGTTACGTTCTCTCTATCTAAACTGTGGTAGACCGGGCCTCTCCATATTGGCCAACTATCATGGCTTCAGTTACTCAAAAAGCTGTGGGAGCTCCATCTGAGAAAGAAGTCAAGAATGTTATGGGATTTCATATCCTGATTTGTCTGGAACCAAACACTGATACACACAGAACAGGGCCCTAAAGTAAAGTGAAAGCAGAGGCAAGCTGGTTCCAAATTATCAAGAATACATGTTTATGATTTGAGACCTGTTATGGTTTAGATAAAGAATGTCTTCCAGGGCCAGTGAGATAGCTCAGCGGCATAAGCGCCTGCCTGGCAAGTGTGAGGTCCTGAGTTCGACTCCCGGTACCCACATACGAAAAAAGGGCGGGTGATATTGCTCAGCAGCACAGGCGCCTCCTGGCGCACAAGGTCCTGAGTTCGACCTCTGGTACCCACAAAAAAAAAAAAAAAAAAAAAAGAATGCCTTCCAAAGGTTTCATGTGCTCAGAGGCAGGGTTTTTGGAAGACGACTGAATCATGGAGGTGATAGAGATGATTTGCTGTTAGAAGGTGGGGTCTGGTCGAAAGAGGTGGGTCACTGGGAGTGTGACCTGGAAGGATATATCTCCCTTCATAGCTCCTCCCTCTCTCTACTTCCTGGCCACCATGAAGTGAGCAGCTTTCCTATGCAGCAGACTCTTCCACCATGTTGTGCCCATGTTAAAGTCTGCTGAACATGAGTTGAAAAGTCTGAAACATAAGCCAAAATAATCTTCTCCTTCCTTAAGTTATGGGTGCTCTGTAATTGTGTCCCAGCGAGAATAAAGTAAGACAGGACCTATCAGGAAAAAGGGAAAGCCTTCCTACATCTCTCCTGGAAATTGCAGAAGTGATCCTATATAACAGAGCTTAGGTCATTCCTGCAAATTGGAAGAACTTTGGTCCAAAAGGACACATAGAATAGGATTCTTTGGGACAGATATGTCCCACAGCTGACCTCCTATCTGACAGTTGGTTAGAACAGGTCTAAGAAGCACAGGAATATGTCAGGTACAGAAATATGGAGCTTGTTCATACCTATTACAACTCAGTTTTGATTCCCACTTAGAACACACAGGAAATTTTCTTTGTAGTACCCAAGAAGTCAAACAAACTAAAAAGCTTAAATGTAGAGGAGAAGAAATAGCAATTAAAAATATTTTGGGAATGGATAATTATGATTGAGCCACATAATCGAATACTATTCAACAATAAAAAGGAGTGAACAATGGATACAAGCAACAACCATATGAATCAAATCTATAAATCAAATGCATTATTCTAAGCAAAAGAGGCCCAGACTCAGAATTTGTAATTTCACATTCTGGAAAAGGCAAAACTATAGACTGAAAAGAGACTGGTAGTTGTCAAAGCCTGGGAGGAGAGGAGAAAGCACATAAAAAGAGGCGTGAGGGAACTTCGGGGGATGATACGAATGTTCTATATCTCAACTGTGGTGGTGGCTACAGAATATAAATTATACCTGGGTTGAAAAAAATTGAAAAATTAATTGGGAAATCACAGGGCATAGATCAAACCATCTCTGAAAAGGCCAAAAGATATTGCTTCTACACACAGGAATTGAGACCAGTTAAGGGGATGTAGAAGATCGTAGCTTAAATATTTTTATAGCTTTGCAAGCAGGTTTGTAATAATGTTTCCTGATGGTATTATATTGTAGTGCCAAATGAATGTGAAGAAAAAGAGCAATAAAGCGATACAGACAGGATAGTATCGCAAATGGGATTTTTATAGGGCTATAAAGATATTTCAAAAGATATGTATAAAATGTGGAGGGATGATGAGTGGGAGGTATTGATCTGAAAGAGAATCAGAAAGGCAATCTGTTATATAGATGAAGGAGAAGATATTAGTAGATATAAAAGGAATCAGTAGAAGATTCAAGAAACTTCAGATCAACCAAACCATGTAGAAGAAACAAAACAGGAGAGAAAATGGGCAGAACTGTGCAGACAAAAGTGTGCAGTCTTTTTATGATATGAGTAAAGGGGTCCCAGAACACAGTAAGACCCTGACCAAGTAAGTAGCTTGATAGTTTCGGTCAAGTCTGTATTGTGCATATTCTTCACCTTTAAGTCTCTCAACAGTTAACAGCCCCATGTACTAGCATTATGAAAAGAGAAGTACATGAAACCGAAGCCAGAAAAAACTGGAAACACATGGTCTCTTTCCTACTTAGAGTGGCTCATGAACCAGCAGCATCTAAGAGTTCTTTTCAAGCTCAAATTCCCAGACCTCTCCTCAGACCTCCAGAAGTGGAAATTCTACAAGCAGAGTCCGTAAGTCTGGTTAACATGCTCTACAGTGATTCCCAAACCCACTAAAGTTTCGAACCAGTGGCCAGCCCTACCTTGAAGGAAGATCTAGGTGAGATTCGAAAAAGGTTTATATTTCAGGTTGATTTGCATCATAGGCTGGGGATACAGCTCAGTGATAGAGCATGCCTAACATGCATGAGGTCCTGCATTAGAGTCCCAGCTTTACCAAAAAAAGTTGTATCACAAAGAGGAAAACTAAAAAAAAACTCATGGAGTACTGAGTATCTGGCTAGCTGACATACTTCCCAATGATAAAGTTCAAATTGATGTTGATAACAAATCATGTGCTTGCATATCAATGTTGCCTCACCTATTTTACAAGTCAGTAGTACTACATGAAAGAAATTATGGATGTTGGAAAGGCAAACCTTTCTCTCCGGCACCCTAACTGAACCTGGTGTTGGAGCCTCTTAGGCAGCCTGGCACTTACCTTGCTCACTACACCATTAGACCAGAAATACTGGAGCTGCAAAGAGGGAAGTTGACACCTCACCTCAAGCCCCAGTGAAGAGCAAAATCCTTTCAACGATTATGAATCTCAGGAGCCCTTCAGCAATCTATTCACTGATGACAAAAACAGGCCTTTGGCTTAAAGTGAAGGGGCTTGAGGAATTTTTTAAAACAGGTACTGAACACAGATACTCCACTAATTGCATGTCGCAGGGTTAAGGAAATTATCTATAATCTATTGATGGAGTATTTTTTTTCACACAGACATAATCTAAGAATCACAAAGCTCAGATATATTCAAGATACTTCTTTTTTTTTTTTTTTTGGTGGGTACCAGGGGTAGAACTCTGGACCTTGCGCTTGCCAGCAGGCACTTGTGCCACTAAGCGATATCACTGGCCCTTTTTTTCTTTGTATGTGGGTACCGGGAGTCAAACTCAGGACCTTGTGCCTGCCAGGCAGGTGCTTATCCTGCTGAGCTATCTCACCGGCCCTCGGGATACATTTTTAAGGGCTTAGGACAGAGCTCAGTGGCAGAGCATTTGCCTAGCCTATGTGAAGCCCTGGGTTTGATCCCCATCATTACAAAAGAATTGTCTAATTCTAAATGCAAAGGATACATTTGGTGAAAAATAGGTCTTAGAATTGAGACTTCAGTCATGAGCAAAAATTAGTATAAGAGTAAAATAACATTACAGATGAAAGAGCTGTGCAAAGACCCAAAACTGGGATTATGACACAGTCAGACACCACATAGTTAAATATTCAAAATCAGGCATTCCATGGGAGCTACTACCACCAGAAGTGCCATGGGGTGGAGGCAACCAAGCCCTTTGGAACTCACAATTTGCCAAAGATTGCCTCAGATGCTGCATGTGAAAGTATAGGACTTAATGTTTGCCCTGCTGGATTTTGGACTTGCTTTTGCCCCATTCCTTTGTATCCCCGTTTGTAACTTTTGGAATGGAAATGTTTATCTTGTGCCATTAAATGTTGGAAGTGTTTAACTTTCTTTTCATTTGTACAGGGGCTCACAGCTATGAGTTTGCCTTAGATCTTGGAGGAGACTTGGGACTTGGACTTTACAGCAATGCTGAAACTGTTAGGACATAGGCAACTCTTAGAGATGGACTAAAATGCCTTTTGCATAAAGGGATGTGCATGAGTCTTTGTGGGGCCTGGGGAGAAATGTTATGGTTTGTGTCTAGATATCCCCCCAAAGCCTCATGCAGTCATGGGGGTGGGCTTCTAGAGTTTGTGATTGATTCATTGTCCAATGCTGGGATAAAGGGTGTGAGTGCTATACCCACCCTGGGGCTGGTACCCTACATACAATATAAGGTACAGAAAGAGTCTTCTCTCTCTTCCCTCTTTTGCTCGCTTTTTTGGTCGACCAGGGGTCGACCTCAGGACCTCGCGTGCCAGCAGGCACCCGTGCCGCTGAGCAATATCACCGGCCCTTTTCTCGTATGTGGGTATCTGGAGTCGAACTCAGGACCTCGCGTTTGCCAGGCAGGTGCTTATGCTGCTGAGCTATCTCACTGGCCCTTGCTCTTGTTGTCTTCTGCCGCCATGAACTGTTGGCCCTCTGCCATGTGCCACCCGGCCTTGAAGCCAGCTGATCTTGGACTGAAAACTCCACAGACTGTGAGCTAAATAAACCTTTCTCTCTTTAAAAAATAAAAAATTTTAAAAAATTTTTTAAAAATCAGGCATTCTCTCGTGTTCAAAATGATTTATCATCCCCAAACTTCACTGACGACTTACTGAAAAATAGTTCAATTCTGCTCCAACTGTTTCTAGAATGGGTAGTAATGTTTTTACAGCTAAAGCTTCCATAATCTTCCAAGTAATTTACTGCAAGAACTTTCTTAACTGTTCTCCCTTCTTCTACTTCTGCCTCCTACAGTATATTCTTCATAAAGCAGCCAAGGAGGTATAATCAAACCATTTTCTTTCCCAGCTTGAAACCCGCTAGTGGCTTCCCATGACACTCAAAATGCAATGGGTCACCATGGTCTCCGTGCCTGTTCCTAATGCCTCTGCCTCATCTCCGACCACTCCCTTCTTTACTCCACTCCAGCCCTCACGCTTGCCTGTTGGGGCTTCTTAAACACACCAAGCACAGTCCCAATCTCTGGCCTCTGCACTTACTGCTCCTTCAGCTGGAAATGCTCCTTCTGCAATCTCATGTCTGACTCCTCATTATTCTTATTTCTGCACAAATCTCACCTCGTTAGAAAAATATTTCCTGGGGCCGGTGAAATGGCTCAGAGGCTTAAGCGCCTGCCCGGCAAGCGCGAGGGCCCGAGTTCGACTCCCGGAACCCACATACGAAAAAGGGGCCGGTGATATCGCTCAGCGGCATGGGCGCCTGCTGGCACACGAGGTCCTGAGGTCGACACCCTGGTACCCACAAAAAAAAAAAAAAAAAATTTCCTAATTCATCTAAAATAGCAATGTACCCCCATGCTTCCTGCACAAACGAGCACACGCACACTTATATTACCATATAAGTCTGTATTTATTTCTTTACTCTTTATTTCCTATCTTCACAGTAAACTGTAAATTCCACGAGGACAGGACTTTTTCTTATTCACCCAAACCTAGACCACAGTTGGACATACATTTGTTAAATAAATGAATAAAGGAAAAACCAGTATTAACACTGCAAATATACATATAATCATATTGATTAGAATTTAAATTTATTTACAAATAACACTAAATTTACTGCATTCAAAGTTCTAGAAAGAAGCCAGGTGTGGTGGCATAAACCTGTAATCCTAGAACTCTGAGAGGCTGACTGAGGCAAGAGGATTGCAACTTTGAGCCCAGGGTGGGAAATTTAGCAATGTAGCAAAACCTTGTCTTAAAATAAAAAATTTTTAAAGGGATGGGGATATAACCCAGTGTGAAATCCCTGGGTTCAATCCTCAGTACCGCAAAAAAAAAAAAAAAAGAGAGAGAGAGTTTTAGAATCTCTAAAATTCTATGTTGATTCTAGCAGAACTATACATAAAAATATATATACTGAGTATAACCTATATTATTTATATACTTATATATATATACTATATTTTATATTTACATACACAACTATAAAGGATAGCAAGAGTCATTCTAGACTGATTTGTTTTTAATCCATGTGTATGTTCATTTGACTTAAATCTTCAAAGTTTTAAATTTAAAAATATTTTTAAGTATGAATAGTAAGGACACACATATTTACTTTTTAAAAATCTCAAGATAGTAAAACTGTAGTATTCATTTAAATATCAGAGATATAATTTTAAGCTCAGTTCATACTGTTTGGTAAACTAGATAATACAAGTGTAACTCATTACTTTAGGCAGTGATAAGACTGAGATAAATCCTGTATGAAGGATTCAACATATACTTAATACAAATTCAGTACATACATGTTTTAAATTCTATTTAATATATGAATGCCTGTGGCAGATACTGCTAGTTGTATACACAAAATCCACTTTCTTCTGCTTCTTCTCTAACAGAACTCTGATTTTACCTGGTGGCAGCGAAGTGCCCCTTTATATTTCCCAGTCTTCCTTATCTTAGGGGTGGTCAATGAGAGATAAAACATGTGTTCAGGCTTTCAGTAAAGCTCTTCGACAGGGACTGACTCAGCCAGGGGAATTACATTTGTCCTCTCTCTTCTTGACTATAATGTGAATATAATAATGAGAGTTATAGTGGTCATCTTCAAACCATGAGGAAAGGGCCAAGGAAATCGGAGGCTTTGGCATGCCTGGGGATGAGGGAGGAAGTAAGGAATAGAGACAAAGGGAATAGGAGTAGGTGTTTGTGTGGGGATGATGGAAATGTTCTGGAATTAGTGGTAATGGTTGCAAAGCACTGTGAATAGGGCCGGTGAGATGGCTCAGCGGCTTAAGCGCCTGCCCGGCAAGCGCAAGGGCCCGAGTTCGACTCCCGGATCCCACATACAACAAAGGGGCCGGTGATATCGCTCAGCGGCACGGGCGCCTACTGGCGCCCGAGGTCCTGAGGTCGACCCCCCGGTACCCACAAAAAAAAAAAAAAAAAAAAAAAAAAGCACTGTGAATACTAAAAATCACTGTATATTTAGTTTTTACGAATTGTGTCTCAATTTTTAAATATGGTGCACACACACGCACGCACACGCACACAGAGAAATGGAATTCAGAAAACAGAACTGTTATGCAATCCTTCCTACCTCTATGTATAGAACAGGTTTATCATTCTCCAGTTTTGTTTACCATATCTCCCTATTGTTCCAAGCCAAAAACACTCCGCAGTGCAGATCATCTTGATGTATTCAAGCAGAACTAAACAGATGAACTCTCCTTAACTTTCACAACTTATTTCTGGAGGAGAAAAACTTCTCGCTCCCTAGAGACAGCTCCTTCCATGAGGAGGAGTATCATTAGTATGACATTCCTGGCCACCCTCTACCTGACCCCTGACTCCTCCTCAGGGATGTGCAGTGACTCATCTAATGGGTAAGTTTAGAAGGAGAAGCATGCATAACCCAGGTGCTGGGCCGGTGAGATGGCTCAATGGCTTAAGTGCCTGCCCGGCAAGCGCGAGGGCCCGAGTTCGACTCCCGGAACCCACATACGAAAAAGGGGCCGGTGATATCGCTCAGCGGCACGGGCACCTGCTGGCACGCGAGGTCCTGAGGTCGAACCCCCGGTACCCACAAAAAAAAAAAAAAAGAAGAAGCCCAGGTGCTTCTTCTTTCTGCTGGAAGAAGTTATCCACAGAGCTCGTCCTTCTCTCTGCCCTGTAGCAGCTCTGCCTGTGCCTGGTTGGGTTTCATTCTGCAGTCTAGATTATTATAAAGTCCAGTTACCAGCAGATATATGCCATATTGCCAAAACTCTGCTCTACCCTTTGTCTTCCTTGCCAATAGCTCTCATAATGACAATGGATGTTATTTACTGGGCTCTCAAACAACACCCTTAAGTCCTTAGAAGGAATATGTGTCCAAGGGATTTCGAGACCTCCAGCCCATTAACTTTCTGCAGAGTAGAGAATCCTGCAGAAATCAACTACTCAAAGTTCCATAGCTCTTGGAATTTACCAGAATCTTTCTGAGAATCCTGACCCCTATTCTGATGCATACTGTGCAACGGAAGACATCTATAGAAAAAGAAAAGGTGAACATGGAGACAGATTTTCTGCAGTTATCAGCATTGGCTGGAACACAGCACTCTTAGGTCAGGTCCTCTGTTGAAGAAGATGCTTCCATGGGCTTTCGCAGCACACCATGCTACTTCCACCTCACTTGCTAAAGAGAAAAGAAGCTGATCTGACACACTGCTCTGGAAACTAGGACAGACATCAGCCCTTCAGTCACGCAAGACTCAAGCACAGTATGTCGTTCAGCCAAGGCTCCATTAGTTGCAACTGTTCCTCTGTTTGTGGAAAGATGGATCAGTGGGAAACAGGAGGTGAATATTTGCAAAGCAAATATACTTCAAGTCCACAAAGAAACATTGATATTTAAAGACACCATATGATGAATTTTAAATGTCAGCATCATTTAATGTGAAATCAGATTTCCATACTGTGATGTACTCCTTCATCCTGGGATCTGACTGCATATGTCAATTTTGAATGCAGGATGTGATCTAGTTACTACCTTACAAAGCAGCCCTTAGTTATTTTAAACATCTTTAACTGTTACAAAATCATTCCTTATATGGAATAAAATTCTGCCTCACTTAAACTTTCCCCACGGTCCAGGGTCTGATTCCCTAGCGCCACATACCATGGCATCTTCCAAACTGCTGAAACAGTCATCACACTACTGTTTCTTCTCAAAGCTAACTGTCCCCAAGTACTTCATTTTAATGCAAGGCACAGCCCTGCAGAGGACATAAAAAGATACCAGCCTCATCTTCAAAATACTATTCTTATGTCTAGTGAGAGTCATAAAGAACTATAGTGGAAAGCAGAATGAATGAAAGAAAAATGAAAACAAAAAGTATAACAGAACTATAAGTGAAACAAAGAAGTGAAAGGGATTTAGAATTAATTATATTTATATTTCTTCACTTTAATGTACTTAAATTTGCAACCTCTAACACACAGCTTTTCTCTTTACCTAGCCACATAAGGGTAAATAATATACTCTAAAATATGTGATAAGGCCATTTAATAATTAATTCCAGTTCTTGTTTTTAAGCAATCTTTAAGAAAATTGCTATCTAAACCAGGCATGGAGGCCCATTCCTATAATCCCAGCACTCTGGGAGACTGAGGTGGGAAGATCACAAGTTCAAACCCAGCGCAGGCAATTTAACAACTTAGCAAGACCCTGTCTCAAAACAAAAAATAAAAGAGGGCCTAGGGATGAAGCTTACTGTGAAGGCCCTGGTTCAATTCCCAGTACCAAAATAAATAAATTAATTTAAAAATAAATATGAAAATGGGTATTTATATCAGTACTCCAAAAAGCTATTCTAAAACTGAGTTAATGCTGTCAAAACAAACTGTTGACTTTCTAAAGCACTTGTAAACCAACCAGTTGCCACAGCACATTTCTAGGAGTGTCGTTAAGTATTTGCCTGAGAACTGTACATAGTTCAATTTCCCTTGCAAATTTTCAGATTATATTCTAGATGTAAATATAACTAAACATCCACAGAAACATTACAAACCAGCCCACTGTTACAAATGCTATCACAGAGGCCCAGTCACCTGATCCACTCACTCAGCCCAAAGCCCCCAGTGTGAGACAAGTTGGTGGCGTGGGGGAGGGGCATGGAGCCTCCTGAGAAAGTGGAGATTTTAAAAATAATGGAAAAGGAGAGAAAAAGGTTATCTTCAGAGTGGAGAAACCTGACAAACACTATCTCAGCCAGGTGACCATGGTCAACACCAACAGTAAGGGGTCATAATGAAAATATGGACCCTTGCTATGGTGTGATGAGAGGGACACTTTACCTCTTTACCTCTAATAACACATAAACACAACCTTATCATGTCAAAAGTATCAGAAAAATCCAAACTGGGGAGCAGTCTACAAAGTACTCTTTAAAAATGCCTAAGTCATCAACTAAATGCAATGTGGAATCATGGAACAGAAAAATGTTATTAAGTAAAGACTAAGGAGATATGAATAAAGTATGTACTTTTGTTAAAAATCATGTACCAAAATTGCCTTATACCAATTGTGTGGTCACCATATCATCTTCTCAACTTTTCTGTAAACCTAAATCTATCCTAAAACAAAAAAAAAATTATTAAAAAAAAAAAAAACTAAAGGAAGAGCAGAAGACACGGAAAGCAGCAGTTGTCCAAGGCTCTACACCTAGACTTTGCAGATAGGCCTGAGAACCTAACCCACTATTTGTAATAATGTTTCTATAAATGTATTTTCCTGAATCTCAAACACAAATAAATTAATTCTTTGAATTCAATACCCTTGTAAATTATGGTGTTGTGTATTACAGAACAAACAGGATAGTACATTTAACCCCTAGAACATTTTCAGTGCCATTTTGTCACCAAGGAATTTTTAAATTTGAACATTCTAAATAGAAATAAAACCCATATTATTTTTGGTTGAGAAATATATTTTTGTGTTAAGATCTAGTAAGCCAATTTAAGTCATTGGTCTATTTTCCATACAGGAAAAGTTAAATCATTTACCATTTTTTTCCTGTGTTCATTTGTATGTCACTGAAATTATTTTCACTGGCAATGTTTTTCATTTGAATATTTTAATGACAATTTTCTCTATCAATCTATATTCTGTACATATTACATGTTCCAAATTATACCTTCTTCCATTATGAATTCACTTTCATAGCCATTCTTCTAACGAGCCAGTTTTCACTGTTTTATTATTCTGTACTTTTAAATTAAAATTTAAATTTACAGTCATCTCTCTCTCTCCCTCTCTTTTTCAGTACTACTGATTGAACCCAAGGTCTTCACACTGACCTACATCCCCAGAATTTTTTTATGAATTCTTTTTTTTTTTTTTTTTTTGTGGGTACCGGGGGTCGACCTCAGGACCTCGCGCGCCAGCAGGTGCCCGTGCCGCTGAGAGATATCACTGGCCCTTTTTTCGTATGTGGGTTCCGGGAGTCAAACTCGGGCCCTCGCGCTTGCCAGGCAGGCGCTTACGCCGCTGAGCCATCTCACCGGCCCTTTTTTATGAATTCTGAGACAGGGTCTTGCTAATTCACTAAGTTGCCCAGGGTGGGCTCAAACTTGTGATCCTCCTGTCTCAGCTTCCCGGAGTGCTGGCATTACAGACTTGTGCCACCACACCTAGCTTACAATACTGTCTTTAATTACTGTCCATTCTAATTGTTAAGTAAAAATTTTATTTTTGATGATTTATGGTCAATTATTTCTACATAATCATTATGACTTGTATAAAAAGCTAGTGGTTTCTATTTATTTCTTAGGTAATCACAAGAGAATTGTGAGCAATTCTGTAAGACAGAGAGACAAAGATCAATATACAGAAACAGTGATAGAGAATGCCACCAAATGAGAGGCAGAATCAGAGGCTGCAGTTTTACTGACTGGGCTGACTGCTTTCCAGCCACATCAAACTTCCTTGTGGTCAAATGACAGTCATTGCCAGGTGGCAAGGTGTGCCTATGATCCCTGCCTCTGGGAGTTTGAGGCATGAGGATCACAAGTTTGAGTCCTGCCTCGGCAACTTAGTGAAGTAACAAGAAAAAAATTTAAAAATGGGCTGGGGATATATTGTGAAGGCCCTGGCTTCAATCCCCTGCCTCGGCAACTTAGTGAAGTAACAAGAAAAAAATTTAAAAATGGGCTGGGGATATATTGTGAAGGCCCTGGCTTCAATCCCCAGTGCAAAAAAAAAAAAAAAAAAAAAAAAAAAGAAGTCCTCAGGACCATGTGGAATGGCCAAATGGTCAGATCTTTACCTCCTGCTTCAGTCCATGTGTTCAAGTGTGGTTAGAAGAAAGCAAAGGGTCGGTGAGATGGCTCAGCAGCATAAGCGCCTGCCTAGCAAGCACGAGGGCCTGAGTTTGACTCCTGATGCCCACATTAAAAAAAAAAAAAAAAAAGAAGAAAGCAAAACAAGCATGGAAAGTGTGTTGAGGGGAGAATGCACAGGAAATAGTAGAAGCATAGGTTCTGGTAGAATCTGTCAAGGTTTAAATCTCAGCCCCACCACTTAATTCTGTTTAACCTGAAAAAGTCATTTCTCTGTTCCTCGGTTTCTCCATTTGTTAAATGAGGAAAATGAGGTCACGGGGATAGGGTTAAATGGAAAATGCATGTAAAATATTGAGTACAGAGCTTGGCATATCCTAAGTTGTCAGGGAATGTCAGTGTATTTGTGTGCAAATATATGATTGTGAATTTGTACCACATACTATACCTTGATAAATCAGTAATGCAAATATACTGTCTTCCATTTAGCATACCGTAAATTGTAGGAGTTATTGTCCTAAAGCTAACTTTTAAAACTCCACAATTTATGTATATAGTACATTTCCCATTCCCATACTTTTACTGCTGACCAAAACTGACCTTCATATAACCATGTATAGTTAAAATCATTAGAAATATATATAGTACATTAGCTGAAAATGTCATATAATACAGAAGTGCAAGTTTTAAAGTCAGAGATGTAGGACCAAGTTCCCACATGTCTAAAGGCTTATCCAAGTTATGGAACCTCTCTGTACTTATTTTTCTGCTTGTGAAAACAGAAATAAGACATGTATCTCACAAAATTGTGATGTGGATTAAGTAGTAATAGTGAGATACTCAGCACACAAAACACCCTCAGGAAATTTCCTGCATGTGCATTCACAAACACACTCATGCATACACACCCTAACTACTGCCATCTCTACAGACAGTGGGCCAAATATTTTCTTAGGTAATCTTTGACATCGTTTTCATATTTTATGTAATATGTTTTGATGTCTTAAATTGTGGTTTTCAAACCAAGGTACCACACCCAAGGTATACCCAAAGACTTTCCACCTGTTACAAACCCATGGACATTTTTAAGGAAATCTATTTCTAGATCTTCAGCTTCCATATGGACTCTTTCCTAAAACTGACCGGAGACCAGTTTGCCGTGCTTCTCCTTCCTACCTCTTTTTTCACAATCAACCTTTGAAAGAAAGGCTCTTTACAAAAGACATAATAAATGTAAAAACCTCTAGAGTACCAAAATAGAAGGATAATTCAGTCCTCCTTTTCAT
Source organism: Erethizon dorsatum (assembly GCA_028451465.1). NCBI lineage: Eukaryota > Metazoa > Chordata > Mammalia > Rodentia > Erethizontidae > Erethizon > Erethizon dorsatum. The sequence goes on from CM051824.1 coordinate 42,469,770, forward strand.
TCAGGTTCCATAAATATCCCCAGATTTCTCATTATGAAATTTCTAATATAAACTTACTTTTCAAATTTAATAATGGTTTACCAAATTTACTTCTTTAACATATTTGTATTATTTTCAACTATATTTTAATAATTGCAAAAGTAACATAATCCAGAAGAGAAAAATTAGTATTTACAGCCTTACTGTCAAAGGAAATTAAGAAAAAATATTTCCTTTATGTATGTATATATATGCACTCATACTGCAGAAAAGTGTAACAGGGTGAGCGAAAGGAAGCCCTCAAGAACAGCGGGATAACATTCTGTGGGGAAAGTGGAATGAAAATCAAAGACCAAAAGGAATGATGTAAAATTTCTCAATGTTAAAGAGCTTTATTTTAAATTAATGATTGTGGAGACTGTATCACTACACTACATAACAGTGAATAAATTTCACATTTACAAATGTCAATATTTACTATAAGCCAGACGTTACACCTCTTGCAACTATTTAAATTTATGAAGCAAAAATTAAACAACAATTCTTTTCAGAGCCGCGGGTCGGGGAAGAGTATAACCTCAAAGTGAAACCTCCAGTATCATTTAGGTGTCCTTCCTAAAACTAAAACCAAGCCCGCGCAGGCTCAGTGGCAAGAAACAGGACCCCTACATCAAAGTCCTTCTTTTTCCACCTACTTCGACCTTTCCCTCCCAGAGGGCAAACGCACATCCCCCGCCCGCCGGACCACAGCCTTCTCTCGCCCCCCCCCCCCCCCCCCGCTCCCCCCCCCCCCCCGGCACCCGGCGCCGCAGGCGCCCCGCCCCAAGGCGCATGCGCATTACGCCTTCCGCCCTCCCACGGCTGCTGTGTCGTGGCCGAACGGAAGTCCCAGCCCCACCGAGGAAGGGCATCCTTGAAGTGGGAGGCGCCTCCCACAGCTTTCTTCTTTCCTCCCATAACACCTTTTTGATCTCCCATTTTCGGACACCCTCCCTACCCTGCACTCTCCCGAACACCTCGTAGTCCACCGATTTGAGCGGTGCGGCGGTAGACATGGCGGCGACGAGCCCTCTGCCGAGGAGCCGGGGCGCGGCGAGTGCGGCGGCCGACAGAGTGGAGGCACATGGGACCGCCAGGCGCACCCCGCGCCTGTGCTCGGCCCCGGACGCGAGCGCGCCGGGGTCACGCGTCGAAAGGTGGCAAATGAGACGGGCGGGGAGCGAGGGCAGCCGGGACGGCGCGGTACCTCAGGCGCCCGAGCCCCCCCACCTCCCTCCCCGGCGCGGAGCGCAGCGCGCTGGCTCCCGGGTTAATCCCCCGCGGCGCCCGGGCTCGGGGGACTGAAGCCCCCGCCATGCCCAAGATTGCGTTGCTCACCTCCCCCAGCTTTATTAAAGTATAATTGACGCAACACCCTTGTATATATAGTTATGCATTGTGAAGAGATTAAATCCAGCTAATGTATTCATCGCCTCACATGCCCCCCCCACAGTTAAGCTCACTTACCAATTTTCAAATATCTTTTTTTTTTTTTTTTTTTTTTTGAGACGAGGTCTCGCTGTGTAGTTCAGGCTGGCCTTGAACTCACTGCGTAGCCCAGGCTGACCTCGAACTCACAGCGATCCTCCTGCTTCAGCCTCCAGAGTGCTGGGATTACAGGGATGTGCTACCTGGCCCGGCTAGGTATCTATCATTTTTAACTACAGTCACCACGCTGTACAGTACATCTTCAGCATTTATTCATGCTAACAAATTTTGTACCCTTTGATCAGTAGTATCTCCCCACTTTCAACTCCTCTTCACCCCCTCCCATCCAAGATTTGCTTTGGTAATGAAGAGTCTTAGCTTGGTTATATGAAGGTAGTCTGTTAGCAAATTAATTACAAAACGTTCAGGTGACTGCTCAGTCGATCTGGAGATTTTGATACAACTCATAAAATGAGGTCTACAACCTTTTAAACTCCTTTGAGTTAGAAAAGCTTTGGATCTGTATCCCCCCTCTAAGTAGACTGTGATATTTTCTGGGACAAGACACTTTTTAAAAATCTGAATTCTTAGGCCAGTGGAAACAAGCAAAAAACTTCTAATCATCTTGAGTCTGCCGTTCAGTCATATTGTTGTTTTTATGGTCTTGATTATTGTCCAGAAACATCTTAATTGCCTCAACAGTTAAGGCAATTTACTTAGAGAATTTTATTTCCTGAGGAGCTACTTTAGTCTTAAATTGTAACAACCTATCACTCCAAAGGATCTGGATATTAGCTTTTAATAATCTGCCTTCTGGAATTCCAAATCCTTTTTTTTTTTTTTTTTTAATGTGGGTACCTGGAGTCCAACTCCGGACCTCGCGCTTGCCAGCAGGTGCCCGGGCCACTGAGTGATATCACTGGGCCTTTTTTTCCTTTATGTGGGTACCGGAAGTCAAACTCAGGACCTTGTGCTTGCCAGGCAGGCATTTATATCACTGAGCCATATCACCAGCCCCTCCAAATCCTTTTATGTGCAAGAATTTGAATTTCTCAATTTATCTGTTGGTCTCAATACTTTTACATATTCCTTTGCCTCTGGCCACTTAGTTGAAATAATTCACTGCAACCTAACTCACTATTAGGTGCTGATTCTGTCAGGAAACATAAAAAATCATCCAAAACCTGGTTAGAATGTGGTTAACTCCTATTTTTAAAGTAAAATATGTTCTGGGGGTGCTAGTCTGGATAGTTTAACTTGATAAAGCGCTTGGTTTATTGTACAGACGTCCTAACATCTCTTCCTCTCATCTCCCAGTTCATTTCATGCAGCCTAATGGAATCGACATTTTAAGTCATTCTTCTCAAATGTCAGAGCCTCTCTGTTGCATTCAGTATCAGCCTCTCCTAATGTTATTACATATTTCCTCAATCTTACAGGTAACATACAGTACTCAATTATTTTCAGTTTGGATAGAGAAGTTAAAAAAAATAATAACATCTTTGCTTTTGGATCAACTTTATCTGGAATATTCCTGCTACCCCACAGTCTCCCCCATCCTGCTCAGTTGCCTTTGCATACTTACAGATTTCACCCTATTTATTGTGTCCCCAGTAGTCCTGTGCCTTACCAAATCACTGATGGAGAAGATTGACATTTTCCTTTTCTTAATCAACCCTTGTCTTTTCTCCATGTTTACCCAAGAGTACTCCTGCCAATTATTATGGAGCTTTATTTCAGCTTCAGAAGTGCCATAGCAACAATTGACATTTGCTTAGCTAAAAAAATTTACTGTGTCCGCCAACAGCAGAACATTAACAAAGGGAAATTTTTATGTAACATTTCAGCATGGATTGCCAATAACTTGTGTTTCTAAGACTTCAGAAATTTTAAACAAATGTTCTAATATTGAAACAAATTTTAAATAACAAATATCTAGAGAAATTTTTCAAAATACAAGGCAAAATGATGCATAATCCTAACACTACTATTATCATTTCTGTATTTCTTCTCTCTTCCTCTCCATCCCACTCTCCCCCCTTATATATAGAGAGAGAGAATATACATATATATATATATATATCTTTTTTTTTTTTTTTTTTGTGGGTACCGGGGGTCGACCTCAGGACCTCGCGCACCAGTAGGCGCGCGTGCCACTGAGCGATATCACCGGCCCTTTTTTCGTATGTGGGTTCTGGGAGTCGAACTCAGGCCCTCGCGCTTGCCAGGCAGGCGCTTACACCACTGAGCCATCTCACCGGCCCTTTTTTTTTTTAAGTGGCTGCCTCCACGTCCTGCATTGCTTCAAAAGGTTTACCTTTTATGGCCATTTTGACTTCGGGGATGAGCCAGAAGTCACACAGTACCAGATCTGGTGAATAAGGTTGATAGGGACACACTTTACTTTCCTAGCTTGCCATTCTTTTGGGTGGCACTCAGCAGTGGCATTCGCCATGTTTTTGGTCATAGCTAGTAAAGATACTCATGACAGAGGACTTCCAGATCTGCTTCAGAAAGTGGCAAGAATGATGTGTTAAGTGTGTTCAAAGTGAAGGGGAATATTTTGAGGGGGATTAATGACTATGTTTCTTTAATAAATTAAAAAAATTTAAATGTCATATATTATACCATGAATTCAACTTTTATTCATTTCTATCTTGTAATCTTTTTTTTTTTTTGTGGGTACCGGGGGGTCGACCTCAGGACCTCGCGCACCAGCAGGTGCCCGTGCCGCTGAGTGATATCACTGGCCCCTTTTTCATATGTGGGTTCCGGGAGTCAAACTTGGGCCCTCGCACTTGCCGGGCAGGCGCTTAAGCCGCTGAGCCATCTCACCTGCCCATCTATCTTGTAATCTTTTTCAATGAATATTTTTAAAATTTCATGACATTAAGTGGGTATAGCCATAAAGTTACCTACTAGTCCCCATTTTTACACATCCAGGCTGCTTCTCATTTTCCACTACCATTAAAAAAAAATTTTTTTTTTTTGTGGGTACCAGGGGTCAACCTCAGGACCTCATGTACCAGCAGGTGCTTGTGCCACTGAGCAATAACACCGGCCCTTTTTTCGTATATGGGTTCCAGGAGTCGAACTCGGGCCCTCGTGCTTGCCAGGTAGGCGCTTACACCACTGAGCCATCTCACCGGCCCAATTAAAAAAAATTTTGAGAAGGAAATATTCATGTATGCATGTAGCTTCCTCCCTATATTTTTAAACTAGAAGCTAGACTACTTCAAATATATCAGAGTAAAAGCTTTTTTTTTTGGTTTCTTGAGAGGGTCTTGCTATCTATCCCAGACTGCTTTTGAACTTGCCATCCTCATGCCTCAGCCTCCTGAGTAGCTGGGATTACAGGCTTATGCCACCAAACTCAGCTGGACCTACTGTTCTTGATATAAATGCCAAGTTGTTTTTCAAAAGGCTGTACCAACTTAAATATACCACTGCCAACATTGTATGTATGTGATCATATGATTTGGGTTTTTTGTTTTGTTTTGTTTTGTTTTTTGGTGAGGGGATAGAGTCTCTCTAAAGTTTGGCTGACCTTGAACTCACTACGTAGCTCAGGCTGGCCTTGAACTCTCTATCCTCCCTCAGTCTCCCAAGTGCTGAGATTCCCACACCTGCCTGAGTTTTTTACTTTTTATGTGAACAAATAAATGTATGCAGGCTCTTTGCATACAATGCATGATTAAATTATAAGAAAAGTTGAGATTTTATGACCTGACCATTCAGTAATTCTGCAATCTGAGCAGAGAGCTTAAAAACAATAAAAACAACAACAACAACAACAACAACAACAAAACCTTTGCTCTTTTATCCACTTTATCTGGACTACTCCTGCTACTCCAAATCTTCCCACATCCTGCTCAGTTGCCTTTGCAAGTGCTTACCACATTTCATCCTAGTTATTTATAGCAGTAGGCTTTGAATAGCTAAGCTCTGTATTACCATGGTTGAAATTAAACCCCAGTCAAATTATTCTCTTCCTTGGACACTTTAGAACAATTTATGATGTTGGAACATGTTTAAGATAATCATAGAAAAGGAAAATTCTGCCTATATAATATGGATGTAAAAGATGACCAGGCACTCGAACCTGGGAAATAAGGATGGACAGAAATTATAGTTTCTTTGTCTAACTGACATTTGAACCAAGGAGGTACCACCTGTAAATCTCTAATTTATCCACACAAAGGGTCAGTTGAAAGTGATTCCTAGAGTGATTCCTCAGAAACTTTTTGTTAAGATATAACTGATTTCAAGGACAACCAAAATTACTTCATAAACATTTCTTTCCCTAAATTAAAAAAAAAAGATTATGTGTTTTTGCAGCACTGGAGATTGAACCCAGACTGCCCAGACTGGGCTCAAACTTGTGACCCTCCTGCCTCAGCTTCCCAGAGATTACAGATGTGTACCACCATGCCAGAGTAAGTAGCTAGCTTCCCGGAAGGGACTTTCATTTGATTACAATTTATCAGAAAATTGCTTAAGCATTTTATCAGGAAAGCATATTTCCTTCCCAGAGGAGATTCTGTTCCAGGTTTGAATCAATTTTGCTTTATCATAATCCAATTTAATTTTAAAAATTCAAAAGAACATGTAATGTTAAAACTCCTTCCCTTGCCCAGCACGGTACTTCTTGGGCTAAGGAAGAGAAGAACATGGCCGATTCCTCCCTTTCCCTTAGTTTCCCCCTACCTAACTGGGAAGTGGAAGAAGTAGATACTATTTGGGCTGTCTGGGATTGGCAAATACTAGCAGATTAATTCTTATGCAGTTTTTTTGAGGGGGGCAGACAGGGGCTTTACTCCAAATTCCTGACGCTGATCCCTTGATAGACAATGCCTGTTTTCTGTACTCGGTCCATTCCAGCTTCTGTATTAAACGTGACCATCCAGCTTCTTTCTGCTGAGAGAGACCAGCCCTCGGCAAGAAGGCCATCTGAGTAGGGTCCACTTTAAACCGACTGCAGGACCAGACTTCTCCTTCCTGTCACATCTAACTGCGGAGTCTCCTATCTCTACCCTGCCACTGATGGAAGCCACGGCCTGCCTGAATCCTGCTGCCTCTCTGCTCTACTTGGCAGGCCTTATTCAGGCATCTCCACCTGCAGCCTTTCCTCTTTGCTTTCCTCAGATATGGCTGAACTACCAGTCCTTCCCAGCTCAAGGAATATATACCATGCTCTCAAAGAGGTTCTCTTAAAGACCCTGGCACTGAGTTTGGGGTGAAGGTAAAACATTCTTCTCTCTCTTGTGGTAGAGGGGAAAGCCACAGCTCATCAGTGACTACTCCAATGCAAACCTCTGGAGTCTGCAGTGGGCTGTGGGCTAAGAATCTTAGAGCCCACTTGAAATGCACGACACAGGGCATCAGGCACCACTGCTTGAAATACTTTTCAGTTTCAGATCTAGGCTAAAACTGAGACAAAAATCTCCTTATTCAAACCAACAGAATTCAAGAAATACATCTTGTGTGGATCCTGATCTGAATATATTAACAGAATAGCTTTTGAGACCCTTGGAGTTTCAAAAAATTTGAACACAGGATGACTTATTAAATATTACAGAATCATTATTAACATTGTTACATGTGATAATAGCATTGCGGCATATTTTTAAAGGCTTTATCTATTAGAGGTATATACTGAAATATATAAGGATCCTGTGACATATCTGGGACTTGCTTCAAAATCCTCAGGAGTAGGGGATAGAACAGTTTAGACAGAATAAACTTAGCAAAATTGGCAATAATTATTAAAGCTGAGTTGTGGCTAATTGGGTATTCATTTACTATTCTCTGATTCTGTGTATGTTTGAAATTTTTACATAAAGTTTTAAAATAAAATTTAAAATAATTTACTTTCACTCTATAAAATGCCTATTTGACCCTCAAAGTTGGCAAAGCTATCAAAAACAAAAAGTGCCTGAGGAGTATTTAAGACACGGTGATTAGGGCCGGTGAGATGGCTCAGCGGTGTAAGCGCCTGCCTGGCAAGCGCGAGGGCCCGAGTTCGACTCCCGGAACCCACATACGAAAAAAAGGGCCGGTGATATCGCTCAGCAGCATGGGCGCCTGCTGATGCGCGAGGTCCTGAGGTTGACCCCCGGTACCCACAAAAAAAAAAAATTAAGCAGAATGAAGGTTCAAATGTGCCACCCCACTTTGTCAATAAAGGAACATTAAAATTCTCAATACTAGGGAAGAGGATGCAGTCCAGTGTAGAGCACTTACCTGGCATACACAAGGACCTGGGATCAACATCCACAACCACACACACACACACACACACACACACACACACTAATTAATTAATAAAAACTAAGAATAGCTATAAAAATTAGGAACTAAACATAGAGCTTTTGAAAAATAAGCTGCTGCGGAAAGATTATAGGATAAAGCATTAGGTAGCCTATATTCTGTAATTAGTTACATTCTGTTCATTTATTTTCATATGTATTTGATTTTGCAGCTATACCATTTTTTAAATTAATGAAATAATAAGATTAAAAAGAACCTTTCGAGTTCTGAGCATTTAAATGAAGCACAATTTCTGGTCTGTTGCTGCCACCTACCAACTATCCAAGGAAGGACAGGTCATGTGTGTAGAATTCATCTGTCAGGAACGTTAGTTATAGTTTATATATAGATGTACCCCCAAAGCCTCATGTGCTCGTAGGTGGAGTTTGGGAAGTGATCGGATCACAGTGGCATGATACTCGTCGGTAGGTTACTGGGTCCATGGCCTGGAAGAGTATATCTCCCTCTCTCCTCCCTTGATCTCTCTCTCTGCTTCCCACTACCATGCTGTGAGCTCTTTTTCCTCTGCCGTCTCCCTCTATCATGCTGCCCTGCCTTGGAGCCAGCCAGCTATGGACTAAAACTTCTACAGACTGTGAGGTAAAACAAATCTTTCTCCTTTTGAGTTGTAGGTGTCAGGTATTGTGTAACAGCAATGAGAAAGTAACCAAGACAGATTTTGGTACCAGAGAAGTGGGGTTGTTGCTGTGATGCTACCCTAGAATACCATAAGTCAAGCTTGATGGGAGATTCTGACCAGAGCTCAGAAGACCAGAATTTTGATTTTTTTTTTTTTTTTTTTTTTTTTTTTTTAAAGCAGAAAAGACCAGGCTCCGGAGGTTTGAGTTAGGAACAAGGACTGTGTTGGCAGTTGGACTCCAGACCATGTGTCTCATGCTTTGATGGAAAATGTGTCTACATTTTACTCTTGTCCTGAGACTTTGCAAGAGACTGAAATTAAGGGCAGTGTACTAAATAATCTGGTGGAAGAAATGTCAAGGCAGCCAAATATTAAGTCTGTGGCATGGTTACCGATGAGGGCTTTTAGCCAGCTCTACATTGAGAATCAAGAGCAATGTCCCAACAGCCTGATTTAAAAAGATTTTAATTTGGCCGGAGTAAAGTTGGGCCCTGGAAAGATAAGGCAGAGGAGAGCCTGGTTGCTACAAAGATTAGCATTAAAAAAGAAGCCAAGTACTTTTGAGCAGGACAGTAGGAAAAATGCCTTGAGGGAATGTGAGAAACTAGCACAGCCCCACCCTCTGCAGGCTTAAAATTGCAAAGGTGAAAGGCTTTTCTTTGAAAAGGGAGCCCAGGGGAACTCCGCTGAAGAGCCACCCAGGGAATAGATTCCTTGGGACTCAGTTTACAGTGCTCAGCCATCCAGGCACTTGGAGGCCTCTGCAGCCACCATCAAGATACAAAAGGCTCACCTACTGCTCCAGCTGGCAGCAGACCTTGGTGTCATCCACATGGTGCTGGTTTTACTGGCATGCAGCAGAATGCAAGAGTTGTGGGGTCAGGGAAGCTTCCACCCAGATTTCAGAAGAAGGCCTGTGAATCCAGGAAGTGTGTGAAGCTGCGAGGGTGAAACCAAAAGTGCAGTTGAGACCCTGGGATGTTGGAAAAGCTGGGAACTGGAATATCAGGAAAGCTGCACGGAATGAATGAAGCAAGCCCAAGAGAGAGGCCATAAGGGCTACAACCACTGGCAGTGCTGTAGGGCCAGAGCCACTCAAGCCCTTTGGATTTCACATCTCATCACAACTATAGGATTTAATGTTTTCCCTGCTGGATTTTGGTCTTGCTTTGGTCCCATTCCTTTCTATCCCCTTATTTCTCATGGAAATGCTTACCCTGTGCCTTTGTATGTCAGCGGTGTTTAGCTTTCTTTTGATTTTTACAGGGTCTCACAGCTAATAGCATGCCTTAATCTCAGAGGAGATTTGGACTTAGACTTTTCAACAATGCTGAATCTGCCAGAACTTTGGCAACTCTTAGAGATGGGCTAAATGCATTTTTGTATAAAGGGATATATATGTATGAGTCTTTGGGGAACCAGGAATGGAATGTTATGGCTTATATCTAGATGCCCCCCAAAAGCCTCATGCACTTATAGACTTTTGGCAGTTGGTTGGGTCATGGTTCATGATACTCCTCAGTGGGTTAGTCCACTGAGTTTATAACTAATTGGGAGGTGAAGTCTGGGCAGAGTAGGTAGATCACTGGAAATGTGGCTTGGAATGGTCTGTTGCCCCTCTCCTCCCTTAATCTCTCTGTTTCTGCTTCCCACCATGAACTGTTTCTCCTCTGCCATGCTGCCCTGCCTTGGAGCCAGCTGGTCATGGACTGAAACTGCTATACACTGTGAGCCAAAATAAACCTTCCCTTCTTAGAGCTGTGGATGTCAGGTATCGTGTCTCAGTGGCAAGCAAGTAACTAAGACAGCCACCTAAACTGTCTCTCATTTCAGTGTCCAACTTCCAAAATACCTTTATGCATGCCAAATCCTTAAATGAAAAGACATTTAAGTGCTGTTAAGGCTCTTCTCTTAACATATGACTTAAATATGAAAGAATCTTGACCATGAATTAAATATGGATGTTATAGGAAAAGCAAAACTTAAGAAAATTCATTCAATAAGTGTTGAATGCCTACTATTATACTATGTGTTGTGCTCAGAGTATATTCATCTACTACATCTTTAAATATTAGCCTTTTTTAAGGATCTTTGGGTTCCTTCATGGCCCACTGCTGTCTAATATCATGGCCTGAATGCGTAGGTCACTAATTACCTTGTATGCATCGTGGCCTCTCGAATGGAAGGTCGAGGAAATGACGTGTCTACTTCAAAAGGGTTAATAACTTCATAGGAACAGTGGGGTATTGCCAGAATGAAGCTGACTCCTCTCCAGAGTGGCCACTTTCTCTCCCAAATTCTGACAACCTGAGACAGTATGTAGTTTATGAGGAAAATAAAACATATTTAATTAAGAAAAATTAGTCTTTTTAAAAGACCATTTTCAGAGATATCTCACTATATAACCAACATGAATTTTATTGTTTTTCACTCACTTTGGAGTTCACATTTCACCACAACTTGATTTTATGGATTTTATGTGAGGACAGAACACCTTTGTTTTTCCCCTTTTGTTCTTTTCCCCAGTACTGGAGATTGAACTTGAGGCCTTCACACTCAGCTACATCCCCAGCCCAATTTTTTGTTTGTTTGTTTTATTTTGAACCAAGGTCTTGCTAAGTTGCTAAATTGCCCAGGCTGGGCTCAAATTTTTTTTTTTTTTTTTTTTTTTTTGTGGGTACTGGGGGTCGACCTCAGGACCTTGCGTGCCAGCAGGCGCCCGTGCCGCTGAGCGATATCACCGGCCCTTTTTTCGTATGTGGGTTCCGGGAGTCGAACTCGGGCCCTCGCGCTTGCCGGGCAGGTGCTTAAGCCGCTGAGCCATCTCACTGGCCCTGGGCTCAAATTTTTTTTTTTTTTTTTTTTTTTTGTGGGTACCGGGGGGTCGACCTCAGGACCTCGCGCGCCAGCAGGCGCCCGTGCCGCTGAGTGATATCACCGGCCCTTTTCTCGTATGTGGGTTCCGGGAGTCGAACTCGGGCCCTCGCGCTTGCCGGGCAGGCGCTTAAGCCACTGAGCCATCTCACCGGCCCTGGGCTCAAATTTGTAATCCTCTTGCCTCAGCCTTCCAAAGTGCTGGGTTACAGGAGTGCACCACCATACCAGTCCAGAAAACCTTTCACAATGTGGAAAGATTTCATCTAGGATTATTTACCTATCACCATCTTTCATTAAATCTTATCTTTAAAAGTTGATAATGGAGGGGCTGGTAAGATGGCTCAGCGGTGTAAGCGCCTGCCTTGCAAGCGCGAGGGCCCGAGTTCGACTCCCGGAACCCACATACGAAAAAGGGGCCAGTGATATCGCTCAGCGGCACGGGGCCTGTTGGCGCACGAGGTCCTGAGGTCGACCCCTGGTACCCACAAAAAAAAAAAAAAAGTTGATAATGGCCAGCATGGTGGTGCATGCTTGTAATCCCAGCACTTGGGAGGCTGAGACAGGAGGATTGCTACAAGTTTGAGGCCAGCCTGGGCTACAAAGTGAGTTCAAGGCCAGCCTGGACTGCATAGTGAAACCCTGCCTCAAAAATAAATAAATAAATAAATGAATAAAGTTGATAATGATGATGCTGTCACTAACACAGCACTTGAAACATTTGCTAATTGAATATATGTGATTTCCTGCAGAGGCATTTTATAATTATAAAATTATTAAGACACTTCTAGCTGGGCATGATGTTGCATACCTATAATCTGAGCTATTTGGGAGGCTGAGGCAAGAGGATTGCAAGTTCAAGGCCAACCTGGGCAATTTACCAAGATCCTGTCTCAAAAAATAAAGTGGAATGGAGATGTAACTAAGTACAAAAACAAACAAACAAACAAACAAACAAACAAACAAAAAACCCCCACTGTACTCAATACAGAAAAAAAAGACACTTTTATATACCAGCTCCCATTTATTTTTACACTCTGTGGGCTAAGTAGGGCAAGTACTATCTACGTTTTACAGACAAATAGTCTCCAAGGATTAAAAGGATTGCCCAAGATCACCTAGGAATAAAACCTAGCCTTTTGTGATGAAATTCAGAGTTCTTTCCTCTATGTAACACCACCTCAAACAGTCATTCTTTCACTTGTTCAACAAATATTTATAGAGTGACATATGTAGGTGGAGGGGAGAAGGTGGTGACAAAGTTAGAGACTGTGGGGTACATTAAGGCATAGAGAGGTTTCCAGGAAAGTCTGTGAAAAAGTGATCTCTGAAGGATGGAGAAATGAGCAAAGAAAAAACAAAAACAAAAACAAAAAACAGAAGAAGAACTTCATCCAGGCAGAGGGAATGACATGGAGAAAGCCTGAGGAATTGAAAGCCCAGTATGGTTGAAGCATTATAGAAATGAGAGCAGGTGGCATTAATAAGGCTGCCAGTCCAGGCAAGGATAAACCGTAACATGCCTGACTTAGCAGGCCATTATGGAGTGTCCAATTTCTAACTGAATACAGAGAGCAGCCAGTGAAGAGTATTCAGTCAGGCTCTTTTTCTGTGTGGGAAAATCAGGATAAAATCAACGTAAGTGTCCAGCTCAGCTCAGTACATTTCCCTTCTCTCAGATCTCAGCACATGTAGTTCTGGCCACTTTAGTTCATTTCAGACATTTGGAATTTTGTTTTATTTTGTTTTCTTATTCAGTGTTGATAGTTGTCCTCAGCTGGTGGTTGGTCTGATACAAGCTAACCTGAAGCAGAAGTATTCTCTCACTTCTCCTGAAAACCTTTATTACTTCTCCAGTCACCTCTTTTATTGTCCTGGAGTCTCACCTGTTGATTTTTGCCTACTCCCTCAAGGAGAAAATAAAATCCACAAGACCAACTGATGGTTTCTAGCATACATAGCAGAGTAGAGCCCCAAGCTCTCCTGTGGAGCCAGGGAAACAAAAAATTGAAATCAGGAAAAGAAGCGTGGCCAGGACTTGAAAGGTGAGCCCTACATTGGATGTGGCTTTTGCTCTGGGGACAGTTAGAAAATCTTATACTGTACAATGGTGAAAGGGAAGAAACCAAGCAGAAATCATCTAAAAGTTTAAAAAGATAAGCTTTTGGCAATTTCATGTTACTGGGTAGAGGAAAACTATAGTTCGTGGTTGTCTGAGGAAGAGGGCCCCTGATGAGCTCCTACTTCCTATTGATATTACTGAAGACACCCTAGGAATGTGGGCAGACTAGAAATAGATCTACTCTCACAAAGCCTGAAAAAGCCAAGGAAGATCTCAGTGCCTTGTATTACAGTTATAGATATGGACTTTTTAAAGAGTAAGAATTTATCAGAAAAACATTATGATATTACCAACTATAGTAAGTGTTCACTTGAGGCTGAAAATTATGAATTTATATTGAGATCGATCTGGTCGGTTGTGTGATTTTTTTTTTTCTTGTTATGCTGTCCTATCCACTTCAGTGTTTCTTAAGTTTCCAATGCACCATAGTCTGCTTCTAACAATAGAATCTTTAGCTCCATACTTAAAAGTTCTTTATCTTGAAGGGCATGGAGGAACATGCCTGTAATTCCAGCTGAAATTCTTCCAGGCAGGCATAAGCAGGGCAATTACAAGATTGAGCCCAGCCTGGGCAACTGAGTGACTAGTGAGACCCCGTCTCAAAATAAAAAGTGAACAAAGGAGAATGGAGGGGGTAGGGATGTAGCGCAGTGCAAAGACCCTGGGTTCAATCCCCAGGACTAAAGAAAACAAAAAGGAAAGGACAGAAGGGAGGGAGACAGAGAGAGAGATAGAGAGAGAGAAAGTCTCTGTCTCATCACTCTGAAAAACAAATTCTGCCTGGGCTCACAAAAGACCAAAAATGCTCTAAATAATTATTACCAAGATATAAAGACCAGAGCAGGACAACTTTTACTTTTTATTTTTTGTTGTGCTGGATATCAAACCCAGGGCCTCACACATACTAAGCAAGTTCTCTCTCCGACCTATATCACCAGCCCCAAAGATAGGACAATTCTGAGGTGTGTGCTTGGCGCTCTCTCTCAGAATTGCTCCATTGAAACTACTTGGTAGCATTTTCTACTGAATGCATTTCCTTCCTTTCATTACTTCCCCATTGCTCTGTCAGTATAAGCTATACCTTCTAAATAAATTATTTTTGTGCAAGTCTTTGCTCCAAAGTCTGCTTTTTTGGGGGAAATCAAAGCTTAGACACTTGGTTGCACAGGTGCAGACATAGAGAAAGGTAATCAGTTTGCCAATTAAGTATAACTGGGGTGGGAGGAAGATTAATATAAATTTAACTGCCAAATGTATAAAATAATCATTGAAGATTGCAGTTTCCATACGAGCTTCCCTATTTATAAAATATCTGTTTGTTCACCTTCATTGCCATTTAGAGCACCTGAAAAATTACCTGAAAAATTTTAAAATGTCTGAATAGTTTTCAATGAAATAGTGTTCAAAAACATATCTAAATATTTCCCCCAAAATTGCTTCCAGAAACAACCAGATCACATGCCAAAAATTATGTAGGCTTGGAAAGGAATACTTGAGTTATGCACCAGAAGAAAAATTTGAAATTGCCAGCTGTATTGTTACCTTGTGTATACAGATATCCCCCCAGAGACCTCACTTTTTGTGCAATGCCCCACCATCCCTTTTTATATAGTTGTACATTATAATCAGTTGGGGAGTATTCGTCCCACCTACAGAGATTTTAATTTAATTAGTGTGGGATTGGGCTAGACATTTACTGTGAAACAAACAAAAAAAAAACTCTCAAATGGTTCTGATGTTTATCCGAAGTTGAAAATTACTGATCTAAAGTAAATGACTTTTATGTAATAGTTTCTCTTTTAGTGTGTGTTTTTTTTTTTTTTAATGTGGGTACCAGGAGTTGACCTCAGGACCTTGCACTTGCCAGCAGGCGCTTGTGCCACTGAGTGATATCACCAGCCCTTTTTTACTTTGTGTGGGTTCTGGGAGTCGAACTCAGGACCTCGCGCTTGCCAGGCAGGCACTTATGCCGCTGAGCTATCTCACCGGCCCTTCAGTGTGATTTTTTAATAAAGGGTAGCATATCAGGACTAAAATAAGCTGAAAACAATGATGGATAAAGTACTTTTATCTGGTTTATCATTCAGGCCCAGAATCTTGCATCTAATAGCTCAACAGAATTTAACCACTTTAAAAATATCTGTATAGCATTTTTAAATAAAAATATTTGATAATACATCTTTGTGAAGACAAGAAAAGGTCTTGCAGAGGATGACTAAGCTCACCCTTTTATGTTGTATACATTTCAATATACATTAATTTTAAAATAGCTATATAAACTACCAAAGTTGCATATGGGGGGGTTCTGATAACAATTTCCAGCTTTTCATCATTAAAGAATTTATGAACCCTTTGATCGTGATAAACAAAGGAATAGTTTTATATTTTCTTTTTTTTTTTTTTTCACTACCTTGCTCTTGCCAGGCAGGCGCTGTGCCACTGAGCTATAATCCCTGGCTCTATTTTCATTCTGTGTTGGTTCTGTTTTCTAAAGCTGCTGATTTTCATCCATCATCAAGGTACTCTTGTCTGCACGGGGATACATCTTTTGTCAGAATCCTAATTTCTAATCCTAATGAAGAAAGTTCTTAATCTGTATTTTTGGAAGTGCTCAAAGCTCACTTTAAGTCTTTATCACCAATAGAGGCTGTACTCATAGTTATAATCAAGAAAGTATGACTTTCTGCTTTCTTGCTCAACCTGGGCTGACTTTGGTCTGTTTATTTTAGCACTATACAAACATATTGCACCTTCTTGCAGGCTCTGCCTAGCGTCTGTGTTTTCTGTGGCTACAGGCACTTCCACTGCCTACTGTGTGCCCTGGCTGACAAAGGCAAGGGAAGGGGGGCTTATTATACACTTTGGCATAAAAGTAACTTCAAGCACCGGGGGTGGTGGCACATGCCTGTAATCCCAGCACTCCAGAGGCTGAGGCAGAAGGATTACTGCAAGTTCGAGGCCAGCCTAAGCTACAAAGTGTGTTCAAGTTCAGCCTGAACTGCATAGTAAGACCCTGTCTCAAAAAGACAGAAAAAAAAAAAAAAGAATAACTTCAAGCTACAAATGGATCACTGATGGTACTCCCTGTGGGATACCATTAAATATCCTTTGGAAAAATAAAAAATAAAAAATAAAATCCTTTGGTAGCAAAGGCCCAGAGCATTGCTCTCTAATATTTTCTACCCATTGTGTTAAATTCTGTACTTTGAAACAAATTAGTCTTCTTTGACAGACATAAACATGTCACAAGGATAGTAAGAAAAGTTATGGCCCATTTTACAGATCAGGATGTCAAACCATAGACATTAAATTAGAGTAACTAAGTCATAGAACTATTTGATATTTAGAATTTGGATGAATAAAAACATAACCAGTGCACAGATCTATGCACAATTTAAAATTGTATTATTATATAAGAAAGGTGCATGATGAAGTTAAGAAATGATTGACCAAGTAGGGAAAACATTCCCAAATGTATAACTGGAAATGATTAAGATCAGTATGTTAGAAAATCTTGTGAATCACTAAAATAAAAGTACCGTTGTAACAGAAAAATAGTAACTCATAAAGGAGCAAATAAAATGGCCAATAAATATATGAAGTAATGTTTATCAATGAATGCAAATTAAAACAACAACTTAGTGGACATTTTATCTATGCATTATTCCTTCTGTTGCTAGAAAACATCTTATTCTCACACTCCAAGAATGCGGCTGTAGGTGGGACAATGGTGCTTGTAAACATTATCTATTCTTTTTCTTAACACACTATTCCTCTTTTTTCCTCTCTATTTTTGGTACTCTGTTCCTCCCCTGTGAGGTTGTGGAATCTGGTGAGCTAATTGCTGTTGGAGACCAGGCTGTACAGGGTTAAGCTGCTAAACACAGAGACCTCTGGCTATGTTGGAAAAGAACACATGCATGGTGCTCTAAAGTCAAGATAACCACAGCTGAGGATACCTGGGTCCAACCTCAATTACCTAGAGACTGTGGCTGCAGGCATCTCACTCCTGCAGTAAACGTCAACCTGTAGATAAGATAATTCTCCTAAATTAACATAATTTACTACTTGGGGGAAGTCTTTGAACTATTCCCAAGGCCCTACTCAGTTCCCAGGTTTTCCACTCTAACCCCTTCCTTTGTTTGAAAACCAAATAAATACAGGCTGCACAGGGAAGTTCTTGGTCTCAACCCCCAGAGAATCTTGAATTCTGTTAGATGGTCTTTATCCTCCTGGATCCCTAAAATCATACCACTTGTCTCATTTATTTAAGCCTTCACCATCTACTTGTTTGGGATGTTGCTGGCCTGATCAGTCCATGATAAATCCCCACCTCAGCAGGGGTGGCACATGATCCAAATCTAATCAGACTGTGTGACCACTCTGATGCAATGATTGGCTCAGGGATAAACATAACAGGGAAGATAGGGCAACCCAAGCCTTCCTCAGAACCTTTGTTGGAACCATCAATGTTAATGGTCTCAATTCACCAATCAAAAGGCACAGACTGGCAAAATGGATCAAGAAGCAAGATCCAACAATATGCTGTATACAAGAAACACATTTAATTCAGAAAGAAATTCATAGACTGAAAGTCAAAGGATGGAAAACAATACTCCATGCAACAGGAACCCAGAAAAAAGCAGATGTAGCTATTCTTTTTGCAGACAAAGTGAATTTCAAGCCAAGAATGATTCAGAGAGATAAAGACAGTCATTACATCCTTGTAAAGCGAACAATCCAAGAGGAAGAGATAGCGATCATAAATATATATGCGTCAAATACCAGTGCACCCAGCTATATAAAACAAGTACTAAAGGAAATGAAAAATCAAATAAGCACTAATACAATTATATTGGGAGATCTCAATACTCCACTGTCACAAAAAGACAGATCAACTAGACAGAAAATCAATAATGAAATAATAGAACTGAACCAAACTTTTGAACAAATGGACTTAGTAGATGTCTACAGAGTGTTCCACCCCACAACATCAGAATACACATTCTTCTCAGCTGCACATGGGACGTTCTCCAAAATAGACCACATACTAGCTCATAAAACCTGCTTAAGTAAATGCAAAGGAATTGAAATTATCCCATGCATATTATCAGACCATAGTGCAACGAAATTGGAAATCAATGGCAAAAGAAATCACAAAAACTCCCTAAACACTTGGAAATTAAACAGCACCCTCCTGAACAACCAATGGGTCACAGATGAAATTAAAGAAGAAATTAGACACTTTCTACAACTGAATGATAATGACAGTACAACATACCGGAACTTATGGGATACAATGAAAGCAGTCCTAAGAGGGAAATTTATAGCATTAAATACTTATATTAGGAAAATAGAGCAAGGGCAAATAAACAACTTAATGGCGAACCTCAACCTTCTAGAAAAAGAAGAGCAGGTTAAGCCAAAAGCCCATACAAGGGAGGAAATTATAAAGATCAGAGCAGAAATTAATGTATTGGAGACTAAAAAAAAATACAAAGAATCAATGAAGCAAAAAGTTGGTTCTTTGAAAGAATAAATAAGATTGACAAACCCTTATCCAACCTTATTAAAAAAAGAAAAGAAAAGACTCAAATCCATGCAATTGAAAATGAAAAGGGTGATATCACGACGGACCCTGCAGAAATCCAGAAGATCATCTATACCTATTTTAAAAATCTATATTCTACTAAGATGGAAAATGTAGGAGAAATGGACAGATTCCTAGATTCGCATGAATTACCGAAGCTGAATCAAGAAGATTTAAAAATCCTAAATAAACCAATATCAACCAATGAAATTGAAGATGTAATTAAAAACCTCCCAACAAAGAAAAGCCCAGGCCCTCATGGATTCACTGCCGAATTCTACAAGAAATTTAGAGAAGACCTAATGCCACTACTTCTCAAACTTTTTAATGAAATTGAAAGGGAAGCAATACTCCCAAATTCATTCCTGGAAGCAAGCATTACCCTGATACCAAAACCAGACAAGGACCCAACTAAGAAAGAGAACTACAGGCCAATCTCCCTAATGAACATAGATGCAAAAATCCTCAATAAGATACTGGCAAACAGAATCCAACAAATCATCAAGAAGATTATACACCATGACCAAGTTGGATTCATCCCTGGGATGCAGGGATGGTTCAACATACGTAAATCAATAAATGTAATACACCATATTAACAGAACCAAAGACAAAAATCATATGATCATCTCATTAGATGCAGAAAAAGCTTTTGACAAAGTCCAGCACTTTTTCATGATAAAAATCCTACAGAAAATTGGAATAGAGGGTCTTTATCTCAACCTGGTAAAAGCTATCTATGACAAACCAACAGCCAATATTATACTAAATGGACAAAAACTGAAAGCCTTCCCTCTAAAATCTGGAACAAGACAAGGATGTCCACTCTCCCCCCTCTTATTCAACATAGTTCTGGAAACTTTAGCCAGAGCAATTAGACAAGAGAAAGAAATAAAGGGAATAATGATTGGAAAGGAAGAAGTTAAATTATCATTATTTGCAGATGACATGATACTCTACACAGAAGACCCCAAAAACTCCACTAAAAAACTGCTAGATTTAATAAGCAAATTCAGCGGTGTAGCTGGATACAAAGTCAATACTCAAAAGTCAATAGCCTTCCTGTACACAAATAACAAACTTACTGAAAGAGAAATTAGGGAAACAATATCTTTCACAATAACATTCAAAAAAATAAAATACTTAGGAATCAACCTCACAAAGGATGTAAAAGACCTCTACACTGAAAACTACAGTACTCTGCAAAAGGAGATTGAAGAGGATATCAGAAAATGGAAAGATATCCCTTGCTCCTGGATAGGAAGAACCAATATAGTGAAAATGGCCATACTTCCAAAATTGTTATACAGATTTAATGCAATTCCAATCAAAATTCCAACAGCATATCTCACAGAATTACAGAAAACAATCCTAAAATTCATTTGGAATCAGAAGAGACCTAGAATAGCAAAGGCAATTCTGGGCAACAAAGGCAAGACAGGGGGCATGACAATCCCTGACTTGAAATTATACTATAAAGCTACTGTGATAAAAACAGTGTGGTACTGGCAAAAAAACAGACGTGAAGATCAATGGAACAGATTAGAAGATGCTGAAACAACCCCAGACATACTAAGCCACCTTATCTTTGACAAAGGTGCCAAACACATTCGCTGGAAGAAAGATAGCCTCTTTAATAAATGGTGCTGGAAAAACTGGCTCTACACATGCCGAAGATTAAAAGTAGACCCATATCTTTCACCATGCACTAAACTAAATTCAAAATGGATCAGAGATCTAAATATTAAAACAGAAACATTAAATCTGCTGGAAGGTAGGATAGGTAAAACCCTTGAAGACATTGGTGTAGGCAAAGACTTTATGAGTAAAAACTCAACCGCATGGGAACTATCCCAAAGAATCAATAACTGCGATCTCATCTTATTAAAAAGCTTTTGCACAGCAAGAGAAACCACCAACAGAGTGAAAAGACAACCCACAACGTGGGAAAAAATGTTTGCCAGCTGTTCCTCAGACAAAGGATTACTATCGAGAACATATAAAGAACTCAAAAAAATCAGACCTCCCAAATTTAAAGACACACTTCAAAAATGGGCATCTGAGATGAATACACATTTCTCAGATGAAGAAATACAAATGGCAAATAAATATACAAAAAAATGTGCAACATCACTAGTCATTCGAGAGATGCAAATTAAAACAACACTGAGATATCATCTCACCCCCGAAAGAATGGCTATTATCAAGAAATCAACTAATAACAAATGCTGGAGGGGCTGTGGGGAAAAAGGAACCCTTCTTCACTGTTGGTGGGAGTGTCGACTGGTACAGCCACTGTGGAAGTCAGTGTGGAGATTCCTCAAAAAACTAGGGTTGGAGGTCCCATTTGACCCAGCTATTCCCCTTCTGGGCATCTTCCCAGAAGAATTAAAAACATTGTACCACAGCGATATATGTGCGCCCATGTTTATAGCATCACAATTTGTAATAGCCAGATCTTGGAAACAACCCAAATGCCCATCAACTGAGGAATGGATAAGAAAGATGTGGTATTTTTATACAATGGAGTACTATTCAGCCATAAAGAAGGATAAACTGGAGACTTTTATAGGTAAATGGCAACTCGAGAAAATATTCATAAGTGAAATAAACCAGACGCACATGTGTAAGCATCGTATTGTCTCTCTAGTATGAGAAACTGAAAGAGTAAACAAGATCCAAAATGTACAATAGACATGGTGAATCAAAAAGAAACTGGTCAAAAGGAAAGAGAGACTGGAATAGGGAAAAGAAAGAAGGGAAAGGGAAAAAAAATTGTATATATATATAAGATGGTTAAGATAGATACACTACCAATTTTACTTAGTTCATTGAAGAGTAAGGTTTGTGCCAATAATGTTTGGACAATTGAATGCTAATGTCTGGTATCCTGAATAACTAACTTAAAGATAATAATACGTAATGCATTAACCATTGTTACCCTCATATTATGGTGTTTTGAAAATTTGTTCTTTTTTTGATTTGTTTTGTTTTTTCTTCTCTTTAAAATAAAAAAAAAGAACAACTGAAGAAATTCATAACAATCAAACCAGTTCTACAAAGGGTTTTGAAAGGTATTCTAGAAAGGGATAGTAAAGACCACAATTCCCAGAGTACCAGTAGAAAGAATCCACCAGGCAGGTCAAGCAATTAAACAGAGGGGAAAGACAGGGAACCATCAGCAGGACAGTAATATGACAAGGATAAGCCAATACATATCAGTTATAACCATCAATGTAAATGATCTCAATTCACAAATCAAAAGAAATAGACTGGCAGAATGGATGAATAAACAAGATCCAATAATATTCTGCATTCAAGAAAAACATTTAATTCAAAAAGAAATTCATATACTGAAAGTCAAAGGATGGAAAACAATACTCCACATGACAGAAACCCAGAAAAAAGCAGGGGTAGCTATTCTATTTGCAAGCAATGGGAACTTCAAGCAAAGACTAATCAAAAGAGATAAAGAAGGTCACTACATACTTGTTAAAGGAAAACCCCAAGAAGAGGTAACAAACATAAATATATATGCACCAAATACAGGTACACCCAACTATATAAAACAAATGTTAATGGACATGAAAAATCAAATAAGCAGTAACATAATTGTAATGAGGGACCTTAATGCCCCACTGTCACAAATAGATAGATCAATTAGATGAAAAAAATCAACAAAGAAATATGAGAACTGAACCAAACTTGTGAAAAAGTAGACTTAGTAGATGTCTACAGAGTGTTCCACCCCACAATATCAGAACACACATTCTTCTCAGCTGCCCATGGGATGTCCTCCAAAATAGCACACATACTAGCTCATAGAACATGCTTAAATAAATGTAAAAGAACTGAAATTATCCTATGCATACCATCTGACCATAGTGCAATGAAATTGGAAATCAGTGGCAAAAGAAACTACAAAAACTCCATAAACAAATAGAAATTAAATAACATCCTAGTGAACAACTAATGGATTACAGATAATATTAAAGAAGAAATTAAACAGTGCCTACAATTAAATGATAATGTTGATACAACACACTGGAACTTATGGATGCAATGAAAGCAGTCCTAAGATGGAAATTCATAGGGTTGAATTTCTCCCATCAGGAAAACAGAATGAGATCAAACAAACATCCTAATGTTGAACCTCAATCTTCTATAAAAAGATGAGCAAGTCAAACCCAAAGCTAGTAAAAGGAAGGAAATTATAAAGATCAGAGCAGAAATTAATGAAATGGAGACTAAAAAAATTATAGAAAAATAAATGTATTGAAGAATTGATTCTTTGAAAGAATAAATAGAATTGACAAACCCTTAGCCAAACTTATCAAAAAAAAAAAAAAGAAGAAGAAAAGAAAAGACTCAAATCCATGTGTTTAGGAATGAAAAGGGTGAAATCACAACAAATCCTTTGGAAATCCAGAAGATCATCAATACCTACTTCAAGAATCTTTAGTCTAATAAGATGGAAAACACAGAATAAATGGGCAGATTCCTAGATATATATGAATTACCAAAACTGAATCAAGAAAATATAAAAATTCTAAATAATCCAGTATCAGTCAATGAAATTGAAAATGTAATTGAAAATCTACCAACAACAACAAAAAAAAAAAAGCCCAGGTTCTGACATATTCACTGCTGAATTCTACAAGAAATTTAGAATAGATCTAATGCCATTACTCATCAAACTCTTTAAAGAAATTGGAATGAAAGCAGTACTCCCAGAGTCATTCCTGGAAGCAAGCATTACCCTGATACAAAAACCAGAGAAGGACCCAACCAAAAAAGAGAACTACAGACCAATCTCCCTAATAAACATTGATGCAAAAATCCTCAATAAGGGGCCGGTGAGACGGCTCAGCGGCTTAAGCGCCTGCCTTGCAAGCGCGAAGGCCCGAGTTCGACTCCCGGAACCCACATACGAAAAAGGGGCCGGTGATATCGCTCAGCGGCACGGGTGCCTGTTGGCGCGCGAGGTCCTGAGGTCGTCCCCCCGGTACCCACAAAAAAAAAAAAAAAAAAAAAAAAAAAAAAAAAAATCCTCAATAAGATACTGGCAAACAGAATGCAGCAAATCATTGAGAAGATTATACACCTTGACCAAGTAGGATTCATCCCAGTGATGCAGGGATGGTACAAATTACACAAGTCAATAAATGTAATTCACCATATCAACAAAGCCAGGAACAAAAACCATATGATCATCTCAATAGATGCAAAAAAAAAGTGTTTCACAAAGTCCAACACACATTCATGATAAAAACCCTATAGAAAATTGGAATAGAAGGTCTTTATCTCAATCTGATAAAAGCCATCTATAACAAACCAACAGCAAATATCATATTAAATGGTCAAAAACTGAAAGCTTTCACTCTAAAATCAGGAACAAGACAAGGATGCCCATTATCACCACTCCTATTCAATGTAGTTCTGGAAACATTAGCCAGAGCAATTAGACAAGGGGAAGAAATAAAAGGAATAAAGATAGGAAAGGTAGAAGTTAAATTATCATTATTTGCAGATGACATGATACTCTACATAGAAGACCCCAAAAACTCCACCAAAAGACTTATAGATTTAATAACCATATTCAGTCATGTAGCTGGATAAAATGTCAATATACAAAAATCAATAGAATTTCTGTACACAATGAACTCATTGAGAGAGAAATTAGGAAACAACATCTTTCACAATAGCACAAAGGGAGTAAAAGATTTGTACATTAGAGCCTGCCTGCCCTATCCTCCACCCTTATATAGTCAGCTAAATGACATGGATTAAATCTCTCACCAATCCTGATGTGTTGCAGGCATAGGGAAATATTGGAGAACTAAGAAAATGATGCTTTTAGGACCCATGATTGTGGAGCAGATTCTCATGCTTTATAAATGTAGTGCGTCCCAGTGCATCTGATTGAACCTGAGCCATTTGGAACCCAGAAGAAAGGGAAAGCACTTGGGATCCCTTGTTCCTGGCAGTACATGTCCACATGAGAGAGGAGCTACAAAAAGGGCCACCAAAAGAAGCAGGTGGAGAGGAAGCCAGGAAGTGAGTCTTAAGCCAAAGACTGCAAACTAGAACTTAGCCCTTTATTTCTAGAAGATGAAGAAGAAGGAAGAGGAGGAGGAGGATGGGAGGAGAAGTAGAAGCAGAAGGAGAAAAAGAAGAGGAGAGAAGAAAAAATCTCTACATTAAAAACTACAGTACTCTTAAAAAGGAGATTGAAGAGGATATCAGAAAATGGAAAGATATCTTTTGCTCTTGGGTAGGAAGAACCAACATAGTAAAAATGGCCATACTTCCAAAAATTATTGTATAGATTTCATGTAATCCCAATCAAAATACCATTAGCATACTTTGCAGAACTAGAGAAAAAATTCCTAAAATTCCTTTGGAACCAGAAGAGACCTAGAATAGCAAAAACAATTCTAGGCAGCAAATGCAAGGCAGGGGGCATCACAATCCTTGACTTGAAACTATACTACAACACTACTGTGATAAAAACAGCATGGTAGTGGCAAAAAACAGACCTGAGGATCAGTGGAACGGATTAGAAAATGCAGAAACAACTTCAAATACACTCAGCCATCTTATCTTTGACAAAGTGTCCAAACACATTCCCTGGAAGAAAGACAGACTCTTTAATAAATGGTGCTGGAAAAACTGGCTTTCCACATGCCAAAGACTAAAACTAGACCCATGTCTATCACCATTCACTAAACTAAAATCAAAATGGGGGCCGGTGAGATGGCTCAGAGGCGTAAGAGCCTGCCTGGCAAGTGCGAGGGCCGGAGTTTGACTCCTGTAACCCACATATGAAAAAAGGGCCGGTGATATCGCTCAGCTGCACGGGTGCCTGCTGGCACGCAAGGTCCTGAGGTTGACCCCTGGTACCCACAAAAAAATAGAATAAAATAAAATCAAATCAAAATGGATCAAAGACCTAAATATTAAAACAGAAACACTAAATCTGCTAGAAGGGAGAATAGGTAGAGCTTTTGAAGACACAGGTGTCTTCAAGAACTTTTGAAGATGTAAGTGTAGACTTCATGAACAAAACCCCAATGGCATGGGAAATACTACAAAGAATCCACAACTAGGATCTCATCTTATTAAAAAACTTTGCACAGCAAAAGAAATCACCAACAAATGAAAAGACAACCCACAGAGTGGCAAAAAATCTTAGCCAGTTGTTCCTCAAAGGACTACAATATCTACAACATACAAAGAATTGAAAGAGATCAGACCCCCAAATTTAAAGACCCAATTCATAAATGGGGGTCTGAAATACATAGACATTTCACAGATGAAGAACTACAAATGGCAATCAAATATATGAAAAAATGTTTAACATCACTGATCATTCGAGAGATGCAAATTAAAACAACACTGAGATTCAACCTTACTCCAAAAAGAAACCAACCAATAACAAATGCTGGCAGGGCAGTGGGGAAGAAAGAATCCTTCTCCACTCTTGGTGGAAGTGTAGACTGGTGCAACCACTGTGGAAATCAGTGGAGATTCCTCAAAAAACCTGGACTAGAGGTCCATTTGACCCATCTATTTCCCTTCTTGGTGTTTTCCCAAAAGAATTGAAAGCATCATACCACAACGATATATGCACACTCATGTTTATAGCAGCACAGTTTGTAATAGCTAAATCTTGGAAAAAACCCAAATACCAATCAACTGATGAATGAATAAAAAGTTTTTTTTATACAGTGGAGTATTAAGCCATAAAGAAGGATAAACTTGAGACATTTCTAGCTAAATGTATGCACCTTGAGACCATACTCTTAAGAGAAATAAATCAGACACACGTGTAAATATTGCATTGTCTCTCCATGTGAGAAACTGAAAGTGTAAATAAGAACCAAAATATATAATAGATATTGTGAAATAGAAAGAAACTGTTCAAAAGGAAAGGGGAATGTGGTGGGGGGAGGAAGGGAGGGAAAAGAAAAAAATGATAAAAAGGGATAAAGTGGAAACAAAGCTTTGTAAATTAGAAGGGGAAGAGGGCTGAAGGGAGGGAAGGGGAATGGAAGAGGAAAAAAGAGGAACTGAGATATATCATGTACAGGTACAAGTTCACTATGATGAATGTGATCATCATGTATATCTAAATTGTACCAATAAACTTAATTTTTTAAAATTATGAAGAAAAAAGGACTGGGGATGTAGTTCAGTAGTAGAGTGCTTGCCTAGCATGTTCAAGGTCCTGGGTTTGATCCCCAGCACTACAAAAATACCAGAAAGAGTCAAAGAGACAAGAGATAAGGACTAATCATACAGCATTTTTAAAAAATACTTTTGTTTAGCTCTTTTGCTGTTTATCTTTATGAATCTAAGTACATGCTTATGCTGCAATTTTTGAAACTCTTTTCCTGTAGAAATTAAATATTGGCTTCCAATTTCTATGAAAGATGAAGATTCCTCTTTTGTGCCCCACCCCAGTGTACATGTTCTTTCCCCTACCCTCCAGCAAAGGTATATAACCAATGTACTAAAGGAATATTCAGAACTTTCTTTTTTTACTTGATAAATACTCCTTTGAGTGGCTCTGAAATTTTTAATTACAGCACATAATAACACACTTTATACCTTCAGTCATCCAGGCAGGCCCTTGTGAGTGTTGCCTTTTGAGAATATAATAGAGTTTCTTTACCTATTTTAAAATAGAAAAACCTATTTTAGACCAATCAACAATTATGTCAGAGCTCATTATGTCCAAGAAAATGTGAAGGAAACAAGGGTATCTAAAACAGCATTCCTACCCTTAAAACACCAAAATCCATATGATGAAATAAAGCAACTACTGTACAAGGAAAATTTTAACCAGCCTACAGCAGTGCTGCCTGGTAGGTCCCACAAGAGTCAGAGAAAAAGTCTCCATACACGGGGCTGACTCAGGACAATATGATAGAGAAGGTGAACAGGGCTGTGAGGGATCCCATAAGGCACAGAGGCAGATAGGGCAAGAGATAGAGGAAGAGAATTCTAGGCAGGAGAAAATCAGTTTGGCAAAGTTGTGAAAGGAGCAAAGATATTTTTAGGGATGACAAGCAACCCAGTTTGACTGTAAAAGAACTTCATGGAGAAGAACAATAGGAAATAAAGAGGAAACACACAGTGTAAATAGGCTCGAGGGCCAAGAAGAGAATTCTAGACATTTTTTCATCATGGGGCTCCATTCAAGGTTATTAGGCATGATGCAAAAATGTACAAAATTTTTATAGTTATTTATTTGTGGGGGGAAGCTGAATTTTAGATGATTTGATAAATATATTAAAGAAATACTAATAAGATAAAATTCTTATGTTGACAATAGCAATAAACTAATAAATCAAGGACATTATTATTAAATATAAGTGCAACAGCAAGCAGAAACATCAAAATGACATCCAGGACTTTACATCAATGGGTGCTTATTGGGATCACTCTCAAAATATCAGACCCTGATCTCTGGTGGTCTAGAGCTTATATGGGATAAGCAAGCAAGAAATACAGAGGCAGAATGGCTTGTCAGTTGGAGACTGGTTTATACAATGTGCATCATAGTGACCAACTATGCATCACAGTGACCAGGAATCACAGAGTCTCTTAGAAATCTAAGAAACAAGCAACAAGAACTGGAACAGGAACTATTGCCTGAGCAACTAAGAAACTAATGTATACTGGCTTGGGGGAGCATTTTCTGTTACACTTACCCCTTTTTACTTTCTCCTACAAATCTTTGCTGGGCATATTACATGTGATCTTCTGAGACAAGGCCCAACTAGAAGCAGTAACATTAGGGTTGTCAGTGCTCCTAGCCAATGTCCCTAAGATTGTCTTATTACAGAGTTTTTCCCTAAGCTGCTTTTTAGGAAGAGATATAATTTAGGCCTGTCTGTTCTGTAACATTACTCTGGCAAGGTAGTGAGGGAGTTAATCTGATCTAGGAGAGTGTCCAATGTGCCTCAGACACTCATCAATCTTGGTCAAGTGTTTGATTGTTTTATTATCTTGGGACAACCATCCATAGAGTTTAAGGCAAAAAACATGACTAGCAGGGGGCGGGGAAGCAAGGACTGGGCTGAGCAGCCTGAAAAGACACAAAAATCAAGGGGAATAGGTATGGAGCAATCCTGTAAACAATGCATTGACTGGTCAGCATCCAGAATGACCACAGCAGGGCTTTGAGTGTGTTGTCTCTTCGGAGTGAGCTGTCTGGTCCAGGTAAAATTTTCAGCAGATCTAAGGCTGGATTTCTGAAACTTGTACAGAGGTACCTGGGTTATATGTGTGTGTAGGAATGCCTACAGGTATATAGCTGGTCTTTTAACTGGTTACAAGCTGTTTCTGTAGGGTTATGTTTTATTTCTGTGTAATCTATCTATATATCTTTAAGTGGGGAGAGTCCACTATAATGCATGAGGTCAGGGCCAGTGACACAGATGCTGAAGCCTGAGCTGGCTGCAAGGATAGGGGTGCCAATGCAGTGGCTTGAGCTTGCAGAACAAATGATGGGGGCAGGTCTGGTGGCTGGGGTTGATGTTTCAGTCATCCTGGTCCCCAGAGGGGGCTTAGACCACTGGATTAGATTATTTTGTGTCATTGGTGGCAGGTTTACAAACAGCAGCAGGAAGCAGTTTGCTGTGCAGATCATCCCTACAGGACAGTTTTGGCCAAAACAGTTTTGTCCAAGGTGACCACAGCGTATCTAGCCTGTTGGACTTCATTCTTATCAGAGCTACTTCCATCCATAAACAGGGTGTACTCAGCATCTGTCAGGGGGCCCATTTTTAGAACAGTTCATCCCAGTACAGCATGTGACACCTGAACAGTTAGGTCTCAGTCTAAGGTGAGCTTGTCAGCTTTCTTGATCAGAAAGACAGTGGCTGCTACAGTGTGGAGGCAAAGGGGGGAGGCAACTCTTAGTGACTAGAGTCAAGTATTTGCACAGGTAGGCCACTGGGCACTCCCAGGTGCTGACAGTCTGAGTATCATTGGTTTTTTGAACTCAAGGATCCAGATTTTATAGAAGCCAACAGCTGTAAGAAATTTGTGGAGTTTTATTGTAACCAGTTTCTGCCAGATATTGTAGCAGAGCTTTTGTACCTTTCTGATAGGCAGCTTAGGTGTCATCAATCAGAAGTGCAGTGAAGAGGAAATAAGTTTTTGAACCCCTAGGAGGTTGAGTCCAGGTCAGTTAACCTTTGAGTCTAGAACTGGGGTCTTTGAGAAGAGATGCTGGCTGACAGGAGCCAACCAAAGGCAGAAGAAGGCATTTTTTTGGGGTCCAGGCAGGTGTACCAGCAGGCTGTGGGTGGCAGAAGACTGAGGCAATATATACAGAGGGTAATCAAGATGGCATTGGCAGCTCAGAGATCTCAAACTGGTTTAACAGGCTGGAGAAGTGTATTTCAGCAGTTTGACAGTTTATAAACATTTTGTGGTTTTGAAACCTCTGGATGTGTGGTTGAGTTTCTAGTCAAGTCTCTCGTGTCATGGGATACTGTTTGATGCAGGTGGGGGTTGCCCAGGGATGGAGTTCCACAATCAGAGGTAGGTGATGAATGGCCTAATCACAGGGCCCAGGGGACAGTTACAAAATCGTGGAGCTGGAAGGGACAGAGAAACAGGCTGTCTCAGAATGGCCAAATCTGTTGTCAGAGCCTCCCTGAAAATAGTGGGAGAGTTCCCAAACCCTTGTGGCTGCATTGTTGATGGCACAGAGATCTTGCCCAAGGTGATCAACTATCAGGCTAATGTATGGCTGGATGCCTGTTTGTGTTTCCTGTGACATATGATACCAATGGGGTTTGCAGTGAGGTGGTATGGTTGATGGCTAGGCCCAGAGGTGAGTCTTTAGTCTGTACCTCTGGGAGGAGAGTTTTCAGAACTTCAGGATTGCAGTTATCTCTCTCAGGCTGATGCAGGCATCATCTTCCTCTTGGGAAACAGTCAAAAATGCAGGGTTAAATGAGAGGGAGCCTGGGTGAGATGTCCTCCCAGGCTCTAAGTCTGTGCCTGGCAGAAGGGGCGAGAAGCAAGAGTCCCAGTTGCCCCAGTGATGGTAATTTTTTGATCAAGGGAACTTTTGAGGGCAGAGACTTCTGTTCCATTGTCTACCAGGAAAGTCATAGGTTTGCCCTCAACTTTTGCAATGACTGCAGGCTCTCAGGGGCCCAATTTAATAGAGTTTGGTCTGTCCTATCTATTCAGGCCTGACATGGCGCAACTCATTTGTCAGGGCTGACAGTCCAATTTTTCCTCAGTTAAAATGTGGAACTCAGAAGGAATTGTTAACCGTCGTCTCGGGTGGGCCTTAGATACCGCCATCTGACCAGGATAGGCATGTAAGCAGAAGGCTCTGGAGGGAGGGCCTCTGTGGCCAAATGCAGCCAATGGCTAGCTAGAACCAGTTCAGTTGGCTAGAAGTAGAGGAGTCTAGAGCAGGGAGTGAAGCTATAGGTGTTGGCAGCAACTGTGGCAGCTGACAAGGGTGCCAAGGTGGAATTCTCAGAAAGAATGGGCCTCTTTTTTCTTTTCTGTTTTTTTCTTTGAGATGCAGGGAATGGTTTGTTTTCATCTTTAACTCCATAAAAGACCTTTTGCCTACAGTCAGGGACTGTGGGTTTTGACTGATTAGTTCCCATCTCTGACTTCCTAGTGTGTGTTGTGTACCCTTGAATGATGGTGCAACAGACAAAGAGTAGGTGCCCCTCAGAGAGAGACCATTCAGATGCCACCTGGCCGCACCCCTCACAGGGACTTAGGTGTGACATAGCTAAGGAGGGTGCAAGGCCTCCATTATGCCATATGTCAATTTCCATGGAACTACAGGTGAGGGCCCAATCAACTACCAAGGCCAGTGCTTCCCAGTCTTGGTGCACAGACAGAGCAGCCTATTGCTTACACTGTCTGTTCCACTCACTGACACAATCATTCATCAGACACTCAGAGGCTAAACATTCCAACCCCCCTTCCCTTGAGGGTGGCCTTAACTAACAAGAGTTGATCAAGCTCTTCTTCTGCTCATACTGAGCAGGACTGACAGACAGACTAACTGGGGTGCCCCTCAGGGGTCTTACTGGAATCAGACAGACAGGCAGACAGACAGACAGATTGCATCCTCCTCCCTTTGGGGTCTGATATGAGCCGCTTGAGCAGGGAGGCAGGAATCCTCCTCCAGACCTCCTAGGGCACTTGAGAAATCTCAAGGGCGTGCCTTCCCTGGAGAGGTCCTTGTTCCATCTGCAAGGGCTACAACTGGTGACCAAAGAGGTCAGAACAGTCTGTCTTCCCAGCCAACATACCAGATGCAACAGCAAGCAGAAACACTGAAACGACACCCAGGATTTGGAGGCAGATTTATTTACGTCAACAGACACTGATTTGGATCGCTCCCAAAATATAAGGCCCTGATCTCTGGTGGTCTAGAACTTATATGGGATAAGCAAGCAGGAAGTACAGAGGCAGAATGGCTTGTCAATTGGGGATTGGTTTATACAATGTGCATCATAGTGACCATCTATGCATTACAGTGACCAGCCGTTTAAGAGACAGAAGCAACCAGAACTGGAACAGGAACTACTACCTGGGCAACTAAGAAACTGAAGTATACTGGCTGGGGAGATCATTTTCTGTTACATAAGTACATTGTTAATAACACTGATTTAACTAGTTAACTGTTATTCAAGGTATGTTAACCATTCATAGAATAGTTTATCACCTCTCTATTCTAGCAATTGAACTAAATACTGGGAAGTAAAGATAAATAAGAATTACCACTTAGTTCTTTGCTGTGCAGAGTTCATAATACAATGATATCAAAAACTCTTAACCACATGTTGCATTATTCCAGGACAGCCCTAGTTCTCTTAAGAAGTATCAGAATCCATTATCTGTCTAGGAACACTAACATAAATTTAATAGCATCTATGGTAGGGTCTATATTTAAATTTTCCCTATGATGCAGTCCCTGAGCACCAGCCTCTGAGGTTCTCGCTTGCACTGACTGGACGTGGATGGCAGGAAGATGGCAGTGCAAGACAAGTTACTGACTCTGCGTGATGAAGTCTGCTGTCAGCAGGGGCAGGCTGTTGCTGATTCTTATGGTATTCCTTTCCTAATAAATAATACTATTAAATGGTTGAGAGCAACCAAACTTCTTCCTTACATGATTGCAATTGTCACTTGTACTTTAAGCAAATCCATAAGCTGAAAATCAAATCTGCATAATTGGTAAGTAAGGTTTTCACTTAATCCTTAGAAAGACTGTCTTTACAAGAGTACGTTCTCCAGGCTCTGAAGGATGCTGGCATATAAATGTTCTTATATTTAGGGAATAAGGAACATCATTCATTGGGTTCCTTTTTCATCTAGAACATAGAATTTGTTTTCTGTTTGTGCCCTGGATCTAGGTGGGTGTGAGAGCATATTCTGTCCAGATTGTGCCTTTGGTTGGATGGAAGCTACAGTTACCGGCAGGACTCTGGAGCCTCACGTCAGCTTCTTGACTGCAGGCCAGTCTCTCCTAACATGTTTGTGTTGGAAGTTCATGACATATGTGTGTGGTGCCTTTAATCCTCCTACATCCATTATTCCTTCCTCTCACTGTTTACTGCTGATCACTCCAACAATGCCCTTTCTCTGTAACCTTAAGACTTCATTTTCTCTTGAAACATCCTACCAGGATTTGTCTCAGTGAAACATTCTAGGTCAGCTGTGGGAGTTAAAATCTTTGCAGCTCACAAACAAAATGTAATTGAACAAAGAAAGACAGGTGTGGTGTCCTCAGAGCTCCAACTAGAATGGGAAATGAAGATAACGTGTCAGCTTCACATGGCTTGCCATTGCTGTAGTCTCTAATATTTATCAGTTAGCCCTCCAGAGAGACATCATTTACAAGCTGACTCCTGGCTTCTGCCTGTGGACTATGATTTGTGTTAGTCTATTAGATCCTGTTGCTGGAAGCCGTGGGCTGCTATTGCCATGACAACATAACATTCAAGTTTCTAGTTCTGTCTGTGATTTCCCTGAAAAGATAACAATTATTTATCAGTCCCACCTATAAACTTGGGTTTTACCTACAAGACCATGAATGTCAACCCATAACTCAATTACTACAAATTTGTCAGTTCCAGGAAATATGGTGTAGATTTAGGTTGAAAAATATATAAAACAAACTTAAATACATGGAGGTCATGATAATGCAAAACCAAGCTTAAAAGTCATCCTAGGCAGAGGCAGGAGGAGCGCCAAGAGTTCAAGGACAGCCTGGGCTACATATTGAGACCCTCTCTCAAAAACAAAAAAATAAAAATAAGAAACCTGAAAAAAAAAAAAAAAAGTCATCCTAATTCAATAAAAATCATTTTGCTATGAAAGAACAATATGTATGTACAAATTATATATTAACATTAAACAGAAATAATGAAAATTGATTTGTCCTTTAAATTCAGCTCTGTCATTAGAGATTTTTTAAATGTTATGTCCTTACACTTAGTTACTGTTATTTACCTTTTGAATCAAAATTAGGATTCAGGGAGAGTAGCCTCAGGCTGGGCAGGGCAGAGTCTGGGTGTTAGGAGGGGTTTGTGAGGCTCTTCTGGTGCTGTAGATGAACTAAGCAGAAACTTGAAATGTGCTAGTGAATTAGGCACTGGGACTGGGATTGCCCTATAAGGAAGCCCAAGTGAGTTTCCTGGAAGATGAGAGACATATGGCCTACTCATGCTGTTGCCTCAGCTGACAGAGCTGATAGCCAGCCAGCCGTTAGTCATGACAGTCATGACAGGTCATGCAGTGGCCAGTCGCCCACCACTGGAGCAGAAAGGTGACTCAGAGCAGGGGAGTCATGCATCTGACAAGACGATCAGACAGGAAAAGCACAGGCCAAAAAAAAAAAAAAAAAAAAAAGGAGGAGGAGAAGAAGGAGGAGGAGGAGGAGAAGAGGAAGAAGAAGTAAAGAAGTAAAAAAGAAAAAAGAAAGAAAGAAAAAGAAAAGCACAGGCAGATCCTGTTGCTGAATAGCTAGCCAAAATGGAAATTCTCTCCTGCCAGGTGTATACATGGTAATGTACCATTTATAATGATAAGAACATCATACTCTTTTTCTTTTTTGATGGGGTTCATTTGAGACAGAATTTCTCAGAATTCCAATATTTACAGGGCAAGGATTATAGCAGTACCACAGACAGAACTGAAAGAAGCTGCATATGTGCAACCCCCCAAAATACTGATATCAATGAGTATAACAAAATTCATAACCTGCCACTATCAAGAGGACATGATTAACTCAAAGAGTATTTAAGATGATCACTGCTCAAGAAAAGTGGAAATGTTCTAAAATCATATAAAACACCCATGAAATTCAATAGAAGTTTTCTCAAATTTGACAAACCTGCACTTTGCATGGCAAAAACTGAAAGAAGTGTTCGTTTTTTTGTTGAGACATGGTCTTGCTGTATAGTTCAGGCTGGCTTTGAACTCACTATGTGGCCCAAGGTGGCCTTGAACTCATGGTAATCCTCCTGCCTCAGCCTCCTCAGTGCTGGGATTACTGGGTATACACCACCATGCCCAGCTGAAAGAAACTTTTTAAAGCTATCAAATCAAAACAAATTTGGATCAAACATGGGGAAAAAAAAAAAAACACTGAGCCATACCTGGTGGTGCCTGCCAATAATCCCAGCAGTTTAGCAGGCTGAGGCAGGAAGATTACAAGTTAGAATCCAGGCTGAACAATTTAGTGAGACCTTGTCTCAAAATAAAATAATTTTTTTTTTAAAAGCTGAGGATGTAGCTCAGCGGTAGAGCATTTGCCTTGCATACATGTATAAGGCCCTGGGTTCAATCCCCAGTACCACAAAAGTGGGGAGGGACACTTTACTACTGAGCTACATCTCCTGCCCTAAAATGGAGACTATAAGTGCATTGAAAAGCAATTCGAAGTGAGCGTAGGTCATATTAGCTCTGTACACAAAGAAAAATGCATTATTGAAAACCTAATTTATAGGTGTGTATGTTTAATAAAATTACTGTCTTATTTCCAAATAACACTTATCTAGAAGACCCTGAAGACTCAGTTCAAGTTTACAGCTAAGTAAAAATAGTTCAATCTTCATGCTCACCACAGTAAAATTATGGACAACTTCCAGGACTCAGCATAGGCGATTGTACAGTTGTTATCTCTTTCACCCTGCGTGGGGCTGTTTGACCATCCCAATGGGATCCTGATCTGCCTGCCACGTCGACTCCAAGCCTAGCCACTGCTTTTCTCCTTCCTCAGCCCATCTCCAGGCCCCACTGTTCAAAGTCCCTTCTCCAGGGTACTTGCCCCCCCCCCAGCTGGTTCTGGAAAATTCAATTTAAATGTTCCACTTGTTTTGATAGAGCATGAGACTGGATGACAGGCTCCTGTAGTTAGGCTTCCAGTCCAGTTTCTACCACTGACTGCAGTGCAAATTTTCATGGGTATTGCAGCCTTGCTAAGCCACCAATCTGCAAAGTTGGGAAATCGAAACAGATACAGTACATATAATAGCTAATGACACAACTAATGCATGCATATAGTCTCCATACAAATTTTCAATAAAACGTGAATAAGTTTGAAGTCCCCTTCGGGCTTCCCTCACTCTTTTCTCAATCCCATTTTGATAGAATGCTTCCCTTATAGTTACATAAACTGCCATCCAGATTTAATATTTTACAGATAAATAACTAAGCAGCCTTTGTGTGAAGAAACGGAATTTAGCGTGGGTTCAAATGTCTGATTTTCCAGATAGGAACACTTATACTTTTGACCCTAGTGAATATTTAAAAAAGGAATGTTAAATCTACAGTCAAAACTCTTTCTAAAATGCAAAATCCACAATATCTGCTACAAAGAACTAACAACACATAAATGTTAATAAAAAGAAAAATTGTCAACATGAGTAACATATTTTAAAACCTTCAGTTACATAAAATGTTTATTTAAAAGGAAGCTTCTGGAGGTAGGTATTATGTCATTTAATTATTAGGAATTATTTTTAGCACCCCCATTACTAACTCTATTAATCACCAAATTAGCCAGCCAGGCACACACTGTCTCCTCACACTTCATCATGAATAGTGAGCTGAATCTAGGGCTGCTTTTTAGGCAAATTAACAATGCCACTTCCTACAGTGCTCCAACCACTGGGACCAGTGAAAAACTGGAAGGAATAGGCCACTGTAATGGTTAACTTTTTGTATCAACTTAACTGGGACAATGTCCAGACACATGGTCCAACATTGTTCTGGATGTTTCTGCGAGGTTATTTTGAATGATATGAAGATTTAAACCAAGTGTGGTAGTGCACACGTGTAATCCCAGCACTCGGGAGGCTGAGGCAGGCAGATAGCTGCGATTTGGAGGCCAGCCTGGGCTACACAGAGAGACACTATCTCCAAAAAAAAAAAAAAAAATTTAAATGAGGGAATTTTGCATAAAGCATATTGTCTTCCATACTGTGGTGGGCCTCATCCAATCAAAGTAAAAGTGTTCCTATCTGGAAAATGAGACATTTGAACCCAAGCTAATCCGTTTCTTCACACAAAGGCTGCTTAGTTATTTATCTGTAAAATATTAAATCTGGATGGCAGTTTATGTAACTATAAGGGAAGCATTCTATCAAAATGGGATTGAGAAAAGAGTGAGGGAAGCCCGAAGGGGACTTCAAACTTATTCACGTTTTATTGAAAATTTGTATGGAGACTATATGCATGCATTAGTTGTGTCATTAGCTATTATATGTACTGTATCTGTTTCGATTTCCCAACTTTGCAGATTGGTGCCTTAGCAAGACTGCAATACCCATGAAAGTTTGCACTGCAGTCAGTGGTAGAAACTGGACTAGAAGCCTGGGTAGAACGGTTCTGGGTAGAACAGCGCACGGAACTTTCCTGAGCAAGAGAATTGTGTAGCATGCTGCCTTCAGACTTCTCAGCGCTGCCCCGTCCTTGGCTGTCAACCTGCTGACCCAGACTTGGGGCTCATCAATCTCCATAATCACGTGAGCCAATTCCTTAAAATCTCCTTCTTTATATATAGACACCTCCTATTGGCTCTGTTTCCAACTAAAACATCTATACACATACAATCGCACACTGCATAGCAAGATTTTAGTCAATCACAGACCACATACATGAAGGTATTAGGAAGGTTGGGGGACAGACAGGGAAAGTTAAAGGGTCTCAGTGAGGTTTCTGGCAAATAAAGAGTTAAATCCCTTCTAGAGAGAGTAGCTAAGAAAAACAGAGAGCTGATAGGGCTGGCCTGGCTCACTTCACGCCAAGGCTCCATTCCCTCCTCCCTTCACCTCTAAGCACAAAAGAAATGGGGAGGGGAGGGCTTTATTATAAAAACTCACTTAATATATAACATATACACTAACATCTAAATGCTCACATACCCATATATAAGAACATACATAGTTTACTATTTTGACCATATTAATACACTAAAATGCACAAATATCCTTTTTACTAACTCAGCCTTGAATATACCCTGCTGTAAATCTCACGACAAGCGGGGCCGGTGAGACGGCTCAGCGGCTTAAGCGCCTGCCTTGCAAGCGCGAAGGCTCGAGTTCGACTCCCGGAACCCACATACGAAAAAGGGGCCGGTGATATCGCTCAGCGGCACGGGTGCCTGTTGGCGCGTGAGGTCCTGAGGTCGTTCCCCCGGTACCCACAAAAAAAAAAAAAAAAAAAAATCTCACGACAAGCACTGGACAGCACAAAGAGACCACGGAAGCGCTGTCCAAGAGTGCACACGGGGGCAATGGAAGGGCCAACGACAGACCAGGGGTCTCAGCGTCCAAAACAGCCAATCAAGTTCTAACAACTCTCAGGGGGAGAGTTCCTTTCTGTCATGCAATAAAAGAGGCTTAAAACAAAGACCCTGAGTGCCAGCTCTGGGCTCCCTACTTTACTCCGACAAGGTAGCTATCCATCTACTTATTTTCTCACCTATTCCCAATGAAGTGATTTTGCCTCCCCATTTCTCTTCCCTTTCCAATAAAGTGATTTTGTTTCTCCTTCTGAACTTATATCTCTAATTCTTTTATTGATGTAAGGTTTTTATGAACCCTAGATAAAAATCTACCCTCACTAGATATAAAAAAGCTAGACCCATTAAGCTAGTGTGAAATTATGTATTTAAAGAGTAAAATAAAAGATCCATGTTAAGAAACAGGAAGGCAGGCTCTGGTGAAGGCGTGAGAAAGGAGGGTAAGGGGAAGGAGTAAAAATGGTCAAATTGCCATATGTTTGTGTACCAAACCCCCAAGCTGAATGTCTTCACAAGTTATGGCAAACACATACCAATAAAAAAATTTTTAATTTTAATTTTAATTATTTTATTTTACTTTATTTATTTATTTTTTTGAGACAGTGTCTCACTATGTAGTTCAGGTTGGTCCTGAGCTCACTATGTAGCCCAGGCTGGCCTTGAACTCATGGCAATCCTCCTGCCTCAGCCTCCTGAGTGCCGGGAGTACAGGCATGTGCCACCATGCCCAGCCCTAAAGTTTTTAAAAAATATTATAATGGAGCTGAAAAGTACCTACTGCCTAGTGACATTGTAGCCATTATAACTTCATAGCAAAATGCATTGTTTGGGTGTCCATAATGATGCTATTGGAAACAAACGCTGCATGGGAATCCACATAAAAGTACAAAACATATAGTTATGTATCATACATAATTCTAGATAATGACAGTAAACAATGATGTAACTGGATTATGCACTTAACATATTATACTTTTTATTGTGCTGCTACAAACATTCATACATGAGTTTTCGTGTTCTCGTATTTGGGGGGATATATGCAAGAGTAAAATTGCTGAGGTACATGGCAATTTCATGTCTAGACTCTCAAGGAAATCCCAGGCTGTTTCCAAAGGAGTTGCATCATTTTACATTCTCACCAACAGTACACGAGGGCTCCAATTTCTCCACATCCACACCAATGCTTACTATCGTCCATCATTTCTATTATATCTGTCCTAGTGTGAAATGCTTTCTCTTTGTAGTTTTGTCATTTTTCTAATGACCAATGACACTAAGCATCTTTTCATTTGCTTATTGGCCATTTGCAAATCTTCTTTGAAGAAATGTCTATTCAGACCTTTTACCAATTTTTTAATCATGTCTTTATTAATGATTTGTAATAGCTCTTTACATATTCCAGATATAAGTTTTTACCAGATAAAAGAGTTGTAAAAATTTTCTCCCATTCCATGAATTCTGTTTTCAGTTTCTTGATGATGTCCTTTGAAACACAAAATTTTTTAATTTTGATAAAATCATTAATTTTTAAAATTTTGTTGCTTGTGCTTTTGGTATCATACCTAAGAAACAATTGCCTATTCTGAGGTTGCAAAGACATATTTATATCTGTTTTGTTAAAAGAGTTTGTACTTTTAGCTCTGATAAGTCTTTGAACATTCTTTTTGTTTTGTTTTGTTTTTTTATGTGGGTATCGGGAGTCGACCTCAGGATCTTGCGCTTGCCAGCAGGCGCTTGTGCCACTGAGCGACATCACTGGCCCTTTTTTTTTCCTTTATGTGGGTTCTGGGAATCGAACTCAGGACCTTGCACTTGCCAGGCAGGCGCTTATGCTGCTGAGCTATCTCACCGGCCCAGGTCTTTGAACATTCTTAAATTAACCTTTTTCTAGAAAAAGGATATGATTTGTTGTAATATGATATATTCAGGGCCGGTGAGATGGCTCAGTGGCGTAAGTGCCTGCCTTGCAAGCGCGAGGGCCCAAGTTCGACTCCCGGAACCCACATACGAATAAAGGGCCGGTGATATCGCTCAGCAGCACGGGTGCCTGCTGGCGCGCGAGGTCCTGAGGTCGACCCCCCGGTACCCACAAAAAAAAAAAAAAGAAATGAAGAGAGAGGGGAAGAAAATAAAAAAACAATTAAGATGTGTTATTTATACATACCAACTCCCCATAAGGAATGTAATCATCATTACTGCAAACTTACCAATAAAAACAAAAAATTAATTTAAAAAATGTGATTTGCATAGTTCTTAGTTCAAGAGTGTGTCAATATAATTCAGGTCTTTTTTTTAATTTTAAAGAGAAGAAAAAACAAAACAAATCAAAAAAAAGAACAAATTTTCAAAACAACATAATATGAGGGTAACAATGGTCAATGCATTACGCATTATTATCTTTAAGTTAGTTATTCAGGATACCAGACATTAGCATTCAATTGTCCAAACATTATTGGCACAAACCTTACTCTTCAATGAACTAAGTAAAATTGGTAGTGTATCTATCTTAACCATCTTATATATATATATATACAATTTTTTTCCCTTTCCCTTCTTTATTTTCCCTATTCCAGTCTCTCTTTCCTTTTGACCAGTTTCTTTTTGATTCACCGTGTCTATTGTACATTTTGGATCTTATTTACTCTTTCAGTTTCTCATACTAGAGAGACAATACGATGCTTACACATGTGCGTCCAGTTTATTTCACTTATGAGTATTTTCTCGAGTTGCATCCATTTACCTATAAAAGTCTCCAGTTTATCCTTCTTTATGGCTGAATAGTACTCCATTGTATAAAAATACCACATCTTTCTTATCCATTCCTCAGTTGATGGGCATTTGGGTTGTTTCCAAGATCTGGCTATTACAAATTGTGATGCTATAAACATGGGTGCACATATATCACTGTGGTACGATGTTTTTAATTCTTCTGGGAAGATGCCCAGAAGGGGAATAGCTGGGTCAAATGGGACCTCCAACCCTAGTTTTTTGAGGAATCTCCACACTGACTTCCACAGTGGCTGTACCAGTCGACACTCCCACCAACAGTGAAAAAGGGTTCCTTTTTCCCCACAGCCCCTCCAGCATTTGTTATTAGTTGATTTCTTTGTAGTAGCCATTCTTTCTGGAGTGAGATGGTATCTCAGTGTTGTTTTAATTTGCATCTCTCGAATGACTAGTGATGTTGCACATTTTTTTGTATATTTATTTGCCATTAGTATTTCTTCATCTGAGAAATGTGTATTCATCTCAGATGCCCATTTTTGGATTGGCTCTTTAAATTTGGGAGGTCTGATTTTTTTGAGTTCTTTATATGTTCTCGATAGTAATCCTTTGTCTGAGGAACAGCTGGCAAACATTTTTTCCCACGTTGTGGGTTGTCTTTTCACTCTGTTGGTGGTTTCTCTTGCTGTGCAAAAGCTTTTTAATAAGATGAAATCGCAGTTATTGATTCTTTGGGATAGTTCCCATGCGGTTGAGTTTTTATTCATAAAGTCTTTGCCAACACCAATGTCTTCAAGGGATTTCCCAATCCTACATTCCAGCAGATTTAATGTTTCTGTTTTAATATTTAGATCTCTGATCCATTTTGAATTTAGTTTAGTGCATGGTGAAAGATATGGGTCTAGTTTTAATCTTCGGCATGTGTAGAGCCAGTTTTTCCAGTACCATTTATTAAAGAGGATATCTTTCTTCCAGTGAATGTGTTTGGCACCTTTGTCAAAGATAAGGTGGCTTAGTATGTCTGGGGTTGTTTCAGCATCTTCTAATCTGTTCCATTGATCTTCACATCTGTTTTTTTGCCAGTACCACACTGTTTTTATCACAGTAGCTTTATAGTATAATTTCAAGTCAGGGATTGTCATGCCCCATGCCTTGCCTTTGTTACCCAGAATTGCCTTTGCTATTCTAGGTCTCTTCTGATTCCAAATGAATTTTAGGATTGTTTTCTCTTATTCTGTGAGATATGCTGTTGGAATTTTGATTGGAATTGCATTAAATCTGTATAACAATTTTGGAAGTATGGCTATTTTCACTATATTGGTTCTTCCTATCCAGGAGCAAGGGATATGTTTCCATTTTCTGATATCCTCTTCAATCTCCTTTTTCAGAGTACTGTAGTTTTCAGTGTAGAGGTCTTTCACATCCTTTGTGAGGTTGATTCCTAGGTATTTCATTTTTTTGGATGTTATTGTGAAAGGTATTGTTTCCCTAATTTCTCTTTCAGTAAGTTTGTTATTTGTGTACAGGAAGGCTATTGACTTTTGAGTATTGACTTTGTATCCAGCTACATTACTGAATTTGCTTATTAAATCTAGCAGTTTTTTTTTTTTTTGTGGGTACGGGGGGGTCGACCTCAGGACCTCGCGCGCCAACAGGCGCCCGTGCCGCTGAGCGATATCACCGGCCCCTTTTCCGTATGTGGGATTCGGGAGTCGAACTCGGGCCCTCGCGCTTGCAAGGCAGGCGCTTACACCACTGAGCCATCTCACCGGCCCAAATCTAGCAGTTTAGTGGAGTTTTTGGGGTCTTCTGTGTAGAGTATCATGTCATCTGCAAATAATGATAATTTAACTTCTTCCTTTCCAATCATTATTCCCTTTATTTCTTTCTCTTGTCTAATTGCTCTGGCTAAAGTTTCCAGAACTATGTTGAATAAGAGTGGGGACAGTGGACAACCTTGTCTTGTTCCTGATTTTAGAGGGAAGGCTTTCAGTTTTTGGCCATTTAGTATAATATTGGCTGTTGGTTTGTCATAGATAGCTTTTACCAGGTTGAGATAAAGACCCTCTATTCCAATTTTCTGTACGGTTTTTATCATGAAAAGGTGCTGGACTTTGTCAAAAGCTTTTT
The DNA here is from genome assembly GCA_028451465.1 of Erethizon dorsatum. Lineage (NCBI taxonomy): Eukaryota > Metazoa > Chordata > Mammalia > Rodentia > Erethizontidae > Erethizon > Erethizon dorsatum. Next base: position 42,513,420 of record CM051824.1, read on the forward strand.
CTGCATCTATTGAGATGATCATGTGATTTTTATCTTTGGTTCTGTTAATATGGTGTATTACATTTATTGATTTACGTATGTTGAACCATCCCTGCATCCCAGGGATGAATCCAACTTGGTCATGGTGTATAATCTTCTTGATGATTTGTTGGATTCTGTTTGCCAGTATCTTATTGAGGATTTTTGCATCTATGTTCATTAGGGAGATTGGCCTGTAGTTCTCTTTCTTAGTTGGGTCCTTGTCTGGTTTTGGTATCAGGGTAATGCTTGCTTCCAGGAATGAATTTGGGAGTATTGCTTCCCTTTCAATTTCATTAAAAAGTTTGAGAAGTAGTGGCATTAGGTCTTCTCTAAATTTCTTGTAGAATTCGGCAGTGAATCCATGAGGGCCTGGGCTTTTCTTTGTTGGGAGGTTTTTAATTACATCTTCAATTTCATTGGTTGATATTGGTTTATTTAGGATTTTTAAATCTTCTTGATTCAGCTTTGGTAATTCATACGAATCTAGGAATCTGTCCATTTCTTCTGCATTTTCCATCTTAGTAGAATATAGATTTTTAAAATAGGTATAGATGATCTTCTGGATTTCTGCAGGGTCCGTCGTGATATCACCCTTTTCATTTTCAATTGCATGGATTTGAGTCTTTTCTTTTCTTTTTTTAATAAGGTTGGATAAGGGTTTGTCAATCTTATTTATTCTTTCAAAGAACCAACTTTTTACTTCATTGATTCTTTGTATGGTTTTTTTAATCTCCAATACATTAATTTCTGCTCTGATCTTTATAATTTCCTCCCTTGTATGGGCTTTTGGCTTAACCTGCTCTTCTTTTTCTAGAAGGTTGAGGTTCGCCATTAAGTTGTTTATTTGCCCTTGCTCTATTTTCCTAATATAAGTATTTAATGCTATAAATTTCCCTCTTAGGACTGCTTTCATTGTATCCCATAAGTTCCGGTATGTTGTACTGTCATTATCATTCAGTTGTAGAAAGTGTCTAATTTCTTCTTTAATTTCATCTGTGACCCATTGGTTGTTCAGGAGGGTGCTGTTTAATTTCCATGTGTTTAGGGAGTTTTTGTGATTTCTTTTGCCATTGATTTCCAATTTCATTGCACTATGGTCTGATAATATGCATGGGATAATTTCAATTCCTTTACATTTACTTAAGCAGGTTTTATGAGCTAGTATGTGGTCTATTTTGGAGAACGTCCCATGTGCAGCTGAGAAGAATGTGTATTCTGATGTTGTGGGGTGGAACACTCTGTAGACATCTACTAAGTCCATTTGTTCAAAAGTTTGGTTCAGTTCTATTATTTCATTATTGATTTTCTGTCTGGTTGATCTGTCTTTTTGTGACAGTGGAGTATTGAGATCTCCCAATATAATTGTATTAGTGCTTATTTGATTTTTCATGTCCTTTAGTACTTTTATATAGTTGGGTGCATTGGTATTTGACGCATATATATTTATGATCGTTATCTCTTCCTCTTGGATTGTTCCCTTTACAAGGATGTAATGACCGTCTTTATCTCTCTGAATCATTCTTGGCTTGAAATTCACTTTGTCTGCAAAAAGAATAGCTACATCTGCTTTTTTCTGGGTTCCTGTTGCATGGAGTATTGTTTTCCATCCTTTGACTTTCAGTCTATGAATTTCTTTCTGAATTAAATGTGTTTCTTGTATACAGCATATTGTTGGATCTTGCTTCTTGATCCATTTTGCCAGTCTGTGCCTTTTGATTGGTGAATTGAGACCGTTAACATGGATGGTTAAAACTGATATGTATTGACTTATACTTGTCATGATATTTTCCTGTTGTTGGTTCCCACTCTTTGTTTTTCCCCTTTCCTGCTATTTAATTATCTGCCCTGCCTGGTGGATTCCTTCTGTTGGGGTTCCTATCTCTTTCTAGAATGTCCTTCAGAACATTTTGGAGTGCTGGTTTGGTGGTCATAAATTTTCTCAGATGTTCTTTGTCATGAAAGTATTTTATTTCTCCATCAATTTTGAAAGATAGTTTTGTGGGGTACATCAATCTGGGTTGAAAATTATTTTCCTTTAGAGCTTGAAATACGTCATTCCAAGCTCTTCTTGAATTGAGGGTTTGTGCTGAAAAGTCAGCTGTGATTCTGATGGACTTTCCTTTATAGGTGATTTGTCTCTTCTCCCTAACAGCTTTTAAGATTCTGCCCTTGTGTTGAATTTCTGGGATCTTGACTATGATATGTCTGGCTGAAGTTTTTTTTGATCATGTCTAGTTGGCGTTCTAAAAGCTTCATTTTTATTGGGGTCAAATTCTTTTTGTCTTCCAGGGAAGTTCTCCCTGATAATGTCTTTGAACGAGGTTTTAATATCATTGATGCTATCTCCTGCTTTTTCATTTATTCCAATTATTCTTAAGTTGTTTATCTTTGAGTCATCTAGCAGCTGCTGAATTGATTTTTCATGGTCTCTTGCTGTTTTTAAGAATTCTTTCTTTTCATGATCACTAATTGCAAGCCTGTCTTCTATATCTGAGATCCTGTCCTCACATTGGCTTAATCTGCTACAAATACTTCCAATGGAATTTTTGTTCTCTTGGATATCTGCTTGAATCTGCTCTATGGATTCCATTTCTTTCCTATGCTGAGCATTCATGGTTTCTATAGTTTTCTTAAGCTCATCTATTTTTTTTTGTCTGTATCAGCTATAGTGTCCTTAAGCATAGTCTTCATTGTGGACATTATATCTGCAGTTATCTGTGAAATTATTTCTGTTTTAATTTTTTCCAGAGCCTCATTCAGTTGCTTTGTTGTTACCCCTTCAGATATGCCAGGTGGGTGGCTTTCGGATTGTCCTACCTCATTGCCCCCTAGGTTTGCCTTTGGTGAATTGGATGTGTGGGGTTGCATCTTGTTTAAGTGTCATCTCATTTTTTCTTTCTTTAATTCCTGGGTTGATGTTTGTAAATTACCTATGATAGGTTACTTTATTGCTAGTGTTCAAGATCTTTAGAAGATGACTACTTCTCTGCAGTATCTTCCAAGTGGAGCTTGCTTTTGGGTTTTGAGCTTTCTGCCAGATCCTACCTCTTCAATTCGTTGGATGTGAGAAATTGCTACCTGTTTGGCCCAGTCCTTGATTCTTTGGTACTGTGCCACTGTATTTTCTGTGTCCCTTAGTCAATATCAGTCATGAAATATCAGGAAGGAAAGCTGTTTAGAACAATTATTTTACATTTGGCTATAATGGTAACTAAAGCATCAAACACAGCCTAGAAAATGACAGACTGAGCTAACCAGTTATTTACCACTTTTAGCCGTATAAAGTAGAGTTGTGGTTATATAACAATCTAAAACACACCAGAAAAATTATATGCAGTATGCAAGTCCTTAGTATGTCAATTTTTCCCCTCAGGAGTTTAAATTTAAAATGAGTTAAGGAGGAAATAGAGTGTTGTGAGAAGAGGAAGGAATTAGATGTAAGGTTAGAGGACCAAGAGGGATCCCACTAACATTGGGACACTGGTGTAGAGGACTGGTGGGAAAAAGAGAAGGAAGGGATATAAGGAAGAACAGATCACAACCACAATCACAAAGAGGTTAGAGGCGCTGTTTACACTCATATGAAAGCCAGAGAGAATAATGAAGGAAAGAGCAAATAGACAAACAGAAACAAAAACGAAGACAAAAACAACAAAGCAAACAGATAAAACAGAAATAAAACCCCCCAAAAGAAAAAAATAAAAAAATTGAAAATAAAATAAAAATAAATAAAAATAAAAACCCTTCACCAGAACAAAAAACTAATGAAAGAGAAAAAAAAATAAAAAATAAAGAGAATCAGTTCCAGGTGTTGACTCTGCTGTAGGCAGGCACCGTGTGATGACAGAGTCCTGTTCCGTGCAGGTCCCTCCCAGCGAGCCAGGAGCGGCCCTCTGGCGGGGCGGTGAGCAGAGCGTGGTCTTTCAGGCGGAGACCCGTCTCCTTCGCCTGCCGCTGTCAGCGCACTGCTTTCGCGCTGCTCTGATTTTTGCCGCACCCCCCACAATGGCGCCGGGCCAGTCGCTCTCTGGCGCGGGACAGGTGTGTCTGAGAGACCAGTCTCATTCACCCGCCGCCCTCAGCGCACTTTCGTGGGGCTGAGAGGCACCGCGCTGCCCTGTCCGGCGCACAAGTTCCCAGAGCTGTTTTCGAGCTGCTCTGATTTTTGCTGCACCCCCCACAATGGCGCCCGGCCAGTCGCTCTCTGGTGCGGGACAGCTGTGGCTGAGAGACACTCACCGCCGGCCAGCGCAGTTCTCCACCGCTCCCCCGCCTCGCCGCTGTCTCACAATCCTCCGTGGGGGCTCCCTGGGTGCCAGCTGTCACCATGTGTCCGCAGCTTTGAGCTTCTGTCGCGCTGTGATTCCTGGGATGGTAGAAGGTGCGCGCGCGGGGTCTGTTCCTTCTTTGTTGAAAAGTACCCTTCACTGGTGCCGGGGGTCCCAAGCTGCGCTTCAGAACTTTTCTGGGTCCCGGGGAGGCATCTCCCCCCCTCCTGCACTCTCCTGGTCACTATATTCCCGTGGTCCAATATCAATTTTTAGAGAGTTTCTCTGCGTGCTTCTTACTCATCCGCCATCTTTTTTTCCCTCCTAATTCAGGTCTTTTTTTTGTGCTGGGGATTAAGCACAGGGCCTCAAGCATGCTAAGCAAGGACTCTCCTACTGAGCCACATCCTCAGCCCATTTTATTTTATTTTTATTTTTATTTTTATTTTTTGGTACTGGGGATTGAGTCCAGGGCCTTCTCACTGAGCCATTTCCCCCAGAACTTTTTGTTTCTTTATTTTTCTTATTTTGAGTCAGGGTTTCACAAGTCACTAGGTTGACCAGGCAGGGTTCAAACTTGTGATCCTCCTGCCTCAGCCTCCCAAGTAGCTTGATTTACAAGTGTGAGCCACCAAGCCCTGCCTTAGGCTAACTTCTACATATGGTGTGATACTATTCCTTTGTATGTAGACATCCAGTTGTCCTAGCACCATTTGTTAATAAGACAATTCTTCCCCTACTGCATTTCTTGGAGCACTTGTCAAAAATCAATTATCCATAAATTAAGAATTTATTTATGGAGTCTCAATTTTATTCCATTGATCTGCTATGTCTTGCTTTTTGCTAATATTACACTGTTGAGTAATGTAGCTTTGTAATAAGTCTTAAAATCAAAAAGTATGAGTCTTTAAACTGTTTTTTCTCAAGATTGGGCATGTGTGAGGCACTGAGTTCAATCCTTAGCATTCTGGAAAAAAAAAAAGAGGCAGAGGCGGAAGAGGAAAGATTGTTTTCCACATGAGTTGTGGGACCAGTTTTAATTTCCATGTTTAAGAAAAGCAGCTGGGATTTATTTATGTTTGGTACTGGGTACTGCACCTAGGGTCTTACGCATGCTGGGCAAGTGCTCTACCACTCAGCTACATTCCCAACCCTTTTTAAATTTTAAGACTGGTCTCACTAGGCTGCCCAGGTTGGCCTTGAACTTGCCTTCCATCTGCTTCAGCCTCTCAAGTAGCTGGAATTACAGGCATGCATCATCACTCCCAGCTGCAGCCTGGATTTCGATAGAGATTGCACAGACACCGAAGATAAATTGTAAAGTATTGCCATCTTAACATTATCATCCTTTGATTGATAAACATAGGATATCTTTCCATTTGTTTTGGTGTTCTTTAATTTTTTTCAACAATATTTTATAGTCTTCAGAATATAAGATTGCACTTCTTTTGTTAAACTCATTTCTAAGTATTTTATTCCTTTTGAATAATACTTATTATTATACTTATTATTATTATTATTAATTATACTTATTATTTTTGGATTATTCATTGTTTTTTTTTAATTTTTAATTTTTATTTTTTTGCGGGTACTGAGGGTCAACTCAGGACCTCGTGCACCAGCAGGTGCCCCTGCTGCTGAGCGATATCGCTGTCCCTTTTTTCGTATGTGGGTACCAGGAGTCGAACTCAGGACCTCGCGCTTGCCAGGCAGGCACTTATGCCGCTGAGCTATCTCACCAGCCCCGGATTATTCATTGTTAGTCACAGAAATAAAATTTATTTTTGCATATGAATCTTGTATACTCTAAGCTTGCCTTTATTAGGTCTAAGACTTTTTGCAGATTCCTTTGGATTTTCTACATCTAAGCTTATTTCACTTGCAAATAAAGATAGTTTTACTTCTTTTCCAGTCTGGATGGCTCCTATTTCTTTTTCTTGCCTGACTAGAACATCAAGTACAATGTTGAATAGAGATGATGAAAACAGATATCCTTGTCTTGTTCCTATCTTAAGGGAAAATCTTTCAGTTTTCACTATTAAGTGTGATGTCATCTGTAAGTTTTTCATAGATGCTTCTTATTAGGTTGAGAAAATTCCTTTCTATTCCTTTTTTTTTTTTTCCTGTGGGTACCGGGGGCCAACTTCAGGATCTCGCGCACCAGCAGGCACCCATGCTGCTGAGGGATATCACCGGCCCTTTTTTCGTATGTGGATTCTGGGAGTCGAACTCAGGCCCTCGTGCTTGCCAGGCAGGCGCTTACGCCACTGAGCCATCTCACTGGCCCTCTATTCCTAATTTATTGCCCCATATTATTATCATGAAATGGTGTTGAATTTGTCAAAGAATTATTTTTGGAAGTAATCTGAATTATATTTTATTTTCATTTAGATATCATTTCAAGTTAGATTATGCCTTATAAAGTAAGTAGGGTTATTCACAGGGTTTAATTGGTGCAGTATTCACCAATTTTGAAATAGTACGTGTTGAGTCATCGGGTTGAGAATACTTAAAGAGCTAAATTAGTAGGGGAAAAGCCTCACTTCTAGAAGCACAATATAAAATTCAGAGGAACATCAGATAGTATCCTTTGCATCAGTGTAAAACTCATGCTTGTAAAGCACAGGATCAATGTTCAACTTCAGTTTAAATCACTGCAGCAGTTTAATTCTAGCTAGGATGTCTGAATCCTCACTACAAAACATTTTATCAGTTATGACTGGACTATTGCAGAGCAGATTCAGAACAGATTCCAAATGTATTTTTTTCTTCAGAAGTAAAACATAACATTTTGAACTTTAATTTATCCCCATAGAAGTATTCTATGCTGCTGGGCATGGTGCCTCATGCCTGTAGTCCACTTGGGAAACTGAGGAAGGAGGATCACCATGAGTTCGAGGCTGGCCTGGGCTACATAGTGAGTTCAAGACCAGCCTGAGCTACAGAGCAAGACCCGGTCTCAAAAAAAAAAAAAAAAAAAAAAAAAAAAAAAAGCATTCCATGCTAATTATTCCCAGCATAGTATGTTAGTGACTAACTTATTTTAAACTTGATAACTGCAATTATGCCAGTCACATAGCTAAATTTAAAAAACCTATTGGCCCACTAACATTTTCATCAGCTGGTCACATGCATGTTGTTCTAAATATGGCAGAAACATGTCAGTCTTTCATCTTAGATTTTGCTTTCTTTGGGCAATAAGAGGTATTGATGTAAGTTGTAGGGAAAGTTTGGAGGGGGAGGAATGTCAGGCAAAGTATCCTCATATATGACAAAATGGAATCACTCGACCTTCAGGTTTAGTTATATGCAAAGGTCACATCTCTCATTACTGTCATTGGGCATATTTTGATGCTGAGCATTTAGTATGGGGGATCCTAAATGTTGGCAATGACAAATATACCTAAATAGAATCCCAAATCAGAATTTAGCTAATTTCCAATTTTAGAAATTCCACAAGACTCTGGAGCAGGGACTATATTTAGTAACCTTAGTAAACCCTATACTTCTAGGGCAGATAAAACTCATGTTAAAAAAAATATAGATAATAGTTCAGTTATTTCTTTAAACATAAAATAAATTATATTATTGACTCATTAAGAATTTCTATTTTGGGCCGGTGAGATGGCTCAGCGGCATAAGCGCCTGCCTTGCAAGCGCGAGGGCCCGAGTTCGACTCCCGGATCCCACATACGAAAAAGGGGCTGGTGATATCGCTCAGCGGCACGGGTGCCTGTTGGCGCACGAGGTCCTGAGGTCGACCCCCCGGTACCCACCAAAAAAAAAAAAAAGAATTTCTATTTTGAAACTGAGCATAGCCTGCAGTCCCAGTTACTTAGGATGCTGAGGCAAAAGGAACACTTGGTCCTAAGAGTTGGAGGCCAGCCTGGGCAAATATAGCAAGATCTCATCTCTAAATTTTTGTTTGTTGGTTTTGAAACAGGGTTTCTCCATGTAGTCCAGGCTGGCCTTGAACTCACTATGTAGCCCAGTCTGGCCTCAAACTCGTGGAGATCCTCCTGCCTCAGGCTCTTGAGTGCTGGAATTACAGGTGTGTGCCACCATGCCTGGCTCTTACTGCTAAATTAAAAAAAAAATCAGACTCAGCCCAGCCATATCTTGGAACTGGGGTCTGGCTGAGTGGCATAACATAGGCTAAGCTTGCATTAGGCCTGAGATTCAATCCCCATCATCACAAAAAATAAAGTAAAATAATTGTCATTTTTAATAATCCCATAGCTAAAGAGAAAATGCACTATTCAATAATGTTTTTCCTTAGGCATTGACAGGCCTAATATGACAGGCCTGAACATATAGTACTCCCAGTCCCTAGGTTGTGCCACCTACCAGTGTTTGGTAAATTGCTATTACTAACTGAATTGTGTTGTTATGCTTTTGATTCAAAATTGGCCCCCAGCCAGGCATGGTGGTGCATGCCTGTAATCCTGGCACTCTGGAGGCTGAGGCAGGAGGATCACTGCAAGTTTGAGGCCAGCACTAGCTACATATGAGTTCAAAACCAGCCTGAACTTCATTGCAAAACCAAATCTAAAAAAAAAAAAATGGCCCCCAAAGACTCATGTTTGGAAGGTGACTGGATTATAGGGGTTTCTAGCTGACTTGCTGTAGGAGGTGAACTCTGGTTGGAGAGGCAGATCACCGTGGGAGTGACCTGGAAGGGTGTCTCTCTCTTCCTGGCTCCTCCCTCCACTCACTCTGCTTGCCAGCACCATGAGGTGAGCAGCTTTCCTCTGCCCAGGCCCTTCCACCCTGCTGCTGATAATGCAAGGACTGAAACTTCTAAAATTTATTTGGACAGCTAAAATAAACTTCTCCTCCTCTAAGTTGTGGGTATTGGGATTGAGCCCTAGAGACAAGGAAAGTGACTAAGACTCAAAACAAAACAAAATAAAAACAAAACTTTCTTGGGTTAGAAAAATATCCCTACTTACTAAAACTGGCCAGGTCTCCTTAAGGATAACCCCTGCATGATCATATTGTATTCTTTCTATGTATATTATAAATAATGTTTTATAAATTAAACAAGGATATTTAAAATAAAATTTCATTATACCATCTAAAATGGCTATATGAATAAACATATTTATCTGTAGCTTTTTTCTCAAACAGGCTATTTAAGATGATTTATTTATCACAACAACTAGAGTATCAGTTAAGATGCTTTGGAGGCAACCCACTCGGGACCCCTCCTGGCTCTCAGGAGCTGTTCCTATTCCCCAATAAACCTTTCCTACTCTTAACCTCCTTTGTCTTTTGGAGTTCATTCTTTGATTTCAGGGGACATGAACTCGGAACATCTGACACCTAGTGGGCTGGGAGTTATATTTCTCCTATATCATTTTGGAGGCCCCTGTGAGATCATTGAAGGAGGTAGTAGTTTGCTTTTGTTTCATGACACCCCTAAATATTTTGGCTGGACTCTAGATTGTGACTTGTTTAAGTAATCAAAAATGAAAGATGGGCATATATGTGTGTATGTATACATACATATGAGATCTGTGTAATATATATGACTTTAACATATAAATATAACTTTAACATACACATACACACATTAAAGTCAAAATAAGCCTGAATTTGCTCTGGATATATCATTTTGACTTTTAACTTCTCAGCTTTTTCAAGCATCAAGAGCAGAGAAATTAGAGCTGAAAGTGGTCACTGATGTGTTACTATAGCAATGGTTCTTGGATCTATCTTGTGTCTTTGCATAGCTTATTCTTGCCTCTCGCTCAGATCCAGGCTCTTCTGCCATCTCCTCTGCATCCCTTCCTATCCCCTAGACGGCTTTGTATTTACCCATGGTATCGATCAAATGTCTATGTCGTGCAAGCATCTGTTTGCTTGTTGTCACAAAAATGTAATCTCTGTCGCAGTGAAGATGTCATTTTGTTCACTGCATTCTCTCAAATGCCTATAATGTCTTGCCCATTACACATGCTCAATAAATAACTGTGGAGTTAGTGAGTAAGTAAAAAAAAAATTGTCATCATTATTTGCTAGTTGCTTATGCCCTGTTTTGGTTGCTTGCACCACGTGAAAAGTTAAAAAAGCATGGAGGATTGTGATATTGGTTTCTGTGGTGGAACATTTTTATTTTTACAATCAGGGCTTTATATTCTTTACTTGACTTGTTTGGCTGTTATGAGAAGGGTCTATTACAGACAGCTTAGAATGGTTTTTGGCTGACAGCTTGCATGGATGTGTCTGACATTTCAGGATTCAGCCAGAGGCTACAGGACAGATTTTGAAAGTTTACCTCTGTCAGAAATGGTAGTTATTAGTGTATCAGGAAATGGTAATATGCTTCTCTCTGAGATCCTAAAATTCTTGTTTTCCCTCTTAATTAGAAGCTCCTGAGCTCCTAGAAAATGAGTGCTCATCTATAAGGGCACCAAAGATAGGCATTCCTTGATAGCCTACATAACCCCCATCCCTGGGTTAGAAGGGAATCAGAATTTGCGCTTATCCGGGAAGGCACACATGAGGGCTTTGCCTGACCTGGGCCCTGGGCAGAGGTTTCTCATGTGACTGGCAGGAGGGACCCTCATTCCGATTCTTTGATTATTGTTTTAATTTTCTGCTTGGCAATGCAGTTGGAGTCCATCATAGCTTTTGTATTTGGAGGCATGTTTTACTAAGGACTAGAGACACACCCTGGGAAAGTTTTTGGTTTTGATTGTCTTTCTGCCCTTGAGAATGATTAGGATTTATCTCTCAGCCAGGCATGATGGTGCATGCCTATAACCCCAGCACTTAGGAGGCTGAGGCAGGAGGATCACCGTGAGTTCGAGGCCAGCCTGACCTACATAGTGAGTTCAAGACCAGCCTAAACTACACTAATTGCCCCTGAACTGACAATTATCTGTTGTTTTGCTAGCCTTCACTTTCCCTAGTGGATTTGCTAGTGGAAAACAGTATGGGACATCTTGTTTAGGAAAAAATGAATCACTTTCAAATATAAATTCAAAGTTGAGATTTTTTTTTTTTAATTAAGTATATTTACTGCAGACTTTCCCCTTAAAGATGAACAATTTGCTAAGCTGAGTTCTAGGAATACCTGAAACCCACTTTTTTCCCCTAACAGATAACAATTCATGTTAAGTAGGCTTTCTTTCTAAATATATTCTCCTACTCTCATCTTTCAAATTATCTACTAAATTTAACCACAAAAGCTTAAATTACATTTTTTCCCATAAATGGTGTTAAGCAAGGTATTTTAAAGAGGGATGTGCACAGCGCAAGATAGAAATACATCTTGGTTTTATTCTCTGACATTGGAGAGCTTCTTATTTCAGCTTCTTATACTGTGAGTTTTATATAATGACAATGTTTCACAATATTATTGTAATAGAAACTAAAATATGAAGATCTAGAAAATATAAAAATTACCATGCTGACTGGTATTGCTGTTCATGATGTTGCTCTATTTCTGGGAACACAGACATCATTTGCCCTGGGCTTGACTTCTAGAAGCTCATCCTTTAGGGCCTGAAGTAAGTTAGCAATACGTACATTTGTGTAATGCTCCATTGCTTTTAAATCATTTTCGTAAATGTTATTTATTTGATGATGAATGTATTACCATCCGAAGAGATCACAGCTCTGAGATGCCATGTGGTTTGCCCAAGTTCACACAACTGGTAGTAAAACTAGGATTTAAAACTCAGATTCAAATCCTATCTTTTGATTACAGGTCCAGCTTTTTCCTTTTACTGTGGTGGAACTAGTCTGATGTTTAAAGAAGCTTATAACCCCACTTCTTACCCTAATGTATAACATAGGAGTCAAAAGGAGAAATCTACTGAAGAGTGTTTGGCCCACTTTTCTGGACTGAGGAGAGATCCTGGGAGGTTCCTTTAGTCACTTAAATTTTAAATTCTTTTAACTACTTCTTTAACTCTTCATCCTACTTTTTCATTTATTTGTCTATGCTTTTATCCCCATTAAGTGAGTGGTCTTCAATTGCAAAATATTGCAGTATGACATCACGGGTTGATACTAGTTGAGAGAACACAGACTAAAGGGAGGAATGAATGAGGGTTCTGATGGTTTGGGGCACTGTGGTTTGGTATAGGCCTAGTAACACATATCTGCTTTCAAATGGTTTCTCAATGTGGACCTCAATTCCTTTATGTGTAAAATAGGATCAGTAATGCCAGTTTCACTGTGATTACAGTGAAAGTTAAATAAATATATGGTGTATGGGTACTGGATGGGTAATTGTGTATGAGTAATATACAGCTTGTATATAAACAATGTATTAGTGATCAGCAGTGATTGGTACAAAATAAATACAGAATAAATGAAAAATTTAATGCTTTGGTTGGTGAAAGTCATTAATAATCATGTTGGGAAGAGGTACTAAATATGGTTGACTCATATTGAGGAGGCTGAACACTAGTAAGCAGCAAATATCAGCTTTACATTTTCCTGATACTAGGTCCTGGTGTAAGTGCTGATGAAAATGCACTTTAGGGCAATAATTCATTCAATGGAGGACATTTAAACAATGTCCTTAAACAAAAAACAAAATTTATAGTTTTCTTATGAATGAAAATGCTGCATACCACTTTCCAGCTATGGCCTGTGAGATGTTTTATTCACCAGTTATGTGTAAGGAGCAAAACCCATGCACGACAGATGGCAGCCCAATTCCAGCTTCTCTAAAACGGCTTCCCTCCTACTCACACCGGTCCAAGGAAGTGTTGAATTGAACACTTCAGATGAATTCTGCGCACTGAACACTGCTTCACAGTGTGACTCAGAGACCAACTGGGTTTTTCTTCATCGGTGACAGCCAACCACTGAAAGAAACATGGTCTGAATTCAGAGTCTGGATCTGATGAAAATTTATGTGCAAGTTGTCATCCAATTTCAACAAATTTATGTACGTATATAAAAGTATAGAAGAATGGAAAAATCACCTTGATCAGCCATTAAGTCCTTTGTGGCAATCAAGGATTTCAACAAGTAACTGGGCTTCACATAGTCAACAGCCAGTCCAGGAGGTGAGGACTAAGCTTGATGACTAACCTTGATGTCTCACTTTTCTTTAACCTCCCCCACATTTGGTAATCGCTGTTTCACTTTTTAAATAACCCTTACATCCATGAACTTCTCTCTGTCTCCACTGCAACTCCTGGTCTATCACCTGGTCTCCCTACATTTAATCTCCTTCCTCCATGTAGTCAGAGAGATCTCTCCAAAACACACACTTGGTCCCATCTCTGCCACCACTGTATTCCTGCTGCTTAAACGCCTTCAGTGGGTGTCTTTTATTCTTATAATTAAAGTCAAAACACACAGCATCATCTATAAAAGGCATATAGTGTTCTTAGTTACCACAGTGTACTTAGTTATTAGAGTTCTTAGTAACCAAAACAGAAATTGACTCTGGGTGATTTAAAAAGTGAAAGAAATATATTAAAAAGATTTTCCACTAAGAAGAAATTGATTCCAATTCATTCAGACAAGAAAAAAAATCTATAAATTCAACATGGTGGCACGCACATGTAATCCAGCACGGAGGCTGAGGCAGAAGGATCACAACTTGGAGCCCAGCCTATGCAGCTTAGTGAGACCCTGTCTCAAAAAAGGACTAAGGATATGGCTTAGTGAAAAGGCTGAAGCCAAGCTGAGGAAATAGATGTCACAGTCTGCACTGGCAACACCCTTGAAACCACAGCTGGAGCCACTGCCTCACCTGCCGAGATCAGAAGAGAATTTCTTACTGTTGCACTTCCGATTCCCTATCCAAAGATTGGGTGGGTGCACCTGACTGGCTAAGGGTAGGTCACTAGGGTGTTGAGCTGCTGTAAGACACCAGTTGTCCTCCCACCAACACCAATAAAGTAGGGAGTTTCCCAAACAAGAGGTGCTTAAAATGCTGAGGCCCTCAAACAAAAAAGAAGAGAGACAAAAGGGGGAGGAGAAAGGGAAGATGGAGGGGGAAGGAAGGAAGGAAGGAAGAATGGAAGGAAGGAAGGAAGGAAGGAAGAAAGGAAGGAAGGAAGGAAGGAGAAATCATACACTATTTATACTATATGATTTGGACCTTTGCCCCAATCCATCCCTGACCCCAGCATTTATATCATCCCCTCCCTCTCTACATTCCAACTGCACTGTCCTTCCTTCAAACACCTACCCCATAGAGCTCTTCCCTCTGACTCCAGAGCTCCTGTCCACCCAAAGCCCCACCCTCCTCTTGTCTACACAGTGTCAGTGTACTGCCAGGAAAAGGATGGCGTGTCCAGGGGACTCCAAAAAGGGGATCATTTTCTAGGTGTGGGCACTGTTAAGGAAACCAGTCAGCTGTGGTGAAGCACCATGAGCTAGCAACACAGGAAGCTCTCGTCACCCTCACCTAAAGGAGCAAGGAGATTGTTCCTGGATCAGAGAAAATAGCTGAAAGCTTTAGCAAAGAACTCGGTCTATGTCCTGGCAGGGAGAGGGCAAGAGTATTCCGATCACACTTCATTCCTACCCTCCATCTCCTGCAGATGCCTCTCACTGGCAAACCCAGTCTATGACCAGGAGACAGAGCAGAGTTGAGAAAGACCAGGGTAGGTATGGAAGGTGCATTGGAAATGAATCCAGTGTTGCCAGTGTCCTTTGTTTTAAGTCTATTTCCTTAACAGTACTGAATTCTTTCAGTAATTTTATAATCATAAATGTTACCCAGGCTGGCCTCGAACTTACAATCCAGCTTTAGCTTCCTGAGTAGCTGGGATTACAAGCGTGTGACACCATACCCAGCTCTAAAATTATTTTCTATTAGTAGATTGTAAATTCTTTGAGGCCAAGGACTGCATCTGTCTTTTTAAAAAAGTTTATTAGTACATTTTTGCAGTAAATAATGATTACATTTGTCATGGGAAGCTTGTACATGTACGTGTACATGTACTATACATAACACAGTTTAATCTTTTCACTTCCTTTTTCTCTCCTCTTCCTCCCCCCACTTCTTTTTTATTTTTGTTTTTGTTTTGCTTTTTTTGTTTTTTTGAGACAGGGTCTCACCATGTAGTTCAGGCTGGCCTTGAACTCACTATGTAGCCCAGGCTGGCCTTGAACTCGTAGCGATCCTCCTGCCACAGCCTCCCGAGTGCTGGGATTATAGGCATGCACAACCATGCCAGGCTCCCCACTCCTTCTTTCTCTTAGTATTTGCATCTGTCTTTTCTTACCATTTTTCCCCTATGAATCAGCATAATAACGGGTATAGAGAAAGGCCTCAATCAAAATTTCTTTTTTTTTTTTTTTTTTGTGGGTACCGGGGGTTCGACCTCAGGACCTCGCACGCCAGCAGGCACCCATGCCGCTGAGCGATATCACTGGCCCCTTTTTCTTATGTGGGTTCCGGGAGTCGAACTCGGGCCCTCGCGCTTGCCAGGCAGGCGCTTAAGCCGCTGAGCCATCTCACCGGCCCCAAAATTTCTTGAATTAATGAAGATTTAGGGGCTGGTGAGATGGCTCCGCAGCGTTCGCACCTGCCTGGCAAGCGTGAGGGCCTGAGTTCGACTCCGGGATCCCACATATGAAAAAAGGGCTGGTGATATTGCTCAGCAGCGTGGGCGCCTGCTGGCGTGTGAGGTCCTGAGGTCGACCCCCGCTACCCACAAAAAAAAAAAAAAAAAAAGATTTGTGTGATATGGGAGACTACGCTTCAAATAGGTTTTTTTGTTTTTGTTTTTTTGGCACTGGGGATTGAACTCATGCTAGATAAGCTCTCTACCACGGAGCCACAGCCCACCCAGCTCCTAAATAGTTTAATTTCACCAGGTGCGGTGGCACGCACTGTACTCCCAACTACTCAGGAGGCCAAGACGGCCAGGCAGACAACATAGTGTGACTCTGTCTTTAAAAAATTTATGATTTTGGCATAATTTGTGATTTATAATGACGGTTGTACCATTTGGAAAAGTTTTAAAAGATAGTATAATTTTGGGGCTTTTGATAGCTAGAATAAGGAAAAAGTGTTTTCCTGTTTCTTTGACAGCCAGGTTATTTCTCAGTTTTCTTTTTGTCCACCCATCAAAATGGGCTTCAGCTGGGTGTGGTGGCCCATGTGTGTAATCCCAGCTACATTAGAGGCTGAGACAGGAGAATCCCAAGTTTGAGGCCAGTCTAGGCAACTCAGTGAGACCCTGTTTCAAAAGAAAATAAAAAGGGTTGGGGTGTAGCTTGCTGGTAGTAGGCCCCTGGGTTCAATTCCCGTACTGCAAAAGCAAATAATAAAATAAAATGTCATTCAATTGCAAGGCCTCTGAGAACCTGCTTAGATTGAACTAAACCCTTTCCCCTTGTTCTTTCTGTCCTGTAGTGCTGGGGATCGAACCCAGAGACTTCACACTGAACTATATTCCCAGCCCTTTTTTATTTTGAGACAGGATCTTAGTAAGTTGCTAAATCCAAAGCTTCTCTTGCCCAGTTCACTTATTGAGAACTCATTCCACAGTATACAGGTAAAAAGCTAACTTAGGCTTCATGATAACCAGAAATTCTAAACCACAACATACAATAAACATTTCAATCTAAACTTCCTTGCCTTTGTGCTGTTAAAATATGCCTTGAAACAGATATAATGCCATATGGTGAATGACATATGGGACATGACAGTTTCTATTCATATAGAAAATATGCTAATGATATCCTGTACAGGAAGTAAAAGTAGAATCAGATTTACTTTTTCTTGTGTAAGTTATCTGGTATCAGCATCTAAAAATATTGATTTCCAGTGTCACAGTGGGAATAAAATGGAAGCCCAACAGAAATGGCTGATGTTTTAGGCCAGATACAAAGAATTCACCCAACAAAGATGGTCTAATCCATGATCAGGTCAGAGTCAAGGTAATTTAGGGTAATAGGAGACATTTAGAGACACCACTGAGCAATACAAGTGAGATCTTCAAACCCAAGCTCCGCCCTGGTCCATTGAGCTCAGCCTACCCATGGGAAGCACGTTCAGCATCCCCAGAGGTTTCTCCCACTAGCCATGTAGACTACGCTTACATTTACTAGCCAGGGCTTTATCAGGCCAATGCTCCATTTTTGTAACATATTTTGCAATATCTCCTTTACTATCCTGAAATGGAACTCATAAGTAATGTAACTTACACAAAACATTTTTAAACCAATATAACAATTTAAATATATAAATAAAAATAAGTAAAATACACTTACAATAAATATATATCACAAGCTGGGTGTGGTGGTGCATACTCATAATCCCAGGACTTGGGAAGCCGAGGAAGGAGAATCACTGCAATTTTGAGGCCAGCCTGGGCTACCCAGTGAGTTCAAGGCCAGCCTAAACTACATAATGAGACCCTGTCTCAAAAAAATAAATAAATAAATAAAAAATAATTGTTTTTGAATGTAGTTTCAGGCACCTAGAAGCTTACATGCAGATAGAATCACTATGAATGCAGCAACCACAAATGCACAACATATCGTGTTGTGATGGATCCTCAAACAGCACGAGCAGTATTGCTATCCAAGACATGAGATTTCAGAAGAGTTAACACTTGTAAAGTTCCCCAGTAAACAATGTACAACCTCCCCTTCACTTACACAATAATTACATTACTAGAAAATTTGTAATCTTAAAAATATATGAAAATATCTAATGCTTTATTTAAAAATAGAGCTAGGTTTAGGCAGAAATAATAACAAGTTTTATACCCACGTGAAAGTCCTACGAGGCATTCAAATGTCTTATTCAAGCTAAATGTAGTGGCATACACCTAATCCCAGCCACTTGGGAGGCAGAAACCCCCAAGTTCAAGACCAACCTGGGCCATTTAGCAAGACCCTGTTTCAAAATAAAATTTAAACTGGGTATGGTGGCACAGGCCTGTAATCCCAGCACTCAGGAGGTTGAGGCAAGAGGATTACCGAGAGTTGGAGGCTAGCCTGGGCTACATAGTGAGTTCAAGGCCACCCTGTTCTACAAAGAAAGATCCTATCTCAAACACACACACACACACACACACACACACACACACACAAATTTTAATGTTCTGGAATTATAGCTCAGTGCTTGAATGTTTGCCTGGCAGGCTTAAGGCCCTGAGTTCAATCCCCATTACAGATAACAACAACTAAAGTCTTAATCCACAGAACAATTTTTTGATGTTTTTGATGTAATAGTTTGTCATGCACAAACTAGCATGAACAAAATACAAAACATCTAGCATCTCTGGCCCCTTTTCATTAAGTGCCAGTAGTGTACGCCAATCATCTTAACAAACCAAAATGGGTCTTCAAGTTTCCAAAATGCCACAGGGTATATAATGTCTCTTCTGTTGAGAATTGCTGGGCTGGAGGATTCAGTCATCAGTTTTCTGACTATGATGGTATCATGACATTGACATTCTAAACCTTCTTTTGATTGGTACCATTCTTTGTGGCAGCCCCAGAAACAAAATCCTTCTAACTTAAAAAAAAAAGTTTGTGGGAAGGATACTGGAGCAGCTCGCCCTACCAAAGGAATAGCTGAACAAGCAATCCTCGGGGTATCATTTAGGATTAAGTTCCAGCAAACAGAATAGAAAACCCAAAAGAACAGTGGCTTAAACAAGATAGAATTTTAATTCTCTTTCTCGCACTCACTGAGCCTGGGATGAGCAGGACAGAGCCGATACAGTTGGTATAGCTCAGTCCAACGAGGAAAGTCTCTGAGACAGCTGTGTTCTTCATCTAGTCATGGATTCCATTGCTGCCTTAGACCTGAGGACAGGAGCCACATCCTGAAGAAGGTGAAGCTGGAAGCGGAAGGAGC
Source organism: Erethizon dorsatum (assembly GCA_028451465.1). Taxonomy (NCBI): domain Eukaryota; kingdom Metazoa; phylum Chordata; class Mammalia; order Rodentia; family Erethizontidae; genus Erethizon; species Erethizon dorsatum. Next base: position 42,532,515 of record CM051824.1, read on the forward strand.
CTGCTCTCAGTGACAGCATGGTTGTGCACATTCAGTGCTTCCGGCATGAGGAGCTGAGGACTTTGTCCTGCTGTCTTCAGTGTGGGAGGCTGAATAATGGCTCCCCAAAATACTTATGTCCTAATCCCGGGAACCTGTAAACACTTTACCTCACATGGTAAAATGGACTTTGAAGACATGATTAAAGTAATGCTCTGGAGATGGGGGGGATTATCTGAGATGATCCAGGCAGGCCTAAAGTAATTTTAATAAGCATCCTCAGAAAGGCAGGAGATTAGAGAGAGAGACAAATGTATTCAAGAAAGTAAGAGGCTGGAGAGAAGCAAAGGAAGGCAGTGTGTTAGTCTGGTTTCCATCACTGCAACAAAAATGCTTGAATCAATTTACAGGAAGAAGATTTATTTCAGCTCATAGTTTCAGATACTTCAATCCATGGTCGCTCAGTCCTGTTGCCTTATGCATTATGGTGGGGAGCACATGGCAGAGGAAACTGCTCGCCTTGTGGGGCCAGGAATGGTGTAGTAGAGACTGGGGTCCCAATACCCCTCCCAGGGCACACCCCCAGTGACCTAACTTCCTTCACTAGGTGCCACCTCCTAAAGGTTCCACCACCTCTGGAGAACGTCATTAGTCTTCAACACAAGTCTTTCAGGGACATTTAAGATCCAAACCAAAACAGGCAGAAGTGGAAAAAGCAAAGAGACAAATTCCTCCCTGAAGCCTCCTGAAGGAACTGAACTAGATTTTACACTTCCGTCATCTAGAACTATAAGAAAATTAATGTGTGCGGTTTTAAGCCACATTCGTGGTAATTCGTTACCACGACAGTAGGACACAGGTGTACTTGGTAACTATTTTCTGAGCCGATTCTACAACTTTCTCGCAACTTCTGTGAACTACCTGATGTGTTCCCAGTAAATCTCTTTCCTGATGAAACTAATCAGAGTTGATTTCCATTATGTCCAACAGAGGACCCAGGCTGACAATTACAGACTTTTCCTCTGAGGTTCACTGATAAGAAACCCAGCACCATCAGCACATTGGTCAGCCTTTGCCTCTGCTCAGCAGTCACACTCGGTTTTCCAGGTTAGATCACCTGCCTGCTCTGTGGTCCGAGGGCTGAGGGCTCGTGATTGGCAGCCGCACCAGAACCACACGGATTGGGGGAAAGTGCAGTTTGCCCAAAGGAGTGAGGTAAGTGTTTTACCAGAGGAAGGAGGAAAATAATAGTGGCCAGGCAACAACAACACACTGTAATTAACTTAATATTTCTGAGGCATAGAAGGCATCTTTTTGTCCATGAGTCAGATTGCAAAAAAAAAAGAATAAATTAAATGTAAATTAAATATAAATGTAAATTAAATGTGTTTTTCTCTTCTTTTTTTTCTTTCTGAAATTTTACACACAGAAAAATGGTTTCTACCCCAAGGGTACACATAGGAAATGAACATCAGCAGACCAAAAAAACCACAAAGCTTTGAAAAGTACAAAACAGATGGAAGTATTATAACTGACTTTGCTAAACAAAAAAAGCTAAGACTTGGGCATCCCAAGAGCTGGAGACCAAGAAGCAGCCAGCCTGCTTACCTTGCGAGCACTGAGGGGCTGGGACTGGGGAGCACCAGTGCTACTGTGTGTGAGAAGCGGCGCTTCCTGCCGCATCATTAAATGTAGGTGGACAGAGAATCTGATAAAATTCAGTAATGTAAATATAAAATATATTCAAACAAATTAATTAGTATGCCCGATGTACCTCTAGGGAAAATTAATACATCAAACTATTTAAAATATAAGCAGATAACCAAAAGTTATATTTGATTGTAGCTTCCAGTATCAATAGTTAATCCCAAAGGAAACAAAGACAATGCAAAGAATAGAACAAAACAACATCATGAAACAAACAAAAAGTCTCAATAAAAGGGTTAGAAGATAAAATGAAAGAAATTAAAAGCTAAAAACAATGGACAATAATAAAGGAAAATGAGGTATTCCAGAGTGAACAACATCTGAGCAGTGTGGTATCAAGAAAGAGAAAACTGGGCCGGTGAGATGGCTCAGCGGCTTAAGCGCCTGCCCTGCAAGCGCGAGGGCCCGAGTTCGACTCCCGGAACCCACATACGAAAAAGGGGCCGGTGATATCGCTCAGCGGCACGGGTGCCTGTTGGTGCGCGAGGTCCTGAGGTCGACCCCCCGGTACCCACAAAAAAAAAAAAAAGAAAGAGAAAACTGGAAGAAATTATCAAATAAATCAAACAAGAAATTGTTAATTTATTTACCACATTTATTATACCATATCTTTTTGGCATTTAATAACCAAATCAAAAGCCTCCCCTTTGCAGGGTGTGGTGATGTATGGCTGTAATCCTGAATACTCAGGAAGCTGAGGCAGGAGGACTGCAAGTTCAAAGCCACCCTGAACTATTTAGCAAGATTTTGTCTCAAAATTTTAAAAGTTTAAAAAGTGTATGTTTCATACACACACACACACACACACACACCACCACCACCACCACACCTTCATGTTGTGGGTGGATTCCTCACTTGCTCTGCTCAGCCTGGGTAGGGTTCACACTCAAACCCCACTAAAATCTTACCTTGTTTATGTCATCCAGGGCCTCTTCTGCTTTGACTCCTCATTTGAGTAATGTCCACATTTTACCCCACAAATTGCCAAATATTTGACATTCTATGAACAACACAATAGCATTGTATATATTTTTTAACAACAAATATGTCTCTGTGTATATATGTTACAGTAAAAAAGCTTATAAATTAGAACCCAATAATCTAGAGTAAACATGTGTAGTTTGTATCTAATAAAATAATGTTTTCGTTTGTGTTTGTGGTCCTAGGGAATGAATCCAAGGCCTTTGCACTGAGCTACATTCCCGGCCCTTTTTTGAGACAGGGTCTTAATTGCTAAATTGCTTGGGCTGGGCTCAGACTTGTGATCCTCCTGCCTCAACCTCCCCGAGTGCAGAGATTCCAGGTGTGCACCGCCATGAGCAGCTAAATATACTTTCTGGTAGATGGGAGTCTGTTAAATGCCTACATAACAGTAAATGACTCTCACAGAATTAAATTAATCAAACATAGTCTCAACATTCACTTCTTTTTTTTTTTTAAATGTTCTTTTCTTTATACAAACAAAAATGAATCCCAGGAAATCCCTAGGGTCAGGTTGCAAAGTTATCTTAATAAATTAATCAATCTAAGTCATTTTGGTGGCAAATGTCTGTAATCCCAGCATTTGGGATACTGAGACAGGAGGACTGCAAGTTTGAGGCCAGCCAGGATTAACAAGCCTGACCCTGTCTCAGAAAACAAGAACACAGAAGAAAGACACTGGTCACGGTGGTGCACGCCTAGAATCCCAGCACTTGGGAGGCCCGAGGCAGGAGGATCACCTCGAGTTCGAAGCCAGCCTGGGCTACACAGTGAGTTCAAGGCCAGGCCGGCCTGAAGTATAGTGAGATCCTGTCTCAAAAAAAAAAAAAAAAAAAAAAAAGAAGGAAAGAGATCAATTTAGATAGTCTACAGCTCAAGTCAAAATTCAAATCCCTTCTTGCCAACCCAAATACTTGGTTGAGAGGCATACTGAAAAGCTATGTTACCTGTATTACTTGGATAGTAGCTATAATTTTCATTTAATTTTGCAAGTGGGATTAACTTTTTAGCGTAAGGAAGGTTTTGGCAAATTATTTTTTTAAATTCTTAGTACAGGAATCCAGAGGTAATAGAAAATTGTAAAAGTACAGTTTACAGCTGGCAACTAACATGCCTTCAGGCACAAACATGCATTATGCTTACTATTTCCTAAATAAAAGTCTGAACCAAGATAAGCAGAAACATTTTATGGGAAAAATAAGAATTAACTTGACATCAGAACTATCCTAGGAAATTCAGAATGTGTCATCATTAAAAATATACACACTTATAAACAAGGAGGAATACCATTCAACCAAAGAATTCTGTTCATTTAACCCCCTAGATTTCAAGAACATGTTCTTAGCACAAGAAAAGAAATAAAGAAAAATAATCTAAATAGAAATATAAGTAGTACAAGAAATTATGCTTCTCATTAATTTTTATTTATTTTTTTGTGGTGCTGGGGATAGAACCCAGGACCTTGCCCATCCTAGGCAAGTGCTATACCATGGAGCTATGCCTCCAGCCCCCATACTTTTTTCAAATTCAATGATCATGTGCCATTACCAATGAATCTTATAAAATTTACATTGGTCTATTGGTACTGACAAACTTGTGCACAAAACATGATTTTTTGCTGGGTGTGGAACCCCATGCCTGTAATCCTAGCCACTCAGGAGGCTGAGTCAGGAGAATCAGAATCACAAGCTCCCAGGCCAGCCTGGGAAAATTACAGAGACCCTGTCTCAAAAATTAAAGAGTTGAGGGTGTACTTTAGTGATAGAGTACTTGTCCAGCATACCTAAGGCCCTGGGCTCAATCCCTTGTACCACAGAAGGAGGAGAAGAAGGGGAAGAGGAGGGGGAGGAGGGGAAGAAAGAGAAGGTAAGGAGGAAAGAGAAGAAGGAAATTTTTTCTTTTCATTTTCTTTGTAAGTACATGTTTGTAGCACACAATCTTTACATTCCTTGTGGGATGTTGGTACAGAATACATCCTGATTCCTTTTTTCCCTTTCCTTTCCCTTCCTCTCCCCTCCATTCATCTCTTGATCTCTTTTCTCTTTGAGGAAGATCTATCTCCTTCCTTCCTATTATCCTTTATTTTTCTCTTTATTTATACTTTGAGGTTCTCATATAAGGGAAACCATGCAATATTTAAGCTTTGTGTCTGACTTATATGACCTAACATTATGGTCTTAAGTGAACCCACTTTCCCACAAATGACTCAAGTTTATCTCTCTTTATGGCAGAGTAGAACTACTTTGTGTGTAAATCCCACATTTTCTTTTCCATTCATCTGTTGATGAGTATAAGGCTACTTCCAAGATTTACCTAGTATAAATTGTGCTACTATAAGTATGGACAAGAGAGCCGGGATATAGCTCAGTGACACAAGCACCCGCCTGGCAAGTGCAAGGTCCTGAGTTCGATTTCCGGTTAAAACAACAACAACAACAACAACAACAAAACCCATGGACAAGAAGAAATTATTTGAATTGCATTCTTGTGATAGTTAACTGATTGTGTCAGTTTAAGTAGGAAATGCCCAACATAAATTGGATTAGCATAATTCTGAGTGTAGCTGAGATGATTTACTGCAGACAGAAGACCCACCCTAGGGAGGCTTGTCACCTGAATGGTATAAAGGGGAAACGAAGGTGGGAGGCTGTTTCTGTTTCTTCGGAGGAGCTCCAGTCTTCACCTTCAGTTTGGATGTCACCTCCTGGCCTCTAGCTCAGACTCTGGCCTCCTCTGGACTCACACGAGACACTACAGTGAGCTCCAGGGCTTCGACTGGATCCTTTGGATCCTCAGTGTGCAGACAGACATTTGTACTCTTCCACATCTGACTCTGTAGGCAGTCATTGTAAGCCAATCTTGTAAATTCTTATATATCTTGCGTTAAATCTGTTTCTCTAGTAAGCGCTGATTAATACAGTCCTTAATGATGGCCAGTGATGTCAGAAGCATTACTTATGTCACTAGGCTACAAGTGGTAATGTCTTGCTTGCAGCCTATAGGTCAATAAACAAGCTCAGGATGTCCAGCCTGGGTAGCAGCCTCTCATTCCACAAGTGGCTTGTCTGGTTCCATTTCTAATCCTTGTCAAGGCAGGGTCTTATGTTCAAGCTGATGGAAGAGACCAGCTCTTCTTCATGCTCGCTGAAGACCCTTCCCATCTGGACATCTCTCTTGAAGTCAGCTATATCAATCCAGAAAAAGCACGCATTTTGGAATAAGAGGTATTTTGCTTTAGATAATGTGCTTAAGTTATGTGCACTTCAGTTTCTATGCCTATAAGAGAAATAATATCTATGTTATGTCTGTGAGGTACCACTATATCTACATTATAGTGCTGTGTATTTATCACAATATTATTGTAGAATATATAATTAATTTCAGTTTGTGCTCACTCTCTCTCTCTGTCTGGCTGACTTCAGAATTAGACGCACAACTGGATAGGTAGGAGCTTTGTTCTCGCTGCCAGGTTAGACCTTGATGGAGTCAGATGCACCGGGGTTCCAAATTAACCACCCACTACGTCTAACTACATGAACTTAGAAAAGTCAGTTAACTTCTTTAGCCTCTATTTTTCGATTTATGAAACAAGAAAAAAAAAAAAACATTTTTCTTTCTGCTTCACAATAATTTTTGTTGGATGAAACTGGATGATCTATGTCAAAATGCTTTGTAAATAATAGAATGCAAAGGTAAGCTGTTTTTATTATTGTCAGGATTAATGTTATAGGTAATGGAATTCTTATGAACAATATTTAATTTTTGTATTCCTGACAGATAATTTAGAAAAAGGATAGGAACTACCTCGTTCAAGAAAAACTAGTTATCACATAGTCAGATCTTTTTTATACTGAAGAAAGAATAATTAAAATACAACTTTTAAATTAGTTTGCTAACATTAGAAATTTCTTGGACAAACCTCCATCTTTAGCTTCCTTTTTTTTTTTTCTTTTTTTTTTTTAATACTGGGGATTGAACCCAGGGGCCTTACGAATGCTTTTCAAGCACTCTACCACTGAACTACTTCTTGACCCTTTTAAGAGTTTTATTTTGAGACAAGGTCTAGCTGAATTGCCTGGGCTGTCTCCAACTTACAATTGTCCTGCCTCGGTCTCCTGAGTAGCTGGGATTACAGGTTTGTGCCACAAAGACCAGTTTGATTTTCTTATTTATACAGCAATTCCTATCTAATTTGATTACTAGGACAAATACAGAAACATTGATGTCAAAATTTTTTTAAAAGGAACGGCCTGTATTCAGATGAGTTTTTTATTTCTTTAGGTACGTGGTTGTGGACAATGATCTTTTGTTAGTGTCTAAACTACTTACAAAGATTTGGCAACAGCTCCCAGATTTAGGCACTGAAAATCTTTTTAAAAATGCAATATATGTGAATGTACTTAATGCTGCTGAACTGTACACTCAAAAACTGGTTGGGGGGGCCGGTGAGATGGCTCAGCGGCTTAAGCGCCTGCCCGGCAAGCACGAGGGCCCGAGTTCGACTCCCGGATCCCACATATGAAAAAGGGGCCGGTGATATCGCTCAGTGGCACGGGCGCCTACTGGCACGCGAGGTCCTGAGGTCGACCCCCCTGTACCCACAAAAAAAAAAAAAAAAAAACTGGTTGGGGGTTGGCGGTAGCTCAGCAATAAAGCACACACATAGCATGTGCAAAGCCCTCGATCAATCCCCAACACCAGAAAGAAGAAAAAATTGAAATAGTAAATGTTACGTTATGTAGATTTTACCACAATAAAAAATCTAAACAAGATATAAATTTATGGGAAACTGAGATGGGCCTGCAGCTTAATGATAGAGCACTTGCCTAGCATGAGTGAGGCCCTGAGTTTAATCCCCAGCACTGCCAAAAAATAACTCATAATGCATTTATCAGATTATTTCCAGGGACCTGAATGATAGAGTGAAACCCAAGGTTAAAATATTTTGGGGGCTTTTTTTTGTAATGCTGGGGATCAAACTCAGGGCCTCACACGTGATAGGGAAGCACTCTCCCACTGAGCTACATCACCAAAGTTAGAATGTTTCAAGAGACTTAGAAGATCAACTTGATCTTCACATGCGAAAACAGAACCAGCCTTGAACTCACTTTTTACATTGCAGGGGCAATTTTTCTATGTCCCCATTGAAGAGTTTTCTTCCAGAATGACGTTTTTTTGGTGGTGGTGGTGATACTAGAGATTGAACCCAGACCCTTCACCCTGAGCTACATCCCCAGTCCTTTTTATTTTGAGGCGCAGTTTTGCTAAATTGCCCAAGGTAACCTCAAACTTGGGATACTCCTGCCTCAGCCTCCCAAGCCACTGCGACAACAGTCATGTTGTCCCACTATGCCTAGCTGACTCAATTCTTTGAGAGTTTTTTTTTTTAATTATAGTATGGCAAGTATTTCCACCAAGAATAATCATAATATACTTCATATTTCATTAAAATCTTTTTTGAAAATCCATTTATGTTTTAAAATGTATTCTCAACTTCAAAAATTTTAGAAGAACAAGTACTGCCAAGACTACTTTTAATTATAGTAATAAACATGTAGCTAATAGGGACTGTTCTGTCAAAAATGAAGAAAATGCTTTTCCTTGGCCTTACCTCCACATTTCTTTCCTAACTTAGCCCAAACCATATTCTAATACAATAAAGTGGATTTATTCATGGCAAGATGATAATTAATATGTAGTCCTTGCAAAGTGAGTCTGATAATTTTTTTTTATTTGTATCTTCTTTGGTTGGGAATATTGCATTCAATAACTTTATGGCAAATAAAATTACTTGACTGGCCCACGCAGCAGAAGTATTTTTAATAGCAAGCTGCCCTTCTATGGGCATATTTTTACATTCTAAAATAACATCTCCATTATCTTGGTTACAATTCAACTCTTTTACATACATAAGAAATGTGCTGGGCATGAGTGTGTGATGATGATTCACAGGTTTGAAGTAACACCTGCTCTCCTTCGACTCTGGCATAAAATGTGTTGGTGAAGCCTGCAATTAGGAAAATTATCTTGGCCTGTCTTGCCACAGGATGATGACGTCAATCTACACATGGACATCAGAAATGTGTTTGCAGAAGTGAATCTAGAAAATAGCTCTACTGTAGTACTGCCTGATACCTTTGCAGTGTCATCTTTGTCATCGGTAACAACACTAATAATATCCATTAAAAACTACTGTATCCTTTCTTCTGGTCTAGTCTTACGGCTTCCTGTTTTATACATGACAGGTTTAATAAATTGTCCAAGATCATACAGCCAGCTAACGGTGGAACTTGGATTAGAACCTGGGTCTCAGACTTAGATGTTCCCTCTCTTAACCAGGACTGGCTGCATAATTTGAAGGGCCCAATTCGAGATAAATATATAGTGCATCTTGTTCAAAAATTATGAATAATGTCAGGGCTGGAGATGTAGCTCAGTGGTGGAATACTTACATAGTTCAATCCCCAGCACTGAAAAAAAGTTATTAATAATTAGAAGACAGCAACAGCCAAAGACAGTACCACCAGCGGGGGCGGGACCCTTCCAAACACAGTAGGACAGCGCAGGATGTGGGATGGAATGGACCCCGCTCTTAACCAGACTGCTTCCCTTCATCCTGTGCTCACCCCCCTGCCTCAGCCTAATTCAGCAAAGGTTTGCACCAAACCACAGCTCCACTGTAGGCGGTCCTGTGCAGACCCATGACAGGCACAGGTCAGCCTGGAGACAAACCTGTATGTCTCAGCCCGTCTTTTAACTTACTGAGGTGAACAATTTACTTTAATATTACGCTCAACAGCAGAATGTACCCCACAATCTTGTGTGAGTTTTGAATATAAAACCTGCTCGTTTGTTGGTTCCTAAGACTTCTGTTTTAATTTGTGTCTTAGAAAAAACGTCAGTGCTTTTCGGTGGAGTTTTAAGCCTATAGCATGGCACGTTGTACACTGCTCCTTCCTGCTGCGACTACATCTGCTTCATCTGATGATGGAAAGGGCTTCACAGCCTCCTAATTACAGGGTTCTGATTAATGAACCTTTTCTTTTTTAGATCTTCTTTTGAAGATCTTTCCAAACTTTTCACTTGGCACCTTCATTCACTGGAAGTCTGAAGCTTAGTAGAAGGAACATTCTTTTTTTTTTTTTTTTTTTTTTTTTTGGGTACCGGGGGGTCGACCTCAGGACCTCACGCGCCAGTAGGCGCCCGTGCCGCTGAGCGATATCACCGGCCCCTTTTTCGTATGTGGGTTCCGGGAGTCGAACTCGGGCTCTCGCGCTTGCCGGGCAGGCGCTTACGCCGCTGAGCCATCTCACTGGCCCAGAAGGCACATTCTTGTGTAAACCTTTCACCATCACACATATCCCAAGAACAAAGGGACTCTGTTTGGGGTGTGCATAGAGAGATTGCGGCAGGCAGCTCACATTTCTAGGGACAGGAATGGCCTCTGTGTGCAGCTGTGGTGGGGAAAGTTTTGAGAGGAAGGGCTCTGTCCTCTGCAGCGTTTTCTACCTAATTTGGTGTCCTGGCCCAGACTTTCTTTTCCCTTTTCTCTCTCTCTAGCTGGCTCTCCCTGTTTCTTGTCCTCACACATGTGTTTCCTGTGATTCCCTTTTCCATAAGAAACTTTGGTGGTTGCTATTTTTAGTTAGCTCCTATTAAGGAGTAAGGAGGAAGAATCAGAGCCAGAACCCAACTGAGATGCTTCACACTTTAGGATTTAAATGTAGACTGCTGGAAATGATGCCTCCCTGCCGCTTATGGATAAGGTTAGACGAAGTTATAGACGACCTGTAAATTTCCCATAGAGAAGATATCTAGATATGTGCAAATATCTGGAACAATAGTTCTCAATTTTGTCATACCCATTATCCCTTTTCTATAATAAAACATCCCCTTCACAGTCCTGAAGTGAACTTCATATCTAATATGATATACTTACACATGAAAAATATTTTAAATTAACACAATGCCTTAAGTGTAATATAAAGGAAAAAGAAAATTAGAATTAGAGTCTATGTTGAAATAATTATGAATTTTTTTATCCCACATTAAAGCCCTGAAGAGTATTTGAAAGTCAGGCAGGACAGCTTCTCTGTTCTATGGAACTGTTCCCACTCATATGTCAATCCTGGCCCCCAGCTGCCAAATGGCAGTTACCATGCGCCCTCTGTCATTATGATAACCAAAAATGTGCCCACAATTCTCAGACAACAGCCAAATAATGGTACTGCCCCCATCCCCCATGTGAACCGGTGATCTGAATAAGAGTGTCTGCATATTGGATTCTTTTTGCTTCTCCCTTGGTTAGGATTTCCAGGCAATAGAACAAGTTATTCTTGCCTTCCTCCTAGGCTGAGTTTTGGGGGTTGGCAAGCCTCAACCCAACAGCATGCATTTTCTATTTGTACACATCTATTTTTAGGCTGCTAGTTTTAAAATAGCACACACACAGATACACACAGCCCAAATTCACTAAGGTTGCTCACCACATGGAATGATGAGGCTTTGGTCAGGGAGTGGCCATGCTATGCATGGACTGATGGTTATGAGGGATGAGGTAGGCAAAACATTTATTTTGTGCTATATTTAAATTTTAGGGAGATGAAAATGATGGGTATGCTGATGTGGATAGGTTCCTAAGAAAAATTGGTTGGTCTTGCACTCTGTTTCTTGGATCTGTCTTACCTCTAATTTAGAATTACTAAAGGACGCTCTGTGTTGTGAATATTTTTCCCCTGGCCAGAGATGGGAACTAATATCTGCCTCTCTTTCTGGCAGCTGAATATGAAAATGAAGTAGAGATCCAAAGGGAATAAGAGTCCCCTAACCATCATACCTCTTGACACACACCTCTAGTTAGGATTTACCCAAATATCATTAACCAGACACTAATAAAGATACAGACTGACCAAAATAGAAAAAAAAATTTGTATGTTTGTGGGAACTTTGATGAGTCACCCTCCAGCATTTACCAGAGGTCAGTGTGTTTTGCTGCCAGAATCAGCTAATATTTGAATGGGAGAATTCTAAACACCCTAAGGGAAAACTTAAGCAGCAAAATCCCTCTACATTATGAGTTATGATATAACATTTGCCCCACTTACATTATTTTCATACAAGAATACCATTAACTGGGGCCGGTGAGATGGCTCAGCGGCGTAAGTTCCTGCCTGGCAAGCGCGAGGGCCCAAGTTCGACTCCCAGAACCCACATACGAAAAAAAAAGGCCGGTGATATCGCTCAGCGGCACGGGTGCCTGCTGGCGTGCGAGGTCCTGAGGTTGACCCCCGGTACCCACAAAAAAAAGAATATCGTTAACTAGCATAACACCAAGCTTATTTTCTGAGTAGCACAACTCTTACGTGAGCCATTGAGAATAAAGCAGCCAGGGCTTTGTGGTTTAGCTCAGTATTAGAGCACTTGCCCAGCATGCATAAAGCCCTTTGCTTGATTCCCAGCACTGCAAATAACAATGGTGACAATGATAATAATAATAATGTGCATTTAATCAATCAATGAGAGAATGCAAAACTGCGTTCCGAGTGGGAAAAAATTTATTCATTCATCTATGCATTCATTTAATCTCATATCCAGCTTAAATTCACTTATATTACATTGCATGTGTAATATAATATAGTGAGATGGTCACTTGATTAAATAATAACCTTTGTCAGAGACAACATTTTCTGTAGTCCAGGCTATACCTCAGTGTGACCGGGGAAGATCCAAACCATATTGAGAGGTTCCACTATAAATTCACAATCATTAACTCGGGTAGGAACCAGGTGTGATGGTGCATGCCTGCAATCCCAGCTCTGGAAGTCTGAGGCAGGAGGATCAGAAGTTTGAATCCAGCCTGGGCAACTTAGCAAGACCCTGTTTCAAAATAAATACATACAAAAAGTGTGGGGATATAGCTCATTGCAAAGACCCTACATTTAATCCTCAGTACCACAAAAAGAATAAATAAACAAGCCTATGCCTGGTGGGCCCTTAATGCTGCTGGCAGTCACACTATGTTTCCTGGTCTTTTTATTCTCCCAACTCTCCTAGGCGACTGTTTCTCCTCTGTCGTCAAATCTCAAATTTCTACTCATTGTTCATCATCATTCTTATGGCCTTCAATTAAATTGCTCTTATGAAGGCCACTTCAACTTTCCTGTTGATATATCCAATGGCCCAGTCTCAATCTTCATCTTACTCCATCAGTTTGCAGAATATGATCGCTTTATACTGAAGCAATGAACCAGTTTTCCACTAGGTTTATAGAAGCACCCTTGCCTTGTGTTCCTCATCCCTCTTTGGTTGCTCTTCCTCAGTCTTCTTGGTTAGGTCCTCTTCATCACTCGGATCTCCAAAAGTTGGAGTGTCCCAAGATCTAGTCGTTGGATCTCTTCTCTATTCCATCTTCAGTTGCTATTTGGTGATCTCATCTAGTTCAGTGGCTTTAACTGAACCTAGTATGTGCTGTGTCCAGCCTGCATTTCTCCCCTGAAGTCCAGAATCACATATCCACTGTTCCCTTAATATTTCCACTTGGATGAGTAACAAACATCCAACTTTAGCAAGTCCAAAACTGAACTCCTGACCTCCTCTTGCCACTGCAATGCACCGATGTTCCTTTTTTGTCTTCCCCCTTCCTCTTTTCTCCTCCTCTTCTTTTCTCTCTCTGTCTCTGTCTCAGTCTATCTTTCTCTCTGTCTGTCTATCTCTCTCTGCTTTTTTGGTTTTTTGGCTTATAACTGCCAATCAGAACACGATCTTCACAAGGGTAGGGGTGCTTCTTAGCTTTTTTTTCTTTTCACTCTCCTAGCACCTCAAAGAGTATCTAAATGCATAGAGCATTGAATAAACCAGGCGTGTGGCACATGCAGGTAATCCCAACACTCTGGCAGGCTGAGGCAGGAAGATTGCAAATTCAAGCCCAGCTTAGGAAATTTAGAAAACTACCAAGACCCTGTCTCAAGGGTGTGTGTGCACGCTCGTGTGTGTGTGTGTGTGTGTGTGTGCATGCTAGGGATATACCTCAGTGCAAAGGCCCTGGGTTTAATCCCCAGTACCTAAATAAATAAAGCACTCAGTAAACTCTTACTAAATGCCTACTGCATGTGAAACATCAGCTTTAAGTGCCAGTGAAACAGAGATGAATAAGTTATTTAACACTCTGTACTTCAAGCTCCTTGTCCATAAAATAAGGGTAATAATATACCTCATGGAACTATTCTGAGGATGAAATGACTGAATACTTACACCATGTTTGGAATAGCATCTGGCACTTAGTAAGTGCTGTTAAGTAAATATATATAAATACATACATATATGTGTGTGTGTGCACAAATGCGTGTGTATTTGTATAATTCCTCCCCTTGAAAAGGTCACATATAGTGGAAAATAAGGCATAACTGTAAGAAAGTACCAAGTGTGCAGTGGTAGCCAAGAAGATGGGAAGGGTCATCTTCCCCTTAGGGTGAAAGGAACCTTCACAAAACAACTGATATTGAACGGGAATCTTCGAGACTCCTTGGAGGCATTTGGTAGCCTAACAAGAAGGGCATTCCCAGCTGAGGACACAGAACAAATCTTTGAAACAGGAGGCTCTAAAGTAAGAATAAATCTGTCCTCCCACCTTCCAGGAAGTGATGATTTGAAGTTGTCTCAATAAATCCAGGTTGTTTTTCCAACTTTATGCTTTAATTTCCTTATTATGTAAGGAAAGGTGTTGGTAACGCTGCATATTAAATTGTAGTTATTTCACTGAGTGGGAAAGTTTGGGAGATTTTTACACCCTAGGGAAGTGTTTATCCCAATCCACTTGGTACATATGGTGAAAAGAACCTGCTGGATCTAAGTCACCTTAATATTCTTGAAAGAATTAAAGTTTCTAAACTTTATTGATCTTTCCAAACTTCTGGTATGATCATCAATACTCATTTAGCTTTAAAGTGTTAAATAAAATTGTATTTACTTAAAAAGCTCTCTGAGCCAGGCACGGTGGCATAGTCTATAGTTCTTCCTGCTCTCGATGCTGGTGGGGAGGACTGCTGGAGCCCACCAGCTGCAGACCAGCCTGGGAGACGCAGCGAGACCCCATCTCAGAAGCTCTCTGATGGCGATTTTACCATATGCTTTATTCACTTGTCTCAGTTAAATAAAAGCATGTTTTCTTTCTTGTCACACTGTTGGGAATATTAGCTAATAATGATTATTTTTATTTTATTTTATTTTTTTTGTGGGTACCGGGGGGGTCGACCTCAGGACCTCGCGTGCCAGCAGGCGCCCGTGCCGCTGAGCGATATCACCGGCCCCTTTTTCGTATGTGGGTTCCGGGAGTCAAACTCGGGCCCTCGCGCTTGCCAGGCAGGCGCTTACGCCACAGAGCCATCTCACCGGCCCCCTATTATTTTTAAAATAAAATAAGTACACCTGTAATCCCAGCACCCTGGGAGGCTGAAGGAAGAGAATGAAAAGTTCAAGTTCAGCCTGGGCAACTTAATGAGACCACGCCTCAAAATATAAACTGTTTCAGAAAGCACTGGGGATGTAGCTCAGTGTGAAGGCCCTGGGTTTAGTCCCTAATACCACAAAAAGGCATATATATATATATATATATATATATATATATATATATATAATTTCACACGTGTCTGTGTCCTGTTAAGTGACTGTCCAGTGGAGAGAGACCTCACAGGGCAGTGGACGAGTGTCATCTAGGTAGGAGGACAATAGGAGCAGGGCAAGATCTGAGATCACAGTTGGATCTCCAGCTTCTAGAAACTGAAAAAGGCAAGGAACCAGAGCTCCCCAGAAGCCTGCAGAAGGAAAGCAGCACTGTCAACAACTTGACTTTAGCCCAGTGAGATTCATTTTGGACTCTTGAACTCCAAAGAGATGTTAAGAGAGAAAAAAAATGCACGTTAAGCCACTAAGTTTGTGCTAATTTGTTATAGCAACAGTAGAAAATTATACAGAGCCTGAAGCACCTTTATTAGGATTATATTTCACTGTGAGTGGTAGAAATCTCCAAATAGCAATAGATTGAACACAGTATATCTTACTTGAACAAATTATGATCTTTTATAAACTAACTTCTAGATTACACAGTCCAGGACTGATGTGGCAGCTCTGCCATTCCCAGTCATCCAGGCCCCTTGATCTTGTTGCTTTCTTATTCTCAACGCATGGCTTCAACCTCATGGTTCCAGACAACTGTTTAATCTCCAGTGAACACAAACCCTCCGATTCAGCAGGAGGAATGGGTGAAGGAAAATATGCCTCTTCCTTAAGGACATTTACGGGAAGTTGGGCACCTTTTTGGCTTACCTCCCTTAGATAGCCACACCTATGGGGCTGAGAAGGGTAGTCCTTACTCTGGGTGTCTTTATATCCAGGAAAAAATAAAAGGTCCTATTCCTAAGGAAAAGAAAGAGAAGAAACGATAGGGGATACTGACAATACCTACTACGGCATCAATCTCCGTTGAGATTGCATTACCAAAAGAATCGAAGTCCTCAGAAATCCATTCACTCTCAACCCTACGTCCATGTCCATCAGAACCAGGAAAACACAGACTAAAGTTTAAGGCTTCCTTTCTCCTACTTCTAACGCACTGCCAGCTTTGCTTATGTACTCCCTTATCTGGGAAAGGGGCATTGACCAATCCTGTTTTGACTGACATCTTTAGATATATTAATACATCTTCAATCAGGTTCTTGACATTTTAGCTGGCCTGAAAACCACGCTATCTCTTTCAAGAAATTTTGTTTTTCTGCTCCAATCTTAGGTTTTATTCCCAGAAATAAGATTATTTCCTCATTTCTAAATCCTTGGAAAGTACCTCTCCATGATACCAAAAGGACATAACAAATAATGAAGAATTACAGGCTATTGTCAACAGATATATTTCATCCTCTTCTATGGTTACAAATTATGTCCAGTCATTCCAGTCCTACAATTGCCTGAAATTCATCACAAATAGGATCAAATGTGATGATGTAGGGCTGGGGATAACTCAGGGGCAGGACACTTGCCTAGTATGCACAGAGCCTTGGGTTTGATGTGTAGCACTGCAATGAAAGAAGAAAAGAAAGAAAGAAAGAAAGAAAGAAAGAAAGAAAGAAAGAAAGAAAGAAAGAAAGAAAGAAAGAAAGAAGAAAGAAAGAAAGAAAGAAAGAAAGAAAGAAAGAAAGAAAGAAAGAAAGAGAAAGGAAGAAAGAAAAGAAGGAAGGAAGGAAAGAAGAAAGAAACCCAGAAAAACTAAGCAATTTTCCCAAGGTTCTTAAGGGGATTCAAATATCTTAACCAGACTCTGGGCTCTAAACTACTGATTTAATTTGAGAAATATGGGTAATGGGGTAATGTTTCTGCTGCAAATATTTCCTTATTATCTTTCAAGATGTCTGAAATTTCATCATTCTTTCAGTCTTGACAGCAGATATTCCTGGAAAAACTAAAGCTAACTCTTTAGAGAATGCAGGGAGAAAATAAAACACATTGCATTCTTCCTATCTCTATTGCCAGCAGCTTATTTTAGGCCACTGTCATTTCTCTCCTCGATTACTGTGATTTTCATCCAGCCAGTCTCCACGATCCCAGGACAGCTTCTTCTAGTCTAAACTCTAAAAGTGGTTTGTAAAATGCTTGTACTCTGTGTCAATTAATTTAAGTTCAGAAATTGTAAAAGTGGGGCCGGTGAGATGGCTCAGTGGCTTAAGCGCCTGCCCGGCAAGCGCGAGAGCCCGAGTTCGACTCCTGGAACCCACATACGAAAAAGGGGCCGGTGATATCGCTCAGCGGCACGGGCGCCTCCTGGCGCGCGAGGTCCTGAGGTCGACTCCCCTGGTACCCACAAAAAAAAAAAAAAAGAAAATGTAAAAGTAAAAGAACTTTATTTGGTGTCTTAGGAACTGTAATTTGGGTTTCAGATTCAGATAACCCTGAATGAGAGTTCTGAAAGAGATAGGGAAAGCAGGCACTTATATAGGCAAGCAGTGTTGGTTACTGCAAGACAGTAAAAATTCCTTTTTATTTTTTTTTATTTTTTTTTTTTTTGTGGGTACCGGGGGGTCGACCTCAGGACCTCGCACGCCAACAGGCGCCCATGCCGCTGAGCGATATCACCGGCCCCTTTTTCGTATGTGGGATCCGGGAGTCGAACTCGGGCCCTCGCGCTTGCAAGGCAGGCGCTTACGCCACTGAGCCATCTCACCGGCCCCTAAAAATTCCTTTTTAAAAAGTGTATTTATCCCGGCATGGTGGTGTACACCTGTAATCCCAGCACTCAGGAGGCTGTGTGTTCAAGGCCAGCCTGGGCTACATAGCAAGACCCTGTCTCAAAAAAAATTTTTTTAAAGTATTTATTTGGTCCTGGAGATTAAACCCAGTGCCTTACCTTGTGTGTGCTAAACACACGTTTTACTATTGAGCTACACTCAGACTCAAATTTTTGTTGTTGTTGTGATGAAAATTCTTTTGTGGAAAACTTTTGGGGTATCATGTTCTGATGTCTAACAACATAAATGTTAATAACAAGGATATTAAGTGAAGCACACAGGGAAATTCTCAGTAAAACCACCACCTCTCCTACTCCTTGACCAGTGCTGGGGATCAAACCCAGGCCTCACACATGTTATGCAAGTGTTCTATCACTGAGCTGCATCTTCAGCTCTCAAAACTCTTCTCGAAATAGGCATGGTTGCTGGGGTGTGGTGGCACACACCTATAATTCCAGCACTCCAGGAGGCTGAGGCAGGAGGACCAAAATTTCAAGTCCAGCACAGGCAACTTAGTGACTTAATGAGACCATGTCTCAAAAATAATAATGATTTTTAAAAAGGACTGGAGGTGTATCTCAGTGCAAAAGCCCTGGGTTCAACCCCCAATAGTAAAAAAAAAAAAAAAAAAATGATGGACATGGCTGCACTTGCTTATACTCCTAGCTACTTCAGAGGCTGAGACAGGAGGATCATAAATTTAAGACCAGCCCAAACAACTTCACAAGACCTTTTCTCAAAAAAAATTTGAAAGGGCTGGGGATGTAGCTCAATGATAGAGCACTTTCCTTGCATGAGTCAGTTCCTGGGTTTAATCCCTAGTACTGAAAAAAAAAAAAAAAAAATTGAGGCCAGGCATGCTGGCCAGCACCTGTAATCTCAGTACTCAGAAGAGAGAGGCCAGAGGATCCCACCTGTGCTACATAACAAGACCCTGCCTCAAAAAAACAAAACAAACAAACAAAAAGACAAAAACCCAGAAAACAACCTTCCTCCAAAAAAATTGGGCAAAATATTTACATATACACTGCACCAAAAAAGTTGTATAAATAAAATGCATAAATGCATTAAGCTCATGAAAGAATGCTCAGTATCTATTTTTGTTTGGTTGGTTGGTTGGATTTTTGAGACAGGGTCTCGCTATGTAGTTCAGGCTGGCCTTGAACTCACTATGTAGCCCAGGCTGGTCTCAAACTCTAACTCACAGAGATCCTACTGCCTCGGCCTCCCAAGTGCTGGGATTACAGGTGTGTGCCACCACACTTGGTTTCAATATCTTTATTCATTAGACAAATGCAACTAAATCATAATGCAGTCTTACTACAGATTATCTAGAATGTTTAAAATGTAAAAGCCCAGAAAAATCAAGTGTTCATATGCATATAGAGTAACTAAAGTTGTCAAACATTGATTATAGTAATGCAAATAGATACCATTGTTCTAAAAATAGTGCAGCAATTTCTTTCTTTCCTTTTTTTTTTTTTTTTTTTTGAGACAGTGTCAGTTACTTTCTTGTTGGTGAGACAAAATACCCGACACCCACAGTTAAAGGAGGTAAGGTTCATTTTGGCTCACAGTTTGTAGAGGCTCAGTTCATAATTAGCTGGCTTCAAGGCAGGGTGGCATGGTAGAGGGGCATGGCAGAGGAGAAATAGTTCATGGCATGGAAGGCTGGAAGCACCAAAAGCAGCAACAGCGAGCAACAAGCAGAGACAACAGCAACTCTCTTTCTGTCCCTTATATTTTATCCAGGCCACCCACCCTAAGGGTAGAGCTCACAGCCAAGGTGAGGCACCCTTAATCCTACCATCACACCATGAATCAATTCCACTACCACATCCTTAATCCCGGCATCACATACTCTAGTTCTAGCCACTTCTGAAAAGCTCAAGCTGTGATCGAATGAGGTTTGGGGGGACATCTAGATGTAAGCCAAAAAACACAAGGTTTCACTGTGTAGTTCAGGCTGACCTTGAACTTACTATGTAGCACAGGCTGGCCTTGAACTCACAGTGATCCTCCTGCCTCAGCCTCCTGAGTGCTGGGATTGCAGGTGTGTACCACCACGCCTGGTGACAATTTCTTATAAAGTTAAACATTCACAGGCCAGGGATATAGCTCAGTGGTGCAGGGCCTGCCTGGCAAGAACAAGGTCCTGAGTTCGATTTCTGGTACCAAAAAAAAAAAGTTAAACATGTACTTTCCACATAATTCAATAATTTCACTCCGAGATATTCAAGAATAATAAAATATATATTCATATACATATATACATAAAATGAAATCAGCAATACCAAAAGCACAATCACTTGGAAGCTAATGAAAACTTTTTGAAATAACCACACATTATTAGGTTGTGCTACAATATTTAGAAGTGTAGGGAAGCCACAAACGTTTTTCCTTCTACTCTTTTTGGTCTGAGGAAAATCTCTAACAAAAGACAAGTTAACAAGAGAAAAGCATACAAATTCATTTAATACAGATTCTTCCCCATATTAAATTTTCCTTTACAAGAAAAAGATGAGATGAAAAGACAAACCTGAGTGTTTATAATGTATGAAGTTTGATGAAGAGTGGGAAGATGTGGAAAGATACGATAGAACAAAAGATGCATAAGCTAAGAGAACTAAAGGGAGAGACTCAGTAAAGCTGTTCTTCAGAGTCCCCTGGGCAGGAGCCCCTCCATCTTCAGAGGAAATGATGGCCCTTTGCCTATAGAGAGGGCACTGTCACACAAGATCTCAAGATCTGACCTGCTTCAAGGGAGGTCAGAGAGTCCTTCCTGCACCTGCCATTTCTCAAATTCCTTCTGTTGAATATACTAAGTTGACAAGGCGTCATATTGAGGGGCAACATGTCCTGAATACGGTCAGGGGTGAGATACTTTGATGTCTGCAATTCTCAAGTGATTCAGCAAAAGAGAAAAGGAGCCAGGAAGGAAGAGGGAAAGGACTCGATGTGACAAGATGTTCAAAACTGATGAGTCAACATGAATAGCGAATGAGTTATGTTATTCTTGCATCTGTCTTGTAAATTTGAAAAATTTCAGAATAGACTATTATTGAAGAACATGAATTCTGTAATACCATAGGTAAGATGATAAAAATTTCTCTAAGGGTCATTTTAAACTTTCTTTTTACTT
This sequence comes from Erethizon dorsatum, assembly GCA_028451465.1. NCBI lineage: Eukaryota > Metazoa > Chordata > Mammalia > Rodentia > Erethizontidae > Erethizon > Erethizon dorsatum. The sequence goes on from CM051824.1 coordinate 42,553,593, forward strand.
TCCTCACTGGCCCAAGGTTGACTAATGTGTTTCCGTTGTCTGAGTGCTGAAAATGTGGTTGTCTTCGTGGAACAGTCTGATCTCATTGTTTATTAAAAGTTGCTCAGATGGTTCAACTAAATTTAGGATTACATGATTAACACCAGTATAACCCAGTTGTAAAATAAAAAGCTCTACCAAGCAACTTCTTTTGTATTCTGTGACTCTAAATAATGCCCAACTTATTTGTCTAGTTCTTTTGGAATCATGTGGACATTTTTATTAAGGATCAGCTTTTTTTTTTTAAGTCAGAATAGGCAACAAATTATATTTATTTCAACAATACTACCATTACTTGGACATTTCTGGGAATCCCATCGTTGTTTCAGAGCCTGTTTATGAACCTCTTAATGAAATCAGTGTGGTTATGTTAGATACATCAACATTTTATTTTTATTTTTATTTTTATTTAGTTTTTTGAGACAGGGTTTCACTGTGTAGCTCAGGCTGGTCTTGAAGTCACTATATGGTCCAGGCTGGCCTCGAATTTGTGGCAGTCCTCCTGTCTCAGCCTCCTAAGTGCTGAGATTATAGGCGTGCATCACCATGCCCAGCTTCAATGTTTTATTTTGGACAAAATGAGGTTAGAAAATCAAGTGATGACCTAACTTATTTATCATTTCTTAACTCAATAGCTGTTGGCATTGTTTAAAAATCAAGTCTATCTTTTTTTTTTTTTTTTTTTTTACAATACTAGGGATTAAACACAGGGCCTTTGCAGTGAGCTATATTCCCAGCCCTTTCTGTATTTTTTATTTTGAGATAAGGTCTCCCTAAGTCATTAAATTTCCCAGACTGGACTTCAACTTGCTATCCTCCTGCCTCAGCCTCCCAGGATTGCAGACATGTACCACCATACTGAGCTTCAAGTTACTCCAACAAATTAAAATTTACCTCCATAGATGCTACGCAAAGAAAATTCATGTTCCTAAAAATCAAAACAAAATAAGAACTCCAAGACTGCTTTAGGGCAGGGGTTGACAGATTTTTTTCCTGTAAAAGTTCAAGTGGTAAATATTTCAGGCCTTATGGATCATGTAGATTCCATCACGACTAATTGGCTCTGTTGCTGCAGCAGGAAAACAACCACAGAAAATATGCGGACGGATGCGCGTGGCTGTATTGCGATATAATTTCATTGACAAAAGCAGTCTGTGGAGCACACTTGGCCCACAGGCCACAGTTTGCTCATCCTCGTTTTAGGTGATGACCGAATAATTGTAATAAGTCCATAGCCTTCCGAAGGGGCAGCTACTGGGATATGTAATCTGGGGCTTTTTCAAAGGAAATATTCGGACCATTGTCTTACAGTCACTAGTAAGGAACGCTAACATCCTCTTTAAGAGCATCATTGTTTAACAGCAATTAAAGAAAGCACGGGGGCCGGTGAGATGGCTCAGCGGCTTAAGCGCCTGCCCGGCAAGCGCGAGGGCCCGAGTTCGACTCCCGGAACCCACATACGCAGAAGGGGCCGGTGATATCGCTCAGCGGCAGGGCGCCTGCTGGCGCGCGAGGTCCTGAGGTCGACCCCCCGGTACCCACAAAAAAAAAAAAAAAAAAAAAGAAAGCACGGTACTCATACTTCTCCCAGAGAGGGAACAATTATACACAATTACAGTCTTATTATTCTGATTTTTTGAGAGGCATCATTAAAAAGAAAAGCACAAACATCATCTCACTGCTCCTAGTGTACTGTCACAGACTGCGGCTCAGTCAGTGTTGATTTAAGTGATCTTTGCAATAAAAGAAAACACTTAAGAAGATAAAAATACAACATACACAGCAAGTTCAATATTAGAATGACAATGTCCCCAAAATTTGTGAGTTAAAGAAATCAGCTTATCCAAAACATCAAACACAAGATGAGAGCAATTTAGAGAGTGTGTTTATGATTGTTTACTAATTTCACTGCCTAATGACATAAAACAAAATTCCTTGCCATTAACAGATTTTTATTATTTATTTATTTTTCCTACTGGGGATCAAACCTACGCCTCATGCGTGCTAAGAAAGCACACTACCACTGAGCTACGTCTCCAGCCTTTTCTATTTTTATTTTGAGGCAGAGCCTCACTAAGTTCCCTGGACTGGACTGGAACTTGTAATTCTCCTGCCTCAGCCTCCCAGTAGTGAGGATTACAGGCATGTGCCACTACAACTGGCTGATACAGATGTTTTCAAATGCATGATATTGACAATAGAAAAATTTTGAGATATCCTAAATTTCATTGCAAAGGCCAGAGGATGGAGGGAGGAAGATGTAAAGGAAGTTAATCATTTACTTGCTATTGAGCCCAAAGCAACACAACCATTTTCATATTTTTCAGTGTCTGCTGAAACCCTCAGCTGTACCTGGCAGCACACGCCAGCAATAACAGAGATCTGGGGGACTGAAGCAGGAGGGTTGCAAGCTTGAGCCCAGCCTGGACAACTTAGTGACTTATCAAGACCCTATCTCAACGCCGGGCATAGTGGTGCATGCCTGTGATCCCAGCACTCAGGAGGCTGAAGCAGGAAGAGTACCACAATTTCAAGCCCAGCCTGAACCACATAATGAGAGCCTGTGTCAAAAAAAAAAAAAAAAAAAGACCCTATCTCAAAATAAAAATTAAAATAGTTCAGTGCAAAGGTCCTAGGTTCAATTCCCCAACACACACACACACACACACACACACACACACACACACACAGATGGGCCCTTTAGAGAAGTAAGTCATGAGGGATTTGGAAGCTTGGGAAGGGCTTGAGGGCATGCATCCATTCTCTTCTGCTCTTCTGCCATGTCAGAACACAGTGCTCATTCTCCTCGTTGATGCAAAATAACATAATTTATTCTGAACCAAACATGAGTGACAAGGCCTGGAACACAGATTCAAGACACCCTGACTACATGTTCCACTATGAAAGAGGTTACACGAGACTTTATAGTCACGGAACAAAAGAAAATCAAAAGATGGAGGGAAGAAGGAAAGGGGACATAAAAAGAATTCAGATGTGTTATGAACACGTATCCATTCTCCACGATGAATTTAAGCATTTTGCATGGCAAACCTGTACTAATAAAATTTTTTTAAAGTCAATACAGTATAATTTACCAATTACATGGGCAAGAGCATCAGGTAGGCCGTCTACAGCAAAGCTGGGGGATCTGTCCTACAGGATTCAGATTTTGGGGCGTTTTGTTTATATTTTACCGCATCTGTAGTATTTTGTTGTAGCGGCACAATAGGATTAAGACAGAGATCAAACCTTCATGTGTAGATGTTATTCACTTATGCAGGACACTTCCTTGCACAGTCATGAGTAATCCAGTGTCACTGAAATGACTGCACCCTCATCAGAGCATGGTGGAAATACAATTTTTTTTTTTTGGCTGGAACTCATGGTGATCCTCCTGCCTCAGCCATGGTGGAAATCTAGACAGGGGCACAGGAGCACATTGCTTCTACTTTCTTCCTGCTTGTCCCTAACCAGGTCAGAGAAATTAGAGCCTTTAAAAGTAAATAAGGATGTAACTAGTGGATCAACAAACTAGCATATATTCTGTATTATAATAGGGCTTCATGAGTGGGATGAGGTCATATATATATATTTTTTTTTAAGACAGGGTCTCCCTGTATAGCTCAGGCTGGTCTCAAACTCACTATGTAGACCAGGCTGGCCTTGAACTTGTGGTGATCCTCCTGCCTCAGCCTCCCACATGCTGGGATTACAGGTGGGCACCACCATGCCCAGTGAGACCAAAAATTTTTAAAATGACACTGGGTCAGCTATAACCGTTCAGAGAATGAGATGGAATCTGAGGTGAAGGTGGGCAGCAGTAGCCTCTGAACGGGAGACTCGGGCACTGAACTGGTCTTTGAAGTAGAGTACTGTCATCAGCTGGTGTGGCCCTTAGCTGCATATAAGATGAGAATCAGACACAGATTGGCTCTAGAGTGAAAATAAAGGTAGGCAGCCTTAGCCCCAGGAAAGAGATAGCAATGCTGGCTGCACAGAGCCCTGGACAAAGAGGCATTTCACTTTATAGAGTCTCAAAGGAAGGCCATTAATCATTCATGATTTGTTTGTTTTTTTCCAAAAAGAAGGGGGTCTGTGGACAGAGTGGAGTTTAGTGACTGTGCACGTGTGAAATTATGCGTGGCCCAAATGTGCTTACAAATGTATTAGATCTGCCCTCTGGGTGGATATCTTAGTAGAGAAATGTATCACAAGAGTGTAATGAAGTTTAGAGTGGGCTCTTAGTCAGATCTGCGGCCATCTTCGCTTGCATGGGTCTCATCCAGGGTGTCCAAATAGGAAAGATTTGAGAGTCGCACAGGTTCATCTTACTGAGCCAAAAAGCTGAGGCTAGGATGTTAGCCATGTTCAGAGAGCAACAGAGAACCACTCAAAGTACTGGTGCACAATGAAAATGGGAAGACTGATTTGGCGAAATGTGTAGAGTAGATTGCAGTTCAGCTTCTCAAACTGAAATTTGCATATTAGTTCACATGGGGATCCTTCTAAAAACCAGATTCTGATTCAGGAGGTCTGGGGTGTAGACTGAAAGTCTGCTGTGTGTGTGTGTGTGTGTGTGTGTGTGTGGTACTGGGGATTTAACCTAGGGCTGTCACACTGAGCTACATCCCCAGCCTTTTCTTTTCTTCTCCTTTCTTTTCTTTTCTCTTTCCTTTTCTTTTCTTTTTTCATTCTTTTCTTTTTTCTTTTTTGAGACAGATTCTCACTAAGTTGCCCAGGGTGGGCTTGAAATTGCAATCCTCCTGCCTCAGCCTCCCAGCATTCTTGGGTGACAGGCATGCACCACCGTGCCTGGCCAACATTTCAAATTTCTAACTAGCTCCCAGAGAAACCCATACTGTTGGTGCCCTGACCATACTTTGAGCAGCCAGAGATTCGTGTATCATTATAAATTCAAAACATTCACTAAGTTATAATATTGAAATAGGAAGAGAAAGCATATTATAAAGAAAAAATAATTTTCTGCAAAATTATTAATATGCTTGCTCATTTGTTTGCAAAGAAGAGACATTTCTCATTCAAAAAGATGAAATGCAAACAGAGACTATAAAAAAGAACAATTGGGAATCTTACAGAAACCAGTGCAGAAAGGATGGTGGAATCGTCTGAGAACTGGAAAGTCACCAACACTGCTCTTCTCCACTCCTCTCTGCTGTCTGCTTTCTCATCTCTCTGGCTTCTTCTTCTGCTTGGTCATCACTTTGTCATCAGGACTCTTGGCTCTGACTCAAAACAATCTCAGTTCAGTCATCTACCACCATCTTATTATAGTCTGAATCTCAGCTCAGACCCTCAGGAGATAATCAGATTGGACCAGTTTTTCAATTGGCTACCACGGTCCAATGTCCATCTCTGGTTCAGTCATTTGTTGCCTGGACAGAGAGTCTTTCATATGCTTGTACTTGTAGGGGCTGTGAGCGAAATGAAGGTTTGAGCATGGCAGGGATGCTCCCCAGTAGCTCTGCTAGGGTGACCAGTGGGAGACATCCTTGTGCTGTGGCTTCCATTGTTTGTGAAATAGATGTTAAGTACTCACCATGCTGTCAAGATAGGTGATTTTCTAGAATGTTAAAATATTGAGGCTGGGCATGGTGGCACACATACGCAAGTTCAAGTGAGCATTGTCTCAAAAAAAAAGAAAAAGAAAAAGAAAAGAGAAGAAAAGAAAAGAAAAGAAAAGAAAGAGAAAAGAAATGTGCTGGCGATGGAATGTAGCTCAGTATGAAGGCTCTGGGTTCAATCCTCAGTACGAAAGAGAGAGACAGACAGAGAGAGAGAAATCAGTTCTATTGGCCTTAAGCTATTACCTACCACTGGACTAGATGAATGACAAATTCACTGAGGTTGAAAAAGCCAAGTGATGAGGTCTGTTTCCAATACTGATGTGCACATTCTATCCCTCACTCAACATGTCACAAGACTAGAAAGGGGACTTCTTAGCCCATACCTCAAAGAAGACTTTTTCTTCTCTCCCCCAGTACCAGGGACTACCCAGGAATGCTCTACCACTGAACTACATCTCTATCCCTTTTGATTTTTTATTTTGAGACATGGTCTTTTTTTTTTTTTTTTTTTTGTGGGTACCGGGGGGTCAACCTCAGGACCTCGCGCGCCAACAGGCACCCGTGCCGCTGAGCGATATCACCGGCCCCTTTTTCGTATGTGGGATCCGGGAGTCGAACTCGGGCCCTCGCGCTTGCAAGGCAGGCGCTTACGCCACTGAGACATCTCACCGGTACCTTGAGACATGGTCTTGCTAAACTGCCCAGGCTGGCCTCGAACTTTTGATCCTCCTGCCTCAGTCTCTTCAGTGACTGGGATTATAGCCATGTCACACCCCATCCAGCTCTGAATTATGTTTTAATAAGAAAATTCTGGCTGCTGGTTAAGAAAGATGATGGGAACAGAATGCCAAAACTAGTCAGCCAACTGGGCAGCTTCTGAAACAACTCAGGCCAGAGATGATGGAGATAGGACTGCATCAGAGCAGTAACACAGGAGATAACATTTCAGTGCTATATGAAGAGAAACAGCGTTATGCCTTTATTGATTTTAGGAAAACAGAAAGACATTTTGCCAATGGGAAGGTGACCAAGAGATGGAGGAAGGCAGGAGGGAGGGGAGGAGAAAGGAATGCAGAAAGAATTAACATGTGTTATGTACATGTACCAACTCCCCACGATGAATGTGATCATTATGTATGGCAAAAACATACCACTATTTAAAAAAAGAAGAAAGGAAAGCTGGTCATGGTGGCACACACATGTAATCCCAGCACTCAAGAGGCTGAGGCCGGAGGACTGTTGTGAGTTCAAGGCCAAACTGTACTACATAGTGAATTCAAAGCCAACCTAAACTACATAATGAGACCCTGTCTCAAATAAATAAATAAAAAGGAAAACAGAGAGACAAATGAAAAATAAATTTAACTTTAACAGCAGACCTATTAAGGGGTGTAGTTTTCCAATTATTAATATTGGGGCTGATCTCTGATACTCGTGCCACACCGTGAAAGAAGACTAGTGACACGAGGAGAGGGCTGACGACCACTCTGGGTTTTGTTTGTGTGTTTCTTTCATTGTTTGTTTTGTGTTTTTGAGACAGGGTCTCACTAGGTAGTCCAGGCTGGCCTTAAATTTGTAGCAATCCTCCTCCCTCAGCCTCCCAAGTGCTGGGATTACAGGCCATGCGCCACCACACCCAGCCCACTCCGTCTATTAAAGGACTATTTTGTCTTATATGCTTAAAGAGAACAAAGGCATTCTTAGAGAAGGCCAAAAGATAGTTTGAGAAAAGTACATGTTACACTTGAGCTCATAGCACTGGGAGCTGGGCTTCAGGTGATAGGCTTGGGAACACTTGGGAACAGCACAGAAAATGTGCCTACGTCCTGCAGCTGCAAGGCGATGGCCTCCCTCCAAGTCACGCCACACTCCATCTGCAGAGTCCTCAGCTGACTCTCCAGGACTGGCCACATCTATGGCTTAGATGCAAAGTGCTTCATATACTTATTTTCAGTGCTGACTCCCACAAGAGGAATTTGACTACTATTTCAAGAGGGTTGGTTTGTGTGTTTGTTTGTTTTGGGGGTGCTAGGATCAAACACAGGGCCTTGCACCTTTTAGACAAGCACTCTGCCACTGATGTTAACCCTTAGTCCTCAAGAGTATTTTAAGTCAGAAAAAGCTATAGGTATTTTCAAGTCCAAATCTACTGGTATTTCCAGTAGAGACATTCTGAAACTAGAAGAGCTTCGAAGCTATTTAAAACTGAGATCAAATTCTGTGAAAGCGTTTATGAATTTTACTGAAGTATTTAACAAAAATTCCCCAGAAAAGAGAAACAGGGATTAGATTTTTTAAAAAGAATACACCATAGGAGATACTAATAGAAAAGAGCTGAAAATACACTGCGGTATCATAATTTGTCAAAATATCATTTGGATGTTTCAATAGAGAATCTAGTAGCAAAGATCACTGCTAAATGACACGAACCATTTTCCAATAAAAAGTTTCAAAAAAATACAGACATAAATGTATAAAACCTTAAAAAAAGGTTAAGAACTGCAAACCAGCATTCTTGTTATTATGAAAGAGAGAGAGAAGGGGGAGAAGCCTATAAAAAGATGCTATGTATTCATGACGGAAAATATAATACAAATCTAAGAATAGAGAAAGCAGCAGACACTTTTGAAATGTCATTTAACAGTGCCAATGAATATTATTTCTGCCAGGGAACAGCACGAGAGAGAAAGTTTTATTCAAGAATATCCAAGGAAATAAAATTACATTTAAATAAACATGTATCAAGAACTTTAAGAAATTGCAGGGGCCGAGGATATAGCTCAGTGGCACAGCGCCTGCCTGGCAAGCACAATGTCCTAAGTTCGATTCCTGGTACCTCCCCCAAAAAAGAAATTGCAATGAAAATCAGAAAAACCACTTCTGGGAATAAAACTGTTATACCGTGTACATTCTCATAAATGATTAATTAGATATTTAAGGTCTTGATTCTCAAAGTTAAAATGAAGGAAGATGTGCTACAAAGATTAACAATTTATTGGTCTCCTGCTGCAGCAAGGTGAGTGGGAGCACCGGGGCTTGGGCATGGAGTGAGACACCTCAGATTGTTTTAAGACAATGGCAGATAAGCCAGATGTGGGAAATCACCAGGTTCCATAAGGCCAAGCTGAAGAAGACAGAGACGCAGGAGAACACCCTGCCAAAAAAAAGACCATCAAGCAGGAAAAGCAGAATGAGGTTTCCTAAGAGCCTACAGGACTCCTCATCCCCATCATCTCTGAGACCCTGTCATGATGTGGAGGAAGAGCCACTTGCAAGATGGACGTGAGCTGCAAGCTGCACTCTGGCTGATGCCACCGGCACATGGGTCTCTGAGGGGACCTCCCCAAAATTGGACTACCAAATTCTCTGATTTGCCCTGGGATATTAAAGAGAATTATTTGTTTGATGAATGAAAATAAAACACATCCTGTGGCAAAAAAGAAAAAAAAGATTAACAACTGATTAATGCATTTCATTTGACATTGTCACCAACTAGCCGTAATTATTAGCACTGTCATAGGGTCTTTCCGTCTTTCAGGTTTTTTAAGTAAAATAAAGGAAGATTAATGGTGAGAGAGAACAAGAGACAGAGAGAGAGATTATGATAGATCACATAGTCTTCTTTGAAATTTAGTCCAAATACACCACCATGCTCTTCTCTTCCCTGTCAAATTTGTCTACCAGCCTTGGGATATCAGAAACTACTTTCCGTTCAATTTTGCTCTTCACCTAAAATAGCTGTTAAAGAAAAAAAAATAGTCTACTTAAAACATACACGAACTAGGTGTAGTGGCACATGCCTGTAATCCCAACCACTTGGGAGGCTGGAGATTAAAAATTCAAGGCTAACCTCGGCAACTAGGTGAGACCTTGTATCAAAATGAAATTTTAAAAAGGGCTGGGGATATAGCTCACTGGTAGAGCACTTGTCTAGTGTGTTCAAGGCCCTGGGTTCAATCTGTGTACTGCAAAATATCAACAAAAACAAGGAAACTATGCTACAAAGAAGGTTTCCTTGGACTAACAGAGAGTATTTTTAGAAATAGATTCTTGACTTCTGGGAAGATGGCAGAGTGGTAAGCAGCAGAGAGAGAGCCTCCCTGAGAGTTGCCATCCAGGCAATGCAAGGAAGATGAAAAGGAGGAAAGTGGGTCCCCTGGACCCAGGAAGGATCTGCTGTGAGAATTGAAGCCCACAGAGAGAGCAAAGAGAGAAACTTCAACAAAGAAGGCAGTAGTGGAGCCTTCTCTCTGAGTCAGGGCTCACTGCATCGGAGGAGTGGTTCAAACCTGAGGACACAGGGTGACTGCTGGCAACCCCAGAAGCCTCCACAGAGAGACACAGCAGTGGAAGGAACAGTGGACAGGAAGGACTGCACTAGCTGGGGGTGACTGCTGAAGGCTCGGTTGTCCCACAGGAGATAGCAATTGGCTGGGAGCCATCTTGTAGAGGGGACAACTGAGCTCAGAACTCAGAAAAACTGTGGGGGTCTATCTAGGGGCTCCCAGCTGAGTTCAAGCCCTCAGAAGGTGCACTGACTGCTGCAGGCTGAACAGGTCTGGTTTCAGCCTCATGGCCAGAATCCAGCCTGAACTTCACGGGAAATAAAAGTGCAGGCTCATTGAGCTTATCCACTACCCCATGATAAAGCAACTGCTGTCTTGCTGGGATAAATAAACACAGATCTGGACTTTGTCTCCACACGTTGTCTACCAGTGAGAGCAGAGACAAACCTAGAAGTGCACTCTTTTTTCTTTTTTCTTTTTTTCTTTTTTTTTTCTCTCCCTCTCTCTTTTCTTTTCTTTTTGTTTTTTTATTTTTATTTTTTATTTTTTTGGGACTGGGATCTCTCTGTTTTCTTGTTTGTTGTTTCATTGTTGTTGTTTTGTTATATTTTTGTGTTTTTCCCCCCTTTTATTGTTTGATCTTGTTTTTATCTGAGCGTGAACATGGTTTCTAACTTCTTTGTGGTTGTTGTTCTGTTCTTCCTTTTATTTCTTCCTTCTCTCTTTCTCTCCTATCTTCTCACCAGTTTCCCAAAGTTTGCATGATCCCCTTTGTCCTCCAGCCTTGCTTCTAATCTCTTTCTCTTCTTCTACTTCTCTATTTTTGACCTAACCCCTTTTAAATTTTCACCCCTGAGGGCAAAATGACATTTTAAGGACTTATTTACTGCATATAATTTTCTGGTTTGTTTGTTTTAGATTTTGTTATATAACCACAAATCTAGTTCATACAGTTAAATGTGGCAAATTAATGGTCACCTCAGTTTGTCATTTTTTAGGCTGCGTTTGATGCTATTGTTATTGCTGATTGTACCATCTTTGCCAAAGTGACATAATTGTTCTAACCAGCTGTTCTTCTTGGTATTCCAAGACTGAGATTGCCTAAGGGTCATAGAAGATACTGTGGGACCAGTGCCAAAGAACCAGGGGCTGGTCCACGCAGGTAGCAACTTCTCATCTCCAACAAATTGAAGAGGTAGGATCTTGCAACAGACTCAAAGCCCCAAAACAAGCTACACCTGGAAGACACCTCTGAGAAGTAATCATTTCCTAAGGGTTCTAAATACTAGCAACTTACCATAGGAAATTTACAAGCATCAACCCAGGAATTAAACTTTAAAAAAAAAGGAAAAAAGTAAAGAAAAGAAAATGAGAAGAGGGCCGGTGAGACGGCTCAGCGGCTTAAGCGCCTGCCTTGCAAGCACGAAGGCCCGAGTTCGACTCCCGGAACCCACATACGAAAAAGGGGCCGGTGATATCGCTCAGCGGCACGGGTGCCTGTTGGTGCGTGAGGTCCTGAGGTCGTCCCCCCGGTACCCACAAAAAAAAAAAAAAAAAAAAAAGAAAATGAGAAGACACTTAAACAAGATACAACCCCAGACATCCAGTTCACTAAAGGCAAACCCATGGAGGAATGACGTGGGACAATTTGAAAGCTGCCCACCTGGCCTTTCTGAAGTGGTAACAACAAAGCAAATGAATGAGACTATAGGAAAAATCAAATCAGAAATAATTTCTCAGAAAACTACAGAGATAATGATCACAATGAAAACCATGCTTAGTGACTCTAGAGCAGATACAGATAAAAAAAAAAAAAATAGAGGAGCTTAAGAAAATGGTGGAAGCCATGAATGTCCAACATAGGAAAGAAATGGAATCCATAAGACAGGTTCAAGCAGATATCCAAGAGAATAAAAATTCCATTGAAAGTATTCACAGCAGAATGAGCCAATGTGAGAACAAAATCTCAGATATAGAAGACAGGCTTGCAGTTAGTGATCATGAAAAGAAAGATTTCTTAAAAATAGCAAGGGACCATGAGAAATCAATCCAGCAGCTGCTAGATGATGCAAAAAGAACAACATAAGATTGATTTGAGTCAATGAAAAAGCAGGGGATAGGGGATAGCATAAATGATATTAAAAAACACTGCTCACAGACATCATGGCAGAAAACTTCCCTGGCAGAGAAAAAGAACTTGGCATACAGATATGTGAGGCATATAGAACTCCAATTATCCATGAGCAAAAAAAAAAAAAAAAAAAAATTCTACAGCCAGGCATATCATAGTCAAGATTCCAGAAATTCAACACAAGAATAGAATCTTAAAAGCTTTTAGGCAAAAGAAACAAATCATCTATAAAGGAAAGCCTATCAGAATCACAGCTGACTTCTTACCACAAACCCTCAAGTCAAGAAAAGCTTGTAGTGAGGTATTTCAAGCCCTAAAGGAAAACAACCTCCAACCCAGATTGATGAACCCTGCAAAACTCTCTTTCAAAACTGATGGAGAAATAAGATACTTCCATGACAAAGAACACCTGAGGAAATTCATGAACACCAAACCAGCAGTCCAAAATGTTCTGAAGGACATTCTAGAAAGAGATAACAAGGACAACAACTCCAAGGAACCCCAACAGAAGAAATCCACCAGGCAAGGCAAACAATTAAACAGAGCGGGGGAAAATACAGATTTTTTTAGCTAGGCATGGTAGCCCTGTAAACCCAGTGCTCTGGGAGGCTGAGGCAGGACGATTCCAAGTTGGAGCCCAGCACAAGCAATTTAAAAAGATCCTGTCTCAAAATAAAAAATAAGAAGGAATGGGGATGTAGTTCAGTGGATAGGTCCTGGGTTCAGTCTCCAGCACTGAAAAACAAAAATAGATTCTTGGGGCTTCACCCAGATACTGAATAATTTCTACAGAAATAGGATACAGGAATTAATATTTTTAATTTTTTAATTACTTTTTTTTGAGATAATTCAGGGTGGGCTTCAACTCACTGTGTAGCCCAGGCTGGCCTCAAACAGTGATCTTCCTGCCTCAGCCCTCCGGCGTGTGCCACCACCACCAGTTTCTCCTTCCACTCTTGACATCATCAGTTAATGGTCTCTAACCACATAGTTTCCTTGGAAAACCTACATGAGAGGCTTTTTCTAAATTGAATGGGCATGGGAGCAATGCTGTAGTAATTTTGTGTGTCACTATATTTCCTTTTTTTTTTTTTTTGTGGGTACCGGGGGTTGAACTCAGGACCTTGCACGCCAGCAGGCGCCCATGCCGCTGAGCGATATCACTGGCCCTTTTTTTGTATGTGGGTTCCAGGAGTCAAACTCGGGCCCTTGCGCTTGCCAGGCAGGTGCTTATGCTGCTGAGCCATCTCACCGGCCCTATATTTCCTTTTCGGATTTTCAACAATCTCAGTGTGCTTCTGACACCAGTAATCACAGGACTCTAGGCAGAAGAATTGCAAGTTTGAGGCCAACCTGGGCTACATAGCAAAACCTTGTTTAACAAAAAACCTGTAAAAAATTTAAGAAACTAAAGAAGAAGAAGGAGAAGAAAATAAGAGACTTGATATTAAACTAATACAATTTCTGTCTGAACTCCATGTGGCTAAAAAAAAAAAATTCGACCCTCTGTAAGCCTTAATAACCCCTCCAGCTGTGCTGGTGGCACAAACCAGCTGCTCAAGAAGCTGAGGCAGGCGTATCAAAAGTTTGAGCCCAGCCTGAGCAATTTAGCAAGACTCTGTCTCAAATAAATAAATAAATAATTAAAAAGGGCTGTGGATGTAACTCACCTCTTCCTGTGTTTAATCACCAGTACAGAGGGAAAAAAAACTCTAACTAAGATTGAGTAAAATATGGAGATGTTGAATTCTGGATGTTAAGTTCTGTTAGAAAAAAACAAAGTTACAAGCTCAACAGGACAGGTTTATTTCAGAGCAAACCTGAGGGGGACCCCTTGCACTTAGACCGGACTGGTTCCCCTCATACAGGCTATCAGGTCTTTTTATAGGGTCAGGAAGGGGAGAGCTCAGTGAAAGGGAGTTGTGGCTACCTGCCAAGGACAAGGCTTGAGAAAGTACAGGGGGTTGTAGTTGCCCAAGGATGAGGCTTGGGAAAGCACAGGGAGTAGTGTTTGCTATTAATAGCAGAGCTGAATAATGATGTGAGTTACTGGGTGCAGCTGTGCTGGGGAGGGGGGCTTAGCATGGTCTCTGGTCAGCCTAGGATGGCAGTGGTTGGATTCTCTCATTTCAGAATCTATGGTTAGATAGAGAAAGTAGGCAGTACATCTCTTCCTTAACTACTTCCTGCTGATTGGGGCACGGTGGTCAGGGTTTTGTCTGGACTGAGGAAGGAGACCATATTGGCATTTTCTTTAGCAACTGCCTGTGAAATGGCTGCAATCCTGTTGGTGAGAAGTTGTTGAAATAGATTGATTAGGCATGACAATAATAAACAGGCAAGTAAAAAGAAGAGAATAGGAACTATAAAGTGAAGAATTCAAGATAGGATAGTGGAGTCCCATGAATCCCATGAACTCTGCAGGGGGTCCCGAACTATTTGTTGTACTGTCTGAACTTCTGTGTTTATCGCCCGCAGAGCTGCAGTTACATTACCATGATGATCCGGAATAAAAGTACAACATAGCATCCCAATTTTGGGGTTGTTCTCATTGGAGCAAGCTTTCTATGGCCTTGTGATATCTTTCCCATTTAGGTCTTTGTATGTTTTGGAGAGACAAAGCTCCAATTTTCAACCATTGCTGGAGCACCTTCAAATATATAACATGACAATGGAACAGTTATTTCCTTACCAGTTGTTATAGCTTATGTCTAGACCCACCAAACCCTCATGCAGTCATAGGTGGGGCTTTTCAGAGGTGGCTGGATATAGAGTGAGTGATGCAGGCATCAATGGTGTGTGATTACTAAATTAGTCCACGGACTGGTTCGGCATAGTTCTCGGGGTGGATAGTGGGAAGATCCTCCCTGGGTGTTAGTGCTACCCAGCCTATGGGGAGATAGCCTGGACAGAATATAAGGGACAGAAAGAGGGCTATTGTGCTCACTTTCTACTTTGCTGCTTTGCTGCCTTCTGCCTGCTATGAGTTGTTTCTCCTCTGGAATTCCCCCCTCCCGTGCCACCCTGCTTTGGAGCCAGCCAACTATGGACTGAAACCACTACAAACTGTGAGCCAAATAAACCTTTTCTCCTTTAACTTTGGGTGTCAGGTATTTTGTCTCAGCAATGAGAAAAAAGACACCAATCATGGTTGCCTTAGAAGTTGAATCCCTGCAGAATGTTAACAGATGAAAGTTATAAAGTTTCACTGAAAAAAAATTGAGATCAAGGGTGACATAACATTTTAGCATTTCAATCCTGATAATATTATTATATTAAATGGTGTGAAGAAACTTTTACCTAAATGTATCATCCTTTAATAGCATGCCGTCTAAAAAGAATGTACCTTGTGTGACATTGCCTGGACTGCACAGTGTTTGAGTACCTCTAAGTGTTGTAACACATATAGATACACATAGCAATCACATAAGCCTAAGCCTTGAAAAAGGTATTTACATCCTCTGGCCTGCTATCTCATGCTGGACTATCATGCACATTTCATCACCACTAGCTGCAAAACAAGTAAGGGAAAACCTGATGCTTGAGCCTACCAAGTTTATCACCATAAACAATTTTAGCCTTTAAGTCACCAGTACAATGAGATATTCTTCAGTTTTGCATCTTTAAAGACCTGTACATTTCCCTCCTATTATGTTGTTTTGAAATTTTGTTATATTTTTTTCACTTTAAAATAAAAAAAAACTCTGTGCATTTGAGAAACATAAATACATTTAATGCACCATGAAGTCAGCAATAATGAGTGTCATATCAGGTTGGAACTGCTCAAGGAGGAAGCTCCACCCTGCTTTTTGTCATTGACAAATCTAGACATCCCTGATAGACATGCAAAAAAAAAAAAAAAGCTCATGCCCATTATCAATCTCAGAATGCGAGTTATAGCCTTTGTCTGAAAGCACCAGTTAGACCAGAGAGGAGAGTTGAGACCTGGTGAGGAGTGACCAATGATCTGAGAGTCAGGGCCACAGTCCCCTAATTTCCTTTGAGTAACAAGGAGCTTTTAGAAGAAGCAGCCATGTTGGGTGTGGGAGCACACACCTGTAATCCCAACACTCAGGAGGCTGAGGCAGGAGGATTGCTGCAAGTTCAAGACCAGCCTGGGTTACATAGTGAGTTCAAGGCCAGTCTGAACTACATAGCAAGACCCTGTCTCAAAAAAACAAAACAAAAACAAAAAAAGAAGGAATGGCCTGGGCTTAACCAAAGCAAAAAGTGCCAAAACTCAGCATAATTAAACATACATATTTATTTTATAAGTTGCATCCTTCTAAGCTTGAGACATTGCTAGGTAAATGGATGCACCTTGAGACCAAACTGTTAAGTGAAATAAATTGGACCCACATGTGTAAAATACCACATTGTTTCTCTGGCATGAGAAACCAAAAGTGTAAATAAGGACCAAACTGTATATTAGGCATTGTGAAATAGGAAGAGAATGTTCAAATGGGGAGGGGAACAAAAGAGGGGGAAAGGGGAAAAGAAAGAAGGGAAAAGTTAAAAACAAGTGAGAAAAGGGGAAAAATGGAAAAACTTTTGTAAATGGGGAGGGGAGGAAGGGTTGAAGGGAGGATAGGGGAATGGGAAAAAAGAATCAAGTTATATCATGTACATGTACAAATTCTCTATGAGGAATGTGATCATTATGTATATGTAAAATGTAGGGCCGGTGAGATGGCTCAGTGGCTTAAGCGCCTGCCTTGCAAGCGCGAAGGCCTGAGTTCGACTCCCGGAACCCACATACGAAAAAGGGGCCGGTGATATCGCTCAGTGGCACGGGTGCCTGTTGGCGCGTGAGGTCCTGAGGTCGTCCCCCCGGTACCCACAAAAAAAAAAAAATAATAAAAAAAAATAATAAAATGTACCAATAAAATTGAAGAAAAAATAATAATAAAATAAATTGCATCCTTCATAAACCTTTTCTCAACATATATAAACCTTCTAGTTTTGCCACTATTTCTCCTTTTCTTTCTGTCCTGTTAAAGCAAACCTTTTCACACAAAATCCTCTCACATCAAAAATCTATCTTTTTTGGTCTTCTTGGTGTTGCTGTTCTTTTGTTTTGTTTTGAGACAGGGTCTTGCTATGCAGTCCAGGCTGACCTTATACTCATTATGGAGCCCAGGCTGGCCTTGAACTCACAGCAATCCTCCTGCCACGGCCTCCCAAATGCTGGGATTGCAGGTGTGCACCATCATGCCCAGGAAAAACACCTCTCTCTGTCTCTCTCTCTCTTTTCTGTGTTCTCAGGTTGTTACATTGTAAATTTGACCTGCTACCAATATATCTCCAAGTGGCCTTGAGAAGTATTTTTATCTTTTGAATAACTATGAAAAGTCTTTTAAATTATTGCATACAGGGCCGGTGAGATGGCTCAGCGGCTTAAGCGCCTGCCCGGCAAGCGCAAGGGCCCGAGTTCGACTCCCGGAACCCACATACGAAAAAGGGGCCGGTGATATCGCTCAGCGGCACGGGCGCCTGCTGGTGTGCGAGGTCCTGAGGTCGACCCCCCGGTACCCACAAAAAAAAAAAATAAAAAATAAATAAATAAATAAATTATTGCATACAGAAAATAGGCAATGCATTTATAAAATCAACTTTCTTGATATCAAGTATTTCAGATAAGTTTCTGCTTGAAAACTTATATACGCAGATTTTCCATGGAAATCTAAAAATAAAGAGAAAAAAATGTTCAGCTCAACAAAGCAGCTGCAGGTGTTGAAACCAGGTATCAGCACAGATTGAACAGATGGACAAACATGCACAAGATAACTGCATTTAAATCAGAGTGCACTCTCAGATGGCCATGGCATCCTTGAGGCCTTGTAAAAATATTGGTAGGGTTTTTTTTTTCTTCCTGTTAAATCTGTTCCAGATTGGCATAATTTACTTGCTTGACTTTTGTTGTTGTGGCCCTTCCTTAATGCAATAAAGAAAATATAAATGGGCTCTTTCCCCAGGGGAAGTTTGATAATTTCAACAGGGCTTAGAGTGCAAGCATGCCTCCTCCTTCTCTATAGGGGTACATGGGGCTTCTTTATCCTCACCTGCTTTATTTTTTGTACATAAGCCACTTTGCCCCATTTTTTCTTTTTGCTAAACAGGTCAAATTTGCTTATTGTGTTGTAATTTAAAGTCCCCTTGTCATTTCTTTCAGTGGTCTATATGTAACTTCTTTCTGTCTTTTTGTCCATTTGTCCTTGACAGGGCCTTATCTCTGGGGTGAGCAGAGCAATTTTGGCAGAGAAAGGGATGCGAGCAGAGAGCAAAGAAAGCATAAGTGACGTCCTGCCACTTGCCACTTCTCAGCAGGTATTATCAAGGCCACAAAGAATTTGGAAATCAAATGTGCCAAATTCAGGCTATTGGCTGCCATTGTCTAGCTTATACCTAGGCCAAGCCATGAGAGAATAAAATATGAGACATTTAGGCCGATTATCCCCTTTTAAACCAAGAGGTGAAAGATTTTTTTAGAAGCTAACCCAAAGGAGTATCTGCCACTCCACTCCAATTTCTCTGGAAGTCCACTGCAAAGCCCAGCCCTGTGGGGCCCCCCAGGGGTCTGGGATTCTCTAAGTGCCCCAGTCACATCAAAGAATTTTTTTTGCAGGAGATGGGGCAGGCATAGAAATTTGGGAACCCGTAAGAACTGATAAGAGAGTAGCTGGGGAGTTCATAGCCTTGTGTTGGGGCATCCCCCAAACAAGACTAGAGACCTGGACAAATTCTCTACATGGCCCAGCCATATCAGAGAATGTGTTTCTGGGAGATTGGGCAGGTGTCCCAACTCTGATTTATCCAAAAGTCCACTGTAGAGCCCAGCCCTGAGGGACCATCCAGGGCTCTGGGATGGTGCACCTATACTGCCTGGGTGCCAGGGGAGGGCAGGGGCCAATCTTACCTGTCCTGGGCTGGATAATGAAGTGTCCATTATTGACTGGAGGGTTAGTAGGAAATGCTGAATAACCTCCTGGAGCTCATGAGGAAGAGGGAAAAAAGACAGACAGACAGACAGACAGACAGAGAGAAGAGGTGGGGGACACTGGAGTGGTCCCCTGAGCTCCTCCCTGTATGGGCCACCAAAATTAGGAAAAAAGGAGGGAAAAAAGGTGAAAGCTCAACAGGACATGTTTATTTCAGAGCGAACCTGAGGGGGACCCCTTGCACTTAGACCGGACTGGTTCCCTTCATACAGGCTATCAGGTCTTTTTATAAGGTCGCGAAGGGGAGAGCTCAGTGAAAGGGAGTTGTGGCTACCTGCCAAGGACAAGGCTTGAGAGAGTACAGGGGGTTGTGGTTGCCCAAGGATGAGGCTTGGGAAAGCACAGGGAGTAGTGTTTGTTATCAATAGCAGAGCTGAATAATGATAGGAGTTACCGGGTGCAGCTGTGCTGGGGAGGGGGGCTTAGAGAGGTCTCTGGTCAGCCTAGCATGGCAGCAGTCAGATTCCTTCAAGTTCTTTAAAGTTTAAATCTCAAGGGTCTGGGCTGGCAATGTAGCTCAGTGGTAGAGCACTTGCCTAGCATGCACAAGGCCCTGAGTTCAATCCCCAGTACCACAAAACAAAACAAAACAAACAAAATCTCAAGGGTCAGGAGGCATGAAGATCAAGAGTTCAAGGACAACCTGGACTACATTGTGAGACCCCATAGCCAAAATTAGTAATTGAATATCTCAAGGGCAAATAAATCTGATTTCAGACATTATATCCTCTGGACATCATTTATATGGAATGTGACAATGGGAGGGATGGACTCTGTGCTGGCTGTATTTTGTTATCAAAATATCTTAATGGTGCCAGGCCTCCTTGCAAGCCCTCTGAAATGTGAGACTGGACAATGCTACTGAACATAATTGTTATGGAAATAGACGAGATGAACTTTCAGATTCTGAGTTTCTTTTCATTGTTGTTCTTTGTGGTACCTGGAATTGAACCTGTGCTAGGCAAGCACTCTACCACTCAGTGTCATCCCCAGCTCCCCCCAACCTTTTTTTAACATAGGGTCTTGCTAAATTGCCCAGGCTGGCCTCAAACTTGCCATCCTCCTGCCTCAGCCTCTCTCAATGCAGAGATTACCAGCATGCCCCACCACACCTGGCTTGCTTCTTGATCTCTTTATATTGAAGGGAATTATGTGCTCGCACACCTTTTTCCATATTTCTTCTATTCTTCCTTGCCCTGCTCATCAATTAAGCTTTACCATGAGACTAATATTCTTCCTAGTGAAACACGAGAAGTAACAGCGTCACCTCAGTGCAGTGGCAGTGGGATCTCCCTGCACCCTTCTCTAGTTTCTCTTCCCCTTCAGCCACAAAGAGCTCAGAAATTGAGGAAGCCTGGATCAATGCATCTCCACACAGAAGACAGCAGTTGACGACAGAGTTTGTATTAGCAGTAAATAAATGTTTATGTTTTAAGTCACTAATACTTTGGAGTTGCTACCTCAGCATAAAACCTTACTACCCAAACACTTCCCCACCTACTTCCTCTATTAATTATTCCCCTTTCATCTCTTCATCTCCAAATTTGTTCAAGTATCTCCTATCCAAAGAGGAAGAAGAAAAAGAAGGAGGAGGAGAAAAAGAAGAAAGGAAGGTTGAAGAGGAGAAGGGGAGGAACCTAGGTGTGGTGGCAAAGGCCTCTAATTCCAGCACTCTGGGAGGCTGAGGCAGAAAGATCCCAAGTACAAGTCCACCCTGGGCAATTTAGCAATTTAGCAAGATTCTGTCACAAAATAAATCATAAAAAAGGGCTGGGGATGTAGCTCGGTGAGAAGGCCCGGGGTTCAATCTGCAGTACTGAAAAAATCATCTACTGATCCTGCTGCTCCTCAAATTAGCATGTATATCTCTCTCATTCATTGATACACATAAATTTCTGGAAGGAAACATCTATATTTGCTATCTTTACTTCCTCACAATCTACTTATGCCTTCATTGCTGTTAAACTGGTTACCAATTTCTTCGTTCTTCAGAAACTGTTTTCTTTGAGATGACCAATGACCCACTAATTGCCTAATCACATTCTGCTCAATCTCTCTTCTACCAAGGCTTTACACTCTGGTCAAGTGGTTTTAAATATTTTTATGACAATAGACACCTTTGAAGATCAGATGAAAACCATGGATCCTATTCCCAGAAAAGTGTTCATACACACATGCACATTTTAGATAAATTTCAAAGAGTTTGCTGGGTTTTTTTTCAATACTGAGGATTAAATCCAGAGCTTTGCACTGAGAAACATGTGCAGGCTTTAAAAAAATATTTATTTTGAGATAGAGTCTTGATAAGTTGCTCAGGCTGGCCTTGAATCCGCAATCCTTCTGCCTCAGCTTCCCAAGTACCTGGGATCACAGGCATGCATCGCTGAGCCTGGCTCTTCAAAGAGTTTTTCATTAGTAAGCTCCACCAAAATCTACCACCTGGGCCGGTGAGATAGCTCAGCGGCATAAGCGCCTGCCTGGCAAGCGTGAGGTCCTGAGTTCAACTCCTGGTACCCACATACAAAAACAGGGCTGGTGATATCGCTCAGCGGCATGGGCGCCTGCTGGTGCGCGAGGTCCTGAGGTCGACCCCCGGTACCCACCAAAAAAAAAAAGAAAGACAAAAAAAAAAATCCACCTGCCTATACCTTACATAATGAATTCTATTTTAATCTGTACAAAAGAAAGAAAGAAAGGAAGGAAGAAAGAAAGAAAGAAAAAAGAAAGAAAGAAAGAAAGAAAGAAAGAAAGAAAGAAAGAAAGAAAGAAAGAAAGAAAGAAAGAGGAAGAAAGAAAGGAGAATATGAAAAAGATGTAGTGAACTATTCCTGAAGAAGGCCAAACATTATTTTTGGTAAGAGAAAGAAATATCACTTGGGCCTTAGGAGATGGGCTAGGTTCTGACAGGCAGATAGAAGGGAGAGCAGTATATGAAACAGGATAGAAGACAATATGTGAGCAGCATGAAATACATAAATCTAAATGATGGAGAGATCATGAGTGGGCTCCACATGAGTTAATTCAAGAGGACATAAAGTTAGATAAAAACAGAAGGATAGGTGGGGACCAGTCTTGTGTCAGTCTCAAGTACCAGATTAGAGTTAAGGCTTTATTTTGAAGACTGCTAAGAGAAAAATTGTCTTTCAGGGAGATTAATTTGATAAGAACATTTGTTTTTTGGTTCTTTGAGATAGAGTCTCCTTACATAGCCCAGGCTGGCCTCAAACTCTGAGCAACCCTCCTGGGTTAGCCTCCCAAGTGCTAGGATTACTGGCATGGTCCACCATGCCTGGCCAATATTTAATAGATGCGGGACTGCTGAAAAGGAGGAGAGTTAAGAGATTGTGCAACAATCCATGTCCTCAGTTTGTGTACTACAGAACTAAGCAGCTAGAGGAGAGGAACATTAGCAAAACAAATGCAGTCGATGTAGCAGACTCGAAGAGCATTGCTTGGCTCTCCCTTGAGCTGAAAGAAAGCTCTTAGCAAATGGCCTACCACTGTAGTACCTTTGGGTTCCACTACAGCAACAATCAGGCATTCCCAGGCAGCCCTCACCACTGAGCAAGCACAGGGCATTACCAGGGCAAGCTCCCCCCAGTGCAGGGCTTTTCAACAGGCCAGACTGGGTCAGGGCTCCCCATTAGGCCGAGACATCCCTTGATCTACACCAGATTTGGAGACTCCTCCTGCCCAGTTCTGTATACGCCCTCTCCTTTCACAGGTATCAGATCAGCATCCAGGTCTGAAAGCTTTCCCAACTCATTCTTCCTTACTCCCATTTATCGCATACGTGGTACACTTCACAACTTTTGTACTTCTAACTCCATCTCAGAGTCTGCTTCTTGGAGAATCCAAAAGTATACACTACAGATAGAAAATCCAGAAATATCAGTCTTATTCTCTTACAACCAGCAGTGCCCACAATAGCCCTTTACACATCATGAGACTTTAATAAATATTGAGACTAATATAGTAAACAGGCATGGTGCTGCGTGCCTGTATCCCTGGTATTCTGAGAGGCCGAGGCAGAAGGAGCACAAATTTGAGCCCAGCCTGGGCAATTTAGTGACTTAGTGATACCCGGTCTCAAAATAAAAAGTAAAAATGGTCTGTGGTTGTAGCTCCATGAAGACCTTGGGTCAATCCTCAGTACCACACACTTGCAAAATTTGTACAAGTAAAAATGAAAGTGGTAGCACTGAATTAATTAAGAAAGTCCATATTTTAAATTTAATTATGTCATGCATTAAAATTAAAATATGAACCGGGTGTGGTGGCTCACACCTGTAATCCCAGCAGTCAGGAGACTGAGGCAGGAGGATTGCAGTGAGTTTGAGGCCAGCCTAGGGTACATAGTGAGTTCAAACCCAGCCTGAACCATGGAGCAAGACCATGTCTCAAAAAAAAAAATTAAAATATGAATATGAGCCAAGCTGTTGGTACATACTTGTAATTCCAGCTACTCAGAAGGCTGAAGGAGAAGGATCACAAGTTTTAGGCAAGTCTGGGTGACTTAGTGAGACCTTGTTTCAAATATAAAATAAAAAGAGCTGGAAATATAGCTCCATGGTAGATGTCCCCTGGGTTAAATCCCCAGTGTCACAAAACAAAACAAGAAAACTAGAAATTGTGATAATGGATTGTAACATCTGGGGAAGGGTATATACCATACCACACAACACCATGCCACTGCTCTGTTGGAACACACAGCACCCGGTGATCCTGTACCCAGTGTTGGTAAAAGAACTAAAGAAGCAGAGTTTAAAATAAAAGAAGATGATTTATTTGAACGTGGAGAAAGGGGGAAGAGAGATGACAGACAGCTACTCTGGACAAGTATGCAAAAGTGAAATACTCCTGGAGTCTTGTCTCCAGGTCCATTTTATTGGGCTCTTTCCCCATTATGCTCCTGCAATCTGATTGGCTCCTTGGCTTGTCTTTCATCCTAACCTTGGATTTTTTTTTCTGGCCATGACTTTTCCCTGTCCCTGAGTACGGGGGTTCTTTATGGAAAGGTAGTTTAGGTTTAAGGATCAAGTAAAGGGAAAGTGTGCTATTCTTTTTTTTTTTTTTTTTTTGTGGGTACCGGAGGTCGACCTCAGGACCTCGCGCACCAGCAGGCGCCCCTGCCGCTGAGCGATATCACCGGCCCTTTTTTCGTATGTAGGTGCCAGGAGTCGAACTCAGGCCCTCGCACTTGCCAGGCAGGCGCTTATGCTGCTGAGCCATCTCCCCGGCCCCAGGTGTGCTATTCTTATATTATTTATGCTACCTGGGCCCTTCCCAGACCTGGTTTCTTTGCCTTTGTCTTTCTAGCTAACTATTAATTTTTTTAAAAGCTCAATGAGGCCTTCATCCTTTTTTTCCCCTACCTATGGGGGCCACCTGTCCCTAGAGAATTATACATTGAGAAAATACCAAGGTCACCGCAGGTTTGAATGAATGTTCTACATGCTGAAATATTTTCTCTGACTTAACTTGAGATTAAGGAAGAGACCAAAGTAGCTGTCTGGACATTTCTTTATTTAGAGGAACCAATTTCTTTTTTCCCAAGAGAACATTTTCATCTCACAACTGAAAGTAATAAGGGGATGATGGGGGGGACCAGTTCTCTGAGACAAGCAGTGCAGCTGGAATTTAGCAAATATGAGAGTCAGAATATGTCCTTCAGAGAGCAAAGATCTTTGAAAATTTGAATATTCATTAGGACTTGTTTTCATGAGACGCTTCCATGAATATGGTAAAACGCTCCCATCATGGCAATATTGAAAACATATATAAAGTAAGAGAGGAGAATGAGGCATGGCAAAAGCTGTCTGGGGAAGCAGCCATGACCTGTTCATTACAAGATCCTGGACACAGGTGCAGAACAGTTCCCAAAGCCCTGCACTTGGACTTGCGAGAATTTGAGCAGGTTTTCTGTAAGATGGCCTAGACCAGAAGTCTGCCTGAGGCGTGGGATCCCAGCACCCCCACTCAGGACACAGATGTAGAAGTTCCTGTGGGTTTCCTTGAGATTTGGACAATATAAGAGAAAGGCAGCCATGAGGAGCCAGTGCTGTCAAAACTTTCCATGATAGCCCACGTTGTGTTTCCCAGATGCAGAATGTACTTTTATCTTTGCTCTCACCCTCTTTCTATTTACTCAGTCTGAGCTCTTTCTGCAGAGCCAGTTTCTCTCCCACTCTTCACTTTTACTTTCTTGAATAAACTTTGCTGCTGCTTTTTGCTTGTTTCATTCAGTATTTTGTTTGAGGTGAGAAGAACCTGGAATCCAACTCCAGAAGGAGATGCAGTCTAAGACCCGTAACTTTTAGTTGGTGAACCACTATTTAGAAACAAGCTCCCTGACAATAAAATAACAGTTACATGATACACCAAGTTGATATTCAGAATACAATGGAAACTCTACGACAGACCATCTACCACTGTCAGGTAACATAACCATGCTTCCCATTCTCTTTGATGGAGGAAGTTACAGTACAATGTTAGAGGTATATTTTGTATGTGTGTTATGGTAGGGGAGGTTGGTTGGGTTTGGTCATTAAGTTTCACTTTTCAGTGCTAGAGTAATTTTGGAATTAACTGCTCTAAATCTGATCCCTCTTTCTCTCCATACCATTTTTTCCTTTCTTTCAAGGGTAAGATAATTGTATTGTGTACTAAGCACTCAAGTGTTCTGTGTCTTGTTTTATTTTATAAAGCAAATTGAGTATGGCAAACATCCTTCAAATTAGATAAGATATTTAAAATATTATCTCTTCTACTGAGTTTTTTTATTATTCAGATAACTTATCGGGAACACCTAGACAGTTTTAGCATCCAATGCAGGAAAGAATCCTTTGGGTTCACACAGCGCACTCTGATTTCTCTTTTCTTTCTTTCTTTTTTTCTTTTTTTTCTTGCATGTGTCACTACACCTACCCTGCTCTGACTTTTCTTGATGAGGTTCTTTAGCAGCACCATGGAAATGGGAAAACTCAAAGTTAAAGCAATTCTCAGTTTTAGCCAGTCCTTTTCTGTCTTTTCTCTACTGACATTTTCCATTGCAAATAGATCATCTTTGATGTCTTCCAGTCAAGGGGAATCACAGAGTCAGGTGTGATAGCACCCCGTGATTTCAGCACACAGGCTGAGGCAGCTGGATTGCCCTGTGTTTGAGGCCAGCCTGGGCTACATAGTGAGATCTTGTCTCAAAAAACCAAAACAAACAAGAATTACATAGTCATCAGTACAAGAATTCCACTGGAAAACCAGGAGATCCAAAATCCTTTACTAGTTCAAAGACAAACTCGTATGATAATAGTAGCCTAAGGGAATGAAAATCAGTGCTTATTAAATCTTGGATGTCTTTAATAGATAAGCACTGTAACAATGGCTTTGATTCTTCCCACCTCTCTAGCTTTTCACCAAATTGTTCATTTAAAATTGTAGATCAGAAGTAACCCCCAGGCCAGGGCCCTGCAATCCCAGCATGGAGGATCATTGCAAGTTCAAGGCCCGCCTGGGCTACATAGTGAGTTCAAGGCCATCCTGAACTACACAGCAAGACCCTGTCTCAAACAAACAAAAAAGAAGTAACCCTCTAAGAGCACAAACTATGAGGTTGGCCACTTAAAATTTCTGAAGAAATAAGCCCATCATTTAATTCATTACCTACTCTTTTCTGAGATTTGAAGGTCAAAAATAGTTTTGTTGATTAAAAAAATTTTTTTTAATCATCCAAAAGCTAAATATATAATATAGCTCAAGAGAAGGAACAGGGTGCTTGTAAAAATACATAGCGTCCTGACCTATTAAATGACAATGAGGATAAAAGTGTCTACCAATATTTAGAGGGGAGACTTTGATAATACAAAGGTAAAACCAGGATGGAGGATGATTAAAGGCCATAACTTTTTGCTTATTCTCCTTTTTGTTATTTATTACTGAAATTTTATCATTTTATTCTCCTAATATAATATCAGTTCACAGTTTTCCGTTAACAGGCCACATTTCTGCCTTGCTGTTGCATTTCTATGACACAGTCCCAGTAAATTAAAGTTTGGTGCCAAATTGAACATCTTTTCTGCCTCCTTTTCTTATTTCTTGGTTTTAAGGGACTCTTTGGGAAATCCAGTTGAAGTATACAGCTTGTGAATATATTTGTCTCCATTTCTATGAATTAATCTGTAGTTTCAGTTGGAAACTATCAGTAGCTTCTCTTCTATCAATATTTCTGGACTGCTTCTTGGTCCTGAGTATCCTTCAGAAGTACAGATCAACTTCATCAATTACTCGCTGCTGTCAGGACAGGTCAGTTTACATTATCTATCTTTCTTTGGTCTTTGCTTGCATACAAACTTTTATTTTTAAACAGAGTTTCACTATGCAGTTGAGGCTGGTCTTGAACTCACTTTGTAGCCCAGGCTGGCCTCAAACTTGCAGCAATCCTCCTGCCTCAGCCACCCAAGTTCTGGGAGTGCTGGGATTGCAAGCATGTGCCACCACACCTGGTTCATACAAACTTTTGAGGTAGCTCAGGCCAACTACCAAAATAGGGTTGTCTGTCAGCCTAGCTGTAATTCTTCACCGGGTAAATTGGTTGTGAAAAAAGCCCAGTAATTTTTCTTAGTTTAGTGTACTTTTTGTTTCTCTTTTAAAACTTTATCTGAAATTCTGGATCTATGCTGATGACATGGAATCGATTAATTTGAGAGAATTTCTCTACCATCCCTCTCTTCTTCATAAATGAACGTGGGGTTTCAGCAAATAGTTTCTGGGTGTCCAATGCAAAGTTATGCTTATTTCCAATATGGTTTCCTACCTTTGTGCCAGAGCAGTCATCCCTTGTTAAACAGGGAAGACTTTGAGTCCCTGTTATACAGCCAACAGATCTTTCATTTGGCATAAATGGCAAAGTTAGAAAAAAGTCGCCATCCTTTTCCGAGAGGTAACTCTTTGGTGTGCTGTGCAACTCAACTGTCAACATAACGCTTGGAAAACTGTATTCAGGATCTATGGGGAGGAGTTCTTTATAAAAAAGTATCAAATTTATTTCATACCTAGTTTTATTTATTTATTTATTTATTATTTTTACTTTTTTGTGGGTACCAGGGATCGACCTCAGGACCTTGCGCGCCAGCAGGTGCCCGTGCCGCTGAGCGATATCACCAGCCCTTTTTTCGTATGTGGGTTCCAGGAGTCGAACTCAGGACCTCGTGCTTGCCAGGCAGGTGCTTACGCCACTGAGCTATCTCACCAGCCCTCTAGTTTTATTTTTAAACTAGAGCTGTTGGACAATCACCATAACTTAAAATTCATTATCAGAGGTGAAGAAAACATTAATAAACTGTTAAATGCTGCAGTAAATAAAATTACTGGACCATGCATTTAGAAAAACTACGTTTAATAGTCAAAAGTTCTGGTTATACTACTTAATCAAAAGATCCTTTACTTCTGGACTTAACTATAATTATGTCTAATTTTGACATAACTTATCCTGTTTGTGCAATTACTACTATGCCTAACAGAATTTTTCCAATTTTTAGGCCTTTCTTTCCTTTTTTTCTTTATGTGGGTACTGGGAAACAAACTCAGGACCTCACGTTTGCCAGGCAGGCGCTTATGCCACTGAGCTATATCACTGGCCCCTTTAGGCCTTTCTTAACCATTTATGAGGTATGACATAAATGTTAACTCTTTGGGCCGGTGAGATGGCTCAGCGGTGTACGTGCCTGCCTGGCAAGCGCGAGGGCCCAAGTTTGACTCCTGGAACCCACATGCGAAAAAAGGGCCAGTGATATTGCTCAGCGGCACAGGTGCCTGCTGGCGCACAAGGTCCTGAGGTCAACCCCCGGTACCCACAAAAAATAAATAAATAAATAAATGTTAACTCTTTAAGAGTTCCTTTAAAAATTGAAATTTTAATTTTCACCTCTACCTGTTTGACCAAAAAGTACAAGACATCATTACCATATAAGTTAAAGAATGGAATAAAAACAAGTGTTACCTATATAACGAGCCAATTATCTGAGAAGACATTTTAACAAACTTCACAGTTTTAGCAAAAGAATAAAACTGCTTCCAAGGTACTATAGTGTTTGGAATTTTTACTGCAAGTTTCAAATCATAGTGTAATAGTAAATTTATAGAAATTTTATAACAGAAATTAAAAATCAATTAGTAACCTGTTACTATATTGAGACAGGATATGCTCATGCTGCTTTCACATAATTAGACTGCTAAACTCAGTTAGCCTTGACTGTCTGCGTCCAGCTGCTTCTTCCAGATAGCTAGGTCAGCCTGACTGCAACCAGCTATAATGCCTGTGTTTTTCCTACCTAAAAATATAAAGTTCCTTTTATCATGCTTCAAGGACTTTATGCCTGAGACAGACAGTCAAGGACACATTAAACTCTACCTGCTCCGCTCAAATACCCTCCCTCCCAGGATGTTCCTGCCTTATGATAAACAATTCCTTTTAAGTAAAACTGCTTTAAACAAATCTGCCTTACAACATATGACTTGATTCGTGTAACCAATTAGGTAATAACCTGCTATCAGCTTTGTACTTCCTGCTTACAAAGTGTATTTAAACCAAACTGTAAGTTGACTCTGGGCTGATGATTTGGACTCAGTCCCCCAGCTTGCTGGCACTAAAATAAGGTTGCCTTCCAACTCCTCAGGTGCGAAGAGTCTTCCATTCAGTTTGACATCAGATTTCTGCAACAATAGTGTTATTCAACAATTCATCTCTAAGAAATTGACAGCGTTTATAAGTACAAAAATTATTATATCTAGTAGGTGATACTCTACATAGTCAAAATAAGACAATGCTTTATAAAATTAGGTTTTAAAAAAGGCAGAATGTCTTGATAATTACTGATGTCTCAAAGGCTGAAATCAGAAAAATATAGTAAATAGATGTACTCATTTATTAATGTTATTTTGCTTTTAGAAATCCAGAAATGATTCCAAGAAATAAGCAATAATGACACAAGATGTGATTAATATACCGTATCTCTTTTAAGCCTGTTATGGTTTGTGTCTAGCTGTCCCCCCAAAGCCTCATGCAGTCATGGAGGTGGGCTTCTAGAGTTTATGACTGATTCATGGTCTAATGCTGGGATTATGGGTGTGAATGCCACACCCACCCTGGTGTGGGTAGTCTGCATGCAATATAAGGGAGGGAAAGAGGTTGCTCTCTCTCTTGCTCTTGCACTCCTCCCTTTTGCTCTTGCTTGTTTTTGCTGCCTTCCGCCACCATGAACTGTTGCCCTCTGCCATGTGCCACTCTGCCTTGGAGCCAGCCAAGTATGGACTGAAACCTCCACAAACTGTGAGCCAAATAAACCTTTCCTTCCTTAATTTTGGGCGTCAGGTATTTTGTCTCAGCAACGAGAGAAAAGTAACCAAGACAGAATTTGGTACCAGTGAAGTGGGGTCGTTGCTGTGACTATACCTGACCATGTGGTTCAAGAGCCTTTGGGAATGGCTTGTGGGAAGAGTTTGGACAGGTTCAGAGATGTCGCCTGAAAGAGTAGAGCTGGAACGCCTTAGGTTGTTCTGTATGGGAGATCCTGGTCAGAGCTCGGGACACCAGAAGACTGATAGAAACTCTGCTGGTAAAAACCGGGCTTGGCAGGTTTCTGCTGGGAACAAAGATTGAATTGGCTGCTGGACTCCAGATGATGTGTGTTATGGCTTGGCAAAAAGTTTGTCTGCATTTTGCTCATGTCCAGAGACTTTGCCTGAGACTAACATTAAGGGTGGTGGACTAATTAAACTGGCAGAAGAAATTTCAAGACAGTCGAATGTTGAGGCAGTGGCAGGGCTATTGTTGGGAGCCTTTAACCAGATTTATGTTGAGAATCAAGAGCAAGGAGCCCAGAAGAATGATTTAAAATGTGAGTTTGGCCAGAAAGGAAGCTCTAGCAAAGCTGTGGACTGCAAAGATAGAGCTGAGAAGATCTCAATTGCTGAGAAGGAACAGGAGAATATAAAAGATGGCTTGAGGACATCACAAGAAGCAGCAAGTCTCCACATTTTGCAACCTCAAAACTGCAAAAGTAAAAGTCTTTGCTCTGAGGAGAAAGCTTCAGAGCACCATGTTCCAGAATGGTGCCAGCCACACTACGTCCCAGAATGGCGGTGGCCACACCAGGTTCCAAAATGGTGGCAGCATAGAGAATTTGTTCCTTAGAATCAGGTTCAGTGTGCTCAGCGATCCAGGCACCTGACCCCTACAGCCAAGAGAGAAAGCCTGGCTACTGCTCCAGCTGGCAGCAGACCTTGGTATCATCCATGTGGCACTAGTTTTAGGCGCATGCAGAATGCAAGAGTCCTGAGGTTAGGGCCGGTGAGATGGCTTAGCGGCTTAAGCGCCTGCCCGGCAAGCGCGAGGGCCCGAGTTCGACTCCCGGAACCCACATACGAAAAATGGGCCGGTGATATCGCTCAGCAGCACGGGCGCCTGCTGGCGTGCGAGGTCCTGAGGTCGACCCCCCAGTACCCACAAAAAAAAAAAAAAAAAAGAGTCCTGAGGTTAAGAAGGCTTCCACCTAGATTTCATAAGAAAGCCTGGGAGGCCAGGCAGGGTGCCCCTGAGAGGGCAATGTGTGAAGCTGTGAGTGTGAAGCCAAAGATGCAGTGGAGACCACAGAAGTTTGGAGAAGCCAGGAACGTGGATTGTCTGAGGAAACCTGCAAGGAGGGAGCAGAGCAGGCTTAAGAGAGAAGCCATGGGCGCTACAACCACCGGAAGTGCCATAGGGGCGGAGCCATGCAAGCCCTTTGGAGCTCACAACTTGCCACAGATTGCTTCGGATGTTCCACGTGGAACTATGGGACTTCATGTTTGCCCTACTTGATTTTGGACTTGCTTTGGTCCCATTCCTTTGTATTCCCCTGTTTGTACCTTTTGGAATGGTAATGTCTATCTTGTGCCATTGAATGTTGGAAGCATTTAAGTTTCTTTTCAGGGCCGGTGAGACGGCTCAGCGGCTTAAGCGCCTGCATTGCAAGCGCGAAGGCCCGAGTTCGACTCCCGGATCCCACATACGAAAAAGGGGCCGGTGATATCGCTCAGCGGCACGGGTGCCTGTTGGCGCGTGAGGTCCTGAGGTCGTCCTCCCGGTACCCACAAAAAAAAAAAAAAAAAAAAAAGTTTCTTTTCATTTGCAGAGTGGCTCACAGCTAAAAATTTGCCTTAGATCTCGGAGGAGACTTGGGACTTGGACTTTTGAGCAATGCTTAAACTGTTAGGACTTTGGCAATTCTTAGAGATGGACCAAAATGCCTTTTGCATAAAGGGATGTGCATGAGTCTTTGGGTGGCCAGGGGCGGAATGTTATGGTTTGTGTCTAGATGTCCCCCCAAAGCCTCATGCAGTCATGGAGGTGAGCTTCTAGAGTTTATGACTGATTCATGGTCTAATGCTGGGATTATGGGTGTGAGTGCTACACCCACCCTGGGGCGGGTAGCCTGCATGTAATACAAGGGAGGGAAAGAGGTTGCTCTCTCTCTTGCTCTTGCACTCCTCCCTTTTGCTCTTGCTTGTTTTTGCTGCCTTCCGCCGCCATGAACTGTTGCCCTCTGCCATGTGCCACTCTGCCTTGGAGCCAGCCAAGTATGGACTGAAACCTCCACAAACTGTGAGCCAAATAAACCTTTCCTTCCTTAATTTTGGGTGTTGGGTATTTCATCTCAGCAATGAGAGAAAAGTAACCAAGACAAAGCCCAATAAACTTTTCATTGCAGAGAGGGCAAGTCCAACTTTAACATTCTAAATATCCTTTGTCCAGAACAGGACCCTTCTATAAACTACTATTTGAATAGAGTTTCTACTGTAAAGTCACTTGTTTCCACAGAGATTTTTATTTCAGAACATAGCTACAAAATGGCAAATGACTAAGTCAGTGATGAAGAATTTGTACTTCAGGTTGAATATTCCTTCTCTGAAATGCCTGGAACCAGAAATGTTTCAGATGCTTTCAGATTTTGAAATATTTGCATATACATAATGAGACATCTTGAGGAGGGGACCCAACTCTGAACACAAAATTCATTTGTTTCTTATAGCCTGGAAGAAATTTTATACATTTTTAGTGCATTTGTATTCTGACTGAGACCCATCAGAGGTCAGCTGTGGAATTTTCCACTTGTGTCATCACATTTGTGCATATAAAGTTTTGGGTTTTGGAGTATTCTGGGTTAGGTGATCAGCAATGCTCAACCAATATAATCAATGCTAATTTAAAATAACTGCCAGTGTTCACAAACAAACATGGGTACCCAGGCCTAAAAGTTACTACAGTATTGAGGTCAGATTCCAGAATGAAACTGGAGGTGGTAGCACATGCGTGTAATCTCAACACTCAGGAGGCTGAGGCAGGGTGATTGCCAGGAGTTCAAGGCCAGCCTGGGCTACAAAGTGAGTTCAAAGCTATCCTGAACTGCACAGCAAGACCCTGTCTCAAACCTGCCCCCTCAGAAAAGATTCCAGAATGATTCTTCCATATGGACAACAATAACTTCCATGAAATCCAAAGAAACCTTATGGGGTCTTTCCAAAGCTGCATAATTTTCCAAATGACTTTTCTCTGCTTGTAAAGCTTGTACATCCCTTCAATATTTTTTTCATTCATCTAGCTTTTTGTAATATTTTCTTGATGTTTTTGTTACTTTTTTTTTTTTTTTTTTTTGTCTTTTTGAGACAGGGCCTCGCTATGCAGTCAGGGTGGCCTTGAGCTCACTTTGTAGCCCAGGCTGGCCTCCAACTTGCAATGATCCTCCTACCTCAGCCTCCCAAGTGCTGGGATTACAGGCACGCTCCACAATGCCTGGCTTTGTTTCTTCTTTTGCACCTTCTCCTGAACTTCTATCATCTTGGCCAATTTCCAGGACAAGACAGCACTTGCTAGGAACAGTGGCGTAAGGGTCAAAATAACTATTGTAAGGAAACCGTATGGGTTCTTCACAGCCCATTGCACAACATATTCAGCCCAAGCCTTTACATCAAACATTTCTGTAGTAGTCTTAGGAAAATTTATGCTTGAGCAGTGATCTCCAACACTGCCAGGATTATTAGTGAGCTAATCAACTTCAGCTGACCTCTGGCTGTTGTCATCTTCTTTAGCTCTAATGCACACTCTTGAAGCTTAAATTCACCAACCAGAAGCAGAAAGGCCAGGATCTATGTTTCTCTAACTTCTTTGTTTATAGGCAGTGACAAAATCTCCTACTTCATTTTGTAAACCACCCATTAAGGGACATCCTGATTCTCTTTTGTTCTCTTCAAAATCTTACTCTTCACTTGGAGATGGATCCTGATCTCTCTTGGTATAAATAACTTAAGGTTTCAAGCGAGATTTTATCCATGACTTCACTGAGTGTTATGCTTTTTTTTTAAAGAAAAAAATAGAACAACATTTCAAAACAAGATAATAGGAGGGTAACAATGGTTAACGCATTGTGTATTGTTATCTTTAAATTAGTTATTCAGAGTACAATATATCAACTTTCAATTGTCCAAACAATATTAGCACAGTATTAGTTCTTTTCAATGAACTAAGAGAAATTAGTAGTATAACTACCTGAACTACCTTTTATATATATATATAGAACCTTTTTTTGTCTACTTCTTTTCTCCATTTCCCACCCCAGTTTCTCTTTCCTTTTGAGGTTCTTCCCATTTTACAATGTCTATTGTACATTTTACAATGTCTATTGTACATTTACACTTTCAGCTTCTCAGACTAGGGAGACAATACAATATTTACACATGAGAGTCTGATTTATTTCACTTATGAGTATGGTCTCAAGTTGCATCCATTTACATATAAAGTCTCTGGTTTATCCTTATTTATGGCTGAGTAGTGCTCCATTGCATAAAAAGACCACATCTTTTTTATCCATTCCCCAGATGATGGGCATTTGGGTTCTTTCCAAGATCTGGCTATTGCAAATTGTGCTGCTATAAACATGGGTGCACATATATCACTGTGGTATGATGTTTTTAATTCTTCTGGGAAGATACCCAGAAGGGGAATAGCTGGGTCAAATGGGACCACTAATCCTAGTTTTTTTTTTTTTTTTTTTTTTTGTGGGTACCGGGGGGTCGACCTCAGGACCTCGCACGCCAGCAGGTGCCCGTGCCGCTGAGCGATATCACCGGCCCCTTTTTCGTATGTGGGATCCGGGAGTCGAACTCGGGCCCTCGCACTTGCCGGGCAGGCGCTTAAGCCGCTGAGCCATCTCACCGCCCCCTTCTTTGTATGTTCTTGATAGTAATCTTTTGTCTGAGGAACACCTGGCAAACATTTTTTCCCACATTGTGAGTAGTCCCTTCACTGCGTTGGTGGTTTCTCTTGCTGTGCAGAAGCTTTTAAGTAAGATGAGATCCCAGTAGTTGATTCTTTGTGATAGTTCCTGTGTGATTGGAGTTTTCTTCATAAAGTCTTTGCCTACACCAATGTCTTCAAGAGTTTTACTTATTCTATCTTCCAGCAGATTTAATGTTTCTGCTTTAATATTTAGATCTCTAATCTATTTCAAATTTAGTTTAGTGCATGTTGAAAGATATGGGTTTAGTTTTAATCTTCGGCATGTGCAGAGCCAGTTTTTCTAGCACCATTTATTAAAGAGGCTATCTTTCTTCCAGTGAATGTGTTCGGCACCTTTGTCAAAGATAAGGTGGCTTAGTATGTCTGGAGTTCTGTATCTTCTAATCTGTTCCATTGATCTTCAGGTCTGTTTTTTTGCCAGTACCATGCTGTTTTTATCACAGTAGCTTTATAGTATAATTTCAAGTCAGGGATTGTGATGCCCCCTGCCTTGTGTTTGTTGCCCAGAATTGCCTTTGCTATTCTAGGTCTCTTCTGATTCCAAATGAACTTTAGGATTGTTTTATTTAATTCTGTGAGATATGTTGATGGAATTTTGATCAGAATTGCATCAAATCTGTATAATAATTTTGGAAGTATGGCCATTTTCACTATATTGGGTCATCCAACCCACAAGCAAGGGGTATCTTTCCATTTTCTGATAACTCTTCAATCTCCTTTTACAGAGTACTGTAGTTTTCACTTTAGAGGTCTTTTACAGCCTTTGTTAGATTAATTCCTAGGTTTTTCATTTTTTTGGATGCTATTGTGAAAGGTGTTGTTTCCCTAATTTCTCTCTCAGTGAGTTCACTATTCATGCACAGGAAAGCTATTGAATTTTGAGTGCTGACTTTTTTTTTTTTTTTTTTTTTGTGGGTACTGGGGTCGACCTCAGGACCTTGTGTGCCAGCAGGACCCATGCCGCTGAGCAATATCACCGGCCCCTTTTTCGTATGTGGGTTCTGGGAGTCAAACTCAGGACCTCGTGCTTGCCAGGCAGGCGCTTATGCCGCTGAGCTATCTCACCGGCCTTCTGTAGGGTTTTTATCATGAATGGTGCTGGACTTTGTCAAAAGCTTTTTCTGCATCTATTGAGATAATCATATGATTTTTGTCCTTGGCTCTGCTAATATGGTGCATTACATTTATTGATTTACATATGTTGAACCATCCCTGCATCCCTGGGATGAATCCCACTTGGTCATGGTGTATAATCTTCTTAATGATTTGCTGCATTCTTTTTGCCAGAATCTTATTGAGGATTTTTGCATCTATGTTCATTAGGAAGATTGGCCTGTAATTATCTTTCTTAGTCGGGTCCTTCTCTGGTTTTGGTATCAGGGTAATGTTTGCTTCCAGGAATGAATTTGGGAGTATTGCTTCCCTTTCAATTTCATTAAAGAAGAAAACAAAACAAAAAAAATTTCATTAAAGAGTTTGAGAAGTAGTGGTGTTAGATTGTCCCTAAATTTCTTTAGAATTCAGCAGTGAACCCATCAGGGCCTGGGCTTTTCTTTGTTGGGAAGTTTTTAATTACATCTTCTATTTCATTGGTTGATATTGGTTTATTTAGGATTTTTATATCTTCTTGATTCAGCTTTGATAATTCATACGTATCTAGGAATCTGTCCATTTCTTCTGCATTTTCCATCTTATTAGAATATAAGTTTTCAAAGTAGGTATAAATGATCTTCTGGATTTCTGCAGGGTCCATTGTGATTTCACACTTTTCATTCCTAATTGCATGGATTTGAGTCTTTTCTTTCCTTTTTTTATAAGCTTGGATAATGGTTTGTTGATTTTATTTAATCTTTCAAAGAGCAAACTCTTTGATTCATTGATTCTTTGTATTTTTTTTTAGTCTCCAATGCATTAATTTCTGCTCTGATCTTTATAATTTCCTCCCTTGTATGAGCTTTTGACTTAGCCTGTTCTTTTTCTAGAACTTTGAGGTTCACCATTAAGTTGTTGATTTGCACTTGCTCTGTTTTCCTGATATGGGTATTTACTGCTATAAATTTCCTCTTAGTACTGCTTTCATTGTGTCCCATAAGTTCCGGTATGTTGTACTCTCATTATTATTCAATTGTAGAAACTCTAATTTCTTCTTTAATTTCACCTGTGACCCATTGGTTGTTCAGGAGAGTGCAATTTAATTTCCATGTGTTTAGGAAGTTCTTGTTGATTTCCAATTTCATTGCACTATGGTCTGATAATATGCACAAGATAATTTCATTGCCTTTGCATTTACTTAAGCATGTTCTATAAGCTGGTATGTGGTCTGTTTTGGAGAACATCCTGTGTGCAGCTGAGAAGAATGTATATTCTGATGTTGTGGGGTGGAAGACATCTCTGCAGACATCTGTAGACATCAGTAGACATCTACTAAGTCCATTTGTTCAAAAGTTTGGTTCAGTTCTAATATTTCATTGTTGATTTTTTGTCTAGTTGATCTGTATTTTTGTGACAGTGGGATATTGAGATCCCCCAATGCAACTGTATTAGTGCTTATTTGATTTTTCATGCCCATTAATATTTGTCTTATATAGTTGGGTGTACTGGTATTTGTTGCATATATATTTATGATTGTTATCACTTCTTGGATTGTTCCTTTTACAAGAATGTAAACCATCTTTATCTCTCTTAATCAGTCTTGGCTTGAAATTCACTTTGTCTGCAAATAGAATAGCTACCCCTGCTTTTTTCTGGGTTCCTGTTGTATATTGTTTTCTATCCTTTGACTTTCAGTCTATGAATTTCTTTTTGAATTAAATGTGTTTCTTGTATGCAGCATATTGTTGGATCTTGCTTTTTGATCCATTCTGCCAGTCCGTGTCTTTTGATTGGTGAATTGAGACCATTAACATTGATGGTTATAACCTATATATATTGACTTATCCTTGTCATGTTATTGTCCTGTTGTTGGCTCCCCTTCTTTTTTATTCCCTCCCTCTGTGTAATTGTTTGCCTTGCCTGGTGGATTCCTTCTGTTTGGGTTCATGGAGTTGTTATAGTCCTTGTTATCTCTTTCTAGAATGTCCTTCAGAACATTTTGGACTGCTGGTTTGGTGGTCACAAATTTCCTCAGATGTTCTTTGTCATGGAAGTATTTTATTTTTCCATCAGTTTTGAAAGAGAGTTTTGTGGGGTACATCAATCTGGGTTGAAGGTTGTTTTCCTCTAGAACATGAAATACTTCACTCCAAGCTCTCCTTAACTTGAAGGTTTGTACTGAGAAGTCAGCTGTGATTTTGACGGGCTTTCCTTTATAGGTGATTTGTTTCTTTTCCTTAACTGCTTTCAAGAGTCTATTCTTGTGTTGAATTTCTGGAATCTTGACTATGATATGCCTGGCTGTAGATTTTTTTTTTTTTTATCGTGGCTAATTGGAGTTCTATATGCCTCACTTATCTTTATGTCAAATTCTTTTTCTCTACTAGGGAAGTTTTCTGCCATAACATCTGTGAACAGGTTTTTTTTTTTTTTTTTTTGTATCATTTGTACTGTCTCCTGCTTTTTCATTGACTCAAATCAATCTTAAGTTATTCTCCTTTGCCTCATCTAGCAGCTGCTGCATTGATTTATCATGGTCCTTTGCTATTTTTAAGAGATCTTTCTTTTCGTGATCATTAACCACATGCCTGTCTTCTACATCTGAGATTCTGTCCTCACATTGGCTTAATCTGCTGTGAATATTTTTGATGGAATTTTTATTCTCTTGGATATCTGCTTGGATCTGCCTTATGGATTCCATTTCTTTCCTATGCTGAGCATTCATGGCTTCCATAATTTTCTTTCTTTTTTTTTTTGTGGGTACCGGGGGGGTCGACCTCAGGACCTCGCGCGCCGACAGGCACCCGTGCTGCTGAGCGATATCACCGGCCCCTTTTTCATATGTGGGATCCGGGAGTCGAACTTGGGCCTTCGCGCTTGCAAGGCAGGTGCTTACGCCATTGAGCCATCTCACCGGCCCTTCCATAATTTTCTTAAGCTCATCTATTTTTTTTGTCTGTATCTGCTATAGAGTCACTAAGCATGGTCTTCATTGTGCACACCATCTCTGCAGTTATGTGAGAAAGTATTTCTGATTTGATTTTTTCCAGAG
The DNA here is from genome assembly GCA_028451465.1 of Erethizon dorsatum. Lineage (NCBI taxonomy): Eukaryota > Metazoa > Chordata > Mammalia > Rodentia > Erethizontidae > Erethizon > Erethizon dorsatum. The sequence goes on from CM051824.1 coordinate 42,593,103, forward strand.
CCTCATTCAATTGCTTTGTGGTTACCACTTCAGAGAGACCAGGTAGGTGGCTTTAGGATTGTCCCACCTCACTGCCCCCTGAGTTTGCCTTTGTTGAACTGGATGTCTGGGGTTATATCTTATTTTAATGACTTCTCATTTTCTGTTCTTTTTTTAGTTTAATTTCTGGGTTGATGTTTGTAAATTGCCTATGGTGGGTTGCTTTATTGCTAGTATTTAGAACCCTTAGGAGAGGACTACTTCTCTGAGGTATCTTCCAGGTGTAGCTTGCTTTTGGGTTTTGAGTCTGTTGCAAGATCCTATCTCTTCAATTTGTTGGAGATGAGAAGTTGCTGCCTGTTTGGCCCAGTCCTTGGTTCTTTGGCACTGTGCCACAGTATTTTCTGTGACCCTTGGTCAATCTCAGTCATGGAATACCAGGAAGAACAGCTGTTTAGAACCATTATGTCACTTTGGCTATAGTGGTACCAATAGCATCAAACATAGCCAAGATAATGACAGACTGAGCTAACCATTAATTTGCCCCTTTTAACAGTATAAACTAGATTTGTGGCTGTATAACAAAATTTAAAACAAACCAGAAAATTATATGCAGTATACAACTCCTTAATATGTCAATTTTGCCCTCAGGGGTTAAAATTTAAAATGGGTTAAGGAGAAAATACAGAAGTGGAAGAAGAGGAAGAGATTAGAAGTAAGGCTGGAGGACAAAGGAGGGGTCACACTAACTTTGGGAACCTGGTGCAGAAGACTGAAGAGAAAGAGAGAAGGAAGAGATAAAAAGAAGTACAGAACAGAATCAGAACCACAAAGGAGCTAGAAACCACATTCACACTCATAGTAAAACAAGATCAAATAATGAAGGAGAAAATAAATAAATAAATAAAACCACCACAAAAATGAACAAAAGAGAGACAGAAAAAAAGAAAAGAAAAGAAAAAAGTCCACTTCCAGGTTTGTGTCTGCTGTCACTGGTAGACACATGGAGATATATTCCCAATCTGTGCTGATCTATCCTAGCAAGCCAGCAGTAAGTTTTTGGTGGGGTAGTGGATAATCCCAGCAAGCCTGTGCCTTCTGACCAAGATCAGACTCCTTTGTCCTGCACCAGCACACCTTCTGAGGGTCTGAGCCCAGCTGGGAGCCACTAGATGGAGCCGGCAGCAGCTCTAAGTTCTGAGCTCAGCTGGCCCCTCTCCTAGATGGTTCCTGGCCAATGGCTCTCTCATGTGGGACAGCTGATCCCTCTGCACTCACCCCCAGCCAGTGCGTCCTTCACGTCTGCTGCTCCCCTCCACTGTGCGTCACTCCACAGAGGCCTCTGGGGTCCCTGCAGTGACCATAGGTCTGCAGGTTTGGACCACTCCTCTCATGCAGTGAGTCCCGTCTCAGGGAGAAGGTGCCACCTGCCACCTCCTTCTTCTTCATTCAAGTTTCTCTCTTCACTCTTTTTGTGGGCTTCAATTTGTGGTTCACATCCTTCCAGGGGACCCACTTCCCTCCTTCTTGTCTTCCTCGAGTTGCTATATTCCAGCATCTGGATGGCAAAACTCAGAGAGACTCTTTCTCTGCTGATTACCACTCCACCATCTTGATCACAACCGAGTGTTATGCTTTTCATTTCTTTTTCTGTACTTCTGTTTGGTTTTGTTAAGCCTATGCCCAGTTTTCTTTTCCTTTTTCTTTTTTTTTCCCTGGTTTTCTGAAAAGGTCTTTCTCCAAGTTGCTGCCTTACTGGATGGCATGGTGTCCAGCCATTCCAGGGTCTTCCCTACCTAAAGAATTGAATTGGTGAGTACAACAAATGAACAGTTAAACATAAACTTTTATTTAAAGTAAAGGAAAAAAAGAAAAAGTGAAGAAAAGAGCAGGGCAAGAAGAGATACATCCGGCAAATGGGACAGGCTACTGCAGAAACAGGAGGACAGTAGAACAGCAAGGTTGCAGTGGCAGCAATGTTAATGGCTGCCATCTTTTATGTATCTTCCTAGATCCAGTCTGCCAGAAGTTGTTTCACCCATACATCTTGGCTGTGATTGACAGGCCATATCCATTCCAGATCAGGTTACATGGTTACATCTTGTTTTTATCCTCCTGTCCAGATCTTAATGATTGACAGGTTGTATCCTGTCTCCCAGCCAGCCTGCCATGCCCTAATCTCCTACCTCATTACTAGGTAACTTTTGACATTTCTTCAGTTACACCAATTAGAGTGAACTCCTACTTCTTGCAGACAAACAAGTTCTTTTTAATTAAGAAAACAGGGGTTGTTGAGTGTTGTGGTGCATGCCTCTAATCCCAGCACTCAGGAGGCTGAGGCAGGAGGATCGCCATGAGTTTGAGGCCAACCTGGCTACATAAATGAGTTCAAGGCTAGCCTGCACTATGTAGTGAGACCCTGCGGCAAACAAACAAACAAACTAAAAAATAATTTGCATAGCCAGGCCTGGTGGCATACTCCTGTAATCCCAGTACCCTAAGAGACTGAAGTAGGAAGATCAAAAGTTCAAGCCCAGCCTGTGGAACTTACCAACTTAGTGAGACCGTGTCTCAGAATAAAAAATGAAAAAGGATGGGGATGTAGCTCAGTGCAAAGGACCTAGGTTCAATCCTCGGTACCTCAGTAATAATGATGATGATGATAACATGCATATATAGTAATTAAGGGAAACTATTAGGACAACTGATGAGGTTTTTGGTAGTTTTTATAAAATGACTCTACCTACTAAGAGAATGGGAGAGCCAGGCATAATAGCGCACACGTATAATCCCAGCACTCTGGAAAGTTGAGGAAGGAGGGCCGCAGGTTTGAGCCCAGGCTGAGCAACTTAGCGTTTAGTGAGGCACTGTTTCAAAATTTTAAAAGGAAATATTAAAAGGGGTAGGGATTGACACAAAGCTTTTGTAAATGGGGAGGAGAGGAGGGGTTGAAGGGAAGGGAAGGGAATGGGGAAAAAGAAACAAGTTATATCATGTACAGAGACATTCTCTATGATGAATGTGATCATTATGTGTATCTAAAATGTACCAATGAAATCTGATTTAAAGAAAGAAAAAAAAAAGAGCTGGGGATTATAGCCATGAGTTCAACTCCCTGTATGGGGTGGGAGGGGAGAGAAAGAGAGAGGAAATATAAAGGGAATATGAGGGAAACAAGAAGGCCACAGACTGGGAGAAAATATATTTGTAAATCACATACAAGGTGTAGGATTTTTTTTGCAGAATATGTAAGAAACTACAAAAACTCAATAAAACAAATAATCATCCTTTCCAAAAGACAAAGAATCTTGTTTTTATTTGGTGCTTAGGATTGAATCAGGCTTCAGACAACCTCAGCAGGTGCTCTAGCACTAAGCTATCTCTCCAGCTCAAGACAAAGATTTTTTTTTTTTTTTTAAGACAAAGATTTTTAAAAGACATTTCACCGAAAAAAACATGTAGATGTTAAGTAAGTACTCAAAATATGCTCATTCTTCTTAGTCATTGGGAAGATTCAAATTAGAACCACAGTGAGATACTGGTACACACCCACTAGACTGGGTCAAGTTTGAACACTGACTAGCCCAAGTAGACCAGTATGTAGAGCAACTAAAATTCTCATACACTGTTGGTAAAAAATGTGAAATAGTGTAACCACATTGGAAAACAACTTGTAGTTTCTTTTTTTGAGACAGAGTCTTCCTATGTAGGTCAAGCTGGCCTCAAACTCACTATGTAGCCCAGGCTGACCTCAAACTCCTGGTGATCTTCCTGTCTCAGCCTCCTGCATGCTGGGATTACAGGCATGTGCCACCATGCCCAGCACAACTTGTAGCTTCTTGAAAACTTGCACACACAACTACAGATGATCCAGTCATTCTCCTAAGTGTTAGCCAAGAAGAAAGGAAATATATGTCCAATAATGACCTGTATGTGCATATGCATAGCAGCTTTATCCGTACACAAATAGCCAGAAATTGGAAGCAATCAACATATGCTACCTCTACTCTTTGACACAGCCACGATCCCAGACTGTGGGTATTGTAACTATCACATCCATCATCCCTTCATTGTGGGATCACTTGTTCAAGATTTGAAGCACTGTACATGGTGGCCAAATCTGGGGAACGAGGGCACAAGGCAGTCAGGGAGCAAATAGGGGTGAATCACACCCCTAAGGCTTCTGCATTTAGAGGGAGGAGCCTGTTCCCATAAAGACCCATGTGGTTGGGTGTGGTAGCAAGTCCGTAATCCCAGCACTCGGGAGGCTGAGGCAGGAGGACCGCTGTAAGTTTGAGGCCAGCCTGGGCTACATAGTGAGACCCTGCCTCAAAAAAACAAAAACAAACAAACAAATAAATCAGCATGCAGGTTTAGAGGTGGGGCAGCCAAAAACAACTACAGATGTCTACTTACTGTAAGTGTTAATTTCCTAAGGGAGATTAGGAGCACATTTAGTAGGACCATATGCTAGCAGAATTAGGCAAATATATCCTTTTTTTTTTTTTTGTGGGTACCGGGGGGTCGACCTCAGGACCTCGCGCGCCAGCAGGCGCTCGTGCCGCTGAGCGATATCACCGGCCCCTTTTTCGTATGTGGGTTCTGGGAGTCGAACTTGGGCCCTTGCGCTTGCCGGGCAGGCGCTTAAGCCGCTGAGCCATCTCACCGGCCCAAATATATCCTTTCTATTAGTAGTTATTGACTTGAATACTGTCTATAGGGCTGGGGGTATGGCTCAGTGGTGGAGCACACACCTAGCATCCAAGATGCCCCAGGTTAAATTGGTACCCAAAATAAGAAAGTCCACAAAACGTTTTGTTTTGAGAGATTTTTTTAAATTAAAGTATTGGCTCACAGTGGATTGTAATAATGAATGATGAGAGTAGAAACATACCAGCTTGAGTCTTTCCACTACATGTGTGAGTAAAAACTGAAATGGAATGATTAGGTGTTGAATACTGTGATTCTTAGTCTTCAAGTGGTGTGATTTAAAACTGAATTACCAGGACCGGAAATATAGCTCCGTGGTAGAACATTTGCCTAGTATGCATAAGGCCCTGGATTCTAACCCCAGCACTGCTAAACAAAACAAAACAACCCAAAACAGACTTACTAAACAGCCATGGTGGCATGTGCCTACAGTCCCAGCACTGAGGAGGCTGAGGTAGAGAGGGTCATTTGAGACTAACCTGACCAACATAGCAAGATCTCATCTTAAAATGAATTAAATAAATAAATAAATAAATCTGAATTACTTGGATATTCATAGGCAAAAATGTGAACATTAACTTAAATGTAATACTTCGTATAAAATTAACTCAAAATGGATTATGGACCTATATAAAACATAAGACTATAAAATGTTTAGAAAAAAATGTCTTTGAGCCAGGTGTGGTGGTACCTGTAATCCCAGCACTTGGGAGGCTGAGGCAGGAAGATCATCATGAGTTCGAGGCCAGCCTGAACTACATAGTGAGGTCCTGTCTCAAAACAACAAAACAAAACAAGAACATAATCAGTCCCAGGAAAACTCCCTTTTCTTCCCCTTCCATTCTTTACCTTAGCCCCAGGGATAACTACTAACAATCATCTCACACCACAAATCACTTTGGCCTGTTACACATATATAAAAGGAATTACTGTATATAGAATATGCTCCTTAGTGTCTGGCTACTTTTGTTGCAACATTATGTTTCTGAGATTCATCCATATTGTTAAATGTATGGGGGGGGTATTCTCATTGCTTTGTATTACTATTTCCTTGTGCAAATATATCAGAATGTATCCATATACTGTTGATAGGCATTTGTATAGTTCTCTGTCTTAATCTTTTGAAGCACTGTTTGAACATTTATTTATTATTATTATTATTTTTAATATGTGGGTACTGGGAGTCAAACTCAGGACCTCGCGCTTGCCAGGCAGGCGCTTATGCTGCTGAGCTATATCACCAGCCCTGTTTGAACATTTAAATCAATAACTTTTGGTAAACTTAGTTATCCTATTTATTTATTTATTTATTTGTACTGGGGATTGAACCCGGGGCCTTCACACTGAGCTATACCCCCAATTCTTTTCTATTCATTTATTTTCATTTTCTACTTTGTGTGTTTGTTTTTTGAGATAGGGTCTTGCGAAGTTGCCCCACTGGGCTCAAACTTGGGATCTTCCTGCCTCAGCCTCCCACTGTGCTGGGTTACAGGGTGTACCACCATACACAGTCTGCATGTTTGTTTGTTTTAAAGAGTAGGAAATTTTATTGAGGGAGAGACAGCTCCTGAGAAAGACAAGAGGGGACCCAGAAAGTGGTTTGCCCCACACTGAGTTTAAATGTATATATTTCTGTTGGTTATTTTCCAAATAACCATCAGCGTGGGTTTTGGAGTAAGGATATTGTACCACAGGGCTGACCTTATCTGATATGGAATGTAATATGAGCAATAGGAAAGCTTAAACTACTGGGATGTCTGGATTATTAGGGCTGTATTAACATGGTCTAAATTATTAATGTAGTTAGCAGGCAGTGGTGGTGCATGCCTGTAATCCCAGCACTTGGGAGGCTGAGGCATGAGGATTACTGCAAGTTCGAGGCCAGCCTGGGCTACATAATGAGTTCAAGGCCAGCCTGAACTACATATCAAGACCCTGTCTCAAAAACAAAGGAACAAACAAAAAACCACCCTTCCAGGTCACACCTCCAGTCACATACCTCTTCTGACCAGGCTCTACCTCCTAGCAGCACATTCGGCCATGATCTCATGAACAGACCAACACACAGATGAGTACAGTGTCTGCATAATCCACTCACCTTCCAAAAGCTCCATCCCTGAACACAAGACTTTTGGGGGACATTTTATTTACTTGGGTTTTGTTTTTTGTTTTTTATGTGGGTACTGGGAGTCGAACTCAGGACCTTGCACTTGCCAGGCAGGCGCTTATGCCATTGAGCTATCTCACCAGCCCTTGCTTGGGGTTTTTTGTTGTTTTGTTTTGTTTTGTTTTGTTTTCTGAAGACAGGGTGTCACTATGCAGTTCAGGCTGCCCTTGAGCTCACTACGTAGCCCAGGCTGGCCATGAAATCATGGCGATCCTCCTGCCACAGCCTCCCAAGAGCTGGGATTGCAGGTGTGAGTCACCATGCCGGCTTGGTGGACATTTTAGATCTAAATTGTAACACTATCCCCGTGACTTCAAGACTTTAAAACCCAAATGTCACCCCTTTGCCTCCCTCTAAGTATTCGGTTACTGCCCCCAGCACTGTATTCATGTGTCTGCAATAAGTTTTAGGATAAAATTCAAAATACTTAACCAAATTTGCAAGTCCCTGCACGATCTAACTCTGCTTACCTCTGCTGTACCCAATAAATGAGACAACAAAAAGAGGTGTCCAAAAGAAAAATAGAGCTCTTTATTTTAGCTGGTACCCAGCGGCGTCCTCTATGCCAGAACAAAGAGGAGTGCCGAGGGGGATCGGGGTGCAGTTTTTATAGTAGCAAGCAGTTGCACAGAAGCTGATAGTGACGGTTAATAAAGTAATTTTACAGATTTATTGGTTAGGCTTTTAGGCGTGGGGTTTTGGGCATTATTTCATTGGGTAAAAGGAACATCTTGTTATGGGTTGCTAGAAGGCGGGAAGGTGCATTTCGTCACTACGGGGGATTTGCAACTTTAAGCTTATCTAATGGTATTAGGTGGGAAGCAGGAGCTGGACAGGCGAAATGGTGGTTTGTTCATAAGATGGCATTAGCCTTGTCAGGTTACAACAACCTCCTCAGCCTTATCTACTGTCTGTCTCTCTCCCTTTTTTTTTTTTTTTCTTTTTCTCTTTCTTTAAGAGGAGTTGGGGCTGGTCAGGGTGGTGCATTCCTGTAATACCCACTTCCCAGGACCCTGAGGCAGAAGTTAAAATTTAAGCAGGAGTTGTGGGTAGAGGTTGAAGCTGGGAATGCCCTCAATTGGGTAGTTTCCCCATCTCTTTTTTTTTTTTTTTTTTTTTTTTGGTACTGGGAATTGAACTTAGGACCTTGCGCTTGCCAGGTAGGTGATGAACTATATCCCCAGCTCCATCTCTGAGCATTAGAAAATGAAACCCAGAGATGGGATGCCTAACTAGTTTGATTGTCATTCTTGTGCAGAGGCCATGCTAATCTTCTCTGTAAAAGTGAAACAAATTAACAAGTATGTTAAAATATTTTTGAGGGCCGGGGGATATAGCTCAGCTGCATAAGTGCCTGCCTGGCAAGAAGGTCCTGAGTTCAATCCCCGGTAACAAAAAAAAAATTTTTTTTTTGAAACAATGCAATAGGTAATTTGTGGACTTATTTGAACTCCTTGATGGGTTCATGCCCATATGAAAGCTGCTTGGCCATCATGGCGGTGTTCCAACATGGCGACAAGCCCAAAACAACAATATATTACCCACATCCTCCGTCTTCTTCCCAGCTCAAGATAAACTTCCTTTCTCCACTTCATGCGCGTGCCAAATATCCACCAATCCCCTTTGGTTACGTTACCTTGCCCACCCCTCCAAACTCCACCCCCAGCAAAACCCAATAAATTCTTTGTGCTGCAGCCTCCTCCTTTGAGGGTCTCTTGCACTCTACTGCAGCCCTCCCTCACAGGCATTAAAGGCTTTTCTCAATTTCTTTTCTCTGTCTTTACTTGAGCCAAACTTAACACTTCTTATTTTCTATTTATCTGTCTTCTATGTTGCTTGCTTTTCCTCTATGTTACTAGTTTCTCTTAGTTCATTGAAAAGAAAGTTTTGTGTTATCTGTGTGTTTCTTCTTTGCAAGAGAATTTTTTTGTCTATGTCTTATATTCTGAGTAACAACTTAAAAGATAATGATATACTGTGTATTAACTATTGTTATTCTCTTCTTCTGTTATGAATTTTTATTTTTTCATAAAATGAAAAGACATGCCAAAAAAACTCTATATTGTTACAATTTTAGTACATGTTCTGCCAAAGCAAGCACTTAGCTACTACTATTTGCTAATCTCTTTTCCTGGGCACATTGGTCTTGTCTGATGTCCTCATAAAAAGTTTTTCCTTAACCTCAGCCTCCATTCATACTGTTTTCCTAGTTGAATCATTTCTAATCATCCTTCTCCCCAGAAATCTTCACCAAATTCTACTTTCTCAAAGAAATCTTTCTAGGCTTCCCAGTCTGGGCCAGGTTCTCCTGTTCTATGTAATCAGTGTCTTTTATCTTATGAGAGCTTCTAACAAAACTATAAAAATATCAGTAAAATGAGGTGATTTTGTTTTGTTTCTATGTTGTTTGTTTGTTTGCTTGTTTTGAGACAAGGTCTTGCTATGTATTTCAGGCTGGCCTTGAACTCACTATGTAGCCCAGGCTGGCCTTGAATTTATGTTGATCCTCCTGCCTCAGCCTCCTGAGTGCTGGGATTACAGGCAGGCACCACAACTCGTGGCTTGGCTACTTTTTTTTTTTGAGACAGGATCTCACTATGTCAGGGTCCGGCTGGCCTTGAGCTCACCATGTGGCCTATGCTGGCCTCGAACTCGGGTATCTTCCTGCCTTAACCTCCTAAATGCTGGGATCATAGGCATGTGCCACTACAACCAGCATGGTTGCAATGTTAATGTATCTGTTCACATGTGTGTTAAATCTACAAGACAGTGAACTCATTGAGGACAATACTGTGTCATTCATTTTATGATCTAAAACTTGGCAGTCAGGAGGCACTCAATAAATGTTTATTGAATTAATGAATATATAACTCACTGTGGAGAATTAGATAGTTGACATATTGCTCCTCTTACACATCTGTAAATTTCAAGAGATTCTGCTTAGTATAAAGAAATAGATTGCAAATGGTAGCATTTCAAGCATCAATGTGATTAAATGTGTCTCCCCGGCTCTTTAAATTATTTATACAGACAACCCCATCCTCTGCCTATGAGCACGTCCTATCCAGATAAAAACCAGAGGGGTAGGTGGAAGGAGTATACATCCTCTTTGTACATTAGTTATCTCTCCACTGACTCTATTGTTAATTTCTTCAACTACCATTAGAAAATACATTAAAAATACATTTCTTTACTATTTTTGTTTAAGAGGGAAGCTGTCACCTCCTACATTTTTCACAGCTTGTCAAAAAGAAAAAAACATAAAAGCTTTCATTGTTACTGAAAAGCTCTTTTAGCACCTATTAAATAGATATGTTAAGAATAATAAATAACATTATTATTACTACTAGTAGTACTGGAGATTGAACCTAAGGCCTTGCACATGCTAGGCAAAGATCTACCTCTGAGCTACATCTCCAGCTCTAAGGAAATCATTAAACACAGACTGCTGGACAGGCATCACTAATCACCTGCATGCTTTGATGAGAAGACAGCTCTTTTTTTCAGTATATATTTTACAGTGAATATTAATTTAATAGAATATTGGGTTACACGTAGCATTTTCATATGCACATACAGCATATATTGACCTCCTTCTCCCTTAAAATATCTGTGCAGGCAGGGGAGCCCTGGAAAATGAACCCAGTGTGTGCAAAGCAACTACTCCACTGCTAAGCCACAACTCCCACCCACCTAATCCTTTTTCTTTTATTTTCTGAGACAGGGACTCACTAAGTTGCCCAGTCTGGCCTTGTATTTGTGATCCCCCTGCCTCAGCCTCCCAATAAACTGGGATTACAGGCATGTGCCACCAGGTCTGACTTCTTAAACAAACAAACAACAAACAAACTTTTGATTGCCCATAATTACTCCTTTTTGAGCTGAGGCATGGTGACACATTCTTCTAATCCCAGCTATTCAAGAGGCTGAGGCAGCAGGATCTTGAGTTAGAGGCCACCTGGGAAACCTAGTGACCTAGTGCAACCCTGTCTCAAAACAAAATAAGAAGGGATGAGCATGCAGCTCAGTGCTAGAATGCATGCCCAAGACCCTGGGTTCAATCCCCATACTGTGGTGGGGGAAAAAGGTTCCTTTCTGAGGTAGGACAAAAGAAATAAAGCTAGGTAGGAAGGAGACAAGGAAATTGAAATCTAAAAAATTGTACTTTAGAGAAAAACTAGTCTCAGAACACAAGCCTGCTTTATTTTCTTTTCCTTCTCCCCACACAGTAAATCTGGGCAACTTTCTTTCAGCTGCAAATAGGTCTTCCTGTTCCTTTTTACTTGCAAACGTCTTCTTTCACCCAGGAAGGGACCACCCTTTTGGTATTTCCCCTAGAAATAAACCACGATCTCATGCGGTGGGCCATCCTCTCTCACCCACTAAGACTAAGACTGAGATTAAGACTATAGATTACTGAATTCCACAGATTCCCACCTCTCGAAACACATAGAAAATCCCCAGTTCCCAACTGTATGGTGCCTCCTTTCTTTGCGCACCCGCACTCTGCTCTAGAATGCGTCCTGTAAATCCTTCGCATGCCTCTTTTACTGATGGGTCCTGAAAATTCTTTTCTGTGATGGTGATTTAGGGGAAATATAACTCCCAACCTCCTAGGTGTCCCATATGCTGAGTTTGCGTTCTCTAAAATTGAATGAATTCTAGGAACAATGGAGGTTAAGAGTAGGAAGTATCTATTGAGAGAAAGTTTCTGTCTCTTAAGAGAGACAGAAGAGTCCCGAGATGGTGGCTGGGGACCCCGCCTCTAAAGAAGTTTTATAGAGCAAAACCAGTAGGCGAGGGGGTCTAAGGTGGGAAAAAAATCATAATAAACTAATAAGATTATAAGTATAGTGGCTTAGGTAATATTGATTAAGTGGGGATCAAATGGGGAAGCAAGTCATGTATCAAGCACACAGGAGCCGGACAAGGACTTTCCTGGTAGGGATGGGTTAAGGAGGTTTTGGTCGGGCGTGGTGGTACACAACTGTAATCCCAGGACTCAGGAAGCTGGGGCAGGAGGATCGAGGTGAGTTCGAGGCCAGCCTGCGCTACAAAGTGAGTTTAAGTCCAGCCTGAACTGCATAGTGAAACCCTGTCTCAAAAAAAAAAGGTTTTGTTTCCCCACCCAAGGTGATACCTATTTAGAATATCAATCAAGGTGATACCTGTTTAGAATATCAATTACTGCTGTTCTTCCCTAGGGGAAGTATATGAGGTAGTCATTCTTCTTTGTCCTGAGGCTGGACCTTCAACAAAATGTGCCTCCAGCCACAGCTGTCTTCTGCACTGACCACTCCTGGGCCCAGCCCTGCCTGACTGCCTGTAATATTTCTAAATAACTTAGCTATCTGTAATGATGGGAGTCAGTGAACCTACGAACTTTATTTTAAAGGGCTGGATTAAGTTCCTTATTTTACCCTTGGGGACCCTCAAACCAAGCCCATGACATCTTTCTCGGCAAGCCAGCCAGGAGGTTAAAAAAGAAGAGGGGTATTGTTTGGTAAGTCCAACCAAATGGCTTTATCTATTTACTTTCTTTCTTTGCTCTCAATGATGGCTAATGTTTTAGAGTTCATTCCTCAAGGGCCTTCCAGTTCTATCTAGGCATGGCAGCCTGAGCTAATGCAGAAAATCCCCTTCCATAGGAATGGCTAGGTTAAATATAACAACAAATGGTAACCATAGATGAGCTCAATACACAAAAAGAAAATCTCCAAATGTCAAAAACAAAGAAGAAAGGAAAGCCAGAGTGACTTGTGTTAGCTGACTTGAAATCAGCTTTGGAGCAGTGTTACTGGATCCTGAATCAGCAAGTGACTCGCTGTTGTAAGTTTGTGTTTGGGGGGGCTGTCTGGAGATTGAACTCAGGGCTTTCACACTGAGCTACTCCCCAGTTCCTTTTTTTTTTTCATTGAGTGAGGTCATGTTAAGTCACTAAATTGCCTAGCCTGGGGTTGAACTTGCGACCCTCCTGCCTTAGCCTCTTCCTGCCTCAGCCTGCCAGAATGCTAGGATCGCAGGTGTATGCTAACATGCTCAGTTGTTACTTAGGTTTTAATGCTTATCCAGGGATGGAAGTTGAAGGAATAGACTTAAGGGTGTTGAAGTATAAGACTGCATTAAAAACAGCACTTGCCAAAGGTTGAACTCCTGGGAAGGCCCCAAACTTGCATAGGACAGAAATCCAAATTTACACTAGTTGAAAAATGAACATAAGTACCAATTAGTACTGAGTACCAATTAGTACTTCTGTGGAAATTATGTAAACAAAGCACACAAAAAGTTGCTTTAGTTCACATGGGTTTCCTTCTGAAAATGATCTCATAAAAAAATTACAAAACACAAGTATTCACTATTAGTAAACAGAATAGCAATCTTAAGAATCTGAAAAAAAAAGAATTTGAAATTACACAAAGCATGTTTAAATATGATTGTTTAAAATGAATAGTCTAAAATTAGTAAAGTCATTGGAACCACAAATAATAAGACTCAATGAAAAATACAATATGCAGATTTGGAAAACAACAAAATAAAACATTTAAAATTAAAACTATAGTAATTCGGTTGGGTGTGGTGACAGATCCCTGTAATCCCACCACTCAGGAAGCAGAGGCAGGAGGATCTCTGTGAGTTTGAGACCAGCCTAGGCTAAGAGTGAGTTCAAGCTGGACTGAACTACAAAGTGAGACCCTGTCTCAACCACTCCCCCCACAAAAAAATGAAAAACCTACAGTAATTGAAATGAAAGGCTCAATGATCAAGATAAATCAGAAATGAACAAAGAATTCAAGAAAGAGAAATAAATCTGATAATTTACCCAGAATGAGGTAGAGACAAAGACTTGCAAAATATAATAGGGAGATTAGGACAAGGTATACCATGTCTAACAGGAATTCTACAAGGAGAGAAGTACAAAGAAATATAAAGGATAGCTGAAAAGTTTCATATAATTGACAAATGATATTGATATGGGGAAATGCTAGATGTCAAATACACCAAGTTCATGTCCCCTGAAGCCGAAGGATGAATTCTAAGGAAAAACAGAGGTTAAGAGTAGGAAAATTTATTGGTGAAAAGGAATGGGGAATAGGGATGGGGGGATGGGGATTAGGAATAGCTCCTGAGAGACAGGAGGGGTCCTGCATGGGTTGTCAATGAGCCTACCTCTCAAAGGAAGTTTTATAGAGCAAAATCATAAGGTGGGTACAACATGGTACAAAATTATGATCAACCAATAAGATTGCAAGCATAGTTGCTTAGGTAATATTGATCTAATGGTAGTAAGGGCACATGGTTGACATCATTAGCCTTGGTCAATAATCTGTAGTCTTAGTCTTGTCTTTAGTCTTAGTCTTAGTTTTAGTCTTAGTTGTTTTAGTCTTAGCGGTTTTAGCCTTTGTCTTAGTAGGTGGGAGAGGATGGCTTTACCCTAATGAGATAATGGGAAATCTCAAAAGGGTGATACCAATAATCCCAAACCTCCATTCATCCCTTAGGGAAGTATCTAACACTAGCTATTGTGGCTTTAATCTTCAGATGCGCCTCTAGCCACACTGCTGATGGATTTTCATCTTTTGCACTGACTCCCTCCCTCGAGGGCTCAGCCCTGTCTGACTGCCTACTATATTTCTACCTAATTTAGCTATCTATAAAAATACAAATCTTTTGATTAAAAAAATACAAATCCCCTTCAAAATAAATAAAAGGAATCCCACATCTAACTACATTTTAGTGAAATATCAAGATGCTTAACAGAAAATGTAAAATAATGATAGGAATATTCATTCCTTTAACTTTGATTTCTTCCTTATTGGAAATTGAACTTCAAATACATCCTGTTTAAATGAAGTACAGTGGATACTAGCTGACTGAGGGCTTTTGGTTAGGGCTAGGGGCATGATGTTAATGTATGTACTGAGCTTCTGGTCTCACAACCTCATGGAATAAAGTCAGGAACCCAAAGGAAGAAGTTAGGAGAGTTTATAATTGGGAATAAGAAAAACAACACCTGAATTCCAGGAAGGGGTCCAAGGGGGTGGCAGCATGGGTCCTCAGTTCAGAGCTAATTATAGATAAGCAGCGGGCAGGAATTGCTCAATTATCTAGTGGCCACTTCTCACAGGGGTCTCTGTGGATTTAAAATGACCAACTGGAACTCAGGCTCTCTGATCCAGTTCTTCAACATGTAGATTCTAAAGGGAACTGGAGGCAGGCATGGTGGTGCACACCTGTAATCCCAGCACTTGGGAGGCTGAGGCAGGAGGATTGCTATGAGTTCGAGGCCAGCCTGGTCTACATAGTGAATTCAAGGACAGCCTGAAGTACATAGCAAGATCCTGTCTCAAAAACAAAAACAAAAACAAAAACAAACTAAAACTAAAAAACAAACAAACAAAAAACAAAGGAAATGGGATTTTAGAGGGAAAAAATGGTTATTTTACATTTTAAATTCCTGAGAACTCAGAAGTTTAGTAGGAAGTGGCTACAACTCCCTTTAGTAGGGAGGAGGCTGCATTCTATGTTGCCGGAAAAAGTTCATCCTTGGTCCAAGGCCCTAGTTCACTGTCTGTTCTTACTTCCTATCATCATGGTTGGCCACCCTACTCTATCTCAGGCCCTTCCCCTAGCTAGCTATCTTACTCATAAGCTAACTAAAATGAACTATTTTCTACAATACCACAGTGATAGAACACTTGCCGAGCATGTAAGAGGCTCTGGGTTTGATCCCCAACACTGCAAAAACATCACATAAGAACTAGGAACTAAGGAGACCTAAGTTTCTCTGTATGACCCAGTCTGCTCTTCACTGGACACAGGCACCCAAAGGGTCTCCCATCTTTCTCACCTGAAGTCACAAAGGGGCCTAGTAAGTGGAGATTGGTTTAAGAACTACACCTCATGTATGAGGCTGTGGTGCCTCTACATCTGGTTGCGCCCAATCCCTACACTTTATTGACACTGATTCCAGCCTTAGCCAGATGCTTTTCTATCTTAGATCTTAAAGAGGCTTTCTTTTGTGTTCCCTTGGCACCTGAGAGTCAGAACCTCTTTGCCTTTGAAAATCCACTAACGGGGGGCTGGGACAATTGAGCTGGACAGTCCTCCCCCAGGGTATAGAGAGCCCTTCCTGGTCCTCGTTGCAGTCCAGGAGGTTTATATTTGTAATTCCAAAGGAAAGTTATTGGAATTCTAGCGAGTTAATTCCAATCTACCATTTCCAATGCAATCCACGGCGAGAATAAAGACACTAAGACATATCTATAGTTGTGGGGAGCCAAGGGGGTCCTAAGTCCAGCCAGGGTGGTGGTTACCAGAACAAAGGCCATGACCCAGGGCTGAACCCAGGTTTCATTAGTTCTCGAGGAGGGGAGTGGCTTGGGGATGAATGACTGTGAAAGTGGTGGGAAGTAGGTGGCCTGAAATCACCTACCTAGGATATGCTGAAAAGGCCAGGCCCTTCTTAAGAAGACCCAGAATGCAGGGACTCACCTCTTTGTCTGGAATCCAGAGCCCCAATAGGATTTCTAGGTCCTCAAGAGGGCCCTACAGAAAGCCCTTGCATTGGGATACCCAACTCAAGACAATATACTCTCTTCGCTACGGAGAGACAGGGAGTGGTTTTAAGGGTTCTTACCCAGTCCCTGGGGCCCAGCCACCAGCTGGTAGCCTATTTAAGCAAGGAACTGGACACTGTGGCCAGAGGATGGTCAGTTGTTCATGGGCTTTAGTGGCAGCAGGCATATTAGTTCCTGTGGCTCTTAAGCTCACCCAGGGGAGAACCCTTATGATCAAGTACCCCCATTATATTGGGAGACTTGTTAATGCTCCTACCTGTGGGCCTCACATTGACCAGAAATATGCTCAGCTTTCAGGGGCTGTTTCCCTTTGAACTCCTATATGGGAGACCTACCCTCAGAAATGATATCCTAATCGATGAGGAAACTGAGGGAGCCCTAAGACAAGTGAGGTCCTTAGCCCAGTTCCAACAGGTCCTGTCAGCCTTAAGGCAAATGGACCCTGGGCCAACTCTATCTAGCAAGCCCCTCTTCTGCCCTGGGAGCCTAGTGCTAGTCAAAACTCTAAATACACAAAGCCTAACCAAACTCTGATGGAAAGGTCCCCACACAGTGATCTTTTCCACCCCCACTGCAGTTAAGGTGACAGGACACAACTCTTGGATTCATCATCCAGAGTAAATCTGTGGATTGCCTCTGAGAAGCTTGACAACACAACTCCATATCATCCCCAGGCCACATCCGACCTCACCTGTAAACCTGTGGAGGACCGAAAGTTCCTGTTCAAAAGACAAAACCAAGATAAGTAACCTAAGATGTTACTCTTAACTCTCTAATTACTTTTATACCACTTAAAGGAGAGTGCAATTCCTTTCTAGTGTGGGCACAGGAATATGCAGTCATTATAACAAAAATCTTGCTGGATCGGTGGCCTGCTCCCCTTGTTGCGTATCTCAGAACTCCTTGGTGGGTATTCCCTGTTCAAGGAGATGATTGGAATTAGTTACAAGATTACGTTGATGAGACACAGAAAGGCTCAGCAGTTCATAGCTTAGCTCACTGTTACAAGGTAACCCAGTGGCCTATAAACTCCACTCTTAATGATCCTGGATGTAATTGGATTTTTTCTAAAGAAACCACTGAAACTTCTCTATGGGCTTTGGTAAAGCCCCTATTAAATAAGAGTAAGGGACCTATCGTGAGAGCCAATAGTCATAGCTATCAAGATGGCTACTTCCAGATATGGGATGATTATATGTAGTTAATTCCCACAGAAAGGGCCCCTTATGTTGGAACCAGAGAAATCACTCCTAATCTCATTGGTCTAGCTCTACTAAATGCTTGGGGTGGAGATCTTCCGAGTAATGCATATACATTCTAACTTTACAGGTCAAAGACTGGTTTGCAACAGACTGGCTTAATCACCCTGGGGTTATATGGGCAGTCCCCAACAGTACTTGTTGGTCCTGTGGAAGCAATCTGTGGCCCTGGCTACTCCCTGTGTGGATAGGGAGATGCACACTGGGATTTGCATGGCTACAAGGCAGAAGTGTCAAAAATAGTGGTCACCTGCAAACTTACGTAATCTGTGACACTGACAGTCTAGGAGTGTGTTTTGCTGGTATGATAATTTTGCTGGCATTTTTATCCCTTCTCTAGGATTAGAGGATGTCATGCAACACATCAAGGTCTTGACCAACTATACTCAATGAGCCTTAAATGAGACCTTAACTGGGATATCTCTCTTAAATGAAGAAGTCAACTTAATGAGACAAACTGTCCTCCAGAACTGGATGGCCTTAGACGTTCTAACAGCAGCATAAGGAGGAACTTGGGCAATTGTAAAAGTTGAATGTTGTGTCTACATTCCTGATCAACCTGCTAACATCCTGATGGCTGTTCAAGATATTAGATGACAGATTAATGCTATGTCAGATTCTAAAGCTCCCTGGATCTATTCCTTACTCTCTTTGTGGAAGGCCATCACTGGTTCCCCCTGATGGAAGCAATTGTTGGCCATATTAATAATAGTCTTGGTGATCTTACTGTTTGGCTCATGCATATTTAACTGGTTCTTTAGTTTTGTCTCTTCCAGACTTAAAGCTATATGCCTACCCAAGATGAAAACACCTGATATCCACTGAGGGCTTCTAGATAGACCCTCTACAGAGTACCTCTGACCACAACTCTGACCACCTCCAGCCAAAAGTGGCCATCCCTTTGTCCCTTCACACAGCTAGGGTACCTCATCCAAGAGAAAAATATTATAGGCTGGATATCTAGATAAAATAAAAATTAACTGCTCCCACTATACCACTGATGTAACAGACTTTGTCTTGCTGGGTGCTCAAAAACTGAGGTTTGGGAGACCAAAACTAAAAGAGATAATCGGGCTAAGAGGACAACCAATATTTTGGCCCTTGCCTTCCAAGGTCAACAAGGATCTGAGGCATGAGGGGACCTCTCTACAAGATCCCATAATTTTGGTGAATCATCCAACCTCCTGAGCAAGGAGATTGTTGGATCCCAGAGGACAGGATTCAAGCAGTGTACATCATGCTGAAAGGAGGGTCACTAAAGGGTAAAATATTCTCATTCTTCCAAAAAGGGCTACATGGTCTAGCACAGACCATGACTCATCCTGGCAGACAACACATCTGACAGAGGAAGAACTGACAGAGCTAAGAGGCTCTGACCATGGTCCCAAAAGTAATAGTAATGTCGGAGGAAATTTAACTGACCTTGATATATACATAGTTATACATATATATATATATATATATATATATATATATATATATATATATATCCTTATTGGGAGATAAGCTATGATTGACAAAGGTCTCACCTTAACTTGGTCTTGAACACCCAGCAACAGAAGGACACAGCCAGAAATATGTATGAGTAACAACCATACAGGATAGACATGGGGGTTCCCATTTCTGACCCCTGGTGACAATTTTAAGGGTCAGCTAGTTACAATTGCTATTCCAACCCTTTAAAAACTATGTTGACTTGGCTCCTTCTCCACTCTGCCTTTCCATTGTATTGCTCATGTTCTGGTCATATGTAAATCATGTTTATTCTCTCCTTATGGCTACTAAACTATGAGAGATCATACAGATGAAACCCACTGTAAAGCTGCCAGACTTCTGCCAAGACCCATCAGGTGAACCTCCCTGCTGAACACATCTATCCACTGCTTCCCAACTGTGACCCCACTGAGCTCGAAGAAGCCAGATGGGCCATCGCTCATTTCACCAACAGCAGTTGGATGGTTGTGTCAGAGGGGGGAATGTAGGAACAGGGGCCCTATAGGTAGGAAAAAGATAGGATGAAAGCCTCATTGCACTTTGTTAGAAGTTAATAGAGAGACTTACTAAGGGCAGCAGCCTCTGCCTCGAGCTATCAGAAAGCCAAAGACAAAGAAACTAAAATCAGGGAGGTCCCAAGTAGAGTGATCAACCTGAGCACCCTTACTTAATACTTAAGTCTAAGCAACTAGTCCCTAAGCCTGCCACCCATAATCCTAGCCTCCACCAAACAACAGGAAACACTATGACTGTATATGACTGGAAGAAATCCAAGAGGAGGGCTAATGACAGCCATGGAGCCAAATTCCGGGAGTCTGCACAAAAAGAAGAAACCCAATAAAAGGAGCTGAAGAGAAAAGCCCTTGAATATTTCCCTTTCTAATGCTTCCTACTTGTCTAATAGCTATCTATTGTCTCTCTCTTCCCCCTTTTCTCCACCCTCAAATAAAACATTTTCTCTTAGCTTACCATCACCGGGAGCTGCGTTTTCCAGCAGAGCAGCGGCTTATGGTCCACATCAGGACATAACATAAATTATGCAGACAAATGATAATAAACACCTGCTTCTAGCCCTAACTGCCAAGTAGTTCTGTCTCTAACCAGTTTTTTTTTTTTTTTTTTTTTTGTGGGTACCGGGGGGTTGACCTCAGGACCTCGTGCGCCAGCAGGCGCCCGTGCTGCTGAGCGATATCACCGGCCCCTTTTTCGTATGTGGGTTCCGGGAGTTGAACTCGGGCCCTCGCGCTTGCCAGGCAGGCGCTTAAGCCGCTGAGCCATCTCACCGCCCCCCCCCGTCTCTAACCAGTTTTACGAATTTTGAGACAACTCTAAGATTTTAATCTCTTCAACTCTACCCACCACGTACTTCAAAATTCTTCCTCTTGATTCACAGGAAAAATATAAACCATCAATGAACTTCTCCAGCTATAGCACCAAAACTGCAAATCTTCCTGTATTTGCATCTATCCTACCCTGCTTTCCTCTTCTGACAATGGAACCACAGGCTGATTTACCACTAAGGGCCAATGATTCCATGGATTCTCCTACTCTCTGTCATCTACACCCATGTCATCTCACTCCACACTGTCAGTTGCAGGCCTGGGTTACATAGTGAGACCCTGTCTCAAAAAAAAAAAAAAAAAAAATCCCTCTTTTTATTCCAGGTATTTTAAAAATGATTTTGTTTGTTTTTAAGACAGAGTCTAGCTATGTTGTTCAGGCTGAGCCTGAACTCACAATGTAAGCCAGGCTGGTCTCCTTCAACTTGTGGTGATCCTCCTGCTTCAGCTTCCTAAATGTTGGGATTACAGGCATGGGCCACCCCACTGGCTGTTTGTTTTCTGAGACAGGATCTTGCTATGCAGTTCAGGTTGTCCTTTAACTGTGTAGCCCGGGCTGCCTCTAACTCCCTGCAATCCTCCTGCCTCAGCCTCCTGAGTGCTGGGATTACAGGCATGCACCACCACACTCTCTAATCCTTTCTCTTGTAAGCAAGCATCTTCAGCTATTCTTAACTTTTTCCTACAATACATGCTTGCAGCTTCAGAGCTGTTCTCTGTTGAAATATAGTTCTCCCTTCCTTTTCTTAACTTTTTTTCTTTTAAGACAGGGTCATGCTACGCAGTTTAGGCTGGCCTTGAACTCACCTATGTAGCCCAGGCTGGGCTCGAACTCTCCGATCCTCCGGCCTCAGGCTCCCGAGTGCTGGGATTACAGGCGTGCGCCACCACGCCCAGCTCCCTTCCTTTTCTAACCAACTTCTCACTGAATCTTACAGTTAAACATGATTTCCTGGCAAGCACTGCCACCCCCTCCAGGCATCCTTACTTATCTAGCAGTTAAGAGCACTGTGTTGTACTTCTCTAGTCTGCATCTCCACTACACCCCTAGACCCTAGAGGGCGGAAACCAGATGCTCTTCAGATTTCCATCTCCAGAGCCTAAAATGAACGTCTACCACACAAAATAGTTCAATTAACATTTGTTGAGTAACTGCTTCTTCGGCATGATGGCCAGGAGAACACCAGGAAGGCTGAGCGGGTAAAGGGTGAAAACTGTGTAAGGAGTAGTTGGGCAGACACAGGGCACGCAGGCTTCTCTATCAACTCTGGCACTGACGCAAGGGCCAGCGGCCCGGCCGAGGACAGCGGACTGACGGGGCGCGGAGCCCCACTCGCGTTTCCGGTGGGGCTGGGTACCCGTCCGAGGCGGAGGAAGCGCGGCCCGAGACCCCGCCATGGCCCCGCCCCGGAAGTGACGCGCGCCGGTCCGGAACCTCATCGCCGGCCGCTGCAGCGTCACCAGCCGAGCCGGTGTAGGGCGGGCAAAGCGGCCGCGCCGTCGCCAACGAACCGGGACCGCGCGGGGCCCAGCAGCGCGCCGGCCACGGGAGCGGGCCCGGCGGTCGGAAGAGGCGGAGCTCGTAGCGAGGAGGGCGCCGGGCGGAGGGCGTCCCGGGCTCATGGAGCCGGCCGAGCGGGCGGGAGGCGGGGAGCCTCCGGGGCTGGGCCCGCGGGGCTTCGTCCCGCAGAAGGAGATCGTGTACAACAAGCTGCTGCCCTACGCCGAGCGGCTGGACGCCGAGTCCGACGTGCAGCTGGCCCAGATCAAAAGCAACCTGGGCCGGGCCGTGCAGCTCCAGGAGCTGTGGCCCGGGGGGCTCTTCTGGACCAGGAAGCTCTCCACGTGAGTGTCCGGTCGCGCTCCTGCGGCCGCTCCCCGCCGGCTCCGTCCGGGCCTCGCCACCCCTCGTCCTCCGCGGCTGCTTCTCCACAGCCGTCCGCCCGCGCCCCGGGGGAAGGGACGAGCCTGCCCCAAGGGTCCTTCCTGGAGCTGCGCGGCGGGGAGCGGGACCGAGAGGGTTTGCCCTGGGGAAGGAGCGCTCCCCCGTGCTGTGCTCGGGTCCCTCTCCCCCGAGATCCCCGCCTCCTTCCTCTCTTCGCTTCGCGTCTGGTAACTTTGTGAATGGTAAGGAGGCCGGAGGGAGATTTCTGAGTAAGGGGGCCTGTTCTTTGTGGATTTGATTGAAAAGACTGGTTTACAGTCAGTCCTCAGCGCATTCTTGGGCTGAGTAGACGTTAATGCTGAGAATGTTGTCTTAGAATCTGAGGGAAAGTGTCTGCTACTCCTGTTGTGACATTTCCTGGGGAGAGACCTGTATGATTCTAAGGAAGAGGGTGAGGAGCGCTGTCAGGTTGTTCTGGGCTTTATTAGTATCAGGCTTGTGTCAGTTGAGTCGCTCAGATGAGCATTGATTACCTAAGTCAGTTTCGGGAGTTCTGCCCTTGTTCCTCTGTTTAAACAAGCCGCAAACCGGAACGTCATTGAAACTTTGGAGGATAAAAGGTTAAAGACTTTTTTTGCGAAATGGCATCTTCACTGTGTCGGAACTTTTAAAAAAGGAATTTTGCTGTATCTTGTTTGGTTAACTGTACCTTAAATCTGGTAACATTGTATGTTGGTGCAGGTGTTTACAGATGGGTGAAGACGAAGAACATAAGTCACTTAGTGTTTACCCAAGTCGGCTGAGCGAACTGGGTGATGACTCAGGGTTTTGTAATGCAATAGTCCTCTGTATTTCCTCACAGGGTGATTCTTATCTGCCAGTTATTAGGGAGTCTCTGACGAATTTCTCATGTCCTCTTAAGGGATGGGAATAATTACTCTTTTAATTAAAAAGAAGTAAGACTAAGACCCTAATTTGCTCTCTTCTAAGAGTGACAAAGGTCAAGGTTAATCGTCTTGCTCTTAACTAGATTATGAAGTTTGGCTCCAGAGGAGAATGGGGGGCGGTACGCAACAAAGAAAATAACCACTTTTAGGCAGTACAAAATAATTTTTATAAATTATTAAAATTCAAATATTTTTTCAAATGATCCTCCCTAGGTGTTTGAGTTACTTAGGCACAGTAAAGTTAAAGTTACTTTTTCAGTTCTGGCAATTTCCTATTTAAATCATTTGGATTAGATTTGCCAGAGAAAACCATTTGGGGGAACATAAACGCATCCTTTCAGGTGCACAGTATACAAGTGTGCCAGTGTTTGAAGGCGTACCTGCTTTGGATTTATGAACCTAGAATCCACATAGACATAATTAAGAATTGTTTTCAGAGGTTTTTGTTGTTAATTAGCCCTGAGAGCTATGTTTTTGTTTTGGATTAGTAGGTAAAAGCAGTTCTTACCTAGGAAGAGCTAAAAATACAGCAGAGACAGTGTTGTGTGTTGAGAACAGGATTGCAGTGGGGTTGCTTAATACCTATGAACCCATAACATTCGTATGTAAATAACTAGCAAAAAGTACTACGAAGCAGAATTTTATTTTGGGATGATGGTTAAATGGTGGAAACTGATTCTTGGGGTTACACAATGGGTGTGACATTCTGAACTTAATGGAACGTATTATGATTTTTGGGTATGGTTTTTCAGATGTCATATTAAAAGTGATCTGATTGTAGTTGTGTTTGTTTTTTTAAAAAATTTGTGTGTTGCATAAGTTAACATTGTCAAAATATGATTTCTGAGCAGAGATCATGTTTAGAATGGAAAGAAAAATAGTGAGAATAAAATCTAGTTTCTCTCATTACCTCTAGAACTGTGGGAAAGTTACTTCATTATGTCTGTCACTATTCTCGTGAGTCAGATGAGGGGATTGGACTAAATAATTCCGGGGAACCATTCCTACATTGGCTTTATGATTATTATTTTTCATACTTTTGAGTTTTATATGAGGCCGTGTGTTATCTTTCTACAAAGACTATCAGAACAGTTTGTAAAAGACTGGAAATAGTTAGAGATCAGGTGCATTCCTAAAGAAGATCAGAGTGTGAATGCCATTCAGAGACCCTGGAACTGTACCCCCCACCAGAAGGGGATTCCAGGTGTGTTGGAGGCTGAGTTTTGGCCTGGGAGATACTCCAGTTCTACATTTGGCCTCCCTTTTTTGACCCTTTTACTTCATTTTAGTAGTTTCAATACATTCTGAGACTTGGGAATCTATTTAGCATCTGTGACAAAAGGTTATTTATCTGTCTTTTAAATTTAATAAAAAAAATTTATCTTTTATTCCTCTTTTCCCCACATTTTTATTAGTGCATATTGGTTATATTGATTAATGGGTTTCATTTTTGGCAGATTTGGACATGCACATATCATACTTCAGTACTTTCCCCCTCATCACTCTCTTTGTACCACCCTACCCCATAGTTTCACATTTGGGGTGGTTCAGTGTATATAATGTATTTTGATCATATTCATCCCCCTGTTACTCACTTGTATACCCTCCCCCTCCTTATTCCCTTCCTCTTGTCTAATAATAGTTCTCTTCTACTTGTCATCTTATATAGATTGCACATCTTAGGGGGAACATTTGATATTTGTCTTTCTGACTCTGGCTTATTTCATTTCCATCCAGATGACAAAATTGTGTCCTTTTTCATGGCCGATAGTAATACTCCATTGTATATATACCACATTTTCTTTATCCATTTACCTGTTGATGGGCACCTAGGTTGGTTCCATATCTTGACTTTTTTTTTTGGTTTTTTTGAGATAGGATCTCACTAATATGGCCCAGGCTGGCCTTGAACTGAGGATCCTCCTGCTGCCTCAGCCTCCTGAGTGCTGGGATTACAGGTGTGCGCCACCACCCTGGCTTCATATCTTGACTATTGTATACAGTAAACATGAAGTGTTTATTATGTGGGTGTGCAAGTTGCCCAATGGTATGCTGACTTTAATTCCTTTGGATATATACCAAGGAGTGGTCTCCATGGATCAAATGATACTTCTATTTTTAGTTTTTGAGGAACCTTCACACTGATTTCCATAGTGGCTGTGCTAATTTACATTCACACCAGCAATGTAGACGCCTCCCCCGCCACCCCCAGACCGCAGCATTTACTGTTTTTTTTTTTTTTTTGATGTGGATACTGGGAGTCAAACTCAGAACCTCGCGCTTGCCAGCAGGCGCTTGTGCCACTGAGCAATATCACTGGCCCGCATTTACTGTTTTTTTGTATTCTGGTTGATAGCCATTCTGACTGGTATGAGACAGAATTTCAGCGTAGGTGTTTGTTTTGTTTTGTTTGGATTTTTGAGACAGGGTCTCATGTAGTTCAGGCTGGCTTTGAACTCACCATGTAGCCCAGGCTAGCCTTGAATTTGTAGCAGTTCTGCCTCAGTCTCTCCTGAATGCTGGGATTACAGGTGTGTGCCACTACACCCAGTGTTGTCCATGATAATTTCTTGCTTTTATTTTTTACTTTTTTTTGTGTGTGTGTGCTGCTTTTATTTTTTGAAAAGAATTTTGCTTTTAGTGACGTATGTGAAGTAAATTTAGATCCCTTGTTACAGTGACGTTTTATTGTGTGTTGTTTCATGATTAAATGACGATGATACCATGGAATCATTCACTTTGCTAACTTATGGCTAATGTATGTGATGGTACAGTTGTTTAATTATTATTTATGTTATGTAGCCTTCCTAGATAGATTATTCCGGTTGAGCCCATATAATGTGTTTAAGAAACAAATCCAGTCAAGATATGAGCTGTCAGATACACTGATCTCTTCTGGAAAGTAATAAGTGACTAGAGGAGCATCCATATTCGAATCTTCTGTTGAGAAGAAGGCAGGAAATGCTAACCACTGAACCTCTGTTGTCTAGTAACATGAGTTACTTAATAATATTTAATGAATAGATAATGTTTATGTGTAGAAATTAAAGTATTGTATACCATAAGTATAGGTACTTTTTATTTGTAAAAGGATCCTGAAATCTTGACAAATTACCACATTCATCAGAGATTTGTCTTGGTTATTAAGTAATCATGGACAAAATGGGAACCAAAATGTGTTTATTTCTTTGTTGTGCTGGGCATGGTGGCCCACGCTTATAATCCCAGCACTGGAAGGCTGAGGCAGGAGGATCACCACGAGTTTGATGCCAGCCTGGGCTATAAAGTGAGTTCTAGGCCAGCCTGAACTAGCAAGACACTGTCTCAAAAACAAAACAAAACAAGAATTAAGTGGTTGTTTTAGGAGTTCATTAGAGCAGTTTTAGGTTCACAGCAAAATTGAGTGGAAAAGTACAGAGGTCTCGTATGCCCTCTATTCCCTGCACATGTATGATTTTTCATACTGTTACCAAACATGCACACACACACACTCACTCACTCACAAACTCCAGTAAAGGTCTTCTAACCATTTTCCAGAGACCTCTCAATTATTCCTTAAAAACACCTTGTTAAAACAAAACAAAACAAAGCAAACAAAACATTTCATTAGTTGTGACTAGTTGGCTGTGCCAGTACTTCATTTACCCAGTAAGTTTGATTCTAATTTGAATAGCTTTCTACAAATTTTTAAAAAAATTTTTATGGAAAATATCAAAGGTGAGCAGAAGACAGAATAAAATAATGGACCTCATCACCCATCTGTTGTGTTGTTTTTTTGTTTTGCTTTGTTTTGTTTGTGCTTTGTTGTCTAGGCTTGACTCAAACTCCTAGACTTATATTTTTGAGTCAGTCACTTCTGACCCTCATATTTTTGAAGCTTATTTATTTGTTTATAAAGGTTTCCATTATGTATCTCTAAGGAGAAAGTAATTTAAAAAATAATACCAAAAAAATAAGAAAGAAAAAGATTATCAATGTTGACCAACCTCTGAAAGTTCTGTGTTTTGCAAAATTTGTGATTTTACTTAAGTTATCAGACCTCATGGATAGAAATTTTTTTAGAAGCTCATTAATAATAATAATTATTATTTTTGTTTTCTGAGACAGGGTCTTGTTTCCTAGTTTAGGCTGGCCTTGAACTCCTGCTAGTCCTCCTGCCTCAGCCTCCCAAGTGCTGGAATTACAGGGGAGCACCACCATGCCTGGCCAGTAATTATTTTCCCATTATGATGTCTTTTACCCTTTCTTAACTTTGGAAACTTAGATTCACTGCTGGTACTGTGTTGAGTTTCTTCCATTTTAAAAACGAAGACACTGAGACTCATAGGTTACTACATAGTCATAGGTTAATACAAAGTAGTAGAGGAAAGAGTCAGATATATTTACTGCATGCGAGAGAGCATGCCTTGAATGGGTTGGAGACTGTTCTGGTGTTTGGGAAATCATTGAAAGATTTCTGCCCTCTGTAAGTTTCAGTGTTCTCTCTTTCTAGGGTGTTTTTTGTTTGTTTGTTTTTTGAGATACATTCTCTTTGTGTAGTCCATGCTACCCTTGAACTTGCTGAGTTGCCCAGGCTGGCTGGCCTTGAACTTGTGATCCTCCTGCCTCAGCCATCTAGAGTGCTGAGATTACAGCCATGTACCCCACTATGCCTGGCTTTCCATGTGTTCCTATTGCAGTATTGTGACATAGCATTATAATTGAAATGCATGTTCTTAATTGAAATAGAATTTTTTTTTTTTTCTTAAAGATGTTTATCCAAGGGGATAGATCTCTTGCAAATGGACAGGGGTCCAAGAAACTGAGGGGAGGGGGGAAGGGAAGGGTAAGTAAGAAAATTTAATATATACCATGTACAGTTAACAAATACCCACAAGGAATGCAAGCATTATGTGCCATAAACCTGAGCTAAGAATGAAAATAAGGAAAGGGGATTTAGAGATGGAGAGAGGGATGGAAAGGGAAAGGGGATTTAAAAAAAGAAACCACTGTGTTATGTACATGTACCTACTCCCCAAAACAAATGTAAACTTCATTTACTTAAAACATGCACTAATAAAATAACAATGAAATTTTATTGATAAGTGTAAAAAAAAAGATGTTTATTAGTGAATATAACTTCAAAAAGGTTTTCTATTGTGAAACCTGAGAATTAACATTTTTCTATTAATCTTTTCTTGAGACAAGGTCTCACTATGTCCTTTTTCTACTAATTGAGATTCATTTCTAGTGAATATCCTACATTTTTAGTACAAAATCCAAATCTGTGTTTATTTCTGACTTTTGTGGAAAATCAGCTCAGTCTCGCTTTATGAATTGAGAACATGGTAATAAAAGCAACAACAAACAAAAAAACAGCAGCAACAAAAAGAACTCTTACCCTCCTTGTGACTGCTAATGAATTTTTTTTTTTTTTTGGAGACAGGGTCTCTATGTGTAGTTCAGGCTGGCCTTGAACTTTCTGCGATCCTCCTGCCTCATCCTCTTGAGTGCTGGGATTACAGGTATGCACCACCATGCCTGGTTTCTATTGCAATGTTAAAAGCAGTACATACTGTAAATATTCCCATTTGGAATCTTGAAGTTGTCTGCTCCGTATTTGACCTTTTTTTTTTTTTTTTTTTTTTTTTTTTGAGACAGGGTCTTGCAGTGTAGTTCAGGCTGGCCTTGAATTTACAGGCATGCACTACCACACCTTGCTGAGTGCACTCCTGATCCATGTTCATGCTTTGTATTCTATACATACATACATCTCTGTATCTTTCCTCCAGTGTGAGCTTTTTTGAGGTCCATATACCAGCCTTTCACTGTCAGCATTTGATAGCATATATATTCATAGATGTTTATTATCACCAGTTAACATTTTTGTTCTTTGTAAACTAAAACAGTGTAAGTCAAAGAGGCTAATTTTACATTAAAAAATGGAGAAAGTAAATATGGATAAGATACATTTTAATACTGGGCTCAAAGACATTTATATATTTAACCACAGAATTGGAGAGAATAAGCTTGTTGTTACAATGTGTTTCATATCTCAAAAGAGAGAGGGGTGTCCAGGGGTTTTAGTGAAGTATGTTATAAGGTTGCATCCAGAAGTTTGACCAAGAGTTTCATTTCTAAATAAATTTGTAATAATTGTTATGTTCAACTTAGTATTATAATTTTTAAATTTTAGTTTTGGGTAGGTTAACCATTGAATTTTGGTAGTCACCTTGTTAGGCTGATTTTGCTGTTTTTCACAATACGTAAGCCCTAAATATGTGAGAGTAAATGTATAATAAAGGCTTTTTCCTAAGAAAAAAACTAACACCATCACAGCTGTGAAATGGGTATGAGAATAGTATTGTGCAAGAAAGCCAGAGATTAAGAATTATCAGAAATCTTCCAATGGCAGGCAGTCTAAATGGAATGCATTACTAATCTTTAGGCTGTTTTGAATATCTCGTTTTCTGATGATTTTCTTTTTAAAGCCAGCAATGAAGTAGAGGTTTCTAGAGTAAGAAATTTTATGAGTTTATCCTTTTGCTTGTGAATATGTGTATTTTTGGCAGGTAATTCTTTTTTTAAAAATTTCTCTACTCAAATGGCTTTTGAATAAAGTTGGCAATTTTTGGTAGATTCCTAAAGAGTTGGGATAGTTTGTGTTCTGAGGGAAGATAGATCACTTCCAGAGATTCTAATACATAAAACGTCAAGCTTCTGTAAACATTTAGTAAATGGAGGAGAAATAAAGTTGGCAGTATAGTTGACCTGTTCTTCTATCTAGAGCTGACCTTTATGACTTCGCTCTCCACAAATGCTTACATTGTCTTAACCTTTGGTTGGCTATTTCAGAGTATAAGTGCTGACAGCTTCCTAATCTCTCAGGGTCAATGACTACTTAATAGATGATGAAACTTTTGTTTAAAAAAATGAACCACAAAACTCTATTAGTGCTTCATTTATCCTACTTCTATGTATTTAGTTTTCCAGATGTCTGGAAACTCATAACCTATCTAATTGTTTCCTCACATCTGATTGTAGCTTCATCACCTGAATTAGGATCTGTTTGAGTCATATTCTTGTCCTGTACATATCATTTGCTCTAGAAATGCTTTTTCAACAAATAGGTAATTGAAGAGAGGAGAGGTGGGTTTATGAGAAACCTTGCCTTTTACTTGCTCACTCATGGTTTCTAGCAGTGAGAAGCTATACTTGGTTTTTTGTTTTGTTTTTTGATTTCTGTTACTGGGGCTTAAACACAGGGGCCCTGTACTATACCACTGAGCCTTATCCCCTGCTCTTTTTATTTATTTTTTATTTTGAGATGGGGTGTCATTAAGTTTGCCCAACCTGGCCTCAGATTTGTGATTCTCCTACATATATGTGTATCTTTAATATTATATGTAATGTTGAGGGGCTTTTTCCTGGGAAAAAATCAAAGTAATTTATTCCTGAACTTCTGGTTTTCTCTGTGTCTGTCTCTGTCTCTCTCTTCTCTCTGTAGCTGTGTGTGTGTGTATGTGTGTGTGTGTGTGTGTGTGTGTGTGTGTGTGTGTGTGTGTATTGAACCCAGGGCCTTTGCATTGAGCTATCCCACACCCCTTTAAAAGAAATTTTTTTTAGAGGAATTGAGCTATAGTTCAGTGTAGCTTAGCTACAGTCCCAGTATGCGCATGTGCATGCAAACACACACACACACACACACACACACACACACACACACACACACTTTTTTTTTTTTTTACTTGGAGATGAGGTCTCCCTAAGTCTTTCTGGCTTGATGGGATCGCAGGCATGTTTTACTGTGCCTGGCTTGAAATGATACTCTTACTCTCACTCCTGTTTATCTTTGCTAATTGTAATTATTAAAAAGCTTGTTTAGGAGGTTTTTTGTGTTTAGAAGATTGTGAATGAAAACATACTGAAAAATACAAAATCACTGTGTTGTATTTCTCAGATAAAACATCTTTTTCATATATATTTTAGTCAGTTGTTTTGTAACATACAGTATTCTATTTTACTAAAAATTCTTTGGAAACATAATTTTAAATAACCACATTGGAGTCTATATAACCAAATTGGGGTTTAATAAACCCCAATTTAACTAGCTGTTCACTGGACTGACATTTTTTTTTTTTTTTGTTAGAGATTTTGAGTGTGTTTGTGTGTAATTACACATGCATATTGAATTTTTTGTCATTTTGACTTTGATTTTTTTTTTTTTTGACAAGGTCTCCCTATGTAGTGCAGGCTGGGCTTGAACTCACTTATGTAGCCCAAACTGGCCTCGAACTCACAATGACCCCTCCTGCCTCACCCTCTCGAGTGCTGGGATTTTGGCGTGTGCCACCACACCTGGCTTGTCTTTGATATTCTGAATTATAGGACATATTGTTACTTGAAATTTTTAGGAGGTGATCTATAAAATTTTTAAGTATTTTCATTGAAAATAGTTCAATTATGTTTTTAAAGTTTCAAGCTAATATTCCATTTTTCAGTTTTTGGAGTAGACTACTGAAAATGAACATTTATTTAAAGTTAAATTGTATTGCTGGGGCTGGGGATGTAGCTCAGCGGTACAGCACCTGCCTGAAAAGCTTGAGGCCCCGAGTTCAATTCCTGGTACCAAAAAAAAAAAATTGCTAAACACATCTTACTTGTCTTAGGGTTATAAAGTCTTAATGTTGCTCTGAAATAGCACTTGATAGATACAGGTAGAGCTTTAAAGTCCCAGCAGTTGCCTTGAAGAAAAATACTTGGTTAAGGAAAAAGTTTATAGCAAGACACTGTCTCAAAATTAAAAAAGGTATGGTGGGGCCGGTGAGATGGCTCAGCGGCGTAAGCGCCTGCCTTGCAAGCGCGAGGGCCCGAGTTCGACTCCCGGAACCCACATACAAAAAAGGGGCCGGTGATATCGCTCAGCGGCACGGGTGCCTGTTGGCGCGCGAGGTCCTGAGGTCGACCCCCCGGTACCCACCAAAAAAAAAAAAAAAAAAGGTATGGTGTGGGGCTCCCTGGGTTCCATCTCCAGTACCACAAAAAATGGTGTGCATTCAGAAATTCTATCATGACTTCTTCATTGGGTTGGGTTGGGTTTTGTTTTGTTTTGTTTGAGACAGAAGCTATGTAGTTCAGGCTAGTTTTGAACTCACTGTGTAGCCAAAGCTGGCTGTGAACTTACTGCCTCAAACTCACAGCGATCCTCCTGCCTCAGCCTCTCAAGTGCTGGGGTTACAGGTGTGTGCCACCCCGCCTGGCTTTACTAGTATTTAACAACACTTCCAGGTTGGTTTTTGTTTTTTTCAGTGCTAGGGATTGAACCCATGTTAGGCGAGCACTCCGTTACTGAGCTATATCCCCAGCCTGTTGAATTTTTTGAGACTGGAACTTCCTAAGTTGTTCGTCCTGATCTTGAACTTCTGATGCTTCTGCCTTACCCTCCCAGGTAGCTGAGCTGAATAGCTGTGGTAACAGTCATGCTCCTTCATACCTGGTTTGCACTGTTCTTAAGTGTACAACTTGATGAATTTTTACATGTGGTGTGATCACAAAATACAGTGAAGGTTTAAATTTTTAAAGGTATTGCAGTAAAAGACATGGCCATTAATCTCCCTCAAAATATTCCACCTTGCTCTGAACACACTTGTCCTGTCATTCTTACCACTTGAAGCATTTCTGGAAGTCTTTTTATGTGAGTGTCTTTAGTTGCACTGTCATGGCTGCTTTGATGTTCTAAATGGATTCAAAACATTTCCCTTTCCTGGTCCTTTTGACTTTGGGGCAGAGCCAGAAGGTGCACCGTACCAGAGCCTGTGAATAAGGTGGATGAGGGCACAGTGTAATGTTTTTATGAGCCTACATTTCCACTAGATAGCATACAGCAGCATTCTGCATATTTTCGGTCATCTTGTAAAGATACTTGCAAGAGGACTTACAAAACTGCTTCAGAGAATGGCAAGAATGATGGGATAAGTATGTTTTAAAAGAAGGGGAGTGTTTTAAGGGGGAATGAATGGGTTAATGGTAATGTGGCTTTTACTGTAATTTTTTTTTTTTTTTTTTTATGAGACAGGGTCTCACAATGTAGTTCAGGCTGGCCTCAAACTCACTATGTAGTCCAGGCTGACCTCGAACTTGTGATCATCTTGCCTCAGCCTCCTGAGTGCTGGGATTACAGGCGTGTGCCGCCATGCCTTGCTGTAATAATTTCTTTAAATTTAAATATTCATCAAATATTTTGATCATACCATGTATATACATGGAGTCACAACCCAGATTAGGTTGTATGTTTTTATGAAGTTTTTTGTAATTGATATTTCTTAGTCAGAGATAACTACTGCTCACTTTTGACACCATAGATTAACATTGCCTATTCTTTTTTTTTTTTTTTTTTTTTTTTGTGGGTACCGGGGGTCGACCTCAGGACCTCGCACGCCGGCAGGTGCCCGTGCCGCTGAGCGATATCACTGGCCCCTTTT
This sequence comes from Erethizon dorsatum, assembly GCA_028451465.1. Classification (NCBI taxonomy): domain Eukaryota; kingdom Metazoa; phylum Chordata; class Mammalia; order Rodentia; family Erethizontidae; genus Erethizon; species Erethizon dorsatum. The sequence continues at coordinate 42,626,922 of CM051824.1, forward strand.
TTGTATGTGGGTTCCGGGAGTCGAACTCGGGCCCTTGCGCTTGCTGGGCAGGCGCTTACGCCACTGAGCCATCTCACCGGCCCAACATTGCCTATTCTTTAAAATGAAATCATAATACTCATTCTCCTAGGTTTGCCTTCTTTTGCTCAACATGATTATTAATAGATCTGTGCACCGTGTTGTACTTGTTTTTGGTTGATATGTATACATAACACATTGCATACCATCTAGTAGTGAGATTGTTGGGTGATCATTACATAGGACTTTGTTTAGCTTTCCTAGATGCAGTTAGTTTTCCCAGAGTGGCTGCGTATTGGTCAGCTTTCAGTTACTGTAACAAATACTTGAAGTAAATAAATTTATGGAGAGGTTTATTTTGGCCCACAGTTTTAGAGATTCCAGTGGTTGGGGAGACCCATTGCTTTAGGCCTGGGCTGGGGGCAACACACTAGGGGTGGAGTGGAGTGTAGCAGACTCCACTCTGGTAGCAGGGAACAAGAGAGAAGGGAAAAAGAGGACAAGACCAGGGTCCCAAACCCTGTGTAAGAATGCATTCCCTATAACCTAAAACTCCTATTGGGTCCCACCTCTTAAAATTTTTGCCACCTCCCAGTAGTACCAACTTGGAGAAAGAGCCTTTAGAACACATTGGCCTTTGGGGACATTTAAGATCCAAATTATCAGTGGCTGTTAACACTTTATCCTCCCACTAGCAACGTTCGAAAGATCCAGGGGTTCCAGCTGCTTACCTAAACTGGATATTATTACACTTAAATTTTAGCCTATCTGGTGAGTGTGAATTATTTGTGGTTTTAGTTTGCTTTTAGAACTTGATAATGATATTGAGTGTCTTTGCCTATGATCAGAGATGCTGAGTAATGTCTTATTACTTGTTGGGCAATTGTTTTTAGAGAAGGGCTTGCCCTTTTTAAATTGGGTGGTTTATATCTTATTGATTTATAGGAGTTCTGTGTAATTTAAATGTGAATTCTTCAGGTGTGTGATTGGACTTTTCACTTTTTTTTTTTGAGACAGGGTCCTGCTATGTAGCCCAGACTGGCTTTGAATTCGGCAGTCTCCTGCCTTTGCCTTCAGAGTGATGGGATTACAGGTGTTTACCACTTGGCTGGACTTTCCTTTTTCTTTCTTTCTTTCTTTCTCTCTCTCTCTCTTTTTTTTTTTTTTTTTTAATTTTGTCATTGTTTTGTATTTTGAAACAAGGTCTTGCTATATAGCTCAGGCTGGCCTCAAATGTACTATGTAGCTCAGGCTGGCCTCAAACTCAGGAGATCCTCCTACCTCAGCCTCAGTGCTGAGATTACAGGTGTACACCACCAAGCCCAGCTTGGACTTTTCACTTTTTTTTTTTTTTTTTTTTTCAAATTCTTTTTATTTATTCTTTTTTTATTTTAAAGAGAAGAAAAAACAAAAAATCAAAAAAGAACAAATTTTCAAAACAACATAATATGAGGGTAACAATGGTCAATGCATTACGTATTATTATCTTTAAGTTAGTTATTCAGGATACCAGATATTAGCATTCAATTGTCCAAACATTATTGGCTCAAACCTTACTCTTCAATGAACTAAGTAAAATTGGTAGTGTATCTATCTTAACCATCATATATATATATATAATTTTTTCCCCTTTCCCTTCTTTCTTTTCCCTATTCCAGTCTCTCTTTCCTATTGACCAGTTTATTTTTGATTCACCGTGTCTATTGTACATTTTGGATCTTATTTACTCTTTCAGTTTCTCATACTAGAGAGACAATACGATGCTTACACATGTGCGTCCGGTTTATTTCACTTATGAGTATTTTCTCGAGTTGCATCCATTTACCTATAAAAGTCTCCAGTTTATCCTTCTTTATGGCTGAATAGTACTCCATTGTATAAAAATACCACATCTTTCTTATCCATTCCTCAGTTGATGGGCATTTGGGTTGTTTCCAAGATCTGGCTATTACAAATTGTGCTGCTATAAACATGGGTGCACATATATCACTGTGGTACGATGTTTTTAATTCTTCTGGGAAGATGTCCAGAAGGGGAATAGCTGGGTCAAATGGGACCTCCAACCCTAGTTTTTTGAGGAATCTCCACACTGACTTCCACAGTGGCTGTACCAGTCGACACTCCCACCAGCAGTGAAGAAGGGTTCCTTTTTCCCCACAGCCCCTCCAGCACTTGTTATTAGTTGATTTCTTTATAGTAGCCATTCTTTCTGGGGTGAGATGGTATCTCAGTGTTGTTTTAATTTGCATCTCTCGAATGACTAGTGATGTTGCACATTTTTTTGTATATTTATTTGCCATTTGTATTTCTTCATCTGAGAAATGTGTATTCATCTCAGATGCCCATTTGTGGAGTGGGTCTTTAAATTTAGGAGGTCTGATTTTTTTGAGTTCTTTATATGTTCTCGATAGTAATCCTTTGTCTGAAGAACAGCTGGCAAACATTTTTTCCCACGTTGTGGGTTGTCTTTTCACTCTGTTGGTGGTTTCTCTTGCTGTGCAAAAGCTTTTTAATAAGATGAGATCCCAGTTATTGATTCTTTGGGATAGTTTCCGTGTGGTTGAGTTTTTACTCATAAAGTCTTTGCCTACACCAATGTCTTCAAGGGATTTACCTATCCTACCTTCCAGCAGATTTAATGTTTCTGTTTTAATATTTAGATCTCTGATCCATTTTGAATTTAGTTTAGTGCATGGTGAAAGATATGGGTCTAGTTTTAATCTTCAGCATGTGTAGAGCCAATTTTTCCAGCACCATTTATTAAAGAGGCTATCTTTCTTCCAGTGAATGTGTTTGGCACCTTTGTCAAAGATAAGGTGGCTTAGTATGTCTGGGGTTGTTTCAGCATCTTCTAATCTGTTCCATTGATCTTCAGGTCTGTTTTTTTTGCCAGTACCACACTGTTTTAATCACAGTAGCTTTATAGTATAATTTCAAGTCGGGGATTGTGATGCCCCCTGCCTTGCCTTTGTTGCCCAGAATTGCCTTTGCTATTCTAGGTCTCTTCTGATTCCAAATGAATTTTAGGATTGTTTTCTCTAATTCTGTGAGATATGCTGTTGGTTGGACTTTTCACTTTTAACAATATTTTAAAGTTATTAATTTTTATTAAAACCCATTTATTGATTTTTGTTTTATGGTTAGTACTTTTTGTGTTCTTGAAAAACAGTCTCTTGGACTGCATTCTAAGAAACGGTGAGAAAAGGACTGCTTGCCAGTTGGCAAGAAATTAGGGGAAATACAAGGTTTTGGAGGAACCCCCCCTAAAATCTTTAGCTTTGTCAGCAGCTCTAGCTGTTCACAGGAAACTCCCTCCAAATTGATCTCTTACTAGTATTAAAATCTGGATTTGTGAATTTTATGTTTCTAATGTTTAAAAAAACCAGTTGTCTGTCTCCTTCAATAAAAGCAGTGGGCTGTAGCTAAGTGACTTCAGTGGCTTAGTGCCATATTTTTCCAATTTTTCCCAAGTATTCTAATGACGGGAGAGTGGGTGCATAATTGCAGAGGCATCTGGAGTGTTGGCAAGACCTGAAGAGCCACTGAAAGGAGAGACTAATATTTTTAACTCTCCTGTTTTGCCTTTATCTTAAAAATGAGTGCCAGTTTTTTAAGGGTAGTTTGCTTTCATTCAAAATGACATTTAAATATTCTAGCTTTTCCTCTTAAATTTAGAGTGAAATTGAGGGGGAGGCGTCTGAAAGCTGCAGGCTTGTTTATTCAGCTACCTCACATTACCATGTCTTCGGCAGTATAGGTTTTCGTATGTCCTTACTAGTTAATTTGCTTCCAGTCTGGGGTGATTAAGAAACTTACACAGTGATCCAGGAAGAGCTGAAATGAGATCTCAGGGCTCATTGGTCTCCAGCCTGCACTGACTTTTCTCATAGATCTGCCTGCAATCACGAGATCACACCTTGAAATGACAGCAGAGAGCTGATTACATTCAAAACAGCCTGAGAAAATTTTTTAAAAATGCTCTTAATGGACTGAGAATTTTGAAAATTCTCAGGTATCCTAACTTTAAAAGTTTAGCATAAATTTAATTTGATTATAGCTGTTGGAATGCTAAAGATAATAAAAGGAATAGTAATGCTCTCTTTTCTGTTAACTTATGTATTCGTCTGTAAAATGACCCTTCTCAAATGGTTTATGATTTTAGGTATCCAATAATTTCTTCTAAATAAATTTTGGGTTAGTTACTTCAGACTCCTTAAATATGCTATGATTAAGCCAAGTATGGTGGTGCACACCTGTAATTGCAGCTACTCAGGAGGCTGAGGCAGGAAACTCACAAGTTTGAGGCCAGCCTCAGCAATTTAGCAAGACCCTTTCTCAAAACAAGATCTGGATATATATAATATATATGTTAGCCCTTGAGCGCTTCCCTAGCGTGTGTGAAGGTCTGTGTTCAATCTCCATTACTGGGGTAAAAAAAGGCATTTGTTATTAAAATACTTATTTGTTAATATCTTGACTAAAGTACAGTATAATTCTTTGTCATAAGAATAGATACAAAATACTTAATACCAGAAATATTTGAAATTAAGATGTCACCACACCTATTATTATTATGTGTGTGCTCAGAAAAACATAACATAAATTTACTCTCAAGTTTTAAGTGCACAGGACAATATGTATTGTTATCTGCTTGCTATGTAAAGAGGTCTCTAGAAGTTTTTCATTTTGTATGACTGAATCTCTATACCAATTGAATAACAACTCCCTATTTCCCCCTCTTTTAAACCTTTGGCAACCACCATTCTACTTTTTTTTTCTTTTTGTGAGACAGGGTTTCACTATGTAGTTCAGACTGGCTTTGAGCTCACTATGTAGCCCAAGTTGGCCTTGAACTCGTGGTGATCCTCCTGCCTCAGCCTCCTGAGTGCTGGGATTACAGGCATGTAGTACCACACCTGGCCCACAATTCTGCTTTGTGTTTCTGAGTTTGATTACATAGTGCATAAATGGAATACACTAGTGCGTGAGTTCACACACATAGTTGGCTTATTGCCTTCAAGATTTACCTATGCTATAGCATATGACAGGACTTTCATATGTGCTGAATAGTCCATTGTATTATGTATACCACATTTTTTGGTCCATTCTTCCCTCCATGGACATGAGGTTGCTTCTATGTCTTGGCTACAGAAAGGATCATGAGTGTGTCACCATACCAGTTTTTAAAGGGTTTATCTGTTTGTTTGTTTGTTTATTTGCAGCTATATTCGACTTTATGGGAGAAAATTTAGCAAAGAAGATCATGTTCTTTTTATTAAGTTACTGTATGAGTTGGTGTCAGTTCCAAAACTGGAAATCAGTATGATGCAGGGATTTGCCCGTCTCTTGATCAACTTGTTAAAGTAAGTCTGTTTCTTGTGATTTCTGCTAAGGTGTTTCTTCAGGGTTTTAGAGAATGAAAACCAAGTTGGGAAAAGATTTAAAAAAAAGCGCTGTTATAAGCTTAATTGCATATTTAATTTACCTTTTGATTAAAAATTCTATATCTTCCATGAAGCTTTCTCTTTTATAGCATTCAACTGTGTGTTGATTTTTTTTCACTTATGCTAATTATTTCCCCAATATAGATTATAACCTCCTTAAGATAGGAATCATGTATTCTTTTGCTTTCCAAAGGATCAAGCAAAATATTAGAAACATTAAGTACTCCTTAAATAGTGTGGGGAATTGTGAAACTCATGTACAATCGTGACACTCCTTTTCATGTAGTGCTCTTTGATGTTTGAGCAGCAGCAAGAACCTGATGCATTGTTCTTGGTAATTACCATGTTCTGACACGGAGTGGCTGTGAGTGGGGAAAAGCAAATCCCACTATAATTAACTGTCCTTTGCATATAGTATGTTTTATACATACACAACCCTACATATATGTATGTATCTCCCCTTTTTTTTTTTTTTTTTTTGTGGGTACCGGGGGGTCGACCTCAGGACCTCGTGCGCCAGCAGGCGCCCGTGCCTCTGAGCGATATCACCGGCCCCTTTTTCATATGTGGGATCCGGGAGTCGAACTCGGGCCCTCGCGCTTGCCGGGCAGGCACTTAAGCCGCTGAGCCATCTCACCAGCCCTTTTTTTTTTTTTTTTTAAATCAGGAAAAAGGAACTTCTTTCAAGGGATGATTTGGAGTTACCTTGGAGACCACTTTATGACATGGTGGAAAGAATATTATATTCCAAGACAGAGCACCTGGGATTAAATTGGTTTCCTAAGTAAGTGTTTCTGTTAAAGTGCTTCTTTCTTTGGTTTACTTGGGCTTTCAGGGGACTGATCTTAACTGAAGAATATTGGATTGTTTGAAATGAGCAAGCAAATGCACATTTTAATATGATCATTTCTGTGTGATGACTATTAAGACAATTCATTGCCCTCTTGAAACCACCTTCTCAAGGCCTTCCCCACAAAGATGAACAGCTACTTCACCATACTGACCAAAGAAAGCAAGAGATTTTTCTTAAAATCTAACTTTTGTCATTAGAAATAATGTACACTTGGCATTCTTCATAATATATCCAGGTATGTTTTAATTTCTCAAGTAGAACGAATGCTTCAGGAAGAGAGCCTTGTATGGTCCAGGGCACCCCATCCCAGGAGATGCACAGCACACCCCCAGCCAAGAAGTATCCATTTCTGTGATTGACTATAGAGTACAGAATAGGAATAGTCCAGTGCACAGGACTTGGTTTAGATTAAGGCCCGATAATGTTTAGAACCATAAATGATTACTGATTATTGACTTCTTTCACATATATGCTGAACCTTCAAGAGCTAATTTTTGTAAGGTTTGTATTGTATTTTGAATGCAGAATACAGTATAATTATCTGCCTTTTTAAGTTAATAGGGATTTCAGACATTTCCTTCTGTTAACAGTGGTTTTATTCATTTTTATACCAGATCTTAATTTTCTCAGTCTTAGCATATTTGGCCTAAAATGCACTGAAATATATTTAATCACATAAATATGTTTAATCGATTTATTTTCAGTTCAGGCTGACCTTGAACTCACTTTATAGCCAAGGCTGGCCTCGAACTCAGGGCGATCCTCCTGCCTTACCCTCCTGAGTATTGGGATTACAGGTGTGAACCACCATGCCTGGGTAATTTTCACTTTTTGATAGCTGTTTCCTCTCATTTTTAAAGTCTTTTGTTAAATAATTATGTACTCTTGGCCTGAAGAATGCCTTTTTTTTTCTGGTTCGGGAATCGAACTCAGGACCTTGCGCTTGCCAGGCAGGTGCTGTGCCACTGAGCTTTACCCCCGCCCCCAAGAATGCCATTTTCTATGCTTGTATTATTTTTTCTTTTATAAATTAATCTTAAAGGCTTATTTCTATAATCTTATACATATTAACATTACTTCACTGTTTGCTGCAACCTCCCCAGTTTGTGATGGGGATGATCCATGATGACCTTCACTTAGATCAGCAATCTGTGTTCCTTACCATAATTTTTTTGAAAGTGATTACAGGTGGGCTACTTTAAGAGATTATCAGGTCATAGAGAAGTGGTGAGAAATGAAATGATACAGATGGAAAGGGTTAACAAAATGACTACAGGTGTTCCTGAACTTAGGCCCTAATTGGTTTTTGGACAGTGGTCACAAGTAGAAGTGGTTGAGTCATTTATTTGCTGATAGTGTCATGTCTTTTTTTTTGTGGGTACCGGGGGTCGACCTTAGGACCTCGCGCTTGCCAGGCAGGCGCTTATGCCGCTGAGCCATCTCAACGGCCCTGTGTCATGTCTTAAAACAGGGAGACTCAATTCCACCACACAACAGTAAAAATTCATAATGAAACCGAATGGTACAATGTGCAAATATGCTTGTATAATTTTTTTGTGGTTATGGAAACTCAGAATTCTACTGTGGGTAGCATGGCATGGGTTTTTGGATTTGACTGAGCTGTCTGTATTTATTTTTTTTTTTTTTTTGAGATGTCTTTAAATATGTGTCCAGGAATTTATGACTGCCCTCAACATTTCATAGATTTGAAGCCCTTTGGACTCTGTTCAAATCAGTTATCAGAAAACTTTTTGGCTTTTGGGGTGGGGGGAGACTTCCTCTGAAAGTCCTTGGTGGATGAAGGGTGAGGGAAGGCAGTTGCTTGTTTTTCACTCTTCCCCTCTCCCCAAACTGGACATTCCCACTGATTTACACCCTCAGCCCATACTTTATTTTTTAATTTTGAGACAGGGTCTTGCTAAAGTTGCCTAGGCTGGGGTGAACTTGCAGTCTTCCTGCCTCAGCCTCCCTGGGTGCTAGAATTACAGGCCTGCCCCAGAGGCCCAGCTTGGGTCCTTTTCTTGCATCTTTAAGCCTTGTGTTTCCTGTGTTTACAGGTGTACCTATGCAAAGACAGCCACTTGTCATAAAGTCCTGTGTTGTCATTGATGAATATCTGTGGCTTTCCTCTTCAGTATACCAGCTGTGGGCCTGAAAATTTTTTGTTAGTGCTAATTATGTTCCAGCCCTTAATTTTCATATCATGCTTACCATGTCACTTGCTGAAGCATCTCATCATCTTTGCTATTGATTTAAATCAAGGACTCTGATTCAGCACTTCCTTTTTGTATTTTGTAATTAACTATTATAAAATAAAATTTACAAATAATATAACTGGTTGGGGGTTGTAACTCAGTCTAGAGTGCATGTTTAGTATATGTAAGTCCTTTTGTTCAATCTCCAGCATCAAATAATTATAATAATTATAATAATAATAGTAATATAACCTACCTATACTCATTAGCTGCGCTGGGTGACCAAAATAAATATACAAAATACCTTAGCCTTAAAATTGAAATAATAGGAAAGTAGTTTTATCATTAAAAAAATATGTTTCAGCTGGGTGTGATAGTGCATGCCTGTAATCCTATACCTCAGGAGGCTGAGGCAGCAGGATTGCCTCGAGTTTGTGGCCAGCCTGGACTACATAGCAAGACTGTGTCAAAAAACCAAAAACAAAATAACAGCCTAGACTTAATACCTGTAGACGCAATAGAGGCAAAAGGGAAAAGAAATAATATGTGAAGTCAGATAATTTAAGCAGTAGACTTCTGGGGTAAGAATTGGTAAGATTGAAAATGAGCAAGTAATGCCCAAATAAATAATATTCATAAATAATTTTCATAGCATAAAGTGCTTTTTCTGCCATAGCAACAAAGGATGGCAAGAACATGAAACATTTTAATAATTAACAAAATTCTGTGACATCTTCATGTTTGTGTCTCTGCTAATTGCCATTTTAATGATCCTTAGTCCTAAGGCTATTAAAACACTTCTCGATTGTAGTTACATATTCACATGCAGCAAATATATATGCACAGGGATTGTATTGGCAAATGAAGTGTAGCAATTTGAATTTTCATTGGTAGAATGATTTTTCAGAAATAATGATTAATTGTAAAATTCTCAACAAAACAAAGTATGATCTTAGCTTAGGTCAGCAGTGTACCTAGAAGATGTAGTCTATTAAAACTATACAAAAAATATGTTTAAAGCAATTAACTTTTAGGCTCAGATTTTTTTTTAACTTTTTAAACTGTCCAATGGGACATTTAAAAGTGTTACAACAATTTTTTATTATGTAGGACTGTTCTGTGAATTGCAGAATATATAACTGGTTTTGAACACTAAAAGTCAATGGAATTCTTCCCAGTCATGACACTTTTATCCATGGGATGGGGGATGTAGTTCGGCAGTAGAATGCATGCTTATATATGCAAGTCCTGGGTTTGATCCGCAACACTACCCCAAAAAAAGGACACTTAAATTATTTTTCAGGACTATAATTCTTCATTCATTTTCCCTAATGTTCTTCAGTCATCTTGCAGTTATTATATATTTTTATGTTTCCTTTTGAAGGGAATACTCGCTACTTTCTTTCCATCTACTCTCTATATAATTACAACAATTCAGCTTCGAAAGATTGTCAGATTTTTTGGAGCTTGGATGTTCTTCATTCCACTTACTGTGAATTGAGGAATCTAGTAGTCTTGGTTCTTAGGCAGAAATGTCAGAAAAACCAGTTGGGGAGCCTTACAGCACTATTTGTCTTTGTTCCTCCCTCAGAGTGATTCTCTGTCCACTGAATTTCTAAGAGGAAATAGTTTTCAAAGTTTTGGTTTTTTTTTTTTTTTTTTTTTTTTTTTTTTGTGGGTACCGGGGGGACGACCTCAGGACCTCGCGCACCAACAGGCACCCGTGCCGCTGAGCGATATCACCGGCCCCTTTTTCGTATGTGGGTTCCGGGAGTCGAACTCGGGCCTTCGCGCTTGCAAGGCAGGCGCCTAAGCCGCTGAGCCGTCTCACCAGCCCTGGTTTTTTAAATTTACTTATTTACTTACTTTTCTACTCAACATTCTGTTTAGCACACTAATACCGCAGTGTTTTAAACTTCTACAATTAGGAGATAAAATTGCTACTTTTTACAAACATTTTATTTCCAAAACCACTTCAGATTATGTGGGTACCAGCAGTCGAACTCAGGACCTCGTGCTTGCCAGGCAGGCGCTTGTGCCGCTGAGCGTTATCACTGGACCTTTTTCTTTTCCCCCTTTACGTGGGTACCAGGAGTCGAACTCAGGACCTTGCGCTTGCCAGGCAGGCGTTTATGCCACTGAGCTATCTCACCGGCCCAAAACCACTTCAGATTAAAGAGCCATTTAATATAGCATGTTTTTAGGATTGGTATTTTGTTTTGAGTATATTCACGTTAGGTATATTTTGACGTATTTTGAAACGGTTTTGTCAGCCGACTGCGTGTGTCCATACTATTTTTATGGTCAAAAGTATATGTGCTGCTGAAGCGAGCACTGTTATAGTCAGATGAAAGAGTGCTTCATTTGTTAACTATTAGTCTTTTTTTTTTTTTTGTGGGTACCGGGGGTCGACCTCAGGACCCCGCGCGCCAACAGTCACCCGTGCCGCTGAGCGATATCACCGGCCCTTTTTGCGTATGTGGGTTCCGGGAGTCGAACTCGGGCCCTCGCGCTTGCAAGGCGCAGGCACTTACGCCGCTGAGCCATCTCACCGGCCCAACTATTCGTCTTTAAAACCTTAAACTTACATGTTTGTCCGTAGTGAAACTTTTGCTCATTGTGTTGTGCATTTCACCATCATTTTGAAAGCTGGTTCTATTGAATAGAGCAAAGATTATTAACATTCTTCTCTCTTTCCTTCCCCTTGGTCCCTTCCTGTCCTCTCTTCTTTTCAACTCTTCTTTTCCCTTCTCCATCCTTTTGTTTTTCTATCTTTTTGCATCAAGGGCAAAAGACCCCTTTCATTCTCATGCTTCTACTTTCTACTGGAGAAAGAAGTTACACGGTTTTTACTTAATTCAGTAGGAAAAGCAAAGTTGGAAATTGTGAACTCGACACTCAGTGTAAGAGTTAATTATGGTTTACTTCATGAGAATACCATGTGACTCTTTTCGCATGGTTTTATGCCAGAGAATAATGTCTCATACGCTTGGATTAGCGTGTTGGAAGTTGCAGATATAGACAACAACTATTGTAGAGCACCCCACTAACAAAATGTGGGCAGTTGTGCTGGTGCCAGCTTTTACAGACAGGTGCAGACAACTCGTAATTGAATTGCTGAGTGTAGAAATGTTTACTCTGTCACCACTAACTTAGTTTTTGTGGACTATTTGATGCTGAAGACTTTTTTTTTTTTTTTTCGGTGGTGGTACTGGGGGTTGAACCCAGGGCTTCCACACACAGCTACATTGTTTTTGAGACAGGGCCTTGCTATGTTGCCCAGGTTGGGTTTGAACTTGGGGTAGTCCTGCCTCAGCCTCCCATAATGTTGAGATTAAAGGTGTGGACCACCACTCCCAGTTTGAGGTTTATATAAGCATTTTCATGAAGAGTAATTTGAGCCTAGATATCATGTTTCCTCAAAAATAAAACCTACCTGGAAAATAATGAGCCTTGAAAACTAGAGATCAAAAATCCTAGCCCTAATGAGCCTCTCCTTGCCTTACCTGCCTTATAGAGTAGCCACCAAGCAAGAGAATAGTGATGGCAGGTAAGGCGAGGACAGGCTGATAGGGGCTGGCATTTTTTTTTTTTTTTTTGTGGGTACTGGGGGGTCGACCTCAGGACCTCGAGCGCCAGCAGGCGCCCGTGCCGCTGAGCGATATCACCGCCCCCTTTTTCGTATGTGGGTTCCGGGAGTCGAACTCAGGCCCTCATGCTTGCCGGGCAGGCGCTTAAGCCGTTGAGCCATCTCACCGGCCCTGGGGCTGGCATTTTTGATCTCTAATTTTCTTTTTTTTTTTTTTTTTTGTGGGTACCGGGGGTCGATCTCAGGACCTCGCGCGCCAGCAGGTGCCTGTGCCACTGAGCGATATCACCGGCCCTTTTTTCATATGTGGGTTGCGGGAGTCGAACTTGGGCCCTCGCGCTTGCCAGGCAGGCGCTTAAGCCGCTGAGCCATCTCACCGGCCCGTGATCTCTAATTTTCAAGACTGATTATTTTTTAGCTAGATCTTATTTTTAGGGAAAGAGATTAACTCATTTACTGTTTCTTTACTTAAGACAAGGTCTCACTATGTAGTTCAGGCTAGCCTAATCCAGGCTGGCCCCAAAGTATGGATTATAGGCATGCACCGTTATGCCTGGCTTTTCATTTATTTCTTTTTCTTTTTGAGACAGGGTCTTGCTATGCAGTTTAGGCTGGCCTTGAACTTGTTATGTACCCCAGGATGGTTTTGAATTTGTGGCAATCCTGCTTCTTTCAAGTGCTGGGATTATAGATATGTACCACCATGCCTGGCTTTAATTTATTTTTAAAAGTATTTTTTATGTGTATTCTAAGGGTATCTCAGGATTATACTTTTATTTTTTGTATTAATATATGTCTAGAGAAATTATTATTTTCCTTTTCTGATACTTAAAAAAATAGTGTATTTTAGTAGCTCACAGGAACAGCACAGAAGATAGATACCATTAAAAATGTGCTTGTGGGCCGGTGAGATAGCTCAGTGGTAGAAGCGCCTGCTGGCAAGCTTGAGGTCCTGAGGTCAACTCCCGGTACCCACATTAAAAAAAAAAAAAAAAAAAAAAAGTGCTTGTGAGCTGGGTGTGGCACACACCTGTAATCCTAGCGTTCTGAGAGGCTGAGGCAGGAGGATTACAAGTCAGGCCCCACCCCAGGGCAATTTAGCCATTCAGTGAGATCTTGTCTTACAATAAAAGGCTAGGAATGTAGCTCAGTGTGAAGGCCTTGGGTTCAATCCCCTGTAATCTCCCCCCAAATATCTACTTGTGTGTAGGACAACAGTTAGAAAAGTAGAGGGCCGGTGAGATAGCTCAGCGGTGTAAGCGCCTGCCTGGCAAGCGCGAGGGCCCAAGTTCGACTCCCGGAACCCACATACGAAAAAAGGGCTGGTGATATCGCTCAGCGGCATGGGCGCCTCCTAGCGCGCAAGGTCCTGAGGTCGACCCCCGGTACCCACCAAAAAAAAAAAAAAAAAAAATGTAGAGTAAATGGATGGAATGTATTGTATGATAAAAATGCTGCAAACACCATTTAGCTGGCATCAGTAAGAAATTTACTTGTTTCTAAACAAATCCAAATGCTAGTGTTGTCCAAAAACTTTAGTAGGTTTATTTATAATTGTTATAAAGTTGAACCGCTGAACTTGCTTACTGAAACATTTTGACTTACATTAATACTTTACATCCTCACATTTATATTAAATTAGGCGCAAATGAAAGTGGAAGAATGCCTGGATTCTATCACTGTTTTTTTTTTTTTTTTTGTCTTTTTGAGACAGGGTTTCACTGTACAGTTCAGGCTGGCCTTGAACTCACTTTGTAGCCCAGGCTGGCCTCAAACTTGTAGTGATCCTCCTGCCTTGCCTCCTGAGTGCTGGGATTACAGGCATGTGCCACCATTCCTGGCCTATCACTGGTTTTTTCACTCACAGTTACATGCTTACTTAGGTACCTTTGACCCCATGGAAGAAAATATACAATGCTCAGAAGTATCAGTAACAGGAAGAAAAAAAGGTTGTTTGAGATTGAAATGTTTCCCATCATAGTGGATTCTTTTTTTTTTTTTTTTTTTTTTGGTACCAGGAATCGAGTTCAGGACCTTGCGCTTGCCAGGCAGGTGCTTGTGCCGCTGAGCTATATCCCTGGACCTCATAGTGTATTCTTAAGTACATTTTGCACATCTGCTTCATGCTAGATAATTCAGTGTCTTTTAGCATCATTGTTATGCACATGGCATGGTTAACATATAGGTTGGTGTTTTCAAAAAGAGCAACCAGCCGGGATTGGTGGCACATGCCTGTAATCCCAACACTCTGGAGGCTGAGGCAGGAAGGATCCCTGTGAGTTTGAGGCCAGTCTGGGCTACATAGTGAGCTTAAGACCAGCCTGAACTACACAGAAGGCCCAGTCTTACCAAAAAAAAAAAAAAAAAAAAAAAAAAAAGGCCACCAGATATGCCTTCCTTGGCTCTTACAAAGTGCCAGTAGCTGATCTCTGGAAGCTCAGATGTAGTTTAAAGTTCTGAGCAATTTCTTACACCAGATGCTGGAAGGGGAGTTTGCAAATCAGAATTTCAGTAGGCTTCAGGTTACATCTGATTTTAGAGTTCCACAGTACTAGGCCTGTAGGATGAGGTTTCTTCACCTTTCCAGTAAAGACCACATTCTTATGAGTGGGTTTTGTAGCCAGTGTTTCCTGGGTACTTTGCTATTGGTTGATTTTCTGGCAGTTAGCTTTAGATGAGCCTTGCTCTGAAGACCTCCTTACCTTACCTCCCTGTTCTCCTTGGGCTATTGGAATTGCCCAGTGTTTAAGGTATTCCTGTGTTTAAGGTATAATCTTTTGTTCCCTCCTGCCCTGCTCACCACATGGAAGTGACCTTTGCTTTGAGTTTCTTGGTACACATCCCATTTCTGAGCGTAAGTTACGTGATTAGTTTCTTCAAGGACCTTAATGAACATTATTAGTATGGTCTTTTCAATTACTTTAATACAGTATTTGAGGAACGTTTTGTTTGCTTTTTAAAATAGTTTCACTTAGAGAATAAAAGCTGGGTGTGGTGGTGTATGCCTGTAATCCCAGCACTTGAGAGGCTGAGGCAGGAGGATTGCCACGAGTTCAAGGCCAGTTAGGGCTACATAGTGAGTTCAAAGCTATCCTGAACTACGTAGTGAGACCCTGTCTCAAAAAAAAAAAAAAAAAAAGAATAAAGTGATTTTTGTTTATGATTTTGAGTGTTTCTGCCATTGTTTTTGTGCTAGGATCTCTTTTAAAACTGACTTTTAAAGCAATTAAAAATACTTAGTTCAGGTTGATACAGTTTATCTCTCTCTCTCTCTCTGTGTATGTATATATATGTTTATTTATTTATTTATATTTTTGGTTTTTTGAGACAGGATCTCGCTGTGTAGTCCAGGCTGGCCTCAAACTCACAGCAGTCCTCCTCAGTCTCCTGACTGCTGGCATTACAGGGGTGTGCCACCACGCCCGGCCAAATTTATCATTATTTAAAGCAGTTATACATTTTCTTTTTACAGGTAGTAAGGATTTAAAAAATTTCTTAACATTTGCCATAGAGAATTTTTTTTTTTGTGGTCATCCTGAGGATTGAACCCAGGGCCTTTGCACTAAGCTACATCCCCAACCCTTTTTTATTTTGAGATAGGATCTCACTATATTACCCAAGTTGGGCTTGAACTTGTAATCCTCTTGCCTTGGTCTCGTAGTGTGCTAGGATTATAGGCACGTACCACAACGTTCAGCTTATCTTTACTTTAATTTTAATGAAAACCCAGTGCTAGTGCTATATCAGTGATGAAAGCATTGTCCTTTACTTGTGCTTTTTTTTTTGGCTGTACTTGGGATTGAGTCCAGGGATATGCTGTATTACTGAGCTACATCTCTAGCCCTATTTATTTTTTTAATTGGTGCACACCAGTGCACACCAGCTGTCCAGACTGGCCTTGAACTTGCAATCCTGAGATCCTCCTGCCTCTGCCTCTCAATTAGTAGGCATGTGCCACCACTTCCAACCGTAGCTTTCTTTTTGGAGAAATTATCTTGACTATAATTTTGAATGCAGTGGCGATGAAAGATGACTTCTTGCTTATTTAACTAGACAATATTTGAGAGATGCTAGTAGGAGATGGAAAATTTTTTGACTAATAATAGATTTATTTATATTTAGAGAAGGAAAAATTGACTTCTACATGAAGTATTTGGCACACATTAAGGAAAAAAGAATATTGTATCAGCAATCACCATTAAATTATGAGTAGATTAAGACAGGTAGATAATGTGCATTGTTACAGGTTCCAAGGACATTTACAAAAAAGCAAATATGATTAATTGTTCTAAAATCAAATTGTAGTTCAAGTGAACCTACACGTATTCTGGCCATGAGCAGTCCAGGTTATTCTCAGCTCAGACTATTCTCAGTTTGACAGTATTTACTGAACATTTATGTTGTTTAGAAGTGAGAATATCATCCTATTGCTTTCATAAAGCCAAGGAGACTGGAGGCATAAACTTCCAAGTTTATATGTGTCTACTCTGTAAGTAACTGGAGTAACTAGAGGCTTGGGCTATATTGGCTTTCCTCAGGTTTATCTGCTACATATATGGCATTTACTTTGTGTCAATATAAGGAATGTCCTAAGGAAATGGAGGTTTAGAGAGGAAAAGTCACGAGGAGTCATTGTTTCAAACTGGAACAAGAGCTTTAGAACTGGGAAAACTCACTTAGGTAAAGTGGCAGTTAAAAAGCAACTTGCTATTTTGATGTGATTTCCTAAGTCATAGTAGCTACTCATGCAGTGGAATCCGTGTAAAAGCAAAAGGAACACAAAAATTTCATTTATCTTGTAAATTGAAAATTTGCTTAAGTATTAAATAATAATTGTTACCATTTATTGTGTTTAATTCTGGTCCACTTAATGACTTTGTATGTATTATCCTATTTAATTTTTGTAACAGCTTTATAAGAGGTAGGTATTACTGCTCATACTGATGAAAAAACTGAGCTTTAACATTGCACTACTAAGAAGTAAGCAGGATTGGTGTTCAAATTCAGATCTGTTTGAGGCTAAACTGTGAACCATTGTATGCTTTACTGTTGCTTTCTTTTTCAGCTTAATATGCCATTTCTAAGAGGAAGTGGGGTATGAAAAAATCCATCCAAAGCTTAGTCACTTGGTAGATCCTTTGTTTAAAAACTTTTAAGAAGTATTTTGAATAGTTATCAGTTGTTTTTATTTATTTATTTATTTTTTGAGACAGGGTCTATGTAGTTCAGGCTGGCCTTGGACTCACTATGTAGCCAAGGCTGGCCTCAAACTCACAGTGATCCTTCTGCTTCAGCCGCCCAAGTGTTGGGATTACAGGTATGCACCACCTCACCCAGCCAGTTATCAGTTTAGTGTTAACAAATTTCTAATGACTGGAAGGTATCTGTTGGTTATTCATTCCCTCTAAAAGTTAGAAATATAAACTGGGTGTGGTGGTGTACACCTGTAATCCCAGCACTCTAGTGGCTGAGGCAGGAGGATCACCACAAGCTCAAGGCCAGCCTGGACTGCATAGTGAAACCCTGTCTTGAAACACACACCAAAAAAAGGAAAAAGAAATTAGTGAAATATAGACTAGTAGCATCTAGCCTTAACCTTTTATTTTATTTTTAAACAGAAACATTGTTCCTTTCATCTTGAGAGATTACAAGAATCACAAAAGGTCACTACACAGATATCACAGGTTAGAGAGATTGTACCCTTTCCTGGATAAAGAACATAAATCCAATGGGACAGGCCTTAAGTAAAAGAAAGGGTTGAAATTGCCTTTTTATATGAACTGGTCACATTTCTACATAATCTAGTCCTTGTCATAAGTGAAACGACAATATCAAGTGTTACAATTAACTTCTGTGTTTGAAGAAGAGTGAAGGGAACTAGAGAAAACATGTAGCTGTTCAACGTTTTATAACTTGCTTCCTAGAATCATTTTTGACATGTGAAAATTTGTTGGTACAGGGAAGTTAGTAGAAACAGCAGGTTTTTGTGTAATACTCTCTCTTTCAAGTTGCCATAGAACCAGTGAAATTAAAGTTAGAACAAAAATTAGGAACTACTATTGGGAAATAGTAGAATTAGGTATCTTATGTTTATTTCTTTGGAAAGATAGTTTATGCTTAAGAATAATCTTTTTAAAATCTGCATTTAAATAGATCCCTTGCTTAATTTAAAACTAGATGGCTCTTTAAAACTCGTCTGTTAATTCTTTTTTTTTTTTTGTGGGTACCAGGGGTCGAACTCAGGACCTTGCGCGCCAGCAGGCAGCTGTGCCACTGAGCGATATCACCGGCCCTTTTTTCCTATGTGGGTACCGGGAGTCGAACTCAGGATCTCACGCTTGCCAGGCAGGCGCTTATGCTGCTGAGCCATCTCACCAGCCCTGTTAATTCTATAATTTGCTACTGAATGGTTCTTCAATCCAAACTAAATGGAGACCCATAACTGGGCATGGTGATGCACGCCTGTAATTTCTGCACTCTGGAAGGCTGAGGCAGGAGGATTGCTAGCTACTTAGCAAGACCCTGTCTCAAAACATTTAAAAAGGAGTGGGAACGTAGCTCAGTCCTGGATTCAATCTCCAGTACTGCCCCCACAAGATGACCCAGGATCTGTTGTTTCCTTGTTAGAAAATATGTATTGAATATGTAGTAGATAAGAATAAATATTATAAGTGAATGAACAGACAGCCCTGTTATAAGTACTTTGAAAATACTTGAAGTGAAGATGACAGCCATGATCTTCAGGGTGCTTTAGATATAGTTGGAGTTTCCCCTTTTTCCTGGACAAACTTAGATGTTCTCTAAACTGTTTCTGAATTTGCTTAGCTGTTTTTGGAGAGAGAAAAACTTTTCTTTGATCAGAATAAAATACTTCATTGTTGGCCATGGTAGTGCGTGTTGTAATCCCAGCACTCCAGAGGCTGAGGCAGGAGGATCTCAGGGAGTTCAAGGCCAGCCTGCGCTACATAGTGAGACCCTGTATCAAAAAAACAAACAAAAATGCTTCAAGTTAGCTCTGGCCATGTGACCTTTTTTTTTTAATTTAGAAATCATCTCATAAATTATTGCCTATAGTCTTCTTCAGTTGATTTTTCTCTGAAAGTTTGAAATTAAAGATGATTCCTTCTATTTCCAAATAATGAAATTACTGTTTTCTCTCTTGGTATATATTAGTTACTTGTGCTGGGTTTGCTTCAAGTTATTCCTTGGAATTTTTTATAGTTTAGTTCTTGAGCTTTCAGAGAAGTTCAATAGACCTCTGCATTTAAGAATTTCAAGAAGCTTCATGAGAAAGTTTCAGGATTGAAATTCTGCCTGAAAATCAACCCTCCCCCCATTTTTGAGATTTGAGAACTTGTACTGTAAGTAGTCATGATTTATTTAAAAATTTCAGCTCAGAATCACTTAATGCCCCTTTGTTTTATTTGTTTGCATTTGACTTTGTAGTCATTGCTGCCTACTTTGTGAAGATTGAAAATGATTTGTCCTCCTTTTTCCGGGTAATGTTTTCTCCCCTTTTGTTCATAGCAGAGAATGAGCACAATGAGGACAGATGAAAAGTAGGTTAAGGAGTTTAGGTTGTTAAGTCTTGCAATTCCATCTGCATGAAAGAGAATGATTAGCTATTATATGTAAACAGATAATATATGAATGTATGAACATATCCTAGAGATATTAATAGAATTAAATGTATCCTTAAAATACCACAGACTAATTTATCAAATGGCCTTTCCCCCCCTCCAGTTCTGTAGAAAATGTTCTCAAAACACTCGTGAAAAGCTGCCGACCGTAAGTAGTTTCTTGTTTTATAAATCCTTTGTTGTTTCTGTGGCCCTTCTCTTTTCATTATCCCTTAAAGAGGAAATTAAAGAAATAAATATTTTGCAACATTGTGATGTTAGTCACCGACATTCCTATTTCTTGAACTGGATTTTCATGTATTGTTTATAAATTTTGAAAATTTTAAGCCACTCATTATAAAATAAGAACGTTATAATTTAAATATAAACATTTTCATTTGAAAGGTTTTCCTGGAGTATTATTGGTTATTCAGATCAAAAGAGCATTGTAGATTGCATTAAAATGTGAGGAATGACAGGAAGGTGGTCTATTTTTCCTGCTGTGTTCTCTTTAGTTAGAATATTTAACTCTATATATTCCATACATTTGTTATTAAAAATGAATACGAGTCAGGCATAGTGGTGCATGCCTGTAATCCCAGCATATTGGTATGGTGAGGCAGGAGGATTGCAAGTTCGAGCTCAGCCTGGGTGACTTAGACCCTGTTTTTTTTTTTTTTTTTCTTTGTGGGTACCGGGGGTCGACCTCAGGACCTTGCACGCCAGCAGGCACCCGTGCCACTGAGCGATATCACCGGTCCTTTTTTTGTATGTGGGTTCTGGGAGTCAAACTCGGGCCCTCGCGCTTGCCAGGCAGGCGCTTATGTCACTGAGCCATCTCACCGGTCCCTAGACCCTGTCTTAAAATAAAAAAATAAAAAGAAGACTGGGGTCGTAGTTCAGTGCAGGTACCTTGAGTTCAATCTCCAGTATAGATAGAATTTAACTGAAGTCTAATTTTAGGTACTTGAATTATTTTCTTGTTCTTGTTATAGGCTAGTCTAAGACTGTTTAACTGCTGTGGATGCAGTGAATCCTTTTGAATGGAAAGCCTTTTCATCACATATTTGTAAAGAGTTTTATTTATTCATTATGTTATTTAATAAATCAGAGATTTAATTACTGATCTACTGTACTGTTTAGTCTTGGGCAAGTGTGTTTTCAAGATACAAGGTGTTCCCCAATAAGAGGCTTGTGATCTAACCCAAGTCATAAGCCACCAATGCGCAGGAATCATTTTGTGCTAGGCAGTTAAACTCTTGGCCTGTGTTTCCTCACTGGAAACCTGATCATCACCAGGTGCTTTCTGGGATCTTAAGTAATTCACAGCACTCCCAAGTTTTTATTTTGGGTTACTAGGCTAGCAGTCGATTTGGAAAAATTAGGAAGAGGAATTTCAATGTATGAGATCCTTGAAGGAATAACAAAATGTACTGGTTTTTGCTTATTTTTAAATTTAAAAATTTTTTTTTAATTTTTATTTTTTTGAGACAGGGTCTCGCTGTGTAGTCCAGGCTGGCCTTGAACTCAGTACGTAGCCCAGGCTGGCCTCGAACTTGTGGCGATCCTTTTGCCTCAGCCTCCTGAGTACTGGGATTACAAGCATGTGCCACCATGCCCGGCTTCTAAATTTTTTTTAAATTTACTTTTTATTAGTACATATTTGTCATACATAATGATCATATTCATCATAGGAAATCTGTACCTATACATAATATACCTTAAATCCTTTTTTCCCATTTAGGTTTTTTTTTTTTTTAATTTCCACACAAGGAACTGGCTCAACAGAAATATTACTAGAAATGTAATTTTTCACATAAAAGAACAGTGAATTGTGATTTAAATTAACACGTCTTTAAAAGTAAAATAAGATTAATAAGATATCATAAAGGCCAAACCTATTATTGGATTTGAAGGGTTTTCCCAACTTCTTTGAGAAGAATCTACATTTTTCAGATGCTGTTACTTAAAGTGTATTTAGTAAGAATACACATCTTCTTTAGCCATTTACCTTTATTTTGTGAGTGTGTACACACTCTAGATTTTAATTTTGTAACTCACTCTCTACCCCAGGGACACTCCTGGCTGTATCCCAGGGTTGCAGAATATTAGATCCTGCAGGACCAGATCCTCCAGTCTGGTCCTGTCTGGTGTGCAGGAGACTCTGTGGTCCAGGAAGGGTAAATGGTGCCCAGAGATTCCTAGGTTCATGCTGTTTTGCTCAGTCACTTACTATCCATTTCTTATATAGAATGGATTCTTTTTTTATTTTTTTGTGGTACTGGAGATGGTACCCGGGGTCTTGCACATGCTAGGCAAGTGCTCTAGCACTGATCTGCATAGCAGTCCTTTTTACAATTTTATTTTGAGACAGAGTGTTGCTTTGGCTAGCCTTGAACTTGCAGTCCTTCCGCCTCAGTCTCCTGGATTCCTGGGACTGCAAGCATATGCCACTGTGCCTGGCTGGCTGGATTTTTATTTTTATTTTATTTTTTTCAGTTTCTACTACATAGTGCAAAGGGAGCAAAAACAGCCAGTGTATTTATCTTCCTAGGTGATTTAAGTGACTTTGTATTTTATTTTAATTTTATCAATCTCATAGCATATTTTAAAGTCCCTTAGGCAAGAAAACTGACTTTATCCCAAGTGTAACAGGGTTTTTTGTTTAATATTTTGAGGCAGGGCCTTGTTAAGTAGTCCTGGCCATCCTTGAACTTGGGATTCTCCTGTCTCAGCCTGCTGAGTGCTGGTATCACAGGCATTGCTACCATATCTGGCCTATTTATTTAATTTTTGTAAAAGTGAGTATTTATTATAGACAGAGTTGATGTTTGTAGTGTGTGATATCTTGTGAACCCCCCACTTTGTGGTACGAGGAGTTGAACCCAAGGTCTCATGCGTGTTAGGCAAATAAGTGCCCTACCATTTGAGTTAAGCTTTTGGCCCCTTTTTCCCCCTTTATTGTCAGCCTTACATTGGTGTCATAGAACTTTTACCCAATAATCAGATACATGAAAAGCTTTTTTTTTTTTATTAGATACTTTCCAGCAGATGCAACAGCAGAAATGTTAGAAGAATGGCGGCCTTTAATGTGCCCTTTCGATGTAACAATGCAAAAGGCCATCACTTATTTTGAAATATTTCTTCCTACCTCCCTTCCTCCAGAACTTCATCATAAAGGTTTTAAGTAAGTAGATATGCATCTTGACAAATGCTACATGTAGCAGGAAATACAGATATGATGACAACTGGTAAAACAAGTTTTTAAAAAAAATTTGCTGACTTACTATATTTACTACACTAGAAGTGTGTGAGGGCTATAACCGTTGAACTCAAGTTTGTAAACAGAATAGTGCTTGTATAACAAGCTAAGTAAGAATGAGGGCTTCAGGCGAGAAAGAAAGGGACAATATGAGGAGGAGTAACAGGAAAACATTCAAGATAAAAGAAAGGCAGGGGACAGGAAGGAGGAAATTTTAAACAGGCGTTAGATTGGTGTGGACACTAATAATTGAACAGTGCAATAGATGTTTACTAGGTCACATTTTATAGCATAAATAAATTGGAAGGGGAATATTCAGACAAGAAATACTTTTGTTTCAATAAGTTTGTAACTGTCAGTATTGTTTTTTCTAGGTTGTGTAGTTATCAGTAAGAATAATAGATTTTAAAAGTACAAAGGATACCTGGCTTTGAACCACTTTCTCTAGTCACTTGCTATTCATAACAACATTTTTCTTCTTCAGACTTTGGTTTGATGAATTAATTGGCCTTTGGGTTTCAGTGCAAAATCTCCCACAATGGGAGGGGGTGAGTATACCATTTTTTTTCTTCAATACTTTTTAATTTGGAGATAAGTAGGTCATTTGTTAAGTGACTGCAGTTACTTAGGATTGCTGTTAACAATGCTACAGTCAATTCTTTTTCATTTTATTTACTGTTTTCTAACAGTATTTTGGTTTCATCAATGTCTGAATTCAGGCATGTATTGTGAAATGCATGAAATACAAGATTTTTATTTGGTACCCACACTGCATGGTGCAAGACACATAGCAGATGTTTTTTACATATTTATTGGATTAAAATTTCCTTTTGTGATTTGCATTGTGTATGATGTCTCGTCACCTTCATTTTTAGCAGGATTTCAGGTGCAGTTCATTTAAAATTTTTAACATGAGTTGGAATTTAAGTTTGGAGATTCTTAAAATTCTAAGCCATAAATTATATATATTAACATTAAGTTGTGCTAATGATTGCTGAAAAGAACAAGTAAATAAAGGGCATGACCATGACATTGAAAAATAACAACTGATGTGTCACCGAGTGTGGTGGTGCTCACCTGTAATCCCAGCACTTGGGAGGCTGAGGCAGGAGGATCTCCATGAGTTAAAGCCTGAACTACATAGTGAGACCCTGTCTCAAAAACAGGCAGAGAAACAAAAAACCAAATATATCTACTTAATTTTGTTTCTTTCTCTCTCTCTCTCTTTTTTTTTTTAACTTTCAGCAACTAGTAAATCTCTTTGCTCGATTGGCTACGGATAACATAGGGTACATAGATTGGGATCCGTATGTACCAAAGGTAATTTAAAACATTTGCATATGATATACAACAGCACTGACATCAACATCAACTTTTTATCATAGTGTTTTTTGTATGCTAATGCCAGGTGCCACAAAATTTTTTTTGTTAATTGTAAAAACCTGTATAAATAATTTATAGAGATGGATCAGTTATTTTCAAAAGGTAACTGGACCCACAAGGTATTATAAATGATTCTTTCTTATACTTGCAGGATGCAAACTGTAAATTGGGTGTGTAAATTAAAAGTACTAAGTATATCATTAAGGGCGACATACATTCATACCTTTCAGCAAATTTTTGTATATTTGATTGCTACTCTAGAGTGACATCCACTAGGTTGTCTTCAGTATTATTTTACCTGCAGTAGAATTACTCATGGAGCTTTCCTAAGACTTGGGGTGGACATCCACACACTGACATTAAAGCAGGGCTGGAGAGCCGCCCTGTTGCCTTGCTGGTACTGTGCTCCTCTGTTGTTGGCTGTTAGAAACTAATTAAGGAGGAGAGGTCACTTTTTAATATCTTGGGACCTCTCAGTAATGATAAATAGAAAATATAAATTTAATTACATTCAACACAATTACTGACTAAAAAAAGGGTACAGTACTTAGGGGAAAATAACATCAACATTAAGATTTTTGAGATGGAAAGTAATCCAAAGATATTTGCATTTTGCCTGTTGTGCATCTGTGGCATGAGATAGGAACATAGGAAAATCATTTATGTAGGTTAGAGAGGCAGAAAGGGGTCAAAAAATGTTAAGTCTAACTACAGTATCTACATTTGTTTTTATTTTATTTATTTTCTCATAAGTTTAAGGCATATTTGTCTGTTTTTAGATGCATGTACACAGCTGCTTCATGTTCATGTGCCTGTGACCTAAGAGTGTCATATATGTAAATTTGTATATTTTTAAAGAATTAAGCAAATATGTAATTTTTAAAGAATCATAATTCTTATATATGTAATATATAACTTTTGTATGTGATTTTTCAAGAATTAAGCAAATTGTTAAACAATTAGTATTTTGTTTAAAGTCTCCCCGTGATAAAATGAGAATATGTAAAAATACTAATATATGACACTTAAAAGTGAATTTTTCTTTTCTTCTTTCAAAAGATATTTACAAGAATTTTGAGAAGTCTGAACCTTCCAGTGGGAAGCAGTCAAGTATTAGTTCCAAGATTTTTAACAAATGCTTATGATATAGGGCATGCTGTAATATGGGTCACCGCCATGATGGTTTGTAATAAATTATATTTGTTTTATATAGCTCATCTTTGTTTTGCCTCAACTGCACAAAAATGCAAGACCCACCTTAGTGGCTAGCTTACTTACTTGATTCTTAGAATTTTCTTTCTTTGCTTCTCCCCCTCTCCTGGTTCCCTGTCCTCCTCTTCCTTTTCCTCTTCTTCCTCTGGTGCTAGAGATTGAACTAGGGCCTCTCTCCTGGCTGGTGAGATGGCTCAGCGGCATAAGCGCCTGCCTGGCAAACGTGAGGTCCTGAGTTTGACTCCCAGTACCCACATACGAGAAAAGGGCCGGTGATATCGCTCAGTGGCACAGGCGCCAGGTGGCGTGCGAGGTCCTGAGGTCAACCCACGGTACCCACAAAAAAAAAAAAAAATTCTTGGATATTTTCCGATACAGTATGTTCATGTTTACTGAGTCCAGGTTGTAGTAATCTGCCATTTATAAATCTTACTAACCAATGAATCTTAAAAATAGGGTTAAACGTTTATAATTCTGAGCAAGTTAGAATTATTGTAACATTTTTATAGACCAGAAACAAGACTCATATATGAAAGAATTTTCCCAAGATAGGATTAGAAGTCAGGGTTTTGCACATGCTTAGAAACTCCATAAAACATTATACCCAACATAGTGCTTCTCAACAGAGTTATCTGCAGCGAAGGAAAATGTATGAAGGATTGATTTATGTTATCATTGAAGGAAAGAAAAAATATATAAGTTTAGATTTTGATGTCATCTTTTAAATACAGTATTAAAACTTTGCATTGTAATTTTCTGGCTTATTTTTACATTACTTCTTAGTTTTTGCTTTGAATTACTCTGTTTGACATTGTTTCTATGGAAAAGGCATGATGATTTTTGTAAGTTTACAGCAAGAAATTCAAGTTCTCTATGTTTTTGTCATTTCATTATTAGAGGGGGAAATCTGATTTTTTTCTAATATCCAGTAAGAGCAAAAAAGAATTTAGACATTTAATGTCTTACATAGGCAATAAGTTAAAATTCATTTTTGGGGACCATAGAATTGGGTAGTGAGCAACTTGATAGATGAAAGCTAGCCTTTTCATCTTTTTCCCCAGGTTATGTTGCTTGGTTGTTTGTGTTTGTTTTTGCCAATAGATTAAAAAATAAAAATTCTTTCAAGTCAAAATGTTGGCTAGATGTAACAAGTTTTTTGTTGCTTTTTTTTTTTTTTTTTTTTTTTTGTGGGTACCAGGAGTTGAACTCAGGACCTCGCGCTTGCCAGGCAGGCGCTTATGCCGTTGAGCTATCTCACCGGCCCCTGCTTTTGTTTTTTGAGACAGGGTCTCACTATGTAGTTCAGGCTGGCTTTGAACTCACTACATAGCCAGGCTGGCCTTGAACTTGTGGTGATCCTTCTGCTTCATCTCCTAAGTGCTGCGATTATAGGCATGCGCCACTGTGCCCAGCAATATAACAAGTTTGATAATTTAAACATTTAGAAATAATCATCAAATATCCAAATTCATTTTATAATTTCTATCCATTTTAATGCAATGAGAAATTTATTTAGTCATTTAAGGAATGCTTGTATACCTTATACTGCCATTCTTGGTTATTTTAAGATAATGATCTTAGCAATAAATTTAATATCCATGATATTTGACTTCAGAACAGTAAAATACTATTGTCCTGAGTTGAAAGATACCTTTTTAATTTTATAATTTGACTCATGTAAGTTGCTCTTATTTTTAATAGAATGTCTTAGATTGATTTTTGTGAAGTTCGCTGGGAAGTTATTTTTGACTTTTAAAGGTAGAATTGAGTTGTCAGCAGGATGAAGGTAAACCATGTTAGAGATTTATGCATAGGCTTGGGTCTGTTGACTCCTTCATTTTTACATTGTAATGTAGAAACTGACATTTTTACTCTTTTATCTGGACAGGGTGGACCAAGTAAGCTAGTGCAAAAACATTTATCTGGTTTGTTTAACAGCATCACATCATTTTACCATCCTTCAAATAATGGGCGCTGGCTGGTGAGTGTTCATTTTGTACTCTGCTTGAAAATTTAAGGATATGTTCCTGCTCAACTATTGCCTATTGCATAACGTGTAATAACATTTGCAGTGTATCATAGAAGTTTTAGCTTTATGTAAGTGGTTAAATTCAAATTGAGTTACCGTTTGTAGGACATATGAAAATAAGACAATGCTGCTGTGGTAAGTAGTGACAAAATACTGCACTTGGCAACAAAACACTAATAGAAATGCCACATCATCTGCCATGGTGGCAAATGCCTGTAATCCCAGCACTCTGGAGGCCAAGGCTGGAAGATTGCCAAGAGTTCAAGACCAGCCTGGGCTACATGGTGAATTCAAAGCCAGCCTGAACTACAAGACAAGCTCCTATCTTGAAAAAAGGCTGCAAAAACATAGGATAGTCTTTTGATTTTATAGTATCAGCTCTTTTTCTTTTAATTGTCAGTTAAAATTATTTTCTTTTTTTTTTTTTGGTGGCTACCGGGGGGTCGACCTCAGGACCTCGTGTGCCAGCAGGCGCCCGTGCCGCTGAGCAATATCACCGGCCCCTTTTTTCTTATGTGGATTCCGGGAGTTGAACTCGGGCCCTCGCGCTTGCCAGGCAGGTGCTTACGCCGCTGAGCCATCTCACCGGCCCTAAAATTATTTTCTTGTAATGGAAAATTTATGTGGTGCTAGAAACTTTTAAAACTGGAATTTGTTTCTTTTTTTTTTTTTTAAGACAGTTTATTACTTACTTAGACAGCAAACGTGTTAGCCCAATGTGCCCTTCCTGTGATCCATTTTTTAAAAAATTTTATTTTAAAGAGAAAAAAAAAATAGAACGAAATTTCAAAACAACTTAATAGGAGGGTAACAATGGTTAATACATTGCATATTGTTATCTTTAAATTAATTACTCAGAGTACAAGATATTGGCATTCAGTTGTCCAAACAATATTAGCACGAACCTTTCTTTTCAATGAACTAAGAGAAATTAGTAGTATATCTATTTTAACTTTATATATATATATATATATATATATATATATATATATATATATTTTCTTTTTTTTCTTTTCCCTTCCTTCTTTTCTCCATTCCTCCATCCCAGTTTCTGTTTCCTTTTGTACAGTTTCTTCCCATTTAAAACTGGAATTTGAAACTCATGTTCATACATTGTTACCAATAATTACAGTAAGAGCTTTGTATTCTGTCTAGTGCTGTGTAGGACTTTGTATTTAGCGTTGTTATTTTTTTTTTAAATTGTCTTATTTTATTTTCTATTTTTTGAGGTAGGGTATTGCTCTCCAGTCCAGGCTGGCCTTGAACTAGCCGTGTGTCTCACATAACAAACTTGATATCCTCCTGCCTTAGCCTCCCACGTGGTGGCATTGTAGGCATGTGCCACGATGCCCAAACTAAAATTTGTTAACTGAGTAGAGAGGAACCATGAATATCGATATGGGAAAGTTGAAACTACCTAGAACTTTTTGTTTCTGTGTCCCCAGAGCAAGTTAATGAAACTACTTCAGAGGTTGCCAAACAGTGTTGTTAGAAGATTGCATCGTGAGAGATACAAGAAGCCCTCTTGGTTAACTCCTGTGCCTGATAGCCATAAGCTTACTGATCAAGATGTTACAGACTTTGTACAATGCATTATTCAGCCTGTCCTCCTGGCAATGTTTAGCAAAACTGGTAGTCTAGAAGCAGCCCAGGCTCTGCAGAATCTTGCACTCATGAGGCCTGAGTTAGTAATACCCCCTGTACTTGAAAGGTAAGTGCAGCTTTACATGTTTTATGGAAGGTTATTTTTGTTATGTGTGCTCTCTTCTGTTCCGTTTGGTTCTTTTTCCTTCTCTGTGGCATCCGTTCTACATTTTCAGTGCTTATGGCTGTTTTTAGAGGAGAAGCAAGACATTTCAATTTGATTTGGAACTTGATTAAGATTAGAGAGAAACAATTAAAATGCAGTAGATAACAAGGATTTTGGATTGTTTGGACGTAACAATTACCCAAGTTTTTGCACATAAGATTTATGACTATGTGGTAGTGAATTGGTGACACAGAAGAAAATTGTATATTGTGTAATCTTAGTCTGTATTGTTTTTACAGTGTAACATTTATTGCATTTTGTTTTGTATGTTGAAAGAATATCTAAAACAGCTCTCTAGTAGCCTAGTCACTGTGCAAAGGACAGTGAATCCTGAGACAGAGGCAGTTGTTTGAGTATTCAGGACCAGATTACTTCAACTTTCTGCTGCTGCTGCTTGAATGTGAATCTTAAACTTTCTCTGAATGTCATTGTCAGAAGTAGAAGGAAAATGTTAGTAGTCTTTAGAGCCTAGAAAAATCTAGCAGTTGAGTTTTATTTGTGCAAGGTCATTAGTAGAAGAATCCAGACCACGGCCTGTTTTCTGCCTCTTGAGAAAGGATAGGCATTGCTCACACTCAGTTGGGGAAATGGGCACCCTTCTAACATATAGAACATAATTAGGAAATTGGATGGAGAAGTTGGTTTGCCCTCTTTTTCACCTCCCAGTGTTCTTTGCTACTTGGCCTCCATGGGGTACTAGAAGCCTAATAATCAGTAGTCGGTTCCTTCATGCTCCCTGGGGAGGAGAGTCTTCAGCTGTTTGCATAGCTAAAATTTTCGAGTTTGGCATAATCTTTCTTAACTTCCCCTTTATTTTGCCTTATTTCTGTAATTTTTCTAGCCGATTATGAATAGCAAGACATTTTCTTATAGAAGGAACAAAGCTTATAATCACTAAGTGTATGTATCCATCACATGTTTTCTTAGTCCTCAGTTCTTGGACAAAATAATATCAACATATTGAATGATTTATGCTTGACTAAGATGTAAGATTTTTTTTTTTCCCCCCTCTTACAAAAGCAAAACTTTTGGGGCCAGGGATACAGCTCAGCGGCACAAGCACCTGTCTGGCAAGCGCAAGGTCCTGAGTTTTATTCCTGGTACCAAAAAAAAAAAAAGCAAAACTTTTTCAAGAAACTTAAAATGTAGCCAGGCACAGTGGTGCACACCTGTAGTCCCAGCTGCTCTGAAGACTGAGGCAGAAGGATTCCGTGAGCCCAAGGATTCAAGGCCAGCCTAGATAAAATAGCAAGACTCTGTCTAAAATTAAAAGAAACTTAATTAAAAATGTAGGAAAGAAATTTTTAGAGTTTTGCATCTTCAGAAGATATTTAGTCTGATATGTTTTCTTTTCTTTTTATAATTTTTTTATCCTACTTAAAATCCTTCCTTTTCTCACTTAATACATGATGAAATTTCCCTTATTGTTTATCTTTTCTGCGTAAGTAGAATTTAAAATGACTACATTTTAGGTTTTATTCCCATCTATAAAATAGGGTCTTAGAAGTGAAATCGCTGAGTCAGAGTGAATGCTCTTGGCCCTTAATTTAATAATCAGAGATTGGTGTCTTATTCCCCACAGATTATTCAGACCAGTGTCACAGATATTCTCATTGTTTCATATAACTGATTTTCAATTTTAAATTACAAATCTTTTTTTTTTTTGTCTTTTTGAGACAAGGTCTCACTCTGCATTTCACACTGGCCTTGAACTCACATTGTAGCGGAGGCTGGCCTCGAACTCACAGTGAGCTCCCTGCCTCAGCCTCTCAAGTGCTGGGATTACAGGCATGTACTACCACACCCAGCTACAAGTCTTTTTTTAAAAAAATAAAAATAGGATAAATTTCAGTTTGTTTTTCTATAAAAAGAACAAGAAGAGTACTTTCTTTATTTTTGGTTTTGTTTTGAAGAGTATTTGTAATTTGTTATTCCTGAATCCTGATAGTCACTGAGCCATTAGATTAGTTTAATATGGACTAAAATGGCTGAAACAGCAGGGTGTGGTGGCACATGCTTGTAATCCCAGCACTTGGGAAGCTGAGGCAGGAGGATTGCTGGAGGTTCAAGGGCAGCCTGGGCTACACAGTGAGTTCAAAGCTACCCTGAATTACAGAGCAAGACCCTGTGTGTGGGGGGGAAGATGGCTGAAACAAAGCAAAATCTACTGGTTTATGCTCATTTTCACTATGGAATTTATAAAAACAGACAGGTGATAGGGAATTGGGGAAACATACAGCATTCTGTACTTTATCTGTGTAATTCTGTTAACTTTGATAGCAGATGTTCTGCTTTTATCCTTTTAAGTCAAACTACAGTACATGGATTTAGTATATTTAACATTTAACATTGTAAAATTGTATTTTCAAATTGTAGAACATATCCAGCATTAGAGACATTAACAGAACCTCACCAGCTCACAGCTACTCTAAGTTGTGTAATTGGAGTAGCCCGAAGTTTGGTATCAGGAGGCAGATGGTTTCCTGAAGGTCCAACACACATGCTACCTCTGTTGATGAGAGCATTGCCTGGGGTGGATCCAAATGACTTTAGTAAATGCATGGTGAGCATATTAATGATTTTTTTCTGTACTTGTTATAATTGTATAAATGGACATCTCTGAAATTTCTTATAGAACACAGTTCAATATAAAATCTGTTAGTGATAACATAGGAGTACATAAATGCCTAAACTTACATTTGTGGAAACTCATCTGTAGAATGCTTTTTATTTTTTATTTATTTATTTATTTAATTTAATTTTATTTTAAAGAGAAAAAAAATAGAACAAAATTTCAAAACAACATAATAGGAGGGTAACAATGGTTAATACATTCCATATTGTTATCTTTAAATTAGTTACTCAGGGTACAAGTTATCAGCATTCAATTGTTTAAACAATATTTTTCCTTTTGAACAGTTTCTTCCTGTTTTACCATGTCTATTGTAGATTTTGGATCTTATCTACTTTTCCAGTTAGAATGCCTTTTAAAAAGTAATCTGCTGTAACCTGTATGTATTAAAGGTTATAATCTTGTTGCTGTGCCAGAATTGAACCTAGGGCCTTACAAGTACTAGGCAAGCATTGTACCACTGAGCTAGATCCCTAGTCCCAATCCTCTGATGTTTTATTTTTTTAAATTTAATTTTATCTTTTTTGGTGGGTACCGGGGGGTCGACCTCAGGACCTCGCGCACCAGTAGGCGCCCGTGCCGCTGAGCGATATCACCGGCCCCTTTTTCGTATGTGGGTTCCGGGAGTCGAACTCGGGCCCTCGCGCTTGCCGGGCAGGCACTTAAGCCGCTGAGCCATCTCACCGGCCCATTTTTTTTAAATTTTAATTTTAATTTTTTTTGTGGGTACCAGGGGTCAACCTCAGGACCTCACGCGCCAGCAGGCGCCCGTGCTGCTGAGTGATATCACCGGCCCTATTTTTGTATGTGGGTTCCAGGAGTCGAACTCAGGACCTCGCTCTTGCCAGGCAGGCGCTTATGCCGCTGAGCCATCTCACTGGCCCTCCTCTGATGTTTTTTTTTTTTTTTTTTGTTTTTTTTTGGTGGGTACCGGGGGGTCGACCTCAGGACCTCGCGCGCCAGCAGGTGCCCGTGCCACTGAGCGATATCACCGGCCCCTTTTTTGTATGTGGGTTCCGGGAGTCGAACTCGGGCCCTCGCGCTTGCTGGGCAGGCGCTTAAGCCGCTGAGCCATCTCACCGGCCCATCCTCTGATGTTTTAAATGTCATCATATATTTACTTTTTTTCTTGGCAATAAGGAGATGTGATG
The DNA here is from genome assembly GCA_028451465.1 of Erethizon dorsatum. Lineage (NCBI taxonomy): Eukaryota > Metazoa > Chordata > Mammalia > Rodentia > Erethizontidae > Erethizon > Erethizon dorsatum. The sequence continues at coordinate 42,660,119 of CM051824.1, forward strand.
AAAAGCTACATTGATATAAAATGCCAACTGCTGCTTAGGCACATCTCCTGGTTTACCACTTCACTCATCTTCCCCCATCTCCTCTTTCTTGCTCTCTAGCATCTGCTTTAGCATTTCCTACTTATCCTTAGTTAATGTTACATGGTTCGGTGGGAGACAAAGTAATTTCTCATTGACAAAAGATTGGAGGGTTTTTTTTTAATAACTTCATTACTAAAGTAACAGCTAGTTAATTTTCAGAACCTTAAAATGCTCATTTCTAAGTGAAAAATATACAGATTATTATGAGATTTTTCCCCAACATAATTTATTTGGGTAATTCAGGTTGTTTCGAACTTGTAATTCATTTTGAAAATTGCGTATTCCCACAGATCACATTCCAGTTTATAGCAACATTTTCTACTCTGGTGCCTTTAGTAGATTGTTCATCTGTACTACAAGAAAGAAACGACCTCACCCAAGTAAGGATATTTTCTGGTTAGAAAGGGTTAACTGAATGTTCTAATTCTTACTGTATATGCATAGTAGTATTTGATAGTTTAAAACAACAGTGGATGGGTTCTGTAAAGTAAAATTACTGTTTTGTGGCTAAAATGGTATAAATGGTGAGATAGTCTACATAGCTGTTACCTGGAGGTGTTTTTCAATCCGTTACTTACTTTGATTCCTAAAAAAGTACTAGATTATATTATTCTAAATCAACATGTGACTATGGTCTTGTTTTGTATAGTATCCACTGTAATAATTTATTGTTAAATCTCTCTGGTGGGCATAATTGAGTGTTGTTAGTTTAGAGGAAAATATCAAAAGCTATTTGTAACTTTTCTTTATACTGGATGTTGTAGGTGGAGCGAGAACTTTGTTCAGCCACAGCTGAATTTGAGGATTTCGTCTTACAGTTTATGGACAGGTGAGCTGGAGGCCCATATCTGTCCTTTCTCTTGTATGCAAGAAAAGGACCAAAATAACATAAAGGTACTGTCCCATCCTGAAAACCTTAGTTTCTCTCTGCATTTTAACCCTTATTGAGCTGCTGTAAAGTTAAAAACAGAAAATTGATTTGTGAGCCTTGTGCAAATGAAATAGTGTCACTTGAACAATCATGATAATAGAGGCTTATCTGATCATTATCAAAAATGTTAAACCAGTTGTTAGTGGCTAAAATTATACTTTGTTTGGATTATTTAGATGCTTTGGACTTATAGAAAGTAGCACATTGGAGCAAACAAGAGAAGAGACAGAAACTGAGAAAATGACTCACTTGGAGAGTTTGGTGGAATTAGGTCTGTCCTCTACATTTAGTACAATCCTTACACAATGTTCCAAAGAAATATTTATGGTAAGAGAACACTGATGCAAAAATATTAACCTCTGACGTTTTAGTTTTATTTGCTGTTTTAAAATTTAACTTCAGTTACTTTGTGTGCATACCATGCTTAAGGTCTAATCTTCATCAGCATAAAACAGTTGTATTGTGCTTAGTGGAAAAATATGTGCTAAGTAAATTTCAACAGATATGAGTTATATAGCTATTGACGATGAGTGCAATGTTAACGAACCAACAATATGTATTAAATAAGTGTCTGTAAACAAACACACTTAAAACAGAATTATGTATTGATGGGTTGTGGAAAATGTGACCAGATGCTCACAGTGATCTAATCCTATATTTCCCTTAGAAACAGTGGTTCAGTATTTGCTACTTCAGCATTCACAGCAGCTTTTTAGACCATTACTACCACCAGTAACAAGAAATGTTCTTCTCAAGAGAGAAGTTTAGAAATTAATATGCAGTCACATGATAGAAATTAAATGCTAAGTATAATGATCTAGCTGTGATGGGTTAGAAAAAGGTGTCCTCATAAGGCATTTGATGAACATTCCCTTATTGGAGACTGATTGGTACTGTATATGCAATGAGGTCTGTAAGACTGCTCTTTATTTTCAGTTCTTTTTCTTCTCCCTCCTTCTGAGATTATCAGCATTTGACAGTGTTCATCCTGGCTAAGGATATGCTGCCTTACAGCTATATAAAACAGGGTAGTTAGTACGATTAAAGAAATGAACATAAATCATCTCTTATTCAACAGAAAGGAGTTGTTTATAGTTTTTAGTATGGTTAATCCAAATTTAGAACTCATTTCTTCATTTAGCAAGCAAGTTAAATTCTGTGATGACTGTAAAATTAAATAGACTGCTTCAAATCTTTTAAGAGTAGGCATACATTTTTATAAGGTTTGTAGTTGCCAGAATGACAAGTTGTAAACATTAGGTGTTCTAAAAATTTCTCTTTGTTATTTTGGATTAATTATCAAGGTAATTTAATTTCATTTGCTTCCAGCAGCCGTAATTTTGAATGGGAGATTTCTGTAGAAAGTAAAATCTTTTCCTTGTGTGTTCAAGGTAGAATTATCTGCAAAGGTTGTTCTTAAATCTGAATGTAACATCATCAAGCAAATCCTCATAAAGTCAGCTAGTCAAAAATTGCCTACTTGGATATTTTTTATATAATTTGTATCTATCATTTTCTTTTATGTTCCATGTTTAATTTTTTAAAAATAGCAATTAAATACTTTCTTTTATACCTTAACAGGTGGCCCTTCAGAAGGTTTTTAATTTTTCTATTTCACATATATTTGAAACAAGAGTAGCAGGCCGCATGGTGGCAGATATGTGTCGTGCTGCTGTAAAGGTGAGTTTAATTTTTGGAACTGATGAATTAATGACTTAACAACTAACAAGTTTATAGGGTTAATTATTTCAGAAGTGCTTGATACACTCAGAATACATCGTTTCAGTAGCGGCTTGCAACTTTTATTTGCCACTATAAACACTGCTAGTGTATTTTTGTGACTGAAAATATTTGCTTTCAACACTTATTTGTACAAATATATTTTTAGTGCTGCCCAGAAGAGTCTCTGAAGCTATTTGTTCCCCACTGCTGCAGTGCTATAACTCAGCTTACAATGAGTAAGTCATAAATAAGATCATTATTCTGTCTTTATAATTTTAGAGTTTCTTAGAGCTATGTAGTATTTTATTTTTTATTTTTGGAAGAAATCCCCCCCCATACCCAAATTGGCAGATAGCTTAGAAATTTTTATTTAATATTTTCATGCAACAGTTAATAGAAGTTACTTTCAAAAATACCAATTATTTTGTGAGTCTTGGTTGGTTTATATTTTTTGAAAATTGTTTTGCTTCCTTTTGGAACAAGTTCACCTTCATGGAGAAGAAATCAAAAGTATCCCTGAAGCAGATTTTCTCAATTATTAGAAATATTCCTTAGAAATACTTTTTAAAATGATGTATTTAGTTGGATACATGGTTTTTTTTCTCCCTGATACTATTTTGCCATTTTTAGATGATGATGTATTAAATGATGAAGAACTAGACAAGGAGTTACTATGGAATCTTCAGCTTTTGTCTGAGGTATGATAAATCTTTGGAAGAAAATATTACTATGAGAATGTAACTTGTTTTTGGAATTTAGCCTTTTCTGACAACTACTTCTCTATTTAAAATTAGGCCATCAATCAAACTTGAGTTTCCTTTATGAAACAGTTCAGAAATTTAAGTGAATTTTGTCTCTCAAAGGATGTAACCTTGGCATATGGAGCCCTAAACTCAAAAGTTAGATTTTTTTCTTTTGTTTTTTTACTATGTTAGTGGCCAGATTTTGAACTCTGCATTAATTATTGATTCTTAATCTTTTAACCAAAATATCTTGAACTGTCTTTTTATCCTGTATAGATTACTCGAGTGGATGGAAAGAAGTTGCTTCTTTATAGGGAGCAACTTGTAAAGATTCTCCAAAGAGCCCTACATTTAACCTGTAAGCAGGGTTACACTCTGTCTTGTAACCTTTTGCATCATCTTCTTCGTTCTACTACACTTATCTACCCTACAGAATACTGCAGTGTGCCAGGTGGCTTTGATAAGCCTCCTTCTGAATACTTTCCTATCAAGGCAAGCATTTTAAAAATTTAGGATTCAAGAATATATTGGGTTCTTTTTCTAAGGGATTCAAAATATTTGGTTGTGCATGTGTGTGTGTATAAAGATGTTAATTTTTAAAAAATAGGTTATTAAAACTGTTATTGGAATGTATTAAACCCGGGCTGTCTCACTTTGCATAGAGCTAATACTCCAGTTTTCTGTATATGCGATATCTTACCTCCATAGTTTGTTGAATTTTTTTGTGAAACTAATTAGCCTCACGTAAACTTGGGTTCAGACTTACAGTAGACTCATATTAAGTGACTGTTCAGTGAGAATTTGTTTTCAGGAATGATGATAAAAGGGTAATTGTTTTTTGTTCCACTCTTTTGTATATTATTTGCTTAGCTTTGAATTATTTCTGCATTTCCTTTTAAGCCTGTTAAATTGTGTGCACATGGGTGTTTGGTTGGTTTGTTTGTGATTTGTTTTTTCAGCTTCTCAACTTGGTGAATAAATACTCCTCTTTTCTAGGACTGGGGTAAACCTGGGGACTTGTGGAATCTGGGAATCCAGTGGCATGTTCCTTCTTCAGAGGAAGTGTCTTTTGCCTTCTATCTCTTGGACTCCTTTCTTCAACCTGAGCTCATCAAATTGCAGCATTGTGGGGATGGAGAACTAGAAATGTCTAGGTTAGTTTTCTTTTGTAATGAGTATTATTCACATGTAGATGCAGACTATAAAAGTACTTATATAAAAGTACTTATACAGAGAGCTTTCCTCTCTCTGTGTGACATATCTGATGTATTCTTTTTCTGGTTTTGTTTTGTTTTGTTTTTTATTTTTTGTTTTTTTCCTTTAGACTTTTTATGATAGGGTTTCACTATGTGCTTCAGGTTGGCCTTGAACTCACTTTGTAGCCCAGGTTGGCCTTGAACTCACAGCGATCCTGCCTCAGCCTCCCAAGTGCTGGGATTACAGGTGTGCGCCACCACACCTGGCTTGATGTATTCATTTTTAATGTGTGCTTGGAAAATCTAGGAAAGTGTACTTTTAAAAACCATTTAATGTGGTATGGCAGAAAATTTAGCAAAATTTTAACTTTTTTTCTTTTTTTTTTTTTGTGGGTACCGGGGGTCGACCTCAGGACCTCGCGCACCAGCAGGCACCCGTGCCGCTGAGTGATATCACTGGCCCCTTTTTCATATGTGGGTTCCGGGAGTCGAACTCAGCACCGCTGAGCCATCTCACCGGCCCCAAAATAAAAACATTTTAAAGAGAAAAACTTGGTAGTTTTTTTGTAGTTTCTGGTAGAAACTTTTTTACTTAGCAATTTCACTTTTATCTTTTGGAAATGTGAGTAGCTATGCACCCTTTGAAAGGAAATGCCTTTTAGCCTATGCATGGATTTTATTGGTTGTATATTTTTAGTAACTCATATTATTGTTACTTAGAGAAATATTCCAATGAGGCCATTTTTTTCTCTTCCATGGGTATTTAACAAGGAACTGGTTTTTTTTGAGACCATTAGGCTTTTAGTTTTAATATTTAAAAAATGCTAAAATAAGAAAATTAGTTATGTGTCAAACTCCATACACATACTTAATAGAAGTGGACTTGGAGGAAAAAGTCTGACTAACATTGACTGTATACTGCAGTACATTAAATTGAGTTCTGGAAGCAAATGTTTAGCTAATTTCATTTTTAAATTTGGAACAAGCTGGAAACATTTTCTGCAGTGCTGTTTCCCCTTGTTATAAGCAGAGGTAATGTGTGATAGGACTAAGAATTGCTTCACAGAGGGTACTTGTGATTATTTGGAACCTGTTTAAATATAAGTAGGTCTAATATTAGCAATCAATCTTTTTTTTTTTTTTTTTTTTTTTTCTTTTTTGCAATGCTGGGGATGGAACCTAGGGTCTCATGCATATTAGGCAAGCGCTCTACCACTAGCTACGTCCCCACCCCTAATTATCCTATGCTATTAATTAAGTTGGTAAACTATTGCATTGGTAAACTGAAGATATAATTTTGTGTATTCCCATTTGATTTTGTATTTCACACTAGGTTTTGCATTTCACCCTAGACTCGAAGTCTTGGTAAATAGGGATTTAGGAGCCTTTTATAACATTATGTTTTATCTTGTCTAGAGATGATATCCTGCAGAGTCTGACTATAGTGCACAACTGTTTAATTGGCTCAGGGAATCTCCTACCTCCATTGAAAGGAGAGCCAGTTACTAACTTGTAAGTAAAAATAAATACTTTACATTTTTGACTGTTTCTATCTGCATACTTGTTAAGTTTTACCACTTAATAAATTACTGGTATTGGTATTGCTGTCATTTCTGCATCACTTTAACCTTTTTTATTTGTAATTGTTAGGTCAAGAATGCTTAAGGCACAATTAACTTTTTAAAGAGCTTCTTCAGATCTTTATATTACTTAGAATAATTTCAGACGTTAATCAGTTAAAAAATACCAGTGTGGAGATAACTAAATTCATCTGCTAGTTTATTGAATTAAGATAATACTCTTCTCTAAGAAATAAAAAAACTCTTTTGCCTGCAGTGTTTTATTAAAAAAAGAATTGCATTTTTTAGTAAAAATTTTAAAAATATTAGCCATTATGAAGTTTTTAACTGTGTCAAGTTTCTTTTATGATTTTAAGTGCTTTTCCACTTTTTTTTTTTTTTTTTTTTGTCTTTTTGAGACAGGATTTCACTGTGCAGTTCAGGCTGGCCTTGAACTCACTTTGTAGCCCAGGCTGGCCTCGCACTCACAGCAGTCCTCCTGCCTTAGCCTCTAGAGTGCTGGGAATACAGGTGTGGGCCATCACGCCCAGCTTCCACATATTATTTTGAATGAATGTCTCAGTTTGATCCATTGTTAATACTACTATTTAAGCTGAACAAATTGAGATACAGTGAAATCAGCAGTATATAATACTGGCTTAATTATTAAATGGATAGATGTTGGTTGGAAGTTTTTCTCCTAGCATTTCTTCACTCTAGCAAGTTAATGAACACCAAATAAAAATGAGTAAATAACCTAGCCCCTTCAGAAACAAAAAGTAGAGGCTTATTTGCTGATTTTGTAACAAAAATCTTTAATAGTTTCGAAGAGTAATTTTTAAATATGGCTTGATTTTGTATAGCCATTGTTTAGTGCCATCATTCCTACTTCCATAATTATTTCCACTCCCACAATACTACTTATTTCACTCTGAAAACTGTTCCTACACATTGAACTTTTTAAGATTAATTAGGTATAAGTAGAAGTAGGGTCATTATAGGTAAGAAAATCTGTTTTAGAAGTTTGTCTAGGAATTTACCGAATTATTTTAAAAGAACATTTCTTTCCTCAGTTTTGTAGTTGGGTATAAGAGCAAGTTTTACCAAAAATTTATTTTTAAGAGAGGTTGATTTAAACAGTATTTTATTTTATTTTATTTATTTTTTTTTTTTTGTGGGTACCGGGGGGTCGACCTCAGGACCTCGCGTGTCAGCAGGCGCCCGTGCCACTGAGCGACATCACCGGCCCCTTTTTCGTATGTGGGTTCCGGGAGTCGAACTCGGGCCCTCGCGCTTGCCAGGCAGGCACTCAAGCCGCTGAGCCATCTCACCGGCCCTAAACAGTATTTTAAAATGTGAAGACTACAGTAGTTTTTCTGATTCTTTTTTCCCCCAGTGATCTTTACATTGTGTCATTCAGTAAGAATTTATTTATGACATGCAGCAAGCTATTTCATACTTAAGAGATTTAGTGTATCAGTAAATTGACTTCTGCTTGAAAGTGTTGATAGTGAAAATTGTGTTCACTTAATCTGATAGTTTTATCTAAGAGCCAAAGCATGTATCTTCTGTGTTAGAAAATCTTTAGCATTGAATGATCATTGGGAGGCTCACAGGTTTCCCTGGCAGTTCATGTGCACTGTAGTAGTGAATTGAAGAAACAATATTTATCCATTGAAGTAAATATTCATCATGTAAAAGTTCATATATTTGGTTATTATAAAATCATTATTTTTATATGAGGAAATAAATGCATTTTCAATAAGGAAAAGAATAAATTTTTGAATGCTATATAATTAAACAGTCTAGCTTACAATAAATTATAAGCTATAAAATTGATACTAGGTATTTCTTACGGTTTTCCCAGAAAAGTTGAAAAGGAAAGATAAGTTTAAGCTGAAAAGTTTTGTGTTCTAGAATTTTCACATCTAGAGTGAAAATTTAGTATAATAAAACATAATGAAGTTATATAAGATATATTCAATAGCAAACATGTTTATATAGAATAAAAATAGAAGAAATATTTTTAAGAATAATGTAGAAAAATATTAACTCCAGTCTTTAAAAATCAGTCTTGTTTTTAAGGTTCTTCATAGTTATGTACACCTATGCAGGTTAATAATTACATAAAGTAGAATTAAAAATAAAATGGTGTTATCACAGAAGGTAAATTCTCAACAAAAGTATCAAAATAGTAACACAGCTTTTACATTTCATTTCATTTTTTTGGTGTGGTACTGGGTATTGAACCCAGGAGGACCTTTGTACTGAACTACATTTCCAGCTTTTAAAATTTTTTTTATTTTTTATTTTTTTTAAATTTTGAGACAGTGTCTTGCTAGGTTGCCTGGGCTAGGCTTTAATTTGAGCTTCTCCTTTCTCAGCCTCCCAGAGTGCTCCCAGATTACAGGCAAGCACCACCATGCCTGGCTGCCTTCAATGTTTCTAAAATGCTTAATAGGATATATTTTAGTACTTTTCAAAGTCTTCGAAATTTAAATTGATGGCTCCGTTCTGTGATATGAAGTCACACTGCTTACTGTGAAGAAAGAATATCGGTAGCACATAATTCACAGAGATTCTCAGAAGGCCAGTTTGACACTGGTGTAGGAAAAGAAAACTCAGACTAAAGACATAAGTTACTCTGTAGGAAATAGAGGAAAATGTACTAGATGGAAGGAAAAGAATGTGTAGTTGTGATGAATTGTGATGCTGCTTTGATGTAATGCTTATTATACCTATGGCAATGCCTCATGGTTAATAACAATTTGGCTGTGAAATTAGACACCGTTCATTTTCTGAAATATCAGTCCAGTCTGGGGAAGTACCTAGCAACTCAATTTTTTTTTAAATGTCTTAATTATGTAAACTATTCTAGCTTCTATAATTATTTTCAGCCAGATCGCTCAGTATAAAGTTTGCCTTCTGTGTATGTATTGGTAATACAGTATTTGTCTTCTGGAAAATTGTGGTGATGAAAAACTAGAAGCATAGTTTATGTGTGAGTTTTCCTGTAAGAATCTAGGGTATAGGGAATGGTATTAATCTCTTTGTAAGGGAAATGGCTACTGAATGTGAAGACCTATTTTCTGTGCTTTGTGATTAGAGACTGACAAAAAAATAAAAGCTAAATCCTAAGTTTAAAACTAAATGATGTAATTAATGGTACCCTCATACTTTTGGGCCTTTAGCAGTGTAGAGTTACTAAGTACCTGTACTTACTATAAACTGTGGTGTCAAACTATGGGTCCTGGAGGATAATTAAGGGCAATATATTTTTAGCTTAGGATAACTTAAAATGATTTGAATTTTTACCAATTTTGTTAAATACAAAACTGAGTCTTAAAATGGAATCACCCTATTTTGCTCTTGGAACCTTTAATGTTTTAAGAGAAATATTGGTGGTGTAGTTCATACTCACAGCTCTACCTTTATAGATGTAGATACAGAAGCTGGATTACATCTTTCCAGGGTCACATAAGAATTTTGGACTCTCATGTTTAATCCTGAAGTTGTCAATTTTTCCTTTGCAATCCACTCTCTATTATAATCTTTTAGGTCTAACCAACTATCAGAAGATGCAAAACCAAACCAAAACAAAAAAACTAACATCTTAAAAACAGGGTTACTCAAGGTAGAGGAGTCACCATTTTTCATCTCAAAATACTTCTTCGTGCCCCCTTTTCTCTGATAGATCTATTAAATCATTCTTAGGATCTCAGCTTTTACTAACTTTTCACTCAAAATAAAAATTCTTCAGGTCTAAGAGTGAGACCATTTCATTGATATGTGAAAGGATGTGTTGCTTATGCAATGAGGGGCAGGGCTAGCTAACCTCTCTTGGCACCTCCAGGAAACTACCCAGCTCTGCTGGGGAAGCTGCACACAGAAAAGGAAACAGTTACTACTCCACGGTGAGTAACCCTGTTTTCTCCTTATTTCATCTTCTGTTTTCATTGATTTTTTTTTTTTTAAGCTTGTGTGTCAGATATGAAAATAGTTTCAAGTCTGAGTTAATTTTAATTTTAGTACAGTATATGTAAAGTTTCTCTTTTTTAAGCAACCCTTTGTTCACATGGTAGAGTAAGAGCCAGTGTTTCAGTTTTGTTTATAGCTATTATTGATGCCTGGGATTGAATTGGCTAATAGAACACAGAAATAGGGCAGCTGTCTTTTGTATGTTCAACTGGGAGGGGGGATTCTGTCAGTGGCTTGATTTTATGTCTTTTATGTACCTTTTTATGTGGGAAGGGGGAGATTAAGAAAAATAGGGTGTTCTTTCTCTTATAATACACAAGAATTTTATAGTACTGTTTGTAGTTGTTTCATGAAAATTCACCTACTCTTCATTTACATATTTTACTTATACTGTGTATTTTGCTTTTGTTACTAGTCATTTTTTCTTTTTCCCACCAGTGATTATTTTATAGTTCTTCTCTAATCAAATCTCAAGAATATTGCCATCTAGTGGTACAAATAACCTAGTGTTGGAAAATTCATGTCTTTTTTAGTGACACAAATATTTTAACACATTTTGTACTAAATTAGACCTGGCACTATCTGGGAGTTATGAAGCTCATTATTATTGTGTAGATGGTATTAATTTACAATATGCTGTATTGGGATTATTTTTCAGAATTATAGTATTTAGTTCTTGGGGTTAAGGGACTAATGAATGATTAGAGTTGAATTTGAAAGCAGAGTATGTGTGTGTGAATGATGCTATTTGCTTTAAATTATAGGTATTGCTTCTGTGGTTTTTAATCAGAACATAGATCTGTATGTGTTGATAGCACCTTAAGTCTATTCAGCTAAGATTATGTACACAACTAAAAATTGTAAGAGCTGTTTTCATTTTGTCATAGTTTGTTTTTTGCACTGCTGGGGATTGAACCCAGGGGCTTGCACGTGCTAGGCAAGCATGCTACAGCTGAACTACCTCCATAGCCCAAGAGCAGTTTTTAGTATAAGTGAGTACAGTCTAGGCACACATAGACCGATAGGGTGGCCACAGAAAGATACTCTCATAAAGACTTCTTTGGTAATGTAGAGAGTTCTCTTAGCAAATCATTTGCCTAAAAATCAGAAGAAATATTTATATTGCTAAAGAAATTTGGTATAAACATGTTAATCCAATTGGAATTTAATTAGTGGTAAATAAAAGATTAATCCAATTATGGCTATTAGGTAAATATGGATAAAAGGAACTTGTGGATAACCAAATTAAAGCTGAAATATATGACCAGATACTTTCAGCCAGATACTTTCTACATGTATAGGAGATGGGGAAGATGTATTTTAATTCAGGTCTTAAGATTGTAAAAGGAAGGCCGGTGAGATGGCTCAGCGGTGTAAGCGCCTGCCTGGCAAGCACGAGGGCCCGAGTTCAAGTTCCAGAACCCACATACGGAAAAGGGGCCGGTGATATCGCTCAGCGGCACAGGTGCCTGCTGGCGTGCGAGGTCCTGAGGTCGACCCCCCCGGTACCCACAAGAAAAAGGAAAAAAAAAAAAAAAAAAAAGATTGTAAAAGGACAAGCCACTTTATTTGAATATATTACTTTGTATTTTAAAATCTCATGCAAGTTGATATTTAAAAAATAGAATAAATGATAACAGTTGCTCAAATGTTCTGATAAGAAAGCTATTCAGAGTAAAACATGGATTTAAGAAATTAGTATTGGGCCTCTTAAGATGAAACTTGTTTTTAAATGTGATCACATCATGTTGGTGTTATTAGAGCCAGAAATGCATACAACAAAAACACTTTTTTTGGTACAGTGAAAATTGTGAGTAATAATTTACTTATAGGAAGATTGCTTTTTAATCTTATTTGTAAGAGTAATGTGACTAAAATTCATGCTTGATTCAATATTTCATTGGTACTAGGTATGGACTGGTTAAGCTACAGTTGTATTTCTGCTTTAGAAAAGTGCCTCCATTTGTGGTGGCAGTGGAGAGACACTTATTTTCGTGTGGTGGCTCATGATGAGCACCTCCTGTGCTCTACCAGGGAACGGGGCAGTGTACTCTCTCGTGACTTATCCATGTTACCCAGACCACAGAGTTTTTTCTTTTGGTGGTAGAGTCTAGTATCATTAGAGACTTGAAGTTCATTGTAAAGGAATCTGATTTTTTGTTTTTTACTATGATCGTACACGAATTTCCAAGATGCTTGATTTTATAAGCTTTTGCCAAAGGTTGAAGCTTTATAGAATGAAAGCCAAATTTTAAGGAATTTGAACTTGAAAGTCTTGAAAAGCAAAATAGCACTTTAAAGCAGAAATTATTAGTGAGCTTTGAAGGAAAATAGGGAAAAAGAAACTGTTCTTTGTTATTCTCTGTAAGTTGGTTTTGAAACGTAAGGCACTGGATTATATTGAAGAACATGAATACTGACATTGTAGTAATCATAATGTTTAATGTTATTACCTATTTTTTTTTTTAAGCTAAATAGTAGAGTTCATAACCGACAGACATTTGATTCAACTTCTTTTGGGGTATATTAATTGATAATATTTTCTTCATTATAAGTAGCATGTAGTTTATTAATGTTAAATAATAATAACAATTTCTGTTTATTATCTCTGTGTTGGATCTACTTACCCTCATGTTTCCTTGATGTCTGTATTCCTCCTCTTGGAAAGTATTATCTCTTGGTTTAAAAACATACTGAATTGAATCTCATTTTGAAAAAAGTGTTGAAAAATTAAAGTATACTTTTAATTGATGAAAACTTATATATGAGATATATAGGTTCTCCTGTAAAATGTTTTTATATGCCTAAAAGTTGATTTTTAACTTTTCAATGAATTTAATTAGCTAGGTCTGGTTGTGGTAATATATTTCTTTGTGGCAGATCTTTAATTAGGAAATGAAATTTTTTTTCATGTGAATTTCTTCAAAAGGAGTGGCATTTTACTACAAATGTTAGGAGATACCACTTTTTCTTTTCTTTCTTTCTCTTTTTTTTTTTTTGAGACAGGGTCTCACTGTGTACTTTAGGCTGGCCTTGAACTTACTATGTAGCTCAGGCTGACCTCAAACTCGAGGTGATCCTCCTGCCTCAGCCCCCTGAGTGCTGGGATTACAGGCGTGTGCCACCACACCTGGCTAGGGTAATGATTGTTCTAAAGAAGCTTGTCTGTTATATATGCTTCAGTAAAATTTGATTTTGAGTTTCAACTATAATTATATCGTTGTGATGTTGAATCTTTATATGAGTGGGTAAAGGTTTATCATTGATATAATCCTTTATATTTAAAGTATCAATATTATGTTCCTTTGGAAGGTGAATTTTCCCTCTGAAGACACAAAATTAACATTTTCTTCAAGGTAATATTCTTACTGAAGCACATAATATTAATCTTCAGAAGTATAAAAAATTGAAGTATTAAAGTATCAGAAATCTGTGTTAATTCAAAGAACATTATCTTTTTTTAATTGAAATGTTATAGCAAAAAAACTTTTCCCTTTGATCTACTGTATTGGTATTATTAATAAATGCAAGTACTTTTGTTTTTATACAGGGTACCAAGTATGGTGTCATTAGAGGAGACAAAGTTGTATACTGGACTTGAATATGGTATGTGAATTCTAATCTAAGTAAATCTGTGTGTACTGTTTTGGTTTTTTTTCCCTCGAATTATCTGTAAGGATTAAAATGGAATAGTTTTGTAGTCTTATTTTTTTTTAGACTTTTGGTACATAAAATTAATCGATTACACAGTTATCATTTTTTCTACTTCTGAAGAAACTAGGAAATTATTGTATGAAGAATAGACAGTAAAAGAGCCAGGCGTGGTGGCATACACCTGTAATCCCAGTGCTTGAGAGACTGATGCGGGAAGATTGCTGCGAGTTCAAGGCCAGCCTGTCTCAAAAAAAAAAAAAAAAAAAAAAACCCACACAAATAGTAAAAGATAGAAATTGAAGCTGGGTGTGGTGGCACAGGCCTGTAATCCCAGCACTCAGGAGGCTGAGGCAGGAGGACTGCTATGAGTTTGAGGCAGCCTGGGCTATATAAGAGAGTTCAAGACCAGCCTGCACTATATAGCAAGACCCTGTCTCAAACAAACAAACAAACGATAGAAATTGAGTCAGTAAATTCAAATGCTTTCTACATACATGGGCAGGCCTTTTCCTACATCATAATGTTCATTTATGTTTAAATTTCTTTTAGGACTGATACATTACACTTGATGGAAATGAGAATATTATAGCCTTTATATTCTAGTAATCTCTGTATATATCTTAATGAGTTAAATTTTTTAAAAAGACTGATTGATTTTTGTACTATTGTGGATTGAACCCAGGGCCTTTACACTGAGCTACATCTCTAGTTCAATGTTCATTTTTTATTTTGAGACAAGCTCTAAGTTGCTAAATTGTCCAAGCTGGGCTTGAACGTGCAGTCCTCATGCCTAAGCCTCCCATGCTTCCAGGATTACAGGTGTGTGCCACCACAACCAACTTTATTTTGTTTTTGAGACACAATCTGGGAAGGTAATCCAGGCCAGACTTGAACTTGCTGTGCATCCCTAGTTGGCTTGAACTCCTGATCCTTCCGTCTCAGCTTCCTGAGTGCTGGAATTACAGGCATGCAGTATTGTGCTTAATTTTTATTTGTGTGTGTGGTGCTGGGAATTGAACTCCACACACATGCTACGCAGGCACTCTGCCACTTAGCTATACCCCCATCCCTTAAATTCTATATTACTGTTTATGGAAAACAGGGCTGGAGATGCAGCCCTAGAGTGGTAGACTGTCTGCTTAGCAAGCACATGGCTCTGGGTTCAGTCTCCAGCACAACCAAAAACAATTTTTTTGTGAAAGATTTTAGGGTGTTAATGTTCTGAATTTAACATTAGTAGAAATTTAGCATACTTTCTTACTAGTGTGCTAGAGTTTGCTACATTCATTAATTATTAAGGTACAGTTGTTTGCTTGTTTGGATTTGTGGTCTCTAGTGACGAGAGCCTTTGAAATATTGGCACAGATGGTTTATTGCTCTCTCCTTTTTGCCTCTTTCACCTTCCTGCCCATAAAGTTTTATCAATATGTATGTATGTGTGTATGTATATATTTATTTATAGACAGGGTCTGGCTCTGTTCAGGCTGGTCTTGAACTCACTGTGTAGCCTAGGCTGACCTGGAACTCAAGGTGATCTTTCTGCCTCACCCTCCCAAGTGCTGGGATTATAGGCATGAACCACCATGCCCAGTCAGCTAGTTATTTTTTTTATTTATTTTTTTTTTTGTGGGTACCGGGGGGTCGACCTCAGGACCTGGCGTGCCAACAGGCACCCGTGCCGCTGAGCGATATCACCGGCCCCTTTTTCGTATGTGGGATCCGGGAGTCGAACTCGGGCCCTCGCGCTTGCAAGGCAGGCGCTTACGCCGCTGAGCCATCTCACCGGCCCGTCAGCTAGTTATTTTAAATGTCAAGGCTTTGAAAGTTACTCAATATCATGTCTGGCCACTAAGCCAGCTGTGATAAAAGCATACCCATGTGGTGTTGTGTTTTTCTGGACCCATTGTTTTTTGCCAGAGTACTTCATCACTTCCTAACACTAATTGTTTGGTATAAACTTCAATAGCCTGAGGAATATTCAGTGTCTAAAATGCCTTCTCTTGTTTTTTCGCAAAGCAGATCTATCCAGAGAAAATCACCGGGAAGCAATTGCTAGGGTCATAAGGAAACTTCTTAGTAAGTATTTATATAGATTTTTTCTGTAGTCATTTAGACATTTTACTGCGTAGCATATATGCTTTCATGTTTTATGTTCCAAGTGGTGAAAATATTTGGACAGTGTTTTTTTGCTTAACTGCTAAATTAGGGTTCTTATATAATAATTCAAAAAAAAAATTTTTTTTTTTTTTGGTCTGTAGTCCAGGCTGGCGTTGTACTCACTTTGTAGCCTAGGCTGACCTTGAACTCAAAGCAATCCTCCTGCCTCAGCCTCCCTCCTCAGTGCTGGGATTACAGGCATGCATTACCACCCCCGGCAATTCAAAATATTTTAACCAAATTGTTTTTTCTTTTCCTGCTATAGATCACATACTTGATAATTCAGAAGATGATACAAAGTCATTGTTTCTTATCATAAAGGTACAATTGTCATTCTGTAGTTCCATAATTATTAATCTGGTCAGGATTGACTTTATGACTTACATTAAAATTTGAAATTCTTCATCGCAGATTATTGGAGATCTTTTGCAGTTCCAAGGATCTCACAAGCATGAATTTGACTCCCGATGGAAAAGTTTCAATTTAGTAAAGAAATCAATGGAAAATCGGGTCAGTATTTTCACCTAAAAGTCTGAATTAATGTTTTTCAAAAGACAAAATAACCTTAACTTGAGGACTATGATTATACAGAGGAATTTTACCCATAAGGAAAAGTAGTATATTTTGAAATTTGTTTGAGGGCTAAAAAAGTGTGTTTTACTTATTAATGCAAAATTGTCACTTTTTATGATCATTTCTGAACTCTCAGTGGTAATTCAGGCAGCAGCATTCCGGATGTCTTACAATAACTTGAAGAAATGAAAAAAGGAAGGATTATCTTTGGGCGTGCACTTTATGTGAACTGGGGGAAAATGTGTGTTAATTTATGCTTTAGCAGAAATGAGTATAAGCTTCTCTGAGAGCATGGAAAACAGTGCCTGCGTGAGTGAGAGCTTCAGAGCAGTGCTCTTCTACAGGGAAGGTTAGCAAAGTAGAATCCATGAAGGTGGCTGCTAATTACACTATATATTTAGAACACAGGAATGGTTTATAAAAGGACAGGGAGCTGGCATTGCATGCTTTATTACAAGGAGGGAGACCAAGTTGTTGGTGAGTTTCATTGTGAGAGTGTGCTTCTTTTTATGTTCGGCAGTAGAGTTCCTGTTTTTTCCCTGTGCTAAGGATCAAACCCAGGACTGCACATGTTAGGCAAGTGCTCTACAACTGAGTTACATCCCTAGCTCTACAGGCTCTTAAAGTAGATCTGACTTGAATATTCAAGAGATTAATATTCAGCTCACTGAATATTGGAAATCTCTGTCACCACTGTGAAAAATAGATGCTAAAAGATTGTGTTAATATTATAGTACAGGTGAAGAAACCACAGACTGAATCAAGTCACTGTCATTTAGGAAGGAGGTGTCATTTTGAAAAAGGTGAATTTGTGGGTTCATTGACTAATGTGATTGATAATGATGTGAAAGGGAAGAAATCTTTGAGTCCCAAGTGCATACCTGCCTTTGATGACTCAATAGACTCTGTTTGTAAAACCTTAAATAATCAATTTTAGAAATATGAAAAATGATATTTAGAGCAAACATATGCAGTTTCCATGAAAGGCTATTCATAAATGTAACAGTTGTGCAGTTATCTTAGAAGGCTGTTTTTTTTGGTGTGTGTGTGGGTACCGGGAGTCGACCTCAGGACCTCGCGCACCAGCAGGCGCCCGTGCCACTGAGCGATATCACTGGCCCTTTTTCTTTTGTATGTGGGTACTGGAAGTCGAACTCAGGACCGTGTGCTTGCCAGGCAGTCGCTTATGCCACTGAGCTATCTCACCGGCCTAGAAGGCTGTTTTTGTACTTTGAATGTTTAACTGAATAAGAACCAACTCATTCTTCCATAAATGGATCTATTAATAAATTACCAAAGAAAAGCAGGGTGTTAGATGGGCCATTTTAAAGCCAGATGTTTCTGTTATTAGCCATAAAATTAATTGAGATAGTATATTAAAAATATAAGCCTGGTGACTTTAGAATGAATGAAATATCACCATCATTTGCCAGCCCATTGTGGAACTTCTATGAACTAAGTTTTCATTAAGGAATTTAGAGGAGTCCATTGTTGAGGGCACTTAAGGTAAATGTTGAAGTGTGTGCTGCTTTGTTTTCCAGCTCCATGGGAAAAAACAACACATCAGAGCACTATTGATTGACAGAGTAATGTTGCAGCATGAGGTAAATATCTTTTTCACACATGATAACCTTTTAAAATGACAGTTTCCAAATGAATCTTAATGTAGGTTTTTAATAATCAAGTGAACTTTCAGTAAACACTTTCAGCTCTAGTTTACATTGTTTTCTTAGCTACGAACACTAACTGTTGAGGGTTGCGAGTACAAAAAGATACATCAGGATATGATCAGAGATCTTCTTCGATTATCTACAAGTTCATACAGTCAGGTAAGTTCATCCAAACATTCTGCCTTTCCCCACATTCTCGTTTTAGTATGTGCAATCTAAATAACACTACTTTCACAGTGGAGTTTAAATATTTCTTCTCTAGGTCACACAGCTAGGAAGTAGGAAAACCTGAGCTAAAATGTAACACCCTACCCCTGAACTCAAATTGGCTTCAAATTTTAAATATATTTAAGCTTTTTTTTTTTTTTTTATGTTTTTTGTGGGTACTGGGGGTCAACCTCAGGACCTCGCGCGCCAGCAGGCGCCTGTGCCGCTGAGCGACATCACCGGCCCTTTTTTCGTATGTGGGATCCAGGAGTCGAACTTGGGCCCTTGTGCTTGCCAGGCAGGTGCTTACGCTGCTGAGCCATCTCACCGGCTCTATTTAAGCTTTTTTAAAAAATGAAAATATTTACTTGTCCTATCTGTAATTCTTTTTTTTTTTTTTTTTTTTGGTCCCTTGAGAGTGCTGACAAATCAGATGTTTCTTGTTAAACTGGGTCTAACTGTAGTTCAGCCTGGCCTCAAACTCAATGGGGATCCTTCTACTTCAGCCTCTTGGGTGCTGGGATTACAGGCATGCACCACCACGCCCAGCTTTAAATCAGATTTTGAAGGCTACTCTTTTTTTTATGTGGGTACCGGGAGTCAAACTCAGGACCTTGCTCTTGCCAGGCAGGCACTTATGCCACTGAGCCATCTCACCAGCCCTTGAAGGCTACTCTTTTTTTTGTGTGTGTGGGTACCAGGGGTCGACCTCAGGACCTCGCGCGCCAGCAGGTGCCCGTGCCGCTGAGCAATATCACCAGCCCTTTTTTCGTGTGTGGGTACTGGGAGTCAAACTCAGGACCTCGCGCTTGCCAGGCAGGCGCTTATGCCACTGAGCTATCTCACCGGCCCCCAGAAGGCTACTCTTGAAAAGTCATTTCATTTCTCCTGATCATTATGCTTGGGTTTTAGGGAGCTGCTACCATGTGACTTGTGGGGTCCATCTTTTAAAGTAGCATAGGACCGAGAGATGATCTCTAAGTACAAAGAACTGGAAAAAAAAGAGTCATATATTACCAATTGTTCTATCTTTATAAAGTACTGTAGTATAAATTAGGTAACTGGCTTTTGACTCAGATTCTTTCTAAAGTAATGTTAAAAGACTTTAAAATATGCCTAATATATTGCTTTTACTATAATAAATTATCCCCCTATTTAGTTAGTAGGTAATAAATTTATACTGCATCTTTTTGTTTGCAATCAAAAATGTGTGAGGCTGTATTTAAGGTTTACATCAAAAAGGTTTAGTTTTGTTTCTTTCGCTTGAGTTTCTTCTAGAAAGTTTAATTTTTCTTGTGTGAACATAGAGAACATCTGATTCTTCTTACGAAGAGTAGCCAAGAAGAATATGTTTGATAGACTGCTGCTTGCTTTTAGCTGTTACTAAAAAAGTGCTTATCAGTTCCATTCAGTGTCCCTTTTATCAAAAATATTTGAACCAATGTAACCTAAAGCATGGATAAGGTTTGTGATAATGTGATTTCTTATAATGATTTGCTCATTTTGGGGGGGGTATGTGCTTTGATACATTTTTCTCTTAATTTAAATTATCACTGGTTTTGATAGTTCATTTATAAATCTTTTGTAGTTTGTTTGCTATGTCATAATCCTTTGCTTTTAATACTTCTCCAGGTCAGAAATAAGGCGCAGCAAACATTTTTTGCAGCCTTGGGAGCATATAACTTCTGTTGCAGAGATGTTATTCCCTTGGTTTTGGAGTTCTTACAGCCTGGTAGACAAGGTGTCACACAACAGCAGTTCAAGGTACAGGTTTTTGTTTCTGTTTTACTGCAAAACATTTCAAATATGCAGAAAGTTGGAAGAAGTCTACAGCAAACATCCATGTAGCCACTATTCAGATGCTGTGTTTAAATTTTGTTATATCTGCTTTATCATATATTTATTTACCCATTTTATTTTTTAAATATATTGCAAAGGCATCAGCAGTACAAATAGTGTATTTGTAAGCAGATGGACTTTTTTTTTCTCCCTATTTACTTACCTATGTTTCTGATCAGTGTTATCATGGAGAAGATATAGAATGTAGACCTCTCAGCAGAAAAGAGTTGAACACTAGTGGCTGAATAGCCTGGCTGACCCTTGAGACAGGGGAATCAAAGACAGAAAAGCTTAGCATAGCATTCATTACTAGCATGAAGGAAGGGGCTGAGACAGGAAGAAGTATGGTAAGTTTAAGCATTTGAACAAAAAAACTTAAGTGATTAGAGCAGAAAAGAAAGGAAATAACACAAGATAAGGCAAATAGTACACTTCACAAAACTGCAATAGAGTTGAGGTAATATAAATTGGTATTTATATAATGAGAGAAATGGATTGATTGACAGTTATTTAGGAGAGAGACTAGCTAGGACCTGGTGAGTGAAAATGAGCCTACTAAAAGACCTTATCAAGAGGCTTCTAATGTCCATTGACAGATGAGTAGATGACGAAAATGTGGCATTTGTACACAATGGAGTACTAGGCTACCGTAGAGAAAGATAAAAGAGGCATTCATAGGTAAATGGATACAACTTGAGTACATGATGTTAATGGAAATTTGAAAACATATGGGTAAATTAGCTACAACTAAACATCGCCTCTTTGTTTTCTGTGTAACTTTATTTTTTCCTGCAGGGTGCCTTGTATTGTCTCCTTGGAAATCATAGTGGTGTGTGCTTGGCAAACCTTCATGATTGGGACTGTATTGTACAGACTTGGCCAGCGATTGTTTCTTCAGGGCTTAGCCAAGCAATGTCGCTAGAAAAGCCATCCATAGTGAGACTGTTTGATGATCTTGCAGAAAAGATTCACAGGCAATATGAAACAATTGGTCTGGACTTCATGGTAAACAAACCCATTTTTTCATTCATATTTTATTGGAAAGACTGCCTTGCGGTAGTACCTTTTATTTTTCATATATTTTTTCAATAATCATTTTTCTTGGCCTTTGATTATAACTTTTTTTAAAGCATTTGTTTTCTCTTTTCATTTTGTGCTTTTGAGAAAATTACTGTCACTAACAGGATGAATAACAAGTTAGTACATGTCTGGGAGAAAGCCAGGTCACTTTCTACCAAGAGATCACAATAGGTTATTACATTGTTGATTTACTGTTATTCCATGTGTGTTCATGGCTTCATTTTTCAGAGTTGATTATTGTCATAGTTACTTTTTCATAGCTGAGACAAAATACCCGACACCCAAAGTTAAAAGAGGAGAAGTTTATTTTTGCTTACAGTTTGTCGAGGTTTCAGTTCATAGTCTGCTGGCTCCAAAACAGGGTGGCATGGCAGAAGGGCATCACAGAGAGAAATAGTCCATGGCAAAGCAGGCAGGAGGCAGCAAAGCAGCAAGCAGAGCAAGTGGCAACAGGAACACTTTTTCTGTCCCTTATAGTCTATCCAGGCTGCCTACCCTTAGGGTGGGTAATAAGCACACCCATGGTGGGGCATTCTTAATCCCAGCATCACACACTCTAGATCCAGCCACATCTGAAAAGCCCCGCCTGTGACTGCATGAGGCTTTGGGGGGGACATCTAGACACAGGCCGTAACAATTATCTTTTAGGATTTTAGCGATACAAGCCAGTCACAAAAGATTGGCTACTGGACTCATAGTTTAAAGTATAGAATGTTAGAAATGGATGATTTGGGGCTGGTGAGATAGCTCAGTGGCATAAGCGCCTGCCTGGCAAGCGTGAGGTCCTGAGTTCAACTCCTGGAACCCACATAAAGGAAGAAAAAGGGCTGGTGGTATCGCTCAGCGGCACAAATGCTTGCTGGCAAGCACAAGGTCCTGAGGTCAACTCCCGGTACCCACATTAAAAAAAAAAAAAGAAAAAAAAAAGAAATGGGTGATTTGACAAATGAGAGAGATAAGAATATAAGGTTCTGTTGTGCTCAAATGAAGAGATTTAGCAGATGATCTTAAGAACTTTTCACTGATATGTTTGTAGCCTCCCAGAATGTTAGAGTGGGTAAAAGAAGGGTGAGAGTAGTTGAATTCTCCTCTTCCCTATATTGTCTGTGGTATACTTTCCTCCCATGGTTTAAAAAACACTGCTCTAAATATATTCCTTTTAAATAAAACATAGTCTTGCTGTTTGCAACTACCATTACATTATGGGGTTTTTTTTGTTTTTGTTTTTGAGACTAGGGGCTGGAGATTTACCTCAGCAGCATGGTGCCTGCCGGGCAAGCATGAGGTCCTGAGTTCGAGTCCTGGTACCCCCCCAAAGAAATTGGGGGAAAATTAAATTGAGACTAATTCACATACCATAAAATCACAAGCCAGTCACAAAACTTGTATAGTTGTAAACCTATATGTGCACAGTGTAGATTCACATAGTTGTATAACTGTCAACACTCTAATTCCAGAAGATTTTCATCACCCAAAAAGAAACTTTGTACCCAACAGCAGTGGCTTGGCATTCCCCCACACCCCTAACCAGGGGAAACTGCTGATATACTTTCTTGCTATAGATTTGCCAGTTAATAGGCATTTCATATAAATGGAATCATAAAATATGTGGCTTGTGTCTGCCTTCTTTGTTACTTTGTTTCTTTTTTCTTTTTTTTTTCTTTTTTTTTTTTTTTGAGACAGGGTCTTGCAATGTAGTGCAGGCTGACCTTGAACTCATGGCGCTCTTCCCGCCTCAGTGTCTCCAGGTGCTGGGATTACAGGCGTGTGCCACTGTACCTGGCCGTGTCTGCCTTTTACTTAGCATAACATTTTCAAGGTTTATCCATGTGGTAATATGTGTCAGAACTCTTTATTTTTTTCCTGCTTTTTTTCCTGCTTTTTTTCTTTTTAATAAGATTCCGGAGTCATGTGTTGCAATAGCAGAATTACTTCAACGGTCAAAAAATCCTTCTACCAACCAAACACTGCCTAGCCCAGAAAAAATTAAAGGAGGATTTCAACGCCAACAGGAAAGGAATGCTGATGCCCTGAGGTAATTGATGATCTGCTAACATAGATGACATTGCAGATAGTAGGTTTTAGGTGAAATACAGATGTAGCTGACTACTTAATGGTTTTAACACATTGTCTTCTGGGAGGATACAAAAAAAGTTTGAAGATGATTATTGTACACAGTCCTGATTTTTCACTTTTAGCTATGAAAGTGGAAAACAACCATCTTAAAAATGAGTTATTTTAATATTAAATCTTTCTTCAATAAGCATTCTGATGTTTTTTTAATAGTAATATATGAGGCACAACTTAATTGGTACACATCGGTCATTAAACCCTAAATCCAGTACTTGTGTTGCTTTATAGCTCTTATAATTTTTTGTTTTGATTCTTTGGGTTTTTTTGAGACAGGGTCTCACTACATAGTCCAGACTGGCCTTGAACTCACTATGTAGCCCAGTCTGGCCTCAAATTTGTAGCAGTCCTCTTGCCTCAGCTTCCTGAGTGTTGGGATTACAGGTGTGCATCACCATATCTGGCTTAGTAATGATTTTTAAAATCATATTTGGTGTCAGGGTATTAGTAAGCTGTTTTTGAATTTTTAGAACCAAAGCAATTCAGTGAAGCAGGAGCCATCCTTACCTGATTTTGACTTTGCCCCATACTTAGTATATGATTATTCCTACTTACTGTATTCTAAAATTATTTACTTACTTGAGACAGGGTTTCACTGTGATGTCCAGTGTAGCTTCAAAGTCCTTGGGCTCAGATAATCCTCCACTCTTAGCCTCTTGAGTATCTGAGATTACATGTGCACACCACAATGTCTACCTTCTTTTTTTTTTGAGACAGGGTCTTGCTATATAGCCCAGACTGGCCTTGAACTCCTGGCAGTCCTGCTTCCTCAGCCTCCCAAATGCTGTGCCCCTATGCCCAGCCTCCAACTTGTTTTCTAAAGTGTCTTTATAAATAGTAAATTCTCATAGCCTACCTAATGTATTTCAGGTAGTCAGCATATCATTCACAACTAGTTAATTACTACTTAAAAATTTATGTTTTCTTGGGAATGCCCACTCAAAGATAGGTGAGTTCTTCACTGTACCTAGCCCTTCTCGTTCTTTTCCCAGCATCTCTGTTCACTTTTCTGCTTTAACTCTGTCAAGTTTCTTAACAATGCCTTCTACAGTCTGGTGGTGAGAATAGGGGAAGGATAAATTTGGCCAGAATTCGAATTTATATTACATTATTTTATATTTATCTTAGTATTGTAGTGAAGCAATTCATCACTTGATTTTTTGTGTGTGTGTTTTAAGGAACTATGAAAATTTGGTAAACGCGTTGCTAGATGGTGTGGAGCAAAGAAATTTGTGAGTACAAAAAAAGTTCTTTTTTGTTCCTTTGCTTCTTCACCCCCTTCCTTCTCTTCTCCTCCTCCTCTTTCTTCTGCTCCCCTCCCTTCCTTCCTTCCTTCCTTTTTCCCTCTATGTGCTAGGAATCAGAGGGTCTCATGCGTGCCACACAAGTGCCCTACCACCGAGCTACATTGCCAACCCTACAAAAAATTGTTTTATCCTCAACACATTTGTCTTACATATGAAGGCTGTGAATGACTATATGATAGGAAATTAAACTCTAATTTATATGTTTAGAAGACTAAGAAGGAAAAGGAAGGAGAAGTTTGGGGTTAATGACAGCTGTGTTGTTAAGTAGACTTGTTTTAAATCTTGGGAAGAATAAAATTATGTATAAAATACTTTATTTTTTTTAAAGACTTGGCATTATGATGAGTAACGTGGTTTGTGACCTCCCCCCCTTCTTCAAGGCCCTGGAAGTTTGAACATATAGGAATTGGTCTTCTGTCTCTACTCCTGAGAGACGACCGAGTGCTGCCTCTTCGTGCCGTACGGTTTTTTGTGGAGAATCTCAACCATGATGCAATTGTAGTTCGAAAGGTAGATGCTTTATTTTAGCTACTGGGTTTGAGAATATTTATCTCACTTAAAACCTTAAAATAAAATCTCATATATATATATATATATATGAGGGCATGTTCAGCATTGCACTTTTCAACACTGGAAATAGCACAAGGAATACGTTTATAGGCTAATGACAAAGGTCGAGGCACAACTTTTAGGTTTTGCTGTCAAAGTATTAGCACTGAGGTGTAGCAAAGGTGCTAGCCTAGTCTAGTACACTGTAGAAAAACCCTTAAAAAGACCCCTAAGCTCAGATAAGAATGAGCAGGTATTGATTTAATAAAGAAAGGGCCAACTTTTTTTTTTTTTTTTTTTTTTTTGAGACAGGGTCTTACTGTATAGTTCAGGGTGGCCTTGGACTCACTATGTAGCCCACTCTGACGATCCTCCTGCCTCAGCCTCCCGAGTGCTTGGATTACAGTTGTGCACCACCACGCCAGCCATGGAAAGGGTCAAAGTTCTTTAGGCAGAGGCTGGCATGGATGAAGGCTCCAGAGTATGAGCTGCTAATGATTCATTCCAAGTTAATTTACTACTACATGGCTGTGCCACCTGCTGTCAGCAGATGCCATGAGGCTTGGGGGGTGTGGGGTGGAATCGAGATTCTTCTTTGGTTAAAGTAGTCGACTATTGAAGAGATTTTTAACCCCCTGTACTAGGGATTGAAGACAGGGCCTTTTCACTGACCTACATCCTCCCCATCCCCCCCACCCCACTAAATTGCTCAGGCTGGATTTGAATTTGTGAAATGCCTCATCCTCCTAGAGTGCTGGGATTATACGCGTGCACCACCACACTTGTCTGATTTTTACTTTTGATACATGTACCTTACCTTTTTTCTAGATGGCTATCTCAGCTGTTGCTGGTATTCTCAAACAGCTAAAAAGAACCCACAAAAAGCTGACCATTGACCCTTATGAAATCAGTAAGTATTAAAAAAAATAGTTAATAGTGCTTTTCAGTAAAACTTAGAAAATTTCCTTGAAAGGTATAAATTATTCTTCTTTTTTTTTTTTTTTTTTTTTTTTTGTGGGTACCGGGGGGTCGACCTCAGGACCTCGCGCGCCAGCAGGCGCCCGTGCCGCTGAGCGATGTCACCGGCCCCTTTTTTCGTATGTGGGATCCGGGAGTCGAACTCGGGCCCTCGCGCTTGCCAGGCAGGCGCTTAAGCCGCTGAGCCATCTCACCGGCCCTAAATTATTCTTCTTGACTTCAAATATTTTTTATGGGTATAGATAAAAAATATGAAATAATGTTATAAAGTAAATAGTTGACTTATTAAAAACTAGGGATTAAAAAATTCACAAGAATATAATATTGAGTCTTTAGGAAATTGAACCCAGGACCTTGTGCATGCTAGGCAAGTACTCTAACCAGTGAACTATACCCCCAACCTTATGTGGTATTTGTTGGGAGTTTTATTAGCTTGCTTGTCATAAAAACAGTTACACCAGTTCTGTTGTTTGAAAGTTGAGAATTATTGTTGTGAGTGTTTTTAATCAACTGTGGTTGTCTTTTCCTTACCTAGGTGGATATCATAAACCCATCCAAATTCTTGCTGGTGATAGGCCTGACAATCATTGGTTGCATTATGATAGCAAAAGTGTACCAAGAACTAAAAAAGAATGGGAGTCAAGTTGCTTTGTTGAAAAAACTCACTGGGGATACTACACCTGGCCAAAGTAAGTTATAAATTATTATGCACCTTATCAAATGGTCCTTGATGTTTTGTCATATTTGGATTTCTGGGGAAGTTCAGAGGCACTTGAAACTCCCCCCACCCCACCCCCGCTTCCTCTCTTTCTTTTGCTCCTGCCAGTGCTGTGCCTCATTCCTGCCTCTTGTAAAATCCTTAGCGTTTCTTAACACCATTATATAGCTAAGGAGGTTGTTAATAGCTGCTCTAAATTATGTTCTTACCTGTTAGTAATACAAATGCCTAAACCAGCGCAGAGAAATACTTATCTCTCTTTGTTGACTGTCACCAGGACACAGTAATCTAATATATTTTTAAGGCTGAGAATATTATACATCTCCAAACTTAGAATCTAGAGTTTATTAAACATGCCTTGTAATACTTTCTATCCATGATGCTCTAATATTTTTTTCTGTGCATATTACAAATATAAACTCTTACTATGTAGGAATATGGTTGTTTATGCTGGTGTGGAAGAGCAGCCTAAGCTTGGCAGAAGCAGGGAGGATATGACAGAGGTAAGCGTTCATTTCGCCATGCTTTCAAATGCCTCTTATTTTTGGCCACTGATTTTTTTCAGACTTGGCTGTTTCATTGTAGCACAGAATAAATATGGATGGTTGTTTACTACTCTCCTAGTACCTGTAAGTGCCATTTGACACAAGTCTCAGTATATCCAAGGTTGCTCTCAAGTTATTACTCTACTTAGCCCTCCTTTGTTATTGCTTCATACAGTTAGCTGTTTCTTGTATCAATTCTGATGCAAGCTTCTTGAAAGAAAGCTTAGTGATTTATTTTTAGATTTTTATTGCATGAAAATGATACGACACTTGGTAAATAGGAGTTTGTAGATTTAAGTCCAAACTTCTCAGTCTTCATTGAACTTACTGCTTTCTCACTTTGAAAGATAAGGGCTTTTATGTGTAGATTTTAAGTTAAAGGTTGTATAACTGATTCTGAACAGTTTGCCTTTCAACTTATGGTATTAAACATACATGGAAATGGTTTGTTGGAGTTTAGTTTACAGTTGTGTAATTTTCACAAGTTGCCCAAGTAGCACAAAATCAGTAAACCTTCATTTCCCAAGCAGACTGTTTGTTTTAATTTACAGTATGAGAAATTGGATTCAGACTTGAAGGATGTGAAGGACAAAGTCTTAGCTATTTTTATGTACTTAGCATTTTTAGGGAGATATACAATTATGGGTGTAGAAAGTATTGTTTCTGTGAGAACTAAACATTCTTTAGAAGAAAATGACAGTCTCTGTTGAATCAAAATCATATTTTAACGTTTTTAGAGTTATGTTCTTAAATAGATTTTAAACCCTGAATATTCTTTTTTTTAACTTTATAGGCAGAACAGATTATATTTGATCATTTTTCTGATCCTAAGTTTGTTGAACAGTTAATTACTTTTCTATCTTTAGAAGACAGAAAAGGAAAAGATAAGTTTAATCCCCGACGTTTTTGCCTCTTTAAGGTAACTATATTATTTATATACTCTCTTTATAAAGTTTTGTGATTGTTTAGTTTGAAAGTCATAAGTTTATTTTAAATATTTGATTGAGGCTTGAATTTAGCCATCTGTTTTCATTGAAAATGGCACTGAAATTTATATCAATCATTGCTCTTAGTTTAAGGTCATGACTAAAAAGCAAGCTTAGTTTGTCATTAATGTTTGTGGTTAGCATTAGAGGCAAAAAATACATTTTATGTTTGCTTTTTTGAAATATAACATTTTTAAGTTCGAAAGATTATTAACATCTGCTTAGTTACATTTTAATATAAATAAAATGGCAGTACTTTTACCATTTTAACTTACATTGTTAAAGTACTTAGTGCTAAAAGGAGGATCACTTGGACTCCTTAAGCATAGTAATGTCAAATAATTGCAAGCATATTATAATTGAAATGATAATCAGTTGAATACTGAATTAATTTCTTTGTTTTTATAGGGACTATTTAGAAATTTTGATGATGCCTTTCTGCCAGTTCTGAAGCCCCATTTAGAACGTTTGGTTGCAGATTCTCATGAAAGTACCCAGCGATGTGTTGCAGAAATTATAGCTGGCTTAATCAGAGGTTCAAAGCATTGGACATTTGAAAAGGTGGTGTCATTGTATAGCATATTCTTTGTTAAAGATACATTATCTGTTCACTAAGCAATCCCCATGTCATTTGTTATTGATACTTAAAATATGCAATGCTTAGTTCCATAAACTGTATAGTTATGTATATACTGCTTTTGTGTAGGTATCACAAACTTGTGGTCATTAGGGAACATTTAATACCTTTAAATTTTTGAATTATTTGCCAGTAGTATGGAGTGGGAGGTCAAGGTATATTATGTTGAAGAAGAACAATAGGAATGGATGAGAGAAGAGGAGTAATTAGTGAGTTTCTCCTGAAAAGGAGGAAGACCCTGAAATACTCTCCCCCTGGGTGGTGCTACATGTAGTCTTCTCCCTCATGAAACCTCTCAGCCTCCTTGTTCATAAACTTTTCTTTTCTAGTCTTGTAAGCAGTTTGAGTTGGAATTCCCTCTTTATCTTTTTACTTTTTTTGGTACTGGGAATTGAACTCAGGACCTTGCACGTGCCAGGCAGGCACTGTGCTGCTGAGCTATATATATTCTCAGCCCTGAACTGCCTCTTTAGAATGTCACTGTATTTAAGATTTGATTTCACACTTGTGCCCTAATGTTAGCAAAATACACAAATATAGATTTTGGCCAACTTTCAGGAGGCCTATGAACACTTACACTTAGAAGAAACAATTTTAGGCCAGGCATGGTGGTGCATGCTTGTAACTCCAGCACTTGAGAGGCTGAGGCAGGAGGATCGCCATGAGTTCGAGGCCAGCCTGAGCTACATAGTGAGTTCAAGGCCAGCCTGACCTACATAGTGAGAGCTCAAAAAGAAACAAACAAAGAAAGAAAGAATTTTAAATATGTCACATAAGTCTTTGTCATCCAGCAGTGATTACAATCAGTTTTGAGTTACCTGTTTTCCAAAACACTTACTGCTTTTTTAATCCATAGTTGGTGTTTTCAGAGGAAATTTTATTCCAGGTCTTCCCTCCCTGTTTGTTCTTTTTTAACTAAAGTCCATGGACCTACAACATAGGTGTCACTTGGCAGCTTGTTAGAGAAGAAAGGTCTCAGGTATCCCCCCGAGGTTAATTGGAATTACATTTTGTCAAGATCTGAAGGAGATTTGTATGTTCATTTATCTTTGAGAAGCATGCGCACAAGTATTCAGTTTCTGTTCAGCGAAACAGTTTTTAAAAGGCTAGATGTAGTAATCTAAGTCTTGGAATTTGGATCATACCTCACACTAATTTTTGTATTAAAATGTCATTGCCTCCTGTTGTAAAATACAATCAAATGACCTTGATAAACATTTAAAACTTAAAATCAAGAGTTTTTTCAGCCCAGTGTACTGTAGAACTGCACAATAGGGGAGATTCGATAAGGGACCATATAAAGTTTCACCTGTTTTCAGAATAATAGTTTAGGGGAAAGAATGACCTATACTTAGTGTATAATGACAGCATATGCTCTCTTGGGTTACATTCTTTGAGTACTCTAGGTAATTTAAATTCTGTACCACTTTGTATGTATGTGTATATCCAGGAAGAGATATTTTTTAAAAAACGTTCTGAGTGTTACTAACTTTCACCCATTTGTTTCATTTTGAGTAGGTGGAGAAACTTTGGGAGCTTCTGTGCCCTCTGCTCAGAACAGCCTTGTCCAACATTACAGTGGAAACTTACAATGACTGGGGGACTTGCATAGCCACGTCCTGTGTAAGTTCTCCTGCTTTCTTCTGTGTCTTACTTCTCTGTTCAAATTGTTCGATACCTTGTCTCCGAATGTAGGGAACCGCATCTTGAAATTTTGTTCTTACCTTCGTCATCTTACTTATATCTGAGGACAACACTTTTAGCCCATCAAATAAGCCTTCAGTGATAATTCTTAAGTGATTTTGATATTGTCTGTGCTGTAGCTATAGATTTTTAAATTAAATGACAAATCATATAGTTGGAAATGTAGCTTACATAGAGTAAAAGCTACACAATACGAAGATTATAGGTATTATTTACAACACCAAATGTCTATAGCTCATATACTTCACTTTAAAGATAACCCACTTCGCTAACAGTTTTCTCACTGTTAACATGAGCTATGATAATTACATTTGGATTTGACTCACAAATTTTAGGGTTTTTTTTCCTCTTGTATGGTTAATATATTTTTAATATTTCTAAATTAACGTGTTTTATTTATAGAATTGTAGGCCCTCTATTTAATTATTACTTTATATCTTCAACACAGGAAAGCAGAGATCCTCGGAAACTTCATTGGCTTTTTGAGCTGCTATTAGAATCACCATTGAGTGGCGAAGGAGGATCCTTTGTAGATGCATGGTAAAAACCTGTGAGATTAACAGAAAATATTAACTTTGCAAAAGCTTAAATTAATCTGATGTATAAATGGATACGAATTATCTGTACATTCACATACTAATTATTTCCTGGAGAACACTGTGATCCATTTCAGTACATTGAATAATACATAGTTATTTCTCAGTTGGGAACAAGTAGAGAAATGTAGGCAACGTGAGCAGTTTCTATGTAAGCTACATCCAGCTTTCTCTGCTGTCACTCCTTTTATTAGGATTGCTTTATTTCCTTGACAGTATTTTCTTCTTTATTCCATTTCATTTTTCATTCTTTGCTGTAAAGAAAGAAGAGGGACTGAGCATGCTTGCCTGATGTGCTCAAATTTAATCCCCAGCACCACAAAGAGAAAAAAGTATGAAGAAGAATGTAATCATTTTAAGGGAAACTGCACTGAGTGGGAACATATGGAGCTGGAGAAATAGTGGGCAAAGAAAGAAACCTGGCAAATACTATTAAGACAAAGAATATGTATTTGTTAGCTAGTGAGAAAATTTGAATTCTGATCCTTAAAGATTAGGTTTTTTTCCAACTGTGTAGTGGAGAATGTATGTGTATGTAGAAAAAAATGATGTAGAAAAAAAAATCTTCATAAAGATGCTTTTGTGAGAAAATGGAAAAAATTTCAGGAGAAGTACAGGCATTGTTTATTGTGTTAGTATGTAAAGGCAGAAAGGGGTTTGAACATAACAGTTCTGTCCTTTAATTTTAGTCGACTTTATGTACTACAAGGTGGACTTGCCCAACAAGAGTGGAGAGTGCCTGAGCTGTTGCACAGACTACTGAAGTACTTGGAACCTAAGCTCACCCAGGTTTACAAAAATGTCAGGGAAAGAATAGGGAGGTAGGTATTGTTTGCTCTGATATGATTTACCACTTAAGTTCTTTTTATTACTAACAATAAATCCTTTTGCCAGTTAGTGTCATTGTGTCTTCTTTCTCAATTTTGCTTACCGTTGTAAGAAATAAGACAAGCAACTCTGAATGTAAACCAAGAAAGAAATGTGCTCAGAAGTCAGAGGTGAGCAATCACCACACCCCAGGTTGAGTAGCTCAGAATTACAGGGCTTCTTTTTTATGTACAGGGAAATTGGAAACCCTGTCCAGTAATTGACTTGGGGAAATTTATTTTGGTTGTGTCATAACTTTTAAACCTCATTTTTTTTTTTTTTTTTTTTTTTGTGGGTACCGGGGGGACGACCTCAGGACCTCACGCGCCAGCAGGCGCCCGTGCCACTGAGCGATATCACCGGCCCCTTTTTCGTATGTGGGTTCCGGGAGTCGAACTCGGGCCTTCGCGCTTGCAAGGCAGGCGCTTAAGCCGCTGAGCCGTCTCACCGGCCCTTAAACCTCATTTTTAATGATAATATGGCACCTCTTCCTAATATTTTGCCTTTTATTTAACAGTGTGCTGACCTACATATTCATGATAGATGTTTCTTTGCCAAATACTGCACCAACAACATCTCCTTGTATCCCTGAGTTTACTGCTCGTCTCCTAGAGAAATTAAAACCCCTCATGGATGTGGATGAAGAAATTCAGAACCATGTTATGGAAGAAAATGGAATTGGTGAAGAAGATGAACGAACTCAGGGCATTAAACTCTTAAAAACCAGTGAGTGGCTAAAATTACGTGAAATTACCTGAAAGCATACAGTTATTTTTATTCTCCCCTGAAATTTTTCTCCCAGTCATTTTTATTGTGATAAAATATACATCATGCAAAATTTACCATTTGAACCATTTTTAAGTGTATAATTCATCAACATCAATACATTCATACTGTTGTATAACCATCACCACCATCCATCTCCAGAATTCTCTTTGATATGCAAAACTGGAACTCTTTCCATTAAATAATAACTGCTCATTCTGTCCTTACCCTAGCCCTAAGCAGCCATCATTCTACTTTGTCTCCGAATTTGCCTGTTCTACATAGTTCCTATCTGTGAAATCATACAGTATTGCTCCTTTTATGTCTGGTGTGTTTCACTTTGCATAGTATTTCATGGTTAATCTGTTTTGTTGCATGAATAAGAATTTCATACCTACTGTATTTTCTTTACGCACTTACCCATTAATGGACTTTTGGGTTTTTTGCACGTTTTGACTATTACAAATAATGCCACTATGAACATTGATATATAAGTACCTATTTGATTCACAGCTTTCACATTTTTTGAGTATATACCCAGAAGTGGAATTGGCTGAACCATATAGTATTTCTGTGTTTCACATTTTGAAATGCTACCAAACTTTTCCACAGCAACTGCACCACTTTACATTCCCACCATTAAATGTACAAGGGCTTCAATTTCTCTACATCCTTGCGGACACTTATTGTTTCCTGTTTTGTTTTGTTAGTTTTCCCCCAATTATAACCATCCTAATATGTATAAAAAGCCCTCTTGCTGAGATTTTGATTTGTATCTGTCTATTGATAAGTGACATTGAACATTGTTGTATGCATTTTGGCCATTTGTATATTTTCTTTGGAAATTTCAAGTCCTTTGCCCAATTTTGAATTAGGTTGTTGCTGTCGATTTGTAGTTTTTTGTATACTCTGGTTTTCAGTACTTACCAGGTAGATGGTTTTCTTCTATTCTGTGGGTTCTCCTTTTTGCTCTCTTGTTAGTCTTCTTTGATGACTGAAAGTTCAGTTTTGATTATCTATCTATCTATCTATCTATCTATCTATCTATCTATCTATCTATTCATATCTCCTTGAAAATGATTGCCAAATGGAATGTCAGGAAGTTTTTCCTTTCAAGTTTTCTTCAAAGATGTTTTTATAGTTTTGGCTCTGACATTTAGGTCATTAGTCCACTCTGAGTTATTTTTTGTATATAGTATCAGGTAAAGTGTAAACTTTTTACATGTGGACGTCCAGTTTTCCCACCAGCATTTGTTGTAAGACTGTACTTTCTCCATTGAATAGTCTTGACGCAGTTTTTAAAAATTGGTTGGCCTTCATGTTGTGAGGGTTTATTTATGGATTTTCTGTTGTACTCCATTGGTTTATGTGCCTGTCCTTAATGCCAGTATCCTACTGTTGTTACTGTAACTTTTTAGTAAGCTGTAAATCAGTAAGCATGAGTCCTCCAAATTTCTCAAGATTGTTTTGGCTATTCTACTTTTCTTGTTGTTTCTGTATTAAAAGATTTTCAAGGATTCTAAGTATAACCCGCTTGGTCATTATTTTAACTACCATAGAATTATTGAACACTAGTTTTAACATAAAAGTTGGTTTAGGTACTTGATAGGCTGTTTTAATAATTTGTAGATGCTTCATTGGCAAGTAGTGTCTGTGCTGGGATTAGCTGATAGCCTTTATTATAGTTACACTGCTGATCAACCAGTGTCTAATGAAATACCATAAATGATCTCATTTATAACTCTGGAGAGCTGTTAGAGTGATCATCTGACACCAGCTTTACAATATAATTCTACTTTGTTGTCTCTGATAGCAGTGACTGACTCTTCATGTTTATTTCCAAATAGTATTGAAATGGCTGATGGCGAGTGCAGGAAGGTCCTTCTCTGCAGCGGTCACAGAGCAACTTCAACTTCTGCCTTTGCTTTTTAAGGTAAGGTTACAGGTGAAATGAGGAGTATATACCCTTCTGACCTTCACAAGATATTTGTCATTATCTCTGATGGTTATTGGTTTTTAGACAGTGTGTGAATTTTCACTGGATCTCTGAGAATTACAATAGTCACAGGAAAACTATTAGTGGTTTAATATTTGGTTTTTTGTTTTGTGCGTTTGTTGAATTTTTTTGGTTTTTCAGACAGAATCTTGCTATGTGCATAGTTCAGGCTGGCCTCGAACTCATTGCAATCCTCCTGCCTCAGCTTCCTGAGTGCTGAGATTACAGGTGTGTGCCACCCAGCTTGTTGAAATAATATTTCATTGTTAAGTGAATGAGATCAGGATCTTGACAGATACATGGAAGTTTTACAGCTAGAACTTCGTTTCATTGATAGTCAATTTCTAAGTAATAACAATTCAGAGAAAATATTAATAGTTAAAAGAAATCTGTAAGGAAATTTTTCAGTACAGCCACTTCCTTAATACACAATCTAAAGATTAAAATGTTCTGTATGTTGTTTATTTTACAGTGTTCTACACTGTTTCCAACAGATATCTGCAGAAAGTCATTTTATTAATGAAAGAAGTAGTTTTAATTACTCATCTGTTCAGAGGATGACGCTAATAGAACTGAAGCCAGGGACCTGGGGATATAGCTTAGTGGTGGAGCACATGTCTAACCTGTGTAAGGCCCCAGCAAGGTTAAAGAACAACAAAAATAAAATTAAGCTCATAGGTTGACTCATTAATTTCCAGAATTGTAGTTTGCAGTGGTGATGTTTTGATGTTTGGCTGTGGTTAAGAAAACTCATTGTGCATTTGGGAGTTTTGGCACAAACATCACCACTACTTGGCAGTTAGTCAGTGTTATTGTTTAAGGCAGGCTCTGAATCACAAATGACATGCTAAACTTTTTTGAGGGGTGGCAGTTCTAGGGATTGTACTCAAGACCTTCCCCTGAGCTACATCCCCAGCCCTTTATTTTTATTCTGAAACAAGTTGGCCAGGCTGGGCTCAAACTTGGACTCCTCCTGTCAGCCTCCCAGTGTGCTGGGATTACAGGTGTTTGCTGCCATGCCTGGCTGCATGGTAAACTTTTGATCTGTCACAATATATTATGTCTGTAGGAAATCTGAAAAGATAATGCTAACAGTAATTTTCAAAGATTTTTACTACTAAATAACTTTTAGGAATGCTTTGTAAGGGGTGATTCTTAAGAGTATCTCTGGGATCTTTTTGGGTGTAAAAGTGGACAGAAGCTGCTAGTGTACAGGTCCTTCTTACCTGTAGGTCTTTTTTACACTTTGGGGGTGTCTTTAGAGCAGTGGCACTTTAACTTTTTTATTCTGTCATATACCCCAGTGGGTATAGAACATAATTGCATATGTTCATAAACTGGTAATATTCAGTAATTGTTAGGATAGCTGGATTTCCATCCTTTTTCTTTCACTAAAAGGTGTGGGGGGTAAAGCTATGAGAAAAATGATTTGAACCTTCCTTGAAACTTACAAAAAACTTAAACTAGGACGTTGTCATACATAAGTTACTAGTGACATGTCTCGCATCTCACCTGGCTGTTACTGGTATTGAGGTTGAGAATCTGCTTTAGTCCATCATGGTAAATAGGATTTGAGCTACAAAGGCATCACAACAGTTATTTTCCAGACAGATCAGATGTGTCGAGTTTGAAGATAAAGAAACTTGTTTACTTAACTAGGGGGAGAAGAGGGGTAGTTCAAGATGAGATAGGAAGCTCCATTTGAAACATGTTTGAGATGCTTATAATGTGATGTTACTTGTAAGTGATGATAATGAAGTTCAGGGCAGTAGTCTAGCTTTGAGTGTCATTGACATACACAGTAGATGGTATTCAAAACCATGAGACTGAGTGAGATCATCAAGGGCTTGGACGTAGATGGAAAAAAACCTCAAGGATTGAGCCAGTGTTTATAGGTTGGGGAAATGAGGACACAATAAACATGGAAAAGGTTCAGTTAAAATATGTCCCATAAGTTACTTAATTTGAGGTAAATTAGAACTATTTAAGAAAACTAGATTATTATCAGCTGTCTTATATTTAAAAATTAGTTACCCATCTGATTATTGGTGGTCAACATGTACAGTCATGTGGTATTCAATGTATTTTAACACCTTTTTTTTGATACTTGTCATTTATTTGGTACCTGATGTGCAAGCTATAACTTGTTGGTATCAGTTGTCTCATGGCTTGCTACCCTTTCTAGCCAAAATCATTTGTTTGGTGCTTCTCCTTTTTGGTTCTCATCACACCTTATAGAATTTTTATTTATTTATTTATTTATTTATTTATTTATTTATTTATTTATTTATTTATTTATTTATTGAGACAAGAGTATCACTCTGTAGTTCAGGCTGATCTCAAACTTGTGATTCTCTTGCCTTAGCGTTCTGAGTGCTAGGATTACAGGCATGTAATCCAGGCATGTAAGCCAGCATGCCCAGTCAGAACTAATTAATGACAAGTACCATGGCACCACCATATTTCAGAGGAGAGACCAGTGACTAGTACTTATCACATGCTTTGGAACTATCAAGAGCTTACGGTGGTGGTTGAGAGAGAGGGGAGGGCTTGTATCCTAAGTTTCAAACTTTCCAAAATGCTCATCAAAATCCTCTGTAGTTTGCATATGTCAGACTTGGAGAAAATTTTGCAGATACTATGATACATTGATGTGCTTGTTACTTCCCATTGATGGCATCTCTTCAGAAATATTGTTTTTCTCAAAAATTAGATATGAAGATCCTATAAGGTGGGGCCGGTGAGATGGCTCAGCGGCATAAACACCTGCCTGGCAAGCGTGAGGTCCTGAGTTCGACTCCCGGTACCCACATACGAAAAAAGGGCTGGTGATATCGCTTAGTGGCACAGGCGCCTGCTGGTGCACGAGGTCCTGAGGTCGACTCCCGGTACACACACACACACGCACACACACACACCCCCCCCCCATAAGGTATTTCCTTTGTTAACTGAATGGGCAGCATTTTCTGTTGGTTAACAGTTTAATGTGTTAGATATTATGCTATAATAAAAATAAATTTTTGTGAAAACAAGACAAAAGAAAGATGAGATGCTCCTTTGTTTATATCAACATACCAGTTTAGGTTCTTTGATTGCAAGCACTAGAAACCAAA
This sequence comes from Erethizon dorsatum, assembly GCA_028451465.1. NCBI lineage: Eukaryota > Metazoa > Chordata > Mammalia > Rodentia > Erethizontidae > Erethizon > Erethizon dorsatum. Next base: position 42,698,400 of record CM051824.1, read on the forward strand.
TGGCTGTGAAAACAGAAGGAAATTCATTAAATTAAATAGAAGTGTCTATGTAGTAAACAGAAGGAGTCAAGAGCTGAAGAACCAAGTGGGAACTACAGCAACTCTGAGGATCTAGGTTCTGGAAAATAACGAACGCCTCTTCAGGGTGCTGTCTCCTTGCATTTCTCTCTCTCATGTAAGGTCTCACTGATCAGGCACTGTTCTCTTGTCACTCTTTGGCTAGGGTATATGACAGTCCCACCAAAATGACTGAGAGGAGGATGATATTCCAAAAAAAAAATCAAAATGTCATTACCAGCAAGAGGAGGAATGGGTATTGTCAAGGAAATCACATATTTATGCAGCAGTTAAACATATTTCTTATTTAAGTCTTAAGGAGAACTTAAGTCATATTAGGTTGTGTATAGATCCATGTGATACCTTCTACAATGGAAATACAGAAATATTTCATTACCACAAAAATCTGCTGGTGCTGCCTCTTCTGTCATAACCTACTTCCCACTCTTTTACTGTCTCCAATCCCTAATTACTAATTTGTTCTCCAACCTTATAATTTTATTACTTAAGAATATAGAGGTATGTGTCCATTTAGGGTTAGTTTTTTTTTACTCTACAAATTCTTCTTTTAGGTTTTTAGTATTGGAAGGAAGATTATGGCATTTCATTTTAATGAAAGGACTAACCAGAAAAACACTTACTTGCTCCAGGCCCACTATTTAAGGTTGTCTGAGTCTTGGCTTCTCTCTAACCCATACATGTGGTTCTTAGAAAAATATGACCGTGTATGTGTGTTCTTTTAAAAATCAGAAGCTATCTTGGGAGAGGGGGTTAAGAAAATAAATTATTTTTGGAAAATAAAAAATTAAGCATGGAAAATTTAAGTATTTGAAAATGAGTTAACTAAGATCCAGGTAAATTTATATGCCTAAAAAGCAGCAGTTGCTGAAAGAGAAATGTAGATGTAATTTCTCGTGATTTCCTTAAGATAGACTAATGAAAATACTCTTCAAACATGTAGAGGCTTTCTTTGTTTAACAGAAAAAGCTTAGATCCACAAACAATAATACTGTTAATGGATATAATTGCAAAATAAAGTATTTAAAAGGAGTTTTGACAGTCTAATTAATGTATCTCTGATTCGTTTGTACCATACTGTTGCTGTGAATGTTCTTTTATGGCCATATATTATTTTTAATTGTTTAAAAATATGGCCTTGGGGTTTTCTGTAGTTGTCATCAGTGTGGCGAAGCTGTTTTAATAAAGTTCATTAAGAAAGGGAAATCATAGTTTCTATCAAACCCTGGACAAATTATCATAGTGATTGCTATACTCGGATTTGATCTGTTATTAAAGGAAACATTATGCTAACATTTGTTTTAAAACCTAAAGGGAAACTTTACTCAGGGATTTCAAGGGTGTGGGGTATCTTCCTATACTAGTTTAACAAGATTCTTGTTGAAGGCAAACCAGAGTGATCAGATATCAGTGGTGGAAAATGAAGAATCTGATTGAACAGTGAGGGAGAAGATTCTTTCTGAGCTGAAGTAACAGGAATCTTGCTAAAACTGGACTCTACAGACCAAGTTAGACCTCAGGGGTGAGGCCTGGTCAGGAAGAGGGCTTCGAGAATCCTTGAGGTTGGTCAAGGAGAGAGGAATCTTCTTCACATGGTTAAATTCCCACCTTTTATGGATGTGCATAGAAATTGATAATACTGAGCTTTGGCCTTTAGAGGAAAAAAAAATCTTTTGCAAATTGAAACCATACTGAGGTGCAATTTTCACCTCTTCTACTAGTTCGACCCCTGGGACCCACAAAAAAAAAAAAAGATACCTATCAGAGATAACATGTTTATAGGTGAAATATGTGTAGGGTTTCTATCAAATAATTTAGTTGGGGAAAGCAGAGGGAATGAGATGATTATCTATGAGTTTGTCATTGAATGATTAACTTTAGGGAGTTCATTACACTTTCTCTAGTTTTGCATATGTTTGAAATCTTCATGTAAGTTGTTTAAAGTAAAAGTGTGATAATTTTTTTGTTGTTATTTTCTAGATTGCCCCAGTGGAAAATGACAACAGCTATGATGAACTGAAAAGAGATGCAAAGCTATGTTTATCACTGATGTCTCAGGGGTTGCTTTATCCTCATCAAGTGCCTTTAGTACTTAAGGTGCTAAACCAAGTAAGAGTGTTTAACTACAATATTTACATCTTTTCATTAGGATTCTGGTTTAGCCTTTTAAGAATTTCAGTCAACTACAGTACACACAGAACCAGGTTTTGGTTTTTGAGTTTTTGTTTCATATAATAAGATCCACATATTGACCAACAAAACAGACCTAGATTCTGTACCCAACTCTGTCACCAGCTCTCTGTTATTTGGACAAGTCACCCAGGCCAAAAAATTACCTACTATATATGCAAGGAGCTAATTACTGAAGCATCGTGGATACAAATTACTTATGAGAGTCATTCTCTTTTGCCATTTCCCCTTTACGTTCTCTTTTGTGAGCTATGCTACAGAGACCTATTGTGATTTTGTGTTTTCTGGCTGCGTTGTTTGTGTACACGTAGTCAGCTTTGTCCTGGTCATATACATGTTGTATAAAAGTGGGCGTGTTCTCACACTTCTAAGCCACTATAAACATGGGTGTGCATATATTGCTGTGGTATGATGCTTTTTAACTCTTTTGGGAAGATACCAAGAAGGGAAATAGCTGGGTCAAATAGAATCTCTAGTTTTAGTGCTTTTGAGGAATCTCCACACTGATTTCCACAGTGGTTGCACCAGTCTACACTCCCACCAAAGTGGAGAAGGTCTCCTCACCAGCATTTGTTATTCGTTGATTTCTTGATGATAGTCATTCTTTCTGGAGTGAGATGGAATCTCAGCATTGTCTTAATTTGCATCTCTCGAATGACCAGTGATGTTGAACATTTTTTCTTATATTTATTTGCCATTTGTATTTCTTCCTCTCAGAAGTGTGTATTCATTTCAGATGCCCTTTTTTGGATTGGGTCTTTAAATTTGGGGGGGGGTCTGATTTTTTTCAATTCTTCGTATGTTCTAGATCTTAGTCCTTTGTTTGAGGGACAAATGGTTAAAATTTTTTCCCATTCTTTGGGTTGTCTTTTCACTCTACTGTTAATTTCTTTTGCTGTACAAAAACCTTTTTAATAGGACAAGATCCCCATTGTTGATTCTTTGTAGTATTTCCGGTTCTTCTGGAATTGACTTCTACCTATATGTTTCTTTCCTACTACTCAGTGGTCATACATTCCAAATTAACTACCTGGAATAGCTTGTTCAATCTTTTATTTAGAAGGAAATATAAGACAACCTTGCCCCAGTTACACATGTGAAAGTAGAATTAGAGTATTATATTACATCTTTGTTTGTAATGCCATCATCTGTCATCTCATCTTCTTTTTAGTACTTTTATCATTCTTCTCATTCACAGACAGCAAGAAGCAGTTCTTGGCATGCAAGATATACAGTACTGACCTACCTCCAGACCATGGTATTTTATAACCTCTTTATTTTCCTGAACAATGAAGATGCAGTTAGAGACATCAGGTGGCTGGTTATAAGCCTTTTGGAGGATGAACAACTGGAGGTAAAATTTAAGTTATAACAAATCAAAATTCAGGCTATTTAAAGAAGCCATGATGGTGGGGGCCGGTGAGATGGCTCAGCGGCATAAGCGCCTGCCTTGCAAGCGCGAGGGCCCGAGTTCGACTCCCGGATCCCACATACGAAAAAGGGGCCGGTGATATCGCTCAGCGGCACGGGCGCCTGTTGGCGCGCGAGGTCCTGAGGTCGACCTCCCGGCACCCACAAAAAAAAAAAAAAAAAAAAAAAAAAAAAAAACATCATGGTCTCCCTTTAAGGAAGCATTTGTATATTCAGAAGATGTGTTTTATTAAAACACAAATTAATAAAAGTAACTTTAATTTTAACAGCTCCATGTGAATAGAGTTGATACTGTAATCATGGTTTCCTGTAGTACAAATGGAAAAAAAAAAGAACATGTTCTTGATATGTTTTCTCTTTGCATTTAGGCAATTAACATTTATGAACCTTAGCTCTCTCATCTACAAAATTGGGGTCAATAGTTACCTCACTTAGTGATTTTTAAGGGACTGATGGGAGTGTGCATGAAGAATTTCAAGAGAATAGAATTCTACACACAGATACTGTTTTCCAGTAGACTTAAGATAGGATTGCTATCCTTTTTTTTTTCCTTTGGTAAACAAATTAAAGGGCAGCTTTCAATGGTAAGCTCATATTAATATTTTGTACAAAAAGATAATCTTTTAGTTCAAATAGCTTAATGTATAAAAAAGCAGGTTAACAGTAAATATGAAATGAAATACAGCTTTTTAAATTATAGTAGAGTACTTTCTTTTTGTGGTACTGGGGTGTTTCATGGCCTTTGCTCTGAGCTGTAACCCAGGCTTTATTTATTTACTTATTGATTGATTGATTGAGACAGGGTCTTCTTAAGTTGCCCAGGATGGGCTGGAATTTGCAGTCTTCCTGCTTCAGCCTCCCAGAGTGCTGGGATTATAGGCCTGTACCACCACATCCTACTTTTTTTTTTTTTTTTTTTTTTTTGCTGTCTTGGGGATCTAACCCAGTGGTGCTCTACCACTGAGCTATATTTTTACCTCTTTTTATTTCCTGAGACAAGATCTCACTACGTCGCCCAGGCTGGTCTCAAACTTATGGTCCTCTTGCCTCAGCCTCCTTAGTAACTTGAGATTATAGGCACATGCCACTACCCCCTGCTATGTACTTCATGTATTTATTTCTGAGTGCTGAAACTACATTTTATCCATAGGATACTGGGAATGGAAATTTCACCACCTCCCCATTGAGGCTTTCCAGCTTTCTCATGTTCTGGGGGTGAATGCTGTTTAGTCACAGGGTACTCACAGATTAGTTATCACAACTCTGACTGGCTAGAGTGAAAATATTTAAATGTCTTAAAAAAGAAAGAAACTGGGCCGGTGAGATGGCTCAGCGGCTTAAGCACCTGCCCAGCAAGCTCGAGGGCCCGAGTTCGACTCCCGGAACCCACATATGAAAAAAGGGGCCGGTGATATCGCTCAGCGGCACGGGTGCCTGCTGGTGCGCGAGGTCCTGAGGTCGACCCTCCGGTACCCACAACAAAAACAAAGCAAAACAAAAAAAAACTAAGCTAAAGGAATGGAAACAGAGAAGTGGAAATCTTGGAACTTATGTTTCCTAAATTTCAGTTTTTAGAGTCTACATTAGTCACATTTCCATTACTGTAACAAGTATCTGAGGTAATGAATTTACCATGAGAACAGGTTTATTTTGGCTTACAATTTTGGAAATTTTAGTCCATGTTGGTTGGCCCTGTTGCTTTTAGGCCTTTGGCAAGACAACAGAGCCAAAACACTTACCTTTTGGCAGGGAGGTAAAAGAGAAAGGGCCTGAGGTCCACTGTCCCCTCTTAGCGCTAGCCCATGAAGGATCTAAACACCTCCCCCAGGCTGCCCTTTTAAAGGTTCTACCACCTCCCAGTAATGCCAAGCTGGACACCAAGCCTTTCACACATGGGCCTTTGGGTAAGATTTAAGATTCAAATTATAACACAGCACTTGCATTAAAATGTGGTGTTTTTGGGTGCTTCTATTAGAACACTTTCATAGATTATTTTTATATATTCTGTATGCCAGGCTTATTAAACATAGCCCTTAAATAAACGTAACCCTGGCGTTTTTTAAAACCATCATATGTTTGAGGCAACATGTGACACTAAATAGCTGTAATGATTCATTAAATTGTTTTATTATAATATTGGGGGATCTTTTGTAACAATCTAAATGGGAACTGTCTAAAAAACTGATTTTAGCCTGTAATGCCAGCCATCGGGAGGCTGAGGCGGGAGGACTGCTACAAATTTGAAGCCAGCCTAGACTACATTGTGAGAAAGCTAAATAAATTATTTTTCTTTACCTAATAAAATTAATTATAGACATGTACATGCTGACCCCTAGAGCAAAATATCCCAGAAAAGCCTGCGAGTTCGAGACCAGCCTGGGCTACAAAGCTTTTATGTGTTTTGTCTTCAGAACTTGAATTCTCTTCCCATTGAAATTGACTATTTAAACAGGCATGGTGGCACATGCCTGTCACCCCAGCTACTCAACAAGCTGAGGGAGTAGGATCATAAATTTGATGCCAACCTGATCAGTTCAGCAAGACTGTTTCAGAATAAAATTGCTGGATGTGGCTCAGTGATGGTTCACTTGCCTACCATGAGCAAGGCCATGGGTTCAATCACCAGTACAAGAAAGAAAATGAGTTGTTACATGTAAACTGGATAATTTAAATCTTTCATGATGTGTGCCAGCTGAAGAAATGGGATTGTCTTTGCTGTGTGTTGCCAATAGAAACTACCACAGCAATGGCTTTAAGACATGTAGAGTTTAGAGAAATTTAACTTTCATGTAAGACTCCAGCACTCCTTTTATAGTTACAGCCATAATGAAGAATAACAGTAGGGAGGATAATTAAGGGAGAAATTTCATTTTTGTGTAAGATAGTTAAATATGCACCCCGTAATCCTGAATATAGTAGTTTTTATCCATTTTGTGGTCATAGACCCTTTGAGAATCTGATGAAATCTCTCAAGAAACTTCCAAAGAGCATATGCAAAATTTGCATACAATTCCAGGGGACGTACCCACCCCACTTCGGATAGTATCCCTCATTCTTCATTATTCCCTCAGACTTAGGATCTCAGTTCTAATAGAATTGATTGTATCCACAGGTTCGAGAAATGGCTGCTACCACCTTAAGTGGTCTTTTACAGTGTAACTTTCTTACCATGGACAGTCCTATGCAGATTCATTTTGAACAACTTTGCAAAACAAAACTACCTAAGAAAAGAAAGAGAGACCCTGGTTCCGTAGGAGATACCATTCCTTCTGCAGGTAATATTGCTGGTAGAAAACACCTGTGTCCTTTTGGAAATTAAGCAGGCTTACTCAATATTTAGAGTGCTTGTATATGCCCAGGTCTTTGTTAGGTGCTGTACTGGGAATAGTTAATCCTACTTTTGAGGAGTTTTATATATAGAAGCCAGGGCGTGGAATATAAAAGCTAAAACTGAGACAGGTAAAAGGAACCTATACATTACCACATGTAACTATTTCAGTAAGTCAAGTCTATACTTACCCAAAAGAGCTTTATAAAGACATCCAAAATTAGTTATTTTGGAGGTCTAAAATACATGTTTTTAGAATTTAAAACTGTATCTTGGTGTACTAAGAAAAATTAAAAATAACTGAAAGAAGCCTTGCTTTTATTTGAAAAGGGGACAATTAGGTAGTCATGTTGTTGCTTAATGACAAGGCATGGTCTGAGAAACTCATCGTTGGATGATATCCTTGTGTGAACAGAAAAGAGCGTACTGAAAACACACGAAAGGTGGCTGTGACAGCAGTAGGAGATATAATCTTAACAGGATCACCATTGTGTATGTAGTCCATCATTGTCCAAAATGTCATTCTGCAGTGCTCGATTATACTTCACTAGTCATTTAATGAGTGAGAATAATCATCGTACCAGCCTGCAGTGGAGTTGAACATAAGACAGAGAATAAGATCTGACTACCCTGTTACGTATAAAGAGAAATTTAAATGTGACTACAAAGAGGCATGTAATCTTGCCACTGCCCACTACAGTCATAAAAATAATTTTAAAAATACATAGGAGGCCCAGCATAGTAGAGCACATCTGTCCAGCACTCGGGCTGATGCGGGAGGATTGAGGCAAGTTCAAGGCCAACCTGGGCTTACATAGTGAGACCCAGTCTCAGAAAAAACAATAAATAAATGAAAAACACATAGGAAAATTAATAAGTAAAAAATCTATTGAATTTGTGGGAAGTAATTGGGATATGCAGCTCTAGAGTTGCAATTATGTTGTATTGCTATTTAATAGCATTTCCAAGGAAGTACCAATACTGTGGTTTCATTGTTTGAGAATTGTATTTTTTAATAATTACCATAAGTGCCAAAGTATTTTTAGTTTTTTTGTTGTATCAAATGGCATTGTTTATAATTTTGACTACCTCCAAGTTTCTTTTATTTACCTTCAACTTCTTATCCTCTGTTTCGTGTATGCGTGTATAATATACATCGGCAGACACTTGTATACATGTGGCTTTATTAAGAAACAATGAAAATTTAGGACTGGGGGGTTTAGCTTACTGGTAGGGCACTTTCCTAGTATGTATGGAGATCTGAGTTTGCTCCCTTGCGCCACCAGAAAAAAAAAGAGAAGAAAGAATGAGAATTTGAAAGCACTTTAACTTACACCTTTCTTTAGGAAAAAATGGAACAGAGACCCCATAGAGTACAGACCTGTTAGAGTTCTGTGTCTTGACCAATAGCAACATTGTTCATACATGGTCTGTTCACCTAATAAATTGATGTGTTCTGTGTGGGAGTAATCACATCCAGAAAAACAGTGTATAACTGGAGATTGTTTAGGGTCAGAGTGCACTTTAGAATATGAGTGAATTGATCAGAAAAATCATAGGATAGCTTTCTGACTTGGGTACAGTTAATGCAGTCACTGAGACAGCTATAGGGTGTCTTGAAAATTCTTAAGTACAGGTTTAGTTTTAGTGTGGCCTCAAAAACCATGTTTTTTCTGTGTGTACTTATAGATTCATTTTAAATGCAGAAATTCACACATTGAAAACAACTAGCATAATTGAAAACTAATTTTATTTCATTTTAACAGGCACATTAGAGACCATACATATTTCCACACATATTGTTGTTTTCTTTGCAGAGTTGGTGAAACGCCATGCTGGGGTGCTAGGACTTGGTGCCTGTGTTCTTTCTAGCCCTTACGATGTTCCCACCTGGATGCCCCAGCTCCTTATGAATCTCAGTGCACATCTGAATGATCCTCAGCCTATTGAGGTACAGTTCTTCCTTGTTAGTTTTTTTGCATGTATAATCTCAGTCATGTTTTATAAGAAATCATTTGTGGGCTGGTGAGATGGCTCAGCGGCATAAGTGTCTGCCTGGCAAGCGCGAGGTCCTGAGTTCGACTCCCGGTACCCGCATATTTAAAAAAAAAAAAAAAAGAAAGAAATCATTTGTATTACTAATTTCCTATACATACAGATTTTATTGCTTTGATTAAGCTACTGATTCTGCCAGGGCCAAGTCTTAATTCTCCAGTAATTATTAACACGTTCCCCCCGCCTACACCACCAGTGGCACAAGCACGACTGTCCCATCATGTGGCTTGTACCACTGGTGGTATAAATGGATCTAATCACTTTTATCAGTCTTTTTACTAATAAAATTTAGAAGTCTGTAAATGGACCAAATCTAGTTATGTGAATTTGAATAATTACTGCCCAAATATAAATATTAATTGATACTATTCATACCAATTGAAGTTATTACAATTATAAATTTATTCCATTAAATTAAAAGATTTATCAATATTCATGAATTTCCAAAAACATTTTATACATAAAGGCACCGATTTGTGCAGAATGTACAAAATGTTATAACACTTTTTTTTGTGTGTGGCCACAACACACCTATTTTTTAAGGTAATTTTTGATAATGTTCTCTACATTGCTTGAGTGCATTTCTTGCTATTCCTAAATAAGGTTTTTTTGTTTTGTTTTGTTTTGTTTTGGTGGGTACCGGGGGTCAACCTCAGGACCTCGCGCGCCAGCAGGCGCCCGTGCCGCTGAGCGATATCACCAGCCCTTTTCTCGTATGTGGGTTTCAGGAGTTGAACTCAGGACCTTGCGCTTGCCAGGCAGGCGCTTACGCCACTGAGCTATCTCACCGGCCCCTAAATAAGGTTTTATAAAGTGAATTTTTTTGAGTAATTTGTTCCTCTGGCATTTCTTCATGGGTTAATAGTTTAGCAAATAATTCTCTATGATTTTATTATTTTCCTTAAGGAACTGAAATAAGATGACAGGTGGTCTGCTAAGTCAGTGCCTTTCTTTGCATTATTGTAATCAGAGACTCCCTGAGAAGCGGTGCAATCTGCCCATGGGACAGGCGTGCATCTACCACCGCTGGTTCAAGCCACCCAATGGGACAGTCAATTTAAATCAGCGCTGCCTGGCAGCAAGACAGGAATTACATGATGATGAACATCTTGCAGAGACCTCGCTCTCATATATGTGTAGCTTCTGTCCTTCCCAGACCAGTGGAAGTAAAGGGTGGTCAACATTGTCTGGATAGTTAAATTTTATGCTTTTGTTTTTCTAGCATTTTGCATCTGAAAAGTAATATTTAATATTAATATTAAATAGGAAATACCGATGATACTAGTTTAGTAGTGAACATCTGTATTCTAAGTTAAACAGTTCAGAAGACCAATGACTCAGTAATTTTCACCTTTATAAATAGATGCAGGTATGTATTAAAACTGGTCTAATAATGTGGTATAAGTCCTAGTGGTTTGTCCTAAAGTAAAGCTGATATTTCTGCAGAAGCTTGGAGTTGGAATATATGATGGACTTGTTGATTTTGTAGCATTGTAGCACTTAGGTGAGATCTGAAGTCTAGATGGATTATTAATTAGCTAAAGGTACCCTGATTGTTCAGAGAGATTTACATGTATGTGGGTTGCCTGCTCCACAGATGACTGTAAAAAAGACATTGTCCAATTTCCGAAGGACACACCATGACAACTGGCAGGAACATAAACAGCAATTCACTGATGACCAACTGCTTGTCCTCACTGATCTCCTTGTGTCACCATGCTATTATGCATAGGAGGGTAAGTCACCAAAGTTGTAGATTTAAAGATGTGACATCCTCAGGTAAATATTCATTTGGTGACTGAAGAGTGGGCATTTTTAAAATGTTGCTGGCATTCTCAGCTGTGACTGCTTACATGAAGTTAGGGGTGGTGTTTTTAACATGGCTTTTGAAGCTGGGGATGTACCTCAGTGGTAGAGTGTGTGCTTTGCCTACACGAGGCCCCTGGGTTCAACCCCAGGACCAAAACAAACAAACGTGACCTTTGCCATGGCCATTGGAAATAAATGCCCATAGAATTCATTCATGCCTGTTTGTTTTACATATTAAGCAGAGAGTTAATGTGGTTGCTTTGGGACCTTTAAAAGTGAGTAGTGCTAGTAGCCTAGGAATAACTGTCTCCTGGGTGGGGTCTGGACATTTGGGGTTGCCCTGAGCACTCATAGTTGTAAGAACATTTGTCTGCTTCCTTAAGTACTTATTACCCGTTCTTTAAAAAGGCCCAGAAGCCTTTTACTGGAATAGGAAAGATAAAGAATACCTCATTTCTTAGGTTTTTAGAGTTGCGTGTCTTGTTACCAAATAGAAATGTTTTCCTCCCTGATACAGATGGCTAGTCCTCAGTTCGGGCTCTTCTCATCAAAAATTCCAGCTCCTCAGGTACCGTCTGTAGTGGCTCTCTGCAGGTTTTAAAACTCTGCCTCTTCTGAGCTCTCATCGATTTGGTGGTCTCTGTGTTTGGTCTCATTGGTCTGCATTCCACAGGTTCTCAGCTGCCATTTGATTTCCTAACTTGTCCAGAAGTGTTTCCAGAATATTGATGACTTTTTCTTTGAAGCATCTGACAAAGTCTCAGACTAGAAATAAATTTCCCAGTATGATCATGGCATCCAAGACCAACAAGAGTCTAGGAATTCATTAAGAAACAGTTTTCTTGGAATGGAGAACACCCACCAGTCATACAGGTCCTGTCATTTCGTTCATCTCAAATCATTTAGATTTCTTCCTGAATGACTGTTGGGTTTAGATGGTAGAAGGGCAGTGGGCCATAAATCTGATGCCTGGAGAGCCTCGTGCCTGTAGAGCCATGAAGAGGAGGGGAAAGGAAGAGGGCAAGTCTCGGATCTACCCAGCATCCTGATGGACCGTTCGGCCGACTCGGCGTGAAGTCTGTGTGCTCCCCACAGACTGGGGTTTCTGGTGCTGAATAGAGCCAGTTGCTGAAGAACTGGGGGTTTGGTGAATTAATTTTTGATTGTTGTGTGTGTATACAACGTGTGATTTTTGTTTTTTTCCACAAATAAATGACAACAATAAACACCCTGACTGATTGGTTTTTACCTGTATTCTTTACAAAAATTATTTGACCCTTTTTGAAAGTGTTGTACTTCACCAAAATGAAAAACTGCTGTATTTGTGGAAATTCTGTAATTTTTTTCTTTTTCTTTGTTTTATTCTTCCTTTTTTAGATTTTTGCCTGCAGAATCGTTGAGAAACTAATAAGGCTTGGTATTTAATTGACTTGTTTAATATATGTTACATAGATGTAAAAGATTGTATAAACTGTAGGTAGCATGGGCAAGACTTTGTACAGATGCAGCCCTTTACACGACACCATTGTGTAATTAATTTGTAAAGGTTCATATGTAGCTCTTTATTATAGTGATTTGGGGCTTTTATACCCATTGAATGCCATTTTTTGTGTTTTTAAATTATTTTCTTTATCATTTCATGTTATAAAAGCTTAAATGTGGGATTTTTTAGTTCATTTATCATTAGAATGTCTGAATTTTTATGTAACTTTTTGTGTGCATCTCTAAATGCTAACACATTTGCCTATAACAGATTTATAGAATGCAAGGTCATCTGCTAGGTTGAAATAATTTACAAGTTGGCAAATATCATCTTGCAACACACCCTGTACAGTCTTCCTTAAAGGAACACTAGTTACCTTTTAGCATCTACCTGCCGAATGACTGTCGAAGCACAGCAGCGGTCCTGGGACAGTATTTAAGTGTCAGCATACATAGGCGGAATCCCTGTATAGAGTAGTGCCAAACTGATTATTTCAATTGTGTAACTAGTTTAAAACCCAATAAATGGATTGTTTTTAACACCTGGCTTTTGTCTTCATTAAGAGAAGACAGTTCTGTAGGCAGAGACTCCTGTGGATTCTTTATGCAGTCATAGGTTTGAATCTGTAAATCATTCTTTCTGACCAGAACGAATTAATCTATATCTGCCCTGTTCAGTATAGTAGCTGCCATCCACAAGTGACTGTTTACTTTTTGGTTTTTGTTCTGTTTTGTTTCTTGTCTTTTTGAGACAGGGCCTTGCTCTGTAGTTCAAGCTGGCCTTGAACTCACTGTATAGCCCAGGCTGGATGGCGATCTTCTTGCCTCAGTCTCTTCTGAGTGCTGGGATTACAGTTGTACACCACCACACCCAATGTGACTGTTTACATTTAATTAAATAAATTCATTTTGTCAGTCTAACTGGGCAGAGTGCTCATTAGCCACATGTGGCTAGTGGGTGCCATGTTGGGTAGCACACATGAACTTCCCATCATCATAGTAAGTTCTTTTGCATAACAGTGACCTAGATGGTTAATTTTCAAAGTGACATACCTAAGAATCATAAAGAGATTTTGTTAAAATGTCAGTTATTGTTTCCTGCTCATGGTATCAGTGTCTGGTTCTAAGACCATATTTTTGAGTGGCAAGGCCTTACATTACATAATGACCTCTTCAGCTTTTCTTATGAAACTGCCTTAGCAATGGTTTGTTAGTGGGAACTTTAAAAAAAAAAATGTAAGGTACTGGGAACCCTCCTATGTTCCTCAGAAATCCTCAGGATGGGGCTCAGGCATCACCATCTTATTACAGCTTTATAACGTTCAGTTACACATCCAAGATTGAGGAGCACTGGTAGAGACTTGTAATCCCACTGTAGACCTAAAAACAGGTCACTTTATATGAATGCTGAACATGCTTCACATTGACTCTGATACCAGGCTTGAATGTGGCTTATTAACCTTGATATTCCTCCAAAGTGCATTGTCAGTTGTGTAATTAAAATTTCCACCAGTGGCCTCAGGACTGAAAGAAGGAAAGACTTGGGTTGTAATCGCCTTTCCTGTGGCCAGATGATTGGAAATGAGCTGGCGTTTAGGCAATAGATAATTTATACCAAGTCATAATTTTGATCAATTTTCACTCTAAATACTAATTCTATGCCAAGTGTTAATGGGTCTTTTTTCTGCTGGTTGTTTCTAAGGTCACCATTACTAACAACCTAACATTAGAATTGCTATATTCCAAGTGTTGGAGGAGTGGTGTTTATGTGGAAACTGAAAAAAATCACTGAGTTATTTCTAAACAGAATTCTGATAGCATAGTCAACCCCTGTACTAAATACCTACTTAACAAATTATCCAGCCCTTCTATTCATTGACAAAAGCAACAGGGAACTGGTGAAGAGAAAGTTTATGCATAAATTAATGACTCAGTACTTGTTGGCTGTTCTCATAAAGACTCAGCCAAGATGGAGATTGCATAGCAGCATTCCCAGTCTTTCACATGAGTGGAATCAACGTCCCTCCTTGGAAGGTGAAGGACAGGACATTGACAGAACATCTCGGAGGAGTTAGAAAAGTAGTGGGATCCTAATTAGCCTGGTTGGGATGCTTAAGGGGTGAGAGTTTAGCTTTATTTTACACCCATAATAGCAAACATACTTGGGCAAGTTACACTAAAAGTTAACCTTTTTCTGAATTTGTTACTTTGGACTTGTGTAGACTTTAGGAGAACGAGAGGATGGTCGTTTTTGTTTTGTGTCTTGTGTCTTACTAAAATAAGCCTAGCTGGATACATTAGCCCTATTGCCTTTCAGGATTTCTTTAGTATTCACAGTATTAAAATTAGTACCCATGATTCCTTGGCTTGGTTATGTTATTTTTACGGTTTCTTTTTACTTTCCATTTTTCTGTAGGAGTTATTCCCCTGCTAAGAGCGCTCTCAGTAAATTCACTGATATCTTAAAAGACACTTTGGCAAATTAGTTCAAATTGTTTTAATGGCTTGATTTATAAATTCTGTCACGAAGTTCCAAACTGGACCATGAAGCCAATTTAATCCAGGAGCGAAGTGTTACCCGGTACAGTGAGGGGCTGGGCAGCCGGCTTGAAAGCGCAAGGAGGCTGCTACTCGGCCGGCGCTGCCGCTCCCTCCTCTCCGCCGCCGCGGCCCCCTTGCCTGTGTCTCCGCCTCTGCCCATCGCGGGGAGCCGAGGCCCCGACTGCGGTGAGAGATTCGGTCCCAGGGCCCGCCGAGGGCAGAGCCGGCCGCAGCAGCAGCAGCCCCGGGCCTGGGAGTGCGGGTCCGGGTCCGGGCTCTGGCGGGGGCGGCCCGCGTCTCAGTGATGCGCCCGGCCCGCGTCTGCGTCTCGCCCGGGCCCGGGATGCGCGCAGGCTGCGGCCATGGCGAGGCCTCCAGCCCCGCACCCTCCGGGAAGATGGGGGACGGGGGTCCGGGCTGCGCGATGGAGGAGGAAGGGCGCTGCGGCCCCCGGCAGGTGAGAGGCTGGAGACACGGAGAGGGACTCCCGCCGCGGGGACGGGAGGAGGGGACCCGGGAGGTTGCCCCGCGGGCGCCGGAGGCCGAGGACCCGACGATAACAGGAAGACGGACCTGGAGGAAGAAGACCCCGCGGGGACAGGAGGAGGGGAGCCTGGGCAGGATGACACCGCGGGGACGCGAGGAGGGCGCGGGGCCCCATGACAACGGTGCCCTGACAGACCCCTCCTCCTCCTCCGGCCCTCTGCCTTCTCAACCCGCCGGCCCTCCTGACCCTCATCTTCCTCAACCCTCGGGGGTCCCGGGCCCTGTCGACTTCCCCTCTCCGCAGGCCCCCACCCTGCTATCTCCAGGCCGGGGCGCTCCATAGCACCCCATCCCTCCCAGCAAGTGACCCCCTGGCCTCTGTTGGGTAGAAAGAGCCAGAGGTTTGACATCTTTGTGACCTTGGGCAAGTTATCTAACCTCCCCGAGGTTTTCCTGACTGATACAAAGACAATGGGAATAGTTAATAGTGTACCTTGCTATCTGTAAGGCTAGGGGTTGGATGCTGAAAATGCCTGCCTTGAGGAAACCTGAGACACTATGAGGAAAAAAAAAAATGTTGGAAGAATCCAGGTCTTGGATTGACTGGTAAAGGTTCAGATAAAATGTTTTAATATTTACTAAAAAATTAAAATACATTATCAAGGGCTCTTCACATGGGAAATAATCACCAGGATGCAATATATTTTGCTTTCCTTTTTCTTCCTGCTAGTTACTTCAGGAGCTCTCCTTCTCCAGAGTAACTAGATGATGTAAATTCATTCTGTCTTATCGTGGCTGATACGATCCTACTTCAAGTCTTTCTGATTCTATGGCTTTATATCTTTTGGGACATGTTTATGGACGCAGAGATAAAGACTTTCTCTCTCTTTCCTTTATTGCTTCTAACGTTTTTCTGCCAAAACCTTTTCTATTTTGTCTTTTGCTTTTCTCTTCCACCCTTTTCCAAGCTCCCCAGTTCCTTCCTTTTTTTTCTAATTATCCCAGTAGGAGTGATTTATAAATATTTTATACTGAAATTACAATCATCAGGCTTGCCAGAAAGCTAGAGAAGTGTGTGTGTCTAGATATATGGATAACTCCATAGATGGATGAATAGATGTGTGTATATATAGATAGAATTTTGTACTCCAGGAACTTTCAGTTGAAAAGGGATTGAAATAAAATTTGATAACCTACATAAAGCCTCTAGTAGAAGGGCCTAGCATGTAGTAACTTCCTAGTAAGTTATAGCCACTGTAATTAGCCTCTTACTTGGGTATCCGTCCCTTGATCTGTTTGCTGCTTTGTTTTAACATAGTGGTGAAGAATGTGGGCTTTGAAGAGAAACTGCTTAGGTTCAGATCCAAGCTCCACCATTTTATTAAATGAGCTGTCTGACTCAGTTTCCCCATCTGCAAAATGGAGATCTTATGCTGTTTCTGCTCTGAGTATTCAGTAAGTTAATAATGTAGAGCCATGAGAACAGTGCTAGTGAGAATAGTGATGAATATATTACTATTATTTTGACCTAGAATTCTTTACTTTTTGGGTTTTTTTTTTTTTTTTTTTTTTTTTTTTTTTTTTTCTGTTTTTTGAGACAGGGTCTCACTATGTAGTTCAGGCTGGCCTTGAACTTACTGTGTAGCCCAGGCTGGCCTTGAAGTCACAGCAATCCTCCTGACTCAGCCTCCCGAATGCTGAAATTACAGGCTTGCCAACATGTCCAGCTTAGAATTCTTTTAAAATGTATTGAAAAATGTGAAGTTTATTGAAAAAAATATATAATTGTACACAAACGGAAAGTTGCCCCTCAATGCCACCAAATTCTGTTCTTCCTCTCATTCGTGACTAATGTTGGTGCCTCATCTCATCCCCTTGACAACTCCTTTCCAATTATCTCCAGGCCTTGGGTCTTCCTAACTTCTGTCATTCTACTTCTTCACTATTTCCCACTTACTCTTTATTTCTCTTAGCATCCTGATTGCAGGCTTTTCATCCCCGATTTCATCAGACCGATTTCCTCTTCACTCCTCCCTGCTTCCCGAGGAAACCCTTGGTTAGAGGGCAGAGGGTTTGCTGCTGTGAAACACTAATATCTCCCTGCTCTTCCTGCCTCCTCAAATGGACTTTTCCTTCTACTTTTCATAAATTAACGCCAATCCTCCCATTCACATTTTTTATAAACAGTAAGAAGTTTTCTTTTTCACTGCAAAGATATCGAAGGGGTTCAGAAATAAGTACACAGTCTTTATTTGGAAATCATAAGAGCTACTCGTTATTATTCTAATCATCAAACAGAAGTTCACAGTTTATATTTTCCTCTCCCATAGAACACTTTTAAAGGAAAGTGCAAAAATAGCTGGTCTCACTTTCCAGGGGAGAAATTGACTATGTTGTCACATGAGCTGTGCCAGGTGACCATTCAGACTAGTGGTGGCTGTCTTCTTCCCTGATGAAGGACACCAGTTAGCTGGCTGGATCTCCCTCTCAGGACTGGTGCTTGTCTGACTCCCACTTGCTGAGAGACTTTGTCCTGGATAATCCACCCACAACCATTGCTTGGGGCCCCCAGAACCCCTTAAAGACTTGGCCTATTCTGTGTTCCCTTGATCCAGCAAATAAAGGGTGACAGCCACAGGCCTGTGGGATCTGGCTCGAGCTAGTGGTCAGATATTTTGAACGTCAGCCCCGGACCTCCCCAGTGCCATTGGTTGCTCCTGAAATGTTGGATTAAAGCAAATGCTTCTCAGTTGTCAGGAGCGTAGCACTGAATAACTTGGTCTGTCCCACTGGAAGCATCTTTGGAACAGGATGGACACCGAGCCACACAAGTCTTTGGGATTTGGGACGGATAGAAGATTTGTGTGAGTGTCAGTTAAATTTTATTGCATAGTGCAGGGAAAGGAGGTTAAGAAAAACAAGAAAGAGCAGGAAGTTTGTTCCTTTAAAGTAGAGGTTGTTTCTTAATCACCTTTGTACTTTGAGCATGTAGCACAAGTGTGCATGTAACTAATGTAATCTGAGGGAAGGAATGGGGAATGAGTATGTGCCTCTTGCTTCCTCACAAGGATATTTCTGTTGGAATAATGGAAGCTCACATTTACTTACTGTAGTGTTTACAGAGTGATTTCCTTTTTCTTTTCTTTTCTTTTTTTCTTTTCATATCCCTGTTGCCCCAGCCCCACACTCCTCAGAGTTTGAACCCAGGGCCACAGGTATGCTAGGCAACCCTCTACTGCAGAACTACACCCTTAGTCCCTAAAGTAGTGCTTTGCACCTTGTAATTTCAAATACAATTCCAAACACCCTTTATTTGATTTTTACCTTCACAAGTGTAGTCCTTCACAGTGTTTCTTCCAAAGGGCGATATACAATTAGCAAAGAAATCTCAAGCTGGGAGGAGAAGGAACTATGAGGAAATAAAAGATTTTTCCCAGGTGTTATGGCTTGTGTCTAGATGTCCCCCAAAGCCTCATGCAGCTATAGATGGGGCTTTTCAGAGGTGGCTGAATATAGAGTGTTTGATACTGGAATTAAGTGTGTGATACTGGGATCGGGGGTGTGTGATAACTAAATTAGTCCACTGATTGGTCTGGTATAGTTCTGGGTGTGGATAATGGGAAGGCCCTCCCTGGGTGTGAGTGCTACCTGCCCTAAGGGTAGGTAGCCTGGATAGA
The DNA here is from genome assembly GCA_028451465.1 of Erethizon dorsatum. NCBI lineage: Eukaryota > Metazoa > Chordata > Mammalia > Rodentia > Erethizontidae > Erethizon > Erethizon dorsatum. Next base: position 42,717,474 of record CM051824.1, read on the forward strand.
ATATAAGGGACAGAAAGAGGGCTGCTTGTTGCTTGCTGCTTTTGCTGCCTTCTGCCTGCTGTGAAATGTTTCTCCTCTGTGATGTACCTCTGCCATGCCACCCTGCCTTGGAGCCAGCCGACTATGAACTGAAACCTCTACAAACTGTGAGCCAAAATAAACCTTTCCTCCTTTAACTTTGAGTATCCGGTATTTTGTGTCAGCAACAAGAAAAGTAACTAAGACACTAGGGAAAGAAATAGGGTTGTTGGTGATTTATAGGCACTCAAGGAACAGCCTCATTTTGCATCAGCAGTACCCACTTGCTTATACTGATCCACCTGCGCTTCTTGCCTCAATGCCTCTGCCTGAGAGATGTCCTCCCTCCTCCCAGCCACTCCATCCTGCACCTTTCTCTCCCCTGTCATCCAGCTAGCTCCTCTCCCAGCTCCTCTCTAGTTGGATCTGGTTCACCTCTTCCTGCTTTCATAGCACTCAACAGCCACATTAGCCTGCAAATACACAGATTCATCTCCTCCAACTAGATTGTGATCTCCTATTTCCAGTGCCTATCACAGAAATGTTTCTAAAAGAAATATCTGCACACCCTCAATCAGAATCTCCAGGGGTAAAGCCCAGGACTCTGCCCTCCTGGTGATATTTAAACTTTTTTTTTTTTTTTTGTCTTTTTGAGACAGGGTCATGCTATGTAGTTCAGGCTGGCTTTGAACTCACTTTGTAGCCCAGGCTTACCTCGAACTCACAGCAATCTTCCTGCCTCAGCCTCCCGATTGCTGGGATTACAGGCATGCACCACCACGCCCGGCAAACTTTTTAACATGGCTTTTCAGGTGATAACATAAACTTGTTTGAAACCGGTATGTCATAGGACTAAAAATTAATTGTATGATCAGGTTGTGGCATGTTTGTATATTTTTGTGTGTGTGTGCATTAAACTTTGTGAAGAGGAGATGGTTTCCATATACCTGGACATAGCTGAAAAATTCTAATGTTCTTGTAAAAAAATAATGAGATCACTATGCTTATTCCTTTCTGTTTTGACATTAACCCCTTTCTGTTGCTGGGTGTGCATTTCTGTGTGCAGGCTTATCTGCCTTGGGCCTCTCTCATCGCATGTTGCTCTTCTGTGAGTTGAGGCACTGACTCCCTTCCCACTGGGTATTTTTGGAGAACAGCAGGAAGAGACATTTCTCTCTGAAGATGAACTCGACAGACCCCCTTCAGGATGCTCCCAGTGCCACCTCCTCACAGGCACCTCACTTGCAGGGAGGCAACGACACAGCTGTCCAGGAGGAGCTCCAGGACCTCATCCACACGGCCACCTTGGGGACCTGCACTTTTCTGCTTGCCGTCATCTTCTGCCTGGGCTCTTATGGCAACTTCATTGTCTTCTTGTCCTTCTTCGATCCAGCTTTCAGGAAATTCAGAACCAACTTTGACTTCCTGATTCTGAACCTGTCGTTCTGTGACCTCTTCATTTGTGGGGTGACAGCCCCCATGTTCACATTCGTGTTGTTTGTCAGCTCAGCCAGGGGCATCCCCGATGCTTTCTGCTTCACCTTTCACCTCACCAGCTCGGGCTTCATCATCATGTCCCTCAAGACAGTGGCAGTGATCGCCCTGCACCGGCTCCGGATGGTGTTAGGGAGGCAGCCTAACCGCACAGCCTCCTTTCCCTGCACCTTGCTCCTCACTCTGCTGCTCTGGGCCACCAGTTTCACCCTGGCCACCTTGGCTACCCTGAAAACCAGTAAGTCCCACCTCTGCCTGCCCATGTCCAGTCTGATGGCGAGAGAAGGGAAAGCCATCCTGTCTCTCTATGTGATCGACTTCACCTTCTGTGTTACTGTGGTGTCCGTGTCTTACATCATGATTGCTCAGACCCTGCGGAAGAATGCACAAATTAGAAAGTGTCCCCCCATCATCACCATGGATGCTTCCAGGCCACAGCCTTTCATGGGGGCCCCTGTGAAGGTAGGTGGAGACCCCATCCAGTGCACCATGCCAGCTCTGTACAGGAACCAGACTTACAACAAACTGCAGCACGTTCAGACCCATGGATACACCAAGAGTCCCAACCAGCTGCTAACCCCTGCAGCCAGCCGACTCCAGCTGGTCTCAGCCATCAACCTTTCCACTGCCAAGGATTCCAAAGCCGTGGTCACCTGTGTGATCATTGTGCTATCGGTCCTGGTGTGCTGTCTTCCGCTGGGGATTGCCTTGGTGCAGGGGGTTCTGTCCAACAATGGGAGTTTCATCCTCTACCAGTTTGAACTGTTTGGATTTACCCTCATATTTTTAAAGTCAGGATTAAACCCTTTTATATATTCTAGGAACAGTGCAGGGCTGAGAAGGAAAGTACTCTGGTGCCTGCAGTACATTGGCTTGGCTCTTTTCTGCTGCAAGCAGAAGACTCGACTACGAGCCATGGGTAAAGGGAACCTTGAAGTCAACAGAAACAAATCTTCCCATCATGAGACAAACTCTGCCTACGTGTTATCTCCGAAGCCACAGAAGAAATTTGTGGACCAGGCTTGTGGTCCAAGTCACTCAAAGGAAAGCGTGGTAAGTCCCAGGATCTCAGCTGGACATCAACACTGTGGTCAGAGCAGCTCAACGCCCATCAACACTCGGATTGAACCGTACTACAGCATCTATAACAGCAGCCCTTCCCAGGAGGAGAGCAGCCCACGAAACTTACAGCCAGTCAACTCTTTTGCATTTGCCAGTTCGTACATCGCCATGCATTATCACACCACCAATGATTTAATGCAGGAGTATGACAGCACCTCGGCCAAGCAGATTCCGATCCCCTCGGTCTAAAGTCATGGAAGCTGGAGAGTCTTGCATAAATGGTTTTTAATTCTAATACTGATTGAATATTAAAAAGTTTTTGAGATCAGTGGCAGATCAAAGCTTAAAAATTCAGCTAAAGATTTGGCAGATTAAGATTTTCTTTTGTCTAAAGTATTGGAATCTTGATTTGCTTTATAGTTTCTTGACATTTTAAGATTTGGTGTAAAAGTTTATTTAAATTTTCACCCTGACCTATCACCCAATCTTTTGTATTGAACCTTTAAATAGATGTTAGGAATGAAGACACTATGTCAAAGTAGGAAATCAATTGATTGTAATCCATTGAGTCAGCATTATGGGTCTTCAAATTAAATATTGGTTGGCTTCTTAGTTTTGGGAGGTTTTTTGTGTGTGTGGTTTGTTTTGTTTTGTTTGGTGCTTGGGATTGAACCTCGAGCCTCATGCATGCTAAGCATGCGCTCTACCGCTGAGCTACACCCTCAGCTCTGACCAGATTTTATAAAAAATAATTTTAAGGTATGATTTTTTTTTTTTTTGTGGGTACTGGGGGGTCGACCTCAGGACCTCGCGCACCAACAGGCACCCATGCTGCTGAGCGATATCACCGGCCTCTTTTTCATATGTGGGTTCCGGGAGTCGAACTCGGGGCCTTGCGCTTGCAGGGCAGGCGCTTAAGCCGCTGAGCCATCTCACCAGCCCAAGGTATGATTTTTGCTAGGGTGTTATTTTTATAAAAATACAAAATTTGATTATTTGAACTACTGAAATAAAGAATAATTCACTTTTTTGGTAGCAGATCAATTTGAACAAATAACATATTGTTAATCAGAAAACCAGAAATATATTTCCTATACTTCTATTCTTACCCAAAATACTCAAACAGGGACTAGGTATTTTTTTTAATAAGATAGGCAACTAAGGATATAGTAGTACAGTATTATTATTGTGTGCCCACCTTTTCTTTCCTTTCCTTTTTTCTTTTGTTTCTTTTTGCAGTACTGGGGATTGAACCCAGGGCCTTAGGCATGCTGGGTAAGTGTTCTACAACTGAAGTACAACCCCAGCCCTGCCATTTCTTATTATAGATATTTTTATTTTGTGTCAGTTGAATAGCTGTATAGTTCTTTTATTAAAAAGAAGATGTTTTTGCTTTTTACAATTTTGGAACCATCTTATCAAGACTCCTAGCATAGAGGACTCCCTCTATAGCAGAAAGGCATTGTTCTGGAAAGCAGGTGCTACGTGGTTGTCTTAGGAAGGAGTGTTTATAGGGTAGGCATGGGGACTACTGTCATGAATTAAGAAATCTTTATTCTTGCCTAAAAAGGTAGAGAGATGAGATTGGGAGGGCTTTATGTTTTCCTTCTGTATCAGAAAAGTTTATTAACCACTTGACAGTACTTAAGTAACTCTTCAGAATGACTCACTTTTATGTTTATTTATATATTACTATGGTCGAAAAATTCCCAAGGTGATCTATATTCAAATTGTTTTATTTCTCTCTCACTAGTCTTAAACTGGAAATGGGCAAAAAGACTAAGCATTTCTATACCTGAAACTAATTTTATTATATTCTCTGTGACCCGTAGGGTAACAACTTTGAACTCATATTTTTAATCTAAAAGTATTTTCATTACACGGGATTTAAACTCACTAGAATTTTGGAACTGTAACTATTAGACTCAAGCATCAAGATATAAAACCTGTCTTTATAAACTGTGATATCCAAGAATTATTACTGCACATCAAAAGGTACTTTGTTCCTTTGAATGAAAGGCACTCAGTTCACAGAGCCCTCCCTCAGGGTTGTCCCCGACTACCGAGGTCCCAGGAGGCGTGAGGAAGACACAGACCTTCATCACGACTTCTGCTCAGACCTGGCAACTCTCACCATCCAGTCTTCGTCAGTCATTTCTATTTCTGAGATTTAAGTGTGAAGGCTTTATTTTGTTATTAAATTCACCTTGTAAGACTATCTATTCCTTCTCTCCCTCCCTCCATTCTCTCCCTTTCTTTTATTTTTGATATTAAATTTTGTAACAGAAGAGAACATAATCACTCTCTCACTTTTTTTCTAATTGAAAGCTATTTTTGGAAGTCACTACTACCTGTTTCAATTGTGGTTTTGTATTTTTAATACAACACTGTTCTCACTTATTAATACTCCCATGAGATAGGTTAGCATATTACTTCCTTTTAACAAAGAATTCAGAAGTATAATATCCTGTCCCAAGATCATTCAAAGAATTGTGGCAAATTAAGAATTAGACATTTGTCTTAATTCAAAATCTAGCATTTATTCCAAAAATCCAAACAACTTTATAATTAATAACATTAATCAAGAAGATATTTCACACTTTTTAAGATGTATATAAATATGTATATGTAGATAGATATTTTTGGACAGGCATTTCAAATGCGATTTAATAAAAGGTTATAACAAAAGTAAATTCTATTTTAAAATTTTACATGTCAGATTTCCTGCGTGACCTTTGAGTTTGAGATGATTTGATCAGCATGGGGCCCATCTTTGGGAGGTAAAAATTATAGCATGAAGAAAACTAAGCATGTACATATACAGTATTTAGTTTCTTTATGCTCATTAAGAAATTACTGATTTAACTTGCATGAAATACATAGTGGGCTAGGTTCTTAGCTCCCCTCCATATCTATATTATATAGATATAACTTGTGTCTTCACAAGTTATATATGTTTATGTATACATATAGCCATGTAGGTATAGATAGACATATGTAACTTGTTTCTTCATAAGGGCTAAAATGAGAATTAAATGTAATGAGAATTTAGTTGAATATGATTCATTTGCAGAGTACAGTAATTAGTTCTCTTGATGCTTTACTGTGATGTAAAAGTATGTGATGTCTTTAAAACATTTTATAATTGTTCCTATGTTAACAATTAGGCCAGATTTGTATTTCTGATGCTTTTAATGTACTTTTAAAATAAAGTTTGGAAAATAAAAATATGGAAAACCCTAACATCTTGAACATCAGAGCCTGGCAATAATAATTTTTGTGCAATAGATATGTTGAATCTGGGGTGGATGGAGAGGGAGTTATTTCCCTTACAGATAAAATTACTGCAATCCCAGTACTCTGGAAGCCAAGGCAAGAGGATTGCAAGTTCAAGCTCAGCCCAGGCAACTTAATGACTTTAAATCCTGTCTCAGAATAAAAAAGGGTTGAGAATGAGGATGTCACTCAATGCAAAAACTCTGGATTCAATAAATAAAATATAAAAACAGAATAACTTGTTTGACCACATTCTGTAGCATATGCAGAGACTAACCAAGAATAGTTAATTCAAAGGTTTTATTACTAGACTTTTTTTTTACTGAATGGGCAGAATCCTAAATGCCATTTCAATAACTTCTTTAAAATAAGGTTAACCTGCAAAAATATAGAAAACTTGGGAATTTTTAGTTTAATCAAAAATCATTAATATAAGAAGGAGAGGGCTTAATATAGATTAGATGTCATTGCAATCATTGGATGGTCAGAGCTTTATGAACAAGAGTACTCAGGAAAGATTCCACAATAAACACTCCCAGCCTTCCAGCTGGAAATGCTACTACTGGGGCCACAACCAGGAATGGAGGGAGTCAGAAAGCTTTTCTTGGACTTTGGACTTTAAGGACACATTGTTTAAATTATCCATTTGCTGTTACTGCCATTGCCTGTACAACAAACTCTCCTGACACCTACAGGGCAAGTGACTGAGACCAAAACTCTGCTACAGAAAAATATGGCACCATGGGTTTTGTTGGTAGAACCCAATTTGCATCTAGAACGTTGAGGGGAATCTGGAAAGTGTGGTTCCACTTAAAAGGTGTGCTACAAGAAGATTCAGAATGGATACTGAATTCCAATGCACTCTGTCCTCAATGGCACCTTCTTGCTACGCCATATTTATATGGACATCTATAGCCGTACTTACAAACCGTAGCAAGTGCAACACCACCATTCTCCCACTCTCATTTAGTAATGCAACCAAAACATGGCTACTCTGCTCTAGAGGCAAGATGGAACGTCAGATCAATCACTTTCACAGCGATATTCATTGCTTTTCTAGTTCAGTCAAACAAATCCCAAGTAGATATTCTGTAATCTAAGAATTAAATTATGACGTTTACCCCAACAAATACATTTTATATAGGACAGCCGGGAAAAACAGAGGGTTTTGGAAATTGCTTGAAATATTTCATAGATACACATGAACATATATGTATGATAGGATAAAGAAAAACCATGAAAGCTGATCTATACCTTGCTTGTTTCTATAACTGTTCGGGAGGCTGTGGTTGGTATTTCATACCTTACCTCCTCTGCTCCTTATTTCTTATTCTTTTGGCCTAAGCTAGCATATCAGATAATCTGAGAAAAGTTTTATGAAACAGTGAACAAAGTGAAATATGAGAAAAGAAATAGGAAACTTCAAGGAGGATTACAGAAGTTAAAACAATACAACGAATGAAAATGTTTAATTCATTTATAACAGACAAAAATCCTTGAAATAATAACATGCAGGACGAGGAATATAGCTCAGGGATGGAGTGCTCATCTAGCATGGGTAAGGCCCTGGGTTCAATACCCAGGGGCACAAAACAAACCAAGCAATATGCAAATATCGTGCAAATTTTGCTGCTTGGAATAAACAAAATAAACAGTGTAAACATTGAGAGAGGCGAAAGTATAAGCCATCACACACAAAAAAATTGGCAATGGCAATATTAATATCAGCGTACAACGGAAAGCAAGAGCCATGTCATAGAAGATAACTAGTATTAATAATAAGAGGAATAGTCAGATAATAAAGTGATAACAGTGTTCATTCATTCAACAGATACGTGTTGAATGCCGTGTGCCGGGAACTGGAGATGTATTGGTGAACACAAGAGACGAACGTCTTCTCCCACAACACACGGCGCTAGGAAGACAGAGAATTTTCAAATAAACAATAACGTGGTTTTCAAGTAGTGATGTTGCTTGAAGAAAAAGAACAGTAAAAACCAAGATGTTATTTTTACAGAGGGAAATCAGAGAGTCTCTCTTAGGAGACAGCTGAGCAGCATCGTAAAGGAAGGGACTGAGTCCTGCTAATGTTTGGGACGTGTGTTTCCGGGCTCAGAGTTGCCAGTAAAGACCCAAGGCAGGTACGTGTTTGTCACGTTTAAGGAAATCAGCAAAGAGAAGTATGAGCGGGGTGAAGAGTGGTGAGAAAAGTGTTTTGGATTTTTCTTCTACAGAGGATGGGTTATTGGAAGATTGGGAGCAGAGGCTTAACAAAATAAGATGTCAAAAACAATGAAACGCACAAAACACAATTTGTTAGTAATAAAGAAACGATCAGAAACACAGTCAAATAGCTCAGCAGCACAGCGCCTGCCCGGCAAGCATGAGATCATGAGTTCGATTCCCCGTACCAAAAAAAAAAAAAAAAAGAAACACAGTCAAGATCAGAGACTCTAACATCCTATAAGTCTACGATGGATCAAGAAAACAGAAATGAGCTGGGTGTCATGGTGCATGCTTGTAATCCCAGCACCTTGGAGGCTGAGTCAGGAAAATCATTTTGAGTTTGAGGCCAGATTGGGCTATGCAATGAATTCAAGGACAGCCTGAACTAAATAATAGGGCCCTGTCTCAAAAAAAAACCAAAAACAAAAAAACCCCAACGAACAAAATGACAACATAGAACATTTAAAGAATATAGTTAGAAAGCAAATGTTTAGGTGTATATACTTAATTTTATACACAGCGAATAAGTTTTTATACTTTAGCAGGACTACAGAAAAAGAATTGATCATACTATACCTCAAAAGAACTCTTAATGAAATAGAAATGCTAAGGCACTCTCATTCCAGTTTAATAAAAATCAACAGTGTTACACACACAAACACATACACATCCCAAGGTCATTTGGAATTAAAATACCTCTGCTAAATATCAGTGTCAAGAATGAAACTGAGATCACATTAATACTATTTAAAAGATAACATGAAAGAGAATTCTACACATAATCTTATTTTTTCACTGACAACCTCCAGAGTGTAGGGTTACAGTTAACAGGTGGACACCACCATGCTCACCTACAGTTTTTCTCTTTTGTAATATAAGCATGTAAGCCTATAAAATCTATAAATTTCTCTTGAAGAAAACCTTTGTCGGGCTGGTGAGATAGCTCAGTGGCATAAGTGCCTGCCTGGCAAGCGCAAGGTCCTGAGTTTGACTTCCGGTACCCACATAAAGGAAAAAAGGGGCCGGTGAGATAGCTCAGCGGCATAAGCGCCTGCTGGCAAGTGTGAGGTCCTGAGTTCGACTCCCAGTACCCACAAAAAAAACAAAACAAAACAAAACAAAAAAACCTTTGTCTTCAACTTACAAGTGTTTTTAAAAATTTTTTGCCACATGTATTCTCCTTAATTTAAGGATTACTCAATGAACTTAAATTTTGTTTTGTTTTGTTGTTTTTTATTGGTACAATTTAGATATACATAATGATAACATTCACCATAGGGAATTTGTACCTATACATGGTATATCTTGCTTCTTTTTTTTCCCATTCCGCTTCCTCCCTTCAACCCCTCTGCCCCTCCTTATTTACAAAAGGTTTTTTTTACTTATTTACAAAAGGTTTGTTTCCATATTCTTTGTTCTATTCTCTTTTTTCTTGTTCTTTCCTTCCTTTCCCCCTCCCCCCTCCCTTGTTCCTGCCCCTTCTTTTTGAACATTTTCTTCCCATTTCACAATATCTACTATACATTTTGCTGTTTGTTTATACTTTCGGTTTCTCACACCAGAGAAACAATGCGGTATTTACATGTGTGTCTGATTTATTTCACTTAAGTGCATCCATTTAGATAGAAATGTCTCAAGTTTATCATTCTTTATGGCAGAGTAATTCTCCATTGTATGTTAAAAAAAAAAAAAACCCACATCTTCTTTACCCATTCATTGACTGATGAGCATTTGGGATGTTTCCTAGATTTAGGAATTACAAACTGTGGTGCTATAAACATAGGTGTGCATATATTGCTATGGTACGATGTTTTTAATTCTTTTGGAAGATACCAAGAAGGGAAATAGCTGGATCAAATAGAATCTCTAGTTTTAGTGGTTTTTTTTGAGGCATCTCCACACTGATTTCCACAGTGGTTGCACCAGGCTACAGTCCCACCAAAGTGGAGAAGTGTTCCTTTTTCACCACAGCCTCACTAGCATTTGTTACTGGTTCCTTTCATAATAATAGCCATTCTTTCTGGAGTGAGATGGAATCTCAGTGTTGTTTTAATTTGCATCTCTCAAATGACCAGTGATGTTAAACATTTTTTCATATATTTATTTGCCCTTTCTACTTTTTCATCTGAGAAGTGTCTGTTCATTTCAGATGCCCATTTTTTGGAATGGGTCTTTAAACTTGGGGGTCTGATTTTTAAAATTCTTTATATATTCTAGATATTAGTTCTTTCTCAGAGGAACTGCTGGCAAAAATTATTTCCCACACTGTGAGTTGTCTCTTCACTCTGTTGGTGGTTTCCTTTGCTGTGCAAAATCTTTTTAATAAGATGGGATCCCAGCTGTTGATTCTTTGTGCTATTTCCTGTAGGGTTTTGCTCATAGTTTTGCCTATACCAATGTTTTCAAGAGTTCTACCTATTCGATCTTCCAGCATATTTAGTGTTCTGTTTTAATATTTAGATCTTTGATTGATTTCAATTTTACTTTAGTGCATGGTGAAAGATATGGGTCTAGTTTTAATCTTTGGCATGTGGAAACCCAGTTTTTCCACCACCATTTATTAAAGAGACCATCCTCCAGTGAAGGTATTTGGCTCTTTTGTCAAAGATAAAGTGACTGATTTTGACTGGAGTTGTTTCTGCACCTTATAATCTCTTCTATTGACCTTCAGGTCTTTTTTTTTTTGCCAGAGACATGCTGTTTGTTTGTTCATTTGTTTGTTTCAGTTTGTTTTGTTTGTTTGTTTTTGAGGCAGGATATTGCTATGTAGTTCAGGCTGGACTTGAACTCACTATGTAGCCCAGGCTGGCCTTAAACTCATGATGATCCTCTTGCCTCAGCTTCCTGAGTGCTAGAATTACAGGTGTGCACCGTCACACCTAGGCCCATGCTGATTTTATCACAGTAGCTTTGTATATAATTTCAAGTCAGGGATTGTGATGCCTTCTGCCTTGCCTTTGTTGCCCAGAATTGCTTTTGCTATCCTAGGTCTCTTCTGGTTCCAAATGAATTTTGGGATTGTTTTCTTTAATTCTGTAAGATATGCTATTGGTATTTTGATCAGAATTGCATTAAATCTGTATAACAGTTTGAAAGTATGGACATTTTCACTCTATTGGTTCTTCCTACCCTTGGAAAGGGAAAGATATCCCTTTCCATTTTCTGATATCCTCCTTTCAGAGTACTGTAGTTTTCACTGTAGAGATCTTTTACTTCCTTTGTTAGATTGATTACTAGATATTTCATTTTTTTGGATGCTATTGTAAAAGGTGTTGTTTCCCTAATTTCCTCTCTCAGTGAGTTTGTTATTTGTATACAGGAATGCTGTTGATTTTTGAGTGTTGACTTTGTATCCAGCTATGCTACTTAATTTGCTTATTAAATCTAGAAGTCTTTTGGTGGAGATTTGGGGTCTTCTGTGTAGAGTATCATGTCATCCACAAATAATGATAATTTCACTTCTTTTTTTCCTATCCTTATTCCTTTTATTTCTTTCTCTTGTCTAATTGCTCTGGCTAATGTTTCCAGAACTATATTGAATAAGAGTGGTGACAGTGGTCATCCTTGTCTTGTTCTTGATTTTAGAGTGAAAATTTTCAATTTTCATCCGTTTTGCTGTTGTGGCTGTTGGCTTGTTGGCTGTTGGTTTGTCATAAATGGCTTTTATCAGATTGAGATAAAGGCCATCTATTCTAATTTTATGTAGGATTTGTTTTTAATCATGAATGGGTATTGGACTTTGTCAAATGTTTTTTCTGCATCTATTGAGATGATCATATGGTTGTTGTCCTTGGTTCTGTTAATATGGTGTATTACATTTATTGATTTGCATATGTTGAACCATCCCTGCATCCCTGGGATGAATCCTACTTGGTCACGGTGTATAATCATCTTGATGATTTGGTGCATTCTGTTTGGCAGTTTCTTATTGAGGTTTTTTGTGTCTATGTTCATTAGAAAGATTGGCTTTTAGTTCTCCTTTTTGATTGGATCCTTCTCTGGTTTTGGTATCAGGGTAATGCTTGCTTCTAGGAATGAATTTGGGAGTATTGCTTTCCTTTCAATTTCATTAAAGAGTTTGAGAAGTAGTGGCATTAGGTCTTCTCTCAATTTCTTGTAGAATTCAGCAGTGAATCAGTCAGGGCCTGGGCTTTTCTTTTTTGGTAGGTTTTTAATTACACCTTCAATTTTATTGACTGATATTGGTTTACTTAGAATTTTATATCTTCTTGATTCAGCTTTGGTAATTCACATATATCTAGGAATTTGTCCATTTCTTCTGTGTTTTCCATCTTATTAGCATACAGGTTTTCAAAGTACATATTGATAATCTGGATTTCTCAGGATCTGTTGTGATTTCACCCTTTTCATTCCTAATTGCATGTATTTGAGTCATTTCTTTCCTTTTTTTTTTTTTTTTTTGATAAAGTTGGCTAAGGGTTTGTCAGTTTCATTTAATCTTTCAAAGAACCAACTATTCAATTTATTGATTCTTTATATTGTTTTCTTAGTCTCCATTACATTAATTTCTGCTCTGATCTTTATAATTTCCTCCCTTATATGAGCTTTGGGCTTGACTTGCTCTTCTTTTATTTTTATGTGGGTACTGGGAGTCAAACTCAGGACCTTGTGCTTGCCAGGCAGGTGCTTATGCCACTGAGCTATATCACTGGCCCTTGCTCTTTTTTTTGTAGAAGTTTGAGGTTCAAATTTGGTTGTTTATTTGAACCCACTCTGTTTTTCTGATATGGGAATTCACTGCTATAAATTTCCCTCATAGGACTGCTTTCATTGCGTTCCGTAATTTCCAGTATGTTGTAATGGTATTATCATTTAGTTGTAGAAACCATCTAATTTCTTCTTTAATTTCATCTGTGACCCATTGTTTGTTAGGGAGGGTGTTATTCAATTTTCATGTGTTTATGCAGTTTTTGGGTTGATTTTCTTTTGCCATTGATTTTCAATTTCATTGCTCTATGGACTGATAATATACATGGGATAATTGCACTTCTTTTGCATTTACTTAAGCAGGTATGTGGTCTATTTTGGAGAATGTCCATATGTAACAGAGAAGAATGTGCATTCTCATGTTGTGGGGTGAACACTCTGTGGACATCTATTAAGTCCATTTGTTGAAAAGTTTGGCTCAGTTCTGATATGTCATTGTTGATATTATTTTTTTGTCCCTTTGATCTATTTGTGACAGTGGGGTACTGAGGTCCCCCATTACAATTGTATTAGTGCTTATTTGATTTTTCTTGTTCATTAATATTTATTTTATATAGTTGGGTGCATGGGTATTTGGTGCATATATATTTACTGTTATTTCTCTTCATTTTGGATCGTGCCCTTAACAAGTATGTATTGATGTTCTTTGTCTCTCTTTATCAGTCTTGAAATCTACGTGGCTGCGAATAGAATAGCTTCCCCTACTTTTTTTCCAGGTTGCTGTCACATGCAGTATTATTTCCCATCCCCTGACTCTTAGTCAATGAATTTCTTTTTGACTTAAATGTATTTCTTGTATTGTTGAGTCTTGCTTCTTGATCCATTCTGCTAGTCTGTTTCTTTTGATTGGTGAATTGAGACCATTTACATTGATGTTTATAACTGATATGTATTAACTTATCCTTGTCATGTTATTTTCCCTTTGTTAGTTCCCTTTCTTTCCCCTCTGTTTAATTATTGCATGCCTTTCTCAGTGGGTTCATTCTATTGCAATTCACAGAATTGTTGTCTTTTTCTAGAATATCCTTCAGAACTTTTTGGAGTGCTGGCTTGGTGGTCATAAATTGCTTCAGGTGTTCTTTGTCATGAAAGTATCTTATTTCTCCATTAATTTTGGAAGATAGTTTTGTGAGGTATATTAGTCTGAGTTGGAGGGTTTTTTTCTTTTTTTTTTTTACTGGAAATCGAACTCAGGACCTTGCGCTTGCCAGGCAGGTGCTGTGCCACTGAGCTATATCCCTGGCCTGGATGTTGTTTTCTTTTAGGGCTTGAAATACTTCCCTCCAAGCTCTCTTGACTTGAGGTTTTATGTTGAGAAGTCTACTGTGATTCTGATGGGCTTTACTTTATAGGTGATTTGTTTCTTTTCTCTAGCAGCTTTCAATATTCTCTTCTTATGTTGAACTTCTGGAATCTTTATTGTATGCCTTGGTGTAGTTTTTTTTTTATCATGGCTAATTGGAGTTCTTTTTTTTTATTTTAAAGAGAAGAAAAAACAAAACAAATCAAAAAAGAACAAAATTTGAAAACAACATAACAGGAGGGTAAAAATAGTTAATACATTACGTATTGTTATCTTTAAGTTAGTTATTCAGGGTACCAGATACTAGCATTCAATTGTCCAAACATTACTGGCACAAACCTTACTCTTCAATGAACTAAGTAAAATTAGTAGTGTATCTATCTTAATCATCTTATATATACATACAATTTTTTTCTTTTCCCTTCTTTCTTTTCCCTATTCCCCCATCCCAGTCTCTCTTTCCTTTTGACCAGTTTCTTTTTCATTCACCATGTCTATTGTACATTTTGGATCTTATTTATTCTTTCAGTTTCTCATACTAGAGAGACAATACGATGCTTACACATGTGCATCCGGTTTATTTCACTTATGAGTATTTTCTCCAGTTGCATCCATTTACCTATAAAAGTCTCCAGTTTATCCTTCTTTATGGCTGAAGAGTACTCCATTGTATAAAAATACCACATCTTTCTTATCCATTCCTCAGTTGATGGGCATTTGGGTTGTTTCCAAGATCTGGCTATTACAAATTGTGCTGCTATAAACATGGGTGCACATATATCGCTGTGGTACGATGTTTTTAACTCTTCTGGGAAGATACCCAGAAGGGGAATAGCTGGGTCAAATGGGACCTCCAACCCTAGTTTTCTGAGGAATCTCCACACTGATTTCCACAGTGGCTGTACCAGTCGACACTCCCACCAACAGTGAAGAAGGGTTCCTTTTTCCCCACAGCCCCTCCAGCATTTGTTATTAGTTGATTTCTTGATAATAGCCATTCTTTCTGGGGTGAGGTGGTATCTCAGTGTTGTTTTAATTTACATTTCTCGAATGACTAGTGATGTTGCACATTTTTTCATATATTTATTTGCCATTTGTATTTCTTCATCTGAGAAATGTGTATTCATCTCAGATGCCCATTTTTGGATTGGCTCTTTAAATTTGGGAGGTCTGATTTTTTTGAGTTCTTTATATGTTCTCGATAGTAATCCTTTGTCTGAGGAACAGCTGGCAAACATTTTTTCCCACGTTGTGGGTTGTCTTTTCACTCTGTTGGTGGTTTCTCTTGCTGTGCAAAAGCTTTTTAATAAGATGAGATCCCAGTTATTGATTCTTTGGGATAGTTCCCGTGCGGTTGAGTTTTTATTCATAAAGTCTTTGCCTACACCAATGTCTTCAAGGGTTTTACCTATCCTACCTTCCAGCATATTTAATGTTTCTGTTTTAATATTTAGATCTCTGATCCATTTTGAATTTAGTTTAGTGCATGGTGAAAGATATGGGTCTAGTTTTAATCTTTGGCATGTGTAGAGCCAGTTTTTCCAGCACCATTTATTAAAGAGGCTATCTTTCTTCCAGCGAATGTGTTTGGCACCTTTGTCAAAGATAAGGTGGCTTAGTATGTCTGGGGTTGTTTCAGCATCTTCTGATCTGTTCCATTGATCTTCAGGTCTTTTTTTTTTTTTGCCAGTACCACACTGTTTTTATCACAGTAGCTTTATAGTATAATTTCAAGTCGGGGATTGTGATGCCCCCTACCTTGCCTTTGTTGCCCAGAATTGCCTTTGCTATTCTAGGTCTCTTCTGATTCCAAATGAATTTTAGGATTGTTTTCTGTAATTCTGTGAGATATGCTGTTGGAATTTTGATTGGAATTGCATTAAATCTGTATAACAATTTTGGAAGTATGGCCATTTTCACTGTATTGGTTCTTCCTATCCAGGAGCAAGGGATATGTTTCCATTTTCTGATATCCTCTTCAATCTCCTTTTTCAGAGTAGTTTTCAGTGTAGAGGTCTTTTACATCCTTTGTGAGGTTGATTCCTAGGTATTTCATTTTTTTGGATGTGATTGTGAAAGGTGTTGTTTCCCTAATTTCTCTTTCAGTAAGTTTGTTATTTGTGCACAGAAAGGCTTTTGATTTTTGAGTATTGACTTTGTATCCAGCTACACTACTGAATTTG
Source organism: Erethizon dorsatum (assembly GCA_028451465.1). NCBI lineage: Eukaryota > Metazoa > Chordata > Mammalia > Rodentia > Erethizontidae > Erethizon > Erethizon dorsatum. The sequence continues at coordinate 42,733,764 of CM051824.1, forward strand.
CTTATTAAATGGAGCAATTTTTTAGTGGGGTTTTTGGGGTCTTCTGTGTAGAGTATCATGTCATCTGCAAATAATGATAATTTAACTTCTTCCTTTCCAATCATTATTCTTTTTATTTCTTTCTCTTGTCTAATTGCTCTGGCTAAAGTTTCGAGGACTACGTTGAATAAGAGTGGGGACAGTGGACATCCTTGTCTTGTTCCTGATTTTAGAGGGAAGGCTTTCAGTTTTTGTCCATTTAGTATAATATTGGCTGTTGGTTTGTCATAGATAGCTTTTATCAGATTGAGATAAAGACCATCTATTCCAATTTTCTGTAGGGTTTTTATCATGAATGGGTGCTGGACTTTGTCAAAAGCTTATTTTGCATCTATTGAGATGATCATATGATTTTTGTCTTTGGTTCTGTTAATATGGTGTATTACATTTATTGATTTATGTATATTGAACCATCCCTGCATCCCTGGGATGAATTCAACTTGGTCATGGTGTATAATCTTCTTCATGATTTGCTGGATTCTGTTTGCCAGTATCTCATTGAGGATTTTTGCATCTATGTTCATTAGGGAGATTGGTCTGTAGTTCTCTTTCTTAGTTGGGTCCTTCTCTGGTTTTGGTATCAGGGTAATGCTTGTTTCCAGAAATGAATTTGGGAGTATTGCTTCCCTTTTAATTTCATTAAAAAGTTTGAGAAGTAGTGGTGTTAGGTCTTCTCTAAATTTCTTGTAGTATTGGGCAGTGAATCCATCAGGGCCTGACTTTTCTTTGTTGGGAGGTTTTAATTGCATCTTCAATTTCATTGGTTGATATTGGTTTATTTAGGATTTTTAAATCTTCTTGATTCAGCTTTGGTAATTCATACGTACCTAGGAATCTGTCCATTTCTTCTGCATTTTCCATCTTAGTAGAATATAAATTTTCAAACTATATATAGATGATCTTCTGGATTTCTGCAGGGTCCATCGTGATATCACCCTTTTCATTTTCAATTGCATGGATTTGAGTCTTTTCTTTTCTTTTTTTTAATAAGGTTGGATAAGGGTTTGTCAATCTTATTTATTCTTTCAAAGAACCAACTCTTTGCTTCGTTGATTCTTTGTATTGTTTGTTTAGTCTCCAATATGTTAATTTCTGCTCTGATCTTTATAATTTCCTCCCTTGTACGGGCTTTTGGCTTAGCCTGCTCTTTGTCTAGAAGTTCGAGGTTCACCATTAAGTTGTTTATTTGCGCTTGCTCTATTTTCCTGGTAGAGGTATTTAATGCTATAAATTTCCCTCTTAGGACTGCTTTCATTGTATGCCATAAGTTCTGGTATGTTGTACTGTCATTATCATTCATTTGTAGGAAGTGTCTAATTTCTTCTTTAATTTCATCTGTGACCCATTGTTTGTTCAGGAGGGTGCTGTTTAATTTCCATGTGTTTAGGGAGTTTTTGTGATTTCTTTTGCCATTGATTTCCAATTTCATTGCACTATGGTCTGATAATATGCATGGGATAATTTCAATTCCTTTGCATTTACTTAAGCATGTTTTATGAGCTAGTATGTGGTCTGTTTTGGAGAACGGTCCCGTGTGTAGCTGAGAAGAATGTGTATTCTGATGTTGTGGCGTAGAACACTCTGTAGATATCTACTAAGTCCATTTGTTCAAAAGTTTGGTTCAGTTCTATTATTCCATTATTGATTTTTTGTCTAGTTGATCTGTCTTTTTGTGTCAGTGGAGTATTGAGATCCCTCAATATAATTGTATTAGTGCTTATTTGATTTTTCATGTCCTTTAATGCTTGTTTTATATAGCTGGGAGCACTGGTATTTGATGCATATATATTTATGATCGTTATCTCTTCCTCTTGATTGTTCCCTTTACAAGGATGTAATGACTGTCTTTATCTCTCTGAATCATTCTTGGCTTGAAATTCACTTTGTCTGCAAAAAGAATAGCTACCCCTGCTTTTTTCTGGGTTCCTGTTGCATGGAGTATTGTTTTCCATCTTTTGACTTTCAGTCTATGAATTTCTTTCTGAATTAAATGTGTTTCTTGTATACAGCATATTGTTGGATCTTGCTTCTTGATCCATTTTGCCAGTCTGTGCCTTTCGATTGGTGAATTGAGACCATTAATATTAATGGTTAAAACTGATATGTATTGACTTATACTTGTCATGTTATTTTCCTGTTGTTGGTTCCCACTCTTTTTTTTTCCCCCTCTCCCTCTATTTAATTATCTGCCCTGCCTGGTGGATTCCTTCTGTTGTGGTTCCTGGAGTTGTAGTCCTTGTTATCTCTTTCTAGAATGTCCTTCAGAACATTTTGGAGTGCTGGTTTGGTGGTCATAAATTTTCTCAGATGTTCTTTGTCATGAAAGTATTTTATTTCTCCATAATTTTGAAAGATAGTTTTGTGGGGTACATTAATCTGGGTTGAAAGTTATTTTCCTTTAGAGCATGAAATATGTCATTCCAAGTTCTTCTTGACTTGAGGGTTTGTGCTGAAAAATCAACTGTGATTCTGATGGGCTTTCCTTTATAGGTGATTTGTCTCTTTTCCCTAACAGCTTTTAAGATTCTGCCTTTGTGTTGAATTTCTGGCATCTTGACTATGATATGTCTGGCTGAAGTTTTTTTTTTTTAATCATGTCTAGTTGGAGTTCTACAAGCCTCATTTATATGAAGATCAAATTCTTTTTCTCTATCAGGGAAATTCTCTGTGATAATGTCTGTGAACAGGGTTCTGATGTCATTTATGCTATCTCCTGCTTTTTCATTGATTCCAATTATTCTTAAGTTATTTATCTTTGAGTCATCTAGCAGCTGCTGGATTGATTTTTCATGGTCCCTTGCTGTTCTTAAGAATTCTTTCTTTTCATGATCACTAATTGCAAGCCTCTCTTCTATATCTGAAATCCTGTCCTCACATTGGGTTAATCTGCTACAAATACTTTCAATGGAATTTTTGTTCTCCTGGATATCTGCTTGAATCTGCCTTATGGATTCCATTTCTTTCCTATGCTGAGCATTCATGTTTTCTATAATTTTCTTAAGCTCATCTATTTTTTTGTCTGTATCAGCTATAGTGTCCTTAAGCGTGGTCTTTACTGTGAACATTGTCTCTGCAGTTTTCTGTGAAATTATTTCTGATTTAATTTTTTCCAGAGTCTCATTCAGTTGCTTTGTTGTTACCACTTCAGATAGGCCAGGTGGGTGGCTTTCGGATTGTCCCATCTCATTGCCTCCTAGGTTTGCCTTTGGTGAATTGGATGTGTGGGGTTGTATCTTGTTTAAGTGTCGTCTCATTTTCTTTTCTTTCTTTGGTTTAATTCCTGGGGTGATGTTTGTAAATTTCCTATGGTAGGTTACTTTATTGCTAGTGTTCAAGATCTTTAGAAGATGACTAGTTCTCTGCAGTATCTTCCAAGTGGAGCTTGCTTTTGGGTTTTGAGCTTTCTGCCAGATCCTACCTCTTCAATTTGTTGGTTATGAGAAGTTGCTACCTGTTTGGCCCAGTCCTTGGTTCTTTGATACTGTGCCACTGTATTTTCTGTGACCCTTAGTCAATCTCAATCATGGAATATCAGGAAGGAAAGCTGTTTAGAACAATTATTTCACTTTTGGCTATAATGGTACCTATAGCATCAAACACACCCTAGAACATGACAGAGTGAGCTAACCAGTTATTTGCCACTTTTAACCATATAAAGTAGAGATGTGGTTATATAACAAAATCTAAAACACACCAGAAAGATTATATGCAGTATACAAGTCCTTAATATGTCAATTTTGCCCTCAGGAGTTTAAATTTAAAATGAGTTAAGAGGAAATAGAGAATTGGGAGAAGAGGAAGGAATTAGATGTAAGGTTGGAGGACCAAGAGGGATCCCACTAACATTGGGAAACTGGTGCAGAGGACTGGTGGGAAAAGAGAAGGAAGGGATAAAAGGAAGAACAGATCAGAACCACAATCACAAGGAGGTTAGAGGCTCTGTTTACACTCATATAAAAACCAGATAGAATAATGAAGGAAAGAGCAAACAGACAAACAGAAACAAAAACGAAGACAAAAACAACAAAACAAACAAAATAAACAAAAATAACCCCCCCCACACAAAAAAACCCTTCACCAGAACAAAAAACAAATGAGAGAAAAAAAAAGAAAAAGAATCAGTTCCAGGTGTTGACTCTGCTGTAGGCAGGCACCGTGTGATGACAGAGTCCTGTTCCATGCAGGTCTGTCCCAGCAAGCCAGGAGCAGCCCTTTGGCGGGGCAGTGAGCAGACGCGTGTACTCTCAGGTGGAGACCAGTCTCATTTGCTTGCCACCATCAGCGCACTTTCCACGGGACTGAGAGCTGCAGCGCCACACTGAGTCCCGAGCACTGTTTTTGTGCCACGCTGAGTTTCGCCGCACCCCCCACAATGGTGCCTGGCCAATAGCTCTCTGGTGCGGGACAGCTGGGCCTCAGAGGCACTCACCACTGGCCAGCGCAGTCTTTTGCTGCTCCCCTGCACTGCCGCTGTCTCAGATCCTCCACGGGGCTCCCAGGGGTGCCGGCTGTCACCGTGTGTCCGCAGATTTGAGCTTCTGTTGTGCCGTGGTTCCTGGGACAGGGAGAAGGCGCTGCAGTCTCCTCCTTCTTCGCTGAAAGTACCCTTCACTGGCTCCCTGAGTCCCGAACTGCGCTTCAGAACTTTCCTGGGTCCAGGGGAGGCATCTCCCTCCCTCCTGCGCTCTTCCGGTCACTATATTCCCATGGTCCAATGGCAACTTTTAGAGAGTTTTGCTGCCTGCTTCTTACACATCCACCATCTTTTCTCTCTTCCCGCTAATTGGAGTTCTATATGCCTCACTTATCTGTATGTCAAATTCTTTTTGAAGAAAAAGAATTTTGAGAAGTTTTCTGCCATGACTTCTGTGAACTAGTTTTTTATGTCATTTACATTATGTCTTGCCTTTTCATTGACTCTGATCAATGTTATATTTTCCTTCTGTGCATCATCTAGCTGCTGTTGGATTGATTTCTTGTGGTCTCTGGCTATTTTTAAGAAATCATTCTTTTTACAATTTCTAACTGCAATCCTGGCCTCTGTGTCTGATATTCTGTCCTCACATTGGCTCACTCTGCTGTGTGTACTTTCAGTGGAATTTTTAATCACCTGGATATCTATTTGAATCCATGGATTCCATTTTTTCCCTATGTTGTGTGTTCATGGTTTCCATCATTTTCCTAAGCTCCTCCTTTCCTTTTTTATCTGTATCTGCTCTAGAGTCACTAAGCATGCCTTTCATTATGGTCACCATCTCTGTAGTTATCTGAGAAATTAGTTCTGTTTTAATTTTTTTCTAGAGCCTCATTCATCTGCTTTGTTCTGCTGTGACCACTTCAGAGAGTCCAGGTGGGTGGCTTTCAAATTGTCCCACCTCATTCCCTCCTGGGTTTGCCTTTGGTGAACTGGAAGTTTGGGGTTGCCTCTTAAGACATTTGTTTAAATGTCTTCTAATTTTCTATTTTTTTGTTTGTTTAATTCTTGGGCTGATGGTTGTAAATTGCTTATGGGAGGTAGCTTTATTGCTAGTATTTAGAACCTTTAGGAAATGACTACTTCTTAGAGGTGTAGCTGGCTTTTGGGTTTTGAGTCTGTTGCAAGATCCTACCTCTTCACTTTATTGGGGCTGAGAAGTTGCTGCCTATTTGGCCTAGCCCCTGGTTCTTTGGCACTGGCCCATAGTATTATGTATGACCTTTAGGCAATCTCAATCTTGGCATACCAGGAAGAACAACTGATTAGAACAATTATGTCACCTTGGGTAAAGTAGTGCAATCAGTAATAACAATAGCATCAAACACAACCTAGACAATGACACACTGTGGTAACTATTAATTTGCCATCTTTACTATATGAACTATATTTGTGGTTATATAGCAAAATCTAAAACAAATCAGAAAATTGTATATGGTAAGTATGGCCTCAGTATGGTGATTTTACCCACATGGGAGAAAATTTAAAAGGGGTTAGGGGAAAAATAGAGAATTAGAAGAGGAAGAGATTAGAAGCAAGGCTGGAGGACAAAGGAAGATTACACAAACTTTGGCATACTGGTGAAGAAGATGGGAGGGAAAGAGAGAAAGAAGAAATAAAATCAAGAACAGAACAGAACAACAACAAGAAAAGTGGAAACTGTTCACACACATATAAAATTAAGAACAAACAATGAAGAAAAAAAAACAAAAAGAAAAAACAAGAAGAAAAGAAGGACAAAAATGTCCACTCAGTGAGTCTCTCTGCTGTAACTGGTAGACAGAATGGGCAGACAGAGCCTAGATCCATGTTGATTAATCCCAGCAGGTCAGCCATAGATTTACAGCAGAATAGTGATAATCCCAGCAAGTCTGTACCTTTAGTTCCATTGAAGATCAGGCTGGTTTCTGGCTGTGAGGCTGGAACTCAAGTTGTTCAGCCTGCAACACCATGTGCCTCCTGCTAGCTTGAACTTGGCTCCTTCAGCTTCTGCCAACCTGAACTCAGTTCCTCCTCGCCCTGACACTGGGAGCCACTAGATGGAGCCAGCCCATAGCTGTTCTGTGTTCCAAGCTCAGTTGGCCCCTCTCCAAGATGGCTCTGTCAAATTGCCCTCTCCTGGGGGACATGTAAACCCAAACAACTCACCCGCCACTGCAGTCTGCTGTGTCCCCCACTCTGTTCCACTAGTGCATTCCTCTTAGGAGGCCTCTGTGCTTGCCAGTAGTCACCGTGTGTCCGCAGGTTGGAGCTGTTTCTTCCATGTGGCGAGTCAGCGCTCAGGGTGAAAGCGCCACTTGCCGCCTCCTTCTTCTGCGTTGAGGTCTCTCTCTTTACTCTCCCTGTGGGCTTCAATTCTCACTTCAGAATCTTGCTGGGCCCTGGGGACCCATTTCCTTATTTTCTTCCTCTCATTGCTGTATTCCAGCGTTTGGACACCAAATCTCGAGGCTTTTTCTGAACTTAAATTTTATTTATACCATATATTTATGCTGTTCAACATGATGTTTTGATATACATGAGCAGTCATGAACAAGCATGGTGTCATTGTGGAATGGCTATATCCAGCTATGTGAGGTATTCATTACCTCACATACTTATCTTTTTTTATTTAAGAACACTTGAAATGTATTCTTTTAGAGATTTTTAAGTATATAACACATTGCTATTTTTTTTTTTGTGGGTACCGGGGGGTCGACCTCAGGACCTCGCGCGCCAACAGGCGCCCGTGCCGCTGAGCGATATCACCGGCCCCTTTTCCGTATGTGGGATCCGGGAGTCGAACTCGGGCCCTCGCGCTTGCAAGGCAGGCGCTTACGCCACTGAGCCATCTCACCGGCCCATAACACATTGCTATTAACTATAGTCATGATGTTGGAAAATAGATCACCTGAACTTACTCCTTCTAATTGAATTTTGTGTCCTTTAGCCAATATTCTTCAGTACCCTCCCAATTCTCTAACTCCTGCTAGCCACGGTTTTACTCTATGAATTCATATTTTTAATATTCCATATATAAGTGAGATCATGTGGTATTTGCCTTTCTATGCCTGGCTTATTTCAATGTATTATCCTCAAGGTTTATCCATTTTGTTTCAAGTGACAGGATTCCCTTTTTGTTAAAGGCTGGGTAGTATTCTGTTGTGTATATCCATTAGTCCATCCATGGACACTTGTGTTGACTCTGTATCTTTGCTATTGTGAATGATAGTGCCATGAACATGGAGATGCAGGTGTCTTTTTGATGCACTAATTTTATATCCTTTAAATATATACTCAGTAGTAGGATAGCTGTATTATATGGTAGTTTCTTATTTATTTTTTTGGAACTTCTATACTGTTCTCCATACAAGTTGTACTAATTTACATTCCCCCCAACTGTGTTCAGGGCTCCCTTTTCTCCATATCCTTACAACCCTTGTTGTCATTGGTGGTTTTGATAATAGCCATGCTAACAGGTGTGAGGTAGTACCTCCCTGTAATCTTAATCTGCAGTTCTGTGATGATTAATGATGTGGGGCATTTTTTCATATACCAGTTGGCCATTGGTATGTCTTCTTTTGAGAAATGTCTGTTTAAGTACTTGGCCTTTTTAAATATTGAGGTTGTATCCAAAAAAATCATTGCCTAGACCAATGTCCTGGAGCTTTCTTCTTTATATATATATATATATTTAAAGAGACTTTCTATATGACATTGCAAATAGTCCCACTTCTGTCATATTTTACTGTAATACATAAATTCACTAAAAGGAGATAGGATACGTACATTTGCAAAGTTGGTGGGAAAATAAGCCACCACACACCAAGTCACCCATAATTAATACTAAGGGCATTCTCCTGAACACCTAAGGTGCACTAGTTACAGATAAAGCACACTGCCCACCTCCAGGAATACACACAGGAGCTCTGCTTTATTAAACCACAGGGGAAACAAAATATAAGTAATTGATCTTTTACTTTCCTTATGTTGGTTGGAGCTTTCTTCTTATGTTTTCTTCTAGTAGTTTTACAATTTCAATTCTTACATTTAAATCTTAGATTTTCAGTTAATTTTTTGTATACGAATAAAACAAAGACAATTTTAAGTTCTTTTTGCTCAAGGTTGCTTTGGCTATTGGAGTCTTCTCCAAAAAAATTTAAGATTTTTTTTCTACTTCTGTAAAGAATGTCATTGGAATTTTGATAGAGATTGCACTGAATCCCTTTAGGTAGTATATAATTTGGGGTAATATGGAAAATGTAACAGTACTGTTTCTTTTAATCCATGAAAACAAGATATATTTGTTTTGTCTATGAGTCTATAAAAGTTCATAAGATCTATAAGAGTCTACAAGATCATGTCATGCTGGGAACAGTGGCACATGCCTGTAATCCCAGCATTCAGGAGGAATCTTCTGTGATTATATGTGATCTTCTGAGACAAGGCCCAACTAGAAGTAGTAACATTAGGGTTATCAGTGATCCTAGGATAGGCTCTAGCCAAGGTCCCCAAGATTGTCTTATTATAGAGTCTTTTCCTAAGTTGCTTTTAGGAAAAGACATAATTTAGGCCTGTCCTATAACATTACTCTGACAAGGTAGCGAGGGAGTTAATCTGATCTAGGAGAGTGTCCGGTGTGCCTTGGATGCTCATCAAATCTTGGTCAAGTGCTTGATTGATTTATTTTCTTGGAGCAACTGTCTATAGAGTTTAAGGCAGCTAGCAGGGGGGCAGGGAAGCAAGGACTGTAGTAAGCAGCCTGAAAAGGCACAAAAATCAAGAGGAATAATGTATTGAGGTATGGAGCAATCCTGTGAATGGTGTCCTCAGGTTTCAGCTGTGGACTGGTCAGTGTCCAGAATGACCAGAGCAGGACTTTGAATGCATCATTTCTTTAAAGTGAGCCCCAGAGTAGCTGTCCAGGTAAATTCTCCAGTAGATCTAAGGCTGGATTTCTGAAACTTGTAGAGGTACCTAGGTTATATGTGTGTGTAGAAATGCCTACAGGTATATAGCTAGTCTTTTAACTGGTTACAAGCTGTTTCTGTAGGGTTATGTTTTATTTCTGTGTACTCTATCTATATATCTTTAAGTGGAGAAAGTCTACTATAATGCATGAGGTCAGGGCCAGTGACACAGATGCTAAAGCCTGAGCTGGCTGCAGGGATGGGGTGCCAGTGCAGTGGCTTGAGCTTGCAGAACAAATGGTGGGGGCAGGTCTGGTGGCTAGGGTTGATGTTTCAGTCAGTCTGATCCCCAGAAGGGGCCTAGGCCTCTGGATCAGATTATTTTGTGTCATTGGTGGCAGGTTTACAAACAGCAGCAGGAAGCAGTTTGCTGTGCAGATCATCCCCGCAGGAGAGTTTTGGCCAAAATAGTTTTGTCCAAGGTGACCACAGCATAGCTAGCCTGTCGGACTTTATTTCTAACAGAGCTATTTTCACCTGTAAACAGGGTGTACTCAGCATCTGTCAGAGGGTCCAGTACAGTAGCTGGCACCTGGACAGTTGGGTCTTGGCCTAAGGTGAGCTTGTCAGCTTTTTTGATCAGAAGGACAGTGGCTATTAGAGTGTGAACAGAAAAGGGGGAGGCATCCCGTACAGGTAGGCCATTGGGCACTTCCCAAGGGCTGACAGTCTGAATAAGCATCATTGTTTTTGTGAACTCAATAACCCAGGAACTATTACCTGGGCAACTAAGAAACTGAAGTATACTGGCTGAGGGGGGCATTTTCTGTTACAATGTGACTATGAACTATGACTCTATTCTGCGATCTAGAATGGAGACATAATAATCAGTGCTACACCAATCTCTAGCAGGAAGAATAAACTAGGGACTCTCACAGATGCTTCTGCTCAGAAGTGGCACATATCAACACTCACATTTCATTGACCAAAACCAGTCACATGGACAAGTGCGATATCAATGCGTGAGAAACACCAGTCTTCTCACAGGTCTGGTCTTGCAAAACCATGGCAATGGGTTACAGTGTATAAATATTTCCCAGGATATAGCAGAAACTTTGGAATGATAACACAATTTATTATTTCTGTTATTCAGATCTAAGTATTTTTAATTTGCATTACAATTTTTAGATACCTAAATTATTTAGATGTCTTTTATTTTCCAAAAAACTATCTTTTAGTTACTGACTCCTAACTTAATAACAATGTGACAAGACAGTGTGATCAGTATGAAGCTATCCCTTGAAAACTGGGATTTGCTGTCTGTTCTATGGATAGCTTATATAAACAACCCTGGAGCGATGCCTTTCTTTTTTTTTTTTTTTTTTTTGTGGGTACCGGGGGGTCGACCTCAGGACCTCGCGTGCCAGTAGGCGCCCGTGCCGCTGAGCGATATCACCGGCCCTTTTTTCGTATGTGGGTTCCGGGAGTCGAACTCGGGCCCTCGTGCTTGCCGGGCAGGCGCTTAAGCCGCTGAGCCATCTCACCGGCCCGCGATGCCTTTCTTATGTGTCATATTCAGGCTCTCTATCCAACACTGTCTATCCCTCTACCTTACTTTATTTTCTCAGCTTTCTTCTCATTTCCTGTATTTTGTTACTGTATTAGTCTGCTCAGACTGCATAACATAGTACTACAAATGAGGTGGCTTGAACAGCATAAGTTTATTTTCTCATGATTTTGGAGGCTAAAAGTCCAGGTTCAAGCTGCTGTCAGGGCTGGTTTCTGAGGAAGCCACTCTTTCTGCCTTTAGAAGACTGTGGCCTCATATGGCAGTGAGAGGGGAAGCTGGCTGTCTGGTGTCCCTCCATATAATGGCATTAATCCCATTGTGAGGAATCTGCCTCTATGACCTCATTTAACTTTAATTACCTTTTTAAAGACCTTATCTCCAAATACAGTCACACTGAGGGGTTGGGGCTTTGACATATGCATTTGGAGGGAACAGGCTGTCCATAGCAGTTATTTGTAAATGTTCATGGGCTGTCTCCCCACCAGGATAAAGCTCTACTGGTGCAGACCTCATCTATTTTATTCAGCATTGTACCCCTAGTACCTATCAGTCCTTGACCCTCCTGGGCTTTCAAGAGATAACTGTTGAATAAATGAATGAAGTAGCTAATAAGTGAGTGAAACCTGGAGGTGATGTCAATGCAAATCGGTATCTGTCTGGTTTACAATTTCCCCAAGTATGTTAGTTTTTCATATACATTTATTTTCCCAGGATCAATCAGGACTAATTAAAGGACACCCCGTGTCCTGATTTACTCAGTTATGGGATTGTTACCCAGCTCTGAAGCATCTTTTCGCAAGGGACAACCCCTGATTTCCCAGAAGCTGCCCAATGACCTGCATTCATTCTCATTGGATTCCTGGGCTCATTATGCTATCTGAAGCCACTGAAGACAAACAAAACCCTTCAGCAACTGCAGAGGAATTAAAGGAGAAAAGGGATAACTGGCTCCTGGAGGGTGCGGAGGGGAGATAGCAATTACTGTAAAGAGTATGACAACTGAATAAAGGTGGATATATAGGGAAATTTTACTCTCCACAAGACCTAGTTAACAGGCGATCTCCTTGGATCCGATGCCTTTGAAATTAATTCTACCAAACCAAAAATATCTCTTGGTTATTTCTGGACAAATTAGTTGGTTTTCTCTGCCCCATCCAAATAAACAGATATTCTGCTTTTTTTTTTTTTTAAATAAATACATCTATCTGGTGCTAAGATAATTCAGTGTGTTTCTTGGAGTTTCACTAAGTGAAAGTTTGCCCTTTTGATGTTCTCTGGATCCTTCAGCTGCCTGTAGCATGCTGATGAGTGGGGGATCTTTCAATGGACTGTCAGTGCAGGAATCTTGATTTCCATGCAAAGCCCCGATGCTCTGCAGGACACAGCTTTTTCAGATGCCAGAGAGACCTTGCAAAGCTGAGCCATTGACAAAGAGTGTTTTATGCCTGTGTTCTGGGGCAGAGGCACTAGGAAAGGTTTCATAACCTTGTAAATGCTTCAGAATATGTCAACTAAGCTTCTGTAAATACGGAGGGGAAAAGGGGTTGAAGGGATGGTAGAGAAATGGGGAAAAAAATAATCAAGATATATCATGTACAGGTACAAATTCCCTATGATAAATGTGATCATTATGCATAGCCAAAATGTACCAATAAACTTAATTAATTAATTTAAAAAAATAGTGTCACAGTAGCAAGGGCTTGTAAAGACTTCTTGATTATGTGTTTGGCTTTAGGAACAATGTATGTTAAAGAAATTGTAAAATACTAATTTTATTAATATGACTGTGAAGAAAGATAAGACAGGGAGTTGTGCTTTCACAGAGAAGGCGGGCTAAGTTTTCTGAGGAGTTCAGTGTACCTCAGAACTGGAGTATTTTCAGTGCATGGAATGGGGGAAATATATCAGAGGAAGGAGATGCACTATACTCTTGTTAGGGAGGAGAAATAACATATGCAACACATGGACCAGGAAGGCTGGGGATGCAGCTCTGTGGAAGAGCGCTTGCCCAGCATGTACAAGGCCCCGGGTTCCATCCCCAGCACCACACAAAAAAGGCTTATGGAACCATGATAAAGCAGTGTAAGACAGCAGATTGAAGAAATGTATAAAAATTCTTTTTTGTTTTCTTTGTTAATCATTTTAAAACTGGAGAAAACAGTTTTTTCTCAATGCACTAAACACTGTAAAATTAGAAGTGGTAGGAAAACTGGAATAGCTGGGGAAGATTTTTGTAAGGGTAAGGTAAGAGGATGAAGATTCATTCATTTGGCAAGTATTTGTTGAGTCTTATTCTTCTTTAATATCTGAGGAAAACCAAAAATAAGATGTATTCTTTACTCCCAAACAGAAAACATAAATGAAAGATGAAGGAGCAATTGTTTTATTACTTAAATCATAACCCAATCTAAATGTTGATAAATTGCCACTGCACTTGATTTGTTTATTGTCACTAAGGGATTATCAATGAAGGGAGGGTTTGATGGCCTTTAACCACGATAGAATATCCAAGGTGACTTTTTAAAAAAAATGAAATTAGGGGCCGGTGAGACAGCTCAGCGGCATAAGCACCTGCCTGGCGTGTGAGGTCCTGAGTTCGACTCCCGGTACCCACACACACACACACAAATATATATATATATATATATATATATATATATAAAATGAAAAAATGAAAAAAAATTCTTTGTAAATATCATTGTTCCTGGTTGTATAATATTTCAGTGTATAAATATACTAACATGTACTGAAGCTTTTCTAATGTGCATTTAAGTCTTTCTTTCCTTCCTTTCTGTAAAGTTGCTATGAACATCTTGGAACCAAAGATGGTTTTGGAACCAAAGGTGGCTTTATTGATATATACAAAAATTTTCTAAGGATCCCTAGAAATAGAATTACCAGGTGCAAATGAGTATCATAACTAAAACTGATGTTAAGATAACTGTTTTTCAGAAATATCCAATTATATGAGTACCCAGAGATGTGTGAAAGTACCTAACAATTTATTTTACCTCATGCTTGTCAGATTATAGTAGTACCATTAAAAATACAAAGAAACTATTTGTCAATAACTCATTTTGATAGGTAAAATATGACATCATTTTGACTTCAATCTGTTTTTCCAATTACTAATGAGATTTACTTTTAAAACTGTATTTTAAGAAACTATATTTTTAGTGGTTTACCTTTTATGTTTAATGAGGAATCATGTTTGTTTCAATAATATATTGAGAGTTTTTTTTTCTTATTTTCTAGATAAAATTTTAATCTTGCTAATGAATTTTCATTTGCCAGATTTATGACTTGCATCTTAAGAAAAGTTAGTAGTATTCCATAAAACTAACATATGGAAAAAAGAAGTGTCATATATTGCTTTACATAGTCATATTTTTTCTTAAATTTAAGACAAATTACAATGTATTTATTGAAAAATATTAGAAAGCAATTTAATGGACTTGAAAAATATTGTAGTGTAGTGAGTGAACAGATGTGCAGTGGTGGCACTATTTCACAGTCTCGGATGTCTTTGGTAGTTGAGCTGCTTAGCATTTCCACAAGTTCTTTTTGATTTACTTGTTTTTGGTGGTCACTTTTTGTTTCAAATATAAAGCATACTTACAAATAGGTGTGCATGCAGAACATGACAAGATTTATTTTCCATTTCTTTTTTTTTTTTTTTTTGTGGGTACCGGGGGGTCGACCTCAGGACCTCGCGCGCCAGCAGGCGCCCATGCCGCTGAGCGATATCACCGGCCCCTTTTTTCGTATGTGGGATCCGGGAGTCGAACTCGGGCCCTCGCGCTTGCCAGGCAGGCGCTTACGCCGCTGAGCCATCTCACCGGCCCTATTTTCCATTTCTTAATAATTTTGACCTTCTATTTTGTGAGTTTTGAGGTTATCAGGCCTACCTTTATTTTCTCTAAGTGTTAAAGAGTGGGAGTCCGGTAGTCTTCAAAATATAGATTCTTCTGAGTGCTACCCCAGAAAACATGCTCATTCTTCCCCACCGCTGTAAAATGGGATTAGTATACTATGTTATTTCTTTTTTTTTTTCCTTTTTTGAGAGTCTTGCTGTATAGTTCAGGCTGGCCTCGAACTTGCAGCAATCCTAGTGTAGGGATTACAGGTGTGTGCCACCATGGCCGGCTACTACATTATTTCTAATAGAGAAGTCTTTTGTGATACCAGGACCTTAATGATTGTAGTCACAATTTGTGAAAGTAACTTTCTTGGGGGGTGCGGTGAGAGAGGTTTGAGACAGGGTCTCATGTAGTTCAGGCTGAACTTGAGCTCAATATGCAGCCCAGGCTAGCCTCAAACTCTCAGCAGTCCTCCTGCCTCAGCCTCCTAAATGCTGAAATTATAGGCGTGAACCACCACGCTTCACTGTGAAAGCACCCTTTTAACATTTACACCATAATTCTGATTGGTTACCTACCTAATAATATGTGGTCTTGATGCGATTATGTAAAGTGACAATTCCATTATCTGAAAGGTGTTCCGGACATTAATTTAGTTAATCGACGATGCTGTAATATGAGAGTGAAGCATAAAGAAGGTGTTTCCACCATTCCTCTATGTAAGTACCTTTCACACTTTTCTCAGAATATTGTTTCTGACATGAGATCTTCTGATTTATGAATGACCATGTGGATTAGTACTTGTCCATGTATTAAATCTTAGTGAGGTTTAATTCTTTTTTTTTTTTAATGGGTTCCGGGGGTCGACCTCAGGACCTTGCACGCCAGCAGAAGCCCGTGCCGCTGAGCGATATCACCGGCCCTTTTCTCATATGTGGGTTCCAGGAGTCGAACTCGGGCCCTAGCGCTTGCCAGGCAGGTGCCTATGCCGCTGAGCCATCTCACTGGCCCAGAGGTTTAATTCTTAACAGAGGAAACATGAGGATTTCTCGTATCTTCTTCCCACAACCCACTGGTCATCTTGCCTTAGTGTACGACCTGCTTTTCAGACGGCTGACACGCAAGATGAAGGTGCCCTTGCAGTGTAGTGGTCTGCAGTTTCTCAATCACCCCTACCAAGCAAATAAAAAAAAAAAAAGAAGTGGAGAAATGGGTTTTCATTTAAGCCACATCACGATGGCAATGCTTTGAAAACTTTTACCTCCATAGCTTGTTATTAGATATAACATCCACACTGATAATTCTATTTCTATACTCAAATGAAAATACACTCTCTACTAAATCTCCCAACAGTAGGAGTAGAGTTTGAAATCAGACACAGGGTGGCTGATACTTATTTTCACTTGAAGCTCTGGTTGTAAATGTAACAATTCAAAGTTTAGGTCATGATTTTTATTTTTCTGCCAGAGGAGAGGGGCTAGGTCTTTGGTGCTACTGGGTCAATAATTTGGCTTAATTATGTACACGTTTCAGCGCGTAGCTGGGAGGGGGCAGTCTGTTCAGGGTAGCACATTTTTTTTGATAGCATTATTAGCCAAAAGGAAAATTATATTGAAACAATTTACTACATTCCAGCACATTGAAATATGACTGTTACATCTACAGTTCATTATGTTCTTAAAATGTTATCTCATTTTTTACTGAATACATTCTTTGCAACATTTGTAATGTTTTGTAAAAAAATTCCTTTAAAATGTTATTACTAATATGATTATTAGTATTTTCTTTACTCACATCAGTTTATTATCATGATTTATTATGGACCATAATGAACTGTGATAAGAATGAAGAATGGTTCTTTTGAACTGCTGCTATTTGATGTTAAGGTTTCCTGTATGCGTCTGAAGGCAGCTGCGTCCCTGCCGCATGACTGCTTGCACGCGAATTGTACGGCGTGGTTTCCACACGCTTCCCCACTGTCCAGCCCCTCCGTACAGTTCGCATGTAAGCAGTCGTGCGGCAGAGACGCACCTGCCTGCAACTGCTGCGCTGACTGATGAGTCGGCCTGGAGGAGAGACAGCAACCGTACCCTGGTTCTGGTTCCCGTAAACGTATTTTTTTTTTTACCTGTAAGATGTTGCGGAAATTTAGTAGCATAATTATATTAAACTATATATTTAACATAATGAATAAATCTATGCAAGAATTATCTTAATTTTCCCCTATAGGTCATTTACATTTTCTTCTTTAAGTAACATTGTAGATTACTGTATTTTTATACAATAAATAAATAATTGTAAAAAATTACATTTTTCTCTATACGTCATTTAAATTTTCTATTTGAATGGGTTAACAGATTCAGATATGATGGAGGGCAAACTGAAGGGCCACTTGAGTGGCATGAACTATGCCGCTGACTACGCATTGTGGGACCTCAGGCCAGTGTGTGCATCAGGCTGCTGAGAAGGGCATTTCCCTGGGACTATACACAAGGCCTACTATTTGGTTTTCAAACAATTTGTTGCCGACACCCTTTAATCAATCATACACACTAGAGCTAGGCTACTCGCCCCACCTAGTGGCCTCTCGAAGAGTTGGCAAAGCTAAAAACAAAACAAAAAACCCAACTCTCCACATGACAGCCTTCCTGTAAAGATGAGCTACTACTTATTTCCCCAAGACTCTTGACTGGAAGGTTACTATGTGTGAAATCACTGAAAGCGAAGTCCCTATGTCAGTGACTCTCAGTCACCGGAGAATTTAAAACAGTGTCATTTGGTAATTTTGATACAGATTCTTAGGCCCTGTCACAAAACGGTCTGATCTCACAGGGGTGTCCTCGCGCTCAAACAGAGAGAGACTTCTCAAGGTGCATAAGGGGGTACCTGAGCCACTTCTACCCTGTTAGGAATTCAGCCTGCTGACGGAGGGAGCAGCAAGCCCTCGAGATCGAATGAGACTCTGACAGGGAAATCAAGATTTCGAAGGTGTATATAGGAGATAACCCAGACTGTAACTCCTACCCTTAAAGAGTTGGAGTTAGCTGAAACAGAGGGCTGACTCTTACCAAACATTTTTCTTTGGAAACAATGACTTCTATTTTTAAGAATCTTCCTTGGTATGCTATTCCAATGGTTTATTTACTTAAATATATATATGCTAAGTCCAAATATATATTTTATATATTTAAGTAAATATATATATATTTACTTATATATTTAATAGTAATATAATAGTAAATATATATATTTAATAGTAAATATATATATATATTTACTTATATTTAAGCAAATATATATATATTTACTTATATTTAAGTAAATATATGTATATATATATATATATATATATATATATATATATTCCCTCTTCTAAGAGAATTTGGTCTAAATATTCTCAAAGTGTCTCCTGGCACTATCCTTTCACAATTATTTCCTTTCTTATAATCTAAATGTGAGTAAAATTCTGTTTTAATTGATATGATTTCATAACTTATTAAAGAAATGAGTTTACATGGCTACTACAGTGTGGTAACTGTCCCTCAAAAGCCCGGATGTAAGAGTTTTGGTTCCCAGCCTGTGGCGCCATTGGGAGGCAGAGGACTCAGAGATGGAGCCTACTCGGAAGTGTTCGGGGCATGTGGGGTGTGTCCCTGCCGCTCGCTTTCCCCTAGCTCTGCCTCACCTACAGCCTCTAAAACAGCAGGCCAAACAACTGGGATCAAAACCTTTAAACCTGAGCCAAAAGAAACCTTTCCTCTTCTTAAACTGATTACCTCAGGTATTTGTCATAGCAATTAGAAAACACAGTGGCTCTGCTGTTTGGTCTTATGCTCATGAAGACAAGGGCGGTATTAGAAAGGTAACATTAGGAACCTAGTGTCAAGTAGAGAACCAGGCTTTTTACATATAGTAACATTAGTGCACTGATACAACCACCTTTTAATTAATTAATTAATTAATTAATTAATTTATTTATTTATTGTTGAGCTAGGGTCTCGCTATGTACTTCAGGCTGGCTTTGAACTCACTATGTAGTCCAGGCTGGGCTCGTACTTGCAGTGATCCTCCTGCCTCAGCCTCTCAAGTGCTGGGATCACAGGTGTTGTGGTTTGTGTGTGGATGTCCCCTCAAAGCCTCATGTGATCATGGGGGGGGTGGGCTTTTAGAGATGGCTGAATCTAAAGTTTTTTATTGGTTCCTTATCTAGTGCTGGGATTTAGGGTGTGAGTGGTACACCTGCAGTAGGGGTAGCCTGCATACAATATAAAGGGAGGAAAAGAGGCTTGCACCCCCTTTGGCTCTTGTTATTTTTGTATCTTCCATCTCCAAGAACGGTTGGTTGCCGCTTTGCCAGTCATCCTGCCTTGGCGCCATCTGATTATGGACTGAAACCTCCACAAACTGTGCACTAAATAAACGTTTCCTTCCTTAATTCTGGTCGTCAGGTATTTTGTCTCAGCAACGAGAGAAACATTCAACTAACACAACAGGCATGTGCTACCCGGCTCTCCCTATTTATTTAGCAGTGCTGGTTAACACAACCACCTTATGAAGTATTCTCTCTACAGAAAGAGGAAGAAAGGCTTAAAGAAGTTCACTGATCTGTCCAGGTTCACACAGCTGTGTATGGTATAATACCTTGTTTTTGTCCCAGGTTCCTGGCCCAAAGCTCCAGGAACCTAAGGTTTTTCCTGAGTGATAGGAATATCTTTTGTTACTCATGGTGAGTCCCTCTCTTCCACCAGTTTATGCTAATGAAGTGACTTAGGGAGAGACCCCTCTCCCCCAGGTAGCTGCTCACTAAAGATGATGAAATTGGATGGTCCCACTTGCTCACTTCTGGGAGGGAGTCTGGCGATCAAGCTCTATGAAAATGTTTAACGCTTGAGATTTGATAAGTTCCCAGGTTACTTAACACACACAGCCCTGTTGTAAAATATCTGAATTGGTAGAGATGGGACAACATCCACCTGAGAAACACTTTTCAAAAGTGCATCACATTATAATTGAGCCATATCTGCACACCCTTCCCCACACCTTGCCATTTTACATCTCTTGTATCTGGCTGTTCCAAAGTTGCATCCCATATAACAAACTCAGAAGCCAAATGTTTTCCTGAGTTCTGTGAGCTCTTCTAGCAAATTTTTGAGTTTAATGAGGGGGTCCTGAGAAGCCCTGAATTATAGCTGGTTGGTCAAAAGGACTGGAGGCTCAGACTTGCAACTGGTCTCTGAGATGGGGGCAGTCTTGAGAGCCCTGAGCCCTTTTTACTGTGGGGCAGGATGCTAAGTCCAAGGAGACAGTGTCAGAATTGAATTGTAGGATACCTAGTTGGTGTTAAGAGTGTTTGTTGGTGTGGGAGGAAAAAACTCACTCACACATTTTGGTGAACTTCCGTGTTTGGTGCTACATGAGAGCAGGAAAACCTGTTTTCTCATATCTCATAGACAGTAAATTAAATAGAGGACTTGGACCTAGGTCTGAATTTAAGACATGCTCTTTGTATGTGCTTTCTACTAAAATCTTCATATAATCCCCAAATAGTCAATTATGTTCACCTTTTCTTCAACTAAAACATCTTTGGTCAGAAGTACTAAAAAGGAGGAAGAGCATTTTACGGCTACTTTTCCCTCTTTTTGGCACTGGCAGCTGAACCCCGGGCCCTGCACATGCTAAGGAGGTGTTGTGCCACTGAACTACTGCCCCATCCCCCACAACCACATTCCTTGTGCAGACAGCTACGTTCCAGTACGTGCAGCGGGGCAATGGAGAAAATAAAGGAACTGCATAATCTGCTACTGACTACAGGGTAGCACTGCTTGCGGACACTTTATTCACTTTAAATAAATACTGTGCTATAAAACTGTCCAGAACTAAGATCTGTATGTATAGTATGCAAGTGCAATGCACAGCTGGAACAGTGTGCTTTGTCAGAGAAGCCGTTCAAGATCAGAGGATCATTAACACTCCACACCAGATACGCACTCTGGGGTAAACACGGTTATATGAGGAAGAAAGAAAACAGGTAAAAGCTTCACAGAGAAGCAACCTATCGCAAGTTAGAGCTTCTTTAGATTAACAGTGGTAAAGAAAATTCACATGTGAGGCTCTACTTTGTGCCCATTTTCTAGTTTAATGCCTAGCAGAGAGCAGCTGCTATATAAAAATTTGTTGAAAGGATTTTAGGCATTAGAATTTACACACTTTACATGTTCTCTCATTTATTTTATTTTTATTTATTTATTTTTTTTCTTGTGGGTACCGGGGGGTCGACCTCAGGACCTTGAGCGCCAGCAGGCGCCCGTGTGCTGAGCGATATCACCGGCCCCTTTTTCATATGTGGGTTCCGGGAGTCGAACTCGGGCCCTTGCGCTTGCAAGGCAAGCGCTTACGCCGCTGAGCCATCTCACCGGCCCATCTCTCATTTAAATAAACACCAATTTCTTTCTTTGTTATCTTTACTTCATTAGCTAGTTATATACACTATAATTTACATACTAAATCTGTTATTTAAAATCTTTCAGTAAGTACAATTACAACATTCAGAGGGGCTGGACCCATTAATTTGCTTGGATGAGATTTATTTTGGAATCACATTATCCAAGCAAAGACAGAACACAGTTTATATGACACACACAAAAAAGAAAAAGAGATAAATGTCTCTCTTAGAAGTTTATCAATAACCTCTTATATACACATATACATTCACAAAGTGGTTCAGAATCCTTTTATACAATCCATTACATGAGGTCCATGGCTGTGAACGCTAATGAGACACATGGTCAGAAAGCAATCATCATGATTTTCAATGATCTTTTCTTCCCTTCAATTTTAATATCCTTCAGCTGGGGAGAGAAAGAAGTCCATTTTCATCTGCTGTATCTAAGATTTTACAGATCACTGGAGATTCAACCTAAACAACAACAAAGCCATTAAAAAGTTGATACACTGAATACGCGTATTCATTATTATTCTGTTGAATAAATACACTTGCTACCGGTATCTGAGTCCTTATTGTGGATTACCCACCTGCCCCTTTTCACGGTTCACAAATGTAATTTATTCCATGATTTTGGAAAAGATGGACATATTCATGTTCATGTGGGAAAGATGGCCGTGGTAGTGCCTGTCATCTGATGCAGTTTGCAAAGAGAAACAAAATTTGGCCAAATGCTTCTGCTTGTAAACCAAATTGTTTGCAAACAAAAGTGTTCGTGATCTGAGGCGTTACTGTACTAGAGACTGAGCACAGGGTCTCTGCACTGAGCTACATCCCCAGCCCTTTTTATTTTGTGACAAGGTCTCACTAACTTGCCCAGGCTGGGTTCAAACTCACAATCCTCTGCCTCAGCCTCCCAGAGTGCTGGGATTACAGGCACGCCTCACCATGCCTGGCTTCAACACGCGTTCTACAAATCAAAACACAATTCTTAGTTATCCATATGAAGTGTAAGACGTGCGGAGAAAATATCTTTATCTCTGAGTAAATAAGAGAAGAGAGAAAATGTGGAAAAGACAGGAGTAGGAGGAACACATAGGCAGAAAAACACACACACACACACACATTATGGCAAAATAATGTTATATTTAAAAGGAAAATACAATGTAGCTCAAAGGTGACCCAGACATTGAAATGATCAGATGTTATAACAACTGGAAACTGGGCATGGTGACACAAGCCAGTAATCCCAGTACTCTGGGAGGCTAAGGCAGAAGGATTTCAAATTCAAACCCAGCCTGGTTGACTTAGTGAGACCCTATCTCTGAAAAATAAAAACAGGGCAAGGGCTATGGCTCAGTGCAAAGGTATGGGTTCAATCCCCACTACTGCAAAACAAACAAACAAACAAACAAACAAGATGAAGACAACAGTGGAAAAGGTAGACAACATGTGTGACCAACCAGGAAGAATTACAGCATAAAAAAGGAAATCATGGGCCGGTGAGATGGCTCAGCGGCTTAAGCGCCTGCCCGGCAAGCGCAAGGGCCCGAGTTCGACTCCCGGATCCCACATACGGAAAAGGGGCCGGTGATATCGCTCAGTGGCACGGGCGCCTGCTGGCGCGCGAGGTCCTGAGGTCGACCCCCCCGGTACCCACACAAAAAAAGGGAAATCATGGGGGGAAAAAGAAGAATCAGGAATCAGGTTAGGTGTGGAGGCTCATGCCTGTAATTTCAAGTAGTTGAGAAGCTGAGGGAGGAGGATTGCAAGTTTGAGGTTAGGCTGGGCAACTTAGCAAAATCTTGTCTCAAAATAAAAAATGAAAAATGAGCTGGGGATGTAGCTCAGTGGTAGAGTGCCCCTGGGTTTGATCCCCAGTAAGAAAATACGAACAAAGACTTAAATAGAAGTATTAGAGGTAAAAAATATTATCACAGATGAAATATGTCAGAGATGAATTCATCAATGGACTGAACACAGGAGGGACACTTGTCTCAATGACCCTGAGACAGTTAATAGAAATGATTCAAACTGAAATAAAGGAAAAAAAGTGAGGCTAAGAAAGACTCTGAGATGAGACAATTTCAAACCAGCATGTTTAACTGGAGCCCCAGAAATATAGGAGGAAAAGAATGGAGCAGAAGAGATCACTGAAAAGGTAAAGAAGCTGGGTATGATGGTACACACCTGTAATCCCAGCACTTGGGAGGCTGAGGCAGGAGGAGCACTGTGAGTTAAGAGGCCTGCTTGGGCTACATAGTGAGACCCTATCTTGAGAAACCAAAACTCCATCTCAAGAAACCAAAAAAAAAAAGAAAAAAGGGCATAACCGTAAAGTTTCTAGAGGAAAATATAGAAGAATATCTTTATGACTTTGGGGTCACAAAAATTACTTAGGACACAAAAAGCATTAATAATAAAAGGAAAATAAGTTGATAAATTGAACTTAATCAAATAAAAGTTTTGCTCATTAAAAGACGTTTAAAAATGAATAAGCAGGGGCCAGTGAGATGGCTCAGCAGCATAAGCGCCTGTCTGGCAAGCACAAGGTCCTGAGTTCGACTCCCGGAACCCACATATGAAAAAAGGGCCGGTGATATCGCTCAGCGGCACAGGCGCCTGCTGGCGCACGAGGTCCTGAGTTTGACCCCTGGTAACCACGAAAAAAAAAAAAAAAAAAAGATAAAAATGAATAAGCAAAAAAAAAAAAAAATAAAAAGCAAGCCACAGACTATGAAAAAAATGTGCAATATAAATACACAGAGCTTATATCCAGAATATATTTGAACTCCTGGAAACAAGAAATAATCAAGAAAACAACTGACCACAATGACAACAAAAAAGGGTAAAAAGACTGACAAAGACACTCTCTGTGACGAAATTTTAGGCTCCCTGAGCCTCTTTCTAACTGTTTTCATCCTCGAACCCCGTCTTTAGCCTGCCTAATCCACTTATAGGAAGAATTCCGTCAAAACATTATGGCCTTCAGCTGGGGAGCCTTAAGTCAAAATTATGGCCTTAAGTCAAAAAGGCCAGGCACAAAAAGTATATGCTCTGTAATTCCACCCAGGTGAAAATCCAAAAGGAAGCACAGTTCATCTCTAGTGGTGGAAATCAGAAGGGCTCTCTTTTGGAGAAATGCTAAGGAGTGTGCACTAGAAAGGGCTAGGAGAGAACGGGTGCAAGTGACAGTTACCTTGTCCTGAGTGACAATCCTGTGGATATATAAAACTGTTAAAATGGCAAACTCAACACTTATGATCTGCACATTTATTGTAAATTGTATCTCCATACAACATAAGTCATCTATCACAGAAGTGGCAAGGGGGCTATATTAAGTCTTAAATACTAATAAAGGTCCTTTATAGACTTAATGCAACAAGTTAAAACATGGCCCCAAACTGAACTTTTGGATAGTTTTTTACTTACCCCTAGAATATACTGACAGGAGTGAGGCTCTAGCATATACACAGTGACAGCGTGAGGAGAGTCTGATTCTTTACACCTAGAAGAGACATAACTTAAGGTACGGCCAAATCATATGAAATAATGTTTTTTTTTTTTTTTTTTTTGTGGGTACCGGGGGGTCGACCTCAGGACATCGTGCGCCAGCAGGCACCCGTGCCGCTGAGCGATATCACCGGCCCCTTTTTCGTATGTGGGATCCGGGAGTCGAACTCGGGCCCTCGCGCTTGCAAGGCAGGCGCTTATGCCGCTGAGCCATCTCACCGGCCCCATGAAATAATGTTTTTAATAGTTATCTTTTTTCTTCTTTTTGCAGTACTGGGGAGTACACTCAGGGCCTTGCAAGTGCTAGGCAAATGCTCTACCATTAAGCTACAACCGCAGTAATAGTTATACTCTTTTGTTTTCTTTTTTTGGTTTTTTGAGACAGGGTCATGCTGTGTTGTTCAGGCTGGCTTTGAACTCACTATGTAGCCAAGGGTGGCCTTGAACTTGAGGCAATCCTCCTGCCTCAGCCTCCTGAGTGCTGGGATTAGCCTGGCCTAATGATAGTCTTTTTTTTCCTCCCCCCAATGATAGTCTTAAATTACAAACATCCCATTAAAATGGATAGAATCAGAATAATTTAATTACGACAATATAATTTAATAATTATTTATAATTATATTTTATATTTATATATAACTTCTGTCTAGAGGAAGCAGATAAAAGAGAAAGGCATAAAGCATGATTTGATGGTTCGACTTACTTTAGTTTTACAGTCACCTGTCTTGGTTTGTCAGTTATATCACAAATATCTCCATTCCCATAAAAATGTGAGACCATCCTGAATCAGAGAAACATACAAATTTTATTAAACTAAAACCTCACTAATTCTGAATAATTGTAATATACACTGTGAAAAGATGGTTAGGGTTTTTAGGGTTATGTCACAGTGTCTTTTAGATTCTGTAAGGAGACTATAAATTAAAGATCATTTGTATTGTCTTAATACAACATCTTCAACTTGCATATTATTTGTACAAAAACAGTTTGGGTTGGACTCTTTCCAAAAAAATTGCTTTAAACTGGGTGTGGTGATGCATGTCTGTAATCCCAGCACTCGGGAGGCTCATGCAGGAGTATTGCGGCAAGCTCGAGGCCAGCTTGGGCTACATGGTGAGTTCCAGGCCAGCCTGAACTACACAGCAAGACCCTGTCTCAAAAAACCCAAAAAAGTTATCTATTTCCCTAGCTAAGTCAGTATGTTCTTTGTTTCTAACCACCATTAAGTTAATTTTATTAAAATACTGTACTGTAGGTGGCACAAAAGGTAAGGCTAGGCCAAGCTATAAATATCAAAGGAGCAGTATTTGAGTCTCACCCTCCTTTGCTTCAACAGTTTTTGCACATAATCCATAAACTACTATCATATGAGATGTACAGGAGCATGTTTAGTATATCTAAATACTTGAATTTTTGTATAGTAATTGCGCTAACTCAAGACAGCACATTCTGCAAACACTCTTAATACTGTCTGTTCTAGGAAAGACAAAGGGACACCTGAGAAAGCACAAGAATGAACAATTTAAAATACAATGGGCAAGATACACAGCATGCTAAAGCTCAGTTATTCTTGGGAAATGAGGTTCATTTTCTTCTGTTATAACAAAATATACTCACATAACCCCAAAGGGATGTGCAGTAGCTTCTCAAAAAGTCACTGTTCAACCGTTATGTTACAAAAGCTAAGTAATACAGGGAACTATTTAGAGTACACTGAAACAGAATTAAGTAATATAAGACAAAGATTACTTAATGACAGAGGGAAATGCTCTATGGAACTGAGCCCCTGTCACTAACACCACGGCCACTTTCATTAGCATATTGTCACCACGGTGAAAGGCAGCAGCCCAAGTTTACTACATGCTAGCGCACAATAATCCTATGTGCACCCCAAAGATCATTAAACAAGAAGAGGGAGGAGTAAAATGATTCTGTAACTCGTCTGAGATATGAAGTGATGAGCCAGCCACCATCTGAATTGAGAGACACTGCTCTTAACTATCACACTGTGCTGTTTCCCCTCTAAAAGAAAAATAATTTAAAGATACTGCTGAAAAAAACCAACTCTGACCTGGGATTTTATTTATGTGTTTAAATTTTTATGGGTATCAATGTTCTGAGTTCTAAAAATTCTACAAATCAGATCCAAAGGCAAATAAAGTTGGTCTTTACCTGACTGTCTGGATGCCGTCGTCCTGAAGGTGATATGCTCTGGCAGTGTTCTTCTTTGCCCATTCAATATGCTCTTCTTGGTTCCAAGTCCCCACAACTACAGACGTTTTCCCACTATCCTTGTCCTAAAACACAACAGACAGACATTTATGCAGATGACTGAGCCTCTTCTAAGCCTTAGTCTTCATTTTTTATTTGCACATCTGACTTCAACTTTTAAATGTAATGATATAATCTATCCTTTTTAATCTTTATTTCTCTGAATAATGTAACTAATCTCTAGTCAAGCTATCTCTAGATATAGCTATCCTTGACTCACATCTCTGTCCTCTCCTACATCAGCCACAACAATTCTTCCTCTACATTTTCACTGCCAGCACACCCCCTCTACACCAACCCAAAGTTCAGTCTCTCAAACCTAGATTGTACAGTCATGTACTACTGTGATGTGAGTGTGTGTCTGTGTGTGTGTGTTGGGGACTGAACCCATGGCCTTGTGAATACTATGCAAGTATTTTATCACTGAGCCACAACCTCAGGCCCAGTAATGTGATTCTTAATTAAATCTTTGTTCTCTAGCTCTGTTGTTGTTTAAATGTGCTAGAAACCTAGCCCTCAGGGTAACAGTGATGGGAGGCAGGGTGTAATGGGAGGCATTAGGCACAGGGCTGCATCCTGAGGAATGGACTAATGTTGATTTTAAGATGGCTGAAGGCTTTGGATTTCATCTTTCATTCTCCCACCTTCTTGCCTTCTGAAGTGGGATGAAGCAGAAAGATCCTTGCCAGATGCTGGCAACTGAACTTTCTAGCCCATAAAACTGTGAGAAATAAGTCTCTTTTCATTATAAATTACCTAGTCTTATCCAGGTCGTTTGCAAGTATTCAAGGCTAGCGTGAACTACATAGTGAGGACATGTCACCAAAAATAAAAACAAAACAAAAACCACCTAGACTGTGGTATTGTAAGAGCAACACAAAACAGACTAAGACAATCTTATCATGTGGCCCATTTTCATCCTACTACTCTTTTCAGTGTAGATCTTCAAGTTATACTGGTCATCATGTTTTTTTTTTTCAATACTGATCTTCTTCTCATTTGACTCTATTTATTTGTGTCAAAATTATCTGTCTGGAAATCCCCTCCCCCACTCTATCTTCATCATTTTGTTTTAATTCTATGTACTATCTAATATTTGGAGTTCCTTCCTTCCCTTTGTGCTTCTCACATTCCTTTCTTCCCTTCTTTCATATTTTATGCCAGTCTACCATGCTAGGCAATAGTATAGTTCTTTTTTATTTTTTTACAGTACTGGGGATTGAATCCAGGGTCTTGCTTATGTTAGCAAGCACTCTACCACTGAGCTACATACTGCCCCAGCACTTTTTTTTTTTTTGAGACAGGATATTGCTAAGTTGCCCAGATGGTCTTGAGCTCGTGATCCTTCTGCTCAAGACTGTGGAGTGGGGGTCAGAGGTGTGCCTCAGCAGGAAATAATATCCTTCTGGTTAGTGCACGTAAAAATCCCTCAGTGGCCCTAACCTGGGCCACTGCTCTGGTAGACCTTACTGATTCATGGGAAGACACAGCCTTTACACATTTTTTTCAATAACTAGACTGTCAGTTCTTAGACAGGGAGTAGAGCAGCACACTGTTTAAGAGGTTGGATAGGGAGCATGACTATTTGGGTTTGAACTCTAATTTCACTATTTACTACTTATGTGATTTTTGGCAAGTTACTATATCTTTCTGTTTTTTCATCTTGGAATAACAATACCTCATAAGGTTGTTTTGAGGATTAAATGAGTCTCTATGTGTAAAGTACTTAGTACTTGGCATATAGTGCGTATTTGTCATTATTATTAATACTTCTTTGTGGTGCTAGGACTCACACATAGGGGACAAGTGCTTTTCTACCAAGCTACATCCCCAGCCCAGTTACTATTATTTAAAAAAAATTTTTTTATTCATTTCTTTGTTTACTTTTTACTAGAGACTGAGCTCTTGGTCTTTGCACTAAGCTATGCCCCAACTCTTTTGTTTTTTTTTTTTTTGTGGGTACCGGGGGGTCGACCTCAGGACCTCGCGCGCCAGCAGGTGCCCATGCCGCTGAGCGATATCACCAGCCCCTTTTTCGTATGTGGGTTCCAGGAGTCGAACTTGGGCCCTCGCGCTTGCCGGGCAGGCGCTTAAGCCGCTGAGCCATCTCCCCGGCCCTGCCCCAACTCTTAAAAAATAATTTTTTAAAATTTTGAGACAGGGTTTTGTTAAGTTGCCCATGCTGGATTCAAACACGCAATCCTCCTGCCTCCCTCTCCTACAGTGCTGGGATTACAGGTGTGTGCCACCATACCTGGCTCCTGTTACTTTATTTATTTTTTATTTATTTATTTTTTTTATGGGGTTACTGGGAGTCGACTTCAGGGCCTCGTGCTTGCCAGCAAGCGCTTGTGCTGCTGAGTGATATCACCGGCCCCTTTTTTTCCTTTACGTGGGTTCCGGGAGTTGAACTCAGGACCTCGTGCTTGCCAGGCAGGCGCTTATGCCGCTGAGCCATATCACTGGCCCAACTATTTCTTAACTATTTTCTTAGTTAACTACCTCTTACTTAACTATTTTCTTAGTTATTTTGGGAAAGTGGGATGATGGCATAGAAGAAACTAACTTTTTATTTTAAAATTCTGGCATATATTCATTCAATTAAAAAAGTCACTGGGCATCATCTGGAGCACAGTTAGTACTTTACCCTTTTTCTGTCTGTATTAGTAAATGTTATTTAAAAAAAACTGCAAAGCAGCACAAATAGATAGAAAATAACTTCTCAGGTTTAAGTGAAGAAGAAAAAGCTTACAGATACTTCATATAAGGCGAGTGTGGATCTGTTCTACTACGATCTCACTTGGAATTTAAGATCAGCTCAAAGCATCTTGTATGGGCAACTACAGCACTTTCTAATCACCAGTTATTATTTCTTTTAGAAAATGAAAAGAGCCTTTTGAAGCAGCCAGGCCAATACTCATTGATTAAAGTTTGTCTTCAATGTCTAGCAGTTTAACTTACTAAGCAAAATAACTTATAACAAATGAAATTATTGGAATTTGAAATTCATAATTTAAGCAAATTGGCTGGGCATAGTGGCGCATGCCTGTAATCCCTCCACTAGGGAGGCTGAAGCAGGAGGATCGCTGCAAGTTCGAGCCCAGCTACATAGTGAGTTTAATGCCAGCCTGGGCTACATAGTGAGACCCTGTCTCAAATAAAAAAAAAAAAAGAGAATTTACACAGATTGACTCAATGTGGGAGAATATGCTGACTTATAAAATCATAAGTAAAAGAATGAAAAGCTTATACTGTAATCTTAAAACTTGAAATGGTACCTTCTTTTAGCTGTTACATGTATCCAAATTCACTAATTGCATCATTAATGTACTATCTTAGCATTATTTTCTTAATTTAAAGATGAATTATAAAAATGGTTAATTTTTCCCTAAGATAAAGAGAATAGTCACAAAAGCTCATGACTGTATCAGGTTCACAGTCACAGAAAAACATGGCGCGAACAACGTCATTTCAAGATGACTGGCTGTGATTAACATCGGGTTTCCTGGTTTCTCATACTTCCATGTTAAAATCATCTTATTAGTAAAAGTGATATCAATTCCTCTCCTTTTTTCCACAAATGATTTAAACAACTTACTCTAGAACTGGGGATATAGCTTAGTGGTAGAGTGCTTGCCTACCTAGCATGTTCAAGGGCTTGGGTTTGACTCCCCAGCACTGCAAAAACAAATCAAAACAAAAATTTATCATCCATCTAGTGGCAGAATGATATATAAATGTTATTCCATACCTCATGGTATTGATGTACATGTTTGCCATAGCAGAATTCATATTTCCACCAACCAACACCCTAAAGAAAATATATTAGATCAAGTTATACACAGAGAAGGAGGGGCTTGATTTAATAATGCCACAAGACAGTGATGGAAATATATGTGCATATTTTTATGACCTGCAAGAGAAATAGTATGGTTGAAAATTAAAAATTACTAGAAATTTGAAAAGAGAAAAATACAAAGAACTGCTGCACTGCTTTGATAAGATAAATGAAACAAAAATTCTACTTGTAAGCATATTTCCCACCAGTGCTATTATGTAGAGGCTAATTTTACCTTTGTGATGGGAGATGTTAACTTGAATTTGACTTGTGATTGCTACATAACCAAACTGTAGGTCATATAATCATTGATGCCCATTTCAGCAATCAACCAGAATTACACATCATTGCCAGACGAAAGGTCAAGTTTCACCTTGTGTATAAATAGAAGACAATGGCTATGGATTATAAAGATGCAGCAGTATAAGAGTGCAGAGAGAAAATGTCAACTAGGACTGGCAATATCCCGCCATTTCTCTATAGACAAAAATCTACTGCAGCGCTGCTAACGCCCACTGATTACATAACTGACAAGTAAAAGTTCTAAGATAAATATTTAAACTGACGGTTCACTTCTCACCCCATGAAAGCAGTAAGAACCACTAAGGAATTCTTTTATCAGTTGGTCATCTGTTAGTTTGGATATGTGGGTTGTTCCAACAGTGAGCACTGGCTGAGAGCCAACAGCAATAGGTTTGTGGATCGCTGGAAACCTTTCTTCTTTAGTTGACTGCAAATCTTCCTAAAATTAAGCAGACATATGTTTAAGGGTATTCATGCTATACTTAATTATTTTTGTTGTGGCTTAAATTATTATTTTTAAAGTACAGAAAATTTGCAAAATATATTTTCTATTTTTTAAAATGTATTTTAAGAAAATGAATTTTGCTAAAGAGCACAAGCAAAGATGGGACAATAGGAAACAGGGAGAAGAGGACCAAGAGATGGAGGGAGGGGAAGGGAAGTAATCGACCACAGAATTCCAGCTGAAATCTTTTGGTAGAGTACTTCAAATAAAACCGTGGAATAATGTGAAGAGCACTTTTCCTCCTATCAGATCGACAGTGTTGGTCACAGTGCTCACAAGGAGTCCAACATACTTTTGTAACAAGTATTAAGGAAGAAGAGAAGACACAGGCCTTGCTGTAGGTATTATTCCACTATTGTTGAGTATCCACAGCATGCCAGGCATTCTGCAAAGTGCTGGAAGTATCAGCTTCAGATGTTTATTTTAGAAAGAGCATTTTATCAGCCATGTGAGAAAGATTAAAAGCAGATTTGTAAAGAGACCAGTTTTTGATCTCAGGAAATAATGAGCTCCTGAACTACCAAATCTCATTCTTTGAGACAGATTTGAAAACATTTAGAAGATAACCATGATGGCTGATGGCTCTTAGTGAATGATTAGAGTTAGAGGTAAAGGAAGAGATAGGTAAGATAAATGACTCCGATTGGGTAGAGCACAATGCTTTAAAAAGCTCTGAAGCGCCTGCCTTGCAAGCACGAGGGCCCGAGTTCGACTCCCGGAACCCACATACGAAAAAGGGGCTGGTGATATCGCTCAGCGGCACGGGCGCCTGCTGGCGCGCGAGGTCCTGAGGTCGTCCCCCTGGTACCCACAAAAAAAAAAAAAAAAAAAAAAAAAAAAAAAAAAAAAAAAAAATAAAAAGCTCTGGAAGCTGGGTGTGTTGACACACGCCTGGAATCCCAGCAACTCTGAGTGGAGGCAGGAGGACTGGCCAGCATGGGCTACGTAATGAGTTCAAGGTAAGTTTGACTATATAATGAGACTCTGTCTCAAAAAAAAAAAAAAACAAACAAACAAAAAAAAAATTAAGCAAGGCTTGGAGAAGATAAGAGTGAGTGTAAAAGAAAAAGGTCTTGAATGTAAGATGACTGAAAATATACATGGCTATGTCCAACAGACAGATAAAAAGCAAAGGAAAAGGGGAAAGCAGTATTCTGAAGTTGTTAAAGGATAGCAATGAGCTGAAGAATAAATAAAATGCAAGGAGGAGATAAGAGTTGTACTCTATTTTTTCAAGAGGCTCAGCTGTAGCAACTGCCCAAAAAACTAACTACAATGCACAGGATGTCAAACTTTAAAATATTCTGAAATTATTAGTATAAGAGAATGTTCAGGTTAAAACATTTCTGAAAAGTAAAAGAACTTAAATCAATGAAAAGAACTGGAATTTAAAAATTTGAGCCAATGAAAATAAACTGCTACTACTATACTATAGAAATCATTACAACACTGATGTATTTTCTGAAATTTAGAAAATGAAGCACTGAGAAACTATCATTGGATAATTCTCATACCTCTTTATTTCTTCTAAAAGGCACCCTTAGTATTTCTTCTTGCTGCTCCAACTGTCTAAGAGTGAGGGGTTTAAATGGAGATCCTGGCAGTGATTGGCAAAATATGTCATTCACAGGAGATGCTCTGAACCTAGTCAGTAAGAAGAAAGATTAAAGCTAAGGAAAGAATACTTTAAAGCCTGCTGAATTGTATGTTTAAAATATTAATTATACATCCTACCTATATTCAGGATGATTGCACAAGAGTGGTGTCAAAATGACAACTTCATATTCACAAGTTGTGACTTCAGCTACTGAAAGAATTTCATGCTTAGATTCAGGGTGACATATGTACATCAAAGTACTTGATCTGGGCCGGTTCTGTTTCAAACTACAAGGTGTACCATTTCCCATCCCCACGGGGTAGTAGGGTGTCATCTGACCTTCGATATTTTTAGTGGGAATCTTAAAAAGAGAGTACAGACTTTTCATTAGAAATTGAGGGGTTGAGAATGGGAAAAGCATTTATTATTCTGAAAGGAAGAAAAGATTTTATTTATGAACAGAAAGGTAACATTTCTGTATTTTAAATTCATCCTCTAATGTTCTGATTCATAAGTTCTTATTTGAGCAAATATGTATGACTCTAAAATTAAGACATTAAGTCAATGTACATTTATATAAAGGGCTACAAGATCAAGTTAATATGAGTTATTCTCAGTAGTTCTAATGAAAGAGACTAAGATAAATATAAAAACTTACTATACCGGGTAGCTTAAAGCTTTCTTCACTAGATGCTCATTCACAACTACTTAAAGAGTTTAGATTCTACAAGCCTGAAGGTTGATTTGTCAAAAAGCAGTGCTAGACAGTAAAACATTATTGTACAAAACAGAAATCTAAATACACTACTGGTACATGTAACTGTTTACTCTTCTTCCCTGTTGTAACAGCACATGCATTTCAGCATATAAACTCCTATGTAAATCTATTCAAGTCTAGCAAATGACAAATTAAGATGCTTTCATGGAATGTGGGAGTAAAGGATGTATCTGAAAAGCCAAAGATTCTTAAGGAGTTAGCTTCCATACTTTTCTCTACATAAACACAAAAAAATCTAATGTAGGAGCTTTAAAAAGATAGCATTAATAGCATCTCCAAGCAAGCCTTTCAGAGGCAGGGATCTCATCCTGCATCACTCTGGTACCCTGCCAGTGCCATATTCAAAACAGGCAATAAGTAAATGTTTCATGAGAAAAATATCTTGCAGTTTCCTTGTATGCAACTTTGGTGCTATTATCTGAAATTAAGAGAATCCTAGGTTCAAAGCTTTGAATTTACTAGCTTTATGACCTTGATTAAATTTCATTTTGTTATTTATAAAAGTAGTATAATAAAAGCTCAGATATTGTTGGAAGTATTAAACAACAGCTTTTGTGAAATGCCATGTTGGCTTATAAGTTGGGGCTCAATGTTAGCAGTCTGCCCTTACCCCTTTCTTTCTCTTCATTTATCATTTTACACTTTGAGTTCCAATTTGCTACTGTCCAGAGTTACAGTAAATAAATATTTTATTTCAAAGGTAGCAATCTTTTTTTTTTTTTTTTTTCCCAATACTGGGGATTGAACCCACGGCCTCTGCATTGAGGTACATCTCCAACCCCTTTTTAATTTTTTATTTTGAGACAGGGTTTCACTAAATCATTAAGTTGCCCAGGTGAGGCTCTAACTTGGGATCCTCCTGCCTCAACCTCCCAAAGTGCTAGGACTACAGGCTACCATGCTGGGTAAGGTTAAAATCTTGGGCCAGTGAGATGGCTCAGCAGCATATGCGCCTGCCTAGCAAGTGCAAGGTCCTGAGTTCGACTCCCGGTACCCACATACGAAAAAAGGGCTGGTGATATTGCTCAGCGGCATGGATGCCTGCTGGTGCACGAGGTCCTGAGGTCGACCCCTGGTACCCACAAAAAAAAAAAAAAATAGCAATGCTATGTGTGCCTATGCTTAGCTTATCAATTCCCCTCAAAAAATCCCTGTTAAGAAACACTCCTATTAAGCATCCCTATTAAGAAACTTTCAAGGCCTTTGTCATTTAACTTTACTTTGAATAGAAGTATCATTATGATGCTAAGCCCTTTAAAGAAACAGGCTCTATCAGCTGCATGTGGTGGCACATGCCTGTGATCTCAGCATTCGGGAGGCTGAAGCAGGAGGTTTGCTGCAAGTTCAAGGCTAGCTTGGGCTCCACAGTGAGTTCAAGTCCAGCCTGAACTACGTAGTGTGATCCTATCTTAAAAAAAAAAAATTCTTAGGATTCAAAAAGCTCTTCTGGGAGCCAGGCATGGTGGTGGGTGCATGCCTGTAACTGGGAGGCTGAGGCAGGGGAATTGGGAGAGTTCAAGACCAGTCTGGGCTACATAAGTGAGTTCAAGGCCAGCCTGTACTACACAGTAAGATCCTATCTCAAAAAACAAAAAACAAAGTTCTTCTGGAACTATGAGGGTATTTAAACGTTGTGATTAGGCACTTTGAGGGATCATTCTTTTTAAATAATTTTATTATTTTAGCCTTCATTTATCCATTCATTTAATAAACATTTATGAAGTGTCTACAATATGTCTGGCAGTCTCCTCTGCACTGTGGATTGAAGAGATAAAAAACAGTTCCCACTTTTAAAATGCTTGCAATCTGGTTGCTTGTTATTTATGAATACAGTTTATCCGTTTCACTCATAGGAGATTGGGAAGAAACAAGAAAAAAATGTAAAAGCTCTTACTATAATTATTTGTAATACTAAGTAGAAAGAGCCACCGATAAGCACTAAAGTGACATAATGGTAGTACAGAATGTTTCCCACATACGATTTTTTTTTTTTTTTTTTTTGAGACAGGGATTTGCTGTGTAGCTCAGGCTGGCCTTTAACTCACTATGTAGCCCTGGCTGGCCTCAAACTTATAGCAATTCCTCCTGCCTGAGCCTCCTGAATCCTGGGATTACAGGCATGCGGCACCATGCCCAGCTTCCCACATACAATACTGACAGATCCTCTTATTTAGGTATGAGTTAAAAAAAATGTAAATAGAAGGATCACAATGTAACTTAGAAAAGCTAAATATTCTGTAAATTTTTGACCTAATCTTTTGAGGTGGTGGATAATTAAAGAACACAAAGCTATATTTTTCCAATTAAATTGTACAAATTAATGCCTCACTAATAATAAATGTTAAGAGCAAAAAATTAGCATTTGTCACTTGCCTCATTTGATTTTTCTTTTCCTTCTGTTTCTTGTTCTGTGGAATAATGTAAGAGAAGTGTAAGTGTAAAGAATGGGGAGTGACATAGATAAGGTACAAGTAACTAAATTCTCAACGAACTTTGCAACCTTAAACTTCTTTCTAAAGATCCAAAATATACGTATAATTTATGTCTTTTTTGGGGGGGTGGTGCTATGGTTCAAAACCAGGGCTTTGTGCATGGCAGGCGAGTGCTGTACCTCTGAGCTACACCTCAGCCCTATCTTACTACTTTTAGTTGCCTTGGAATGGGTTTTTTATGAGAGGATGATCACATTTAATGTTACATCTTTACCTATAAAATACTCTATTTCATGCAAATATTTTTATCTCAGTGGAAAGCTAAATCTTAAATTAACTCACCAATCTGAGCAATATAGATTAAATAGAAATATTTTATCATTTGTGGGATACATCTATTTCCATATAAAAAAACTGTTTAAACCAAGTAAAAGATTAACATTATATACATGTAACACTAACATGTATATCCTATCAGATTTAAAAAATTTCATTAATAAACATAAGAAAAATATAATGTTTGCCAAAGCAGAAAATAATGAAAACAATGGCTTCTTCAAAAAGGTTTTCTAAAGTAAAGTTCATAAACTTATTTTAGTGTTTTAAAATTCAGTTTCCAAGAAAATCTCTTATACTTCAATTTGAACATAAATATTAAAACAAATCCCAGTATTACTATCAAATCATTGTGTAAAGACCAACCTTTTTCAGATAGAAGGTTCTTAGCCAACATATTCCCAAGGTAGTACTCATGAATATTTATTTTCTATATTAAGAAAAAATACAGTTAAGTATTTTGCAAATATATTTTTAAGGATACAACTTTAAACTATCAATTTCATTGTGAAACTTCTCATTTTATGTTTTTTCACTTTATATTTTGAGGAAAACCATACCTGACCAGTTTCTTTCTCCTCATGGTACTGCCGGATGTGTTTTCCATGACATACTTCATAAGTCCAGTAAGACTCAATCTAAGAAGGATGAATGTATTTAAGTATACAAGAGCCGCACAACTCAACTGCATTATTTTTTGTTATTTTAAGTAGTTGAGTAGATTTTCCTCAATATTTAACCTTTCATTAACTGACACTCAAAAAAATTTTGTTTTTATAAACTGACACTATTAACATTTTTTTTCTGAGACAGGGTCTTGCTATGTAGTTCAGGCTGGCCTTGAACTCATAGCACTCCTCCTGCCTCAGCCTCCCGAGTGCTGGGATTACAGGCATGTGCTGCCACACCCAGATAACACTCATAATTATGTCTCAGAAAAACGTGAAATTTCTGAAGTCCTCATTATTTTCATTAGTTAGCTGTATGTGAGAATTATGTAAAAAAAAAAATTGGCCCAGAATATATTTGGGTATCTACTAACTACCTGGCTTAGGGATAATACTCTTTATAGCTTAAAAAATAAAAATAATTTTAATGGAAATTGTATTAGGTGAGGAAACTTTCTTTTCAGCTGAAAGCATTCACAGTAGTTGGGTAACTGATGATTTAAATTTTCTTTATTTTGAGACAGGGTCTCATTATGTTGACCAGGCAGGCCTAACTTATGATCTTCCAGCCTCAGCTTTCAGGGTGCTAGGATTACAAGTGTGTACCACCACACTCAGACGAAAGTGATAATCTGATATCACTATTATTTATTGTCTGTGCATATGCTACGAAAGAATTTAAATGAACAAAATATTATTAAGCAATAATTTAGATTTGCACCTAACTTAAAAAATGATATCATAAGATAAGAAATACGTAAGTAATTTCAAGGCTGCTAGAAATTTACTTTCTAGTTATCAAATGAAGAAAAAATACATACCCTGTAAGAACAACTGCTTTGTTTAAACAGTGGTTCCAAAAGCTCTCTTGGATTAGGGCCTTTATAATCTTTTTCTTCTTCCTAAGAAAGAACTAGAGTTAAACACTTATAATTTTTCTAGAATTCACCCGACTCTGCTGTTTGGGTATTAACTCACTGGTTAAATCACAAATGCTTGGAAACAAAAAAGGAAAAAAGTAAAAAACTTTAACAAGGTCCCATGGTATCTGCTTCTTTCAAATGAATTGAAGTATAAAATACGGAGCCACAGAGTAATGTTCTACAGTATTCATTCTTTCTCATTTTAAATGCTTGTTTTTTTGAGGCAGGGTCTTGCTATGTATTTCAGGTTGGTCTTGAACTCACAGTGGTCCTCTTGCCTCAGCCTCCCAAAGTGTGTACCACCATGCCTGTTTCTTTATTTTTTTGGTTTTTGATATGGGGTCTCACTTTGTAGTGCAGGCTGGCCTTGAACTTACTACGTAGCCCAGGCTGGCCTCGAACTCGTAGTGATCCTCTGCCTCAGCCTCCCAAATGCTGGGATTACAGGCATGTACCACTACACCTGGGTCTGTCTTCTTCTTTAAAAAAGGTTTCTAAGCATCAGTCTTCTGAACAAATTTTACAAACTCATTTCAGAATTTTTAAATGCTTCTAGCCAAACAAATTCTAGCTATGAAAGTCTCAAAATGGTTGAAACTTGCAAAGTTTCAAGGTACTTTCAGTTTCCTATATATTTTTCACACTTCAGAACTGAATACTAAATGTACGTAAGGCTCTCTGTGTCTATATTTGTCTTAGGAGATTTAAAACAAAATGAAACAGCTGTCTTAGATTTCAAATTGGAACAAAACTTAAGTACTGAGTTTAGTTTTCTGTTTTCAGATCATGAAAAAATAAATATAATTGACTCAATAGATTTACGGAGTAGAAGAATGGAGTTTCAGATCTGTTCAAGGTTCTACAGCTAACTGTAGCCTATCCTTAAGCTCCTAGCTCCTAGGTTGGTGTCCTTTCCATTTACTAGACTGCCCCCCCCCCCCGCTTCATCTTGAAGGATGGCTAGGAGGCAGTGAGGGTATGTCAGGAAAAAGAAAAGGGGAGGAGCAGGTAGTGACAAAGCATCAAGTCCTTACAAACTTAAGAAAGTATCGGGGCGGGTGAGATGGCTCAGCGGTGTAAGCGCCTGCCTGGCAAGCGTGAGGGCCTGAGTTCGACTCCCAGAACCCACCAAACAACCAAAAAAGCAAAAAAAACCCTTAAGAAAGTATGAAAATGTCATATATGCATCTAAAACTTGTATCTTTTTTTTTTCAGGGTTTATTTTATTTATTTATTAATTTTTTAAAGACAACAAGTAAACATTCTCATGTATTAACAAACTCAAGCATTAGAGAATGTACAAATACCTTTTGGAGAAAAATATTACTCAGTATAAGATTAAGCCATGTAAAAGCTAGGTAAAAATAGAAGACTAAGGAATGGAATAGTCACAGTGAAATTGCATTTTCATACTAGGGAGACAATACGATGTAAAACTTGTATCTTGTCTTAAACTCTCATTTCTGCAAAAGAAAGTATTTTCATTCAAAACAGTAATTCTGTTAATTTTTCCAAAATGAATGGCAAAGAATTTAGGAATAATAAAAGTGATTAATGTTTTTATGCTAAAACAGTATTACTGAGAATTACATTACTAAAATTTTACAGTACGTAGTTCTGATATTTTAAATAAATAATTTTGGTGACAAGGATTATCAATACATTTGTAAAAACTGACCTCATCCCCACTTGTCACAAGGGGAAGTATACATTTATATTTTTCTTTATGTGCAGTTGTCATGATGACGTAGTTATCTTCTTTATACAAAACTCCAGTTGTGGGCTAGAAATAGAACAAAAAATACACATTACTCTTTTCAGTTAAATTGTATTGAATAACTTCAGTCCTAGCTAGAACAAAGGTTTCTCAAATTAATTTATCATTTCAACAGAAGATTTTTAAGACATATTTTCAAAGGCAGGGAAAACAGTTACACATTATTATATGACAAAATAACCTTTATCCTGATGCTACAATACAAAAATATATACAAAACAGTTTGTAATAAAAAGAAAAAGCTGCAATACAATAGGCTGATGTTAAAATACTGGCTAAAAAGCAATGAAATACTGGTTAACAGGTAATGAAACTTTTGGTTTTTTTGAGGTGGTCCTGGAGATTGAATCTAGAGCCTGGTATATGCTAGGCACATGCTCTACCTCTGAGCTACATTCCTATTCCTTTATTTTTTGAGACAGGGTCTCACTAAGTTGACTTCAAACTTGGGATCCTTCTGCCTAAGCCTCCTGAGTAGCTCGGATTACAGGGATGTACCACAGCACCCAGCTGAAATCTTTGCTTTCTGATATGTATTCTATGACAAACAGTTCTCTTTACTTTTTTCTTCTTACAGTACTATGAAATTATTATACTCTTTGTCTATTCCCAGCAAGGAAAGATTCACTTACTAATTATATCTGTTCTTTTCTCAATTTAATAACAACTCAAATATAATAAAACCACTCTACTTGGAACCAATGTAACCTTAAACACAAATGCAAATTAGGGCAATGTTTTCCCAGGACACACACACACACACACCACACACACACACACACACACACAGTGGCAGTAAGAGCTCTGTGAGAGTACAGTAGTTGACTGGTATCCTAGGGGGCTGGTTCCAGGACCTCTGAATATCAAAATCTGCACATGCTCAAGTTCCTTATATAAAATGCACATAACTTACGTGGACCCCCCTTTATACTTAAAATCATCGCTAGATAACTTACCAAATACAATGGAAATGTTAAATAAATACTTGTTATGATGCTTTGTTTAGGAAATGTAAAGGAAAAAAAAAGCCTATACTTGTTCAGTACAGACGCAATCTTTTCCCCCTGAATACTTACTATCTGAGGTCAGCTGAATACAAGTATGCAGACCCATGGATGTGGAAGGCCAATGGTAATTTTAAGTGATTTATATTCGCTAACTTATGAACCTTCAGAACAAGCATTATACAGTATTCATTTCATAGAAAAGGACATTAAGTAATTTTTCCCAGGTAACACAGCTAGAAGAAGCAGAGCCCAGCAAACCTAAGCAGACTTGCTTCGTACACTGTGTCAAATTTTAACACATGTGAATCAGCTTTTATTAACATTTTATTTAGATTTCTACATAAATTTCTAATTTTTGGCCAAGCATCCTTATTTAAAAGACAATTATAGGGCTGGGGACGTAGTTCAGTGGTAATGTTTGCCTCGCATGTGTAAGGCCCTGGGTTTGATTCTCAGTACTGCAACAGAACAAAAACCAAAAGTCATTATAAGTGATTAGGGAATTAGATTTGAGATAGTCGCAAAGTTAAATTATAAATGCATCCTTAGAAACATTCATTCAGTTTGGCCAACAATTTGCTGTAAGACACAACAGTATTAACACCTTCCACTGTTTCTGAAATACTTACAACATTCGATATGACTTGTACAAAGCACGAATCATTCATTTAGCAACGGGTGCCCTGAAGTCTTGCCAAATTATTATTTTTTTTAATGAAACTAGTCATTGAACTCAGGGGCTTGGCGAATGCTAGACAAGCACTGTACCACTGAGCAATATCCCCGGACATTTTAATTCTGAGACAAGATCTTGCTAAGTAGCGCAGGCTGTCCTTGATTTTCTTCTGCCTCAGTCTGATAGCTGGGTGTATGCCACTACACCAGGCAAATCATTTTTATGAAACAGGGTCTTGCTATATAGTTCAGGCTGTCCTTAAACTCACTATGTAGCCCACGCTGGCCTTGAATTCTTGGCAATCCTCCTGCCTCAGCCTACTGAGCGCTGGGATTACAGGTGTGTACCACCATGCCCAGCTGGGCAAATTATTTTTATACTGTAGTGAATACAGTAGCAAAAGACTTAAATGTTTTCATGTCTATTTGTGAATTACCTGCAATGCTGATGTTCAGAGTTGAACCCTACAGCAAATATTAACTTATTTACTAAAATGTTCAACACATACTAACAATGGAAAAAGGAACTGCTTGTTTGGAACCACAGCAAGAAAAGGAAGACAATTCTTGATGCAAAGTCTTTTATTAGTTTGGGAAGGGCTACTTTTCTCTACACTAAGATAGGCCAAATAACAATTCTGCCTAAAAGTTGTTCAGTGAATCATTTATTGGGATCACCAGGTATAATTTTAATCAATCTTACTCCAATTTTTTTTTTTTTTTTTTGAGACAGGGTCTCACTGTGTAGCCCAGGCTGGCCTCAAACTCAAGGTGATCCTCCTGCCTCAGCCTCCTGAGTGCTGGAATTACACATGTTCACCACCACGCCTGGCTACTCTACATTTTTAGTAATAGAAGTTACTGGGGCAAAGTTAACGTTTTGTGTGTTTTTTTGTACCGGGAATCAAACTCAGGACCTTACGCTTGCCAGGCAGGCACTTGAGCAGCTGAACTATATCCCTGGCTCATATGTTTTTTAAGTTAAAACATTTTCAGTTTACAGAGTAATAGCTACTATGACTTAATATAATATTCAATTTTAATACAATGAAGTTAATCAAACGGTAGGATAATTTATTTATTTTTTGGTACCGGAAATCGAACTCAGGGCCTCACGCTTGCCAGGCAGGTGCTGTACTGCTGAGCTTCATCCCCCGCCCAAACAATAGGGTAATTTAAAGGAACTTAAAAATGTCTCATCAAGGGAGAAATTCCTAATGTTTTACAATAGGTCTGGAGCAATTAAGATTGTTAGAGGATAGGTTGGCCCAAAAAGCTAAGGTCTCTAGGCTATCCCAGAGCCAGGCTGACATCCCTGGACTCAACCATTGGGCCAGCACTCATGGACAAAAGCTCTAAATGCCTGCCCACTTCCAGGCCTGCCTCTGGCTCTAAGATACAGGAGAGGTAAAACATTCCCCCTGGGAGAAGTAAAGTACATTCAGTAGCACAACCTGTCAATGCATAAGGTGTCTGTCAACCATGGAGTTGCTCAATATTCTTACCAAGTGTAGCAACTGGGGTAAGTTTTTTTGAGTAGGAATATATTCTATATGAATAGTAGAAGTAGACAGAAAATCAGATTTGTTTTTGTGATTCAACTTGGTGAAATTCATGAACTCTGTGGAATACTGAATAATTAATGATACAGAGATGACAATTTCAGAAGAAAAATACATACACACAACAAAGTAAATGCTAAAAACTACTAAGGAATACTTACTATAAACTAGTTAATACAAACACTGAAAAATTTACACATTTTTGGTGCTTAATACTTTATGCAAATCTGAAGGCAAAATTTTAAGGGATTATATATTGTTTTGATACAACTGGATGAGAAGATGATTTAAAGCAGACAAGAAGTTTAAGATGGGTGTGGTGGTGCATGCCTGTAACCCCAGCACTTGGGAGGTTGAAGCAGGAGGGTCACAGTGAGTTTGAGGCCAGCCTGGGCTACAGAGCAAGACCCTGTCTCAAAAAAAAAAACCAAAAAACAAACAACCCCCCCCCAAAAAAAAAAAAAAGTTTAAGCAAAATAACTCAGAACTTTAAATACAATCTTTTCCAGTTTCAGATGGTAAAGAGAAAGGATGTTGTCCTAGTTCATATAGCTGCTTAGTTATATACAAATATCCAACCAGCTGGCCCATAAAAAAGCAATGGCAGTGCTATGTGACAGCAGATGTTAAATAAAGCAGGGAAGGGAAGCCATAAGATTACAAAGCTATTTACAAATTTGAAAAGATCAATGATAATGACTCTTATTGCTTATTTTTTGCATGCAGGCCATATAATTTTTGCCAATTCATAGGAAAACATCTCTAGATTTTTCTCAAAATAACTCTAAAGAAGGGAAAATTTTTTCTCCCTGAATCTTCCAATGTGTCCATCTTATGTTGCATTACCAAAGAAAATTAAAAATTTTAAAACAAGATTGATAGGCATATGAAACACTGATGTAGCACACAATAAGACTGGAATTCTTTTCCATAATGAATTTTTGGTCAGCAAATACTAGTGCCAGAAAGAAAATTACATGCTAATTAGGTAGTAACCTCTACAAAGGCTAGATTTAGTTACCCACTTAAGAGGTCAAACAATTTTCAGAGCCACATATACGCATGCTTTTTAAAATTAAACACAGGTGCAAGGGTAAAAAGCTTTAAACATTTATGTGCTCATTCCAAGTGTGCTCCCTGGAAAAAACAACTGAGGAAGGACTAAAGTAACCTGACTTATAACAAAAACTTATAAAGGTATTTTAATATATTTCATGGCATTAGTACAAAGATAAACCTGACTTTACAGAGAAATATTTACCTAAGTAAATGAGAATTCACTGAACCAGAATGGAACACAGGAGCGGAGAAACAAACCAAGTATTAAATACAGTATAAACACAAACTAACAAAACAAAAATTAAAAAAAAAACACAAAAACTAACATTTGGAAAAAGTGAGTCATGTGATAATGACGACATCCTTAACTTGGCAATTTTTTTTTATGGGGGGGCGATGTTTGCTGGAGACCAAACCCATGGTCTTGTGCCTTCGGGAAACCATGCTACTATGGCGCCATACTCCCA
The DNA here is from genome assembly GCA_028451465.1 of Erethizon dorsatum. Classification (NCBI taxonomy): domain Eukaryota; kingdom Metazoa; phylum Chordata; class Mammalia; order Rodentia; family Erethizontidae; genus Erethizon; species Erethizon dorsatum. The sequence goes on from CM051824.1 coordinate 42,778,749, forward strand.
GCCCTTGATTTGGTAAATCTTGTCTTGACATCATGATACCACTTGTTAAAGTTTCAATGTAACAGTAACAGCAATAAATTAATCTCTCAACTTGAATGCAGGTAACTGGGATAAAATTTTTTTCAACGTTTTTGCTTTTTCCAGGACTTCAGTTTGAAATACCTGAATTAACGTAAATAAATGAACTGTACATTTACTATAAGAGCACAATTTTTATTGTCCTGCAGTACCTACACATGGATCATGGATAGCAAGACTTTTCAGCAGCCTACTCCCCCCCAAGTAGAATTTTCATTCACGTGGAGTTATAAATGTTCTTCACTGTATGAAAATTCATAAAAATCTCACTCTGGGGTTTTAATAAGTCGTAACACACAAAGCTCTACAGAATATTCTGCATTGATGGTCAACCCCTCTAGCAAAATAACTATGAAGGGAAAAGATTCCCCTGGGCTACACGTTTGTCCGTATCTACAAAAGACAGAAAAAATGTACAGGAGCGTGAACTGCGGTCCGCAGCAGCTGTGCGGGAAGGGTGGTAACACAGGCGGGGGAGAGCTGCAGGTGGAGAGAAAGAGTGAGCGCGTCCGACGTGATTCTAAGGCGTCTTCCACAGGGTGGGAGCGTTGGGAGGCAAGGTGTAGTAGTGCGACAGGATTAGAGAGAGACAGCAAGTGATGGCTGGATCCCTAAAGCTTAGTAGGAAGGATCATCTACATAAAGTGCTGAAAGAATGAATGAAGGCGGGGTGGAAATACCAGCGTGGGGAATGTGAGCACCTGCGGGAGAGTTTCGGGGAGAGGAAGCAGGGAAACCCGAAGGAGGGGGCTGAACTCCCAGCGCTACGAAGAGGAGATGGCTGATGGGTGCGCGACGGCACTGACCAGAGAGAACTCGGTGCCGGGCCAGTTGACTCGGAAAAGGACATCATCGCTGAGCGGGGGGAGCGCGCGGCCGCCGCCGGACGCCCCCAGGAGGCCGCAGAGGACCAGGAACACCGGCCCCCCGGGGACCAGACTCCGCACGCCGCCGCCTCCTTCCTCCATCCTCCGCTGCCGCTTTCCCCAGCCGCTGCTACAGCCTCCTCTGCCCAAAGGAGAGACGAGGAGGAGGAGGAGGAGGAGGAGGAGGTGGAGGAGGCGGCGGCGGCGGCGGCGGAACTACAAAGAGACCTAAGAGCCGGGCACCCAACCGCCGCCACGTCTCCTTCCGGAGAGCCCGGCAACGCCGCCCCACCCCCGTGGCCTCAGGCCACAGCTTCCGGAGCAGGCGGCATGTAAACATCCGGGGCCGCCGCGGCCTCGCCCACCCCTTCCGGGGCAGGCGGCCGGTAAACTTTTGCCCCCACACCCCGAGCCTCCCGCTACCGCTTCCGGTGCAGGCGGCAGGCAAACATCCGGGGTCGCGGCGCTGTTCGCGCTCCTTCTGTTTCCCATCCCTGCGGCTTAGCGGCGGGACTGTAATGTGGGGCGGCTTTCCTGGACCTGACTCCCGGAGACCCGGTCTCGGTCCAGCTCTTTTGTCAGAGAAGCGGCCGGGCCGCTGAGCGGGTGAGTCCAGGGCTTGGCGCCCGCGCGACTCCCCGCGAGCGCGGAGAGCGCGGGAGGAAGAGCGAGCGCCGCTGGTGCGGGTCCTCGGGCGGGAGGACGCAGGCGGCGGTGGGGAGCGGGAGGGGCGACGTGCCTGATGGTCTGCCCTCCGCTGCTTTTCCTCCCCGCTGTACTCCTCGCCTTCCCGGTCCGGAACATCTCTCTGCCTGCTGCCGAGGTCGTGCTCGCCTCCGGTTTTCGTAGCCTCTGATCTCCGCCGCGCGTTCGGTAGTCTGGGCCAGGAAACCTGCGGTCCCGAGGCAGAGCACCTGGCCCCTGACATCCCGGCCCACGCGGGCGGCCGACCCCGCATGGAAGTGTAGGGCTGCGTTGTATCAAGCAGGTGGAGAAGTTTACTTGTGTGAGGGTCAAGCCAGGTGAATATGAAATTAGGAATTTAAGCCACGTTTAACTATGTTTTGAATCGAGACAAAGTTTTGGTTTCTTCTCTGCCGTTAAAAAGTGTTCGTTTAAGTCTCTAATGTATGAGATTGTGCAGTGTTGACCGTAGAACGCTCACCATGCTTGTCCTGGGCGGTTGGGAGAAGCCAGACTAAACTGTCTCGCTAAATTTGTTAAAGACTGCTGGTTCTTCCCCAGAACCGAATCGAAAAGGAAGAGTGCATTTTTTTTTTCATTTCTGTACGTAACTCCCCATACCCAGGGCCCTCATATTGAGCTGCATTCTTAGCCCATTTTATTTTATTGCATTTCAGATTCTTGATGAGTTGCCCAGATTGGGCTCCAACTTGTGATTTTCCTACTCCAGCCTCCCAGAGTGCTGGGATTACAGGCATGCACCGGAATGCCTGGCTTCTATAAATTTTCTTTCAACATGAAGGATCCACAGTATCAAAGAAAACTACTTTGTTCTAGAATTTAGATATTGGTTATTAGTTTATTTAGTGTTTCTTAACTGTTTAATATACTGTTGAGATTGGTAAAGTGATGAATAAAAGGGCTTCTGTTCTGTGTTTCTCATAGTCCACCAAGGAAGATTGTACAGATAATTGCAAACCAGTGGGGTAATAATAAGTAGTTAAAATTTATTGAGCATTTGTTTGTGTTATGTACTAATGTAACTACTTTGTGTTATGTTCTTACCTTTATAAGGTGGGTACTGTAGATTATATAGTTAGAGGGGTTTTATGGTGGAGATACAAAGAAGAAATGGAGGAATTCTGTGGTTGGTCAGAAAAGGACTCCCAAGAAAAAAGAAAACAAAACAAGAAAAGGACTCCCAGGAGAAGTGATACTAAAATTGGAATTCTAAGGATTCATAGGAGTTTATTAGGTAGGTGGAGAAATGCATTTTAAGCATAATTCTAGATGGTCCATTAGGGCTTTTAATGTAGAGGGCAGGATGGGGTAGACTCAGAAACAGGAGATTGGTACTGCAGAGGAAGAGGAGGTTAGTCCAGAAAAGGACGTGTCTTGCAGAAGTGTTAGAGCTTTATCCAGTGGGTCAGAACTTCTTGGGATAGAAGACGTTTTGCATTGGAATCACCTGAGGTGATCCTGTTTTTTAAGTATACGAAGTACACGAAGATTAATTACAGATGGATGAAATATTTAAACGGGCAAAAAAATGATAGATTTTTTTTTTTTTTTTTTTTTGAGACAGGATGTCACTATGTAGTCCAGGCTGGCCTTGAACTTGTGGTGATCCCCCTGCCTCAGCCTCCCAAGTGCTAGGATTACATGCCTGGCAATAGAAGAATTTTTTAGGGAGTAATTTTTTTTTTTTTTTTTTTTGAGACACAGTCTTGCTATATAGTTCAGGCTGACCTTGAACTTACTAGCCCAGGCCCATCAACCATGGCAGGTAGAGGATAAGGAAGGTTTCTCTTAGAGTGTGGCTCTGCTTGCCATCTTGATTTTGGACTTCTAGTTGCCACAACTGTGAGAGGATCAGTTTATTTTTGTTTTTATTGTTTGCATTACTGGTGATTGAACCCAGAGCTTTTGCACTGAGCTACATCCCCATCCCTTTTAAAATTTTTATTTTGAGCTGGGTGTGATGGTGCATGCCTGTAATTGTAGGACTCGGGAGGCTGAGGCAAGAGGATTGCTGTGAGTTTGAGGCCAGCCTTGGCTGTATAATGGGTTCAAGGACAGCTGGAACCACATCATGAGACCTTGTCTCAAAATTAAAAATAATTTTTTTTTAAAAATTTTGAGACGGTATCACTAAGTCTCTAAGTTGCCCAGCTGGCCTCGATTTTGCGATACTTCTGCCTCGGTCTTCCATGGGGTGGTATTACAGGCATGGGACCCTGTGGCCAGGATTGTCTCTTGTTTAAAGCTATTCACTTTATGGTAATTTGTTAGAGTAGCCCTAGAAAACTAGTACAGGCCAAGTGTGGCAACAAGGAGAACATTTAGAAAGCTGGTAGCAATGGCGATGGAGAAAGAGTAGCCTGTTTTAGAATATATTTTTCAGGTACAGCATCTTGAATTTACTGGTGGATTAGATGTGATATGGTGTTTCAGGGATAACTCAATGACGATGCCGAGATATTTTTTCGTGAGCAGTTGGTGGTGCAGTTTACTGAAGGAGGGAAGAACAGATAAAGGAACAGAGTATGGTGTGATGATAATTGAGCGTTTTTGTTTTACTTTTTTATTTTGAAATAATTTTAAACTTATATAAAAGTTACAAGAATTTTGCAACAGTCTCCTAGATTGCCCACTTGTGGCATATATATTTTTAGTTTTTTTATTTATATGTACATTAATAATAATAACTTGTTTTTGAGACAGGGTCTTCCTATGTAGTTCAGGTTGGCCTTGAATTCACTATATAGCACAGGCTGTCCTCGAAGTGATCCTCCTGCCTCAGCCTCCCAAGTGCTGGGATTACAGGCATGTGCCACCACACCTGGCAATAATAATGTTTTGAATCATACTTCTATTTCGGACATGTTAAGCTTTAAAAGTTATTTGGACTGACAAGTTGGTTAAGTAAGTCTGAAGTTCAGAGGTGAAAGGAAGTCAGGGCAGAAGTTATAAATTTTGGGGTTATTGGCATATAAATGTTGTTGAGCCATGGTACCAGCTGAGCTGAGCTGAGCTAATGAAAGTAGGGAAAGAAAGAGAAGCATCATTGCATATCTGACCGGCAATGAAGAATTAAATGGACTGAGAATTCTTCAGTCAAAGCTGGAAGAATTCAGGAAATAGATACTAAGAAAGTTAGGAGAAAGAAGTGTTTCAAAGAGAGTAGGCTGGGCTTGGTAGCGCACACCTGTAATCCCATTATTTGGGAGGCTGAGGCAGGAGAATTTTTGCGAGTTTGAGGCCAGCTTGAGATACACAGGGAGACCCTGTTTCTAAAAAAAAAAGTGGCGGTGCATACCTTAATTCTAGCTCTCTGGGAGGCTGAGATGAGGATTGCAAGTTCAAGCCCCGCTGGGGCAATTTAGTGACTTTGTGAGACCCTGCCTCAAAAAAAAAAAAAAAAAAAAAAAGAAAAAAAGAAAAGGGCTGGAGGTGTAGCTCAGTGTGAAGGCTCTGGGTTCAGTTCCTAGTATACAAAAAACAGAAAAAGGGAGTAAACAGCTAGCTGGATGAGATGTTGCTGAGAAGCTGTGTAAAATAAGGATAAGTAAATGACCATTGTGGTATGGAAGAGGAGTAGAAGGAAGGATAGGCCTGTTGGATTGGATTGAAATGGAGGTGTTGCTAATGTGTGTTTATTAATAAAAACAGTATGCTGGGCAGGGATGCAGCTTAGTGGTAGAGTAATTGCCTACCGTGTGTGAGGTTCTGGGTTCAATCCCAGTACCGCAAACAAAACAAAATGCCTAGTGTGGTGGCGCACATGCTTCTCTGGAGGCTGAGGCAGGAGGATTGTAAGTTTGAGGCCAGCCTGGACAAATTTATGGGACCCTGTCTAAAAATAAAAAGGACTGGGGATGTAACTCAGGACTCTTGGGTTCAATCACTGGTTTAACACTCCCCCCAAACCCTCCCGACGCCCAAAATAATGGTTTTACATTTTAGCAGAGTTCAGAACAGGGTTTCTCAACCTTGGCACTATTGATAGTTTGGGCTGCATGGGCCTTTGTCATGGATTGTTATTCTGTATATTGTATATTTAATAATATCCCTGGCTTGTGTCCACTATATTCCATCAGCAACCCCTGTCCTTCCTCTCCCCATCCCTCATTTTGTGACATCAAAAATGTCCGCAGGCATTTTCAAATGTCCTGTAGTGGGTGAAATGGCCTGTGGTTGAGAACCTCTGGTTTAGACTCTTACATAAAAGAAATAAATCTTGATAAATTTTTAGGCATTTAGCTTACTGAATGGGAAAATGTTTAGGGCCAAGCAGGGAACCTAACACTCCAATATTTTTTGATTGTAGTGCATTTCTACTTTGTCTTTAATGTAAGTGGTCCTGTTTATGTATCTTTCTTCCCCCCTGGACTAGGGGTTGAAACCATGTCTGGTACATGCTTAGCAAATGCTCTGCCTCTGAACTGTGTCCCTTTTTATTTTGAGCTGGGATGTTGCTAACTTACCGAGGCTGGCCTCAAACTTGTGATCCTCTTGTCTTAGCTGCCAGGGTAGCTGATATGCACCACACTGTGCTTTGCATTATATTTTAAATGAGTCATAAGGCACTTAGTCTTAATTGGTGTCATCATCATGTGTGTCCTTTATCCCCATAAAGGATTTGGATGTAAAAGTATGGAAGATTGTCTCGAATCTGTATTAAGTCATGGCTAGAAATTATTTTGAAAAAATGTTATTTAGTGGTCTCGACTTTTTGTCATATAAATGAATAGATTCACAATTTTAAATTTCATTTAACTTTCTGATTTGTGGATTTTAGAGAAATTGCCCTTTATTTGGCAAAGGTACCTTTTTCTGCAAATGAGGGAGTTATCTTAATGTAATTTTTAACTACCTGAAGCAGTACTGCTCTGGGTAGAGATCAAGCAAGTTTTTTTTTGTATAGTTGTTAATCCAACAAATACAGTTTGGAGGCACTGTTGTAAGTATTAAGGGTACTATAAAATGATGTAGATATAGATCAGGTCTGCCAAATCAGTATCACTTAGAAAATGAGATAGGCCTTGTATGTAACTAATTATATTGGTAGGCACAAAGGGAAAGTATTGTTAGAAAGGCACTATACAGATAAAATATTGTGGACCTTCAGAGGAGGGGGTTATTATCTGCATCAGGAGGGGTGATGGAGAGAAAGAGTGGAAATCAATCAAATAGTTCTGGTGTTTATATAAGACCTTTAGCAGAGAGAATTTGGGTTTACAGAGCAGCCTCCCCCATCAAATCCAGAGCATTGAGCATGCAAGGCAAGCTATATCCCCAGCCCTTTTTTATTTTTATTTTGAGACAGGGTCTTGCTGAGCTGCTCAGAGTGACTTCGAACTTGTGATCTTGCTGCCTCAACTTCCTAAGTGGTGGGATTATGGAGACACCTAGCTTTGGCTTGGCCATTCCATGTGAATACTTCAGTTCTGGTTTCAGTTCTCTCGCCCCCTTCTGCTTTCTGTATCTGCCGTCTCTGAACTTCGACAGGACGCCTCCTGCTTGGCTCTGGTCTTCTGCACTGTGCGTGTGTGTTCATTCTGGACTGCAGTTTTTTCTCCAGCAGATTAATCCTGAGTATAATCCCATTTGCAGTCTCTCTTCCAGAATTAATGAATGTATTTCACTGGGATTTCGATAGAAAGTGGAGGAAATTGCATGTGCTTAGTTTGTCTTAGAGAATAAGTAATAGGTATTTGTTGAATAAACAGTGCTGTTAAGAGAACTAGGTAAAGCATATTTTCATTTAAAAATTAAAAAGCAAATCATGGCTGTAGGATATAGGTATTTGAATGACTCGTTTTTTTCTCATTCTATTTTTAGGGAAAACTCATTGAGGTTAAACCTGCTAGTGGAGGTATGAGATAACTGCCATCTCTCTCTCTTGTTAATGAAAGGCTTTAATTCTATTTTTTTTTTTTTTTTTGTTCTCAGTGCTTAGCACAGTGCCTGACATGTTGTAAGTATTCAGTTAATGATAATTCTTTTTTATCAACTAATGAAATGAGCAGCAAGTTAATATATTTAAAGCATGTGGAATAGAATCTGGCATATATAGTAAGTGTTACATAAGTGTTAACTGTTATTCTTTGACCCATGAACACTTATTTTTCCTGTGAGGCTTTCTCTGATCTTCCTAGTTTGAATTAAACTTGGTTACCTGCATTTTGCTTGTATTTCTGTCACAGCCTTTATACTAAACAATACTGATTTGTAGGCGGGCGTGGAGGTGCACACCTGTAATCCCAGCGCTCAGGAGGCTGAGGCAGGAGGATCGCTGTGAGTTTAAGGCTAGCCTGGGCTACATAGTGAGATGCTGTCAAAAAACAACAAACACAACAACAAAAAAAGATTTTTGAATTTATTTGTACGCAACGGGTCAACATTTTTTATTACAGACCAAATTAGTTCCATATTATAGGGAAGATAGTTTTGAGTGCTGAGGAGGGAACGTACTGCAAAGAGGAGAAGAGATTGGAGACAAAATGTAAGAAACTCTTGTTCTTGCTGTATTGTAAAGCTCTTATTTTATAGTCCTCTGCTCTACCAACTGAGCAATCAAAGGAGGTTCTTATTTTAGTTGAGAATCTTAGAGCATGTAACCTTTTACCATCATGTAACCTTTTAAACTGTGTCACGCATAGGCTTTAATGCTTCTTTATTAACTTTTGTTTTGACTTCTATTTTCTAGACAAAATAAATTTATTTGTTTGAGTATTAAAAGGTTTATAAATGGAGCATCACTCAAAAGTGGAAGAGGTTCAGAGAGCTCTGATTTAGCAATTGAGCTTTTATAGGTTAAACATGGAAATAAAGGAATTATTTTATTGGCTGTAGCTAGGCTTTTTTTTTTTTTTTTTTTTTTTTTTTTTTGAGGCAGGGTCTTGCTAGGTAGTTCAAGCTAACCTTGAACTCACTATGTAGCCCAGGCTGGTCTTTCCTGGCATTCCTCCTGCCTCAGCCTTCCAAGTGCTAGGATTGCAGGTGTGAGTCACCACACATGGCTAAGCTTTTATCTTATTTGAGCATAATCCCATGTAAAGTTTTTTGTTAGAGGATAGTTGCTGATTTCTGATTGGTTGTTTAGGTTTTGACAGTTTCAGAGAACATATTTGGAAGCCATACATCTGTTAAGGGGTTAAAAGGAACTCAAACGACTATATAGAAAAAAAATTTTTTCTCAAAAGGAGACATACAGATGGCCAAAAGATATATAAAAAAATGGTTAATGTCACTAATCACCACAGAAAAGCAAATTAAGATACCAATGAGGTACAACTTCATACCTCTCATAATGGCCGTTATAAAAAAGACAAAGCCAGGCACAGTGGTGCACACCTGTAATCCTAGTACTTTGGGAGGCTGAAGCAGGAATATCACAAGTTGGGGCTTAGCACAGGCAACTTAGTAGACCCTGTTTCAAAATAAAAAGTAAAAAAGGCTGGGGCTGGGAATATAGGTTAGTGTTAGACCACCCCTGGGTTCAATCTCCAGTACCACAAAAAAAAAAAAACCAAAACAAAACCAAACAAAAGACAAAAGACAACAAGTGTTGGTGAGGATATGGAATAAATGGAACCCTTTTACACTGTTGGTAGGAATGTAAAGTAGTACTATTATGGAAAACTGTGTAGGGATTCTTAAAAAATTAAAATTATAATTACCATCTGATCAGCAGTTTCCCTTGTATTTACCCAAAAGACTTGAAATTAGTATGTTGAAGAGATGTCTGCCCTTCCATTCTCATTGCAGCCCTGTTTTCAATAGCCAACATGAAGATTCAACTCAGGTGTCCATCAGCAGACAATGGGTAAAGAATGTGGTGTGCATATGCAGTGGAATACTCTTCAGCCTTAAAAAAGAAAAATGGCCATTTATGACAGTGTAGATGGAACCGGAGGTCATTATGTTAAGAGAAGGTATAAAAGACTAATGTTGCCTGTTCTGATACGCAGACTCTAAAACAAATTTTAAGAAGCAGAGGGTAAGGGCGGGGGATATAGCTCAGTGGTGCAAGCCCAAGGTCCTGAGTTCGATTCTCAGTACCAAAAAAAAAAAAAAAGCCGAGGGTAGAATAGTGGCTTCCTGAGAATGGGGAGTGGGTAGGAGGAATGGAGATGACTGTCAAAGGGTATAGAGCTTCAATTGGAAAATAAGTTTTTTCCCCCTTTCATATATATATGGCACTGTGTGGTTAATGTAGTAAGTTCGGACATTGTCCATTTCCAGATTGCTGAGTGGATTTTAGGTGTTTTCACCACATAAAATGGGGTGAGTGATAGATGTGTTATCTTGATTTAATTATTTCACATTGTACGTATTCATTAAAAAAGCATTGTCTTATACCCCATAAATAATATAACTACAGTCTTTTAGTTTGTAATTAAAAAATAAAAGTAGAAATAACAAGGTTTTACTTTGTTTTACTGTTTACATTGGGTTTATTTGCTTGTTTACATAGGAACCTAAGGTGGTGGAGCCATCTCAGCCTGATAATGACCCCCAAATGCTACAGTTTTTGTAAATTAAAGGCTAAAAATTAATATTAAAAGGCACAATTATGCTTTATATGTATATTGTGAAAATTCTGTCCATTTTCTTCAGAAACTTTTAATTGATATATCTTTTTTTTTTTTTTTGGTCTTTTGAGACAAGGTTTCACTGTGCAGCAGTTCAGGCTGGCCTTGAACTCACTTTGTAGCCCAGGCTGGCCTCGACTTTGCAGCAATCCTCCTACCTCAGCCTCCCAAGTGCTGGGATTACAGGTGTGCGCCACCACCCCTGGCTGATATGAATACTTTAAACTTGTTCTGTTTTTGTTTTTCTTATTCTAACTGAATGCATGTCACATGCAGGGAAGTAATGTGAGAAAAAATTTTCTAGTTGGGAAAGACGAATTCTGTTTTTCCACACCAAGTTTCCATGCTTATGTAACGCAACTGGAGAGGCCTTAATGTATCAGATGTGCAGTGTTGTAAAGAGGTTGGGAGAGGGCCGGTGAGATGGCTCAGCGGCGTAAGCGCCTGCCTGGCAAGTGCGAGGTCCTGAGTTTGACTCCCGGTACCCACATAAAGGAAAAAAAGGGGGCCGGTGATATCTCTCAGTGGCACAAGCGCCTGCTGCCAGGCGCAAGGTCCTGAGTTTGACTCCCAGTACCCACCAGAAAAAAAAAAAAAGGTTGGGAGAGTAGACTAGAGATCGGAATCTAAGTAAAAATGGTAATCAAAGCCTAAGATTAGATGAGGTTGTGTATATGGAAATACAGTTGTAAATGGAAATACAGTGAAATGTTCTGCCATTTGATCTTAATGACACAGTATATTCTGTCACTAGCGTCCGATACATCAGAGTGGTAAAAAAGAGAAAACATTTTTGGGTTGAATCAGGAAGTAGTCATTTGAGATTTGAGGCTGCAGTGATTGGGTAGAGAACAACAGTGTAAAGTTGGACTGGAGAAGCATTAAATGAGTTGGTAAGGAAGTGGAACACTGACGTTTAAAACATTGTGAAGTATCAGAAAGAGGGAATAAGGGAAATTGTAGGGTTAAGTGGTGGTTTTTCCCATTACAGAGATTGTGTTTGGGCAAACCATTTATGAAGAGTAGGTTCAACATGGTTAAAACAACAGAGAGAGTGACACTAAAGTGTAATATTTTAGAAGTGTAAAATTAATGTTAATGTGAAAACCCTGAAATTCAAGAAAGCTAAAGTCAATTTTTATTACATAAATTTGACATACGGAAGTATAATGTTAGTAGTTGTCTTTGGAGGAGTTAAAATTATTTGATTAGCCACAGGATTAAAAATTACGCCATTGGGCCGGTGAGATGGCTCAGCGGCGTAAGCGCCTGCCTTGCAAGCGCGAGGGCCCGAGTTCGACTCCTGGATCCCACATACGAAAAAGGGGCCGGTGATATCGCTCAGCGGCACAGGTGCCTGTTGGTGCGCGAGGTCCTGAGGTCGACCCCCCGGTACCCACACACACAAAAAAAGTTACGCCACTATTTTTGAGTTCTTAACATATGCATAGAGTGAGTTCAGAGTTTTAGGAATACATGGAAGTGGATTGCTAAAGCCAGGCATAGTAGTGCATTCCTGTAATCCCAGTACTTGGGAGACTGAGGCAGGAGGATCGCTGTGAGTTTTATCGCACATACAGAGTTCCATGTAGGAATATGATGCTTGCATTGACAGGTACACAATAATTGCTCAGGAGATAGGGATATACACTTACTTATTGAGAGTATTGTCCTAAGTTACAACTTTAAAGAATATACTTTTTTTTTTTTTGAGACAGGGTAGTGCAGGCTGGCCTTGAACTCGCTTATGTAGCCTAGGCTGGCCTCGAACTCATGGCAGTTCTCCTGCCTCAACCTCCCGAGTGCTGGGATTACAGTCATATGCCACCACACCTGGTGAGAATATACATATTATGGAAAAGAGAGAGTTAATATAATGAGAAGAAATATTGACTGGAAAAGTTTTGAAAAATACTTGGTAGATCAAATACAGTTCTTAAACTATAGGCAGTTTGTACTCCTTATGAGTCTTGAATATTGAACCGATGGAACTTTGTGTGTGTGATAAAAAGTAGTATTAGATAATATTTATTGTGCATTCTGTCTGGCATTGTATACTGTTTTACATAAATTAAAATTAAAACCAGTCATGGTAGTGCATGTCTGTATTCTCAGACAGAGGGAGGCTGAGGCAGGAGGATGACAAGCTAAAGTTCAGCCTGTGTAGTTTAGCAACTTAGTGAGACCCTGTCTCAAAAAAAGTTAAAAAAGGGCTGGGGATATAGCGCAGTGTGAATTGAATACGCAGCACGCCCCCCCCCATACTTTCAGAGATGTACAATATGCATTTCAGGTACTTTATTAGTAGAATATTTTTTCCCATTTAAGATGAGATGCATATTAATAGACAGTAGTCAAACTTTTTTTTTTGGGTATCAGGAATCGAACTCAGGACCTTGCGCTTGCCAGGCAGGTGCTGTGCCGCTGAGCTGTATCCCCGGCCCGACAATAGTCAAACTTTAGATGTCAGTTTTAACAAAATGGTTCACATTTATGTTTTTATATAGAGTGAAATCATCACAACCTTTTTCTCTAAATAATTTTTAGGTATGGAGGTGGTACATAATGGCACTTACGTGCTAGACTGAAGAATGAATATGTTGTTTTGGAGTGGTGAAAAGAATTATAATAGCAGTCTACAGTAGGAGTAGGTCTACAGAGACCTACTTTAAAGAAACAGCTTGGGGATGTGACTCAGCAGTAGTGTGTCCAAGTATGCAACGGGCCCTGGGTTTAATCCCTAGAATTGGGGTGCAGATAGGAGAGGGCTTGAGAAATAAACTTCATTGGAGATTTGTATTAAATTTTTTTCTAAATGTAGGGTTTAGGCCAGGCATGGTGGTGTATGTCTAGAACCCCCACACTTGGGAGGCTGAGGCAGGAGGATCACTGCGAGTTCAAGGCCAGCCTGAACTACACAGTGGGACTCTGCCACAAACGAACAGGGTTTGAACTCATACTTTTATTGCATTTCTAAAACTTAACACCTAGCTAGTAACTTTTAGCATCTTTATGTAACAAGTTACGTACTATTTCATTACAGAAATATGTTAATGTTGTTTCCCTCCTGGGGAAAACTTCCAGCGTAGTGAAAATGGTTAAGTTCAAGTTAAGCATATTGTGGAAGGATCTTATGCTTTGAAATGAGAGAGACCTGGATTTCTGCCATTTGTTAAATGTGTAACAGTGCAAATTACTATGGAAGCAAGCTCAGAGGAGTTACCCAAAAATAGGGAATATGCCTCTGTATGTAAAGTGCCTAGTGCATCCTTATGAGATATTTATCAATAAATATATAGTAATTTCTGTAGTACTAGACAAGTAAAATGCTTTCTGGAAAACTAAATATTTAAACTGTTGAAAAATATTTAAAGTAGTTATATAGCCAACTAAATTACTAAAGAAGGGGCTAATAGAAAAACAGGAAAAGGACAAGTGTTCCTACTACATAGGACAGTGTTATATGAAAAACTTTTGTACTAATTATTAGTCATGCCTGGGGTTCAAGAGTTTTAATAAGTTTCATATTAGATTTAACATGATATTAATTTTGAAAGATTCTAGAGAGACCTTATTTCCTATTGAGAAAGAAATCACAATTAGGAATAATCTGATTATCTTGAATCAAGGCTAATTCTACATGAGTTAATAATTTAAGTATTGTTTCCTAGTTGAGTATAGTGGACAGTTTTTAAATTCTAAGGTGACAAGGTATAAGAAAGAAAAAACTGCATAGAACATAATCATGGAATGCAACTTTTTATTTTAAAACTTAGTACTGTTAATCTATAATTGTCAGAAATTGCATTTTTTTTAGTTTTAATATAAGGTAAAAAATTGATGTTATTATTGTATCTGATTTATATAATGAAATTTGTGCTCTTTATCTGTGTAGTACAATGCATTTATTAAAAAAAGGAACAGTACAGCACATTATCATTCCAAGGAAATGTTAGTATTAATACCATTTTTTGGCCTAAATTCAAAAGTCTTACTTAATACATTAACAAGGAAATTCACATTCAAGGCTGAAATCTTGTTTATATTGCCATATATTTCTAACTATACATTTGAAGTTTGTATTTTAAACTATGGTTATAAATTTTATAGGAAATCTTGAAGGTATATATCTTACTAATTTTTTTGGTTTAATTCTCTATAATTTAAACAGTATTTTTATTCTGATAAAAACACAAACTGAACTCAGTCCTTTTCTGTATTATTTCTAAAGAACTCACTTGTAATGAGCAAGTGTTTAATATCACAGAGTTAGGAATTCATATTATTAAAACTTGAATTTTTTTCTTTTTCTATATGCCAGTCTTCTAAGTGTGTTTCAGGACACCTGTAATTAAACTCTAAAGCTAGATGGTATCTTGACTTTAACATTAAAAATATCTTCAAGTAAACACATTTCCAAAACACATTGCCATTGTGCACTGAAGTTACTCTCCGAAGATGGAAAGTTTTGCTTGTTTGGCAAAGTCAATTATTAAGTCTAAATTTATATGCAGTTGAGAGTCTACTTTTCTTCTAAACGTTCCTTTACTAATTTTTCCAAAGAAAAAAGGTGCTCATCAGCATCTTCTGGCACAAGGCTTCTAACAGAATTTGCAAGTTCAAAAAGATATTCTGTATTTCTTCCACTTGGACCAGCTGCATTAAAAATTTGTTCAGCAATGTCTTCCAGAGGTGCAGGACCAAGATAATTAGGATTATCACATGTTCCAATATACAGCAGCACGCTGAATGGTTTTGTTGTGGGGTCTTTTGGATAAAAAATGACTGTTAAGGTTCTGTAGCCGCCTTTCTCTCTGAAGTCAAGGGATGCTTTTACTTCTTCTTCTTTTCCTACTGGGAGTTTGTAAGCCACACCCCATACACATCCCTGTTAAAAAATAAGAATTATTCAGTATTTACAAGGCTAATTGAAATAGTGGAGTTAGGTTATACTGATCTAAGAAAAAAATCTATAATCTTATAAGTCAATGCAGTTTTGTGTCACTTAAAAATGCGCTGAGGAGGTACACACTAAACAGTAAAGGAAATCATTTAAAATTTTTATGCTTGAATAATATTTTGTCACAATTACAACATATTTATCTTTCGGAACATTTTTAAATTACTCAGGGGTGGAGGCACATGCCTGCAGTCCTAGCGCTTTGGGAGAGTGAGGCAGGAGGTTGCAAGTTTGAAGCCAGCCTGGGCTGTATATAGCAAGTTCAAAGCTAGCCTGGGCTATGGAGCAAGACCCTGTCTTAAAAAACAAAGAAGAGTGATAACAAAAAACTAAACTAATAGGGCTGAAATGAAAAACAATCAGTTTTCATTTGGTCTCAAATTACAGGTGTGTGTCACCATGCCCGGCTAATGAGACCCTGTTTTAAAGTAAAAAGGGCTGGGGGTATAACTCAGTGTGAAAGCTCTGGGTTGAATCCCTAGTAGTGAGCACACGCGCGCGCACGCACACACACGCACACACACAAAAGGAAAAAACCCAGAGGACTGTTAATTATCTGTTTCCTGGTGCTTTATGCCTGTTTAAAAAATGAGTTCTGTTAATAAAACTAGGCAATATAGAAAATGAGAATTCCTGACTTTATTTTTATGCTGAGGATATCAGACTTCTGCAAATGTGAAGAGAGCTTTCAGGGATCCATTTGATTCTTAGTGGTGGCCTGGTTATCTAGGGGCTACTTCCATTGATGTCAAAGGGGACCACAAAATTCTCAGTCTGCAAACTCATTTTTAAAAGTCCACAAAAGCAAGAGTACATGTCATTAGCTGTTGTTATCTTGCATTTTGTATTCTAACTTTTCCCACTGGTTCATTTTCCACAAACAAGGGGGGAAGAAGCCCTCAACACATACAGAGAAGAGTTCTGGACTTAGTATAGTTCAAATTGTCTGTGATGACTATTAATAAAATTTCACTGATTATTAAAATGAAGAAATATCTCAACATTTCATACAATTAAAGACTATATAAAAAGGAATAATTATACCATACCCCAGGATCTTCAACAAGAGTCACAACTCTTCCAGGCTGGTTAAAAAAGACAAAAATAATTTGTTTTCTGAAGTAAAGTTCATTAAGTGAGCATTATGACTTACGGTTGGCATGGAATATTTTAACTACATTTTCTCTAAGTGGCACTTTAAAAAAAATACTTTTTATGATAAGGTTTAAAGTGAGTTAAGAGAATCTTCCTTATCCAAACTGCAGTGGCCTTTCTGAAACAGACTTCCGGAGCCAGTGAGATGGCTCAGTGGTGTAAGCGCCTGCCTGGCAAGCGCAAGGGCCCGAGTTCAACTCCCGGTACGAAAAATGGGCCAGTGATGTCTCTCAGCGGCACAGGTGCCTGCTGGCGTGCGAGGTCCTGAGGTCGACCCCCGGTACCCACACACACAAATAAACAGACTTCCATCATTTTCTGTAAACGGGGTATATTACTCCTTTAAAATAGATACATTAAAAAATACAGCAGTGACTAAGGCTCAGGTAAAATAAAAGACAAATGGAAGCATCAATTATAAAAGTTCTGGTTTTCATCTTGGGAAGAAAGGTTGTTAACAGTTTTTTTTTTTTTTTTTTTTGGTACTGGGAATCGAACTCAACCTCACGCTTGCCAGGCAGGCACTGTGCCACTGAGCTATATTCCTGGCTGTTAACAGTTTTATTAGAGGGAAAAAAAAAAAAAACAAAAAAACAAAAAAACATTCTAGGGTGTGTTCCTATAAGGGAGTGGTTTTCAAACTTTGATCAAATTACCTGGAATACTTGATAAACACACACTGCCAGGCCTTACCTCGAGTTTGATTTTTCAGGTCTGGAGCCTGAGAATATGCGTTTGTCACAATATCCAAGGTGATTCCTCTTACACTGTTTTGGAGTTTACATTGAAACCCTCAGACAAAATCCAAAATTGGAACATTGCGTAATTTAAGTTACAAAGGTGACTTAAACCAGTGATTACCAGCTTGTTTTATTAAATTACTGCCTACTACCAAAGGTTATGTGTCTGCCGGCAAGTTAACATTAGCAAGGATGTCAAGTTGCAAGCCACAGTTTTACCTATTTATATGCCCAGTGTCTCCACAGTGAGCCTAACTCATTCAGATAATTTGTGTCATCTTTGTTACTATTTCCTTTTTGTCTTCATTTGTATAAATAACAAAATCACTGTTCTTGAGTTCTGCCTTTTGAAATCTGGTTCCTCTTTATCCTTCAGTGACCTTGTTAGAGATTTGTCGGCCTGCCTCTTATTTTTCCCTCCAGTTTGTTTTCTATTTGTGCCCACAATGACTTCCTGACTTTGAATTTTTCAAGGTTGTGGTATTCTACAGGATACAGTTGAAATTCATTAGCTTAAATTATGCTAAGGAACTCATTTCTTCCCATTTTCATTTCCCCTGAAGATGTACTGAATTATTTATTAAATAATTCTTAGAAATATTCCTGTCGACTACATAGCAAGACCTTGTCTCAAAAAACAAACAAAAAAACCAACCAAACAAAAAAGAAATACTCCTATCTTTTAATACACTGGTGCCTAGTGTTGAATGCCCTTCCCTCTTTTATCTTGCATATCATCTGCCCACTTACCCAGTTTTGGCTCACTCCTGAGGCCAGTTTAGCAACTCTGAAACTCACTACTCCCTTTATTCCTTTCTCTTCTAGCACTTACCAAGTAGTTTTGTTGGCATTGTTGTCTCCTCTGTATGTGGGTGCTTTGTTGTAATTGTTGAAAGGAAGAAGAGGGGTAGTAAAGTCTTGGACTTGGGTGGTGGCAGGTGGAATAAAACAAGGAATATGTGGGGAATTATTTTAAGTGGAAAAAACTAAAATCTTGTGGGAGCTTGCTAATGGTTGATACAGACATGGACTACTGATAAATTTACTTGGAAATATTTTCTAAAACTTCAACTCTTTGTCCTTAAAAATAGATGTAATTGAGAAACAATATAAATTTGTAAATGCACTTTCATTTTTTTGTGGGGGGAGCAGTGAAACTGAAGGGATCTTTCAAACTGAATGGTATTAGAGAAGGAAGGAAAACGGACTCATGATGGGTGTTTCATTGGGTAATTAGTAATGTTTCTGCTTACATTGTCTCTTGCATTAAAATACTCTTTGAATTTTGATATATTTAATTTGTGCAAAAAATCTTTCATATTTAAATAACACCCTTATTTTGGTGAGAAACTGCCAATTTTATGATATATAAATAAGATGCTTGAAGCTGCAAAGCAATCATAATTTAATAAATCATGTAGGTTCAGTTTTTTCCCCCACAGATGTCCTCTTACACTATGTGGAAATGAATATAACATTTATATATTACTCATGAGTCCTTTCTGATGACTCATTTGAGTATATGTTGCTGTAAAAAACAACTTGTGTCCTAAACACTAAGTAATTCTCATTTGGTGGATATTTCTGTAGCCTTTGGTATTCTTGTTTGATAGTTACTGTTTACATAAGGCTGGCAATCTAGTTTAATAAAAAACATGAAGAAAAAAAGTTGATGTTATTTCTAGCTTTTTTTAAACAGAACCCTATACTTACAAAATGTGTAGTATTAGCTTTTCATTTAGTTTGCTAAGATGGAGTCTTTAAATAAAAGTGTAAAGCTATTAGCCAGTGCATGCCCCATATTTCAGTAGATTTAAGTACAACAGGATACTGGCTTTTATAGCTCTCTTTTAAAGACTCATGGATCATTGTATTAATTAGACAACTTCTTATCTGTCTGAAAGCATGGGTATATGAATGCACTATATAACAAACTGTGCATTTTGGTTAAGCCTATGATAGTAAAATAAGTTATAACCATGCACATATTTAATATTAATAGTTGGTCATGAAAATGGGAGCCTGAGCTAAGGCTTTTTTTTCAGAATGGCAGGGTTTTTTTTTATTATTTATTTATTTATTTATTTATTTTTAAAGACAACAAGTAAACATTCTCATGTATTAACAAACTCAAGCATTAGAGCATGTACAAATACCTTTTGGAGAAAAATATTACTCAGTATAAGATTAAGCCATGTAAAAGCTAGGTAAAAATAGAAGACTAAGGAATGGAATAGTCACAGTGAAATTGCATTTTCATACTAGGGAGACAATACGATGTTTACAAATGTGCATCCGGTTTATTTCGCTTGTATTGAGTTGCATCCATTTACCTATAAAAGTTTCCAGTTTATCCTTCTTTATGGCTGAGTAGTACTCCATTGTATAGAAATACCACATCTTTTTTATTCATTCCTCGGTTAAGGGGCATTTGGGTTGTTTCCACGATCTGGCTATTACAAATTGTGTTGCTGTAATCATGGGTGCACATATATCGCTGTGGTACGATGTTTTTAATTCTTCTGGGAAGATACCCAGAAGGGGAATAGCTGGGTCAAATGGGACCTCCAATCCTAGTTTTTTGAGGAGTCTCCAAGTGGATTTGCACAGTGGCTGCACCAGTCGACACTCCCACCAACAGTGGAGAAGGGTTCCTTTTTCCCCACAGCCCCTCCAGCATTTGTTATTAGTTGACTTCTTGATAATAGCCATTCTCAGAATGGCAGTTTTAAGTGTTCATTTAAAAACTGACAATGCAAAAGGGCTTTTATTTAGGTTAGTTCTTTAAAGTCTTGAATAATGTTTGTTCTTGGAGATACTTTGGCCATGATGTTTCTCTTGGCTGATCAGTGCTAAGCCACATCCCCTTGTTCAAGTCTTTCTGTCTGTGTTCCATAGGCCAGTCTATCTTAAAGCCAAATTCTTAATCGACCAGCTCTAGTTGAGATAGAATGGTTTCTAACTCAGGTTCTTTTTATGATTTCAAATCCTGTGTCTTATTAGGTGCAAACCATTTTAGAACCTTAATCTCTTCCCCTTTCCAAGGTGCTGTTACTCATAACAAACCGAGAATTTCTTAACTTTAACTTAACTTTGTAAGTACTTGATAATCAGAATTATCAATGTTACCTTAGTAAACTGGAGATAAATTTGGAAAATAGTTCTTCTGTGATCTTAGGTGTCACAAATAAAATCGTTGGAAAGCTATAAAGAAACTCTAGCACGCAGGTTTAAACTCAAACCACTGTTAGCAGAATGAACACTTAATTGCTAAGGCGCTGAATTTGCAAGGTAATTTTATCATTTCCCCTGGTGACATGAAAATTAATTTTCCCATCACGGTTTATGTTTCTGGAGGAGGTTGCCCCATCTGGCTCGTCAGACTTGTGCGAGCTTGTGCCGTGCTTTATGCCGCCCCAAGCAGCTAACCATCAGCACTTGAAGAGGTGTAACCACCGGCATCTGAAGCGGCTTCAGGAGTGCGCTGGTGTGGGAGCGGTGTGGGTCAGGGGCTGCGCCCGATGCACGAATATTGCCGCGTTACTCGGACCTGGGGGTCCCCGCGGCGATCAGGGTGCTTACCTTGCCCGGGACTCCTCGGTGGTCGGTGCTACCCTGCCAGAAGCGCCGGCTGTAGTCTGTGATGTATCCGACCAGCTTGTCCTGGTAGGGGAAATCCGCCTTCCAGATCAGGGACCCGTAACCAAACACCCACATCTTTCCGGGCTCCCCGGTGCCCTCCGGGCGCGGCGCGGCCTGGGGCGGCCGCCCCCCACACAGACCGACCGAAGCAATGTGCTCTGGCACCACCGCTTCCCGGACGGAGGGACGCGAACGGCGCCGCTGTGCGCAGGCGCGGCGCAAGGGACGCCGGGCGGGGCTGGGGCGCTTGCCCGGGAGCGCTAGTCCTTGAGGAGCGGCCAGGCTTCAGTTACCCCGTGTGTAGGAATCCGCGGGCCCCTCTGCAGCCTTGGGAATCCTAGGAGGTCCAGTGTGCCCCGGGCATTAGAGGGTCAGGCGGCTTTGGATCTGGCGTTTGCCGGTGTAATCGTGGCCGGAGTGCGAGCCGCTCTGACTTAGTGGACTTAAAGAAGCCTGCCCTAAATATTGCAGAACAGAGCAGAAATTTTACAGTAACTGTTATTTCACTGGAAATTGTTGACATATTTGAACTTAACATGCAACACCTTATGTATCTTTAGTTTTTTCTGCGGCCCCTACAGAAAAGAGCATGCAAGGTTTTTCACGCGGGACTCACCGGAGCTTTGGACACAAGCTGGGGAGCCTGGCGTTTCTTTGGCCCGGCGTGTCGGCAAGATTTCTACCACTGAACTACACCCCCAGCTGCCTGGGTCACATTTGCTTCACTGACTATTCCCTTTTAATCTTTTCGTAAAAGGGGGTATCATATCATAAACAGTTTAGGTTCACTAGTTGGTATAAAGAATTGAAAGGAATGATCCCGCTGGTATAGCACATTCTTTTTGGCCTCTCCTTCCCGTAAGAAGCTCAAAGATGTTACCAGTTCCAATACTTTTCCCAGGTTATTATCTGTTATCCTGGGTCCAGTAACATTTGTGACTAAGAGAAAAACTAGTAAAAGTTGGAAGGGGAATCATACTTATTTTTACAGAAGTGGTGTTTTTAAAGTGGTCTTTTATGTATGCTTCTTACACAGGAAAAAGTTTTCTTGTATTAAATGGACATGCTTATAAATCGCCATAAAGTGTGTAATTTGTTGTTTTGTAAAACTTTCATGTACTTGTCTTGGGTAGAGGTTAGCATGGCTCAAAAAATTATAGTTTAACATTCAAGATCCTCTGAAATTTGGCCCTCAGCTACTTCTGTAACCTAATTTTTCTGCTGTTCTTTGTTTACCTAATCTTCCAGCCAGATGAACTGTTTTGTATTCACTGCCCCTTATTTACCCTTGCATATTCATCTCCAGCTTTTTGCTTATGACTTTATTCTAGTCTAGAAGTGCGCTTCTGCTCATTATGCCATTTTTGAATCTTCCCTGTCTTTCAAGGCACAACTCATATCCCTTATCACTGAAGCAGATTCTCCTTTGATTTTTATGGCTCCTTCCCTTATGGAACTTTGCGTTTTTTTTTTGTTTTTTTTTTTGCCTTGAATTGTGCATATTTATCATTTCTATGAGAGTATAAACAACTTGAGATAGAATCTATGTTAGTGTTATCTTTATATAGTCCCCAGTACTGATCATCTAGTTGGTGCTTAATAAATAACTGCTAATTGAATAAGGGTTTAGTAAGTAAATGTTTTCACTTACTCTAGTAATGGACCAGTTGGTTAGTCATATCTAGAGCTAACAGCTGTTTGGCCTCCTGTAGAATCAACTTTTGTTATTTGTGGCTTTATATTTAAAGGTAACATGGATAAGTTTGAATTTACTATGGGCAATGTTACATCCTTTTTTTAAACCTCTTTCCTCAAGCCTCCTTTTTCTGGATAAATTAATTAGAATGTATTTCTGGAACATTTTCCACGTGTAATGGGCTGGACATGTTGGCATTTCCAGAACCACCTCCTAACATGATTAGAAAAACTCAGAAGTGGGATTGGCATATTATTGAGAAGGACTGTCTTTTAGGAGGTAATTATTTCCCGGAGAATCCAGAATGTCAGCCCAGCCTGCTTCATAGTGTCACTAACTGATTATTTTTGTAGGATTTATACACTGAGGGCTATTTTGGACCCTCACTGTAGAAGGAATTTGAAGTGAGCATTTTGGGGAGATGATGAGGATGATGATGATGATGATGATGTTGATGATGGCAATAATGCTGTAAAGAACTTTCTGGGCTGGTATCTTTAAAGATGGAGTATCTGAGTGTTTATTCCTTCTGGGAGGATCACTGGGGATAGGAAAACTAGAATGACTACTTAGTTGTCAGTAAACATCCTTTACTCCTCTTTTTTAGACTTTTGGGTTTACTGTAGAGGGCTGTACATAGAAATGGAGCACATTTGGTCGTTATGTCATCCTCTGTGAAACAGACCACGCACTAGGGAGTAACTGCTGGTGTTTTTGCTCTCTTACCAACAGAGCTCCTAAGAGTATATTTTGGTGGGGTAGAAACAGGAGCAGAAGCCTGCTGGAAAGAGCTTCTTAGACATTTCCAGAGGAGCAAAGCACACTTAAAATTCCCATTTTAAAAATAAAAACATTCCAAGAAATACAGATTGGAGAGACTTCCTGGTTTAGGCTGTAGCAGAATCTGTGGCAGGACAGCCTATTTCTCTGTAATCATGGGAGAGAGACTGGACAAGCCCACTGTGACCTGCTAATCTCTAGGAGTGCAGTGTTTTATTGACTATAGCATTATGTTTCTACTTTGTTTTGTAGACTGGTCAAAAAAAATAATGGATTTTACAGAGGCTTACTCGGATACGTGTTCTACTGTTGGACTTGCTGCCAGGGAAGGCAACGTTAAAATCTTAAAGAAACTGCTCAAAAAGGGCCGAAGCATTGATGTTGCTGATAACAGGGGATGGATGCCAATTCATGAAGCAGCCTATCACAACTCGATAGAATGTTTGCGGTTATTAATTCATACAGGTAAAGTAAATTCAAAGTAACCCTACAAACTGGGTTAACAAAACATAAGATGGTTATATGTGGTAGTATTTTTTTTTGTTGTTGTTGTTTGTTTGTTTTTTGAGACAAGGTTTCACTATGTAATTCTGACTGGCCTTAAACTATGTAGCCCAGCATGGCCTCAAACTTGTGACAGTTCTCCTGCCTCAGTCTCCTGAGTGCTGGGATTACGGGTGTGCACCACCACGCCTGGCTACATGGTAGTATTTGTTTCTCTTCCTATAATCCTAAAATAACTGCTTTAAGCTTTAAGGATGGTAAGATTGCCTGCCTTAGATTATGTCAGTGTGATGTTCCATCTGGTCATCTATAAATACTCTTCTTTACTTGGAAGTGCTTGTGGCTGGCTTATTTTGATTGATTGCCCTAAGCGATATGGCTGAAGTAGTCTGCTATTTTAATTGAAGCATTTACTGATTTTATTTGTTCTTCCTTTTCTAAACAAAAGTAGCCATGCTACTGAAATTGAGGTTAAGTGTTCTGTATGAATTAGTCTTTTTTTTTTTTTTTTTTGTGGGTACCGGGGGTCGACCTCAGGACCTTGCACGCCAGCAGGCGCCTGTGCTGCTGAGCGATATTACCGGCCCCTTTTTCGTATGTGGGTTCCGGGAGTCGAACTGAGGACCTCGTGCTTGCCAGGCAGGCGCTTATGCCGCTGAGCCATCTCACCGGCCCCCATGAATTAGTCTTTTAAAACATTTTTTAACCCAGGTGTGGTGATGTACCCCTGTATTCCCAGCACATGGGAGGCTGAGGCAGGAGGATTGCTATGAGTTCAAGGCCAGCCTGAACTACACAGTGAGACCCTGTCTCAAAAAACAAAAACAAAAACGTTCCTCCAAAACCCCCAAAATACATACTCTCAGTTTCATTGATTTTGGGAAACTTTCCAATTACTTGGATTTTGTATTTGCAGAGGATAGAGCATGGGCCAAAGTGCCTGCCTTTCTAGTGCTTGTACTCCTGTCAGGAGAGACTGACAACCAATACCTAAACAGTTTAGCAAGGTCATTCCCAAAGGTAGAAATGTGTGGAGAGAGTGAAACTATAGTGGGCCAGAGTGTCGTGCTGTGCTGTTGCGTACATCTCTGCAGCCTTGCACTTGGGAACCATCCATGGCTGGTGCACTGTTGGTACCAGAGGTCAGCCAGTGCCAAAGACTAGGCTTTTCCCTCGGCAGAGCCAGTGACATGTGACCAACATACCCCTGAGTGAAGGCATGATCTGGAGGAGGGATTCTAACACTTGGGAGAAAGTGGGTGGGGAAACACCTGAGGTGAAGTAGCACCACTCAGTATGTGCTGGATGATTGGCACACATTTTTTGTCTAGTACATACAGAACTGTTAGAGACTGTGAGATGCTTTATTGATGAAAAGATCCTCACTGTATTAATGAAAAGTCAAAGCCTCAGAGAAGTTGACTTGTCAAAGGTTAAATAATGACCTAGACCAATGATGGCAAATCTTTTAGAGGTTTCAGTAACTAGCAGCCTGCTGCTGCACGCATGCTATATAGGTTCGCTACCGCCTACTGGATATCTGATTTGAACCCTTGTCTCTTTGACTCCGAAGCCTTGGTTTCTTTTCTACCACACCATGTTTCTAACATTTAGTTGAAATAAACATTTACAGCATTTAGTTAATTTAAACTGAGGTTGAACACAAAATTTCATGTTGTTACACTGATCAAACATTTATATTTCACTGACTGTGGGAATGCGGATTTTCTTCTGTGTACTTATCGCCAAGTGCATATAGCTACTTAATATTTAAGACTTCTGGGCCCATAGCTCATCAGAACTACTCACTCACTGCCTGTGGGTAGGAAAGGAAATAATCCTTACATTGTTTTTGGTAGTGATTTTTTTCTTCCCTTTTTTTTTTTAACTAGAAAAAATATGCAACTTTAAAAAATTATCTTTCCTTTGTAGTGCTAGGGATTGAACCCAAGGCCTTGCACGTGCTAGGCAAGCACTCTACCCCTGAACTATGCCCCTAACCTCTCTTTTTTTTTCTCCCCAGCAGATGAGAAATGGCAAGGGTAAACTCTCCAAAATATAATACAGGAAATTTGCTATGACTGCTTTAAAGTAAAATATTAGAAAAAGAGTCTTTGTGCTTCAGATTTGAAAAGCTTAAGATACGTTTGCAGACTTTGAAGTTAACTGTAAAGCTTGAGTGCTCAAACTATCTCTAGTGACAAATAAAGACATGATTTTGTGTGTTCTTTTCTAGTCAAAAAGCTCATTCCCAATATACTATTGATCGCTTGCCCACATTAGAATAATGTGTTTTGTATATGTTATAGATTTTTTTTCCTCCACTTGCTGAGTGATCACAGGCATGTTTTTAAATGAAGTTGTTTGAACTGGTGGTTCAAATTCACCTGTATTTCCTGTAGAAATTTTAAATATGAACTTTATCATTAATGGCTATCCTTGTTTTGAGCTTGATGCTTTTGGAGGATAAAATACAGCCACACATAGCTAGCTATGTGAATAGTTGTTAATGGTGAAATACAGTGTTCTCACTGTACTCATTTGGAGTTCACCATTATGAATTAACTGGATAAATTTCTTAATAATGTGTATACAAGGATTAGAATAGGAAATAGGGTTTACAGAGGATATGAAGCAGTTATATCCAGTATTTTGGGAGATAGTGACAATTTTGGGCACAATCCACAGTGAATCTTGTTTTTTGTGATATTCTGAGAGTTGGAACTAATGTCCAAAAATCTATCAGATTTAATTTTCTAATTCACCAACTAGAAAAATCAGATTAATGAAGCAGAAGGGCCATATAACCTATTGATTGCTTAAAAAAATGTTCTATATGTCCCCTGGCCCATACCACTTTCTTATAAATTAGCTCAAGTCCATACTTTAATTAGATTTAATTTGAAATTTTCTGCATGGTTTAAATTCTAGAACATTAACTAATGAGGAATGATAACTGTTGTTTTACAAGGTGTAGGTAGTATAAAAGTACATGTGAGAAAGTAAATTTTTAAAGATTTTTAATTACTTTTTTAAGGTTTAAAGTTTCTTTCTTTCTTTCTTTCTTTCTTTCTTTCTTTCTTTCTTTCTTTCTTTCTTTCTTTCTTTCTCTTTCTTTCCTTCCTTCCTTCCTTCCTTCCTTCCTTCCTTCCTTCCTTCCATCCATCCATCCATCCATCTATGTGGTGCTGAGGTTCCAACCTAGGGTGTTGCACATGGTAGGCAAGCACTCTTCCACAGGCTACACCAGTCCTGTTTTTTTTTTAAGTAATATAAAAATTGTAGTTTTTATTCTTTTAAAAATTATAATTATTAGCACATACTGATCAAACAACATGTTTCTTTGTGATATTTTTATATATGCAAATAAGGTACTTCCATTGCATCTGCTTTCCCTATTAACTTCTTTACCCTCAGTCCTCTTGGTCCCTTTCTTTCCTCATTGCCCTCCTACATGTCATTTTTTTTTTGTTTCTTGTTTTTCTAGAATCCACACATGAGAAAAACTTGGTACTTGTCTTTATGAATCAGGTTTATTTTGCTTAACATCATAATCTCCAGGTTCATTTGTTTTCCTGCAAATGACATGATTTCATTCTTGTTTATAGCTGAATAGTACTTCTTTGTATATGTACAAATTTTCTTCATCCATTCATCTGTTGATGTGCATGTAGGCTGATTCCATAACTTGGCTGTTGTGAATAGTGCCGTGATAAACATGGGCATGCAGGCATCTCTGTTATATGCTGACTTTGAGTTCTTTGGGTATAAACCTGGGAGGGCCATGTAGCTGAATCACATGATAATTTTATTTTTTGTGTTTTGAGGAATTTCCATACTGTTTTCATAGTGGCTGTGCTAATTAACATTCTCATCAACAGTGTATGCGAGTTCTTTTCCCCCTTCATCTTTGCCTTCATTTTTGGTTTTGTTGATAATAGCCATTGTACCTAGGGTGAGACAGAATCTCAGTATAGTTTTTTTTTTTTTTTTTTTTTTTTTTTGTGGGTACCGGGGGGACGACCTCAGGACCTCGCGCACCAACAGGCACCCGTGCCGCTGAGCGATATCACCGGCCCCTTTTTCGTATGTGGGTTCCGGGAGTCGAACTCGGGCCTTCGCGCTTGCAAGGCAGGCGCCTAAGCCGCTGAGCCGTCTCACCAGCCCCTCAGTATAGTTTTGATTTTCATTTCCCTGATGAATAAAAAGACATTGCATATTTTTCATATAATTGCTGACCATTTGTATTTTTTTTTTTTTTTTTTGGTGGGTACCGGGGGTCGACCTCAGGACCTCGCGCGCCAGCAGGTGCCCATGCCGCTGAGCGATATCACCGGCCCTTTTTTCGTATGTGGGTTCTGGGAGTCGAACTCGGGCCCTTGCGCTTGCCAGGCAGGCGCTTATGCTGCTGAGCCATCTCACCGGCCTCATTTGTATTTTTTTGAGAAATGTCTCAATTTGCCCATTTATTGATTGGATTACTTGTTTCTTTGATGTTGAATTTTTTGAGTTTTTTATATGTTCTGGATATTAGTCCTCTGTCAGATGAATAGCTGGCAAAGACTTTCTTCCATTTTGTAGGCTATCTTTTCGTCCTGTTGTTTCCTTTGTTGTGCAGAAGATTTTAAATCTGATATAATTCTACTTGTTAATTCTTGCTGTTATTTTCTGAGCTATTGGAGTCCTGTTCAGGAAGTCATTGCTTGTACCAATATCTTTTATTACTGCTTCAAGATCATTGGTTGTTATTGATCTGTTAGGTTTTTTATACCCTCTTAGTTCAATTTTAGTAGACCATATGTGTCTAGAAATTTGTTCATCTCTAGATTTTCCAGTTTATTGGCATATAATTTTTCAATAGTTGGGTCTTGTTTTTAGTACTGTACTATAGTCAGGTAGTCTGCATCTTTTAATTAAGAGATTCAGACCATTTACATTGAGAGTTATTATAGAAAAATATATGCTAGTTCGTGTCATTTTATTGTTTTTCTTCTAGTTGTTTTGAATAATCTGTGTTCATTTCTTTCTCCTTTAACTATTTTAGAGGTTTGGTGGTTTACTGAATTAGTTACCTTTAGATTTTCCATTTTTCTAATAAGATTTATTCTTTCCCATGTTCTCATAGTTGTGGTTTTCTTGCTTCATCTTTTGTATGTAGGATCCTTTTGAGTATTTTTGTAATGCTGATTTAGTGATCATGAATTCCTTTTGTTTATGCTGTAATAAGAGGCATAGTAACATGTTGAAGATCTTAGATAAATAACGCAGCATACTGATTAAGAGTTAATGGTCACTGGGACCTAGGCTGTAGTTACTCTGCCACTTTCTTGGTGTGACTTTGAATGGGTCTTTTTACTCCTCAGTGATTCACTTTCTTCATCTATAAAATAGAAACATTTCATTGTTCCGGCTTAGGTCAGAAGCTCTGGACCATTCTTAATTCCTTTTTTCTCACATCCCTCATCCAACAAATCAGTAAATCCTTCTGCTTTTGTATAATAGTGTCTGTGAATATGTATACATACATGCACACAGACAATATCAGACATTTCTTGTTTCCATTAATACCTTGGTCTGAGCCATATCATCTCTTGCCTGGATTGCCGCAATAGCATGGTAACAGATCTGTTTCAGCCTTGCTCCCTCCCCTTCCCATTGCAGGTGGCTCAGAATATCAGTCATTATTTTTTTTTTTTTTTTTTTTTTTTTTTGTGGGTACCGGGGGGACGACCTCAGGACCTCGCGCGCCAACAGGCACCCGTGCCGCTGAGCGATATCACCGGCCCCTTTTTCGTATGTGGGTTCCGGGAGTTGAACTCGGGCCCTCGCGCTTGCAAGGCAGGCGCTTACGCCACTGAGCCATCTCACCGGCCTTCAGTCATTGTTTTTAACTGTGTCAGACCATGTCTCTGCTCAGAACTCTGCAAGAGTTCCCCATTTCATTCTGAGTGAAAGCACTATCGCATGGCATTTTATAGTATACATGCAATGTAATTTATTTACCTGTTGTCCTGTTGATGGATATTTTGTTTCTTAATGCATTGCTATTATAAATAGTGCTTTAATGAACATCTTTGTACATGTGTCTTTGTGCACATGTGTAAGCATTTCTGTAGGATGGAGTTTTTTTTTTTTTTTTTTTTTGTGGGTACTGGGGATCGACCTCAGGACCTCGTGCGCCAGCGGGCACCCGTGCCACTGAGTGATATCACCGGCCTACTTTTCGTATGTGGGATCCGGGAGTCGAACTCGGGCCCTTGCGCTTGCCAGGCAGGCGATTACACCGCTGAGCCATCTCACCGGCCCAGGATGGAGTTTTAGAAATGAAATTGCTGACTCAAGGAGTATGCTGTATTAAGGCAACATTTTATTTATTTTATTTTATTTTATTTTTTATTTCAAAGAGAAGAAAAAACAAAACAAATCAAAAAAGAACAAATTTTCAAAACAACATAATAGGAGGGTAACAATGGTTAACGCATTACGTATTATTATCTTTAAGTTAGTTATTCAGGATACCAGATATTAGCATTCAATTGTCCAAACATTATTGGCACAAACCTTACTCTTCAATGAACTAAGTAAAATTGGTAGTGTATCTATCTTAACCATCTTATATATATATATATACAATTTTTTTTCCTTTCCCTTCTTTCTTTTCCCTATTCACCTATTCCAGTCTCTCTTTCCTTTTGACCAGTTTCTTTTTGATTCACCATGTCTATTGTACATTTTGGATCTTATTTACTCTTTCAGTTTCTCATACTAGAGAGACAATATGATGCTTACACATGTGCGTCCGGTTTATTTCACTTACGAGTATTTTCTCGAGTTGCATCCATTTACCTGTAAAAATCTCCAGTTTATCCTTCTTTATGGCTGAATAGTACTCCATTGTATAAAAATACCACATCTTTCTTATCCATTCCTCAGTTGATGGGCATTTGGGTTGTTTCCAAGATCTGGCTACTACAAATTGTGCTGCTATAAACATGGGTGCACATATATCGCTGTGGTACGATGTTTTTAATTCTTCTGGGAAGATACCCAGAAGGGGAATAGCTGGGTCAAATGGGACCTCCAACCCTAGTCTTTTGAGGAATCTCCACATTGATTTCCACAGTGGTTGTACCAGTTGACACTCCCACCAACAGTGAAGAAGGGTTCCTTTTTCCCCACAGCCCCTCCAGCATTTGTTATTAGTTGATTTCTTAATAATAGCCATTCTCTCTGGGGTGAGATGGTATCTCAGTGTTTTTTTAATTTGCATCTCTCGAATGACTAGTGATGTTGCACATTTTTTGTATATTTGTTTGCCATTTGTATTTCTTCATCTGAGAAGTGTTTATTCATCGCAGATGCCCATTTTTGGATTAGGTCTTTAAATTTGGGAGGTCTGATTTTTTTGAGGTCTTTGTATGTTCTCTGTAGTAATCCTTTGTCTGAAGAACAGCTGGCAAACATTTTTTCCCACGTTGTGGGTTGTCTCTTCACTCTGTTGGTGGTTTCTTTTGCTGTGCAAAAGCTTTTAAATAAGATGAGATCCCAGTTGTTGATTCTTTGGGATAGTTCCTGTGTGGTTGAGGTTTTATTCATAAAGTCTTTGCCTACACCAACGTCTTCAAGGGTTTTACCTATCCTACCTTCCAGCAGATTTAATGTTTCTGTTTTAATATTTAGATCTCTGATCCATTTTGAATTTAGTTTAGTGGATGGTGAAAGATATGGGTCTAGTTTTAATCTTCGGCATGTGTAGAGCCAGTTTTTCCAGCACCATTTATTAAAGAGGCTATCTTTCTTCCAGTGAATGTGTTTGGCACCTTTGTCAAAGGTAAGGTGGCTTAGTATGTCTGGGGTTGTTTCGGCATCTTCTAATCTGTTCCATTGATCTTCAGGTCTGTTTTTTTTTTTTTTTTGCCAGTACCACACTGTTTTAATCACAGTAGCTTTATAGTATAATTTCAAGTCGGGGATTGTGATGCCCCCTGCCTTGCCTTTGTTGCCCAGAATTGCCTTTGCTATTCTAGGTCTCTTCTGATTCCAAATGAATTTTAGGATTGTTTTCTCTAATTCTGTGAGATATGCTGTTGGAATTTTGATTGGAATTGCATTAAATCTGTATAACAATTTTGGAAGTATGGCCATTTTCACTATATTGGTTCTTCCTATCCAGGAGCAAGGGATATCTTTCCATTTTCTGATATCCTCTTCAATCTCCTTTTCAGAGTACTGTAGTTTTCAGTGTAGAGGTCTTTTACATCCTTTGTGAGGTTGATTCCTAGGTATTTCATTTTTTTGGATGTGATTGTGAAAGGTGTTGTTTCCCTAATTTCTCTTTCAGTAAGTTTGTTATTCGTGTACAGGAAGGCTATTGATTTTTGAGTATTGACTTTGTATCCAGCTACACTACTGAATTTGCTTATTAAATCTAGCAGTTTTTTAGTGGAGTTTTTGGGGTCTTCTGTGTAGAGTATCATGTCATCTGCAAAAAATGATAATTTAACTTCTTCCTTTCCAATCATTATTCCTTTTATTTCTTTCTCTTGTCTAATTGCTCTGACTAAAGTTTCCAGAACTAAATTGAATAAGAGTGGGGGCAGTGGACATCCTTGTCTTGTTCCTGGTTTTAGAGGGAAGACTTTCAGTTTTTGTCCATTTAGTATAATATTGGCTGTTGGTTTGTCATAGATAGCTTTTATGAGATTGAAATAAAGATCATCTATTCCAATTTTCTGTAGGGTTTTTATCATGAAAAGGTGCTGGACTTTGTCAAAAGCTTTTTCTGCATCTATTGAGATGATCATATGATTTTTGTCTTTGGTTCTGTTAATATGGTGTATTACATTTATTGATTTACGTATATTGAACTATCCCTGCATCCCTGGAATGAATCCAACTTGGTCATGGTGTATAATCTTCTTGATGATTTGTTGGATTCTGTTTGCCAGTATCTTGAGGATTTTTGCATCTGTGTTCATTAGGGAGATTGGTCTGTAGTTCTCTTTCTTAGTTGGGTCCTTCTCTGGTTTTGGTATCAGGGTAATGCTTGCTTCCAGGAATGAATTTGGGAGTATTGCTTCCCTTTCAATTTCATTAAAAAGTTTGAGAAGTATTGGTGTTAGGTCTTCTCTAAATTTCTTGTAGAATTTGGCAGTGAATTAAGGCAACATTTTCTAGAGAAATAGAACCAATAGGAGAGAGAGAGAGAGATAGAAAGAGAGATAGAAAGATAAATAGATAAAAGGGTTTTTGCTGTAGGAATTTGTTTATGTGATTATGGAGGGTGAGATGTCCCATGGTATACCATCGTGCAAGATGGAGAACCTGGGAAGCTGGCGTGTAATTTAGTTGAGTTGCCAGGCCCGAGAACTAGGGAAACTATGGGAAACTCTTAGTCTGAGGCAAAGACCTGAAAACTGTGGAGGGGCAGAGGAAGGACAGGGTAGGGGCACTGGTATAAACCTAGAAATTGAAGGCTCAAGAACCAGGAACTCTCATATCCAGGGCAGGAGTTGATGGATGTCCTAGCTCAAATCCCTAGAGATCTGCCTTTTGTCCTGTTGGATCCTCAGTGGATTGCATGGTTAGCCACCAATCTACTCAGGTCTACTGATTCAAATGCTAATCTCTTCCTGAAACATCTTCACAGATACACCCAGAAATAATGTCTTAGCAGCTATCCCAGCATCCCTTAACCCAGTCAGGTTGTCATGTAAAATTAACTATTACATATGTGCCAGCTTAAAATATTGATAGTTACTACTAAATTATACGATGTTGTCAGGCTCTTTAGTAATGAGTGAAAGAATCCTCGTTTGCATTAGCTTAAATAAAGGGACTATGGTAGCTTACGTAAATGCTAAGTCTGAGTGGTAGGCCTGTGCAGGCATTGCTGACTCCAGTATTCGCAGTGATGTCAGGAGGATCCCTGAGTCTCAGCCCAGCTTTTCTCTGTTGATTTTATTGTCATGCAGGATTTCTCTTTGGAAGCTCCATACTTAACGTTGGCTTTAAAGAATTCTTTATGTGCTCTGGGTATTGATCCTTTGCTGTTAAATGTATTTCAGATATTGTATATGTTTTTTCTTAGTCCTTCATTTTTTTAATTGTGTATAATTTCTTTGTAATGCCTCCAACCCCTTCTTCTCCATTGACTTTTTCCCCTGCATCTTGTTTGCATGACAGTTTTGTGCATTATAAAATTCCCAGTGTTGTGAAAATACATCTAGCTTTTCCTTAGACTTCCTAAATAAAACTTAAGA
Organism: Erethizon dorsatum; assembly: GCA_028451465.1. Lineage (NCBI taxonomy): Eukaryota > Metazoa > Chordata > Mammalia > Rodentia > Erethizontidae > Erethizon > Erethizon dorsatum. The sequence goes on from CM051824.1 coordinate 42,812,716, forward strand.
TAATATCAGTTGTGTAGAGGGCTTGACTATATAATCTATCTGATACTGGCATGTTTCACCCTTGTGATCAGTCCTGATCCCTTTTTTTTTTTTTTTTTTTTTTTTTTTTTTTTTTTGGCAGTACTGGGAATTGAACCAGGGCCTTTGCTCCAAGTTACATCCCTAGCCCTTTTTATTTGTTGAGACTAGGTCTCACTAGGTTGCTCAGGTTGGGCTCAAACTTGCTGTCCTCCTGTCTCAGCCTCTCAGAGTGCTGAATTACCTGCATGTGCCACTGTGCCTGGCTAATCTTAAATTTTAACCTGTCTCTACAGAAAACTGTGATTCTGCTTTCCCTCATAGTGGTTAGCAAAAAACAAAAGTAATAATCTACTCCCTACTATTACAAGGAATTACCACTATTACAAGGAATAAAGCAGTTTGTTATTTCCAAGTAAAAAGATTCCTTGTGTCAGCAGACATAGGTGTATGTTGCAAGCATGTCCGGGCCTACTCTTATCACTTCTGCACAGATGGTTGGCTTTGTTCCAGCTGAGGTGGCCCCAAACCCTCAAAGTGTAAACAAGAAAAAAATTCACTAGTTGTTATAAAAAGTTTGAAGTGCTTGTTGTGCTTCTGTTATGAAATTTTTAATGCCCTTACCACTTAAAAGTTTCTGTAAATAGACTAGAAGCAGAAACCACTTTTCATTGATAATAAACAGAGTTTAGGATATTAAAAACGGTACAAAGGTCATTTTTTCAAGGAGCTATCTTGTCAGGAAAGGAAGAAGGTAAGAGAGTGGTAGTTGATGGTCCAGTATGAGTTGGATAAGGTCCCTTCTTTAGTAGACTTCACACATCAATTTAAGGAAGGCATTTATCATTGGAGTTCCAAAGCCAGTTTACACTGAGTGCTGAAAATCTTAAAATGATATTTTGAAGACTACCAAATTTATAACAGCTCTTATTATGGTACATAAATATTGTAATGATTACATATTTGTCTACATTTACTAGTGTTTTATAAAAATTTAAACTACATAATTCTGTTGAACTCCTCTGAGGTTTGGGCCAGCTCTTTTACACTTGTTTTACATTAGAAACTTGAACCTCAGAGGTTAAAGTAATTGGTCCAAAGTGTAACCTAAATTATAAATGGCAGAGCCAGGACTGCAGCCTAAGTTTTATAACCCTGTTAACTTTCTGGTCCAGTGGTTTTAAGCTTAGCTAAATATATCTTTTTTTCTTTAGGCAAAAATCTTTCCAGATCTCAAGTTAGTAGTAAATGGATTTCAGTGTTTCTCATCTGGAGTAAGAAATGAATTTTATTTTCTTTGATTCATAGGTAATTATATTAGAGGTTTTGTTTAGTTTCCCAGGAAGGATGTGTAGGAAAGTAGCTAAAGGTGGCCTACACTTAAGTGGTGGGAACTAAGCTCTATTTACTTGGGAAGTTTTTCCATAAATTAGTTGGAATTTTTCAGTTTAGGGAATTTCTCTCTTCCATTTATTTATTCAGTCATTTGTTTCTGCATGGATGCATGTATATTTATTTTGTATTATAATCAATGCAGTATCATGGTATTTCTCAAATTGTTTTGGCATTGAATGCCCTTTCAGATTGAATTCCGTGTCCTTCTTATATTGTTTTTTTTTTTTAGCACCTTTTAAACTTTCTGAACTTATAATATGCTCCAGACTCATTTTGTATATTTCCTGTTCCAAACCTAGAATCAGCCATTCTTATAAAAGGCCTACTTTCTTTTGTTGGAGAATGATATTCAAAACCAAGATGTAGGGGCTGGGTGTGCTCATTGCTACTGGAATATTTTTGCTTTTAAGCCCTTTCAGCAGACGGAGCTAGAAGTATTCATGGGTAATAACCCATATGTATATATATATATATATATATATAACCCATAACATATATATATAACCCATATATATATGTAAAGTTATTTCTGTGCGTAGCCATCTATATCTATATGAAGTTAATACTGTTAAGTTATGCAGGTTTATACTGATGGCTGGACTCTACTACCACATTCTAGGTTCATTTGAGCCTTCCCCTGTTGTTTATATGTAGCATCCTTCTCTGATCTGCAGTCTGTGTTTTGTTCAGTTTTAGTATATGCATGTATAGTAGTTTCAAGATTGTTAACCTCTACCTCTGTAAGAAACATCGTTGCTAACTATAGTTTTAATGTGGAGCTCCTTTTTTTCAGTCTTAAAATTGGTAGTCATAACATTTTTCAGTATTATATAAGCCAGCATCTTTTAATTTCCCTCACTCTGCAGTGAGGTTATGACATACATTTGAAATCTTTTATCAGCATCTGCTTCTATCTCAGGATCCCTCTTCTGCCTACTTCCTGGTTGATTAAAAAAAATGCTGCTAGGCACAGTGGCACATTTCTGTAATTTTAGTCACTTAGAAGGCTGAGGCAGGATGATTCCAAGTTCAAGGCCAATTTGGATAATTCAGAGACCCTGTCCCAAAGTAAGATAAAAAGGGCTGGGGATGTAGCTCAGTATTAGGTCACCCTTGGGTTCAATCCCTAGCACTGGGTGGAGGTGTGTGTGTGTGGGAGGTAGGAGGGCTCCATTTAGGTTCACTATTATAATCCTAGTATTTTTTTTTTTAATGGAAAAAAGTAAAACAATATTTCATAACAAAATAATAGAATAACAATAGTTAATACGTTGAGGGTCAGGGATGTAGCTCAGCAGCACGGCACCTGCCTAGCAAGTGCAGGGTCCTGAGTTTGATTCCTGGTACCAAAAAAAAAAAAAGTTAATACATTGGATATTGTTATCTTTAAAGTAGTTACTCAGAGTACAACATATGGGCATAAAAAATTCTACAAAAGATATTAACACAAACCTTTCTTTTCAATGAACTAAGACAAACTATTAGTATTGTATTTTTTTTTCCTTTTCCATTCCTTCCTTTCCCCTTTCCCCCATCCTAGTTCCTTTTTCCTTTTGAACAATTTCATAATATCTATTGTACATTTTGGATCTTATTTACTCTTTCAGTTACTTATACCAGGGAGACAATATGATATTTACACATGTGAGTCTGATTTATTTCACTTATGAGTATGGTCTCTAGTTGCTTCCATTTACGTATAAAAGTCTCAAGTGTATCCTTCTTTATAGCTGAGTAGTATTCCATTGTATAAAGAGACCACATCTTTTTTATCCATTCCTTGGTTGATGGGCATTTGGGTTGTTTCCAAGATTTAGCTATTATAAATTGTGCTGCCATAAACATGGGTGCACATATATCGCTGTGGTATGATATTTTAAATTCTTCTGGGAAGATACCCAGAAGGGGAATAGCTGGGTTGAATGGGACCTCTAATTCTAGTTTTTTGAGGAATCTCCATACTGATTTCCACAGTGGCTGCACCAGTCTACACTCCCACGAACAGTGGAGAAGGGTTCCTTTTTCCCCACAGCCCCTCCAGCATTTGTTATTGGTTGATTTCTTGAGGATAGCCATTCTTTCTGGGGTAAGATGGAATCTCAGTGTTTTAATTTGCATCTCTCTAATGACCAGTGATGTTGAACATTTTTTCATACATATAATCAAAGTATTTAAATGTCCCAAATTAAATTTCATCTTTCCTTTTTCCCAAAAGAAAACTCCTTGGCTTTTTTTGCAGTGCAGTGCTGGTCTAGGTCTTCTACTTTCCGTCTGTCCTCTCTCTTAGTCTCTGTTTCTTCTCTTGGCTCCTCTATTCCCAAATAGGCTCCCTCTCTGCATTTGTACCAGTACCCCAACATTATTTTACTTTTTCCAACTTTAAGATGTGTTTTAATGTGTAAGTCTCCCTTCAGTGCTTATCTTGTGTATTTTTCTAAACTTTGTTTTAGCTGTGCTACCCCACTCTCAGCAACATGAGTCACTTTACCAAGTATAAAGCCAACAAAAGTGCTACTGGCATTTTTATTAGAATTGTATTAAATTTATTATTTTGGGAAGAATTGGTATCTTTATAAAATTTTCTGTTTAGGAGCTTTACCTGTATCAATTATCTTTGTATGTATCTATGTGGTCCTAGTTTTTCATGTAATTCCTATCCACAAAATTACAAGGTTAGTACATGAAATAGTGACTTATGTCTAACTCATTTAAATAAACTTCTTTGAATAAGGGCCATTTTCCAACTAGTGTCTGAAACACTGGTTCTACCCTAACTTGCGATTGAGTTGTGTGTCCTGCAAAGTTTGAGGCTCTTTTCTTTGAAATACTTACAAGCTGCTTCTTAAATATTATGTCTTGGTCTACCTGTTTCATCAGTGAGTTATAATTGCAAGAATCATTTAAAATAGATGACTGCCTTATTTTAGTCAGAAGCATTATTTTCAATTCTGGTACTTCAAGAAAATATTTTTAGAAGTTTTTTTTTTTTTTTTTTTTTTTTTTTGCTTGTTTTGTTTATTACTGCTCTCTGAAATGCTTTCACCATTCACCTTGAAGTCCATCCTTCCATTATGAGCTTAGAATTTTACTGTTTTTTGGAAGCAGAGCTAAGAAAGTCAACTCTCAGTATAATCTTTTGCTCTGGAGTTTATAAATTTTGATATAGATGTTATTTACATAATTTGAATGTTATCAGAAACTTCAGTTTTTCATCATAAACACATTTCCAAGTTAACTCAAATTTCTTGTAAATTGTATGTAACTGTTTGATTTCTTTGGAGTGCATTTTATTCTTCTAGAAATGCAGTCTTCATTTACCATTTGATTATAACCTTACTTTAGAAAGCAAGTTTTAAAAACTACCTTCATGTTATTAGTTGGGAATAAGGAAGTAATGTTAGAGAAAAGACCATTTCCCTCATGGATATTTAGAAGTAAATTTAGAAATACAATCAAGCTTATTAATATAGCAATAACTCTTGCTCAGGCAAATCTTTGATGCTGTATCCTCTTCTGATCTTGCTGCTGTGGTACCTTTCAACTCCTGCTACCCTCCCCCCAATTAGGAGAAAATCAGAGTGAATGGGCAAAATATGTGTGGTAAGGATACTAAAGAGCTGTTCATACTGGGATCCCTGTAGAATTTTCCCATGATTTTCAGAGGGTTTTAAACTATGATACCTATTCTTTATAAAATTACTTATTTTAGTATCTCATTATATTCCTCCTGTAATCTTTGCTTTTCAAGCCAAAGAAACAGACGCAATTATCTACTAATTGATGGATTTTTGTTCTTCCACAGATTCATCTGAAAACTACATTAAGACAAAGACTTTCGAAGGCTTCTGTGCATTACATTTTGCTGCAAGTCAAGGACACTGGAAGATTGCACAGATTCTTCTAGAAGCTGGAGCAGATCCTAACGCAACTACTTTAGAAGAAACCACACCATTGTTTTTAGGTGATGTGTGCTATTTGGAATCCAGATGCAGTTGTTATTTTGTTAGAGAAACTGTTACACTTATGGTATGTTCTTTTGCAAATATACTACTGCTTTGGTGATTCTGAAACCGAAAAGGTATTTTTAAAGGTTTCCTTCTTGTTTTCTACCCTGGCATGGTAACATCTGGGACTTAAATGTTTAAAATTGCAAAATCTGTTCTGAATTGTATTCACTGTATTGTTAGCTTAGTTCTAAAGACTAGATAGTGATTAAATTGTAGCAGTATTTACAAGGTTACCTGTGAATATTTTGTATTTGCTTTTTTTTCTTAGTATTAAAAAATTAAGAAGCTTTTATGGAAGAAATCACCAGCTAATCCTTTAATGCCAGCTAATTTGTTGGCTATATGAATCACTAGTCAGACTTTCTCTGTTATGGATTTTTAAAATTCTTTAAGGTTGAAGGCCAAATTCTAAGTGGCCACATCTAATAACTGTCTTTTCTTTATTTTCTCCCTCCTTCCCTTCAATTTTATGTCTTCAGGGACATTTTGTCCCATACAATTTAGTGAAACATGACATTGAGAGATTAAACTGTTTGGAATAGAATCTGTATATCTAGACTACAGTTTTGGTTCTATCACATGTAATTTGAAAGTTCACTTATTTACTTTATACTTCTTTTTCTCACTTATAAGAGTAATAGTACCTACCTAGTCTTTGATGTTTATAGAAGTACTTTACTTTTTTCTTGTGAATTTAAATAGATTTATTTAAAAATTTTATGTGCAGTAAAATTCACTTTTTTAGGTATAGAGGCCTATGGCATTTGATGTATGCATAAGATCTGTAATGATAACAGTCAAGGTGGCCCGGGGATATAGCTCAGCAGCACAAGTGCCTGCCTGGCAAGCACAAGGTCCTGAGTTTGATTCCCGGTACCAAAAAAAACAAAAAAACAACCAGTCAAGGTACATATCTTCCCATCACCCCGAAATTCTATCTTGCTGACTTTTTTTTTGGCACTTGGTAGTGAACCCAGGACCCTATGCATGCTAGACAAATGCTCTATTACTAACCTACATTCCCAGCCCTTTTTATCTTTTATTGTGAGACAGGGTCTCACTGAGTTGCCCAGGCTGGCCTCAAACTTGTGGACCTTCTGCCTCAGCCTTCTTAGTACTTGGGATTACAGGCATGCATCATAGTGCCCAGCTTGCTTTTTTTTTTTTTTTTTTTTTTTTTGAGACAGGGTTTCATTTTGTAGTTGAGGCTGGTTTTAAACTCACTATGTAGCCCATGCTGGCCTCGAAATCATGGTGATCCTCCTGCCTCAGCCTCTGAGTGGTGGGATTATAGGCATGTATCACCATGCCCAGCTAGCAGGCTATTTTTAATGAATCTCCCCTTTCAACTCCACCTCTCACAGCTGCTGATCTGTTCTCATTTCTGTAGTTTCTGCAGATTGTCTTATATTTATATGGAATAATACAGTATGCAACCTTTGAGATTGGCATCTCTTACCTAGCCTAATGCTTTTGAGATTCATCTATTGCGTGTATGTAATCCATTCTTTCTTATTGCTGAATAATATCCCATTATATGGTGTCTCGTTGTTGAGTATGATTATAATTGACCTGAAATCTAAATGTAAAGAGTTAGAAAATGTATTACTCCACTGTTTATAATGGGACTATCTTCTCTATATACAGTTTACCAACATTTTAATAAAGGTGAACTTTAGAAGGGAACTCTTCAGTTTGATGGAAGAAGAAATTAAAGTGAGAAAAGTCCATGAGAAAAGGGAAATTCAGGAAGCATCTTTCCAAGTAAAAATTTTCCTTCTAGAACTTTTTTTTCCTAACACATGGTTTTAGAGTTTATGTTTATTTATTTATTTTTTATTTTTTTTATGCGGGTACCGGGAGTCGAACTCAGAACCTCGTGCTTGCCAGCAAGTGCTTGTGCCACTGAGCGATATCACCGGCCCTTTTTTCCCTATGTGGGTACTGGGAGTCGAACTCAGGACCACGTGCTTGCCAGGCAGGCGCTTATGCCGCTGAGCTATCTCACCGACCCTTGTTTATTCTGAGACAGGGTCTTGTTACGTATTTCAGGTGGGCCTTGAACCCACTACGGAGCTCAGGCTGGCCTTGAACTCATGGTGATACTTCTGCCTCAGCCTCCCAAGTGCTGGGATTACAGGCAGGTGCCACCATGCCCGGCTAGAGTTTATTGGTTTCTGCATCTCTCCCCACTTTCATCCCCTACCCTTGCTCCTTGCGTGTATACATAGCAAATATTCTAAGGGTAGATTTATAAAACTGCTTTCAAAATGTAAAAAATCCTTATTTATAGAATATGACTTTTAAGTGAAAATTCAGCTAATTATTTAGGAATTTATTTAGTGTTTTTATTTTGGTATATATTAAAAAATATTAATAAAGCGGAAGCTCAAATTCAGCTCGATTTGACTTCATATAACACTTTCTGTGGGAACTACACAGCAGGGGCTTTTGACTTTTGATAGATTATTTTTCATTTTTTGTTCTTCTGAGCCTCTCTGTAACCTCCAGTGTTAAACATAGCAGTAATGTTTAATAAGAACAAAATGTTTTACAAACAGATTATGTGAGCCTGCCTATTTCAATATTTGATTGTGAAATGTGTCATAGTTTAGCTCACGTGGCATATCCTTTAATTCTGACTTTGCTGATAGATTTCAAAACTGAACAAACCACTACATGTTTCACTTTTCATTGGTATTTTCTTGGATAAGTGAGCATTCATCAGACTATTTTTTGAGGTATTAAGAATTTTGAGGTTTAACATTCATATATCTTAGTATATATTAATATTATTTTTGGAGTTATTTTTAAATTGTTTAACTGAAAGATTATTTCCCTTGAAAGTATGAGATTGAGTTCTCCCAGATCAAAAGTTTGGGGTTCATTGAAAGTTATACTTAAAATATATTTTTTTAATATTCATATATTTACTTCCACCTGTCTTTTTATAGTTTTATTTGTTTTGATGTTACTTTTTTTTTTTTTTTTTAATATGTGGGTACCGGGAGTCGAACTAAGGACCTCACGCTTGCCAGTGGGCGCTTGTGCTGCTGAGCGATATCACTGGCCCTTTTTTCCCTTTATGTGGGTACCGGGAGTTGAACTCAGGACCTCGCGCTTGCCAGGCAGGCACTTAACGCCGCTGAGCCATCTCACCGGCCCAATGTTACTTTTTAAATATCATACCCTTCTATTTTAAGACTATCTTTTAATTACCTAGTGTAAGCAGTTATGAAGCTAGCATATTTATTAGCCTCCTTGTTTTACTTTCATGTAATTAAATATATGCAGTCTATCATTTTATTGTCATATTTAATTGATCAATTTAAATCTCTGTGTGTAAAGATAAGGCAATCAGTATCCTTGTTTTTTTTTTTTTTTTTTTTTTTTTTTTTTTTTTTTTTTGTGGGTACCGGGGGTCGACCTCAGGGCTTGGCGCACCAGCCGGCGCCCGTGCTGCTAAGCGATATCACCAGCCCCTTTTTTCATATGTGGGATCCGGGAGTCGAACTCGGGCCCTCGCGCTTGCCAGGCAGGCACTTAGGCCGCTGAGCCATCTCACCGGCCCTTTTTTTTTTTTTTGACACAGGGTCTCACTATGTAGTTTAGGCTGGACTTGAACTTACTGTGTAGCCCAGGCTGGCCTCAAACTCACAGTGATCCTCCTGCCTCAGCCTCCTGAGTGCTGGGACTACAGGCGTGTAAGCCCACAGCCGGCTCTTATATTCTTATTTAATGCTCTTTTTCTTTTGTCTTCCCAACTTTTGTCAGTTACTTTGTATTTGCATTGTAAGTGGAATTTTGCTTCCTGTTCTGGCCTCTTAAATATTTTATTTTATTCTGAGTCCTGTGGTTAAATAGCTTAGAAATTTAATACTGGTTATTTTGTTAATTTTTCCAGTCTTGCTTAGTTTACTAAATTCTTCTTTTAATGGAGTCTTTTAAAAGGACCTATGGCCTGGAGTTCTTACTTGTTCAAGATTAAATATTTTATACTTGAACAACAGTTTGATTGGGTACAGAATCCTTGAGTGACACTTCCTTTTCTTAACTTCACAAGCCAGGTGTGGTGGTGCTTACCTGTAATCTCAGCACTCGAGAGGCTGAGACAGGAGGACGGCTGTGAGTTTGAGGACAGGTTGGGCTACATAAGTGAGTTCAAGGCCAGCCTGCACTACATAGGGAGACCCTGTCTCAAAAAAAAAAAAAAAAAAAAGGAATTTCGCATATGTCTGTGTGTGTGTTTGTGTTATTGGAGCTCAAACCTAGGTCTTTACACTTGGTAGACAAGCATTCCACCACTGAGCTACATTTCTGTCTTTCCTTAAGAACTTTTAAAATGATCCATTCTGTTCTAGAGTGGAAAGCTGAGGCCATACAAATTTTTTTCTTTTCTTGTGATATTTTTGCATGTCTGTATTGTGAAGTCTGTATTGTGCATGTCTGTATTAGCAGTTTTCTCTGAGATAAGATGTACCCTTTTTCTCTGAGAAAAGATGTACCCTTTCAATAGGTGGTCCATGTTTTATTTTAGTAAATATTTCTGAAATATCTTTATACATGGTCCGTTCTATTATGATGTTCTTAGGCTCGCATCATTCATATGTTGGTTATTGTATCTGTTTTTTAATCATTTCCTTCCTAATCCTTTTACTCTTTATTTTTATTTTACTTTTCATCTTTTTTAATCCTCTATGTTCTTTTTCAGAAATCCATGTAGTATTTCTTCCAATTTCAGCTGCATTTCTATAATTGTTTCTATTTTTTCCAGGTCTTTTTTGAATTCTCCAAGGTTGAATTTTGTTATTTTCTGTCACATAACCATCTGAGCATTTGTTTGTTTGTTTTGTTTTGTTTTGCTTTTGAAACAGGGTCTTTCTATGTAGTTCAGGCTGACCTTGAACTCACTGTTTGGCCCAGGCTGGCCTCAAACTCACGGCAATCTTCCAGCCTCAGCCTCCCAAATGCTGGTATTACAGGCGTGTGTCATGATGCCCGTCTAGCTGGGCATTTTTATGTCAGTGTTGTGCACTTTTTTCACAGAGACAATTACTTTGTTAATTTCTTTTTAAAAATTTACAGCAAAGAGTTTAGTCACAACTCTCATTAACTTTGTGGCTCTGTGTGTGTGTGTGTGTGTGTGTGTGTGTGTGTGTTTTTCTGGTGGTGATAACTGGGCATTGAATTGAGGGCCTTCATAAGGAGCTGAGTTCTTAGCCCCGCCCTGCTTTTTTTTTTTTTTTTTTTTTGGAGACGGAGTCTTGCTGTGCAGTTCAGGGTGGCCTGGACTCACTATGTAGCCCATCCTGGCCTCGAACTTGCAGCAGTCCTCCTGCCTCAGCCTCCCGAGTGCTGGGATTACAAGCATGTACCACCAAGCCTGGCTCAGCCCCCTTTGTAAAGTGGTTTTTTTATATTTGAGACAGGATCTTCCTGAGTTCCTATGGTACCTATGCTGGACTCAAATTTGTGATGATCCTGCCTCAGTTTCCCAAGAGTGTTGGGATTACAAGTGTGCATCACCACACTTGACTTTGTGGTGGTATTTTTTTATTGTTTTTCCTCTGTCTTTTTATGTATCTTTGTATGGATTTGTGTTGGTTCTCCTATGATAATTTGTCTTGGAAATATGTTACTTTGACCAGCTCTTTTGAGGTTTATAACGGGTAGGAGCTAGAGGCACATTCCATACTAAGCTAGTGTTTTCAGAGATTTTGAGTGTGAGTTCATTTAGTTCTTACCTGTTGCCAGTCAGTGGCGATTGGCATGTGTATTTTTTTTTTTTTTATTAATATGCAGGTACCGGGAGTTGAACTCAGGACCTCGCACTTGCCGGGCAGGTGTTTATGCCACTGTGCTATATCACCGGCCCATGTTGGTGTTTTTTTAATGTGGTTTCCTTTCTGTGGTAACAGAGACAGACTGTTCTTGCAAATGTGGTTTCTTTATGTGATTGCCTGTAGATCTAATTCTTGATTTTTGGATTTCCTGCTGCGCGCCTATGCACCTTTTCCTACTACTGGGAATTAATATTTTACACCTTAGGGAGAGCTGCTCACCTTTGAGAAGTATACTTCGCTACTTTTTCTAAGATACACAGGTGAGACTTTCAACTTTCTTCCTACAAGTACCCAGGATTGACCTCTGTTTTTTTGGAAGGCCCTTTACAACTGCTTTTGATTTGGTGTTCAAAATCTAAAACTAGGGCCGGTGAGATGGCTCAGCAGCGTAAGCGCCTGCCTTGCAAGCGCGAGGGCCCGAGTTCGACTCCCGGATCCCACATACGGAAAAGGGGCCGGTGATATCGCTCAGCGGCACGGGCGCCTGTTGGCGTGCGAGGTCCTGAGGTCGACCCCCGGTACCCACAAAAAAAAAAAAAAAAAAAAAAAAATCTAAAACTAGGATGAATTCTAGTTTTGCGAAAAATGGAGAGTGTTTGTATTTTCCTTTCTCATTCAAGAAGACTAAGTGGAAATGCTTACACTGTGCCACAATATTAAAATTGAAGGCTCATATTAATTTTTAACATATACCAAGAAATCTTGATTTTAGTATCTTTGCAATAATTGGGTAGTTTATTCTAGAAATAGACTTCTCACTCCCCCCCATGCAACACAATCTCTGTTCTATTTCGCTCCATTTATATACATCCAGGCTATGTGTAAAAGAGGCTTCAACCAGGATGTAAGTCTATGCACTGGTTCCTTCACCTGTCTCAAGAAGAATTTTGGCTGAACTAGTGTGTTTAGGGATAGAGTTGATTTACATTTTGGTATGATCTTACCCTGTTGAAGGCTGTTAACAGTTTGCAGATTGATAATCAGTTTGTGAATAGTATTGAGTAGCATAATTATATAAGTAATGCAGTTATCTCTTAATTCTTCATGATTATTACTGCCATTGGTCAGGTAATTATATGTGATTATTACTGGTTAGTATGCCTGAAATAAAAGTATTGCTCTTATATAAACAGGAGTCCTTAGGATTAAGAATAATTGGCCCATATAGTTTTTCTTTGGTAAGGAATCCTTGAAGTAATTATTTATTTCTCTTAAGTGTTAATGTGGATCATACTTAACAGAATTGGCTCCAGTAAAGAGAATCCTACTGTATGAATGCTTTCATAACCCGAATAATTACTGAAAGTTACAGAATTTAGTGTGAGAGCCTTAGAAGATGTAGGTTTAGGGATGTTTTCTGAAGCAAATGTTTCCCTTGACTCTCTGCTGCTGGGAAGATACATGGAAAAATAAGCAGAATATAGTGAGATAGTAAAATTTTATGTTTTTTCTTCAATACTCGCATGTGATTGAAGTATTGAAAATGTATTTTTTGGACACGTAACCAATGTCTAATTTGGCCATTAGACTTCTCCCTGTCTGTCAGAAACCATAAGACATGTTAATGACGACATGTAGAATTGGGTAGGGTATTCACACCAGTGCTTTTGTTATATTTCTGACCTGAGTTTTACCCATGAGGTCGTGGTTTTTCTCATCAGAATATATCTTTAAGATTGTTAATGGACATGAGGAAATTAGTAAGACAGAAGTGTAACTTCTCTTTACAATTTTAGAAGATGATATTCTGCAAATCAATAAAATAGCACATTTCAGACTAAAGATTAATGGCCATGGCATATTTTTGGAATCTGTCTGAATCTATAGAGAGTGATTTAACTTTATCTATACTTGATGTGAAACCCTTACTTTATAAAATTTTTGATTATAAGTGTAAGCTATGAAATAATTAACTGGACAGTCCTGGTAACCCTGTAACATTCCTGAAATAATGGAAAACTGTACATCTTTGCCAGTCAGATTGCCAGAGCGAAGGGGAGTAAAAACCCTAGGAAAAAATTGCTTGTCTTTGCAGTGCTGGTTCTTTTCTAGTACCACCAGATGTCAGTGTAACCACAGGATTGGAGAAATACTGCCATAGATAAATGACTTGTGAGCATTCTTTCTGGTCCATAAAAGAGATAGTGAAACAAGTTTTACATAATCTAGGTATACAAGGGAAAGACCATTTTATTGTAGAGTCGTATAGAAATATGAAGTGCATAATAGGGAATAGAGTGCAGGTGGAACTCTAAAAAGCATAGATATAGTTAAAAACTCATATATAATTCAGATATACTAATAGAGTATATAGATGATTTCTGGGACTCTGACATCACCATTCTATTGCTATAACTAAAGGAGATGGCAGCCTATTGTTTTTTGATTTTGTTTTTTTCCTTTTTCTTTTTTTTTTTTTGGTGTTTTGAAATAGCATCTCTGTGTAGTCCCAGCTAGCCTTGAACTTACTCTGTAGCCCAGGCTGGCCTCGAACTCACAGCAATCCTCCTGCCTCAGCCTCCTGAGGTACTGGAATTACAGGTGTGCACTGCCATGCACACCTGTGTTAGTGTGTATTTCCTAACCTAGATATAGAACTCACCTCACTGTGATTTGAAATTGGCACAGATTATCTGTTGTAATACCCTAGAACATGTAGGCAAATTATGCATTTTTTCAAAAGCATTCAGTAGGTGTATCAGTTAGGGCTCACTAGAGGAACAGATTATATATATATGTATTATATAAAGGATTTACAAGGTAGGCTTACAGTGGCTGCATATGGAGTCAGGGGTAGAAGTATGCAAAAGGGCCATCTGAGATCTGGAGAGCTGGTAGATCCAGTCAAAAGTTGAAGGCCTGGAGCTCACTGCAGAGTCCTGTGTGAGTACATATCAGGAAGCGGAAGGGTCTGTGTTGGAAGGCTGAAGAGTCTGTGCTAGAAGCCTGGAGATGAATGTCTAAGGGTGATGGCAAAGACTGGAGCTCCTCTGAAGAAGCTAAAGCAAGACTTCTTTCTTCTTTCCCTTTTTATTACATCCAGGCTGCAAGCCTATTGGCTGGTGCCACCCACACCCAGGTTGCATCTTCCTTCTTCAGTAAGTCAGTCCTCCAGATACACCTAGAACTGTTCTAAACTAATCCATTGGGCATTTCTTATTAAAGTTGACTCCACAATTAGCTATCTCAGTAGAATAATTATATTTTGAAAATATCTGTCTTAAAAATTTATTCTTTGGTAAATGCTGTATTAAAGTCATCATTGCTTACTATTCCTAGATTTAGTTCTTACATATATATACATGTACATGCACAGTAACCATATTTCTCCCTGATGAAATCTTGTTTTGAATCCATGCTTTCATGAAAACTTCATCTAGTGCTTGTGACTGAATTTAATGTACTGTATCCAACAACCGAGTTTTAATTTTGGTCAAAAGTCATGTGTGAGCCAAAATTTCTCCATTTTTTGTTTTTGAAAAATTTTTGTTACTCAGAATGTTTTTTTTTTTTTTTTTTTTTGGTGGGTACCGGGGGATCGACCTCAGGACCTCGTGCGCCAGCAGGCGCCCGTGCCACTGAGCGATATCACCGGCCCCTTTTTCGTATGTGGGTTCTGGGAGTCGAACTCGGGCCCTTGCGCTTGCTGGGCAGGTGCTTAAGCCGCTGAGCCATCTCACCGGCCCAGAATGTGTTTTCTTAGATTACTTCTTTTTGTTTTATCTTATCCCCTCTTATTTAGGAAAAGTAAAAAAGTTGTTTCTTCAAAAATATAAAATGGTTCCCTAGAAATTATTATAGGAAATAATATCCTTATACCATATTTGCTTTCTTAAACTTTTGCACTTATAGCTATCTTTAGTAGTATAATATCTACTTGAAAGGGTGGTATTCCTACCCTTAGATCTTGAGGTTTTTCTTTTTTTGTCTCAGCTGAATGGAGTCCTAAAGACAGTATCTGTTTGGAGTAGCCCCACAGGCATCACGACATATTTTTAGAAAAGGTGTGTTAGGGGGTGTGTAATGCCCATGTTTATTTTTTAGGATGAGTTATTAATTTTAATTTTATAAGTTTTATTGTATTAATATGTACTTAACAAGAAAATAAAATACCAATAAAATATTAAATTTTTAATATGTAATGAGTGTGTAGAATAAGCATCAACATTTTTACCATCAACTGTTTGCCTGCTTATAAGATCTCAAAAATAGGGCTGGTGAGATGGCTCGGCGGCGTAAGCGCCTGCCTGGCAAGCACAAGGTCCTGAGTTCAACTCCCAGATCCCACATACGAAAAAGGGGCTGGTAATATCGCTCAGTGGCATGGGCACCTGCTGGCATGCGAGGTCCTGAGGTCGAACCCCAGTACCCACAAAAAAAAAAAAGATCTCAAAAATAACACCAGAAATAAATTCCTATGTAAACTACAATGAAAATACAAACAAAACTCCACCACAGAAATAATCTTTGCTTCAATTATTACACCTAAGGCAGACTACACATGACAGCAGCATGTTCCATACACAAGTTTCACTTACACTGACAGCATGTGTGCTTAGCTTTCCTTTCTTGTTTGGCAGGGTGTACTTGTCACCTCTCTTCCTCTTTTGTCATGTGCTTCCCATTCTGTTATACAATGTCCACTTAGCAGGAAAATGAAGTATCAGTAAAACAAAATATCAAATATATATTGAGTGTTTAGAATAAACATCAACATTTTCTACATCAAATGTTTACTTACTAAATCTAAAAAATAACAGCAGAAATAACTTCCTATGTGAACTACAATGAAAATACAAATAAAACTCTACCACAAAAATGATCTTTACTTATCACACCTAAGGCAGTTTTCACACATGACAAGAGCGTGTTCCATACACAAGTATTGCTTACACTGATAGCACATGTGTTTTGTTTTCCTATCTTCTTCAGTAGGACATACTTGACATCGCACTGGTCTTCCTGTTTTCTTAGAAGGTTCTTGTGATGTTTCACCTGTCTGTTCATCGGTCAGCTCCAGAATTCTTTTGAGGAGTTCTTTGGGCAGATACATACTGTTCTTCCTGTGTTATCAATTCCAGTCCCAATTCTCTAAGAAAATTTCTTCATGATGTTTTGTGCTTGTTAACTTTCTTGGTAAACTGTGAGACTATTTATGCTTGACTTGTTTAGTATATGTGCTGCTGAAGCCAGGACAGCCCGACATATTTAGGATCGAGTTAAACATAACCATTGGCCAACACTGTGTTTTGAGTGACATCATAGTTGCTACATAACTGTCAACAGTATCTATTCCACTTTTGTTGTAAAATGTGACCATTTCTGACTTCATTTGTTTTGAGGATTCACTATCAATCTGTGTTTGTTTGTTTGTTTGTTTTGAGACAGGGTTACCCTATGAAGTTTAGGCTAGCCTTGAACTCTATATGTAGCACAGGCTGACCTTGAACTTAGAGGATCCTCCTTCCTTCCTCAGCCTCTGGAGTGCTGGAAGTACAGGTGTGCAGCACCACACCTGGCCTGTCAATCTTATCATTATTGTGTAATGTTGACGGTATGTATTCTACCTTGTTTTCCTTTGCCATATATATATGAGGCCAATGTTATGCCTTTCTGAAATCCAAAGATTGCACTGTACATTTCTGTGTTGTGAATTTGCACCGTTTTGGGGGGAAAGCACCACTTTGTTCTTGCAAGTAGTTCCTGTGCTGGTCAACTGGTGTTCTCTTAGCAAATGTAACATCAGTGGGTAACTAGTGAACCAACTGTTGAATGCGACAGTTCAGTTACTTTTCAAAATAGGTGCAACAAGTCTGTTCACAAGTCATACAGTTTATTACTGCATGAATAAAGATCTGGTAGCTGGGTTCCAGGAAAAATTTCTAAATTCAAGGTGTAAAATGTTCTCACATCTATCAGGGAATATATTTTTATGCCGTATTTAGAAGGTTTATTGGCATATATTGCCGAAAGCTATAATGACCACGAAATGATGCAAGTTGTTTGTCAATTGTCATGTATTCGAATGGTGTATAAATTGCTTGACAGTTTGAAACAAAACTTTCAAAAATGAGTGAAGAGCAGCCAAATTATCAGATTTTTTTCTTTCTTGGTGGGTCTTTCTGTCATCAAAATGTAGGCAATTCTGAAGGAAGACAAATCTTTTGAGTGTCACTGTTCTAAAAATCTCAATGTCACATCTGTCACTTCTACATAAATCCTTTAGATTTGACGATTAGAATGATGAAGTCCTTCTACACATAACAGACCTATGAAAACGTGTAGTTCGGATAGTGAGATGTCATGATGTCTCTGAGTATTACTATTGGTACATGTAGAACGTTTCACTTGTATTTCACTATTGGTGTATTTCACAACATCTCATAGCATATCTTCTTCCATTACAAACAATTTCCAGCATTGACTCATAGTGCTGGCGTTCTGTCCAGCAGGTGTCACCCCTGGGAAGAACCTAATAACATTTTCAACCTAGTGCTAATGTTGGGTCGTTCAGGGTACATGATCATTTTGTAGCACTTTGACGAGTCAGATATCTATTTACATTACTGCTTTCTTCTTCCTCTGAACCAAGGTCTTCACTCTGTACTTCTCTGCCCTTCATTTCTTGCTCCATCTCACTGTCTTAACTGCTCTGGCTCACGTGATCCGAGTCATCATCGGCAGCTGAGTCACCTGATGACTCCCTTTCAACCTCCTCCCCAAGTTCTAACAGCAGATTTTCATGCAACACTGTACTGAATTTGGCTAGTTCTACACGAAAAATCAAAAGAAAACATTTAAAAAAGCAAATCATTCATACACAAAAATATAACACGGCACGTAATGTGGGTAAAACTCACGTTTTTACTTTGACACACATGCACACACCTTGCTGTTGGTCGTACCAAGTGGGTGAACACAAAGATTGCTTCTTGTATTTGTCCAGCACAGCTACTGAGACGCACAGCTGGTTACCATTATGCTAAAATACATATTTTCGTTAGAAAAGTATGGTATGGGCATCTGCGACCCCGTATGAGGAACCGAGTTATAGAGAAGAAAGTGTTTCCCCCATCTTTTTTTATGTCCCAGGCTCCTTTTGCTCTGCCTTTCAAAGTGGCATCTTCATTCTTTTCCTTTACGCTTGGGTTCTGGTCTCTGTTGGATACTAGTGTAACGAGATATTTATGATTCTGCTTTCTTTTTTCTAAGAACCCACATTTCTATGTTCTAGAATCCCACATTTTCTTTCTCTTATTGAACGTTTATCACAAGACATCAGGGCCATTACTATTGGCCTGGTTCTCTGTTTCCAGTGAGAGATGTGTATTTTGGAGGTAGGTGAAATTCCAATTCCATGAAGTTCTGAACTTTAGATCAGTGTTATCCACCAGTAGAACTTAGAAATTCCCTATATATGCACTATCCATTATGATAATTACTTATTACAGGTAGCTCTTGAGCATTTGATTGAACTCAAGTTTCAATTTTAGTTTATTTAAATTTAAACAGCCACCTGTAGCTAGTGACTTCTGTATTGGAGAGACAGTTCTAGATAGCAGCAGAGCGAGTGCAGCTCTTCTTACATCCTTAACTGAACAATAGTGCTCTTTTATTTGTGAAACTTTTATCTTGTTTTCTTGTCCCACATAGAAAGGTGAGGGAGAAAAGAAATACCAGCTTGGTCAGCCAGTTTTGCTTATTACTGGAATGGTAGTAGTTATAGCCCTGTTTCCTTCATTATCCTCTGTTGATTCAGTGATTATTAGGCTTCCACACTATTAGGCATATTACTATAAAGGACTTCCATTTAATTGAACATATTATAGTAGCCAGAGTTGAAAATAAAATATAGTAAGTGCCATAGAGGCACAAAGTGTTATAAAGGTTAATTCTGTCTGAATTACTGGAGCTGTTCTGCTGCAGATTCGTCTACTTTTTTGTCTCATTTCCTTTCCATGTTTTTGTAAGTTTTCAAGCATTTTTAAATAAATATACAAGTGTGACTACAATATTACTGAGTGAATAGCACAGTATTTAGATTTTTATTTTGACTTGTTTTTGAAAATTGGAGGTATGCTATATATAATTAGAAATATTTTAGACACTCAATGTTTTTGGAATTCCTATTTTGAAATTCCCTCCAGAATTTGTGGAATTTTTTTTTTAATTCATGGACAATTTCAAACAAATACAAAAAGTAGAGAAGAATATAATAAATTTCCATGTACCTAACACCCAACTTCATTATCAGTTCAGTATCAGTATTCAGCTATAGCTTTTCTCATTTTTCCTACCTCATTATTTTGAAAAAAAAATCCCATTCATCATTAAATATGTACACAAAAATAATTGTGTACATATCTCTATAGAATAAAGATATTTTATAAAAACATATACTGTTCTTACACCTTGAAATAACAATTCATTAATATAACCAAATGTGCAGTTAGTATTCAGATTTTTTGCTGAGCGTGGTGGTGTACACCTGTAATCCCAGCACTTGGGAGGCTGAGGCAGGAAGATCGCCATGAGTTCGAGACCAGCCTGGGCTACATAGTGAGTTCAAGGCCAGCCTAAACTACACAATAAGACCCTGTCTCAAAAAAAAAAAAAAAAAAAAAAAAAAATTCAAAATTTTCTGGTTGTCATCTTTGTATCTTTTTCAGTCTGTTGAAATCAGGATCCAAATAAGGTCCTTGTAATATAATTAGTTGATATGTCCCTTATTTCTCCTTTAATGTAGTGCTTCATCAGTTTTGTTTCATGTAATGTTGGTTACCTGTTCATATATTGATTCTGGAACAAAGTGTTTGATGGATGAGAGGCCAGTGATATTTTAAGTATCTGCTAGGATTGATAATGGTGTTATAAAAGAATGTGATTTACAAGAGTTGAATCAGTTTTTCTTTGTTCTTCAAGTGTTGTCTTGTGCATAGACAGTTATTATTTTTTATAGTATCCTTTTTTTGTATCGACTTTAAAATTTTTTTTAGTTTAAAAAGTTTTTTTACTAGTACATGTTGTAGTACATAATGTTTACATTTCTTGTGGGGTGTTGGTGCATGTACATAATACATCTTAATTCCTTTTTTCTTCCCCTTTCTCTCTCTTCGCTCCCATATCTTCATCCCCTTCCTATTTGAGAAACATCTATCTCTCTTCTTTCTATTTTCTGTCCTTTATTTTGCTCTTTATTTATATTTTGGGCTTCTATAAGAGAAACCATGTGATAATTTAAGTTTGTGCGTCTGATTTATTTCACTTAACATTATGGTCTCCAGGTGCATCTGTTTTCCTACAAATGACTTGTAGTTTATCTTTCTTTATGGAAGATAGTATCCATTGCAAAACCAATTATTAATGATTATTTGTACTTATGTTACCTGAAGATACTAGTTGGGAGTAGGATGGTGTTGTTCGTACTGCTAGACAATGATGTAAAGGGACTTGCAGTTCCATGCTTCTGAAATGTCTAGGCTTGGGCACTATCACCCAAGAAATTCTTTTTTTTTTTTTTTTATCTTTTTGAGACAGGGTTTCACTATGTAGTTCAGGCTGGCCTTGAACTCACTTTGTAGCCCAGGCTGGCCTCAAACTCACAGTGATCCTCCTGCCTCAGCTTCCCAAGTGCTGGGATTACAGGTGTGCACCACCACGTCTGGCCTTATCATCACTGGCAATGTGATAATCTTCTACTCAGGGTCTGGCTGTAGAAGGATTTTTGCCAGATATCACTGATGATGATGCATGAATAACATATGAAACAGGTTTTCTTCCTTTTCTATCATGACCTACACTCCAAATTAGATTGATGTTAGAAAAATAACTGGAAAAACTGTTCTTTCCATGATAAAAATGCTTGAATATTAACTTAGAAATAAAGTAAGTAGTGTCAGACTGTGGTATTATCACAATCATTGGTTAGATTTCTGAAACTGCCATGATAAGATAATTTTTTCCATTCATATAAGAATTTTTTCCATATGTATATATAAATACATATTAATTTTATGAAATATTAGGTTTTATTGTAGCATTTTCATATCTGTATGTGATACATTTGGATCATATCCATCCTCCTATTTAAGTTTCCTTACAGCTTCCTTACCAATTCATTTCTTCCTGTATAATAGTTCTCTTCTACCTTTATGTCGCTGCTCCACCTACCTTCCCATTGCATGTATTAGGGAAAACATGGGATACTTGTCTTTCTGAGTTTGGCTTATTTTACTTAACATGATGATCTCCAGTTCCATAGATTTTCCTGCAAACGACAGGATTTCATTCTTCTTTATGACTGAACAATAGTTGATTGTATATATATGACGCATTTTCTTTATTCTTTCATCTGTTAATGGGTACCTAGGATGATTCTGTATCTTGGCTGTTGTGAGTTGTGCTACAATAAATAGGGTATGCAAGTATCTCTATAGAATGTTCACTTTAATTTTTTTGGATGTATGAGAATTTTTTTTTTTTCTCTTTTTGAGAAAGGGTCTCACTATGTAATTCAGGCTGACATCGAACTCATATATAGTCCAGGCTGACCTCAAACTCACAGCAATCCTCCTGCCTCAGCCTCCTGAGTGCTGGGATTACAGGTGTGTGCCACCATGCCTGGTGAAAATTTTTGATTAAAAGACTTTCTAGAGTCCTTATGGAAGAAATAAACTTTGGTATAAATGTAATATCTAAAACTCGTAGAATTATCAGTGGCATGTTAATGCATCTTCAGTAATGAATATACTTTTTTCATTTTATAATTTTAATAATTTAATATTCTTCCATTGTTTTGTTTCTATTAGCATTTTTTTTTTTTAGACTGAATCTCACTATATAGTTCAGATTGGACTTGAACTCAGTATGTAGCCCAGGTTAGCCTTGAACTCTGGTGATCCTCCTGCCTCAGTCTCCCGAGTGTTGGGATTATAGGCATATGCCATCATGCTTGGCTGTATTGGCATTTTTCACATGTGACCCATCATCCAAATACATAACGCCTTTCTTTTTTTTTATATATATGCGGGTACCTGGAGTCGAACTCAGGACCTCACACTTGCCAGGTAGGCGCTTATGCCACTGAGCTATATCACCAGCCCTTATAGTGCCTTTCTCATTTTACAATTGAGTTTTTTTGATTCTCACTTCCAGCCATCTACTGTAGTAGAAGATACAGAATAACTGTATGCTTGAAATGAAAAGAAAAATCTTAAGCCTGAGCATGGTAGTGCATGCTTGTAATCCCAGTATGTGGAAGCCTAAAGCAGGAGGAGCCAAGCTCAAGGCCAGCCTGCACAACATAGCAAGATCAGGGTAAGGAAGGACTATGTAGTGAGACTCTGTCTCTTAAAAAAAAAAAATGGATGGAGGAGAGAAGAAAAATCTTATTTTAAATCTTTTTAAATTTCTTTTCTATTCCCAGGCACATGAAGCTAGAACTTCTTCTTCTTCTTCTTTTTAATGTGGGTACCGGGAGTCGAACTCAGGACCTTGCGCTTGCCAGTGGGCGCTTGTGCTGCTGAGCGATATCACCGGCCCTTTTTTTCCTTTACGTGGGTACCGGGAGTTGAACTCAGGCCCTCGCGCTTGCCAGGCAGGCGCTTATGCCGCTGAGTTATCTCACCGGCCCGCTAGAACTTCTTATACACATCTCAGCTCTATTATAGGTACTATTTATAATTTAAAGAAGTCATTTAATAGTGTCACACTTACAATACAATATATTTTATTTGCTAATGTTTTATGAGTATGTATATGTACTTAGTTTACATAACACTACAGTAGCCCGCCTCATATGCAGGGAATATATTCCAAGATGCCCAGTTGATATCTGAAACTGCAGGTGGTAATGAACCCTATACATGTTTTTCTACAAATACATACCTATGATAAAGTTTAATTTATAAATTAGTCAGTATGTTATTAACATAATTAGTATGTTATTAACAACTAATAAAAATACAATAACATATTACCATAAAATATTTTATATAATATAAATATATTAAATAGAATATATTATAATAAAATATAATATATTATAATAAATATAATAAAATAGCCAAGCTTCTAAAGTGACTGATGAGCAGGTAGCATATACCATGTGGATACACTGGACAAAAGGATGGTTCTACCCCTACCTGGGTAGAGGGAATGGGACAGTGCAAGATTTTATCACAGCACTTAGAACAGTGTACAATTAAAAACTTACGAATTATTTATTTCTGTAATATTACATGTAGCCGGGCATATAGCTCAGTGGCACAAGTGCCTGCCTGGCAAGATCAAGGTACTGAGTTTGACTCCTGGTACCAAAAAAAAAGAAAGAAAAAAATGGAATATTACATGTAATTTGTTTTGACTATCATTCAGACTGAAATTGCAGGAAATGAAACTGTGGATAAGGAGGACTACAGTATATAATTCTGTTCTGGCATTCTGCTTTTCATTGACTCCATGCTTAAATGCTTCTGGAATTATTGCCACCTTCACAGCAAAGTTTTGTGGTAGATACATCCTGGAAAGTTTAGCCCCACTTGCATTTGGTATCAGTTTAATAATATGTTCTCTAGACAGATTACACCCATGTTCATTCTTACTAGGTAGCATTTATTATGTACGTATATGGTATTAGACTAAACATGTCTTGAACCATATATGTAAAAGAGAGTAGAGTAACTTGTGTGTACCTTTTTTGGGTATCTGTAAACATATACAGTTTTCCTTCAGAGAATCTACTATATCAACAAGTTGGGAATCATGTGTTTTAGTTATTATAGTCAAGTGATTCGTATTTCTTTACTAACACGCTTCAGTTTATATGGAGTCCCCCTTCTTTCACTATATTTTCATTTGTGGCCATAAGAACATCATCTTAACAGTGATTATTGTTTATGATGATGAAATAAATACCCAATATACAGAAATCATTCTTGCACTTTGTTAGGGATTCTTGTCGTTTGTGATCATAATGGTAATGATAGCAAACCTTTCAACCTTTTTGAGACTGTTTCTCCAGCTTAGAGCTGTGTCTTCTGAACTGTCTGCCCTGTCCCCTTCTAGTTACACTTTTAGCAAACTGGAACCATGTTGCCTTTGTTATCAGAGAGAATAAATGCCTCTTGCTTCTGTTTTCTCTATAAAAATAATTTTGCATGTGTACAGAAAGGATTAGATATATGTAAGTGGGCTTAGGCTAAGACATTTTTGTTAAGTGTTTAGGAATGATCACAGCATTGTGAATTCCAAGGTGATGAGAACATCACCAAAGTGTCCAGTCCTACAAACATACTTTTTTTTTTTTTTTTTTTGGGTACCGGGGGGTCGACCTCAGGACCTCGCGTGCCAGCAGGTGCCCCTGCCGCTGAGCAATATCACCGGCCCCTTTTTCGTATGTGGGTTCCGGGAGTCGAACTCGGGCCCTCGCGCTTGCCGGGCAGGCGCTTAAGCCGCTGAGCCATCTCACCGGCCCCAAACATACTTCTTGCTGACAATAATTTTTCTGACTTGTTGTATTGCAGCTGTTGAAAATGGACAGATAGATGTGTTAAGGCTGTTGCTTCAACACGGAGCAAATGTTAATGGATCCCATTCTATGTGTGGTTGGAACTCCTTGCACCAGGCTTCTTTCCAGGTAATCTCTGAATTTATTATTTCATTTCCATGTAAATTATGTGTTTTACCCTTTAAAAGTGACAGTTCTATACAGTTTTTGCTTCCTACTTGCCTGTGATTTATGATGGTTAGTGCAGTACAGAAAAGGCTGTCTAAATGCTAATGATCATTCTGAATAAGCTGACTGCTGTAGTAGCTGTGGCAGCTTTGGGCTATAGGGATTACCTAAGTTTTTCAAATGTTGATAGCATAGTTAAGAAGCCATTAGAATATGTGAGATACAAATTGATAAATATAAATCACTTATAACAGTAATGTTTAGAAACTGTGAGGGCCGGTGAGATGGCTCAGCGGCATAAGCACCTGCCTTGCAAGCGCAAGGGCCCAAGTTCGACTCCCGGATCCCACATATGAAAAAGGGGCCGGTGATATCGCTCAGCGGCACGGGTGCCTGTTGGCGCGCGAGGTCCTGAGGTCGACCCCCCGGTACCCACAAAAAAAAAAAAAAGAAACTGTGATATCTCCTTCGTGCTTGAGTTAGTACATTAATTTTGCAGGATTTTATAAGGGTTATAATTCCTAGAGATCAGTATTTAATCTGTTTAGCTAGACAGTTAGAATCATGTGATTATTTGATTACTTCCTTCCCAATCAGTACAACAATACACTGTTTCATTAATGTTCTTCATGTTTTCTTTTATCGAGAGGATAAGAAAAAAAGACTGAAAGATACATTCAGTTGTTTCCCCTTATTTAAAATACGGATCTGTGCTTTAGGAAAATGTTGAGATCATAAAATTACTTCTTAAAAAAGGAGCAAATAAGGAATGTCAGGATGACTTTGGAATCACACCTTTATTTTTGGCCGCTCAGTATGGCAAGCTAGGAAGCTTGAACATACTTATTTCATCAGGTAAGATTAATCCATTAGCCTTTGTACTGTTAAGATCATGATGTTTTATCTTTCTAGAAAGAATGTTCTTAACTCAAATACAAATTAGATTATAAAATTTATGGTTTTATGCAGATGGTAAATAAGAGTGTATACATGTTGATTTATAGGCTTCACTATTAGGTGTCTATTACTAGCAATGCAGTGTACAGCTACTAATTTATCTGAGTATAAACATTAATGTAACTGAAGTAGGTTTATTGGCCAGGTTGAATGATGGAGCTGTCTTTTGCTATAGGAACCTGAGTGGTTCTTTCTAGGGTACAACACTAGTTTAGGCTTAATTTATTATATGACTATTTTGTATCTTCATCCTTTGAATGTGCTTTGATAATCGTGTGATTTTTTTAAATGGGTTTATTTCAAAGCATATTTACACTATTACATTGATAGCAATATAAACCAACTAAAGGGTTTTTTCTTTGTTTTTGGTAACAACCATTACACATTCAAGATTGCCAGAGAAGATGGCATTTTTACTTTATTATATAGGGGGTTTAAAATTTCTCACAAAGTATATGCCCTCACAACTGAAGTATATGTTCTCACAGTGCTATCCTGATGAAGCATATGGATAATGTAGGGGAGGGATAATACCAGATTTGCTGCCAGACAATTTTTTTCAATACCGAATGTTATTATTTTTTTTTTTGTGGGTACCAGGGTTCGACCTCGGGACCTTGTGCGCCGGCAGGCACCCGTGCCGCTGAGCGATATCACTGGCCCTTTTTTCGTATGTGGGTTCCGGGAGTTGAACTTAGGACCTCGTGCTTGCCAGGCAGGCGCTTATGCCACTGAGCTATCTCACCGGCCCTCAATACCTAACTTTAAAAAATTACCTCCAAATAGCTGGGTGTGGTGGTGACACCTGTAATCCTAGCACTTGTGAGGCAGAGGCAGGAGAATCCCTGTGAGTTCAGGCCAGCCTGGGCTACATAATGAGTTCAAGACCAGCCTGAACTACACAGCGAGACCCTGTCTGAAAACAACAACAACAAAACCCTCCAAATAGAAAGAAGCCAAAGCTTATTTAGATATCAGAATACATATTTTATTTGTGCTTTTCCCTTACAAATCTTCATATAGTATGTCAAAGTAGGAAGTAAAAGGAACAAACATTTACTAAGTACCTTGTTAAGGTGTCTGGTGTAAATAATGATGTATAAATCTTTTTTTAAAATTTTTTTTATTTTTTATTTTTTTGTGGGTACTGGGGGTCGACCTCAGGACCTCGCACGCCAGCAGGCGCCCGTGCCGCTGAGCGATATCACCGGCCCTTTTTTCATACGTGGGTACCGGGAGTCGAACTCAGGACCTTGCGCTTGCCAGGCAGGCACTTATGCCACTGAGCCATCTCACCGGCCCTGATGTATAAATCTTAGAGTTAAGAGGAATTGTTCAAAGGTGTTTTTTAGAGTAAGAATCCCAGGCTCTGAGTGTTTAAGTGCCTTGGCAAAGATGTAGAAACTATTTCCCAGCGGAAGCAGTAGTTAGACTCAGACCTTCTGACTTTTGATGTTCCTTCTGTTACATCATACAGGTGGAAAAGTTAAAAAATAACAGACATTTTGGTGGAAAAAAAACTGAATTAAGATAGTTTATTACTTTTAGTCCCATAAGATCTAGTTATTAGTGTTTAAGTAATATTTTTAATAAAATAAACTGCATATTAATAGCTCTTTCCTTGTGCCAAATCTGTCTCTTGTCACTTGGAGCTCTAAGTACCTGTTCTGTTTTCTGTTCTTTTTTCTTTTACTCTTCTCTGAATTGTTAGAATAGCAAATGGAAAAGGTCTGTAAGTATGTTTACAATGTAACTGTATAGGTTTCCAGCTTCTTACAGTGACTTCCAGTGAAATGTCTGTTGTTTATTAAATTCCACCTGTAGTCTTACAGGGATTGGTTCCTTAATCTTTCTAATACTTTGAAGTTGTCACTAAAATGGAATATAGATTTAAAAAAACAAGTTTCTGAAAAAAAAGTTTCTGAAGCCGATAGCAGGTAAAGGACCACTTCATATAAGTCGAGAAGATTTTAATTGCCTAGCATTTTTGGAATTTCTGAAAGTTCCATAGACTCTAACTTAATAAAATAAGTATGTTTATTCAACAACATCCACTGATGGGGAAAAACTGTTGTTCTATGAAACTGTTTTATGGTTAATCTTTTTTTGAAAGTTAATCTTTTTTTAAAAGCATAAATGAAGACTGTCTGTTAAATATTTCCTTTTGTGTTAGGTGCAAATGTCAATTGTCAGGCCTTGGACAAAGCTACTCCCTTGTTCATTGCCTCTCAAGAGGGTCATACAAAGTGTGTGGAGCTTTTGCTGTCCAGTGGGGCAGATCCTAATCTTTACTGTAATGAGGACAGTTGGCAGTTACCTATTCATGCAGCTGCACAAATGGGCCATATAAAGTAAGTGTTAAAACAATTAAAATGGTCTCATAATTAAAAGCCAGTAATGAATAAATCTGGACCAGACCTTTTATCTCCAAGCAAAATCTTTGGTACTTCCTTCCTTAACCAGTCTGCTGGGTGACTAGATCTGTTTCTAGTCTGTCCCCTGTGCTATCTATCATTAGCCCTTCTTAATCTTACACTGTACTTTGCTCCATTGAGGCAGAGTGGCTAGAGATGAGAAAGCTGCAGGGCTTCCTTAGGATATTGAATCTTCCCTCTGACATCTCTGGTTATGGCCGTTACCCTCCCCTCCCCCGCTAGTTTTATCCCAGGCATCTTCCGCTAGCAATCTGATGGCTATTCACTTACCTCATCTCCCTGACTCCAGACTGTTTTTGTTTGTGACCCTTGTTGGAATGGAATTTTTCTTTTGTTTGTGCTGAGTAGTCCTCCCTATCTTGAACCCTGTTATTGGACCTTTCCTTGTATAATTCCAAATCCAATCTGGTGGTTTTCCCTGCTTCTGCTACTCCTCTTCCTTTGCTAAAAGTTTCCATAAAATTATTGGTGTTTTTTGGAGACAGAACAAATGGGAGAGGGGGTTATAGGAATCTTTGGAGCCGATAATCTGGTTATGCCTATGAGAATATGACTGCCTGTCATATGTAAGTACTGAAAAGTTTTAAAAATGTTTACCATCCTTAGAGTTGTAATTCTGCGATCATACTTTTTATAGGCATTGTTAGTATTATTTAATTTAAAAACTAAGAATGGTCATTATTTAATAGTTTACCTATTAGGGAAACAGATTCTACAATTTGATTATTATACCACTTGGTGGCATGGTATTTCACTGTGTCCTAAAGATATTTATAAGCATGTTTAGTGTCTTATGAGAGAGTATAAATTTTTCCAACTCATTTAAAAAAATTAAACATTTTTTAAATTTAAGAGATGTTAAATGGATTCTCTATTTTAACCAAATACTTAGGTTTTAAAATTTGTTATTTGTCCCAATTTTTGGTCATTTATTGAAATATAAATCTTAGATGACAGTTATACTCTGAGCTTCAC
Organism: Erethizon dorsatum; assembly: GCA_028451465.1. NCBI lineage: Eukaryota > Metazoa > Chordata > Mammalia > Rodentia > Erethizontidae > Erethizon > Erethizon dorsatum. The sequence continues at coordinate 42,842,021 of CM051824.1, forward strand.
ATTGATACTAAAACTGTGTTAGAAATTTGTCCTCAGTTGTGCTAAATTTTGAGAAGTCTGTTTACCACTTATAATTTCCCCTGTATTGTCTTTTAACAGTAATCCTTTATGTGAATGTAAGTTCTCCTTAATAAATGGCCTACTTTACATAAGGAACAGAACAAAGAGAAATATAATATTATACTTTGGAGTATCCTGTCTGTTTTTGCCCAGAAAGGGGGAAATTTCCTGGCTTAATCTTCATAATTCTATTTTCAATTTTAGAAGGGCAAACTAGTCCCATCTCTGTCCAGCTGACTGCTGGAGGTACATTTACATATAATGTAAGAACTTACATTTTAACCATTCTCTTTAGAACCTTCTCAACTAAACAACCAGTTTCTTTATAAATATAGTTCATATTTTAATGAGCTTGTATTCTTTTCAGAGAATATATTTTAGCAGAAATTTTAATTGCTGCCTGATGAAAACGTTATTATTATTTTTATTTTTTAAAATTTTTTTTGGTTTTTTGAAACAGGGTCTCACTATGTAGTTCACGCTGGCCTTGAACTCACTATGTAGGCCAGCTGGGATTATAGGCATGCACCACTATGCCCTGCTGAAAACATTTTTCTTAATATTATTCACCACCTTTAAAAATTTTTATTAGTTGGAAAAATAAAAGTAATGGGTACTTGAGTACCATTGAAGAAAATACTTCATTTTTCATGATGCCAGTTTATAACTAGTATAAGAAATATTTAAATAATTCATTAAATCCTAAAATGTCTAACATAAAATTTGATTTTGGAATGTATGTGGTGGTGTAAGGCAAATAGTGAAAAAATTTGAAAAGGGAAATATGACTTATAGGAACATTACTTCTGTTTAGGTATATTTAAGAACCTTTGTGTTAAGCAATAAATGTAGCATTTTTGGAATAACGGTAGCATGTAGTCATTTAATAGAGGGTGAAGATAGAGTTTTGTGTTATCTGTTTCTTTTTTGTAATCTTTTTGGTTTATGTCTTCTATTCTGAGTAACTACTTTGAAGATAATGATATACAGTGTATTAACTATTGTTACTGTTATTCTCTTATTATTTTGTTATGAAATTTTGTTTTATTTTGTCTTAAACAAATTACCAAGAAGGGACAGAAAGACTTTCTTTAAGTCAATTTATGAGTAATTCTTACAATATGTTCAGTTGAAATATTGCCTGTACATTCATGTATGTTACATTAATTATCTATACATTAATACACATGTGGAAACATTAAATGCTCCTGAATTTGTGTATTTGTAGAATCTTGGACTTATTAATACCACTTACTGATCGGGTCTGTGAAACTGGACCAGACCAAGTAAGTCCTGTTTACTCAGCAGTATTTGGAGGACATGAAAAGTGCCTCGAGTTACTTCTCCAGAATGGCTACAGCCCCGATGCCCAGCTGTGCCTGGTCTTTGGATTCAGTTCTCCCATGTGCATGGCTTTCCAAAAGGAGTAGGTATATTTGCTATACTTCATTTTTTTTTTTCTTTCTATATGGTCATATATTCCCAAATGACTTTTTTTGTGTGGTGAAACTTAAGTGTCTCTGTTAATGCTAAATTATTAATTAAAAAAAAAAAAAAAAAAACAGAAAAACCTCACCATGATGTACCTTGTTCAGTCTAGCTATAGTGGAAATGAGCAGGCAGAAGGCAGCAAAGTATCGAAGCAGCAGCAGAAAGCCCGCCTGTCCTTTTTATATTATATTCAGGTTGGAAGCCTATTGATTGGTGCCACCCACATCCAGGGTGGGGCACCCTTAATCCCAGCAATACACCCTTAGTCTTATCATCACATACCCTAGATCCAGCCACCTTCAAAAAGCCCTACCTGCGACTGCACACAGCTTTGTGGGGAACATTTAGATACAAGCCATGACAACTCTAAAATTCACTGTGTGGACTCCAGTGGAAGTGACAGAGGCAGGAGTCAGCCTGAAGATGGACCAATAGAAAGAGTTCACATGGAGCAGAGAGAATCACATTCAGAGGGGAAAACAAAAACAAACAAACAGAACCTTAGGGACCCTAGGGACAGGATCAACAGGTCTAATATTCATTGAAGTCCAGGAGAGAAGAAAGTGAGCACAGAAAAGATACATACATGACTAATTGCCCAAAACTTTCCAACATTAGAGACATAAATTTACATATTTAAAGAAGTTCAGGGCCGGTGAGATGGCTCAGTGGCTTAAGCGCCTGCCCGGCAAGCGCGAGGGCCCGAGTTTGACTCCCGGAACCCACATACGAAAAAGGGGCCGGTGATACCGCTCAGCGGCACGGGCGCCTCCTGGCGCATGAGGTCCTGAGGTTGACCCCCCGGTACCCACCAAAAAAAAAAAAAAGTTCAGTAAACCCAAACAGGATAAACCAAAGAAAAGCATGTTCAAACATAATTATACTGTAAAACAAAAATACAGGAGAAGCATTGTGGTGTACAGTAGTCCTTGGTCACAAGCATGAGCTAACAAACTTTGATTTTTGCTTCACTTAGAAATTTTGCTTTTTTTTTTTTTTTTTTTTTTTTTTGTGGGTACCGGGGGTCGACCTCAGGGCCTCACGTGCCAGCAGGCGCCCGTGCCGCTGAGCGATATCACCGGACCCTTTTTTTGTATGTGGGTTCCGGGAGTCGAACTCGGGCCCTCGCGCTTGCCAGGCAGGTGCTTACGCCGCTGAGCCATCTCACCGGCCCAAATTTTGCTTTTTTAAAAAAAATTTTTATTAGTAAAAGTTTGCAGTACCTAATGTTTGCATTCCTTGTGTGGAATTGGTACATGTACATAGCACATCTCTTCCTTTTTCCATCCATCCCGCTTTCCTCTCTCTCTCCCTTTCCATCTCTTGATCGATCCCCTTCCCATTTGAGAAAGATACACTGTATCTCCCTATTTCCTATTATCTTTTATTTTGCTCTTTATTTATAATTTGGGCTTCTCGTATAAGAGAAACCATGCGATACTTAAGCTTGTCTGTCTTATTTCACTTAAGATTGTGGTCTCAAGGTGCATCCATTTTCCTACAGATAACGCAAATTTATCTTTATGGCAGAGTAGAACTCCATTATATGTAAATACTGTATTTCTTTTTTTTTTTTTTTTTGTGGGTACCGGGGTTCGACCTCAGGACCTTGTGCACCAGCAGGTGCCTGTGCCACTGAGCGATATCACCAGCCCTTTTTTCATATGTGGGTACCAGGAGTCGAACTCAAGACCTCGCGCTTGCCAGGCAGGCACTTATGCCACTGAGCCATCTCACCGGCCCAATACTGTATTTCTTTATCCATTCATCTGTTGATGGACATAGAGGCTGCTTCCAAGAATTAACTATTATGAATTGTGCTGTTATAAACATGGGTATACATGTACCAATATAATATGATGTCTTTAACTCTTTTGGGAAGATACCTCAAAGGGGAATAGCTGGGTTGAATAGCATTTCTAGTTTTAGTTTTTTGAGGAATTTCCATACTGATTTCTGTAGTGGTTGTACTAGTTTATATTCCCACCAACAGTGTATTCTTTCTGGAGTAAGATGGAATCTCAGTGTTGTTTTAATTTGCTTTTCTCTAATGGCAAGAGATATTGAACTTTTTTTTCATATATTGACTATTTGTACTTCTATGAAGTGTCTATTCATTTCACTAGCCCCTTTTTGATTGGGTCTTTTATTTTGAGGCGTCTAATTTTTTTGAGTTCTTTATATATATATATTCTAGATATTAGTCCTCTGTCTGAGGAATAGAGAAACTTTGTTCTTTGAAGTGCACTGATTTGGTGGATCTCAAAAAGGTACAAGAGCTATTTCCTTCTATGTGGGAATACTGTTAATTGGACTAAATGTATTCTTAATTAGTAAGGTAGGTTTTCAATAAGCTAAGTAATTGGCAAATACTATTGTTGGCCTCTAGAAAAACAGTGTTAAAATATCAAAATAATCTGTTTTATGAGTGTACATTCTCCTAATCTTTCTAAATCACTTTTTATTTGTTTGGCTGGAACCAATGGTAGTAGACTAAATTACGATATTTGCTATTATTGCCTGATTTATAGAGAATTTAATTGAAGGGAAACTTTCCTGAGGGATTAAATCTAAAATATGATAGCATTGTAATTACATATGCCTTCATTTAATGTGTGTGGATAAGAGAGTAGACTTAAGAATAGTACCATGTACCATTTTTGTTACATTGAAAAATGTCTAGGTTTGTTCTCTTCTCCATGCTGCTCTTCATTTATCTAGAGAACATTGATTAAATCCTCAGTCCTTTTTTTTTTGTTTGTTTTGTTTTTTTGAGACAGGGTGTCTCTAGGTAGTTGCTGGCCTTGAACTCACTATGTAGCACAGGCTGGCCTTGAATTTGCGGTGATCCTCCTGCCTCAGCCTCCCGAGTGCTGGGATTACAGGCATGTGCCCCCAAGCCCGGCGAAGTCCTTTTATTATGATTATATAAGCTAACATCTGGCTGTTAGCTTGCATCTCAGTCACCATCCTTGTCATCTACTTGATTATTTTGATGTTCTGTGTAAAGCTTTGCTGATCAAGCAAGAACATTTTAATTTACCCAGTAAGTTTTGTTTTTTTTTTTGTATATGAAAAGATTAATGTAGCCAGTATCTGAGGAAAAAAAACTGAAGTTAAAAGTTTTAATATTTTTCTTTCAGTAAGTAAGCATGTTAACATTGGAATTCCGTACAATCATATGCCTAAATGTTGATTAGAGTTATGATTTACAAAGCAGGGATAATTGGATGCAATTTTAATTTAAAAGTAACTATCATGTTGTTTTTCCTTAATAAAACAGTTATGAATTTCCTATACCTCATTTATCAATTATTAATAAGAATTCAAGTTTTGATCACAACATTGGTACCAAGTATCCATTTTCTAAAATTAATTTGATAGTCTAATTTTCACAGGTTTGGTAATAGATAAATACATTTAGTGGTATGAGTTTTGAAATTTTGTTTTTATAGCAATAATGTATTACAGTAATTTTAATTTGATGTAAGATTGTTGTAGAAAAAGATTTAATTAATACCTCACTTAAATGTTAATGAATAAAATACTTGTTTCCTCATTTGCATGTTTTTTGTTATTTCTCTGAAAGCTATAAATTCTGTATTTGTGGCCTTGCTTATACTATTGGCCTCTTGTGTTTGGTAAACTTTTATTTGCTTTTATAAATACAGGTGATATCAAAAGATGATGAAAAGAATAAATAGACATAATAGCTCTGGGTTTTTAAGGTTTTTACTTTATTCAGCCAATTCAAATTTGTAAAGCTCGGGATTAATGTTCTGAAACATTTTTGGTGGCAGTTTTGAGAGGATGAGTTTCCATTTGAAGTGGTTTGAAGTAGTGACCTTTTGCTCTTCTCCTGCTTGGAGAAGAGATGGGAAGGGGTTTCCTCCATCGTAGAGCTCCATGGCAAAAGGCCTTTTTCCTGGGGGCTCACAGAGTTAACAATGTGGTGATAATATTTCAAGGGCTCTGTTGAGTAATTTAATTTAAATGATAAAATTTTAAGAAAATGATTCCTCTCATGGGAATGGGAAAGGTGGAAGAAAATCTAGAAATTTCAGGACAAGTTGAAAAAATATTAATGCTTTTTATATCTGGCTATAGAAAGAGATTATAGCTTAGTTTTAGATTTGTCTTTCTAATTGGTAATGATCATTGTTATGTTAGTTTTAAAGAAATCATTATGTCTGTCTTAGTCATCATAACTGAGTACGCAGGACCCACCTAGTATTTTCATTTTGTTTTTAGCCAGTGGTGGAAAGCCATTCAAGTAAATCTTAGGACTTTTTGATAATTCGGCTTGTAAGTTAGTTAGGTATTTTGTTGGATAATTAAACATAAAATACTCAAGATGTTTGCCCCTTTCTGTTTGTTTAGAATATTTCTGTTTGTTTAGAATAAATTATTGTACTCATGTTGAATTTTCTCTTACTGTCCTGCTTTTATTTGGTCACTGTTGGTTTTATTTATTTTTTTTTTCACATTTTTGAACTTCAAAGAGTAGAGTGATGGGAAATGTACAAGCTCCAAAATAAGGTTGGGACTGCTTTTTAGATTTTTCTTTTTCTTTTTCTTTCTTCTTTTCTTTTTTTTTTTTTGAGACAAGGTTTCACTATGTAATTCCGGCTGCCTTTGAACTAACTATGTGACCCATGCTGGCCTCGAACTTGTGGGAGTCCTCCTGCCTCAGTCTCCCAAGTGCTGGGATTACAGGCATGCGCCACCACTCTTGGCTTGCTTTTTAGTTTTTGAATCTTTCTCTTTTTCAGAATCTGATGTTCACTGTTCATGTATTGTGCCCCTTACTTATGCGCCATATTTAATTGTTGATATTTATGTTAAGCAGGAGATATGTTTTTCCTGGTCTAGGATCCGAGAAGTTTTCCCAATTTAATATTGGGAAATTTATTATTGGGATTGATAGAGAATTTGTTGAAATGTTAAGAGAAATACATAGATATGTCCATGTAATTGATACTTTAAATAAAGGTTATCTAAACCTGAGCAATTGCTGTATGCTCAGTAACATGTAATATCAAGGTCATATAGTGTACTTGAGATCCTCTTAACCTTACCGGCAGCTCCGAGCATGCTGACAGAGTTCTGTGATGATCTAGTTTCTTTCACACTTACTCTCCCTAGAAGTGGTAGTTTTGTTGGAGGGTAATCTGTAGTGTAGTGCTGGCCAGTTTCATCAGGGTTTTGAGAGTATGCCCTTGTCCCTTCTAACACAAAGGCAGTGGGGGTGCAGTAATAGGAAGAAGTTGTTTTTTTTTTTGTGTGTGTGTGTGTATGTGCGCACACTCTTTTTTTCTTTTCTTTCTTTTTTTTTTTTTTTTTTTGGAGGAAGTTTTGTGCTGGTTTCCAAAGTATGTTTTGTATAATACTTATTCTATACATAGCTAATAGATATTGCATGGGATAAAAGCAATTCTACGGTTAAATGAGTTTGGGAAACACAGGGTTAAGCAATGTTAAATTATTTCTTTCTTGGAGAGCTTCTGAGAATTTTTCTGGTTGGCAGTGTGCTTTGTGAATTCCTAAGAGGGGAAAGGATCTGTAAAGATTTGAAAGTTTCACAATGTAGGATGAGCTTACATTAACAATAAATATGTCGTTGCTCCTGTGTCAATAGACTTTAAGGCATTTTATACTCTATTATGCTTTCTTCAGGTTAATGATTGGCCCTATTGCTTTAATTTTAAAGATACTTCTGAAAAGTGTCTGGAGATTGACAAAAAATACTGAGTATATAATTTGAAAATGTCTTTAATGTACTGCTTAAAAATAAGATCATCCTGTTCATCTCCCTTTTCTAGGCTTACTGTATAAAGTTTCTCCAGTTTTTTCATTAGAGAACCTTTTTCCTGTGGAATGCTTCATAGGGACTAAGCATCCATGCAATACACTTTGGGAACCATAGGTCTAACCTTGAAATAGCACTCAGTTTACTGATCGTAGTGACACACACCTGTAATTCCAGCACTCTGGGAGGCTGAGACAGGAGAATCACAAATTTGAGCTTACCCTGGGCAACTTAAGGCCTTAACAAAACAAAGCAAAGCAAAACATGGGCTGAAGATATAACTCTGCAAAGGCCCTGGGTTCAATACCCAGAGCTGGAAAAAAAAAAAAAAAAAAAATCCTCAATTTGACTATTTCACTAAGTGTTCAGTTTTTATAATAGTTACAGGAGAATTATTTCAAAAATTGGCTGTGTCACATTCACTGTTAGATTTTGGTTTGATATTATCATCCCAGTTCTACCAGTTACTAACTTTGTGACTAAGCATCAGTTTTTTTTTTTTTTTTTTTTTTTTTTTTTTTTTGGTACCAGGGGTCGACCTCAGGACCTCGTGCGCCAGCAGGTGCCCGTGCCGCTGAGCGATATCACCGGCCCTTTTTTTGTATGTGGGTACTGGGATTCGAACTGAGGACCTTGCGCTTGCCAGGCAGGCGCTTATGCTGCTGAGCTATCTCACTGGCCCTAAGCATCAGTTTTTATACCTAGAATGGAGATAATGAAACTTCTTAAGGTTGTAGGATTAAGACAAATCTTGCATGTGACACATTTAATGTAGTACCTGGTAAATAGCAAACAATAAAGTTTGTTATTAAAGGAACATGTGTGCATGTTCCCCTCACACTTTGGAGATGGATGGTTTATCTTTTGGCCTTGCCCTTAAAATTTTCTTAGTGTGAACCACATGTCTAGATACCGTATTGAAATTTTTTAGTAAGAAAACTCCTTGGTTTTGTAGTTTTTTCTAAACAGAAAATGTCTAGGGTACCTTAGGTATACCACTTAATTGGGTGCTTTTAGGAGATAACATATACTTGTATTCTGTAGCAAAAATATGTTCTCTTGCCTGAGTCTTTAAGACCTAGGCTGTTGATGGTTAGGCTGTTGATGGTTTCAGATGCTTGTGGGAGGAATTCATCCGGTCTCTGAGTTGCTCATATAAACATACATGCCTGAAATGTTGCCAGGCATCTTGAGACTTGTATATTGTATTTGTAATAAGCCAGTGCCTGAGCTTTTCCCATAGTTTCCCTTCAAACTTAACTGGAACGTGTTCAAAAGTCTGTCTCTTCTATGGGCAGAATCAGCAGGTAGTAACTGTAGGCAGAATAGTGAGAGCTTAGTTAAATGAAGTCAAAGTGGTTGAGACAAATTGGTGGTAACTGTTAAGACTCATTAGTCAAAAGGATATGCTTTATGATTTTTTGTAGGGCAAGACTGCAGACGAAAAATTCTCAGTGTATCTCAAAGCAGCCAGGGGAAAAAGTGCATAGGCACAATTTTTTTTTTTTTTAAATGTGGGTACTGGGAGTCGAACTCAGGACCTTATGCTTGCCAGCAGGTGCTTGTGCCACCAAGCAATATCACCGGCCCCCCTTTTTTTTTCTTTTATGTGGGTACCGGGAATCAAACTCAAGAGCTTGCGTTTGCCAGGCAGGCACTTAAGCCACTGAGCCATCTCATGGGCCCCAACACAGGGTTGTTTTTAAGAACAATAATATGAGTGGCTTCTCATCAGGAAAAATGAGTAAAATAGAGAAGCAATAAAGTTATTAATTTTTACACAGAAATTATAGAATTATAGCTTTTTCTTTTCTGATAACTATATAAATGATTAACAGGAGAGTACTGTTTAAACTTTGTTTTTATTTTATTTATTATCTATCTTTATCTATTCATTCATTCACTTATTCATTTCTGTATCTCCCCCCCCCCCGCCATTTTCTCTTTCTACACAGGTCTTGCTATATAGTTCAGGCTGGCCTGGAACTCACTGTGTAGCCCACATTGGCCTTGAACTCAGGAGATCCTCCTGCCTCAGCCTCCTGAGTGCTGGAATTACAGGCATGCACCACCCAATCTTGCTTAGTGTTTAATCTTTTAACTAAAGTAAGCAAGCACAAATTGAAGAATGAACGAAATAGACTTATGATAATATACATGGGTTGGAAGACATTTCACTTAATTTGTCTTAACTGCTTAAAACCTTGATTTAAAGTTTATATATAAGTCCTCCAAAGAAGTTGGTCTCACATGGCTATAGTTTAAACATTTTATATTAGTTTTATGTAATATTTTTGTGCCGCCTAGTTATTGAGATTCTATAATATTGTGAATAATGAAATTTTAAAATTTATAACTTTAAAATGGAGTTAATGTCAGTTTCAAGGGGAGATTAATTTTTCTCTTGCAAATCTTCTCACAGTTGTCTGCATAGTGAACGTAAATGTTCACTGAGCTTTGTTACACTTAAAATAATAGCAGTTTTAAAAATATGATTACACAACCATCACAATGGCAGGTTTTTTTTTTTTTTTGTACTGGAAATCAAACTCAGGACCTTGCGCTTGCCAGGCAGGCGCTGTGCCACTGAGCTGTATCCCTGGCCACAATGGCAGTTTTTGATGACTGCATAATATATCATACTTAGACCTGTTTTTCTTTTGTTGAATGTCTAGGTAGTTTCTTTTTAAGGTCTGTTATGGATGATACTGTAGTTAACATATTTATGCAAATGGGTAATAACGTTTGGATTTTATCTCTTGGGTAAATTTCCAAGGATTACGTTAGTGAATAAAAAGTCTGAACATTTTAGTGCTTACTTAAATTTTTACATTTGTTTACTGAAGTATACTTATTTATATAAATGTATTTACCTAAACAGAGGTACTTATATTTATTATTTTGTTTTAATTTACATGATATTTTACTTAAAATTTATTTTACAAATACTTACAGAGTGCCAGTTCTGTGTGCCAGAAAGGTTGGGTGACTTCCTTAGGTTGCAGCTTCGGGGCTGGCTGTAGACTGTGTCCCTTGTAACTTTGTAGTAACACTTGTTTCGATGATCATGCCAAATAGCTCTTTCAAATAAGGGTTATACCTACTTTCAGTGAGAACCTACCAGTATTGGATGATAAAAGTTTTTAAAAAAGTAACTAATTTTTTTACATCTCTTTCTCCCCCCTCTCCAAGCCCCACAGTGAATGTAATCATTATGTACTGCAAATATGTATTAATAGGAGTAAAATAAAAATTAAACTCAATTACATATTAGAAAAGCATGCACATTCACAGATCTGATTATAAGAACATCAGGTGGAAATGAGACATTTTTATGTGGATATCTAAGAGATTTAGAAGTGGATGTGAGCCAGGCATGGTGGCGCACGCCTATAATCCCAGCACTCAGGAGGTTGAGGCAGGTGGATCAATTACTTTGAATTCAAGGCCAGCCTGGACTACATAGTGAGACCCTGTCTCAAGGAAAAAAAAAAAAAAAAAAGGATGTGAAACCTTTATTCCCAAATAAACATTTCCTTTTTAAAATAGAAAAAAAGTAACCAATTTCATACATATAAAATGACATGTTTAGTCTATAAATGTGCTTGATAAGGAGGATTAATTTTAAAATATAGAGCTTTAATTAAAAATTTTGTTCATTAAAAACCTTTTTTCTCTTTCAATTTTTTTTCATTAGAAATCTAAAGAGTAAAAGGTAAATTGACTAAGGTTATTGTTAACAGAAATACTAGTTTGGAGGTTCCTAGAATGAATTTTAGGAGCTGATCATGTTGATTAACTTTGTTTAGTAAATATGTTGTAGTAGACATACTTACACTTAATTGTACAAACACATTACAATTTGAGAGAATTTTTTGTTGACAATTTTTAAAAATACATATTTAAGACAGCTTTTTTCTATTGTAAGAATAATACTTGCTGACAGTTAAAAATTACAGACAGTGCAGAGGATTTAAAGAGTAAAATTTCCCTTCTGTGTTGTCTCATCTCAATTCACAACACATATAAAAACCCTCCCATATCCTTGTTACCCAGGTGAAACTGCTTTTAATAGTCTGTAATAATTATTCATTATGGAAAAGTCTAACTACTACTTTTTCTTTTACTTTTCTCAAAAAAACTTTTGCGGTGCAGCTGTGAATTCCTTGGAATTGTGAATATTCTTTTGAAATACGGAGCCCAGCTAAATGAACTTCATTTGGCATATTGTCTGAAGTATGAGAAATTTTCAGTATTTCGCTACTTTTTGAAGAAAGGTTGCCCCTTAGCACCATGGAACCATATAACTGAATTTATAAATTATGCAGTTAAAGCACAAATGAAATATAAGGAATGGTTGCCACATCTTCTGCTTGCTGGATTTGACCCATTGACTCTACTATGCAGTTCTTGGTAAGAAATCCTACCATAAAAGGCCTTACCCTTTTTGAGTGACTACACTACCTTGAATTCCCCCAATTTCTTGAGATCTGTGTGTTGGGAGTAGAGTGTGTGTGACAGTATCAGAAAGCTATGATAGTCCGAAGCATAAGCCTTCTGCTTAGTGAAAATTCTTGAATTCCATGTAATGGTAGACGCAATAAAAAGGTAAGATGCCGGGATGCTGCCAAATAAAGGTCTTCTCTTCACATAAAGGAGGGCCACTAGCTGTAAGGAAGAGTCCACAAATGCAGTCTTGAGTACCCCTCAGCTCTTGCTCACTTGACCCCTGCCCGGTACCCACATTCTTCGCAGCACACTCAGTATTCTCTCCTGACACTGTCAACTGGCTCCACATGACTTGCCCAGGACTTTCAACCTCCATGATCCTTTCCGATTTCTAATTTATTTCTTTGATCAAAGCTTAAAATTACTGCCTGACACTACGAGTGAGAACTCACTGATATGAACTCACTATAAAATGGTGTAGGTACAGTTTTACCCTTTTTTTTTTTTACAGAGGAGGAGTTTGAGGCCAGATATTCAACATACTTGCCCAAGTTCTCAGAGCAAGTTACTGTAGTGCTAGAGCTTAGATGTGAACTCAGGCTGTCCTGTAGGGTGGCTCAAGTCTATGTTCTTAACCACTGTACTGTGCTGCCTTATGTACCCACTGGGATGGTGTAATTGTGTCACTTAAGTACCTCAATTCTGTCCCAAACTTGGGAGGATTTGTGCCAACTTCTGGTGTTCTTTCCTGCTCCTAAATTAGGAAAAACCTACACAGGAGGAAAGAATTAAACATTTCATCTTTTTTCCTTTCCTCTCCAGCCTACTACATAGATTGCCTATAAGGAGAGAAATTTGTTTAGCTTTATTATTTTAGAAGGCTTCTTAAAATATACTCTTCTTTCCCCAGTTCTGATGCAGCCTCCTACCCCAGGTGTGAATAGTTGAGGATTTTTGTGGTAATAAGCTACTGGATGTGTTGTAATAAATAGTTAAGAACCAATAAATTACAAATTGTTCTAAAGTGAGTTGTAAAACTTTCAGCTCTCTGAATCCAGAATGCCAATTTCACATATATTTTATTACTAAGGAAGAACTTAGTAATTTTATATTCTTTAGAGAAAGTATAGTGGAAAATTTCATTTCAGAAGATGCTTAACATAGTCAAAGTTTTGTTCACTAATCTTTTATTGAATGGATAAAGCCAATGTTTACATTGAATATGATGAATGTTTTGCTTTCTTTGATCAAATTTACATTCAGAGAGCTGTTATAAGAAAAATTCTCCATAAAAATTTCAATATGTTGCTAAAGTGGATTTTGGTTGTTTCTTATTTATATTGCATGTAAATCTGCTGTTTAATCTTTGTCATATAAATTATAAATGTCTTTCCTAGGTATTGCTTGTTTTAACCAGTTTTAAAAATGTATCTGGCTGAATAATTGCCTGTCACAATATAATCTACAAAGTTGAAATATTTTTCAACTTTAAATGCAAGACTAAGTCCCCTACTACCTCCTGAAATGTAACGGGAGAATAATAGAAAGCAGATGTCATCTGTACATTGTGTTGATTAACCATCACTCATGATTGTACAACTGCTCTGCACTATGTAATGGTCAGTGTAGTACAAAGTAACAACATATTTTAGCAGCATTATCAGTGTTAGTAAGATAAACTTACATTAACTAAAGCTGTGGAAACAGATTTATTTCTCATGTGTTCAGATAAGTACATAAGAAATGACTTTGTGTTGGGTCACAGTAAGACCTACAGCACATTAAGGCAGAAAAATGAAAACTTTAAAAAAGAAACAAGGAACCAGAATCAAGTGACCTTTGGTATGGTATTTCTAGAACATCAAGGAGATTGTTGCCATTGATCGTATTTTATCATTTTACTTATTTTGAGTATTTCTTGATAAATTGTGATTTCACTGAGATCAGAGTAATAAGTAAAATGTTCTCCCGAGGCTACATTTTAAGTTCTTCCTTATATGTTTGTGTATCAGAGAATTAAGAATTTGGGAAATAATTCATACCCTCTAGTCATTTTAGGGATACTTTGAATTACCCAAAATAGGTTGTGTTTGAGATGATATATTTAGAGTGTTATCTAGTTTCTTTCTTTTTCTTATTCAGTTGTTTAGTAATGTCTCCAAAAAAATAGACCTTGTCAAGAATTTTTCTAGTAGTTACCAGAGGTCCTACTGATGTTATTTTGCTTCAAAAAATGTGATGGTAGAGGGTTTCTAATTGAGCTCAAATGGGTAATCTTGGGCCGGTGAGATGGCTCAGTGGCGTAAGCGCCTGCCTTGCAAGCGCGAGGGCCCGAGTTCGACTTCCGGAACCCACATACGAAAAAGGGGCCGGTGATATCGCTCAGCGGCACGGGTGCCTGTTGGCGCGCGAGGTCCTGAGGTCGACCCCCCGGTACCCACAAAAAAAAAAACAAGAAAACAAAAAAACAACAAAAAAAATTGGTAATCTTGTTAGGATTTAGAATTCTCTTTAAACTTTGACTAAATTTTATGTGTATAATGTGTGAAACCTGAAAAACAATACTGAAGTTTTTATACTGATTCGAATAATGTGGAATACTGTATAACACTTTATAGTTTAAAAAGTATGTTTATTGTATTATATTATTTTTATAAATAGTTTCTTGCAGATTATGTATTATTATCATTTTAGAGAGCAGGAGCTAGGGCTTAAGAATCTAGACAACATTTTTTTAAGTATTAGAGGTTATATTAAAATCAGGACTTTCCTTAAACCGGTGCTCTTTCCTTTAGGTTTCCAGCACTTACAAAATTTGGGGATGCCTTTTTTGGGTGCATTGGTAGGGAATCATACCATTATTTTGAAAGAACAGAGGCAGAGCTTTTTTTATGGTATCCCTTCATTCAGTCCTTAAAGACAAATCTTGTTCTGTTACATCCTTTAGGGCTGGATCTGTAATGAGGAATGCTCTTAGAGAACTGCTGTATGTCCCTGGGTGTTGGGCAGAAACATACCCTCTCTCTTATACATTCAGTTTAGTAATAACTTGGTGTGCTTTGGCTTTATCCTTTCATAACTATTAAATTTTGTGTCTGTAAAGATGACCAAGCTACATGAAACTCCATCTATCTAACTGGTCTTCAGTTACATGAATATTTATTGTGCCCACTTTTTTTTTTTTTTTTTGCCTTCCTCATCAAGATGTTATAAATATTATGATATTTGTTTCCAGAATGAGCCCTTGGTATATTTTGTGTCTGATGACATGTTAACATCTTGCTAATATAGGATTGATTCAGTCGGTGAGGACACCCTTATCTTCACTTTGGAGTTTACTAATTGGAAGAGACTTCCACCATCTGTCGAAAAGATGCTCTCTGCTCGTGCCTTAAACTCCTCTTGGGTTCTACAGCAATGGATTGGTAAGAAAGAACAATTCTTAAACACACTTCACTACTTTTCCATCTTTTGTTTCTCTAGCTGTGTTGTAATGTTAAATGAAAAGATTTGTTGGAGAACACAGTAACTTGGACATAATTTGCATTTTCTTATGTTGAGAAAGGATGGGACTTTGGGGAGAGGGCAGTACTTTCCTTCAATAAAAATTGCATCCTATTTTATAAGTTTAGCCTAAAGATCATATTAAAAAAAAGCAGATATTTACTGATATTTTGATTCAGTGATATGCATGGTTTTTTTTTTTGGTACCAGGAATCAAACTCATGACCTTGCACTTGCCAGGCAGGCACTGTGCCACTGAGCTGTCTCCCCGGCCCATGCATGTATTTTTAAAATAAGGATTATGTAAAGAAAAGTGTGTTCTAAAATCTGCTTATTAAATATTTAGTTTGTGATCAGAAAAATGCTAAGCTTAATTTTGCTTTCTGGAATATATGTGGATTTATATTCTCTCTATTCTATTTAATTATCTCTGAAAATAAATTTTGCCATTTTATTTATACCTGTCCTTACTGATTGAGTGCCAGTGTGTTGGTATGAAGTAACTATGGAGGTGAGCTGGGTGAAAATTCAGTGACTCAATTGGGTATTTTAAGTGACTGTTCTAAAACAAACTTTGAACTTCATTTATTAAAAAATTTAGTTAACAAAATTAAAGAACATGCAGTCGAAGATTTTGCACAAGAAAACCAATTTAAACTAAATATAATATATGCAAAGTATTCCTGTTTAATATTCAGGTTGATTTTACTTTGACTGTGTTTTGTTAACCAGATTATATGTCTTAAGTTAGGATCTTCACCACTATATTTTACATAAAATGCAACTTTTCATAAGAACATTTTAAGTAAGTTTTTTACAAGTGAACTTACGCATATGTAGAAATGTATCTTCTGATTTCTTGGAGATTTACATTTAAGTAAATTTTGTCAATCCAAAACAGACTTTCAGGAAAATATGCTGTTGAACTGAGGTATATTCAGACTGTTAGAGAGGTTTCTATTGAAGAGAAAAAGTAATCAGCTTGGAGCCTGAGTGTTTTAATACAGAATTTCTTTAATGATAATGTTGGAAAACTCATGTGCATGTAATTCTTAATTTTGAGAATTACATCTGCTTTTACTAATTATGTATTTGCAGCAGAAGAGAACAAATATCTATTCAGAACAGATAGAATATAGGACAGTGGATTTGGGAACAAAGAATCAAAAGAGGGAGCATATGCCAAATGGGAAAATTACTGCAACATATAATTAGTAAAGATATGTGAGAGTTTACTCTGAAGACCTTAACATATGGCAGCTTTGTCCAGATGCAGGTAAAAACTGTTCAGGAGTATATTACCCAGTAGTAGATTAAATCCATCAAGGGCTTCTTGTTTAATTAGGCATGAGGTAGAGCTTGTGTAGGATAATCATCATCATCTCTTAAGAGGATTTTATGTTGGCTGAAGATTTGCAAAAGCCTTTCTCAAAGATATTAATGCTGCTAATGCTTTCCCGGTCTATTTCTTAAGCCAGGTCCTCTTTTCATAGTTGCAGTTCCATATAGCCAACTGCATTTTGGACATCTCCACTTGGTACCTCACATTTTGACATAACCAAAATTGAACATGTCATTTTTTTCTATAAATCCTCCTGTTATTTCTATTTCCTAGTTTAGGAGGAGAGATGGCTTGGAAGTGTTATTTACCAAGAGGGCGAGTTAAGTCTGGCAGCTGTTTGTTGTTTGTTTCATTCAAAGCAGTGGTGTTCAGTGGGGGTGGTTTTGCCCCCAGGGGACATATGGCAGTCTTTGCAAACAGGTTTTGATAGTCACAACTGATAGGAGTGCTGTTGTAGTCTTGGAGGTAGAGGCCAGGGGTCCTGTTAAACACCATGCAATGCATAGGACAGCCTCCCATGATAAAGAATTATTCAGCTAGAGGTGTCAGTAGTGTAGAGATTGAGTAAGCCCAATCCCCAGTAACTCTTGTGTTATCCAGCTGAGGAAACTCCCCGCCTTTTGAGACAGGGTCTTGGCACGTAGTTCAGGGTGGCCGAGAATTCATGGAGATCCTCCTGCCTCAGCCTCCTGAATGCTGCGATTACAGGCATGTGCCACCACTCTTGGTTTAATAACACCCTTTTACTCCTATCCTAGGAAGGCTTTCATTTAAAATTTATCGCAAATTACTTAGAGCTTGTGTTCTTTGTCCTACTTATACTAGTCTCAGGATATTCTTCAGTATTTCCTTTCCTGCAGATAGTAGGAACCATCACAGTGCTGGAATTCTGTTAAGTCTGGAAAGAAAATATCTGCCCAGTTGCAATCACAAATGGGATTGTGATTCTCTTTTCTTCTGTAGTTTGGGATTCTCTTGGTGCATCCTTTTTCTCTTCAACTTTCAGGACACTCAGTTTCAGTGCATTGGTTATCTGGACTCCCTCCTTTCCCTGGATTTTGAGCTGCAGGAGTTCTAGAAAGCAGAAACATGGCTGAAGTTTTAATACTAGTGAAAGTAAGCCCTAAAGGACACCTCTCTACATGAGTGACAGTCTTGTTCTTACCCCACTGTCTTTAATAACCTATTGTATTAATTCCTGCTGTCTCATCAGTATATATATATATATATATATATATATTTTTTTTTTTTTTTTTTTTTTTTTTTTTTTTGAAGAGGCCTTTTGTACCTCTGCCATCGTTAGTAATTCCCTAGGTAATGCTCGGGTGTACCCCTTTCCCCTCCCCATCCTTCCTGTAAGTATACCAGCAGTATTTTTCCATTGGGAAAGATTTTCTCCATCTTTTTAAGCCTTTCAAAGTTCCGGAGATGCCATGATCTTGGTCAGAATTCTTTTGTGACCTTTTTTTTTTTTTTTTTTGATATTGGGAATTGAACTCAGGACTCTGTGCTTGTGAGGCAGCCACTGTGCCGCTGAGCTATATCCCCGGCCTTCTTGTGACCTTTTTACACTCTAACAAATTAGCAACTTGCTGTGGTAGTTTATAAACAAAAATGACAGCCTACCCCTTGCTGCTTGTCTGTTAAGCACTGAGTCAGAGTTGTCTCCAGTTTCTTGCTTCAGAAAGGAATTATATACCATGTAAAATCTACTGAGTGTTTGTAGTTTTAGTAATGATCTTCTAATCATGTGGTGAATATTTACCTCTTAGAAACATCAGCTCAGCCACATAGTGGTAGACTTTCTAGTCAAAACATTTCAACTGGGCATGATGGTACATGCCTATAGTCCCAGCTACTTAGTAGGCTGAGGCAGGAGGCAGCAGGGTTGCCTGAGCCTAGAAGTTCCAGACCAGCTTGGATAAAATAATGAGTGACACTCTTTCTCAAATGAAACAAAACAAAATGTTTTAAAAAATATTTGCCAGCCCTTGGTCATTTGATCAAGATCAAGTCAAATTAATTAAATTCTTATGGATAAAAGCACTTGATTTTAATGCATCCTGAACTTTTTAATGATCAAATATATATATAGTTCTCCCCAGAATGTTAAATGGATCTGTATTCTATAAAGGATCATAAAAGGGAGCTCCTCTTGGTCTTTTTCTTTCAGTGTCCTTCTGCTTTGTTCTAAACAAGATTTAAAACTGTTTATACACATGTACTACTACAAAACATTAAAACAGAAATTAAAAGTAGAAGGAAAAGAAAAATGAAAAAATGAAGGTGCGAATGGATTTATTATTATTATTATTATTATTATTATTTTTTTTTTTGTGGGTACCGGGGGTGGACCTCAGGACCTCGCATGCCAGCAGGCACCCATGCTGCTGAGCGATATCACTGGCCCTTTTTTCGTATGTGGGTTCCGGGAGTTGAACTCGGGCGCTTGTGCTTGCCAGTTAGGCACTTGCGCCGCTGAGCCATCTCACCGGCCCGAGAATGGATTTAAAATGGAGTAAGGGAAGGCATAGTCATGACAGTTGGATTCTTGTCCATGGTGCTCTTCCAGCTTCTTATACAATGTCTTTGTAGTCGTGATTCCTCGGGACTTCCTTTTTCCTGTGTTTTGTGTGGACTGTTGCTGTATGTGTAACCAAAGTTGCTGTAAGTGTACCTACAGTTCAGTTCATAAGTGGTCAGTAAAATGTGGCTCAGACACTCAGATCCCTGCTGCTATAACTTGACCAAGGACAAGATTTTAGGATATATGGACAATGGATGGCCTGTGTGCCCTTTGAGGAGTTCTACTCTAAATACTGTGTAGGTCCACTTAATTTTTAATAGTATTAGGTAGCCGTGGGTTAAAAATTTTACTACCTAAGAAGTACTGGAGTGCCACTATTTTGCATTGCACATTGATTTGAGAACATACTTTCAAGAGACAGTTGATCTTTTTAAAAAAACTATATTTTTTATTAGTACATATTTGTCATACTTATTGATCACATTCATCATAGGGAATTTGTACCTGCACATCATACAACTTTTTTTTGGAGACAGGGTCTCATTATGTAGTCCAGGCTTGCCTTGAACTCACTGTGGAGCCCATGCTGGTGTTGAACTCATGGCGATCCTCCTGCCTCAGCCTCCCCAGTGCTGGGATTACATGTGTGCACCACCACACCTGGCTTACATAATATATCTTGGTTCTTCTTTTCTTCCCCCCATTCCCACCCCCTCTATTCATCCCTTCTTCCCCTCCCCATTTACGAAAGCTTTGTTTCCATTTTTTTGCTTCTATTCTTTTTCTCCCCCTATTCCCCTTCCTATTTTTTTTTTTTTTTTTTTTTGTGGGTACCAGGGTCGACCTCAGGTCCTCACGCGCCAGTAGGCGCCCGTGCCGCTGAGCGATATCACTGGCCCTTTTTTCGTATGTGGGTTCCAGGAGTCGAACTCGGGCCCTCACGCTTACCAGGCAGGTACTTACGCCGCTGAGCCATCTCACCGGCCCCCTCCCCTTCCTATTTCAGCATGTTCTTCCTGCTTCCCAATATTTATCCTCTATTATGATCTTTGTTTACCATTTGGGTTTCTCATACTGGAGAAACAATGCAATATTTAAACCTGTGTCCAATTTATTTCACTTAAGATTATGATCTTGAGGTGCATCCATTTGCCCACAAATGACTCAAGTTTATCTTTCTTTATGGCAGAGTAGTGCTCCATTGTATAAAATCACTATATTTTCTTTATCTATTCATCTGTTGGTGGGCATATGGGCTGTTTCCAAGATTTAGCTATTATAAATTGTGCTGCTATAAACATGGGTATGCATGTATCACTGTGGTATGATGCTTTTAACCCCTTTGGGAAGATACCTAGGAGGGTAATAGCTGGGTCAAATGAAACCTCTGGTTTTAGTTTTTTGAGGAATCTCCATACTAATCTCCATAGTCTTTGTACCAGTTTACACTCCCACCAACATTGGAGAAGGGTTCCTTTTTCCCTCACAGCCTTGTCAGGATTTGTTATTGGTTGATTTCTTGGTAATAGCCATTCTTTCTGGAGTGAGATGGAATATCAGCATTGTTTTAGTTTTCATTTCTTGAATGACCAGTGATGAACATTTTTTCATATATTTATTTGCTGTTTGTACTTCTTCATCTGAGAAATGTCTATTCATCTTAGATGCCCATTTTTGGATTGGGTCTCTAAATTTGGGGGGGTCTGATTTTTTTTTTTTTTTTTGAGTTCTTTATATATTCTAGATGTTAATCCTTTGTCTGAGGAGTAATTAGTAAAATTTTTTCCCATTCTGTAGGTTGTCTCTTCACTCTGTTGGTAGTTTCTTTTGCTGTGCAAAAGCTTTTTAATTTGATGTGCTCGCAATTGTTGATTCTTTGTAATATTTCCTATGTGATCATGTTTTGCTCATAAAGTCTTTGCCTATAACTGTGTCTTCTACAGTTTTACCTATTCTAGCACTAACCCTGGGACACATAAGCGTCTCCTGACCTGCGGAGGATTTTGCAAATTGAGCAAGAAATAAACTTTCATTGTATAAAGATACTGGTTTGGGGGGTTTATTTGTTACCACAGCATAACTTGGCCCATAAACAATTTAATCCATAACCACATCTCCCAGAATAAGTGACCAAGGAGAGGTCAATAAAAGCTATAGTCATGGAATTAGTAGGGTTGGTAATGACTATTAAGATGAGTATGCTATGGTGGTGCATCGACCCCTTATTTTGAACATTGATTTGCAGAGCCGGGTGTGGTGGCGCATGCCTGTAACCCCAGCACTTGGTGAACTGAGGCAGGAGGATCGCCGCTAGCATAGGCTCTGTAGTGAGTTCAAGGCCAGGCTGAACTAAATAGCTAGACCCTGTCTCAAAAAAAAAAAAAAAGGGAAAAAATCTCAAAGTACTAACTTATAAGTTTCTAAATAAAAGGTTCAATGAAGTAGTCTCAATGTTTGATGGGTTGTAGGGAAATAGGGGAACTTTTTAAAAAAACAGGATACATTGTGTATTGTGTCTAGCCCTGAAGGCCATGTCCATCCACGGAGTTAATAAAACTGAAATATCCAATGAGAATCAAAGTGCACGGTTGACAGTGGTCCTAACTCTAGAGGCATCTCCTGGATGAGACAGTATTACTAAGAGCCCAATCAGTAATTGCTCTCATCTTCACATTGGGCACATGACCTTTCATTTGTCTAGTGGGCAGTTTGCTCTCTCTCAGATATCAGCTGTCTTATGGACCTTCATACTTTCAGCATATTCATGCTTTGGTTTTAGGTTAACTGTACATTTCTCATTTTAAAAAAGCAACAAAACAAACACTTAAATCTGGGTCTTCAATCTAGTCTTCCTAATGCAAGTTTTTCGTTTTTATTTTTGTGGAGAAATCCTTATTAAGCTAGGCATTAATGGGATGTATCCACATTTGCTGGAACATTTTGCTATTAAAACTGTTTTGAAGTTAATAGTTTTTCTTGGTAATCTAAAGGAGAAAAAGTGTTGCCTCTTTTTTTATTTTTTTAAACATTCTTAAATACCAGGTCACCTGTGTTATTGGAAAGCCCATCTCACCCTTCCCACGTATCTACTGCATTGGATGCAGGCAGAGCCCTGAAACAGCTACAACCAAATTAAAACAAAAGGAAATTATTTTCTGAATATCAGATATCCATTTTAAGTGTAGTAGAGAGCAAAGAGAAGCCAACTGTGATAGAGGTTATAATGTTATCCCTGAAATCAAATGAATAAAAATTTCTCTGGACTTATTCTACCTCTAAGACTTTTAAAAGTTTATTTGTAAAGTAGATCATTTTAAAATTTTTTATTAGAGTTAATGCATCTGTTTAAAAATGTTTCTCACAGGGAAGCAGTTCTTTCATTGCATTACTGCTTGCAGATGGGATCCCAGTAGATACCCTACCAACCTTTTTATTCAAGTTTTCCAAAATGATTATCTATATAAACTTTATGTGAACCATATAAAATAAAATTTAAAGAATCACAAAAATGTGATTATTTGTGCTCTGTGAAGCAAAAAATTATAAGTGGGCAGATTGAACCTTGTTGAAATTTTAAGTTAACTATAAGTTTCTCATTAAAAACACACACTCACTGAAAAGCCGAAACTTTTGAGTCTGGCTCTTAAATCTAGTAATAAGTTAACTAGTAACTAGTAAAGCGTAAACTAAGTTTCTGTGTGAAGTGAGAATCATGAAAGGGCTAGTGTATCCAGCTTCTTAGGGGACTGACTAATTAGGAGGAGAGGTTTCTTGGTACCAGTGAGTGGACTGCAGCTCCCTTGAGAGTGGAGCAGATAAAGATGACTGGTGTAGCAGACCCTTGAGTGAAAGAACCAATACAGCAGACCCTCCAGTCAGTAGGCAGAGGTGGGAGGATCCCTTGAGCCCAGGAGTTCAAGACCAGCCTGAACAACCTAGAAAGACCCTGTCTCAAAAAATCAAGTTGTAAACATCTATTAAAATTGAAAAATGAAATTCTTAGAAACTCAGGTTGGCCAGACAAATCAATTTAAGGCCTTTAAAAGTGTACTGAGAAAAACAAAGCTTCAAAAAACCAAAATACCTCACGTTTATCGCTACCAAAATGAGAGGTCTTTAGGTAAAATGCTGAAAACCATTCACTGCGTAGATAATGCAGTGTTAGTTATCTGGTCAACAAGCAGAAAGTGAGAATTTAAGGTCTTCAGCTCCAGCCTTTTCATTCCTTGTTGGTGGAATCGTTTACTCTTGTTTTCTCATTGGATGACCAGATGATGGTAGAGGTGGTAAGTTGACATCTGTGCTGCCTCCCCTGCTCAGCTGGTGGATCGACTGCTTTTCTCTTTGCCATCTTGGGGTTTAGGGTTTTCTGAGTAACTGTGTTGGGTTACACTGAGATAGCCACTGAGCTTGGTTCTCATCACGTTGATTTTTCTTATCCTCCTCTTTGCTGTCTTCTCTAGGCTGTTCCTTGCAACGCCGTCTTCTCCCATACATATTCTCTCTCACTGGTGTACATTATTCTTCTGCACTCTGGTTTTCAGAACCCCCCGTCACTTCCTCCCACGTGGAAATATTGTGATCTATGCCTGTCCTGTCTCTGCAGGTGGGAAACATTGCCTGTGGTAGGGCTGGCATTGTTGGGCCTGGCATTAGAGAGGCTCTGTGATCCCTCAGTCTTTCTCCTACTGTATTGTTACTCTGCTGGTAGTTGTGAGAAGGACCCCTATGATGTGGCTAGCAACTACATTGGTTATGGTCTGCTGCATATTTACTGCCTTGCTCTGGGATTCTACCAGGGCCTGTCACATTTGCTGCTTTTTGTTTGCACTTTTCTCCTACAAATACTTTAAACCCCACTATCTTCCAGCATCTACACTCTAAAGGTTCTTCCTGGAGTTATTCTTTATGGCAACGGGGTGTACAAATATAGCTTTTTTGTGTGTTATTCCTATTTGAACTGTGTGCATTTTCTGCCTTGAACCATTTACTGGTCCAAAATCTTTGCTGCCATCCTGCTGGCACCGCTGTCCATGGTGCTGAGCGTTGTGTTGCTCGCTCTGAGTCTCGTACATGCAGGGATGGTGCTGGCTTCAGCAGCTGTGGCTCCACCCGGTTGTGGCTGGTAACTACCTGGCTGTGGGTGTGGCCCTCTCTGCTCCCCCCATCTCCACTCCTGCTGCTCATAGAACACTGTGTGTAACTTTTGACTCTCCCAAATTTCATTACTGATAACTTGCCGATCAGAAGCCTTACCAGTAACAAACTGTCAACACATATTTTATATGTTATATTTGTTATATACATGAGAATTGTGAAAAGATCACTTTTAACAGCAGTGTGCATGCAGTTGACTTTGGCGATCTCGAAAACACACAGGTAGATGATTAGCATCATACGGTATTTTAAGCTTATACTCACAACACTTGAGCTCACTGCAATAGCAACAAGAGGTGGCTACAAAACTACAGTGGTTAGCTATGTGCTACAATTAATTTTATGCAGGTGTGGTTTAATAGTGCATCTGTATGTTTGTTTACATTTCTCTGGACTGGGAATGGTACCATGTGTGGTTTGTGAGTGTTTTTGTACCTAAGTTTCTATAAATTTTAGCTTTCTCTAACAGATTTGTGTATGAGTATCTTTTACGGTAGTAAATAACAAAATAGTCTTATCATTTAATATTTTAGGTATTCCTTACATATATAACTTTTTCGTATTTCCAGGCTATGTCTGCATGTTTTTTAAAATTGTCACAGATCTCCAAAAAAAAAAAATCTTGTGAATACACAGCATTGTGCATTTCAAACCTCTGTTGTTCAAAGGTCAGTTGTGTGTAAAAAACAGAAACTCTGGGTGTGAGGGAGTGTTGGTGCCAGGGAAGATTGTTAAGGGGATAAGGCAGACTTCATGTTTGATTTAAAAATAAGCTGTGCCTTCATTTTCTTTGTGTCCTTGGTACGCCTGAGTTGCTGATTTAGAACCTTAAAAATTAAAATGAGTGTGTGGAAGTAGAAGCACTGGTCTGTTCCTGAGAGTAAAGTCATTTTACCCACGTTTCTTTTTGGTTCTTAAGATGATGAAAAGAAGCTATAGAGAGTTGCACTTCAAGAGGCTGCTTCTGTGACGTTCCAGAAAGGGAAGGGGAGCAGAATCTTTTAAAAAGCTCTGTAAAGGTAGCACCAGAACGTGGATGCTGAGTCTCTCTTGCCTTTCCTACCTCCCATGACCCTTATGTGGGGAGTTTCCATCTGACAGTTTCTTATCAGGACCAGACCAGGGGTCTTTAATGAAGTCTCCACTGAGCAGATTGTTTGTTTCTGCCCCAGAGTATGGATTGGAGATTGTGGACTCGTAGGACCCACTATTTGTTAGGTAAGGAAAGATTAGATGATGTGAAATGTCAAGCAGGGCCTTCTCTGCAAGTTGAATGGGTAATCTGCGTCGAGGAGCAGAATTCTTTGTAACATGGTTCATATTGTTTGGATAGAGATCCATAGTTGGTGCTGAACCCAGTTTGAGGAGACAGATAAATAGATGCAGATACAGAAAGAAACAATAGCCTTAATTCTCATCTATTTGTAAGGTGGTCTTTCTGTACCATCTATATTCTTATGCACTTGCTGAGGCAAGAGGATCACAAGTTTGAGGCCAGCCTGGGAGACTTAGTAAGACTCTGTCTCAGAATAGTACAAAAGGGGCTGGGGATGTGGCTTAGCACTAGAGCGCTTGCTTAGCATGGTTGAGGCCCTGGGTTCAATTTCTAGAACCCCTCCACCCCAACCCAAAAAACCCCACAGGTTTCAGTACACTGTGTGCCTTGAAACTGTTATACCTACCTCATTTCTCTCAGAATAAAAGTCAAACTAGCAAAGGATCTAAGGCCCCATTGTGAGTGCTGTGTATCAATACTTGTTTTCCCCAGTACTTTACTTCACACATTTACTCATGTTTTCTCCATGACTTTAAGGCCCTCTGACTGCCCCTTTTAACTTTTTGACTCATTTCTAGCAATTTGGCTTTCAGTCATCTCTTCTGCATACATATATTTCCTGACACTGTTCTATTTCTTTGCTCGTTGGTATATTGAGAATGGTAAGGGGCTCATGAAGTTTCCTAGCACCTAACACTGTCATACTAAATTGCATTTTCTTTTTTCTCCACATCCTCCTCTTTCTCTTTTTCTGCTTGTTTTTGCTGCTTTTTCAGAGCACATCCCTTTAAAACAGCATTTTTCATGGTGTCTGCATCTGATCATAAAATAGCTTCTCAGCCTGAGTCCATGAGATGTTCCGAAACCTAGCAGGAAGACGGGGGACTGCCCAAAACATACTAGTGCAATCTGAAAGCTTTTGAAGATAGGGCACTGGGAATTCAGCTTCTGCCTAATTGCTTTCAATGACAGTCCTTCCCCCCCCCCCCCCTCAGCAGTACTGGGATTGAACCTGAGGCTAGACAAGTTCTCTATCCCTGGACTGCATCCCCATCTGTTTCTGAAATTTTTATGTTGAGACAGGATCTTCCTAAGTTGCGCATGCTGGCCTTGAACTTACAGAGCTCCTGCCTCTGCCTCCCAAGTAGCTGGGATTATAGGCATGTACCACCATGGCTGGTGGCAATACATTTTTAAAGGAGTAATCTTTCTTACAATCAGTAAGAAGCATAAAAATTACTTTGGAAGACTTCTAAGCTGTTCATCTCACTTAAATCCTGATAATCTCTTTATTTATGAGTTAAGTATTTATCAGGAATATTAAAAAAAATAATAATGAACTTGATGCGAGTGGCTTAAATTGAAGATGGAAAAGTGGCTTGGAAAGAAACTTTAGGTCTTGGTATCCTGTTCATTTAAGAACTAACTACTCAAAATCTGTAATTATAGTTTCAAATATGGGGCACAGGCAGAAATCTTCAATGAAGAGAGTCTGTCACAGAAGTATTTTTGTAGGTAGGCACTTAACAAATCTAGCTGTTTATATTAGTTACTTCCTTAATGAGTAGATTCTTTAATTAACTGTTAGTTGTATGTCAGACACCAATTTAAAAATCTGTGAATGAAGAAATACGTAAACATAGTTCTTTATAGTGCATTGGTCAAAAGGAAAGGATGCAGGGTCATGGCAGAATTTTATTTTTTGAGATATGAAAAATGCTTGAATATATTTTATAAGTTAAAGAGATTGGTTTATTAAAAATTTATATTAAAGAATCAGTGGTAAAGAGGATAATTTTGTAATGAGATTTCATTTAGACTGCAGCAAGATGGGATTAGTTTCATATAGGTCTGTTTCTTTGGGATGATGAAGAGATTTTAACATAGGATAGGTAGAGATAAACTTACCCTTTAGGAATCGGATGCTCAGAAGAGAAAGCCTAGAAAACCATCTGTGTTTACTCTGGAGTAGGTGGTAAAGTCTTGTTAGGAAGAGATTGAAGTGAGGGCTGGGTGGGATACCTCATGATTTGGCATGGTTGCAGTGGGAAACCAACAGATAACCAGTGGAGGATTTGCTGAGCAAGCCTGGCCTGTGGAGGCTGGTGGTGATGCCAGTTTATGCGATTATAATCATTGTTTCCCAGTGTCACTTAGCTTTCTCTGTATGGAGTTGCACTAGGAAAATGTTTAGATTGGTCTTGGGAATTGTCAGAGCAAATAAAGTGATGGGTCCTTTGGAATCCAGTCTGGATAGGAAAAGAAATGAGAAAGGAAGGGACCCGATAGACTAGATGGGGGAAAAATCTGGGGACCCGAAGTCTCAGTGATGTGGAGATCAGATGGGAAGGAAGGGAGATCAAATGCTGGAAGCATGGTAAGCAGTATATGCTGGCAGTAAAGAGAGAGTAGCATGGGTCAGAAGTGGTGTTGAAGACCTGAGAATACCAGAATTGCCTCCTAGGCCTTGGGACAGGTGTGATCAGGCACGGAAGATGAGAAAATTCTGTTTTTAAAGTTAGTCAAGGAAGAATTTCCTTGGGAAGATTAGGCTTCTGAGAGGACAGGAGGGATGGGATAGTGTTCTGTACAGTGCTCAAGGCAGAGTGGGAGTTCCAGAGGACTTTATAGAAAGGTTTTGAACAGAGTTGAATTGTGGTTTATAAAATTGAGCTTAGTTTTCTCCTGTTGCTGCATGCTGTGTTATATAGATTCCTAGACAATTTAGGGAAATGAAGAATAGCTTTTTATTTTTGAGAGATTCTGAGACCTTGATTCATTCTCTCATTTAGTAGACACATTTTGTCTTGTCTCTAATAATGAGCTTATAGTTGTAAGTATCCCCACCCATTAGCACATATGGCCCAGTGCTTGTATCTATATATTCATATGGGTTAGAGCAGTGTGTCCAAAAGTATGGTGCATGGGATTGAACATATAACCACATTTATGTTGTACTTCAGTGATTGTAGTTCATGTATGATTGTTCAGTGGTCCTGTGATTTCCTAACTTTAATTTAGCCAGTTCCCACAAATTGGTTACATGGTTTTAAAAGACTTTTGCAAAGAAATGGTGTTTTGTGTGGATAATACTAAAAGTGCATTGACAAGTGGACTAACAAAACAGTTGTAGAGCTGCACTCTCCTGTTGTTTACCAGCCATGTTAAATGATAAAAATGTTGACCAGTTAGGTTGCCAGGGATGGAGGATGATGGTGATAGAGAAATCGGAGGTTATGGATCCTGGGGTTCAAAGTTCCAGTTATGTAGGATGAGTAAGTCTAGAGTTCCACTGTGTGACATGAGGACTGTAGTTAATTATGTATTGAAAACTGGTGATTTGCCAGAATAGATTTTAGGTGCTTAACACACACACACACACACACACGAAAGGTAACTATATGAGATGGTGGGTATATTAATTTGTTTGACTATATTAATCATTTCACTGTGTGTATCTACAGGAAAATAAGTATATCAAAATATATTCTGCACCTTAAATAAAAATAATAAAAGAGTTAAAAATGAGTACCATATAATTAGATCTTACAAGAAGTCAGAATTGTCAAGGGAAGTATTTAAGATTTGATCTCACTTTTACTAATGTTAACCATAAGCCCTGCCATGACATTAACATGACATCAGCAAGACATTCTAAGCATCTAGAACATGAAGACAAACCCTGCAATATTTTTGGTCAGTGTTTAAGTCATTAGATGCTCAGTGCATTACAAAATTTACTAAACATAGCAGTAAATGCTTCAAACTTTCTGCATTTGCCAATTCAATAGCAAAAGACAAAACCATCTATCATTGGGGAAATACAAGTTCTTTTTGCTGCAGTAAAACTGGGTGAAATAATAAGGGAACAAAATAAAATGCCGTTCTTTGTTAGCAAGATATCGTTTAAAGGAGCACAGACAATACCGACAAAGAGTTAAAGAAAAAGGGGGGGAACCTTGCAAGTACAAACTTTGATGTATTAAGTTGAAAGATGATTTATAATATTTAAAACATATCTTAGAGTATTTGTCAAGGATCTGTTTAAATAAAAGAATAGCCAATTACATTTTGAGTGTCCCTAAGGGAAAGAAGCACTGAAGAAGAAACATTTACAACGGTAATTACTTCGTTAGCAGATGGATTTTTTTTTTTTTTTTTTGAAGAGCTGTGTAGGAATGACCACTGCTAGAGTGGCTGGCATTCTCTATGTGAGGTAATATAGATAATGTCACATATGAAATGAGGTTAATATTGAAGTTTTGAAACTAGAATTGCACAAAGTAACATTGTGGATAATTTTTAAAAACATGACCTTTAAAATAGTTTTCGTAGTACTTTACAATGAGATGAGAGTGACCATTGTGATTGTTTATACATACAGAAATTTGTTTGTTATCTTGGAGCATAATATATAAAAGAGCCCTTGAATATAAAGATGAATTGTGTGCTTTTCTTTCACAAAATGCAGCTGTTACGCCTTGCCCTTCTTTTTCTTGGTGATAAATAGCTATCAGCACTATGCAACCCAGCATATATTTTGTAAAAATTCTGTTGATATAAGGAAAAGATGACATTTCAACTGAGTGAGAAAGTAACTGCTTTCTGAAAGACATTTTTGCTATGTGGAGGTGATTTTGAAAATAGGCACTGAGAAATACTTGTTATATGAGTTTTTTTTTCAAAAACAATGTGTGTCACCCAGAAAAGTTCGTATTGACACACTTGGAAAGTTTCCCTGGATTTTGAGTATATTTAATAAAAATGTAAAACTTTCTAATAAGGAAAAATAGAAATCTGCCAGATGACTTTTGATAAAATACTTTTTCATAATTGGTAGATGAGAGAGAGTAGTAGAATGTGCTTTTGTAAGATATTTTTTTTAGCTACATCAGCCTTTATAAACCAAGTATCAAAATAAACTGGACCTTGAAGCAAACTTTGGTATCATCAAGTCAGTAAAGAATTAGGTTAATAAAGCTTAGCCATTCACCTTTTTTTTTTTTTTTTACTATTACTATTTAAGGGGGATTTATTTATTTATGCATGCGTGCATATAATACTGAGGATTGAACCCCACGGCTTTATTCCTACTAGGCTAGAACTCTACTATTGAACTCTACTACATACCCATGTTTTTATATTTTATTTCGAGATAGGCTCTTGCTAAGTTGCCTGGGCAGGCCTCAAACTTGCCATCCTTTTGCTTTAGCTTCCCAAGTTGCTGGCATTACAGGTGTATGCTGCCATGCCTGGGTGGTTCTATACCTTTGATAAAAAAATGAATTTATTTTAAACATTTTGTATTATCCTGGCTTATTCTTTTAAGTTCAGTTGTATTTTCTTATTCAAATAATGCTCATGTAATAGCATACATGTATTATATGTAAAAAACACACACATGTTGGGTTTCTGTGCTTTAATAATTTCTTACAAATTGTGAAATCAAAATATTTGAAGATCTCTAGACTCAGTGGTGCCTAGGATTTGTATGGTATTTTACAGTTTATAAAATGCTTTTGCACATGTGTTCTAACTGGAACCTCAATAACAACCATTTGGGGTAGGGAGGTGTCATTATGCTCATTTTATAGAGGGGTACTGAAGGTCAGAGTATTTAAATGATTTGCCTAAGGCCACACTATTGGTCAAGAGTGGCTTCTCAGCTTCAGCACAGGTCTTATTACTAGATGATACCTTTACCATTTATTCCACTTATTGCTATTTACTTTTCAATTTATCTTTCTATTTATTTTTCAGAGTCCTCAGGTAGTTGCTTCCTTCTTCCCTCTCTTCCTACCCTTTGGTCCCCCTGCTTCTCTCCTTCCCTGTACTTGCTTTTCAGATTTCAGTTACAATCTGGGGAGCAGGGGAAACAGACGGACTATGTAAGTAAATTAAAAAAAATTGGGAAGAAAAGGATGACACCAACCTGAAAGATAATATGTTAATGGTGAAAATATAAATGGTAGTAGAAAGCCCAAAAGTCAAATGATTACCTTTGGTGTGGAAAGCAGGACAAAAAGGAGCCAAAGAAATATAGTTCAGGCAGCTATTGTACACTGGCATGAAGGCGGTCTAGAGATGACTGTGGATGTGAATGAAGTGATATGGCTAAAGTGACTCTATTTTTAGATGCTAGTTTGTCTTCACTTAATCCCTAGATGCACTCACTTCCCAACCCTGTTAGATATTAAGGCACTAACCCATAGATAAACTCACTCCTCAGACACCTTCCCAGTTACCCATAAAAACCCATAAAAGGAGAAACAAATGGTGTTACCACAAATGAATGGTTTTATCACAGTCTTGCAGTCATAAAACCATAAAGGAGAGAAATGGTTTTAGCACAGGATGGTACCCATTACCCCCATTCCCTGTGTTAATTAACCTGATGGTTGAGAAGGACCTAGTGAAATTCCAAAGAAATGATGTAGTAAAGAATGTGGTCTCTATGGCAACCAAGGAATTTTTGTAAAACCCCCAAATGTGTATTTAAAGAGCTGTGACACAAAGGCTTGGGGTCAGCAGATTCAACTCCTACGAGTGACCTGCTGTTCACCAGCTTTCTTTCTTTTTTTTTTCAATGTGGGTACCGGGAGTCGACCTCAGGACCTTGTGCTTGTCAGCAGGCGCTTGTGCCACTGAGCTATATCACCGGCCTTTTTTTTCCTTTATGTGGGTACCGGGAGTCGAACTCAGGACCTCGCGCTTGCCGGGCAGGTGCATGTGCCACTGAGCTATCTCACCGGCCCCGGCTTTCTTTTTAATAAACGAATTCATTTTTGTCTCAAATCTCAGTCTCCTGTGGGTATATGCCTCGCGTCTGCCGTAACAGAAGTACATACAGTTCTGTGGTATAGTAAATGTCTTAATAGGCATAATGAATTAAGAATTGAGTTTATTTTGATTATTGTGTCTGCTTTTGATTTTAATAAAATTTTGTGTAATGTTGCCTATCTTGGCTGCTCTGTCAGTGTATATAACAAAATGAACAATTCTATAAGGGCATAGAAAGGTAAAGGTTGCTTTTCTGCTAGTATATCTATAGAGAAAGTGGGGTTAATATACTAAATAGAAAATTATTGGGTCAAGAAAGTGATTAAAAGTGTAGCATAGTTTTAGACATCATTGTCTAGGGTGTGATCAGTGCTCATAGTCTAAGAATATAGAGATTTATTTAACAGATTAAATATAGCTTCTTTTATTAACAAGCTTCTTTAAAAGTATATTTTACCTACAACCTGTAACCTTTTTATATTACAAATCCAAGACATAGCTTGCACTTCTCTTAGTTTAGTGGTAACAAATCTGGAAATACTATGCATCAGTGCAACTTTATAGGAATTTCGTGTGCTTTGAATATTGCATATATGCTTATAGAATTCCCTGGGTGTTCACTGGCGTATTAAACCAAAATAAATGGTACCGATGGACGTAGTATTGTCTCTGGTAATAATAGACAGATGAGAGATTCTATCATGGCAGTGGAAAGGAAACAAAATCCCTGGTTTGTCTAAGGTGTTCACCCAGGTTAGTGGTTGTCTGGCTGCAGGAGGTAACAGAAATCCCCTGAGAACATAACCTGAACAAGATAGCAAACAGATGAAAGATAGAATAAATGAAGCTACAATAGGACCCAAAGTTGATGCCCTACCTTTGCACTACTCACAAGCCAGGTCTGAAGACTACCATTTGTAAAACACCCAAAGTACCGTAAAGGTGAAACCCCCTGGTGGTGGAAGCCAGCTCAGTGCTCTCCCTAGCCACTCAGAACCACAAAGCCTGCTGATCCTGGAGGCATTCCTGCTACAAATCTGGACAGAGACTAGGATATTCGTGCAAGGCAGGCTGCCCCCAATACCAGGCACTGTGGGAATCACAAGCCAGAAAGAACTATGGAGGACTGGGACAGGGCTAGAAGTCACCATTGCCACCCAGACAGCCCAGGTTCAGGCTTGTGAGGCAGTGAGGCAGCTGTGACCTAGAGACAGACTTGGAGGACTGAGACAGAGACAGAAGTGGCCAACATTGGGGATGGTGAGAGAGGGTCTGAACAGTCCTAGCTTGGCCTTTTTAGTCCCTCTTCCCATTCCTCCACACTGGACATGGTGGAGACTGCAAGCCAGAGGGAAATCTGTAGAACCAAGGCAGCTGGATTCTACGAGCATCAGGTAGAGAAGGACTGCAGAATGTAGGATCTGTGTAAGACTAACTCATTCATGACCTTTGGATGCTGCTGAGATCCAGGCTGGCGGAAGATTGGGAAAATTGCTACAGGACAGCTAGGGGCTGTGCTTGTATAGCCTGAGGCCTGGACAGCGGCCACCAGGAGAGAGAGCACAGAGCTTGCTGCGGGGGACATGGTAGGGGTGTGTACTGGGACTCCGAGACTGAGCCACCAAAGAGGGGGCTTCGACCCCACTGCATGGTCTTTGAGAATACCAGAGGGTCCTGTGTATGGTGCATACCAGAGGGTCCTGTGTATGGTGCATACCAGAGGGTCCTGTGTATGGTGCATACCAGAGGGTCCTGTGTATGGTGCTCTGTGGACAGCAGCATTGAAGCCTGCTCGGGTATATTCACCTTACCCAACAGGCAGGCCGGTCTTCTGTATATACATACGGTATATATATGTGTATTTTGTTAAATATAGATTTGATCTTTTATGTATGTATATCAATATAAACCTATTTGTATTAGTTTCATGAACTTGTATTAGTTTCTTATCAGTAACATACCATTGTAAGTTGTAAAAAGAATATCATCAAAACCTATGTTTCGGTCTTTATGTTCTCTTTTACTTTTTTTTTTTTTTTTTTTTTTTGCTTTTTTGCTTTTTTTCTCCTGCTTCTCCTAATTCCCAGCCTCTTCTTTGTCTTTACTATTCCTTCATCTTCCTGGGCTGTTGAAAGAGTTGAAAGCTGTTTAAATAATTTTGGTATTACGTGTTGGTGTATGGTTGCCTCCTTGGATGTTGGTATTACTGGTAATTGTTCTCTCCCCTCAGTGCAGTGCTAGGCACAGATGCTGGTACTCTACAAAAGTCGAGAGGCATCAGAACACAATCATTCCCAAAGCCAAGGGCATATCACAGAGAGGAATCCACTTACTGAAGACATCTCTACAGTAGTGGCAAAGATTTCTGTCCCATCAGCTCCACAATCTTCTATACAAAAATGCAGTAATCATGGGAAAACAAGATGCCCCCCAAATTCATAACTCCCTTGAAACAGATCTCATAGGCCATGATGTGGATGAACTTCCAGGTAAGTCCAAAAACAAATGATGAAAGTGATCGAAGAGATCAAGAAGAGAAAAATAAGCAGCTGAGTGAAAGAATTACTAAGATGATCATCCAATTTAAGATTAAGTAAGCTGCTGAATGAAATATTCATTAAGATAATCAACAAGATTAAAGAAACAAATAGGCAGCGAAGTGAATTAAAGAAGACAATGCAGGATATAAAAGACCACATCAGTTAAGAATTGGAAGATATGAAATGAAATCAAGCAGAACTCCTGGAAATGAAAAACTCAATTGAATGTTTTGGCAGTAGGCATGATCAGTTAGATGATAGAATACCACAACTTGAGGACAAAGTTGATGTAGATCATTTACTCAAGTGATAATCAGAAACCAACAAGAGATGATTCAGGAGCTCCTAGATGACTATAAAAGAACAAACTTTAGGATTATTAGAATTGAAGGATTCAAGTTAGAATCCAGTGGTATAAAAATTTATTCACTGAAATTACAGAAAAATTTCCAAATCTAGATAATGAGTTGGGTACCCAGGTAAATGAGGCATTTAGAACCCCAAATAGACATGACTAGAAAACAATCACTCTATAACACAACATAGTCAAAATCCCGGAAGTTCAGAACAAAGACTACTAAAAACTGTTAGAGAAAAACATCAAATAATTTATAAAGGCAAACCAATCAGAATAACAGCAGATTTCGCAACACAAGCCTTAAGTGCCAGGACAGCTTGGAGCAAAGTATTATTAGTGCTAAAAGAAAATAATTGCTAATCCAGATTACTATACTGTATCTTGAAAAATTAACCTTCAGAATAGGGGGAGAGAAAGAAAAGTCTTCCATGACAAAGACAAACTACTAGTAACAACATTGATTCATAACTACCAAACCAGCATTGCAAAAAATACACAAGGGAATCCTGATCAGAGACAGTGAGTCAGCATTACCCAAGAGCCCAAAGCAAAGAGTAAATCTCACTGGGAGAGTGAACAAAAGGAAAGTAAAAAGGAATCAGCACTGGAAAAATAATAACCATGAGAGGAAGCAGTAAATACCTTTCAGTAATAAATATCAGTGTAAATGGTCTTGATTCCTAAATCAAAAGACAGATTACAGATGGGATCAAAACACAAAACCCAACTATATGTTTGAAAGACACACACATCTATAAAGAAACTGATGTATGGAAAACTTCATGTAGCTGGAGCCTGAAAACAAGCAGGAGTAGGTATTCTAATTTCTGACAAAGTTGACTTCACCAAAACTCATCAGAAAAGACAAAGGATCAAAACATATTAGTAAAGGGAACAATTCAATAGGAAGAGATAATAGTTGTAAATGTATGTGCACTGAATATCAGTGCACCCAATTTCGTAAAACAAAAACTGCCTGTTAAGGACAGATGAGGGCCAGTGAGATGGCTCAGCAGCTAAGTGCCTGCCTGGCAAGTGCGAGGACCTGAGTTCGACTCCCGGAACCCACAAACGAAAAAAGGGCCGGTGATATCGCTCAGCGGCACAGGCGCCTGGTGGCGCGCGAGGTCCTGAGATCAACCCCCGGTACCGACAAAAAAAAAAAAAAAAAAAAAAAAGGATAGATGAGCTGGGCATGGTGGCACATGCTTGTAATCCTAGCATTTGGAGAGCTGAGGCAGGAGGACTGCTGCAAGTTTGAGGCCGGCCTGGATCACATAGTGAGTTAAATGCCAGTCTGAAGTACATAGTAAAACCCTGTCTCAAAAAACAAAACTGAACAGAAAAAAAAAGGACAGATAGATACAAATACAATCATATAGGGGACTTTAATACCCCACTTTTACAAATAGAAAGGTCAGTAGCCGGGCATGGTGGCCCACGCCTGTAATCCCAGCACTCAGGAGGCGGAGGTAGGAGGATCGCTGTGAGTTTGAGGCCAGCCTGGGCTACATAGTGAGTTCAAGGCTAGTCTGAACTACACAGTGAGACCCTGTCTCAAAAAAAAAAAAAAAAACCCAACTAACGCCCCCCACTATCGTTTCACCACACTGTGGAATAAATGGGTTTAGCGTATATGTAGAGCGTTTCATCTGGTAGCAACAGAATACATTCTTCCAGTTGTCCATGGAACTGTCTCCAAAATGTACCAAGTTTAGGCCATAAAGCATGTCTCAGTAAACACAAAAGAACTGAATTAATCTCTTGGCATCCTATCAGGTCACAATGGAATAAAGCTAGAAATCAACAGCAAAAAACAAACAAACAACAACAAAAAACCCCCACAGAAACTACAAAAACACATATAAAGATTGAATAATACACTTCTGAATGATCAAAGGATTATATAAGAAATAGAAGAAATTTTAAAAATTCCTAGAATCAGATGACCCTGGAAATACAGCATACCAGGATCTGTGGGACACAGAGACATAAGGAGCTTTATAGCCATGAGTGCCTATATTAGAAAAACAGAATAACCCCAAATAAATAGCCTAATGATGCATCTTAAGGTCCTAGAAAAATGAAAGCAATCCAAGTCCAGAACTGGAAGGAAGAAATTAAAAAGATCACAGCAGAAATCAATGAAACTGGAACTAAAAAATTACAAGGGATTAATGGATCAGAGTTGATTCTTTAAATAGATAAGATCGATAAATCCTCAGCCCAGACTTAGCAAAAGAGAGAAAAGATTCTCGCTAATGTAATTAGAAATGAGAAAGACAGAATTGCAACAGACACCACTGAAATCCAGAGGATTGTAAGAAACTATTTTGAAAATTTACATTCCAGTAAGTTATAAAATCTGGAAGAAATGGATAAATTCCTAGGTACACATGACTTACCAAAATTGAACCAAGGAGATATAAAAACCCTGAACAGACCAATAACAAATCAGTGAATTTGATACGGTAATAAAAACTCTACCAACCAAGAGAGGTCTAGGGCCAGATGAATTCACCACTGAATTTTACCAGAACTTCACAAAACTGGTGTGAATACTCTTCAGACTTTTCTGTGAAATTGAAAGGGAAGGAACACTACCACACTTATTGTATTAAGCCAGCAGTACTTTGATACCAAAACCGAACAAGAACTCAGCAAAAAAGAAAACTATAGGCCACTATTCTTGACAAACATAGATGCAAAAATCCTCAATAAGAAACTTGAGAACAGAATTCAGCAAATCATTAAAAAGATCGTACATCATGACCAGGTTAGCTTCACCTAAGGGATGCAAGGATGGTTCAACATATATAAATTAATAAAAATAATACACAACGTAAGTAGGGTCAAGGATATGATCACCTCAAAAGATAGATATAATCAACTCAAAAGATAGAGAAAAAGCCCTTGACAAAACCCAGTATTCATTCATGATAAAAACTCTGATAAAAGGGCTGGGGATTATAGCTCAGTGGCACAGTGCCTGCCTGGCAAGTGCGAGGTCATGAGTTAAATTCGCGGTATCAAAACAAAAACAAAAACTCTGATAAAATAGGGACAGAAGGACCTTACCTCAAACCCATAAAAGTTATGTATGACAAACCCACAGTCAAAAATCATACTAAGTTGGGGAAAAACTGAAAGCATTCCCTCTAAATCAGGAAGAAGACAAGGGTGTCCAGTCACCACTCCTCTTCAGTGTAGTACTTGAATCTTCAGCCAGATCAGTCAGGCAAGAGGAAGAAATAAAAGGGATATGAATAGAAAAGGAAGAAGTCAAATTATCCTTATTTGCAGATAACGTGGTCCTTTACAAAAAAAGACCCAAAAAACTTTACCAGATGACTGTTAGAGCTAATTTAAAAATTCAGCGAAGTGGCAGGATGTAAAATCAACACACAAAAATCATTTTTCTATACCAATAATGAACCTACTGGGAAAGAAATCAGGAAAACAGTCCCAATCACAATGATTTGGAAAAGTTTTAATATGTAGGTATCAGCCTAACCAAGGAGGACCTCTACATGAAAATTATAGTACTTTGAAGAAAGAGATTGAAGGAGGTGTTAGAAAATGGAAAGACATCTTGTTTCTGGATAGGCAGAATCAATATTTAAATGGCCATATTGCCAAAAGTTATATATAGATTTAATGCAATTACTTTTAAAACACCAACATTCTTCATAGATGTAGAAAAAAATCCTCAAGTTTCTGTGGAATCAGAAGAGACCTAAGATAGTCCAAACAGTCCTGAGCAAAAATAACAAAGTTGGAGGTATTATAATCCTAGATTTCAAGTTATACTACAAAGTTACAATAACAAAAACAGCATGGTACTGGCACAAAAATAGACATGTAGACTAGTGTAATAGTGGAAGCAGAAGCAACCCCAAGCACCACCAGTCACCTGATCTTTGACAGAGGGGTCACAAAATAAGCTGGAGAAAAGATAACTTCTTCAATAAATGTTACTGGGAAAATTGGTTATTTACGTGCAGAAGAATGAAACTAGACGCATATCTCTCTCCTGTACTAAAATCAAATCAAAATAGATCAGAGACTTAGATATAGCAACAGAAATACTGAAACTGCTAGAAGTTGACATTGGGAAACACTTTAATTCACAGGCACTGGCAAGGACTTCATGAACAGAACTCTAGTAGTACAAGAAATAATTCTGGAGAATCAAAAAAAAGTGGGAGTATATAAAGAATATAAAATACGTGAAGGTCCCCATAAAATCAAGAAAATAATCAACAGAGTGAAAAGACAATTTAACAGAATGGAAAAAATTTTGCCAGCTACTGTTATGACAGATGACTAATATTTAGAATACAGAAAACTCAAAAAAATTAAACCCCCAAAACAAATGATCTAATCAAAAAAGAGGCAAATGAACTTGAGAAATGTTTAGCATCTTTAGCCATAGGGAAATGTAAGTCAGAATAACTCAGATTCTCTTAACTCCAGTCAGAATGGCTGTCACCAAGAATACAGCAAATGCTAGTGAGTACGTGGAGATGATGGAACTTTTCTATGTTTTTGGCGGTAATATAAACTAGTACAGCCACTATGGAAATAGGAATAGAGATTACTCAGAAAAGCAAAAGTAGAAATTCCACTTAACCCAGCTATACCTGTCCTGGGTATATTTCTGAAAGAGTTGAAAAGACATCATACTGTAGTGATAATATGCATACCCACATTTATAGCAGTGCAATTCACAATAGCTAAGCTCTACCTCCTTCTCCACAGATGGGTAATGAAAATGTGGTATACATACAGAATGGAGTTTTATTGTCATATTGAAGAATAAATTCATATTCAGGAAAATGGATGGATCTTGAGCCCATAACGTTAAGAGAAATAAGTCAGACACGGGTTAAATACTATATGGTTTTTCTGTATGAGAAACCCAAAATATAAATTAAAGAATAAAATAATAGAGAGATGTAGGAATCAAGAAGGCAGACTTTGGGCCGGTGAGATGGCTCAGCAGCTTAAGCGCCTACCCGGCAAGCGCGAGGGCCCGAGTTCAACTCCCGGAACCCACATACGAAAAAGGGGCCGGTGATATCGCTCAGCAGCACTGGCGCCTGCTGGCACGCGAGGTCCTGAGGTCGACCCCCCGGTACCCACAAAAAAAAAGGCAGACTTTTTGGAGATGGAGAATGTAGAAAGGTATCAGGCAAGGTGATTGAAAATAATCAATATATACAATATATATATATCAATATATCAGTTCCCCAAAACAAATATAAATATTATCACAAACATATGCTAATAGAAAATAATTATTAAAAAAATAGAGGAAAACTTCCTCAGTTCAGTTGAACACAGTTCTTACCTCTGATTTTTCTTTAGCTCATTGGTCTATTGTGTTTTCAGGAGGAGAACCAAAATGTGCAATTAAAATTTGAATCAGTATCTGAAGTATCTATACCTTTAATTTAAAATAAATTAAATGGAAAATCTTCTGAAACTTGTAGTAGTTTCAGTGGGTAAGACGATGTTAGAGAATTATTTTGGGTTTTCATAGCTTCAAGAACCCTAGACTTGGAGTCAGATCATTTGGGTCTAGTTAACAACAGCTGTGTTGTTGTTATGCAGTGACAAGGGACAGGTCATTTAAACTGCCTGTAACAAGCATGTACTGGTTCAGATGGGATGCATATGGCATGTATACTTGATCACAAATGGTTAAGCTTCCATATGTAAACAAATGGCTTACAAAGCTGTGAAGGCAGGGCTCTTGTGTAGTCAGATAAGGCTTGTCTGCATAGGTGGAAGATTTGAGGTAGAGAAGGGACTCTGCTCCAGGCAGCCTGGGAAGTATAGAGTCATCGCAATCTGTCGAACCAGAGAATTGGGGAGCTTTAAAGACCCCTTACCCCTGAGTGAGCAGCTTTCCTTAGACTAACACAGCCATCCTTTATCTTCCTTCTGGGTGTGTAATAAATACATACATTAACAATAATGTGCCATAGGAAAAGATTTGACTTAACATATATTAAATGCTAACTGAATATAAGTAGACATTCCCATAACCATCTTTATTTTAATCCAGATACTGGATTCACCAGTCTTGGCATTTCTTCTCAGGGGCCATCTGACTGTGCTCAGGGGTCCTCCATATTTGCAGCTGGTCAGCTACTCGCTAGAATGCCAGCATACTTTTGTCTTTACCAGGTGAGATGAGTCTGTGCTTACTAGTATTTATTTCTGAAACTTTTTTGACATTTGTGCCTATTACTATTAATTAAATAATTTAATTCCAATCTGTATATGCCAATGTATTGTGTGTGTGAAAGGAGAATTATTGTTTCTATTAGGGGAAAGTTGAAAGTGTTTTTTGTTGTTGTTCTTGTTGTCGAAATGGGGGTCTCACCCTGTTGCCCAGGCTGGCCTTGAACTCCTGGGCTCATGTGAGCCTCCCAGCTCAACCTTTTGAGTAGCTAGGCCTCCAGGCATACACCATAGCATTTGGTGTAAAGTTTATGCCTCAAAAAGATTTGAGAGAGATGAGCACTGAGCAGATGCGGAAACTGAATGAGATTTGGGCCAGACCTGGAAGATATGAAAAATATTTTTAAAATATTGAGGGATTATGGGCTAACCTTGCTTCCTATGTATCTTTAAATCCTTGCTGTAAATTAAAGTAGTAAAACTGCAAACTGTGGATGGTACATTATGGATGTGATTATGCATATGTTTTAAGTCAGATTGTATGTATGTATGGTTTGGTCACCTTTCTGTTGCCTAACCAATTCTGATCCTGGTAGGACCAGTGGTCCTAACCAATTCCAGTCCTGAAGGTAAGAGGGCTTCTTTATATTTGATAGTTGAAGATAGGTTGTATACACCCTTGGAAAATGACATTTGCAATTTGAGCATGCTCTTCAGTACTGCCTTCATCTGTTTTCCTATCTTTCAAGGGAGAGCAGTGTTTAAGTCAGCTGTTACTATAACAATCATCTGAGGTAATCAACTTGTAAAGAGAAAAGGTTTTTTTTGGCTTACGGTTTTGGAGGTGCAGTCTACAATTGGTTGGCCATGTTGCCCTGAGGCCTGTGGTGAGGCAACAAACCATGGCAGGAGTGTGTGGTGAAACAAATCCACACATCTCATGAGTGGGAAGTGAAAAAGGCATAGGAAGGGACTGGGGCCTCACATGTGCTCTTGGAGTGCATGATCCCAGTGACACAACACCCTCCTACCAGGCCCTGCCTCTTAATTCCTCCACCATCTCCAAATAGCACCACTCTGGGGGATCAAGCCTAACACATGTGTCTTTGGGGGACATTCCAGATCCAAACTATATCAGTGATTCCTTGAACTACAGAAAAGAGAGAAATTTAAACAAGATATGGGTATGAAAACACTTCGGAAGTAAATATATAAATATACTGTAGATGCTGCAATATTATTAAAATAGAGTATCTGTGACTCATTTTTTTTTTGTGGGTACCGGGGGTCGACCTCAGGACCTCATGCGCCAGCAGGCGCCTGTGCTGCTGAGCGCGATATCTCCGGCCCCTGTTTTCGTATGTGGGTTCTGGAAGTCGAACTCGGGCCCTCGCGCTTGCCAGGCAGGAGCATACGCCACTGAGGCATCTCACCGGCCCCTGTGACTCATGTTTTAAGAAAATGTCCATTGCAGACTCAGGTTTCATGTACAAAATCTGCTAACTTATAGTTTGAAGAGTCTTTTAAACTCTGAACAAACTGAATTAAACTAATAAACTAAAATATAAGATGATGTGTTAACTTCAGTGATTTGGAAGATAGTGAAGATGTTAGAGAATTGGTTTGCCTCAGCCTCTATGGAGTATCCAGAATTTAAAGAACCTTAGACTTGGAATTAGACTCGCTGGTCTAATAGCAGTTGTGCTTTTGATGGTACTTGTCTCTGTTGCTCTGATCCTAGTCCATGCATCCTTACATTTCACAGGGGTTTATAAAGGGTTCTTGCTACCAAATGGTTTGGCTCACTTAAAAGCATTAGCTGTTTTAGTCTCTTGGTTTTCATAGATATTAACCTTTTTAGTTAACACTTTTCATCTTGGAAAATGAAACTGCTATCACATGGTGGCTCTTAATTAGGTACATGTGGACTGTCCTTTAATTGTTAATTAGCTTTTGGATACTGATCTTTTACTACACTTGATCTTAGCCAAAAGACCAAGAAGCGATGGATACTGTATTTTTAGCAAACACCCATCGCCACACAGACGCTGTGGTGTCAAGTGGTTCTGAATTTGAATCCTGGCTCTGTGACCTTTAGAAAGTTACTTAAACTTCTTTTTAAAATCTGTTTCCGGGCCGGTGAGATGGCTCAGCTGCATAAGCGCCTGCCTGGCAAGTGTGAGGTCCTGAGTTCGACTCCCGGAACCCACGTATGAAAAAAGGGCCAGTGATATCGCTCAGTGGCACGGGCACCTGCTGGCATGTGAGGTCCTGAGTTCGACCCCCGGTACCCACCAAAAGAAAAAAAAATCTGTTTCCTTATCTCTATAATAGTATGATAATTATACCTCAGGGGTTAGGGATGTGTTGTTCAGTGGTAGAGTATGTGCTTAGCATGCACAAGGCCCAGGTTTCAACCCCAGAACCCCCCCGCAAACATGCATATATCAAAATTGTGTATTTGTGTGTATGGGCACCTCATAGGGTTAATGAAGATAGAGAATATATGTGAAGTGCGTGGGCATATGACATAGAAGGCGCTCAATAAATGCTCCCTTTTTCTCTGTACCAATATTGAAACTTCATTTTGTGTCACAGAGGAAAACTTGCAAGCTGTATATGCATTCAGTTGACATGGCAGGTCTGGAAACCATTTGCAGTGAGTGGACTAAGGGGAATGTAGCATTTGCTGGTGTGTGTGTCTAGCATTTCTAAAGTTCACCTACTCCTTAAATATCAACATGTATTGTTAGATCTCTAGAATTTGAACATTTACATTTTGTGGCTCTGGATGCTGACCTTGAATGTGTGTCCAGCAACTGGAAGGATAGGAACCAGGTAGGGGGAAAAAACAATAAGATTTATGTAGTTA
The DNA here is from genome assembly GCA_028451465.1 of Erethizon dorsatum. Lineage (NCBI taxonomy): Eukaryota > Metazoa > Chordata > Mammalia > Rodentia > Erethizontidae > Erethizon > Erethizon dorsatum. The sequence continues at coordinate 42,886,378 of CM051824.1, forward strand.
TACTGGCCCACACAGTCCTCTTTGAAAGTAAGTCTAAGCAACATATCATTGATCTTTTACAGTACAGGGATGGGATGGAGGTCGGGGAGGGCATTTACCTTAACTACTTAATGATTTTGTCACATGCTTTTTTTCTCTCTCCAGCCTTTGTTCCATCCTTAGCCCATCTTTGTCGTTTGGAAATTCGGTCCAGCCTAAAAGCAGACCACTTAAAATCTGACAGTTTTATCCGGCAATTGCCACTTCCTAGAAGTCTGCATAATTACTTGCTCTATGAAGAGGTTCTGAGGATGAATGAGGTTCCAGAACTGGCCGTTCATGATGGAGAAATCAGTGAAGCTACTTAACACAGTTCATTTCTTAGCCTGAAAACCATCAAGACAAAAGAGCCACAGTGTACAGATTATTCATGATTTTTGTGGTCACAAAAAATTATTTTTGTGCAGATGGTTAGGTTTTGAGGGGCAGTACTAAATGTGAATGTCTACAGCTAGGCTTCTCAGTTAAAAAAATGTAAACTTCACTATTTTATTGCAGCTTCATTACTAGTACACTTTATATTGTAATACTTGTTTACCTCACCATTGTCTGCTTTATTCTGCTAATAAACTGTGATGTTTCTTCTAGTGCTATACATAGCATGTTTCCACCTAAAATTTATGCTTACCTGGTGCTAGCAACTACAAATGGAATATATAATACTTCTCTGGAAGAGTATACAACTGTGTTGTTGAATTTATTATTATTATTATTATTTTGGGGGGCTGAATATCTCTTAAGTTTATAACAGAATATGTTTTCGTATCCTTCCATATTTCATTTTAATCTCTGAAGCCAGCCACTGTTATGAAGAATTGACATTCATTACCTTTTCACATGGAAACTCTGGGGAATTTTTTTTTTTTTTTTTTTAAAGAAAATAATATTGCTGGTCTCACCCATTGCCATTTCCTTTATAGTCTTTGGCAAAAATATACCCCATTTTTAATCTGCAAAGGTCAATGTACTTAAACTCACAGGCACACTCAGTTCAAATTATAAGGTCAATTTTAGGATAAACAAACATTTTATCACTTTTAGAATATTAAAAAGGAAGGGCCGGTGAGATGGCTCAGCGGTGTAAACGCCTGCCTGGCAAGCGCGAGGGCCCAAGTTCGACTCCCAGAACCCATATACGAGAAAAGGGCTGGTGATATCGCTCAGCGGCATGGGCGCCTGCTGGCGTGCGAGGTCCTGAGGTCGACCCCCGGTACCCACAAAAAAAAAATGTTTACCTTGGGGCCGGTGAGATGGCTCAGCGGCTTAAGCGCCTGCCCGGCAAGTGCGAGGGCCCAAGTTCGACTCCCAGAACCCATATATGAGAAAAGGGCCGGTGATATCGCTCAGCGGCACGGGCGCCTGCTGGCGCGCGAGGCCCTGAGGTCGACCCCCCGGTACCCACAAAAAAAAAAAAAAAAAAAAAAAAAGAGCCTGAGGGAACATTTATGTGACATCATCTTTAAAAAGGTGCATAATCCGGCTGGTGAGATAGCTCAGTGGCATAAGCGCCTGCCTGGCAAGCGTGAGGTCCTGAGTTCGACTGCCGGTACCCACATACGAAAAAGGGGCCGGTGATATCGCTTAGTGGCACGGGCGCCTGCTGGCGTGCGAGGTCCTGAGTTTGACCTCCGGTACCCACCAAAAAAAAAAAAAATGCATAATCCTGAGTTAGTATCAAATATTACATTCAGGCTCCATTCGGCCTTAGAATCAGGCAGCTTTGTTCCTGTGAAACAGTAATGGCCAATTATATTAATATTATGGTGTTTTTTTCTTATTATCTAGATAGGTTATCGAACAGCCAGTGGAATAGACCTCAAAATCCTGGATTAATGAGGCACATCTTCATGGGTTTTTACAGTTTCTCAGAATCTATGAGGAAGGATAAACACAGGACACCGAATTGCTTAGATGCTGTGGAGACTAGCTTTTAGAGAGATACGAGAGCATTTCTGTCACAGTAGACAATTTGAGATGGAGCCAAAGAAGTCAAGTCTTCCATCCTGTGGTTAAACACGTGGGAGGAGAGCTGCCTCTCCCTCTGTGATAGGCCTTTGCTGTTTGGTAAGAGCAGTGGTGAAGCGGGATGAGGGAGAGCAGCATTGCTAAGATCCAGAGGGATAACTGGGATCTTTCTTCTGTGGGTCAGGTGTAGTCTGAAATAGGTTAGATGTGGATATCCAGGTGGAGAGTCTGATAACTAAATTTAATAAATTTCAAAATTATATGTACTATATAGTATTTTAAAAATGTCATAACCTTTATTTTCCAAACCCTAAGTCTCTGATTTTTTAATATAACACTTGGGGGATGGTGTTAAGCATCAAATGTGCATAGAAAGCTTAAATCTGAAGGCGATCTTGTATATATTGTTCATGTTCAGCTGTATAAATAAAAACAATTGTACATTGTCATCGAGCTCTTGTTTTTGAAGATCTGTGAATCAATACAGATGGTCTCTCTTTTATTTTTTTACTTTACAATAGTGCAAAAGTGATCCACATTCAGCAGAAGACATACTTTGAGTTTTGAGTCTTGATCTTTTCTTGGGCTAGTGATGTGCTGTAATCCCGGCATTCTGGGAGGCTGAGGCATTTTGAGCCAGGCTGGGCAATTTAGTAATTTATCTCAAAATTTAAAAACAGCTGGGGATGCAGCTCAGTGTGAGGGCCCTGGGTTCAATCCCTAGTACCATCAAAGCAAAACAAAAAGAGGTGTCTGGACTAACATGTAGATATAGTTCCAAGGAAGAGATTCCATTACTTAACAACTCTGTGTGACCTGGGGTAGTTGTTTGGAAAATAACAGAGTGAATGCATTTGGATTCTCCTAATAGCTCTTGTTGGATCTCTGACATCATACCTGTAAATTCCCTTTGGGAGTGTTTATGACTTTAGGTAAATATAGCCCACATTTGATAGCTTACATACTCATGATAGTTTCATAAAAACTTTTTTTTTAAAATGTGGGTACCGAGAGTCGAACTCAGGACCTTATGCTTGCCAGCAGGCGCTTATGCCACTGAGTGATATCACCGGCCCTTTTTTTCTTTTATGTGGGTACTGGGAGTTGAACTCTGGACCTTGCACTTGCCAGGCAGGTGCTTATGCTGCTAAGCTTTCACACCAGCCCCTTTCTCATTACTTTTAAAAATGTTTTAGCAAAATAATGAAATTTAATATTCTTAAGTGCAAGTATTAAGATTTCTTTTAGCTTGCTCTTTCATTATTTTCCTCTTTGAGGCTAAATTGTTTTTAAATCTGTATGTATTGTTGTCAAATGACAAAAGACCATTGACATACTATACCTGGCAGCAAGTAAACCTTTTTTGTTCAGTAAAATCCTGTAATTTTAATGAAATGGAAGTTACTGTTTAGTGTTTTTGTGACAAGTTGGTAGAAAATATATAGCCTGTGTTAATGGCTTTATCTGTATGTCCCCCCAAAGTCTCATATGGTTATAGGTGGGGCTTTTCAGAAGTGGCTGGATGTAGCGTGTGACACTGGGATTAAGGGTGTGTGATAACTAAGTGGGTTTAGCATAGTTCTGGGTGTGGATAATGGAAGCCCCATCCTGGGTGTCTTGGCACCAGTTAACAGGCTTGTAGCTTAGATGGACTATAAAGGGAGAGAGGGAAGGCAGGCTGCTGCTGCTGCTTGCTGCTTCGCTGCCTTCTGCCTGCTTTGCCATAGACTGTTTCTCCTCTGTGATACCTCTCTGCCATGCCACCCTGACTTGGAGCCAGGTGACTATGGATTGAAACTTCTACAAACTGAGCCAAATAAACCTTTCCTCCTTTAACTCTGGGTGTCAGGTATTTTGTCTCAGCAATGAGAAAAGTAAACCTGTATCTGCAATAACACATCAGTAATTCATACTGGAAGGAGGCCAGTTTGAGTTATATGTTTTTGAAATAACTTGGTTGCAGATTTATGTGTGTATCTTCTGGGGTTGCTGTAGTGAATAAATTATATTTAAATTTTAAATAATACATCTTAACCTTTCACTATGCTAATCTTTAAAAATTTCCCTGATTAAAAGCATAGTTTAAGTGTTTCATTTAAAAAGAAATAACATGATACTCAAGAAAAAATGTTTTAAAACTCAGAAAAAGGAGGGAGCTGGGTGTGGTGGCACACACCTGTATTCCAGCACTTGGGAGGCTGAGGCAGGAGAATCACTAAGAGTTTGAGGTCAGCTTAGCCTACATAGTGAGTTCAAGGCCATCCTGAACTCAATAGTGAGACCCTGTCTCAAACAAAACAAAACAAAACAAAACAACCCCAAAAAGATGGAGCTGTAGTTCTGTCATCCAGGCCCATTATTAATGTTAACCTATATATTGGAATATTTTGTTCCTCTCAGATTTTCAGTTTTCAAATCTACATAAGTTTGAGGAAGTTTTTTGTTTTTTTTTTTTGTTAAATATAGTTAAAAGCAAACCATCTGTACAGTTTTATTTTATGCCCTGGTCAGAATTATCTTCACGATGTTAGTGAAACCTAAAATCAAGCTAAGACCTTGAGTTACTACAGATTCTGAATTGGTGACTGTGAGAAATAATGAAGCATCTCTGGGTTGATTCTTTTCCTAAAATACTTGCACAAAGCAAGCGATCCTTTCCATCTCACTGTAAAAGGAAAGAAGAAAATGGAGGTGAGACCTTTGTGACCAGCTCTAGTCATCTGGTCTCAGCCCAGGATAGTCATGGACTCGCATTCCTTTGAATTACCCTAGTATTACTATGTATGGAATGTGTTTTTACTGAAGACATGTAAAATACAATTGTTGCAGTAAAGGTTCATCTCTGCATGATTTTTCTGTCTTTTGGCTTCTTTTTCATGCACAATAGATGAAGCAAAACAGATGGTAATTGCCATTGGCAAACTAAGATTTGTGAATAGCATCTGTTTGTATCTCTTACCATCAAAGGTTAGCATAACCTTCTCTCATCTGCTTTCCTATGTGGATGATAAAAGTCTATCATGAGTCATTATCAGGTGCTAATTTACACATTTCCTAACATGAAATAGAAGAAAGTCTGGTGACTAAATATGACTATGATTTGAACAAAACAAAGCATAATACTTTTGAGGTTATTATTGGATCAAATAATACATCCAAAAAGTAGCACTTCTAAGCTTGACCTTCTAGAGGTGGGGGGTGTGGTGATGGGGCTTCACCAGGGCCGCACACATCTTGGAAGTGCTGTATCACTGAACTACACCACAGCTCCTGAATATTTTAATTAGGTGCATTAGTAATGTGGAATCTAGATTTTGGTTTTGACACTTAAAAATTATTGTTTACTTTTAATTAGATAATAAAGTTCAAACCCTTTATGGTCTTTATTTTGCTTGTAATTATTTGATTTATTGAGCACACTCTTAAATGTTATGCTGTGTTATTTATGTGTGTTGTTGTAAGTATGTAGTTATTCATCTTAAAATATATCTATTATGGAACATTTCAAGCTTATAAATAGGGAATTATGTAATGAACCTTTCCCACAAATTCCTTCCCTCTCATAGCATTTTGAAGCAAATTCCATACATATCAATTGTAAATATTTTAGTATATATCTCGGGAAGTTAAAGACTCTCCTTATAAGACATTACTATTGTCATCCCACTTTCTTAGAAAAAAAGCAGTAACTTATTAAATACCACCAAATAGCCAGTCTGTATTTACATATTTCTATTGTTGTCTAACTTAAAAAAAAATCCCTATAATGTGATTTTTTTCTTTGACTCTTTTGGTTGAAGATACTGTTTTTTTTTTTTTTTTTTTTGCAGTGTTTACCACCATTTGGATTTTGCTGGTTGCATCCCCATTCTATCATTCAGCCTATTCCCTGATTCTTACATTAATTATATGTTCTTGTGAAATGAATTGCTTCAAAACAGATTATTGCATGCTCAAGGCCCTGGATTCAATCTCCAGCACCAAAAAACAAAAACAAAAAACAGCACATTCTACCCAAAACCCATCAGATTAAGACAGTAATTAACGTTACCTCACGTTTCTGTGCATCGGGAATTCAAGAGTGGCTTAGCTGAGTAATTATAGTTGAGGGTCTCTCATGAGGTTGCATTCAAACTACAGCTGGGTTTGTAGTGACCAAAGGGCTGCCTTGGGCGGGAATAGTCCCCTCTCATGGCCACTCAGGTGGTTGTTGGGTGAGGCCTCAGCTCTCCACTATGGCCCTCTTCCTTCAGCTGCCTGAGCCTCTTCCCAGCACATCAGCTGGCTTAGGCCAGTGCAGTGATCTTAGAGAGCAAAGCCGATGCCATGGTGTCTTTAATGTTCTTGGAAATCACACATCATTTCCAATCCACTCTGTGTTGCAAGCAAGTCACACAATGTAGCCTCTGCTCAAGGAGAAAGGAGCTAGGTAGGCTCCCTACTTTTTGCAGGGAAGAGAAGCAAAGAATTTGTGTACATTTTTTTAAACTACTACACTTTTATTTCCTGTAAACAGGTAGCCAGATGTAGACAAGAAACTACTATTTTCAGGGCTTCATGCTAAATGAAAATGTGGAAATCCTTGTTCAAATTTTAGGATGGGGATAACAGAATGTTAAACCAACACAGGATCCTTCTGACCCTTCGCGCTCCGAGCTGTGTGTAATTGCGCAGATTACACCCATGAAACCAGCCCTGGATGTAGAGGTTGACGGATTTCAATTCGACACCCATACACCGTTTTTCCCTTGTTGTACTGCTTCAGGGGTACTAGGTATTTCATCTCTTTTAGTGACATTAGTAGTAATTGGTGATCAGTAGCTAGGTCTTAATTCTTTTGGGTTTTTGAGGCAGGTTCTTACCATATAGTTCAGGCTGGTCTTGAACTCACTATGTAGCCCAGGCTGGCCTTGAACTCATGGTGATCCTCCTACCTCAGCCTCCCAAGTGCTGACATTACAGGTGTGTGCCACCATGCCCAGCTTTATTAATTCATTATAATTTTATTTATTAACTGTAATACTTTTAAAAAGCCTGAAAACTTCATTAAATATTTGATTACCCTGAGGTCTAGTTCATATAAGAAAAACAGTAAAAGTCTTGGTTTGTTTCCTTTGTTTCTCTTTGTAGTGTAATGAATTGGTTCCCTAGTATCCTATAAAACATGTTTAGTATATTTTTCTGTTTTCAGCTTTAATGGAAACAGATTTTTGTTATTTTCTAATCCATTGTAGTTACTCTTATTAATAACTGTCCAATCTTTAGTTAGTATTTAAGTAATCTTTGATAACTTCTTTTCTAGTAAAAGCATAGTCCAGATTTATCTTGTACATTTCCTTCTCCAAACCTAGAATCACATTTTTCCAAAGAATTTGGATTTTTTTGAGAAATGGAATTACATGGTATAATACACATATTACAGACACACATGCAGATACTTCAAATTCAGGACTATAGATTTTTAAAATTGAACTTTATTGATCTTACATCTGTGTCTCCTTTTTTTTTTTTTTTTTTTTTTTGTGGGTACCAGGGGTTCGACCTCAGGACCTTGCGCGCCAGCAGGCGCCCAGGCCGCTGAGCGATATCACCGGCCCCTTTTTCGTATGTGGGATCCGGGAGTCGAACTCGGGCCCTCGCGCTTGCAAGGCAGGCGCTTACGCCGCTGAGCCATCTCACCGGCCCTGTGTCTCCTTTTTTATATGCTGAAAAACCCTACTTCTCAATGACACTAACAATTACAGATTTGCTTTACATAAGACTCACACTGGTCTCACGGTAACAACGACTATGTTACCGTCGACAAAATGATCAGTGAAAAAGGTTTTCAAGTTTTCTCCCTCCCCAAATCTTTTTATCATTTACATATATAAAGGTGCTAAAAACTTATGGTGAATGTTTAAATTTAAAAATCTTACAGTAAAAGACATATTTGGGAGATTCCTAGAAGTGTGATTGTAGCTCAAACTAGCATGTAAGTTGCCGAATTTTCCATAGGAATGAGTAATGTGTGAGAGGAATGAGGCGGCCAGCAGAGAAAGTAGTCAAACATTTGGATATTTGCTGGTCTCATTGATGAGAAACGTGCCAATATAGGATTTTGTTTTGTTTTGTTTTGTTTTTTGGGGGGTGTTGGAGATTGAACTTAGGTACCTGAGCATGCTAGGCAAGAACTCTAAATTAAAGCCCCAGCCTGTCAATGTAGTTTTGACTTGGGTTTCTCATGTTTTGAGCAAGATGGAGCATCTTTTAATATTAGTGGGAAGAATAAATACACTTCAGTTATTACTATGGGACTGCCCAGTATCTCACCAACATTTATTAGAAAGTCTGTCTTTTTCCCCTACTAATTGAGACATTGTCATTAATAAAGTTACATATCTATTTATGCTTTTGTCTTTTCCGTTTCCCTGTCTTCAATTCTGCACCTGTACCAAACTTTTAATTATCAAAAATGAAAATATGTTTTAATGCCTGTCCAGACCAGTTCTTCTGTATTGTGTTCTTATGGTTTACCTGGCTACTTTTCCTTGTTTGTTCTTCCAGGTAAGGTGGGTAAAAACTCACCTTTAATAAATTTATAATTTATTAAATGTTTTCATTTGATTTTTCTTGTAGAATTAGCCCAATTCAGTACAATGTTGCATGAAAATCTGCTTTTAGAACTTGGGGAGGAGGCTGAAAGGGAGTCATCAGGTGACTCAGCTGCCGATGATGACTCGGATCACGTGAGCCAGAGCAGTTAAGACAGTGAGATGGAGCAAGAAATGAAGGACAGACAGAGAAGTACAGAGTGAAGACCTTGGTTCAGAGGAAGAAGAAAGCAGTAATGTAAATAGATATCTGACTCGTCAAAGTGCTACAAAATGATCATGTATTCCTGAACGACCCAACATTAGCACTAGATTGAAAATGTTATTAGGTTCTTCCCAGGGGTGACACCTGCTGGACAGAACGCCAGCACTATGAGTCAATGCTGGAAATTGTTTGTAATGGAAGAAGATATGCTATGAGATGTTGTGAAATACACCAATAGTGAAATACAAGTGAAACGTTCTATATGTACCAATAGTAATACTCAGAGACATCATGACATCTCACTATCCGAACTACACGTTTTCATAGGTCTGTTATGTGTAGAAGGACTTCATCATTCTAATCGTCAAATCTAAAGGATTTATGTAGAAGTGACAGATGTGACATTGAGATTTTTAGAACAGTGACACTCAAAAGATTTGTCTTCCTTCAGAATTGCCTACATTTTGATGACAAAAAGACCCACCAAGAAAGAAAAAAATCTGATAATTTGGCTGCTATTCACTCATTTTTGAAAACTTTGTTTCAAACTGTCAAGCAATTTATACACCATTCGAATACATGGCAGTTGACAAACAACTTGCATCATTTCGTGGTCATTATAGCTTTTGGCAGTATATGCCAATAGACCTTCCAAATGTGGTATAAAAATATATTCCCTGATAGATGTGAGAACATTTTACACCTTGAATTTAGAAATTTTTCCTGGAACTCAGCCACCAGGTCTTTATTCGTGCAGTAATAAACCATATGACTTGTGAACAGACTTGTTGCACCTATTTTGAAAACTGAAATGTCCCATTCGACAGTTGGTTCACTAGTTACCCACTGATGTTACATTTGCTAAGAGAACACCAGTTGACCAGCGCAGGAACTACTTGCAAGAACAAAGTGGTGCTTTCCCCCCAAAATGGTGCAGATTCACAACAGAGAAATGTATAGTGGAATCGTTGGATTTCAGAAAGGCATAACATTGGCCTCATACATGGTGAAGAAAAACAAAGTAGTATTGATACTGTTAACATTACACCATAATGATAACATTGATAGCAAAGCCAGGCACGGTGGTGCATGCCTGTAATCCAAGCACTCAGGAGGCTGAGGCAGGAGGATCCTGTGAGTTCAAGGTCAACCTGTGCTACATAGTTCAGTGCTAGCCTGGATTACATAGGGAGACCCTGTCTCAAAACACCAAAAAATAAATAAATAAATAAATAAATAAATAAATAAATAAAATAAAATAAAATAAAATAAAAGATTGGTAGTGAATTGTTAACACAAATGAAGCCAGAAATGGTCACATTTTACAATAGAATGAAAGGCAGAGTAGATGTTATTGATGAGTTATGCAGCAACTATGATGTCTCTCTAAACACAAAGCATTGGCCAATGGTTGTGTTTTACTTTATTCTAAACATGTCAGGCATAAATAATATCACAGTTCACAAAGAAAATAATAAGAACAAAATATCACAGAGAGATTGTCTTAGAGAATTGGGACTGGAATTGGTAAGAGACCAATTCCACAGAGGAGAAACAATATGTATTTGCCCAAAGAACTCCTCAAAGGAATTCTGGAGCAGACCATTGAACAGACAGGTGAAACATCACAAGAACCTCCTAAGAAAACAGGAAGCCCAGCAAGATGTCAAGTATGTCCTACCAAAGAAGACAGGAAAACAAAACACATGTGTTACCAGTGTAAGCAATATTTGTGTATAGAACATTATCTTTTCATGTGTGAAGACTGCCTTAGGTGTGATAATTGAAGTAAGGATTATTTTTGTTATAGAGTTGTATTTGTATTTTCATTGTAGTTCATATAGGAATTTATTTGTTGCTATTTTTTAGATTTTGTAAACAGTTGATGTTAAAAATGTTGATGTTTATTATAAACAATAAATATTAAAAATTAAATATTTTATTGATATTTTATTTTCCCATTAAGTGCACATTATATAATGTATTAAAACTCATAAAATTAAAATAGGTAATTCATTAACAGAAATACTCCTAAAAAAAGAAATATGGGTGTTATACACCCGCTTTGTGCTCCTTTTCAGGAAATTTAACCTGATGCTCCCCATATATACAATTCTGGCTCATAATGTGCCTCATTTCTCTGAGCGCCCATACTCCATTCTTTTTTTTTTTTTTTTTTGTGGGTACTGGGGGGACAACCTCAGGACCTCACGCGCCAACAGGCACCCGTGCCGCTGAGCGATATCACCGGCCCCTTTTTTCATATGTGGGTTCCGGGAGTCGAACTCGGGCCTTTGCGCTTGCAAGGCAGGTGCTTAAGCCGCTGAGCCGTCTCACCGGCCCCCATACTCCATTCTTGAGTGCATCTTAAAATCTCTAATAAACCCTTCTTTTGGCTCTTGATGTGATCTAAGAATTCTTTTTCTGCAACAGGAGTCAGCAAATGTGCTACAAAAAGGGTGGGTTAAGTTTCTTATTTCAGCCTCGGAGACCCTCAGATCCAACCCAGCGACAAAAGGGCTATACAGATGTCGAGTGGTATCAATTTAAAGCAAAAGTTGAGGTACACCACGTGTGAGGACGAGTTTACTTGAGCCAAAATGAGAATGGGCACCCAAGGAAAACATACAAATAGTAGTTGTCCAGAATAAGTGCTCCCAAAATAGCATCAGAGGAGTGTGATTTTTTTTTTTTTTTTTTTTTTTGTGGGTACTGGGGGTTGAACTCAGGACCTCATGCGCTAGCAGGCACCTGTGCTGCTGAGCGATATCACTGGCCCCTTTTATGTATGTGGGTACCGGGAGTCGAACTCAGGACCTCGCGCTTGCCAGGCAGGCGCTTATGCTGCTGAGCTATCTCACCGGCCCAAGGAGTGTGATTTTATAGATAAGAAAGGAAAGAAAAGGAAGAAAAATAAGGAAGTTACAGCAGACTGGTTGTTAACAGTTGCATTGACTGGAAAGAGTAGCACTTGAAGATGGAATAGCACGAACAAGACATTCTCCAAATTATTTATTACTTTAATGGTGTCCAACAAGGAACTAAGTTGAAGTAGTTAAATTAACCAGATCACTAGACTTTGGAATCAAGGAGAGTGTAAATTGCTGTGTCATACCCATGTCTTCCAGGCATTCTAGGAGTTTCCTGACCTCCTTTCTTTTATTTATGTCTTTAGTAGGGAATGAGAGTAAAATATCTGTTTTTCATTATTTTCTTTAGAACAATTCCACTTGAGATTATTATTGATCCTTGCAACCCCTTGGAGCTTTCAAAAGCTCCTAAGACAATTTGCATCACCAACTCAGAAATACCAAGGAGGCATCCTTTAAAACTGAGGCTTTATTCTGGAGAAAATGGATAGGAGAGCAGTTTTACTATAACAAGAATAACCATAAATATTTTAAGTGTGATTCAGACTGAGAGAAGGAAAGCTCAGCAGAAGGAATTTTTGCCCATTCTGTATTAGTGTCACAGTTTTTGGGTAATACAAGCCCAGAATTAAGCTTTATTGATTTCTTGGTTTGCAAAAAATACAAATAATATTGTCTTGACAATCCTTCAGCTGCATCTCCAGAATATTTATAAAATTAAACGAGATGTTTTTAGCTAGTTCAGAGGGCAGTTTATACATTTTGTCCTATTTTAATCCCCTTGAAGACTTACTGTAAGAAATAGGAGATATTTATGACCTGTGACTAATACCCAGTAACCATGATGGACAATGGCTGTTTTTCATATAAAAGCTACTTGAGGGAGGGGTACAGCCTTTGATGGTCAGGAGGGCATTAAAAAAATCGAATAAGCTGCTATTACTGCTTTGGTAATAAAATGTAATCACTTGTTTGACATAAAAATTACGTGAAATTTATGTAAAGACAAGTTTGGGATCCGAATGGGAGATTTACACATGTAATTATACTGTTGATCAAAGTAAAAATGAGTAACTTGCTTGTGTTAAAAAATGTAAGATGGCATGCTTATTGTATTCTTTTTGTTTGTCACGACTCTTGAGAAGACAGATGGTGGTGGCGGCTGCAATTTCAGAGCACTTATTTTCTGGTGATCTCATTAAAGTGGTTGGCTTTAGAGGGGTTCAGAGAAGAATTGGGTACAATGCAGTCGTCATTTCTTGTCAAAATTAGACAGTAGCGTATCTAGAGTTGGGGGATGTTTGTAACATCAACATTGACACAACTCACTTCTTTGTCATTTTATTTCATCTGAAGAGCAGAATTTGACTGACCATTAATTTGTTCATTTTTCTGTCATACCTCCCAACCAAATAGTTTCCGTATTCTTCTTTATTTTCCTATAAAAATAACTTGTATATTTGTGTCAGTTATCTATTCCTGCATAACAAGTTATCACAAATTTAGTGGCTTAAAACAATACACAATTATTATCTTACAATTTCTAGAGGTCAGGAATCTGGGCACAGATTAGCTGGTCCTTCGTTCAGGGTCTCTCACAGTTGGCAATCAAAGTGTCAACCAGAGCGTGAGTTGCATCTGTTGGAGAAAGATCTGCTTCTACGCACATGCGTTTGTTGACAAGGGTTAGTTCCTTGAACCTTTTTGGACTGAGAGCCTCAGTTTCTTGCTAGCTATTGATCCAAGACCACTTCAGTCTTAGCTGGTGGCCCAGAGCCACACTCTGTTTTTTTTGCTACAAGGTTCTCCTCAACATGGCTACTTGTTTCAAGACAATAAGGCAATAGGGAGAGTTATTAGCAAGATAAATGTCACTAGTATGTAACTTAACCATGTCTTATAGACAGCTAAGTTAGATAGAAATCGATAGGCAGAGAGGGATTGGGCCTTTGAAGAAGTCAGTGTAAAAGATGGGATGCACCGAGATTTTACTGGAGGAAAATCTGAAGATAGCCAGGCCTCAAGATGGAAACACAATAGGCCTGCAAGCCTCCCTAGAGATAAACAGCAACTTGAAATTATATTGTAACTGCACTTAGCACCTGGTCTATGAACCCAGATAGGCATCTGATGCATAAGTGGGTGACCAGCGCATCTGGACCCGTACTCCCTGTCTCCAGGAATGCCTTTGTTCTTTCCCTATGCACTTGCTGTGTACCCTGTTTCCTTATTAGCTAAGCAACTATGCTTGTAATCCTGTCGGTTGATTGTAATTTTACCCATGTTGTGCCCATGTTGTGATTTGGGTGTATAAAATACTCTTGACAAGGAGCCTCAGTGGCCACTCACTTGGGACCCCTCCTGGAAATCCAGAAACTATTCCTGTTATTTCTATTAAAACTCCTTAACCTCCTCCATTGGTTCATGACTTCAATCCTTGATGTTGTGAGATCACTAACTTTGTAACTCTGACATCTAATGGGTTGGGAGTTATTTTCCCATCACACATGGAAATGACAACCCATCACCTTTGCCCTATTCTGTCATTGAGAAGCAAGTCACAGGTCACATTCTGAAGAAGATTAAACAAGTTATGATTATCAGGAAGGGAAGACAATTGGAGTCTGACATAGTATTATTTTATGAATATTAAAAGATACATTTGGGCAGGGCCTGGTGACACACACTTTTAATCCCAGCACTTGGGTGGCGGAGGCAGGAGGATCATGAGTTCTTGGCTAGCCTGGGTTATGTGGGGAATTTATGACCAGCCTGGACTATATAATGAGACCCTGTCTCAAAAGAAGCAAACAAATTAAGAAAAAGGAAGGGGAGGAGAAGCAGGAAGGAAGGAAGGAAAGAAAGAAAGACAAAAGAAATGTTCCTTTAGAAAATGGATCAATTAATGGAAAAGAAAAGTCCCACTTTCTAACCACACAGATAAAAAATAAAACCACATTAGTATTCTGACACATACTCTTCCAGTATTTTTAATTAAAGTTAACAAAATATATGGTCATAACTTGATATCCTATTGTATAAATCTTCCTCATTTAACTCATTAAATCTTCTTTCAAACTATAAGTAATCTATACAATTTTAAATTGTCGCATAAATTTATGTTATGATTAGCCTGTGGTTTGTTTAACCCAGAGGTTAGCAAGCTTTTTTTTTTTTTTATTAGTTTTTTTTTGTGGGTACCACGGGGTCGACCTCAGGACCTCAAGTGCCAGCAGGCGCCCGTGCCTTTGAGCGATATCGCTGGCCCCTTTTTCGTATGTGGGTTCCGGGAGTCGAACTCAGGCCCTCGCGCTTGCCGGGCAGGCGCTTAAGCCGCTGAGCCATCTCACTGGCCCAGCAAGCTTTTATATAAAGGCAAGGTAGTAAATATTTGAGGTTTTGAGGCCTCATAATCTGTGGCAACTACCGAATTCTGCTACCGTAGCATGATATCAGCCATAGACAATGTATCATTGAGTGGGGTGTGGCTGTGTTCTAATATAGCTTTCTTATGGATAATGAAATCTGAATTTCACATAATTATCAGGTATAACAAAATATTTTTCTTTTCATTCATTTCAACTACTAAAAGCATAGAAACTACTCTTGGCTTATAGGCTGCATGAAAAAAGATAGTGGGTCATATTTGGTCTGTGGGCTATAGTTTGGTTTATTTTAATACATCTAGATAGATACCCAGATAATTCTAAATTTTTAGTATTAGAATTAATGCTGAAGATCAACATCTTGGTGACTAAATCTATGTGTCTAGTTATGATTATATATTTATTTTAAAGGGGGAAATGTTTACTTAACTCACAGTTTGTAGAGGTTTTCTGTCCATAATCAGCAGGGTGGTGTGGCAGAGGGGCAATGGTTCATGGCGGCAGAAGATATGAAAGCAACAAGAGAGAGAGAGAAAGGGAGAGAGAGAGAATGAGAGGAGGAGAGATTTAACAGCCTCTTTCTGCCCCTTTTATACTGTATCCAGTCTACAGGTATTAGGATGGTGCCAATCCAATCAGTGGACTGATCCAGCTATCACCCACTTTAATCCCCACACCCTTAATCCCTGCATTGCACTACAAATCAATCACATACTCTAGATTCAGCCACCTCTGAAAAAAACTCTGACTGCATGAAGCTTTGAGGGGGACATCTAGACACAAACCGTAACATTCTGCCCCTGGCCCCCCAAAGACTCATGCACATCCCTTTACGCAAAAGGCATTTAGTCCATCTCTAAGAGCTTCCAAAGTCCTAACAGTTTCAGCATTGCTGAAATGTCCAAGTCCCAAGTCTCCTCTGAGATTTAAGGCAAACTCTTAGCTGTGAGCCCCTGTACAAATGAAAAGAAAGTTAAATACTTCCAACATGCAATGACACAAGCTAGACATTTCCATTCCAAAAGTTACAAATGGGGATACAAAGGAATGGGACCACAGCAAGTCCAAAATCCAGCAGGGCAAACATCAAATCCTACATGTAGTTCCATGTACAGCATCTGAAGCAATCTGTAGCAAGATGAGAACTCTAAATGGCTTGGGTGGCTCTGCCCCTACAGCACTTCCAGTGGTTGTAGCTCCCATGGCTTCTCTCTTGGGCCTGCTCTGCTCCCTCCTTGGTTTTCCTCAGATTATCCACATTCTTGGCTTCTCCAAACTTCTGGGGTCTCCACTAAACCTTTGGCTTCACACTCACAGCTTCACACACTGCCCTCTCAGAGGCAGCCTGGGTTCCCAGGCCTTCTTCTGAAACCTGGGTGGAAGCCTTCCTAACCCCACAACTCTTGCATTCTGCATGCACCTAAAACCAGTGCCACGTGGATGATGCCAAGGTCTGCTGTCAGCAGGAAGAGTAGCCAGGCTTCCCTCTTACTTGGCTATAGGGGTTGAGTCCTTGGATTGCTGAGCACTCTGAATCTGAGGAACAAATTCTCTATGTAGTTATGATAATTTATTGAGGGCAAAATTTTATTTTATTATTTTTTTAATATAGGATCTCGCTATGCAGTTCAGGCTGTCCTTGAACCTACTATGGAGCCTAGGCTGGCCTTGAACTCTCACTGATCTTCCTGCCTCATGGGATTACAGGCCTGGCAAGGACAAAAATTTAAATACAGAATTACTGGGCCAAAGATTATGCACATAAAACTTTAATGCATATTGGCAAATTACTCTCTACAAAGGAAGTATCAAGCTTATATTTTTACCAAAGTTTATGGTTGTGCTTATTTCTCCATATCCCATCCAACACTGCATATTGTTTTGGAAATATATGCCAATTTGATAGCCTAAAAAGTCAGAAATTTTCCTCATTAATATAAAATAGTTTTTATAATATTTTTGTTATGGTTTGTGTCTAGATGTCCCCCCAAAGCCTCATGCAGTCCAAGGGGCAGGCTTCTAGAGTTTGTGATTGATTCGTTGTCTAGTGCTGGGATTATGGGTGTGAATGCTACAACCACCCTGAGATGGGTAGCCTGCATACAATGTAAGGGAGGGAAAGAGGCTTGCTCTCTCATTCTCCAACCATTTTACTCTTGTTGCTTTTGCTATTTTCCACTGCCATGAACTGTTGCCCTCTGCCATGTGCCACCCTGCCTTGGAGCCAGCTGGGTATGGACTGAAATCTCCATGAACTGTGAGCTAAGTAAACCTTTCCTCCTTTAACTTTGGGTGTTGGGTATTTTGTCCCAGCCATGAGAGAAAAGTAACCAAGACAATTTTAAATTAACGATCTAAAAATCTCTTTCAAATCTATGGTTTCTGTCTTTCAGACCATATATCTAAGTGTCCTAAGATAATTTGCTCAGCTGAAATGACAAGGCTTAGTGGAGATTGAGGGCCAGTTGAATATTAAGAATCTATACAATAATGCTAAAATCTTCTACAGGCAATTACTGATTAAAAGATTGACAGGTAAAGCCTCTGCCTATTTGAACAATTGGCATCACATCCCTAGAAAAAATTAGTTGGCAATATAGGCATTTTATAGGACTTAAAGTATTAATTATGCTCAAGAATGAAGTGTTCTAATAGCTTTAGGCCACTCTGAGAAATGGAAAAAGTGAAAATTAAAAAATTTTAAAGTGTATCAATATCCATATCTATATCCATATTTGTATATCTCTATATCATTATTTGATTCTTTTTTCTAAAACAAATATGAACATGTCAGTCTTGTTATTAATATATTTTCTGATTTCCTTCTTTATTTTTAGAAGGAGAGGCTTAATTTGGCTCTTGGTTTCAGGGGACTCAATTCATAGTTAGCTTGCTCCAAGGCAGAAACATTATGGTAGAAGACTGAGGTAGAGCAGAGATGCTTAGTTCATGGCAGCTAACAGAGCAAGGAAATTGCCAGAGGCAAAGGGGCAAGGGACCAATCATAGGCCCCGAGGTCATGCCTACATGACCCACCCAGGCATACCAAGAAGTGTTCTTTACTAATCTCTTGGGCAACTCTCATGCCTGTCAAGTTGACAATCCACCTTAAGCATCACATCTGACCCCTTGTCAACTTGACACCTAAACACATCTCCTTAAAATATACTTAATCTACTAATACACACAAGATCATAATTCTGCCTAAAATGATACCGCTATCCAGCATACAACTAGAACACAATGATCCCTTCTCCAAAGTCTCAATATACCCCGAATTGCTAAAAAGTCCAAGTTTCCTTTGAGACTCAAGGCAAACTCCTAGCTGTGAACCCCTGTAAAATAAAAAACAAGTTACATAATCCCAGTTTATAATAGCACATAGTAAACATTCCCATTTCCAAAGAGAAGATATCAGGAGATAGAAAAAAAAAGGGCCAGAGCAAACTGAATCCCAGCAGGGAAAATATTAAATCCTATAGTTTCATGTTCAGCATGTAGGGCACATGGTGGGTAGATCTGAGTTCCAAAGAGCTTGGAGACCCACCCCTGTGGCCTCAATGGTTGCAGCCCACATGATCACTCTCTTGGGCTTGCTTCAACTTTCCTCAGCACATATTCCATATTCCTGGTGTCTCTGACTTCCTAGGTTTTCCTTATCATCTTTGTCTTCATTCCCACAGTTTCATGCACTGCCTCCTCAGGGACTGTTGCCAGCCTTCCAGGTATTCCTTTGAAATCTGAGTGGAAGTCTTCCTGACCCCACAACTTTTGAATTCTTCATGCTGGTAAAACCTACATCATGTGGATGACAACAAGGTCTATTGTCAGTGGTTTATGTTTATCAACAGATGAATGGATAAAGAAAATGTGGTATTTATATACAGTGGAGTACTACTCCACTATAATGAAAGATAAACTGGAGGCATTCATAGACAAATGGATGCAGCTTGACAACGTAATATTTAATGAAATAAGTCAGACTCAAGCTTAAATATTGCATGGTTTCTCTTATATGAGTCTTTCTCTCTCTCTTTCTCGGTTGTGCAAAATAGAGGATAGATAAATAGGAATTAGGGAGAATTTCAAATAATTCCAAAAGTTATCTATTCTATTCTCTCAATTTTTTTTTTTTTTTTGGCCATAGTGTAGCACTATGCCTCTAATTCAATTGTCCTTGTTCCCAGCTGAAACCTCCAAGCCTGACCTTCACTATCCTCATTCTTTTTTTTTTTTTTGTGGGTACCGGGGGGTCGACCTCAGGACCTCGTGCACCAGCAGGCGCCCGTGCCGCTGAGCGATATCACCGGCCCTTTTCTCGTATGTGGGTTCCGGGAGTTGAACTTGGGCCCTCGCGCTTGCCAGGCAGGTGCTTATGCCGCTGAGCCATCTCACTGGCCCCGGCATTCTGGTCTTCTGAGCTCCAACCAGAATCATCCATCAACTTCTACTTATAGCATTCTAGGGTTTCTCTAACCTGCATCTCCAAACCTTTCCAAATTTCTCCTGCAGACCATTTTTAAGGCTTCTGAACCACATGGTCAGGTATAGTCATAGCATTAGTTCTACTCTTGGCACTAATTTTCTGTTAGCTCTGACACAATTCCTGGCACTCATAATTTAAAGGAAGAGTGGTTTGATTTAGCACATGGTTTCAAAGGATTCAGTCATTGGTTAGCTTGCTCACTCCAAGGCAGAAACATCATGGTGAAGGGGCATGGCAGAGCCAAGATGCTTACTTCATGGCAGCCAGGAAGCAGACCAAGGGAACAGTACCAGAGAGGAAGGAGCAAGAGACTCGTTATAGGTTCCCAAGGTCATGCCTACATGACCCATCCAGATACACCCAGAAGCATTTGTTACTAATCCTCTGGGCAGTTCCCAAGTCAACCTGATTCCTTTCTTGTCGTCTAAAGTCCAGACAACTTAGCATGGTATTCAAGATTCAATAAAATCTGTCTTAATTTACCTTTTTAATCTCATATAATGCTCCTTTCCCATAGGAAATAATAATCAAACAATAATACCAATGTTTAATAAGCCTGAAACTATGTACCAGATATTGGTGTAGGTGCTTTTAGTTAGACATTATTATTCTTACTAATTTAAAGATGGAAAAATAGGTTTAGCAAGTATAAGTAACTTGCCCAAGATCAAAGATTAAGTAGTGTTTACTTTTCTTGTTTCCTAGCTTCACTGCCTGTAGAATAAAATTAATATTTTCTTTGCTTTGCTGAAGTTCTCCATTGGCAGTTTTTTTCTTTTGAGATGAGTTCTCAATATGTTGCCTAGGATGGCTTCAAACTCGTGATCTTCCTGCCTTGTCCTCCCAAACAACTAGTTCAATTGGCAGTTCTTCCCAGCAGAGTCCACAGAGTCCAGCAGAATCTCAGGGAAAAGGCGTTCTTTGCCTTGGAGGAGCTTTAAGAATTCCATTTGGTTCAGCAGTCTGTTTATTTCAAATAATAGCAAGGGAGGCAAGCTTTAAACAACATGACAAGATCCCTCTTTTGAACACTCGGAGAGTATTGCATTGCCAAGAAGGGAAGTACAGCTCTCAATAGAATATTTAATTGGATAATAAAATTCTTGAGCTGCTTGTTTTCAGTTGATGATCTATGGCAGTGTGTGTATATTATTTTTATACTCCATGGTAAGATACAGCAATATTAATTCAGGGTATAAAGGAGAGTAATAGATCGTTAACTATTATTGTCTTTAGTAAAAGAAAAGTCTCATTGGAAAATGATGGGGAGTTAATGATTTAAAACAATAGGCCAAAATCACTATGCTCTATACAGAAGAAATGGAAAGACCATCACCCTCCTCAGTAGATTTCTGTCCTCTGTGTTAGAGGAAAATGCTTTGAACTTGAAGGCCAAAGCTTACTAGGGGTATAGTATGGCCATACCAAGCGCTGGGATTCCCAGGTCTCAGTGTATGAAGTAGTTGGGAGCTCCGTGGAGCTTTCAGGGGCACATGGTGTATGGAGTTGCCATTGGCATAAGATGGCATCTAAATCATTCTAAGCTCGTAAACCAGAGGTTCCTTATTTGTGTGTGTGTGTGTGTGTGCGTGTGATGCTGACAAAATATAAGAATTTTCATGTTCCAATATTTAAAAGTAACATATGTAACCCACTAATTTATTTAATTCAATCAGGCCCTGAAGGAAATGGGTCAGAGGCTTCAGGATTTCCTACTAACAAAGGAATGAAGGCATCACATTGAATATAGTTTTCCATTACAACCACTTAGCATGTTGAGATTAATGGTTATATTCCACAGGAGATAGCATTAAAGTTTTGCAGTCTTGATGTCTTAAGGGGATGTAATACAAATAATATTGCAAAGACACATTTCTTTTGATTACAAAATACTAAGATGTTTATGAAATAGAGAACAATTATAAGTCTACGTAAGGGTCTAAATCCAACATGAGCTTTAGATTTCCATCCTTTTGGATGTTCCCAACATTTATCTTTATCTAAGAAGTTCTTCTAAAGGTTATACAGCCAAGGGCTTGTCTTCATGTTGGACATGTAATAACTACCACTGATCTTAGTGACTGTTTGTAAAATGGTCCAGAGATTGAAGAAAGTTGCTGGAATTCAGAAAGTCTTTCTTAGTTGCTTGTTTACACTGTTCTTGTAACCTTGAATGTGTCACCCAATTCCTCATTTTTATTTGAAAAGCCAGAAATTGGACTTGACAGGGTATATTTTTTGAGACTTGATAATCATAAATTACAATGAAAAATGAAGTGTTAGGTAATGATGAAGTATGTATATATGGATGTTTATTTTATAACTCAGCCATATATAATCATTGTCTTAGTTCACTAGGGATCCTACAATGAAATGCTATAAACTGAGTGGTTTGTAAACAATGGAAATTTATCTCTTACAGTGCTGAGGACTGAGAAATTCAAGATCAAGGACCCAGCAGATTCCATGTCTGGTGAGGGCCATCTTTCTGGTTCATAGATGGCACCTTTCACATGGTAGAAAGATGAGGGATATTTCTTGGGGATCTTTTATAAGTGCACAAATCCCGTTCACTAAGGTTCTGTTATGACCCAGTCACCTCCCAAGGGCTCCATTTTTAACACCATCACACCGGGTGGATTCATCATCACATGAGTTGTTGAGGGGACAGACATTCAGGCTGAAACAATTACTGTTTCACAACCTCATTTTGGAGGTCCCCCCCTCCTGCAAGGGGATTTATTAGGTAGGCTTATAGGATCAGAGGTGGGAGAGTCCACGATGACTGTCTGCATGTTGAAGTGCCCCAAGATCCAGTAGCTGCTCAGTCAAGAGGATGGAAGCCACAGAACAAGAGGGATCACGGATACAGTGCCAGTCCAAGACTGAAGGTCTGGAAGCTCCCTGGAGAGTCCCTTGTGTGAGTCCACATTGAGAGGACAAATAAACTGGAGTCTGATGTCCACAGGTGATAGCAATAGCAAAATGACGCACCTACTCAAGCAGACTGGAGCTTTTCAAATGCAGACCGACTTCCTCCTTCTTCCCCTTTCATTCCATTGGGGTGCAATCCTACTGGAATGGTGTTACTCAGTCAGGGTGGGTCTTCTCCCTCATTTTGATGGCCTACATAGCAATCATCGCTGGAAACACCCTCGGCCACACGCAGAAGCATGCTGTACTAACTTGCTGGCTGTTTTTTAATCCAGTCAAGTTGACAATCTTGATTAACAAAGTCTAAACGTCTAAAATTTTTATTTCCTCAAATTAAAGATTTGTGGCTGGGCACAGTGGTATATACCTATAACCCTAGCTACATAGGAGGCTGAGACAGGAGGATTGCAAATTCAAGGCCAACCTAGGCAACTTAGTGAGACCCTGTCTCAAAATAAAAAATAAAAAGTGCTAGAGAGTGCCCCAAGATTTGATTCCTAGAATACTCCTTCCCACGTGCACGTGCACAAGTGATTTTGAAAGTGGATGTAGTTGCAATGAAGGTTAAAAAATACGTATTTATTCTGAGTACTAATTTCATTACATGATTTAATAAGAGATACTCTTCTACCGTGTAAATACAGGACCTAATGTAGCTAGTTTCTCATCATAGAAACATTTATTTTTTTATTAATTCATTCTCCTGTAAAATCCTTCATAGTTCTTCAATATTCTAGAGTCAAAGTACAGTAAACTGCTGTCAGCTAAATCTGACTTTTCACCCCCAAATACTCTTAAGCCTTTTCTCTTGATTTCCTCTTTCTCTCCAGTTTTAACCCTACTCCAGTTGGACTAAGCTACTCTCAGCTCTCCATGTGGGTTTGGCACCTGGTTACCCTCCTTGGAATGTTTCCTGTTCTCCTTGCTCCACTGAGGCCTTCCCTCCATGTGAGCTCCACCTCTTCAGTCTCTACTCTTTTTTTCACACACTCTCCTCTCACCTTTGTTTTGTCCTTGGAATGGTTTGGGAAGTCCATTATGAGTGTGAATCTACTTTGTGCTCTGTACGTCTCCCTAGTTTCTAAGTGTTGCAAACCTAGGCATAGTTTGTTGGTGAGAGTTACAGAAAAATTGCTTGACTCCATCCTATAGTATTGGGTAAGTTTAATATTACTTAATGGGAATATTTATGTCATCATACATTATTAACAATGAATGATAAAAGACAGAGTAGCTTTTTGAATGGCTATCTCTTATGAAGTTAATCTATAAACCGCAATTTTGAAATCCTTACTTATAAAAGAGGCCATAAAATTGCATGTGTTTATTAGAAGAATGAATTTCCTCTGTTTAAAGGAGTAACTTTAAACTGATAGCTGAAAAATTGCTAGCACAATGTAATTTCTAGTGCACTTAAAATGAGGCACTGTATAGTCATTAAAAGGGTAAGTTCTAGTTTGGCAGACAGTTGCAAGCATAAGCTTGAATTTCCCTTAAGCCATTTGCTTATTTGTGCAAGTATTTCTTCATGAATTTATCATTCCTTAAATATATTATTTCATTCACTCATTAGTTTTGTATTCACTGAAGGCAAAGCAGATCACAAGTAACAAATGAATAAAATGATAATTCTATAGGCAAAAGCAGGGGGCTGAGTCAGGGAAGAACACTATGAAGGTCAGGAATAGCAAAGCATTTTCTGGTGGAAAGAGGCCAGTGTGAAGGTTCCCCAGGAAGATGAGAAGAGAAGATGCTGAGGCAGTGGCCCAGAGGTTTGATTAATCAAAGCCTCTTATGCCACAAAAGGAACTTAGGTCTTATTTACGTAGCAATGGAAAGCTTTTGAAAGGTTGGAGACACAGCAATGATGGAATCTTGTTACGTTTTCAAAAAGATCTTTCAGCCAGCTGCGGGAAGAAGGAATCGCAGGAGTCTAGAGCAGCAGGAAAAAGGTGAGTTAAGAGGTTGGTGCCATGTTGGCTCGGGCCAGGGGATAAGCAGTGAACATGAAGAAAAGTGCATAATTTTGAGGTGATTTTGGAGATAAGACCTGCAGAAGTTGGGGATGGATGGAAAGTGGGAGGAAGGTAAAGGATGAATCAAGGATGAATCCCATGGCTTTTTTTCTGTATGCATCCTGTCCCTCAAATTTATGCTTGGCCTTACTCAAAACTAAGTCTTTCAAATCTAAAAAAAAAAAAAAAAAAAAAGAATAACAAAAGGAAATATAAAAATGTCATTCATGGCTTTAGAAAATGCTATGAATCTTGTTTAGAATTCTGAACACTTGGTGTTGCAGGGGCTTTTGTCCAAAGGCAATAAAATTATAACATGCACGTTGGGTGCACAGCTGACCCGATTGTGGGCTCATTTTGAAAAGTATATTGAAAAATGTTCCTGCCTTTTGAACCACTTCCGATTGGAATATAAGTTCTACCAGTCCAACTAATTTTATATTCACAGAAAGTGGTACAACTCCACGGGAAATATAAATTTTTCGTTGACTAGCAGCCTGTAACTGCTTTAAGTGTAATTACACATTTTTCATTTAAGATCAATTTCACAAAATCGTTTTTATGACCTAAGGCTGCCTTCTTAATAATTGGGAGCAGCTAATTTATTAGGGTTTGTGTGTGTTGGTATTGGTGTCATTCTCGCCTGGTTTAATTTAGAAAAAGGCTCCATGTGGATATGTAAAGGACTGTCTGGTTTTGTAATTTTCTCCTACGCTGAGGCAGTGATCCCTGTTTTGTTTCTCAGCATATACATTCTGTAGAAAGCCCACGATAACCTGTCCTTAAAATAGCTTAGTAGACAAATGAGGATATTTTCCATTTAATTCTAGGGAAGATGCCCCTCAGAACATAATTAAATCTAGTCTCTCTCACTTGAAGCAGTGTGAATAATTCATGGAGTTTAGGCATAAAGAGGTTCTAGGCTTTAGGAAATTTTTAGTTGATGTGCAAAGGTTAATTTTTTTTTTTTTTCATTAAAGGACTAGGGCTTATGGAATTGTCTTCTATGCCAAAGGAGACTCCGGTAAAGG
This sequence comes from Erethizon dorsatum, assembly GCA_028451465.1. Taxonomy (NCBI): domain Eukaryota; kingdom Metazoa; phylum Chordata; class Mammalia; order Rodentia; family Erethizontidae; genus Erethizon; species Erethizon dorsatum. The sequence continues at coordinate 42,911,902 of CM051824.1, forward strand.
AGGGTAAAGGTGGGAGGGGGACTGTGTCACTTTAGGTGGAGGGAAATGCACTTGCGTACACACTTATTCAATATGCTTATGTGGACTTGCACCTCCTTCGGGGCTTGTCTCCTGACAGTGAAAGCGAGCAAGAGGCCTGGCCTCACAAAGTGGCTGGAGCCCAGCATTAAGGACTGAGCCGGGCTCTGCGCTTTGTGGTCAGGAGGAGGTGCCTGGCAGTGTCCTCTAGTCCTCTGGCCATGTGCTCGTGCAGACGCTTGGAGAAGCGCGGCAGGTCTGCCCACAGAAGCACTGGGTGGGCTCCAACCTCGCTGTGGGTTTAGTCTTCTTCTTACGAGAAATAGAGACCTTTCTCTTTCCTCGGGCATGCCAATGGCACCATTTTACTTGCTAAGTAAGAAAAAATAATACTTGGTTCCTACATTCAAAAAAGTTTGGAATTTAAGGAAGAGCCAAGACAGAGACAGATGTGAATGTCACTACCAGGCAGGGGCGAGCTGCTGCTCCTAGCAGTAGGAAATCGCGTCTCATAGAACAGAGTGCTCGCAAGAGGCCTGCTGGTCGTGGTACTCCGGATAGGTGTTGAGTAATTTGGGGAATTTTCATTTATGATCAGAAAAGGAAAGGACTTCTTTCCCATGATGGGAATGGAGGTTGCCTGTTGGGTGCTGGGACAGGGAGATAAGTTTGGGCCCAGCTTTTGAGGCCCACAAGGCTGGGGTGAGGCATCTGGGCTGAAGGCAGTGAGGAGCCCTAGTAGGCTCTGGGCGGGGCCAGCAGCAGGATCCCACTGGCTTAAGATGATTAGTCCTTGGTGAGTGGACTCCAGATGGGTCTAAGATTGGAGGCCATAGCACGGGAGGCATGTAGGAGGGGCCAGGGAAGGGCTGGATGAGAGTGATGAAGGAAAAGCAGGTGTGTTTTGGTTACTGGCTGTCAGTGAGAGAAAGAGAGATAGGAAAAGGGTGGAAGTTATGGCCCATGGCCTTTTACACCCTGGCTCCATCTGTTTTTGCACGTGGTCTTATTTTCCTATCTTCAGCTTTTACTTTTTTGATAAGAAGTCATTTTACTCCAAAATGTTAGAGGCTTAATATTTTGCTCTTAGGAGGACTGATGTGAAGATAATCAGCAGGCATGAGTACAAATTTACCAGCTGTGAATTATGGCTCGAGGCAGGCTAGGAGCAGTGTTGTATCTGTAAACCCTACCCACACCTCATGGGATACCCTCTTGGGGCCTGAATGCTATCTCATGGACACCTCCTACCACCAACTGGGTCCCGCCACATGAAAACCCAGGTCCACAGCTAGGTGGCCAGCACATTTAGGGAAAGTCATGGTCATTTATTCTTGTAGATTCCAATGAGGTGCCCCAATTTCTAAACCTCTGAAATGAGTGGTCACTTACAGCACTAAGTGCATTTCTCCTGAGCTGTAAATGACAGGGTAGCATTTGTGACAGGAACTTGGGTAATAGTCTTTCAGAATTGATTAGAATTGCTGTGTAACTCTATGCTCATTGCCACAGCATGGTGGGTCTTGCCTCACAGAGCTTATAGTCCAGGGGCCCTTTCTCATCCCTGACCAGCCCATGCACCCCTCCGATGACCTGGACATCCCCAGACATGAGATATTTGGAGGTTTGCTCCAAAGCACTTGGAGCACATGAGAAAACTGGGAAAACAGGACTGTGAGCTTTCTGAGGGCGTGAATTTAGTCACTGTGCCCCTGTAGCCACTGTATATACATATTATATACAGTGATTTCTCATGAACTCATTGTTACAAGGCATATGGTAAGCACTTTTAAATGTTTATTGAATGAATAAGTGAATGTTGTTGAATGCTGTTTTGATTTCCTACAGATCCCCTGGGCCTCTCATTGGAGAGAGAGAGAGAGAGAGAGAGAGAGAGAGAGAGAGAGCGAGTAATCAAATCAAAACTCATCAGGCTATATCCTTAAGGGAAGGCACCTGGAATGTGTATGAAGGTCCTGCCAGTCGCAGCCAGGAGAAGTGGCCTTGGAAGACTGTGTATAATATAGGAGCAGCTTGAGGGCCACCTTGGACTTGCTGCCTTAGTCCAGGCCACTGGACTTTTGGAGGAGACTGACTGAGAGATGAGATCTTATAATGGCTGTAAGAATCCCTTGACAAAACGAAGCTTGACTCACTTTGTGGTGCAGTGCTAGCTGTCCATGTGCTGACCATGTTGTGGACCAAGCCAAGTCAGTGCAGCAACTACCTAGGACAAAGGGCACACCTGGTGGCGACTGAGCCGTGTCCTGCATGTGTGGAGGCAGGAGATATGGGGATGAGGGTGGTGGTTTAGGTGTGAGTCTTATGGTCTCATTCTCTTGACATGAGAGTGGGTGATCACATGAGAACTTAGACTGTCTCTATAGGAAATGGGGGTGGGGGGCTGTGGCAAAGATTTAAAGTAGGGGAGCTGGAATTCGCGGGTGCATGGTCTAGAAATACACCTGGATTGAAATGCGTGCAGAGGTGGAGGGGAGAGATAGGAGGGGAAAGAAACCAATACGAAGGTGATTACCACCTCCAGATGAGTGGCACTACAGGCCAATAGTGATTCTGCAGGGTTTTCCTATCTCTAGTTTATCTATAGTCTATGTTGGTGGAGATGTGGCTGGGCCCATGATGCAACTGAATATGCAAAATGCCAGAATTCTTCTGTGTTTGTCCCATAGCACAGTAATTTATGAAATTAATTATGCCTGTTAATGCACCAACAAATTAAAATTCCAGTATTTTGTGATGTCCTTATATTTTGTTGCTTGACAATAGGAATGTTTTTGGTTACCTTGCTTTCCTTGTAAAAGCTGAATTGGAATCACATAAGAATATAGTGGAACATTATTTACTGCACAACATTAGTGAAACGGGTCTCTGGTGCCTTGAAGGAGTTGGTTTATCCATCAAAACGTCTAAGTTATACCCAAGGAGGAAGTTAGAAGCCGGCAGAATTGGTCTCACCTTCATAAAGGGTAGTAAACTTATAGGTTCTCGAGCTCTGGTCAGATACAGTGTGAGGACTGTCATTTATTTAGCCTATTATAGGGCAGTTCCTTTTCCTCTTTAGTATCTACCTTGTATTATCACAATATCTGGGATTGCCTGGGTATGACTTGAGTTTAATCAGGGCTAAGTATGGAGTAGCTTTTTGAACATGGCTTTAGCCTGAAGATTCTGAGAGTTATGTTCTTGTTTAAAAGGAAAGCAGGGCATGGTGGCTCACACCTGTAATCCTAGCACTTGGGTGGCTGAAGCAGGAGGACTCTGATGAGTTCGAGGCCAGCCTGGGCTCCAAAGTGAGTTCAAGGTCAGTCTAACTACAAAGCAAGACCCTGAGTCAAAAAACAATCAATCAATCAATCAATCAATCAATCAATCTATAAAAGGAAGAAGCTGCTACTGCTCCTTTATCTTTGTCTTTACTACAGGCATCTCTGGTTTCTGTGATACCAGAGTTTCAGCTTTTGGATTAGTTCTGACAGAAAGGGAAAGAAGTAGCCCTTACTGGACGTGCATGTGGTGATTAGCAAATGGAATTTTCTTGTTACTGACTGAGGGGTCAGCTGCAAACTTCTACAGTAAAAGGCCAAAAAGTAAATATTTTATGCTTTGCAGACCATATGATATCAGTCACTACTATTCAACTCTACCTTTGTTGCGAGAAATGCAGCCACAGTTAAACTTATACAAATGAACATGGCTGTGCTGTAATAAAATTTTATTTAGATAATAGGTGGTGGCAAGATCTGGCCTGTGAGCTGTAATGTGCTGACTGCTGCTGTAGGCAATAACTAATATTAGAGAAATGGGCAATGATGACTGCATCAGTTGACTATGATATTGCATTTTTCCACCCTAGCTTTTCATGTTTGCCTCTAGGCAACTTCCCACGAATATAATAGAAATTTTTACCACTTTCTGCACCCTACAACTTGTTTTACTTATACGAACTCAGTGTCATGTCAAGGTGAATAAAGGAGTTAGCAAAAATTATTAAGGATATACAGCAGATTTCCTATTTGTTGATAGATTGGATGACTATTAATCATAGGGGAGTGGATGATCACATAAAAGCAGATATTTTATATGCAGGTGAAAAATACATAGTTTATTCTCTGGCATACCCCAAAGAAGACAGGTTCTTTTTGCATGGCTCTGAGCACTGATGTGTCAGTGTTTGTGTTTCTTTGACTTTCCACCTCTGTTTTTTTTTTTTTGTGGGTACCGGGGGTCGACCTCAGGACCTTACCCACCAGCAGGTACCCGTGCCGCTGAGCGATATCACTGGCCCTTTTTTCGTATGTGGGTGCCGGGAGTCGAATTCAGGACCTTGCGCTTGCCAGGCAGGCGCTTATGCTGCTGAGCTATCTCACCGGCCCTCCACTTCTGGTTTTATCAGAGGTTATGATAAATATCTGGTTTTATTGGAGGTTATGATGCTACACTCTGAACTCATTAAGTATTGGTCTGCTTTTTCCACCCAAAGTTTCAAAACCCATAGTATTAGATGCCTTTGCTACATCTGTTCACATTTTCTCCATCTCACCTGTCTCCCCCAGCTCTGCAGGAGCCTGAGTGAATTTACCCATGCTCAGTCTGACACCATTTTGACCACTGTTCCTCACTCAGGGCATTGTACGTGGAAATTGCAGCTGGTACCCATCCCGGAACTCCTCACAACAAAGGGGAATGTAAGCCAGCATCTCCAATGTGATACTAGCCTGAAATACTGCTGTGCAACTTTTCGGGAGTGCAGTGTGGCAGATCAATCAAGCTGTCCCTCAGTGGTGGCCAGTTCAATGATGCATCAACATGGTGAAGACTGGTCCTTCTGGGCTTCATTATGCCTGCTTCTCACCCCACTCCCTGGAAATGCACTTTCTGATAAAATGCAAGTATCAAAGGGAAGGGAGGAGCCAAGGGCACACATGTCAGGAAGGGGCCGTGGGGTGTTTGTTTTTGGAGGAATGTGTGGGGTATGAGGGAAGCAGCCTCTTGGGTAGATTGCTCAGCGATGCGGTCGCAAGGCATCTGTGGTGGTGAGCAAGTGGGGACCCTGGCATTGAACTTGGTTTAGCTTTCTTTCACCTGTGGAGCACTGGATGCTGGGTGCAGATGGCAGGTGAAGCTGTGGTTATGTGCTGGAGCTGTCTGGCATGGCAGTTATGAGCATGTAGAAGGCTATGCCTTCTGTTAACTGCCTTACAAACCTTAAAAAAATGTGCTAGGTGTTATGGGTTGTACATAGATGTTCCCTCAAAGCCTCATGCATTCATAGGTGGGGCTTTTGGGGGTGACTGGATCATTGGAGCCTTGGGCCTTGAGCCTTGAGTGTGTGCTGCTTCCTGCCTGCTGTGTCATGAGCTGTTTCTCCTCTGCCATGCCACTCTGCTTTGCTGCCAGCTGACTGTAGACTGAAACCTCTACAAACTGTGAGCCAAATTAAACCTTCCCTCTTTTAACTTATGGGTGTTGGGTATTTTGTCCCAGCAATGAGAAAGTAACTAAGACACTAGGACAATCAGCTTCCAACTTTGGAACCAGAAAGCTTCCAGGCAGTTCTAAAAGAGACTGACTTACTGCAGCTTCAGGGAGACCATGGTCAATTGGAAGGTCTGGTTGTGGGAATGGCTGAGTCACCACAGAGGCTGACAGAACAGTCCCTATAAGTGTTGGGGCCAGGATCAAATCTCTGATGAGAAACACATGGGACCCTGAAGCTTGTGGTGGGGACATATCCTCTGTGTGCCTGAGAGCAGCGACCCCAGCATCACTGAGCCTTGCAAGAGGTAGGAGCAGCCTTCTTCTTTCCTCTGTGCCTTGACCAGGCATCTTGGCAAGATGTTGCTTGTTCTCAAGGTCTGCCCTTCACTTCCTGTTACTTTCAAGTGGATAAATAAGTCAGGGAAGAAATAGCTTACAAGTCAAGGGTGCTGCCAGGCCTGGGGGAACCTGCAAAGGAAGGGACCCTGTGGCCATGTGGAAGGGAAGGCTCCCTGGGGAGAACTTATGAACAGTGGCCTCACCTGTCACTTTGAACTTCCTGTTCTGGCAGTAACTCCTGAATTGACACAGAAAAGCCATGTGAGCTACCTCACCTTTACTTCCCCTAGGGCTGTCCCTTCATGGCACTGCCACTTTCAGTGACGCCTGGAGGACCATCCTGCTGACTGTGTCTCATGGTGACTTCGGGCTGCTGCTTATTTTTTTTTGGTGGTGCTGGGGATCGAACCCAGGGGCTTGTGCATGTGAGAAAAGAACTCTACCACTGAGCCACAGCCCCAGCCCTCACGCTCCTTTTTGTTCTGCTTTAATTTTGAGTTCAGAAGAGGCCAACATAGCATACTCAGCCCTGTGTTTGCTGATGCCTCCTCCTCTCGGCCCCAGCAAGGATGCCCCCTTCTCTGGGACCAGCCTTGCCTGGCAGTCTTGGGAGGCGCTGAGGACATCACTCATAGGAAGCATCAAGTGGTACCGTCTCGGAGGCCCAGGATATCCAGCTGGGCATGTAGCATCTCCGAAGGTGGCAAGAGTTCTGTTCCGAATCTGATCTTAGACTTGGAACCAGGTCCTAGAAATCCCTTCTGGGCAAGCCACAGGGATGGTGGGGAAGAAAATGAATGCCCTGGCAGAGCAGCATGTTTGCTCCTGGCTCTGGATAGTGCCCTCAAGGAGAGGTATGCTCCCTGCAGCCAGCAGGGTGCCACGAGGGGTGGTGTGAATAATTACCACTTTTCCTCCAGTAATTGTCCTTCTGGATCATTTACCCAGCAGTAGGTTCAGATCCAGCATTATCTTTGTTTTATTGCTTTTGTTTTTTCAAACTAGCCTCTAGGATTTTTCTGTTACTTTTCTTGATCATATTAGTTTCATGCTTTAGCTGTTCATGCCTCTATAACTGCATCTACATTTTTGTCTCCAATCCCAGGCTGATTTCAAAGAATAACATCAGTGTGAGAGCATTTGAAGGAAGAAAATAAAAGCTCTAAGTGGATTGAGTGGCGGAGAAAGAAATGAGGCCACATTTGGGCCATCAAAGCCCTGAGTGCTTGAACCTTCTGGTTCGCAAGTGAATTTATAGACCTAATTTATTCACACATGTTCATTGTTTGTGCCCCCAGCCTCTTTTCAGTTCTGCGACAATGATAAGAGAGTTTTCCTGGCATAGTTTTCTTCCTGATGGACTTCCTAGAGCAGCCCTTAGTTTCTTAGGACTTCTTGAAAAGGTGTGGACTTTTGTCACCTTAAAACCTATTTGACAAAAACAAAGGAAATAGTGCTCAACCTCCTTCAGCAGATTTTCAGTTGGCTTTATTCAGAGGCTCAGTCCTGGCTCTGCTAGCCAAAAATTCCTTCAGAAAGGAGATACATATGGTCGGGAGTGCTGTTACCACATCCAGTCTCTGCGAACTCTGGCCACATTTTGGTTTTCATTTCCATTTGATGGTAGTCCCTAAGAAAAAGAGAAAATTCTATAAGAGAAGTGTGTCTCAGATATGAGCAAGCCAGCACTCATAGACCATCACATTGCCATTCTACCACAGAGCACATGGCAGGTACAGCGCAAACGATCGTTTTTATTAGGCAGTGAGGCAGCTTGTGTATATGTTGACACTTCCCAGTTTTAGTGTCTTTTACCTTGCAGGCTTGGATTGGCCCAAGGTGGCTTAGTCCATCAAATCAGACTGTAAAAGGTCAGAGATAATCCCTTGGAGATGGAAGAGGTATAATAAGTTCTTTTCATTACTCTCAGACAAATTTTGTGACATGCTAAGAAGATCCTCCTCAAACATCATCAATTAAATAGACATCATTCGATTAGTAGATCACACCATCAAAACATAATCAGTTCATTTGCCCATCACAACTATTATACAAGACACAGAAGCATGAACACAGCTGACATTTACTGGTCACATAGCCTTGCCAAGTGCTTGACTGTCCCACACCCTGGGAGGGAGGCACTGTCATTGCCCACCTGCTCTCCTCAGCCTGAGGGAGGATCACTTACTTGCCTAAAGCCTAAAGCAGTAGGTGGGCTGTTGAGGGTTGAGGTCTGATAAACTCACACATCCTGCTGTGCTTTGTCAGCATGACCTTTAACATAGGAATGAGACGGGGGCTTCCTGAGCACAGGGCCCTGGCAGCCCATGGCACCCTGAGGCAAAGGTAAAAATGGGTACCTGGGCACACTGCTCAGAATAACCTCTCATATTTTGAAACATGTGGGAAAAATTAATAAAAATTCTATAATTAAAAAAAACCCCCACAGGACTGGGATATAGAGCTCAGTGGTGGAGCACGTCCTTAGCATGTGTGAGGCCCTGGGTTTGATCCTTAACACCACACAGGCCTGCACACACACGCACCTGCCCCCGTGACCACACTGTCACACATTGCTCTGAAGTCACACATTGCCCAATCTGTTCTCACACCATTGTCAATCCTAATAAACTCACAGAGTGGGGGACAGAACGCCCTATGATGCTGGAATCTTGAGCTGATTGGGAATGACTCGTTCTCATTACAAAATAACCCAAGGTGTAAAACAAACAAAAAGAACAGCATATCTTTATTTTAAAATTTTATGTTTTGTTCATCATGGATTTTGTGGGGAAGGGACATTCATTTTTGTTTTTTGAAATACTGCAGTTGGTGCAGAGGCCAGGCCAGGTTAGGAGAAGGGCAGAACACCTCTGTGTTCCATTTGAGGAGATGTGTATCCTTGGGCTGCAAACCATCTTTGTCTCACTGAAATCCTCAGTAAATTATGCTGAGCCCCTCCATGTGCAGTGTTGCAATATTAGAGGAAGTGGCTGGGTTCTTGCTCATTGGGTATTGTGAAGGCCCAAGGCCCTGAGAACCCAATTCCCAGGCAGGTAGAAATTCTGGGGTCATCTTTGGATCTCCAAGAAGCAGGGAAGTAGGGGTTTGAGTCAGTTTTGTCTACACTTGAGGAGATAGGGAAGGCCCCAAGTGAAGTGCAGGGAGCTCAGGAACTGGATTCTAGGGAGAGTGGTCCCTTGAATCTCCCAGATGCTCACGGGAACACGTTTTGTTTCTATTGTTTTTAGGTTTAGGATCATTGTCTTTCTCAATACGTAAGGTGAGTAGTGTAAATCATGCCACTCTTCCTGCTTCCTTTTCCTTTCTTACCAACTCCTCCCCCCAACTCAGGACTGTGCAGCTGGCGGGTGATGATAGTGGAGTTCATGAATGGCTGGAGGGCACCAGCCCCTTCTGTCCTACCCTGAGATGTCTTCCTTCCAAGCTTGGGAGGAAGTGGTCAGGGACACCATTTGTGAGGTTTCCTTGGGTCTTCTCTGCCAGAGTAGCACTGCATTAGGAGCAGCAGGGGAGGGCGCTGCCCCAGCCTGTGCCTAGGCGAGTCCTCCCTTCCCGATGCTCTGGCTCCTGACTGATAAGTCCCACAGGACTATTAGGAAATTTATGATATTTTTATTGAAGGGGCAGGGGAATCTTGCAATGGCGGTTCTGTGTGAGGTTCATTCTGCTTGAAACTGAAGCTTTCCAGGCTTTGCTAGGAGGGCATCCCTGCATCTGTCCCTCTTTCTGTCCAGACCCCAGGCCCATGTGGCACCCCATCTTCAAGCCCCTGCACGGGGCACACTCATGACTCCACAGGGCACGGTTAGGGTTAGGGTTAGGGCAATGTCTGCTCCTTCACCAAGGCTCTGTGGGTGTCAGCATGGCTCAGGATGTGTCTCCATTTCCCTGCCTTAGGGCCCAGGAGCTGACATTCTTACTCATTTCTTTAAGGAGTTAGTTGTCTTGCAAGGTAGACAGTCATTTTTCTTAGGAACATGACAGTTGAATCTCTTCAGAGAAGAAAGAGGTCCTCTATCCAGCGTGGCTTTGGCCTGCAGGTTTTTAGAAGTTCCACTGAGAGACACATGGCTCCTTCTTGCCTCACCGGAGACTGGCTTTTTCTTGCCACACCTTGTTTTAAACACTATTTTTGCTCGTGGGAAGCGGCACCCATTCTAACTGCATCAATTCCATGTGTTCTTTTGCCAGTTTATAAAGCCGGCATGATTTGGGAGTGAAGAACACATTATATCCTTGAACACTGTCTAAGTCTGTTTGGGATGTTGAAATAGAAAACCATAGACTGGGTGGCTTATAACCAACAGAAATGTATTTCTCATAGTTCTGGAGGCTTGGAAGTCTAAGGCTAAGGTGCTGCAATTCTGGGGGCTGGTAAGAGCCTGCTTTGTCTCTTGGACCACCATTTTCTCATTGCATTCTCACGTGGTAGAAGGAAAAAATGACGCTACCTGAAGTTTCTTTTATAAGGGAAACATATTCATAAAGGTTTGACCCACAAGATCTCCTCACCTTCCAAAGCCTCACCTCTAGCTACCATCACATTGGGTATTAGGATTTAACCTATGGCAATTCAGTCTATGACACATGCCTTATCCAAAATAAAAGTATTTTTGGGAGGTTTTAAAAAATTTTATTGGTCCATTTTAGATATACATACTGATAACATTCATCGTAGGGAATTTGTACCTGTACATGATATATCTTGATTTTTCTATTTTCCCCATTCCCCTCCCATCCCTTCAATCCCTCTTCTCCTCATTTACAAAAGCTTTCTTTCCATTTTTCCCTTCTGTTTATTTTTCTTGTCCCTTCTTTCCTTTTCCCCTTCCCCCTCCCTCGTTCCCCTTCTCATTTGAACATTTTCTTCCCATTTCCCAGTATCTATTATACATTTAGGTCCTTATTTATACTTTTGGTTTCTCATACCAGAGAAACCATGTGGTATTTAAACATGTGTGTCTGATTTGTTTCACTTAAGAGTATGGTCTCAGGGTGCATCCATTTAGCTAGAAATGTCTCAAGTGTATCCTTCTTTATGGCCGAGTAGTACTCCATTGTAAAAAAAATGCACATCTTCTTTATCCGTTCGTTGCTTGATGGGCATTTGGGCAGTTTCCAAGATTTAGCTATTACAAACTGTGCCGCTATAAACATGAGTGTGCATATATTTCTTTGGTATGATGCTTTTAATTCTTTCAGGAGATACCAAGGAGGGGAATAGCAGGGTTGAATGGAACCTCTAGTTTCAGTTTTTGTGGAATCTTCACACTGATTTCCACAATGGCTGCACCAGTCTACACTCCTACCAACAGTGGAGAAGGGTTCCTTTTTCCCCACAGCCCTGCCAGCATGTGTCAGTGGTTCCTTTCATGATAGCCATTCTTTCTGGAGTGAGATGGAATCTCAGTGTTGTTTTAATTTGCATTTCTCACATGACCAGTGATGTTAAACAGTTTTTCATATATTTATTTCCTTTTTTTTACTTCTGAGAAGTGTCTGTTCATTTCAGATGCCCATTTTTGGATTGGGTCTTTAAATTTGGGGAGTCTGATTTTTTTGAATTCTTTATATATCCTAGATAGTAGTCCTTTGTCTGAGGAACAGCTGACAAAATTTTTTCCCACACTGTGGGTTGTCTCTTCACTCTGTTGGTGGTTTCCTTTGCTGTGCAAAAGTTTTTTTTTTTTTTTTTTTTTGTGGGTACTGGGGGTCGACCTCAGGACCTCGTGCGCCAGCAGGCGCCCGTGCTGCTGAGCAATATCACCAGCTCTTTTTTCGTATGTGGGTTCTGGGAGTTGAACTCGGGCCCTTGTGCTTGCCAGGCAGGTGCTTATGCCACTGAGCCATCTCACCGGCCCCAAAAGTTTTTAATAAGATGAGATCCCAGTTGTTAATTCTTTGTGATATTTCCTGTGCAAGCAGGGTTTTGTTCATACAGTCTTTGCCTATACCAGTGTCTTCAAGAGTTCTACCTATTCTCTCTTCCAGCAGATTTAGTGTTTCTGTTTTAATATTTAGACCTTTGATATATTTTGATTTTAGTTTAGGGCATTGTGAAGGATACAGGTCTAATTCTAATCTTCAGCATGTAGAAAGCCAGTTTTTCCAGCACCATTTATTAAAGAGGCTATCTTTCTTCCAGTGAAGGTGTTTGGCTTTGTCAAAGATAAGGTGGCTGAGTGTGTTTGGAGTTGTTTCTTCATCTTCCAATCTGTTCCATTAATCCTTGAATCTGTTTTTTTGCCAGTACCATTTGGTTTTTATCACAGTACCTCTGTAGTATAATTTCAAGTCAAGGACTGTGATGCCCCCTTCCTTGCCTTTGTTGCCCAGAATTGCTTTTGCTTTTCTAGGTCTCTTCTGGTTCCAAATGAATTTTAGGATTATTTTCTCTAATTCTGTGAGATATTGGTATTTTGAACAGGATTGCATTAAATCTATATAACAATTTTGGAAGTATGGCCATTTTCACTATTTTGGTTCTTCCTACCCAAGAACAAGTGGTATCTTTCCATTTTCTGTCATATCTTCAATCTTTTTCAGAGTACTGTAGTTTTCAATGTAAAGATCTTTTACTTCTTTCCCTAGACTGATTCCTAGGTATTTCATTTTTTTGGGTGCTATTGTGAAAGGTGTTGTTTCCCTAATTTCTCTCTCAGTGAGTTTGTTATTTGTGTACAGATGTGCTATTGATTTTTATATGTTGACTTTATCCAGCGACATGACTGAATCTGTTTATTAAACCTAGAAGTCTTTTGGTGGAGTTTTTGGGGTCTTCTGTGTAGAGTATCATGTCATCTGCAAATAATGGTAATTTAACTTCTTCCTCTCCTGTCCTTATGTCTTTTATTTCTTTCTCTTGTCTAATTGCTCTGGCTAATGTTTCCAGAACTATATTCAGTAAGAGTGGTCATAGTGGGCATCTTTGTCTTGTTCCAGATTTTAGAGTGAAAGTTTTCAGTTTTTGACCATTTAGCATGATATTGGCTGTTGGCTTGTCATAGATGGCTTTTATCAGATTGAGATAAAGACCATCTATTCCAATTTTCTCTAGAGTTTTTTTTTTTCATCATGAATGGGTGTTGGACTTTGTGAAACACTTTTTCTGCATCTGTTGAGATGATCATATGGTTTTTGTTCTTGACTCTGTTGATATGGTGTATTACATTTATTGATTTGCATATGTTGAACCATCCCTGCATCCCTGGTACAAGTCCTACTTGGTCATGGTGTATAATCTTCTTGATGATTTGCTGCATTCTGTTTGTGAGTATCTTATTGAGGTTTTCTGTGTCTATGTTCATAGGGAGATTGGCCTGTAGCTCTGTTTTGGTTGGACCCTTCTGTGGTTTTGGTATCAGAGTAATGCTTGCTTCCAGTATGAATTTAGGAGTATTGCGTCCCTTTCAATTTCATTAAAGAGTTTGAGTAGTAGTGGTATTAGTTCTTCTCTAAATTTCTTGTAGAATTCAGCAGTGAATTTGTCAGGACCTGGGCTTTTCTTTGTTGGTAGGTTTTTAATTACATCCTCAATTTCGTTGACTGATATTGGTTTATTTAGAATTTTTATATCTTTTTGATTCAGCTTTGGTATTTTATATGTATCTAGGAATCTGTCCATTTCTTCTGCATTTTCCCTCTTATTAGAATACAGTTTCTTGAAGTAGTTATTGATGATCACCCTTGTCAAAGATAAGGTGGCTTAGTATGTCTGGAGTTGTTTCAGCATCTTCTAATCTATTCCACTGATCTTCAGGTCTGCTTTTTTGCCAGTACCACACTGTTTTTATTACAGTAGCTTTATAGTGTAATTTCAAGTCAGGGATTGTGATGCCCCCTGCCTTGCCTTTTTTGTCCAGAATTGCCTTTGCTATTCTAGGTCTCTTCTGATTCCAAATGAATTTTAGGATTGTTTTCTCTAATTCTGTGAGATATGATGTTGGAATTTTGATTGGAATTGCATTAAATCTGTATAACTATTTTGGAAGTATGGCCATTTTCACTATACTGGTTCTTCCTATCCAGGAGCAAGGGATGTCTTTCCATTTTCTGATATCCTCTTCAATCTCCTTTTTCAGAGTACTGTAGATTTCAGCGTAGAGATCTTTTACATCCTTTGTGAGGTTGATTCCTAGGTATTTCATTTTTTTGGATGTTATTGTGAAAGGTATTGTTTCCCTAATTTCTCTTTCTGTAAGTTTGTTATTTGTGTACAGAAAGGCTATTGATTTTTGAGTATTGACTTTGTATCCAGCTACACTACTGAATTTGCTTATTAAATCTAGCAGTTTTTTAGTGGAGTTTTTGGGGTCTTCTGTGTAGAGTATCATGTCATCTGCAAATAATGATAATTTAACTTCTTCCTTTCCAATCATTATTCCTTTTATTTCTTTGTCTTGTCTAATTGCTCTGGCTAAAGTTTCCAAGACTATGTTGAATAAGAGTGGGGACAGTGGACATCCTTGTCTTGTTCCTGATTTTAGAGAGAGAGCTTTCAGTTTTTGTCCATTTAGTATGATATTGGCTGTTGGTTTGTCATAGATAGCTTTTATCAGATTGAGATAAAGACCATCTATTCCAATTTTCTGTAGGGTTTTTATCATGAATAGGTGCTGGACTTTGTCAAAAGCTTTTTCTGCATCTATTGAGAAGATCATATGATTTTTGTCTTTGGTTTCTGTTAATATGGTGTGTTACATTTATTGATTTACATATATTGAACCATCCCTGCATCCCTGGGATGAATTCAACTTGGTCATGGTGTATAATCTTCTTGATGATTTGCTGGATTCTGTTTGCCAGTATCTTATTGAGGATTTTTGCATCTATGTTCATTAGGGAGATTCGTCTGTAGTTCTCTTTCTTAGTTGGGTCCTTCTCTGGTTTTGGTATCAGGGTAATGCTTGCTTCCAGGAATGAATTTGGGAGTATTGCTTCCCTTTCAGTTTCATTAAGAAGTTTGAGAAGTATTTGTGTTAGGTCTTCTCTAAATTTCTTGTAGAATTTGGCAATGAATCCATCAGGGCCTGGGCTTTTCTTTGTTGGCAGGTTTTTAATTACATCTTCGATTTCATTGGTTGATATTGCTTTATTTAGGGTTTTTATATCTTCTTGATTCAGTTTTGGTAATTCATACGTATCTAGGAATCTGTCCATTTCTTCTGCATTTTCCATCTTATTAGAATATAAATTTTCAAAATAGGTATAGATGATCTTCTGGATTTCTACAGGGTCTGTTGTGATATCGCCCTTTTCATTTTCAATTGCATGGATTTGAGTCTTTTCTTTTTTTAATAAGGTTGGATAAGGGTTTGTCAATCTTATTTATTCTTTCAAAGAACCAACTCCTTGATTCATTGATTCTTTGTATTTTTTTTTAGTCTCCAATATGTTAATTTCTGCTCTGATCTTTATAATTTCCTCCCTTGTATGAGCTTTTGGCTTAGCCTGCTCTTCTTTTTCTAGAAGTTTGAGGTTCACCATTAAGTTGTTTATTTGCGCTTGCTCTGTTTTCCTGATATAAGAATTTAATGCTATAAATTTCCCTCTTAGGACTGCTTTCATTGTATCCCATAAGTTCCGGTATGTTGTACTGTCATTATCATTCAGTTGTAGAAAGTGTCTAATTTCTTCTCTAATTTCATCTGTGACCCATTGTTTGTTCAGGAGGGTGCTGTTTAATTTGCATGTGTTTAGGAAGTTTTTGTGACTATGATATGTCTGGCTGAAGATTCTTTTTGATCATGGCTAGTTGGAGTTCTATAAGCCTCATTTCTATGAAGATCAAATTCTTTTTCTCTACCAGGGAAATTCTCTGTGATAATGTCTGTGAACAGTGTCCTGATGTCATTTATGCTATCTCCTGCTTTTTCATTGATTCCAATTAATCTTAAATTATTTCTCTTTGTGTCATCTAGCAGCTGCTGGATTGATTTTTCATGGTCCCTTGCTATTTTTAAGAATTCTTTCTTTTCATGATCACTAATCACAAGCCTGTCTTCTATATCTGAGATCCTGTTCTTACATTGGCTTAATTTGCTACAAATACTTTCAATGGAATTTTTGTTCTCCTGGATATCTGCTTGAATCTGCCTTATGGATTCCATTTCTTTCCTATGCTGAGCATTCATGGTTTCCATCATTTTCTTAAGCTCATCTATTTTTTTTTTTTGTGTCTGCTCTAGCGTCCTTAAGCATGATCTTCATTGTGGACATTATCTCTGCAGTTACCTGAGAAATTATTTCTGATTTAAATTTTTCCAGAGCCTCATTCAACTGCTTTGTTGTTACCACTTCAGAGACGTCAGGTGGGTGGCTTTTGGTTTGTCGCACCTCATTGCCCCCGGGGTTTGCCTTTGATGAACTGGATGTGTGGGGTTGCATCTTGTTTAAGTGTCATCTCATTTTCTTTTCTTTCTTTAGTTTAATTCCTGGGGTGATGATTATAAATTACCTATGGTAGGTTGCTTTATTGCTAGTGTTTAAAATCCTTAGGAGATGACTACTTCTCTTTGGTATCCTTCAGGCATAGTTTATTTTTGGGTTTTGAGCCTGCTGTAAGGTCTTACCTCTTCAATTTGTTGGGTATGAGAAGTTGCTACCTGTTTGGCCCAGTCCTTGGTTCTTTGGTACTGTGCCACTGTATTTTGTGTGACCCTTAGTCAATCTCAGTCATGGAATACCAGGAAGAAAAGCCATTTAGAACAATTATGTCACTTTTGGCTATAATGGTACCTAAAGCATCAACCACAGCTTAGAAAATGACAGTTTGAGCTAACCAGTTATTTGCCACTTTTAACCATATAAAGTAGAGTTGTGGTTATATAACAAAATCTAAAACACACCAGAAAAATTATATGCAGTATACAAGTCCTTAATATGTCACTTTTGCCCTCAGGAGTTTAAATTTAAAATGAGTTAAGGAGGAAATAGAGAATTGGGAGAAGAGGAAGGAATTAGATGTATGGCAGGAGGACCAAGAGGGATCCCATTGACATTGGGAAACTGGTGTAGAGGACTGGTTGGAAAAAGAGAAGGAAGGGATAAAAGGAAGAACAGATCAGAACCACAATCACAAGGAGGTTAGAGGCTCTGTTTACACTCATATAAAAACCAGATAGAATAATGAAGGAAAGAGCAAACAGACAAACAAAAACAAAAATGGAGACAAAAACAACAAAACAAGCAAACAAAGAAACAAAAATAACCCCCCACACACAAAAAGAACACCTTCACCAGAACAAAAAGATGACTGAGAGAAAAAGAGAGGAAAAAACAAAAAAACAAAAAAAACAAAAAGAATCAGTTCCAGGTTTTGACTCTGCTGTAGGCAGGCACCGTGTGGTGACAGAGTCCTGCTCCCTGCAGGTCTGTCCCTGCAAGCCAGGAGCAGCCGTTTGGCGGGGCAGTGAGCAGTAGCCTGTACTCTCTGGCCGAGACCAGTCTCATTCGCCTGCCGCCATTAGCGCACTTTCCGTGGGCCTGAGAGCCGGAGCGCTGTGCTGAGTTTTGAGCGCTGTGTTCTGGCGCCGCACTGTCTCTGCCCCCCTCACAATGGCGCTTGGCCAATCGCTCTCTCGTGCGGGAGGGCTGCGCCTCCGAGACACTCACCGCAGCCAGCGCAGTCCTTCACTACTCCCCTGCACCGCCGCTGTCTCGCGTTCCTCCGCGGAGGCTCCCCGGGGGCACCGGCTGTCACCCTGTGTCTGCAGATTTGAACTTCTGTCGCGCTGCAGTTCCTGGCACAGGGAGAAGTCGCCCGCGTTCTCTTCCTTCCTCTTCCTCGATACCACTCTAAACCACTCTTCCCTCACTCCGTGGGTCCCGAACTGCACCTCAGTACTTTCCTGGGTCCAGGGGAGCCACCTCCCTCCCTCCTGTGCTCTCCCAGTCATTATATTCCGGTGGCCGAATGGCAATTTTTAGAGTTTCCCTGCCTGCTTCTTACAAATCTGCCATCTTTTTTTTTTTCCCTGTGTAGTGAAATATGAAGGAATGTTTGGGAATGATAACCTCTGTATCTGGTTACCTCTGGCAGGGAGGGAGTGGAATGAACACAGCGGCTGGACAGTGTTTGTAATGTTCTGTTCTCAAGATGAGCAGCGGGGACACGCTCATATTCCTGATTATTATCCCTTGCATGTAATATTTTTCAAAATGAGCTTTTCATTACTAAAATAAAACCAGATAACAACTAATACCCAATTCTGAGCTGTGTTTGAAGTCAAATACTTGTTCTCTTTACTAGCTTGAGCAGAAACTACCTTAAATCCTCTGAACCCATTTCCCCATCTCTATAATGAATACAGCTCCTATTCTGTGGAGTTATGTTAGGATCTAACGGGATAGTGCAGATCAAACTGCGCAGTGTCTGGACCATGTACTGAAAATTCAATCAACGTTAGAGCTAATGGTAATTCTAGAAGGCTCCTGACACACACTGGCTAAATTTTAAGTGAAATAACGTCAGTTGTTAATAATACATATGTCATTATTTCCTTTCCTGCCTACCGGAGTCCTCAAAACCTCAACTGAAAGGTGAACGATGTGCTCAAGTATTTATGTGTAGAATTTAATTCTTAGGTCAGGGCTGCACAGGTCAATATTTGTTTTCAGGGCTGGGTTAATGTCGCTGACTTTTTAGATAATTTAGGTAATTGAGGTGCTTCAGGCAGAGCCTGTCTAAATGCATAGCTTGTTTAACACAGAGGAGACACTTGACACATTGAACCTCTCTCTCTCTCTCTTTGTCTCTCTCTCTGCACTCTATCCTGCATATAGCATTACTCTTCTTGCTTTAAAGTTTTCTAGTGGCTTTTGGATTACTGCAAGCTGACTGCAAGTGAGTCCTGCAAACTGAACCCCTCAGCCTAGGTCAACTCTGCTTCCTGGCTCCAGCTCACCTTTCTGCCCTGTGCTGCTCCAGCAAAACCAAGTGGTGTGTCTTGTCCACCTCCAAGTGTGCGTTGGAACATCACAGCCAGGTGTAGGGACAACACTGGAATGGGCGGGCCTCCTTGTCTGTCTGACTTCCTGTGCGCAGTTCCCTGTGCAGGCTGCAAAGGGAATGTGGTAATGCCAAAAATCAGCAAGATAGAAAGAGGGCAGAAAGCTGGGGTAGAGGCAGGCAACATGATGGACATTTGTAATAAATTTTATAATAATTCATACTTACGTAAAATCAAATAATAGCTATAAAATCAATTATGAGTGCCATGACTTAATGTTCTAATTAATTAAAGTCCCATGGAGGATGTAAAAGTCTAGCAAACCATTCTTTCTATGATGCAAACCTTGTCCAAATATTCTAGAGTAAGAATTTCAGAGTTTGAATCCCAAATATGCCTCTACACAGGGAGGTTAAGTAGCTTCTGATCTTTAGTAAATCACTTTACTGTTGTGTCTCTTTAAGATGGGGGAATATTAGTACCTGTTTCATAGGTTGGTTGTGAAAGTTAAATGAGTTATGTTTGTAAATCAAACATTCCTGCTAATAGGAAGTATACAAAAATTATTAGGAGGTATTCTTTTCTAACTTGGTTGGACTAGCAAAATTCTTTTGTGTCTTAATATAAGTTGTTGGGTTTTTTTTTTTTTTGTGGGTACCGGGGGTCGAACTCAGGACCTTGTGCACCAGCAGGCACCCGTGCCGCTGAGCAATGTCACTGGCCCTTTTTTTGTATGTGGGTACTGGGAGTCGAACTCAGGACCTCGCGCTTGCCAAGCAGGCGCTTATGCCACTGAGCTATCTCACCGGCCCTGTTGGTATTTTTAATAGGACAGTAATAGATTTAAATTTTTTTTTCTTTTTAGTACCAGAGATGGAACCAGGGCTTTGTGTATGCTAGGGATGCGCTCTCTACCACTGATCTACAGCCCCAGTGCCAGCCCAGTGTATTTTTTAAAACCCAAGCATAATTTGACTGCTTTAACAGGATAGCTGCTAAGTAGCCATACAGGGATCAAGAAAAAGGAAGACCAGATGGTAAGCTTTTGTAGAAATCTGAGTGAGAGATGATGGCTTGGACAAGACAGTAGCCTTTGAAGTGAGGAAAGTCTCCACGACTTCTGCTAAATGATCTGTCCTTTTCTCCTTTGGTCTGTGGTACCCATCTTTATCACAAATCAAGTGCCTTTCTATGTGTGTGTGTTATATGCACTTGTGTGTGTGCTGTGTACATGCATGTGTTGTATCATGTGTGTATGTTTGATTTGAACTGTAGTATTCATTTTAGCTATGTATTGATTCTTCTGTGAGTACCACACCTTTTAAATACTAAGACACTGTGCTATGTGTTAATATCTGAGAGTAATTCCTTTTCTTTGCTCTTCTTTTTCAAAGTTAACTTGGATATTTATGTTCTTTTATTCTGCCATATACATTTTGGTATGAATTTATTAAATTCCTCAAATCAGAAATTTTACATGGGATATACTAAGTCTATGAATTAATTTGGAAAGAATTGTCATCTTTGCTATGTATCACTCCCATGCATTTGTATCTTTTTCTTTATGTTCTGTAATTAAAGTTTTAAAATATTCCCTATGAAAGTTTTATCTGTTCTTTTTTAGGTTGAGTATGTTATTTTCTATTTTTGATTATGGATGGTTTTAAATAAATTGATTTTATTTCTAGCAACCTTGCTGAGGTTTCTCTTTAGATCTCATAATTTCTTCTTAATTCTTTTGAATTTTTATATTTTCTGCAATAGATTGTAATTTGGAACTGAAGTTCATAGCTCTTTGCATGAAAGTTGAAATTTCTATTTTAATAAACATAAAAATTTCAAGACCCCTTCTTTTCAATATGTTATCAGGTTTTGAGGTGCTGGAGTCTCCTTCTAGAGGAGGTTACTGGGTTCCTTATGTTCTCAGCAAGGAATTGGTCAAGACAAGTGCAAAGTTTTATGTTTATTAAAGGTAGAAAAAGGAACAGGCTCTGCAGAGCAAGTTTGGGCCAAGTGAAAGTAGGAAAAAAGTACGCTCTACAGCATGAGCGCAGATACTGTGAACAGAGCACAGTAGCTCTGAGCTCAGTGGTGATCGTCTTTTTGGATCTCCTGCTTCTCAGGCTGATATCAGGTCTAGTCAGTCCTATCCAAAACTGCTTTAGTTCTCACGAGAAGCCAATGTGCAGGGCTTTGGGAACTGTTCTGAGCATGTGTCCTATAACTTTGCAATTAACAGGTCATCCCCACTTTCCCAGACAGCCTGCCACACCCTAATCTCCTGCCTCAATAATATTAACCAAAATGTACAATTCCAGGAACTTAGCAAAACTACAACCAGGAATAATGAAAACACTTGTCCAGTTACATTTATACCAAACCATATTCTCAAACACAGTATCTTTCTTACTGGTAATTATACTAATAGCAACAATAAAAATATCAATCTTAGTTGGGTGTGGTGGCGCATGCCTGTAATCCTAGCACTGGGAGGCTGAGGCAGGAGGATCGCTATGAGTTTGAGGCCAGCCTGGGCTACATAGTGAGTTCAAGGTCAGCCTGAACTACATAGTGAGATGATGTCTCAAGAAAAAGAAATTCACTCTTTCAGTTCACATATAGACTTAGAATAATAATTCAGAAGCATATATGGATATCTCAACCACTTCTAGGTTTAAATTTATCATACTTCAGGTAAGTGATATGTTTTAATATTTTGTTTGTAATATATATATACATCTTTACTGATAATAATGAACATTAATGTTACACTGTTTTCCATTTTGCTAATGTATCACATACATCAATTTAACACAAGGCAGGATCTAGAATTGCATACCAGTAATAAAATTTACCAAGTATTTAAATATTTAAGCACAAGACTACAAGAGAAGTCTGTTTTCAATTTTGTTTACTTACATAGTCTCTTACATAAAAGGATGCAGAAATCTACAAATTTTCAACTAATTCAGAATTATATCTTTTCAGATTTAGAAAAAGACCATCTATTTATAGGATTTACATAGAAGAATTATGTATGAATTTCTGTTAGCTACTCAAATAAGAGTTTAAGTCACATCACATCTTAGTACAAGTATAAATAGTCAAACTGGGTAGTAATTTAAGGACTTTCTAATTGAAGGCACTGTTTTTCAGCCTTGTAAAATTAACAAGGGCTATCGTTTCCAGTTGGGGATAGTTCCATGGAAATATTGGCACACTTATTTGTTTCTAGACCACAGATAAAAGCACACGAATCTATTGCTTGTGAAATAACAGTTTTCCAATTAGCAATTTGAAAACTTGCAAGAAAAGATAAATTTTGTGTCAGGAATGTCGCTTGAAAAATTAGAAGCAGCATAAATGGTCAAAACTGAAGAAATAATTATATAAATTGTGGCATGTTTATTTGATGGAATATTAGGCAGCTATTGGAATCTGAAAACTATACAGTGTAGGAAAAAGTGTCTCTGCTGTACAGAAGGAAAATCTATAAAAACTGAACAAAAACAAAGCTCTTGACTAGATGTGTCAAATAGGTGTTCTTGGCCACTTAAGAAAAGAAATTAATAGTTACGAGAGTGGTGAGATCACTGGAGAATCCTTCATTCTCTGAGTTTGCTGTGGTAATAATGATAATAGCTGCTATGACACCTCAAATATCTGCCAGCACTGTAGCAGACAGTTAATATACAGGCTTTTCATCTTCACAAAAATCAGTATCAGTGCTTTTCCAGCTTCAGGGATTACCAGGAAGGATTTCAGGGCCCTAGACTCACAGCTTCTGCTACAGTAGGTCTGGGTGGCGTTTGAGAATTTGCATTCCTGATGAATTCCTAGAAATGTTAATGCTTCTAACATTAATCCGGTGTCCAGGACGCACACTATTAGAACTGCTGACTTACAGGCACATCCCCTGTTGTAAATGAGAGAATTGAGGCTAAATAGCAAACCTAGTGAGTTGTAGATTCAGCATTTGACCTTAAGTCCGTCTCATTCAAAGCCTCTTTTCTATGCTTTATCTGTCCACGAAGTGCGATCCTCTTACTCAGTGACAATGGTTCTTGGTTTGGCTCATCCTCTCAGGCTACTGCACAGTGGCTGAGCTGTCATAAGGATGCTTCACATGACGAGTATTTCTGGGGAAATCAGAGTCTGGTTCTTCGGGTTCCAAAATCCAGAGACTGGTATCTTGTTGGTGTTCCTCTGTTACACTGGATGTAGAACAGTCCAGTTTCTCACATGAACAGAATGCTCAACAGGCTGATATACGAAGTTAGGATGTCGACTTACTGTGAGAAATACAATTTTCTTGGAACCAGTTGTTCCCAGTTGGCTTGGGAATACTCTCTTTGAAGATGTGTCTTGTGCATGAGAAACCCAATTGTCAGAAAGCTGCTTGGTGACAGTGGAGTCAAGGCTAAGGAATTTAATAATATGATTGAAGAGTTTCATGTCATCAGATCTGCTGACTTTGTGTACCCATACAGCCCATACCCAGCGCATATATTTCAGGAAAAAAGAGACAGCCACGCCAGGTGTATTGGAATCCAGGCTGGACTGACAAAGTGCTTCCTTGGTCCCTGGATAAAGCTCAACAGGGCCTGACCCTGTAGGCTTCTAGGTGTCCCCTCTCTCTTCTGCTTCTAAGATCAATTTTTCTTTCTTTGTGATTAATCGTGTTCTAGATGTCTAAATAGCTTCCAACAGGTGAAAGCCAAGACCTGTAGATCTGGAAGCCAATTTTCTCTTTAAGGTGACCTCATACATATATATATATTTTTGTGGGTACCCGGGGGTTGAACTCAGGACCTTGTGCCCCAGCAGGCACCCGTGCTGCTGAGCGATATCACTGGCCCCTTTTTTCGTATGTGGGTTCTGGGAGTCGAACTCAGGACCTCACGCTTGCCAGGCAGGTGCTTGTGCCGCTGAGCCATCTCACTGGCTGCGACCTCATATTTTTTGTTTGTAATTATAATTTAGCTCTCCATGGGCAGTCACTTGTGTCTCCCATGGCTTGAATCTTGGTTTGCACAAAAAATTCACAAAGATAATGATTTTCTTGGTTTTATGAATGTGAGCCCCGAAGTTCAGGGAGAGAAGGGGTGAAGATAGCAGCCAACATCTGGAAGGATCTGCAGAGGCCTAGACCTGAAGGAGCTGGTCATCGGCAGAGAGATCCTGCCCCAGTCAGCAGGGAGGACTGGGAGTGTGAGGCATAAATGATGCTCCTGAGTAAAACACTCCTCAAAGAACACACTTGTCAGCACCGGCTTTCTTGGACAGGGTGTTCTGGTCATATGCTCTGTCTGTTTGCACCTGGTAGACCAGAAGTTAGTTCTCAAAGCATGGCTCTGTCAGTAGAGCAGCACCTGGAGGCTGGTTAGAAATGCAAGTTTATGAGCCCCGCCACACCCACTTCCCCAGATGTTGTGGGAGCGGGGCCAGTAGTTTGAGTTTTAGCAAGGCTTCTAGGGTACTCTGATGCTTACTATGGCTTGAGAGCCAAATGTTCTACACCTTTATGTTTAAGGTACTTGGAGAAGGAGTGTGAATATATTACACTGCACTGCACATGCTGATGTGAACGTTAATGTTACATCATCTGTTTAGTCTTCCCTCACCATGTTCATACAAACATTTTGCGTCAGTAGTGATGATGAAGGGTATGGGCTGGCCATGACAATCAGGACAGCATGTTATTGAGCTATGCACACTTATGAGAGACAGCGTGGACCTGAGAACCTGAACTGTTTGCATTCAGGTCACTTATGGGCTGAGTGACACTGGGGGAGTTACTCTGTGCCCACTGTCCTTATTTGTAGAATACAGATAATAAGAGTACCATCCAATATGTTTGTTTTGAGGAACAAGTCACTTAGAACCTTGCTTGACTGCTATTTAAATGTCTATTAAATGAATATAAAAATTTAGAAGACTTCATTAGGTCAAAGAACAGTTTTAACAGTGGTTTAGTGAGCAGCCGGGAGGTCTGGGTGGGCTTGGGAGGCCCCTCTTGGAGTGAGTCCCCAAAGTATCTCTGTGCCTTCTACTTCATCACCTCCACCTTGGGGCTTGCTGGTAGCCCCAAGATCTGGGTCTGCCTAGGAAGCCAGTGTTTCCTGCCGGTCTTCAGCAATGCCCTAAGGGTTTCTACCCATTTGTGTCAGTTCGGTGGGGGTTAAAAGTCACAGATCTACAGGGGAGATGGTTTCTGGGTTTTGTATGAATCAACCCAGCTGTCTGTGTCAAGGCTGGGAAAATCCAAGAGGGTCCTCTCAACCCTGCATTTTCCCTAGAATATTTTAAAAAGACTTCTGCCTAGGGAGTGCACTGACCAATGCATGTGCGACAGTGTCACTGGTACTCTTGCCATCTGTTCAGAAAGGTGCCATGCCATCAGGGCCCATGTGGGGAACATTTAGGGCTTGAATTTCATGACCTTTCAGTGCAGAAATTTCTTTAATTTGTTCTGCTTCCCTTTATGTCTGGAGCTGCATTTTTTAATATCTTGGCAGATGGCGTATAAACACTCGGGAATTTTATACTCACAGTTTGCTTGGTGTGCTGGTAGGGTATTTCTTTAGAGCACAGTTTTTTCTTTCTGATAATAGTATAGCAGCAGGATTTTCATCCACCAACTTGTAGGAATGTGGGTCTATCTCACCTGTGTTTGTTTAAGCAGTTGTTTTCAGTTCTTATTTCTTAGCAGCTTGACAATATATATTTTTTTTCTTTCAACAAAATCTTGCAATATTTTCAATAGCTATTTCATTTAAGAAGAACAAACATTTAGGTTGTGAGTATAAAGACAGTGAACTTAGTCAAATTACATTCAAGGTCTTTAGGTGATAACGTGTTCTGAATAACGAACGACGGGAGTTTTGCAATAGAGAATAAAGCTGTGTGGCTTTAGTTTAGGCGCTTTGGATATGGAGATTCCCTTGGGCCCCAGGTCCAAGCTGGCCACCTACTGGTTGAAAAGGTTGTATATCTAAGGCTTATTGTTTTTGCAGATGTGAAGAACACGGTATAATTCCTACTTTTATTACCAATCCTTTGAAAGACAAATATTTGTGGAACCAGAGGTGTATTTCAGTGTTACAATGTGCCTAGCATGTTCCCCAGGACTGTGGAAAATAAAAACAAAACACCCAAAAGACAAATATTTATTGAATACTCAATCTTTACCCAGTATTGTGTTTGTTCCGGTGAGGGACACAGGCCATTCAAGACATGGTTTCTAAAGAAGCTTTAAAAATCCAGATAAAAAGGACAGAATATAGCATTCAGAAATTTCATGCAAAATGATGATTGCGAAAACACATTTCCTCGCCTTTGACGTTCTTGAAGCGAAATTCCACTGAGCACACCACAGGCTTCTTCCCTTTTTATTCACTCCATTTTCATGGACGGGGAGAGTGACCCATGGGCAGATGAAACACTCAGCATCCTTCTTCCTCCCGGGAGCTGGCTTGTCCATACCGAGTGTAGGCTCTGCATGACGTTTCTCTTCCGTAGTGTGAGTCCCACCTGGTCATGCATCTACCTTTCATCCTGGTCCAGGGTTGCCTAAGATTGTAGGTGAGTCTGCCTACGATAGAATAAGGGTTGGTCTTAGCAAACCTACTTGGTAGTAAAGTCAATATTTTGAGCTCCATGTTTACTTTTGGTTTTTACTCTCAGTTTTTAGAGACACTAGGTTAGGAAGAGGTTTGAATAGTACATGATACTGAAGTTAACGTTCACGGGTAGTCCAGGTGGGTTGTAGGGTGTTTGGAGAAGATTTTGTGAAGATTCATTGTTGTTGGGTCTTGAACTATGAAAATAGAAAGAAAGAAAGACTTTTTCAGCCTTGTTTGCAATCTCTAACTTTTAAGCTAATGAAGTGTGGAGAAATAGCACAATTATTTTCTGATAGCAGATGACCCCATGGGACTAGAAAAAGGCTTTCATGAATCTCACTAAGGAAAAGAAACTAAAAGAATACTAGGTTTTCACAAGTTGTTAGTCAAACTCATCCTAGTCCTTGGAGAAATTGTGAGGGTCGAGTTGCCAGTCTGCTGGAGAACCCTGTGATCTCGTGTCCTGCTGATGGTGACAGAAGCAGATGCCACGGCGGCAGCTCTTCTCCACACTGTTCTGGCTGTAGGCGAGCCGGCCCTGTGCAGTCTCACTCCTCAGCGGCAGAGGTTGGCATGGAGGGGGTGGTCTCGTAGGCCACTGACAGCTCCCAGAATTTGTTTTAGAAAAATTCATATTAACCAACCAGGACCTCCATAAAACTGTGTGGATTTGAACACAAACAACTAGAAAATGTCTGTTATCTCCAGATTAACCCTACTACTGTGTTTTCAAATGGACCTCAAGTTGCCATTTACACATTGCAAAGGTAGAAAGCCTCTCAAAGATTATTTGAAATCTGATCTGATTGCAAAAGGATAGATTTTCAGCAAATGTGACAAAATGACCAAGAGGGATTCAGGACAGTGTCTTACACACTGTGATGTCTAATAAAAAGTCTTTGGCTTTGGATTAGATTAAGGATTCCTTAGCATGTCAGGAGCATTTCTGGATCTTCCTCTTTCCTCTCTCTTCCTCTGTATTTCAAATATCCCCTAAATCTATGCCGAAATCACCAAATGTTGGAAGGGGAAAGTTGGAGGAATGCTGTATTTACTTTGCTTTATTTGTTCTGGATTTAGAGTTAAAACCTTCCAGTAGATGAACTGTATCAAGGGCTTTTCATTTCGTATTGTGAAATGTGTTGTTATGCACAGTTCATTCATGTTAAAAACTGAAATGTGTAAACCTAAATTAAAATGCATAGTGTGGCTCCCTCAGAGGGGGCTTTTGAAACACCCAGGCATGAAAGGCTGCGTGGATTTCTTGTTAACCAGAAAATTATTTTAGCAAGCAGCCCCTCCTGAAGTGTGGGGTAGGCGCTGGGAAGTTGCGAGCCTCCCAGGCTGTGAGGTAGGTGCTTGATATTACACACATTTATCTCAATTGCCAGGAACTCCACATGGCCATCTGTCTCGAGCTTTGCCAGAAGCTACCTGTGGTTTACAAGGCCAGAAAGGTCTGGACAGCAGGGGGGCTTAGGGAAATAATGTGAAAATAAAATATAGCAATTTTTTTGTTAACTTTCCTCCTGACACACTGTATGGGGTGTTCAGCTCTTTCTCAGGTTCGTGCTGTGAGGACACTTTCATGATGATATTTTAAAAAGACAAAACCAACTTCCTGTGGCAGACACAGTCATAACCTGGTATCCAGAAGCACAGTTACATTTGAGCTATTTGCTAGAGCTCCAGATGAAGAAGTGAACTGCTGGGCAAAGAGCTTTCCATAGAGAGCGGAAATTGTTCACTGAAGTTCGGACCCTCTGTAACCAGAGGACATAAGTGAACTAAAACAGTTGTCAAGAGGGCTCAGAAAACCCCCTTTCAGGCTCCATGTCCAGTGATGTTTCTGTGTATTGGCATCAATAGTGACATCTGCCTGTTCTTTATTTGGCGCCTGCATTTGGAAATTGGATTTAAAAATTGTGGCTGTTCAATGAACGGTGGACCACAAAGACCTTAACTACATAGTGCAGGGAAATGGAAATTGTCTAGGTGAATGTAAATGTCACAGTAAGTATGCTACATTTTTATTTTAGTTTTAAATGTCAAGTTCTAAGTCATGTAATATAATCAGAAAAAAATGAAGCAGTGATTCTAAATGATAATTGGCCAGCAATTCTAAAAGATAAATTATAGGCCAGGTACCTTATTACATGGTTGTGTGACACTAAGTCCTGATTCTTGATTTCTAAAATGAAACATCTGCGGATCTGATGACTTCCCACGTGGAACTCACCAAGCGCAGCATTTGGCACTTTGTAAACCTCAACACTTTTTACTCTTTTACTTCCCTCTCTTTTCCTATCCCTGCTTTATGTTATTTTTAGTGTGACAAAGTTAGCCAGGAGTAACAAAATGACATCAGAAATCCTACCTTCCTATTTATTTAGAGATAAAAATCACAATATCAAAGAGATTTTCTTGATGATACCAAGAAAATCAGTTGAAAAGTTATCTGATTAGGAAGTATGAATTATCATCATAAAAATGTAATTAGCTTTTAGCAAGTCTAAAATTCCAGGATGTCCTGATCTGTCCCACAGAACTTTCCTATCCTTCATTTTCTCCAGGACGATCCTTAGCACTCTCTTGGGTTCTTCACCAGTAATTGCTTAGAGAGCCTCCAATTGTTTAGAAGTAAAGGAAGCTTTAGGATCTTTTGGAAGAGCTGGGCACTAGGAATGGGGAGACCAGGTCGTGGAGCCCCCTTAACCTCTGACTTGCTGTTGTTCCATAGGCAGCCTCAAATGTGAAAATTAGTGTAAAAGAACTTGTCAATCTCAAGCATCTCTTCCTCCTCCCTTTTGCACTCTTCTTCAGGCCCACAGTGGAGACAATGGAAAGGGCTGTCCCTGGATTCCCAAGTTTTCCATTTGGTGAGTAGTATTTCATGAGTCCTCAAAAGGCAGATGCATGGGTTGGGGTCCCAGGGCCCACGAGGCTGGGATGGACAGGAACAAAGGTAGGAGTCTAAGAACAACAGAAATGGTGGAGAGAGCAGGGTTGGAAAGCATGCCCCCCCATCTTTGTTCTAAAGTCTTCTAGCCATATTTAAATGCAAGCCTATTAAAATGACATTTGTAGCTGGATTCAGCCTCAAATTACTGTTGGAAGACTAGTGTGGGGGCAGCAGGCGGATTATCAGGTGATGCTGACTGGCATATTCAAAACATTGGTCTTTTTGGGAGGGCTGGGTCCCCATCTGAGTTGTAATTTTTTTTCTTAAAAAAAAAATTCCACCTCATTAGAGTATATCCTGGAAAATCAGCAGAATTTTAACTGCTTCAATATTTCCGAGTCAGCATTGGATGCTGATGTGCTCCCAGTCACACCTTTGGTTTGTTTTGCAATTCAGAATTTGGTCTCCCTGCTGTGGCGGCTGCCTTTGGCTTTGGTTATAGTGCAATAAATTCAAATAAACATTTATGAGGGTAAGTAATCATATTTTATGCAAACAAATTATTCTTCCTTAAAAAGTCACTTTTTAAAAATGCATGCTATTTCTTTTTCTCAGTCAGCACATCAAGCTAATAAAAGTTATTGTACCATCAAAATTCCTTTCATGACTGCTTATTGTCCCATTTATGTTAAATTTAGAAGGTTGGTCTCTATCTTGTCTCCCCCCTGCCACCAATTTTAATATGTTTGCTACTAGTGTAAGAAACCATGATTATTTTACTTATCTCATAATTATGCAAACTTAGATGTTACTACTCCTGATAGAGGACAGTATCCACTAAAAATATATATGTGTTCCAAATCCAAGGGTACATGTGAATAACCAGCTCATTAACATTGGAAATGTTGTGCATTCCCAACTGAATTTATAATCCTCTATCTTCTTGGTGGAAGAATACAATGCTTTTCTGCCTGTTTCAGGGCTCCATTTTGCCTCCTTATCAAGGAAAGCCTGGGCTTTTGCCATAGAATGTATGCAGGATTTGGTGGTATTCTTTGGGCCTGCTGTCCTGCCAGTGAAGGAAACAGTACTAGTTCCCTGATGGACTTACTTGAGTGTGTATATTTGAATGTAAGAAGGGGCCTCTAGGGAAGAATGGGAAAGGCTTTCAGTGCTCAGGGAAATGGTGGAGGAGGAGGATTAGGGGAAATGGTGGGAGTCACTGTAGGGTGGAATCCTTTTGCAGGATTCTGCTGGGAGAGACCCTGAGCAGAAAATCAGCATTTATTTTAATTTATTTTTTATGGCACCAGGGACTGAACCCAGGGCCTTCTTCATGTGCTACAACCCCAGCATGTTGAGACAGGGTCTCTCTCAGTCACTAAGGTGCCCAGGCTGGGCTCCGACTTTCTATCCTCTTGCTCAGTTCCACGAGCCTCAGATTATAGGTATGCAGCACCATACCTGGCTATCAATCAGCATTTGTTAGTGTCCTCAGTGAGTGGCCCATCCTATGCCACACAGAATGGTTGTTAGGATCTTGCAGTCTGCTGAATGGAAACATCCCAAACTGTCTGAATCCACAGGCCAAACCAAACTCTGCAGAAGGTATGTGTCAGAACATACCCCTCCAATAAGAAACCCTCTGAAGCCCACCCGAGTTTGTCTCACACTCTATATGCGTATACTGTCTGGATACTTCCGGGCAATATAACTCTGTAGCAGAACCTTGGCCTCTTCATTATCTGGCAGGTTCTAAAGATGATGGCATTTGACTGGACAAAGCCAGAGCAAGCACCTGCCAGTCATCCTCCAAAGCTTGAGATGGAGGAGGCGATGTGGGAACACAAAACAAATACAGGCTTGTGCTCAGAGATACTGGTTTCAGTTCTAGTCTGTCCACTTCCTAGCTGTGTGTTCTGAGGAGGTTCCTTTATCTCCCTGCACTTTGCTTTCTGGTATAGCAAAAAATTTCTTCCAAAGGCCCATGTGTTAAAGGCTTGGTTCCCGGGTGGCACTTTAGGAGGTGGTGGAACTTTGAGGCTTGCAGCCTACTAGGAAGTCTTTAGGTCATTGGGGGTGTGTCCTCAAAGGGGACCATGGACTCCTGCTCTCTTTTTCTCTGTGCTTCCTGGGGAGCAGTTTTGTTCTACCACATGCTCCGACCATGATGTCCTGCCTCACCACAGGCCCAAAGCAACAGGGCCAATCAATCATGGGCTGGATCTTCTGATAGAGCCAAAATCTCTCTCTCTCTCTCTCTCTCTCCTTCTCTGGTTCTCTGGTATAGGGATTGGTACAGCTAGTGCTTTAACACTGAGCTACACCCCAAACCCTACCTTTTCTAAGTTCATTATGTCAGGTATTTGTTATAGTGATGGAAAGGGGACTAACATGTTTCCTCATCTACAAAATAAGGTCAACAGTACCTACTTCTTGAGATTACTGTGAGCATTAAATAAGAGAACACATATAAAATATCCATCATAGTACTTGGAATAAAATAGGTACTCAAAAAACTGTAGCTTTATTATTTTTATTATGGTGATTTCCCTTCATAATAACTTTAACATAAAACAGTTAAACTGATTTGCATGTGCTGCTTAGGTATGCAGTTCACTCTGGTTATTTAAAGCAATTTTTATTCCATATTCAGTTTGAAGTATAGTTCATGTCATGAATATTACTTCCAGTCTTTAAATGAGAAACACTCAGAAAATTACTGCCAGCAATGCATGATAATTACAGTATTTTTGACTTAATGTTTTAAAAAATAACCAGTTGTATTTATAAATATCCAAGTATAATATTTTCCTTTCTACTGAAAGGAAATATTTTTCATTTATTGCAGTTCTACCTCTGAAAATAAACACTATGGCATAAACATACTGGCAAGGCTCTCTTGAGCTTAAAAATCAGTAAAAATAAATTTAACTTCAGGGAAAGATAATAAATGCACACATCTCTATTTGAGGTGCATGAACAGTGGGAAAAGATTTTGAAAAGTAACTAGCTAAAACGTGGTGCTGTCTTAAATTCTGGCTAAAAATCATGTTATCCTCATTACTACTATCAGCAACAGCATCAAATTTGCCTAGATTAATGTATCATAATTTGTCTTTGACCTGCGTAGAAATGAGGTTTCACCCTGCAAAAATACCAGGAGTTCTTCAAACTCACAAGTAGATTTTGTGACTTAGGGGAGAGCAGCTGATTGGTTGAAAGATGTATCATACCTCTAAGGTGCTGGATGCATTTCTTACAGGCCCCACAATTTTTGGTTTTGGTACTAGCTAAGTACCACTTTGTCTGTGCAGTTTCTACCTGCTGCCTCCCCATTGATTTCTGCTCCTGGGCTGCTCTTCTTTCTTCCTCCAGGTGGACACTGACTCCCTAGAACTGCACTAGTTGTGGCTGCAGTCCCATTATTCTTCACTTTGCCTAACTGCATTCTCCCACCTTGTACTTCCAAGTACTTCTTGGGTCACTGGTTTCTTTGTATCTGTCCCTGGAGGCCACTGTAGTAACATTCTGAGTTGCCTGCCACAAGGGCCTTGGCTTGCTACACCTTTGGTTGGGTTTTAACAAGTCTGCTTACCTGAAAGGAACTATTTTAAAATGAGCTGGTCACATATGAATCTATGCTCTATCTTGAGCCTCACCACAGTTGAGTGAGTCCAAGCTGTTTGTGAAAACCTACAGAGGAGAGCCCATTTTCTCTCTCCCTCTCCCTCTCTCTCTCCCCTCTCTTCTTCCCTCCCTCCCTCTCATGAATTACTCCTCTGACTCAGGAACCTGTTCCATGGGCCAGATGATATCTCAGGTGGGGATATTTGTGTGTGGAGGTATAAGATTTAAATAAGATCTATCTCTCTACTTATAGTGGAAATAAGATTTTGTCCTTTTAAGTGCTGATTGCTTTTAGAGAGTGTGTTTGAGCTATAGTTTGAGATTCATTAGTGGGTCTTGAAATCAATGTAGTAAAAGGTTGCAGCCAAATAGAATATTTTTTCTTTAAAAATGAAGTAGAATTTTTAAAACAGTAGTTTAGTAAGGGTAACATATCTCTATTTATGTACTATCATGGTTATATACATGTAGATTCTGGGTTGTAATGTAAATGTATTTCTTACTGAGATTCTCAACCAGAAAGTTTGAAAGTTACCATTCTAGGAGAATTACAGCAGAAGTCCACCCAGAAAGTACATTTCCTTTTGTTTAAAAAGTTTAAGTGCCTGCTTGGGGTAATTTATAAACATTGTGATTTCCCGGCTTAGTCTGCCATCTAGTTCCAAACCCAACTGCTACAGGGTCTGCTTAGGGCAGGGCACTCAAAAGGAAAAATGATTTGCATAATAGAGTTACCAGCATCCCTAGTCCATCCCATCCCTTTCTGAGACTTCAAGACAGCAAAAATATATTTGAGTGACGTAGTTTATATGAACATAAAATTGCCTAGCAAGACAAAGACAGCCTGAATTTGGGGGTTCTCTAAATAAATGAGAGAGGAATATGGAAGGCACTGCTAGAGGCTAAGGTCTGGGAGTTCAGAAGACAGAGGGACAGATGGATGGGAGGACGGATACATATATTTGAACCCAGGGCCTTAACCCTGTTCTTCCCTTTTTCATTTCTTATTTTGAGACAGGATCTGGCTAAGTTGCATAGACCGGCCTCAAACTTGTGATCCTCCTGCCTCAGCCTCCTGAGTAGCTGGAATTACATACATGTACCACTATGCCTGGCAATGATACTTTTAAGTCATGTGGTCTGTTCTGCACTCGAACACTTTCAAATTATCACAAAACTAGTTATTTTGCTCACAGCTTTGTGTTTGTGGTGTTCTGCAGAAAGGGGATAAAAGAACTTCTAAAGTGGAACCAAGAGAGCTTGTTAGGATCCAAGAATCGCTGCGAAGCAGGATTGGCTTCAGAAGTTGGGTAGATCCCTTTCTCTCAAATACATCAGAGGAAATACTGATATTTATCCCTAAAGGACATGGTATCAGCGCCCTTCAGCTACAGACTACCAGGAGCACATGTGGTTAGACAAGTTGTATCTGTTTCCGGGGAGCGTGGATGCTTGGTGAGAGGGTGCTTCGAAGGACTTACAACACTGGGCTTGTGTTGGATGATTTGAAAGAAGTTTTAAGGAGGAAAAACTTTGTTCTGATTGGCTGCTGTCAGAAAGTAGGGACAATTCTATGATTGGCTATCTTAACTGTCTTATCCACAGGAGGACTGCCCAAAGCGAGACCGATACTGTCACTGGTAGCAACACAATGGTCATCCATGCTGGCCAAGAGAAGGGACTGTTTCATATTTTGTGGGAAGGACAACATTCCTTTTTTGCTTATGGTTACACATACAGCACGATCTTGTTACTGTCTTGGTCCATCATGGCTCGAGAGTGGCCTTGTCTGATGGTGATATTCCATAGAGTTAGGTCTGGCATGTGTGCGGCACACAGGCCTTGATGATAATCCTTGGCCAGTTTCCAGGTATCAGGGGCTGCTTGTCTCTTAATACTATGGTTGAGTGAATCATTGTACTTTAATAGTAAAAGAAAGAGTGATCCAGGGAGCTGTAATCTGAGACATTAAGACAACAAACACATATTTGAGTGTTACATACATGTTGTAGTTTATATGAACATAAAATTGCCTAGCTGGTTGATTAATGTATGGTGACATATATAAGTTCTAAGTCCCCTCCTTGAGGAGAGGGGAAATTCACACCTTCCTCATTAATTGAAGTGAAGTCCACAATTTCTCTTGTGCATTTCATTTACTACCTTCAGCTTTGCAAATTGGAAGGTGGGTACTTGATTTAAAATTTTCTAGTATACTTAGAGTAACAAGGCCAGGTATCTTTGGTGATGGATGGAGTAGATTACTTCCATAAATTCAAATGGGATCATGTGGATATGGAGCTGCAGCAGTCACTGTGTGCTAAAAGCTACAAGTTCTGTGGATGGTCTGAAACAGGCAGTTTCCCCAAGTAGCCTGGTGGGCTGAAGAATGCCATTGCAAGGTTAGGTTTGTGTGGCTGAATTCCATTAAGACCCATTTGAAAGACAGCCAGATGGGCTTCAGAGGAAAACTTACAACAATAATGAATCACTGCACACCAGTCACTTAATACCATATCACAGAGAAATCATTTATAATATTGGTGAATTATACAGAACAACAAGAAGCTGACTTTAATTCCAGTGCCATATGGTTTTAGGTTTACTTTTATGCCTTTGGGGGATGGGTTGGAGTGGTTTTTGGCTTTGTGCATTGAGAAGATCATAAAAACATGATGCTATTTTATTAGGAGAATAGAAATCTCAGTGAAATATAGACCTAGGACAGAAAATGAAGATGAAGGGGGATGTAGCAAATGTGACTTTTATTATTATATAGTCAGTGAGAACTGTGGGATGTTTATGACTTCTTTTTTGTGGTTCCTGAGACACTGGGTGACTTCACATGCCAGGCGCTGTTCTGGGGCTGTAACATTCAGGAGAAACCTATTTTAAGGTTGGCATGGAATGCATAAACCTGAGTCAAGAAATTTGCTAGGTCACTGACTGCGTTGAGTGGTGATCTTTCTAATAACGGCTGATATTTTCAAGTTCTTACAGTGTTTCAGGTACTGGGCTAAGGATATTCGTATACAATCTGAGTTCATCTTTACAACAACCTGTAGGATAGATACACTAACAGGCTCATTTTATAGAATGGGTACACTGAGGGTTTGAGAAGGTCAACTTCTTGTTAAGGTCACACAGCTAGTAAACATAAGCCTCAGACCTGCGTATATAGGAAAGAAAATTAAAATATGCAGTGTTTGGACTGCCAAAAAGTGAGTAAGAAGGAGGAATATCTGTTGAGATTTCTTAGTCCAGTTAGAGCGGCAAGTGCTCACTGAGTATTCGCCTCGCAGGGCACAGTTCCCTGCACAGGGTCCCCACTGTCCTGTGAGCAGGTCCTGTACTTAAGTGAGGGCACAGGGGGCCTTGGGTGTGGCCCACGACAGGGAAGGACACAGGCCATATGGCAGGAATGGTGATGATGGGCTCCAACTAACACCTGTAAGATACGTTCCCTTTCTTTACAGGCGCCTTATGACTTAAAGTGCTGCTTACACATCCCTACAAAGAAGGTTGTGTTTCCCATTTTCCCGAAAACTACTCTGAGGCAGTGAGGGCTCACTTGACTTCCTTAGAGTCTGCAGGGCTAAAAGCTGTGCCTTCCCAGCATCAGACTCATTTCATATCGCTACCAGTGCAGGGCAGTGGGCACTGCACTCTGAAGAGTGACTTCCTAGTTGGCCTTCCCTGCACCTTTCTTCCCCAGTCTGGCCAAACATTCGTGCCCACGTCACTGTTAAAACCAGTCAGGGCTACACCACCAGGTGTGTGTCTCCGGGTGCCTGGTCAGTGACTCTGTCTGGCACCTTGGCCTGAGGTCTTAATGCTTTTGTCTGCCCTCTTAAAATCTGGTCTGCGCTGTACTCCAGCCTGGGATACTGCATCCATTGCACATTCACGATGGGGCTGTGATTTGTATGTCTTGCTGCTGGGTGGCTCTGAACCAATAGTGGTACATGCATGACTGTGTCATTGGATTACATGCGACAGTCCCATTGGGTGGTACAAACTGCCTGATGGGACAGTCATGCATGTACCACTGGTGGTTCAAAATGGCAGGAATGTGTTAAATCCTGACTGCCTCCTGGCTCCTGACACTGATCTCCACTCCTGTGTGCTCTGTCCCATCGAGGACTTGCCCTACATCCTTGACCCGCTCTTTCTTTGTCTCATGGAGCTCTCCAGGTTGGAGTCACTCAGTTACCCTTAATTATTTTTTATAGTTTATAAAATGAACAGAATTTCTAAGTTTTTCAATATAGTTATATTAGAATGTTGAATATGGCCTTTTAAAAAAATGCATGAGACGCATGTTTTTCTCTGCCATTAGATACTGAGACACCCTTGATGCTGCCTCAGCTATGCCTGAGATTTTATGTTGGGGTTATTAGTATCCTCTAGCATAGTAGCTTCTGAATGCCCTTAGAACCCCTTGGGAGTTTAAAAGAATGTGTGGGCTGCACTCCAGAGATTGATTTATCTGCTTAAAGGGTGGGCCAGGCTGCCACAGGTAATCCTAATGTGTAGCCAGGCTTAGGGACCACTGAGCTGCATTATCTGCGTTTTTAATGTTAGGTGAGGCATTAGGATTTGCTTTTAAGTAGGGTTGCCAGATACAGCAAAGGAAAATGCAAGATGCCAAGTCGAACTTGAATTTCAAATAAACAACAAATAATTTTTTAGTGTAAGTATGTCCCATGCAATATTTGGGACATATTTTTGTGCTTATTCTGTAAATCAAATATAACAGTATTTTGTATTTCATCTGGCAACCCTACTCTTAGGAAGTTATGTTTCCCCATACTGTGGGGAATATTTTTTTCTATTTTTACTGTATTTTAAAAATTGGTTTAATTGCTACTCGACTAGGACTGTTCTTTGTGCTCATACTTCATTGAAAAGGCACTGAAGTGAAGTCTGTGGGCTTAAACTCTCCCAGAGATTTCCACGGGGAAGCTTTCTGCAAAGAGCAAATGTTCCAGTGAGAGATGGATCTCTAACTGCCCAGCTCCTCACTCTGCATTCTCTGCCTGTGGTGTATCCAGGCGAGTTGATAATAATATCATTGTGCTAGTTTCTTCTTTGACTAGTTCATAAGTCAATCTTCTTGGCCTGGGGCAGGAGAAGATTCTAAACAATTCATTGCAACAAATCTGTAAGGCCCAGAATCAAAAGCATACTAGCATGAGAGGAAGAACTTGTTCTGGGATGTGGAGAAATCGTATGTTATTGGCTTTGTCAAATGGCAGCAAAGTGATTGGAAACCAAGATTTCATCAATAATGCAGTATTATTTTAAAGACATTAGAGGTAACTAAGTGCTTACAAAGTTTATGACAGTTGTGACATTTTAATGGATCCTTAAATAGAGTGAATTATTAAAAAGCGTACTTCAGATGAGGTCATGGACTCTTTAAGTTTAGGGATCAATAGAAATAGGCTGTGTGTGACAATGTGTGAGAGCTCTGCCAGGAATTTGTGCTGTCAGGTTATTATATTAACATGGGACAATGAGGACCAGCCTTCTTTACTGCTCACACCTCCAGCATACATCACGAACAACAGATACAGAGCCAGGATCAATACTGAATTTCATCTTTGCCAGTTCTCACGTGGAAAATGTACATAAATATTGATCACTCATTAACTTATTAAATTAAAAACAAAAGAAAAATTAAAAGAAGATAGAAATAGTATCTTCTATCTTCCTTGTCTTTGCCTTAATAATCTGATGGTTTGTTTTGCTGCAAATTTTGTTATAAACTTTTATTGTTTGTCTGACTGCAAACATCTGGATGACTGCAGACATTAAAAGTGTCAACTTAAACTTAAGAAGAGTCTTTTTCCTCAAACTGAATATTCTGTACATAAAAGCAGAGCTTTTCCTTTGAAGAAAGGGCAAAACCTAGTTCTGCTTGCTCTATCTTTTCCCTTTACCTGAAGTATCTCTGTAGCACTCCTGGTGTTCAACAGAGCTCTGATTGAAAAACCACTGCCGTAGAACAAACAGTGCATCTATTGGGACTTTTCATTCAGCCTTAGGTTGTCTGAATATTTGTAATCGTTATTAAGATAATTGTTGATAAGACAAACATCGTTCTTCTGCACAGGTTGTAGAGAACATGGCAGCTTAGGACACTGTGAAAATCTTGTCTGCACAGTGCTCAGTTTTCACTGTATTGTTGCTGATTGATAAGGAAGAATCCAGCCAGGTGTGGTGGTACACACCTGTCATCCAGGCATTCTGTGAGGCTGAGGCGTGAGGATCACAAGTTCATGCCCAGCCTGCCTTAGTGACTTAGTGAGACCCCATCTGGAAAAAAAAAATTACAAAGAGGGCTGAGGCTGTAGCTTATTGTGAAGGCCATGGGTTTAATATGGAAAAAAAAAAGGAGTATCTAGGGAATTACATTTAATGGCATTGGGAAACAGTGCTTGTCTTTCATGGCAACTCATCCTCCTGAAAGTAGTAGCCTATAAGTGCTTCGGGTCTGATAAGTGTGCTTTGTAACTGGGGAAGAAGGCAAAGAGCCTTGCTCACAAAGGCATTTGAAATGTGGAAGGAAAGCAGAATTGGAAGAGTCTTCCTGCAGCAGGGAGATTCACAGAAGACACTCTCCTAGATATGCTTGGCTTTTGGCCTCTTGCAAGTTGAGAACTGGGCACTAACCCTGTACCTTCACGTCTGAATGGTATGAGAGAAATGAAGAGCAAGGGGACAGGCACCAAAAGTGTTTTTAAATTTAGGATACTTGGACCTGCAAACAACAGAAATGATACCTGAAATGTGTTACTGATGGGAATATATATTCTCTTCCAGAATATGTTCTCAGGGTAATTCTAGAGTGGGATAATTTCATAGCTAAACTACATCATCTAGGTCCCAAGTCCTGCTATTTGTCTGCTCTGTCATCTTTAGCATTTGTGCTCTGACTTGCCCCTTGTGATTTCAAGAGCCTGATATGTTCCAGGCATCACAGCAGGAGGCAATTTTGATGAAAGAGGGTCTTTCCTTCTGTCTCTTTCTGTTCAGTGAGAAAAAGTATTCCCAGAGACCTCCATCAGTTTCTCCCTCACATGTCATTAACCAACACGATGATACAAATCTAAGCCCAAGCCAATCACAGAAAAAAGGAAATATTTAGCATGGGTCACTTCCTAGGGCTAGGAAGGACCCCAATCTCCTAAAGTACTTGTCTCTTCTACTGGTGTTAAAAAAAGAAGAAATCTCAACTTACAGCATCTACTACAGATCTCAGCCATGTCATCGTTTGCCATATTTTTAGTGACACTTTAGTAATCTCTAGTAGACCCTAGGAATATTGAATTTTAAGATGAAGTTACTGTGAATTATTTTTAATAAAAATGAATAAGCTAAAGAACAATTTTGAGAAAAGTACATTTTACAGTATATACCAAAGTAAATTTCAGATGGATTTGAGTTAAATCCATAAAATAAAATAGAACACTTTCGGGCCAGTGAGACAGCTCAGCGGCATAAGCGCCTGCCTGGCAAGCACGAGGTCCTGAGTTCAACTCCCGGTACCCACATACGAAAAAAGGGCCGGTGATACCACTCAGCGACACAGGTGCCTGCTGGCAGGCGAGGTGCTGAGTTTGACCCCAGGTACCCACACACACACAAAAAAGAACACTTCCACAAATAAAAATAGAACACTTCTTCATAAATTCTAGAAAAGCTAGAAGAAAATTGTAGTTCATATCAGAGGAAAAATGTAAACTCAGTTAGCTTTTTAATAGACAGCAATGGAAGAAATAACAGAAGTATTGATGTATTTGAATGTAAATGATGAATTTTGTATAATGAAAAAAGCAAATTAATATAAATGGACAGTTGGTTAGAAAAATTTTTAATCAAATGTTATGCAAAGTTAATATTTCAAATCTATAATTTTACATTCAAATTTATAAGAAAAAGTGGACCTTATAAAGTAGAATAATCATAAAAGATAAAGCAAATTATAAAAGTGAAAACAAATTTTAAAATCATATAACCTTGTTAGGAGACAAAGAATCTTAAATTAAAGCAGCCTGGAGATGTAATTTTGAATCTTCTACCACAACTTTAAGATATTATAATATAACTATTGTTGTGTAGGTGGTACACTTGTTCACTGATGATAAATTGTTTTTTGTTTGAAAAGTAAATAGGACACTATATAGGAGAGCTACAAAGATGTTCTGTTATGGCTTGTATTTAGATGTCCCCCCAAAGCCTCATGCACTCATAGGTGGGGCTTTTGGGAGTGACTGGCTCATGGGTGTATGATACTGGATTAGTCCACCAGTTGGTTTAGCATCTGTGCAATGGTTTTACTGGAGAGGGAAGACCCACCCTGGGTGTGGGTAGTACCAACCAATAGGCTTACGAGAAAGAAGAAAGAAGTCTCGCTGCCTCCTGTCTGCCATATCGAGAACTGTTTCTCCTCTGCCATACCCCTCTGCCATGCTGCACCGTCTTGGAACCAGCTGACTACGGTCTTGGAACCAGCTGAAACCTCTATAAACTGTGAGCTAAAATAAACCTTTCCTCCTTTAACTCGTGGGTATCAGGTATTTCATCCCAGCAATGAGAAAGTAACTAAGGGATGTTCATACTTTTTTTCCCCAATAATTCAAACATAGAAAGTATATCCTTACAAAGTAAGTCAAGGGAAGCAAAAAGCTATATGTTCAAAGATAGTCATTACAATAACATCTTCAGTAGAAAAAAAACACTGAAAAATATTGAAATATTCACTATTATGAAATAGTTAAAAAATTTTATATCCATACAATCAAATATTATTCAGCCATTAAAATATTAACTCTAAAGACATAACACCAAGGAAATGCTTATGATAAAATATGAGAAAGTGACAAACTAGAATTGCACTTGCATTGTGGTAACAATTATATAAAGCACTTCCATGTAGAAGAGAACAGACAAAGATGAAAAATATTAAATGATGGTCTATTGCTGATATAGTCATTATCTAAAATATTTTTTTCAATGTAGCTGAATTAGTTATTCATTCCTGTGTAATAAATTATCATGAAACTTAGCATCTTAAATGACAACTCTTTCTTATTTTATAGTTTCTGTGCATTAGAAGTTTGGGAACAGCTTAGTTGGATGGTTTGGGCTCGAAGTCTGTCATGAAGTGGCAGTCATCTCAGACTTGACTGGGCCTTGAAGATCTCTGCTTCAGCTCTCACTTTGGTGGCTGTTGCAGGCCTCAGTTCTTTACCACGTGGGTCTCTCCACAGTTTCTTGAGTGTTCTTGTGATGTGGCAGCTTGTTCTCCCAGAGTGAGTGATGAGAGAGAGTGGGAGAGAAAGACACACACACACACACACACACACACACACACACACACACACACAGAGAGAGAGAGAGAGAGAGAGAGAGAGAATGAATCACAGTAACGTTTGTGACCCAATCTCTCAGTTATCAGTACCTTTTATGACCCAGCCTCTCAGTCACATGCCACCTTTTCTGTAGTTTAGCTCACATTCAAAAGGAGAGGAATTAGGCTTCATCTTTCAAAAGGAAGCATATCTAAGTATTTGTGAACCCATCTAAAATCACCACAGTAAAGTTTCTTTTTATTAAAAAAAAAGTGAAAACAGCAAAGTGGATGACCCATTTTAACATGTATGACCTATGAGTCTTGAGTGAGAAAGTATGAAAATAAAAATATAAAACAAAAATGAGAGGGAGGGCCTATAAGTGACAAATTAAAATGCTGAAGTAAGCTTAGGTTGTATTGTCAAGTGAAGGTAATTATGTCTGTCACTGCGGTGGCCAGAGCAGCAGTGTTGATGGTTTGCCCCTCACGTGGGTCTAGAAGAACATGTGGGAGAATGGCATCTTGCTGGCAGATGGCAAGAAATTTCCTTTCTTCCTAACAGCATCACACGGGTTGACATAACATTTTCTCAGCCATCTCTGAGGAGCCTTGCTGCCTGAAAGTTCTGGTTGTCAGGTGCACATTTCATCGAATGAACAATTACCTCTGAGCCATTGCAATACATTTGGAACTCAAAACAAAACAAAACAAAACAAAACAAAACAAATCACAGGACATGAGCTGTGGCTTGTAGCCCATAAAT
The DNA here is from genome assembly GCA_028451465.1 of Erethizon dorsatum. Lineage (NCBI taxonomy): Eukaryota > Metazoa > Chordata > Mammalia > Rodentia > Erethizontidae > Erethizon > Erethizon dorsatum. Next base: position 42,955,013 of record CM051824.1, read on the forward strand.
ACTAAACATATATGGAAAATAACAAGTGCCAGTAGGTGGTAGAGCCACAGTGAGGGATAACACAGCATCCTGCTTGATTTTGATGTATTTTCCTTACTTATATTTAGCTTTCAGTTTTCCTTGGGGAGTGGGAACTGGCCATTGAGTTTGGCTATTTTTCAGGCTCTGTTGTTCTCCTGCCCATTGGTTACTTTCAGTGATTCTGGATCTTTCATTAGAGGGCAAGTGAGAAATGTGATAATAATGATTGTGATGACAATAAAACTGCTGTGACTCTGAAGGGGAGGCTGAAGAGTTTTCTATGGATTTAAAAGAACACGTTTTATTCCCAGTAGTCAGCATTATATAGTGAAGAACACAGACTTCGGAAGTGGAAAGATCTGAGTTTGATTCTTAGCTTTATCACATCATTCATTTAATAAAGGTTTATTGGTCCAGACACTGTGATAGATGCCAAGGACAAAGCAATGAAGAATACATGCATCACCTTCAGCCCGTTTTGCTTAGTAGGGAATACACCTAAGGAAAGAAAAGGCAGGTAAGGCCAAAGTGCTGAGAGAACCAGTCTGAGGACACTGGCTCACTCATTGGTGAGAATGTGAGTCAAGAAAGACACCAAGAAGGGGAAACACTCATTGACCTGAAGGGAGAACAAGGAAGAACATGTGCACGGTTCTGGGACTAAGAGCAGCTCTGCCATGTGCGGATGTGATAGTGGCTCTGCGTGGTCGAGGGCAGATATCGCTGGCTGCCTGACTCAAAAGCTGTTTCTGCCTTCTTTTGTCCTTTCCACCTTCTGGTGTAAAGTCCTCCTTTGCAGTTGATGATGGCCATGTGGTGAGCTGTGGACATTGTGATATTGCCACGGCTCGCTGGAGAGATTCTGGGAAAGGTTTTGTTTTAATGATTGAAGAAGAAAGCTTGGCTCTCACAGACCATTGCTCTTCTTCCTCTACCTTGCTTCGAACGCTGATAGAATACATACGGGGCAGCCACCACCTTTAAGTGGCAACACGACACTCCAGAATAGTTACAAGATGAATAGAAGGAACCCGTGTCCTTGTTGACATCACAGAGCATCAGAGCAGTCCTGCATTTTCCACCCACAGAACTCAGGTGAAAACAGGCAGACAGACAAACAAACAACACCTCTGTTTAAGCCACTAAATGCCATATTTTTAACTGAGAGAGAATGGAGTACAGATTGGAGGTTGAGCCAAGAGAAAAGATGAAATGGAGTTGTAAACCAGGTTAAAAGATTTAAATACCATACATCATGGTGACTGTGGTTCATAACAATAAAATTGCTAAGAAAGCAGATTTTAAGTGTTTTCACAAAAAAGTATGTGAGGCAATGCATATATTATATGTTGATTCAGCCATTCCAAATGTGTGCATATATCAAGATATCATGGTGCACATCATAAACAACTTTTACTTGTCAACTGAAAAATAAAGAACATTATACTGAAAAGAAAATTGAGCTTTATCTCAAGGGCAATTGAAAGTCTTTGGCAAATAAATTTTCTAAGCCTCAGTTTTCTCATCTGTAAAGCAGAAATAATAATATCTACCAAGTGACATGATAATTAAATGCAATAATGTGTATAAAATGCCCATTAGTGTTGGCATATAATAGATGCTTAGTAATCTAAATATGTTTTTATGATAATCATAATAATAAAGAAGAAAAATTTTAATTATCTGTGCAACTCTGCGTTGGCAGATATACTATGCAACTTCTCTGTTCCCCATGGCTTGTTCATCCATTCATTCATTCATTTGTCCTTTCAATATATATACATCAAACAATAATTGAGTTCCAGGTATTATGGTAGGCCAGGACCCTAGCCTTCTTTAGTGGGAGAAGAGAAAAACAAGAAAATGGGGAAATCAGGTAATTTCAGCTGTGACTGACTTGCTCTTTAGATAGCATAATGACTTGGTGATTATACTTCTAAGAAATAGCTCTCTCATAAGCAGGGTGAAGAGTTTGTAATGAATCTAAACATACCAAGGAAAGCATAAGAGGTAAAATAGGTGTTTTTTGGGGACAGCATTATTGGATGGCATTGAGTGTAGATAGAGAAGAGGGAAGGATACAGAGGGAGAAAAGGGGTCAAGCTGTGATCTGCCCAGGACAAACACAACTCAAATTTTAAAGTATTCTATATGATTCTCTTAGTTCTCAAACTTTGGAAATACTTAATCTTGCTATCAGTTTCCTAAGCTGTACCATATAATGGTCAGTGAAGACATTTTGAGGATGAATGAACCATGTAAATTGCCAATGCATAATAGCCACTCAATAAATATTAGCTATTCTTATTATAGTCAGGTTCCTTAGTGGTAGAATCTCACCTGTCATCTCACCCATCAAACTCTACCATCAACTTTGGAGACCTCACGATCTCACTTTCTCTTGAAAGAATATGAATGATTTTTTAAAACAAAAATTTAATTGATGATGATGATGATGATGATGATGATGATGATGGCATAGGGAATTGAACACAGGGCTTCACACATACAGCACATACTAGGACATGCTCACATGGACCTGACATAAATATGAACTTCTAAGCTAAAAATATAATGGATTACTAAGGGAATCTCAAATAATAAATCCCAAATAAACATCAAGACATTTAGGTCTTGGTGTTCCTCAAGAGGAACCTCACTGTTCTGTATTCTTGTGTTAGTGTTTCCTCATTGTGACCAAAAACCAGGGAAAACCAACTTAGAGGAGGGAAGATTTATTTTGGCTCAAAGTTGCAGAAGTTTCAGTCATAGTTGGCTGGCTTCCTTGCTTTTAGGCTGTGGTGAGGCTGAAAAACATAGCAGAAGTGTACAGCAGAGGAAATATGCTCACCTCATGGCAGCCAGGAAACAGAGGGAAAGAGCCAGAAAAAGCCAGAAAGGAGAAGGCTGGGGGCAAGACATATTCTTCAAAGGCACACTGTTATGGTTTGTGTCTAGATGTCCTCCCAAAGCCTCATGGGGTCATTGGGCTTTTTTGGAGTTGGCTGAATCTAGAGTGTGTGATGCTGGGATTAAGGGTGTGTGATTACTAATCAGTCCACTGATTGGTTTGACACCCCCTTAATCCCAGCAATCCAGATAAGACATAAGGGGTAGAAAGACACTGTTAAGCCCCCTTGTTGCTTTTGCTGTCTTCTGCCACCATAAATGGTTGCCCCTCTGCCATGTGCCACCCTGCCTTGGAGCCAGCTGAAATGGAGTGAAACCTCTACAAACTGTGAGCTAAATAAACCTTTCCTCCCTTAACTTGTGGGTGTTGGGAATTTTGTCTTAGCAACAAGAAAAGTAATTAAAACACACACCCTCAGTGACCTATTTCCTCCAAATGGGGCCCACCTCTTAGCAGCTCATTCAGCTATGAACTCATCAATGGCTTGATTCATTGATGAGTCACCTCTCTAGGCTCCAGCTCTGAACTTTGCTGCACTGGGGATCAAGCCCTCAATATCCGAGTTTTTGGGACCGACTTCATATTTAAAACTAACAACTCTTCTATCAAGGAAACAGAGGATGAACAAATATTTCCATTCAGGGATGATTTCTGCTGTGAACAATAGAAATCCTGATGACAGACTTATTTTTCCCTTGTTAACAAGCTGACATTATGAGGTTGGTAGCCCGATGATAATTAGATCTGGCACCTCTAAGATTCTCTTGGGTTTTTGTTTTCCCCCTCATAGTAGCAAAATGCCCCAACTTACGTCATATCTGTGTTCAAGGCCAGAAGAAAAGGGAAAGAAAAACTGCAAAAAAATGACTTTAATGTTTATTAGAAATGTAAAACTTTCCCTGAACAGCCCTGTCTGACTTCCATTGACAGGCCATTACCCAAACTGGGTCTTATGGTATGTCAGTCAGCTTTCTGTCACTATAACAAATACATGAGATAAATCAACTTATAAAGAAGAAGGATGTATTTTGGCTTATGGTTTCAGAGGTTTCAGGCCATGGTCAGTTGGCCCTGTTGTTTTTGAGCCCGTGATGAGGCAGTATAGCACGGCAGGAGCACTTGGAAGAGGGAGCCCTTTTACCTCATTGCCAGAAGTGAAAGTGAAAGAGAAAAAGAAAGAGACTAGTGTCCTGCTGTCTCTTTCAGGTGATATCCCTAGTGACCTATCATCATTTGGCTCTACCTCTTGAAAATTCCACCACATCTCACTTGCATCTCCCTGGGGCGACACCTTTAACATGTAGGGCTCTAGGAGGCAGTTAAGATGGCTCAGCGGCGTAAGCGCCTGCCTTGCAAGCTCGAGGGCCCGAGTTCGATTCCCGGATCCCACATACGAAAAAGGGGCCGCTGATATCGCTCAGCGGCACGGGTGCCTGTTGGTGCGCGAGGTCCTGAGGTCGACCCCCGGTACCCACAAAAAAAAAAAAAAAAAAAAGATCCAAACTATAGCAACATGGCTATCTCTCAATGCAAAATGTCTGTGAAAGTGAGCAATGGGGTACCTGATTGATTTAGACAAGTCAAAATTCATCTCCAGGGACCAGAGTTGCACCCAAATCAAAATTAATGTCTCAGCAAAGAGAAGGATGAGATATTGCTTAGGCAACTAGCAGTGTAGACCCCACAGTTCATTTTCCACTCATTTTTGTCTTTGGGAACCACATAGAACAGGCTGGTTGTTGGAAGCACTTATAAAGACCACTGATTTCAGCTATTTTCCCCTTGTGCTTCAGAGCTGAACAGACACCGCATTGTAAGTAGGGAAAATCTTTTCATGGCTTGTTCTGTCTTTTCAAGGGCACTACCTCCTCCTCCAGTTCATTTCTACATGGAGATCAACCAACTTACCTCTTTCTCCAGCTTCTTTCTAAGCTGGATTCTCAAACCTTTTGGTAGCTGCACAGCAAACAGCTGCGCTTTCCTGCTTGTCAGTCACACACATTTTTGGACTGATAATAGAGGAGATAGTGGAATATTGGTAATAGGTGACTCACCAACAGATGTCCTTTGTGTTTAAAATAAAAATCAAAAGAAGTCTCCGAGGTAAACATTATGGAGCCAGAGATAATGCATAATGAAAGAATTTAAAGTTAGGATCACAGCTCTAATCAGCAAAGAGAAAATAGTTTTTAATCATTTGTGGCAGATGAGTAGAGAGAATACACAATGACACATATTGACTTTATTTTCAGCCTTGTCTATGTTAACGTTCTCTTTCTCCAGAACGTTTTCTTCCCTGCTAACAATAGATTTGACTCGTGATTAGTTGGTTTGTAGTCCTGTTCGGGGAGTGGAGGATGGATGTAGTTGTGTTTGGGGTTAAAACAGAGAGGATATGGAAGACATGGTTTGTCACCATGTCTTTTGCCTCTACTCCGGGACCCTCCTTGATTCAGTGTAGTGGAGAGCAGCCATGTGTTTCATGCTGCACATCCTTGCTGTTTGACAGGTGTAAAGCTTGTGTAGACTTAGTGTTCGCATTCCTTTTCTAGAGCAGGGGTAGAACACATATTCAGTACTGAGAAAAGCCTTCTCACGCAGCGTAGTGGCACATGCTTGTAATCCTGGAACTCTGGGAGGCTGAGGCAGGAGGACCACAACTTCCAACCCCACTTGGGCAACTTGGTGACTTAGCGAGACCCTGTCTCAAAATAAAAAATAAAAAAAGGTCTGGGAATATAGTTCAATGGGAAGGCCTGGATTTAATCCTGGAAGAATAAAAATAAAAAAAGCCTTCTGAAAATCAAGGAAGGGTGGCTAATCTTGCCCCTCCCATATTGTGATTTCTTCCTCTCCTTTGAGGGCAGCCATGTTGAACTCAACCGAAGAAGTTCTATATAATAAGTCCTTTCTTTGTTTCTCTTTCTAGGGGGTTAAAGAATTTTATTGGCCTTTAATGGAAGTTCGCAATTATATTCCGAATGCCCAAAGTGGCCACATGGCGATGTTATCCTGAGAGGACTGACAGTTGGGTTGTGTTGGTCTCCTCAGAATCAGTTATGGGGCCATTTGTTAAGGGCAGTGGGAAACATTAGATAAAGCTGGGGCAGGACACTTCTTGGGACAGACGCACATTCATGTAAATTGAAATCTAAGGAGCACTGTTATCCTTACACTTAGAACAAAGACCCACACCTTAGACTTCACTAGAAACTGGTGAAGAATTTGGCAGAATCCCCCAGGCTCTAAGCAAGTGGTCCCTTCTTATGCTTAAAAGCACAGAGGCAGCTGGACTGGGGATGTAGCTCAGGAGTAGAAGCTGCTTGGTACTCACAAGATCCTGGGTTTTCTCCACAACACTGGAAAAAAAGCATAGAAAATTTCTTTTAGTAGTTATACTTTAACCACTTGCATGTAAGCGAGTGAAAATGCAAACTCTGGGTTTTTAGTAAAGAAGTTTTGATTACCATTTTGTCTTTTATACATTTAATAGAAAGCATTAAGGCACATGGAACTTATGCATTGCTTTTGGCTGTAGGTAATTTTAAGTGAAAAATGAAGTTGGTGCTTTTTCCTTCCTTTCTTCATAATATGCTTATAATTTTAAGAGTTTTTAATTTAGTGTGTGGAAAATAATTGAAACAAAGTATTTTTAAGTAACTTGAGCCAATAGTTCTGTATTGATTCAGTTTAGTTTAGAGGATGAAGGAAAGGAAGAGATACCCTAGCTTTGGATGATTAAAAATTGGCAAGGACTGTGGACTGAGTGGAACAAAAATCTGAAGACTGTTCATTTCTATATTCTTAGCATCCAGGACAGGATCCCAGACACACTAGGACACACACACACACACACACACACACACACATGCACACACGCACAGTGTCTTTACGGAGCTAGTGTGTTTTCACCTTTAAGAAATTAAATAATTAAAAAAGTGTGGAATAGTTTTAGATTTACAGAAAAGTTCCAAAAAGGAAGGAAAATAATCTCAAATACCCTTCCTCCAGCTCTTCTAATGTACACCTGTCAATTCAGAAGTTAACACTGGAGTTGTCTGGACTCCAGAATTGACTCAGATTTCACCGGTTTCCCACAGTTGTCCCATTCCAGCTCCAGGAGGCCATACTGCATCCTCACCATGTCTTCTGTGCCGGGCAGTTTGTGCTTTGTTCCGTATGGCATTGACTGGCAGAGAGGAGCAGTGGCAGCCATTTTGTAGACTGTCCTTTCGTTAGGCCTGTGTTGTTTTCTCGTACTTTTTGGTGGAGAGGCCATGGAGGTGCAGTGCCATGTCGCCACATCCTCTCAGGGGAACGTGCCTTTACTGTAACATGGCTCTGGAGTCCCCCGACCACAGGTACCATGACCTGAGGAGGGGTTTCCAACCCTTGTCTTTCCAGATCTGTTTTGTCACAACTTGTTCATCTAGCACAGCACCTGGCACTCAAAAATGTTCATTTCATAAATAGTACACTATGGTTTTCTTCACAGATGTGAACATTCTTATCAGGGTTCTCCATATGTCATCTGCTGGAATTCTGAGAACTGTGTTCTTCTATCACTTTTCTCTTGATTCAAGATTTTTTTGTCCACAGCACTGAAATAACTGAAATCAAGAAACAGACAAATTACCCTAGATTCTTCGGACCCTCATATCACTCAGTCTCTCAGTCAGCTCAGCTTTACCATATCTGCTCTGCAGATGAAAACTCTCAACTGGTGGAAGAGAGAAAGCCTCTTCCTACAAGGGAAGTGAGAGCTTCTATCCCTCCTGACTGCTTTCCTTCCCTGGGGCTTGTGCCCTGGTTCAGCTTCCCTTTGCTCCCAGGGGACGCAGATTGACCTCTGTCCTGCACAGAGAGCCCGCTCAGCTGTCTCAGGAAAGCCTGCCCAGGGGGCTTGGCGGAGAAGGATCTTGTTAGTGGAAGTTGTCAGTTTTAACCTTTCTAGACTAGATTATCTTATTTCTATTGTATGTCATTTCATGAAATGAGCTTTTACAAGTGTGGTTTCCAGAGTTAGTTAGCTTGACCTTTTCATGCATCACATGTTCCGAGGAGCCAGCCAAGGAGAAGCACCTTTAGCTGCCATGTGGTTGTGTCTGTCCTTGGGGAATCCCAGGCCACAAATGAGGATGCTGAGGTGGCTCTGGCATGGTGATTCATCCACCACGTGTCAAGTGTGGACAGCACAGGAGAGAGGAGGCAGTGCGTATGTGTCTGCTGTGTTTTATGTTGTCAGTACTGTACCTGATATGGCCATCTATAATACTATTTTCCTGGTGATTTTTTCTATCAACCTGATTTAGGAAGAATTAAAAACATTTGTTTGTATTTTCTTTCACATTTTTATTGGTACATTTTAGATATACACAATGATTACATTCATCATAGAGAATTTGTACCTGTACAGATATGTCTTGCTTCTTTTTTCCCCATTCCTCTCCCCTCCCTTCAACCCTTCTTCCCCTCCTTATTTACAAAACCTTTTTTTTTCCATTTTTTCCTCCCATTCTCTTCTCTTTTTATCCTTGTCCCTCCCTCTTCTCATTTGAACATTTTCTTACCATTTCCCAGTATCTATTATTCATTTTGGTCATATTTACACTTTTGGTTTCTCATACCAGAGAAACCATGTGATATTGCAATACTGTCATGTCTGATTTATTTCACTTAAGAGTACTGTCTTAAGGTGCATCCATTTAGCTGGAAATGTCTCAAGCTTATCCTTCTTTATGGCAGAGTAGTATTCCATTGTATTAAAAAACCCACATCTTCTTTATCCATTCATCGGTTGATGGGTATATGGGCTCTTTCCAAGGTTTAGCTATTACAAACTGTGCCACTATAAACATGGGTGTGCATATATCGCTGTGGTATGATGCTTTTAATTCTTTCAGGAGATACCAAGGAGGGAAATAACTGGGTCAAATGGAACCTCTACTTTCACTTTTTTGTGGAATCTCCACACTGATTTCCACAGTGGCTGCACCAGTCTACACTCCCACCAACAGTGGAGAAGGAGTCCTTTTCCCCCACATTCCTGTCAGCATGTGTTATTGGTTGATTTCTTGGAGATAGCCATTCTTTATGGAGTGAGATGGAATCTCAGTGTTGTTTTAATTTGCATTTCTTGAATGACCAGTGATATTAACCATTTTGTCATACATTTATCTGCCATTTCTACTTCTTTATCTGAGAAATATCTATCCATTTCACATGCCTATTTTTGGATTGGGTCTTTAAATTTGGGGGGTCTGATTTTTTTGAATTCTTTATATATTCTAGATAGTAGTCCTTTGTCTGAGGAACAGCTGGCAAAATTTTTTTCCCACACTGTGAGCTGTCTCTTCACTCTGTTGATTGTTTCCTTCGTTATGTGAAAGCTTTTTAATAAGATAAGATCCCAGCTGTTGATTCTTTGTGCTATTTCCTATGCAATCAGGTTTTGTTCATAAACTTTTTGCCTGTACAAATGTCTTCAAGAGGGCCGGTGGCATGGCTCAGCAGCATAAGCGCCTGCCTGGCAAGCGCAAAGTCCTGAGTTCAACTCCGGAACCCACATAAAGGAAAAAAGGGGCTGTTGATATTGCTCAGCGGCACAAGCGCTTGTTCGGCAAGTGTGAGGTCCTGAGGTTGACTCCAGGTACCCACATTAAAAAAAAAAATGTCTTCAAGAGTTCTACTTGTTCTATCTTGCAGCAGATTTACTATTTCTGTTTCAATATTTAGATCTCTGATACATTTTGATTTTAGTTAAGGGCATGGTGAAAGACACAGGCCTAATTTTAATCTTCAGCGTGTGGAAAGCCAGTTTTTCCAGCACCGTTTATTAAAGAGGCTATCTTTCTTCCAGTGAGATTGTTTGGCCCCTTTGTCAAAGATAAGGTGGCTGAGTGTGTTTGGAGTTGTTTCTTCATCTTCCAATCTGTTCCATTAATCCTTGAGTCCGTTTTTTTGCCAGTACCATTTGGTTTTTATCACAGTACCTCTGTAGTATAATATCAAATCAGGGATTGTGATGCCCCCTCCCTTGCCTTTGTTGCCCAGAACTGCTTTAGCTATTCTAGGTCTCTTCTGGTTCCAAATTAATTTTAAGATGTTTTCTCTAATTCTATGAGATATGCTATTGGTATTTTGATCAGGATTGCATTAAATCTGTATAATAAGTTTGGAAGTATAGCCATTTTCACTATATTGGCTCTTTCTACCCAAGAATAAGGAATATCTTTCCATTTTTTGATATTCTCTTCAATCTCCTTTTTCAGAGTACTGTAGTTTTAAATGTAAAGGTCTTTTACTTTCTTCATGAGATTGATTCTTGGGTATTTCATTTTTTGGGGTGCTATTGTGAAAGGTGTTGTTTCCCTAATTTCTCTCTCAGTGAGTTTGTTATTTGTGTACAGGGATGCTACTGATTTTTGGGTGTTGACTTTGTATCTAGTTATACTAGTGAACTTCATTATTAAATCTAGGAGTCTTTTGGTGGAGTTTTTGGGGTCTTCTATGTAGAATATCATGTCATCTGTGAATGATGATAATTTAACTTCTTACTTTCCTATCCTTATTCCTTTTATTTCTCTCTCTTGTCTAACTGCTCTGGCTAATGTTTCCAGAACTATATTGAATAAAAGTGGTGATAGTGGACATCCTTGTCTTGTTCCTGATTTTAGAGTGAAAGCTTTCAGTTTTTGTCCATTTAGCATGATGTTGGCTATTGGTTTGTCATAGATGGCTTTTATCAGATTGAGATAAAGACCATCTATTCTAATTTTTTCTAGAATTTTTTTTATCATGAATGGTTGTTGGATTTTGTTAGACACTTTTTCTGCATCTACTGAGGTGATTGTATAGTTTTTGTCCTTGGCTCTGTTAATATGGTATATTACATTATTGATTTGCATATGTTGAACTATTTCTGCATCCCTGGGATGAGTCCTACTTGGTCATGATGTATAATCTTCTTGATGATTTGCTGCATTCTGTTCAGTAGTATCTTATTGAGGATTTTTGCATCTATGTTCATTAGGGAGATTGGCCTGTAGTTCTCTTTTTTGGTTGGATCCTTCTGTGGTTTTGGAATTAGGGTAATGTTGCTTCCAGGAATGAATTTGGGAGTATTGCTTCCCTTTCAATTTCATTAAAGAGTTTGAGAAGTTTTGGCATTAGGTCTTTGTTATGGTTTGTGTCTAAATGTCCCCCTAAAGCCTCATACAATCATGGGGCTTTTTCAGAGGTGGCTGAATTTAGAGTGTGTGATACTGGGATTAAGGGTGTGTGATTAGTAAATCACTGCACTGATTGGTTTGGCATAGTTCTGGCTGGAATTAAGGGTGTAAGTGCTACACCTGCCCTAGGGCAGGTAGCCTACATACAATATAAGGGACACAAAGAGTCTTGTGTGCTCTCCCTTGTTGCCCTTGCTGTCTGCTGCCACCATGAACTGTAGCCCCTCTGCCATGTGCTACCCTGCCTTGGAGCCAGCTGATTATGGACTGAAACCTCTGCAAACTGTAAGCTAAATAAGCCGTTTCCCCTCTAACTTTGAATGTTGGGCATTTTGTCCCAGCAATAAGAAAAAGAGACTAAGACAGCCTTCTCTAAAGTTTTTGTAGAATTCAGCAATGAATCAGTCAGGGCCTGGGTTTTTCTTTGTTGGTAGGTTTTTAATCACATCTTCAATTTCATTGATTGATATTGGTTTATTTAGAATTTTAATATCTTCTTGATTCGGGTTTGGTAATTCATATGTATCTAGGAATCTGCCCATTTCTTCTGTGTTTTCCATCATATTAGCATATAGGTTCTTGAAGTAGGTATTGATGATCATCTGCATTTCTGCAGGATCTGTTGTGATTTCACCCTTGTCATTCTTAATTGCATGGCTTTACGTCTTTTCTTTCCTTTTTTTTTGATAAGGTTGGCTAAGGGTTTTCCAAATTTTTAATCTTTCAAAGAACCAACTCTTCAATTCATTGATTCTTTGTATTTTTTTTTAGTCTCCATTGCATTAATTTCTGCTCTGATCTTTATAATTTCCTTTCTTGTATGAGCTTTGGGCTTGACTTGCTCTTTTTTTCCCAGAAGTTTGAGGTTCAACATTAGACTGTTTATCTGAGCTTGCTCTATTTTTCTGATATGGGAATTCACCACTAAACATTTCCCTCATAGGGCTGCTTTCATTGCATCCCATAAGTTCTGGTATGTTCTGTTGGCATTATCATTTAATTATAGAAACTGTCTAAATCTTCTTTAATTTCATTTGTGACCCATTGGTTGTTCAGGAGGGTGTTACTTAATTTCTATGTGTTTATGTAGTTTTTGTGGTTTCTTTTGCCATTGATTTCCAATTTCATTGCACTATGGTCAGATAATATGCATGGGATAATTTAAATTCCTTTGCATTTACCAAAGCATGTTCTATGAGCTAGTATGTGGTCTATTTTGGAGAATGTCCTATGTGCAGCTGAGAATGTGTATTCTACTGTGGAGTGGAACACTCTGTAGACATCTACCAAGTCCATTTTTTTCAAAAATCTTCTTCAGTTCTGGTATTTCTTTGTTGATTTTTTCTCTAGTTGATCTGTCCATGTTTTGACAGTGTGGTACTGAGGTCCCCCATTACACTTGTATTAGTGTTTGTTTGATTTTTTCAAGTCCATTTGTGTTTGTTTTACACATTTGAGTACACTGGTATTCACTGACTCTGATCAATCTTATGTTATTCTTTGTATCATCCAGTAGCTGTTGGATTGAGTTTTTGTGGTCCCTTGCTATTTTTAAGAAATCTTTCTTTTCATGATTGTTGACTACAATCCTGTCTTCTAAGTCTGATATTCTGTCCTCACATTGGCTCATTCTGCTGTGTAATTTTTCAATGGAATTTTTAATATCCTGGATATCTGTTTGAATCTGTTTCATGGATTCCATTTCTTTCCTATGTTGGGTGTTCATATTTTCTATCATTTTCCTAAGCTCCTCTTTTTTTTTTTTTTTAAATTTGGATCTGCTCTAGAGTCACTAACCATGTCTTTCATTATGGTCACCATTTCTAGTTATCTGAGAAATTACTTCTGATTTGATTTTTTCTGAAGCCTCATTCATCTGCTTTGTTACTTTTGCTGTTACCACTTCAGAGAGACTGGGTGGGTTGCTGTCAAATTGTACCACCTCATTGCCCCCTGGGTTTGCCTTTGGTGAGCTGGAAGTTTGAGTTTGCATCTTGGTTAAGTATCTTCTCATTTTCTATTTTTTTAAATCAGATTTTATTGGTACATTTTAGATATACATAATGATCACATTTATCATAGAGTATTTGTACCTGTACATGATATAACTTGATTCTTTTCTTTTCCCATTCCCTTACCCTTCCTTCATCCACTCCTCCCCTCCCCATTTACAAAAGCTTTGTTTCCTTTTTTCCTTCTTTTTTCATTTAAAATTTTTTTCTCTTCTTTCCTTTCCCCCTTCCCTCTCCTTTGTCCCCCCCCCCACGTTTAAATGTTTTCTTCCTATTTCACAATACCTATTATACATTTTGTTCCTTTTTACACTTTCAGTTTCTCACACCAGAGAAGCAATGTTTTTTTTTTTTTTTTTTCCTCCCTCCTGAGTGCTGGGATTACAGGTGTGAGCTACCATGCCCGGCCACAGCCTTTTTATGTATGTATGTATGTACGTATGTATTTATTTTTGGCCTTTTTCTTTTTGAGGCAGGGTTTTGTCTCATTATCCAGAGTCTCAGATTTACTCTCCTCCTGACTCAGCCTATCAGAGTGCTGGGATTACAGGAAAGTGCCATCTCGCCTGGCCATATTGTACTGTCTCTTTTCCCAAGAAGTAAATCACAAAATTGCTAACAGCTTCAAAATGGTAAATTCTCCCCCACTTTTAGCTGGTAAATTTTCAGAAATCTTGGGTGTCTATAATCTCAGGACACTATAGCAACCCAGATACTCCCTCTCATAGGTCAGAAAAGAAAAGTAGTCCTGTCCTTATTTCAAGTTTATGGCTATATGTATATATTTTTCAAAAACATTTGCTGGGATACTAGGGATGTAGCTCAGCAGTGCCTAGTAAGCACAGGGCCCTGAATTCCATTCCTGGTACCAAAAAAAAAAAAAAAAAAAGAAAAAAAAAGAAAAAGCAAAGAAAAAAAAGGATGAACAATTCAGTGTTTACACGTGTTTAGACATGTGTGTTTGATTTATTTCACTTAAGAGTATGGTCTCAAGGTCTTCTCATTTTCTATTTTTTTTTTAAGTTTAATCTCTGGGTTGATGCTTAGAAATTGCTGATGGCAGGTAACTTTATTTGTAACCTTGAGAACGCTTAGGAAATGATTACTTCTCAGGGATGTCTTCCAGGTATACCTGGTTTTTGTGTTTTGAATCTGTTGTAAGATCATACCTCTTGAATTTATTGGGGATGAGAAGTTGCTGCCTATTTGGCCTAACCCCTGGTTTTTGGCACTGGCTTAAAGTATTGTTTATGCCCCTTAGGCAATCTCAGTCTTGGCATACTGGAAGAATAACTGATTAGAACAATTATGTCACCTTGGGTAAAGTAGTACAATCAGCCATAACAATAACATCAAACACAGCCGAGACAAATTGTGGTAACTATTAGTTTGCCATCTTTAACCATATGAACTACATTTATGGTTATATAATAAAATCTAAAACAAATCAGAAAATTGTACACAGTAAATATGCCATCAACGTGGCGATTTTACGCTCAGGGGAGAAAATTTAAAAGGTGTTAGGGAAAAAATAGAGAAATAGAAGAAAAGGACAAAGGAAGATTATGTGAATTTTGGGAAACTGGTGAAGAAGACAAGAGGGCAAGAGAGAAAGAAGAAATAAAAACAAAAAAAGAACAGAACAACAAAAAACTAGAAACAATGTTCACACTCATATAAAAACAAGAAGAAGCAATCAAGAAAAAAACTAAGCAAAAGAACAACAAAAACAAAACATGGAAAGAAGAAAAAAAGAAGAAGAAAAAAATGTCCACTCAGGGTGCATCTCTGCTGTCACTGGTGGACAGAGTGGGCAGGTAGAGCCCCGATCTGTATTGATTAATCCCAGCCAGCCAGCTGTAGATTTATGGCAGGGTGGTGGATAATCCCAGCAAGCCTGCACCTTTAATTCCACGGAAGTTCAGCCTGGTTTCTGGGTGTGATGCTGGAACCTGATTTGTTCAGCCTGCAACACTCTGTGTGCCTCTTTCCAGCTTGAACTCGGCTCCTTGACCTCCTGCCAACTTGAACTCAGTTCCAGCTCACCCTGACACTGGGAGCCACTAAATGGAGCCAGCCCACAGCTGCTCTGAGTTCTGAGCTCAGTTGACCCCTCTCCAAGATGGCTTCCAGCCAGTCGCCCTCTCCTAGGGGATGTCTGAACTCGAATGATTCACCCGCCACTGCAGTCCACTGCTTCCACTGCTCTGTTCCACTGGTGCATTTCTCAGTGGAGGCCTCTGGGGTCACCAGTAGTCACTGAGCATCTGCAGGCTAGAGCCATCCCTCCCACACAGTGTGGCAGGGCTCAGGGAGAAAACACTGCTTGCCACCTCCTTCCGCACCGAGGTTTCTCTCTTTACCTTCTCCTTGGGCTTTAATTCTTGCTTCAGATCCTTGCTGGTTCCTGGGGACCCACTTCCCTCCTTTTCCTCTTCCTCTCATTGCTATATTCCAGCGTCTGGACTCCAAATCTCAGAGAGGCTGTTTCTCTGCTGTTCACCACTTTACCGTCTTCCCGGGAAGCCCAAAAACATTTTTAAAAAATTACAAAATATAGAAATTTATTGTTTACAGTTCTGAAGGCTCCAAAGTCCAGACAAAGCTGCTGGCAAATTCAGGCTTTTCTGGAGGCTCAATCTATACCCAACATGCCCCTTCTTTTGTGTCTTTTCAACGTGAAAGTGGTGAGCAAGGTCTCTCTGGCTTCTTTTACAGGGGCATCATCTCATTCATGTGGGCAGAGCCCTCAACACCTATTTATCTGCCACAGGCCTAATGCTTAAAACCACTGCTTGGGGAGGGGGTTAGCATATGAATTTTGGAGGAATACAAATATTCAGGTCATAACAACTTATCTTTGTATTGTGTAGTAAAGTACATCTTTATTTTAAAAACATTTTTTTTTTAATCCTACAAAGTAGGAATGATGATGCTCTTGGGGAAATGTAAGCAGAAGCAAAATCTCTCAACTCAGAATTCCTCTCCACAAAGGTGGTAGAAAAAGAAAGTTTTATTGTCACGTAAACATTAACCCAGAATGTGACGCATATCCCAGGCAATCCATTATGAAATGGCAAAGACAGAAAGGAAATTCACTTCCTGTGTCTAACCAAGCACAGACCACCCAGTACTTGTGTGTTTTAAAGATAAACATAACTGGTCCTCAAGTAAGAGGGCTCAACAAAGGCACTTCTCATGCATAGTTCATCCTAACACTGCCTAGTATTTGGGGTGGCCATTTATGTAGTAGTTTCCAGATTGCACTGGAAGCAGTTGTCTTGTCGTCCTCTGGCTGTTGTGTTGGGGGATTGTGCTGATTTCAACCTGATATGATTTTATAGTTTGACCAGAGGCCCCTTCCCCAGCCCCTGGTGTACCTATGCAGTCTGAGCCCTGCTGAGTGTGTGTGTGTGTACGTATGTGTGTGTGCACGTGTGTGTGGGTAGGGGACAGTCTGCCTCCTTTAGACCTCTGCCTAGTCCTGCTTTAGTGAGGAGTGACACACCCAGGGAACTGTGTTTTTTCCACCCAGCTAATTTTCCTGCTTTATGTTTGTATTCTGGGAGCACGCGTGTCAACTGAGGGAATCGATATACAGCATAAGAAATGCATTGGGGAGATGGTACCCCACGGTTCTCTTTGTGCCATTTGTTAAGTACAAATTACTTCTAACTCACCTTGATGTTATGAGTTGCTATTTCTTGCATAGACAGCTATATTTGCCTACTCACCAATTGTCACTGATTTTCTTCTTCCCAAGCCATCTTTTTTTTCATTCTGAAACTGGAATTCTCTTTCTGAAGGTCTGTGGCAGAGGAGCATGTAAGTTCCCAGATATGGATTGGCTCGCCTTATAAATAAGTTGGGCCCTGTCCATGAATGTTTCTTCTGCCTGTGTGTGAGTCAGAGCCTACCTTCCCCATCTGGTGGTGGCCACCTTATCCTTTTTGTTCCTCTGAAGCACACTAAGGGTTGTCACCATTGCTTGGCTCCTGCCCCGCTGGTAGAGGCCTAGAGAGGCCACACGTATGTGGAGCCTAAACCCATGCTTTAGTCCAGGTCAATAGAAAGCTTTACAATGGGGTAATGGGCACAGGCCTTGCCCATCGTTAGGAAAGGATAATGTTTTCTATTTTCTTTCTTCGCACAGGACTTTATCTCACATGAGAACATTACAGAGAAGAGAATCCAAGACAGGACTCAGATATCTTAAATCCTCTAATCAAATAGCATTTAATACTTCAAAGCCCTTTCAAAATGTGGAAACTCATTTAAAATATATTTCATCTTGTCACAGCCTCAGTTCTCTCTGTGTAGAACAGAGGGTCCGTATCCGGGCTTCTAACCTTTGTCGGCCTGGCAGCTACATAAGAAGCAGAGCAGGCTGTGAGTAATCTGTGTCCTTGCCCCACCTCCTGCTAACCCACCCATGGTAGACATGGTAACAGAGAAACATGTCTCTCTACTACAAGCAAACAAGGTCACATCAATGATAAATGGGCTATTGTCAAAGACTACAGGGAAAGGCAGAGACCGTGGCGACCCGGAGGTGCACGACTTTGTGGGGAAGCCAGTGGCTATTCAGGTTTGGCTGATTGGTCCATGTGGGAATAGTGGCCTATGAGTGCTAGAAATTCTGTGTTCAAAAAAGTCAGATTTGGTGAGAGCGCCTGAGATTCAAATACTAGTTTAATATTTCAAGCGAAAAGCAAACAGCACTGGGTAGACCAATTCAAACTGTCTAGGAGCCGCCTGATTATGACCTTTGGCTCAGAGGATGAAGCCCAAGCAGCTTCACTTGAGGGAAACCCCTCATGTTCCACCTGCCCTGCCCAGCCTCATTCCTTTCGTCTCTCCCAGCACAACAGCTACTCAACCTTAAACCTCATGCTTATGCCTAGAGGTACCGCTGCCTTTCTTGACTCCACACTCTTGCATAAGTGCCTTTCCCTGGCTGGTTAATTTTGCAGATATTTCATTCTTAAAAATCTGTGTCACAGCCATCTGTTTCAAGGCTTTCACAACCTCTCTGCTGCCCCCCCTGATCAGGCAAAAATATACTGTTTCATTTCTCCGCTTATTTTGAGCAAGCTTCACAGGCTTCTTACAGAACTTATCAGTCTCTCATGATTATTGGTTGTGTGTCCACCTCCCCAACTTGTCACTGAGGTTGTACAGGGTCTGAGTGCTCCCAGTAGTAAGCTTCATATTGGGTCCAGGATTAAGTAACTATTTTTGGGGTAAACGAAATTCACTATGTACCATACACAGTAAGCTTTAAATTTCTTGCAAGTTTCCTTCATCTTTGTTGCGATAAAATATTGGTGTAAGGGTGACATCAGTTTCATTTATAGTGCTGCACATTTTGAATGGCCTACAACAAAACTAGTTTTTATGGTTTGTATCTCAATGTCCCACAAGAGCTTCAGGCATTCATAAGTGGGGTTTTTGGAAGAGGATTGGACCTTGGGGATTCTATGGCTAATTTGCTTTCAGGAGGTGGTGTCTGGTCAGAAGAGGTGGGTCACAGGGCCCTGACCCAGAAGGATGTACTGTGTCTCCCTACCTGTGCCTTGCTTCACTTTCTGCTTTCTGACCACTGTGATGTGAGCACTTTCCTCTGCCCAGGCCCTTCCACCATGCGCTTTCTGTCTTTACATCTGCCAACCATGGATTAAAACTTCTGAAATATGAGCCAAAATAAACCTCTCCTCCTTTAAATTGTGGGTATTGGCTATTTGTCCCTGTGACAAGGAAAGTGACTAAGACACCAGTCTTTGACATATTTACATGTTGCTGATCTCCTAGGGCAATACTATTCTTTCTAAAGAAGGACATCTGAAGTGCCGTGATGGCTCAACTAAACCATGAAAATTTAGTGTAATAGCTTCATGCTTTGTTAAGGGCTTATCTAATCAGGCAGGGTTGAGAAAGGGAGAGGGTTATATGGGACTTGCTTTTTAGTGTCTTTTTCCAGTGCTAAGGCAGGATTAATTGGGACATTAAAACAAGGATGAACACGTGCTGTAGGCATTGACAAAGCGGTAAAGAGTAGTTAGCTGTGAAATTCCATTTGTATTTAAGTTTACTATCCTAAGTACACTTTTAACCCCTCCCTCTGGCCACCCATGTCACTTAACATTTTTCTGATCTGACAGCCTGGAGAAAGGAATTTTGTAAATGTCTCTCTTGGGGTTGGTTTTAAAAGACAAGGAAAGTGTTCTAAGTGTGGTGGCTAAATTACAGATTTAGAGAAACCTGTAATTTAAGTAAGCCCCTAGTAATAATAGGCTGAAAGCTTGTCAGGCTGAGTTGGGTCTGGTTTGTTTTGCATGGATTATGACAATGGAACCACAACGCATAGTCCTTTAAGTGCTTTTGCCCATTAGCTTCATCAAGTAATTGCAGGCTTGGAGGCATCAATAACAACAAAGGTTGACACCTTAGGAAGGAGAAGTGAATCTTTCCCCTTACAGATCTGGCAGGAAAGAAAAGTGCCTTGATGAATGTACTGTGGGTGTGTGGATGTTCAGAGCCCAGAGAAAGGAAGGAAGAGTAATGCACCATAGAGTTTCTTGGGTTTGCTTAAATAAATGTGCTCTGTCGTTTCTACTTGTTCCTCTTGGCTCATTCAGCATACAATAGAATCTTGGAGGGCTCAATGCTCTCACCTCAGCACGGATATTCTTTAGAAAGTGCTATTTCTTGAAAATGTAAATTTAAAAAATTGGTAATGAGAGTGGAAAAGAAAATAGCAAGAAATATCTTCCCAACTCGGTTTAAACAGAGACAAAAATAAGCAGTGAGCTCCTACAGGAGAAAAATCTCACTTACCTGAAATAGGACCCCCCAATCATTTATTGTGGAAATGCTTGCATTCTTGATTGACCTTCCTCTTAGAAAGGTCACAGTTTCCTCTGGTTGGAAATATTTTTTAGTATCTCTGGAATGAACAATATGAAAATCTTTTGTTTTAAAACAAGTTCAGATTGGTAATAACAGTTAAATATATATCTAGATTAACTATGCACTTTAAAAAATGAGGGCTTCAGAGATTAAATCACCAGGTACTTTTTTTCCTGGGTGAAATAAGTTGTTGGGAGCTTTCTCAGTGTTATTAAAATATGCATTTTTACTGTCAGTTCAAAATTTACTTAGGAAACCACAAGAATTTGAGTTACATCTTAAAATCAGGCTGGTTTGGGGGGGACACATTTTGGAAAGAGGAGATATTTATAAAGCCATTTTTGAATAGTTTTTCTTGTCTTTCTACATACATTCCTCAGTGCTGTGAAGGGTTATTGACATTGGTTGCATATGAGAAATACTGGGGAGCTTTGAAACATATGAATGCTCAGGCTTCCCCCAGATTTTTAAACTTGACTTATGGTGGTAGGGAGTTTTTAGTGTTTTGGTTTTTAACATTCCCTTGAGTGATTCTAATGTGTATTCAGACTTGAGAATTACTAGAACCATGAAGCAAGAGTGACCTGCTATAATGGATCAAGTTGTGTGTCTCCAAAGATACGTCAAAGTCCTAATCTCAAGTATACATTTGTCTTATTGGTGTGTTTGGGTTGCCATAACAAAAACTATAGTCTGGGTGAGCGATAAACAATAGAAATTTAGTTCTTATAGGGTAAAAGTTTGAGATCAGGTTGCCAGCATGGCCAGGCTCTGGAGAGGTCGGGGGCTGCAGACTGGCAGTTCTCATTGTACCCTCAGAGGGTTGGTAGAAGATGATAGCTTTCTGGTAAGGCACTGGTCCTAGTCATGAGGACTTCACCTCATGGTCTAATTTCCTTCCAAAGACCCCATTTTCTAACAACATTACACTGAAGGTTAGGATTTCAACATATACATTTTGCAAGAACGTAAGCATTCAGTCTATTGCACTGTGAATGTGATCTTATTTGAAAATAGGGTTTCTTCAGAAGCGGTTAGTTAAGCCAAAGTGAAGTCACACTGAAGTAGAGTGGGCCCCAAATCTAATATGACTGGTGTACTTATAAGAAGGGAAGAAATACGGAGAGATACAGACACAGGGAGGAAACCGTGTGAAGATGGAAACCTAGACTGGAGTTAAGCGGCTGTAAACCAACGGATGCCGAGGATTGACAGCAATCACTACAAGATAGGAGAGGCACGGAAGGATTGTTCTTTAGAGTCTTTGGGGGAATGTGACCCTGCTGAGACCTTGATTTCAAAATTTTGCCTCCAGAATTTTGAGTAAATACATTTCTATTGTTTTAAACCATTACCAGTTTGTGGTAATCTGTTATGACCGCCCAGAAATGAATATACCTACTATTTTTCATCTTTTAGAAGTATGGCAGGCACGAACTCATAGGAAAGATACTTAAAGGAGTTTCATGTTAATAAGATTTTTTACATCCTGAAAAAGATTCTAGAAAGAGATTTTAGACTATTGCTCATTGTTAAAATAGCGTGGCTCTGGGGTTGAGTTGTGTTATGCTTGCGTTTCCTCGGTCTATCAACCATGGTAGTGCTTACAAGAATATGCTAGCTTGGAACTTCGTTTCTTAAAAGAAAACAAGTATGACTGGGTTATCTATGAAAGATTACTGCCTTGAAATAACAGGCCATTTATTTTCTTTGATGGAAAGCACAAATTTTTCTTTTGTTAGAAATTTTCTAATAGCAAGAGGTCATGCATTCAGGATGAAATTCTAGTTAAATACACTATCTAGTCCAGCTGTGTTAAATATCTAGTCCAACAGAATCAACTATGCAGTTGTAAGAGCAAATATGGGGGTCAGAGGAGGACAAAATACATTGTATTTTTAATGTCCCACATGCTTTTTTTTGGTCTAAAATGACACATATGTGATAATGTTATTTTGGAGAACTTTCACAGGACATTCCACAGACTTTTTGTAGAAGCTTATAGTTTTGGTAAAAAGGGCTCAATTTGACCAGAACTGGGGAGGGGGTGCAGATATGAGGGAGCACCAATATTTGTCCTTGTTCTTTGTGTGTCTTTCCTGCACCTGGTCTTATTCCCCTCCTCAAGTAAGAGTAACTGTACTGACTCAGCCTCTGAGGAATATTCTGCAGATGAACTGAAAATTAAATTAAAACAAAAGCTATCGTTAGTGCAGAATACTTCCATTAACTGATAGAATATAACTTCAAGTCCCAGCATGTTTTCCTCATTTAATAGATGATGCTACTCTTGTCCTTGAACTGGGCTGAAAGATGCACTGATGATCACAATTCTGTCCTGTTTTGTAAGATGTGATTCCAGATTACATGAGTTTCTTTCCATGACAAAAGCAACTCTGCTGTAGTCCTTTTTTGACAGTCAGTAAGGATCTACTGACCATCAGTCTTGTTAGGCAGCCTTCATTACTTTTTTTTTTTTTTTTTTTTTTTTCAAAAGAAGAACAAATTTTCAAAACAACATAATAGGAGGGTAACAATGGTTAATACATTACGTATTACTATCTTTAAGTTAGTTATTCAGGACACCAGACATTAGCATTCAATTGTCCAAACATTATTGGCACAAACCTTACTCTTCAATGAACTAAGTAAAAATGGTAGTGTATCTATCTTAACCATCTTATATATATATATACAATTTTTTTCCCTTTCCCTTCTTTCTTTTCCCTATTCCAGTCTCTCTTTCCTTTTGACCAGTTTCTTTTTGATTCACCATATCTATTGTACATTTTGGATCTTATTTACTCTTTCAGTTTCTCATACTAGAGAGATAATACGATGCTTACACATGTGCTTCTGGTTTATTTCACTTATGAGTATTTTCTCGAGTTGCATCCATTTACCTATAAAAGTCTCCAGTTTATCCTTCTTAATGGCTGAATAGTACTCCATTGTATAAAAATACCACATCTTTCTTATCCATTCCTCAGTTGATGGGCATTTGGGTTGTTTCCAAGATCTGGCTATTACAAATTGTGCTGCTATAAACATGGGTGCACATATATCGCTGTGGTACGATGTTTTTAATTCTTCTGGGAAGATGCCCAGAAGGGGAATAGCTGGGTCAAATGGGACCTCCAACCCTAGTTTACTGAGGAATCTCCACACTGACTTCCACAGTGGCTGTACCAGTCGACACTCCCACCAACAGTGAAGAAGGGTTCCTTTTTCCCCACAGCCCCTCCAGCATTTGTTATTAGTTGATTTCTTAATAGTAGCCATTCTTTCTGGGGTGAGATGGTATCTCAGTGTTGTTTTAATTTGCATCTCTCGAATGACTAGTGATGTTGCACATTTTTTTGTATATTTGTTTGCCATTAGTATTTCTTCATCTGAGAAATGTGTATTCATCTCAGATGCCCATTTATGGAGTGGGTCTTTAAATTTGGGAGGTCTGATTTTTTTGAGTTCTTTATATGTTCTCGATAGTAATCCTTTGTCTGAGGACCAGCTGGCAAACATTTTTTCCCACATTGTGGGTTGTCTCTTCACTCTGTTGGTGGTTTCTCTTGCTGTGCAAAAGCTTTTTAATAAGATGAGATCCCAGTTATTGATTCTTTGGGATAGTTCCCGTGCGGTTGAGTTTTTATTCATAAAGTCTTTGCCTACACCAATGTCTCCAAGGGTTTTACCTATCCTACCTTCCAGCAGATTTAATGTTTCTGTTTTAATATTTAGATCTCTGATCCATTTTGAATTTAGTTTAGTGCATGGTGAAAGATATGGATCTAGTTTTAATCTTCGGCATGTGTAGAGCCAGTTTTTCCAGCACCATTTATTAAAGAGGCTATCTTTCTTCCAGCGAATGTGTTTGGCACCTTTGTCAAAGATAAGGTGGCTTAGTATGTCTGGAGTTGTTTCAGCATCTTCTAATCTGTTCCATTGATCTTCAGGTCTGTTTTTTTGCCAGTACCACACTGTTTTTATCACAGTAGCTTTATAGTATAATTTCAAGTCGGGGATTGTGATGCCCCCTGCCTTGCCTTTGTTGCCCAGAATTGCCTTTGCTATTCTAGGTCTCTTCTGATTCCAAATGAATTTTAGTATTGTTTTCTCTAATTCTGTGAGATATGCTGTTGGAATTTTGATTGGAATTGCATTAAATCTGTATAACAATTTTGGAAGTATGGCCATTTTCACTATATTGGTTCTTCCTATCCAGGAGCAAGGGATATCTTTCCATTTTCTGATATCCTCCTCAATCTCCTTTTTCAGAGTACTGTAGTTTTCAGTATAGAGGTCTTTTACATCCTTCGTGAGGTTGATTCCTAGGTATTTCATTTTTTTGGATGTTATTGTGAAAGGTATTGTTTCCCTAATTTCTCTTTCAGTAAGTTTGTTATTTGTGTACAGGAAGGCTATTGACTTTTGAGTATTGACTTTGTATCCAGCTACACTACTGAATTTGCTTATTAAATCTAGCAGTTTTTTTAGTGGAGTTTTTTGGATCTTCTGTGTAGAGTATCATGTCATCTGCAAATAATGATAATTTAACTTCTTCCTTTCCAATCATTATTCCTTTTATTTCTTTCTCTTGTCTAATCGCTCTGGCTAAAGTTTCCAGAACTATGTTGAATAAGAGTGGGGACAGTGGACATCCTTGTCTTGTTCCTGATTTTAGAGGGAAGGCTTTCAGTTTTTGGCCATTTAGTATAATATTGGCTGTTGGTTTGTCATAGATAGCTTTTACCAGATTGAGATAAAGACCCTCTATTCCAATTTTCTGTAGGGTTTTTATCATGAAAAGGTGCTGGACTTTGTCAAAAGCTTTTTCTGCATCTATTGAGATGATCATGTGATTTTTGTCTTTGGTTCTGTTAATATGCTGTATTACATTTATTGATTTACGTATGTTGAACCATCCCTGCATCCCTGGGATGAATCCAACTTGGTCATGGTGTATAATCTTCTTGATGATTTGTTGGATTCTGTTTGCCAGTATCTTATTAAGGATTTTTGCATCTATGTTCATTAGGGAGATTGGCCTGTAGTTCTCTTTCTTAGTTGGGTCCTTCTCTGGTTTTGGTATCAGGGTAATGCTTGCTTCCAGGAATGAATTTGGGAGTATTGCTTCCCTTTCAATTTCATTGAAAAGTTTGAGAAGTAGGGGCGTTAGGTCTTCTCTAAATTTCTTGTAGAATTCGGCAGTGAATCCATCAGGGCCTGGACTTTTCTTTGTTGGGAGGTTTTTAATTACATCTTCAATTTCATTGGCTGATATTGATTTAGGATTTTTAAATCTTCTTGATTCAGCTTTGGTAATTCATACGAATCTAGGAATCTGTCCATTTCTTCTGTATTTTCCATCTTAGTAGAATATAAATTTACAAAATAGGTATAGATGATCTTCTGGATTTCTGCAGGGTCCGTCGTGATATCACCCTTTTCATTTTCAATTGCATGGATTTGAGTCTTTTCTTTTCTTTTTTTAATAAGGTTGGATAAGGGTTTGTCAATCTTATTTATTCTTTCAAAGAACCAACTTTTTGCTTCATTGATTCTTTGTATTGTTTTTTTATTCTCCAATACGTTAATTTCTGCTCTGATCTTTATAATTTCCTCCCTTGTACGGGCTTTTGGCTTAACCTGCTCTTCTTTTTCTAGAAGCTCAAGGTTCACCCTTAAGTTGTTTATTTGCGCTTGCTCTATTTTCCTAATATAAGTATTTAATGCTATAAATTTCCCTCTTAGGACTGCTTTCATTGTATCCCATAAGTTCCGGTATGTTGTACTGTCATTATCATTCAGTTGTAGAAAGTGACTAATTTCTTCTTTAATTTCATCTGTGACCCATTGGTTGTTCAGGAGGATGCTGTTTAATTTCCATGTGTTTAGGGAGTTTTTGTGGGATCTTTTGCCATTGATTTCCAATTTCATTGCACTATGGTCTGATAATATGCATGGGATAATTTCAATTCCTTTGCATTTACTTAAGCAGGTTTTATGAGCTAGTATGTGGTCTATTTTGGAGAACGTCCCATGTGCAGCTGAGAAAAATGTGTATTCTGATGTTGTGGGATGGAACACTCTGTAGACATCTACTAAGTCCATTTGTTCCAAAGTTTGGTTCAGTTCTACTATTTCATTATTGATTTTCTGTCCAGTTGATCTATCTTTTTGTGACAGTGGAGTATTGAGATCTCCCAATATAATTGTATTAGTGCTTATTTGATTTTTCATGTCCTTTAGTACTTGTTTTATATAGCTGGGTGCATTGGTATTTGACGCATATATATTTATGATCGTTATCTCTTCCTCTTGGATTGTTCCCTTTACAAGGATGTAATGACCGTCTTTATCTCTCTGAATCCTTCTTGGCTTGAAGTTCACTTTGTCTGCAAAAAGAATAGCTACCCCTGCTTTTTTCTGGGTTCCTGTGGCATGGAGTATTGTTTTCCATCCTTTGACTTTCAGTCTATGAATTTCTTTCTGAATTAAATGTGTTTCTTGTATACAGCATATTGTTGGATCTTGCTTCTTGATCCATTTCGCCAGTCTGTGCCTTTTGATTGGTGAATTGAGACCGTTAACATTGATGGTTAAAACTGATATGTATTGACTTGTCATGATATTTTCCTGTTGTTGGTTCCCACTCTTTGTTTTTCTGCTTTCCGGCTATTTAATTATTTGCCCTGCCTGGTGGATTCCTTCTGTTGGGGTTCCTATCTCTTTCTAGAATGTCCTTCAGAACGTTTTGGAGTGCTGGTTTGGTGGTCATAAATTTTCTCAGATGTTCTTTGTCATGAAAGTATTTTATTTCTCCATCAATTTTGAAAGATAGTTTTGCAGGGTACATCAATCTGGGCTGAAAATTATTTTCCTTTAGAGCTTGCAATACATCATTCCAAGCTCTTCTTGAATTGAGGGTTTGTGCCGAAAAGTCAGCTGTGATTCTGATGGGTTTTCCTTCATAGGTGATTTGTCTCTTCTCCCTAACAGCTTTTAAGATTCTGCCCTTCTGTTGAATTTCTGGGATCTTGACTATAATATGTCTGGCTGAAGTTTTTTTTTGATCATGTCTAGTTGGTGTTCTAAAAGCTTCACTTATAGGGGTGTCAAATTCCTTTTCTCTTCCAGGAAAGTTCTCCCTGATTATGTCTTTGAACAAGGTTTTAATGTCGTTGATGCTATCTCCTGCTTTTTCATTTATTCCAATTATTCTTAAGTTGTTTATCTTTGAGTCATCTAGCAGCTGCTGAATTGATTTTTCATGGTCCCTTGCTATTTTTAAGAATTTTTCCATTTCATGATCACTAATTGCAAGCCTGTCTTCTATATCTGAGATCCTGTCCTCGCATTGGCTTATTCTGCTACAAATACTTTCAATGGAATTTTTTATCTCTTGGGTATCTGCTTGAATCTGCCTTATGGATTCCATTTCTTTCCTATGCTGAGCATTCATGGTTTCTATAGTTTTCTTAAGTTCATCTATTTTTTTGTCTGTATCAGCTATAGTGTCCTTAAGCATGGTCTTCATTATAGACATTATCTCTGCAGTTATCTGTGAGATTATTTCTGTTTTAATTTTTTCCAGAACCTCATTCAGTTGCTTTGTTGTTACCACTTCAGATAGGCCAGGTGGGTGGCTTTCGGATTGTCCCACCTCGTTGCTCCCTAGGTTTGCCTTTGGTGAATTGGATGTGTGGGGTTGCATCTTGTTTAAGTGTCGTCTCATTTTTTCTTTCTTTAATTCCTGGGGTGATGTTTGCAAATTACCTATAGTAGGTTACTTTATTGCTAGTGTTTAAGATCTTTAGAAGATGACTACTTCTCTGCAGTATCTTCCAAGTGGAGCTTGCTTTTAGGTTTTGAGCTTTCTGCCAGATCCTACCTCTTCAATTCGTTGGGTATGCGAAGTTGCTACCTGTTTGGCCCAGTCCTTAATTCTTTGGTACTGTGCCACTGTATTTTCTGTGTCCCTTAGTCAATCTCAATCATGAAATATCAGGAAGGAAAGATGTTTAGAACAATTATTTCACATTTGGCTATAATGTTAACTAAAGCATCAAACACAGCCTAGAAAATGACAGACTGAGCTAACCAGTTATTTACCACTTTTAGCTGTATAGAGTTGCGGTTATACAACAAATTCTAAAACACACCAGAAAAATTATATGCAGTATACAAGTCCTGTGTATGTCAATTTTTCCCCTGAGGAGTTTAAATGTAAAATGAGTTAAGGAGGAAATAGAGTATTGGGAGAAGAGGAAGGAATTAGATGTAAGGTTAGAGGACCAAGAGGGATCCCACTAAAATTGGGACACTAGTGCAGAGGACAGGTGGTAGAAAGAGAAGGAAGGGATAAAAGGAAGAACAGATCACAACCACAATCACAAAGAAGTTAGAGGCGCTGTTTACACTCATATAAAAAACCAGAGAGAATAATGAAGGAAAGAGCAAATACACATACAGAAACAAAAACGAAGATAAAAACAATAAAACAGACAGATCAAAAATAAAACCCCACCAAAAAACAAAACAAAACAAAACAAAAACAAAAAAACCTTTCGCCAGAACAAAAAACAAATCAGTGAGAAAAAAAAAAAATAAAAAATAGAAATAAAAATAAAAAAATAAAAAGAATCAGTTCCAGGTGTTGACTCTGTTGTAGGCAGGTACCTTGTGACAAAGTCCTGTTCTGTGCAGGTCCGTTCCAGTAAGCCAGGAGCGCCCTCTGGCGGGCGGTGAGCAGAGGCGCGTACTTTCAGGCAGAGACCAGTCTAGCTCGCCTCCGCTCTCAGCGCCCTTTCACGATCCCTGGGCCTGAGAGGCTCAGCGCGCTGTCCGGAGCGCGGGTTCCCTGCACTGGTTCCCGCCGCTCTGGTTTTTCGCCACGCCCCCCACAATGGCGCCGGGCAGTCGCTCTCTGGCGCGGGACAGGTGTGGCTGAGAGTCCAGTCTCGTTCGCCTGCTGACCTCAGCACACTTTCGTGGGCTCAATTGAGAGGCCCTGTGCTGCCCTGTCCGGAGCACAAGTTCCCAGAGCAGTTTTCGAGCCGCTCTGAGTTTCGCCACACCCCCCACAATGGCGCCAGGCCGGTCGCTCTCTGGCGCGGGGCAGCTGTGGCTGAGAGACACTCACCGCCGGTCAGCACCGTTCTCCGCCGCTCCCCTGCCCCGCCGCTGTCTCAGGATCCTCCGTGGGGGCTCCCTGGGCACCAGCTGCCACCGTGTGTCCGTAGAATTGAGCCTCCGCGGCGCTGCAACTCCCGGGATAGTAGGATAGAAGGTGCCCGCGTGCAGTCTGCTCCTTCTTTCCTTCTTCTTTGTTGGAAGTCACCCGTCACTAGTGCCGGGGGTCCCAGATTGCGCTTCAGAACTTCTCTGGGTTTCGGGAAGGCATCTCCCCCCCTCCTGCGCTTTCCGGGTCGCTATATTCCCGTGTTCCAATGGTAACTTTTAGAGAGAGTTTCGCTGCCTGCTTCTTACTCATCCGCCATCTTGAGGTCCTCTCTCCTCCCTTCATTACTCTTGACACCTTTATAAACCTCCATTTCTTAGAAAGAAGAATTGGTGCTGTATCAAAAGGCTATAGGAAGTTCTTCAAACCATTTCCTTTTCTGGGCAAGAAACGGTGGTGAAGACAATGTTTATATCTCTGCTTTTTCTGATTTCTATGTCACAGCCAAAGCTTCTATGGTTACCAAGTTTTAGATTCCATTTGAATTTGCCTTGTGCAATACAAAAGTATTCCATGTTTAAAAACCACTGCCATAGAGTGACAGATAAGTCCAAGGTAGATAATCCTCCCCTAGCACACAACTTAATAAATAAGCCATGCCACTCTCTGAATACTCATACTGATTTTTCCAAGGAAATCCATTCTATTCAGTCTTTTAATTTCCCCAGTGTTCTCAGTTATGCTGGCATTTTCAAGAGATAAGTCCACACACTTTTTCCTTAGGTGGGGAGAAAGATTTGACTAAAGCAAAATGTGTTCTGTGGCAAGTCATTATTTTCAAGCACTTCTTTGTTTCCTCGTTTTCCATATTATCAAAGGGATGAATCTTAATCCTATAGAGAGAATGGCTGCTGATCACACCATACCTGGAGTCACCTCAGTTGAACAACTGTCCTCATCCTAATGCCAGTGACAGCCATTGAATGCCACCCAAGGAACTGGGGGGACCATAAGTGGCCTAAGTCTCCAAGGCAGAGACAAAGGAAAAACTTGTCCAATATTTCATTAGTAATAAGCATTTAATTGTAATATTCATTTGCATAATAACCTCTGTTTCAGCAGTGATTTCACTCTATAACCCAATGTTATTATGAAGCAAAGTGCTTCCTGCTACCACGGCTGAGAAGGTAACCCAAGGAATGGAAGTCTTGTGACAGGGAGCCTGCATCTTCTAGGCGTCTTCTCTGCAGTCCATCTGGGTCACTCGGTCTTGTTTGGAGGACCCTTCTTTTCTCTTTCCTTTAA
This sequence comes from Erethizon dorsatum, assembly GCA_028451465.1. NCBI lineage: Eukaryota > Metazoa > Chordata > Mammalia > Rodentia > Erethizontidae > Erethizon > Erethizon dorsatum. Next base: position 42,985,583 of record CM051824.1, read on the forward strand.
GCAGGATCATTCACACCCCTTAGTGGCTGGGACTGAGTTCTTAAAACTGTCCCTGTCAGTGACAGCCCAAGTTACCTGCCAGAGCAGAAAGAAAAAAAATTTTTTAAATTATGCATTATTTTCTTTAGGATGGGCCAGTCTGTGGTTGGGCATTTGTGGAAGAGACTGGAGAAGGTGGAAGTGTAGTGTGATAAAAAATTACAGTGAATGTTTAAATTAAAAAGAAAACTTATGGGGCCGGTGAGATAGCTCAGCGGCATAAGTGCCTGCCTGGCAGGCGCAAGGTCCTGAGTTCAAATCCCAGTACCCACATACAAAAAAAGTGTCGGTGATATCGCTCAGCGGCATGGGCACCTGCTGGCATGTGAGGTCCTGAGTTCGACCCCCCAAAAAAAGAAAACTTATTACAGTAAAAAAAACAAAACAAAACAAAACAAAAACACATTGCTAAAAATGATGGAGTGTGTTTAAGGCAAGGGGAGTATTTTGAGTATTTTAAGGGGGATAATGGCATTAATGTGTTTTTTTTTGCTATAATAATTTTTAAATGCAAATATTCACTATAATTTTTGATATATATGGAGAAAGTTCAGCAATGTTTTATAAAGCCAAGTAAGTAATGCCCTATGATTCAGCAAGTTTACTCCTAGATATTTACTGCAAGAAATGAAACATAAGTTCACCCAAAGACTTGTAGAAGGATGTCCAGAGTAGCTTTATTCCTCATGGTCTCAAACTGGAAAAAGCTCAAATGTCCACTAGTAGGAAGGAGGAAAACAAACTGTCTATCCATATAATAAACGAATACGCTACACATTTGCAACGTGGATAAGCCTTGTTTTATATTGAGTGAAATAAGTTAGATACAGAATAGTATATGTATGTTATCCATTTACATGAAACTTAGAATAGGTAAACCTGGCCTGTGGTAATAGAACTGAGGTGGTGGTTGCCTCTGGGTGGTGGTGCTGGTGGAGTGACTGGAAGGGTGTAAGGGAATTTTGAGCAGCAATGGAAATGTTTTATATCCTCATCAGCATTATGGTTACGTGGATCTATACATTTGTCAAAACCCATCAGATGTATACTTTAAGCCTATGCATTTTATTGCGTGTAAATGATCTCACTTAAAAAAAGGAAAAAATAATTTATGTTTTCTATTGTTCAGGTCCCTGACCAACATGTAACAACAGTCAGAATGTCAGTGAGAAGGTCACTGCGGCATAGAAAAAATGTGTTCTCAACTAGTGATTTGTTTAACTATGCTCACCAGGAACTCATAATCCATCAAAAAATGTTAAGACCCTCATAATTAGTTTTAGCGCCGTAGGAGACGCACAGACACAATTCGTCTTTTTGCCAGAACTGACAGATGCGATTTTGACGAGCACAGGAGCCATAATCAGCCATTAACCGAAGTACGTGATATCTCAGTGAAGGGAATCTTCTAACTTCTTGAGAGTTGATAGGCTGACAATTACATAAACATTTTTCTTCACTCTTTATCAGCACTGCTTCTTTATCTAAAATTATGGATGAGCTAGAGCATGATACACCACGCGCTTTGCCTCTGAAGCCATGTTTGAACACTCCACCACAGGAGCCATGGCTTGTAACTGCCCACAGCATCTAGTTCTCCTGGAGCAGGTGTGGTCAGTCAGCGGTCTTCTTAGAGTCATCAGGATGAAGGAAATCTAGGAATATAAAGCCGGGGTCACACACAAGCTCCAGCTGTGTTTAAGTTCCAGATTTCTGAGTCTAGGAGCTCAGGGCCCTAAGAGGAGACCAGATGATGCCTCCATATTCCACTTTGCAGAGACGAACTGTAACAAAAAACGAGTGCTCTCTTATTAACACTTCTCAGGGCCGGGGGTACAGCTCAGTGGCACAGCGCCTGCCTGGCAAGTGCGAGGTCCTGAGTTCAATTCCCTGTACCAAGAAAAAGGAAAAGAAAAACTGCAGGCATACCTCTTATTAACACTTCTCACTCAAATGAAGTCATAGATTAGAGCCTCTCTTGAGCTCTGAAGGTTTGCTTGGTTATTTTCTTTCCTGGTTGTTTAATAAAGCATTCGTCACTCTGCTCAGGAGTTTTATTTGGAACAGCAGGTGTGAACGAAGACCACACATAAACTAAATCACACCATACACAGATCTGACCCTGTACAAATGGGAAATGCATGTTTTCAGCTAAACTGCTCCTTAGGTAGCAAGATGTAGGAGCAAAATATTTACTGGAAACTGTAATTGCCACTTAATTTTTTTCTAAAACTCCAAGATTGGGCCGGTGAGATGGCTCAGCGGCTTAAGCGCCTGCCCGGCAAGTGCGAGGGCCCGAGTTCGACTCCTGGATCCCACATACGAAAAAGGGGCTGGTGATATCGCTCAGAGGCACGGGTGCCTGCTGGCACGCGAGGTCCTGAGGTCGACCCCCCCGGTACCCAAAAAAAAAAAAAAAAAAAAAAAAAAACTCCAAGATTATAATCAAACCGTATTGGTGGAGCTGGATAGTAGAGAAAGAGGGAGGGGTTGGCAAGGTTTGATCCACAAGGCAGTTCATTGCAAAATATATGGGTGAATTTTGAAAGCCCAGATGAACGATGAACTCTCTTTGTTGTGGTCGTGACTAGGGTGTGAGAGGACAAGTGAAGACACGGAGTGACACTACCTGAAACACACAGAGGAGCAGTCAGCTGGACATGCAAGGCCAGGCTGAAGTCCACAAAACACCAGCAGTGTCCTAATATTTATAAAATAGTTGTACAACCCACTTGTCTTTTTTGATGTGGGTGTGGTATTGAGGCCTCAGGGTCTCATGCATGCTGGCCAAGCACTCTACCACTGAGTACTTTTCCAGACTTTAAATTTTTATTTTATTTTGAGACAGAATCTCACTAAATTGCCCAGACTGGGCCTTAAACTTGTCATCTTCCTGCCTCAGCCTCCTGAGTGGGTGGAATTACAGGCATGTGACACCATGCCCAGCTCATTTAAATTTTTAAACAATGAAAAAACTTTAAAATCTTTGGCAGAAATTCAAGCAGACTGAAGAGATTATGACCGGAAAATCATATTTTAAAAATTTGTATAAGTAACTCCTAAAACTTAAATGTAATTGAAAACACAACCTTTGTATGATAATTCACAGCAAAGTTAAGAAAGGTTCTGATTTTCCTGAGTGGAACTGGCTTGCATTTAGTTAGACACTGACAGTTGTTTTTATTACAAGGCCTGGTAAGAAATAATGAAATACCTGTTAAGAATGTTAACACTATGAAAGCAGTGCAAATAACACAATTTAGTAAATTCAACTGATTTCAAAATGCATAGCATATTTTATCAAGCTGTAAGTTATTGAGGCTTAACCAACTCAGCACTCAGCATTCTAAGCAGGAAGGTGGGGGAATGAGTGTATGTTTGTCCTAAAATTTTTTTTAAAGCAAAATATTTAGTGAAATGGAAAGGATTTATCAAATATTTAAAGAACAGGTAGTTCCTATTTTATTAAATAATGTTTCCTTTTAAAGATAAATTCAAGGGCTGGTGAGATGGCTCAGTGGCGTAAGCACCTGCCTGGCAAGTGCGAGGGCCCGAGTTCGACTCCCTGAACCCACATACAAAAAAAAGGGCCGGTGATATCGCTCAGCGGCACCCGTGCCTGCTGGCACGCGAGGTCCTGAGGTCGACTCCCGGTACCTAAAAAAAAAAAAAAAAAAAAAGATAAATTCAAGAAAGATAATTGATACACAGGAAAATACACTAAAATGAAGTATGCGTCTTGATGAATTTTTGTACCCATGCATAGTTATATATTCATCACCCCAGAAAGTTCCCTAATACACTTTTACAGTCAAACTCCTTTGCCAGGCGTGGTGGTGCATGCCTGTAATCCCAGCACTCGGAGGCTGAGGCTGAAGCAGGAGGATTGCTTGAGTTTGAGGCCAGCCTGGGCTACAAAGTGAGTTCGAGGCCAGCCTGAACTTCATAGTGAAACCCTGTCTCAAAAACAAACTAACAAACAAAAAACTCCACCCCTTTATCGCTAAAAGTTAGAACTCTTTTGATTTCTGTTGCTATAGATTAATTGCCTTTATTTGAGCTTTATAAGAATGAAATCATTCAGTTTACACTGTTGTGAGTCTGACTTATGTTTAATATGATGCTTTCAAAATTCATCCATGTTGTTGCAAATATCACTAGTTTGTTTTTTGTATGACCGTGAGTGATTTCATTCTATCACAATTTGTTAATTCATTCTCCTGTTGCTGAAATGTTGGACTACGAGGAACGGAGCTGTATGAGCACTGTCGTGTAAATCTTCTGGGGCCACATGAGCTACTTTCCAGTTCCATCCTAAGGATGGTAATATGTGGCTCTTGAGTCCTTACCTCCTGTAATGCTTGTTACTGGTCAGACTTAGAACACGATTCATGGAATCAGATTACAATCTCAAATATAATTTTGCAAGTTGAGCAGCTTAATTTTATTTTAATGACCACCCAGGGATAGATATTTGACCAGCTGTCCTGAGATGGGGTTCAACTTGACCACTTCTCACTGTTGCAGTTGGCGTGGAGGTTTCTGAAAGTTCTGTCTGCTGCAATGAAAAGGAAGACTTCTGTGCTTCTGCTGGAAGTGGGAGTGGCCCAAAGCACCTTATTTGTCCTAATTCTTCTGCATACTCTTCTGGTCTCTGTATTTAGTCCCTGAAGTCCCTTTCTTTTTCTTTTTTTTTTTTGTGGGTACCGGGGGGTTGACCTCAGGACCTCGCGCGCCAACAGGCACCCGTGCTGCTGAGCGATATCACCGGCCCCTTTTTCGTATGTGGGATCCGGGAGTCAAACTCGGGCCCTCGCGCTTGCAAGGCAGGCGCTTACGCCGCTGAGCCATCTCACCGGCCCTGAAGTCCCTTTCTGAGGTGGCTACACACTTGGGAAGACTTTGTTCCTCTTGAGGCTGCTAACAGCTTTATATCAAATTTGTTTTCTCAGGAAGTGACCTCCCAACACAGTAGTTCTCAGGTGTTCACTTTCCCTGTAATGGGGGAAGATCTTCAGATTTTATCTTTGGAACTTTTGTAGGGCATTTTCTAATGCTATGGGTTCTTCTATCACCAAGATTTCATCCAGGCCTGGGTGGGTCAATGCTCGGGAAAGTTTGCTACTACACTCAAACCAAGCCTTATTCCAAAATCTAGCTGGGGAGCCACTTCACTTCCCAGAGAACCTTCCATTTTATCTCTGTGAAGAATGACATTGCAATTAAAAAAATTTAAGGAAATCTTAAATGATATCCAAAATCATACAAATTATACATATTCGTGAGACGCCATGTAATGGTTCAGTAACAGTATATAACGTGAAATGTTTAAATCAGGTAAATATTATCTTCTCAAACATCCATTACTTTTTTATGGTGAAAACATTCAGAACCCTTTCTTTAACCTTTTTGAAGTTTATTGTGATCTGTAGTGACCCTACTGTGCAAGAACACACTAGAATTTATAGCTCCTATTTAGCTGAAACTTAACACCCATTGGCCAACCTCTCCTAATTGCCCCTGTTATGGTTTGTGTCTAGCTGTCCTCCCGAAGCCTCATGTGGTCATAGGGTTCTTTTGGAGGTGGCTGAATCTAGAGTGTGTGAGTGATTTGTAGCACAATGCTGGGATTAAGGGTGCTGGGATTAAGAGTGGGTGATTGCTGGATCAGTTCACTGATTGGATTGGCATTGCACTAATCCCAGTAGACAGGATATAATATAAGGTACAGAAGGAGGCTTGTCTTGCTTTCTCTCACTGCTTTTACTGTCTTCTGCCACCATGAACGGTTGCCTGTCTGCCATGTGCTACCCTGCCTCAGCGACAGCTGATTATGGACTGAAACCTCTACAAACTGTGAGCTAAATAAACCTTTCCCCTTTTAACTTTGGGTGTCAGGAATTTTGTCTCAGCAATGAGAAAAGTAACTAAGACACCACCTGACCAGTTTTGTAACCACCATTCAATATGACCATCTGGACAAAAGTACTTTCCATTTTTCTGATCCAAACCCCCAACTCTTGAAAGAGCTGCTATTTTGTTTTCCTTTTTCAAAGAACTACTTTGTGCATCTCAAAATATGCTGTATTTCATAGTCACTTGTACATTTCTAGTTGTAGAAAATACTTTATCTGCTTCAACTAAGGAAATAAACAGATATTTCTAATTTTATTTTATCTACTCAATGTTCTGAGGGATTATAATTATTTTACTTTGATCACACATTAAACTTCCTCTTCAGATATTTTTCCTGCCAGCTATGCTTTTTGAATGAATCGATGTATCAGTCATTCTCTCCAGATGGTCACAGTCAAAATTGCAATGTTATTCTTCTTAGAGACAAGATTCCAGGTTCTCTCTTCAGTAAAGCAGTTTCATAATGTTCCATAATCTGATCAATTGAAATAGTGGTTGTAGTATGAGGCCCGACCTAGGTAAAATTGTAAAGTGCCTGGTTGTGGAGGTTAGGGTAGGGCACCAACTTTATTAGCTTTGGGATCCACCTGTGGGGCTGGTGGAGCACACTTATAGGTATGTTTTGGCTGGTCATGGAGGCATGACCTTGGGGTCTATGTTTGGTCCCTCACCCCTTCCTCTCTGGCACTCTTCCCCTGCTCGGCGTCCTGGCCACAGTGAACTAAGTATATTTGCTTACTGTGCCCTTCTGCCATGGTGTTTGTACCTTGGAGCCAGCTGACCACAGAGTGAAGCTGTGGCCCAAATGAAACCTCTCTGTTAAGTTGTGGGTGTTGAGTATTTTGTCCAGCAATGGGAAAGCAGACTAATACACTGGTGTTCATTGCATTTCAATACAGTGTGCGTTTTTTTCTCCTTGAAAAGGTAATTTATGCTCAAGAAAAGATCTGACACTTATTGACATTAAGTGCAAATGACTGAGGATTTCAACTAACACAGAGTACTCTTGGAGTGTTTTACATCCCAATCTCCATCCTACCAGAAGATGAGAAGTGGAATGAGGGTGTCAGTCGGCTCGAGTATTCTTCTGTCTCCAAGATGCACAGCTGTTGCACTATGAGGCCTTCTCAGCTATCCCTGCTTAGGACAGCGAGGTACCATGAGTTCTGGATTTCAATGACTCCAGGGCAAATATTCTTTCTATCAGCGACCTTTGAGAGTCTGTTATTTGCCTTAAAGTTCAGTGTTCAGATCTTTCAGATGACTGGTGGGTAGAATACTTTCCAGGAGTGGGAGAAAACCAAGTCCTAGGTCTCTAATGAGTCCACATACAGGTACGTGAGAAATAAAAGTGAGATTCTTGCCACACTTGGATTTCAGTGCTCAGTCCTTTGTTGGGGATCTGACAGTTGTCATGATGGGGAGAGGATGAAGTGATGTTTGTGGGGCAACTTCTTGTCTGCCTTTGTGCCTCATTGCTCACCTTAATTCTCTAGTTCCAGAGGTGAGGTGCTGCAATACCCTGTCCATGCTGTGACTGCCTTCTTTCTACCACTTCTGCAGAACCTGTCGCTGGAAGGAGGCTTACATCCTTCATTTCACCCCTTAGGCCAGTGCCAGAGAAAAGTCATTAGTACTCTTAAATTGCACATACAGAATCTGAGTTAATTCTATTTTGGAGTCCTTTCACTATGTGTTACTTCTTAAATTAATGTAGAAATTATTTATTAATATTTTTGTGGTGTTTAGCATTGGATAGTGCTTTAAATTTTGCCAAATCACCCCCATATTGTCTGTTGACCCCTCAATATGGGAGAAACCAATGTTCCCCTATCAGTCTGACTGATGTTAAATATCCAGCCCAAGATAATACACACAGGGTCTCTCAAACTTAGGTCTTCCCAAGCTGTGCCTGCCTTTGTCCTATAGACCAGAATGGCTTTTATGTAGTAATCCAGGCTCTGTGAATGTTCGTTATGAGTCTGCCGAATATTGTGAAGTGAACACTGGGCTGTGGACAAATATTAGCAAAAAGAGTGATTGTGTATTGAATACTTTTATATTCTAGGCACGGTGAGAAACTTTGTGTGGACTCTTTCCATTAATCTTAACAACATGTCTATGACAAAGAGCCTGTCATCATCTCTGTTTAATGGATGAGGAAACTAAGGTTTAGAGACATTAAATAAATTGTCCAAGGTCACCCAGTTAATAAGTATTGGAGCCAGGATTAAGTAGCCAAGTTCTTAACCATCATGCTCAACTACTTCCCATTATTAAAATCCTGTAAAAACAGTCAGTTTGATCTTTGTTCCTGTTTACCATACAGAAACTAGACTAGCTAGAGTTTATGGGTATAACTTTCTCAGGACAATTATATTGTTATTATGAACTAATAAATTACTTTTTTGATTTAATTTAAAATGATAGCTAGCATTTATTGAGTACTCCCTAGGTACCAGATTTTGTTCCAAGCACTTTATGAGTATCAACCCATTTAATCATCACCACAGTCTTTGACAATGCTATTACCTGTTAATAGTGCCATTTTATAAAGAAGGAAATATAGCCTCACAGGCTCTGTGCTTGGCTCAAGGTTACACAATCAGTAAGTGTTGGAGTTGGCATCTGAATCCAGGCAGTCTTGCCTCAGCCTCTAAACTCATAACCCCTCTCTTGTTCTGACTCCAAGCAAGTGCCTCTTACCAGCCTGGTCAATGTAAGTCCTTGATAGGAGACAACCAGCTCATGGTGTGATGGCGCACTTGGTGTCTGAGTTACAAGTCTAGGAGACAATTCTTGAGCCAGGAACTCCTTTTTAAAGTAATAGATGTCACCCTGTAAGGTTTCTTAGGAGCCTGCTAGTTTCCCTGGAGATAACCTGGGACAGACTGGTCCTATTTTAAAACATTATATCCATGTTCTCTGGGATATAATGAAGTGCAGCTGTGATGCCACATGCCTGGAGAGGGTCAGTGTCAGCAAGGGTAGTGTGGCTTCCGTGAGATGGGAGCCTTTGAAAGGAAAGAGAAGGGTGAGGTGCAAGGTGAGGATGAGGAGAGCAGGTTGGGGTGGGGGTGGGAGTGAGGAGGGCGGTCACCTTGACATGGGAGCCCTGAGATCATGGAGCAGATAAGGCGTGGCTGGACCATGGAGATAACAGAGCTCACAGTTAGTGATATCTCCTCATATATGTATAGACATATTGTATGTGTACCTTTGCATGTGTGTACATATATTTATACATAACCCTTTTGAATTTTTATAAAACAAAATATTCATGTAACCATCATATAGGTTAAAAAAAATTGAACATTACCACCCCTCTTTTGCTTTCTTCCATGAACCCTTCTCAAACTGTAACCTCTTCTGTCTATATATAAGATCAATGGAATCATACAGCCCTCATCCTTCTATGTTTGATGTCTTTCATCATTACTTTTTAGATTTACACTTGCGAACAACTGTAGTTCACAAGTATAAGAAGTTCAAGGAAAGTTCCTTTAGAATAATATGCCATGGTTTATCTACCCTGTTTGCTATTGATGGATATTTGTGCTGTTTACATTTGCTGGCTATTACCCATAATGTGAACATTATTTGAACATACTATGAACATCTTTGCATGTGTCTCTGGTGTTCATAAACATGTATTCCTGTTACCTGTATAACTGGAAGAAGTGGGAATGCTGGGTCAAAGGTTATATGCATCTTCAGATTTAGTGGACAATGACACACTGTTTCTTAAAGTGGTTAACCAGTTTGCATCCATACCAGCAGTACTAGAAAGTTCCCATTATTTTGTACCCTCACCAGCACTTGCTGCAGTCTGTTTTGAGACAAAAATAGCCAATCTGGTGCTGTATAATCACATTCTAATATGGCTTTAAAGTAGATTTTTTAATTACTAATGATGCTGAACAGTATTCCATACATTTATTCATTATTTGGTATCCTCTCTTTTAAGTCTACTACCCAGTAGTTAAAATTCATTGCTGATTTTTCCTTATTGATTTATTGTGGTTCTTCATATATTCAGGATAGAAGTCCTTTGATAAACAAACATTGCCTTTTGATAAAGATAATCATGTATTCCAGTTTGTGATTTTTTTCCTTCATGTTTATCCTTTTGGGTTCTGTTTAAAGAAGGGTGTAATGAAATGTTCTCACGTTATCATTTAGAATCTTCCTTGTTTTACCTTCCCTCTGTGTGTGTGTGTGTGTGTGTGTGTGTGTTATGAGATAGGGACTAAAATTCACTTTTAAAAACAGCAACATTTCACTTACTCTACTAATGTTACTCCAGTCTCTGTGCCATGGTCACATTGCCTTGTCTCCCCCATCTCAATGCCATCTCTGCTTCTCTGTCGTGAGGATACATATGATTGCATTTAGGTTCATTTTAGAACCCAGGATAAATTCCTTTCCAGCTCAGTAACCTGATCACATCTTTGGCTTCATAAAGTAAATCCACTTCTTTGCCATGGCAGCTGGTATTCATAAACTGCAGGCTTGAGGACATGGACATAGCTTTTTGGGGAGACAATTCAGCTTGCTGTAGTCTATCTAAAGATTTACCAATTTTGTTGCTTTTTTTCCCCACAGAACTAACTTTTGGTTTCACAGATTTTTTAATATTATTTTCTATTTCATTGATGTCCGCTGTAATCTTTATTATTTACTTTCTTTTGCTTGCTTTAGGTTTAATTTCCTCTTTTTACTGTAGTGTCTTACGATGGAAGCTGAGTTTATAGAGTTAAGGCTTTTCTTCATTTATGACATAGGGTTTTAAATCTATAAAGTTCTCTCTAAGCACTGTTTTAACACTGCACCCCATAGATTTGGTAAGTTGGAGTTTTGTTTTTATTTGTTTCAGAATATTTAAAAATTGTTTTGTGAATTTTTTGGACCCATGTTATTTAAAAGCATGTTGTTTAATTTCCAAATGTTTGGGATTTTTATGTAATTGTATTGTGGTCAGAAAACATTTATAATTTCATTCATTTTAAATTTATTGAGGGTTGGTTTATGGCTGACATTGGTAGCCCCTGGAGAATGTTCTATATGTGCTCAGGAAGTGTATTCTGTAGTCACTGATTGGACCATTCTATATGTCAGTTAGCTTTTTTTCATAGATAGTATTGTTTGAGTCTTCTATATACTTGATGAATTTCCATTAGTTCTATTAGTTAGAATGGGACATTATACTAGCTGGTCATTTTGTTGAACTGTTTATTTTCCCTTTAAATTCTGTCAATTTTTGGTTCATAGGTTTGGAGGTTCTTTTGTTAGGTGTATAAACATTCGCAATTGTTATGCTGTGCATATGTGTGTATGTGCACAAAAGAGCATACTCAGACTTAAGGCTGTTTCATATATTCCCCTGCTGTTGCTTTCTTTGTGGCCATTTTTCTTCTCCTCCATGCAGCCTCGGGATTGGTTAAAAGGTGATGCTGGCTGGGATCTCTCTGACGAGTACTGCACATGTGCAGAGCCTTAGTCAAGGATATGTTTCTACCAACAACTGTAACCTTATTCAGTTGAACCATGGCCTCTCAGCTTGCCTGCTGACTGCACTGTAACTTCCACTGTCACTGCCTCTGCCTCTGCCACTGCATGCTGGCATCACTCAGCACTCCTCTTTGATGATACTGCCCACCTCACAGACAGCCCCAGCTTGGCAGAACCTGCCTACTGACTGAGTTGTAATGGGGACGGGAGCAGCCCCAGGCAGGAACACCACAGTCTCTCAACATTCTTACTTAGAGCTCAGCAGTTTTCCAAGTATAAACACGTCTCATATTGTTGTATACCTTTGGCTACTTTCTGGAGCACTTAAATGGTTATTTTTGTTAATTTTGTTAAGGTTTATAGATTCTCTTTGGGAAGTAATTTGCTGATACTCTTAATTAGCCGGAGATGAGAATCTTGTCTCCTGGTTCCAAATGTTTTACTTAAGGGACTGTGGATGTTAGTATATCTTTAAAAGGGGGGAAAACAAATTTGTCTTTGGGGTAATGTTATCAGATTTAGCAAATAAAAATAAAGTTAAGTTTGAACGTCAGATAAACGATGAAACTTTTTTGATACGTGTATCCTAAATATTATGTGGGAAAACACATAAAGTTGTTGTTATAAATTTAAAGTTTATATTTTCTGAATGTCCTGTATTTTGTCTGGCATCCCTACTTTGGGGGAGTTTCAGGGTTTATCAGAGAGAAAACAACATTTTAATGAAGACTTTGTAAATCTGCAGGTGGTGATGAAATATGAGTCACTTTAATGTTTTGGTGATGCCAGGTATGGTCAAACCCACTGGAGAGAACCATTTAATTATATGGTTGATGACAACTATCTATAAAATTTAGGATTCTGTCTTTTCCAAAAAGCACAGAATGAGCAATGTAGCAGTTATAGACTTAAAGGCACATCATTTTACAAAGAGGCTAAGAATTATATTTAGAATTGGGATAAACCCCAACATTTCTTTGGAAAGCCCAGTTTCTCATCTGAGCATACTGAATTCTTTTCTGAGTTCCTGGAACAGGAGAGTCAGAAATGACTACATTCTCATTTGATGTATTAGCATTAAATCTCCTCCAGTGTGAAGGATTTGGGAAGGAATTCACATATTTGTTGAATGAAAGAATGTATGAAGGAATGAATTAGTTCCTCTTGAGGGATAATTATCTGATTTTTAGTGGGTATTCTTTTTCTGTTCCATTAAAAATTCTTAACTAGAGTCTACAAATTCCCTAGTATGTGACAGATGAGTTTCAGAACAGGTGGGACCCCCAAGTTATATTAGAAACAGTCTGTGTATGGGTGTATGTGAGATTTGTCTGGTTAGAGCAATACTATCTAGTACTGACCCCTGGGCTATTGAGCACTTGGAATGTGGCTGGTCAGAAATGAAATAGACATCAAATTTAAAATATTTACTATAAAAAGGGGATAAAATACCTCTTGAATAATATTTTATATTGAATATACATTGAAATGGTAATTAAAACGTGAAAAATATTATTAAATGTAATTTCATTTTAAAACTGTGTTTTCTAGAAAATTCAACATTATATATGTAGGTCATATTACATTTCTGTTGGACAGCACTGCTGTCTTTCTTTGTTCTACTTTAACAAAATGCCTGAAACTAGGTAATTTATAAGTAGTGGAAATTTATTGCGCACAATTCTGGAGGCTGGAAGTCCAAGAACAAGCTGCTGGGAAGTTCAGTGTCTGGTGCCTCCAAGATGGTGCCTTGAATGCCGTGCCTTCCCCTGGCAGAAAGGCAGAAAAAGCAAACAGCTCTCTGACATCTCTTTCATAAGGTGGTTAATCCCATTTGCAAGGACTCTACTTTTTCAGTTTAATTGCTTTCTAAAGGCCCTGCCTCTTTATACCATTCATTGGTGGTTAATTTTCAACATATGGAAGGGACACAAACATTCAAACCATGGCAGCTGTGTATTGGGAGTATAGGGGTGAGATTGCGGATTTGTAGTTTTAAGGGGAGGTTGTTGGGGAGGACGACCTCACCAAGACAGTGACATACGAGCTAGAGCTGGAGTCAGTGAGGGACTGAGGGCTGGGAATGACAGAGGAAGACTGTTTTTGAAAGCAGAGAGGAAGCTATGAGAGCCCAAGGCAAGAGCAGGCCTGACATGCGGGGGTAACAGCAGGATGGCACACCCCTCTGCAAAGTACACACGAAAATCTTGTTTTAACTTTGATGCTAACTTTGCTTCTTCTGAGGAAAGGGATGTTTTATTGTCTCTGGTAACATATGTTAAGTTTGCTGAGTCAAGATTTCTTTTATTGTTGGCCTTCAGGAAGCTTTGAAGCAACTTGACGGGCCCTTAGGAATTGTAGACAATATATTTGCGTTTTTGTTTTCACTTTTTATCAGTGTTAAGTCACCCATTCATTCCAAAACCTTAGCAAATATCAACTACTATTGCTACTCATTGTAGAATGAAAGAAGGTAGTGTACATAAAAACAAATCTACTTTTGGATGTTTGTAACTCGAAGTATGTGTTTAATTGCTGGCTGGCTCGTCCATATAGTTGTGTCTTTATGTTCAAATTGTATTGTGGTTCTGTTAAAGCTTATAATCTGATTGTACATTATAATATGAAATCAGTCCCTTTTTGGCCTTTTGCAGTGGCTGCATGTAAAATGTGCACGGGACGTCTTTAGCCCCAGGATTTGGGGCTAGCTGTCACTTTGGATATAATGCAAAATTTTTCCAAAGATGTTTGTATGCCTTTATCGGAGACAGTAGCTACTCCTTATCACATGCTAACATATGATAGCATGATTTTCTCTGGTGAGCACAGCAGATGGCTTGCTAAGGAGTAGGGCACATTTGTGGCTGTGGTTGGATATTTTCTGTGTGGACATTCTGCATCTCTTAGAGATTAGTCTGTTTCTTTTACTATTGTCATGCATGAATTTTATTCTCTTCCTCAGTGACTTTGGCATATCTTTGTGGATGAAAAGAGAAAAAATAATGACAGTTTGGGGTCTGCAGAATCTCTGAGGTCATTTGTACCCAAAGAGATAAGAAAGTTTATTAAGTGTGCACCTGCTGAGGTACTAAAGGGAAGCAGAAAGTGTTTGCCCTTCATCTTTATTCATGAAGCCCTTGAGGGTGACGGGAAAGGAGACTGGTGATTAGGAGACCGGGCACTTTCTGACAGTGAGATTGTGCAGACACCTTCCGGCTGGACGGTCCCGGCTGCCTCTGCTCATGCATTCAGGGCCGTGCCAAGCTGCCTACCTTGTGCGTGCTGCATTATTAATGGTTTCAGAAGGGCTCTCATTTGTATGCTGTGGGGCAGGCCAGGTGGCCCAGTCTCGTCTCCACTGAACCCTGCCTGTTCACTGCTGTGACACTGGGGCTTTTGGATGATGCAGAATTGAGCAAGCACAGCTGGAAGACAGCAGATTGTGTGGAATGAGGAGAAACACGCCTTTAGTCAATTTTAAATTAAGAGGCTTTGTTTACGTTTTCTCAGCTTCTCTTATAGCATTAGTCAAATTTTAGATTCCCTCCAAAATTAAACAAGTGTCAGGAACAGGTGGTGGGTTTATTTTACTTCATTCAACCTGTTCAAAGGTGTGAACTCAGGAACAGATCAGTGTGATGCAACCTTTCATGTTAAATTGTCAAAAGAGAGCTTGATGTGTGGCTCCTTCAAAGAGAAAATTTTATACACGTGTGAGAGGTTGGCCTGGGGGTTATACTGGTCCCCTGTTCAGAGCTGGCTTCGTCATCTTGTCCTAAGCCAGGCTGGTGCCTGTGGCTACTAGATAGGTGGGGAGAAAGATCTGAGCTTGTATTTCTAGCTTATATTCTATCAGCTTTCAGTAGGGATAAAGATTTAGTAAATTTAATGTCACGGCTAGGGTAAATAATTCGATGGTATCAATGATCTCTGTACTAATGATTTCAACTCTACTTCCTTGTTCAAACCAATTTTTGGTTATCTTGTTGATTTCACTACTGTGTGTCTTTTTTTTTTTTTTTTTTGGTGGGTACCGGGGGTCGACCTCAGGACCTCGCGTGCCAGCAGGCGCCCGTGCCACTGAGCGATATCACCGGCCCTTTTATCGTATGTGCGTTCCGGGGGTTGAACTCGGGCCCTTGCGCTTGCCAGGCAGGTGCGTATGCTGCTGAGCCATCTCACCGGCCCTACTGTGTGTCTTTTATAAGCTCTTTACTTCCAAACACATTGTAGACCTTATTTGATTGCTTCTCATTTGAGCTTGCTTTTGGGCAAGGCTGACATTGTACAAAACCTAAATAATTTAGATAGTTTTACTTATGGTTCACAGACAGATTTGTTTTCTTTTTATAGAGTAATTGTGTTTTAAATGCTCTGAAAAACAATTAGACATAACCACATTGAAAAATTTTCTTTAGAGATTCTTGTCATCTAAATGAGGCATTTTATTTGGAAACTAATAATGGTTAAAATGGAGGTAATGATTTTTTAATGGGTAGTTGGAGTCTTCATTCCCCACTTTCCACACTTTCCCCTTGATAGCATATCATGAGTTTTTAAATTATCCAGATAATTACTGCAACACTCCAATTAATGTTTGTACTTGTGGAAACAGCATATAATACCAAGTTTTCGGGTAAATATTGGAATAGTCCCAATATCCCCACTTGTTTTAATCTGTTATTTATGTAAAATGACCATAGAAGCAATTTCTAATTAACAGTAGAAAAACAGCCAGATCAATAGATGCCTAGTTGGTTTGTGTTTAGTTTAGATTTTCTCAAACTTTCCCCTTTCTCATTGAATTGGAAGCTGGTGTTCTTTAGCTACTCAGCAAGGCTTTAGTCATAAGTTAATTTAATAAGATACCAGGCAATTCTTACATGAGATAAGTGATTGGCCAGATAGTCAGATTGGTCAAAACTTTTCTTTATCTTGTTGGTGTTTACTAGTCTCTCTCAAGTATAAAACATATGATGGCTGCTGTTAAAAAATATGTTCATTAATAACAATAAAGAGAAAATACTGATGTCTTAAGGCATTTACACAGGGAAATGTTCTCATTGGTTATTGTCATGGATATGTTGGGAAATACATGCATTTTTAGTACTTTGTAGTACGATAAAGTAAAAATATGTAGGACAAATTGCTGGTGAGAGATTTTGAAGTTATCTATGGAAAGATACACTTGAACATATTTATTAAAGGAGTAATTTTTTATAGAATGATTATGTGTGTTCTTAATTACAACTAGTTATATGTGGCCTTCCCTCAGACCAATGCTTATTAAGAAGAAAAGAAAGTGAAATCCTCAATTCTTTTAAGAAAGAAAATAAATCAAAGAGATTCAGACATAATTAGCTAGTTTATACTTAACTTTTGGGAAAGACTGTGTTAGCTTTCTGTTGTTATTAACAATTATCTGAGATAAATCAATTTAAAGGTTTAAAGGTAGTAAAGGTTTATTTTGGCTTATGGTTTCAGAGGTTTCAGTCCATGTGTTCTTGGCCCTGTTGCTTTGGGTCTGTAAAAGCACAGAATATCATGGTGGGAGCATGTGGTGGAGAAGGCTGCTTCCTTTATACTGTAGTTTGTGAGCACAATTTGTTTGGAAACATGCTTATAATTCAAAGCACTATGTATCAAAGTGAATGTCCCCATAAGAAATAATGGAAACTTAGATGATTCATTCCACAACCCAAAAATACCCATATAAAATGATTACAATACTGCAATATGATACAAAATATATAATAAAGAAAATACGAAATATAAAGAAAAATAAACAAATTCACCTGCACTTACCTTTGCAAAAGGGTGGACTTCCAGGATGATGGCAGAGTGGCGAACAGCGCAGAAACAGCCCCTCTGAGATTTGGTGGCCAGATGCTGGACTATAGCAACATGAGGAAGAAAAGGAGGGAAGTGGGTCCCCAGGACACACAAAGGATCTGAAGCGAGAACTGAAGCCCACAGGGAGAGCAAAGAGAGAGACCTCAACACAGAAGGAGGTGGCAAGTGGTGCTTTCTCCCTGACCTGACTCTCTACATCAGAGAAGTGGCTCAAACCTGCAGCTGCATGGTGACGAAGCCTCCACAGAGAAATGCACCAGTGGAACAGACCAGTGGATTGCAGTGGCTGGAGAGTTATTTGGGTTGAGAGGTCTCCCAGGAGAGGGCACTTTGCTGGTAGCCATTTTGGAGAGGGGCCGACTGAGCTTGGAACTCATTGCAGCTGTGGGCTGGCTCCATCTAGTGGCTCCCAGTGTCAGGGTGAGCTGGAACTAAGTCCAGGTCGGAAGGTGGTGAAGGAGGCAACTAAGTTCAAGCCGGCAGGAGGCACACAGAGTGTTGTAGGCTGAACAAATCAGGTTCCAGCCTCACAGCCAGAAACCAGTCTGAACTTCTGTGGAATTAAAGGTGCAGGCTTCCTGGGATTATCCATTACTCCCCTGTAAATCCACAGCTGGCTTGTTGGGATTAATTGACACAGATCTGGGCTCTGTCTGCCCATTCTATCTACCAGTTACAGTAGAGACATGCCCTGAAGTGGACATCTTTTTCCTTCTTTTTATTTTGTTATATTTTTTTTCTTGATTGTTCTTGTTTTATATGAGTGTGAACATTATTATTTTTTATTTTTTTTTTTTGTTGTTGTGTTCTGTTCTTGTTTTTATTTCTTCCTTCTCTCTTTCCCTCCTGTCTTCTTCACCAGTTTCCCAAAGTTTACATAATCTTCCTTTGTCCCCAGCCTTGCTCCTAATCTTGTCCTCTTCTATTTCTCTATATTTCCCCTATCCCTTTTTAAATTTTCTCCCTTGAGGGTAAAATTTAGATTTAGATTTGTTTTTAACTTTGTTGTTAGATTTAGATTTGTTGTTAGCTTTAGATTTGTTTACATGGTAATATAGAGTTTTGCTTTCCTTATAGCTAGAATCTTACTTTTGAGTTTTGCTTGTCCTCATTTAGGTTTTCCTGATGGTGTTTGTCTATTTTGTCAACATCACTAAAACACCCAGAAATTCTTTTCAGTCATTAGCTGGGAGTTGAGGGAGAAGCTAAACCTTCTAATGGAGAAGCTAAACCTTCTAATGGGAGCCTGAAAAGATTCTAATTTTCACAAATATGTAAAAATCCTTAGAAAAATTAGTAAGCTGAGCTATAATGTTTATAAAACTTAACAAAGTAAATTAAAATAAGATAAATTATGTATATTTAAACACCATTTTAATACAAGTATTAGTTTAAAGCATGACTTATTCTTTTGGCAAATTGAAACACAAGCACTTTTAAGTGTTTTTTAAAATGGTAATTTATTAAAAATGACCATATTTTAAAAAAATGTCAACTTTCTTCTGTAGTTGGGAAGGACTTATATGACAATTTGCAAATTGGCTTAGATTTTCTCTATGGGTTTTGCTATACATTTCTACTAAGTTTATTAGAGAAAGAAGAGAACAGTATATATACTGGCAAATAATTCTTCAGTTTTAATTTTTTCTATTATTTATTTTTATTAGTACATGTTTGCAGTATATAATGTTTACATTCTTTTTCTGAAGTTGGTACATGTATATAGCACATTTTAATTCCTTCAAATGAGTCAAGTTCATCCTTCTTTATGGTAGAGTCATACTCCATCGTGTGTAAATACCACATTTTCTTTATTTTGGAAGCAGCCTATATGTCTTTCACACTGTTTTTAGGTACAGGTCATTTTACTTAACTATTTTAAAGTTACCATTCAAAGTTTGGGAAAAATGAAGGTAAATAGAGACATTAAGTAGGGCTATTTATATCTTTTAGAGGAAGTTTAGTTTTATTAAAAATAGTCATTTATAATGATGATGATGATGACAATGATGTTAAAATTACGAGCAACAAGAGATATTTGAATGTTCTCATTGATGAGATCTAAGACTAAGGGAGGTGACTTATTCTCATCCTTGAAGGATTAGCCACAGGAAAGGAATGATGATTTAGGCAACAAAAAAAATATATTAACTAATTTAAGGAAAATGTGGACAGTTGTTTCAACAAAGATTAACATAAGGAAGAAATGGCTATGTATAATTGGCTCAACTGTGAGAGGCCCCGGAGGTCAGACTGAATTCCATTTTGATTCTCCAAGCCTGCTTATTGAACATCTATCAAGTGAATTTGTTTTACTGTAGGAGATACTGGGATAAAAGAGTGAGGAAAATATGCAAATTGTGCCCCCAAGCATATTGTATTTCAACCCAAAAGGATATATCAGGAGAGAAATTGAGAAACTATACACATACTTCCCTCCTATGCATAAAAATGAAGAACAGAACAGATAAGCAGAGAAAAGGGAAAAAAAAAAGTGACCTGTCTGGACCTTTGCTTCTGGGTGACCTCTGTGTGGTCAGTGCTCTTTATAGATGGCCTCAGCCAAAGAAAACTGTGCCGCTCAGAGGCATGCTTCCTTCCAGTGACTGACACTTGAGAATGTCAGGGACACCTGGCTCCCTTGGTCCAATTTAGGACAACTCAGGAGAGGCCAACCTAGCTCCAGAGCACCTTTTGGGTGGGTGAAATCCTAACTTCCTCTCCACTCACAACGGCATCTGTTCTCATGTTTCTATGGTGCTCACCCAGCACTCTCTCTGTTAAATGTCCTGAGTGCCAGTCTCTCTCCTGCATCTTCTGTCTGGGAAACCAGCTGGTAACAGCTTCTTGGGGCCATGAGTGGTTCTGCCTTTCTTTTCAGCCACTGCACTTCTCTCCAACTTTCTCTGCTCTGGAGTGCTCCTTGTTTATTTGTCTCTCTTTTATTTACTCCCTCTTCATTTTTTCTCATCCTCTTGTTTTTCACTAACATATAGATGTAGAATGTTTATTTTATTTATTTAATAGTACTTATCGCTCTTTATTCTTAAAAATTGATTTTTTTTTTTTATCCAAGAATGCTTTTGCTATTCTGGATTTCTTCTGGTTCTATATGAATTTCAGGATTGTTTTCACCAGTTCTGTGAAGAAAGCTGTTGGCATTTTGATTGGGATTGTGTTAAATCTGTATATCAATTTTGGAAGTATGGCTATCTTCACTATATTGGTTTTGCCTATCCAGGAACAGGGGATATCTTTCCATTTTCTGATGTTCTCGTTGATTTCCTTTGTCAGAGTACTGTAGTTCTCATTTTAGGAGTCTTTTACTTCTTTAGTTAGGTTAATTCCTAAGTAATTTTCTTGGTGCCACTGTAAATGGTGTTTTTATCCTAATTTCTTTCTCAATGGGTTCATTATTAGTTTACATGAATGCTATTGATTTTTGTGGGTTGACTTTATATACTGCTACATTGCTAAATTTAGCTATTAATTCTAACAGTCTTTTGGTGGATTTTTTGGGTCTTCTTGTAGAGGATCATGTCATCTGCAAATAATAGTAATTTGAATTCTTTCTTTCCTATACATATTCCTTTTATTTCTTTTCTTGCCTAATTGCTTTTGCTCATTTTTCAAGTACTATGTTGAACAGGAGTAGTGATAGCATACATCCTTGTCTTGTTTTTGATTTTAGAGGGAAAGTTTTCAGTATTTTCCCATTTAATACTGATGTTCACAGTAGGTTTTTCATAAATGGCTTTTATCAAATCGAGATAAGTTTCTCTATATCTATTTTCTTCAGTGTTTTTATCATGAAATGCTGTTGAACTTTGTCAAAGGCTTTTTCTACATCTATTGAGATGATCATGTGATTTTTGTTCTTACTTCTATTTGTGTGATGTATAACATTTATTGATTTGCATATGTTGAATGAAAACTGGCAATTCACATACAAAAGATTGAATCTAGACCCATATTTCTCACCATGTACTAAACTAAAATGAAAATGGATCAAAGAAGTAAATGTTAAAACAGAAACAATCTGCTGAAAGATAAAATAAGCAAAATTCTTGAAGTCATAGGTGTAGGCAAGGACTTTTTGAAAAGAGTTCTGGTTGCATAGGAAATAGGCTGATAATCAACATATGGGATCATGTCAAATTAAAAAGATTTTTCACAGCAAAAGAAACAACCAACAGAGTGAAAAGACAACCTGCAGAATAGGAAAATTTTTGCCAGCTATTTCTCAGATGCAGGACTAATATCTAGAATATATAAAGAACTAAAAAAAAAATTCAGATCCCCCCAATAAAAGATCCATTAAAAAAATGGGCAAGTGGAATGAATAGAAAGATTTTTCACTTCATTAGTTAGAGTCACAGAAGAAGTGCAAATGGCCAACAAATACATGAAGAAATGCTCAACATCACTGGCCATTAGAGAAATGCAAATGAAAACAAGACTGAGATTCTGTCCTACCCCAGAAAGAATGGCCATCATCAAGAAAGCAAATAATGGCTGGGCATGGTGGCACACATCTGTAATTCCAGCACTCGGGAGGCTGAGGCAGGAGGATCGCTGCGAGTTTAAGGCCAGCCTGGGCTACAAATTGAGTTTGAGGCCAGCCTGAACTGCATAGCAAAACCCTGTCTCAAAAGGGCAAAAAGAAAGAAAGAAAGAAAAAGAAAGAAGAAAGAAAGAAAGAAATCAAATAATGACAAATGCTAGGTTACTGGGTAAAATGAACTCTTCTACATTGTTGGTGAGAATGTAAACTAGTGCAATCAGTATGGAAATTGGTATGGAGATTCCTCAAAATACTGAATATAGGAGTGCTATTTGACCCAGCTATTCTTCTAGGTATCTTTCCAAGGGAGTTAAAGACATCATATTAGAGTGATATATGCATATTCATGTTTATAGCAACATTATTCATAATAGCTAAATCTTGGAAGCAGCCTATATGCCCATCAGTAGATTAATGGATAAAGAAAATGTGGTATTTACACAAAATGGAGTACTACTCTGCTATAACGATAAACTTGAAGCATTGTAGGAAAATGAATGCACCTTGAGACCATAATGTTAAGTTTCTTTTATATGAGAAATCTAAATTATAAACAAAGAGCAAAATAAAAGATAGATATAGGGAAGAGGGAGATAGATCTTTCTCAAATGTGAAAGGGATCAAGAGATGGAAGGTCCAGAGAGGGAGGGAAGAGGAGGGGAGGAGAAAGACATATTATGTAATGTACCAACTCCACACAAGGAATGTAAACATTATATACTACAAACATGTACTAATAAAAAATTTAAAACATTGTTTTCTAGTTCTCTTTTTCTCATATCTCTCCCTTCATTCCTTCTTATTTCTCCTAGAAAAACCTATAACCCAACATATTTATCATCAAAACAAACAAAAAATTAGCCCAAATAAATGACTACCTCTCATTTTGGGTCCTTCATTAAGAATGATGGCTGGTGGGTTTGATGGCCTCACTGGGATGGACGTATCTGAATTGCATCCTAAATGACAAGGAATTGATGTGGAGTATTCAGGTAGAGGGAAGAGTGGGTATAAAAACTCGGAGGTGGAAATGGCTTTTCTACTGAGGAACAAAAATTGACCTCCATGGCTAGAACGCAAGGAAGAGGTGGGGGATTAGAACAAGGGGACTTGTAGGATTTTAGTCTATGTAGATCAGAAACCCACTGCGATGCTTTCAGCAGAGGGTGATGAAGTGTAATTTATGATTTTAGAAGATTGCCCCAGCTGTGAAGTAAAGTGTCTTCAGTGCCCCAAGAGGGAGGCTGAGAGATGTCTGTTGTAAGAATCTCTGTGAGTGGCGGCAGTGGCTTGGATCTCAGCTGGTAACAGACATGGAGCCAAGACTTGCTGATGGATTGGAGTTTAGGAGAAGGGAAATCGAGACTGTTCTAGATATCTGATTTAAGTAGCTCATAGGTTGGATAGTAGCATATGTAATGAGTTGTGAAAGACTGGAAAGAAGAGCAGGTATTTTTGTGGGAGGGAGGCTGGGAAAAATCTTTTTCTGGCTAGTATAAAATTTAAAATGTGTCTTATAAGAAGTTGGAACTTTTCCTGTTTGGGATTTTAGCTGAGGCTCAAAGCTGAGGATAGTAGGTGATTAGTGACCCCACTTTAAAAACAGACTTGTTTAGACCCACTCTCATGTGAAATATTAAGAGATGGCCAAGACCAGGCCTGCACTTTGCCTCTTGTATGTAACACAGTGGATTCTTCTCAGGTGGTCGTGGAGGTAAGGCACCATAGCATTTTCCTCCTCTTTTTCTGGAAGACAGAGATGTGTGATGTCTAATGCACAAGTTGAGAAAGGGACCTCAAGACCCTCTCCGAGGGAGTGGAGTTGCTTGCCAAAGAGGGATTGTCATTTGCTCCTTGAATTTCAGTAAAGCAACTTTGTAAGGGTGAGAGAAGAATGTTGCTTGTATTTCTTGTGTGTTGTTTATTATCCTACATTTATATACACCTGCTTTGTGCGATATAGATTCCACTGACCCTAGTGGAAGTTTTAGATTGCTTAGGTAAGACAGAAATGAAAATGGGTAGACCTTATTATATAAATTAATACTGGAATATTAACATTGATAATGAAACTTAATGTCCTCATCTTTTAGAAAAGCTAACTGAGGGGTAACTGACATCAGTAAGTTACAGCCAGTTAAAGTTGTGGCCAGTACTAGAACCCAGATATCTTGCCTCTTAGAGATGATGCTTGTCTTAACTATTTTTTGTCACATGGGAGTGGAAGAAACAAAATAGATTTTTACTACTTGGGAGGCTATATAAACCAGTAATGGTCCCCAGTAATGTGGGTAAATGCAGATGTTTTTAGTCTTTATTTTTGTCTTTTACTCATTGCTGGGATATTTTCTAATTCTCTGAAATCTTGTTTGGAAATTCTCTGATATTTTGTCTTACAAGGAAACAATAATTGGAAGAGCACTTATCACTTATTGTATCTTTCCCTTCTTTATATTTCTATTCTTTATCCTTTCCCATATACCTTCACTTTTTTTTCCTTTTGTCTTGCTGGGAAGCTGCAGAACTTTGTTAAATATCTCTTCCTGAACTATGCCTTAGCTGCCCCTTGCATAGAAAGGAAAAGGAAATAGCATGTGTGTTTCATCTTCACAGTGACATATTTCCCTTGGCATTGTATTTAATTAGATTACAGTGAATGTCATGCTGTGTGGTGCTGTGTTTTATTAAGGCCAAAATGTTGTCCTATGATAAAATACGCTGTAAGTCCTGCAGTGCTGTGCAACATGAAATTTGTAGCAACACCAGTGTCTGCTATCTTACAGATGGCGAATACAAACCAAAATACCTCTTTAAGGGAGAAAAAGGCCAGAGGAGATGTTATTGTCCTGTAAAAATACTCTAAGCTTGAAGAAAAAAAACTAAGTTAACAGTGGGAAATTTCAGCTTTATAATAGCATCAGGACAGTGTTTCATTGTGGCCAAGAGCTGTGCTCTAGTCTAGGCATTGCTGGAGAGCTGAGGTCATTGTGAGATTGGGGTGTTCATTGTTTACTCTTCCATTCCTTCAGTGAATATCTATTGATCACTTGCCTTTTTCATAGCATTGAGGGGATACAAAGTGTGCTTCCTTTCTCTGAGCTTGGAGTGTTGATCCACTTATGAATGTTATTTTCCTTATTATTGGAATGGACTTTGGCTATAAAGATACAGTTTTCAAGGAAGACGCCAGTCCAACAAATGATTGTTGAACACTGTCTGATTGTATGGAGTTAGACAAGGTTCTTGCCTATGTTTTATTCAGAGTCTTGACTGTTTTATAGAGTCATTGTTTGTGTTCTCTCCCCTTACGTTTGCATTTTCTTCTTATGCCAAATGGAGGAAGCTATTTTTTTAAACTGTGATTTGTGCTAAGTGATATATGGCCATTTTAAATCTGAGGATACCTTATGCACTGACTCTATTTACTTTTCCATTGCCTAATTAGATATTCTTATGAAAACATGCCAAGAGATAACAAAATGACATAGGAGGAAGCCACAAGTTGAAAATGTGTTGGGCTTTTTATCCAAGGACACCATGCTGCTTGCTGGTATCCATGGGGCACACTCTGATTTTACGTATTCTGTGCTCTATCCTGGGCTGAGCCAGCCATTCGCAAACCAGATTTGTTTTGAGTCTGATGCCATTAAGAAGTCTGGGTGAATGCTGATGACCGGCGTGTGTGTATGAGTGCTCAGTTCAGGAGTGAAGCGCAGTGAGTCCAGGACAGACTTTCCAGGAGATTAAAAAGGCAGTACTACAAGGAACACAAGGGAGCCATTATTTCTGTCAGTCTGCCCTGACTGAAACCTTGAAACTCATGAAATTGGGCATGTCGCTAGCTAGCACCTGCTCTGCCAAAAGCTTGGGCTGAGGATTTTCCAGTGACACAGAACCTTGTTTTCTTAAAGACCTGGTTCTGTTCTCCTGAAATGTTTCTGGGGATGCAGTTGGTAGTTCTCAACAGAAGGAATTGTAGGGACTAGATAGTTATCACAAGACTGTAGTGATGAGATGCCATTGCCAGGTTACCAGGACAAGAATTTGATCTAGACAAGTGATGAGCTCTGTTGAAGTTAACCTTGGTAGTCATTCTGGTATTCATGAGACGTTTGGTCCAGACGATGATCTATGGCTGCAAAGCCGATACCACTAGGAAGAGGAGTTACTGACAGACAATGATAAATAACACAGCTATAGTATACATGAGAATAAGCTTAAATCTTTTGAAAGCTAATGAGTAGGTGACAATTATAGCTCAGTCATTGCTAATAAATAATGACAAGTAGCTGGATAGTAGAATATGAAACTAATTTGTGCATCATTCAGCATATGAGATTTTTAAAAAGTCAAGGAGTCAAGTATGTGTAACATTAAATATGAATGATCGAATGAAGATGGGGCAAAGTGAAAGTCAAATCCGTGCGTGCCATTAAATATGAGCCCGGAGTACCCAAAGGCATTTTCTTCAGTCTCTTAGAGGATCAAAGGGTGCCTGCCTCTGGAAGCAAATGTGTGTGTTTTTTAAATGTGAAAAAGAGTCAATGTAAATAAAAAAAACTTTGAAAATGGACGGCATATTCAGAAAGAATTGTGAATGTGACTTTTGATTCTGACCATTTGGAACAGTGTGAGCAGTATTGATATTTGGCTCTGAGAATGAAGGCAAAGCACCGAAGAACAAAGAGCAGCCCCAGTCAGCAATGGATGAGAGTGGAATGGCAGATAATGAGGAAGAATAAAGCCAGACATGGGCCTCAGATCTCCGGGAGCATAGCAGACAAGAAAGGGCACAGACAGGCCAGAGAAATGTGGAATCGTGACGTCTTTGATGAATCAGCCTCACATCAGGCTATGTTCACTGTACAGCAGAACTAAAGAAACAAAAGAGCACTGTCCCAAGGTCTGTCTTTGAGTTTCATTAATGATGATCGTGACAGGAGACAAAAGACCTACGTCTAAATGCAGACTCTTTGAAGGCAACAGTGAGTGAGATGTCAGTGAATCTTTTAGTGTTTATTAAATTGAATGGAAGAAAGTGTTTCTGTTAGAGGAAAAGATGTACACCTGGCCGGTTAAAAAATAAAGAGACAAACTACTTTGTATTAATCCTGTGAAGATCACTTGTCTGCCACTAAATGACATAGTGGTTAGAATGGATCTTTTGTTTAGTCAAATAAGAGCAACTTGCCCATGTCTATATAAACTTGTCTCTTTCCAGATGTGTAACTTTGTCACCTAGCAACAGATGTTGATGAATTTTGTCCTGCAGGGGTGATCAGAGAAGGCTCTCAGGAGGCAAAATATTTAAGGGTGGGGACATGTGATATTGTTACTGCTATTACTTAAAAAGTAATGCTTTTAGCTAATCAACTGTTTCTATTCCTTGCTTTTAAGTGATCAGTTTGGAGAAATTTTCTTTCCATTTGCACAGTACAAACAAGGTAGTCAGAAGTAGTAACAATTTCTACACACACAATACCAAAGCATCTGCTGAAAAGTGAATGATGAAATACTTTATGACATATTATCTTCTTCCCCATATGTTTGAGTTTGTGACTTAAAATTATCCCATGTTATAATTTTAGAGAATGTTAGGAAAATAAAAGAGTTGAATACATATGTTCAATTTACCTTCTTTAGCTGAAAGTGAAGACATTCCTTGAACCTGTTTTAACTAGAAAGCATATAATACATTTTGAAGTTATATTTTCTGCCTCTTCTCCGTATTACTTTACATGCATTTTCACCTCAAAATATTTTAGTAATATTTCAGTATAACTTATTTTTCAACACCAATAATATATTTTTTGCTATGTGAATTCAAAGTGTTGGGACTTAGGGAAAGGCAATGTGGAGATTGACAACTGGTGGTCAACTTGTAACACCCAGCTGAACTGAATCAGCATGGTGCTGGGTGTGGAGGGCCCACCTGAAGACTGTTGCCAACAACATAAAAAGGAGAACTGGAGAGGAAGAGTTGGTGCTGTCGGTTCTCCTTGAGGAGCTTGTCATGCTGGCTTTCCTGATAGGAACTTGGCTGTTCTCATCGTTGGAGGAGCTTGGGACCTCATTGTCGCTGAGGATGGCTGTGGTGCCTTTTGGGGGAGCCCTGGTCCTTACTCTGAGCATCGCTTTCTGGCTCCGGGGTAGATCCCTCAGCCTGCTGGCACAGATCCTTCATCCCGCTGGTGCAGACTTTCCACCTTCCACCTCTGACCTTTGGGCCTTCCCAGCGCAGATCCGTGAAATATCCTTGCATGAGACATTGTTGTGGGCTCTGAGCCTCTAGTTGGACTCATGGGTGCATTGCCATGGGCTCTAGGTCTTCAGCTGGACTCATGCAGGACACTGCTGTAGAATCCAGGCCCTCAGCTGGATTCTTTGGGTCCTTAGTGTGTGGACAGATTTCCTGCACTGTTGTATATGACTCTTTGGGTGAATATTACAAAATAATCCTAAAAATTATGTGTCCTGTATTGTATTGTTTCCCTTGAAAACCCTGACTACAACAGGCAAGTTCAAATAATATGCTGTATGTTCATCTTCAGTAGTGATTGTTAGTTTTAATAAAGCTTAATAGTAGTTTAAAAAGATTGATAGTTAGTTCTCTATTTCCAGGGACTAACTGCCCTGTTTGGAGATTATTCAGATTTTTTTGATTTCTATTTCCTTTCTTTAGTGCTGCCTTGCTTCTGGACCTTTTGTTTATCATTAAGAAATCTGCTTCCATCCAATTTTAAAAAAAGGAAGTAGAATAAAAGTTGTCCAATCACCGTCTTTAGTTCTGTTCAACAAACATCTGTGGGTCTTTTGGGTTATGTAAACAGTCTCTACTCAGCCTTGCTCGATTACTCACAGTTAGATATTGAGGAAGTTGAAGCTAAAACAGTCAAGAATTAGTTTTTGGTTATGTGTATATTTCATTTGATTTACCTTTTCTATTCATTTAAAAATGTTATTGCAATTGCTTTGTTTTAACTTTTTAAACAGGTTCAAGATATCATGAAGAGAACTTAGTACCACCTGTCCCTAAACACATTCAGTTAACACATGACTGAAATCCACCATTAATATTCAAGCTTTCATTCAAGGGTTTGAATCCTATTAAAATGTTAAGACCTATAATGTCTCCACACTTCAGGACTCTTGGATTCTTTCCTGTCAGTGGTTTGGGCAAGTGTGGCTTAGATTATTTGCTTGCTTCTGAGGCAGGGATTTGTGGGAAATTTAACCTAAGCAACTGCTGCCTACAAACAGATGATGAGGGAAAAGAAAGTTCATAGAGGAGATTATAGATCAAATGTGAAAAACTGCTTATGTTCCAACCCAGACCTGGAAAAGTTGAGAGCCAGGGGAACTGTTTGGGGGATGGTTTTCAACTCTCAGGGGATACAAAAGCCTCTTAGGTATTACACTCCTGATTTTGGGAACCTGTTTGATCCTGCCTGCCCTTGGTTATACTTTGTCTCCAGCCTCACTGAAACGATGGTCAAAAGAAAAACGGCCGCACGTGTGATGATGTTATGGAAATATAAACCTCAGAACCAGGATGATGCTCCTTGACCCAAAATAGAATAAGGTCAAAGGGGAGAATGTGGTAGGGCCCCTCCCGGCCTACCAAGGTGGGAACTTTTACAATGCAGCTATATCTGCTTCTGAGCACCCCTGTGTGGTTCTGTTGTAACTCTGTAACATAAATCATACCCAACCAGACTGTAGAATGTTAATATATGTCCAACCAGACTGTAAAATATTAGTGTATGCCCATATAAGGGAGACAAAGACACAAAAATTATATAAAAGGGTGCAACTATGTCATGTATGGCACTCAGCCTTTGGATACAAATCCACTGATGCAGTGCCAGCCTGAATAAACTGCTTCCTGGGAAAAAGGCCTTGGTGTCCTGTCTCTCTACTTGAAAATTCCACAGCACTGCTGTAGTTGATATTTATGGTGGATCATTAGTTCGTGGAGAGAGGAGACTATGTGTTTTTTATTTCTCTTATATACCTCTCAACACTAACACCTAACTTCCAATCAGGAAGTTTGGGGCCTCAGTTGAGGGTGCCGATGGAACAAAGATGTTCCGACATCCTGCTTCATCCCATGTACCATAGTTCCTTTGGGGAACCACTCAGACCGCTTCGAAGCTCAGGGGCATCTAAGAACATCTGAGGATGTGACCCTGCTTGTCAAGTGTGGGCACACAGTGGGATACAGTTATGTAACTGTGAGTCAGTACAGGTAAACACGCATGCACTGATTATGGCACTATGTAATAATGTAAATGAGATAACAACCTGTATGAGAATTATACAATAAAGATGCAGGCAGCTCTTGCTCTTACTCTCTGCTCTGCTCCATGCTGCCTGCTATTGTTGCTGGTGTCTTGCACATGTGTATTCTTTAACCTTGGGACCTCACCTGTGAAAATCTCCCTCAGGCCCCCTGAGCGGGCCAACATTTCCCATGGCCCTAAATGATTTTGAGGCTGTTTTTCACCACTGAGCTCTCAAATATGCCTCTTTCCCACCCCAGAAGATCGGTCAGACCCTTGCTACTTCTTGCAGTTGGAATTGCTCTCTTCAAACAGAAAATAGCCCCAGCTAATGACTCATGGGTTGCTGGGCAGATAGACCCTGCTACCTATATTTACTAATATTATCAGGAGCCTGGAAGACACAGGAACTGGGGAGTCTTCATAAGCATTGTGTTTGGGAAGATGGAGGGGTTCTGGATCCTCTTTGCAGAGAATCAGAACTTCTGGGGAGACTTGTCAGGAACTGGTCCATCAGAGTAGGTTTGTTAAAGGCAATGGATTCAGACATGGTGTGCTTTCAAATAATCCATTCTCCCACCATTCCTTCTCATCTATTAAAAATCAACTATTGTACCACAGTGGTCAACATGCAGGCTCCAGAGTCATTCTGCTTGGGTTCAAATTTAAGTCCCAATATTTATTAACTGATTTTTTTGAGAAAGTGACCTTAACCTTTTTATTCCTCAATTTTCTCATTTGTAGAGTAGGGATATTAACATCTACATCATAAAGCCATTTAAATGAGTTAATAAAAGTTAAATGCTTAAAATATGAGTGCTAAAATACATGGTAGCCATTATTATTATCCAGATAATATTATCAAGATGTCTTCAAGAATCCAAGGGATTTGGAGAACCCCTGACCTTCAAGTCCCTCTGAATTGCTTCCCACTGGGGAGAAAATAAAGATCTTCTCTTTGTAAACTCTCATTGTCACTAGCTCACTAATTAGGTTTCATGCTTGTTGTAGCCCAGAGCATGACAGACAAAATCAGAGTGTGGAAGAAAGGAGTTGTATCTAAAAATATTGAGAAATTTGCTAAAATGTCTCGTCGCTATGGAGGCAGCAGCATATGCAGAGGCAGCAATAGATGTGGGAAGAGATGGCCTCTGCCCTGGGCAAACCATTTAACCTTTCTGACCCTTTGATTCCTCATTGTAAAATGGGGATAAGAATATCTGCCTGGGGCCGGTGAGACGGCTCAGCGGCTTAAGCGCCTGCCTTGCAAGCGCGAAGGCCCGAGTTCGACTCCCGGAACCCACATACGAAAAAGGGGCCGGTGATATCGCTCAGCGGCACGGGTGCCTGTTGGTGCGCGAGGTCCTGAGGTCGTCCCCCCGGTACCCACAAAAAAAAAAAAAAAAAAAAAAAAAAAGAATATCTGCCTGCCATGGAATGGATGTTTGTGTCTCTTCAAAATTCATATGTTAAAGCCCTAATCCCAAGTGTGATGGTATTTGGAAGAGGCGACTTCGGGAGATAATTAGTGAGTGAGATTAGAATGTGAGAGTGGGGCTGTCATGGTGGAACACCACCCTTATGATAAGAGGAACAGCACAAGACGTCTCTATGTGTGCAGATCAAGGCAATGCCTGGTGAGGGTACAACGTGAAGGTGGCCATCTGCAAATCAGGACAAGAACCTTCACTGGACACCAAACCTGATGGTGCCTTGGTTTTGGACCCTCCCCCAAACAGTGAGGAATAGAGGATTGTTGCTTAATAAATGTTTAAATAAATGTTGGTTGTCTCCAGTGCGTAGTCTTTTGTTATAGAAGCCCAAGCTGACTGAGACACTGCCTCCAAGCATTCTGAAGATTAATGAATCCTGAGAATGACACATAATTGTGTAGGCATTCACATGTGTGCACACACACAGAGCAAATATTCATCAAGCAGTTAGCATAATGCCTTGCTATAATATGCATTTAATAAATGTTACCTGCTTTTCTTATTGTGGTTCCCTGTCTGGTCTGATCATCTCTTTTCTGTGAATTTGTACTCCTGAAACTATCAGAGTTCAATGAACTGTTAAGTCAAAGCCATGAAGATTGCACCAGAATTGTGTGGCTATGGCTTAGGGGAATAAGCAGGCCTGGAGGCCTCATCTAGAATATTTCTAGAATATTATCCTGATAGAATGGCCCCTTTGACAAGACGGAGTCTACCTGAATATTGAATTTAGGATAATTATGAGCACCTCTGTAGAATATTAATAAAAGCCTCTGAAGTTTTGTTTTCTCAAGATTTAATTTTCTTTGGACAATTGAAATTATCTCCAATGATCTTTTTTCTGGCCTCAGCTTACCCTATTAACCATTCTTAGCTTGAAAACCTTCTCCTTGCCTTGTGGAATGCTGTTATCTTCCAGAAAGCCTTTGATCTCTGTGATGACTTCTTCCCAGTCTCCTTTCTCTGATGCTTGTCCTTTGCTTATCTCTCAAATGTTGATCATCCCCAAGAATCTGTTGTAAATCCTCTTCTCTACTCATACATGAGGCTGAGAGAGCTATTTGCATATCTCTGCATCCAATCTCTTCTTTGTTCCTACTAATTAGACTTCAGTTTTAATTGGACACAGGCCTACAAAGGATAAAGACTCTTTCCCTGGTCTCCTTTGCAGCCAACTGATTTTTGTTGTTGTTGGTGGTGGTATTGGGGATTGAACCCAGGGCCTTCACATGAGCTCTCCCTAGCCCTTTTTAAATTTTCATTTTGAGACAGGTTGGTAATTTGCCTAGGCTGTGCACAAACTTGAGATCCTCCTGCCTCAGTCTCTCAGAGTGCTGGAATTGTAGGAGCAGCCATGTGATTTTTAAAAAAGTTATTTTATATGGTACTTCAAGGGAGATATATTGGCTATCATCTTCCTCACGACCTTCAGTGAAGATGTGATGGTGGAGCTCTAGCAAGTCTCCAGGACCATGAGGTGAATTTGAGGATGGAAACCATGTTCTAGAGGGAAGGGACACAAAGAGAAGAGCCAGTTTTAGAGCTGCCATTATCTACGTAGAGCCCCTATTCCCATGCTTCTTTTGAGAGAGAAAAAGAGAAGCAGAAGAAGAAAGAGGAAGCACTTCCTAAGTTGTTAAAGTTACTGCTTTTTGGAGGCTTGTATTCTGAGCACTTCAAAGAGCATGCAGACATGGACAAGGAGGCAGTTTGTGGAGAGGGTGATTGGGCTGAAGAGTAGAAGCCATGCTTTGTTCTGTGGGTACCATCTAAGATTCTGAGATTTTTCTGCATCTGTGGGGATGTGAGAGAAGCCTTGCTATTGACTTAGCTGAAATTTTCTGCCAGATTGAGGGCACAGTTAGATCCAGTTTGGCACCCATTGGTGAAATGTTTCTTACAATGCATGTTAGTGCAGTAAGAGTCATCTTGTCACATACATAGATCATCTTTTCTGTAAGATACTTGTTAGCCTTCTTTATCTCCCTTACTATTTGAGGACCTATCCCCATAACAATAAATACACATGTATACCGTCACTTTAATGAGCTCATTGCAGTTTGCCATCCAGATGTGCAGAATATTTAATTAACCTTTCTTCTTCATCAGTCCTTGCTGCCAGTCTCTCAGGTGACGTTTTGGACTCTTGTGCCATGGTCCCTTGTGCCTACATTGGGCGACTTGTTCTGACTTCTCTCTGGTGGGTTTTAGACTAATCTGGTCGTGCCCATGATCCCTACGTAGCTGATGGTAGGCATTCTCCTTAGTGTTTGCTATCTGGGATGGTGCAGCCCTCTGAAAAAAAACACACTCTCTTTATGGTATGCAGAGTTGACACTCATACGTGTTCCCATCCTATCCATCCTTCAAGGAACAGCTCAAACCCCATCAGCTGCTCAAACCCTCCTCGGACCACCACTCTACTCTCCAAAGTAGAAGTCATCTCTCCCTTAGCATAAATTTAAAATAGATATTGTGAAATGGGAAGAAATTGTTCAAAAGGAAAAAGAAACGGATGGGGCAAGGGGAAAGGAAGGAAGGGAAAAGGGAAAAATACAAGATAGTTATACCATTAGTTTCTCTTAGTTCATTGAAAAGAAAGATTTGTGCTAATACTGTTTGGAGAATTTTTATGCCCATATCCTTTTTTAAAATTGTATTTTAAAGAGAAAAAACAATAAATACAATGATACAAAATTTCAAAACAAGATAGTAGGAAAGTAAGAATGGTTAGTACATTGCTTATTGTTATATTCAAAGTAGTTGCTCAGATTACAAGATACAGGCATGAAAAATTGATCAAACGATATAAGCACAAACCCTTTTTCCAATGGACTTAAAGAAATTAGTAGTATAGCTATCTTAACTACCTTATATATATACATATATATGTATATATGTATATATACATATATATGTATATATAACATATATTTATTTATTTTTCTTTTTCCCTTCCTTCTTTTCTCCTTTCCCCCATCCCAGTTTCTCTTTCCTTTTGAACATTTTCTTCCCATTTCCCAATATCTATTGTACATTTTGGATCTTATTTATTCTTTCAGCTTCTTACACTAGGGAGACAGTATGATGTTTATACATGTGAAAATGATTTATTTCACTTTTGAGTATGGTCTCAAATTGCATCCATTTACCTATAAAAGCCTCAAGTTTATCCTTCTTTATAGCTGAGTAGTATTCCATTGTATAAAAATACCACATCTTTTTATCCATTCCTCGGTTTTTGGGCATTTGAGTTGCTTCCAAGATTTAGCTATTACAAACTGTGCTGCTATAAACATGGGCACACATATATTGCTATGGTATGATGTTTTTAATTCTTCTGGGAAAATAGCTAGAAGTGGAATTGCTGGGTCAAATGGGACCTCTAATCCCAGTTTTTTGAGGAATCTCCACACTGATTTCCACACTGGTTGCACCAGTCTACACTTCCACCAACAGTGGAGAAGGGTTCCTTTTTCCCCACAGCCTCTCCAGCATTTCTTATTGGTTGATTGATTGATGACAGCCATTCTTTCTGGGGTGAGATGGAATCACAGTGTTGTTTTAATTTGCATCTCTCGAATGACCAATGATATTGAACATTTTTCCATATATTTATTTGCTATCTGTATTTCTTCATCTGAGAAGTACATATTCATCTCAGATGCCCATTT
Source organism: Erethizon dorsatum (assembly GCA_028451465.1). Lineage (NCBI taxonomy): Eukaryota > Metazoa > Chordata > Mammalia > Rodentia > Erethizontidae > Erethizon > Erethizon dorsatum. The sequence continues at coordinate 43,020,915 of CM051824.1, forward strand.
GTGGATTGAGTCTTTAAATTTAGGGGGTTTGATTTTTTTCAGTTCTTTATATGTTCTAGATATAAGTCCTTTGTCTGAGGGACAGTTGGCTAAAATTATTTCCCACTCTGTGGGTTGCCTTTTCACTCTGTTGGTGATTTCTTTTGGTGTGCAAAATCTTCTTAATAAGATGATATCCCAGTTGTTGATTCTTTGGAGTATTTCCCATGCAGTTTTGGTTTTGTTCATGAAATCTCTGCCTACATCTATGTCTTCAAGATTTCTACTTACTTTCTCTTTTAGTAGATTTAGTGTTGCTGTTTTAGTATTTAGATCTTTGATACATTTTGACTTTAGTTTAGTGCATGGTGATAGACATGGGTCTAGTTTTAGTCTTCGGCATGTAGATGGCCATTTTTTTTCCAGCACCATTTATTAAAGAGGCTATCTTTCTTCCAGTGAACATGTTTGGCCCCTTTGTCAAAGAGAAGGTGGCTGAGTGTGTTTGTAGTTGTGTCTGCATCTTCTAATCTGTTCCACTGATCCTCAGGTCTGTTTTTTTTTTGCCAGTACCATGCTGATTTTATCACTTTGTAGTGATTTTATCACTTTGTAGTAGCTTTGTAGTACACTTTCAAGTCAGGGATTGTGATGTCTCTGGCCTTGCCTTTATTGCCCAGAATTGCTTTTGCTAGTCTAGGTCTCTTTTGTTTCCAAACGAATTTTAGAAATGTTTTCTCTAGTTCTGTGAGGTATGCTAATGGTATTTTGATTGGGATTGCATTTAATCTGTGCAACCATTTTGGGAGTATGGCTGTTTTCACTCTGTTGGTTCTTTCTATCCATGAGCAAGGGATATCTTTTCATTTTTTGATATCCTCTTCAATTTCCTTTTTCAGGGTACTGTAATTTTCAGTGTATAGATCTTTTATTTCCTTTGTTAGATTGATTCATAAGTATTTCAGTTTTTTGGATGCTATAGTGAAGGGTGTGGTCTCCCTAATTACTCTCTCAGTGAGTTTTTTGTTTGTGTACAGGAATGCTATTGATTTTTGAGTGTTGACTTTGTGTCCAGATGCACTACCGAATTTGATTATTAAATCTAGAAGCCTTTTGGCGGAGTTTTTGGGGTCTTCTACATAGATTATCATGTCATCTGCAAATAATGATAATTTAACTTCTTCCTTTCCTTTAATTTCTTCTCTTGTCTAATTGCTCTGGCTAATATTTCCAGAACTATATTGAATAAGATTGGCATTAGTGGACATCCTTGTCTTGTTCCTGATTTTAGAATGAAAGCTTTCACTTTTTGTTCATTTGCTCATGATGTTGACTGTTGGTTTGTCATAGATGGCTTTTATCAGATTGAGGTAAAGACAATCTATTCTGATTTTCTATAGGGTTTTTATCATGAATGAGTGTTGGACTTTGTCAAAAGCTTTTTTGCATCTATTGAGATGATCATGTGATTTTTGTCTTTGGCTCTGTTGATATGATGTATTACGTTTATTGATTTGCATATGTCAAACTATCCCTGCATTCCTGGGATGAATCCCATTATTTCTTCTTTAATTTCATCTGTGACCTATTGGTTGTTTAGGAGGGTGTTACTTAATTTCCATGTGTTTATGGAGTTTTTTCCATTAATTTCTAATTTCATTGCACTATGGTCAGATAATATGCATGGGATAATTTCAATTTCTTTGCACTTACTTAAGCATGTTCTGTGGGATAGTATATGGTCTATTTTAGAGAATGTCCCATGTGCAGCTGAGAAGAATGTGTATTCTGACGATGTTGGATGGAACACTCTGAAAACATCTACTAAGTCCAGTTGTTCACAGGTTTGGTTCAGTTCTGATATTTCTTTGCTGATTTTTTGTCTAGTTGATCTATCTCTTTGTGACAATGAGGTATTAAGGTCTCCTGTTACAATTGTGTTATTTCTTATTTGGTTTTTCATGTCTATTAACAATTATCTTATATAGTTGGGTGCTCCTGTATTTGGTCCATATATATTTATGATTGTTATCTCTTCCTCTTGAAGTTTTCCTCTAACAAGTATACAAGTTTTCCTCTAACAAGTATGACCTTCTTTATCTCTTCTGATCATTCTTGGTTTGAAGTTCACATTGTTCTCAAACAGGATAGCTACCCCTGCTCTTTTCTGGGTTCCTGTTGCATGGAGTATTGTTTTCCATCCTTTGACTTTCAGTCTATGAGTTTCTTTTTGAGTTAAGTTTATTTCTTGTATACAGCATATTATTGGATCTTGTTTCTTGAGCCATTCTGCCAGTCTGTTTCTTTTGATTGGTGAATTGAGGCCATTTACATTGATGGTTATAACTAATACATATTGGCTTATCTTTGTCATGATATTTTCCTTCTGTTGGTTCCCTGCTTTTCCCCTCTGTTTAATTGCTTGCCCTGCCTGGTGGTTTCTTTCTGTTGTTGTTCTTGGAATTGTGGTCATTTTTATCCATGTAGAATATCTTTCAGTACCCTTTGTAGGGTTGGTTTGGTGGTCATGAATTTCTTCAATTCTTTGTCATGGAAGTATCTTATTTCTCCATTAATTTTGAAGCATAGTTTTGCAGGGTACATCAATCTGGGATGGAAGTTGTTTTCTTTTAGGACTTGAAATACTTCCAAGCTCTTGACTTTAGAGTGTGTTGAGAAGTCTGCCATGATTCTGATGGGCTTTCCTTTATAGGTGATGTGTTTCTTTTCTCTAACAGCTTTTAATATTCTGTTCTTGTGCTGAATTTCTGGAATCTTGATTATTATATATCTTGGTGTAGTTTTATTTTGGTCTTGGCTGTTTGGAGTTCTATATGCTTCATTTATTTGTATGTCAAATTCTTTATCCATGCTTGGGAAGTTTTCTGCCATTATTTCTGTGAAGAGTTTTTTTTTTATGGCATTTGTACGTCTCTAGCCTTCTCATTGACCCCAATCAATCTTATGTTATTCTTCTTTGCATCATCTTGTAGCTGTTGGATTGATTTTTCATGGTCTCTTGCTATTTTTAAGATATCTTTCTTTTCATGATCATTTGCTGCAATTCTGTCTTTAAGATCTGATATTCTCTCCTCTCCTTCATTCAATCTGTTGCATATACTTTCAATGGAGGTTTTAATCTCTTGGATTTCTGTTTGGATCTCTTTCATGGATTCTATATCTTTCTTATTTTGGGCTTTTTTTTGTTTCCATTATTTTTCTTTTTTTTTTTTTTTTGTGGGTACCGGGGGGTCGACCTCAGCACCTCGCGTGCCAGCAGGCGCCCGTGCCGCTGAGCGATATCACCTGCCCCTTTTTCGTATGTGGGTTCCGGGAGTCGAACTTGGGCCCTCGCGCTTGCCGGGCAGGCGCTTAAGCTGCTGAGCCATCTCACCGGCCCTGTTTCCATTATTTTTCTAAGCTCATCTATTCTTATATCTGTGTCTTCTCTAATATCTTTGATTTTAAGCATCATTTCTTTTTGTACCTGAGAGATTCTTTTCTTTTTTTTTTTTTTTTTTTGGTGGTACCGGGGGTTGACCTCAGGACCTCGCACGCCAGCAGGCGCCTGTGCTGCTGAGCGATATCACCGGCCCCTTTTTTCGTATGTGGGTTCCGGGAGTCGAACTCGGGCCCTCGCACTTGCCAAGCAGGCGCTTACGCAACTGAGCCATCTCACCAGCCTCCAGAGATTATTTTCTCTATAGCCTTTTCCACTTGTTTTTTCACTTCTGTTGCTATCGTTTCAGAAAGTTCCAGTGTTTGACTTCCAATTTCATCTATCTCATTGTGTTCTGGGCTTGTCCTAGGTGGGCTGGGGGACTGGGGTTGCATTTTGTTTCTGCATCTTGTCATTTTCTATTTTCCCTTTTTTATTTTATTTTGTTTTCAGTGTTGATGCTTGCCAATTTCTTATGATAGATAGCTTTATCTCTAGTATTGAGGCTTCCCTAGGAGATGTCTCTTCTTCAGGGATGTCCTCTAGATGTTGTTGGTTCTTTATAGCTATCCTAAGAACTTACCTTTCCAATTTGTAAACGATGCAAAGTTACTATTCGGCTCAGCACCCAATCCTTTGGTACTGGGCTGTGGTGGTGATTATGACCTCATACTATCACAGCATTATCATACAGGGGAGAAACTGATTATAACGTGCATGACATCCTGGTTAAAGTAGTGCAGTTAGTAATAACAATAGTTTCAAGTACAGTTTAACCACTGACAAACTATGATAACAATTAACCTGCTACCTCCAACCACAGGAGCTAACCCTAAAGTTATATAACAAAATCAAACATATACCATGTACTTGTATGCAGTGATTTTCTCCCTAGTGGAGTGGTTTTACCCTTTTGTGGGGCTTGGGGGAGTTAAGATGGGTAGGGGACAGGATAAAGTGATGAATAAGGTCAAATATAGTAGAGTCAAGACTGGAGGTCAAAGGATGATCACCCAAGTTTTGGGAAACTGGAGGACACAGGAGGGAAAGAATGAAATAGAGTGTGAAGGAGTAATCAGAAAGGGAAGAGACAATGTTTACTCACTTGAAAGTTTAAATTCAAAAAGTAGTTGAGGAAGGAAAGAAAGAGGATCATAGAAGAAAATGAAAAAGCAAGGTAAGAAACCTGAACAGTGAAGAAAAGGAAGAAAGAGAAGGAGAATGGAAAAGAAAAGAAGAAAAGAAGAAAAGAAAGAAAAACTAAGTAGACCCAAGAAAGACAGGAGTGGGAAAAAGAAAAACAAAAAAACAAAAAACAAAAACAAAAAAACCCATAAACAAAAATAACCACAAAATATGAGACAAAACAACACAAATTCCAACCAGACAGGAAAGGGGTAGCCAATCAGACAAACAAGGGAGAATAAAAGTAGTAAAATACCTCTGGTGTTAGAGTTCTGTGATAGTATCTATGTCACATCCCAGATATGTGCTGTGCATTCCAGCCAAGTTTGCCATGGTAATTGTGCTGGGTATGAGGTGATCTTGGCCTCTGAATGTGGGGCTGGGACTGGTCTTCTGTTGGTGGAGTTCTCCAGAGCCCAACTGCTGGCTCCTTGCTGCTGCTTTGGACACTTCCACATTGCTGGTCTCACTGATTACTCCGTGCACCCAGGGCCAGCTGTCCTGGGTCTCCAGGTTCTGGTCGGTCTGCCCGCCAAAGGTGCGTGTGTGCATGTGTGCCCTGGGCCTGGCCTGGCCTGTCCTGGGTGTCTGGGTTCCAGTTTTGGTCCTATGCCCATATTTTGTACTCTGAGTAACTACTTTAAAGATAATACAGTGTATTAGCTATTGTTATTCTCCTATTATTTTGTTATGAAATTTTGTTTTACTTTTTTCCATAAAAAAATGTAGCTTCTGACTGAATGTTCTGTGTGATCTTGCCATCTCCTATCCATCCCTTTAGGTTCAGAGTCTACCCTATCACTCCTCAGGAAGCCTCCAGCTCCTCAGTAAAAGGATTGCTCTCTGACTCCTTCCTAACCCCAGCGATCACTTTTTCTCAGCCTTAGGAGATGTTTGTCGGATAAGGGGCATCCCTTTTATTTTCCTCATGGTGATTTACTGTCATGGTGACCTGAATTTCAGTATCATTTAGAGACTTGTCATTGTAGTAAGATCTAAGGCTCCCAGGGGTAAAATTTGAGTATCTGAAAAACACACCTACTATGCTGCAGAAGCAGGTGGCAGAAAAGCAGAGATTTGTAAGTGATCTGGCTGGATTGCCCTGTGTTGTGGGACCCTTCAAAAGATGAGATGAAAGAATGGCTTTCCCACTGCCTTCACAGCAGGGACTATCTCAGGATGCTCTTGGCCTGACCTCATCCACTAAAATATTCAATCAAAAATGTAATGTCTTAAAATGATCAGTGAAACCTACCCGGGCTAAATCCTTTGAAGTGGCTGACACACTAGGAATCCAGGGCACTGATTTTGGATGTGTTCATTGCCACGTGGGGCTGGAAGGATGCAGACGAGAAATAGATTACTTCTTTTCTGGGTGGGGCTATCTGGAGAGCTTAATGCGGCCAGCTCTGGGCTCTGCGGTCTGCTGATGGGAGGCCTGGTGTGACAGGCAGTTCATGTTTAAGGACAAGGAGCCGTCTTGCTGTGTGATCACCACAGATGGTCTTTTACAGTCTCACTGATGAGTCATTCTCCCTGAGCAATCAATGTTTGGCTTGCTGTATGTGCTCCACTTTCCCTGTGAATAAGTTTATTTATAATCTTCACATCCTCTCTTCCAGCCTGGTCTCTTGTTTTGAACTTTGGCTGGGCACTGGCTGTGAAACTTCAGGCTGTTCAGGTTTAGGGTATGTATTTCAAAGTCAAATTGTCTAGACATCTGGTATAGAAGTTGGTGCAGCTCCACTGAGCGTGTCACTTGGGAGATGAATTTCTTTATGACTGTCCTGGCATCGTTAATTTTAGTGCAAAGTTTTTGTGTTGTAGTTTTATACAGTAATAGTCTGGAAGTGCTCTGCATTACTAATCCCACAGGCCTAGGGAAATGAAAGCCCCTGATGGAGTCTCTGACAGGGAAATAGGATCAGCCCCAACCCCTGATTACTCCTTGATGCTTCCAACGAATCTGCAATGCCTGAGCATCTGTTCCACCTTGACACCTTTGCTCACCTGGTCTGAGAGTGTGAATAGGCCCGTGGTGCTGAAGAATATAACAACAGCGGCAACAGTGATGGGGTGACACTGGAAATGTGGCAGCCTGTGCTCGTGCTCCAGGAACATCAGTGGTTCCCATCCCTCACAGTGTGTTGGAATCACCTGCAGAATCACAGCTGAAAAACTGGGGTCCACTCCCTATCAGTTAAAGCAGAAGTTTATTTTCCAATATTATTTCGAGTTCCCTCTTTTATAAATGCTTTTTAAAATTACCAATTAATTTCTCATGATTCTTACTGAGTAATCCTTATAGAGTATTCTGCCAATAAAGAAAATAAAAAATAAAATTAAAATCGTGTATGGTTCTACCATTCGGGATCTCTATTAACATTTTTAAAATGTCACTGAGGTATAATTGACATGTAATAAATTGCACATATTTGAAGGGTACAGGTTGAAAAGTTTTGACACTGTGTTAACATTTTGATATATTTCTTTTGATCTCTTTCTCTCTTCCCCCTTTCTTCACCCTTCTCCTTTCTTTCTTTCTCTCATACACACAAACACACACACACACACACAACTGGTATTATACCATGTATATATTTTATATCCTAATTTGTTTGGTTAATATTTATAATGAGCATTTTCCTATGCTATTTTATTTTCTTTAATAAAAGATTTTAATTGTACAATATTCTGTTGTATGGTTCTATTATAATAATTTTACTATTTATTGTTGGATACTTATACTATAATTTCTACCTTTATACTGTTAGAAATAAAGATGTCTTGAGCACCTATAAACTATCCCTGTTGGTTTAGACTACTGTAGTATAGAACTTTGGTTTAGTTAAAAAAATACCTTATGCCTTGTTTCTTCTGCTGCAGATGAGTCTATAATGATTAAGTAAAACAATGCTTTAGCATAGCAATATTTAGTACAATGCTCAGCATTTTGTAAGTGTTCAATTTATATTAGCTATAAGTGTACACTAGCTATAATTGTTCACTTTATATTATCATTTTTGGCCTTTAGGTGTATATGTGTCTATATCCTTTCTCCCGTATTATGTAGACTCTCTTTGATAGCTTAAAATATGTTTTATGGTTCCTTTTTCTTTTGTGGTGGATAATCTTGATTGTCAACTTGACAGGATTGAGAAGTGCCTAGAAAGTTAATAAAGCACATTTCTGGGTATGAATGTGAAGGTGTTTCCAGAGAGGATTGGATTTGGATCAGTGAACTGAGAGGGGAGCTCACCCTGAATGTGGGCAGCACTATCCAATAGGCGAGGGCCTGGATAGAACAAAAAGTGGAAGAAGGAAGAAGCTCGACAGTGCACGCAAGCTCGGCTCTTCCGGAGTGGGTGTGTCTCTTGCTATTGCCATCACCTGTGGACATCAAGCTCCAGATTTCGTCAGCTTTGGGATGTTGTCTCACACCAGTGACTCTCCAGGGAGCTTCCAGGCCATCAGTGTCCAACTGGGGCTCCATCCTTGATTGGTCCCTCTTCTTCTGAGGCTTCCAGCTTCTTGGACTAAGCAGCTACTTGGTTCTTCTGCTAGTCTGCTTGCAGACTGCCACTGTGGGACTATGCAGCCTCTGATTGTGTATGCCAATTTATAAATACCCACTGAGATTACATATCTGTTTTGTTGCTTTTGTTCCTTTAGACAACCTTAGCTAATATGCTTTTCCAAGTGAGCCCACAGTGATAAAGTTGTGACGAATTCCATGTACAGTGCATAAAGTCACTGGATCAATCCATCAGTCACTCACCAAATTCACGAGGCCTAGACTCTTAGAGCTCATGTTCAGCCTGAAAAACTGACATGGGCCTTTGCTCTTGCATTGTTTCCTGTTGTACTTATCATTTTTAATGCATTCTGCTTATAAGAGACCAAGGTCACAGGTGGTCCACAGCAGAGGTTCTCAGGAAGACCCCATGGCCTTTCCCCCTGAACATCTCATCTAGTTGCCTTGGAAAGGACTAAGACTCAGAGAAGTAGAAGGAGCTGGAAGAATTGGCTGGAAGAATAAACACTTTTTTCCCTAGATAGAAAAAGCCTTGGAGAGATGCAACAAGATCAGGCAAGGGAAGAGCAGAAATGTGGGTAGTGGATGGGTCACAATGCACTCTGCTCTGATAGGAACAGGAGCAAAAGAGTAGCAGTATGTTGGTAGCACCGGTAGGATTTGGGGAACTCCTGCTGGGAGTGATGTGTGTCCCACTTCTGGTGGCTATGGAAGTTAAGATAGGTTTCCAACAGCTCCAATTATTACCTGACTGGGTTTTCTAACAGATGGGAGGGAGCCATGAGCAACAAGCAGCTGCCAACATTTGATCCTGGATTTGAGATCTGTGCAACAGGCTTGTAGTTGCAGGTGGAGCTCTAGGTAATAGATGTTACATCTTCCAAAAGTTTTGTTTCTTCATCTCTGTGGCAGGATAATCAATTTGACTGCAAGTTCATGTTTGTTCTCTATTTTTTTCCTCTTCCTTTAAGCAATTTGCTAGACCTAGCATGACCCTTGGAGTCAAGAATTCAGATATTTTTGACTATGGAAAATAGAAGCTTCTGGGAGTTAATCTTGTCTTCTTTTGGAACAAGTAAACTGAAAAAACAACATTATATCTATTTTTTCTTCAAAGAGAAGGGAAGAAGAGAGGGAGAGGTCCAGAAATTGTGGGGTTTCATTGTCGTCATGAACCCAGACAGCAACACCCCAGAAGGTTGCTCAGGGAGGGTGCTGTGTAGCAAGCCAGGGAAGGTGGATCCTCAGCACAGAAGGCCCAGCTCCTGCAAAGGTGTGCTGGCCCCATGAAGGACACTGAGGAGAGGGCCACCATGTCTCCAGGGACCACAGGGGGCTTGATCAATGAAGATGCCATTGACAGCTATAATGGGGCATTGTCCTTCCTGCTGCTTTTTCCTGATTCTGCTGCATGCTTCTCCATTTGGCACATCTTTGGGAGAATAGGCTTTGGCAGCCATGTCTCATGGACATTCCCTGTGGTCTGGCAAGATGGAGATTTGGGGTTAGAGTAATTGGTTACAACACATAAGAGAAAGGTGTGTTTACTTCAAGCCTATGTCTCCATACCCACTGAGATTTCATTCTCTCTGCATTTCAAAACAGAAGACGACTTTTCCCCTCCTTACATGGAGGAATTAGAGTCAGAATGAAAATGACAGTGGGGAGAGATAAGGGCTGTAAGTTGCATAAGGGCAGGGATATAGCCAACAAACACACTGTATGTCTTCATAAATACTCGTTGAATAAATAAGCAAAATATTAATGGTTATGTTTGCTTGATAGGCTCAGGAGGGAAACCAGGACACACAGGCAGCTGCGCTGAGGAGAGTCACTCTTTTTCTGCTGCTCTGGTCCTGTTTACGACTCTAAACTCACCTGATAAAGAGCCAGATGTGGACAACGAGAGAGGAGAGCAGTGCATTCCTTGGTCCCCTGATAGCAGGTTGCCCTGCATACTGGACAGTTGGAGTCAGGAATGGCAGATACATTTAATTACCTTCCTTTTGGCTTGCTGACTTGTCATTAGGCCTACCGCCTAATTTCCTCTAGGCTGCTGCAGGTTCTTTCTAGACACACAATCTAGAAGATGTGACTGCTTGGTAAATTTTCCTGGGTGGCAGAAAATGTCACATCCATGTCCTGTGCCTGTCACCAGGGACACGGCTTATTTTGGACTTGGCACCCTATGGCTGTTTCCCGCTGACCCCTCCCATTCTCCAAACTGTGTGGTGTGCAAAGCCCTGACACAGCCATTTCCCCATTAGCACTCCCTGTGCATGAATACCTCATTGCATCCCAAATGTCAAACCCTAATGGAATAATAGGCTTTAACCCGGAGCAGACAGTGAGGCTGATCAGTGTTAAAGAAGGATTATTAATGAAAATGAGAAAAACAGTATATTTAAGACAGAGTGTCAAACGAGGGGAAGAGTGGGCTCAAATAATGGTTTCCTGCTGCTTGCAGGAGCAGCTGCAGAGACGCAGGGTCTGCTCACAGCAACTCAGGCATGCTGTCTCGAGGAGGGCTGAGATTGCACCTTTCATCACAGGAGGGCAGCACGTTTCCTGAGCATGGGCTCCTGCTTCTCACTGAGTCCCTGAGACAGATGTCACTGTCAGGGCTGGGTGGGCAGGGGAAGCTCTGGTAGGAGGGCAAGTCAGATTGCTTTGGGACCAGAAACGTCCCAGGAAACAGGTAGAACCAGGAGAGCAGAGTTGAACAGAAAAAAAAAAAAAGCCCCGCTTAAATGTTGAAAGCAAGGAGAAATGAGTTTTGTTCATCTGCCACACCCTTGTGGGGTGATCTAAGGAAAGTCCCTCCCCTTTCTTGGTCTTAGTTTTACAAGGACAATAACATCTGTCCCACCTTCCTTCAAGTGGTTTTGTTCTGCAGTGACAGATGTGAAAGTGCTGTCAAATTGAAAAGTATATTTTACCCAACAAGTATTTATTTAATAATTTGGCCATTTTGAATCCACAATGAGGGAGGCGCTGTGTTACACAAAAGATAAACATGTAAGAAGGAGAGGCTTGGCTTTTAAATCCAAATTATTACAAGGAAGGCAAGTGATGGTCAGTCTCCGAAGTGCAACATAATTCAGAGCCATGCGAATTCACAGGAAGAATTTGTTTCTGGCCGGTAGCCTGATGAGAATCTGCCCACGGGAACAGGCAGCAGGAAAGCTAGAACGGAAGCCTGGGCGATGGGGCAGAGTTAGCTTTCCAGGTACAGAGAATAGCTTGAGAAAGAAAGGGATAGAAAAGGCCTAGTGGTCATTCAAGGAGTGGAGGGTAATTAGCTTTTTGGAGTGAAGGGGATACATGAAAGATGAAGGTGGAATATGAAGATACAAGATTATGAGGATCATGAAAGCTAGGATGAGAATTGAGAACCGTGTTCATTGTTAACAAGGAATTCTGTCAAAGAAGTTTTTTGAAAAACTTGGTTTGGACAAAATAGTGTGGGCTGAGCAAAGAAAGATGGGCAGCCTCTGTCAGGAGGCTCAGAGTGATATATTAAAAGCTACACTGGGAGGATGAAAAGGCAATAAAAAGGAAAGAAAAAAGAGGCAAGAAATAGGAAGAAGGGAAAATTCTTATGTGCCCTTAGGATACAGGAATTCAGGGAGAGAAGGTGAGGGGGGCAGCAGAAGGCCTAGGAATGAGCCTGAGGAGATGAGGGAGAGGCAGGCTCAGAGGGTCTCCACATCCCAAGTCATCTGGATCTGCTCGGGAGGTACGTGGAATCCACAGAGCTTCTAAGAGAGACGAGGATGTGATCCGATCTGTCTTTTAGGAGATCTGTCTAGGTTGAAGTCAGAAAAACTGGTGGCAGAGAGATCTATCTGCAAACATTATATGTTCAGATTAAAAAAATGATTTTATGTGACCAAGGGCAATAGAAGGGTTAATTTTGAGAGGAGAAAGAGAGAGAGGAGGTGAAGGTGACTCAGTTTTCTATCTGTGCGAAGTGGGTGGATGGTGACGTCTATTACTGGAAGCCAGGAGCACAGACAGAGGCATGGCTTTGTGGAAAACAATAATTAACGCAGTTTGGACAAGCTGAGTTTGAAGTGCTTTTATAACATCCAGGTGAAGATGTTCAGGAAGGAGCTGGAAATAAAGACCAAGAGCTCTTTGGAGACACAGAGGATGAAACAGAAATGAGACAGCAGCAGAGGTATAAATAGAAGCTGATCTTACAGGATGAGAACAGCACCAGGATAAGCTCCTGGGCCAGCCCAGCCTTTACAAGCATCTTAGTCTACACAGAGATTTGACAACCATTGTAGCTCTTGATCATTAGAAGCCTGAGGGGCAGTAGTGAAGTTTCATTATAGGCGGGGAGTCTTGGCTCGACAATTATATAGTTGGGGTGATCCAGTGGCCTGATATCATAGTGATACCCTAACATACTTCATGGAGAAAATTGTCCATTTTTTTGATCATTTCTTTATCACTTATGGGTCTTTGGAGACCTCTCTTTGAGCTAAGCTGTTTATCTGGACATATTATGAGGAGAAAGAATAATTTTCTTTAAAAATTATTTATTAATATATATGTCAATTGGCACATAGTAATTGTACATATTTATGGGGTATAGAGTGACATTTCAATACATGTGTACAATGTGCAATGATCAGATCAGGTACTTGGCACATCTATTATCACTGATATATATAATTCCTTTTTTTTTTTTTTTTTTGTGGGTACCGGGGGGTCGACCTCAGGACCTCGCGCGCCAGCAGGCGCCCGTGCCGCTGAGCGATATCACCGGCCCCTTTTTCGTATGTGGGTTCCGGGAGTCGAACTCGGGCCCTCGTGCTTGCCGGGCAGGCGCTTAAGCCACTGAGCCATCTCACCGGCCCTGATATATATAATTCTTAAATTTGGGTATATTCAAAAGTCTTTCTATTATCTATTTTGAAATATTCACTTAATTATCACCTAAAGTTATCATATTGTGTTCTAGAACATCGGATGTTACTCTCCATATTCGATTGCATCTTTGTACCAATTAACCATTCTCCCTCTATCCCTCCCTCTGACACACCCTTCCCAGGGTCTGGTAACTCTGTTGGACAGAGGGCCATGAAGTGGGTAAGATATGTGTTACATCAGTCGGGGATGATTTTAGCTGTAGGTAACAGAGGTTGAACAGATGGGGTATGTTTTTCTCATATAACAAGAAGTCTGGAACCAGAGAGCTGACTTTGTTGACTGTCAGTTCAGTGAGAGTTTCAAATTCTCTTGGCCTTTACCTCATTGTTGTTAGATAACTTCTGTGATCAAAGCATCATGCCCATCTTCAGCACAGGAAGTCATCTATGTTGATTTTTGCTTTAAACCAGGGTATCATAATACTCAGAATACTCAGAAGTCCTTTTCTTACTTGTTACTGGCTCAAAATTTTGGTCACATCAACTGCCTGAGTGTTTAGGAGAGTCAGCATTTAGCTTTCTTTCCTTCTCTCTAATGGAGCCAGGCAACAAAAGGGACCAGGAATGGGCATTTGGTCAGCCACTAATGTCTGCTACTCACATCACCTAATCCTGTCATCTTGTCACAATAGTAAATTTATTAAAAGCTGCAACCAGGGGCCAGTGAGATAGCTCAGTGGCATAAGCACCTGCCTGGCAAGCATGAGGTCCTGAGTTCGACTCCCAGAACCCACATACGAAAAAAGGGCTGGTGATATTGCTCAGCAGCATGGGCACCTGCTGGTGCACGAGATCCTGAGTTCAACCCTGGGTACCCCCACACACACAAAAAAGCTGCAACCATAAAAATAACAGCAATGAAAATAATCTCTGATTATTGTACAGCAGTATTTTACTTTTAAAAATCTTTTTCATCTTTACAAAAAATTTCATTCATTTCTTACAGTAATCCTGTGAGGCTAACGTTCTTTGACAGATGAAGAAACTGAGTTCTGGGGTGGCTAAGTGACTCGTTTAGAGTCCTAAGTTAGTAGCAGAGCTGGAATGAGCTGATTCTAGTAACTGCTCTGCATGGCTAGGATGTGGCTGAATCATCACAGAACCTTCCAGCCCAGGGTTCTTTCCACTGGAACATAAGGCTTTTAGTCTAAAACCAAACATGGTTACTATTCTAAGTTCTGGGGCCTTGGCATCTTTCTATATGAGTTACAGTTTATGATCCAACTACCAGCCTATCTTCAGGGTGTCCTACACTCTTTCTGGTCACAGGTGAGTAAAGACGTTAGGGGGTGGAAAAGGACAGACAGGGCCACCACCATCAAGGTCCTTTTTCTCATTATTTTTCTTGTTCTTCCTCTCACCTCCCCTTGCAGATGCATATATGCTGTAGATTGAGACATACAACACCTTTCTTGATCATAAACATGTGATAAGTCATCCAGGAAACTCGCTAAAGAGAAAAATACTCAGTTCTGAATAAAAAACAACAGTACGCACAACCACACATGTAATTGTGGCCTAATTTCTGGTCACTTGGGTGTCCTTGGATTCTTCAGGTAGCTAGCATCACCTGTTGACTTTTCTGCAACCCCGGACTATGAGTAGTGGGATAGCCAGCATCCTTCTTCAGATCGCAGGAATTCAGGTTGTGGGGCTACACCAGAGCTCTCTTTAGGCAAAACAAAGGTTTTGCCAAAAATCGTGATGTCCTCTCCCAAATGAAAGGTGAAGTTTTTCTTATATTGTGTGTGTGTGTGTGTTTCCCCCTCTCATTCTGTTTTCCTCTTTTGCTTAATTATTTTAGTTTATGATTCATCTCACCAAAGTAAGTATGTAGGTACCAAACAGTATGGAATCCTACTACAAATCTCATTGCTTGGTGCTGGTTACTCCTCTAATTCTTTCACTGTCTCAAAGGTTGGTTCCACAGGGCTCACATGTCTCAGTCTTTAATTAAGCTTTGCAGCCCTGTTGGGGATGGCTAGGCTGCGGCCAGGGTAAAGCAAGTGCCCACGACCCTGAAAATAAGAATCTCCTGAAATTTTGTATCCAAGTCCCTCTCTTACCTCACCCCAGTCTGGCTCTGGGAGTGACATCCCATTATGAAATGCAAACAACTGAAAATGAATAATAAACATTCCTGTTAAAGTCTCTAAGTCATTCTCATCTTAAGAGCAATTATTGATCATCTGGTGCTCAGTGGCTTGGCCATTTTTCTCTCAACATCCCCCACCCTGTGGCTCATTTCTTATCATCTTTTAGGACACTGATTACTACCTTCTCCTGCTCTCCTCCCCTTGTACTTCCTTTAAGCTCAGACAGGCAATGCCTTTCATTTGGGAGACATCATCATGATTTTTGGCAAAGCAACAATTTGTTCTGCCTAAGAAGAGCTCTGGCATGGTCCCGTAATTGCAGACCTGGAATCTACGGAAAAGCAGCTTATCAATGTGCCTGGACCATCTCTGAAGATGACTAAAGTCTGGAGATAGCTGGCCATACTTTGAAGGGAGCCTTCTTGCTGGGAAATAGGGTGGTGGGGTGGACAGCGTGCTGGCCTGGAGGTTGGCTAGTGGGGGCATGGAGCTGGCTGGGTGCACATCTGCAGTGTCAGTTGTGTGAATTTGGACCAGTCTCTTAACCATCGGGAGAATCAGTTTGCTCATCTGTATAATGGTGTTGAGATTATACAAGATCTATGAAGTTGCCTCTTAAACTGTATAGTTCTTAAAAATGCTATTGTTAATATAACAACAAAAACCAAGGACAGGCTCGGAAACATTTCTGGAGGCACATTTCTTGCCTAGGCACAGGTTGTGCAACCAGGATGGTGTGACCTTGACTGAGGAGGGTGCTGGAGACATGTTGGGTAGAAAAGAGGATGCCATGTTTTCTCTGAACGACCCGGTGCAGGAAATCACCTGCTTCCCACCGAGCTTCTCTCTCAAGAGCATCAATTAGGAAAGTGCGGAAGTGGCAGGTCCAATTAATGACTGACTGCCAAAAGCGCTAGAAGAATTCCAACCAGGTTTCTAATGATCACTTAAGAGACCATTTGGTGCTTGTATAAGGTGGTGGAGCAGCCTGAGGAAAACACACAAAAACTTTTTGTCTCTTAGGGGCCTCACCTTCAAGGGTGTTTTGAAAGTGTCTCTTGAGAGCCTGCTGAGATGTGGCTACAGAAATAATATTTGGAGCTACTTTGTTTGTGTCCTATCTCTGGATTTTATTTTCAGCATCAGCAAAATGAGCAGAGGGAAATTCTATGTGTTCAGTATTTAGTGCAAGTTCAGTACTGGGAAAATGGCTGATTCTTGGCTGTGATATTTTCCTTCTATTTATGAGTAGCTACCAATCTACTTTAAAATCAATGCTTTGCCTAAAACTTATTGGCTGATTGAAAACACAGAAAATTCTAGTTAAAAATTATTGCTCTAGTACTTCCCAGCAGAAGTACTGTATTACAGGAAATTAATCCCAATGAATGGAGTGGATAGATTTGTTGGGAGTTAAGATGGTGTGTTAGTTTTTCTTTCTTTTTCTTTTTTCTTTTTTTATCTTTTTGAGACAGGGTTTCACTATGCAGTTCAGGCTGGACTTGAATTCACTTTGTAGCCCAGGCTGGCCTTGAACTCACAGTGATTCTTCTGCCTCAGCCTCCAGAGTGTTAGGATTACAGGTGTGCGCCACCATCCTTGGCTGATGTGTTAGTTTTTCACTGCTGTGACCCCAGAAAAACAATTTAAAAGAGGAAGAGTTTACTTTAGCTCACAGTGTCAGAGTTTTCAGTTCATGGTCCACTGGCTCCAGGGCAGAGACACCACAGTGCAGGGGCATTGCAAGAAAGCTGCTGGCCTCATGGCAGCCAGGAGGCAGGAAGAGTAAGAGACCAGACTTACTCCCCAAAGTCAAGCCCGCATGAACAGATTCCCCCAATCAGGCCCCTTCCGGTGTTTCCCTCACTTCCCCCAAAGGCCATAAAATTGTGATTTAATCAATGGATCCACTGATGAAGTTAGAGCCCTCCTGAGCCAACTGTCTCTGGAAATGCAGAGCACATCCGGAAGTGTGCTTTACTACAGTGTTTCCGAGATGCTTCTCAGTCCTATCAGGTTGACAATCAAGATCAACCATCGGAGCTGGGACCACAGCTTCTCGGTGATGAAGGTGTTCTTCAGAGCTGCACATTCAGCTCCCTGGGAGCCATCCTGATCTCCTCTGAGATGCTCTGAGAGTCTCGCGGGCACTGGCTGGTTGAAATGAGCAAGAGACTGTCCTACTGTTCTATTTTTACTTCAGAGGCTTCTAATTAGAAATGACTAGGAATATCACTTTTGGAATAATAAAACCTTATTTAGTTCACAGCTAATGGGAAAAAGCGAAATTAACAAAATCTCTACCAGAGAAAGTGAGACTTAAAATATTAACCTTCTAGTTGTTTTAACTAAATGTTTCTTAACAATGATATTAAAGAATTGACTTCTTTATTGTTTTTATTAATGTAGAATAATACTTTTCTCTTTGCCTTTTGGGCAAACCTTTTGTCCTGGTTGCAAAGAAAAATACTGGTATTTCTCTAGTACTCTCAGGTCCAAAAGCAGAAAGGAGGCACATTCCTGTTTTCGGTCCAGAACTTAATACATGAGGCAGATTCCTTTATCATTCACGGAGGACTGAAATGAAAATTTTAAAAAATCATGGCTATAGCAAAAGAGCCAAATGCATTTTCCATGGTTAGTCCTGCTTTATAATTAGGGAGGCTGTGCATCAGTTACATTACATTTTCAGTAAGTGGGGCTCGATTTTAGAGAATTGGTACAATCTATCTGAAGGTGCTGGAAGTTGTGATCAGTAAAATGCTTGCATGAAGAGGAATCACAAATGTGGCTAGAACCAACTCCTGGTGACTTGAGAATATTACCTCATGTTTTCCTGTAAATGTTGATGTCAGTGTGTCATGATGTCTGTAATTCACTTCAAATACTTCAGCACAGATTGGAGAACATTAAGAATGTGAGTTAGTTTAAACCACATTTTAGGGGAAACCAGGTGCCCTAATCAGAAGTTCATGTTACAGAGTTATCCAGTTAGGGATTAATCATAAAAGGTAACACTCTAGATAGGGCTGCTGGAAATTTCTTTATATTTTTTTGATCGACCCTAGAGGTTTTGCTGATTAGCATAATAGATGTTAGACTGGGATTTAACAGGTGAAATTAATGGCTTGTTAAGTAGCATAATGGACTTTGGAAAAGGCTGTCTTTGGTGAAATTAGTGTTAATTCAAGAAATATGGGCCAGTTAAAATATTTTAGAGACACTCTTCACCCCTGCACAAAAAAGTATAAAAATCTAACCAGCTCTCTAGACTGATGCTTCTGGGAGGTCTTATTACCTGATGCTTCAGAGCATTAGTATTTTATGTTTTGTCAGGTTAATGGTCTCTGTTCCAACCACTCGACTCTGCCTTTGTCTCAGAGAGCAGCAATAGACAATAGGTGAGAGAATGGACATGGCAGTGTTCCAACCGGACTTTATTTACAAAACCAGGCAGAACTGGATTTGGCTGGGGAATGGAAGTTTGTCAGCCCTACAGATACTGTTTCATCTGCCCCAGGAGAATCTTTAAGCCATGTTGAATCACCTAAAATGATAGAGCCCTGAGATGTATGTGACTATACGGTGCAGATTGTATGTATGACTTTGTAACTACCTTTTGCTTTGTAACATTTGTAATAAATTTTTGTATGTGTACTCATATTTGGTCACAGACT
Organism: Erethizon dorsatum; assembly: GCA_028451465.1. Lineage (NCBI taxonomy): Eukaryota > Metazoa > Chordata > Mammalia > Rodentia > Erethizontidae > Erethizon > Erethizon dorsatum. The sequence continues at coordinate 43,039,769 of CM051824.1, forward strand.
TGCTTCCAATACATGCTGATAGCAGAGAATTAGATAATGCTCACACATCTGAAAAATGTTTGTGGTTACACTTGGGTGCCAACTTAACCCTGAGTTGGCCTTGCACGTCTTGGCCTCTCTTAGACAAGTAGCCCCACTACTGCAGTGACTCACGATTGCACTGCCTATGGTAGGCACTCCGTGTGGATTTGATGAATCAGTGAATGGGCTTTTTGGCAATTTAGTTGGAGATAGGCTATTTCCTGGGGTTCTAATGTGCTTAGTGTTTATTAGTCTGTGCATGAGAACTAGGCTGACATATGGGTTAGAAATTGTGCAAATTTATAGTATCGACTTTAGGGATGTTAACTCATAAACTTATCTGATGATGAGTTAAAGTCCTGCTTCATATAAGGTTTGAGGGGATAGGAAAACTAACAAAAAATTGTTAGGTTTGTCCATAAAGCATTTTTTATGTTCACATTATATGACTTGGAGATGGAATTTTTATTTTTGAAGTGAGCTATTTCTCATTCTATAAAACCCATGAGAGATAATTGACAAAATAGATTGTTGACGTAACTGGGAGAATGAGGATGACTTCTTATTTAGCTTTTCTTGTCCCCACCTTCTTCTCTAGCTCTCTCCCTTTACTGTGAGAGTTTCCATGTGTTAATACCTATTTCATTGTGTGCAAATTAAGCAAATATTTATTAAGTAATTCTCATGCACATGGTACTGTGCTAGCTGCTCTGAAGGCACAAGATGAAAAAGATGTAGTTCCTGAATGCAGGGTCAGATGGAGGAGATGAGAGAAGACTTTGTCTTTATAGGAAAATCATGCCTCATTTGGTCTGAACCTTCAAGGACAGGTCGGACATTGATGAATGGTAAGGTCTTGCTGGTAGAGAGAACTGGGTAAGAGACATAGAGGTGGGAAAGTTCTGGGTGTGTTTGCATAAAAGTAAATAGTCTAAGATCAGGCCTGGGGGTGGCAGCTGTCATTTTTAGTTGTATCTTGGGGGCCTGGAGCTTGTGAGGGAGGATGATGAGGAAGCTTGGGAATTTGGATCACCATTACTCATGAGGAGCCCCTTAGGAGAAGATTACTGTGCTAAAGCAAGTGCTTGATAAGGCATGCAGTTTGAGTTCTGATATCTACTGATCTGTTCTCAGAGGACAAGAGCTAGGACTATGCGTGAAATTAAGTGTTAACTTGGACTGAATAGAAAGCTGTGGCACTAAGGGTGGTGGCACTAAGGCTCTAAAACTGAGGGACTAGTTTGAGAATGTCTGGAGAGATAATGAGCTAGGATGCTGGTAGATTGCTGAGACTTGGTGTCTGGTCCCTGCCTCCCTCTTGTCCATCACTGCTGAGAGCAGTGAGGTGCAGCCACCTCCTTGGAAGTGTTTCTTACATGCCTAAGAGTCATCTGGGGTTCTTTTAAAAATTCACACTTCTCATCTCCACTCCAAATCTTAATCAGTGGATTTTTCATGTCCCCTGATAAAGAGTTTGAGTGTATACAATTTAATCTTTGTAATGATACCGGGGAAGGTCTACATTACATAGACCCAAGGGGACTCAGATTAAGTAAATTATCCAAGCAGGGCAAAGCCAGGCCCAGCACTAAGATCATTTGGCTCCCCGTCCTCTTCTTTTCCTACTGCACCACTGCTGCCTCAGTAAGAAGACAGACCACCTGAAAAAATGTGCAAATCATGGCATGTCCTGGCATTCTTTTGGATGAATCCATTAGTGGTCCCTTGAGGTTATTTCAAAGCAAAGTCTTTCTTTTCAGCATGTCTGGATGGGCATCTGTCATCCACAAGTTTTCAAGAGAGAAGTGAGGGCATATATATCAAGTATTCCCTAGCTTTTGCAAAAATTACCTTGGACTTGGGAAGATTTTGTTCATGTTTCAAACCTCCTTTTCCTGAGTTTCTATTCTGGATGGTCAGATGATGAACAGGAAGTTTCAAAAGAAAGAATGAAAGGATATTTTCCAGGTTTGCTCCTTAATGATGTTCAAAAGAAGCCAGTGTAAGTGATTGAAGTGTGAACCTACGGGCAGGGTATTTTTTAATTTCCATTTAAAGTGGGGAGCAAGCCTGTGGGGAAGCAGCCTGACCTCATTTAGCTGGCAAAAGGTATGTATGTGCATAGCTAATAATGAAAGTATCTTATATTTGTGAAGGGTTTTATGATTTCAAAGTTCTTTGACACGCTTTATTATATTTTTGATCCTTCCAATAGTCCCAAGAGGAGGCTAGAATTATTATTGCTTCTTCACGCATATAGAAAGTGAGACTCAGAAAAATGCAGCAATGTGCCCAATGTCACCTGTAATACTACAATCACAGTGGCACAATATAGTTTTAGAGATGACATCTGGCACTGTTTCTGTTACAGTGAAAACAACCACAAGATATGGTGGAAAACTCCCTTTTAAATCAAAACTAAGTCACTGTTTTACTGAGTATCACTTTTGACTGCCTTGGATTAATTTTCCAATCAGGCAAAGCACTTCACCACTCTGAACCTCAACCTTTTCTTCTGAAAAAGGAGGAAAACAAAAGAGCTCCAAGCATCCTCTATGTCTTGGAACAGTGGCTGCTGCTAGCCCTTCCCTTTCGGGGAGCAGCTGAGCACTGCTTCTTTACTCAGCTTCCAGGGAAGGTCAAGGGCATTTTAATTTGCTTCTCAGAAATGGCTTGGATATTTTGGATTTTGTAAATGTGCCTGAAAAATCTTTAAGACTGTTTTCTCTTATCTTAAGAGCTGGGCGTAGGTGACTCAGCTCAACTAATAAAGTCTATTTTTTCCCTTAATGATGTGGGTAAAGTATTGCCACACTGAAGTGTCATTGAAAGCTTTTCGGCTGAGCATGGCGGTGCATGTCTATAATCTCAGCATTCAGGAAGTTGAGGCAGGAGGATTGAGAGTTGGAATCCAACCTGGACTACATAGTGAGGATCTTGTCTCAAAAAAACAAAACCAAAGCAAAACAACCAAATCAAACAATGACAACAACAAGCCAAAACAATGACAACAACAATAACAACAACAAAACCCAATGCTTCAGATCGTTTGGAAAGAATGCTTAAAAAAAGTAAAACAGGGATGCAACTCGAGAAAATACTCATAAGTGAAATAAACCAGAAGCACATGTGTACGCATCGTATTGTGTCTCTAGTATGAGAAACTGAAAGAGTAAATAAGATCCAAAATGTACAATAGACATGATGAATCAAAAATAAACTGGTCAAAAGGAAAGAGAGACTGGAATAGGGAAAAGAAAGAAGGCAAAGGGAAAAAAATTGTATATATATATATAAGATGGTTAAGATAGATGCACTACCAATTTTACTTAGTTCATTGAAGAGTAAGGTTTGTGCCAATAATGTTTGGACAATTGAATGCTAATGTCTGGTATCCTGAATAACTAACTTAAAGATAATAATATGTAATGCATTAACCATTGTTACCCTCATATTATGTTGTTTTGAAAATTTGTTCTTTTTTTGATTTGTTTTGTTTTTTCTTCTCTTAAAAAGAAAAAGTAAAACAGAAAGTTTGAAGGAAGGAATGAAACCAGAGTGTTCTTATAGAAGTTATAAAATGGAAAATGTGTGTGTTAGAAAAGAAAGGGCTTCTGCGTGGTGCGGAAGCAGGACACTGGAGTTAGAAGGCTTCAGAATCCTCCATTCCAGCCTCCTCATCTCATAGGCATGGACCCTGTGCTTCAGAGTGAAATAAAACTTCTCGAAGGGCGTACAGCAAGCAATGGCCGTGCCAGTGCTGGAAACTAGAGTCAATTTTTGAATGCTCATTATGTCAGGGGCTTTAAAGATGTCATCTCCCAATGTTACTGGTTGAGTTGGGTCCCTCTCCAGTTCTCCCAGCCACCTCAGTTTATATGTCACTGTCTTAACCCCAGCTGGTCAGACTGTGACTTTGTTCAGAGATGGTGTCTTTACAGAGGCAATCAAGTTAAAGAGAGGTCCTTAGGTGGACTCTAATCCAATACAACTGGTGTTCTTATACAAAGTGGAGATCTGGACACAGACAGGCATTCAGAGAGAATACTGCATACACAGGAAGATGACTGGGAGCCAGGGAGAAAGTCCTAGAACAGACACTTCCTCCGCAGCCCTCAGGAAGAACCAGCTGCCAACACCTTGATCCCAGGCTGCTGGCCTCCACAGCTGCAAGGCAAGGTGTCCAGGGCTGTGGTACTTTGGTACAGCAACCCCAGCAACCTGCACCTGGTGGCCTGATTCAGCAGGCATTGTTTTCTTTATCTGATAGTTGAGGAGGTGGGAAGGCTGTCAGGTGAGGAATTGTGTTGGATTCTAGAGTCCACACATAAATGCCGTATGATGAGACTCTGTTGGGAAGGAGAATTACAGGTTGAATGGGTTTTATCTCCTCCTCCCCCCCCCCGTGCTATTTTAGTTTGAAACTGCCCATTGAAGGCTTCCAAGCATTTGGTGACCCCTCATTTTTCTTTACAGTTGAACCTTGTAATTTGTTCCCATTCTTCTTAAAGAGAAGGCTTTTCCTTAAGTGTTTTCAGCTGTGAGAATTGGTAGGTCACAGGTATAGGTAGATAAGCCTTAGCTTTAGCAGTTGGAGAATTTAAACACTTCAGCATATCAAGTGGTTTGTTTCTCTGCGAACCGAAATACCTATAGTTGCAACTAGAAACAGACCTGTCAGTCAAGTGTCAGGTTACAGCCGTGCAGAAGTGAAGACACAGCATTTCTTTTCAGCACCAAGAGCCCATTGTGAGAGGGGTTAAGATCTGAGGAGAGGCTGCCCACTGGCAGGATGGTAAGCACTGTTAAAGCTGCTCAGCGTGAGATGTGTGTCTGCATACTGACTGTTCCACTTCCTTAAATAAAGTTCCCCCCGACCAAAAAAAAAAGTTTCTCTGAATGGTGGTAGGTAAATGTTGCAGAAACCAGTACCAAACCGAAAGGAAGATGCTTCACACCAAGCAGTTGGAAAGCAACGTTTTATTACACTGGTGGGCTGATGGGAACTCAGTTCCAGATCATCAGCCCGGAGTCAGCTTTGAGTACAGTTTATGTAGGTTTGTGTGAAGAGGGAGAACAAAGGCTTGGCAGCGTGGTGAGCTTCTATTGGTTATATTAACTATAGCTTGTTGCTCTGTTGCTGGGCAAAAAGTCCTTGAAATACACTAGGAAAACAAAGTATATTTTTAGGTGGGAAAGGGAAGGGAGGTAGGAAAGGGAGGGGAGGTGGTCAGGCTGTCCTAAGTCAGGCTATTCTAAGAGAAGCAGCTGTGTGCGGTATGTGGTGGGCTAGGGCTCACGGCTGTCTGGGTTTTGTGCTCTAGCTATGAGGTGGGCTGCAGAAGCACATCTTGTCCTAATACGGTATCAGGCTGCTAATTAACTCTAAGATGTCAGTTGGCTTTTAAATTCTGTCACATAAATACTGACAGTTTGTTTTTCAAATCAAGGTAAATTCTGTGGAAAAATTCCACTTTGTAGAATCATGTTTTGTAGAAAAGTTATGCTTTTAAGTATCAACATGTTGAAGAGGGTCTTTAAAAATATCTTTAAACTTCAGCTTCTTTATCTGTGAATTGTGGTCAGTCTGCCTTGTAGAATTAGGGGGATGAAATGAGATGTGTATAAAAAGTTGTTGGAAAGTAGAAAGCCCTACACTAAAGTAAATAGTTTTTAATTAGACTGTAAGTTTACCCAGATAAACATAAAGCTGACCTTAGAATCCACTCATTCTAAAGTTACAGCCAAGACTCTTCCCTCCTATTTTTGAAGTCCAGAGTGAGTGTATTGGCCTCACTTGCATACCTTGAGTCTTTGTGGAAAAAGCGCTGAATGAATTCAAGGTCTTGATGTTATTAACTGGGATGCTCCTCCTCTCACATTGATAAATGGTTTACAGCTACCTCTAACAGTTCCCATTCTATTTGTTTTTGTGTTTCTGGCTTTACTGAGTCAGGCATGACTGTGCTTGTCTTAATCAAAGGTCTGAGTTTAAAAAAGTTAAAACTACAAGTAGCTGTGTTGTACCCATAGTGTCCAACCACATACCCCACAGTTTCCTCTTCTAGTCATTTGGATGTGTTTATGGGAGTCAGGAAAAAAGAAAAGACAAAGGTCACATAAGATGTTGGGAAACTTGACTGGGGAAGGTGGTGGAAGAGGTATGGAGGAGTGGGGAGTGTGGGGTTGAAGTGATAAGGTGATGGCTGGGATTGTGGCTGGAGACAGCGGGGGTTTGAATTCCAGCAGTTTCCTCACCTACACATGGGAATGATGAAAATGTGATGATGAAGTGAGCTGTATATGTGCAGACTGCTGAAGCCCAAGCGCAGCATATGGTGGTGCCCCACCCTGGCTGTTCTCTCTGTCTTATTGTGAGGAACTGTTTGTGTGTCCCTCTCCTGTTGGACTGTGAACTCCTCAAGGACATCTTACTCATCCTTCTGTCTTCTGACATGAATATCACTGAATGAATGCATCTATAGTACTAAAGGAGTATTGTTCCCCTCCAGACTTTCTCTTAGCCACATCTGTCATTATCACATTCAGGAGAAGATGGAAGCGGAGGGGTTTGTTTGGCCAGAAGTTGGTGGCAGTGGGTGGACAATGGCTTCAGGTTTAAAAGTATCTGGTTCTGGTATAGACAAGACATACAAATATGATAGGTCATGGATAGCTCCTTAGTGATGACAGCTGTAGTTTTATTTTTCATTATTTATTTATTTAAAAGAGAAAAAACAATAAAAACAATGATACAGAATTTCAAAACAAGATAATAGGAGATTAACAATGGTTGATACATTGCATATTGTTATCTTCAAAGTAGTTACTCAGATTACAAGATATGAAAAACTGATCAAACACTATAAGCACAAACTATTCCTTTCAATGAAGTAAAAGAGATTAGTAGTGTAATTATCTTAGCTATCTTGTGTATATATATATATTTTTTTTTTTCTTTTCTCTTCCTTCTTTTCTCCTTTCCCCCATCCTAGTTGTTCTTTCCTTTTGAGCAGTTTCTTCCCCTTTCACAATATCTATTGTACATTTTGGATCTTATTTACTCTTTCAGCTTCTTACACTAGGGAGACAATATGATGTGTATACATGTGAGAATGATTTATTTCACTTATGAGTATGGTCTCAAGTTGCATCCATTTACCTAGAAAAGCCTCAAATTTATCCTTCTTTATTGCTGAGTAGTATTCCACTGTATAAAAATACCACATCTTTTTATCCATTCCTCGGTTGATGGGCATTTGAGTTGTTTCCAAGATTTAGCTATTACAAATTGTGCTGCTTTAAACACGGGTGCACATATATTGCTATGGTATGATGTTTTTAATTCTTCTGGGAAAATAGCTAGAAGGGGAATAGCTGGGTCGAATGGGACCTCTAATCCTAGTTTTTTGAGGAATCTCCAACACTGATTTCCACAGTGATTGCATCAGCCTACACTCCCACCAACAGTGGAGAAGTGTTCTTTTTTCCCTACAGCCCCTCCAGTATTTGTTATTAGTTTATTTCTTGATGGTAGCTATTCTTTCTGGGGTGAGATGGAATCTCAGTGTTGTTTTAATTTGCATTTCTCAAATGACCAGTGATGTTGAACATTTTTTCATATATTTATTTGCTACCTGTATTTCTTCATCTCAGATGTGCGTATTCATCTCAGATGCCCATTTTTGGATTGAGTCTTTGAATTTGGGGGGTCTGATTTTTTCAATTCTTTGTATGTTCTAGATAGATGTCCTTTGTCTGAGGGACAGATGGCTAAAATTATTTCCCACTTTGTGGGTTGTCCCTTCACTCTGTTGGTGATTTCTTTTGATGTGCAAAAACTTTTTAATAAGATGAGATCTCAGTTGTTGATTCTTTGGAGAATTTCCTGTGCCGTTTGGGTGTTGTTCATAAAATCTCTGCTTACCCCTATGTCTTCAAGATTTCTACCTACTTTCTCTTCCAGTAGATTTAGTGTTGCTGTTTTAATATTTAGATCTTTGATCCATTTTGACTTTAGTTTAGTGCATGGCGATAGACATGGGTCTAGTTTTAGTCTTGGCATGTAGACAGCCAGTTTTTCCAGCACCATTTATTAAAGAGGCTATCTTTTCTTCCAGTGAACATACTTGGCCTCTTTGTCAAAGATAAGGTGGCTGAGTGTGTTTGTAGTTGTGTCTGCATCTTCTCATCTGTTCCACTGATCCTCAGGTCTGTCTTTTTGTCAGTACTAGGCTGATTTTATCACAGTAGCTTTGTAGTATACTTTCAAGTCAGGGATTGTGATGCCTCCTGCCTTGCCTTTGTTGCCCAGAATTGCTTTTGCTTGTCTAGGTCTCTTCTGTTTCCAAATGAACTTTAGGAATATTTTCTCTAGTTCTGTGAGGTATGGTAATGGTATTTTGATCAGGATTGTATTAAATCTGTGTAACAGTTTTGGGAGTATGGCCATTTTCACAATGTTGGTTCTTCCTATCCATGAGACAGCTGTAGTTTTAAAAGCTAAGGGTCAGAAAAGGCTTTGGAGGTTTGTTGTTATTTAGAGAGTGTAGCAAGTGCCTGTGTAGAACAAAGGGGCTGAATATAAAATTTGCCTCGAAGAAACAACATCAAGGATAAGGTCATTTCCTTAGAGATCCTGAGTGGCTCATTTGTTATCACAGCCTTGTGCTGTACTGCCCGAGCTTCACTTGCTGGCTTTGCATGGCCTTGTCGTTGCCTCCCTCCCATAGTTCTTCTCCTTCAGTGTCAGGGTTGTTTGTGGAGATGCCATTCCCTGTCCTAAGACAGTGAGTCACTCAAGGGAAGGATCGTTTGTCCTTACACTTCCTGCCTTCCACCCCTTCCTTATCCTCTGTCTTTTAAGACAATGTAAGCATTCAATGAGCATTGGCTAAATTTTGTTCCTGCCTTCCTCTGCCTTTTCTTTTTCCCACAGCCAAAGTCTGATTCTCAGAGGTGTGAAGCTTCTATATTTGAATACATTTTCTAGAGTCACAGTTGAGCTACTAGATCATCTTACTTGATATTAGGGATAGCAAATAAACAAATAATTCAGTGGCTTTTATGCCTACAGTGGATTTAAAATTTTCTAGCTCTGTTTTGAAGACTTATTGATCTGTAACAGGAAACATAGGGCTATTACTGTAGATACAGTATAATTCAGGGTCCTGCAAATAGATTCGGTGACATGACCTTGCACACTGTAAACAGCAGCAAGTCGTGGAGATTGGACTTGGTAGGTGAGAGTTGGGCTGTTTGGTGGGCACATTCTCCTCTTCTGCTGTCACTTTTGGGTGATATTTTGGGGTCAGTTGTGAAGCTTATGTTCTGTGGATTTCTGTATCTTTTCCCTTCCTTTTCTGTCATAGTGGACTTATAAAAATGGCTTATTGGAGATGAAATCTTGTTGTCCTTAACAAATTATATATTTTAAATTAAGAGACTTGGAGTTTTATAGGAAGATTCATAAAATTAAAAGGTGTGTTTGTGTGTGTGTGGTGTCTGGGAAGACTGAGGAAAGGTTTAGAATTAGCTGGGCCAAATATATGTTAAAGATAAAAAGAATAATTTATTTTGGAAGGGATAGTTGGGAAACTTGCATACTATACTTTTCGTTCTTTTTGGTGGTAGGACATAGCCTATTCTTTGGCATGCCATGTCTAGTAGATTATACTGGACAGTGGGTATTTATTTGTTCTGCCTTGTGGAAAAGACCCCTCAGATGCAGCGCTGTGTTGAAAAAGTACCTTGTCAGCTATGCATATTGTTGTACAAAGCAGGGTTATGGATAGTCACTGTATTCTGTCCATGTACCTTTATGAAAAACTGATAAACAATATAACTTTATGTAAGGCAGCAATCAGAGAGTTTGTAATTGTAGTTGAGGGAGGATTTACCATAGTGTCAAAAGCCCTTCTATATAATTTTTTGGGAAAAATCATTTCATAATTAAATGGTGGTTAGGGCTCATCTGAGGCCTAGTATCTTGCCTTGCAGGCTGGCTATGGTATGTGGGAACATAACTCCGTGTGCCTCAGTTGAGGGCTTCGTGGTCCTGTGATGCTGTGATGCTCAGGGAAAGATTGCATCAGCTGAAGACATCCTGGTTCCTTAAGAATCAAGTTGTAATAGAAAAAGATTTCACCTGGGGGAAAGGACAAACTGTCCCACCATCCTCACCAACATAAGAACCTCACCTACATAAGATCCTCATCAGCATAAGATCACTGCCGCCCTCTGAGTCATCTGATACTCCCTCTGGTTATGGTGTGCACCCAGTAAATAGTGGTTAGCTCGGAGTGTCTTTGTTTTTGCCTATTCGGAGGCACTGACCTCCCAGCCCCTCATGTACTTTGAAAGTGTGTCTCCTTGTCTGTCTCTATCCCTTGCTGTACCCCTCTCTAGGCAGATTGGGGAACTGATCAGCCCCCGATATTATACATATAAAAAGCATTCATAAAGGAGTACTTCCCAGTGTGATTTTCATAGAAGACTGGTTCCCAAATATGGGGACTGGAGAGCTGTAGGTTAATATGTTTGAGAAATGCTGTAAATCATTCCCTCCTGTTAGAATTTTACACTGTGGATTAACTTGTTAATAACTCTGAGAAGCCCTACAGTAAATATATCTATTTAACTTTGTCTAGCTCAGTTTTTTCCAAACATGATGTCATTGGAAGTGGTTGTCTTCCCTCCTTCCTTCCTTTTTTCTTTCTTTCTTTCTTTCTTTCTTTCTTTCTTTCTTTCTTTCTTTCTTTCTTTCTTTCTTTCTTTCTTTTTCTTTTTGCATACTACCATGAATGTCCTGGATAATGGTGTTTCTTTATAACACACTTTAGAAGCATTATTGTAAAATATAAGCCTTTGGGATAGTGGGGAGGGTATTATTTTAAGTTGTACAGATTCTTCAAAATTTTTTTTTTCTCATCAAAACCTAGAGAAATCTACAAAATGTTCTGTACTCAGTAATCCACAGAAGGTGAAAATTTATAGTTAGTTTGTTCTTCAGAACAAACACTAGGAAAGTAGCACATCTCAGGGTTTCTGCAGTGGTGCTGAATCTGTGTAGAAGCAAATAGAACAAGAACTAGTTAGAGTTTCTTACATGTCTACGTTACTTGTTGCTGACTATATGTTATTTATACATTCTTTCTCTTGTTTGTTCATGATTTATTCTACAAGTACGTACCGAGTTTCTGGCAGTGCCAGCTGTGAGGGTACAATATACGACACAACAATTACAGTCTATCCTACATTCTAGATGGAAGACTGACATCATTCAGCTATTCATGGTAATAAACATGAAATTACAACTGTGATAAGTGCCATGAAGGAGAAGTACTGGTGTTTGGAGATCAAGTCTTGAGGGTCAGGAAAGGATCATCTACTAAGGTAGGCTTTTGGCTAACAGCTAAAACTGAACAGGAATTAACAAGGAGTAGGGCAGAGGAGAGCAAGTAGCACTGTGGCAGATGGTGATATGATGCATTGAAGGAATTGTAAGGAACTGATGTGGTTTGAATCCATGGACCAAGGGGGAGAGGAGCCACAGAGAGTGGGAGTTAAGAGGTTCCAGACTCCACAGGGTCATACAGATGGGTTAAGGAATTTGCTTTTGTTCCAAGAGCAATGAGAAGACATGGAGAATTTTAAATATGTTGTGTCACAAAGTCATGTTTTGCAAAGAGTATGCTGGTTGCATTGTGGAGGATACATTGAAGGGAGTCCAAGGGGACATGGGTGTGTAGAGTTGGCTATTGTGGGAATCTGCACTGAAAATGGCAGTGCCTTGGTCTAGGGTGGTGGCAGAGGAGAATTCAAGAGCCATTTAGCAAGTAAGCTTTACAGACATGTGATATACTGCATATGGAGCAGGGAGAAAGAAGTCACCTCTTATACTGTGTGTAATGAAAGTAGAGAATATTGGATCAGATTTTAGGGGAAGGCCATGCAATCAGTGTTGGTCATATGGTTGTGAAGTTCTGAGGGCTGAGATACAGTTTTGGAGAATGTGCATTTGGAGTGATTGCTGCTATGGTGGACATGAGGAGTAGTATTGGGGAATGAGTGAAAACTGAGGAGAACTAGAGCTAAAGAGAGAATTGAGATTTTGAGATGTTCCAGGCTGAGGAGGTTGAATCTTGAGAAAAGCTGAGAGACCAGCCAGGGAGGTGGGAGACAGTGAGCAACACAAGGCATGGAGCGTAAAGGAAGAGATTATTCCAAGATAAAAGATGCCAATATCAGTGACTGCTAAGGAAATATCAATAAGATAGGACCAAAATGAAAACTGGATTTAGTGACATGGAGGTGATCACTGGCTTTCACTTCTAACAATTGTCCTGTTAGAGAGGCAGATGCCTGAATGGAGTGCCTTTTATGAAGTTAGCAACAGGGATTCCTTCAGGAATGTGAAGCAGAGGTAAAACAAACGGGGTGGATCAGCAGCTGTGTGTATTCACAGGCCTGATGCACAGAGTGTAGATCGGGGAAGCATTACGTCTTATACGGTGTCGTTACCCCTTATACAATCACGGAAGAATTGCCTCTTTCCTATGGGCCACATATTACACACACACACACACACACACACACAAACATTTGGAATGTATACATTTTATGTACCCTGAGAGTAGCTCACGTTAACCTTATGTCTATTTCGTCTTTGAATGTTCAGTATTCCATAAATGATTGTTAAATGAGTATGATAGAAAGGCTCTTAAATGCATTAAAAATACTGAAAGTGCTTCACCAATTTCTTTGTTTTGATGAAGTGAAATAAAATTATAACACCTTATATTGTTAAAATAAATCCTTTACTTTTATATTCATTTCATAGGGAACTTGAAAAAGAAACAGAAATGCCCAATTTTTTCTCCCAGAAGGCTGCAGCTGATTAGCTTTGGTAGATAGTGAGTGCCTTCAAAATTCCTGCTACGGTTGAACTCCTTGAATGTAATTTATTTTTTGTTTATCCTCTTGGGCAATGAAAGTAAGCATTTGTCTCAAACTTATATTATCCCCACTTTATTGAACCACTCCGCAAAAACCGAAGCATGATTTACAGTAATGTTTCATAACAACTAGTGTTAATAAAATGGGTAAAGGTTTGCAAGCTCTTCAAAAATGAGGCTCTAAATTTTTGGAGAAGAAAGGATATTATGGATTGCAATTTATAAAGTTAACTGGATTAAATTCAGTTCTCAGTCACCAGGGCTATCTATTGGCTTATATTTCTGCCAGTTGATAAAGATAATTGTGTAAAAATATTGAATACTTCATGCTTATTTAAAGGCTACTTTGATCTTATATGGCCCTTTGATAGGGTACTTTGTAGAATTCCATGTAATTTCAAAAGAAAGATCTATATTATCTTGTTCTCTAGGGCTATAGTACTCATACTGTGGTTCTGGGACCAGCAGCAATGCCACCTGATAACTTTGTAAACTCTGTGACTCCACCTGCACCTACAGAATTACATACTCTAGGTTTAAATCTCAGGAGCCTCTGCTTTAGCAAGCTCTGCAGGTGATGCTGATGTTCACTTAAGTTTTGAGAGCCAGGTCTTGGGATATCAATATCTGGGAGGTCATATGTATCTACACTGCAATATTATATCCCCAAATAAGTATAATCAGAGTATTTCATCCACTCTGTCAGTGAATATCATGATTACTTCCTCTGGCATTGCACAGGTATGGTGGCCTGGGTTCTCCCCAAAGAACTGATGTTTTCTGTCCCCTATTCTGACATCCAAGAATCCCAAGAACAGTAGTTTGATGATTCACTCTTTGCTACACTAGCTGAAGAGCACAGAGATCACTTCTCTTACAGTGCCACCTAAAGAACACTTATCATAGCCGGGCACTGTGCTAAATACTTTGTTTCTTGTATCTTTAAACTTTCAGATCAACCTATGAGTAGGTATTTTAATCTTCATGTCACATAGGAGGAAACTGAAGCTCACGGAGGTTTAAATACTTAAGATCACTCTGATGGTTAAGCAGCACAGCAGGCTTTAAACCCATTTTTAGCCAGTACATGCTACTTGTGGCTCATGGTTTCCCAATTGTCTTTTCCTGTTGACTTCTGCCCCAGGACACCTGAGCTCCAGGTTGCTTTCAGCTGCAGTGGGTAACTTGGAGCTTTTGACTTGGCAATTCCATATACTCAGGTAAAAAAAAAAAATCTTTTGTAGGATACAGCAATGTTTTTTTTTTTTTTTTGAGAATTTAGAAGAACTAAAAGAAGAGGAACATGAACATGGGGAACAAGTTTTCATTACATTGCCCAACTGAACTTTTGTTTTTTTGAGACAGGGTCTTATTCTGTAGCTTAGACTGCCCTTGAACTCATGGCGATCCTCCTACCTCAGCCTCCTGAGTGCTGCGATTATAAGCATTTGCCACCATACCTGGCAAGCCCAGTTGAACTTGTGATCCTCCTGCCTCAGCCTCCTAGAGTCCTGGGATTGTGGGAATGTACCACCACTCCCAGCTAATTTGTATGTATACATTTTAGAAGATACAGAGATTTACCTATAGGTGGCTGATTATCTTATGGCAAGGTTTCTTAGGCTTGGTGTCCTTGATATTTTGGTGTCCCTCTGTTTTGGGCCAGATAATTCTTTGTTGCAGGTGAGTCCCCTGTGTATTGTAGGATGTTTGGCAGCACCTTTGGCCTAGAGGACAGCAGCAGACATTCCCTCTGAGTTGTGACAGTAAAATGCCTGTAGAGATTGCTAAATGTCCCCTATGGAGAAATCACCCCTCCCTCAGTTGAACACCACTCTTTTGGGGACTCTGTCTTTCTTTGCTCTATCTCTGTACATCCCTGGAAATTATCTCAGCTTTATCATTCATTTCCATAGTAACGGTTTAATAGATTGTGTTCCCAAAGTGTTCCTCTAAAAAAGTAAAATGCTGTATTATCATATTCTTTTGCCATGAATGATATCTTATTTTCCTTTATAAAATGTATTTATAGTTATTTATTATTTTGATTTTTGCCTCTTTTAGCTTTATTTCTTCTAAGTTCTTTTATCCCACTGGTTTGTTTTGGTCTTTGTCTTCATGTTAGGTGAGGTTTTCTAACATCTTACCATTTCTGGTTAATAGTTCATGTTTAACCAACAGGACGATATCCCATGAAACAGTATCAGTGTTCAACAGTATCAGTCAACACTTCCTTATATATGCATCAGGCATATTTGGTGGTGTGTGGATTTTCCTTTGTGACTCTGTCTTTTTAGTAAAACGTCTTAAGCTTTGCCTGGTTCGTATCTGACACCAACTCCTTGATGCTTTCGTCTTTTCAGATAGTAAATGTGCTGTCTTCTCCTGGGGTATAGGGGGAGATCTGAGACTTAGTTGTTCTTTGTAAAGACACTGAACCAATTTTCCTACCTTACCCTACTTACACCAGCTAGCTTTAAGAAAAGATGCTCTACTCTTTTCTTAAAGACATTTGATGCCTGGAGTTCTTGAGCATTTACATACTGCTATTGGACACCCTTTGTCTGCAAATGGCACTTAGCTGTCAGCTTTCTGTGGTCTTCTAGGTCTCTTGCCTCTTCTTGATTTGTTTTGCAGCTCCTAAATCCTATCCTCTTAATGGTATAGACTTGAGATAAATGTAAATATGGTTGTCCCTTGGTATCCCCAGGCAATTGGTTTAGTGCTACTTGCATATATGAAAACTCTTGATGCTGAGGTCCATTACATAAAATGGTGTAGTGTTTTCATATCACCTGTAAACATTTTCCCATATACTTTAAATAATCTCTAGATTGCCTAGAATATCTAATATATAATGTGAGGGCAATGTGAATAGTTGCTATGTATACTGCATTGTTTAGGGAATAATGACAAGAAAAAGGTCTGTACATATTTAGGACAAATGCATTTTTTTCTCAATATTTTCATTCTATTACTGGATGGAGGGTCCCTTGAGGCTTCTTTCGAGGTTCTTGGTGTCTTGAACAAAGAATTGGACAAGACACACAGGAAAGGCGTACATTCATTGAAGGCAGAAGAGAAGCACAATCTGCATGGCGAAAATGTGCAGTGAAAAGGCTCACAGTGGCTCCAAGAATAAATAAGGGAAATGTGTCTTCTGTTTTTGGTCAAGAGTCCAAATTCCTCCCAGAGGGCTGTCCTGGCCATGTTTGAAAGCTCATGCTAAGTCACATCCTCTTGTGTTAACTGCAAATAATATCCTTTCCTATAATTCACTCTTATAATTTATCCACAAGCATGCAACTCATATGGATGAGTAGATAATGAGTTTGTCCACGGCCAAAAGTTGCTTTTGGGCATCTTGAAGTTTTTCTGCACCTGCGCCTGATTTGGGATTTCCCCAAGAACTGATTTGGGAATGGGCTCAGTGGATGGGCTGAGACATTCACTGTGGCGATGTGTGGGAGTTAGAGAGGTGGGTCCCTGGGCAGCACCAGAACCTTAAAGGCTGATGGGGAGGTGTTCCTTAGCCCATGATTAACAGGGAGGCATGTCCTGGCCCTGCTACTACCATTCTAATTCTGCGGATGCAGAACCAGTTACAGAAGCCTGGCTGTACTCAGACGTATTTCGTGCCTCTGTGTTAACTGGGACTCCAATGCGGTTTTGTCATAGCCTGGTTTTCAGTCTGTCCTTAGGCCGGCAGCGTCAGCATCACTTTTGGAACTTGTTAGAACGAGAATTCTTAAACTTCTGGATGTGGGGCCTGGCTATTTAGTGTTACCAGCCTTCCAGGTGATAGTTCTGAGCAACTGAAGTTTGAGAACCATAATCATAGGGGAAAATTAGCAGTATCTAAAAATCAAGACATTTAGGTCATCTATTACAAGATCTACCTTTCTTTCATTCTTTTTCTTTTTCCCTGTTTCAGGATAACAGTTTAGCGTTTCAGACTTTTAGCTCTTATGAGTTCATTTCTAAGACATCTGAGAACTGAAAGGGCATTTTAATTTGAAATATAATATTTAACTTTGTATATTCACTATTTATTTTTGTAATGTCTGCATTTCTTTAAACAAATATTTCAGTATTTCCTAAAAGGCTGCTTATATTTTTAGAACCATTTTCATTTCCCTGGTTTTCTTTTATACTCTATTTAACTATGTTGCCCTCAGTAGCACCTTAACTTGAATTTAAATGCATTTCAATTATTTCTGTTTCAACTTTTTAAAAATACTTTTAATTTTTATAGTTATTTCCTCAGTACATTATAGAACTCTAATTAAATTCTTTGCTTACTCCTGTTTCCTCTCAACTCATTTTCCATTTGTCAATGTCTTCAGCTTTTCTTTCCTCAATTTTAACTATCTAACAAGAATAAATATTGAGATGGTTTTTTCCCCCTTTCCAGTATACATCATTTGTCATTACTTTTAAGGTTATGAAATAAGGGGGATGACAAAACACATTTTCTCTTACTTCTCTTATTCTCATTCATTTTCTCTTATTCTTATTCTCTTATTCATTAATGTTTACCTTCTTTTGTCTCTAACTTTGTAAATCAAGTTTGTAAACAACTTGAGCCAACAAATCAAACAAATTGGGGTCTCAGGTATCCAGGATTTCTAGCAATTAGCCACCTCTGATTCCTGGTGACAACAGTGGGCAAGTCATCACCCTCTGGTGCCATGTCTAGCTTAGGACCCATAAGGGAAAACCTTCTCACAATAAACCATCATAGTGACTCAGTGATTAAGTTTGTATAACCCTTTGTAACTTTCCAATATATAATTTAACTCACCAGTTGTATGTTAGCAGAGTCAGTTGTCTGTCAGTTTTACAGATGTGAAAACAAGCTAGTTGGGTACCCAGGTGGGACATCATGATAGCTTGAGAAGGCTGCCATAACAAAATATCACAGAGTAGATGGCTTATGCAACCGAAAATTATTTTCTCACAGTAGTGAAGCTAGAATTCCGAGGCTAAGGTATTGGCAGGCCTTAGGAGAAACTTCAGTTTCTCTTCTAGGCTTGAAGAGGCCACTTCCTTGCTTTTCCTCACAGGGTTTCTTCAGGTCTCCTTGGTATCTCTCTGTGTGTCCAAATTTCCCTTTTTTTTTTTTTTCTGTAAGGACCCCTGTTGCGTTGGAGTAGGGACCACTTTAAAGGCCTCAATTTTAACTTAACTCTCCAAAAGCCCTAAATCTAAATATGGTCACAGTCTGAGGTACTGAGGGTTAGGCTTTAACATGTGAATTTCATGTAAGTAATAGCTGAGGCCTCTTTTCCTTTCCCACTCCTACATTTTCAGGGGCCTCAGATACTTCTCTGGTAAAAAGATCCTATTGACAAATGGAAAGGGAGCACTTGGGGAAGGACTGATCAATGAAGGAATCGTGAAAGATGAATAGTGAAACCCCGAGCCTAGATAACCGAGTCAGGCTGTGTGTGGAAACTTGTGTGAGTTTTGTGGAGGAAACTCCAGGCAGAGTATTCAACAGGCTGCAGGACACGGGCGCCCACAAAGGTTATGTGGTAACATGAGGCCTACAGAGAAGGACAAGGTGCTTAACAGCTGCTGAGAGAAATGGAGCAGGAGGTTCCACTAGTTAAATAAAGTGACTGAGAATTGTTAGCCTTGCTGTGCGCTTCACTGTTTTAAGATACCGTGATGTTGGTGTGGTGGCAACAGAATAATTATAGAACTATTTATTCAGGGCCAGAAACATGTGACCTGTGATTTTCAAGACTTTCAGATCTTGATTATTGTTAAACCAAAGCTATTGGTTCTAGCTATAGTTTCCAGGTTTTCAACCTATTATGACTCCCAAAGCCTGTTGGAAAAGCAATAAAAAGGGGATCAATAAACCTTGGATACATATAATTGATATTAAAATTACCATAAATCACTATAAATTTTTTAAGTACATAGCTACATGAACTCAAATGGGATAAAGTAATAAAAGAAAATCAGAGGGAAAACAAAACAAGAAGACTAAATTTTAGCATTTTCTAGCCCAAAGATATAAATAGTTTAAATTGGCCCTTGCAATGGTGAGAAAATTGCAAAGAATATATACCTTTTTCTTTTCTAAGACAAAAAAGAAGATATTGAATGGTTGACAATATTTTTCATCTAGAAATACATGATTATTCTGAGTTATTATACAGGGTTCAGTCCTATATTATGCAGACAAATACCATACAAAAAATGAAATGTAAGTCACATGAATATTTTAAAATTTTCTAGCAGCTTCATGTAAAGAATAATATGATTGATGCCTATTTAGAACATCAGTCGCTGTTGCTCATCCCTAGGGGAAGTGTATGGGAGTAGTCCGTCCTCTTTTCTTGAAGCCTGGCCCTCAGTGAATGCTCCTCCAGCCACAGTTGTCTTCTGCACTGACTTTTCCAGGACCCAGCCTGTATAGTTCTAAAGAACTTAGCTGTCTATAATATTCCCTGCTCTGAAGAAGTATCCCTAACTGCAGTTAGGGGAGAATGGGCATAGCTTCCATCTAGCTGCTTTGAGCTGAGAAGGGTCGCCACTTTGTCCAGGAAAGTCCTTGTCCTTCCCATGTGCATTTGCTATGCAACTTGCTTCCCAAATTGATCTTCATTTAATCAATATTACCTAAGTGACTATACTTGTCATCTTATTGGTTCACTATTGTTTTGTCCCACATCACACCTAGCTTGTGACTTCCCATTGGATCAATATCACCTAAGTGACTATACTTGTAATCTTATTAGTTGACTGTAGCTTTGTCCCACCTTGAACCCACCTCACCTTGTGGCTTTGCTCAATAAAACACCCTTGAGAAGTGAGTTGGTGAGCAACCCACTTTCCAAACTCCCTTCTGTCTCTCTTAGACAAAAGCTTTCTTTCAATAAATTCTTCCTACTCTAGGAAAAAAAAAAAAAAGAAAAAGAAAAAAGACACAGGTAAAGTTAATATCAATTATATGTATTTATTTATTTACTCCCATATGTTCCAAACATAATAATTTTAATATGTAATCAATATAAAAATTATTAAGGTGTTTTCCCTTTTTTTTACAGAAAGTCTTGGAATGTGGTATCTATCCTATATTTATAGCACATTACAGCATGGACTTGGACCTTCCATGTGTGAAGCAGGTGGTTACTGGCTACTCTGTTGGGCAGCTGAGGTCTAAAAGAATCATATATTTCATATCAGTGTAAAATACTACAATGTGTTCACAAAACTTTTTCCTGTTTGGAAAGATACTTTGAGATTTTTCCCATTATCTCTTTGCAGTTTGTTTAATTAGGTGCATCTAAGTTACAATGTTTTACCTTAAGGATTTTTAGGGATTGAATCTAACACTATCTTCTTACTGAAATGGCATTCCTTTGTGGAAGACAGGAGAATCACATGTGTTTGAATGAATGAGTTTATTTTTCTTTCTGTTTGATACTCAAAGCAGTAAATTTTTAATTTTAATTTAACATTTGCAAGTTTATTTTTATTTTTTTTCCTGATGAAACAGAAAGACATTGGTATTCTTCAAAGGCCTGTAGAATTAGAGCTAGCTAGTATAGCTGGATATGTTTAGGTATTTAGAAAACTTACTTTAGTATACTGGGTGTGAATGCAGCTTCCCAGGGGTTTCCTCTATTCCTATTTGGTGCGAAAGTAGTTGGGTGATTTCCTTGCTCTAAAGAATAATTAATAGCAGAGAAATCCACTGGACTGATGGGAATATTTGGATGGGAATGAGGGATAGCTCTTGATTGAATTACAGGCTGAGTCAGGGTCAGATAGGGGCCTTTGTAGATGCCTTCACAACTAGAACGTATTTATCGTTTATCTAACAAATACTTAATGCTTACTGAGCACTAAAGGTTGTCCCAGTACTTTATAAATATTAATTCACACAACAGACCTATGTCATACATGCTCTTATCCCCAGTTCACAGATGAGAAAGCCAAGGCCTTGGGTAGCTGCTCCTGCCAACCATCACCCAGAACCTCCCTCAGGATCCCTGGATGGTGTATGTGCCTCATTCCCCTGAAATCAGTTGATGGCACCTTGGGAAAGAGATCACTGGAACTATATTTTCACTGGAATAGGAGATTGAAATAAGAATTTTAAGCTATCAATAACAAAGATGCCCTGTTTTTAAAATGTCTGCATTATAGGTATGAATTTCATACCTGCTACACAAATATATTAGTATCAATGAGTGGCCTCTGGAGTCTGTTTTGGGAAACTCTGAAGGATACTATGTTACTGTGATGTTAAAAGATTGGATTGAGATAATCTTCTGGGCTCTGGCAGAAATAAAGGTCCTTTCCCATCACTACGATTGTCGCCTAAACTTGAGTGGCAGTTCTTCTTTCGTTCTCCTGTGGAGAGCTAAAGACACAGGTCAGCAGTCTCTTCAGAGAAAGTTACTTGCACTGAATTTATTTTTGGAAGAGCTAAGATGGTCTGCAGTTCACTGTGAGTACAAATGGTGGATATGGGCTAGCTCGAGGAGGTAGGATGAAAGGAACTTAGCTTAGGAACTCCTGCAACCGGGTTAAAAGACACAGAAACAATTAAAATGTGTCCCCTTTTTATGTGAGCTTAAAACAAAAACACATGCCAAATCACCTGAGAAAACCCTCTGCAGCTGTCTAGCAGAGAACACGATTGTTCATTGAGTCCTTACTCGTGGGAGAAGCTGGTTCCCCCGCGTGACACTACTTCACACAGAGAGCCAAACGCGGGAAGAACTCCTGTGGTATTTTCACGCCAGTTGGTCTAGAATAGGATTTGGCAA
This sequence comes from Erethizon dorsatum, assembly GCA_028451465.1. Taxonomy (NCBI): domain Eukaryota; kingdom Metazoa; phylum Chordata; class Mammalia; order Rodentia; family Erethizontidae; genus Erethizon; species Erethizon dorsatum. The sequence goes on from CM051824.1 coordinate 43,061,541, forward strand.
GCCTTTTTAGTAAAGGACTGGATAGTAAAATGATAGATTTTGTGGGCCACACTTGTTTTTTTCTGTCGTATCCTTCTTGTTTTCCTTTACTTAAAAATGTGTATTTTTAGATTTAAAAACATAAAGCCATCATTTTAGCTCTCTTTTTGTACAGAAACAGGACACTGGCTGGGCCCTCGTCCTAAGAACTTCTTATATTGATGCAAATTAATGATGCATGTGAATTTTAAAAGGGGACTTGAAAATCAGCAATTTTATATGCATATCTAACTTCACACTCTATATTGGCAGGACAATTTTGCTGCATTTTTAAAAATAGGAGTATTTTACTAGCTCAGTAACAGTTTAAGTAACTATGATGCTTATAGACATATCTTCACTTATTTAATGTGTATGTGTTTTATTATTAGGTCTTGGGCTGAGGAGTGCTAATGAATTCCACCACCAAGTTTTGATTCAGTCTAGATAAAGGAGTCTGATGAAGATCAACATGTTGGGTGGCTGCTGGTGGAGATGGTAGAGCTATGAAGATAGCTTAGGTGTGAGCTGCTCATGATTGTGCCCTGGAGTGAGAGAGGATTCTCACCTCTGCGCTGTACAACTGCAGCCCTCTGTGAACAAGGTGTGTTAATGTCTTTGCTGGGAAGCAGATCTGGAAGAAAGAGGTTCTGAGCTCAGCACGCTCACGTCTATTCCCTACTTAGATTCACTTATCACCCCGAGAAAGTCAGAAACATGAGGGTGAGTGGAAGCTAAGTCTTTCCAATTAGGCTACCAGCTTTATTCTCCAAAGAGGAGACCCCAAGGGAGAAATTAGTGCTCATCTGTGAAAAGCACACCGACAACTATTTTAATTGTAATCATTTTATATAAAACTAGATGAAAAACAGATTGACATTTCAACTTTGTCCTAGTCTTAAAAAGGTGAATCTGGTTGGGTTTTATGTATGTCTTTTGTCCTGGTCGTTGACATTAACATCACTTTAATGATTTATTGTGTTGCTGAAATGCCAGAAATGATCTGCAGCGTGTCGCCTACCAAGTTTGGTGGCAGTCTGTTGCCCAGGGACAATGCCTGACACTCAGCCTAGCACACTTGAGGGTCCTAGTTACGATTCTGGTCATATAGATCAGTTACTTGACTGATGGGAGGGAGGCTCAAAATGACAGAAGCAGAAAAAACTTAAATTGCTCCAGTAGTCTCTCTTCTTCTTTTTTTTTTTTTTGTGGGTACCGGGGGTCAAACTCAGGACCTTGCGCACCAGCAGGCGCCCGTGCCGCTGAGCGATATCACTGGCCCTTTTTTTTGTATGTGGGTTCCGGGAGTCGAACTTGGGCCCATCGCGATTGCCAGGCAGGCGCTTATGCCACTGAGCCATCTCACTGGCCCAGTAGTCTCTCTTCTTAACCCTAGCATCCCGCACAACTCCTTGGTTCTTTTCTCTTACCGCTTCCGGCTCCCTATATTAATTTACTGTATAATTGGGATGTCAGGTACAGGAGAGTAGAGTCATGCTCTCAAGGGGACATATTTGATGGTCCTATCAATTTTCTTTTAGCTCCGTGTCTACTTTTAGTATGCAAAAAATTTATGTTTTCAGTTTTCCTAGGTAATTGTGGTCAATAAGGGAGAGAATTTTTGCATGGCAGGAAGGCTTTGTAAGAGGCCAGGGGTCAGAGGTGTGATTTTTTCTTGTGTCGCTGAAATGGCGGTGGAGGACAGTTGAGCATCAGAAGAATTAAGGGCACTTTGAGTTTGGGGAAAGTCACAGAACTGATAGTCAACCCCGTGTCTGTCATATGAACGTAATGCAGGAGGTTTGAGGGGGTTGAAATTAGTTGTACTTTAAGGGATATGATTTCAGAAATACACTTTTGCCTATTTGATCATGAACCACAATAATTACACTTGAAATCATTGCTACCTAAAATGTCCTGCCCAGCCCTCTGAGGGCAGCTTCTCCTCCCCATGTACCTACTTCCACATCTTTGGAAAATTAGGTGCTTTATGACTGTTCTCATATGAGTAACAAGGCAGCCTGAGATGTTTGAGCTGTTCCTCTTTTCTCTGATACACCACGGGAATCATTTTAGCTTCATTTATGACTTCTGATTTCACCCCAGGCCATAAATGACTCATGGCTGACCATGTTCCCTTCAGTGGATTCTTAACCTTTCTTCACTTAATATATTTATGAGAAGGGTCAGAGGCACTTCATTCAAAAGTAGCAGGGGTCTAATGGCTTCTAAGAGTGAAAGATTCTTTCCTGTCTTTTAATTTAAGAAAGTTTAAGACAACCCAGTAATAGAAGTAAGGTTGGGAGAACAGAGCAAGCAGAGGTTTGGCAGAAGTATTACTTGGTAGCCCAGCAGGACTGAAGTGATTTGATAAAGAACAGATGATGTAAAGTAATAGACAGGATCCAAAAGATCAGTTGATAGGTTACACACACCAGGCATGAAGCCCTCCTCCTGGAGACAGACATCCTCTCCTCTCCATCCTAATAGAGAGGGTGACATGTCATCCAGCTGTCACATTGAAATACATCTCTTGTAATGAGTGCAGAACGGTGGGACATTTAAATGCTTTGTGTGGGAACACCTTATGCCTTTCTTCTTGGTGCAGTGATTAAGTGTGGTCAGTGAGTTATATGCCATAAAAAAGATAAAGAAATGACAACTCCCTCTGTCATATGTATTTTTAGTGAACATTCACAAAAATGGTGCAGCTATTTCACAAAGGACAGCTAAATTCCATAAGTCACAGAAATGAATATAGCATGCATGCCGCTGTGCACAAGTCTGAATATTGCTAACTAGTCTATAAAAATTTCTCTTTAAACTATTGATTATTCAGTTAGTATAATACAGCATATCCATATTTACTGTCTATGAGATTTTATGATGTATTTATTAAGAGAAAAATGTTACCAGATGGGGTGTACATTGTGTCTCTACTTTCTAAAAAGCATATATTTTATATAAAAGTTTTGAAACATAAGAATTACAATATTAATAGTTATATGAGTGCTCCTCTTATTGGGTATAACACCCAACATCCACACCTTAAAGGAGAAAAGGGTTAAGGGGCTCATGTTTTGTTTATGATTTATTCACTTCAATGCAGAAACATCATGGGGGAAGGGTGTGGAGGAACAAAACTGCTCAGTTCATGGTGGCTGGGAAGCAGAACAGGGGAACAGGAAGGGGCCAGGGACCGTATATAGTACTCACGGCCATGCCTCCACACCTACCCAGACACACCCAGGAATCTGCTTTACTAATCTGCTAGACATTTCTTAATCCAATGAAGTTGACATATCAGGATTAGTGGTCACAATAGTATTTGTCCATGGGTAATGGGAGTATGAGTTTTCTTTCTATTGTTTTATTGTTTTCTATAAAGGAGATGCTTTATTTATTTGCTAAGTTTTAAATTAAAAATAAAATTCCTGGTAGGTTGAGTCTGCTTATGTTTTATAAATGTAAGAATTTTCTAACAAATTCTACCCAAAGCATAGAACTTTTTTTTTTTTTTTTTTTTTTTTTTTTACTAGCACTTTGTATCCCAGGCTCACCATGTCTGGTGCTATTACCTCTTTTGACAACTTGATGGCCAGATACTGAACACCTGGAGGTTCTTAGAGGTTTCTCAAGGGTCTGGTCAGGACTCTTATTCAACAGTTGATGGTTCCTGTGATAAATTAAATCATACACAAATTAGAGAAGGCATGAGTTTGGTAACAATTCCTGCAGAAGACTTTCTTATTTCCACCTGTCTAAATATGACCCAGTTCTAGTTTTCCCACATCCATGAAGCTTTTCTTTATGTCTCTAGAAAACAGAGAGATATTTTTCTGTTATATAGATATTTTCATTTAAAAAGGATGACCAGCTCAGAAACATCAAGGCATTAAAATCTATTTACATTTTCTATCACTTGCATGGGAACTCTCTCTACTAAGAGCCAAAAAAGGGAACCGGAGTCCTCCATGCCCTTTGTTCCTTGGAGCCACAAGGTGTCGCTGTTGAGGTTGGTTCTGGAAGCTTGCAGTGTGCCTGATCCCTACAAAGACTTAGTGTACTCAAGCTTAGACTCCAGGGCTCCTGGTCTCCAGTGCTCTCTCACAGGCTTGGCCACTGCCCCTCAAAGCAGAGGACATAGCCATATGTTCTTTCTGAGCAGACGCTTTGAGTATAGAATTAAGAAATTACACCCCTTATGGGGATGCTAGAGTGCAAGTTGTAGAGTCTATATTTTTCTTTTTAGGGACTACTTTGGAGGTTTTCTGCCACAACTTTAAAAAATCTGTTTTAGTTTTTATTAGTATGTGTTTGTGATACATAATAATTATACTAGTTTTGGGATATATATATATACATATAATCTTTTTTTTTGTGTGTGTGTACGGGGTGTCGACCTCAGGACCTCGCACGCCAGCAGGCGCCCTGACGCTGAGCGATATCACCGGCCCTTTTTTCATATGTGGGTTCTGGAAGTCGAACTCGGGCCCTCGCGCTTGCCAGGCAGGCACTTACGCCACTGAGCCATCTTACCGGCCCTATACATATAATCTTGATCATTTTGATCCCCTTTTTTCCTACCCGCCTCTCTTCCCTTCCCCAAGTCCCCTTCCCCATCTCCAAAACGTCTACCTACCTGCTTCTTACCATCTGTCTTTTATTTTGCTCTTCAAATTATTTATATTTTGGGTTTCTCATATAAGAAAACCATGTGATACTAATTTTCTGTGTCTGATTTATTTTACTTAATGTTATAGTCTCAAGATCCATCCATTTTTCTACAAATGACTCAAATTCTTCAGGGCTGATTAGTAATCCATTGTATGTATATACACCACACTGTCTTTTTCCATCATCTGTTGATGGATATCTAGGCTATTTCCACAATTTAGTGTGAACTGCACTGCTATAAACATGGGTATGCATGTATCACTGTAATATGATAGCTTTAAATCTGTTTTAGGAAATAGCCAGGAGAAGTATAGCTGGGTTAAATGGAGTTTCTATTTTTAGTTTTTTAAGGAATCCATACTGATTTTCATAGTGACTATACTAGTTTACATTCCCGGTAACAATGTTTCCCCACATCCTCACCACCACTTTTTCTGAATCTTTGAAGATAACCTTTCTTACTGGAGATGAAATCTCTACGTTGTTTTGATTTGCATTTCCCTAATGGCCAAATACGCTAAACATTTTTTCATGTGCTTATTGGCTATTTGTATTTCTTCTGAGAATTGTCTATTCATTTCAAGTACTTTTTTTGATAGGGTCTTTCGTTTTTTGGGGTCTAATTTTTTGTGTTTATATTTTTGTGTTTACTAGATATTAGTTCTTTCTCAGAAGAGTAGCTGGTAAGATTTTTTTTTTTTTTTTCCCATTCTGTAGGTTGTTTCTTCACCCTGCTAATTTTTTCCTCTGGTGTGCAGAGGTCTTTTCATGTGGCATAATCCCATCTGGCAATCTCATTTGTCAATTCCCATTGTCGAATTTGTTATTTCTTTTTCTTTCTTTCTTTTCTTTTGTGGGTACTGGGGGCCGAACTCAGGACCTTGCGTGCCAGCAGGTGCCCATGCCGCTGAGCGATATCACCAGCCCTTTTTTCGTATGTGGGTACCAGGAGTTGAACTCAGGACCTTGCACTTGCCAGGCAGGGGCTTATGCCGCTGAGCCATCTCACCGGCCCCTCAAATTTGTTATTTCTTATGCAGTTTGGGTTATGCTCAGGAAGTCCTTGCTTGTGCCTATGTCTTCAAGTGTTTAACCTAGTTTGTCTTCCAGCAGATTAATGTTTCTGTTCTTATATATAGGTCTTTAATCCATTTGATTGGATTTGAGGGTTTTTGTTTTGTTTTGCTTTTTGAGACAGGGTATTGCTATGTAATTCATGGTTGGGCTTGAACTCATGATGATCCTCCTTCCTCAGCCTCCCAAGTGCTGGGATTACAGCTGTATGCCACCATGCCTGGCTTGATTTAATTTTAGTACAATCTTCCACACATAGATAATAAGTCTTCCCAGTACTAGTACTTGGAATACTAGTACTGGGAATACCAGTGCTAGTATTCTTAGCTCCCTTGTCAAAGCTCAGATGAGTGAAGGTGCATTCAGCTGTTTCTGTGTCTTCTGTTCTAGTCTACTGGTCTGCATGTCTATTTTTGTGCCAGTATCATGCTGCTTTTATTACTATAGCTTTGTAGTATAATTTGAAATCCAGGATTGTAATGCTTCTTTCTTTGCTCTTTTTGCTCAGGATTGCTTTGGGTACTTTGGGTCTCTTCTGGTTCCATTTAAATTTTAGTATTTTTTTTTTTCTAGTTTTATTAAGAAAGCTATCAATTCTTTCTCTAGAATTACACTCAATCTATATATCATTTTTGATAATATGGCCATTTTGACAATATTGATTCTGCCTATCCAGGAACAGGGGATATTTTTCCATTTTCTAATGTCCTTTCTTCAGAGTGTTATAGTTTTATTATAGAGGTCTTTGACTTCTTTGATAAGGTTTATTCCTAAGTATTTTTTTTGAACTACCATCAGTGGGTGCATAAAAAGGATATTTATCTGGGCTTGCTCTGTTTTTCTGATATGGATATTCACAGCTATAAAATTCCCTCTTATGTTGCTTTCATTATGTCCCATAAGTTCTGGTATGTTGTACTGACATTATCTTTTAAATGTAGGAACTGTCTTATTTCTTCCTTGATTCCTTCTGTGACCCACTGATTATTCAAGAATGTATTGTTTGATTTCCATGCATTTGCATAATTTCTGTGGTTTCCTTTGCCTTTGATTTCTAGTTTCATTGTGCTGTGATCTGATAATGTGCCTGGTATAATTTCCATTGTTTTGCATTTACTTAGGCATGCTTTATTGGCTAGTATGCTGTCTATTTTGAAGAAAGTTGCGTGTACTGCTGAGCAGAATATGTAATCTGTTTCTGTGGGGTGGAGTGAGCTCCAATCTGACCCTGGGTTTCAGTGGTTTCTGGGGACCAGCCCGACATAGCTTCCATGGGGGCTGATGCTGGTTGTTTTCTTATCCCCAGTGATCCTGCATCCCAGTTGTTCAGCCTCACAAATGGTTTCTTTCCATCCCCCATCTTCATTGGTGTTTAGGGCTCAGCAGAAGAGGGCCCTTTATGTGGAATTCAGTAGTGTTTGGGGTGCTGGGAGGGAGCCTGCACAGGTGTGGAGCTCAGCAGCATTTGGAGGTGATGGGAGGGTGCCTGCTCTGGCACTGTTCCCCCGCCTCCCCACCATCTCACCAGTCACAGTCACTGCTAGCCTTTTCCTTTGTGTCATACAGATGCCTCAATCCTCGTCTAGGTGTCTAACCAGGACTGTGCCCTTTGCTCTTCTCTGTTCCTGGGGCTCGCTGGCTCTACCTTGTCACTGCCTTCTGAATGATTCTTGTTTGTGCTTTCCTGAGTGCCCTGATCGGAGGAGGCCTGTCTTGCAAATATCTCACTCTCTAGGCTCTGTCTTCTAGTGGGAGGAGAGTTAGGTCAGTTGGGCATTGGGCACTGCTGCAACTTTATAAATAACCAGGTACTAATGTTCCCTCTACACCTCCAGGTCACAAACACAAAAAGAATTTATTTTATTAGAGATCACCTCAGTGCTTTTGCTTATTACATATGTGTTTGGAAGGTATTGCAATATATCTCATTTGTTCTTATTCAATGGTTAAATGGACTATGACCATTAATCATGATATGTAACCTTGACTGGATTAAGAAATGCCCAGGGGATTAGTAAAACACACTTGTGGGTATGTCTAGGTAGATCATGGAGATGTGGGCTTGAGTACTATATCTGGTCCCTGGACTCTTTCTGGCACTGTTCCCCTCCTTCACCTCCCAATTGCCATGAACTGAGCAACTTTTTCTCCCTTACACACTTCCGCCATCATGTGCCTGCCTTGGAGCCCACCAATGAGACTGAATCCCCTGAAACCATAAGCTAAATTAAATCTCTCCTCCTTTTAGTTGTGGCTGTCAGATACTTGTCATAGCAATGGGAGGGCTGACTAATACAGGAATATATCAAGAAGCTGGTGAAATTTATTTGGTTGCTAGATTTTGAGAAGCTTTAAAAAATTCTGTATAATTATCTTATGTTTCCCACAGGGAATTATAACCAGGCTTATTAGCTTTATTTAGATCAAGACATAATGAAGAAACCTCTGTGCAATTAGGATTTCTCTGTTTTCTTTCTTGGAGTATCAAGCCAAATTCTACAAACACGAATGTTCCTGAGCCCTTTCATAAGGAACATAGTGTGTTTGTTCTATTTATCACCAGTGAGAAGTAACTTGACATTTTCATTGCTAATAACTTCCTTGCAAAGTATATTGACACTTCAGTCATTTTTGAACCAAATCAACAAATAACAAGAACCCATTCTGTGAAACCCACCCACATGGTTCTTGCTGGCAAATGATGCAGACTGTTGAGTAGCCAAGATACAGACACGGATAGCAAAATAATGATAGATTACTTAAGTAAGTGTTAAATATATCAACAGAGGGTTCATCTTGAGGTATATGAATAGTAAAAAATGAACTCTGTAGACATTAATTACTGCAGGTGGGAAAAGGATGGGAAGAATGTATTGAAAATAGACCTAACAATGTTCCCCAAGCCCAATTTGTCTTTCCTTTAATCTCTTTTGCTCAGTGCCTGTATTGTAGAAGTTTTACCATGCACATGCCTCTTTGCTTTTGTATGCTTACCATTCACTGCAGATATAAAGTCCATTCTTTTTTTTTTTTTTTTTTTTTTTTTTTTGTGGGTACCGGGGGGACGACCTCAGGACCTCGCGCGCCAGCAGGCGCCCGTGCCAATAAAGTCCATTCTTAATTCTCTAAATGTACTATCATAAGCAACATTACTGCTTCCACCTGAGCTCTCCCCTTTGCTAAAATGCCTTCCTTTCAATTCTTTACCTCTTTGTTTCTTTGACCTTGCTAACATCTCTTTCTTAAAATTTATGACCTCTTCCAAAAGTTTACTTAGAAATCCTTGTATTCCCTAGTTTCCCCAGAAGCCTACTTGTTGCATGAGGGAGGAGACAGCAGGTGGGCGGTGTTGAGCACACTTGGGTTCACATCTTTGCTCTGCTGGGTAATGACTATGTAACACATTTCTTAACATCTCAGAGAAACACTTTTATTAACTTTAAAATGAAGATGTTTATGATAAATGACATCACAGGAAAGGCATGGCAAAGCAAAGATGATTAGTTAGTTCATGGTGGCCAGGAAGCAGAGCAGGGGAGCAGCACCAGGATGGAGGGAATGAGAGACCAGGTACAGTACTCAGGGTCATACCTCCTCGATCCCACCCCCCCATGATATACTCAGAAGTGTGCTCCACCAATACGCTGAGTGGCTCCCAAGACAATCAAGTTCACATAATCAAGATTAGCCGTCACGACCTCGCAAAACCCATTAAATTATGAACCCATCTTGAAGTCAGATCCCTCAATATGCAATCACTTTCCAAAGTCCCCACCTATGAATACTGCTGCCTTGGGGCGTCAAACCTTCAATACATGAACTTTGGAGGGACATTTCAGATCTAGATCATAACATGAATGTATGCTGCTATAGAATTAGATATAAAACAAGGCGTGAATTTTTCTTTTCTTTTTTTTTTTGTGGGTACCGGGGGTCGACCCCAGGACCTCACATGCCAGCAAGTGCCTGTGCCGCTGAGTGATATCTCTGGTCCTTTTTTTCGTATGTGGGTACCGGGAGTCAAACTCAGGACCTCGCGCTTGTCAGGCAGGCGTTTATGCCACTGAGTTATTTCACTGGCCCCTGAATTTTTCTTTACCCTCTGGATTATATTCATGCTTAGAAGTGTATCTATCATAAGGTAGGTTGTTTTTAGAGCCTTCAAACAGAAATTTTTAGATATTTTCACCAAAGTTTATAATTGATGGCGGGAGTAACACTCTGATACAAGCTACCCTGTCATTAGAAGAACTGGAAATTTCTAGAACAGATTGATTTTCTTGCTTTCACTTTTTAAAAGTTTAAATTTGCATATAATAAAATTGACTGCTTTTTGCTGTGTGTTCTTTGCTTTTCTTTACATGTATAGTTTCTTAGTCAATAATTATTTGGTGAATAAATGAGTGAGGCAGTTAATACTTGGTACAAAGTTGGCTCTCAACATATACTTACCTATAGAGTCCACCACAATTCAGGAAAAGAAAAATAATATGTTTTCAACATATGGTGTTACCCTCATATCGGGAACCCTAGAAGATGTCATATATTGTAGAAAACCCACTACACTTCAGGCCCTTAGAGAAGAAATTCAAAATGCATGTGCAGCAATCTGAATGACCAAGGTCACCCAAGCAGCAGTTTGCCGTACTAATAAATGTCTGGAAGCTAATGGCCACCACTTTGAGCACCTCTTGTAATTGTAGAGGCCAAAGGTAACTTGCATTAATCTCATGATGTCTCAATAAATTTAGTATTAAAATATACAAGTTTTTCTTTTCCTGAAGTGTATATACATTTTTTGGCAGACTCTGTATATAAGGAAGTATACTTTTACATGTTTGAATTATTACTGTAGCAGCAGCTGTCCTTCTCTATTACTCTGTGCATAGATTTTTTTGTCAGCGCATATCTCACTAAATCAGTGCCAGTGTTAGACTTGACCTGGAATCTCTGTCGTGGGCTCTGTGCTATATAGACTTTCTGCTTATCGTCATCCACAAAGGGGCATCTTGTGGGCATTGTTAGAAATGAAAACTGTGAGGTCTCAACACAGACTTACAGAAGTCTTCCTTCAGGGGCAAGACCTGGGAATCTGGGATCCAGTGTGCTTAGCAGTGGGTTCTCACATGCAGGAGAGTTTGTCAAGGACACCTTTAGAGGGCCCTTCTCTATCTGTAATGCCCTCGTGCTGGGCACTCCTGTCCTTGACAATCTTCAACCCTCGGCCCTAAAACCCTCTGTTTCGAGTCTGTTTCCAGAACTCGTGTAGGTTTAATTCTCAGTTTCATCAAGGGCCAGCTGTGTGCAGGGGTTGTGGATAGAGCCCATGGACATGTGTGTCAGGCCCCTTGCCAGGTAGCACGGAGCTGGGGAAGGAGGGGATGGGTGGGGAGCTCTAGGCTGGGTCTGGTTTTTCTGTTCTATTAGTTCTAGATTTGAACCTGCCTTCTAGTTAATTTTTTTGAGACAAGGTCTTGAGATGTAGTTGAGGATAGCCCTGAACTCACTATGTAGCTCAGGCTGGCCTTGAACTTGCAGTGATCCTCCTGCCTCAGGCTCCTGAGTGCTAGGTTTATAGGCATTTGCCACTGCACCTGGCTCTTCTAGATAATTTTGAAATTGTAGTTTTTAAGATTGTAGGATAAAACATATTTTATTAAGCCGTTTGCTAGCTTGACTTATATCATTTATATTTTCAAATGTATAATATGTTGGCCCTTGTAATCTCCCTCAGCACAGATCCACAAACACTAAGGTTGAGCTTACCCTGAATTCTTTTTTTTTTTTTTTTTGGTGGGTACTGGGGGTCAAACTCGGGACTTCGCGCTTGCCAGGCAGGTGCTTATGCCGCTGAACCATCTCATTGGCCCCCTGAATTCTTAATGTTGTTTTTTTTTTTTTTTTCTGTCTTCCACTGGGCTGGGAACTCCTGGGAAGCAAGGCCTGGGTCTTATTTGACCCTTAAGTCCATTGCTTCATGCAGTGCCTGGCATAAGTGACTTAGTAAATGTATGTTGAATGGCGAATAAATGAGCAGTGCCTCTGGGAAGATTGGGACTGGCAGAGAAAACTGTGAGGAGGATGCTGGGGCATTGTCCTTGTTCCTGAACAGGGTCAGAGAGGTCACTGTGCAGATGCAGTGTCCTTGAGCAAGCAATGCCTTCTGCTGTTGTCACACAGACTGTTGGGATTAAGGAAGATTAAGAGGGTATAACATTGACATGAATTAATTCTTCAGACCAAACAAACCTAAGTGAACTTTACAGTCCATACAAGGTGACTGTTATGGACTGACTGTTTGCATTCCCCTAAAATTCATATATTGAAGCCCTAATCCCTAATATGACTGTATTCGGAGACAGGACCTCTAAAGAAATTATTAAGGATAAGTGAGTTCACAAAGATTAGGCCCTGATTTGATAAGATTGGTGCTTTGTAAGAACAGACAGAGAGCTCTGTCACACCTTTCTCCCTCCTTCCATCTCTCTCTCTTCCCATCTCTATCCCTGTCTTCTCTTGTTCTCTGTGCACATACGCTGTGTGAGGACACACTGAGGAGGTTGCTGTGACTGTTAATCCTGACATGTCAACTTCACTGCATTAAGAAAAACCTAGAAGATTAGTGCAGCACACTTCTGGGTGTGTCTGGAGGGTCGTAGAGGCCTTGGTTGCATATGTTCCCTCTCCCCTTCCTCTCTGATACTGTTCCCCTGTTCTGCTTCCTGGCCACCATGAACTAAGCAGCTTGGCTTCCTTGTGCCCTTCCATTATGGTGTTTCTGTCTTGGAGCCAGCTGACCATGGACTGAATCCCCCAAACGATAAACTAAATTAAACCTTTCATCCTTTAAATTGTGAGTGTTGGGTATTGTGTCACAGCTATGGGAAAGCTGACTAATACAGTTGCTATCTGTAAGTCAAAAGAAGGGCCCTCACTAGAAACTGAACCCTGCTGGAAGCTTGATCTTGGATTTTGTAGCCTCCAGACTTGCGAGAAAATAAATTTCTGTTGTTGAAGCTATATAATCTAATGTGTTTTGTTATGGCAGCCCAAGCTGCCCAATACAGTGAGAAAGAGAACTAAATACCATAAATTAATTAGATGTAATGAAAACAGCTGCCAAACTAGTCTGAAGCCTTGGCTTACTCCAATTAAGTGTTCAATACAAACTAATTAAATTAGCAGTTCCCAGGTGTTGGCTTTATAGACAGTATAAATTATGCATCGAGGCAGGAAGATCTGTCCATATGAAGGTCTTGTTTTGGTGGTTCTTGTTTTATGGATGACATTTGGTTCTGGCTTTATCATAATGCCTCATGTCAGATGTGCTGTAGAGTAGTGACATAAATGAACAATTGCATGTTGATGTTGAATATTTAAATAGCTTTATATTTTTATTTTTTCTCTTTCTTTGAAATTCATCTTTTGCTAACAAAGGGCACGTCCCACAGACATTCTCAGATCTTTCTGGCTCAGTATCAGGGAAAGCTGGAAAACAAAAGCTTTATAAATATAAGATGTATTATTAATGCTTGCTGCTGTGAAATGTTGATAATAAATAGGAACTGATAGCATCCACTGCCATTTCTCACTCAATTTTGATGTTTGAAGAAGAGGGTAGATTTCCCAGCAGAGTGAAAACAGCTTGTCTTAGATTCTGCTCTTCTTGCCAATGTAGGGTCGCGACTCCATTGTCTGTTACTAGTGGTAGCAGGATGCGTTTGTTTGGACTGCCACTCAAGTGTCATTTCTAAGGGACAAATGGCATTTGAATTGTTCTTGAGTGGTCATTGATTTTTTCCTCTAACATTTTATCTGATTCTTTTAATAAAGCTGACAGTTTATAAGATTCAGCTCGCCAACCAATAGTTATTGAGAAACTTCTTTGTGTGCCAATGGCCCACCCAGGACTTGATCCTGGGCCAAGCTATGAGGAGACTGTGAAGCAGCATAAAGTCTGTCCTGGACACACAGGACCTACAGTCCCACTGAGGAATTAGGACATATGTGCACACACAGCAGCCACGAGTGCCAATTATCCATTGTCTTGTGCAAAGCAGGAGATTCTTTCAGGATGGAGCTGGTTCTAGCTGCAGAGTGAGGAGTGTCCAGGAGAAGGTTCCAGCACACTCCAACGTCTTCGAACAGAGGCTCAAACTACACTGACCCTTGAGTGTAGGTACGGAGAGCACTTTATATCACAGCCACATATACATACATACAAAGTGTGACTGAAAAATGCAGTGGTTTAAATTTTAAAAAATATTGCAGTAAAAGACACGTTTCTATGACTCCCCATCAAAATACTCACCTTTGCTTTAAACACACATTACGTTATTCTTGCCAGTTTCAGAAGCCGTTCAGGAAGTCTTCTTTTGTGAGTGTTCTTAGTTGTGCTTCCATGGTTGACTCCATGTCCTGAACTGATTTAAAACATTTACTTTCATGGTCATTTTGACTTTGAGGAGGACCCAGAAGTTGCACAGTACCAGATCCCGTGAATAAGGTGGATGAAGACACACCATCATGCTTTTAAATACCTGCCTTCCATTGGATGTTACTCTGTCCATATTCTTGATAACACTGGGCATAGACATTCACAAAGAGGTCCTACAGGACTGCTTCAGAAAGTTGAAAGAAGGATGGGATAAATGTGTTTGAAGCAAGAAGAGTGTTTTGAGGGGGATTAATGACAATGCGTCTTTTACTGTATTAAGAATTTTTAATTAAACATTTACTTATATTTTGATCATACCTCATATGGTACAAATCACTAATCTGAAGTTTTTACCAAATCACATTTAACCATTTCTATGTGATGAGTACTTTAGTCTATTCTATTCTTTTAAAAATATTCTATGAAAATATCCTATTTTATAAAAAATAGTGCTAGTTGCAGACTCAAAGAATTATTAAATGGCACACTAATTGTTCACCATGTGCATCAGTGTGTGTTCTTCAGAGAAAAAGGACCAATAGGAGTGTGTATGTGTATGTGTGTGTATATATCTATGTGTATGTGTGTATGTGCATATGTGTGTGCATGTGTGTGTGTGTGTTTGTGTATGTGTGTGTGCGCATGTGTATGTGTGTATATGTGTATGTGTGTGTGTATGTGTATGTGTGTATGTATGTGTGTGTACGTGCATTTTGTATGTATGTGTGTATGTGTATGTGTATACTCCTTAGTGTATATGTATACTAAGGAATTGGCTAACAAGATTATGGAAAGAAATTTTAAAATCTCTAGTCAATAAGATGGAGACGCAGGAGAGCTGAGGATATAGTTACAATCTGAGTCCAAATGACTGAGGACCAGGAGAGATGATGGTGTAAGTTCCAGGTTAAATCTGATTCTGGATGCAGGAGAAGACTTATGTGCCAATTTGAAGACAGGCAGCAAAAGGATTGTTTCTTACTCAACTTTTATCGTATCCGGATCCAATGGATTGTATGACGTCCACCCACACTGGGAAATGCCATTTGTTTTACTCAATCTTTTGATTCAGATGTTAATCTCGTCCAGAAACAGCCTCACAGATACACTCAGGAAAGAATGTTCAGCCAAATAGTTTGGTATTCTGTGGCCCAGGCAAGCCCCACATATACAATTAACCACTACACACCCACAACCTGAAAACTACTGCTTTGAAGGCCTGACTTAAGATCCTGTAGCTACTCCCTACCACATGCTCGGCTTATTACTCCCTAGCTGCCTGTAACAGGAGCTCATGAAATCTTCATCATTGCAGTGGAATAGCTGGGGCACTTTTTGGGGTCTGCTTAGTATAGGTAATCCTATAGCAATTTGAGGATTAACTTCTCTCCCTTCTGACCTCAGCCCCAATAAACTGTGGTAGTAGCTGTTTGTGTAGAGGATACGAGTAAAGAAAAACAGTGGGACACCTTTGCTAAGCTGCCCATATCCATTAGTTTTTGGCTTTTTGATCAGGTTCAATTATTATTCAGAAGAAAGTAGAAGCGGTTTAGAGATGGGTTTGGGATATGGGAGGAGGATTTTAATAATATTTTTGTACCCTTGAGGGAATTTTTTTCTTTCTCATAGACGATTAAAGTGATTATCCTTAGAGTTACTGGAATATTAATATGTCTTCAAGAAACTTCTTTCTGGACAAATTCATCTGATGGTAGCTCCTCCTTAGGCTATCGCCAGGTACTTTGCTGGAATAATGTTTCATTAAATGTTATCGTTTGTTCATTCACTCAAACATTTACAGAGGATCTCTTATATTCCAGGCTTCTGGTTTCCTCTAGGTCTAGGGCCATCATGCCTTGGTGTCTCACAACATTATAGTTTTTGGGGAAAGCCAAAAACTTAAAAGGATTCCATGGAAATGTTACAGAGAAGTTTATAGAGGATGCTGTGGTCCACAAAAGATGCAACCTACAACTTCCAAGGGAGAAACATCATGTTGGAAGGGCGTGGTGGAGCAAAGCTGCTTATTTCATGGCAGCTGGGAAGTAGAGGAGAACAGTGCCAGAGAGGAAGGGGCCAAGGACTACATATAGTACTCAAGATCTTGCCTTCATAATTTACACAGATGCACCCAGATCTGTGCTTTACTAATCACCTTGGTGTTCTTAATTCAGTCGAATTGATGTGTCATGATCAATGGTCACAGTCCATCCATTGTCAACTTGGTAACCAGGCATTTTCCTTAAATCATACTTAATCCATCATCCCAGTGGCTCCTCAGCCACTCAAGTTGACAATCTCTTGAGGGAAAACAGGCATCTGATTCTTTGAAGCTCATGAGGGCAAGTGTCATAGTACTAATAGAATTGTAAGATAATTAAATTGTACTTTCCTAATCTACTAAGTTTGTGGTAATTTGTTACAGTAGCAATAGGAAATTAATGCCAAAACCTCCAAGCACTGCAGTACATTCTGGGAGCACCAATGTGAAAACCAACATGGTTAATGATTAAAACATCTATGTATTTTTGGACGTACTTCCGACTTAGTACCAACCAGAGAAAGCCAAATGTGCTTCATAAGACAACACATAAGGTGCCTTGCCCATGTCAATGATCTTCATTAGGGCATATCCAACTACCCCCTTTTAAAACTACAAAGCTTTTCCACTCCTCTGTCTGCCTTTGAATCTCTGCCAATCACAAGGGATGGTGGCTGACTCCCTTGCTATAGCAAGTGCTGAGTAAATAGACTGTTGTCATTCGGATGATATTTGTTTAATTTCCACAGGATATAGTACTCTACTTCTCTTCCCTTTTCTTACTGGTTACTCTAATGCAGTAGTTCTCATTGGGATATTTGGCAATGTCTGGGGACGATTTTTGTTTTCACAACCAGGGGATGCTGTTGGCATTTAGCAAGTAAAGACAAGTTTTGCTAATCACCGTAAAATGTACAGAACCGCCTCTAACAAAAATAAATCTCTAGACCAAAATACTGCTGTGTTGCAGTTGAGTAACTCTACCCCGGTTGTAGAAATTTCCAGCCCTTGTGTAGTGGACAGTGGTGTGTGTGTGTGTGTGTGTGTGTGTGTGTGTGTGTGTAGGACTCTTTTTATGTGGGTAGGACAGAAATACTAAAATAATACAGAAGAATCCAGAAATCTATCTATATCTGTATCTACTATGACTAGGCTAAGTCTTCTAGGAAAGATAGTCCTTGCTACTGTTTTTGAAACAGAATATGACCTTCCTTACCCTGAATGAGCTGCAAAGCCTAGGATTTTATTTTCTACCTTTGCTTTGTAACTCCTAGAGATGTATGGTATATGTCAAGATATGCTAATATATTTGCACCCATTTATCTTGACATGTACATGCAAGACATGACTATCACATGAAATTTCCATGTATGTATAGTGGAAATAGTCTCTTTACTTCATAGATACATCATATGCACAGATACATGCACATGAATTGTTTTTTAGCTGTTCAACTTCCCTAGTCAAGTGGGGTGGTTTGGTTTGAGCTTCATGTATCTGAGACAGTCTCATCTTAGGATCTTTGCAGCTGATTTAGAATGCAAGCCGTCGAAGCCTTCACATTCTCATGCATTTAAAACAGAGCTGTAGTTTGAAATTTCTTCCATAGATTGACCTCTAGTGTTTCCAATTGACAAGCTCAGGAAGAAAGAGTCAAGGTAAGGCATTAGCTGGGGAGAGAAGCATTCTCAATCCCTTTGCACTGATATTTTGCAAGCTTATAGGCTAATTGATCAATTTCATTAAAAAAGAGAGAATGTTGCCATGGTATCATGAGGTGGGTGTATGCTGCCATATTAGAATTTCAGGGTATTTTTAAATCTTTAAATAATTTCTATTTTTTTTCTTTGAATTGGCAAAGGCCTTAAGATTTCTTTCTTTCTTTTTTAAAATGTGACTAGCTTCAGTGTTTTCTGAGATTGAAGTACTAATTGAAACAGAGCTGCCTCTCTTCTTTGAGAAGAAATAAGATCACCTTAGGGGCCCTGATTCAGTGCAAGATTTGATTAAAAGATACACGGAGGTCATTTTACCAGCCTGTCTTCGATGCAAGCACTCATACAAGAAGCCACTAATTTATTGCGAGAGACACGACCCAGAAGGAATTTTATCTATAATGTATGTAACATATGATTGCAAAGATTCAAAATATTTCCAGGAACATATTCGAGTCCAGCATTTTCTTTCTCTACAGTATCACAGAAATATTTAGTGTTGATGATAAAATAGGTGACATTTTGCTCTTGATGATAGTTTTCTGAAAGTGTCAACAGAATTTAAAATGACCAGTTTCATTTAAAGAAATGTTAACTACTTGAAGTAACAAGTAACACTAACTATTTAAAGAACCCTTTCCCAATATGTTTTCTGACTCCCAGTCATTAAAAATGTGGAAACAGAGGGTGCAGCGCAGCTTTTGAATTAGATCAGAATGAAATCTTTCTTTTTAAAGCAGACCAGGAATAACAATAATAAAAGAAAGGCAGACAGAAACATCCTCCTGCATCTTATGAAGGATGCGAAAACGTGTGCAGAATACTTCCTTCTCTTTTCTCTTCCTTGTTTGATTTACTACAAAGTATCTGGGCTAGGAGGATTTGGAATCTCATTAAAAAAGAAAAAATGAATATGTGGAACACATAAATGTGTGTCTGCTTTTCATAAGGGGCAGTCTAGCTACTGTGCCCTCCTCTGGGTATCATTTATGCATTGTTATTAATGTTTAATCTATGGCTTAAATCATAGTGTCCATTTATAAGACATGCCCACCGATAGGGTATATATTAGTGAAGCTGACACCTCAGGCTTTTATGTAGCTCAGCACTGTTAAGCGGTGCTCCTGGATAAGCTCATATTTTCAAGGACAAAGGTGGTATCCCAGCAATACAATCTATAAAGAACACCTGAGAAATGGAGTGCTTTTCAGTGCAAGAAGTTTTTAGACCACCAGCAAGAATTCTCATTTTCATTTTCAGGCTGGCTATGGGGTTGCTTTGTGACTGGCTCTGGCCACTCAACCTCTTGATGCCTCTGTCCTCATAGGTTGCACATGAGAACAGCAATCAGAATTGCTTGGCAGTTTAACCACAGACAACCAGCCCAGCTGAGTGAAAATCCAGCTCTGCAGAATAAAACAGTGTTCTGTTTTCAGCTATCTCCTGCAGTCAAAAAAAAAAAAAAAAAAGAAAAAAGAAAAAATATCACACACTGCAAAAAGTACTAAAAAGTTGTCAGTGCTTATCTTGGAATATTGGTGAGTTTCACTGCTGTGGCTACTAGCTTTTGACTTAGAATGAAAATATTGTACTTTTGGCTAGGATGATCGATGTAGGTAAACTCTACATTGTCTAGTATTGTATTTTGTCATATAATATGGGACCTTCAGCTGCAGTTGTACAAAGCTGCAAATGTACAGTACAATCTCCATGTCCTTTGCAACCTAAAGTATTCATTCAACTAGTACTGAGGGTCTTAAGCATTACTGCTTCAGCTAAGTACTGGAGATACTACTAAAAGTAAGACATAGTCCCCATATTTAGGATTAAAAAACTTAAAGTATACTGTATGGAAGGATGCAGAGAAGAGAAGAGTTAAAGTATACTGTTCACATAGTTGG
Source organism: Erethizon dorsatum (assembly GCA_028451465.1). Classification (NCBI taxonomy): domain Eukaryota; kingdom Metazoa; phylum Chordata; class Mammalia; order Rodentia; family Erethizontidae; genus Erethizon; species Erethizon dorsatum. Next base: position 43,081,404 of record CM051824.1, read on the forward strand.
CCACTTTTTTTTCTTTCTGAGATGGGAGTCTTCCTGTGTGTCACAGGTTGGCCCTGAGCTTGCAATCCAACTCTTTCAATAGGTGGCCTATTTTAACTTCAGTTTGGAATGAAGGTTTACTGAAAATCTTTTGTAATGTGCAATAGGAAGTTCTTTTGGGAAATGAATATTTATCACCTAATATAGTCCATTCATACTGCTACAGCAAAATATAAACTGGGTGGCTTACAGACTATTCAGAAGTTTACTTTTTATGGTTACGGAGGCTGGGAAGTCTGAGATCGCGGGTCAGCAGTTACAATGACTGGCGAGGTCTGGTTCCTCTTTCATAGATGGTCTTCTATGTTCTTACACAGTAGGAAGGGAGAGGAGTACCTACAGGGCTTCTTTTCTATGGGCTCTAATCTCATTTATGGAGGTTCTGCCCTTATGATCTAGTTACCTCACAAAGATACCCTCCTCATCTTCAAATACTCTCACAGTGGCGATTAGGTTTCAACGTGCAGATTTTGAGGGCAGTGAGCAAATTCAGTCTACGGTAGTTCTTTTTCCAGTTACTTTAAGAATACACATGAAGGATATTCTGATATAGTCTGGGGCATCCATTCTCTGGATAAGCTAACATCTCTGTTGTGTCTTAAAAAGCAGGTTGGTGTTGGTGATGGAGGGGTTGGGGCTTCAGGGAGAAATGAGTACGGTGGTGGGAGGATAGATGGCCGGATACAACTTGGGAGCTCTGTGGCTGGTTTGTGGGAGCTGTGCTCAAATTGTGCATTTGCCATAATGGAAACATGACATAGAGTTGAGAATAATCTGTTTATTGATTTACACAGGCAGAGACCTTCCCTAGAGTATCTAAAATGCATGTGATGTGCATGAGTGCTGGGTTTGGATGAGCGCGCTGAAAGATGCAGAGCATCACACCTGGCCAGAATAAGACTCTTCTTACTATGGACTGGAAAGAACAAGAGCACTGTTCATTCTGGAAGGTAGGATGCATGGTGGGTGTTCATGAGGTCAGCTGGCTGCTGGCTCTGAAGCCAGATTTAGCTGTGGCTAAGTGACCTTCCACGGAGGTCATATGCAGTCATCTTTTCCATCTCCCATCATAAGATCTATGTCTGTTAAACATAGTCACAGAATCCCAGTTCTATGGCTCACTTTCAAAGCAGTTAGGAGTCTTTAGCTGAAGTTGCATTAGTCGCCCCATAAATATACAGAAGGTCAGGTTTCATTTATGAGCCAGGCAAACAGAAAGGACAGCTTACTTTCATTTTCATAGTTCTATTCAGAGAAGCAGTGATTTTTTTTTTTCTTTGACAATTACATTTTACTTTCCCATAAATACAAATGGTGCTAAATCTGGGTGTTGTCTTGTCTTGCCCTGGTATTTTGTGCATACTGTTTACTACACTTACCAGCCCCTGGGCCTTGTGCCAGGGGTCAGCACATTGGTCACTAGTTGCGAGTCTAGTGGGGTGTTGATGGGGAAAGGGGGTCAAGGTTTCCAGAAGGCCAGGCAGTCTCTCCCTGGGAGAGGCAGTGAAAACAAAGAGTCCTGGCAGGCTAGGAGCCAGGCACTGGGTTTAAGTTCAGCCCAGGGGGGTTATTTGATTGGCTGCCATTGAACTTCCATGCCTCAGTTGTCTTCTTCTCCTATTGAGATTAATCCATCAGTATCTGCCTCATCTTCCTTATGGAGTTATTGTAAATTCCAATTGGATGATGATTTAAAATGCAGTAAAAAATAAACCTCAGTGGGAATTAGCATAAGTATTGTACCTCAGGTATTGTGTCTGTCCTTTCTGACTGCAATAACAAATAACAAAAATACCACAGGATAGGTGGTTTACGAACAACAGAATTTATTTCTCACAGTTCTGGAGGTCACGTGCCTGTAGGTTCAGTGTCTAATGAGCATCTGCTGCCTTATAGGTAGCTCCTCCCTCTGTAACACATATGAGGGAAGGGATGAGAGAGCAATTTGGGATTTTTTTTTTGTATAAAGGCTTAATCTCATTCATGAATGGTCTTCTGTCATTATCTAATCATTTCCCAAAGGCCCCACCTCCTAATACCATCCTCATGGAGGTTAGTGCTTCCACATGTGAGTTTTGGAGGCACAAATACATTCAGACTGTAGCAGTCATATTTAATTGAAGCTTCCAGGGCCATAATTATTTAAATAATTTACCAATTATTTTTAGAGGCAATTGATTATAGAAAGATTAGAACTTTATATCAATCACTTAGAAATTACTGCCTTTTGATAAAAAAAATTTTGAAGTCTATGACACTTTTCATGGCCATTAAAACTCAGGGGATGCTGAGCATGACAGTCTGAGGAATTCTGTTTTTTAAAATCAAGGCTCATATAGTAAATGTTTTATATCCTGTGGAAAATACAGTTCCTGCCATCCTTACTCAGTCATGCTGTTGTAGCATGAAAGCAGCCATACACAATTTGTTAGCTAATGAAAACATATCTTCCAATACAATTTTATTGACACAAACAGGAATTGAGCTGACTTTTTCTCACAGGTCATCCATAGTTTGCCAACTCCTGCCTCAGACTAGTTTCCAGGGTGTGGGGAATATACCCAGAAAAAGGTGAATTGGAATATTTGTGAAGGACGATATTCAGCTGTGTGAGTGCAAGCATGACACAGTCAACTGGCTGTGTTGGACCAGGTTTGGAGTTTTTGTACGTAATATAAGGAGTACAGTGGATGGGGGTCAGGTAATTAATGGTATTTTAAGGGAGTGACTATTTAGACCCTCAGCTCTATAAAAAAAACAGTAAGAATGTAAGGGGAATGAAGGTAGTGAACACTGTTGGAGTCAGTGGATTGTTGAGGTCAAGAAATCTTAAAATAACTATTTGAATATGGCAGAAGGATGAATGATGGGGGTCAGCAAGTGGAATGCTTGAATTTTCTGGAAGTGGTTCAGGCATTGTAAATGAGTTGGAGGTAGAGGTGAGAGGCAAGAAGGACAAAGAACAAAGAAGCCAAGATGTTGAGTGGTTCACTCAGGTGGATATTGAAATCACCAAGGATGGTGAATGGAGTAGTAGTAGAGAGAAAGAAAGGGGAAATTATTTTAAAGTAAAAGACAATTTCAGATGATATATAAAAATTGTACATATTTATGAGGTGTTTCAGTACAAGTATACATAGTGTAATATTCAAATCAGGGTGAACAGCTCTTTCTCTTCAATCAATAATCACTTCTTTATGATTAAAACATTCAAAATCTTCTAGCTTTGTTAAAAATATACGATACATTGTCATCATCTATAGTCACCCTACTGTGCAATAGAACACTGCAATTTTTTCCTATCTAACTCTAACTTAATACCCATTGATTAGCATTTCCCTATTCCCCCAACTCTTACCTTTCCCAGCCTCTCATAACCACCATTCTTTCCTCAGCTTCTATAAGGTCAACTTTTTTATATTCTACATACGACTGACAGAATGTGGTACTTAACATAATGAGTTCCAGTTCTACCCATCTTGTTCAAAACAGGATTTCATTCATTTTTATGTCTGAATAGTATTTCATGGCAAATATATACCAGACTTCTAAAAAAACTAGTCTGTGGTCTGTTAGGAACTGGGCTGCACAGCACAGGGTGAGCAACAGGTGAGCAAGTGAAGTTTCATCTGTAATTACAGCTATTCCCCATCACTGGCATTACTGCCTGAGCTTCACCTCCAGTCAGATCGGTGTGGCATTAGATTCTCATAGGAGCATGAACCCTACTGTGAACTGCACATGTGAAAGATCTAGGTTACATACTTTTAATGAGAATCTAATGCCTGATGGTCTGAGGTGGAGCTGAAGTAGTGATGCTAGTGCTGGGGAGTGGCTGCAAATACACATTAACATTAACAGAGAGGTTTGACTGCACAGAGACCATATCAGAGCTATATCAAAACCCTATCAGTGAGTAGCAAGAGACAATTAAGCTGCATTTGGTGGCAGACTTTATAGTGGCAGGTAAGTTGATGTACTTCAGTTGTGCAGCTGCATCTGGTGGCAGGGTTTACATTGTAAGCTGACACTTATTTTAGTCTGTGTGTGGCCCACCCAATATTTTATTTATTACTTCTGTATGTGCCTCTGTACTGTGTCCTTGTCTCAGTCACAGTTTTGTAAGTCCCCGCAAGCTAACCCTAGCCAAGCTGAGTAAAAAACCCAAAACAACAACAACAACAACAACAACAACAACAACAACAACAGCAGCAACAACACACATGAAGCATCACTGGAGAACTTTGAGATGGGGGAAAGACTCTGATTGCCAATAAAAAGAAAGATGCATTTAAAGGAAAACACCAAGAGTCTCACTTAAATTACTGATCCATTGTGACAGGTGATTCACATTCTCTAAGCCTGCTTTGTAAAATATGGGTGACCAGCTAACCAATAAAGCCATGAAACCTTCAAAACTTCTTCAACACGTGGAAACCAAGCACCTTGCATTAAAAGAAAAGTCTTTGGAGTTTTTCAAAAGAAAAGAATGAACATGAAGAATACAAGCAATTATTAAAGGCTACCATATCATCAAATGTGTCTGCACTGAGAGCATCATTCTTAGTGGCTAAACACATTGCTAAAACTAAGAAGCTCTTTATTATTGGAGAAGAGTTTATTCTGCCTGCTCCTGAGGAAATTTGTCATGAACTTTTAGGAAAGGCTGCAGTTCAAAAGGGGGCACATATTCGTCCTTGGCTGGGACCATAACTAGATAAATTGATGAAATAGCAGAGGATATAGAGGCACAATCATTGGATATGATTAATGAGTCACTATGGTATGAAATCCAGGTTGACAAATATACTGATGTTGACAACAAGGCAACAATGCTTGCTTTTGTGTGATGTATTTTTAGGACAGTGCACATGAGGATGTGTTATATGTACTTTTGTTGCCAATCAACACCACAGCTGCAGAACTATTCAAGTATTTGAATGCTTACATTTCAGGAAAACTGAATCGGTGATTCTGTGTTGGTATATTCATGGGTGGAGCAGCTGCCATGACTTGGTGGGTTTCTAGTTTCACTACTCAGCTCAAAGAGATCACTTCTAAATGTGAGTCTACATAGTATGTTATCCATAGAGAAATGCTGGGTAGCCACAAAAAGTCACCTGAACTTAACAGTGTTTTGTAGGGTGTGATTAAAATTATCAACAACATTAAAATACATGCCCTTAACCTACATTTGTTCATGTGAGGAGATGGGCCCAGAGCACACACGTCTTCTCTTATACACAGAAGTGGGATGGCTTTCTAAATATAGATCACTGGCCAGAGTTTTTGAGGTATGAAAGTCATTCCAGAAATCTCTTTTAGAAACAGTCACCACTGGCAATACATTTTAGGGATACAGAATAGGTACCAAAACTTGCTTACTTATGTGACATAGTCAACTTGCTCAATGAACTCAACCTGTTACTTCAGGAAAAAACAGCTGTGATCAAGTTGGCAGATAAAGTGGCTGCATTCAAAGCCAAACTGGAATTATGGGGGTGATGAACGAGCACTGAGATTTTTGACATGTTTCAAACATTAGCAGAGATTTTTTTTTTTTAATGCGGGTACTGGGAGTTGAACTCAGGACCTTGCGCTTGCCAGGCAGGCGCTTATGCCGCTGAGCTATATCACCGGCCCCTAGCAGAGATTTTGAAAGAGACAGAGCCAGGGCATTCTCTCTCCTAGCTTGTGCATGATCAAATCCAGGTAAATAGCTGATCAAATCAGCTTTCAATTTTAGTATATGTGCTGCAGAAGTGAGCACTCAAATCAGCTTTCAAAAGAGTTGGAACATTAGTTTCCTAGCACAAAAGACCTCCAAACTAGGAAAGAATGGATCTGTGATCCATTTGTGAATAAGAGGTGAATCAAATTTGTGCTGGAAGATGATAAACTGCTTGAGATTGCAAATGACAATGGCCTTAAAAATATGTTTGCAACAACGTTAAATCTCCATATATCCTAGATTAGAGTCAAGACAAAATATCACGAGATTGCCACAAAAGCACTGAAAGGTCTGCTTCCATTTTCAACATCCTATCTTTGTCAAGCAGGTTTTTGTTTTTGTTTGTTTGTTTGTTTGTTTCCAGTGACAATAACCAAAACAGGATTATAGAGTAGACTGGACATAAGCAATACACTTTGGGTGTCACTCTTTCTCATCACCTCCACATGGGACTGTCTGTTGCAGGAGAACAAGTTCAGGGCTCCAACTGCATTATAGTAAGTTGTATAATTATTTCATTACATATTACAAGGATAGAAATAAAGTGCACCATAAATATAATGTACTTGAATCATCCTGAAACCACACTTCTCATACATGAAAAAAATTTCTTCCACGAAACTACTCCCCTGTGCCAAAAAGTTTGGGGACCACTGATTTATTTTTTGTTTTTGATTTTGTTTTGGTACTGGGAATCAAACTCAGGACCTTGCACTTGCCAGGCAGGCGCTTGTGCCACTGAGCTGTATCCCCAGTGGGACCACTAATTTATAGCATTCTCTTGGTTGCATCTCCAGACCAGCAGCATTGCTGCAGAAGTAGCCCCACTTTATACTGCTAGAGTAGAAATTCTGGAGGTTGGGGTCAGAAAATTGTCTTAAAAAGCCCTCAGTGTGTTTTGAGGCACACTCAGGTTTGAGAGCTATTGCTTTTGAGCAGTTAAGAATTTCTTTATCATCTCTTTACCCATTTTAACAATGTGTATTTCTTTCATTCTAAAAAAAATTAGATATAAAGGCAGAGAACATCCCCTCCCCCAAGCTACTAAACATCACCGCCTTCAACTACCAGTGGGAAATAAGAGTGTCAGAGAGTGCGACCCCGGGATCTGACCCTTGGTACTTCTACGACATACTGACACCTGTGGTTTTGCCTTGTTTTCTCTGAGAGTACAGAATGTATTTAACAGGCTGGTGACCTTGAAGTCTAAGTGCCTGTGATAACAGGGTGCTGGCAGGTTCACAGCCATAACCTCTCACTGCAGCGGAACCATCAGAAGAAATGTTTTGCTATTTGGGTGGAGATGTTGGTTTAAGAAGCAGCTCTGCTCTTGGCGCAATCTTCTTAAATGTCTTGGTGCATGGCTCAAGGTCGAGATCCAGAATGGCTTGTCTGTGACTTCTTTGGGTCGATGCCCCATTTGTGTTGTCTAATCTGACTATCCTGTATGGCTGGACTTGATTAGGTGCTAAGGCATTTTAAAGAGAAATATGAAGACCCACAGATACATACCAATCATTCTGAATCTTATAAGTCCTATTACCCTCTGTTTCTTTCAAATTTCCTGCCTCTCCTGTGCTGTGCTGAACATCAGAGCTAAGAAGGAAGAAGGAAGGAAAGGTCTTCTGCCCTGGCCTCACCCCACAGAAGGGGTCTGATAGCCTTTCACTCATCTTATCCTTTTATTCTCTCTTTGGGAATGGGGTTGTTTTGGTGAATAATGACTTTTCTTCTCTAAGACAGGAAGTGACCATTGCCAATTCACTGGTTCTGATGGTGGAAAGAATTTCTGTGTCTGAAGCACTAGATGGCTGCTCCCTGCAGTGAGATGTAGCCCACTGTGATTCACACGTTTAGGTTTCATGATGAGCATGTTCTGTAGAGGGGGGTTACTTTCCTTCTCTAAAGTTACAATTGAGTCAGGAGAGGTAACTTCACTGTTAGGAAAGAGTGGGGATTTCCAACAAATTTTCAGACACCCAGTGGTATTTGGTGGGGTTTTGGGGTGCATGCCTGGGTGCCTGTGTGAGCAATGGTAGAACATTCCCTAGAATGGATTTCAATGCCGGCCCCTGCTTGCAAAGATGGCTATCAGAGCCAGTTCTGCAATAAATAGGCAGCCATTCTCTCACTTCTTTTCTTTTTTGTCTCTTTTTCTTTATTTTAAAGAGAAAAAAATAAGACAAAATTGCAAAACAACATAATAGGAGGGTAACAATGGTAATACATAGCGTATTGTTATCTTTAAATTAGTTACTCAGAGTACAAGATATTGGCATTCAATTGTCCAAACAATATTAGCACAAACCTTTCTTTTCAATGAACTAAGAGAAATTAGTAGTATAGCTATCTTAACTATCTATCTATCTATAGATATATATAATTTTTTTTTTTGCTTTTCCCTTCCTTCTTTTCTCCATTGCCCCATCCCTCTTTTTTGTCTTTTTGAGACAGGTTTTCTCTATGCAGTGCAGGATGGTCTTGAACTCACTTTGTAGCCCAGGATGGCCTCAAACTCTCAGTGATCCTTCTGCTTCAGCCTCCCGAGCGCTGGGATTACAGGTGTGCACCACTACGCCTGGCCATTCTCTCACTTCTTGTAGCCAAGTCTGCTTTTCACTCTCCTGTGATCTTTTCCCACTTGTCTTCTCATGATCATTCCTTTCAGTTTTACCAGACTGATGGAAAGGTTCGAAGCAGAGTTTTCAAAATCTAGATATATTTTAGTGAATGCAGCTATAATGGTAAAATGGCAGGTACCCTGCTTAAGATTTTTCCAGAACGGGATTCAGATAAATGTGCTAAATAAGTAGTCTCCCGTCTTAGTTACTTTCTTGTTTCTGAGACACAATACCCAACAACCACAACATAAAGAAGGAGAGGTTTATCGTGGCTCATAGTTTGTACAGGTTTCAGTTCATAGTTGGCTGGTTCCAAGGAAGGGTGGCATGGCAGAGAAAAGCTGAGGAGGACTGCTTTCGCATGGCAGTGGGGAAGCAGAGAGTGTGAAAGGAAGGGCCTGGTAGGAAGACAAACCCTTCTAGGCTGTGCCCCCTGACCAGTGACCTACATCCTAACAAGACGTTAGCAATAAGCCACCTCCTAATACAATCATCTTCCAAAAGCCCACTTATGAGTGCTTGAGGCTCTTGGGGGACATTTAGATATAACCAGTTTACATCTGCCCTTCATCTGAGATAGCAGACTCTTGTTCTGTTCAAAGGCCGCCGTGGTTCCTGTGTGAGGAGGAGGACTTCAGGTAGTCTAGGACAGGTAACACGTTTGTATTTGTCTTACCAGGATATCGAACAAATTCTAACACATGATCTGTATAAGGTTTGTGTATGCATGAGTGGGTTAAACACTGCTTTTATAATGGCTGGTGAATGTTGGTATTTAGAACTGTTTAAAGGTAAAGAAAAAGAAGGAGACATAGGAAAGTATTAAGATGGGGCAAGAAAAAGTAAATGTGAGAGGCTGATTTAAGAAGTACATTCATGCATTTTTAAGGATGAGACATGTTGTGAGAAATGGGTCATTAGGTGGTTTTGTTGTTGTGTGGATGTTGCCTGTATTTACACAAACTGAGAGAGCTACAATGTCACTAGGCAATACAATCTTATGAGACTACAGTTGTATGTGCAGTCCATCATCATCTATTAAAACATCATTATATGGCACATGCCTATATATGGCACTCTTGAGTCAGGCAAAATATAACATATACAGTTCTATTTATATAAAAGTATAGAAAATGCAAATAATCTCGAAATCAAGCAGATAATATTTGCATGAGAAGGTGGTGTTATACTGGGGCCTGAGGACACTTTTGGGGATGATGAATATGTTCATATCTTGACTATGGTGATGGATTCATGGTTTGTACATATATCAAAACTCACCAAATTGTGCATTTTATGAATTTTCAGTTATACCTCAATAAAAATGTAAAAAATACAAAGATATATTCATTCTGAGACTGAATTCTAGTAAGAATTGTTTCAAATGACAACACCACCCCTAGATGCAGCCCATTTTTTAATTCTCTAGGCACCAGTAGGTGGGCAATAGAGACAGATGAAAAAGTGAGACAAAATTCTAGCTGTGTTTGTATCTTTTCTCCCTTCTCCCTCTACTTCCTTCTCCTTTTTAGTCCTCTCTTGTTTCCTCTTCCCACCCCTCCCCAAAGTCACTAGAATGTGAAAGGCTACATCTGCTTCTGTGAAAGCTATTTTGCAGTGCAATTAGGCATTCCTTACCTTAGCTCCCCAGGAAGCTGGAGACTCATATGCTCACTGGCATAAAGGATGGTGCTCACGCCCCTAGCCCAGGTGTGTGGAGGCTGTTACACATCATTTGGGTGGAAAGACTGGCTTCCTAGCACACAGCGTGAGGCTGCCCTTCCCTCCTTGGACCTTTTCAGAATTGGAGCAGCTGCTACCCTCTAGGTCACCAAGTCCTGCCATCAGTCACCTGTGCAGGCCAGCTGACAAATGGAGTTGGTGCGTTGCAGCCTGAATAAATAGTTCTGCAGCCATCTCTGGTGCCAGGCTGTGTGAAGAGAAGAAGCCCGAGCTCTGTGACCTGACTGGAGTTTGAGGCTAGAGAGAAAAACTGTTTAGGATTCATATCCACTCTCCTTCTAGCTTCTTTCCAGAAGCTTGAATGACTCCTACTTTTTCTAACATATAGCATCTATTTCCCGGGATAGATATAATGATTAACCAATGCATCCAAATGCTTTGCAGATAATTAATTTCTGTCATTTTAATTATTAAAAAATGCATTTGTCCATAATTTTAAAGAATACTTAAAGTATATCAGCAATAATGAATAACAATTAATAAATAGTACAACAATTAGTTTAGTCTGATCATTCATTAGCTTTTTAGAATGAACCATTAATAAAATAGGGATACTCCTAAAATTTTGGACATCAAGTCTACTCTGAGCATTTTGAAACTACTATGTTCTCTGGCTGACTTGCCTGAACATTATTGCATCTGAGACCTCAATTTGTTCTCTAATGAATACCTTTGAAGAGGGAAAATTATATAGACTAACTTTCTTTTTACTCTCCCAACTTAATTGTACAACTATATTATTATAAATTCACTGAATCAACCAATTTCAGTATTTTTTCCTTCTATAACCAGTCTCAATAGATAAGCAGAAATAGTTCTCTTCATGTCAGAAATTTTAATTAAAATATTCTGAAAATAAGCGTGTGGCAGGGCTGGCAGGGTCTTAATTTAATCATATGTCCTGATCACCTGTCTCTGGTGCTCCCCTGAATGGTTGGAGGTTGGGATTAGATGTGGCCCCACCTCTGGAAGCATGGACAGGGACATCTTGGGGGTTGGCATCCTGTGACCTTCAGTCTTTTGAACTCTCACACTAAACTGAAGTCAAAGGCTATACGCAGGTATGTGGCTTATGGAATGTCTTGAGTTATTCATGTGAATAGACCACATGAAATTAATTGATGATCCCTATTTACCTACATATCCCTTAAATCTTTTTATTATTTAATAAAAATTTATAGATCTCATGCATTTGCCAAGGATGCCTTGAGCACTTACAAATATTTACTTTTTTAATCCTTAAAATAATCCTATGAGGTAGATCTTCTCATTAGCCTTGTTTTCCTTGTGGAAAAAGTTAAGCAACTTTCTCAGCTGGTTTTGAACCTCAAAAATCAGGCTCCAGAGTCTGGGCTCACCAGAAATTTTTAAAAATCAGCATTCATCAGCATTATGAATGTAAATTTGGAAGGAGCCAGATTCCTCATGTGCTTTCATATCATGCTGTTCCAGCCTTCCAAATAAATCTCTCCGGTGTGATGATTTGATTTCAGTCTAGTGGTGGCGCATGTGCTGATCTTCAAATTCCCTACAACATTCAGCTCTTCTGTATGTTCCATCCAGAATTGTTTGAAAAGGCTACTGTTTTTCTGCTTCTTGACTATTAATTATGAGGATTCTCTAGCCCTCCCTCCAGTTCTTTTGGAATGATTGATATACCTGGGCTCTTTCCCAGGTTATTGATAAAAGCACATTAAAACTACAATAAAAGATTATTTTGCTTTTGACTTCTCAATTTTTCCTGGTAGACATTCTGAGTCCTCTTCTAAGAACCCTCCCCCCAACACACACACACGCACACACATGTTCATAAACACAGAACTTTAAAGAGAGATAGTGTATTTACATTTCCATATATACTGGGAGCTAGATGATGGGTAGACCTGAGCTTTTGTATTTTTCAACTGGGGAAAAATGATGACACCTTTGTGGTGGGATCCACGCTCCCATTGGAAAATAATATTGAAGAATTTATAACACTATTTTAACATGAAATGCATTGAAAAGTGAAGGAGAAAAGTTTTTCAATAGAATGGAATTTGGTTTATAAACTGTCCTACTGGTATGAGAAAACTTGTTTACAGAGTGATCACACTGATTCTACAATGCTATTATTGTTACTGTTGAATATACATTTATAAGGCCCTGAATGGACACAACCTTTATTGAATTAGAGGGGTCCCTTTTCTTCTATTCCCTGTGTAAACATGTAGTTCAAATCAGATTGCGGGTGATTATACCATCTAATCTACTGTAGTGATTCATCTATCTGGCTCTGAAAGCCCGGGCTATTAGCCATTCATCTTTTTTTCTGTCCATCTGTGGTGTTTCACAAGAGTTTGGTTTAGCCACTTCCTTAAACATCTTTAAAACAAACGGTGTGATGGGCTGCTTACAAGGAAATCTAAATTTCTGTAAGAGGTTTTGGCTGTTAAAAGCCCTACCTTTAAATAACTGTTGATCAATATGTCTTTTTGAAAAGGTTAGAGGTGGTTTGGCAGCATTGAATTAATTTCCTCACTTATCTTTACTTAGAACCCTGGGGGAAAAACCCAAACCAGAAATGGCATCAGCTTGTGGACTGTGGTTTGGTTTTGAGAGCAGTCTTGCATGAACCCTTGGGCAAGAAGAGGTATATGGACCAGCTGAGTGATACTGAATATATTCTCTGTGTTCCTGAGGACTGTAGGCCAATACCTGAATTCTCCCACCTTCCTTGTTTCCCTCCAGCTCTGAAAACTTCTAGGCCAACATTTCCTTTGGTCTCCATGGCTCTGGCCTGCTTTCCACAGTGCTCATTGGCCATGTGTTCAACTAACAGATACCAAGGTGGTAGTAGCTCCCAGGGCAATATGAGGTCTCTTTCTCTCTCTCTCAAGTAATTTGCTTTTATTTAGAGATTTGAAGACTTTCACATTTCTGTCCTTATGGTTGTCTTTTAGTGATGAAAATTTTAAGCAGCTTCTTACACATTGGATTCTTTTATCTCTTCAATTTTCCATATATTTAGGATACATATTTCAAAGATGGTATTGGTATGACCTTATTGATTGTTAAGATATAAAAAAAAAAATCTGTATTTGTTGGTAAATGCCACTGTCTTGAGTCTGCTACCCCTTCCTCAGCTATCATCTTGATCCTACAATAACCTTTCTCCTGCCCTCCCCCAGAGGTAACTGATAAGAATGGAGCAGGGTGTTTAGGTACTGGCATCATGCCTTATCTGGCTGGTTGCTGCCTGGAGCCATTCTAGGGTCAGCTCTTTTTTGAATGTTATCCCTGCATATAGAAAGCTAACTTCAGTTGAGGCTGGCTTTGCACTGAGCTGGTCAATGATAAGTGCACACAGACACAAATAATTTGAAGCCCAGACCTTAGTGAAAGTTATATGACTTATATATATATATTCTAAAAAGTTATATAAGAGTAGCATCAAACTGCATAGTAGTCTTCTAGAAAGAGGAATGAATAATGAGGCATTTGTTTAAAAGAGATTAGGTTTCCCAAAACAGGCTGTTCTCAATTGTCAGGTCGGTTTTTATTCTCCCGTACTCTATGAAAGGTGTGAAGGTTATGTCTTCAATATAGAATATGATGAAGCATTAGCAGTTTATAATTTCATAAAGTGTTCTTACTGATGTGTGTGGGTAGGTAGTGATTCACAATCAAACCTTGTCTTGGTCACAAAATGGTAGGTCAAATTTGGGGCAGGTCAGAAGTTTTTAAAGAGGATTTATGTAATTCAGGTATAGAGATTTCTTAAGATGATTATCTATCTATCTATCTATCATCTATGTATCTGTGAGATCCTGAATACAGTGCAGCATAAATCACCCATATTAATACCATGAATGTGTGCTAGACACATTTTGATGTGGAAACTATTTTGAGAATGGATGTTTTTATTAGCTTGCTGACTATCTCTTCAAAGATTGAGACTCAAGTCAATGACAAAAATAACATATAGGCCAGCTACTTGTAGACATTTTCACATTATCTCAATTGGTCTTCCCAGTAGCATTGTGGAGGCGATATTACTAATTTAACTTTCAAGATGAAGCTCAGAAAGGCCAAGTGATTAGTCATGCCTTTTCACAGCAAATGTCTCAGAGCACTTCCTGTGTGTGTATTTCTACTCACTTCAGTATTGTAAAGATGGGTAAGTCACATCTGCTGCTTTTAGGAAAATTCTGTTTTAATTCTTAGTACTTATTTTTGTATTTTTCTTTTATAGAAAGATATTTCAGCTCTCCAAAAGCAGAAGTGTTTAATAAAGTGATCAATGGAAATGGATATTGTATAGGTTCAGGAAGAGATGAAGAACAGTTTTAAGACATGAAGTGTATTGAGATCATCAAGCTGCCTTTCTCTAGGTCAAAATAAATTCTTTTGTTTCCATTTGTTTTTGCAGGGTGAAAAGTTAAGAGCAGATGAATTTGGATTTCAAAATCTTTATCAAATGATCCCTCATTATTGCTAGGTTCTTTTGCATACAATTTCCTATCCAATCCTTGAAGTGATGCTCCAAGAAAGTTGTTAACCTCATTTCACTGATGAGTACCTGAAGCTGTGTGATATTATATACATTGCATGGCTAGAGTTGGAGATTTGAGTCCCATCTCAAAACTGCAGCCTGCTATTGCACTTCTGTGAAACAAAGCTTTACTTTCACTTTTATGAATATGGAAAACGAAGGGGTCAGTTTTGACCTGTTCTGGTTTCCAACTTAGTGTTTTATAGAGAGGATGAATATTGAATTTTTAAATATCAACAATCAATTTCATTTAAGGCAACAAGGCACTACAGTGCCAAACTGCTTACGGTGTCATATTTTAAGGTTTTCTATATTATGAATATAATGCCAAAATTTCTTATGCTGGAAAGATGAATTTTAAGATAAAGCAGTTGAAAAATAATTGAAGCTGCTATTAAGACTAGAACTCTATGTCTATGAAACAATATTTTGAGGGCAAATATTCTGTCAATTAAAATCTTCATTTGTAAATAAATTACAAATATTATAAATGATGGATAGACAACTAAGTTTTTTGAAAGCATCATGGCCCAAGCTCCCAGAGAACATAGCATATTGCACTGACTGCTTATAAGCAGATGCTTTTTGTAAACCACTGACTCTGACAGAACTATGAAGCAGTTCTAATTCAGAGGTCAGCTACTGCAAGGTTGTTCATTAGCTCCTTAA
The DNA here is from genome assembly GCA_028451465.1 of Erethizon dorsatum. Taxonomy (NCBI): domain Eukaryota; kingdom Metazoa; phylum Chordata; class Mammalia; order Rodentia; family Erethizontidae; genus Erethizon; species Erethizon dorsatum. The sequence continues at coordinate 43,096,741 of CM051824.1, forward strand.
TCATAAAAATATGGCCAAAGCCACACTCCCTTAGTACAGATAATGGATATGGCAAACAAGTTCTGCATGCACCACTGTAGCTGACCTCAGAAAGAAATCTATCCTTGTACAATGAGTCTCCTTTTTTCCTTTTTTTTAATGGCCGAATAATCACTTTCCCTCCCAAGATAACAGCTCTGCTTGTTCCGGCTTTTAGTCTGGTTACCTAAGATTTAGTTGTAGGCATTAGAAATCCCCACATTAGTCTTACAAATTATTTAAATAAGACCTGAAGTGATTCATCCTGCAGAATTAACATAGGCCTTGCCCACTTTTCTACTTAGCTCTCATGTCAACCATCACTTATATTGGCCAGGAAAGCCTGCACATTCACAATGTTTCTCAACTCCTTTTTAAATTTAAAAATATATTTAAAATTTTATTTTGGTAAGAACCCTTAACATGAGGTCTACCTTATTCACAGATTTTAAAGTGTAAAATATAGTATTGCTAGCTATAGGTACAATGTTGTACAATAGATCTCTAGAACATATCATCTTGCATTACTAAAATTTCACATCCCTTGATTAGTGACTCCCTATTTCCCCCTCCTACCTAACCACTGCAACAACCATTCTTTGCTTCTGTGAGTTTGACTACTTTAGACAGTTCATGTAAGTGGAAGCATGCAGTATTTAAGTGGGTTATTTTACTTAGCAGAAAAACTAGTAACACTATTAAAAATGGGCTGAGTGCTTACATAGACATTTCTCCAAAAGAGACAAAAAAATGGCCAATAAACATAGAAAGAGGTCACTAATCACCAGAAAAATGCAAATTAAAGTCACAATGAAATACAATCCTTTACCTGTTAGGATGGCTATTATAAAAACAAGACAAAAAGTGTTGTTGAGGATGTGAAGAAAAAGAACCCTTTGTACATTTTCCTTGGGAATGCAAAATGGTACAGTTGTTATGGAAAACAGTATGACAGTTCCTCACAAAAGTAAAAGAAAACTACCATGTGATCTAGCAAATCAACAATCCCACTTTCTGAATATTTATCCAAAAGAACTGAAATCAGTATCTGGAGGAGATAGTAGCACTCCTATTCTTTATAGTGCTATTTGCAATAGCGAAGATGTAGAATGGACTTAAATGCCCACTGTTGGATGAATGGGTAAAGAAAATGTAATATATAAGTACAATGGAATGTTATACAGCCATAAAAAGAAGAAAATTCTGCAAACTGTGACAACATGCAGGAACACTGAAGACATCATTTTAAGTGAATTAACACATTATTTCTCCTTTAAGAGTATAATAAGCCTACTATGAGTAGGCCTGATGACTGTGCAGTCATTGTGATGTATTCACACATGTATGAGGCAATAAAGAAAGGGTGAAGTGGATGCCATTTCCTGTTCTATCTTACACTTCTTTCTTGCTAAAAGTAGTTGAAATTTGGGAATTGTTAGCATTTCCACAGAGTATTTTCTTGGTGGTTTTCTGAACTAATAGCATCTGTCCATTTGGATTTCCCTTTTTTTTTGTCTCTGAGTTTTCTTTAACTTCCCTTTTTGGATAACTTTCCTTCTTCTTGAGAAGCGTTGAAAAGTTTTCAAAGTGTCATGGTTAAGGGAAATCAGAGAACAGTGGCATAGCTTTCCCTTTTCCACATAAGTGCCTGCCGTATGAACATATCTGCTCTGACTGGTGTTAGAGATAGAGTTGAAGTCAGAAGAAGTGTAATATGAGCATTGTGGAGGTGGTATCAGCATTGTTAACAACATATTATGGGAGACAACATCAGTGCTTGAGCACAGAGGTTATGAGTCTTCCTCCTACAAAACATTCCGTTATCATCTAAACTCTGTAGAAAATAAAACAAGGGGCGCCATGTTTTCAACTTCCTGGAGTTTTCCTATCGGATGTTAACATCTCTGTTGGCTGAGGGCTGGTGCACTTCTGGAACTTGGAAACATGGAACTTATAATTTGAAGCCAACGTCAATTCAAAAGGAGTTATACGAGAAGTGGAAGTCCAACACAGTCATTTTTGCCTGAGGTAAGTAAATGGTCTTGTTTTCATGCAAAAACCAAGGGAGTAAACACAGAACTATATTTTGCTTAGGATTATCTTTGATGGTTTAATGAGTCTTCATGAAATTTCAGGTGCATTCCCAATTCTCAGCTCTGCCCATAACTGCATATTTTAATTACTCTGGAGCATAGAAGGGGGATTTTGTTAATCCTTAGCTATAACATGCCTGAGTGATTTACATACTTCAGCCCCTCAACCAGTAGCATGCATATTCTGTATTGAAGCCACATTAACTATGCAAGGGGCCAAATGAGGACCTGTGAGAATGGTTTTCAAAAGTTGGTCTCAGCACAAGGGATGTGATGTGCGGCGATTAAGTCAAAACAACTCCACAATTGTCCAATGAAATGCAGAGCCTATTATAACCTCAAACCAAATATTCATGGAAAAGACTCTCAGGATGTCACCATCACTACTAATAAGTTTTTGAGTATCATTTTTATTAACTTTATTAAAATTTTTGAAAGACTGAAATAAATTTACTAGAGAGTAGAGGTGCTCTTCCCTGGGGTGCTTTATTTGTGAAAGATCAGTTTATGTCATGAGTCCAAATAAAAGCTGCTTCTGCAGATTCTGATCTCCTGAACTATGTCTTGGTGATCACCTCTCCCATTTTCTCTCAATTTAATTTTTGCTTAGACTTGAAAGGCAGTTCATATTAGTAAGGGATGAAGGTGAGAATTATTAGAAGGTTGCTTGGAAACCTGCACACTAAATGTGTTCACAAAGCAATCTTATGCACCAGCGGCATGCTGCCCTCTGTCATAGTTAGCTTGGGAACCAGCTCTCCAATTCTGATGCTGCTGCTGGGGCTGAAAGCATTTTTGGAAATCTCTTATAGAAACGGCAGTAAAAGTCAGCTAATAAACCACACAAAACTTTTTACTTACTTGGATAACTCCCTTTTGAAAGTTAATACTATTATTTACCTTATTTACCATATTTGATTTTAAAGGATGTTTGGCTATTTAAAAAAGACAACTTGGAACATAAGAATATCGAGGAAAAACTGAAGAAATCTGAATAAACTATGGATGTTAGTCAATAATGAGGCTTGGTTCAGTAATTGTAACAAGTGTATCATACTACTATAACATATTAATAGTAGGAGACCCAGGGTGTGAGGTATTTAGAGATTTTCTGTACTATTTTTGCAAAAATTCTCTAATTGCAACATTTCAAAACAAAAAATATTTTATAAAAGGACAAGTCTCATGGTCAAGATATGTTGCCTTTTTCTGATACCTTTTATTGACTGAGAAAAGAGGGGTAAGCCAAAAATTTCTTAAACATCTCAGAATAACTATTATGCTTAAAATCTTAGGTATATATACACACTTAATTCTACAATAGCTCTATGGCAATATTTATTATTTTGATCTTACAGAAATACAAACTAGCAAAATCTCCCAAACAAATAACAACAACAAATTAAAGGATACTCAGAAAGGTTAAATGATTTGGTGAATGAAAAATACCTAGTTTGTGTTAAATGTTAGAATTTGAACTCATTTTTGCCTGGGTCTTAATTCTCTCCACCACATTTTCATATTTCTTTCATAAAAATATGTCATGAGCTTGGAAAATATTTCCTAAAGAGCAGCTTCCAAAACAGTATCAAATACAAATTACCAGAAAACAACTACCTTGAACAGGGTAACAGTGGTCTAGATGTACAATTTCTGTTTTTTTTACTTTCAAAATTAGTCATGCTATTTTATAATTGTTGCTACTCATTTTCTGATAAGGTTTATGATGGTGACAGATCTTTCACATTTGGGGGAAATGTTTTAACTTCAGGAACAGTGGCTCTCTTGGATTAAGCCCCTTCCTGAGCTTATCAGACTAAACCATCCGTTTGGTAGGAAGGCCTAAAGCGTGGAAATGAGCTTGGCTCTAAGAAACGTGGGGCCCAAATAAGAGCTCTATATTAATTGAAATCCCAGAACTTTTGCTAACATTGTGGTTTCTCTTGCTGCTGTGGTTACCGTGGAGAAATAGAGAGGTTCCTGTTGATGAGCCCAGAGAATGACCTATGGAAAATAAGTTTTCATACCTGTGGTGGAGGCCATGGCACAGTGTGCAGGTCCTCTGTCTCCATGGCGCCAGTCACTCTGCTGAAGCCTCACAAGTGATCCATCCTCAGGAACTGCTCTCTGAGGGAGGGAGCTGCTTCACTTGAGTTTTGCCTTGTCCTTTGGAGCAGCCTGCATCTGCTGACTGATAGATGCTGGGTTTCAAAGGCCTTGCCCCTTTTCCTTAGTTCAGGGCATCTCTGAAGAACCACCCAGGGTCAGAGCTCCCTCTGGTATCAGGGGAAGTCTCCCTTATATTGACCTCATGCTTCGACTTCAACTTTTACTCCATTCTGCTTCCTTCACTCTCTTAAAAGTGTTCATCCAAGAGGCTTCCTCAGTAAACCATCTATATCCATATCACAGAGCCAGTTTCTAGCAGAGGACAATCTATGACAGCTTCTTAGTGCATTGCTGGCCTCTCTCCTCACAGGAAGAATGTAGTCCATTTAAGATCCTCTTTTTACTTGAATGTGTAGACGTCCTCTTCAACCCACATTACTGCCCAGGTAGGAGCTTCTTTGGCCTCAGGCACTTGCCAAGTATAGAATTTATGCCACCAAAATATAATTTTCTCTTTTCCCATGGGTCCCTCTCTCCCCAGAATGATCTTTTAGAAGACTGGATTTGTGTCTTGCACATCTCTATCCTCATTGCCTACTTAGGTGCCTGGTGTGTTGTAAGAACACAGAAAACATTTGTGGAATACAATTTTGCTTAAATATGCCAAATTGGTCAAACCCCTTTAAAAGTCTTGTGTTTATATTGGTTTTGCTCCAAAGTTTATTTTTCATACAGTCCTAAGTTTGGTGGGGTTTTCCCAGAAACATTTCTTGTTAACACCAGCTGATTTTTAAAAATGGGTAAAGAGTTAGAAGGAATAAAATCCTGGAAGAAAGAAACTCTGAAAGAAATCCATCCTAAAGAAAGAAATCTAAGAATAAATCCTGAAGACAGGAATTTGCCTCTAGATCAGCTTTTTCCTATGATGTATTTGATTCTGAAAGAGGCATAAACACCATAAAAATTGAGTTAGAAATTATGAGGATTTCTTCTAACCAAGGAATGGTTATTTAGAACAGGAAGGAATTTTATGGTATAATATCTATTTAACTTTATTTTTTATAGATAATGTAATTGTCATATGTCATTCGATGCTTACAATAAGCCATGTACATTAGCTGTAGCCTCCAGCTCACAGTACCACTTGTGCTTTCTGATTCTTCATTGCCTGTCTTGTTTGAGTCACCTGGTAAAAGCTTGTCATGGATGGGCCTTGAGTACGTTTGCAGTTGGGCCACTGGAGAGCATCTGGCCACAGACATCTTAAACAAAGGAGGAACTAATAAGAGTTGAGAGATTCACTAACCAGGAAAACCTCTGCGATTTCCCATTTAGAAGCAAATCCTTGGTAAAGACGTGGACTTCTTAGGCTCTTGGGCCCCTTATCTGCTGTCTGTCATGATCAGTGGGTTTTTATTTTTGTTGCTTGTCTTTTCTCAAAGCCTGTGGTAGGTGTTTTATCTTTTCTTCTCTGTTTGAGACCACTTTTCTGTTTTTCATTTATCTAAAATCCCAAATTGGTGTACTGCTTTGCTTACTGGTCTATATTTTGTTGTTTTTCATATCCTGATAACTTTGTAAGCCAAGTGGAATAGAAGCATTTATTTTGTGATGATGGAATATATGTATAATTATTTTCTGTAGAAACTTTCACCAATTTGTGAGCTAGGCAGATAAAGTTATGAGTTGTGAAGTTGTGAGTCGGTTTGACCCTAGAGAAGTTTTAAGTCGCCTCTCATCAACAAAGCTGTCCTCATTACTGAAATAATGCAGGTGCTAATAACAAGGAGCACATTGTTTTTGTCTTATTTAACATAAAATCAATTTTCTTACTATTTTCTTTACCCACAAAACTTTATATTCAATCCTATAACTTTCTCTTTGTTGAATACTAGTAATTTTCTTTGCTGATGTTAACTATTCACACGTCTCATCTTCTTAGTTGGAATAAATGCTCCTTGAGAAAAAGATTCCTGTCTTGTATTTGCAAAATGCTTAAATGTGCATATAACACTACATAAATGCTTTGCATATACCATGCTGGGTTAAATATAGTTTTTATACTCAGCATTTGCTTCTACTTCCTTTTTATCCCAACCAATCCATATAAATGGGGCTAGAAGGCTAAAAGCTCCGTTTTTTTAGAGTGTTCTTTAGCATGGGTGATGATGGGATTTATTTTCAGCCAGAGATATGTATATGCATGGGATGAGAAGGAAGCAGAGGATATCTTTCTATAGAGATGTCAGCTGGTAAGCTGACTCCTTAAGATGAGCATAGTTTCAACATTCAGATGCCATCTTCTACTCGCTGGCAACCAATTCGTAGGTGTGGGGCCTTGAACTGTCTTCAGTAACCTCTTGGTCATAGCCAAAGGGGTGTGACTTTGAAGCAAAAAAGCCTCATCAGTGGCAGCACCCTGCGTTTAACTTCTCCAGTCCTTTCAGTGATTTTGAACATACCTCATTCATTATTGAATCTCCTTCACACTGAAATACTGTTTTCTGGTTCTTACATTGACTCTGATACGGCTGCTAACACCATTTGTTGATATAGTAAAAATATTTCATGCGGAAGAAGTTTCACACTACAGTTCTGTTTGCTTTTGTGTTTCTAATTTCAGTGGACTACCAAGGCTTTCAGTATTCATTTAACCACTTTGATTGGCCCAGTGAGTCCCTGGATTCTTTAAAACAAGCATAAACATATTTAATTGGTCAGTTACAAAGAATTATAGCAAATAGGTAGAGTTTTGACTGCAGACTGTAGAATTTTGAGTTAAAAATTGGAATGTTTATTGGTAGCTGAACCTTTTCAAGAGGATCTGAAATTATTTACTCAACATCCTGGTTTAACAATTCATTTATTTAAACCCACTAAGTCTCCCCTGAGAGCTCTCAATCTTGTGGCACAAATCCACATTCTGAGGTTGACTTTTGTGGGCTATTTAATTTTCTGAATGTGATTTTAGTGAAACTATATCTTTTACAAGTAGCTGGCTTATCATGAGAAGAGCTCAAAACATATCCAGAGATGATTAATGAGGCATGAATTACATATCCTTTAGCTGTTCCAAACTGTGCTTCTGGTTGTATAGGTAGGACAACATCCCACTTATCTAGATTCTTGTGCACTGTGCTATTCATTGTTTTGCCTTGTGTTGTCGGTCTTTGGGATCTGTGAGTAACTGAATCCCTTGTATTTAAGCTTTCTGCAATTCTTTCTCATGTACGTCTTCCCTGCAGGTCTGTAAATGAGAACTGCCTTCATTAGCTTAGCAATCTTGGCTTTCCTGAGTACAATGACGGCCACTAATGTGAAGGCTTTTTACTATTTGCAAACATTTTTCACAAACTGAAGTGATTTCAGCCTCTCAAAACCTTGCGGAATAAGTAAAGCAAACAAGTATCTTATTATCCTTTTTTATAGACAAGAGAAATATCTAAGTAGACAACCATTATGGAGAACAGTATGGAAATTCCTCAAAAAACTAAAAATTGAATTACCGTATGCCTCTGTGTATATATGCAGACATACATATTTTAAAATGAAAGATAGAATCAGTTTGGATTAAGAAAACACTTCTGTATTGTTAACTGTCTTATTTAAAAATATTTATTGGGCCGGTGAGATGGCTCAGCAGTGTAAGCGCCTGCCTTGCAAGCGTGAGGGCCCGAGTTCAACTCCCGGAACCCACATACGAAAAAAGGGGCCGGTGATATCACTCAGCGGCACGGTGCCTGTTGGCACGTGAGGTCCTGAGGTCGACCCCCCGGTACCCACACAAAAAAAAATTATTAGAAAATGGAACCATTGTATAAAAAAATCAAAGGTCAATAGTATTAGCGTACCCAAGCTTTGAGTCAGTCTGTAGCAATGTTACCTGGTAAGCAGATTTCCATACAAGTGGGTCTTTCATTACCTGCTTTTGCAAGGTAACATGATATATAAGGAGGAGATAAGGATAAAAATGACACTTTACAGGAGAATTTGTGATCTTGTGCCAATTTTGCAATCTAGATTTTGAACCCAAGTCAAAGAAATTATCCCAGTCTCTCTGGTTTCCTGGACTATTTTGACTCACTAGCTGGAAACAATTCAAGCTCAAAGACACTATGTCTTACTCATTTGTAAACCACATGCAAAGTGCAGAGAGTATAGTCCAATGTCCACCAGGCTATAATACTCATTATTATACCAAAGTTCCTCTGAGTTAATTCATTATTTTGGGGGGGAAGGTATGTGGTACTGGAGTTGAACCCTGGATCTCAGGCACGCTAAACACACACTTGACCACTGAACTATAACCCCAGCTATAATTCACTGTCTTTTGAGATATTGTGTTGAATGCTTAACCTCAAATGCTAATGTGTATCTCTAGTCCTTCATTTGGAATTCTCTCCTAGTGTAAAAGCAATCAATTTTTTTCCTGGCATGATGGCTCTTTATAAAAGCTTGCTGCTTATTGCGTCTGCTCCCATTATTCTCTCTCCTTACACAGTGAATTCACTCTTGCACTTTATTTTCCTTTTGTTAGCTGCTATTGGTAAATCGCAAAGTACAGGCAGATTGTGAGTAGAGCATTTTCCTCTTCTGTTCAAGGCACATGCTCTTTAATCAGAACATTTTAAATGTCAAATGGAGAGGAACTGATGGAGCATGAGCCATTCTCCAGGACTCTGGGAAGACCTGTGCCCATGGCAAGGAGGTCTCAGCTTTCCTGCCTGTTCCTTCTGTGTCCATACTAGGCTGTACATCAGATGCAGAAGTTAGGGTGTGATGACACTAGCTATTCCCTCCAACTGGAATAGAGGCAACTGATTAATAATTCTGTGGGAAATTTCAGGAAACAAGGGACTCTGAGGCTGGTTTTCTCATACTTCCTGTTGGTCCATTTTCTTTTTTTCTGGGTACCGGGTGTTGACCTCAGGACCTCGTGTGCCAGCAGGCACCCGTGCTGCTGAGCAATATCACCGGACCTTTTCTTGTATGTGGGTTCCGGGAGTCGAACTCGGGCCCTCGAGCTTGCCAGGTAGGCACTTACACCACTGAGCCATCTCACCGGCCCGGTCCATTTTCATGTATCCCCTTTCTTTTCAAAGAAAGAAATGCCATGTATTTTTGAAGACTTCAGAATAGATTTTCTTTTTTTTTTTTGGTATCTTAGTTTTGAGTAGTTCGTAAAAAAAAAAAAAATGATCTCCTGTTGCCCACATCTTCCTAAATTCTAAAAGGAACTGACTTGGCAGTAAGTATGGAATCTATTTGCTTCTCTTTTTCCTCAGAAATTCCCAGAAGATCTTTCTTAAAAAATACAGGCTTATGTTGTGCCCACTCCTTGTTACTAATGCTCAATGAGAAAGTTGGCAATGCTATAAAAAGCAGCTATTAGCAATAGCATTTGGGCCATGAGTGGTTTGCAGATGTTGAGAATGCAATATTTCAAAATAGGGCTGAGTGGAAAAGCCAAATTCAAATTGATAATAAGACTACATGTGCTTCATTTAACTTTAGACAGATTTTTGACTACTTGTGTCATATGCAAATTTGTACAACAATGCTTGAAATTAGATTTCCATTTCACTTAATTAGATTAATGCAAGACCTGCATAATAATCAACAGTTAGTAGTTTTGCTACTACAGGGCTTCAGAATTTCAAAATGATTGCTGGTTTTGAAGATTGGAATGAGGTCAATTGGTTTTGGTTTGGATGTAGCTACAGTTCGTTTTACTTATATTTGTATGGTCCAACTAAAAGACCTCAATTTGCTTTAACTCAGATAGAATTGTGTATAAAAATTCTTAAAAAGTAATTAAGGATTATTTTAAAATTAAAGGCTGAGCTCTTACAAAAATATGTACTATTTTTTTCTTGAGTTTTAAAGAAGATGAGTAATGAATCCTTACTGCGTGTTTTTTCTCCAACATGAATAATAGGAATTTGAAATCCATTATAATTACAATTACGTGTTTTCTCTCCAGGTTTTTGATATCTACAGTGTGTGGCCTGTAAAGAGAACAGCTTTCCATAATTACAAAAGACAAGGAAGATTGGTTTCAGAAGAGTCAATGGTGGAATAGACGATTACACATAAAATTCTGGGCAAGAAGACAATGACAATACTGACAGAAAGCACACAAGAGCTCAAGACAGCAATACTAAGAACTCGTTCAGAAATCAAGAAAACCCCAGTAGCATTTGTTGAAACAGACAGCAGCTCTGTAATGTTCGATTAAGCACAAGGCAGGCAGATGCTCCTTCTTATCCCTGTTGGGAAGGTTTTCATTTGTAGCTGGGTGATGATTTTAAATAAGACTTTCCTAAGTACTGCTCTCTACCAGGAAATTGAGTTCCATGATGGGTTATAGGAGTTTCAGACCACTCTGGTAGCTCTCAGATGTACAGTTCCAACTTTGACTTAAAGGTAACATGCAGTAGAAATGGAAAAAGCTCAAGGCTTAGAGACAACAACGTGATGCCTGCCTTTGCTACTAAGTAAGCTTTCTACCTTTTCATGCCTCATCTTCTTCACTTATTAAGCAGGATTATAATAACACACTGTGTGAAATTGGTACACCTCAACTTCCCTGGGCCTTGGAGATTTTATCTGTAAAATGAGATTATTTTATGGCTCTAGGAAATACCTAAGTAAAGGAACTTCATTGTTTTATGTAAGCTAATTCTCAATTACCTTCCCATTTCTCATATTCTGATTCTGCTATTTGGCTGTCATGTTTCATGGGGTGTTTATGATGATTAAATGAGACTATGTACAGGTGTTTTAAAACAGGTGTTTTAAAAATGTGTAAGGGACCACCTAGAGTCAAGGTGGGAATCTTATTTTTACGTTAACATCAGGTCTTGCAATAAATTCCAATTCTTGGTTATAACATTTCTAAATCATACATCCAGTCTGAAGTGCAATTCTAGGGGGAGTTCTAGTACCCTAAAATGATTAAGAATTTGGCTTCTGGTTGGTCTGATCCAGGTCCATACTGTCTTTATACTACGTAAATGTGCGAACGACCATACTCAAACTGGAGTGGGGGGAGTGATAATGAAAGAGTTTAACCTTCTATCCTCTTTTCACCAGTGGAGAAAATTCCATACCCCTTTTTTCCTTCTCATAATAGGCCTCTGCAACATTAAGGAAAGATGCTGAAGTGTTGATTTTACTGAGGTGTTGGATGGTTTATAGCCACAGTGATTACATTATCGATAAGAGAAATATACTTTTTACCTTACCTGTTATATAAGACCTATGTAGCTAGATATTTTTCATTTAACAATGTTGGAGTCCAAGTATTTTCTTGAAAATACTTGTGAATGGCTGAGATTTCCTTAAATTTTATGGTCTAAATTATTAGTAGTGTATCTAGAAATCTTCAGAAGAATCTATAAAAAACAAATTTATTATTAAAGATGAAGTGTTTAAAATGGGTTATGAGTTATGATAGTGGTGGTATGTATGTTTGCATTTAATTGGGAAGAGATAGACATAATCTATGGGCAGGACTTCATTGATCACACAGGCATAATGAGGTCACCAACATTTGCTAAGGCCTTGGGAGTTAGCTGAAGTCTCATAGTCCCACATATATACAATGAGCTTTTAGATTAGGACACATGGTTTCTGAGATAGCTGTGAGATACCCATCACAGGTGGCAGTAGCTTCTCAGAGTCTAGATGTGTACTTCGAGCAGTATCTGTACTTGATGGGTAGAGTTGGGGTTGGGAGTCATTGGCTTTGTTTGGATGGGGTCACCTATGGGAGGAGATGGACATGGGAATAAGATGCACAGTGGGTTTCTTGTATCAGAGTTGCTTTTAAACAGAGTCAGATACCGAACGAAGAGGGAAAATGTACTAGGCAATAAATTGGGCTGTCGTCCTGACCAGAAGCAACTAATTGCATATTTTCACTTCGGGGAATTAGCATATTTTGTGCTTTCTTCTTCTACTAGTTTTTCCCCTGTAAAACTACGGGGTGGGTCATTGCTTCACCCTCTTGAACTTGGCTAGAATGTTGTCACCTTCTTAATGAAGCCTTCAGTGACTGCCTCACTTAAAACCACAGTCTCCCCCATATTTAGCACTGACTTTCCCCCTGTCCTGCATTATTTTTCTGGCTAAGTTTAATGCAATGATTTGTTTAATGTCAGTATCCATTCATTGGAATTGTAAGCTCCATGTGGATGGAGATTTTTGTTGACTTTGTACTTTTGGAATCTTTGAGATTGCCTAGTACATGGTAGAAGCTGCAAAAATACTTGTTGAGAGAATGAGTGGGGTTATGGGGAGCTAAATATACAAGTCTCCTGTGAGCACTCCCCACTCCCCAGAGAAGGACCCACTTTTGGTGAGAGAGTGAAGAAAGGTTGTGTTCTAAAATTTGATAGCAGGGAAGTGGAGGCCAAGTTTTTTGACTAGAAAATGTTTAAAGAAGACAAATGGTGAAACCATGTGTCTTCCAGAGAGGATAATTTAGAATATTAATGGGGCTGTGATAAGTTAGTCAAGAAAGTTAAGAATGTGCTTGCAGTGTTTGTGTGGTGGAGATTGATGAGGAGAGCAGGCTGGAGGGATGGCAGCGTGTCTGGGAAGCAAGCTGGCTGCACTCAGTTCGGCTGGGCCCAGTGCTATCTTGCCACTCAAGGCTGTTGTGGATGATAGGTGAATCCTGGCTTTAAGCAGCATTGTGGAGAAATCTCTTTAACTCAGAGAAATTAAGGATTAGGACAGAAAAACTACCTGAGTTTAGAAAAGGAAGAGAATGAATAGTTTAAATTTAGAAAGTCAGAAATTAAATAGTTTTTTTTTTTTTTTTGTGGGTACCGGGGGTCAAACTCAGGACCTCACGTGCCAGCAGGCACCCGTGCTGCTGAGTGATATCACCGGCCCTTTATTCATACGTGGGTACTGGGAGTTGAACTCAGGACCTTGCACTTGCCAGGCAGGCGCTTATGCCGCTGAGCTATCTCACTGGCCCTAAATAGTTTTAGAGGGCTGGGGATTTAACTCAGTGGTACAGCGCCTGTCTGGCAAGCATGAGGTCCTGAGTTCCATTCCCAGTACCCCCCAAAAAAGTTTTATAAAGCAATAATATTCAAATACTATAACTAAAATTTTAAAAATAATTTAAGGATATGTAGAAACACATGGAAAATTCAAATGAACGCAAGTTTTTAATTGTGGAATTTTAAAAGAATACAAAGTAGTTGTGGGGGAGACCTTGGATCCTCAGAAGGCCCGATTGGTTCAAGGACTTCTTTGAAGTGCACTCTCCCCTTGGGAAGTCTCCTGGGTTTTTGGACCCAGCTTGAAAGGGCTTTGCAATGAGATTCATAGGGAAGGATTTTCCAAGGTGTCTTAGTTACTTTCTCATTGCTGAGACAAAATACCCAACACCCAAAGTTAAAGGAGGAAAGGTTTATCGTAGCTCACAGTTTGTAGAGGTTTCAGTCCATAGTTGGCTGGCTCCAAGGCAGGGTGGCATGGCAGATGGCCATCACAGAGGAGGAACAGTTCATGGCAGGCAGGACATAGCAAAGTAGCAAAGTAGTGAAGCAGCAGTGGCAAGTGACAACAACAGTCCTCTTTTTGTACCTTGTATTCTGTCCAGGCTACATGCCTGTAGGGTGGATAGCACTTACATCCTGGGTGGGCTTTCTCATTATGCCAACCCAATCAGTGGGCTTTCTCATTATGCCAACCCAATCAGTGGACTAATTTAGTAACCAAGCATCACACACTTAATCCCAGCATCACACACTCTAGATGCAGCCACCTCTGAAAAGCCCCACCTATGACTGCATGGGGCCCTGGGGGGACATCTTGACACAAGCCATAACACAAGGTTATGACGAAGGCCTGCAGTTGTGATATGAAGTCCAAGAGATGGATGCTCGTTTTAATTGTGTCCTGTTCAATGATGAGCGTACCAACATAATGTATATTTCACAGTTTGTGTTCTAAAACACAAATGACTGCATTCTGCTCACATACCTATCCATTTCTTTTCTGGCAGGAAAGTTTGGATAATTGTAAATTATTTTTCTAAGTCATGTTTCATTTTTGAATCTAGTCAGTAAATACAAACCTGGACGGTGAGGCGAACACAGGACCTGTTCTTTCTTAACTAGAGGAGGCATTCTACTGTTTCCCCATCTTTTCTCCTCTTAAGGCTTAAGGCTCTTTTCATATTTTCTTGTAGTGTCACTCAGGGTTCTTTAGTTGCAAGCAAAAATACCAGGTCTGGCTAGTTCATAACAAAAAGGAATTTCTAGGAAAGTGCTGTTAATACACGGGACTGAGAAAAGGCCCAATCATTAGGCCTGGAGCAGACAAGAACCAAGCAGCTCCAGGTGGTCTTGGTGGCAGAAATGTCTGCACCGTTTTGCTCAGGCTGAGGTCTCAAATTAATTTTCTCCAGCTACTTTCAGTTTTTGTACCACATAGCTCATGATTCACATTCGAGAAAAGAAATATTTGTTTTGTATAGCTTGGCTAAAGGGAAGATAATGACTCCTTTTTACTTTTGGCTTTCTTATTTGTTTGTTGGTTTTTTGAGGTAGGGTCTTGCTACATAGTTCAGGCTGGCCTTGAACTCACTCTGTATCCCAGGCTGGCCTCAAACTTGCAGCCATTTTCCTGCTTCAGTCTCCCAAGTGCTGGGATTATAGGCATGCATTACCATGCCTGGCCAAAGCTTCTAATAAACATTTCTACATATCTGTTCCAATTGGGAAGAGGCAGTCCTCCTCAAAGAAACTGAAGTATGTGAAATGGATGACTGGCAGTGAAAATTAGCCAAAATCCAAAAGAACTATGGACTAAGAGAGCCCTAAAAGATAAGAAAACTGCTCTGTCTTCATAGGTGGCCATAGCAGTTTAATTTCTGTGTTCTGTATTTTATCTTCGACACCTCAAGCCTCTCAATGCTTTCTTCCATAGTTTATGAGAGTGCCAGTAGAAAATTAGTTGGCTCTTTTTTGGTGTGTTCTGTGATGAAATTATGGCACTTCATACGTCTATATGCTAATCTGTAGGTGAATAAAAATAAGGGAAGTTATTAAACTTCTAGTGACCCAGAGCCACCATACCCAATAGTTTTAAAGTTATTGCTTTATTGGAATATTTTCATCATTTTGTTTCTCAGTGGAAATCTGTTTTTAGCTCGATCCTTATTCAAGAAGAGTTTTCCTAAGATGAGGAATGTGTTTTTGTTAGTTTTTTTTCTGTAAAAATACTGTGTAACTAATATTTCCCCAAATCTCAGTTGCTTATAACATTTATTTCTCACTCATTGCTTTGAGGTCCAGTGGCTCTGATGGGCTCCACTGGTGGGTAGCTCGGGGTAGCAGGGATTAGCTGAGCTTGGCTCCAGGATGCTGATTGGGTTCAGATATGGTCTGAATATGTCTTTATTCTGGAACCAATGGTGCACCAAGGCATACTCTTCTCATGGCGGATACAGACATGTGAGGGGAATAGTGAAGCTTGCCAGACTTTTTAAGACCCTTAATATATAACTGACATGTATCACTACTACCCATCCTCCACTTGCAAAGGCAAGTCAGGTGACCCAGCCTGGTATCAGAGAAGCCAATATCTTCCATATCCAGTATTTCCCTCCTAGGGTAGCTCAGCCATTATTTGTAATGAGGGATTTTGATTATCTTTATGAAAACTTTGGTTGTACATTCCACAGCTAGGTTGTCATCACTTAATTACTAAGGTCATGCTCAAGGTGTGTAAAACCAGGGAAGAAAGCTAGCTCTTTCACAGAATGCCATATGTGTCTGTGTGCATGAGTATGGAATATTTTATTCTTCTATAGTTTCCAAATTATACACATTGCAAATTATTAGGCAGAACATATAGAAATATGACTAAGCATTCAAGCACAAATGATATAAAATAAATTCATAAACATTGTCATGTTTTTTCCTGAAATGGCTTCCATCTTCACCAACATTGTATGTATGTAGGCAGAATATGACGTTGGAAGGTATCATAGTAACTTATTCTAACATACCTTTGGAGCACTGTATATATACTGGCTAGTCTCAAAATTTAATCTCAATTGTTAACACATAGAATGCTGTCTTAAGTTTATATCTATCTTGGGGTTGAATATGTTACCTCTCCTGTCCTCCTTATTAGTTGTATGACTTCCCTGAGTATCGTTAGTTTTAGCCTATAAAATGGAAACAACAATAATATTAATAGTAATAATATCTGCAGTAGTACAAAATAAAACTGCTACATGGTATTTCCCCAAAGATAAATGATTGTTCAGGAAAAGAAATTTTGTGAATGTAGCAAGTTGTCATCTATGTGTAAAGAAATAACTGGGGCATCATAGGGTTATAGGTTGAACAAAATTGGGGCAAACCAAGCTCCTCAACATTTGAATACAGACAGGAATGTGGAATGATATTTTATGATGTTTTATTTTCCTATCACTGCTGTAATAAATTACCACAAACTTGGTGGCTTAAAATAACAGAAAGTTATGCCTATATAATTCTGGCAGTTAGATGTCCAAAATCAAGGCATTAGCAGGGCTGTGCTCTCTCCAGATGCTGTATAGGGGAATTTTCCTTTTCCTCTCTTTGTCTCATGGTGTCTCCTGGCAAACTTTCATGTTCCTTAGCTTGTAGCTGTATCATTCCAGCCTTAGCCTCCATCCTCCCTTCTTCCATGTGTGTGTCTATGTGTTTCCAAACTTCTCTCCCCTTATAAGGACAACTGTTATTAGACTTAAACTCCAATCTAATTCAATATGACCTCATCTTAATTGGATTACACCTGCTAAGACCTTCTTTCCAAATAAGGTTACATTCATGGGTGTCAAAGGTTAGGACTTAAGCATATCTTTTTGGAGGATGTAATTCAACCAGCTACAGATGTATATCAGACTGAAGAGATAAGGAGATAATCTTCTTAGTTGACAAGATGTTATTAGTGGATCAGCAATAAACTGAAGTTTATCACTGCTTACACTTTTTGAGTGGAGAAAAAGAGGTATAAGTTCTTAAATATTTTCTAAACAACAAAAAAGTGCTACATACCAGGTTTGGAAGCATCAGATAAATGATCAGGAAGGTCATGCACTCTTCATGGTTTTCAAATAATAATTGAGTTGGTGCAGGTAGATGTAAAAAATAAATCTAGGGGCAGTAAATTCATTGACAGAGAAATTCAAATGATTGGGCAGCATGCTGATCAAGAATATCAGTATATAAAATCATTGAAATTATCAGGTTAGAATATTTTTCCTTTTAAAAAAGAAATTGATTAGGACACAGATGTTCCAGCAAGAGAGAAGGCTATAAGAAGTAAAGTTGCCATCATATGTATTATATGAACTGATAGGTTTTCAAAGTGTGGGATATTTATATCTCCAGGTAAAAGGAAATAGAGCTGTTTTAGATGGTACCTTCAGTAAGCTGAAATGTTACCATAGTTTGACTTACCCACTGAGAAGTGCCTGTATGATTGCTAAAACTTATGAATTTCTTAGCTAGTTTAGCAGGCAATTTCATTCTTTAGACCAATTAACAATAAAATATTTTAAGAACATTGCAATGGAGATTATTTCAGAGCTTTTCTTTAAACTGAGAAACTATTACAAATTTATCACTCATAGTCTTGGTTAATCTGAAGGTGGTGTTTTAGAATACCAATGTAGGGTGTAATGGCAGACATTTTTGTAAAGCCTCATCTACATGTACTCTACCCTCATAGAATAGTAGACACTGATGATGAAGTTCATATTGCATTTGCACAGTGGATTTTTGGAAATTTAGGGTTTCACAGAGAGGTGTTAATATGACAGATGTAGGGGTTTACTTTGGTTTCAGTAATAGTTAAATTTTATGTGTAACTTGAGTAGTCCATGTTGCCCAGTTGTCTGGTAAGTCACTAGTGTAGATGTTTTTTGTGAAAATATTTTGTAGAGGTGCTAAATATCTACAATTAGATGACTCTAAGTAAAATAAATTACCTATATAATATGGGTGAGCCTGATCCAACCAGGTGAAGCCTTAAGTGCAAAAACTGAGGTTTCCAGAGAAGGAATTCTGCCTCAAGACTCTAACATACAAATCCTGCCTGCTTTTCCAGCTGCTCACCTGCCCTACAAATCTTAAGCTTCTGCACAGTAAAGAAAAAAAACTACCAGAGTGAAGAGACAGCCTGCAGAACAGAAGAAAGCTCTTCTTCCAATAATCTTATTTTTCTAGGATTAATATCTAGAATGCATAAAGCATGCAGAAAACTTAACACCAATATATAGCTGTTTTAACAATAATTTTGCCTATCCATGAAGATGGAAGTTCTTTCTGTCCTCTAATATCTTCAATTTCTGTCTTCAGTTCTGTAATTTTCATTGTAGAGGTTTTTTTCTTCTTTGATTAAGTTGATAGCTAGGTTTATTTCTTTGACGCTACTGTGAATAGAATTATATTTCTGATTTCTTTCTCAGCTAGTTCATTATTGGTGTATAGAAACACTATTGATTTTCAATATTAATTTTGTATCCTGCTACTTTGCTGAATTTGTTTATCACCTGTGACAGTCTTTTGATGGAGTCTTGTCTTAGTTACTTTCTTGTTGCCAGAACAAAATACTCAATACCCACAAGTTAAAGAAGGAGAGGAGAAACAGTTCGTAGCATGGCAGGCCAGAGCTGCAAGCCTTCTTTCTTTTCCTTTTTATTTCATCCACGCTACAAGCCTATTGGCTGGTGCTGCTCACACCCAGGGAGTGAGACTTCCTTCTTCAGTAAGTCCATTATCCACACCCAGAACTGTGCTAAACCAATCAGGGGACTAATCCAGTAACACACACCCATGATCCAGTCACCTCCCAGAAGCCATTATTATGAGCACATGAGGCTTTAGGGGGACATCTAGATATAAGCCATAACAAGCCTTTAGGATCTTCTAACTATAAAATCATATCATAGGGAAATAAGGATAATTTGATTTTTCCTTTCCTATTTTTTAAAATCTATTTTATTTATTTCATTTGTCTACATGTTTTGGCTAAAATTTCAGGTAGCATATTGAGTAGGAGTGGAGAATGGACATACCTATCTTGTTCCTTATTTTAGAGGAAATGCTTTTAGTTTTTTCCCATTCAGAAAGCTGTTGGATGTGGATTTGACATATATAGTCTTTACTATATTGAAGTATAATTCTTCAATACCTAGTTTCTTTGGGACTTATATAATGAAGGGATGCAAAATTTTGTTGAAGGTTTTTCCTTTATCAATTAAAATGATGATGTGGTTTTAATTCTTTTTTTTTTTTTTTTTTGTTTCTACCAGGGGGACGACCTCAGGACCTCGTGCGCCAACAGGCACCCGTGCCACTGAGCGATATCACTGGCTCCTATTTCGTATGTGGGTTCCGGGAGTCGAACTCGGGCCCTCGCGCTTGCAAGGCAGGCGCTTACGCCGCTGAGCCATCTCACCGGCCCATGGTTTTAATTCTTGAGTCTATTTATGTGGTAAATTATGGTGATTGATTTGTGCATTCTGAGCCATCCTTGCATCCCTGGAGTGAAAACAGCGATCATGGGCCATGAATTTTTTTAATGTGTTATTGAATTCGGTTTGCAAGTATTTTATTCAGGAGTTTTGCAAAGATATTGGTTTATGGTTTACTAATGTCCATGTCCTGTTTAGGGATGAGGGTGATGTTGGCCTCATAGGTTGAGTTCGGAAGCATTCTGTGGTGGTTTAACTACTGGTTAACCTGTAACACTCAGCTGAACTTAATCAGCATGGTGCTGGGTGTGGATGGTCCACCTGAGGATTTTTGCCAACAGCATAAAAAGAGAACTAGAATGGAAGATGGTGTGCTGTTGATTCTCCTGGAGAAGCTTGTCATGCTGGTTTTCCTGATATGAACTCAGCTGTTCTCATCATTGGAGGAGCTCGGGTCCTCACTGTCACTGGGGATGGCTGCAGTTTTCTTTGGTGGAGCTCTGATCCTTATCTTAAGCATCATTTCCTGGCTCCAGTGCAGATCCCTCAGTGCTGGCACAGATTCTTCATCCCACTGGCGCAGACTTTCTAGTTTCCACCACCGACCTTTGGGCCTTCCCAGTGCAGATCCTTGATACAGACTTGCATGAGACACTGTCTGTGCTCTAGGCCTCCAGCTGGACTTGTGCAGGACATTGCCATGGGCTCTAGGTCTTCAGCTGGACTTGTGCAGGACATTGCCATGGGCTCTAGGTCTTCAGCTGGACTTGTGCAGGACATTGCCGTGGGATCCAGGCCCTCAGCTGGATTCTTTGTGTTTCTAGTGTGTGGACAGATGTCCTACACTCTTTCTCATTTGATTCTTTGGGTGAATATTGTAAAATAATCGTATAAATTATGTGTCCTGTATTAAATCCATTCCCTTATAATGCTGACTACAACACATTCCTTTCATTTTTATTCATGGAATAGTTTGAGGAGCTTTGGTGTTAGTTCTGAATTAAAGGTCTGGCAAAATCTAGCAATGAACCCATTTGGG
Source organism: Erethizon dorsatum (assembly GCA_028451465.1). Taxonomy (NCBI): domain Eukaryota; kingdom Metazoa; phylum Chordata; class Mammalia; order Rodentia; family Erethizontidae; genus Erethizon; species Erethizon dorsatum. Next base: position 43,117,502 of record CM051824.1, read on the forward strand.
CTGGAGTTTTTCTTTGTTGGGAAGCTTTTTATTACTGCTTCAATCTCATTGCTTGTTATTGATCTACTTAGATTTTAAAAAATATACTTTTGGTTCAATTTTGGTAGGTCGCATGTGTGCAGAAATGTACCCATTTCTTCTAGATTCTCCAATTTACTAGAATATAGGTTTTCCCCTAATAATCACCTGGGTTTTAGTGATGTCTGTTAACATCCCCATTTCATGTCTAATTGTAATGACTTGAGTTTTCTATCTCTATGGCTAATTTGACTAAGAGTTTATCTTTTCAAACAATGAACTCTTTATTTTTGATCCTTTATATTTTTCTTTTAGTATCTATTTCATTAATTTTGGTTCTGATTTTATTATTCATTTTCTTCTATTGGTTTTGATTTGTCCTTGTTTTTCTAAGACCTTGAAATATATCATTAGGTTATTTATTTGAGATCTCATTGACATTTTAAATTTTTATTTTTTTTTAGTTTATGGAAAAAAGTAAAACAAATTTCATAACAAAATAATAGGTGAATAACAATAGTTAATACATTGTGTATTGTTATCTTTAAAGTAGTTATTCAGAGTATAAGATATGGGTATAAAAAATTCTCCAATCAATATTAGCACAAACCTTCCTTTTCAAGAGCTAAGAGACACTAGTAGTGTAACTAACTCATGTTTTATTCCTTTTCCCTTCCTTCCTTTCCCCTTTCCCCCATCCTAGTTCCTTTTTCCTTTTGAACACTTTCTTCCCATTTCACAATATCTATTGTACATTTTAGACCTTATTTACTCTTTCAATTTCTCACACCAGGGGGACAATATGATGTTTACACATGTTAGTCTGATTTATTTCATTTATTGAGTATGGTCTCAAGTTGCATCCACTTACCTATAAAAGTCTCAAGTTTATCATTCTTTATGGCTGAGTAATACTCCATTGTATGAAAAGACCATATCTTTTTTATCCATTCCTCAGTTGATGGGCATTTGGGTTGTTTCCAAGATTTAGCTATTACAGATTGTGCTTCTATAAACATAGGTGCACATATATCGCTATGGTATGGTTTTTTAAATTCTTCTGGGAAGATACCCAGAAGGAAAATAGCTGGGTCAAATGGGAACTCTTACCCTATTTTTTGAGGAATCTCCACACTGATTTCCACAGTGGTTGCACTAGTTGACACTCCAACAGTGGTGAAGTGTTCCTTTTTCCCCACAGCCCCAACAGCACTTGTTATTGGTTGATTTCTTGATGATAGCCATTATTTCTGGGATGTGATGGAATCTCAACGTTGTTCTAATTTACACCTCTCAAATTACCAATGATGTTGAACATTTTTTCATATATTTATTTGCCATTTATATTTCCTCATCTGAGAAGTGCATATTCATCTCAGATGCCCATTTTTGGATTGGGTCTTTGAATTTGAGGGATCTGAGTTTTTTCAGTTCTTCATATGTTCTAGTTATAAGTCCTTTAAGGGACAATTTGTTAAATTTTTCCCACTCTGTGGGTTGTCTTTTTACTCTGTTGGAGATTTCTCTTGCTGTGCAGAAGCTTTTTAATAAGATGAGATCCCAGTTGTTGATTCTTTGAAGTATTTCCTGTGAAGTCTGGGTTTTGTTTATGAACTCTGTGCCTACACCTATGTCTTCAAGATTTCTGCCTACTTTCTCCTTTGGTAGATTTAGTGTTTCTGTTTTAATATTTAGATCTTTGATCCATTTTGACTTTAGCTTAGTGCATGGTGATAGACATGGGTCTAGTTTTAGAGATCTCACTTACTTTTTGACATAGGCACTCATAGCTATAAACATCCATTCCAATATCTTTGCATTAAGTCGTTGACAAGTTGTGGGTCTTTAGAGGAGTAACAATGCTTTGTTGTTCATACTTCTTGTGTACATAAGAACTTTCTGAATAGAACCCCAATTGCACTGGAAATAACAAGAGATTTGTCCATCTTTTTCACTTTATGTGAGGGACTTCTTATTTTTTTTTTTTTATGTGGGTACCATGAGTCAAACTCAGGACCTCGCACTTGCCAGGCAGGTGCTTATGCCACTGAGTTGTATCACCAGCCCGGGACTTCTTATTTTTGAGCCGCCTTTCTAGAGGAGAAAACAAATCACAGTAATAATGACAGCAAAATAAAGAGAGAAGACACAAAAATCCTCAACAAGATACTGACAAACAGATGCAATGAATCATAAAAAAGATCATATATCATGACTAAGTAGGCTTCATCCTAGGGATGCAAGGATGGTTCAACATATGCAAATCAATAAATGTAGTACACCACATAAACAGAAGCATGGATCAAAATCATGTGATCATCTCGATAGATGAAGAAAAAGCCTTTAACAAAATCCAACATCCATTCACGATAAAGACTCTGAAAAAAATAGGTGTAGAAGGACCTTATCTCACTATGATGAAAGTCATTTATGACAGACTAATGGTCCACATAATATTAAATGGGGAAAAACTGAAAGCTTTCTTTCTAAAATCAAGAAGAGGGCCAGTGAGATGGCTCAGTGGCATAAGTGCCTGCCTGGCAAGCGCGAGGTCCTGAGTTCGACTCCCAGAATGCACATAAGAAAGAAAAAGGGCCGGTGATATCGCTCAGTGGCATGGGCGCCTACTGGCACCCAAGGTCCTGAGGTCGACCCCTGGTACCCACAAAAAAAAAAAAAAATCAAGAAGAAGGCAAGGATGTCCACTATCACCACTCCTATTCAATATAGTACAGGCAATTTTACTCTTAGCAATTCAGCAAGAGAAAAAAAGACATAAAATTATCATTATTTGCAGATAACATGATCCTCTACATAGAAGACCCAAAAAATTTGAGCAAAAGACACTTGAAATTAACCAAATTCAGTAGTGTAGCAGGATACAAAATCAACACACAAAAATCCACAGTGGTCCTGTGCAGCAATAATGAACTCACTGAGAACAAAATTAGAAAAAAAAAAAAAAACACCTATTCATAATAGGACCAAGAAAAATTAAATACCTTGGAATTAACCTAGCCAAAGAAGTGAAAGACGTCTACAACTAAAATGGTAGAATGGAAAAAAAGGAGATTGAAGAGGACTTCAGAAAATGGAAATCAATTCCTGTTCCTGGATAGGCAGAACCAATATTGCCAAAATATTCATACTTCCAAAATTGGTATATAGATTTAGTACAATTCTAATCAAAATACTAACAGCACTCTTCAAAGAATTGGAGAAACAACCCTAAAATTCACTGAACCAGAAATGACCCAGAATAGCAAAAGCAATTTTGGAAAATCAAGAGTGAAGCAGGAGGCATCACAATCCTTGACTTCAAGTTATATTACAAAGCGGTAGTGAGAAAAACAGAATGATACGGGCACAAAAACAAATTATAGATGAATGGAACAGAGTAGAGGATGCAGGAACAACCCAGGCACATTCAACCATCTGAAATTTGACAAAGATGCCAAAAACATATGCTGGAGGAAAGATAACCTCTTTAATAAGTGATGTTGGGAAAATTGAGTATCTACATGCAGAAGATTGAGTCTAGACACATATCTCCCACCATGCAGTAAACTAAAAATCAAAATAGATCAAATATCTAAATTTTAAAACAGAAACAATCTGCTAGAAGATAATATATGTAAAACTTTTGAAGACATAAATCAAGGCAAAGACTTTCTGAACAGAACCTCAATTGTGTTAGAAATAACACTAAGCGTCATCAAGTGGGATCATATCAAATTAAAAAAAAAACTTCTGCACAGTAGATGAAACAATTAACAGAGTGAAGGGACAACCTATAGAAAGGGATTTTTTTCCAGCTTCACCTTTGACAGGGGACTAATATCTAGACTATATAAAGAACTCAAAAAAATTAAACACTCCAAAATAAAAAGACCCAATTAAAAAAATAGGCAACTGAAATGAATAGACACTTCTCAGAAGAAGTACAAATGGGCAATAAATACATGAAACAAAATACTCAACATCACCATTAGATATTAGAGAAATGCAAATTAAAACAACATTGAGATTCTATGTTATTCCAGAAGGAATGGGTATTATCAAGAAATCAAATAACAAATGCTGGTGAGACTTCAGGAAATAAGGAACTTTTCCACATTGTTGGCAGTAATGTAAACTCATACAACCACTATGGAAATCAGTATGGAGATTCTTCAAAGAACTAAGCATAGGAATTCCATTGGCCCAGTTCTTCCCCTTCCAGGCATCTTCCTGAATGAATTAAAGATATCATATTACAGTGATACATGCATGCCCATGATTATAGCACATAATTCACAATAATCAAATCTTGGAAGTGGTCTATAAGCCCATTGACAGATGAATGGATATAGAAAATGTCATATTTATACACAATGGGGTACTACTCTGCCAAGGAGAAGGATAAAGGATAAACTTGAGTCATTTATAGGAAAATGGATGCACATTGGGATCATAATGTTAAGTGAATTAAATCAAACACACAAAAACTTAAACAGCACATAGTTTCTTTTATATAAGAAACCCCAAATATAAATGAAAAGCAAAATAAAAATAGATAATTGGGAATAAGGACATAGCTTTTTACCAAAAAGGAAGTGGACAAAGAGATAAAGGAAGGGGGACAGGTAGAGAAGGAAAGGGGATGAAAAATAATTAAGATGCATTATGTATAAGTACCAATTTCTCATAAGGAATAGTTATCACATACTTCAAATACGTGCTAATAAAAAAAAACTGCAGAAAAAGAATACAGTAGAAACCAATTAAAATAATGACTCTACCACTATTATAAGTAGAAAAGAAATAAATATTATTAATATAAACTAAAAAGCTAAAAATTAATAAAGGTTATAAGTAATGATAATTTAAACATGGGGGTGTAGGGACAGAGAAATGGAAGAAGGAAGATTAAAAAAAGTAAAGGAAAGATGAAGGGAAGAAAAAGCAACAGATTAAAAATCCAATTAAGGAATAAAAAATAAATACAATTCAATAAAAATAACAGGAAAAACCCCAACAAGCAAGAAAAAGAGAAGACAAAAAGAAAATAAAGGGGAGAAAGAAGAAGATGCCAAAGAAAGAGGAGGAGGAGGAGGAGAAGGAGAAAAATGAGTTAAAAAAATGACTCCACACTGAGGTGTTTGGATGGTGTGACTGATGAGCATGGAGTCAACTTCAATAAGAAATGCCCAGCTGATTGGTTTAGTACAGTTCTGGGTGTATCTGAACAATGGATTTACTGAAGAAGGAAGACCCACCCTTGGTGTGGGTGGCACCAACCAATAGGCTTGCAGCCTGGATGGAATAAAAAGGGAAAGAAGAAAGTCTCACTTCTGTTTCATTGGAGGAGCTCCAGTCTTCACCATTGCCTTTGGATGTCCATCTTCAGTCTTGCAGCACAGATTCTTCAGCCTTGCAGCATAGACTCTTCAACACTCCAGAGCAGACCCTTTAGCCTTTCAGTGCAGACCCTCCATCTTCCTGATATGTATTCACATGGAACTCTGCAGTGAGCTCTGGGCCTTCAACTCTTGACTGGATCCTTTGGATCTCCAGTATGCAGACACCCCTTTTGCATTCTTCCATATCTGATTCAGCAGAAGGCCATTGTAAGCCTACCTTATATATCTCTATCTCTATATCTATCATATGTATCCCTGTATCTCTTATATTAAGTCTATTCCTCTAGTGAATGCTGACTGATAAAGATGGGTTGTTGCTGTGTGAATGCTGAGCTCTAACTACTTGGCAGGGTTAGTCCATGGTATGCTGTCTACCTTAGGGCTGTATTCACTCCAGAGGCTTTTAGCGTTTGTTTGTGTCCTTTGGTTCACCTGAGCCACTGCTACCCCCAACTAGCTTAGCACTGGTGAGGTGCCTCAGTTGTTCTAGAGGCCCCCTGTCTGTGCAATTGGTTATGTGGTAAATATCCTAGCAGAGGCATATCCCTGATCATGTTGGCAGGAGGGGAAAGCAAACAGACCACTGAGTTTTTTTGCAGGAGGAAGGCAGTGAGGGGACCAAGCAATCTGGTGAGCTTGATCCCTGCATATTCAGATTCAACCTCTGAAGAAAACCACACATCATGGGTCTGGGTTACTTGTGGCTGTCTCCCATGCAGATACTGTAGCAAGAGATCCACAAGAAACTTGGAGTGTAGTTGTTCTGTGACATCTCATCCCCAGAGCAGCTTTGCTTCAACTAATAAGCCCTCTCTCAAAATGGCTCTTGATTATACCACTCCATGTTACTGCAGGTGCTGCAATGGATTTCTTCTCAAAAGCTAGCCTGCCATGTAAAGGGGAGTCATTTTCAGAGTAATCTCCCATGCTGGATTTATAGCTTGGAATAACTATAGGTTTTTCTTGGGGCTAGTGCTGCTGGTCAATTTTTTATGACCAGTGTTATGGCAAAATCGTGAGAGTCACTCATGGAGGCTGAACACGGGTTCAAGCAAGCTTTATTGCTGGTGGCCGATGTTAGCAGAGACATCGATGACCAGTCTTTGTTCTCAGGGGTTTTCATGTTACAAGTTCCCCACAAGTTCCCCCCTGTAAACATAGCAACTACATTACACCACATCATCTTTCTGGAATTTCACAAGAATATCAGTAGATTTATCATAAGACCCTCCCCAAACATCTGGTCTATTTGTCAGCCTGACCATTGTTTGTTGTAACTTTTTATTCTCCTTTTATGGGTTTTATGGTTAACTGGGAGGGGGTCTGAGGAGTGAGTTTATCTACAGGTTAGTGCCTTAATATCTAACAGGGTTGGGGAGTGAGTTCATATAGGGGTTAAGTGAAGACAAAATGGAGTCTAAAAAGAAAATGGAGTCACTTTAGCCATATCACCAGGACTGCTGGCCTTCTTTGGACTTTGTGCTTGGGAAGTGGTGTTTCTTCCTCTCTGGAAGCCAGGGTTGGTATTGCAGATTACTTTATTCTTTTCTCTACGTCATCTTTCTATTTCTGCATGAGCTTTAGCTTTCCTGTTATTAAGTGGTGTTTACAGTTCTATTCAGTCTTAACATTCTTTGATATTAAGCATGCTGTGTTTTCCTATGTGTTTTCCTTTCTTTCTTTTCTTTTCCTGCTTCAATCCAACCACACTTCTATTTTCATTTCCCATTTGCCCACTTGAGATGCCATAGTAATGTCCAGTTACCTGTAAGATAAAAGCCAAATACACCTTGGCTAGTAGTGATTCTTTTTAGTCTGGCCCAAACTCTATCCTCATCTTCAACTGAGATTCTACTACTATAGGGGCCCTGTGGCTATAGCTAGAGTGAGCTATTCACTCATTACACCCTGTTTTTCTTCAGTGGATCATTCACCTACACACACGGCCCAAGTTTCATAATTACATTCCCTTCCCTATGTTATTCTTGAGATTCTATAGAGTGCAACTGAACTCTCATCTTTATAACATAAATGCTAATCTGTTGGTTTTAGATTTTGAAACATTAAGATTCAAATTTTTCATCATAGGTACAGGCTTCAAATAATAGGTGTATTTAAACTATTTGCTTCATCTTTAAATGAGGATGTTAAGATCCAATAAGTGGTAGAGTGCTTGCCTAGCACGTACAGGGTCCTAGGTTTGATCCCCTGGACTGCAAATAAAATAATATTGTAAAAAGATAAAAAATAAGGATATTAATACCTTATTTGCCATACTTTGTTCATAGATTATTGTGCTTGTTACATAAAATATGTATGCCAGGTCCTTAATATAATCCCTGGTATATAGTAAGTTTTAAAAATTATTATTTACTATTTCTAGCCTGTGTTAATTTTTTTCTAACATGGATCTATTATGGTATGTTTTTATTGGTCCCACTCATTTAATAATTTTTTCTGTTTCTCATTGTTAATTGACTATTCTTTCTTTTTCACATTTTGCCCTAGATGCTATATTTCCTATGGCTAGGGCCCATGCTTTGTATTCCTTTTTCTTTCATTACCTACAACAGTACTTTGTGGCACACTGATTGCCTACCCTTCTTTATACTTGTCAGCCATGTTCATGCCATTAGGACTATGTGCTTTTGCCTCAGCTTTTTCTTTTATTCACAACCTATCATTTTTTTCATTCTTTTGGTCTTAGCCCCAGGTTTTTCAATGATTTATTCAGCACGTATTTATTAAGAATCTACAATATACTAGACATATACTCTACTCTGGAGATATATTTTGAACTAAAACCAACACATTTTTTAACTTGTGGAACTTGTAGTTTATTAGAGAAAAACTGACATTTGTCAAATATTCACAGAAACAAATACACATGGTCCTATGAGAGAACTGACATATTATCAAATAATCATGCAATGTTACATGACATGATGAGCAACTGTAATAGGGAAATTTGACAGGGATATTTGATACCTGAAGAATGAATAAAATTCATCTGGATGAAGAGATAATGGGGGAGCATGGTATGGGAGGGAACATGGCAGGTGTGAAAAAGGGCAGCACTGGGTTCTACAGTTAGGGAAGTGGGCCTAGGAATGGGTCACAGGAGCAGGGTGGTGACATGGACAGCCACCTTTTTGACCATCTACTTTACACATATCATGATATTGCTTTCAGGCATTATACTCTGAAAAACCATTGTGCTCAAATTTTATCTTAGAAGTACCTATTTAGAGAATATACTCAAAGAAGCAATTGTACAATCTGCTGCTTCCAGCAATGAGTCTAAGTAATAGGAACTAAAAGTCCAGTGTGGCCAGACATCAGAGAGTGGGTTAGGATCCTGGAAGTAAATGTGGTTGGAGAGGTAGAAGGGTCCAGATTACACACACACACACACACACACACACACACACACACACACACACACACACACATTTTATACTAGGTTAAGGAGATTTATCTCAGGTGAAGGATAGTTTTAAGGTAGGGAGTTAACAGGGTCAGATTTTCATTTTGAAGGAATATATTTGACTGCTATGTGGAGGAAGAGAACTTCTCTGAGTCACTTTTGGTCACTCCTTTTTGCATGAACTAGAATGTTGTTATATAGCTAATATTTATTTTAATCTACTTCACATTACAGTATTTCCTTCCATTCAATTATTTGTTATATCAATTAGGATTTGGTGTACTATAAGTAACAAGAATCCTAAAAAATGGGTTAAACGAACATTTTTTTTCTCTTATATAAGGAATCTTTTTTTCTCTTATATAAGGAAGTATTCTGAGTTTAGAATGGAAGGTTAATGGACACCAAGGAGTGAACAATATTTTAAACTGGCTCTACCCGCTTAATGTGTCCTGTCTCCTGCTCCAAGATGGCCAGTTGGATTCCAGACTTCAAATGGGTTTTCCACTCTGCCTCAAGGAGAAATGACTAATAAAAATAAAAACATGTCTTTTCCCTTTATGGTATTACTGGAAATTATATATAATGTTTCCATGTGCTAGAACTTAATTACATGTCAACACCCAGCTCCAGTGGATGTTGGAGCATAGAATCAATTTCTGTGTGGCCTTGTGCCTACCTAAAAAGTAAATAATTCTTTTCTGTCCCTCATAATAAGGGAAAAGTGAATATCGAGGACAAATCTGGGCCTTTCGCATTCTCTTCCTTCTTAGGGAGGTAACTCCTGAATCCCAGTAAGTTACTCATTGGGATTCAATTAATTCAAAGTTCAGGATTTCTGGAAATTAGGCCAAAGTATCCATCAGGTCTGGGTATGACTCCTTATGCTCTACTTGAACCATAAGCTAAAAGACAAGTTGTCTGCCATAAACATATCCAACATTTAATATTTGAAAAGAAACAGCAAAACAGATATAGATATTCCCATTTAGAGATGAGAAGAATGGAAACAATCATTAGTCATTTGTCCCTAGAAATTATAAATTACCCATAGGCAGGAAAAATGTGGGATAAGTTCCTTGGTTAGCTATCTGGAAACCCTTGGTCCTGCTCTTTGGAAGGAACTCCCTTGTCTATTGTCCTCTGTTTCTAGCTTTGGTCCTGGGAAGGTTTTATCTTTCTTATTTTCATTCAAGGACACTGTTGAGGACAATGGATAGAAAGCCCTTCTTGAGACATGTGGAATTTTTGCAGATCATTTACTATTTCTGTGTTTTGGGGGCATAGGATTTGCATTTTGAAGGCTATTTCTATACCTTTATTTTCCAAAGATGGCTATAACAATAACTGCCTTCTCGTTAATTTTTGTTACAGTGTGGCCATGCTATTTTACCATCAGAAAATGAAGTTTATCTACCTTCGTCTTAAACTTTGAGTCTTTTTGCTGTTTCATCCAATAGAATATGGTAGAATAGCACCATGTGACTTCCCAACCTTCTCTTGGAAACCAGTCTCCATGTTATGGCTATGCGGAAGCCCAGGCCACGTGGAGTGGTTACATGTATCATGCTGATTCACTAACTTATCTGGGGCATTAGCTCACAGCCAGCACAAATCACTAGATGTGTGAGTGAGGAATCAACCCACTGCTGGTTGTGACTTCACTGAGAGACCTGAAGTGTGAACAGTCTAACTGATCAGAATCATTGTCCATAACTGAGGGATGATAATAATAGTAATAACAGATTGTTTTAGTTTCATACACTGTTACACAGCAAGAGATAATTGATACAAGGCTTTTGCAAGATGGATATGAAGGTTTTCCTAATATAGTTCTCTCTCAAAACAAAAAGCCAAAAAAATGATCTGCTACTTCATTCACTTCTAGTTGATTCCATGTATAAATAACCATAGTCATGGCTCTTGAATGAAGTTTTAAAACTGTGGTCTTTTATTTATTGTTTTCTTGATCTCCCCATACCTTTCCTCTCATGTTGATGATGGCTATCTTGTGATTGAAATAATGGGTTTCAGATGAAGGAAATACCCTTGGTATCATCTTTGTCAGTAGGCCCATAACATTTGTATATGAGAAAAAGTAATATCCTGCTAAAGCTTTTATTTCTTGGTCACCTATTTGTGCAATTCTCTGTTTCAGAATGAGATACTGAAGCTGTAAAATTTTTCAGGATAGAAATACTGCAAATCATAGGACTCCTAACATATCTGTATTTAAGGCCATAATCAGAGGCTACCTTCTTCAGCAAAGTTGAATTCCCTTCCATCTCTGCTTGCAGACTGTCTAGTCGGGCTTGAATTTAATTTTTTCTTGTAGGACATTACTGAAAATGGTATTAAGAAACCAACAACCACCAACATTCTGTATCTTTTCTATATGTCCCTTAATGTTATAGCCCTCTTTGGTGTGTGATCTGGCTTGCAAGGTGTCTTAGTCATTTACCTATTGCTAGGACAAAATACCTGACACCCACAGTTTAAAGTAGGAGAGATTTGTTTTCACTTATGGTTTCTGGAGATTCAGTAGATGGAGAACTGGCTCTTTGGCAGAAATAGCCTAATGGAAATGCATGGCAGATGAACACTGCTTACCCCATGACACCCAGAGAGCAGAGAGAGAGGAGCTAGGGCCAAAAATATACCTTACCAGGTCATGCCCCCCAGGTGCCCAACTCTTCTGACCAGGCCACATCTCTAAACACAAGAAGCTGTTGGGGGGCATTTTAGATCTAAATGATAATATTTGCCTCTGGCTCTGAAAGGCTCATCCATCTCATGTGAAGTGTATTCTACTTCTAAGGGTTGTCAAAGTCTCAACAGCTTTTGTATTTTTCAAAAGTTCAAGTCAAAGTCTTTTCTGTGACTCAAGGCAAACTATTACCTAGCAACCTATGTAAGAGTAAAAAAGAAGTCACATAATCCCAAGGTACAATAGTACAGAGTAAATGTTCCCATTACAAAATGGAGGAATAGGAGCATGGAAAAGAATCAGACTAAAGCAAGACTGAAACCTAGCAAGGCAAACATTAAGTTCTGTAGCTTCATATCTGGCATCTGGGGCATATGGTAGTGAGAGGTGAGTTCCAAAGGACTTGGGCAGCCCCAACCTCTGGCCTTGCTGGTTAGAGCCCACACAGCCTCTTTCTTGGACTGGCTCCATTCATGGCCTGCAGCTTTCTTTGTCTGACATTCCATATTCCTGACATCTTTGATTTTCTGGGGCTTCCACTGCACCTTTGTCTTGAGTCCCACAGCTTCACACACTGCCCTCTCAGGAGCTTCTTGGCTAGCCTCTAAGATCTTCCTTTGAAATTTGGGTGGAAGCTAAATTTCATTCTGTGTAGTGGTAAAACCAGCATTATATGAATGCCAAGGTCTGCCACCAGTGTGGATGTGGGGAACCGCTCAGACTGCTTCAAAGCTCAGGGATGTCTAAGGACACCTCAGGACATGACCTTGCTGTCTAGCACAAGTACAGAGTGGGATACAGTTATGTGACCATGACTTAGCAGTGGACAACTATGCATGTGCCAGTGAAGTTAGCATGTAAGAATGTAAACATGAGATAACAACCTGTATAAAAACTACACATTAAAGATGCAGGTAGCTATTGTGCTCTTGCACTCTGCTCTGCTCCATGCTGCTTGCTATTGTTGCTGATGTCTTGCACATGTGCATTCTTTAACCTGGGGACCTCACCCTCAAAAATCTCCCTTGGGCCCCCCGAGTGGGCCAACAGTGGAATATACTGGGCTCCCTTGGACCATGATGGCAGTAGCCTGTGAGTGCCTTGATGGCTGAGCATGCTGTAATGAATCTCAGGGAACCAAATCTCTCAGAGGCCCTTCTTTAACAGGGGTCCCAGAGACTCTCTTCTCAAATGAAAGGTTTACATTTTTTTTTTAATGTTTGAGTCTGTGACTCATGGGGTATTGCTAATTCCTGAGATGCCTTCAGTGATCATCCCTGCACAAGACTCAGTTCCTTTTTAATGGCTCTTATCGCTTCAGCAGCCACACTTCATTTGACTCCAATTTTTCATGTGATTCTTTCTGGACTTCTCAAATTTTTATTATTATTTATGCCTTTTGCCTCCACTTTTCACTATAAATCTAGCTAAGAGCAGCCAAAAAAATCCATGCCAGCCTGAATATTGGCCCTCTTGAAATTTCCTCTGCCAGATTAATTAGTCCATTTCCCTTAACCTTAATCTCCTGGAAAGTCTCAGGATATGGATAAAATGTAGAAAAATTCCATGCCAGAATGTAATACACATGGCCTCTAGTCCAGTTTCCAGTAGAGTCCTCATTCCCAACTAAATCTTCATGGGTGTGGCCCTTATAGTCTGCATTCCTATCTATTTTCTGGTCTTCTGAGCTCTGACTAGAATCACCCAATCAGGCTCTGTTTACAGCATTCTGGGGCTTCTTTACCCTGCATCCCTAAACCTTTCCAAACACCTCCCACAGATCAGCTCTACAGGTTTCTAAACCACATGGTCTAGTACAGTCACAACAATGACTCCTAGCTGGTGCCACTTTTCTTTCACTGGAACAAAATACCTGATACCTGCAACTTAAAGTAGGAAAGGTTTCTTTTCATTTATTGTTTCTGGGGATTCATTCCATGATTAGCTGGCTTCAAAGCAAAAAATGCATGGTGGAATGACATGGCCAAGGGGAGCTGCTCACCCCATGGGAGTCAGGAAACAGAGAGAGAGGGGAGGAGTTGGGGACAAGAACACCCTTCCAAATCATACCACCAGTAACCTGTGTCTTTTGACCAGGCCCCACCTCCAAACACATGAAACTTCTGGGGAACATTTCAAATCTACACTGTAATGCAAAGCAAAAAATTTGTTTGGTCAAGACATTTGATTGACCAAATCTATGTTATCATGAAATGAGGGTCACTAGATTTCCACCATACAATGACTAGACAATTTGTTTGGTCAAGACATTTGATTGACCAAATCTATGTCATCATGAAATGAGGGTCACTAGATTTCCACCATACAATGACTAGACAATTCGTTTGGTCAAGACATTTGATTGACCAAATCTATGGCATCATGAAATGAGGGTCACTAGATTTCCACCATACAATGACTAGATAATTTTCACCTGTCGTGCACCATATCAATAGGTCAATATTCAGTTTCTTTTTAATTCTATCATTTTTAACACTCATTTCCAGTTATTTTCATTTTTAATCACTTTGGATTAAATTCAGCTATGATTAACATGTTGATCAAGTAACAGTGGCTTGTACAAGATAGAAGGACATCTCTGTCTAACAGAAGACTCCAGGGTAAGGTAATCCAGGATTTGTCTGGTAGTTTCAGGATTAAGCTCCTCTATCTTGATGCTCTGATATTCTTAATCTGCTGCCTTCATCATTCAAGATACCTGAGTGAACTCTAGTCACCACATGCACTTTCTAGCCAGTAGGAAGAAAAACAGAAGCAGAGAAGAGCATGCCTTTTTTCCCTTAGGGATATGTATTAGAAGTTGTTCACAGCCCTTCCATTGATGCCCCATTTACCAGCAATTACTCACCTACTCTTTATTTTGGGAAGTCATGTGCCCAGAGTAGCCATTATTTTCATCTTCTTTGCGATCACTTGCCTATGTTTTAATTTTTGGCATAGTTTTCTCATGAATTTAAATTTTTAAAATGAAGTGTACTGTGTGAAGGAAACATTCCTGATAAAACTGAGAAAATCCAGCCTTGTAAGGGTCTTAGGGATCCTGACCCCAGGACTTCACTTATCCCTTGTAACTAAATCCTCCACACCAACTCTCAGCCATTCTTACAGCCAGTGCTGATCCTTCTAGAATGGTTTGTTGTTTGCATTTGGGGGAGGCAATTTCCAGTAAGATTTAGATTTGATGAGAACCCCAGTGGTCATTTCTGCATTTCCTCTCAGTAACTTAACTATTGACCTCCCCCCACCCCCCAGGGTAACAATCTTTGTCAAATCTTATTCTAGAAGAATAAATTCTGTTTGCTCAAATAAAAGGTGGTTTTTGTTTGTTAACAGCAAATTGATAAGAGATAATGACTTTTCCCATTATCTTTAGAGAAAGTGAATTGATGTTGAAGTGATAAAAGATCACTACATTTCATCCATTCATTAAGAGATATTAACTTGTAACTTAGTTGATAACAGTGCTAGCTTTGGGTGATGTTGTGAAAAAAAAAAAAAAAACACAAAACAGCCATGGTCTTGACAGTGGTGGCCTGAATAATGGCCCACAGAACTATCCAAATTCTAATCCAAGGAACCAAAGAATATAATTTACATGGTAAAAGAGACATTGCAAATTTGATGAAGCTGAGGACCTTGAGTTTGGGACATTGTTCTGGATTATCTAAGAGGGCCTGAGATACAATTATGTGTCTTGAGAGGAAGCAGAGGGAGAGTTGAGAGAAGAGGAAGAGGCAATATGATGAAGTAGGGAAGAAGGAGTGGGATGCTGAGCCATGAGCCAAAGAAGGAGGACACCTGTCAGGAAAAGGAAAGAGCAATGGAGAGGACTCTCCCTAGAGAGTAGTGAGTAGGGAAGTACGACCCTACTCACGTTATGATTTCACCCCCATTGAAACTGATGGTCAGCGTAAGGCCTCCAGAGCTATGAGGAAATACGTGTCTGTTGGTGTGAGCCACTAATAGTGTGGTCATTTCTTTTCTTTTTTTTTTTTTTTTTTTGTGGGTCCTGGGGGTTGACCTCAGGGCCTCGTGCGCCAGCAGGCGCCCGTGCCGCTGAGCGATATCACTGGCCCTTTTTCCGTATGTGGGTTCTGGGAGTCGAACTCAGGCCCTCGTGCTTGCCAGGCAGGCACGTACACCGCTGAGCCATCTCACCGGTCCTGGTCATTTCTTATGGCAGACACAGGAAATGAACATATTGCCTTTTACAGAGTTTATAATCTAGTGAGTTAAAAGATAATTGAAAGGAAGTATGAAATGATCTCTAATCAGAAACTTGGAAGAGTAATGTGGGTTAGTGTGGATCAAAGACCAGGGAAGGGAACAATCAGAGGTAGCTGGAAGTATTGAGGTTTTAAAAGTCACTTAGTCTCTTTGAAATGGAGAGTGCTTATCGGGGCAGGGGTGTTCTGCAGATGTGGTGGGAAGAAATGATACGGAACACACCTTTATGCAGGTTCTGGATGGTGAAGGCACAAGTTAGACTTAAAGCTTCTTGATAATAGAGTGTGTTAATGAAAAGCTCCTAGTACCACATCACTCCTTCCAGGAGCCATTCCTGGGACTTTGGGATTTAGATATTTTGCCTTATTATTTTTTCCTTTTCCCAAGAATGAACTTTAAAGACTCCTTGGTTTTGCATGTCAGTGTGTTTTTGCCTCCTCTCCCCTGATCTTCAGACACATATATCTATAAACCTAATCAATATTTTCACTAGATAACAACCAAAGTCTAAAGCTTGATTTTTCAAGTAGTCCTTTATCTTAAACCCGTTCCTTGCCTTTATAAATAACTCTTTTCTTCTATCATTCAACTCAGATGTCTTGAAGTTGCCCTTGATTCCTGTTTTCTTTCTTATCCCAGGTTACTTCCTTAGTGGCCCATCTCCAACCAGGCTCCACCTCCCATCAAAGTCAGTGCCCCCAAGATCCAGTCCCCTTCCTCAGGCCCGACCTCTGAACACACGAGGATTTTGATGTACTTTCTAGATCTAGACCATAACAAGACCCCTGCAAAGGATTCTGCTGCTGTTCAGGAGTAAGAAGTCTGGACATTACTAGATGATTTCAAGTTCTAGGTGTTTTTTGAACACTTGGCCAAGGTGCAGGTTAAGGCAATGCCAATGTGGGTTGCGAGCAGGAGGCTGGATGGAGGTTCTTCATGACTCCTCCTCCAGATAGGAATCAAGACTCAAATATCAAATTCTTCTGTCCATTATACATATATTGGCACTTTTACTTACATTCAAGCTAGCTGATGGGTTTATTCTACAGTATATGTGTTTTACAAATCAAGGATTCATCATTAACTTGTCAAGTGCAAGGGCCCAAGTTTGACTCCCGGAACCCACATATGAAAAAAGGGCCAGTGACACCGCTCAGCTGGCGCATGAGGTCCTGAGGTCGACCTCCGGTACCCACAAAAAAAAAAAAAAAAAAAAAAGAATTTATAGAGATCATAATTAAAACATCTTGAATAGGAATTGAATAAAATCATTTTCATTCCAACCATGCATAAAATTTTTATATAGTTTTTTAAATAGTTAAAATGCCCTCATTAAAATGTTAAAGTATTTTATTTGGAAATTTTAGAAAGATTGTATATTTAATGGCTTCTCTAACTCTTTGCATACTGTATATTTTTATAATTGTGTAAGGAAATGGTAATGACTTTTAAACCAGGTTCCATATAGAAGTCCCTCAGTCCTTTCCAGTTTGCTTTAGGGTGTTCTTGTACAAACATTATTTTTCTATTATTTTAAAAAATAGTGACAAAATACACATAACATAAAATTTACCATCTTAACTATTTTAAATGTAGAGTTCAACAGTGTTAAGTATGTTCATACTGTTGTACAACCAATATCCAGAACCCTTCATCTTGCAAAACTAAAACTGTATACTTTAAACGATTATTCCCCCTTCTGTTCTTTCCCAGCTCCTGTGAACTACCATTCTACTTTTCGTTTCTATGAATTTTGACTACTGTATGTACTTCATCTAAGTGGAATCATATGTCTGTCTTTTTGTGACTGGATTATTTTATTTAACATAGTATCCTTAAAACTCTTTCATGCTGAAGTGTGTATTAGAATATTCTCCCTTTTAAAGCCTGAACAGCATATGTATATGCCACATTTTGTTTATCCACTCATCTACTGATGGATGCTTGGTTTGGTTGCACCTGTTGGCTATTATAAACAATACTATTATGAACATAGGTGTACAATATCTCTTCCAGATCCCAATTTCAAATGTTTTGGTTATATACCCAGAAGTAGAATTGCTAGGTTATGCTGTAGTTGTATTTTAAGGTTTTTGAGAAACCACAATAGTATTTTCCATAATGGCTATAACACTGTACATTTTCCTCAATAGTAGACAGGAGCTCTATTTTTTTCAAATCCTTGCCAACACTTATTATTATCTGTGTTTTGGATAGCATCTACCCTAATGGATGTGAGTTAGTTTCTATGTTCTTTGACTACTACTACCCTTGGTTAGATGGGCTCTCAGATGGTAAGAAGGAGCGATACGACTCATCCTAACTGTCCC
Organism: Erethizon dorsatum; assembly: GCA_028451465.1. NCBI lineage: Eukaryota > Metazoa > Chordata > Mammalia > Rodentia > Erethizontidae > Erethizon > Erethizon dorsatum. Next base: position 43,135,634 of record CM051824.1, read on the forward strand.
AGTTAATCTTGATTGTCAAATTGAATAGATCACTGAAGGGGATATTAAAAGGGTAGGCCTAGTTGGACAAGTGAGTCATGGGGATGTGACCTTGAGGACTGTGTCTAGTCTCCGGCCCCTTCCTCTCTGGCTCTTCCTTTCATCTCTGCTTCTTGGATGACATGAGTTGAGCAGCTTTCCTCTGCCATACTCTTCTGCCATGATGTTGCAATCTTGGAACCAGCCCACCATGAACTGAAACCATGAGCCAAGATAAACATCTCTTCCTTTAAGTTGTGGATATTGGGTTTTGTCCCAGCAGTAGGAAAGTTGGCCAATACACTAACCCGTCACCAGTGCCAGGAAATTGTGCTGTATCCCAGTAGGAGATGCTGCTGGGCAGGACACACAAAACCATTTTGACTAAGAAACTCTTGGTTTATTTACTTTATTTGGAGCCTGGTTAATGGAGGCATATACTAAGCCTCACAAATTCTCGAAATTCACTGGTACAACCCATCTTTTTGAAAATTTTAATCTACGATGCAAATCTTACATACTCTTGAACAACTGTCCCTCTGTGTTAACTTATCCCCAGTGCTTCCTTTTCACTTGTGCCTGGGGTGGGAGGGTGTCCAATCTGAGCACTCCCTTTTTATCATGCCTACTTCCCTCCAAGAGTCTTATTGACCAAGACATCTTCTTCTTGAGAACTGAATCATGCTTATCTAATTTGTATAATACAATATTTTGTAATTTTATATAACAAACATACAGATGCTCCTCAAATATACATTGTCTTATAACTATGCCTTTTATTTTAAAAACTCTAATTAAATACATTTTCTACACTTATTTCTTTTTTTGTGCTTTTAACTTCATTTCTCTTTAACTGAGACATGAGGGAGTTCAAGCTAAACACAAAGTAACACTTATTTTGGCAAAATAGCAACCAAAGTCTAAAATGCCTAAGCTATGTGTCCAAAAGTAAATAGCATTAAAGAATAAACCTTAACACCAGAGGGGAGAAAAAAAATCACCTTCAACACAGCATACAATATATCTAAACATTTCAAAATTATAATTTAAATCTTAAGGATAAAAGCTGAAAAATGATACCCAGCTTTTGCTAGATATTTAAGTGCCTGTGTTTCCCCCAACAAAATTGTAAGTTTATTTAATCACACATGAAAGTCTAAATTTTCTCTCAGTACAAAGCAACCACTACATATAATACTTGTTTGTTAATATATAATTTCCCTGGCTCATCCAATGTGTGATGCATATGATTCTGAAGACTATAATCGGGGCAAGTGTGAGTGAACTGAAAAATTACAATTCCAAGTTTCAAACTTACTCTTTTTTTTTTTTTTTTGTGGGTACCAGGGGTCAACCTCAGGACCTCGTGTGCCAGCAGGTGCCCGTGCCGCTGAGTGATATCACCGGCCCTTTTCTTGTATGTGGGTTCCGGGAGTCAAACTCGGACCCTCGCGCTTGCCAGGCAGGCGCTTACGCTGCTGAGCCATCTCACTGGCCCTCAAACTTACTCTTAAAAATTTATAGGACATCCAGGTCATTTTTACTTCACAGTTAAGATGTTGTGATCAGTTGTCATCTGATTATCAGTCTACCTCAGCACATACATTCATTTCTTAACCCAACTAATTTCTCATGACCAGTCAGTAAATTTCCTGTTGGTTGGCCTATCAACCTGTATCTGGCTGGGAGAGAAATATAATTCCTGGAAATATTTAGCAGTCTAATATATATATTTTTTTTAAAGAGAAAAAAACAATAAAAACAATGATACAGAATTTCAAAACAAGATAATAGGAGATAAACAATGGTTAATATATTGCATAGCAGTCTAGTATATTACTTATCATCTTTATCTAGAGTTTTGTTCTGATTTTGGTAATTCCAATCAAAATAAAACTCAAAGCAAAATACAGGCAAAAGCTTAGGCAAGGTGTAGCTTCTAAATGTATTTTTCAAACTCAAAGGCAATCTCAATTTTTCTCTTTTGGGTCTCTTTTTTATTGCTCTGTATAGACCTTGTTCTTCGAGATCAGCTTGACCTCAGTTTCATGAAGCTGCCTGCCTCTAATTACACCTAAATGCTTGAAAATATCAGAATGTGTTCTCCCATATCTGAAAGGGAAATTAGCTTGTGGGAGAAATAGTTTTATTTTCTTTTTGGGGTGCAAATGAAGATTCATTAATATATGAGTAGTAACAACATCATTTTTTTTTTTTTTAATGTGGGTACCGGGAACCGAATTCAGGACCTCGCGCTTCCCAGGCAGGCGCTTGTGCCGCTGAGCTATATCACCGGCTCAACAACATAATTTCTTGTTGTTATCCAGACAGCATTTGCAGCCAAATTATTTTCTGTATAACTTTTGTTCACAAAGGTCACCATAGCTGACATTCCACATTTTCATAACCTAATATGCACAGGCATTCCCCAATGCATTTCTAAAGGAAGAGACACAAGATCCAATCCCCTTATCCACAGCCCCATAATAAGGACAGCTCTTTGTCGAGGAGGCACGTTGTCTTTTGGCAAGGTAATTGGAAAGCAGTTGGCTGGTGACACAGCAGAGGCTACCTACAATGATAGTCTGGCTTTCTTCCGAAAAGCAGGAGAATGGTTGATGTAAAAGGAAGCAATTTGATTGGAGGCTCTCACAGTCAGCTCTGATGTGGCTTTCATTCTCCAGTCCCTCTCACTACTGTCTATGGGCCATTCTATCAAAACAACTGGGGATTGTGTGTTATACACGAGGATTTCTGAATCCCATTACAGACTGAATGAGGGATACTCTTTGGAGATGGAGTATGGAACCTGCACTCTTCAAAAGTACTATGTGAAGTTTTCCTTTCCTTTCCTTTCCTTTCCTTTCCTTTCCTTTCCTTTCCTTTCCTTTCCTTTCCTTTCCTTTCCTTTCCTTTCTTCTTTCCTTCCCATCCCTTCCCTTCCCTTCCCTTCCCTTTCCTTCCCTTCTCTTCCCTTCCCTTCCCTTCCCTTCCCTTCCCTTCCCTTTGTGTCTTTTAAAATTTTTACTTTAGTGTGGTAAGAATATGAAAACACTTAACATGAAATCTACCCTTTAAAATTTAAGTGTACAATAGATTTTAATATTTTTTATTTTAAGATAAAATTTTATATTTGCAGGGAGTTATAAGAAATAATGCAAAGAAATCCTCGTATCTTTTCTTGGTTTCCCCGATGATAACTTCTTGTAAAACCTTGCTAGGATGTGGCAGCCACACTATGGACAGTGATATGGGCTGGATACAGATCACCAGGAAGTTCCTCCAGTTCCCCTTTTATAGTTTGCCCCTTCCTGCTTGCCCCCACCCCCTCTTAACTACTAGCATCTAGTAGGATGGACGAGCATACTATCAAATTACAGGAGATTTACTGTGTTTCCTTTAAAAGATAGTATGAAAGTTATTTAGTTGATTTTTATTCTGTCTTTCCAATCTTGCAGGATTAAATTCTAATTTGTTGTTTTCTCCAACCTCAGTTAGGCTCTGCAGTGCTAACAAGTCGATTCTCAGGTAGATATCCGTGAGTCTAACTTCCGTCGTACTCGCAGCTCAATCCCTCCAACGTGACCTGTGATATTTCCAGCATGTGCTCCTGAGTGCTCGTCCATCCTACCTCTCTGTGTTCTACTTCTAGTTCTGCTTCCCTGTCTCATGGCTCTCACCCCTGTTCACTTTTCTTCCTGCTGTTGTGTTCATTAGATGATTTCAGCTGGCTAGAAACCTACAAGGCTCAGCACAGAATTAAATGTTTTTGTTAAATTTAGGGCAAAAACAATTTAAGGTTTTCTGTATAAAAAGGAAGATCTACAGGGAGAGTAAGCCAACAGCTGAACCAAGCATTCACATCTCCTGTGAATAATCACTAGGAATGTCTTGATTATTTCATTTGATTATTTGCTTTTCTGTTCAGTGACAATAACCAAGGCCTTGGGATATTTATTTTAGTTTCTTGGAAATAATCCTGCAGAAAGCAGCATTTGTCAGGTCTATGACTGCCTTGTGGATTGTTATTTTAAGGAGCCTCTTAATTTAATCTTAGTATATCCCTTTTTTCTTTTGGTGTTCCATTGCTCATTTCAACACATGAATAAATTTATAGTGACTGCTTAAAAGCATTTTGGCTTCTTAAAAGCATTTTGGGCATAGTCTGGGCAGTTGTAAATATAATTTCACTTATTCTGTGCAGATAATTTTTGGATAAACAGTAATTCGTTGCTAAAAGCTATCTGTGTCATGTTTTCACATTTTCTAAGCATGCAAAATGAAGCATAAACATCATATAGAATCGAGAAACGAAATATTGGATATTATGTAACTTTAGTATATGAATTCTCAAGAAATAGCATGTTCTTTCCATTTACTTATATGAGAATACCAATATATTTGAATACCCAGGGAGAGAATTAGCTTTAGGCAGATCAAACTGTATAATACTAGTTCTGCCACTTCCTTGGCATGGAATTTGGGTAAGCTGTTTCATATACCAAACCTCTAATTCTTCATGCTGAAAGTGAAGACAATAAGGCCAATTTCAGAGGTAAATTAGATAATATAGGTGAAGTATCAGGCACAGAATAAGAAAGTTCCAAAAATATTCTCACTACATCTGAGCACTTTGAATATTATGAAGTTTTGATTTGCATTTAGTAATCGTCCTAATTCATAAGGCAATTTATATACATATTATTTATAGTTCCTTCTTTGAGTTTTTCAATTATTCTGTGAGGTATAAAAATAAATCTCTTTATTCTTTTTAACAGAGAAAAGTGTTTTAAGACTAGTTTATTGCCAGATCTAAAATTGACTTCATAAAACTTTAGAATCAGATATAGGAGTGATTGATTTTGGAGGTCGTCTACTTCAAGACTCCCCTTTAACAAATAACAATGCAGGCCCTGGAGTAGAAACAACATGTCCAAGGCATCAGATTTGGCATGATGTCACCTGTTCCCTACGAGTTGGTGACCTGTTAGATGGCAGGGAAAAATATGTATCTCAACTGTCCACAGCTCCTGAGCTTAAGCCTTATCTTCCCCACTTCCCACCTCACACTTTTTGTCCTGCAACATGTGTATATTGAGTCTTTTTTTGTAGCTCCATTGATGTTGCCTTCTTATTGGAAAGATCCTTGCCACTCTTTCACTTTCAACACACTAATTCTGACAGTGAATCACAGAATAGGAGCGCTCAGAAGTCTCATGACCCTATCTCCACCTCTTACACAGACACACTCCAAAATCTGCTGTGCTTCCACATTATGTGTTCATCCTAACTCCGAACACATTGCATTGCAAATGTATTGTGTCTGTCACTTCCTGTGGCTAGGACAAAATTCCTGACATTCATAATTTAATGAAGGAGGGGTTTATTAGGCTCACACTTTTAGCAGATTTATTCCATGCCCTGGCTGGCTCCAAGGCAGAAATAGTACGGTAGATGATATGGCAGAGGAAATATGCTCACTGCATGTTGGCCAGGAAAAAGAGCGAGGAGGGTGGACCCTTGGATAAGAATATGTCATGCTGCAAGTGACCTGCACCTTCCAATTAGGTTCCACCTCCAAATGTGAGACTTTTGGGAGCATTTTATATCTAAACCATAACAGTTACACTGATCTTTCTGTCTACTGTATTATAAAACTCTAAGTGCTGGGAACCTATGTTATTTATTTTTCTATTTTCAGTGCCTACTATAGGGTCTGGCACATTTTATATATTCAACAGATATTTGTTGGACTGACTTGTTGCTTGATTTCTATGTACTGCATTTTGTATTGTCTTTACAAATATGCCATTCATTATGATCTTATCTAGTCTGATCCTATACTTTTAAACTTGAATGTGTTAACTCAAGTTTATTTACACTGGTAACAACAAAATTGGGACATATGCTTCAGAACAGAGATTGAAGTTCTTCAACCTTGCTCCTCAAAATTATGTGAATGCAGGAAATTTTTAATGCTTAAGTGTCATGGTTTCTTTCTTATTTTTTGCTGTAAGAAATAAAACATAGAAAACAGCATAAAACAGATATACCCTTAACATATTGACGTAGTAGGGATACCTCTTCTCCCTCTTTCTCTTCTCTCCACCACAAAGGCTGAGAAGTAGAACCCTGTCAGCACCCAGAGGCTACCCATCTACCTTTTCTGATCACCACCCTTGTTTGATGCTGAAAGTAACCTGGACTCTGACTTTGATGTCATCCACATCTGTACTTTATATCTTTACTGTTTTAGTATACATTCTTAGGTAGTGACCTTCTTTATCTCTGTTGATCATTCTTGGCTTGAAGATCACATTGTCTGCAAACAGGATAGCTACCTGTGCTTTTTTCTGGGTTCCTGTTGCATGGAGTATTGTTTTCCATCCTTTGACTTTTAGTCTGTGAATTTCTTTCTGAGTTAAATGTGTTTCTTATATGCAGCACACTGTTGGGTCTTGCTTCTTGATCCATTCTGCCTGTCTATTTCTTTTGATTGGTGAATTGAGACGATTTACATTTATGGTTATAACTGATATGTATTGGCTTATGCGTCTCATATTATTTTCCTGTTGTTGGTACCCTGTCTTTCTCCTCTGTTTTATTACTTACCCTGCCTGGTAATTTCTTTCCATTGGTGTTCTTAGAATTGTGGTCTTCCTCATTTCTTTCTAGAATAACCTTCACAGCATTTTGGGGAGCTGTGTTGGTGGTCATGAATTTCTTCACTTGTTCTTTGTCATGGAAGTATTTTATTTATCCATTAATTCTGAAAGGTAGTTTTGCAGGGTACATCAATTTGGGCTGGAGGTTGTTTCCTTTTAGGGCTTGAAACACTTCACTCCAAGCTCTCCTTGACTTGAGTGTTTGTGTTGAGAAGTCTGCTGTGATTCTAATGGCTTTTCCTTTATAGGTGATTTGTTTCTTTTCTCTAACCACTTTTAATATTCTGTTCTTGTGCTCAATTTCTGGAATCTTGATTATTATATACCTTTGTGTAGATTTATTTTGATCATGGCTATTTTTAATCTCCTGGATATCTGTTTGGATCTGTTTCATGGATTCCATTTCTTTCCTATGTTGGGCATTCATGGTTTTTTATCATTTTGCTAAGCTCCTCTATTTTTTCATTTGTGTCTACTCTATATTCATTGGGCATGGCTTTCATTTTTATCATTTTCTTTTACATGGGAGGTTATTTTTTCTATAGCCACATCCATTTGTATTTTTTACTTCTGCTGCTATCATTTCAGAAATTTCCAGTGTGTGTCTTCCAATTTCTTCTAACTCATTGTGCTCTGGACTTGTCCTGGGTGGGCTGGAGGTCTGGGGTTGCATTTTGCTTCTGTGTCTTGTCAGTGCATGTGCCTCACCTCCCCCCAACCCCATCATCCCTCATTTTCTATTTTTTAAATTTTATTTTTATATTGGTGCTTATAGATTTGTTATAGTAGATAGCTTTATCACAGTATTGAGGCTTCCCTAGGAAATGTCTATTCCTCAGAGATATCTTCTAGGTGTGAATGGTGCTTGGTCTTTGTGTCTATCCCAAGAACCTAACTTCCCAATTTATTAAGGATGGGAAGTTGCTATTTATTTGGCTCTGCACTCTCTCCTTTCATACTGGACTATGGTGATGGTTATTACCCCAGGCAATCACGATGTTGTCATATGAGGGAGAAAAACTGTTTACAACATGTATGACATCCTGGCTAAAGTAGTACAATTAGCAATAAGAATAGCATCAAGCATAGTTTAGCAACTGACCTACTGTGGTAACTATTATTTTGGTAGCTTTAACCATAGGAGCAAGCTCTACAGTTATATAACAAAATCCAACATATACCAGGAACTTGTATGCAGTAAGTTTCCCCTTGGTAGATTGATTTTACCTGCTCGCTTTGCAAGGCCCCTTGGGAAACAGTGTCCTGTTGCTACTGGGCCACTCCTGCTGGTGCTGCTTGTGCTTCTGGGCTGCTAGGGCCACTCCTGCAGTGCCTCTGGTGCTGCTGCACCACTGGGGCCTCTCCTGCCAGTGCTCCTAATTTATTAGGAGCTCCTGGTGCTGGTGGACCACTGGGGCCACTCCTGTGGGTGTCCCTGGTGCTGCTGGTGCCCCTTGTCTGATTCCTTTCTATTCCTATATCCCTCCACTTTTGGAGTGGAAAGGTTTTCCCTGTGCCATTTTATGTTGAAAGGATTTAACTTTATTTTTAATATGGGAGGACAGCTACTCCTGTACCCTTGATTGAAGAAATGGTCCTCCTCTATTGGGGGTAGTTATTCTTTTCAACCAAGCACATAGCTGCAGGAAGGATGCACACGGAGCAGTGAGGGAGAAAGGGGTAACCCAACCAGCCAGCCAGATCAGGTGACTGGCTAGTGATCAATGGGGTGATAGAAGTCACAGCCAGATCACCCTCACATCCACTTTATTTTTAATTTTTACAAAATCTTACCACTAAGAGCTTACCTTGCATCTCAGAGAAGATTTTGGACTTAGATTTTTCAGTACTGCTAAAACTGTCAAGACTTTGGTGATCCCTAGATATGGGCTGAATTTATTTTGCATGAGATGGATATGAGTGTTTTGGGGGTACAGGTGGAATGTTATGGTTTAGACCTAAAATGTCCCCAAAATTCTTGTGTGTGGAAAGTAATTACATCATGGGGGTGTTATTAACTGAGTGTATTGTTAGGAGGTGGAACCTGATTGTTCACTGTGAGTGTTACCTAAACAGGTGTATTATTGCCTCTGGCTCCTCTCTTCTTTCACTGCTTCCTTTTTGCCATGATTCGAGCCCCTTTTCCTCTGCCATGACCCTCTGCCATCCTGTTTCTGCCTTGGAGCTTGCCAATCATGGACTAAAACTGTGAGCCACAATAAATCTCTCTTCTTTTAAGATGGGACTATCAAGTATTATGTCTCAGTAATAAAAAGTGACTAAAACATCATGCATCTATCGATCTATATCTATATCTATACCTATATATATGATTTTAATGTAACAGAGTATGAAAGCTTTATTGATTGAGTTCCAAAATTCACACTGCAAACAAACTTTAAGAAATTACCACTTTCTGAGTTTGGATATAGCATAAAAATGTAATTTTTATCTGAAAAGTTTAGTAAATACTCCTCTTTTTTCCAACTTCATATCTGTTGTGAGGAAAGGCTTTCTTCATATCTTTTATGCAAAAGAATATCAGTTTTGTATTAAGAGACGTTTGAAAATATAAAGGATTTGTAGAAAAGTTTAGAAAGGATATAATGGGGTCCATTTTGAAGTAAAGGTCTTTTGAGAAAATGAAATTCTTCTCACAGGCAGTGAGGTATTAAATGGTAGCAGAACTCAGGTTTTCCAAGTGATTAGATACATCAGCAGGGATTTTATACATTTATACAAACGGAAACACCTGTTTTGTTTCTTTTGGGCCTCCTTTGCAGTTTACTAAGGGGTTCTTAATTTTATCAAGTAGGTAGCACCATCTTAAATATTCAAGAAAACCCACCTATTTCGTTCTTCCCCTTGGCTTTTAGACCTTAGAAAAGCTTGTCAGAGATTTGACCTTTTATTTATGTTTAGCCCTTCTAAGGAAGATTGACTATTATTTACAGATTGACAATCTTTTAGATGCATTAAAAGAATTTCTAGAATACTTTATTTCATGAACATTAAACAGGTCAACCATGCTTTTATTTGTTGACTAGGTAAAAAGATGAAATTAAATGTGACCTAGTCATATCATAAATTTGAAGTATTGATAAGGTGATAAGTGGCAAATAGAGAATGGATTTCACAGTTCTATTTATAAAGCCATAGTTCCTTAAGGAGTCTACCTCTGGATCATTATTTGTAATCTGTGTTGTTCAAATTCTTCCTACGTCCATCTTGACAATTTGCTAGTACACTGAAGTATCCATTTCTGCAGCTTAAAGTACCACAGAAAGAAATTTGGTGATATTCACTCATATATCAACTGTGAATAAGGTGTGTCTGTTGTCCATAGTTTTCTGGTTTTAAAAGACAGCCTTGGGGTAACACAAATAATACTAAAATGTAAAGTTAAACATTATGTTTTCACTACTTGAGAAAATTAAATGCACCAATCTAATCATGTGTGTAACAGTGAAGGGCTCTGAAATTGCTACTTAGCTCCAAGTTTAAAGCATAGATTTAAGAAGTCCCCATAACTAACAGCTAATATTTTTGGAGCTTGATCCTATACAACCTCTCATAAAAACTCAATCATTTTTGTTTCTTAAAATTTTAAATTATTTTAAGTGTCCAAACAATGTTGCATAAAGCCTTCATAAAATGGCCTGTCCCTCCATCTTTCCCCATTCTCCACATTTACTTAATATTCCATTCATATTAAATTTTTTAAAGTTTCCTAAACATGCCATTCTCATTTTCTTATTTTAAGAACCTGCTTTATATATAATGTTCTCTATTCCCAAAATGTCCCTTCTTTTTTCTTCCTAGCCAACATTTAATCAGTGTTTCAAAATAATGGCAATAGCATCTTGTATAGTGCTTACTGTGAGCAAGGCACTCTTACATATTTTAATCTGTTTAACCCTTACAACTAGTCTATGAGATAGGTAGTATTATTGCTCCCATTTTTTTTTTTTTTTTTTGGGTACTGGGGATTGAACTCAGGACCTCGCGTGCCAGCAGGCGCCTGTGCCGCTGAGCAATATCACTGGCCCTTTTTTTCATATGTGGGTACTGGGAGTCGAACTCAGGGCCTCGTGCTTGCCAGGCAGGTGCTTATGCTGCTGAACTACCTCACCGGCCCAATTCCCGTTTAAAAGATAAAGAAACTGAGCTACAGAACTGAGTAGTCCAAGATGACCCAGTTTGTAAGTGATGGAACCATGATTTGAATCTAGTAGCTACACCTTTAATCATTGTAGAATACTGTAACCTTTTTTTGGAAAGCTTTCTATGACATCTCTGGGCACAAATAGATTTCTTTTTGTTCCTGGTTTATACCTTAGTTATAGCACTTATATTGTTGTCATGAATTGTTTTTATTTCTATTTTTCTTATAGTAGACATTGAAATTGTAAAGAGCAGAAACTGCATTTTATTCAATTTTGTATGCTTAGTAGGTTATGCAGAAGAGGGCTTGTTGAATAAGTGAATCAGGCAATTTAGAACAAAATCAAAATGAAACATAAAGCATTAAATATGTTTCTTCTGCTTTAAAATTGGCCTAAAGCTTTATGTACTTTTCATAGGCAGACTGCTTTCCTACAAAGCATCACTTTTCCAATCTGGGCAGATTCATTAGCAGAAGCCAAGACAACTGGCCGCCCGTCACAACTGATGAATGTTAGAATGCCTGCCATCCCCCCTCCCTGTTTTCCGATAAGGAAACTGAGCCAGTCCAGTGGAATGACTTGCCAATCATCATAGATTTAGAGCAGGGCAGGAATATGAATCTGGTCCTCATGGTCTCCAGGATGACATTTCCAGTGGGAAGTGGGAAACTTCTCTAAACTCCACAGCTATAAACTAAATTAATATTCTCAACTTCTGTGCTCAGGCAAGTTTGAGCATTTGAGCTGCAATGAATGCAGGATGAGCATTTTTAGAAAATAGTTCTGAAGAATTGAATGTTTCTTTACAAGTCAAACCTGCTTTGTTAAATTTTTCCTTTCTGTCAAACAAGTTCCAACTTTACAGATGAATTCCTTTTTGATTACACAGAAGTGCTTCCACGCCATCTCATTAAAGGTGAATATTTCCCCTTTAAATTTTGAATGTAACTGGAACATGAGCTGCCAAAAACCTGAAATGTGTTACTGAAGCAGATTTCTTTAAATTTAGGGTAAAATAGGAAATACTACCCTTTTAAAAAAAGGTTTTCATCAAGGTACCATTTATAATTAATTTTTCTGTAGTCTTCACTAATGGCACCTAAAATAGGCCAATAAGAATGTACAAAGAGTAGAAGGAAAACTAGGAGTGGGAAGGAAGAAAGCCCGGGAGAGCTTTTTGTCCATACTAAAAGTATGAGAATGACTGTAAATTTCATAAGAACACAGATTATAAGGTGTTATTTGAAAACCTAGAGTTACGGCCAGCCTTTGATGGCCATGGTCAATGTAGTGGCTACAATAGTTCAATAAAACTTGATTCGAATTAACAAAGACAGGCTTTAAAGGAATGAAAATATTCAAATGCTGTTAAAACATAGATGAGAATTTACTCATGATACCACTGTTCATTCCTATCATTCTAAAAATCCCTAAGACTTAATCTTTAAAATTTAGTAGGTTTTAAAGCAACATGGGGACTATTTTTCTAAGCCTACAAATGTCTGAAGAATATTTGAGTTACTTACAAAGGTCAATAAATATTAAATCAAAGAAGAGAATAAAGTCAATTGAATGTAGATCTCCAGTTTTTATGCCCATATATCTCATATTCTGTTTCGGTGAGAAGTGACCCTATCAGCTCATCTCTACTCAATGTTTCCCATCTCTGACTGTAGGAAGGAATATAAACTCTTTCCTTTTGTATTCATTAAAATAACATCTTTGTTGGAAGACAATCTTTCCAAGTTGAAATCTAGCATTGGAGTTCACTTGGGAAAATATTGGTCTATGTTTCAGTGGAGACTGTATTATGGAGGTTCTTAAAGGTATCTGAACAAGTAAAGGGTACTAAGAGATGGAGAGAGGGAAGGGAAGGAAGGGGATATAGAAAGAATTAAGATGTGTTATTCACATGTACCACTCCCTGTGCTCTTACAGAGCCTGTCTGTGAAATATAGCAAGTTATGTTTAATCTACTCATATTTTAGGATTCTGGGAATAATAAATATATAAATAAATAACATACTACATATATATAGTGATAGTATGTAAATATAAAAGATAATATTCCTCATTATTTTTTCTTAGTTAGTCTGTTCTTTTTACCTTTCAGTGATTTGAAGAACATAAAGACCAGGTCCCCTTTCAGCAAATGCTTTGTATAACATTTCCCAATGGCCAGATAATGATCACTACAACATTATTCTAGAGAGACATTACTTCTGACAGGATTTGAAGTATTAAAGCAAAAGTAAACATCACTCCGAGGAAGCAAGTTTTAAATCCAGTTCTGAAGTAGAGATGGGTTAAGCTGATCTAAACTTTATCTGTGGTATGCTGATTTATTTCAGGACACAATAAATGTGCTCAAGATTTCAGCAGCTTCAACCTCTCATGCCTTATATTATTGTTTCTGGCTGTCCTTGTTTTTTAATCAAAGCCACAGATTAAAGTCACTTCTGTAATATAGTCGGATGAGGCAGTAAAAGTTAGGAAAGCTATTATAAGAAAGTGTGTAAGAGGTAATCCTATGTACTTTTTTATAGCCCAAAGCTAGATGTGTTCTTATTGATCTGCTTTGAAGTAGGATGTTTTCTACCTTTGAATTTTTTTCAGAATTTTATGTAGTTAAACAATGTGGGATTATCCAGAAAATATTTTCTAAAGAAACATGTAAGAACTTGGAAAAGAGAAATGAAAAATAGTAAGGCATGCTCAAGACATTTATGTAAATATGCCCTTATGAACAAAAACAAGCCATTCCCATAGGACAACATAAAGTATCCAGGCAAGCAGATTATTTCCCAGAGCCAAAGACAGAAAGTTGTGAGGGAGAGGAGGAAATAACTCATCGTACTCCCAGATGAAAGGAAAGTTAATGATAGTCTTCATAATAAATAATCTCTTCTTAATCATTTATAGATTTCTTTTAAATGAAATTCCAAGGTAAATACTCAGAATGAATTTTGTAAATCCTATGTCTACAGATTTGCTAACACCACAAAGGAAAGCTTGAAAGGGAAAATTCTGGTAGTTGCAATTAATTCAACTAGACTGTGCTGCAAGTTTGTTTTTATGTGCTTTCTCATTACTAATGAATTCCATCAATTATCTCATGAACTAAAATAGTGCAGCCAAGGCACACAAGTTCTGTAGAACAAATTAGGGTAAAGAATCCATAACACAGTAGACTGGAAAAACTAGTGGTATCATCAGGAAGATCAGGTTTTCAGTCTTTCTTTGTCCCTGTAATTTATTCTTTAAATCAAGTTAATTCATCTGTAAAATGGGAATGCAAACATTACTTTTCTTTATGTTGGAGGCTGGTCCAGAGAATGTTTTCTTTTTAACTACTTTTATCTCCATAATCTATTCCATGTCTAAATCTGAGCAAAAGGTAATTTTTATTATGCTAAGATTAAATCAAATATATTAAGATCTTTTTCCTTGATCATAGTGTAGAACTCAAGTTAACAGTTCTAACTGGAATGAAACTATATCTGACCTTTGTGACTGAGACAGGACTGTTTTTAACTACATATTTAATATGATTCTTTAAGTCATCTGTTTCTAGTTGCTTTGCAGTGAAGACCTGTAGTTTGATAATTTTTTGAAGACTGACCACTGCAGGTTTGCTCATTCATTTACAATTTCTCTTTTTTATTTTAAAAAGAAAAAACAATAAAAACAATGATGCAGGATTTCAAAACAAGATAATAGGAGATTAACAATGGTTAATATATTGCGTATTGTTATCTTCAAAGTAGTTGCTCAGATTCCAAGATACAGGCATGAAAAATTGATCAATGTAAGCACAAACTGTTCTTGTGAATGAAGTAATAGAGATTAGTATTATAATTATCTTATCTATTACATATATATATATATGTATATATATATATTCTTTTCCCTTCTTTCTTTTCTCATTTCCCCCATCCCAGTTGTTCTTTCCTTTTGAGCAGTTTCTTCCCCTTTCACTTTCACAATATCTATTTTGTTTACAATTTCTTGATATGCTTTAAGCTATTTGAAACTTCAGAAAATCACAGAGAAGTGGCATTACTCTGATTAGATGTTTTGGCTTTACAAAGTTTTTCTGTGATGAAATAACTTGACATAAACAACTTAAAGGAAGAAAGATTAATTTGGCTCACAGTTTCAAGGGTTTTACTCCATGGCTAGTTGTTTCCAAGGCAGAAACACTATGGCAGAAGGACATGAGGGAACAAAGCTGCTCACCTCATGATGGCCAGAAGGAGAGAGAGAGAGAGAGAGAGAGAGAGAGAGAACTGTGCTAGTGGGTTTTCTTCTCCCCTTTCATTCTATCCAGCACCCCTCTATTGAATGGTGCCATGTTCAGGGAACAGTCTTCCCCCTCAATTTGCTGGCTTTTATGTGAATTGTCTCTGGAAACAACCTTAAAGGTATACTCAGAAGTGTGCTTTACTAATTTCCTAGGCATTTTTCAATCAAATCAAGTAGAAAATCAAGATTAAAACTATCATGTGTCTACTATTTATCAACTTGATATCTGAGCACATCTCTTTAAACCATACTTCACCTCCAAATAATGATAATTCTACCTAATATAGTCTATCTATCCTGCATACAAGCAAAAACGCACTAATTCCTTCCCGAGAGTCTCAACAGTTACAGTGCTGTTCAAGAGTCCAAGTCATAAACTTCCTTTGAGACTGAGGAAAAATTCTTAGCTGTGAGCCCCTATAAAATAAAGTTACACACTTTCAAGATACAATAACACAGAGTGAACATTCCCATTCCAAAAGGGAGGGACAGGAACATAGAGAGTAGGGGTTGGACCAAAGCAAGATTGAAATCCAGCAGGACAAACATTAAATCCTGTAAAAAACCCCTAGAATCTGGACACATGGTGGCATGCATGATGCGAACTCTAGAGAGTTTGGGTGGCCTCTCCTCTGTGGCTTTGCTGGCTGCCCCTGACATCGCCTCTCCCTTGAGCTGGCTCTGATAATGGCTTGTAGCATTCCTTGGCAGATGTTCCATGTTCCTTGCATGTCTAACTTTTTGGGCTATCCACTGCACCTTTAGCTTCAGTGTCACAGCTTCATGCACTGCACTCTCAGGGGCTGGCCTCGGAGACTTTGACTCTTTCACACATTATCTGGTCTCACATGTCTTCCAGTGAAATCTCAGTGGAAGTATACATGACTCCATAATTTTTGCATTCTACATGTCTCTGAAATAAGCAACATGTGGAGGGTACCAAGATTTGCTGCTAGCTCAAGCAGTAGCTGGGCCCACTTGGACCATGGCTGCAGTGGCCTCTGATTATCTAGATGGCTGAAGAGGGCGAAGTAAATCCCTAGGTGGCTCTACTTGAACAGGGGTCCTCATGGCTCACTTCTTAAATGAAATATTTACGCTTTTATATCCTTGATCCTGAACCTATGATAGGTGCAGTCTTGCTGATTACTGACATGCCCTCAAAACATCTCTCCTATTATCCTTGTGCAAAATATGTGACTTCTTTTCAAACTATTGTTCTCTTCAGCAACCATATTCTCTATGGCCAAAATTTTACCCATACTTTGGCCAAATTTCAAATTTAAAAATCTTGCCATTTTGCCCTTTACTCCCAATTCTCACTGTAAATCTTGCTAGAGGAATCTAGCAACGCATGCCACAGCCTGAATGCTGTGGTACCTTGACATTTCTTCCACCAGATTAATTACTTATCACCTTTAAATTCCTTGTCTCACAAAGTCATAGGGCATGAACAAAATGTAGACAAATTCTTTGTCAAAATGTAACATGAATATCCTGCAGTCCAATAGAATCCTCATTCCCATTTGAAACCACTTAAGCAGACTTCACTGTCCACATTCTTATGAACATTCCACAAAGCTCTGCTTATAGCATTTTAGGTCTTCTGTAGCCCAGTTCTCCAAACTTTTCCAAATTTCTCTTGAAAACCAGTTGGAAAGTATTGCAAACTACATCATTAGGTATAGTCACAACAAAGACCCCAGTCTTGGTACCAAATTTTTGTGTTAGTCATCTTTCCATCACTGCACCAAAATACAACTGAAAGGAGGAAAGATTTATTTTGGCTCCTGGTTTCCAAGGTTTGCATCCATGGTTGCTGGTTCCCAGGCAGAAATATCACGGAAGAAGGATATGAGGGAACAAATCTGCTCATCTCATAATGGCCAGAAGTACAGAGAGAGAGAGAGAGAGAGAGAGAGAGAGAGAGAGAGAGAGAGAGAGAGGGAGAGAGAGAGAGCGAGCTTGAGAGAGCCTGTTCTGGTGAGCCTCTGCTTCCTTCTTCCTTTTTGTTCCATCCAGCACACATCCTTTTGGATGGTGCTTCCAGTGTTCAGGGGAGGTCTTTCCTCAATTTGCTGTCCCACATGTGAACTGTCTCCAGAAACACCCTCAATAACATACTTGAGGGTGTGCTTTGTTAATTTACTAGGCATTTGTCAATCCAAACAAGTTGACAACCAAGTTTAACTATCATAGTGCCCCCACCTTAGTCTAACAGGATATACTTAACCTGTTTTTTTTGCCAAATGAATAATGCATAAATGTTCAAAAGTCTTGTTGAAGCTAAACAATTAACAAAGAAAATTGCACATCTTTTCATCTTATTTTATGAAATCTATTTTGGCTACTACACTTTTTACTGTAGTATTTTCCTGTTTCAATATCATCTCCTTACTAAAACAGATATTTTTGAACTGAGGCAGGAATCTAACTCTTATTTCTTTATTAAATGATACATTCTGCTGCCTTTTAGTTTTCTCTAGGTTCAATATTTTATTGCCAAGTGAATCAAATTGATCTTTTAAAGAAGATCAACAAATACAAAAGCATAATCATCTTGGAATGAATTTAAATAGGTAAATTCACTTTTGAAAGACTTGACCTCTTACACTTTAAATTTTTATTCTGAACTATAGAAAGCACGAAATGGCCACCCTTCACCCAGCTAATCATGCTGGCCTGGATATGGAGAAATGGGCTGCATGTTCAGACTGATTATTTCCTGCTTCACCATATTTTGACTTATATATTCTGTGGGATGGCTTTACAATTGGTCTATACTGACATAGACTAGATTAGTTTTATCTTTCACTTATTATGTAAAAGAAGATACATTCTTGTTAAAAAATGTGATCTTCCCTCATGCTTTCTTTATTCACTTAGAACCCAGATTTGGGGTTTACACACACACACACACACACACACACACACACACACATATAAAATCATGTGTCTTAAAAATAAATTCATTATGACTTGCATTTTTTGCTGATGAATACAGATTGAGACATTTTCATGTTAGGATATACATATAGATGTTAGCTCTTTTATAAAAAATAAAAATACATATTTTTATGGTTTGTGTCTAGATGTCCCACCAAAACTTCGTGTGGTTATAGGGCTTTTTCGGAGGTAGCTGAATCTGGAATGTGTGATTGATTTGTAGTGCAATGCTGGGATTAAGAGTTTTGGGATTAAGGGTGTGAGTGCTACACTTGCCCTAGGGTGGGTAGCCTGCACACAATATAAGGGACAAGAAGAGACTTGTCTTCTCTCTCTCTCCTCCCCTTTTGCTCTTGTTGCTTTTGCTGCCTTCCACTGCCATGAACGGTTGCCCCTCTGCCATGCCACTCTGCCTTGGAGCCTGCTGATTATGGACTGAAACCTCTACAAACTGTGGGTTAAATAAACCTTCCCTTCCTTAACTTTGGGCACTGGGTATTTTGTCTCAGCAATGAGAAAAATGTAACCAACATGCACAGTCATATATATTTTACACTCATACTTATTTTTGTTCAGGTAATACATCAGGAATGTTTCTTCTGATTGATGCTTATAAATGAGTAATCATAAGGTAGGGACTCACTTGTTAAGGAAAAATTTATTTCCAATTTTATTGTTGAATGTTTATTCATAATTTTTAAAATTCATTTTTGATACCAAGTTCACTAATATTTTAGTATGTATTACTTCATGTAGAAATAAAGCACCAAGGTGTGGAAATTTTAAATTGTGGTAGTTAATGCTATGTTGTTTTGGGAAGGATGTTACTAATTTATATTCCTACCTATAAATTATTGCCCATTTTCTTATATTCTCACTAATGTTGTATTTTTAAAATTTTTGTCAGCATGCTAGGATAGAAATTGTTTCTTCTTCTTCTTCTTCTTCTTCTTTTTTTTTTTTTGTGTGTACCGGGGGGTCGACCTCAGGACCTCACGCACCAGCAGGCGCCCGTGCCGCTGAGCGATATCACCGGCCCCTTTTTCGTATGTGGGTTCTGGGAGTCGAACTCGGGCCCTTGCGCTTGCCGGGTAGGCGCTTAAGCCGCTGAGCCATCTCACTGGCTTTATTATTGTTTTTATTTGGCTTTTCATTACCATGAGTTTGGGGATCAATATTTTTCTATTTCTTCTGTATAGTGCCTTTCCTTAACCTCTTTCTTTTATATATATATCTGTTTTTCTATTTAGAGTTTTTACGACAGTCCACATCAGTTTTCTACTTGTTTGTAATTTTTTAAATGATGTAGTTTAAATCTCAGCTAGTCAACTTTGTCTTTTTCTGGCATTTGTTTTTGTGAATGGCATTAGAGATATAGTGTATGTATTTTTTTCTAATGTGATTATGATTAAGTCTGGTATGCTTTTTCCCCCAACTTATTTTGAAAAACTAAAATCTAATAAATATATTTTACAATATTATGATTATGTTAATATTATTTACTTCAAAATCAAGTAACATTTTTGGGCCTTTTGAAAAGGAAGTATAATCTATTAACACTAACCTTTGATTCTAAAAGAAACATGTTGCCAGTATCAAGGACAAATGACACTCTTTAATTTTAAAAAATACTCCAATACCTGATCAAAAACCATATCAGTAGTTGGGAGTGGTGGCACATGCCTGTAATCCCAACACTCTGGGAGGCTGAAGCAGCAGGATCACAAGTTTGAGCACAGCCTGGACAATTAGCAATTTAACAAGGCTGTGTCTGAAAAAAAAATAGGTTAGGGATGTAGCTCAGTGGGAAGGCACTGGGTTCAATAATCCCAGTACTGAAAAAAAGCCCCAAAAATAAGTAAAACAAACAAAAACCATAACACATTTTAGTTTGCTTAATATGCAGACCATTAATTTGTTGTGTAGCCTTTTGTTTTTCTTGGCATTTTCAATTGTTTCCCATTTGCTAACAATATAGAAAGGCAGGTTAGTAGCCAAACTTAACTTTAGATATCTGGGTTTAATTTTAAATGCTGACCCATGGGATTCAGTTGATACACATATGATGTTTTAATTTGCTAAGACACTGAAGATTTTGGACCTGGAGGTACACACGAAACCAGTACAGTTAAAAACTGGGCAAGATCTGTGGTTCTTGGTCACATTTCAAGAACTTCTCTGGCTCCTGAGTCTCCTGTGTGTGAGTCCATCATCTGGGAGTCCTTCTAAAACCCAGGGTTCAGGTGGAACTAAGTGATGCTTGAATTCTCATCGGAAGGTGAGTTCTAAATTGGGTGGAATCCCATAGGAACAATTTACTTCTTGAAAGAACAGGAAGATAAAGGCTTTGGGAAGTGTGCATCTGGCCTGGATGGCTCAGGGAAATGAAGAGGAAGTGTTCGAAAGAGCTGTTAAATCTCTGAAAAGGTTTCTTACCAGCACAGCAGCATGACTATATGTGACATAGAATAATGTATAGTGAAGCCTTTCAAAATCAGGCAACGCCACAGTTAGAGTTATTTTAATACACTGGAGACTTCCTTAGGTTTTCTCAATGCAGCATTATTTTTGAAATGATAGATTACATGTTTAGAATAGGGGCAGGTGGTGAGAAAATGGTAATGTCAGCTTTAGAGCATAAATTTAACAGGAAAGTTCTTTCCTAAAAGATGAAATGAACGAACATGCTGGATGGGCTAATTTGTTCCAATTTTCTCTACTTATTTCCTATTAGTAAGTGATCTGCTAACCCTTAGTTGTGCCTGTGGTTTGGAAATCCTCACCAACATTCTTATACAAGGTTCAGTTGCTCATCTCATTTACATATTTCTCTTGCTTAAAAAAAGCAGTGCAAGCAAAAAACCTACCAAACAGAAAACAAGCCCTGAACTGAAATCCATTCTCTCTCTTTTTTTTTTTTTGGTACCAGGAATCAAACTCAGGACCTCCTGCTTGCCAGGTAGGCACTGTGCCACTGAGCTGTATCCCAGGCCTTCCATTCTCTTTTAAATGCCTGGAATACTATGGTATGTGTCCCTGCCAGAAATCTACACATCTAACCTTGGCACCAATGGTACTAAGAGTAAAGCATGAAAATTATCAGTTTAGAATTGGATTGTTATGACTCAGCATGATTGCTATCATCCTCTGTTAAGTAAATATGCAAACCACGCTGAGGGCTGGGTGTACTTCCATGGCAGTCATAAAAATGATGTTTTATGAAGCGGGAGTGGTTGTTATGGTTGTTTAAGCATATGTTCTTATTAAGTCCTGGACAAGATACCAATAACCACATGGCTCTGTGTTTTGAAGTAATACCAAATTAATAATCTAGATGAGTTGATAGGGCTAAAAATATACTTCAGTTAATACATAGTTCATTACTGCTTGTCCTTTGAATCTAAATACTTAGAGGTGGCTGTGACTAAAATTACATAGCGGCAGGAATGAAAATATTTTCTGTGAAAAATGAGTGGCTGAAAACATTAAACTAGTTTTTATGAGAGGAAACAAGTATTCCCTTACAGAGACCACTGCTGATCACTTTAAGAACAAGCCGAGTAATGGAGTGACGTGTCAAATATTTGTAAGTTGACATTTATGAGTACTTTTGATTTAAAGGTGAGAAGAGAAAGGAAGTTTAATGGTACATTAGGAAAAACAGAGCCTTTACTCTTACATAGGACAATGGTTATGAAAAAGAAAATTACTAGGAATCAGAGAACAAATTTAGGTCTACTTTCAGACAGCCTCTGAAGAAAAAAAAAGCAAGCGTTGGAATTATTGGGTTGTAAGCAAAAGTTCAAGTGACCAATTGCCATGTATTTTTACCTACCACTTCCTCATAAGATATTTACTCCTTCAAAAACACGCAGGTGCCCTGAATCTTAAGATTGTGTCAGGGCCGGGGATATAGCTCAGCAGGCACAGTGCCTGCCTGGCAAGTGCGAGATTGCAAGTTCAATTCCCAGTACCAAAAAAAAAAAAAAAAAAAAAAAAGATTTATTTAGCCTCAATTAATTAAATAATATTGTAGCTATTTATAGTATTATTGTATCATTTAAAAAAGATGTAGTAATTCTCATTTACTTTTTTGGAATATAAAAGGTGAAATACTTCAAAGTAGGATATAATATTGACAGCCCTCAGCTTATGATGGTTTGATCTACCACGTAGGAGAAAATAATAACTGCTTCCCAGGTACCAGCTGATTGGATCAGCCTGGGCAAGAGCTATTACTTAGAGACTCCCAGATCTTCTATGGTAGGAATTGAACTCTAGCCCAGGAAGATAGCTCTCAAGGTTAGTTAGTAATATGGCAAAGCCTTGGCTGGATGCACAAGTGCCACTTCCCAACTGCTTGGTCATAAGACATGGACAGGTCAGCCCACACCTTGGGATTCTGTCTTTGAAAGGAAAAGTCTAATCCTAAATCCCTCCCAATGACAGCGTTAAGCACAACAGGAACAAATCATTCTTCTTTTGAATACCCATGTGCTCCAGTCTCTTGGCATCTATTGTTGTGGTCTTTTATTCCTGATTATATTTTTGTATGTCCAGCTGTCAGAAGTTGTATAGTAAGTAAAGGATTTTCCCCTTAGAAGTCTGGTAATTACCTCAAAGAAATAAAATATATGGTTGCAAAGGAAAGATTGCATGCTCAGTTAATGTAAGTATGTCACATTATTTTATGGTTTCTGACTTAAACTCCCTTATTTGTATGTTTGAGTCTAATTTTATCTGTTTATCACTGTGTAAAAATTAGGTAAGTCACTTAACTTCTTGGAACTGTGATGTGGGAATCACAATGTCCCTCTTACAAATCATGGATGTGAACGCGTATGGTAAACTGTATTAATACTATAGTAAACCATGATATTGTTACTGAACTGTGATATTAGTTTCTGTCTCTAAGGTCTTTGAGTTTCCATTTTCATTTTTAGTGCTAAACTTTACTCTGTCTCTCTCAAACAAGCCTTTCAGTTTTTCAAGACTTTATTTAAAAGTGAGACTACATTGCGAAAATTGTGCCTCTCCAACCAGTTATCAGTCTCTTCAAAGTAGGGTTCATATCTGTACATCTCTGTTTTCTAGATTGTTATCATCCAGCAAATATGGATTGCCTGATAATTCCAAAGAATGTATTGAGATACTAATAATAGCACAAAATTATTTCTGTAGAAGATCCAAAAGTCCTCAAACAGGCTTATGTAATGTACAACTCTAAAAAATTTGTTAGCACTTTTTGCATATATGACTTGATCACATATTGAAGTACTTTTTTAGATTAAATTTAAAAAATTTTATATTTTATTTATTTGCACATGTATAGTATAAAATGTTTACATTCCTTCTGGGGAAATTGGTCTATGTACATAATTCATTTTAGTTCCTTTTTTCATCCCCTTTCCCTTCCTTCCTTCCCCTCTCCACCCATCTCTTGATCTCTTCCTTTTTTTGTACATGTTTTTGGTACATAATGTTTACACCCCTTGTGTGGAGTTGGTACAAGTACTTAACATATCTTAATTCCTTTTTTCATCCCTTGTCCTCCCTTTTATACCCTCCTTCCCTCCATCTATTGATCCCTGCCCCTTTAAGAAAGAACTATCTTCCTACTGCCTAATATCTATTTTTTATTTTGCTCTTTATTTATAATTTGGGTTTCTCATATAAGAGAGACCATACAATATTTAAGCTTGTGTGTCTGATTTATTTCACTTAACATTTTTGTCGTTTGCTTTTGGTACCAGAAACCAAACTCATGACCTTGTGCTTACCATTATGGTCTCAAGGTTCATCATTTTCCTACAAATAACTCAAGTTTATCTTTCTTTGTGACAGAGTAGCACTCCCCTGAGTGTAAATATCACATTTCTTTATCCATTCATCTGTTGATGGACATGTAGGCCACTTCCAAGATTTAGCTATTATAAATTGTGCTGCTATGAACATGGGTATGCATATATCACTGTAATATGATGTCTTTAACTGTTTTGGGATGATACCTAGAAGTGGAATAGCTGAGTCAAATGGAACTTCTAGTTTCAGCTTTTTGAGGAAACTCAACACTGATTTCCATAGTGATTGTACTAGTTTACTTTCCCATTAACAGTGTGGAAGAGTTCTTTTTCCCCTGCAGCCCCTCTACTGTTTGTTATTATTTGATCTCTTGATGTTGGCCATTATTCTGGAGTAAGATGATATCTCAGTGTTTTTTAATTTACATTTCTCTGATGGCCAGCAATGTTGAGCATTTCTTCATGTATTTATGCCATTTCATGTATTTATGGCATTTCTTCATGCCATTTGCTCTTTTTCTGTGAAGTATCTATTCATTTCACTTGCTGATGTTTTAACTGGGCTTTTTGTTTTGGGAAGTCTAATTTTTTTGAGTTCTTTATATATTCTAGATTTAAGTCCTCTCTCTGAGGAATGGCTGGCACTTTTTTTTTTTGTTTTTTCCATTCCATAGGTTGGAATAGAAACCCACTGTGTTGGTTGTTTCTTTTGCTCTGCAGACACTTTTTAATTTGATGTGATTGCATTAATTGATTCTTGGATGTATTTCTTATGCAACCAGTGTTCTGTTCAGAAAGTCCTTGCCTAAGCCTATGACTTCAACAGTTCTACCTATTTTGTCTCCCAGTGAGGTAAGTATTGTGTTTTAATGTTTAATTATTTAATCAATTTTGATTTTAGTTTAGTATGTGGTGAAAGCTATGAAATGTAGATTTAATCTTCTGCATATGGATAGCTAGTTTTCCTAACACCATTTATTAAAGAGGCTATCTTGTCTCAGGTGTGTTTTTTGGTCCTTTTTTTCACAGATCAAATAGTTAAATGTTTTTGGGGTTGTTTCTGGATCCTCTATTCTGTTCCATTGATCCTCATGTCTGTTTTTGTGCCAATACCATGCTGATTTTTTTTTTTTTTATCACGGTAGCTTTGTAATATACCTTCAGGTTTAGGATTATGATGCCTCCCTGTCTTAGTTACTTTCTGGTTGTTGGACAAAATACCCAACACTCACAAATTAAAGGAAGAAAAGTTTATTTCAGCTAACAGTTTATACGGGTTTTAGTCCATAGTCAGCTGCCTCCAAGGAAAGGCAGCATGGCAGAGGGGCATGGCAGAGGAGAAACAGTCCATGGCAGGGCCTATAGGAGGCAATGAAGCACTGGGCATCCCTTTCCTTTTTATTCCATTCAGGCTATAAGCCTATTGGTTGATGCTACTTACACCCATGGTGGGCTTTCCCATTATCCATACCCAGAGCTATGCTAAACCAATCAGTGGACTAATTTAGTTATTACACAACCTATTCCCAGCCACCTCCAAAAAGCCCCACGTGTAAGTACATGAGGCTCTGGGAGGACATTTAGATACAAGCCATAACACTTCCACTTTGCTCTTTTTTACCCAGCATTACTTTTGCTATTCAGCCTCACTTCTGGTTCCTTATAAATTTTAATATAATTTGATTTTGTCCTTTCCTATACATATCCCTTTTATTTCTTTTTCTTGAAGAATTGCTATTGCTAACATTTTGAGTACTATGTTGAATAGGAAAGGTGATAGTGGACATCTTTGTCTTGTTCCTGATTTTAGAGGGAAAACTTTTAACTTTTCCTCATTTAATATGATGGTGGCATAATATCAGGTTTGTCATAAATGGCTTTTATTGGATTGAGATAAGTTCCTTCTATACCTATTTTATTCAGTGTTTTTGTCAGTTTTCTCCAGTTCTGTGAAGAATGTGATTAGAATTTTGACTGGGATTGCATTTAATCTGTATATCAATTTTGGAAGTTTAGCCATTTTGGCAATGGTTGTTCATCTTTCACTTTTTTGGTTAGGTTCATTCCTAAGTATTTGTCTTAGTTACTTTTCTTATTGCTGAGATAAATTACCCAACACCCAAAATCAAAGGAGGAAAGGTTTATTTGGCTCACAGTTTGTAATGGTTTCAATCCATAATTGGCTGGCACCAAGGCAGGGTAGCATGGCAGAGGGGCATTGCAGAGGACAAATAATTTATGGTGGGCAGAAAGCAGCAAAAGCTGCAAGCAATAAGCTACAAGCAATAAGTAGGGACCCTCTTTGAGTCCCTCATATCTTATCTAGGCTACCCACCCTTAGGGCATGCAGCACTCACACCCAGGGTGAGGCAGCCTTAATCCTAGCATTACACCATGAATCTATCCCAGCATCACATCCTTGATCCCAGCAGCACACACACACACTAGATTCAGTCGCCTCCGAGAAGCCCCACCTATGAATGCATGAGGCTTTGAGGGGACAAAGCTGAGGTACAAACCATAACAGTATTTAATTTTTCTTAGTGCTATTGTGAATGGTATTTTTTTTCTAATTTCTTTCTCAAAGGTTTCATTATTAGCGTACAGGAACACTACTGATTTTTGTGTTTTGATTTTGTATCCTGCTACATTACTGAATTTGGTTATTAATTCTAGGAATCTTTTTGGGTCTTGTAAGTATAGAATCATATCTTCTGCAAATAATGATATTTTGACTTTGTCCTTTCCTATACATATCCCTTTTATTTATTTTTCTTGCCTAATTTCTCTTGCTCATGTTTTGAGTACTATGTTGAACAGGAATGGTGACAGTGGGCATTCTTGTCTTTTTCCTGATTTTACAGGGAAAGTTTTCAGTTTTTTTTTTTTTCATTTAATATGATGTTGGGAGGAGGTTGGTCATAAATGGTTCTTGTCAGATTAAGATAAGATCCTTTTATTCCTATTTTCTTCAGTATTTTTACTATGAAAGGATGTTGGATTTTGTCAAAGGCTTTTTCTGTGGCCATTGAGATGATCATGTACTTTTTGTCCTTGCTCCTGTTTATGTGATGTATTATATATATTGATTTATGTATGTTTAACCAGCCTTGCATTCCTGGGGTGAAGCTTACTTGGTCACGATGATATGATCTTTTTGATAATTTGTTGCCTTTGGTTTGCCAGTATCTTACTGAGGATTTCTGCAGTTATATTCATTAAGGAGATTCATCTATGGTTCTCTTTTTTGGTTGTATCCTTGTCTGGTTTTGGAATCAGGGTAATGGTAGTTTCCAGGTAGGACATTGGGAGTGTTTCTTCCATTTCATTTTCATTAAGAAGATTGAGGAGTATCCTGTCTGGGCTTGGGCTTTTCTTAGTTATTGTGTTATTCATTACTGCTATAATTTCATTGTCTATTACTGTATTTCTCAGTTTAAATCTTCTTTTTTTAGTTTGGTAACTTATATGTATCTGGGAATCTATGCATTCCTTCTGAATTCTCTAATTTATTGGTGTACAGTTTTGTGAAGTAGTTGTTAATAATGTTTTTGATTTTGGCAGTGTCCACTGTGATTTCTCCTTTTTAATTTCTAATTGCACTGATTTTGGTCTTTTCTTTTTTAGGTTAGATTGGCTAAAGGTGTGTCTATTTGTTTTTTCTTTGAACAACAAACTCTTTGATTCATTAATTCTTTGTATATTTTGGTCTCAATTTCATTGATTTCGGCTCTACTCTTTGTAATTTCCTTCCTTGAACTGCCTTTGATATTGGATTTTTCACATTTTTCTAGGCCCTTAAGTTGCATCATTATGTTATTTATTTGGGCTCACTCTGTTTTTGTGATGTGAGCATTTGCAGCTATAAACTTCTCTCTTAGGACTGTTTTCATTGTGTCCTGAAGTTCTGGTATGTTGTACTGGCATGATCTTTTAATTCTAGGAACTGTCTTATTTCTTCCTTGATTTCTCTTGTAATCTAATGTTTAATTAAGAGTGTATTATTTAGTTTTCATCATGTATTTACATAATTTCTGCTTTGTGTTTTCTTTGGTCATTGATTTCTTTTTTAAAATTAATTTTATTGGTACACTTTAGATATACATAATGATCACATTCATCACAGGGAGTTTGTACTTGTACATGATGTATCTTTATTCTTCTTTTTTTCCCAGTCCCCATCCCTCCCTTCAACCTCTTTTCCTCTCCTTATTTACAAAAGCTTTGGTTCCATTTTCCCCCTCTATTTTTGTCTTTTCCTTTCCTTCCCTTCCCCCTCCTCCTTCTCCTGTTCCCCTTCCCATTTGAATATTTTCTTCCTATTTCTCAATATTTATTATACATTTTGGTCCTTATTTATACTTTCACTTTCTCACACTAGGGAAACAATGTAATATTTAAACATGTATGTCTGATTTATTTCACTTAAGAGTATATATAGTCTCAAGGTGCATTCACTTGATTTTTGGAATGATGGTAGCCATCTTGTGATCATGAGACAAACCTGGCAACACTATGAGTTGAAAAAGTAGAGTGAGAGAGGAAGAGGGAGAGGAAGATGGAGAGGTAGAAGGAGAGAGAGATTCTTCTCTGGTTCATTGATTATGTTATTGTGTCACTAAATTAACCAGTTGCAGACCAACTTCTTTTCAAAACCTTGTTATGTGACATAACACATGCCCATATCCTGTTCATACCCATATTGTTGTATATTTTGTTATTTGTGTCACTAGAAGCACCCTAGCACAATGGAGAATTTCTTTGTCTTCAGACTTTCTCATGAGCAAGGCTAAAATGTGTGCTAAACATAGTTATAACACAGCGTTATTTAGTGTTGGCCATTAGCATTCTTCGCAAGACTTTTCTTTTCTCTCTTTTTTTTTTATATGCGGGTACTGGCAGTTGAACACAGGACCTCGTGCTTGCCAGACAGGCGCTTATGCCACTGAGCTATCTCACTGGCCCTGAAAGACTTTTCATATGGAATTTGTTTCATGCACTTGAAATAAGAGCAGCACCATGGAAAGATTGCACCATGAATTTCAAGCCAAGTGAAGATATGTTCTAATTTGTCATTTTCAAAGGCAGCTTTGGTCCAAATGCCATTTGGTAGGATCCACTTTTCTTCTTGGAGGTGTGTACCCTGCCATGACAGCTGATGGTTAGAGTACATTTGGCATTCTTAAATCTTCCTTGGAACTCCCTCATGAAGTCTGTGAGGTCCAAAGCTTCTTTCACTTGTTCATCCAATTGGATAAATTCTTCTGTAACCAGAGAAGCTCAGACTGTGTGTGATGGAAGGTCAAAATCAAACTGATTATCTTACTTTTTTTCCTTCCACATTATTTTTCAAAGAAAATCAAACCTAATTTTGTAAAAAGTTTCATGTGTTTTAAGCTTGCAGACTCTAAAATTGACTATACTTCACAACTAAAATAAACACTTAGGTTTATGTAATAATAACAAAGGTAACTGGTTTCCTTTACTTATATAATATGTTTTTGATAACAATGACTAAAATACAGACCTAGTTTTTCAATGTTTTAATGTGTTTGTCCTCATTGCATTGGGTTTAATTACATTAAGTAGGCTGGAACCTAGTTAATGTAATTTGATCTTTGTTATCTGAAGTCTGTGTTCTCTCTACCTTGGAATATTCTCCTACACTGGATCCAACTGATCACTTAAATAGATGAAGAAATAACATTTGATAAAATATAATGTCCTTTCATGTAAAACACTCAAAAATTAACAACAGAAATTGGAAGCCTTTTCACTGGTGTAGAAATGTAAGGTGGAAAACAGCCTCTCAGTCCTTGAAAGTAATACGACCCCAAAATTCTGTTAGGTACATTCTCAAGATAAAAAAGAATATATGTCTGCAAAAAACTCACACAGAAATGTTCATAGCATTATTCATAGTAATTAAAAAGTGGAGTCAACCCAATTGTGTATCATATGATGAATGAATAAAAATATGGTTTATGCATAAATGGAAAATACTAAGTCAAAGCAAAGAAGGAAGTGCTGATGCTGCAAAATGTATGGACCTTGAAGTATTGTATTAAGCAAAAGAAACCAGTCACAAAAGGCCACATATTACATGATTCCATGTAAAGGAAATGGAAACAGTAGGCAAATTTATAGAGATATAAAGTAAACAAATCATTGCTTGGGCAATGGGGGAAATATATGAGTGACTGCTGATGGTTATGGTTTTTTTTTTGCTTTTAAGGTGATGAAAATGTTTTAAATTTAGACTGTGGTCATGGTTGTGCAACTCAGTGTATATACTAAAGCCACTGACCCATATACTTTAAATGGGTAAATTTTTAGAGTGTGAATTATATCTCAATAAAACTGCTAAAAATAACATATGACTGTCTCTGCGTGTACTTGAGTGCTGCTCAATTTCAGCAATGGCAAGCAGGAGACAGTCATTTCTGTCCTCACTTTGATACTCTGGTGAGTCCCAAAGCAATGTAGTTGGAAATCATTTCAGTGTAGTTCTAGAAGATTTATACCTTATTGCTCCAGTAATAGTTCCTAGCAGAAGGAATGTCATTCTTTTTTTTTTTTTTGTGGGTACCGAGGGTCGACCTCAAGGCCTTGTGTGCCAGCAGGCGCCTGTGCTGCTGAGCGGTATCACCGGCCCTTTTTTCGTATGTGGATACCGGGAGTCGAACTCGGGACCTCGCGCTTGCCAGGCAGGTGCTTGTGCTGGTGAGCCATCTCATCAGCCCAATTTTGTTTATTAAACTGTGCACTAATAAGAAAAATTCACCATCTTTGGAGCTAGAGATACTGAATCTATTGAAAGAAATATGCTACCACAGTTTAGAATTTCTTTTTTCATCACAGTGCTGTAAAGTCAGAAGGTTCTCTTGACTGTGTTTCTTGGTTATTTCCATGCTGGCTGATTGTCATAAATCCCACTCATGGAGTAGTTCTGACATAATTTTTGAATCTCAAAGAACCATCAGATGAAGTTTCTGTTTTAAGTGAAATATTGATTACATACAAAATAATATTTATAAAACAAGAGTTAACGAATAGTGATGGGTATATCATCCATTTTAAGAAGAAAATTATTATTACTCTTAAAGTATTTTGTGCACTCTCCTTGGGTTCTCTCTTCTGAGAGGCTGGTTCAATCCTAAAGTGGTACCTAAATTCACAAACTTAATTCATTCCACAACTCTGGGGAAGATGGCTGAGTTCGTGTTTGTGCAGGGAAGATGGTCATGGTCGTGTTCGACACCTGGTGCAGAGTTTGTGAATGGAAGCAAAATTTTGTGAACAAAGGCATTACTGTATCTTACTTGATTTTCTAATAATTTCACTTTTTTCCCCACAAATATGAAGTTTTGCCTGGCTTAAACTTTATAAAAATGGAATCAATCTGTATTCTTTTGCATCTCCCTCCTTTCTGAGGATCAAATATACATTCATAAGAATCATCTGTATAACTGCTATTAGTCCTAGCTCATTGACTTTTTTTTTCATTGACTTTTATTGCTGTATAACATTTTTTTTTCTTCTTTGAGGTCATACTCAAGACTTTTATCCATTTTTAAAATTGAGTTGTGTTCCTTTTCCCCAATGATTTGTAGGTCTTTTTTATATATTTTGGAAACTTCTGTTGGTTGCGAGTATAAGTGTCTTCTCTTGCTCTATAGCTTTGATTTTCCCTCTTTTTAGATGTTATCATTTTTTAATTTTTAAAATGTTCTTAGTTTTATATGGTTAAGTACATCATTCTTTTAATTTACGTATTAGGCTTTCTTGGGCTTTAGAATATCTTCTTTATCTTGAATTGAGAAAGATTCTCCTGTGTTAGTTTGTAGAATCTTTTATATTTAGGTATTTAATCTATACAGAACTGATTTTTAAAAAGATATATAGTATAAGGTAAGAGCTTTCGGTTTTTTATACCCAGTTGTCCTAAGAAAATTTTTGGAAAGATCTTTTTTTCTCCCACTGGTTTGTGGTGACATGTTTTTCCTAATCAAGTGTCTATATATATACAAATGTGCCCTAACAGTTATATACAATCTATTCTGTGCTAATTAATTTTTTTAACCTGATGTATTACACCATGATAGTCACTGTAGTTTTATGTCTTGATGTTATTAAAGCAAGTTATTGTGTTTTTAAATTTCAGCTATTATGTTTGTTATGTCTACAATATCTTTAACATCTTTTCTCAAATTCACTGTACACTTTAGTCTTTTGATATCTATTTATATCTTCCATTGTGAGAGAAATTTTTACTCCTGGGAATGCACAAATCATGATGTTCCCCTCCTTCCTGTGTTCTGGAAATTAAGCTGTTACAAAAAGCAGCCCCAGATAGATAAAACAGAACAAGCTGACTTCAGACCAAGGAACTGGGCTACCCGATAAGAACTGACCCTGAGCTAAGGAATTTGCAAGAGTTGCAGGATGCGCTATACCGGACCATCCGCAGCCCATATTAGGTAATGGTCATTACCGGACCATCCGCAGCCCATATTAGGTAATGGTCATTACCCCCCAGCCTTTAGACCCCCCCCCCGTATAGATATCTTCCCCAATGAATGTAAAAATCTGTTTAAACTAACCAATGCTATCTGCTTCTGTAACCGCGCTTGCTGAGACCCCTCCTCCCTTTGTTCTATAGACATATAAGCCCTGCACAGGCAGGCCTCGGGGCCCACTGTTCCTGCGTGTTCAGTGTGCCCCACGCATGCTTGGAAAATAAAAGCCCTTTGCCTTTTGCATGAGAGAAAGCTTCTTGGAGTCCTCTTTCACGTGGCGGGCGTCCTGACCCTAACATTTTGGAGGCCCCAGCGAGATCGGGGATTGCCCCCTGCGCTGGAAGGCGACCCCAACAGCTGCCTCTCTGGGTGAGTACGGCCGTTTTCATTTCTTGTTCTTTGTTCTTTTGATCTTTGTTGTGCTTGGATCCTAGCTTCTTGGAACTCAGTGTGGTTGGTCTCAAGGAGCGTGAGCTTCTTGATCCGCGTGGCTTATTTAAGTCACAGGCCACTTTCCTTGGGGGACGCCCCAGGATACTTTCAGTCTGACGGACCGGTCAGCGGTGGATTCACTGATTCAGGATTTTTCTTTTGTCTTTGGTGCAGTCACCATTCGCCGCCCATCAGATTCAGTTTACTTCCTCTTCTGGGGAAGTCGGGTACGCCGGCATTTGTCTATTGTCTTGATTGTACTGGTTGTCTGTTTGTGTTTGTTTGGCGCCACTAACCTCTTTGGTTCCACAGCATCCACCATGGGACAAACGGAATCCACACCCCTCTCTTTCACACTGGACCATTGGTCAGAGGTGAAAGAGAGAGCTCATAATCTTTCTTTGGTTATTAAAAAGGGTAAATGGCAGACTTTCTGTTCGTCGGAGTGGCCCTCCTTTCAAGTGGGCTGGCCTCCGGAGGGAACTTTCCATCTTCCCCTCGTTCAGGCAGTTAAAGCTATAGTCTTCCGTCCCGGACAGCAGGGACACCCCGACCAACAACCTTACATCATGGTATGGCAAGACTTATGTGAAAACCCCCCCAAGTGGGTAAGAATGTTTTTACCTCCCGCTTTATCCGAATCTGTTACTCTTTTACCTGCAAAAGCTCAGCCTGTGATACCTAATCTCTACCCTCCCCTTCCTCCTCCAGTTTTACCCGAGTCACAGGCCGATCTGATTCTATTGGACTCTGCTGCACCGCCCCCCCTTACCCCCCTTCACTCTCTGCTCCAGCCGTGGCCGCTGCTTCTCCTCTAGTTTCTCCTCCTACCTCGCCTTCTTTGTCCCCGGCCTCTGAATTGCCTCCACAGGACCCGTTGGTCGAGGTTGCGGACTCTGGACCGGCCCAGGGCACCCGGAGCCGACGAGCCCTGGGCCCTCAAGACGGAGTAGCAGTTACTCTCCCCCTCAGACCACATGGACCCATGCTGGAAGATGGGGAAGGAGGGGAGATGCCAGCACTCCAGTACTGGCCCTTTTCCTCCTCCGATTTATATAACTGGAAAAATAATAACCCCCCTTTCTCCGAGGACCCCTCTAGGTTAACTGGGTTGGTGGAGTCTCTTATGTTTTCCCACCAGCCTACCTGGGACAATTGCCAGCAGTTACTGGGAACCTTGTTCACTACCGAAGAAAAGGATCGAATTCTCCTAGAGGCCAGAAAGCTAGTACCGGGACAAGATGGAAGACCTACCCAGCTCCCTAATCTCATCGATGACTTCTTC
The DNA here is from genome assembly GCA_028451465.1 of Erethizon dorsatum. Taxonomy (NCBI): domain Eukaryota; kingdom Metazoa; phylum Chordata; class Mammalia; order Rodentia; family Erethizontidae; genus Erethizon; species Erethizon dorsatum. The sequence continues at coordinate 43,169,771 of CM051824.1, forward strand.
CCACTGCGCCACCCTAATTGGGACCCCAATACTCTGGCAGGTAGGGAGCATCTGACCATCTATCGCCAGACTCTAGTGGCGGGTCTCCGGGCGGCCGCTAGACGGCCAACGAATTTGGCTAAGGTAAGAGAAATTCTTCAAGGGCCTACTGAGTCACCCTCAATGTTTCTAGAAAGGCTAATGGAAGCGTACCGTGGATACACGCCCTTTGACCCTCAGGATGAGGGGCAACGAGCATCAGTTGCCATGGCCTTTATAGGACAGTCGGCCCCAGACATTAGATGCAAGCTCCAACGGCTTGATGGGTTACAAGATTTAACCCTAAGGGATTTAGTGAAGGAAGCTGATAAAGTGTATTATAAAAGGGAGACAGAGGAAGAAAGGGAACAGAGAAAAGAAAAAGAAAGAAAGGAAGAAGAACTGATTAGAGATAGAAAGAGAAATAAGGAATTAACAAAGATCTTGGCCACAGTTGTAAAGGAAATTCAGGGAGGGATAGATGAGGATAAGCCACGTCGTCCACCTCTAGACCCCAACCAATGTGCATATTGCAAGGAATAAGGACATCACATGAGGCAATGTCTCAAGCTTAAAAAAAGGAGAGAAAAAGAAAAAAAGACAAAGACAGGCTTTGGAGACTCAACAACACCAACAGCCTAATGTACTAGCCTTAAAAGAAGAAGACTAGAGGGGACGGGGCTCGGATCCCCTCCCTGAGCTCAGGGTAACCTTTAATGTGGAGGGGACCCCAATTGATTTTGAAGTAGATACAGGAGCTGTCTTTTCCACTCTCCAAGCCCCATTAGGACCTCTCTCCTCTAAAAGGTCTCTAGTTCAAGGGGCTAATGGGAGCAAATTTAGGGCATGGACTACCAAAAGAACTATGGATTTGGGTAAAGAAAGAGTTCAACACTCCTTTCTGGTAATTCCAGAATGTCCGGCACCCCTCATGGGAAGAGATTTATTAACCAAATTGAGAGCCAGAATAACGTTTGAGCCTCAGGGACCCCAAGTGACATTTCTTAACCCCTTGGTGAGTCAACCTATGGTGACCATGCTCATGCTAGCAGCTGAGGATGAATACCAACTCTATAGTCAGCCTATGGCACAAACCATACCCCAAGATTGGTTAACAGAGTTTCCTGGTTCCTGGGCTGAAACTGCTGGATTGGGGCTGGCCACACTACAGCCCCCCGTGGTAATTTCTCTAAAGGCCTCTGCCTCGCCGGTCCGCATCAAACAATATTATATTAACAAAGAGGCTCACAAAAGGATAAAAAAACATATACAAAAGTTTCTCAAATTGGGGGTGCTCATACCATGTCGTTCGGCTTGGAATACGCCTTTGTTACCGGTCAAAAAGCCGGGAACAGAAGATTACAGACCCATGCAAGACCTAAGAGAGGTAAACAACAGGGTGGAAGACATACACCCTACGGTGCCTAATCCATACAATTTGCTTAGTACCCTGGGTCCCAAAAAGACTTGGTATACAGTCCTAGACCTAAAAGATGCTTTCTTTTGTTTGTCTCTACATAAAGATAGTCAACCTCTGTTTGCCTTTGAATGGACAGACCCTGACACTGGGATGTCAGGACAATTGACTTGGACACGGCTCCCCCAAGGATTTAAGAACTCCCCCACTATCTTTGATGAGGCTCTCCATAAGGACCTGGCAACTTTCTGAGTCCAACATCCTGCCGTGACCCTGCTCCAGTACGTCGACGATCTTTTGCTGGCCGCGGATTCTGAACTAGACTGTATGTATGGGACTCGAGAATTGTTACAAGAGTTAGCTAGGTTGGGATATCGAGCCTCTGCTAAAAAGGCCCAAATTTGCCAAAAAGAGGTTGTCTTCCTAGGATACACTCTCAAGGATGGAAAACGGTGGCTCACTGAAGCTAGAAAGAAAACAGTCACTCAAATTCCCCCACCCATGAGTAAAAAACAACTGCGGGAATTTTTGGGGACTGCTGGGTTTTGTCGTTTGTGGATCCCAGATTTTGCCTCCCTAGCCGCTCCCCTATATCCTCTTCTAAAGGGGGATACCTCTTTCATCTGGGGCGCAGATCAACAACGAGCCTTTGATGATATTAAAAAGGCCCTTCTGTCTGCCCCTGCATTGGCTCTCCCCAATGTAAAAAAACCCTTCACCCTCTATATTGAGGAAAAATGGGGGATAGCTCGCGGGGTACTAACTCAGGCCTTTGGCCCATGGAAGCGCCCTGTGGCCTACTTGTCAAAAAAATTAGATCCAGTGGCTAATGGATGGCCTCACTGTCTAAAGGCTATCGCTGCAGCAGCCATCCTAACTAAGGATACAGATAAACTGACTTTGGGACAAAAGTTGACTATAGTAGCCCCACACACGCTGGAGAGTGTTATTCGTCAGCCTCCAGATAGGTGGCTCTCTAATGCCAGAATTACCCACTACCAAAGCCTGCTGCTAAATAAGGATCGGATCACATTTGGACTTCCAACCACCCTCAACCCGGCCACTCTGCTACCTGAAGAGACATCAGAGCCAATCTTACATACTTGTCAAAAAATCCTGGCGGAAGAAATTGGAATTCGCCGAGACCTGACAGACCAGCCACTTCCTGATGCAGAAGTAACCTGGTTCACTGACGGTAGCAGTTTCTTACTAGAAGGTAAGAGACACGCGGGGGCCGCGGTTACAGATGGGACTCAAGTTATTTGGTCAGCAGGACTAAGAGAAGATACATCTGCACAGAGAGCAGAATTAATTGCCCTTACAAAGGCTTTAGAGTTGGCACGGGGAAAAAGGGCCACTATTTATACTGATAGCCGATATGCTTTCGCTACGGCACATATTCATGGAGCTATTTATCAACAGAGAGGACTTTTAACCTCTGCGGGCAAAGAAGTTAAAAATAAAACGGAGATTCTAAGGCTCTTAACAGCTATCATGTTGCCACAAAAGTTAGCTATAGTACACTGCAACAGCCACCAGAAGGGCACCAGTCCCGTAATACTGGGAAACAATCATGCAGATAAGACTGCAAAACAGGCAGCCTTAAGTGCCCCTACCACTTTGCTCCTGGAGGTCAATGCTCCGCCTGAAACACATCCAGATGAGCCTCCCCAATCTCCCAAGATAGGAAAAACTGAACTTTTAACCTACTTCCAACAAGCTCATAAGTTAACCCATCTGGGGACAAAAAAACTGTGCTTATTAGCCAGGAATTTACCAACAGAGAATCAACTGTCTCCCTCCCAAATTAAAACACTGGCAGAACAAGTCGCCTCAGATTGCAAAACTTGCCAAATTGTCAATGCCTTTCCTACAAAAACCACCAGGGGAAAAAGATTACGAGGAACCAGACCGGGACAATTTTGGGAAGTAGATTTTACTGAAGTAAAACCTGCCAAATATGGACTTAAGTATTTATTAGTCTTTGTAGACACCTTTTCAGGATGGACCGAAGCTTTCCCTACCAAGAAGGAAACTGCACAAACGGTAACAAAAAAATTGATGGAAGAAATCTTTCCTTGTTTTGGCCTGCCAAAGGTAATCGGGTCTGACAATGGACCGGCATTAGTGGCTCAAGTAAGTCAGGGATTGGCCAAGATATTGGGGATTGATTGGAAACTTCATTGTGCTTATAGACCCCAGAGCTTAGGACAGGTAGAAAGAATGAATAGAACAATTAAGGAGACCTTAACAAAATTAGTCAAAGAGACTGGCTCTAAAGATTGGACTATGCTCCTACCTTATGCCTTGTTTAGGGCTAGAAACACCCCTTTCTTCCAGCCACCTAACTTGACTCCTTTTGAGATTATGTATGGAACTCCTCCCCCAATCCGAGACCTTAACCCTCTACCTAAGGGCGCCCATTTACCTCATACTTTCTTAATTGATAGACTCCAGGCTCTGGACCAGATTCAAAAGATCCTGTGGCGTCAACTCTCCTTGGCCTACCAGCCAAGCGACGGACTCACACCCCATCGGTACAACGTAGGAGATTTTGTCTATGTTCGTCGCCATCAGATACAAACTCTAGAACCTCGCTGGAAAGGACCCTACCAGGTACTTCTAACTACCCCCACAGCAGTTAAGGTTGATGGCATCACGTCTTGGATCCATGCATCTCACCTCAAGCCAGCATCTCCGTCCCCGGGGTCTCAATGGAAACTGGAAAAGACTGATAACCCCCTCAGGTTACGAGTTCGTCGTGTGGCTATGGGTGGGGATGATGGGGATTCCCCCATCCCAGGGAACTGATAACCCACATCAACCCTGGAGATGGACAATGTCTCGATGGGAAGATGGCAAAATTTTACTAGCCTGGGAGGGATCTGGGTCGCCTGATTTTAGGATCCACCCTTGTGGTTTTCTCTCTTCCCCTTATGATGAACACCATTATTGTTGGAAACTACACATTTATATGTGTCCTGCCTCTAACCCCGGCAAAGGTTATTACAATAAGCCAGGACAATATTATTGTGCTTACTGGGGCTGTGAGACACTAGCTACAAGTTGGAAGCCTGACTCCCCTGACACAAAACTCCAATGGAAATGGAGTCCTACTGGTTGTCAATCCCCTCCAACGACCTACCCTTATTGGGGCTCTAGCCGAACTACATGCTATCTAGCTTTCAAAGTTATCACTCCTACTGACCCTGGCTGGACGGTAGGTCGAACATGGGGTGTTAGGTTTTGGGAAAGAGGCACTATAGGTAGTTTAATACTTATAAAAAAAAAATACCTAACCAGATAATTGGCGTAGGGCCCAACCCTATTATCAACCCAGGGGCTCAACCCAAACCTACACCTCGACCCCTAGATAAACTACAAACACTCAACAATGTGACTGTGACTCAATCGACCCAAGCTCCCTCCTCACTCTTTTCGACCACTAAGACATCTTTGCCTATTGTTTTGAGATTATACAACCTAATTCTGGGAGCCTATTCTGTCCTAAACTATACTCAAGGTGACCTGACTCAGTCTTGCTGGCTCTGCCTCTCGGCCTCTCCACCTTACTATGAAGGTATTGCTGTAAATAATACCTACAATGTCACTACCAGTACTACTTGTGATTGGAGTACCAGCCATAAACTCACTCTTCCTGAGGTTACTGAAAAAGGAGTCTGTATAGGAAACCCCCCAAATGACATCAAAAGGACTTTGTGTTTATATGTTCATAACATCCCCACCTCAACGACATACTTAATTCCACCCCAAGGAACCCATTGGGCATGTAACACTGGGATCACCCCCTGTGTCTCTACTCAGGTATTTAATAATTCAGCTCACTATTGTGTCATGGTAAAAATATTTCCTCGGATAATATACCACCTAAATAAATCATTTGAAGATATGATAAAACACAAAACCAGGTACCAACGAGAACCAATATCCTTGACTGTGGCTGTCCTTGCTGGATTGGGAGTTGCTACTGGGGTAGGAACAGGGACGGCAGCACTAATTCAAAGCTCACATTACATGAGCAAATTACAAACTGCTATTGACCAAGATTTCAAAGAAATAGAAAGGTCTGTAGCGGCCCTCCAGACCTCCTTAACATCTCTGTCAGAAGTAGTACTACAAAATAGACGAGGATTAGATCTGTTATTCATGAAAGAAGGGGGTCTATGCGCAGCCTTAAAAGAAGAATGCTGCTTTTATGCAGATCATTCAGGAGTGGTTAAAGAATCTATGGCTAGGTTGAGAGAACGTCTACAGAAAAGACAGAGAGAATGAAAAACTCAACAAGGCTTATTTGAGTCCTGGTTCAGCCAGTCTCCCTGGTTCACCACCTTGTTATCGGCCCTAACAGGACCCTTAATTATATTCATCTTGATAATAACCATAGGGCCATACATACTAAATAGAATAGTAAACTTGTTACAAAACCAGATTGAAAATGTAAAGCTGATGCTCATCAGACAACAATATACTTTATTAGAAGATCCTCAAAATAGACATGCTGATCTCTAGGAATAGAGATTTACAAAAATAAAAAGGGGGGAATGTGAGAGAAATTTTTACTCCTGGGAATGCACAAATCATGATGTTCCCCTCCTTCCTGTGTTCTGGAAATTAAGCTGTTACAAAAAGCAGCCCCAGATAGATAAAACAGAACAAGCTGACTTCAGACCAAGGAACTGGGCTACCCGATAAGAACTGACCCTGAGCTAAGGAATTTGCAAGAGTTGCAGGATGCGCTATACCGGACCATCCGCAGCCCATATTAGGTAATGGTCATTACCGGACCATCCGCAGCCCATATTAGGTAATGGTCATTACCCCCCAGCCTTTAGACCCCCCCGTATAGATATCTTCCCCAATGAATGTAAAAATCTGTTTAAACTAACCAATGCTATCTGCTTCTGTAACCGCGCTTGCTGAGACCCCTCCTCCCTTTGTTCTATAGACATATAAGCCCTGCACAGGCAGGCCTCGGGGCCCACTGTTCCTGCGTGTTCAGTGTGCCCCACGCATGCTTGGAAAATAAAAGCCCTTTGCCTTTTGCATGAGAGAAAGCTTCTTGGAGTCCTCTTTCACGCGGCGGGCGTCCTGACCCTAACACCATCATTTTAAAAATATAGTAATATTTATTTCATATTCTGTATTTGATACCTATAATATTATATGACTTTTGGTTCTGATCTGCTGTGTTTTGGTGGGCTTTCTCTTGCACTCTATTTCCTTGCATGTTATGATGTTTTACTTTAAGCTCAATTTCTTAGAACTTTGTTTTCTGAGGTTTGTTTTGGAAGTAGGTTTCTACAGAGAGAATTTGCAATATTTCTCTCATTTCTTCAGTCCCACAACCACTTTAAACTAAGGTGGCATGAATTTAGGCTGTAAAACCACGGAAGACTACCTTGTGGTAAAAAAAGGTCAGCACTAAGTTTTTTTTAGGTTTTCCTTACATTCTCTGGTGGAGCAGGTTTACTTTTATACCATGTAATCTACCAGTTGCTTGGCTTTTTGAGAAGGCCTCATTGTATTAAATTTCCTATTTGGGCTGGCCCTGAGTTTTGCCTCTAGTGTTCTGTTTGCTGTGAGGCTTTGAAAACCCAAGTTCACCCAGTTTTGCTAGTTCCCTCCTTATTATTTCTCTAAATTCCTTTAAACACTCCTAATTTTCTTGTCAGTTTAATAATACACAAAGAAAGACTTAAAAGCTATATTTGTCTGGATATTTTTCATTAGGAGAGATAGGTTATCTGGTCTGTCTTGCTACACGAAAGAAAATACCTCAACAGAGCTTTGCAAACACCATAATGAAATCAGTTGCTACATATGGTTGCTTCCATTTGTTGACACATTAAAAATAGCACTTATAAGTAGTGGCCATTAACTTTCTTACCCTAACAAGGACACTTCTGAGAGTGAAAGAAGGCACAATTAACAAATACATAGGGATTACACTCAAAGTACTATTCTAGGCCATAGGACATAATGTTGTCTGATGTATGCGTAGAGGTTACCTTATGAGATCATACATAAGTTGATTTCTCCACTAATTTAATTTAAAGCATATTCTGTTTACTTGGTCATCTTGAAGAAGTGGAAGATCTTCCAATAGAGGTGACAGAATGTGTGTTATGTTGATTTAAATTCCAGTTTTGCTATTTTTACTGCTTGTTTTTCCCAAGGGAATTATTTAACTTTCTTAAGGTTTAGTTTTCATATCTATCTATCTATCTATCTATCTATCTATCTATCTATCTATCTATTGATCTATGTATCTATTTGAAATGGGGATAGTAAGTGATTGTATAACATTGTAGTAAAGACTATGTAATATGCCTGATGAAGAATTTCATACACTCTCAATAATAATAGCTATTATTAGTATAAACACAAATTATTTACTAGAGATGGCTTACAGACTCAATATTCATTTTTATACTTCCAGACCTTGAAGATAATTCAGAGCAAAAGACTCAGGAACTCTATGACACAATTAAGAAAGAAGATATAACTGTAAACAAAGAATTTACAATAAGGCTTGTGATCAGTCTGATTAGTTAATTCTACATGTGTAGAATTAATTATAAAACTTCTTGATTTCTGTAATAAAAACTGCCAATTTATAAGAAGTCATTCCTTTTCATATCTCATTGCTTTATAAACTATTGCTGGGCTTTAGAGGAATATTACAGTTTCAAGCAGCAGAAATCTATAGTTTAAAAAATGGTCCTGTCATCAAAGATTTGATCTAATTTGTAAGATTTACATATCTGCTCATTGAATCGTGGCTATTCATAACTTTTCCCAGACTTCAATGAAACAAGTACTTTGAGAAACTTATTGTAGCACATTTTGCAAGCTTTGGATTTTCAAGAATTACTTGTTTGCTTCAGGGTAGAATAAAAGCATATGAATCCCAGCAAAAGGCTAATACCAAACATTTTGATATGCCTCACAGCAGTAATTTAATGCATTAATCCAGGGTCTGCAATAAAGTACTTAATTTAAGTATTTGAGAGGGTTTTATACTGTTGTTATTGCTTGGCTAAGCATTTTTTTTGGAAAATACGTATTATACCAACAGTATCACAAAAGCAGCAATATACATTTGAAAATAAATTTTATTCCTTACTAGATTAGCATATTTATATTCTAAATGATATTTTCAGCCTTCATATTCTCATATGCAGTCTTTAGATGATGTAATTACAGCATGGAGGCTGCAATTTTATATTTCATTTATCGTAAGAGGAAAATTATTATTAAAGGGAGGTCAGATTTGATCAGTGCATACTGTATGCATGTGTGGAAATATCACACTGAGCCCCACCAATATGTACTATTTTTTTTTTTTTTGTGGGTACTGGGGGGTCGACCTCAGGACCTCACGTGCCAGCAGGCGCCCGTGCCACTGAGCAATGTCACCGGCCCCTTTTTCGTATGTGGGTTCCAGGAGTCGAACTCGGGCCCTCGCTCTTGCCGGGCAGGCCCTTAAGCTGCTGAGCCATCTCACCGGCCCCCAACCAATATGTACTATTAATACATGTTGGTCAGAAATAAAATTAAAAATTATTTAAAAATACGTCTTACCTTTACCAGCAGAAATGTGCCCCTTCAGGTACAAATCAGTGCTTTGACAACTGCCTTGCATTGAAAATGAAGTGATTGGAACTAATCTTGCCATAAATCTCTGTAAAATAAAACTGGTAGATGTGTCTGGCTCACACACAAATGATACAACAAAATGATGCTAAACAGCTGTCCTGAAGAACATATGTGCGCCTACTTTTAACAGTGTATTGCACATATGTCATATTTTAGGCATCTCTGAGAAATCAGGAAAAAGCAGACTCGCTTTATATTATTACTTTAAAACAATAAGCTAGATTTTAGGATCTTGGCTGAGTAGTAATAAAATTCAGGATAACAATAGGGGAGGAAGGGCAGGGGATATAGCTCAGCTGCACGGCGCCTGCCTGGCAAGTGCGAGGTCCTGAGTGTGATTCCTGGTTCCAAAAAAAAAGAAGGAAAGAAAGAAAGAAAAACAATAGGAGAAGAGAAATAGCTTGATTTTTCTCATGTAGTTTTCAATCTCAACAGGCAGCATTTAATCCCATATGCATCTTAAGGCAGGTCTATAATTTACTAGTTCTCCCAGTTCCTCAATCCTACACAGTAGTGGCTGGTGCATATGGTGGTAATAATTTTTTAAAAACCCAAACCAAACCAAACAAACAAAAAAAAAAACAAAAAACTAATATTCATTGTGCACAACACAGGGATGAAAAATAACCTAGTCAGCAGCTGTCAAAAGCAAACCTAGGGCATGTGGTTCTTCTCCATTCAATATAATTTCCTCTTCTTTTCACCTCTGAAATACATGGTTCAGTCTCGTACTGAAAGGCTGTTCAGTATTTCTGGGTTCTTAACTAAGCTATTTGCTGCGGGAATACCCTGTGGCTTTCATAAGGTCCTCACATTAATTACTATGCCAGGCTTGGAGAGAAAGTTTCCCTCATTGGCTTTAAATTGAATATCATGTCTTACACTTTTCATACAGAGACAATCAGAAAAATGCTTAATAATTTCTTGTCTATAGCTTTAAGATTAATTTTTCATTCCATCAATGATTTAGTTTTCATGATTAAACAACTTTTAGTTGTGTTTTATTGAATCATTTATCTCGCTGTTTTTTACAGACAATACATTTCTCCGTCAGGCATCTCTATCTGCTTACAAGTCATCCCAGAATTTCGGAGTGAAAGCGATGATTCTGTTGGTTGGCAGTCTGGCTTGGCTCAGCAGGTGGCTCTTCTCTGGGGCTTCTTCCCCTGTCTTTGGCTCCAGCTCCTCTGGCTCATGAGCAGCTGCTGGGACCTCTGGGATGGAGGTTTCTAATGTCTGGGTTTGGAGGTGGGGACGGCTGGGGCTCTCCTCATGTGGTGTCCCATTCTCCCACAAGCCAGCCCAGTATTGTACTCATGGAAACCTTTTGGCAGGAGTGAGACAGTAGGAACAGGAGAGCAGAAGCTGTATGGTTTTTTGAGACTGCAGGGACCCACACCCCATCAGAATGGCATAAAGATTACTTTAAACTGAAGACATCTGAGGTACAGCAGATCTTTTTTGAGCATCTCTCATCTGACTAAAGGTGGAGCTTGCTTAGGATGAAACAGGAATCCCTCTTTCGATGGAGGCTGACCAATGACACTGGGATAAGAAATTGGGTAAATAACCTTTATCAGAAGCTGCTGCGCTTCCAGTTTACTTCTCAGAGAAGCCTCTTTGTTTCCGTGGAAGTCCCGTCTCCTTCTCCATTAAGGTAGTATGTTAAACTCAAACATAGCTTCTGGGAGTCACTTTAGTGAGTGCTCCATATGCTCCATATGCATATGAGAATTTAAACTTCTATTCTGTTAATCTCTCTGTTGTCCTTTAATTCACAAGTCCCCAGATACTGAGCCCTAAATTGGTAAAGAAACAGTTTTCCTCCCAACAAAGCCTAGGTTCAGAGCCGATGTAGTATGGTCTTCGCTGTATTCAGCAGGTCAAAGCAAGTCAGGAACGAGCTGGTATCCATGGAGTGAGCAAAAGACTTCCGTTCCTGTCAGGAAGACCTCAGAATATTGTCACAGCTTAGTTTTTCATCTACCACCTTATTTCTAATACAAGTATCAGAAGTAAAATTACTTTGAAAAAGGGGGAAAGAAATCCACCTATACTATCCATCCAGATAATAATGGCTAATATCCTTGTGTGTTAGTTAAAGTCCTATCAGACTTCTTCTTTGTGTCTTTTTCTTATTTATGGAAAGTAGGATACTTATGAAAAGCAGCACACTGCATTTTCACTTAATAGCATTTTGAAAAATTGTCAATGTTGATATCATAATTTCTGACTTCATAATATTTAGTATTGGTATTCAATATATATGTCAGAATAAATTGAACTAATGGCCTATTTCTGGACATTTTGCTTATTTTTTAATTTCCTAGTATAATTCAAATGTTATACTAAACATGGTTATAGCTGTAGCTTTATGTTTACCTTTGATATTTTTCCTTCATATGAGTTTCAAGAAGTAGATATGAGCTTTAAGAATTATGTACATTAGGGCCGGTGAGATAGCTCAGCGACGTAAGCGCCTGCCTGGCAAGCGCGAAGGCCCGAGTTTGACTCCCGGTACCCACATACGAAAAAAGGGCCGGTGATATCCCTCAGCGGCACGGGTGCCTGCTGGTGCGCGAGGTCCTGAGGTCGACCCCTGGTACCCAGAAAAAAAAAAAAAAAAGAATTATGTACATTAAAATTCTTTTTCTAAGACTGCATATATATATATATATATATATATATATATATAATTTGAAATAGTATTCTCATTACTCAGAAGTAATCGTTTTTAACAACTTTAGGTTTATTTATATCTTTTATTAAGTGTATACTAGTTAATACTATATGCTTATATTCCTATTTCTTAAGTTTTAATCATTTGATTAGATTTCTATGAACTCATCCATATTTTAAACTTGAACTCCTGATTCAAAGAACATTAAAATACTATCAATTAATATGGTCAGATACATCAGAAACTCCATCTCTTATAACTTTTTAAAGATATATATCCTTCCTGGAACTCTGCCTAGGTTTTCTTATTCTATATAGTCATTATTTTAGAAATTTCTTTGCCTAGACCCTCAGTTAGAGTCCCGATTTTTCAGACCCTATGTTTTTATTCGTATTGCTTCATTTTACTTTTTTGGGTAAAGTATGTGCTCCAGTAGCTTCCCAAGAAATGATTTAGAGAAGACACATTTTTTTTTTTTGTGGGTACCAGGGGGTCGACCTCAGGACCTCGCGCGCCAGCAGGCGCCCATGCCGCTGAGCGATATCACCGGCCCCTTTTTTCGTATGTGGGTTCCAGGAGTCGAACTCGGGCCCTCACGCTTGCAAGGCAGGCGCTTAAGCCGCTGAGCCATCTCACCGGCCCGAGAAGACACATTTTAAAAAACCTTTTTATAGTTGAAAGTGTTTTCACACTATGGTTACATTTGGTAGATATTATGATTTGGTATGGCAACTTGGGAATAATTTTTTTCCTCAAAGTCTAGTGGGGCCTGAGGACAGACATTTCTCACAGGGTGAGTGGGGTGAGGCAGACTAACAAGGCTATGTAATCTCCAAATTTTAATCTCAAAATATTTTTCTTTTAGTTTAGCGAATTTCTCTAGAGAATATCCCTCAAGCTCCTTTCTGATATGGTATAAAGCTAGGAGACAGTTTCCTAGGATTCAAAGAGGGCAAGAAAATAGAACATTCACTGTGACAAATGCAGATTTCTGTTTATTTATCCTGTTTTCAGGATGGGGCCTCATTCCTCTCCTCAGCTAATTTCCCCCAGTTTAGAGACTCTTAGATTCAGTGTCTCCAAAGCACTGTGCTGACGCTTTCATATTATTCTTAAAATGGGGGATACTTTTTTTGGTATGAGGATTTCAAAGAGCTATTCTTAAACTTTTCATAGAAAATATTGAGGTCAGCAAGTTAAATGAAGGATATCTTTACGGGTATAGCCCCAGTTATCAGGGTCTAATTTTATGATTTTGACATTTGAACAGTGACAGTCTTTGAATTTAGATTATGCATAACCTATCATCTTTGAATCTGGCTATACATACATATAATATTACATACTACATAAGGTATATTTTTTATAAGGGGTCATTCCCATATGAAGTAACAACCAAGGAAGAAGAGAAATTTTCACCTTGGTTCCTTTTTGTTTGTTTGTTTGTTTCATTTAAAATAAGAGAAATTATTCTATCAACTTATTTAAGCATACTGTTATCAGATTTTCAGTTGCTTGAGATCATTATGAGAGGAAGCCCTCATTTGAATTGAAGAATGAATAGAGTTGTTTTGGAACAAGACTTGTGAGTAATCTGGATAAGTCTGACTGAGATGAATGTGTGAGGGATGCTGAGGAAATGTGGGCTCCTGTCTCCACTGGGTGAGCCACAGGCAAGGGGTGCTTTTTTCTAAGGGTGTGGTAGGGTGGCTCAAGTGGAAAAAGAAGTCACTATATTCCCATTTCCTGTCAGCCATGAGGAGGATTAGGAATAATTAATCTGATGGATTCATAATCTAGTTCAAACCATTTATGTGACTTAATTCTGTTAGTATATTTTGATTCAGATTAACAATAATTTGTGCCTAATCTCAGTTTAGATCTATAGATTGATATTCATTTGTTGATCAATTTTGGAAATGAGAAGTGTGTTCCAGGTGAGTAAGAAACTTGCTTTACTGAAGATCAACTTTGGAAAACATACTGAGGTTGATAATAGGATATTGGTAAAGTTGTATGAGACTTTGAATAATAACTTGTTCAGGAAAACAGTTTGAAAAGTAATCAAATCTGGAAATATAGCATTTGTTCTGGACCAACTCAGTCAGGATCAATCAACCTTCCAGTATGTTTAGGTACCCAAGATATTTGTAGTCAGAACTTGGCTGAAACATGAGGAGAGATATTACAAACAAAGTCACAGGGAAAGGTCGTGACTGAAGGTGTAGAAGGATAACATCTGTAAATACAATCAAGTATGTGACACATTAAACCAACATTTGTCTATCAAGTATGCTTGGTGAGAAACACTAGGCCCTTTTTCACATTTATCTATTTTTCACTCAACTGTAAACATTTTCTTAAGCCTAAAGGATCAGTGTAGTATGAAAAGATATCAATCATTTACCAAAGATGAAGTTCACAGTGTACATTTTCGAAGTGCTGACTTTCCAAAAAGAGGTAAGATTCCCATTTTAGCAAGCTGTAGAGGAGCTTTGGCAAGTGCTTGGCAGTCCGTGTTATTATGTTCACTTCATGATGAAAAGAAAGTGCCTATTCACTAGGAAATGGCGGGTACAGGAACTTCCTTTGGAGAGGGATGTGTGTCCCAGTTTCTTGAGTGTGGCAATTTATGGCAACATGAGTTGTCATGAACACTTGGTATGGTCTGATTCAGAAAGGATCAAATGAGACCTTTTGAAATTAGAAGTTTGTTCCAGTTCAGTAAAAAGCTTGTTTTACTAAAGGTCCAATGTGGAATATTTTGGGAAGTGTACTTATATTGATAATATTTCTTACTTTGAACTCAGTAGCCAGTTAAATTTTGGGAACTTCGATGAGTGTAATTCTCTGCTGGGGCAGCTTTGGTCTAAGCAATATTTATAGTAGCCTGACAATGTGAAGTGCTACTATTATCAAGTAACTATAATAGAAAGGTTTTTGTAAAAGGTAGATATAAATGGTCTATGTGGTTTACCACGATTATTTTATTAGTATAATTCAGTTTTCCAATTTGGGGTGGCTCTTTGGGTCATTTGTGTAAATCAAATCTGCAGACCAAAGTAAACTTATATCAGTCATAGATTTTAGAAAATTTACTCCTTAAAATATTTTTGTTCCTTTAACTGCTCCTGCAGCTTGAGGATAATGTAGATAATGAAAGAAATATGGGTTAAACTTATTGGTAAATTTAGGAAGGGTCTCAGTGGTCTAGTCTTATAATTCTTCTTATACTTTAAACTCATAAACTCAATAGATCAGGTTCATAAAATGGTAGTCTTTAATTTTCATAAAATTGGAGGCAAATCACCATTCCTTATCTGTTTTATCTCCTTTGTTTCTGTGAGACATAGCACATGAACAAGGTGTGAAGGAATAATTTGATGAGAAATCAGGCTACTATTTGGGGTTGACCACAGATTGTCAACATTTTTTTTTGTGGGTACTGGGGGGGTCGACCTCAGGACCTCACGTGCCAACAGGCCCCCGTACCACTGAGCGATATCACCGGCCCCTTTTTCGTATGTGGGATCCGGGAGTCGAACTCGGGCCCTCGCACTTGCAAGGCAGGTGCTTATGCCGCTGAGCCATCTCACCGGCCCAGATTATCAACATTTTAACAATATGAGTGAATTATGAGTGAATTGTAGACCACGCTGCCAGGAGAAACTCCCAGGACAGGACTCGAGGATGCTAGGGCTTTGCTACAGCTTCACTATCAGGACACTAGAATCAGAGAACTGCTGACTTAGCTATGGCTCCAGAATTGTGCCAACTTAGTTTTGATCCAGAGGTCAGAAATTGAGAGCCACAAGTGTTGCTGCAATGCTCTGGCTAGGACTTCGAGTACTAAACTGAATAAAATTGGTGAGGATGAGCCTCCTTGCCTGTTCTAGATCTTAGAAAGAAAATCTTCAACTTTTCCCAATCCACTATCATTTTAGTAGTTTAGGTTTATTCATCTGATATCTAATTTATTCAGATTTTTTGTCTTTAAGAGATGTTGAATTTTATCAAATGCCTTTTCTGCATCCTTTGGGATAATCATATAGTATTTGTCCTTCATGCTGTTGATGTGATGTATTACATTTATTGATTTGCTTATATTTAACCATCTTTGCATCTCTGAGATGAATGTTACTTGATCATGGTGAATAATCTTTTTAATGTGTTGTTGGATTTTGTTTGCTAGTATTTTGTTGAGGATTTTTGGATCTATATTCATCAAGGGTATTTGCTATAGTTTTCTTTTTGTGTGTCCTTGTCTGGTTTTGGTATCAGGGCAATGCTAGTCTCATAGAATGAGTTTGGAAGAATTCCCTTTTCTTTAAGGTTTTAGAATAATCTAGGAAGACTTTACATTTTCTCTTTTTTAAATATTTGGTAGAATTCGGCAGGGAAGCCATTTGACCTGGGATTTTCTTTGATAGGAGACTTTTAATTATTAACTCAATTTCATTACTTGTTATTGTTCTGTTGAGATTTTCTATTTCCTCATAATTCAATCTTGGTAAAAAATATATGTCTAGAAATCTGTTTCTTCCAGGTTATTAAATTTGTTGGCATATAGTTGTTTGTAATAATCTCTACTGGTCCTTTGTATTTCTGTGGTGTCAGTTGTAATCTCTCCCCTTTCATCTCTGATTTTATTTATGTAAGTCTTTTCTAATTTTTTCTTAGTCTATTTTATCTCTTAAAAGAATCAGTTCTTTGTTTTGTTGATCTTTTTTTTGTCTCTATGTCATTTATTTCTCTTCTTATTTTTATTATTTGTTTCCTCCTATTCATTTTGAGTTTCATTTGTTCTTCTTTTTCTAGTTCCTTGAGGTCCAGTGATAGGTTGTTTATTAGAGATCTTTCTACAGGCATTGATTGCTATAAACTTCCTTCTTAGTTCTGCTTTTGCTGTATCCCTTAGGTATTTTTTTTTTTTTTTTGTGGGTACCGGGGGTCGACCTCAGGACCTCGCGCACCAGCAGGCACCCGTGCCGCTGAGCGATATCACCTGGCCCTTTTTTCGTATGTGGGTTCCGGGAGTCGAACTTGGGCCCTCGCGCTTGCCAGGCAGGCGCTTATGCCGCTGAGCCATCTCACTGGCCCCTCCCTTAGGTATTGATTGGTTTTGTTTCCTGGGTAGGTAAATTTCAAACAGTCGTTTAGAGGTTCAAGAATGACTGTCTCAAGGGAGCCAGGTGGATGCTTCCAGACTTCTTTTTAACACATCTTTGGAAGTCTCAGAAAGTCACTTTTACATTTTATTGGTGAAGTAAATTACCAAACCAGGATAGCTTTAAGGGTAGGGAAATTAGACAATTTTTCAATGAGAGAAACGTCAAACATACTGCAACTACCTTAATTCACATTGTAAAATAAGTGTATTAAGTTAATTGAACAACATTATTGTTTTTGTCTCTGTAATAAATTGCATGTGGACAACTTGGGATCATTTATACTTTATAAACAATATTTTCAGAAAGTATTTTCTAAAAAATGAGAGTGGTGCTAAAAACCCTAAACCTGCTGAGTGCAAAGGCTAATTAAAAATATATAATATGATCTCTACCCCTAACAGGGAGGCAGTACAGAATAATGAGTCATTTAGTCTCTGAATGTGAACTGCCCGAAGCTCAAAGCCAGGTGCTGCCTTATTAGCTATAGTCTATGGGCAAAAGTCTTGAACTGTCTAGCTTTTCTTATTTGCTTTCTCTTTACTTGGAAATAGTAGTATCTCATGGTAAAACAAGAGCATTAAACAACAAATGGAAGTAAAGGATTTAGCATAAGGTATGGCATGTGGTATTATGTAATACGTGTTAACTATAATTATTAATGTTGATAAATGTATTTGAGCTATTGAATCTCACTGCCTTAAAAACAACAGATACTTAGGTGATAAGTTTTTCAATGATTTTTTTATACTACCAGTTGAATTCAGTTCCTTCATTTCTGTAGCAGAAATTTGAAAACTAAGAGAGAATTATGCTGTGGTGACACTCAGGTCAGTAGAATAGAAAGGAGAGGTGGAAACAGTGGGTCAATTTATTAAGAAAACATCACCCAAACAAAATCAAAGGAAAGCACACTCTTCTCTTTCAGAAAGATTCTATGCATGCCCTCTGTTTTCCTCCTAATATTAGTTCTTTGAGAATAACACGGGTAGTGTTCTACCTTGTGTCTAGATATCCCCCCAAAGACTCATGCAGTCATAAGTAGGGCTTTTTCAGAGGTTGCTGGATCTAGAGTGTGTGACACTGGGATTGATTCATGGTGCAATGCTAAGAGCAAGGGCACTAGGATAAGGGTGTGAATGCTACCCTCTCTAAGTAGCCTGGACAAGATATAAGGGATAGAAAGAGCTGTGGTCATTCCTTGTTGATTTGCTACCTTCTGCCTGCCATGAACTGTTTCTCCTCTGCAATGCCTGTCTGCCACACCCCCCTGCCTTGGAGCCAGCTGATTGTGGACTGAAACATCTACAAACTGTGAGCTAAATAAACCTTTCCTCCTTTAACTTTGCGTGTTGGGTATTTTGTTTCAGCAATGAGTAAAGTAACTAAGACAAGTAGAAAAATCCCATGTTAGGATTTTAAGGCATTTACTCCAGAGTTTCTTTTACATCACTAGCATTTGAATTGGCTGTGTGTGACACAAACATATAAATATACCAGCAGCTTTCCATCTCACATGGATTCTGGGGATAGGTATCTAGAGCTTATTCGGCAGCTTGTAGTCAATGGACCCATACTCCTTCCATCCTATGACTCTGTCATGTGTAATTCATTCCTAAGGACAAAGTCGAGGATGACTTTTGGAGCTGCAGATATTATACTTCCTTTTCTACTATCAGAACAGGGGAAAGGAGGAGAGAAGGGTGTCTTTCTATCTTAAGAACACTTCCTGGAGGATATGATACTTATTTACAGCCCCTCTGAGGTTCTTTCTGATGCTAAATATGTGGTATCTTTTAATACCATTTTTTGACACCAACTAGCCAGTTCAATTCTGGCTATATTAGGGTCAATATTTGCCTCATATTAGGGTCAATTCCACAAGTTAAAGGGCTCAATTCCATAAGTCTGCTTCCATCTTAAATGGTACCAGATGCCCAGGCTACCCACATTTTTGCCTTATCTTTCAAATTTAGGTGTTCTCACAATGCCCTTTGGTTTTGAAAATTTGCTGTGATAGGTCACAGAACTCAGGAAAACACTTAAGTTTATTATTTATTTTAAAGAATACAAATTAACCACTAGATGAAGAAGTATATAGAACAAGGTCTGAAAGATGTTCATAGAGTAAGGTCTCCTTCCAAGTACATGAGCCTCTGTCCTCACAGAGTTGGGATATACAACCTCTTAGCATGTGGTTGTGTTTGCTAACCAGGCAGCTTCCCAAATCTCATGGTTGAAGAATTTTTATACAGCCCAATCTTCAGATCCCCCTTCACCTTTTCCAATGAATGTCCATGTTGCTGAAAATTTCAAACCTCTAGCCAGAAGTTTAATCTCTCTGGTGACCAGCCCCATCTTGAAGCTGTCTGAAGACCCCACTCTAAGTTAATTCTTAGCCTAAACTCAGACATGGTTATAAAGGAGTCAAAATGAATAAAAATTATACTCCTGTCACACAGGAAGTTCTAAGAATTTTAGGAGCACTGTACCAGGAAATGGGGACAAAGATTGTATTGGTCAGCTTCCCTATTGCAGGGACGAAATACCCAACACCTGAAGTTTAAAGAATGAGAGGCTTAATTTGGCTAATGAGTTCAGAGGATCTCATCCATGGTAGACTGGCTCCAAGGCAAAAACATCATGGTAGAAAGGTGTGGTGAAACTCACATCATGATGGCTGGGAAATGGAGCCCAGGGGAGTGCTACCAGTGAGAGATATAACCTCTATCAAATGTCCCCAGTGACTCACCTGCTCCAACTGGGCCCTACCTCCTAATTACACAATTAGCTATGAACATCTGTAGGTGAAGTCAATAATGAGTATAATGTCTCCATGATACAATCACCTTTTTGGGAGTTTCTTAATCCAGTCAAGTTGGCAATTAAGATTAACTGGCACAAACACCAAATATTTATTCTTTAATATGCTACAAGCCCATTGACTATTATTTAGTTATATGGCCTCATCTAGCTTAATGAAGATTTAGAAATGTGATCAATGGGGATTTTATTGTAGAAGGGCAGAATGGATAATGGAGGATAGTTTCCCTGATCCTTCATGGATAAATTATCCATTCATTAATGAAAATTCCTGGCAGTCAACCTTAATGATTTTTGCTAAGAACTTGGGTCATATTGGAATGGCTTTCCAAATGTTGGCATTAGTTTCACTATTGCTGGAGTCCTGAACTTTTGAAAAAGACTCACCATTGCTAATTAGTCTAAACTCCTGTCAGAGGTGTTGGTCTGTGACCTTGCTTGTCTCTAAGTCACTTGTGATCTTTTTTAGTTTTGGCTTTATTAGGCAGTTAGTTTTGCAGACAGGACCAAAAGCAGATTATGCCCAGTTCCTTGACATTTTTATTGAATGCACATTTACTTAAATATTTTTCTAAATATTCAGCATTACACATAATACAATATCTAATCTTGTTCAACTTCTGATTTTACCAAAGTGAGTTTGTTTCTCTTGGAGTACTATCTGCCTTCAACCTCCAATGCACCCGTCTTGTCTTAGAACTTTCAGTTCATCGCTATGACTTGTTCATTTACATCTGATATCTTTTTTATCTCCTAAAGTAATGCTTAGTTTATTACAAAATTCACAATTTCTGTAACATACCAACTTATTTGTCTTATCTGCAGGACTTTATCAAAGCCTACTGAGAATCTAACTTGATATAAACCACACACTGTCTATAGATGCAATCTTTTAGCTTTTCCTGCAATCTGTCTCTTAGCATTTCCTGGAATACTATGACTTGTGATCTGCTTTAAGATCTTAAATGTTTCAGACTTATTTAGAAATATCTTACTGTTGGACTTTGTATTTGTGTCTATTTGTTCTTTAAATGATTTATCACTTTATTTCTCTCAGTTTTACCTTTTATATAAGATGGGCATGCTCTGGACTATTTCACTTATTATTGAATGTTTTAATGTTTTCTTATGGTTGGCCCAAGTTATTGTTGCTTAAAAATATAGAAATGTAGGGTTATCATTCATGATGTATTTCAAAAAGCTCTGCCTATTTATGACATTGGGATGTATTTTGGTGACTGAAATGTTTGGAAGTTTGCCAGGCTGTAACGCCGGTAATTAAAAGACTCTAAAAGATGGGCCGGTGAGATGGCTTAGCGGCGTAAGCACCTGCCTTGCAAGCGCGAAGGCCCGAGTTCGACTCCCGGAACCCACATACGAAAAAGGGGCCGGTGATATCGCTCAGCGGCATGGGCGCCTGTTGGCGCGCGAGGTCCTGAGGTCGACCCCCCGGTACCCACAAAAAAAAAAAAAAAGACTCTAAAAGATAGCTATGGTCTATTGAGGATGGCACAGATTTTGTTTAAAAACCTGGGCTATTGTATAAATGTAATAGGGTCATGTGTGAAGGATTTCGGGGGACCTTAAAATATTGTAAAATAAAATCCAGTAAATGATTCTGGGAACCTATGCTGATACAGTTGCTTTGTGAATGTTTACATGGAGCATTTCAGTTTCTTGTGAGGGATCAGTTGCAGGTATCTGTAGCTATCGGGTGTTATTAGACAAATTATACCATATAATAGCTTCCAGAATACTAATTCCAGTTTTTCCTGTGCAAATTTTTCCTTTATTTCAATTTTTCTTTTCAGAATTTCAGGGCCTCACTTTATTTGTGTCAATTAAATGCATTGATTTGATTCTTTTGGATTGGGAAGACTCCTTGGAACCCATTTCTTTCTTAGAAGAGGTAGTGGTCTTTTCTCCCATCATAACTCCAAGTTTGCAGGATCAACTTAATTAATATCCTTTTATCAGTCACTTTAAACAGTTTGCCAAATTAGCTAATTTTCCAGACAGTAAAATGTTGAATTATGTATGCATTCAACTATGGTATTCCTTAAAAATTGTTAAAGATACATCACAGATAATAATTTTCTTTGTTATCACTAAAATGTGTCAATGAATTTATACTTTTTTGAGCACTAAAATTTAGTTTAGTTTTTTTCTTATATATTAACCTCAATGCATTTTTGTATTCATTATAACTATCAGCCTCGAATTTTGATCTCTTAACTGACTACATATTGCTTATTCCTATGGGTTCTTTGAATGTCAGTGTAGTAGGAATACCAGTGTGAGCTCTGGTCAGGTTTAAAGAGATCCTGGTACACCTGGGAAACTTGGATTGGTTCCAACACTCATTCAGTCCATCAGTATTATCTGAATGCCTGTATGTGCCAGCCACTGTTCTACACATTTGGGATAAAGCAGTGGCCAAAATAGAAAAATCCTCTATCCTCATGGAAGGTATGTTCTTTCTTATTTTGGGGAGTATAAGTGTAGAGGAAATAGTCAAAACTTTCTAGAGCTATACTGTGTTAGTCTCTACACAGCCAGCAAATAGAAACCACCTACTCAGAGAGGACAAGGAGCTGTTTATCGCTTACCTGATAACAGTCTGAAAGCCTTAACCTTAATGGAGAGGAGTTATTGCTGCTTTGTTCTCACGACTGGTTCACACTTAACCAGGATATGGCAAGTGGAAATGGTGTGTGTTCGTGTGTGTGTGTGTGTGTGTGTGTGTGTGTGTCAGAGAGAGAGAGAGAGACCGAAAGAGACAGAGATAGAGACAAAGAGAGACAAAGAGACAGAGAGACAGTGACAGAGAAAGGAAGGGAAGGGAAGAAGGGAAGGGGAAAAAGAAATGTAGACTTGGTTTGCAAGTAAAAGGGGAAGTATTTTCACAGTATCTGTGAGAGTGGATTCCATGTGTTTATGAGCACAAGAGAGAGAAAATGATCAGAAATTTGCCAGACTTGAAGGGTGTTTCAGGAGGTTGGTGTCCTGTGTGAGAAGGTGGGGAGATGCAGTGAAATTTGGACCATGTCACTGGTGGACTTAAAAGGCTGGACAGAATGTCTTTTTGTAAAAGTTTTCTTCCATACCTTAAACTGGGCTAATGATGCAGAACCATTGTCTTTTCCGAAAAATTACCGTGACACCTCAGAGACAGAATCACATGCCCCTTGATTTGCTCCTACTGTGTTCATGTCCTCATGTCCTGTTACTCTGTTTTCACCAAGATGTCATCTCCTTGGAGGCAGGAACCACGTCTGAGGTAGTCTGCTCCCTTGCCATAGGGAAGTGCCTGATGTAGGGAAAGGGTTCAATTAAAACTTACTGAATAAAGAGCTGTATACTAAACTGTACTCTTGCTGCTACTCCATTTCCTTGTCATGCTTATATAGGGGTAGAAGATGAAAAAGCATCATGTTTTCAGGAGGTTTCTCAATGTTTTGTATACAACTATGAAAAACAAAATTACTAATGACTACTTTATTCAGAATGTTTAAGTTAATTTTTAAATTAACCGAATTGTATATATCATGTAAAAATTTTTTGAACTATATATACATTAGGGATTAGCTAAATCAAGCTAATTAACATGTAATACCTCACATACTTATAAATTTTTGAGACAAGTTAAAAATCTACTTTCAGTAATTTTCAAAAATACAATATATTATTATTATAGTCATCAGGTTGTACAATAGTGTATAATAAATCTCGAACTTATCCCTCCTACGTATTGTAATTTTGTATTATTTAACCAACATCAACCAATCTCTGCTACCTCCCCATCATCTCAAACCCTGGTAACCACCATTCTATTCTCTGCTTTTATGAGTTTAATTTTTTGGAGTCCATATATGTGAGATCACACAGTATTTGTCTTTTGTCTGGCTTATTTCACTTAACATAATATTTTCCAGGTTCATCTATGTTGTCACGAGCAGCAGAAGGTCTTTCTTTATTTAAGACTGAATATATATATATATATATGTATAAATATTTATTTAATATATATACTTAGTATTTTCTTTATGCATTCATATATTGGTGGAGTTGGTTCATTCTATATTTTAGTTATTGTAAATAATGTTGCAATGAACTTGAGAATGCAGATATCTTTTTGACATATTGATTTTATTTCCTTTGAATATATACCAAGTGGTAGGATTACTACATCATATGGTAGTTGTATTTTTAATTCTTTGAAGAACCTCTATACTGTTTTCCATAATTGCTGTAGTAATTTATATTCCCACCAACAATGTGGAGAGGTTCCCTTCTCTCCATATACTTGCCAGTACTTGTTATCTTTAGTCTTTTCAGCACCAGCCGTCCTAGCAGGTTTGGGTTGATATATCATTGTGGTTTTGATTTGCATTTTTCTGATTATTAGCAATGTTGAAGAATTTTCATATGCCTATTGGCCATTGTATGTCTTTTCAGAAATGTTTGTTCAAAGTTTGGTTCATTTTAGAAATTAGGTTGATTTTTTTGCTATCAGCTCTTGAGTTCCTCATATATTTTGGATATTAATCCCTTATAAGATGTATGATTTGCAACTATTGTCTTCCATTCTATAGATTGTTTCTTCAGTCAATTATCTTCTTGGTTATGCAGAAGCTTCTTAGTTTAATGTAATTTCACTTGTATATTTAAATTTTTGTTGTGCTTTTGTAATGATACCCATAAAAACAATTCCCCAGCCCAATTCCATGAAGATTTCCTCCTGTTTTCATCTAAAGGTTTTATAGTTTCATGTCTTATATTTAAGATACTAATTAACTCAGAGTTTTTTTCAGTGCTGGGGAATTGAACTCAGGAGGGCTTCGTGTGTATTAGGTGAGCACTACCACTAAGCTACAACTTCCAGCCCCCATTTTTTTGTACATGGTATGAGACGAGCATCTAGTTTCATCCTCTGTCAATATCCAGTTTTTAGAACAGCAAGACTGTCCTTTGTACATTTTATGTTTTTGGCTACTTCGTTAAAAATCAATTGCCTCTAAATTCATGGACTTATTTCTGGACTTCCAATTCTGTTTCATTGATTTATATGTCTGTTTTTATGCCATTACTACATTATTTGGAAAACTATAACTTTGTAGTATATTTTGAAGTCAGATAGTGTGATACCTCTACCTTCATTCTTTTTGCTGATAATTACTTTGACTATTTAGGGTCTTTTGTGGTTTGAAATTGTTTTTACATTACTTTAAAAAATGTCACTCAAATTTTAATAGGAATTACATTGAATCTGTAGATTATTTTGGGTAGCATAGACATTTTACTAATATTAGTCTTTCCAATCCTTGAATATAAGGTATCTTTCCATTTCTTCGTCTTTTTAAACTTTTTTCATCAGTGTTTATAATTTCACTGTACATGTCTATCATTTTCTTGATTAAATTTATTCCTATGCACTTTAATTTTTTGTAGCTATTGTAAATGAGATATTTTCTTGTTATTACATAGAAATATTACTGATTTTTGTATGTTGATTTTGTAACCTGAAACTTTATTGAATTAATATATTAGTTTTAACAGTTTTTGGTCAAGTCTTTAGGTTTTTTTCTTCTGTTGTTGTTAATGACATATTTTGTACCATGTCTTTTGTACATTGTCTTAGTTACTTTGCTCATTGCTAAGACAAAATACCCGATGCCCAAAGTTAAAAAGGGAAAGGTTTACTTTGGTTCACAGTGTGCAGAGGTTTCTGTTCCTAGGTGGCTGGCTCCAAGGCAGAGTGGTATAGGAGCATGGCATTGCAGAGGAGAAACTGTCCATGGCAGGCAGAAGAGAGCAAAGCAGCTTCTTTCTGTCCCTTCATTCCACCGGGCTACCCACATTTTGGGTGGTGCCACCCACATTCGGGGTGGGGCACCCTTAATCCCAGCATCACCCTTAATCTCAGCATCACACACCCTAGATTCAGCCACCTCTGTAAAACTCCATCTATGACTGCATGAGGCTTTGGGGGGACATCTAGATACAAGCCATGACATACAAATTCTCTTCTTCAATTCTCACAAAAATCCATGTGTTAAGGTTGTTATATCATCTGAATGAGTTGTGAGAACTAAGGATTTAGTCTTCCTAAAGTGTTCACTGTCATTACCATAAAGTACTTTTTCTTTACTGGTCCATTTCTTCTTTGTGTTGGTACATAAAAAACATGAGAGTGCTTTTTCTTGGCTTGTTTCAAGTTCTCTTAAGTAAAGTTTTTAGTTAATGCAAGTAACCCAAACCAATATCACCATTATCTTAAGACAAAAAAAGTGATTCTAATGTAATAGTGGTGAACCACATAAAATACAAGTAATATTTGAACAAGACTTCTTCATAAACTAAGGCAAATCCAGGTTTTTATTCCAGATTCCTGACATTTTTATGACTCTGCCACCAATAGTTATTAGGGATATTAGTTCAAAATTTCAAGTCCCCAGGAGGTTGAATTAGATCCTTCCAGACTATGTGTGTTTGCTCTTTGGACAAAACCACTATGGGCAAAGGAAGTTCATAGAATAGAATTATGTCCATTAAGAGCTCTTTTGAGAATTGTGATAATTTTGATGCAAATGAAGCTGATAAAAACCCTAGAATGGCTACTGAAACTCTTCAGAAGATCAATAAATTGATGACAAAGTAAAACAAAATTCGGTAATATTAACCAGATTGGTCTTGACTTTTCATTAATGGTACATTAATTTCATGAACTAATTGATTGAACAAAGTAACATATTTGCAAAATATTGAAGAACTTCCAAATGAATTATCACTAAACTCATTTTAGAGACATTAAAATTGAGATTCAGAGAGTTTGAGTAAAATTTTTCATAAACAAAGAGCTAGTAAATCCCATAGGCAGAATTTAGCACTCAAACTCCAAACTTCCTGGTCTTTTCACATAATAATACTACATTTCTACATTATTTTAATCCTCACAATAGTTCTTTGAAGCTGCTGTTTTATCTTTATTTGACTTGGTAGAGGAAACTTGGCTCTATTTCGAGATATTTCAGGATGAGATGGGCCTTTTTTGTTTATGTCTTGTACTGAGTAACTACTTTGAATATAATGATGCATAATTTAATAAAGACTGCTATTTTCTTATTTGGTTATGAAAATTTATTTTATTTTTTCATAAAATAAAAAATAAGTATTTGTTGAATAAAAATTGTTTAAGACCCTATTTGGAAAAAAACAAAGATGGGCCATTTTTGACTGACTGCAGGTAATTGAATGTCTCAAATACCTAGTCAGTTGATTCATTTAAAATATAATATCCTCCTATCACCTGCTTTTAAAGCCTGGATGGATTATAAGGAAACAATATTCAGAAAAATATACAACATGCCCTTTAGATCTTGTTTTTGGCTATGTGTAATAAATGAATTTACTTTATGTGTTACTGTAAATTTTAATAATGTATACCTCTAAAATGTATACATTATAGTTCATTGATTTTAAGACATAGTTATTTCCTTCCAAATTTCAACATCACTGAAACTGGGCTAGATTCTATTCATTAATGGTATGTTCTAGCTGCCTTGGCAACATTTTCTTAATTGTACATAACATAATGGTACATCTTATATTTGATGGATACTTAGATTTGATAGAATTAAAGTTATGCGAGGCAACTAAGACAATTTTACATATCTAGATTCCTGTATTACAAATTTCTTGCCCAAATAACAGAACAGTAAGAAAAATAAAGCTCCATAAAAATCACTCAAAATAACCTGATGACAGAGAATGCCTAAACTGCAAAGTACAGTAACTATAAATTAAAAAAGGAAGAATCAAATCCCAGTGAGTGATCTCATGTTCCCGCCTTCCTACAGGGCTTTGTGAAAAACAAACACAGTCTTCAAGTAACTGTAGGGAAGAGAGAAGACAACAGCTAGCAAGTAGCTTAAGGTTGGTCTAAAATCACTTGCACAAAGAATAAGTCCATGCTCAATCTGAAAGCGAAAATGGGTTTTGGGCATATCAGGGTATGGGCATGGAAGGAAATGACATTAAACATGTGTAATCCATTCCTTTGTTTTACTTTTCTGCCTTCTTTTTTTCCAGTTTTTTATTTTTTATCAGTACATGTTTGGATTACATAATGATTAAATTTCTTATGGGAGTTGGTACATGTATAAAGTACATCTTAATTCTTTTTTCTTCCCCTCTACCTCCAACTCCCTCCATCTCTTGATCTCTTTCCAACTTAAGCAAAATCAATCACCCTACTTTTTACTATCTATCATTTATTTTGCTCTTTATATTTGGATTTCTCATATAAGAGAAACCATGTAGTGTTTAAGTTTGTGTGTTTGATTTATTTCATTTAAAATTATGGTCTCAAGGTGCATCCATTTTCCTGCAAATGACTCAAGTTTATCTTTCTTTATGGCAGAGTAGTACTCCATTGTGTATACATAACACCTTTTTTATGGAAAAAAATAAAACAAGATTTCAAAACAAAATAATAGGAGAATAAAAACAGTTAATACTTTGCATATTGTTATCTTCAAAGTAGTTACTCAGAGTATAAGATATGGGCATAAAAATTTCTCCAAATGATATTAGCACAAACCTTTCTTTTCAATGAACTAAGAGAAGCTAGTAGTATAACTATCTTGTAATTTTTTTTCCTTTCCCTTCCTTCCTTTTCTTTTTATCCGTCCCTTGTTCCTCTTTCTTTTTGAACAGTTTCTTTCCATTTCACAATATCTATTGTACATTTTGGACTTTATTTACTCTTCAGTTTCTTACACTAGAGAGACAATACAATGTTTATACATGCAAGTCTGATTTATTTCAGTTATGAGTATGGTCTCAAGTTGCATCCATTTACTTATCAAAGACTCAAGTTTATCCTTCTTTATGGCTGAGTAGTGCTCCATTGTATAAAAAGACCACATCTTTTCTATCCATTCTAGGTTGATGGGCATTTAGGTTGTTTCCAAGATTTAGCAATTAAATTGTGTGCTATAAACATGGGTACACATATATCGCTATGGTATGATGTTTTTAATTCTTCTGGGAACATACCTGGAAGGGGAATAGCTGGGTCAAACAGGACCTCTAATCCTAGCTTTTTGAGGAATCTCCACACTGATTTCCACAGTGGTTTTACCAGTTGACACTCCCACCAAGAGTGGAGAAAAGTTCCTTTTTCCCCACAGCCCCTCTAGCACTTGTTATTGGTTGATTTTTGATGATAGCCATTCTTTCTGAGGTGTGATGGAATCTCAACTTTGTTTTAATTTGCATCTCTCAAATGACCAATTATGTCTAACATTTTTTCATGTATTTATTTGCTATTTATATTTTTTCATCTGAGTAGTGCTTATTCATCTCAGATGCCCATTTTTGGATTGGGTCTTTGAATTTGGGGGGTCTGATTTTTTTCAATTCTTTATATGCTCTAGATATAAGTCCTTTGTCTAAGGGACAATTGGTTAAATTTTTTTCCCTCTCTGTGGGTTGCCTTTTCACTCTGTTGGTGATTTCTTTTGATGTGCAAAAGCTTTCTAATGAGAACCCAGTTGTTGATTCTTTGAAGTATTTCCTGTGCAGTCTGGGTTTTATTCATGAAGTCTCTGCCTACACCTATATCTTCAAGATTTCTACCTACTTTCTCTTCTAGTAGATTCAGTATTTCTGTTTTAATATTTAGATCTTTGATCCATTTTGACTTTAGCTTAGTGCATGGTGATATCCATGTGTATAGTTTTAGTCTTTGGCATGTAGACAGCCAGTTTTTCCAGCACCATTTGTTAAAGAGGCTATCTTTCTTCCAGTGAACATATTTGGCCCCTTTGCCAAAGATAAGGTGGCTGAATGTGTTTATAGTTGTATCTGCATCTTCTAATCTGTTCCACTGATCCTCAGGTCATTTTTTTGCCAGTACCTTGCTGATTTTATCACAATAGCTTTGTAGTATAATTTCAAGTCAGGGATTGTGATGCCTCCTGCCTTGCCTTTGTCACCCAGAATTGCTTTTGCTATTCTAGGTCTTTTCTGGTTCCAAATGAATTTTAGGAATGTTTTCTCTAGTTCTGTGAGATATGCTAATAGTATCTTGACTGGGATTGCATTAAATCTGTATAACAATTTTGGGAATATGCCCATTTTCATTATGTTGGTTCTTCCTATCCATGAGCAAGGGATATCTTTCCATTTTCTGATATCTTCTTCAATCTCCTTTTTTGGAGTACTGTATTTTAAATTACAATTTTCAATGTATAGATCTTTTACTTCCTTTGTAAGATTGATTTCAAAGTATTTCATTTTTTTGGATGCTATGGTGAAGTGTGTGGTTTCCCTAATTTCTGTCTCAGTGAATTTGTTGTTTGTGTACAGGAATGCTATTGAATTTTGAGTGTTGACTTTGTATACAGCTATGCTACTGGTTTGGTTATTAAATCTAGAAGTCTTCTGGTGGAGTTTTTGGGGTATTTTATCTATAGTATCATGTAATCTGCAAATAATAATTTAACTTCTTTTTTTCCTATCCTTATTCTTTTTATTTCTCTCTCGTCTAATTGCTCTGGCTAATTTTTCCAGAACTATATCGAATAGGAGTGGTGATAGTGCACATCCTTGTCTTGTTTTTGATTTTAGAGTGAAAGCTTTCAGTTTTTGTCCATTTAGTATGATGTTGGCTGTTGGTTTGTCATACATGGCTTTTATCAGATTGAGGTAAAGACCATCTATTCCATCCTTTGACTTTCAGTCTGTGAATTTCTTTTTTAGTTAAATGTGTTTCTTGTATACAGCATATTTTTGGATCTTGTTTCTTGATCCATTTTGCCAGTCCGTTTCTTTTGATTTGTGGATTGAGACTATTTACATTGATGGTTATAACTGATATGTATTGGCTTATCTTTGTCATTATATTTTCCTTCTGTTGGTTCCTGCTTTTCCCCTCTGTTTAATTGCTTGCCCTGCCTGGTTGTTTCTTTTTGTTGTTGTTCTTGGAATTGTGGTCATTTTTATCTCTGTCTAGAATATCTTTCAATACTCTTTATAGAGTTGGTTTGGTGGTCATGGATTTCTTCAGTTGTTCTTTGTCATGGAAGTATTTTATTTCTCCATTAAGTTTGAAAGATAGTTTTGCAGGTTACATCAATCTGGGTTAGAAGTCATTTTTTTCCAGGACTTGAAATACTTCACTCCAACCTCTTCTTGACTTTCGTGTTTGTGTTGAGAAGTCTGATGTGTGATTCTGATGGGCTTTCCTTTATAGGTGATCTGTTTCTTTTCTCTAACAGCTTTTAATATTCTGTTCTTGTGCTGAGTTTCTGCAGCCTTGATTACTATATGTCTTGGTGTAGTTTTATTTTGGTCATGGCTATTTGGAGTTATATATACTTCATTTATTTGTATGTCACATTCTTTATCCATGCTTGGGAAGTTTTCTGCCAATATTTCTGTGGAGATGTTTTTTTATTGCATTTGTGCTGTCTCTAGCTTTCTCATTGACCCCAATCGATCTTATGTTATTCATCTTTGCTTCATCTTGTAACTACTGGATTGATTTTTCATGGTCTCTGATATTTTTAAGATATCTTTCTTTTCACGATCCTTAGCTGCAATTCCGTCTTCAAGATCTGACATTCTATCCTCTCCTTCATTCATTCTGTTGTATATACTTTCAGTGGAGGTTTTAATGTCTTGGATTTCTGTTTGGATCTGTTTCATGGATTCCATTTCTTTCTTATGTTGGGCTTTTTTTGTTTCTATCATTTTTCTAAGCTCATATATTCTTTTATCTATGTCTTCTCTAATATCTTTGATTTTAAGCATCATTTCTTTTTGCACCTGAGAGATTATTTTCTGCATAGCCTTTTCCACTTGTTTTTTCACTCCTGTTGCTATCATTTCAGGAAGTTCCAGTGTTTGACTTCCAATTTTGTCTATCTCACTGTGCTGTGGCCTAGTCCTGGGTGGACTGGGGGTCTGGGGTTGCATTTTCCTTCTGCATCTTGTCATTTTCTATTTTCTCTTTTTTATTTTATTTTTGTTTTCTATGTTGATGCTTGCCATTTTCTTATGATAAATAGCTTTATCACTAGTATTAAGGCTTCCCTAGGAGATGCCTGTTCTTCAGAGATGTCCTCTAGATGTAGGTTGTTCTTTATAGCTACCCCAAGAACCTACCTTCCCAATTTGTAAACAATGTAAAGTTACTATTTGGCTCAGCATCCAACCCTTTGGTACTGGGTTGTGGTGTGATTATGACCCCACACAATCACAACATTATGATACAGGGGAGAAAACCTGATTATAACATGTATGACATCCTGGCTAAAGTAGTACAGTTGGTAATAACAGTAGTTTCAAGTACAGCTTAACTACCTACAAACTATGGTAACCATTAACCTGCTACCTCTGACCACAGGAGCAAACTCTAAAGTTATATAACAAAATCAAACATATACCATTTACTTTTATGCAGTAATTTTTCCCTTCGTGGAGTGATTTTACTCTTCTGTGGTGCGGGGAGTTAAGATGGGTAGGGAACAGGCTAAAGTGATGAATGAGGTCAAATATAGTAGAGTCAAGGCTGGGGGTCAAAGGACTATCACCCAAGTTTTGAGAAACAGGAGGACACAGGAGGGAAATAATGAAATAGAGTGTGAAGGAGTAATCAGAAAGGGAAAAGACAATGTTTACTCACTTGAAAGCTTAAATTTAAGAAGTAGTTGAGGAAAGAGAGAAAGAGGATCAGTAGAAGAAAACAAACAAAAAAAAAGGTAAGAAACCTAAACAGTGAGAAAAAGAAGGAAGAAAGTGAAGGAGAACAAAAAGGAAAAGAAGAAAAGAAAGAAAGAAAGTAAAAATAGACCAGAAAAAAAGAGGAGAAAAAAGACCCCCCCAGAAAATAACCACAAAATACAAAACAAAACAAGATGACAACCAACCAAACAGGAAAAGTATAACCAATCAGACAAACAAGGGAGAATAAAAGTAGTAAAATGCCTCTGGTGTTTACAGTTCTGTGATAGTGTCCATGCCAGATCTCAGAAACGTGCTGTGCACTCCAGCAGGTTTGCCATGGGAATTGTTCTGGGCATGGAACTGATCTTGGCCTCTGGATGTGGGGGCTGGGACTGGTCTTCTGTTGGTGGAGTTCTCCAGAGCCCAACTGCTGGCTCCTCGCTGCTGCTTCAGACACTTCCATGTTGCTGGTCTTGCTGATTAGTCCGTCTTCCAAAGGCATGTGTATGCCCATGCACCTGGGGCAGGCTGTCCTGGGTCTCGGTGTTCTGGCCACCCCACCTGCCCAGAGTACTATAATTTTCAATGTATAGATATTTGACTTTCTTTGTGAAATTGATTCTTAAGTATTTCATTTTTTGAATGTTATTGTGACATACCACATTTTTTATCCATTCATCTGTTGATGGACATATAGGCCATTTAAAAAATGCAGCTATTATAAATCATGCTGCTATAAACATGGGTATGCATGTATCACTCTAATATGATGTCTTTAACTCTTTGGGGAAGATACTTAGAGGGGAATAGCTAGGTCTTTTCTAGTTTTTTTTTTTTTGTGGGTACCGGGGGGTCGACCTCAGGACCTCGCGCGCCAACAGGCACCCGTGCCACTGAGCGATATCACCAACCCCTTTTTCGTATGTGGGATCCTGGAGTCGAACTCGGGCCCTCGCGCTTGCAAGGCAGGCGCTTACGCCACTGAGCCATCTCACCGACCCCTTTTCTAGTTTTATATGAATTTTAGGATTGTTTTCTCTTGTTCTATGAGGATTGCTTTGGTATTTTCCTTGGGATTGCATTAAATCTGTATATTGGTTTTGAAAGTATGGCCATTTTGACTACATTGGCTCTACCTATCCAGGAGTAGGGATATCTTTCCATTTTCTGATGTTCTCTTTGATCTTCTTTCTCAGAGTATTGTAGTTTTTGCTGAAGAAGAAGTCTTTCACTTCCTTAGTTAGGTTAATTTTTAAGTATTTAATTTTTCTTGATGCTTTTGTGAATAGTATAGTTTTCCTAAATTTTTTCTTATCGAGTTCTTTTCTGCCTTCTTTTGGGTCATTTGAACAATATCATATACCTTTATTGAGAAAATAGAAAAATGCTTTGAAAGATAGATATCTTACCCTTTGTTAAAACACTTTGATAGAAAAGGATAACTTCAGGTAAATGCTTTATGTTGTATTAAATGGCCCCAGGAAAGAATACAGGCACCACTTTCCTACAGATGGCTGATAGAAATCAAAGTATTAAGTATTAAAAAATATATTTGGAGAGAAAGAAGCAAGTTACAAAAAGAAATATCGATATATCTTTTGGCAAATTCAGTTGCCTGCAATCATGTAATTAAGACATAAGTTTTTATAGAATATGTATAACTATAAAAGAACACAAAAATCTCTAACCTAGATTAAAAGATACTGTGACTATTCTGGACCTTTAAACCTCCAACATTAAACAGACAAGAAACCTTCCAATGTCTTTGTCAATGTGGTTAAAGAAAATAATAGAACTGGAAGGAAATATACACCTGTAGAGCTAAGAGCTACAAAAAAACCAAAAAAACAAAAAATCAAAAAAAACAAAACAACAGATTGTAGTGGCAAAACTAAGGCCTAATAAAGGAACATTTCTTACATTTAGAGTAGGCTCTTCGGTAACAAATAATCTCCCCACGTATCTCAGAACTGCACTTGACCAAGTACTGCTGCACACTGTACATTCTTCTTTTCTCTGATTAGAAATGTTTGTTGGCAATAAATTTCTAGTGCCTTCGTACAGGAAATGTATGTGTAGTTTGATAATGAGACATTTTTGTTGTGGAATGCAAGTGCAGGAGATTTTAGAATGAAAAAGACACAGGAGCAGAGAAGCTGCTGACCTGCAGTTGATATAGAACATGAGAGAAAAAACTTTGTTGCTATAAGGAACTGAGAATTTGAGTTGTTCATTACTATAGCATAACACAGCAAAACCTGATTAATTCATATGATCAGATTAATGTTTTTAAGTGATCAGCCTGGTTACAAATAATTAAGGACTTGGAAAGAGTAAAGTTGGAAAAAAGGCTAGAAAACCATTTTGGTATTTTGAGAGATAAGATGGTGTCTTTGACTTAGGTAGTAATGATGTTATCGAAGTGTGAGAATAAACAGAATTGAGTGATTCTATGTGATGATGTGGCTATTACATCTGAAGTTAATTTTATATTTTTGGTAGAAATAACTGGACAAGATATTGTGGTAGTTTGTGTTTGCAAGAGAAACAAATTTAATGTAGGACACAGAAATTTACAAGATTAGCTGACAATATCTGTCCACAGCGTCAAATGCAGAAGAGTGTAAGAGATCTGTCCATGCAGTACAGATCTGAAGAATCCAGCTGAGGGCCTAGATCCTACTGCAAAGTCCTGTAGGAATCCATATCCAGAGGCTGAGGAATCTGCGATGGAAGACTGGATGGTCTGTGCAGGGAAGTCCAAGGGCTGGTGCTGGAGGCTAGAGAGCCTGTGTGGGCAGGCCAGAAGGCGGTGCTGGAAGCCAAAGTGTCTGTGCCGAAAGCCAGGAGATGACTCTCAGGATGAAAGTGAAGACCAGAACTCTTCGGAAGAGAACAGCAGCCATCCCTGGTGAAGGATGGACTGGGACTCCTCCGAAGAGAACAGCCAAAGCTTCTCCAAGGAAAATTAGCCTGAAATCCTCCCCTCCCATTCCCTTTTTCTACTATTCTGACAACCATCCTCCTGAAGTGGGTCTTCCAATCCCAGAACGATGCTAACTCAATTCAGCTGGGTGTTCCCACTCAAGTTGTCCGTTAATTAATTAACCACCGCAGTATGGGAAATACAACTAGATATAATAAATTTACTTTTAGATGCGTATGGAGTATCCTAATACAGGAGTTCAGTTGGAAATTGGACATATCAGCATAGAAGAACAATCTCACAGATACGTAAATGCAATTCATCAACATCTAGATAGAGGGCATGGGAGTGGTTAAGACATTCAAGGGAGAGAGTATAGCATGAGAAATTAAGGGTAGCTTACAACAAGCTCCTGAGAAATGCCAACATTTAGAGATTAGTAAGTGGCTCCCAAGAGTGAATAAGAATACAAAGAATGAGAGCTCCTTGGAGAAAATCCTGATCCCAGGTAAAAATTTACAAGGAGCACCTAGAGTATTTTGGTCTGCCATAAAGCAAGACCATGCTAAAAAACAAAACAAAACAAAACACACACACACACACACACACACACATACACACACACACCCACCAACTTTAAATGTGAGAATATGTCAAAAGTAAACAGGAGCCAACGGAAAGAGCTCGGAATGGCAAGAGCTAGAAAAATTTGAGTAACAAAACAAAGTAGTATTGGATTAAAACCAGAAGTATAAGTTGTAGATCCATGAATCCACACTAATAAAAAATGATTGAGTAAATAAATAAATGACAGAGAAGCAATTGTCCTGTGCAGAAGAATTCCAAATAATTATTAATTAATTCCAAGTAATTTACTTTGCCTTCAAAGATGCAGCACATAATACCCCATCCTATGAGTGAGTGCTATCTGTAATGTTTTCTTTTCAAACATTATGGATTAGAAAAAGGGGAAAATGAATAATTTCATAGTGGGGAAATTTGACAAATTCTACTTCAGCCAGGGATGAAGGTCAAAATCAACTGTGGTGATACTGTGTATGCTTGATATGATAGGGATGAGAATGGAGCACTATCTCTTTGGTTTTCATCCCAAAACTCATAACTCCACTCTAGTCATGAGGAAAATATCAAGCACATTACAATAGAGGGACCTTCTGCAAAATATTTTTCAGTACTTTTCAAAACTTTGAAGGCCACCAAAAATAAGAAATGTCTAAGAAACTGTCCCAATTTCAAGGAGTTTATGGAGACTTGATGACTAAATATCATTTGGCATCCTGCCTAGATTTCTGGAGCAGAAAAGGGATATTAGATAAAATCTTGGAAATTTGAGAGAAATAGTCAACAACTATGTGCCAATATTGACTTGTTAATCACAACAAATGTGCCCTGATAATATTAGGTGAAACTGGGTATGTGGTATACAGGAAATATCTGTATTATCTGCAATATTTGGTAATCTAAAAACTGTTCTCAAAAATGATGTTTGTTTTTGAAAGGCTATCAAACAAACACAAAGTGAATTAGAAAGAATAAAACCCCAATGGAAGCAAAATAGAATACAGTAAAACCGTGGATTGCAAGTAACTTTTTCTGTGAGTGTTCCACAAGATAAGCAAACATTTCTAATAAATTTTAACTTGATAAATGAGTGATGCCTTGCATTACAAGGAGTATATTATGATGTGAACATCACATGATCACAATTGAACTAATTGTACCCTTTCTCTCTCTCTCTCCTGTGTCTCTCTGTCTCTCTCTGCAGGATTGTGGGTCATTGTCTCCCAACAGCAAGGGGTTATGGAGGAGATCCTGTCTGTAGAGGAGGAAGAGAAAAAGGCAGAGGAATCCCTCACTTGAGATTAGGGAGATGAGTAAAATGTAAGAAACAGTGCAAAATTTTGTAGAAAACCACCACCCAAATAAGGCTTTAGCAGTGTAAGTGATAAATCTGTTTAACAATGCAATGTCACATTTCCATGAAATCCCCAAAAGGAAGCAAAAGCACATGACATTGAATAGGTTCCTTGTTAAAGTTGCACAAATAGAAAGATTTCATTGAGCCAATAGATAGCAGTGATTCCATCAGTGGTAGTGAAAGTCATCCTATGAAATAATCCTCTCTGGTTTCCCTCACACCAGCCACAAACATTTTCAAAGGTAAGTGTAGGTTAATTTGTTTATTTTTATTTATATTTTGTATTTTCTTTATTATTTTGCATTATATTACAATACTGTAATCATTTTTATATGAATATTTTTTGGGTTGTGGAAGAAAGCATCTGAGTTTCCATTATTTCTTAGGAGGACATTTGCTTTGATATACAAGTGCTTTGGATTACAAGCATATTTCCAGAACAAAATATGTTCGCAAACCAAGGTTTTGCTGTAGCCTTAAAAATTGCAAGAGGTAAAATTTCTACCTAAAGACTATCAGCAATCGAATAAATTGATAGAGAATTATTCTTTGGATTTAATAACATGAGGTCATCCATCCACTGAGCAAGAGCAGCTGCAGTGAGGGGTGGAAATGGAAACTATTAGGAGGAGGTGAAGAGTAAGTGCGTTTTTTTTTTTTTTTTTTTTTTTGTGGGTACCGGGGTGTCGACTTCAGGACCTCGCGCGCCAGCAGGCGCCCGTGCCGCTGAGCGATATCACCGGCCCCTTTTTCGTATGTGGGTTCCGGGAGTCGAACTCGGGCCCTCGCGCTTGCCGGTCAGGCGCTTAAGCCACTGAGCCATCTCACCTGTCCAAGTGTGTTTTGAAAGCAAAAGGCCAATGGCATTGTGTGGAGACATAGGAAGGGTAGCAGAAAATAAGAGAAGGGAGTGTGGGAGGGCTATGGGATTCAGGAAGGGGTTTTTCATTTAATGTAAACTCAGTGGATAGGAAGTTTGATGGTAAGAATCCAATAAAAGGAAAATACTGAAAATATAGGGCATGGGAAGTTTAATCCATGCAGTGCTGGATGGGAGGTAGAGCGCACCTGAGCAAATCTTTCTTAGTGGTGACAGGGAATGCCCTTCACTGAAAGAGAAGTCAGGGTCATAAAGGGTACATAGACAGGTGAGTGGAGCTGGTCACTGTCAGCCAAAGGAGTCCCTGTCTGTTATGGGTTGAATTGTGTCCCTCCAGAATGCTAAGGTCCTAATTCCCATACCTGTGAAGGTGACTTTATTTGAAATAGGGTCTTTGACAATGACGAAGTTAAAATGAGGCCATCAAGGTGACTACATCCTTATGAAAAGGGACGTTTAGACACAGTCATGCACACAAAGAGGACATTATATGATGATGAAGGCAGAGGTCATGGTGATGTATCTGCCTTATAAGGAATTCCAGAGATGGCAGCAAACCACCAGTAACTAGGAGACCAGCATGGAAGAGTCTTCTTCATGGTCCTCAGAGAGAAACAGCCCTGCAGAGACCTTGATATCAGACTTCCAGTCTCTAAAATATTGAGACGCGTTTCTGTTGAGCCAACCTAATACTTCATTACAACAGTCTAAGAAATGAATACACTAATGGTTTTCATTTTCTATGAAATACGAGGAAGAGCAGCTTCCAAAAGTTAAGGCAATGGAGGTAGAGCAGAGTGGAGGATCTAAAGAGAGAGGAGAGAAATGCAGAAAACTCAGTTTTGTGTTTCTTTGTTAAAATATTTGAATAAGTCTTTTCATTAATCCAAACTGAACTTTCTCCTAAGGATTAGTGAGATTATACTAAATTTTAGAGTAATATTTCATATTGCTGTAACTAGCATTTATATCTTACAGTAATAGTATAATGTTCAAACCAATGTGTTAATTTTGTGTCAGTTTGGCTGGGCTGTGGTAAGCAGATATTTTATCAAACATTATTCTGGACATTTGTTTGACAGTGTCTGTTGGGTAACATTGATATTTAAGTTGGTAAACTTTGAGTACATAGGTCACCCTCAATAATCTGTATGAGACTCGTCCAATCAGTGGAAGGTCTTAATAAGACACAGGTCTTTCCTTCTTTCCTAAGCCAGAAAGAAGTCTGCCAGCAGACAGATTCTCTCCTGAATCTCCAGCCTGCCAGTTTACCAAGCCTCCTTGGTCATGTGAGCTGTTTCCTTAAAACACACATACATGTGTACTTTTACCCTCTCGGTTCTATTTCTCTGGAGAACCCTGTGTAACATGACCAACAAGCACATATTTCAATGTTTCCTATTTGTAAACACAGTATTAGAGTTTTTAAAGAACATAATTCATGCTTGATATAAAAATTCAAATAGTACAGAGAAGTAAAAGCAAAGTAATAAAGATCACCCTGAAATCAAAATCCTGTAAGAATCACAGTTGCTATTTTGATGAATATATTTTTGGAAATCTCTCCATTCTTTATGGCTGACTTTGTTCAATGTGTATATCCTGGGTTCTCTATGACAATACACAGAAGTCATTTTAAATGAAGCACAGCATTTTACTGACACATAAATTATTTCCAATTTTTGATAGTACATTAACGTGAAGCTACTATGAGTACCTACATCCTAAAATTATATTTTGCTCTTATGTGGATATTCCTTGTGCTGAAGTTTGTGAAGTGAAGTTGCTGGGTAAGCTTGTTTTTGAAATAAGAAAACTCAGGGTCAGAGAACTTTTCCAGGAGTCAAAAAAATGTTAAGTGTGGTTAGAACTCAGAGCCAAGGTCTCTCAAGCTTTCTGTGTGGATATTGAGCAGTTTTTTTTTTTTCTTTTTTTGCATTCTATACGTCTCACTGAAAAAGCTCCATTCGCGGTGGCAAATTTATATATGCTACTGAGGCCCCAGCTTTGGCAGAGCCTTGGATTTCCCTTACTTAACCACCTAGTACAAGACATAAGTAAATTTGTTTTGCAGTCATTTCCTCTAAACATTTATGTTTGTATTTATATTTCATGAGGTGATGGAAACCCAGAAGAGTTGCTTATGAGTCTTTTTTAAATTGAATGGATGTGTGGGCCGGTAAGATGGCTCAGCGGCTTAAGCACCTGCCCGGCAAGCGTGAGGGCCCGAGTTCGACTCCCGGAACCCACATACGAAAAAGGGGCCGGTGATATCGCTCAGCGGCACGGGCGCCTGCTGGTGCGCAAGGTCCTGAGGTCGTCCCCCCAGTACCCACAAAAAAAAAAAAATTGAATGGATGTGGAACTACCATGAACCTGAACCTGCCTCTTTTATCATTTTAATGACAACCTATGTGCAGAAACACAGATCTAATCCCAGGGCTGGCTGTTGGTGGAAGGAAAACTTTGTGAAGCAATAATATTCATATGGAGAAAGGCCATAGAGTCTAGAAAAATTGATATATATGAAACTGATGAGCAAGTTTCTGATAGTATTGAATAGAAAGAACATTGTACATTTCCTCAAATGGCTAATTGACATATTTTCAAAATTCAATCTTCTTAGTACATTTATTCTTTTAAAATGATCTAGATACCAACCATCAACTTATATAGTAGATTACCCAATAAATATTTATAAAAGTATGGAAAGATTGAATTAATTTAGTTAAAGCTGAGTTATTTGTATTCATCTATCTTACTAACACAAAGATACTGTTCTTTCTTGTAATTGAATGTTTAATGGTGAATATATCTTTATCTTTTTTCATAAGAAATAAAGCTGGAGTGAGTTTAGAGACGGGCACTATTGAATATAATAGCCACATACCATGTATGACTGCTTGCTTACATTTTATTTAAGTTAAAATTAAAATTCAGTTCCTGAGTTACAGGAACTATATCCCATGGGCTTAGCAGCTTCATAGGACTAGGGGCTGTCTTATTAGATAGCAGGCATTTCAGTCACTGGAGGAAGTACTATTGCACAACCCTTTCTACACTATGCTCAATGGTAAAAATTTTCTATTAATACACAGTTAAGAAATCGTCCTGAGCATTGAGCCTGAGCTCTTTAAATACTATGAGAATCTGGAATGTGAGTTGATAGGGCTCACTGAAGCTTCTATGATTGGATTCTTTTCATGTGGTCTTTTATAGTTACCCAGTTTGAAATGCGACTTATTTATGCACATATGAAAAATATGCTTTTTTTCACCCTGGATTAGACATTGTAAAGCTGAGATTTAGCCACGATGGCATTCTCAAAATGGTGAAGATTGTGACTTTATTTGGCAAAGGCTCTCTTCCTGATGACAGTAGGACACAGCAGTGGGCTTCTGCACAGAGACCCCGTACTCTCGATGCACTCAGGTAGACAGGTACTGTTTTCTTTGTCTAACATGGCATCTTTGCAAGACTGTAAGAAAAAGATACAGTTGTAGTACTGAAGCCCATTTACTATCAAATTACCTATTCATAAAACAAAAAAAGATTTAAAATTCCTTTTGAAT
The DNA here is from genome assembly GCA_028451465.1 of Erethizon dorsatum. NCBI lineage: Eukaryota > Metazoa > Chordata > Mammalia > Rodentia > Erethizontidae > Erethizon > Erethizon dorsatum. The sequence goes on from CM051824.1 coordinate 43,211,609, forward strand.
TAATTTAAAAAAGAATTCATGATTTATAGTTAGTTTTCTCCTATTCTTCCAAACGTTTTAGCACAAATGAGGTCACTTGGATTAGATTACGAAGAGAAACAATTTTAATTTATTTAAATACTTTATATTTTGGTTTGGCCCAAACAAATCGAAAGCTATTTGTCAAGGGATAAAAAAGCAAGGAAATTAAAATTAGTCTGCACTGTAAACAAGTAGTAATTAAAAAAAAAACCTATTTGTCTGAATTATTTATACTGTTTTTAATGGTGAAATTATCCTTCATCTATTCATACTTCTTTATAGGGGTTTTTAGAAAACAACATTCAGAAAAGTGTTAATGAACTATAAATTCTCTACCTTTACTGGGAATCTTTATAATGCATTACAAAATTTATTTTTCATTTTGAATTAGAGGTGACCTAAATGAATACTGATATGGTCAATGATTTTGTCAAAGTCATTTGTTAGGATTACTTTCCTTTGGGGACATGGACTTATTCCTTACGTAGGTCTCAGGTGAATTTAGGAAAAGAGTAGATACATTACTTTTTTCATTCTGTCTGTGTCTTTGCTTGTACAAATAGGAGTTGGATATGCATGTCTGTACATTGACTGCAATGTTCCCTTTGTCATAATGGAAATAGTGGAGTTTTGAAATCACAGATTCTTATTTTCCTTTCTAGCCTGTTCTAGTTTGGATGAATTACTTGACTTCTCTGAGCTTGATTTTTCTCATTTATAAAATAGGGATGGTATTATTTACTTTGCAGGTCTGGTGAGAGGATTGTACATAATAAATATATAGCATCTGGCCAGTGGTATGTGAGCAGTGAAGGAATGTTGCTATTTTTAAAAAAAGATTTACTTTATACAGTGGCATTGAGCATCCAGTCATGCAAAAGATAAGTAATTTTTTCAAAGGTTTATTTTAAAAAATTTGAAGGAATTTCACTATGGTGGCATAAAAATGTGGTTGAGGCACACAGAAATATCATAATTCCTTACCCCTGGCCAAGTATCTGCAACTAATACTTTAAACCGGATAGAATATTGGTAGCTTGATATCTCAGGATGCTCTCTGTACATTTGTTGCTAAATATTCCAATTTATTTCTTTGAACAAGATCCTATTAGTGATTGTAATCATTCCTACATAAAAATAGTGACTGATTCTAGGTCCAGACTGCCAAGTAAAACTGGAACATATTAATATAATTTCATGACCACTGAGGATTGAATCAGAAGTATAGAAATATTACTTAAAATAAATTTTTAAATTTGATGATCAAAGTGCAAACAAGACACAAATTGATGTATTTATTGCACATTTCAACTGTGAGCTATCTGCTTTTATCTGTTATAGCTCTTTGAATAATACATCTTGGGGCCAGTGAGATAGCTTAGCAGCATAAGCGCCTGCCTGGCAACCGCGAGGTCCTGAGTTCAACTCCCGGTACCCACATACAAAAAAAAAGCTGGTGATATCGCTCAGCAGCAAGGGCACCTGCTGGCTCATGAGGTCCTGAGTTCAACCCGTGGTACCCCCCCAAAAAAAATACATCTTGGGAATAAGTTAAAAATTAGGAAATGACTATTCATATATATTGAAACTGAGCACTTTAATAAGTGCTTGGTGTGTGGTTTTTCTCACCGTTGGAGTGAAAGCGTGTAGACAAGCAATAAGAGGATGTTTGAATGAAACATGGTAATGAATTAGAGTTGGACACATTAGAATGAACTTTTGTTTTGCTTGATATAGAGGCATATGAACACATATTTAAAGATACATTCTTTAGAATGCACACATGCATTTCTTTGCTCTGTTGTGCAAGAAGCGCTATAAGCAATGACACCCTAGTAGTAATGAGCAAAATCAGTGCCCAGATCTTGCTTTCTAATACCAAACGAAACAGAGTTTCTTGGAGAAATAGCTGATTCTAAGGCAAGAGAAGGAATATATAAAATGAATCTGGGATAATGTGTAATGCCAGCAAGCAAGAAACACTTTTAAAGCTAAACAGGGTGAGGGTGTAGCTCAGTGGTAGAGCACTTGTCTAACATATGCCAGGCTGGATATTGGTAGGAGTGAGACTAAAATCCAGCAATAGAGTAAATCATACAGACCACACTTGTTTGTATATGACAAAAGGGGAAATTACCTTAATTAAAATAGAAATGATAGGCCAAACAAATTATAGATTGAAGAGAGAATAGAGAGTATTATATTCTGAGAAACCATAGGGCCCATATGATAGTCCATGGAAATTTTAAAGTCTGTGTGGGGTATAGGACTATTCTCTAGTGCTGAGTTTCACACCCAGCACTGTTTAAAAAAATAAAGCAAAACAGAGCAAAAATCAAACAAACAAAAAGACAAACTCACATTTATGGAAGACTGTCAAAAGCTCACAAGGGGCCAGATGAAAGCGTTCCCAGTGGCAAAAGCTGGAACAACTGAGCAATAAAATAATGCCAGATTATGCTTCAAAATATAAAATGCATATGCATGAGTCCATACTGATACAAAAAGTGGCTGAATAAATAAGTGGGAGAGAATTGGCACATCTGTGTAGAAGGATCCTAAGGTTACACACACACACACACACACAAATATTCTGTCCTTAAAGATGTGGATCATAACTCCTCACCCCATTAAGTGTGTGTGCATAGTGACTTCCTTCTCAAGAGTGAAGTAAGGGAATGAGAGGAGGAGGAGGAGGAGGAAGAATGACTGTACAGTGCGGAACCGTAACAAACACTAACTTAGTCAGGAGATCAAAGTCAACACTAGCAGTTATAAATTATATTCGCAGGAGGTATTCTTGATATAAAGTGGTATAAATTATAATTTACTTCTGTAATCTTCCTCTCCTAACACAATGAGCCCACCCTAATCATGAAATCATGAAAAAAATCAGATAAATCTAGAAATAGGGATATTCTACAAAATACCAGTTCTCCTCAAAACTTTCAAGGTCATCAGAAACAAGGAAAATCTTAGCAAGTGTCTTAGTCTAAAGGAGCCAGGGAGACAGGATGATTAAATGCATTGTGCTATCCTGGAAAGAAATCTGGAACAGAGAAGGGATATTAGGTAGAAACTGAGGAAATCTGAATAAAGTATGAACTTTAGTTTATGACAATATATCGACTTAATTAATAACAGTGTGAGAGAGCCAAGTCATTCGTGCCCACTCATATCACAGACATGGTAGCTAGGTGAGAGGGGAAACATCATACTTCTATTGTTACCTTTCACTTAAGAATTTTTTTCAAATCATCTTGTTGGCATTTTCTTTAGAATTGTTCAAGTTTTAAAAAGACTAATCTTTGTTCCTTTGGTTCTAAATAATTTAAAACACATTATAATTATCTCTTTGCTTGACAAAGTTTTCATGAATTTTTTTATTTGTGTAAAATAGATGAAAATAAATCTCTTCAAAAACCTGTGAATATTTAAGTTGCTTATCCTATGTTTTCTTTATAGTTTGGTATTTTTACAAGTTAGTTACTATCTAAATATTGTATTTCAATTCTTTCCAGCTGATACATTTTATTTTTTGTTTTGCTCTGTTTTGGCATTATTTAAAATGTTTATTTATTTTAATTAGCTTGTTAAAAATTCACTTAAAGTCTGAATTTAATTAATCAAGGAAGTTTATCAACTACATGTGAAGTGCCAAGTATGGTGCTGGACATTGGAAGTGGCAGTGAAGAAAGCAGTCTGTTCTCTTCTTCGTTCCAGTCCATGTGGGAACAGGACCTTGATCAACCCATGACTATTCAGTGAAGCATTGTGGGTAAGAAGGGCCATGTGTCATAGGGACTGAACTGAGTGGGCTGGTTTGGGATGGTCTTTATGTCAGCCTACACAAGCCATGCTTATAAAAGAAAGTGATTCCTTCTAATCAGAGGATGATAGGCACAAACTAGGTCACTGGTTCTCCTAGGGTTGTTTTGGAGGTTTGTAGGAATAGTAGGGGTTGCTGCTAGCACTTGACGGGCAGATCCAGGGATGACAGATGTACTGCAAAGTGCGGGATGTCTCTGCTCAATAATTCACTCCTATTCTGTGGAACATTCTAAAGTTCCACCAGACATTTTTATATGGGTTGTACAGCTTGTCTGCAAGAATGTCACACTACTCATATTTTCTATTTTGACAACCTATAATTTGTCTTGGCCTGCTATCTCCATTTTAATTAAGATAATTTTGCTCTTTCATCACGTACAAATCAGTACACTGTGTTATGACTTACCCGAACACAAGTTTCTGTTGAGTGCCACCCTTGCCCTCTCTCATTTTCCTGTGCTCCTCCTACAAGTGAACTCTTACATGCAGATTTACTAATTGATGACAGGAGTGTATGTCATCAGGTCACAGTACCTTCCACTATAACCATGCTTCAGCATTTACATACAGAAATATGTAATATTTTATTATACAGGAAACAGGAACGTCCTGTTGTTTCTCCTTTATATTGGACCTTGGGCATAGACACAGTATTGAATTTTAAAAATTCATCTGTATCAGAGCTTGTATATGATGTATGACTTGTTACAAAGGAAAACAAGTGGGGAATTACACAGTATTCATTATAAAAAGGGAAGATTAGGTCCAGTATAGTTTGAGATGGTCACTATGGTCAGGGTGGTCTAACGCTTCATATGTGGGAACCAAGAATGCTGGATTTATTGCTATGGTGGGATACATCTACACACTAAAAAATAGCCCTATTCCCCACACAGACTAAAAATTCCATGGACTTTCATATAGGCCCTATGGTTTCTCAGAATATAATACTCCCTCTTCTCTCCTCAATCTATAATTTGTTTGGCCTATCATTTCTATTTCAATTAAGGTAATTTCCCCTTTCTTCTATCATATACAAACAAGTGTAGTCTGTTATGATTTACTCTATCACTAGATGTTAGTCTCATTCCTTGTCTTTTCATTTTTCTATTTTTCAATGTACAGAATAGCTTTTGATTTCTTTTTTTAAATTCAAACTTACTAATTAAAGTGAATTTAAACATCTGAGAGTGCTTGATTATGTCTTTCAGTAGATATATACAAGTATTTATGCATATTAAAATACACATTATTTTAAGTTAATTTCTTTTATTTGTATTTTATATCAATATCTTTTTTTTTTTTGTGGGTACCGGGGGGGTCGACCTCAGGACCTCGCGTGCCAATAGGCACCCGTACCGCTGAGCGATATCACCGGCCCCTTTTTCGTATGTGGGATCCGGGAGTCGAACTCGGGCCCTCGCGCTTGCAAAGCAGGCGCTTACGCCGCTGAGCCATCTCACCGGCCCCTATATCAATATCTTTTTAAACTAACATATTTAAAATGAAAAATGAAACATATACTTTGTTTTAAAATATCTAAGAATGTTGGTAACATGGGTAAAATTTCTCCAGAAATTGCAATGACAAATAACTTGGATCCTTAAATGACAGAAACAAATTCTTTGCTTTTGCTGAATTCAAGAAGTTAAAAAGCTGACTTCTGGTTGGTAGTGCACACCTATAATCCCAGCACTAAGGGAAGCTGAGCAAGTTAGTATGACCCTTTTACAAATTTGAAAGATAAGAATAGTAAAGGGCTGGGGATGTAGCTCAGTGAAAAGGTCCTGTGTTCAGACCCCAGTACTGAAAAGAAAAGCTAACTTTTACAAACAAAAGTTAGTACCTGGATCCATAGGTTCTTGTTGTCCATCTTAGGTTAACTGAGGCTCACGATTCTACTCTCTTTCATATATAAATAGAGATTATGTCTACATGCCACATACAGCTCAGTTTGTAGTGTCCCAGACTCTGCAGGGTGTTCTGTTTTCTGCAGCATCAGGCTGCTCTGCTAGGGGGAAACCAGTAGTTTTTCTAATTCCAAAATCTGTTTTTCACGTATTCTTTAAACACAACTACTTAATGCAGGTAGGTGTCATTAGAAAAATCTTAAATAAGATATACATTATTTATATAAATAAAAATTTTTAATGATTTCCAAACTATTTTATGCTTATTGTGAAAAATTTAGAAAGTTGGGAAAACTAATAAATAAAAGACATAATCTCATCCAGTTTTTAACATTTTGACATATGTTTTCCAGGCTTACATATATATCGACATCTAGATGAACATAGTCATTCGTTTGTTCATTCATTCATGATGTCATAGGCACTATTCTAGGTGTTGGGAAGTTGTCTAGGATCAATCAAGGTTGCTGTTGTCATGGGACTTAAGCTTCAATTAAGCGAAAATCAATGTGTAACCCACAAATATTGTAATTGCAGGAGGATTTGTTTTATGAGAAAATAAAACACAAAATGAGGTGATATGGTAGACAACTCAGGGCAGTAGGCAGGAAGCGGGGTGAGAATAGATTAAAGGAGGGGAACAGGCCTCTTCAAGGGTGCTATTTCATTGGAGATTTGGATAGAAAACAGCTGTCCTGACATGTGACACACTGATTTGGCATGTGGAAAGACCAGAGAAGTGGCCTGTTTGACTGGATTATAGTAAATACAATGGACCGAGGCATGAGTAAAGGTTGAAGGTGTAGGAAGGGTGAGATATAGTAGTGGAAGAAAATCCAATTTTGTTTTAATTGTGATGGTAAGCTGTTGGAAAGTGGCAGGGTCTGATTCCTGTTTGAAGATGTTCATATTTGTCGCTTGGTAGGGATTTATCTTAGGACACCAAGGAGAGTGCATAAGTACTAAGGTAACTGTTGAAACAAGAAGTCCTCAATCACAGTGGTTTAACATGACCAAGCAACTCACTTTACAGGTCACTGGGTGGATGGGGCAAGGCTTTACCCCTCATGGTCTTTCAAGGGCTTAAGCTCCTTTCATCATGTGATGCCATCACTGTAGTTCAACACATGGCTTTCAAAGTGGTGCAGAAAGACATAGAGTATGGATGGATGATCAGCAGTGATCCTGGAAGTGGATGTCCAGTAACCACATGCCCTGGGCAGGATTCAGTCATTTGGTTCCAATTTAACTTCAAGAAAATATAAAAATAGTGTCTTCTTTCTCTCTGCCACACAAATACAAGCCCTGAGGCTGTTCAAGTAGCCCATGCAAAAGGCTATAATGATTTAGCATATTTCTTCATGGAACAAATATTTATTGAGCAATTTATATGGACTAAACACTGTTCTAGGTGCTAGCAACACAGTAAAGAATGACCCAATTTCTGTCCTCATGGAGCTTATACCTTACTGATAAACAGAGAAACAAAGAAAATTGAAGACCCCACCCCACATGTTTTTAAAGAATCAGTGTTATGAAGCAAAAGAAAAGCAGAATATTAGAAGATAGAGTGATAGTGAGTAAAGTAAAATATATTATGCATGTGTATATATGTAAACATATATAAATATTTACAAATGTCTCATCTCATTCAATGAGTACGGCTTTCTTATTAAAGAGCTTTCTAATGTTGATGTATTAACCAATACATGGTCATTTTGACTATAAAAACAGTTCCAGAAGCCCAATTCCACCTAGATGGTAGCCATCTTAAAAATACCAACTTGTGGAAAAGACAACACTGTAATGAGATTTGTCCTTTTCTCCACCTTCTGTCATTTGTTAAATAGCATACAGAGCATCTAAGGTATTCAGATCAGTCTCCAGTGAAATGTCTTGGTAGCTTTTCTCCTGAGACCCGTTTTCAGACTCCTATAGTATGGGGGGGTGAGGTGGGTTCTCCTCAGATAACTTGCCCTCTCTTGCGGTGTGCTTTACACCATCAACACCACAAAAGATAGTGGCTTTTCTGTGTGTGCGTGTGTGTGTGTGTGGATGGAGAGGGGTAGTAATGCATCTATAATTATGATAAAATTATGGTATTGATCAATGCTTAAAGATTTCATTGACATTTAATACATGATTTTGATGAATATTTATATAGTGATAAACTTTTATATATATTCTTCCCCAATCTCTGGTTTCCTTTCATTGGCTTTTTTTTTTTTTTTTTTGTGGGTACCGGGGTCGAACTCAGGACCTCACGCGCCAGCAGGCGCCCGTGCCGCTAAGCGATATCACCAGCCCTTTTTTCGTATGTGGGTTCTGGGAGTTGAACTCAGGCCCTCGTGCTTGCCAGGCAGGCGCTTACACTGCTGAGCCATCTCACCGGCCCTCATTGGCTTTTTAATATATGTGGTTTTATTTTTAGTGTCTTTTTACAACTGTAAGATTCTCAGTGTGCTGGTTAAACATGATTTTGTCTACGTGATTGGCTTGAGACCAGGGGATTGGTGGCCAAACTTCTGGTTGTGTTGCGGGTGGGGTGTGGAGGGTGGTCATGGAGGTGTGATCTTGGGTATAATATTGAGTCCCTTGCTCTTTCTTCTCTGGAGCTATTCCCCTGCTCTGCTTCCTGGTGCCATGAGCTAAGCACTTTTGCTTCTCTACTCCTTTCTGCCATGAAGTTTCTGCCTTGAAACCAGCTGACCATGGACTGAATCCCCTTAAAACATGATCCACATTAAACCTCTCCTCCTTTAGGTTGTTGGTGTTGGGTATCATGTCCCAGTAACTGGAAATCTGATGAATACACTAAGTTTTAATATGGAGTAATGATGATTGAAGAAAGGGGACTTTGGAAGAGAAAACAGAAATGTCTGGGAGAGCAAAAGTAAGGTTTTTGCATGAAACTTTAGAAAAGATAAATATGCTTAAAGGAGGGCACAAAGTTCTGTGCCCCAAAGCTGTGACCCTGACACTGCCTGGAGAGAAGGCCTTATTGAGAACAAGCATTGCCATGGCCCATGCTTTCCAGTCAGTGCATCAAACAGCACTGAACCTTGGACAGAAAAGTGGGGACAGCAAGAAGACAATGCTGTATTCAGTGAAACTAAAATAACTGTAAACATATAAATAAAATGCAATGAAAGGAAATCCTGATAGTTTCTGGACATATGAAGAAAGACAAATGGAAGTTTATTCTGAACTCTCCGCAGTTGATATTTTAAGATGTACACATGTTTACTCAGTTGAATGGGGGTATTGCTTTATTTTTGAGCATAGAAAATTTATGTGAAGGTTTTTATAATTTCATTTAGGGTCTCATTCCCCATCTTTATATCCCTTCCCAAATATCTTATTTTTCAATTTTCTACCACAGAAATTCCTAGACTCTAACTAGGGAATTAATGATCATCTATGTAGTTTATTTAAGTAGTTACAAAATTATAAATGGATCACATTATGAAATTTAGCTAGGGGGCCGGTGAGATGGCTCAGCGGTGTAAGCGCCTGCCTTGCAAGCGCGAGGGCCCAAGTTCGACTCCCGGAACCCACATACGAAAAAGGGGCCGGTGATATCGCTCAGCGGCACCGGCGCCTGCTGGCGCGCGAGGTCCTGAGGTCGACCCCCTGGTACCCACCAAAAAAAAAAAAAAAGAAATTTAGCTAGGAGCCAGATAAATATTTAGAATTAAGAAGCACAGCTGTTTGTTACATGGCAAGTCAAGATTTTAGTCAGCTCGCAGCTATTCCTATAACATCTACTGAACAAACAGTATCAGGGTGATTTTTGTTTGATTGTTTTAATTTGGTAGCAGAGGAAGAGGAAGACTCTCCTGATTCTATCTCAGGCCCCTAGGAAAATTATGAAGCAAAAGTTCTTTCAAGTACCACCCCCTTACCTTCTGCAGCCCTCTTTCATCTAAGCTTGCTCTCCTCTGGCACTTGGGCTTCACAAGTTCTGAGCTGCCTGGATTCCTCCGCAGAGATTCTACTAATGGTACCCTTTTGTTTCTGGTCCAGAATTGCCTTTCTCATTTCTTTTCCCCTTCTTCCTCCATTCACAAAGCTTACCCTACATTTGCAGATCAGTGAGAGTGGACCATAAAGGGGCAACTGGTTCAGAGGAGTTTGCATTTAAAAATATTTTTGATACCTATTTAATGGAACTTTAGATCCATCAATTAAATGAGAAAATATGTATAAGTATTAAGTACAGTGCCAGGAAATTCCTAAATGACAGTTCTCTATTCTTAATATAAGGAGGTGAAATTTTTTTTTAAAAATTGCAGTATAGGGAAGATATTATTATGCATAGTGGACATCATATTTTAGACCATGTGAGACACAGAATCAGGGTGCAGAAAAAGTGTATGGGAGAAAGTAGGGCTCAGGTAATTTAAATATAGTAGTGGGAAATTTCTCAAGGTAGCACTCTTAATCTTTTGCTTTCATTTTCCTTGAAGAAATATAATCTGTGTTCAACAGCTGTTTCCATGTTTCTGACAAAATGTTTATTTTTTTGACACTTAGTTACATTATGCTAGTATATTAGTTCAGGGTTCTAGAGCCCAGGAATCCTTAACATTGCACTGTCACCTTCAAATTTACTACAAGCTTTGAAACTTCCTCTCCTTCTCCTTGGAACCCATACAAGTTTAAACCCCATACTCTTTAGCAATTTTTGTTTATGTGGAGCTGGAAAGAATAATTTTATGAGTTATATGTAAATTGAAAATGTTTTACAAAGTTTGCTTTGAAGGTTTTGCTTGTTACACATATTTTAAAATCTCTGAATACCCAGGAAGAGAGTTACATGTAAACTTAGACCCAGTTTATGAAAAGAAGTGAATTAAAGGAAGCAGAGATTAGGTAGGAGATTAGGGCTGGGGCAGATCAAGTCAAGCAAGCGGAGGTAATCCGGCCTGAGACCCAGAGCGCAGGCGCAGAACACAATCCAGGATGACGGCGGTTCCTGAGCGCCGGAAGTGGGGCTAATCGGAAAAGCGTCATTTTAAATTCTTCATTGATAACTGGTGCCAAACCAAGTGAGTCTTTGATAGACCAGTTTAAATTTGGGGGCAGGCCAAGGGAGTTTTTGATATGATAGCCATCCCAAATGCCTTATTTGCATGAGGTGAGCTGGAAAGAGAGACCAAGAACTCAACAGTCCAAGCAGGTTTATTGCTAAACCTAAGAGGGACCTCTGCGAGCAGAGCAGAGAAGGTGTCTCTTACAGCCTTTTTAATAGTGTTTTTTGGCAGGCTTTGAGGGGGTGGGTCAGAGAAAGGGCGGGCTGACATGTCTTCTGTGTCCCCTCCAGCCTGCTGACGTGTCCTCAGGGGACTACTCCTGGCCTGCTGACGGGTCCTCTGTGACCTACAAACATGTTCTCTGTGACCTAAGTAAAATGAGACCTACGCTTCTCCAAGATGGTGGGTGGGCTCACTCGGCCTGGTAGTGTCCTTGTTTGGGCTCTGTCATGGAGAAGCAATCTAGGAATTCCAGATACAAAAGAGCCTGGCCTTTATCCCCTGGGCTGCTGTCAGCCTTTTCATCCACCTGCTTTGTCTACAGAGTGTAGGTCTTTTCTACCTTCAATAAATGTACATCCCTGCTGCCTTTCTGTGTGCCTTGTCCTGTTCTTTCTTTGGCACCCCAAGGACCTGGAAAGAATTTGTTTGGGACCCAAAAGCCAGTAACATTAATATTCGTATTTTTATGCACTATGAACTACATAGGAAAGGGTATTTCTTTTTTTTAAATATTGGTCAAGATTTTATCTTTTGAATTTTTTAGAGAATACTTCAGTGTTCCTGGATAAGTTGTATTTTTTCTTTACAAGTTTCTTTGATGGATCTTAAAATGCTTTAAATGTATTATTAATAAGTGGCATAATTCAGTATTTATGTGTCCTCCACATTCTTTTAGTCAGAGTGCATATTCTTTTGTATTTTCAGTTTTATGGGAAACAATTTTAATTTTTCTGCTTTACTTATCCATCTCTCAATTGCCTACTGCAAGTTTGGCTATTCTATTACGCTTCATTCACGATTCTGTTATAAATTTTACTTTTCTTCAGAACCCCATCCTCCAAAGTCCGTCATCACTCATATTATTGCTCTTTCTACAGACACTCATCAATATTTGAAAGCTGAAATATTATGAATTTTGATTGTCTGAGCCCTCCAACTTAGAGATCACATCATTTCTAGTTATAATTGTGCCTGAACCTTCTGACTCGTCAATTGTCTGAGTATTTTATTAGTTTCATAAAACTGCTTTACTTTGTGTTTTCTTATTAATAAGGAGGTACTTCCAAATCATATAATAATTTTTATGGACTTTTAAAAAAGAAGCTTTCTAGAAAGTGGTGTGATCTTTAGTAGCATTTTAAATGAACATCTGGAAATTAACCTGGTTAAATTTAGAATAATGCTATATTTTAATCACTCAGTGTTTTTGGTATGATATAAGGTGCAGTAATTTCTTTCTTTCTTTTAATTTATTTATTTTTTTGAGACAGGGTCTCTGGCCTTGAACTCACTATATAGCCCAGGCTGGCCTTAAACTTATGGTGATCCTCCTGCCTCAGGTCCCGAGTGCTGGGAATTCAGGTATTCGCCACCACTCCTGGCCAAGCAGCAGTAATTTCTGCATAGTGATCTTATTTTTTTCGGAAAGAGTTTTAAATAGTTACTGATATATGGTCATTGTAGTAAAAGTAGGAAGCAAAGGAAAATAAAGGAAAACATCTGTTTCCCTTTCAATTAAGTAGTCATTATTAAGGTTTTAAGAGTGGCTGAGGCAGGAGAATGATGAGTTCGAGTCCAGCCTGGGCAACTTAGTGTGTCTTTGTCTCAAAAAATAAGAAGGGCTGGAGGAATAGCTCAGTGGTAAAGTGCTCCTGGGCTCTGTCCCCATAACACACACACACACACACACACACACACACACACACACACGCATGCACACACACGCACACAAGATTTTAGAATGTAATATTCAACATTTATAATTTTCTTTAAAAATGAGGTCTTTATAAAATGAGATCAGGGACCAGTGAGATAGCTCAGCGGCGCAAGCGCCTGCCAGGCAAGCGAGAGGGCCCGCCTTCCACTCCCACAACCCACATACGAAAAAAGGGCCGGTGATATCGCTCAGCAGCACGGGCTCCTGCTGGTGCGCGAGGTCCTGAAGTCGACCCACGGTACCCACAAAAAAAAAAAAAAAAAGAGAAAGAGATCATATGTGGACATCAGTCTTCTTTAGTCTGCCTCTATTTTAATTTATAGCATGGGATATTCCTGACATATTTGTGAGGTAAGTATTTTTTTTTTTGTGGGTACCGGGTCGACCTCAGGAACTTGCGTGCCAGCAGGCGCCCGTGCGGCTGAGCGATATCACCGGCCCTTTTTTCGTATGTGGGTTGCGGGTGTCGAATGCGGGCCCTCACGCTTGACCGGCAGGCGCTTACGCCGCTGAGCTCTCTCACCGGCCCCTCAGGTAAGTATTTTGTGGAGGAAGAGACTGGTAGTCAGAGTAGCAAGTGCACAGTTCATGGAATGAAACCAAGTTTCACTGAATCCAAATCCTGCAAATCCTGTGTGTATTTCCATGTGACTTCCCTTCTGTGAAGTAAGGAGGTGTGCAAAGGGAATGGGAAATGCCTGGGAAGCAGTGATGCATAGTATCACAGCAAAGCAACCTTCCTGTTTGGAAGCTAGGTAGATCACGAATGTTCTTGCACCATCAAAGAGATTGTTAAATCAAAGTGTGAGCTTATATTGGTGTGTGAAGAAGATCCTAGAAGGCAGCACATCTGCCAACTAGGTTCTGGTTCATGAGCTCACAATGATTCCATCGTGAAACAGGGGCAGATACCGTAATGTGACAGATTGACACCCAGACTGTGTTATATTCTAGAAAATGTGGCCTGATTCGTTGTGAATTTTGTGTGAAAATATTCCTAACTTATTTTTTGCAAAGTGATTTTAGACTTGACAGATAATACAGACACCAATGCTTTGAAAATGTCACTGTGAAGAACTGTTTTCTTCAGATTTTTCTTCCACCTACCTAAACACAGACAACCTATTTTTTTTTAAATGCAGCACAGAGACCGAGACAGCTCAAAAAAGAAGTTGACTCGCTGGTCACCTTCCAGGGATCGCACAGTCAGCACTATACTCTGCCGTGCACACTGAGAGTACCATTCATCTTGTTGACACTACTCTTGCTTGGGATCTTGTGCTTGTGTTTTGAGATCAATCTTATTGGTCAGATAGCAATTCGGTTAAATGAATTCAATTTATTGTCCACTCTACAGGTCTTGTCTAATTTCATTCGCCACAGGGAGCAACTTCTGGTAGGGGCACTTCCGTTGTTTCACTGAGATACACAGCAGAGAAATTTCCATCTGTAGACTGAGGAAGAAGGTCAAGAAGACAACGGTCAGTTATGGTCAGAGATTAAGGGCTGTGCACTTGTTTTAATGGAGAACCAATTTCATCACTAAGTTAACAGCAAGATTAGAGGGTGAGCAGAGCACCTGCCCTGTTTTGTATATATCTGGGAAAAGAATTCAGACATCATGTCTTTTCTTCTACAAAGACTGATTTTCAAGTAACTCAATCAAATTCTCTGTGCTGATTAGCTTAGAATCCACCTGCCCAGCATGGTTGTAGTTTCAGTTTTATTCTAAATAATAAAAGATTGGAAACAAAATAATAAATTAATTTTGTTGATGGAACAGAATTTTTAGGGTATGGGAAATTTCCTGTATACTATACATGACTATAATATTCCACTTTAAAAAAAAAGGTAAATTTGTGGGAACCAATAGATTTGCTTGTTCAACCATTTGGAGCCTTAATGTATCAGCAATCAAAATGGATTTAGTTAAACTTTTATTTAGTGGAAGGATTTCTGTAGAAAATAGCAAATGGATATGTGAATTTTAATTGTGTGTTCTTTTTCCCTAAATATTTATTACATCTCTGCCTCAGATTCCTTAACGAGGTGCCTAGGTGCCTCATCACACTGAAGTAAAATCACAGGGACATCTTAGGATATTTGAAATCTTTGAAGGAAACCACAATCCTGCACAGAGTACTGGATCAAGATATTTCACAGCTTCAACTTTGGATTGTGCTAAATTCTTTTTAGTATTTTTTTGTAAATCAGTGTTTGCTGCAGTAAAAACAAGCACCCTCTGACAATATGGAAGACCAAGGGAGGGTGGCAGAGACTTCATAGATTCCAGAGTTTGGGACGCTTTGGAGTGTCCATGAGTTGTACACTCATAATGAATGTGAAAATACACTTTTTCATTCAAGTGTGTATATTGTTATTTCAAATATCTACTAAGTTGTTAGAAAATGAATAATTGTTGTTTGGACCTAGCCTTGATAAGTGGAATGGTTTGATATTTCTTTTGGGTCTAGTGGTGCCATGAAATAGTACTGAGCCCCAGAGAGTGCTGAACCAAGAAAGTTTGGGTCCTTTGATTTATATCACCAATGTAGTGGAGATGGATCAGCAGGTCAACATACCCTATAAAGGAAAAACAGTTTTGAGTTTGGTTTCCTATTAATTATTTTTAGCATCATTTTCCTTTTAAAATTAGAGTATTCATTTTGATATTAATGTCAAAGACCAAACTGAGATGGTATACTAGAATTTTCTTTGTCTAGTTCATTATGAAGAGTGATGCAATTTCAGGCACGTAATAAGCACTCACAATATTTGTGCAGTGAATGAACAAAAGTAGATAAATTATATTTAATTGTAAACAATTGTTCCAAATTATCAAGCTCTTTTTAATTTTCATTAGACTATATTTTATAATTAGAAGTTCCCAAAGAATTTAGGTCATTGCCCAAATAACTAAGCTAACACGAACAAACAGACAACCTATGTTCTTCTGTATACTGTTAACGTGTTGTTTTGATGATGAAGAAATAGCTACTTTGTGTACGTCCTCACCTTATGCCAAGAGGGGTATCACCTTTTGGCTGTATGAGAGACTGCTAATTCCATCTTTCTTATGGCAATGTAGGAACAGTGTGCAAATATTCATTAAAAATAAAGTGATGTGGGTTGGTGAGATGGCTCAGCAGCATAAGTGCCTGCCTGGCAAGCGCGAGGGCCCGAGTTCGACTCCCGGAACCCACATACGAAAAAGGGGCTGGTGATATCGCTCAGCGGCACGGGCGCCTGCTGGCGCGCGAGGTCTTGAGGTCGACCCCCGGTACCCACACACACAAAAAAAATGTGATGCATGTAAGAGAGCAAAATGTAAATTACCCCAGAAGATGTAAAATAAAAGGGAAACCTTCCTCCCCAAAACTGTAGCTCTCTACCTCAAAGTGTGTCATCTTCATAATGCTGTGTGTTTGTGGCAGATCTACTCCAAGATGGCTGTTTTGGTGGTTTTTACCTCCTGGCATTTGCATCCTTGTGGGGGTGTGGGCAATGTCTGTAACTTACTTTTATTATTATTATTATTATTATTATTATTATTATTATTATTATTATTTTGGTACTGGGAATTGAACTCAGGACCTTGCACTTGCCAGGCAGGTGCTGTGCCGCTGAGCTATATCCCTGGCTGTAACTTGCTTTTAAACAATAGAATATGGAAAAGGTGATAGGATGTCACTTTTGTGACAATATTACATAAGATTTTAACTTCTGTCTCGCGAATAGGCTTTTTTAGTCAGTTCTCTGCTTTGTTGTTGGCTTAAGGAGAAGCATGTGTGGAAGGAATTTTTTTATGGGCTGGGTAGCATTCCATTATGTATATGCCCCACATTTTCTTTATCCATTTATGAATGGATAAACACTTAGATTGTTTCCATTTCTCAGATCTTGTAAATAGTGTTGCAATGAATATGGAAATGCAGATGTCTTTTCAGAATACTGATTTTTCTTTGGACATAAATTCAGTAGTGGGATTGCTGAATCAGATGCTTATTGTATTTTTTTTCCTTTTTTTTTTTTTTTTGAGGAACATCCACACTGTTTTCCATATGGCGGTTCTAATTAACATTCCCACCAACCGTGTACAAGGGTTCCCTTTACTTCACATCCTCACCAACACTTGTTATCTTTGGATTCTTGATGTAGCCATTCTTACCAAGGTGAGGTGATATCTTTTGATTTCCATTTCTATCGTTATTCGTGTTGTTGAACATTTTTTCATACCCTTATTGGCCATTTGTATGTCTTCTTTTGAAAAATGTCTACTTAGATTTTTGTTGAGTTGTGTCTTCTATAGTCTAAATATTAACCACTTGTCATATGTAATATTTTCTGCAATTCTGCAGGTTGTCTCTCCTCTCTGTTGATAGTTTGCTGGGAGAAGCTTTTCAGTTTATTATAATTCTATTTGTCTACTTTTGCTTTTGTTTCCCATGCTTTTGGGGATCTTCAATCCCGAGACAGTTCTTCTATATTTTTTTCTAGTAGTTTCATAGTTTTAGGTCTTACCTTTGAAGCCTTTAACCATTTTTAGTTGAATTTTGAATATGGTGAGAGGAGGACTAGTTTCATTCTTGTGCATGTGAATATCCAATTTAGCAAGAGAATATTTTAAAGGACATTATTACAGACAGCTGGAAAGAAATATAGATAGACACTAGAAAGAAGTTAGATAGAAATATTATAGGCAGTCAGACAGCGCTGGACCCTCAAAGGAACCAGCGTGGAAGATGGGATACATTGAGACTGTGGGGCAGATGCATCTATTGAGGGCCAGACCTCACACAAAAGATGAAATAAATGCACCCACATACTTTCCCTAAGGATAAACAACAGTGATTTATACTCCAAACAGGCATCCATCACCTTGAGAAAGCCAGGAAGAGCCACTGACCCACCCCTCCAGGAAAAGCCCCTGTTCTGCTTCCAGCCTGCTTGCTACATGACTTGCTTCCCCATTTGATCCCCATTTAATCAATATTACCTGAGCAATTATGCTGGTAATCTTATTAGTTGACCATAGTTTTGTCCCACCTCATGCCCACCTTGTGATTTCCCATTTTGTCCCCACCTTGAACCCGCCTCACCTCATGGTTTTGCTCTATAAAAATCCCTTGAAAAGGCAGGGTCCTCGGCAACCCACTTGGGACCCCTTCTGTCTCTCAAACAAAAGCTTTTTTCCCCAATAAATATATTCTGCTGTTAACTTCTGTTATTCCTAGAATTCATTCTTCGATTTTTAGAGAATATGAACTCGTACCGGACATCCAGCAGGTTGGGAGTTTCTTTCCTCTATGTCAGTTTCATAGTTTTGGGTCTTACATTTGAAGCCTTTAACCATTTTGAGTTGATTTTTGAGTATGGTGAGAGGAGGGCTAATTTCATTCTTCTGCATGTGAATATCCAATTTAGCAAGAGAACATTTTTAAGGACACGGATGAGGCAGATGGTGATATAGATAGAAAATGGAGCATTAGTGATTTTTAAGTTTAATGCTAAGAGAGGGCATTGTGGCATTATAACACTTGGAGATTTTGTTAAAAATGTAGAAGATTGATTGTGAACTTTCAGGTTTAAATACCTAGAAATAGAGGTGTTGTAAAACATTAGTTAAAGATGTCCTATCTTATGCAGTATAAATTTCTCTGTATTTCTTTTCTTAAAGTGATAGCCTGTAGATATTTTATTTTGATTCATTAATAATGGAAATGAGTCTTTTGACCTCTTCATTACATCTATTCATCTTATCTATTTAAGTTTGCATCACCTCACTTCAAGTATTAGTGTATAATTTTATCTATATGAACACTTGTCTTTACTTTTCTAATTTCATTAATTCTTCAGGTTATGGAGCAATTAGCATTGGCTATTTACCTTTCAGTGGTTTCTGCTGACCATTAAGTCAAAAGTTGAAAGTGCTTTAAGAAAACTAAAGTCCTGAGGTATCAAACCACTTTCCAATGTTTAATATTTTTCTACTATGTAGTTACAGGTAATCTGCTAGCTATTAATGGACCAGGATTGGTGGGTGCAAAGACAACAGTTGTCCTAATAATTGAGAATTTTAATTTATTGTACAGGCTCACAAACTTTACTGTTTATAATTACCCCTTGGACTGCTTGTTAGGAATACAGATTCTTAGGATTCCTTCAGGACTTTGGATTTAGCAGTCTTGGGTAAGGATTTACATTTTAGCATGTATATTCTTCATGACTACAGTGCAGGTGACCTTCACAACACTTGCTAAGTGCTGGCTTCCTGGATCACACGCACCAGCTTTATTCTCTCTCCTTCCCCTCCTCTTCCTCCTGTTTCTATTCGACGGAAAGAAAATTTAGAGGGATTTAACACATAGAAAATACTTATTTCTGTATAGGGCTTTTAGTTGGAAATAGTAAAAATTAACTCTGACTGTTTCAAGGAGAACAAGAATAAATTAAAGGGGGTGAAGTGGCTCCGAATTCCTCTGAGAAGGCTGGGAAATTAGGCTTAAAGACTCAGGGACCAGAAGCAACACCCCAAATTAACTCAGAGATGCTACAGAGGATTAAACCATTGCTGCATTCCTGGGACAGATTAGACAACACTACCAGTTCTAGGCACTAGACGGTGCCTCCAGAAGCCCACGGCTGCTGCCCAGCCCTGTTCAGAAGTGGTGTTGTGATGCTGCCGTTCTCAGTAGAAAGGGCAACTCAGGGACCCATTTTGGGACCCAAATGTGAGACCCATTTTGCTGGACTTGTTCTAAGACCAGCCTATCTCATCTGATTGGCAGAGCTTGGGCTTAGTCTGTGCCACGTTCCACGTGGCTGGCAGAGAAACAGCTGGTTTCTGTGGTGCGAATTATTCTCTGCCTCTCACCAAGAGGCGTCAGTCCATGAATCTCTTAAACATAACAAATTTTGTCGAAATAACAACCAAAATCTTGGGCTGGGGATATAGCTTAGCGGCACAGAGCCTGCCTGGCAAGCCTGAGGTCCTGAGTTCGATTCCCAGTACTAAAAACAAACAAACAAACAAAGAATAAAATAAAAATCTAAGCCATCTTTATCATATTTGAATTTGGGAACATATGCAACTTTCTCATCTTCTATTGCTGATTATTAGTATATAGTGTTGTATTAATGGTCCTGTGATGAAAAATTAGTTTTTATTGTATGAAAACTTTAGCATATAATTTATAAAAATCTTGTTAAATATTTAGTTTTATGCCCTTCCAATTTATAAATTTTCATTTGAAAATGAATTCTGATATCCATGTTGGTAGGAAAAAAATTCTCTCTTCCTCTCCAGGAAAAATTTAGCGAAGAACTGAAAATTCTTCTGAGATTTTTGTGGGAAAAATTAGTGAGAAAGAGGAGAAAAATTCTCCTTTCTTAGAGAAATATTATTAAGCAAATTTTATAGTGAGAGAAAACCTTGGATGACGAGGGTTTGTATGTTTTTCCCAAGACATTTCTTACATGAGAATATGTAAGAAGTCCTTCATCCACTGGGATGGGATATACCCTGGAAAGTGGTTTATTCTCTGCCCTTGAGCTTCTTTGTTGATAGGTATTGCAATAACAAATACACTGGGGAAAGGTATTCTCTATTCGATACCCTTAAAGCAGGAAAAAGATGGAATAATCAGTAAAAAAATACTTCACTGTTCATTTGGCATACATTTATTGAATGCCAGCTCTACAAGAACGTGTATCTTGTGGTCATTACCTTTGAGAATTTCACAGAGAAATGGGAACTCAGAAATAATTGGATTGTAAAAATACATGAAAGAAGAAAATGAAGGCACAGTGCAAATAAAGAGAAGGCATATTTTAACAAAATGGGAGGCTCAAAGCTGGCTTTTAGAATGGATAATTCCTTATCTTAGAGACTGAGAAGGCGTTAGTCAAATGGTGGGCATGAGATGTATGCCAGAGATTAGTGTGAATCAGGGGCAGCCATGAAGCTGCACTTAGGGAAACTGTAGGAAGAACAGACCATGAGAAGGAACTAGCAACGCTGAGATTGTGGGGGGTTGAGAGTGGGGGGGCCTATCGAGTGAGGTCAGGTCCAGGACTCTGAGGACAGTGGAGAACTACTGAAGCAGTTAAGTAAGGTGATGACCAGATTATATATGTGTTATTTATTATTTAAATACAGATACAGAGCATGCTAGGCAATGGAGGTGGGAATGTGAAACTGTTGCAGTGATCCCATAAGGAAATGATGGAGCCATAAATTACAGATGGAGGCAATAAGATGGATTCACATATACTGATTGAGAGGATTGAGGAGACATAGACACTCATTGGGTATGAGGGGTCCAGGAAAGTATTCGAAGATCTCCAGATATTTGGTTTAAATAGCTGAATGGGCAGAGTTGCCACTTACCCATACAGGGCATTTCTTTGGGTGAATGACTATGAGTTCAGCTTTGGATGTATATTAAGAAGGATGTCTAGGGAGAGATGTACAGTTGACAGTTGGAGCTGTCAATATGGTATCGGAGATCAGAAGAGAGTAGATTTATTGGATTTGCATTATAGTTCAAGCCAAAGATGAGGGTGAGATTACCCAGTGTGGTTGTGAGAAGAGGGCAGAGAATGGAACTCAAGTCACCAGTCCATAAGGAGAAGGTGGAAGCAGTAGGATCCACGACAGAAATTGGCAGGATCAGCATATTGAGGAGTCTATTCCCATGCCCATCAATTCCCTCAGTCCCACCATATATTCTTCCTGGATGAATTGGCTTGTCCCTGTCCTCTGTCACTTCTTTCTGCTGTGTACTGTGTGGTGAGAGGCTCGTATCTATGGAGTCCCCAAGTCTGCTCAGCTGTCCTGGAGTCTTGCAAATAAATATTTTATGGATTCTTCACAGACTTCTTGATTCTGTACCTCTAACCAGTGATTCTTGGAGGGGAGACTTTTGGTCACCCACTCTTCCCAGGGGTACATTTGGCAGTATCTGCAGATATTTTGGGTTGGTACAATTGAGGGGAGAAGAGGTCTGCTCCTGGCATCTAGTGGGTAGAAGCC
Source organism: Erethizon dorsatum (assembly GCA_028451465.1). Taxonomy (NCBI): domain Eukaryota; kingdom Metazoa; phylum Chordata; class Mammalia; order Rodentia; family Erethizontidae; genus Erethizon; species Erethizon dorsatum. Next base: position 43,233,380 of record CM051824.1, read on the forward strand.
AAGGATGTTGCTTCACATCCTACAGAAAGGACAGCTCTCACTTCTCTAACAAAAATTTTTCTGCCAATATGTTAACAATGCAGAGGTTGAGAAGCCTTGCTGTACATCATATTTTCATGGTTATATATTAATAAAAAGATAATATTTCTATCTCCAGTTTGGCTCCTGAGTTTGTCTCTGGGTAGCGTTAGGTTTCTGAGGAGAAGAGAATGGCATTCTTCATGGAACTTTCTCCCTCAAAGGACAAGCATAAGGGGGTCACGGAAACCAGGAAGGTGGCATTATGAACAGCCTGGCCATCAGCATCAGCTGCTTCAGAGAGCTCCAGTGAGGCAGGCACTTAGAGGCACTTTCAGGACTTAACATCTGTGACTTCAGCAGTAAGTTTTATTGGCAACATTTTGGTGAGAGGATGAAACTGAGATTGTCTTGAGTAGTAGGTGGAAGATGAAATGAAAAGAATCCTTGCTGGATTCCTTCTCTGTGGCTGTTGAGGGGAAACCAGAGAAAGAATGATGGTTGGACAGAAGCACAGGGACAGGGAAGAGGCCGAACATGTTTTTGTAATATACAGAGAAGTTGGTAAAGACAGGGTATTTGAAGACTAGGCAAAAAATGGGAAATATCAGGAATAAAATCCCTGAGAAGGACACAGCACAGATAAAATCCGCAGCACACTGGAAAGCATCTTTTCTGTTCAGAAGTAATTCTTTTTCCATGAATATGAAGAACGTGGAAGAAAGTAAGCAGATACAAATAGATTTGTAAAACCTAGTGCTTTGATGAGGGGTGAGGGAGACTAGCAATTCTGCTTTAATGGCCTTTTTTCTTCATTTCTTATCTTAAATTTGGTACCACTTTTGGGGACCTCAGAAAAGAGTAGGAAAAGGAGTCTGAAAATTTGAAAAATAAAAATCACATAGAGGAAGGAAACAATTAGGGGGCTGTACCATTAACCTTCTGTACTATGTTTCAAAGTAGTTTCTGGGGAGCTGGGGAGCAGAGTACATCTAGCCATTCGTACATGTGTTAGTCAGGTTCTTGTTGCTGTGACAAAATACCTGAGTAAACAAGCTTAAAGGAGGAAAGATTTGTTTTGGCTCACGGGTTAGAGTTTTCAGTTTGTGGTTACTTGGTTCCATTGCTTTGGGCCAGAGGCAAGGCAGAATATGGTGGCAGGAGAATGTGTTCGAGCAAAGCAGCTTACTTTATGGCAGTCAAGCAAAAAGAGTGAGGAAGGGGCCAGTGACAAGATATACCCTTCTAGAGCACGCGCCAGTGACCTACATCTTCCTACAAGGACTCATCTCATACAGTTTCTACCGCCTCCTCATAGTCCATTCAGTTTATGAACTTATCAACGGATTAATTTGTTTATGAGATCAGAGACCTCATAATCAAATCCTTTCCCAAAAGTTTAACCTTTGAACATTGTTGCCTTAGGGATGAAGTCTTCAACACTAGAGCCTTTGGAGGACATTTTAGACCCAAACCATAACATCATCCCACAACAAGGTCTAGCCAGGATGACAACACTTCTACCCAGGGCCTTCTTTCTCGCCTCCCATCAACAAATTTCTGGAAGAATCTTCAGAGTATGACCTATGTTCACAAACGTGCATCTCTCGCTTGTGGTGTGAGTTTGTCCTGCTGTCTTGCCATGGCTGCTGAGATTCTTGGTGCTTTAGCAGATAACCCCTCTCAGACTAGGCTCATCATGTTTAGGACTCAGCCACCGGCAGCAATATCTTTTGCATCAGTGATTCAGAAAGTATGGTTACTAAATGTGATGTTGTTTTCATACCAAGTTGTTGACATTTCTGTGACTACTTTAATGACTACTTTAATTGCTCATAGACAACAGGATGGAACATTTGAGATAGGTATCATACTGGGATATGCAGGAAAAGGCAGCCCTAAAGGCAACCACCTGCTTCACCTCCTTGCAAGAATGACTTTAGAATTCTTTGCTCTAATGGTTTGAGTTTCAGACACCCTCATGATACTCGCCTCTATCCACAATCCCAGCACAAAGGAAGCTCCAGCGTTTTCATTTGCATCTTTAAACTCTTGCAAAGGTGATAAAGCTATTTTACCCACTGGTAAATGTAATAAACAATGATATGCAGATAGTGCACATTTAAGCTTGCCTTTCCTCTTTACATAAAAGAGCTTGCTAATGGCCACTGGATAATTAAAATTAAACCGTATTCAATAGATAAACAAATTAAAGCAGAGCAAATTGTGTGTGTGCCTCCCTAAACAGCATACACATTATCAGAGAGGGCAACCCTAATTATTTAAGGATATAGCAAGAGGAGCTATTGAAGGAGCTATTGATTTTTTATGATAAGAAAGTGTCTTCAGTATTAATGGGTAATGTTTGCTTACAAGCCACATTCTTTTTTTTTTTTTTTTTTTTTTTTGTGGGTACCGGGGGGTCGACCTCAGGACCTCGTGCGCCAGCAGGCACCCGTGCCTCTGAGCGATATCACCAGCCCCTTTTTTCGTATGTGGGATCCGGGAGTCGAACTCGGGCCCTCGCGCTTGCCGGGCAGGCGCTTAAGCCGCTGAGCCATCTCACCGGCCCACAAGCCACATTCTTTGTAATACTGTACAAATTAAAAAGGAAACCGGATCAAAGATATCCAATAACTTACACTCTAATCAGGATGTACAAACCAATATATCATGACCTACTGGTTTTAACATTTAGTTTTAATTACAAAGTATGCATACTTTTTTTTTGGTGTAACGTGTTACATTATTTCTGATCAATTCAAGTGTCTACCAGTTCTTCAGAGGTCACACTTGTTCGTGGTTTGGTATGTAGACTTGTAGGTGATTTTTAATGTGGTATATGTTTGACAAGATTATATTGTGGGTTTTGTTGCTTGTTTGTTTCTTTGGATTCCAACATAGGTGTTATTATACATTTCCCTTTCTCTAACAAGCTTTTATTATTCAATACTGTGCCTTAGGGATTTTTTATAATGGTATATATAGATCTATCTAAATATTTCTGGTAGTTCATTTCCTTTTTCTCTTAAAAATTGTATCAAAGCAGTAAATGTCTTTGGCTTAAAAACCAAAAGTTTAAGGATGTCTTTGTAAAGTACAAGTTTCCTGCTACATGGCTAGTCCTACCTCTCAGACACAATCACTCTGAATACTTGCTAGTTATTACTTTATGACAAATTTTACTTTAAAAAAATTCAATAGAAAATTGTTCTAAGTACTATCTTTTTTTAATAGTCAATTTTTTACCAATTGATTTAAATTATACCATGTTATACCGTAGTTTCCCATCTATTCTTTTTTCAGATAATCTCTCTCTCTGGATATATATTTTTAAAAACACAAAACATTTTTATTATTGTACATATTTATGGAGCACAGTGTGATAATTCAGTACACATATATAATGTGCAATGATCAAATCAGGGTAGTTAGCATTATTATCTCTTTAACGTTTAAGAATTTTTTAATTAGTATTTAATAATTGTATGAATTTATGAAGTATAGTGTGATATTTCAATACATAAACATCATGTATACCAATCAAGTGAAGGTAATTAACATTTTCATCTTCTTACCCTAAGCAATTTTGAGCAAAAAGAACAAAGGTGTGGACATCACATTATGTGACTTTGAAATACTCTACAAAGCTGTAGTAATCAAAAAAGTATGGTATTGGTGTAAAAACAGACACAAAGACCAATGGAACAGAGCTGAGTGTTCAGAAATGATCCTATGCATTTATAAGCAACTGTTTCTCAACAAAGGTGCCAAAATCATACACTGAAGAAAGGACAGCCTTTTAAATAAGTGGTGCTGGGAAAACTGGATATTCACATGCAGAAAACTGAAACTAGATCACTATGTCTCACCCTATGCAAAAATCAACTTAAAATAGATCAAAGGCTTAATTTTAAGACCTGAAGCCATGTGAGTACTAGAAGAAAACATAGGAAAAATACTTCAAGACATCAGTATAGGCAATGATATTCTTGGGTTATACTAAAAAAGCAAGGCAACAAAAGCAAAAATAGACAAATGGAATTACATCTAATAAGAAGCTTCTTACAGACAAGGAAACAATCAACAGAATGAAGAGAGTACCTACAGAATAAGAAAGAGGACACACTATTCTTTTGCCAAAGGATTAATATCCTTAACTTTTAGGAAATTCAGTAAATTTAATAATGAGAAACCGAACTAACTATTTAAAAGTGGACAAGTAGTATGAATAGATATTTCTCAAAAGAAGACATTCAAATGATCAATAAATTTATGAGGAAAAAATGCTCACATTAATATTCCCTTTAAGGAAGTGCAAATCAAAACTACAATGAGAAATCATCTCACCCCAGGAAGTTATTATAAAAACACAAAAAATAACAACGACAATGAAAAACCCAACAAAAAACAAAAAACAGGAGATGGAGAAAAGAGAAGGCTTATAGTAAATTGCTGGTAGGCATGCAAATTTGTATAGCCACAGTGGAGAACCTATTAATAGGTTCCTCAAAAAACTAAAAATAGACCTATCCTATGATCTAGCTATTCCATTTCTGGGTATACATTGTAAAGAAATTATACCAGCATATCAATGAGATATCTGCCTGCCCATTTTTATTATTGCACTATCCACAATAGCTAAGATATAGAATGAACCTAGATGCCAATCAACAGATGAATGGAGGGCCAGTCATGGTGGCACATGCCTGTAATCCCAGCACTTGGGAGGCTGAGGCAGGAGAATTGCTATGAGTTTGAGGCCAGTCTGAGCTACATAGTGAGTTCAAGGCCAGCCTGGAATACATGGTAAGACTCATCTCAAAAAACAAAACAAGGCCGGTGAGATAGCTCAGCGGCATAAATGCCTGCCTGGCAAGCGCAAGGTCCTGAGTTCGACTCCTGGTATCCACATACGAAAAAAGGCTGGTGATATTGCTCAGTGGCACGGGCGCCTGCTGGTGCACGAGGTCCTGAGGTTGGCCCCCGGTACCCACACAAAAAAAACAAAAACAAAAACAAAAAAACAATACCTCAGATGAATGGATAAAGAAAATGTGGTGTGTATACAAAGTAGAGTATTACTCAGCCATTAAAAAGAATGATAGTCTATCATTGGCAGCAAAATGATGGAACAGAGGGACATTGTTTTAAGTGAAATAAGTTGAGACATACACACACACACACATACACACATAAAACAAATACCACACATACTCTCTTATATGTGGCAGTTAACAAAGGTCAACCTGAATATAAAATACTGATTACTAGAGGAGGAATAATGGGTGGTGGGGTAGAAAGAGGTTGGATAATGCATATCAAAACACAGTTAGGTAGAATTAATAAGTTCTAGTGTTCCACAGTTCAGTGGGATGCCTGTAGTTTGCAAGAACCTATTATGTATTTTATGAATAGCTTGAAGAATGACTCCCGAAGGCTCCAAACACAGAGTAATACCCTTTATTTTTCAATATTGACTGGCTTATTGTTGTATTTTTAGTTTTCTCTAGGAAGTTTAGAATCAGTTTTTTGGATTTCATGAAAAATCCCATGACTACTCAACCCATTCATCCTGTTGAAGGTTACCTGAAATAACAAGGCTCTTGACAAGTTACATTGTCCAAATGTTTCTGTTTCAGTTTGGTATACATGTTATAAATATTCACATGAAGTTAATTTCAATTAATGCATTTGATGACTCAGCTCTGGAGATAGGGTTGCCAGATAAAATACTGGATACCTAGTTAAATCTGACAACCTGATAATTTATTATGTCAAATGCAATATTTGACATATATTTTTCCCATACAATATTTGGAACCTAATTACACTAAAATTATTTGTTATCTTGATTTAAATTTAACTAAGTGTCTTGTATTTTACTTTGCTATATCTGGTGGCCCAATCTGGGAAGGGATTGCAAGCAGATGTAGATATTAGGGCATGTAGACAACAAAAATAACATAATGTTCTGATAAAGAAAAGTGCAGAAAGCAGAAGAAAGTCATTTTCATACAGAAAAGTTTTGCAGTTTTCATTTGCATACTTGTTCTGTTCAGGTTTGGAAATGATTAATTTTTCAGCTAATCTCTGCTATGTAAGCTCCTGTGAGGAAGTAAATATATAGCAAAAAATCATTTAATGTTAAACAAATTATTTTAGGATTTCTGCCACTTTTTATGTTATATGTTTGGATTAGTTTCAGTACAGTTTTTAAAACAAATACTTAAGGCAATGAAAAAGCTAGGAACTGGGTCCTGAGTTTTAATATTACCTCTGTGACTAAATAACTGTGACTGTGACAGTCATTAATTCAAGACTGTTTACAAATGTATTAATTTTCCATGTTCCAGGTATATGGTAAGATTGTGCTTCCTAGTCCTAAAAACTCCTGTCTTCATTTGGGTAATAAAATATGACTGTTTCCCAAATAGTTCTGAAAGGAAAGAGAGAGTTAAAAGGCTCTTGGCTGGGATGGGCTGAAGTTTGGTGTGTATGTATATATGGGGCGTTTTGTTTTGTTTTGACTTTTAGTGAGAAATATGTGATCATGTTTAAAGGCTAGTTGAACAAAGTCATTGCAGTAAAGAGAAAAGAAAGGTTTTTAGGAAGGGGTGGGGATGGGAAACAGATGGTCAGTTTGGGGTAGAAGAAAGTGTGGTTCTGAGACAAAGGGGGAAAGAATCAGGAAGGTGTGGGATCCGTTAAGTATGCACAAGAAGAGAAAGTTGATGTAGACATAAAAACACTTGGAGAGGGGCAAGTACTGTGTATATAAAAACTAAACCTTTCAAAGAGAATAGGAGTTTTTTCCAAGTTGGTCAATGTGCCAAAAGAGAGCAAGCAAGTCCTAAAAATGTATAAGATTCCATACCTAGAAATATGTCCAGATGATTTTCTTTTCAACGGAACCAGCATTTCTGATTTGTGGCTGGAGGATGGTCATTTGAATATGAACTTGGTTATAGTCAATTGTCTTGTCTGTTCATGCTGCAGGTTTGAATGAAGTCCATAGCAACTTCTGAGGAACAGATGCTGTGAGACCCCTTGGGAAATGCTTCCCACCGTCTGTTCTAGATCCTTTTATGTTGATCTGATGACTTATATAGGAAGTCTGTGTCTCAGTCAGCTTGGGGTGCTATAACAAAATACTATCGTCTGGGGAACTTAAACTATAGACATTTGTTTCTCATAGTTCTGGAGGCTGGAAAGTCTGAAATCAGGATGCCAGTATGGATAGGTTCTGTGAGGATCCCATTCTGGCTTGCAGATGTTTCAAGACTGTTTACAAATGTAAACAGTTTTGGGTGCCTTCTCACTATGTCCTTATATAGGGGCATATGGAGGAAAGAGGGAAAGGGCAAAAGACAGAGAAGAGCAGGGAGAGGAGAGAGACCATGAGAGCAAATACTCTCTGTTGTCCTTTCTTGTAAGGGCATTAATTCCATCATGAGGCCCTCAACCTCATGACTTCATCTCAACCTAATCGGTACCCAAAAGTCAGCCTTACCTCCAAAGACCAGATATTAGGGATTAGGGATCAACATATGAATGTTCAGGGGATCCAAACATTCCATTCATAGCACCCTATGATCCCAGAAGATTTGTTTTTCTCAGAGTAACCCCTGCTCCTTTACATCTGGTTAATTTGGAATCTTAATCTATATATACTGAAGAGGGTCCAGGTAGTTATATACTTTTAAAAAGCACTGTGCTTTGAAAAACCCATGTGGAAAACCTTTGCTTGTGTGTGTTTACCTGAACATGACAGTGATCAGTGTGTGCTTCTCTATCACCCCTAAGGCTCTGACTCTATCTGCTGTCCCTTTCCAAAGTTTTTTTTTTTTTTGATTTTTTCTGTGCACTCACAGGAATTCTTATTTTCTTGAGGCAAAATCTCCTGAAGTCAGAAGTAGGAGTTTTATTGTATACTGCTTGCCTGTTACTTCTTTACAAAGCTGTTTGTCGATCTGCTGTCGGGTGTCAAAACAGCCTTCTAGAGAGCTGAATTATTAAAAAGATTAGAAGTGACTTGGGACTTGGAAAAGGGCCCTGTAAAGGCTGAGTTGGCATTTGGGAGAGAGTTGCCTCAGGCTACCTAGTGACAGGCAAGGTAGTGCCAAAGGTAGGGTGCTTTCCAAGCTGCTGGCAAACCCATGCATGAGTGATCAGGGATGAATATGACCAGGACTCGAGATGACAGGGATGACGTCCAAAAATCCGATTGTGCTGTTCGATAGGAAAGGCCTTGTCTGAAGACTCTGAGCTGCCTTTTCCCTCTCATGATTCAACTGTTGCAGTAAATATTTCCCACCTCAGCCAAGATTGCTTTAGCTTGCTTTACTGTGACAAATGCTTAAAAATTATGGTGATGCTTTTACTGCTGCCACTTGGCTGAGCATATTCAGCAGGGTTGGTATTTAAATGCACCCCTGGAATGGTTTATAGCACAGTGAGCCATGGAAGGGCTGGAGGAGACATGGGCAGTGGCCTGGTTCAAGGCATTTGGCCTATCTGGGCCTTTGTCCTTTCCTATATGGAAAAGGAGTTGGATAAGGTGATATTAATCAGTGGCTTCTCTATCCTCAGTTCTATGATTCTTAGACACTAATTTTGAGGTAGGTGAAGGGCATTTTACATAAAACTAGAAAACTCATTATTTTGCATTTTACCAAGAAATTGCTTGAAACTAACAGAAGTAATATTTGAGTTAACAGGAAAGTTAAATTTGTTTTTCAAAAGATTAATTTTAGCAAAGAGAACTAGCCATGAAGCCCTAGTGTGTTATATTGATTTTCTTCTGGGATGCTATACATAGTCAATGCCTGGATCATACAAGAATAATAGGTTCTGTTGTGTTTTATTAAATTAGGGCAACTGAATGTCCCTAAAGTTAAAACTTAAGCTATATATAACATTTACCCTGTTTATGTTATTTTCAAGTGAATTACAGAGATTCATATACCAAGTCAATAGAGTATCATATAGCCAGATTATATAGGAAGCTCCTTTTGAAAGCCAATTTTGGCTCTACCTAGAATAATCTTCCTGATGTGGGTTAGACATGAATCAAGATTAGTGGTTTGTTAGGCTCCTCAGGTATACTAAGAGGGTGCCAATCACACTGCAGCTGACATGATCTTTAGACAACTGGAAATATTTAATAGATCTTCTGGGAGTACAGTATCAATCTTATCTCATCATATTAAGTAAAGTCTAATGTAGAGGGTAGGAGAACCTACTCTGGAGGAGTCCCTGACTCAGATTTTGATGACACTGTTTACTAAGTGACTTTGGATGAGTCAGTTTCTCTATTCCACAGTTTCTTCATCTGAAAATTAGACACAATGGTGAGCATTAAATGAATGAATATAGTTTGAGTGTTAAAAGTGTTGCTATATTGAGAGGCTTAGAATAGTGCTGGCACATAGTAATAGTAAAGTGTTAGCTGTTATTATTGTTATATCATTATTATCATATCTATGATGTATTAACTTCCAGTCGAGCAAACCAATATTGAAGGAAGACTGTAAAAGTTTTAAAATCTACCTGTTCCTTTAGATATTGTAAACTATGCCCATTGATCACATCGTATCTGCAGAGACTTGGAATAACCCTGTTTGTCCACATACTTTTTTTTAATTCAGGGAAATTATACACTAAAGTTATTTCTTGCTCATGTCATGGTCTAATGCATAGTAAATAGCTGCCTGAGGAGATACTCCTCTGAGGTAAGGATATAGTTCCCTGTTGTGTGCCGTCTTAAGCATGGGTCTACAAAGACACCGTGGAAGAAGAGAGGAGAGGTGTTATGTTCTGACCTAGGTGCACTTTGCATTGGCCAGCAGCAGTTGTATTGTCTCAATCTGATCCCAAAGGAGGCTAGGACGTACAGAATTTTGGTGTGTGCAGGAAGAAGAAATAGGGCTAACACAATCTCAGCTACATGTGGGTTTGGAGACTCATTTTTTATGGAGTTCTGAACAAGTCAGTATATGAAACAGTTCCATGCCACATTATCTTAATTTTATTGTCCGAATGCCACTGAACCGTGTCCTGTTCGCGTAGAGCTCTGATGCTGGTCTTTGTTAAAGAATCATTCTCCTAGAAAATTGTTAATATTTTTCTTATGGAAACTGAATTGAGACAAAGTTTCCCTTGTCACATTGGCATGCTGCTAAGAAGTTTAGAGCCAAATTGGTTACCCATCTATAGTAACTACTTTGCTTGCTTAATTTTATTTCCCATAGATTTGGTTTTCCTATATTATTTCTTTCACAACTAGTTTATATGATTTTTTGTTGCATTTTATAAGTCATTATAGATCACAATAAAAATTTGTGGAACAGGATGAAATATAAGTAAATACTCTTAAGTAAACAGAGTCCTTTATGTGGAAGGACCTCTTGGAATTATTTATCACTGAGTCCATTAATCATTGAAGAGATAACAAATACCCATCATTAACCATAGCTCAAGTTGGTTAGGATTCTCAACTCAGGAGACTGGGGTAGAGACCATGGTAGGGCTGATCAGAGAGTCCAGAGAGGGAGGGATAGAAGAAATAGGATTCACTCTATCACAAACACCTTCTTCTAGCATCAGGATACAAATAGGTACTTGATGAGTGATGCATCCCCTCTCCTCAGTGCTATATTCTTCCTCTGTAAAACAAAATTAAAAAGCAGAACATTTTAAATCCATCTTATATGTAAATATTCAAGAAAAAGGAGAGCCTCCTTTTCTCAGAATATCAGTTACTGAAGTTTAAGTTCCAAGTTGTTACAGTTTGGCTATGGCATGTCCCCCAAAGACTCATGTATTAAAGGCTTGGTTCGGAAGGCAGAAATGTTCAGAGGGGAGGCTTTTGAGAACTAATTGAATCATGAGGGCTCTGGGCTCATCAATGAATTAATCCACTGATGGGTTCCTGATTGAATAAACTATTGGAAGGTGATAGACACTATAAGATGTGAAGTCTTGTTAAATAAAGGAAATAGATCACTAGGGGTTTACTCTGGAAGGAGATATCTTGACCCTGCTCCTGCCCGCAAGAGGAGGGCAGGTTTGATTCACCACACCCTCCCACTGCTATGCTGTTCTGCCTTCCCTCAGACCCAAAGCAATGGAGCGAAGCGACCATAGACTGAAACCTCTGAAACAATGAACCAAAATAAATCTTTCCTCCTTAAAACGTTTTTCCTCAGGTGTTTTTTCGCAGTGGTGGCAAGCTGGCTAGCACGCAAGTATCGAGCTGATGAATTGTCCTTGGGTTCAGGCGGAGAGCGTCTTGGCCAGAGAGAAGCTGGCTACAAGCCTGGCTGTTAGAGGTGTCTCTCTCCTTTGGGAAAAGCACTGACTGGATTATCTTTCCTTAAGATCGCTTCTAGTTACCCTAAGAAGGTTTTATTTTCCTTTTTTAGCTGTCTTTTCCCAAAATAACAGCTTCATACTGTCCAGGGAAGGCAGAATACATGAGAGAGAGGGAGAGAGAGACAGAGAGGGATTTTTCACTCCACTACATATTTGTCGAATTTGAATTGGAAATTGGAGAACACGACCTAGCTTAACCAATGCAATTATGCTGACTTTACAAGTAGAGAGAGAAAACATATTGAACTTAGAGTTAAAATAGATAAAATTAGTTGAAAGGTGTTTTATTTACCTTATCGCCAGATCCTCCCAGCTGCGCTTCTGGCCTTTTCTGTGGTTGTTTTCCTGCATGTCTTGCTTGTTTTCTCGCATGTCTCTTGTAATTTAGAAAACCAGTGGTCAGCCTCCAAGATGTCCTCGCCTCCGAGTTGTCATACCCTTATATACTATGGTAGGTCTATTGTGTAGGAAAGAAATGATAATAACTCATTCCTGAGATGGAATTACAAAAGATTTTACCTTCTATCTTGGCCTCTCATTGTCTCTGTCTTTGTCTCTGTCTTTCTCTGTCCCCCCTCCCCTTTCTGTCTCTTCCATCTCTTCCTCTGGACAAAGTAAGCTACCATTCAGCTCTTTCCAGAGGCACATAGTAAGCATGTGAGACCTCCAGCCAGCGTCAGTGAGGCCAGCCAATAATCGCACAGAGGAATCGGAACAGATTCTCTAGTTCCAGTTGAGCCTTGAGACAACTACTGCCCCGGTGCAGAAACTTGAGCCATAACCACCAATTTTTGACTATCAAGAAACTATAGAGATAATAAATACTTATTGTTTTAGCCTGCTAAATTTGAGGGGTAATTTGTTATACAGCAATAGATAACAAATACAGATGAGATAGAATGAACATAAATCTTTTCTCCCACACATCAGAAAGTAAATCACTGGCTTTTCTTGAGCATCCAGAGATACCTGACTTTCAGCTTCAATTTCTTTCCTCCTTTCCACCTTAATAAGTACACTTATCACTTGGTGCTGCAAAGGAAATTAGATTCTATACTAATATTGAAACTCATTTGACAGCATCTTGGGGTAGTGACTGAAGAGATACAATTGCTCCCAATGCTTAGTGTAAAAAGAATTCCTTCCAACAAATTTTGCAGTAATGGCCATTATTAATTATCACCTAGGCAGCTCCAATCCCCTTCCCCTTCTCTGGGGATGCTTCTTTGTTGAGAAGTAAAATATGGATTAAGACAGATTCTGCTTCTGGATATGTTGGTTTGTAGTTAAGTTTTCCTCTTCACACCTTTTCTTTTTCTCCTGTTAGTCTTAGGGTAGTGAACGCAGAACATCTTTCAAGAACCAGATATTTGGCTTCAAATTTTGACCCTAAGAGGTTGTGAAGAGTTATAGGACATTATCAGTTTTACTTCCTCGTTTTCTATCACATGACAGCAGAGTAGGAAACTTCCTTAAGGCAACTGGAACCTGGTATATATTTTAATACTCTATTTAAATGGAACATCTGTAAAAATTTGCTGATGTGTTGATTCATAATATAACTTCTTTTGCATAGCATGGTAAATACATTTTTATTTTGTTATCTCAGAGAGTCAGGTAATATTAACCTAATTTAATATAGTGTGAAACTAAAGGCTCTATGATTTGTCCAAAGCTCTCCAACTGCTTAAAAGCACTCATGAGTAAAATTCCCATTTCTCACCTTAATTCCAGGTCTATCTTTTAAACAGCAGATTAGTCTGTTAATTAGTTGATTCAATTTCTTATGTATACAAAGAATGACTTAATGTGGTCCAAGGTAAACATCCCATGAAGAAGAAATGGGGCTTATTTCTGTGAGATAGTACAGTTTTTAACCAGCATGAAACTTTTATTTACAAGTTCATGCAGTTTGGCTACTATTTCATAAAAATTCATTATACTTAAAATAGCACTTTTGTTAAAACTGAATGGTATTTTTAAAAAGTCTTGGACCACAGTGTATTATAACATGGCAAAAGTATTCAGAATATGTTTGGGATTTGGTCTTGCTATGGAAATAAGATGGATCCCTGAAAAATCACTTTCATGTGATCCTGGGGGAATTTACTCAAGTCTGTCTTGGCAACACCTCTGCTGAAGTAGTCCGAGTTTACATTTATCCACAGGGCTTCAGTTTCTAGGCAGGGGTTACCGCTTATCCTCAACTTGGCTAAAAGTAGAATTAATCATCCAGAATGTGTCTTGCTTCTGCTCTGCTTGTTCATGGTGGACATTAATCAGTGCTTCCTTGGAAGCAACTTTCTGGTATATGAGTTAAAGTTGTGATGGATCTAAAGAGAGGAAAATGAATAGATCTAAAAATAGATTTCTATTCAGCAAAATCTACACTGCTTCCCTTTCAAAAAGTTCTCCTGGTTGGCATCCTCAGCAGGCAGGGGCATAGAGCTTTGCAAGGGCTTTGCCCCTTTCTTGGTGCGTACCCAAGACCCTGCAAAACCATTGATCTTTGGTGAAGAGAAATTAAAATTCCAGATTCCCTCTGTGGTGTACCTTTCAGATTTTCCTACCATTAATTTGTACATGAGCAAAAGCAAATGAGCAACTGGGAAAGCTGATTAGTCTTCTCAAGGTTTCCTCTGTGGACTATTTCCTTTCTCCCCAGTGAAAGGATTGTTTTACGATTCTGCTGTGTGCATACCAAACATTCTTTCATTACATTAAAGGAAGGAAGTATTCCTAAATAACATATGCATAATTCCAAGTTAGATAATTTCAATTTTAATCATTATGCAAATGTAATGAGGTGCCTGTAATTTTTGTTGCTCCCTAAGTTGGATATCCTTCAAAAGTATTTAAATATATAGTATAATTTCAAAATACCTAAACTAGTATGGAAAAAATTTTCTCACAAACACTAGCTAGGTTTTAAATGACCCTAGAGATTCCATCATTTATGAAAAAATGCCATTTGGAACTATCTGCATGTTTAAATGGAAAATTTGGCAAGGTCATTACTGCCACTGTTGCTTCGGGCAGAATGTGTTCTAAGGGTCTTTCACATCAGCTGCTGTGTGAGACTCATTGGGATCTGTGCATTATAAACATTTAAGAACATGCGTCCTCCCTTGCTTGTGAAGACAAGCTCTCCAGCCTGTCTGCCTGCTCACCTTGGACAGCATGCTTCTCTCAAGGGTCCTTGCTTCCAGAGGCCAGCAGATCTAGGAGTCCACTGCACTGCTTATGTCCAGGCCCTCCTGGACTCTCAAGGGGCAGCAAGATGAAGTGGGGTGGGACAGATAGGAGCTCAGTTAGCATTTGTTGACTCTTAAATAAGAGAGTTTAAGAGACTGATGTGAGCATTTCCCTAAATCTAATGCTATTGATACCACCCTCTGTAAAGGTTCTACCACTTGGTGACATGATCTCTTTGTCTTTTAGAGTGATTTCTCACAGAAAGGACCAAGGTGGGAGAAAGTCTCCAGCTTTTCTCTGAGCACATGTATTCACGTGGAGGAGGCCTCTGATACAAGCAGGGGTCCTAAGTGGGCTTTAGGGAGTCTAACCCCTCTCCCTAAGATAGTGTGTAAACTGGAGGTATTTATCCATATATGTGTTTCCTTTTCAGGTTCCATAGCTTTTATCAGATACTCAAAGGGATTTGGGCTTCCAAACTGTCAAAAACCATGGCCACAGAGGTGGCCAGCAAGAATTACAGACAGATTTTGTAACTCAAACGCTAATGCAACCAGTATCCTGGTTACTTGGATTTCAAAAATGCAATTACAAAGTGGTTAATAGAAATAGTTTACTTTTAGACACAAAGATGCTATTTGAGTAAAAAGTCCAAAGCTTTGTGGAATGCCTCATGGGTTTAAACTTTCACTTGGACTTGGAGCTGACTGACTGTTTCAGACATGGAAGTCCTTTACTTGTTCTGTTCTCATGGGCTCTGAAACAGAAGTTCAATGATAATGGGACATGTGCGAATTATGTTTTTCGCTACAGTGGAAATGAAGTTTTCATTCTTTTTAGTTGAGTATGGTTCTGGTCTTTCATGCTTGAAATATATTTTCCTTAGGATCTATTTTTTCTACTTACCAAGTATTCAAGAAAAATGGAATCTTCTAGAAGACAGAATAAGATGAGTACATTGTGTTTCCTCTTTATGACGAAATGCAGATTTCCCATTAAAAGGCAAATCCTTCTGAAAAAGCTAAACAGAAAAGCACTTTAAAAAGAGACACAAGCAAAGGGAAGGAACTAAAAGTTAATCTGAATTCCTAGCACCCAGAAATATGAGAAAAATTTGTATATTTCAGATATATGTATATTGCTTACAAAAAGGAAAAATGCTATACACACATAATATTTTTTCTGATTGGATCATATGTGCTATTCATTTGTTTTCAATAAATGTTTACTCAGCTTCTTGTATATATTAGGTCATCTATTAAATTTTTTTCAATATGTCTTTATTAGATGTATACTATTATAATGTACAGTTTACCACATAAATTCAATCAATTTTATGTTTTTAGAGAAATATTTCTTCTTTGTTATGTTTCTTTCTAAACCTTGAAATAAATTATTTTTCACTGTAAAAAAGAGAGAGACTTACATATTGAATGTAGAGGGCCAAGAAAAACCAGATAAAATGTAATTGTGAATTGGATAAATTTCTATTTATTTTTAAGAAGTTCTGTTGTTCTTGTTCAGTTGCTTACAAAAATGAAAAATGCTGTACACACTTATAGTATTAATGACAGGGATGTGTTCTGAGAAATGTGTCATTAGACCAT
The DNA here is from genome assembly GCA_028451465.1 of Erethizon dorsatum. Taxonomy (NCBI): domain Eukaryota; kingdom Metazoa; phylum Chordata; class Mammalia; order Rodentia; family Erethizontidae; genus Erethizon; species Erethizon dorsatum. The sequence goes on from CM051824.1 coordinate 43,249,576, forward strand.
TTCATTGTATGAACATCATGAAGTGAACTTCATATGAAATAAGGTGGCTACAATATTATTAGGCATTATAATCTTTCTTTTTCAAAGACACTTTTTAAAAATTAGTGCATATTTGAAATATATAATGATTACATTTCTCATGGGAAGTGCGTACATGTATATAACACATCTCAGTTCTTTTTTTCATCCACTTCTCTTCTGCACCCTCCCCATTTCCTCCTTTTCTTGGTCTCTTTCCCTTCTGCAAAAGATTTATCTCCCTTTTCTGTTATCTATATTTTATTTTGCTCTTTATTTATGTTTTGGGTTTTTTATAGAAGAAAAACTATGTGATATTTAAATTTGTGTGTCTGATTTATTTTACTTAACATGGTCTCAAGGTCCAAATGATTCAAATTTATCCTTTATGGCAGAATATTCCATTATGTATAAATAGTGCACTTCTTATTCATATCTGTTGATGAACATATAGGCCATTTCCAAGATTTAGCTATTATGAATTGTGGGGCTATAAATATGGGTATCACCATTTCACTGTAATAGGATGTTTTTCATTCTTTTGGGAAGATTCCTAGAAGGGGAATAGATAAGTCAAATGGAATTTCTAGTTTTCGTTTTTTGAGGAATCTCCATACTGATTTCCATAATGGTTGTTCCAAAGGTGCAATAGCAGGGTCAAATGGAATTTCTAATTTTGGTTTTTTGAGGAATCGCCACACTGATTTCCATAGTGGTTTTACTAGCTTACATTCCCACCAACAATGTAGAAAGATTCTTTATTCCCTGCAACCTTGCCAGCATTTGTCATTATTTGATTTCTTGATGATAGCCATTCTTTCTGGAGTAAAATGAAATCTCAGTGTTAATTTGCATTTTTCTAATGGCCAGGATGTTGAACATTTTTTTCATATATTTATTGGCCATTTTTAGTTCTTTTGAGTTTATTCATTTCAGTTTCCCTTTTTTTGATTGGATCTTTCATGGGGGTGCTAATTTTTTGAGTTATTTGTGTATTCTAGTTATTAGTCTTCTGTCTATTTTATTATTATCATATATGCAGTCCATCACTCATTAAATTATTATGTGGTATATACCTGTATATGCATATATACATGTGTACACACACACACACACACACACACACACAATAGCCACAAGGAGAACTGAATGTCAGGCCACATAGTGTTTAATAGAAATTAATGAGTATCCCCTTGTTTTTAGCATGACAGTTTAATTAGTAAGTGATTTAGCAAGAATTTATTCATTTGTTCAGCCATTTATTTGGTTAACACACATTTGAGTGTCTATAATGGACTAGGCCTTCTATCAACTTCTGATGTAAAAGTATGAGTAAAAAGTGATCTCTCCTAAAAAGCCTGCCTTTAAGTATAGGAGACAAAATAAACAGGACCCAAGACCCTAGGGTCTGTGTTGTCTGTGGAATTTTTTTTTTTTTTTCTGAGTCAAGGTCTCGCTATGTATTCCAGGCTGGTCTTGAACTCACTATGTAGCCAAGGGTGGCCTCAAACTTGTGGCAATCTCATCTCAGCCTCTCGGGAGCTGGGATTATAGGTGTCCAGCGCCAAGCTTGGCTACTGTGCTATCCATGGAAGCTGAATAGGGTGGTATAGACTCTGTGACCAATAACTGCACCCCACAGGCCTCAAATTCTGTTTTTAATCTGAGTAGCACACTTCAAAGTTTGTCTTGCATATGCAAAGGACTTCAGGGTGCCAATAAACGTTGCATAAATACAGACTGTTGTGATTATTATTAAGAACACAGTTCCAACAAAGCACTTGGGAGCACAGAGAAGAATATTGTGAAAAGCAGCTAGGAAGTTTTTGGACAGGTAGTACAGAAGTGTGCCTAGAGCTAAGAGGGCTGGGGAAAAAGGTCTGCAGAGAAGCAGGTGTGGACAAATAGGAGGTGCTGTCAGGGGGCTGGCCGAGCGGCTGTGCAGAGAGCACTCTAGACAGCTTAGCTTGCTTCTTTCATGGGTTCAACTTATGCTTTTATCTTTCTTATAGAACTAGAATTTGATTTTGAAGACTTTCTGTTCATAACATCAAAGGATAATTTAATGAGTAATTGTCACTTGACCACTTTGTGCTTCTTCTTCCACAACTGGCCTGTCTCTCAATGGGGGTTTATGAATATCACAATGTAACTAATAAACGTAAACTTTTCAAATAGAAATATGCTCCAATTGACTGTTTTTCTTATGTTGATGTTCAACACTGCATATTAGAGTTTTTAGGTTTTTCCAGCTTTATTTCATAGCCAGTGTTTCTAAAATATTTTATTGAGCATTTTATACTTTATATACAGTGTTGTTTCATATGTAATTTGCTACTCAATTCTGTTTTTGTTTACTATGTCACTGAATAATGTATATTTCAGTCTACCACATCATTCTAAAGCAATAAGCTTGTGACATTTATTAGTGTGTGCATGTGTGTACACATATTTATCTTAACACTGCAAATGTGTGATAATTTTACATAAAAAAAACTTTTTCCTAATTTTTTGAGTATTTTATGAGATACTGAGAAGAGTAAGATTCAAAAGTAGCAGTGTGACATTGACTGGTAATAAGATTCATACAGAAAAATACTCTGTTTCCTCAGTTTACAAACATATGCTGTCTTTTTAATTAATGTATATTTGCCTATAACCCTCTTACTGTTAAAATCAGCCAAATTCTTTAAGGTCCTGAACCTAGGATCCTTGAAATTTGAATTGGTACAGATAATATATCCAAAACAGTAGATAAGAGTTTCTGTTAATTTGAAGAAAATATACATTTTGAATAGACTTTGAATTTAAAAAGAAAACCCTGATCAGTTAATGTTTTAACAACAACCCTTACTGTTAGTGCATTCAAATGCTTTTAGAAAATATAATACTCTGTCTGACACGAAAATAGTTAGCAAACATTTGCCTTAAATTTTGAATGTATTAGAAATCAATCTATTTGAAATAGCACTATTTTAGCAGTATCTGTTATCATGTTTGATGAAATTCTTGTCTATGAAAATGCAACAATTTCAACACTATTAATCTAATTGAAACTATTTGATTACATAGAATTGAATGTGAAAATGACTAATAGTTTTGGAGATGAATTTAATTTGCTTTTAAGTACTATAGCAAGTGACATTCTTTTAGAAATCTGGATGGTATTGATGTTTATGTGTTCAGGTGTTGCACAAATTAAGAAACTAAATCACTTTCATAGGTAGGAGTTAAATGTGGTAAAGAAGTCATTAAAGTAATTTACAGCTGATGATATGTCAAAGCAGTTTCCTATGGAACCCTACAGAGATGGAAAGGAGAATGAATCATTGAGAATTAAAGATTTTTCATGTCTAATTACTTTAGCTCTCTTAGGAACTGCACATAAATTCTTAATGGAAAAAATAAAAACAACAAAGACCAGAGAAGAATATTACACTAATGCTGACCTACTTTTTGTTTTTCAGACCAGAATTTTGAGATCAAGTTGAATTTATATACATGATTTCTAATGCTTCCTAAAACATTAACAATTTGTTCATAAGGCCTGTGAGATTGCATTGGTGTGTTCTGTTTATTTTACTAAAATCAATAGGAGAGTGCCTAGAAAATATTTCTGTCAATATAGGTTTTTAAATTTTTAAAAATTGTAATGCAAATTAAATACTCTTACACTAAAAAGTGATTTCAGGTGCTCCTGAATTTGTGTATGAAACCCAAATATGTTAATTACCATTATATTTAATTTTATTTGTAGTTGTAGTGGTCATCTATTGTTTTGGCGTGTGCTCACTAGTTTTTGGATAAAGTCATCCCATTTTTCCTCTGGCAGACTTCCCTGTCTTCATCATCGGCGACTATGTGACTCAGATGTGGCCAATCAGAACATTATACTTCCAATAGGCACAGGTTCAGGGTTGAATACATAGTTTTTGCATTAAAAGTGCCATGAAAATAGAGTAACATGAAGGGGAATACAATAAAAATCAGGAAGAGGCCCAAATCCCAAAGAATTTTTAACCTTTGGAAAAAAAGACCTATTTTTTTAGTTATTTCTCTCAAGAAGTTGCTCTGTTCATTTAAGCCAGTTCGAATCAAGTTTTTTGTCACAACTGAAAGAATCCTAAACGAAATATTCACAGAATTTTTGAGTTGGATATCAATGAGTTGAAAAAGTAGCAGGGTTTAAAATGAAGTACCGCTTCATTTCTACAGCAATTTCAGAGGCAGAGATTTTCTTTTTCTGTCTGTAAATATCATTTCTTTCCAAATAAGATTGCTAAAACTTATGCCTAGATGTAGGAATGTATGAAGAATCAATCTGGCAGTTTTGAAATAAAAATCCTGACAAAGTAATCCAAGTTCTTTTATGTTTCTTGAGATAAATAATCTTTATTCATATCCTGCCTCTTAGATGAAGATGAATCCAGGTTTCAATCTTACAGGAGTGCTGGGGGAATGTGGCAGATCCCGGGCAGCAAAAGAGTTGGCCTGACCACCTGGGCTTGCAGGCCTGGAGCTGTGCGAGTTGTGGCCATGTGCATCCTGAACTATGCACTGGGCTGGTCTGGGCAGCGAAGCTGCCTACATTTGTGGTGATGTGGAGGTATGGATGCAAGCCTTGGGTTGATGACTTCAGGAAAGCAGGCAGCTGGCACACCTGGCCTTGTGGAATCAGTTTCCTGGAGGTTTTGACAAAGACATCTCATGTGTGGACCACCTTGTTCAACTTGATTAATTTATTGGCGGGGAGGGGAGCTCTTTATATTATTATTTCTTTGGATTATGCATTTAAATGCTTTTTATGTTTTGCCCATCATTTGTTAGTGGTTTTGGTAGGATCATAGTGTCTTTTACCTGGGGCTACCCCAATGTTGTAACTTGAAGTCTACAATAACGTGAGAGTTAAAGTCCCCTAGTAGTTGTCACTTCTACAGTATTTGAGTCATTATAGGATTATCAGATGATTGCCAGGCTGTGTGTGAAATGATGAGATTAGAGTGTGGGCTAGTGAAGGGGCTCTGTGTGTGTTGTGTGAGGACAGGAAGGGAGGGATGTTCATTCAGCCCAATAGGTGTGCAACTGGCTGACCTCATGAAAGCTTTTCAGGAAGGAAGAAGTTTTAGGACCCCTTATCTACCCTGTCTGTCCCTCCTCCATCCTCCCCTTTAGCGGCCACTATTACATACTCTTCTATGAGACTGATTTTTCAGTTTCCACAAAAAAGTAAGGACATGTATTTATTTGTCTTTCTGTCTCTGGCTTATTACATTTAACATGATGTCCTCCAGTTCTATCCATGTTGCTGCAAATGACAGGCTCTCATTTACTTTTTATAGTTGAATAATATTCTGTTGTGTTCACATTTTCTCTATCTGTTGTTCTGTTGATGGGCATCTGGTCCATTTCCTATCTTGGCTATTGTGAACAGGGCTGCAATAAATGTGGGAGTGGAGGTATTGTTTTGATAAGCTGACATCATTTCTTTTGGATATATACCCAGTAATGGGATTGCTGGACCATTTGGTTGTCCTGTTTGTAGTTTTCTAAGGACTCTCCATCTTGTTTTCCATAGTGGCTATATGAATTTACATTCCTACCACAGGGTATAAAAGTTCCCCTTTGTCTGCATCCTTGCCAACATTTGTTTTTTCTTTTGGATAATACCCACTCTAACTGGTGGGTGGTGATGTCTTATTGTGGTTTTGATTTGTGTTTGCCTAATGATTACAGATGTTAATTTCTTTTGCATATATGTTGGCTATTTGTATATCTTCTCTTGACAAATGTCTTTTAGAAAATTTTTCAACTTTTATATTGGATTATTATTATTTTTTGATACTGAGCTCCTTATATATTCTGAATATTAGTCCCTTGTTTTATGAGCAGTTTTCAAATATTTTCTCTCATTCTGCTGGTTTTGTCTCAAATAAATGTTAAAAGGAGCTCATCAAATTTAATTAAAATATGTTGATATTTTGTTAGGAATTACAATGATTCTGTTAGTCTGTCAAATTAGGGAGAATTATACTTTTGTGGTATTTAGTCTTGAAGCTTCTATTTTTAAGCTGTCTTCTTCAGTGTCTTTCAATAACATTTAACCTTCTCCAAAAACTAATTGTGTACTTTTTCATGTCTTGGCTACCTTAGGTACTGTTGGCTAATGATTAGCTCTAGTTTACTCCATATATTCTACCTAACTAAATATGGCATTTTTCTTCCTTTTCAAGTGCAAACTCCTCTCATTTTTGGAGATAAAGAAACTCTCCAACTTTTTCCTATTATTAATGAAGTTATGGGTGTGTAGAGGACCATTAATATGTATCATGTCCCACTATGAATGTTGGTCAGAAATTAAGAGAAAATTAATTGCACAAAATACACTGCCATGTCAGAGGCCGTGATTTACTATTGAGTCTAGATTTTCTGTTTCAGACAATGGTTGACAGGGCAGCCTGGGTAATGACAGATGTGGCTGACTGATTATCACTGAAGGCAGCATTAATAATGCACTTTTGGAGAATATAAATGTAGTTAAGTAGTTGGCTTTCCAAGTAGAGGAGTTGGAGATTTTGCTCCAATTTTGTTCTTCTTCCTCCCCGGACTGCTTACATATAGTTATTCTGATGTTAAGATTGAGAATCAGCCAATTTATAGGGATATTTTTGCATTACTGACTTAAATTACCCCAAAGCATGATTAAAAATCAGCTCTATTCAGGAAACAAATCTCAAAAAGTGGAGACTTATCACAGCTGCCAGGATGGCCTCTACGGGGTCAGAATCAAGCACCAAACATAGCAACTCCTGCTGCACCTTGCAGGGAGGTGAAGGTCAGCTGTCTTGATGATGTACCTCAGTCCAGAGCCTTAACGAAATGTGAGGAACAATTAGCAAATAGTGACTAAGAAGTACCTTCAGCAAACCTCTGAATCTAGATCCATTGCTTATCACTTACCACAATATGAAGAAAATAAAGAAATCATAATTAATGTAGCAAAGCTTTGAATCTGGGCTCATTGCCCACTGTGTGGGACATTTCCTAGAGTGTTTGCTTCTGCCTGTCTATACCACTAAGATCTTTGGGTAGTTTCAGGACTTGCATAACTCTCTGTGTAGAAACCTTAAATCATCCTGCTTCATTTCTATATTTCATACCAGATAGCAATGAGATGGGGAGACCTCAGCATCTGACTTATAATAAATTCTGAAGCAAAGTTTTAAACTTATTGTTTATTTATTTAAAAAAAATAGTCTTTCACGTTTCTCCTGGGAAAACTCTAGTAACCAAGGGCAAACAAATGATCAGTTAAATAGTCACCTACCTAGTATAAGTTTATTCATCTATTATATTTATATATTGGCCTAACCATTTTTATTCCCTAAATACATTTATGGTTTATTTGTCTTGAATTGTAATTTTTAATACAATGGCTTCCATGGTGGTTAATTGTTTTTTGCCATTTTATAAACAATTACCTATATAACAAGTGCTGTTTGAAGATGACAGTGATAGTGATGCCTCTACATACATTTGTCCTCAGCATTAACCTAATTGACCTGACTGGTAGCTGGCTATGATTTGAATGTATCCCTGGAAATGTCTCAGCACATCTCCATCTGGTATGCCAATCAGGAAGTCATTCTTATCAAAGAGGTATGGGATAAATACAGCTTTTCAGTGTGAGAGAATGAACAGAAAGAACCAAAATCCGAGGTTGTAGAGCAGAGAGACCTGAAATCACAGTGGAGAGACAGCAAGGCTGCAATTCAAGAGGTCACTGCTAGAGCAGGGAGCAAAGCCAACAACACACACCTTTGAACTTCCTGGGTGTATCAGTCAGCGTTTTACTAGAGAAATGAATATAATGCAAGATATAGAAATGTATAAGAAGTTACAAGATTGGCTTACGATGGTCAGATACAGAGTTGGATGAGGAAGCTTGCAGAGGGCGTCGGCACACTGGAGATCGGAGGATTCAGTCCAAGGTCTGGAGTTCACTGCAGCGCTCCGGGCAAGTCCATATCAGGAGGCCGTTGGGTCTGCGATGGAATACTGAAGAGTCTATGCCGGAAGGCTGAAGGATCCACAGTGGGAGCCGAAGAGTCTGTGCTGAAGGTGACTAGAGCTCCTCTGAAGAACCGAACCGGAACAACTCTGTCCTTCCTTATTTCCTTTTTATACCATCCAGGTGATGAGCCATCCTAGGGTGTGTCTTCTTCACCCTAGGGTGTAGAATTGCTGAGCCAATTTACTTAAGCTTCTAAACTTCTCAAGTTGACACAATAAGTCAACCACTACACTGGGGAAAAATGAACAATCACTGGAAACAACTCTGATGATGGGTTTTTCCTGAAAAAAAGCATAGCAAGAGCAGAGAACAAATAAGTTTTGCAAATACTGTATAACACAGTGAAAATTTTCTCAGAGCTAACCAAAATAAAATCTGGGAAGCTAAGTTTTCAGAAAAGGAGAGATCAGATGCATTTGGAAGATGGGGAAAATTAAGTCACAGGAAAATAGTTGCAGCTTATTTCTCAGGGAGGATGGGTCTACCCAGAATTCTGAACTTCCAGGAGAACAGCAGAGTTGGAAATGAAAATGGGAAGGAATGAGTCTGTGTGTCTCATGTCTAGCACATCTTGGCCCTAACAATTTATATTGTTTAGGATCATTTTCTCAGGTGTTTAGCCCACAAATTTTAAATTTATTGTATACGTCACTGGCTGAGCCAAGGAATTAATTTTCCAAGAACAAGACCTATACTATAATTCAAGCATGATTTGCAAACTTTCTGACTACCATGACCGTAGAAAAAGATTAATTATATATTAAGGCCCAGTACACAAACCTATACATGTAAAAAGCTAAAAAGTTTAATAAAGTAATACTAACTCTAGCCGTATGCTAAACACTATGATTTTCCTGTCCTGTCCTATCCTATTCTACTTCATTTTGAAAAATACCTGTTGTAATTGACAAAAATTATAACACATGGTGTGGAAAAATCTGCAGTTTAAAACACTGGGAAATAAAAGAAGGTCAGCAAACTATTGTTAATCTGCTGTTTTTTGAATAAAATTTATTTAGACCTGAGCTATGCTTTTCTGTTTACATATTGGTTATGGCTGTTTTTGTGTAGTTGTGACAGAGATCATATACTTCCAAAGGGCTAAAATATTTTCTGTCTATTCTGTTTTTTTGGTGCTGGGAATTGATCTCAGGACCTTGTGCTTGCCAGGCAGGTGTTGTGCTGCTGACTATATACCCGGCCCTTTGTCTATTCTTTTAGAAGATAAATCTACTGACCCCTGTTCTGGAGCAAAGAAAGGCAATTTAGGTATATAGATGAGTATATACATGTAATTTATATCGGTATTTGTGTTCATATTTATGGTTTTTATACACATTCTTTTCTGTATATAGGTCTATTTATATTTAGGTATTTTCAAGTAATCTTATTAACAGTCAAAATACATTAAGGGCACTGAAAATGTTGTGTCAACTGAAGACAAGTCTTGGGGGACTTCGTGGCTGCTGCTATGGAAGTGTGTGAAAGCCACAGAAACTTTCAGGCTGCCTGGTAAGAAGAGGTGTGGATCCTTATACCAGTGCTTGATAACTTAAAGAAATATTGATAAAAGGAATTCTTGGAGCTTTAAAATAAAGACAGAACTAAGTAAGTTTGTTCTTGCAGGTTGCTCACATATCGTTTCAGTTGAATTTATGACCTTATCAGATCTATGAAAAAATAAAGATGATACTTGTTGCAAGTATTCTGGGAAGTTGGAATAAATGTTTATTGAGGTCTGCTAGATGCACTACATGCTCTGGGGAAAAGCGTCTGATTCAGGTGAGGGTTCTGAGCACACATACATGGCCACAGATGAGAAGCCAAAGAAGTCAGATGTACAATTCAGGCCAGGGAGCCGAGGGGAGGAGGAGGTCACCACAGAGCAGGAGAGATCACAGGGTGCCACAGACTGAAGTTAGGAGGACGGAGCCAGGGCCCAGTCCTCCTCTGCCTCTCATGGTGGAGCAAGCCAGACAATTATTATGGGACTCCTGAGTCTTATTAGGGAAAAGGGAGTTAGGCCCCTACTTATTTTTAGAATTGCCTTATTGTTACACATTTTATAGTTTCACAGTCACACAAGAAATAGTAATTAAAATCTTATAGAATTTAGGATATCAGTATAAGGTGAAGCTGCTTTAGGAGGTGAAACCATATGGGCCAACAAATGGAACAGGAGAATGTGAAGTTCCTCTTCGGGGAGGCAGAGTGGTTTGTCCTAAACATTGTAAGTAAGGTCTCAGAAAGCAGATCTTTGGAAGTCTATGTTGTCACATGGGGATAAAGGGAACAGCATAACTGGATTAGGGTCATGGTGAAGGGTTTCCTTCTAGCCCATGTAGCTGTGGCTCACTTGAGTCCTAAATGTTTCTTACACGTGGCCTTTAATCAGTATCATTCTTCAAAGTCCAATTCTGGTGTAACTTATCCATCACATAAAGGAAGGCACCGTAAGGAATTATTCTACACCCTTGTGCTTGCAACATTAAAGGAACTGTAGTCATACCTCTAGTGACTTTAAGGAGGTTTCCTATCCTAGAGACCTGTGGTCTGTAAACAGTACATCTCCACTCCCATTATCCAGTTTCCCAAGAATCTGCTAATAAAATGCACAAGTTTATGTCATGAATTTTTGAGCGTATATATTTAGGAGAAAAGGGTATTTATTACATAATATTTGGTGTCACATTAAGTTGACAAATAAAAACTTGGAATTTTCTCATAGTCTGAGGGAGATAAAGGGTGGAATTTTTGTATTTTCCAATCTACGCAATCATAATTTAAACAAATTAGCAGCAGCATTGCTTTAGGAGTTAATAGTTTTTGTGCATAATTGAGGTTAAACAGTTTATTTTGGTATTAATAAGTCATTCTTACAGGATTGCTTTTTTCTTATTAGTTGCCTTTTTATTTCAGGGGCTATAAGATAGTACTAAGGGGATTTTTTGATTAAAATATGAGGTAGTTGCTTTCTATTTATGGTTTTAATCAGGCTTCCAAATGATTCATGTATGATATTAAATGAGGTATCACAATGAATATTGCCTTTTTAAAGCTACCAGCATGACTTTCCCTGTTGTTTGCATCCACAGAAATACTTTGAAGGATGGCTGGGATTATGTGTAAATTTACATATTTACATTGTAAATATTTGAGTATCACTTTTCCCTTTCAAATCAAAGATCTTATCAATGGAAATGGCATTAATTCCCATAACAGTAGTTCTTGAATAGATACCTTTAGCAAAGAGAATATTATTTCTATTGTACTTCTCAAGAGAAGTAGCAAATTAAAAGTACTATGATTTATTATGCTATTTGTTGCATCATTACGGAAAAGCAAGATAGCTTCACAGATTTGCTTGATATAGCTTCATGGACTTGCTTGATAATTGAGAAAAGTTATCACAGAGCAATGCCTGAGGTTTTAATTCACTCATTAGCCACTATTACTTGTAATTGAATAATAGTCTTCTTGTAGAATATTTTAGAAGAAGATTCACGCGGTTTATGTAAATTTCCTGCATTTTGTTCTATACCGGTTAGACTTCTCTATAGTACTAATTAATATTATCAATACTCTGTATTCCAGTCTCCCTCCAGCACCCAGACAATCTGGAATTCAATTAGTTTTTCATGTAAGACCTAGACATCAGAAGATTCATCTAGATTTTGCAGTTATTGGGATTTAAAAGCCTTGAAATCATTACTCTTGTAGATATAAGTGGAAACATTGTTATACTCAGAGTCTCTGAATCACAATATCCTTCACTGCCTCTTTATATTTGGAGATATTAGTTTTCCACTGTCGAGTAGTATGGCTGGGATGATTTTTGATATTGTCTAAGGGTATGTTAGCGTGTGAATCTAATTGTGGCACAAACAGCGTGGTATAGGATGGATGTTTATGTTTCCCCAAAATTCATATGTTGAAACTTAGTCCCCAGTGTGATGACGTTTGCAGGGGGTCCCTTGGGATGTGATAAGGTCATGAGAATCCTGATGGAGATTATTTCCCATATGGCAGAGAGCTTCTTTCCCCCTTCTACCATGTGAGAATGCACAGAAAGATGGCCAACTGGGAAATGGGAAGTGGGCTCTTACCAGTCAGTGAGTCTGCTGGAGCACTAATCTTATACATTTCAGTCCCCAAGACTATGAGAAATAAGGTTATGTTGTTTATAAGCCAGCTAATCTTATATGGTATTCCATTATAGTAACCTGAATGAGCTAAGACAGAGCCACTGTGTGAATATGGGTTTCAGATGTGCAACAAGACAGGGAAAAACTGACAGTGTGAACAGTGAAGAAAAGTGGAGAAATCCATTTTGGATCATGGTTTAGAAGAAGTATCAATCCAAGAAAGGGTTTCTTTTTTTTGAATCTGCCATGTTACAAAGGCAACTAAAAGGAAAACAATAAATAATCTTGTCAAGTTACCTATAGATAACAGAAGTGTGCAGAAAGAAGGAACAGCTTTGTCTCCTGGGGGAATAAAGGGCACATGCCAGGGCTTTTGCAGTTGACTGACTACAACAATATTTAAATAAAGAAACAGATCCCATTCAGTATTTAGGAGATGGTGCTCCTGTTTGATCCCACTTCTCTGACTGAAAAGTTGGGGAAAAGTCCTGGTCTGAGTTGGTCCAGTGAGAGCATCCTTAATCTGGAACTTCAGGGACATCGAGTCCCAGAGGGTATACAGACTTGTCAGTTGGATGTGATGAGCTGAGTTGAATTAGTGAACGGCAGAGTTGGGCCTTCAGAATGAGGCAGTGCTGGGGTCAGGTGGGAAGCATCTCCCCAAGGGGTCTGAAGACGAGGGAGAGCAGGGCACAGGAGAGTGTGGGCATCAGGTATTTAAGGCGACCTGAGGATGAGAGAGTGGAGCAGGAGGTTGTAACATTGGGCTTTGGGCCAGTCCCTGTGGCCAAGATCAGAGTAGACAATGTGCATGTACTAAAGAGCGTGATCTCTCCTATGTAATTACTTTAATAATTATGACCAAATACCCTAACCAGACCAGAACTGAATCTCTCCATTCTCATCACTGCTTATAACAGCTTGTGTTTATTGTTCAACTACATTTTCTATTTGAGCATATTGGCACATGAAATTTGCAAAGCATTTTTTTTCTCGCATTAAGGATGTTAAAATCAGTTTTACTGGAGAGACTATGGACTGTCATCTGAGACTGCCCCCTGGAGGACATAGGGAGCAATCAGACAGCATCTGCTTCCTGCTCCAGGGAGGATCAACATTAATTAATATGAGTGGAAAAGAGTGGGTAGGGAGAGGTCCTGTTTACCCCACTGATGCTTTGGGACCCTGTGGCTGCTGTCATTTGCAATGACATTTAAAATTATCTCTGCTTTTCCATCATGCGGTCTGTTGCCTTCCTTGAGTCTCTTTGTAAGTTCAGAGCCTGTGTAAGATTTTCTTCCATGTAAAAAAGCTACTTAAAATGCAAAACCATGTTTCCCATCTCTCTTTTTTTTTTTACTTCCTGCTGCTGTTCTTGAAAATGATTGCTGTATACAGTCAATCCACAAAGCCCAAGAATAGATAGAACCTTTACAGATTCAACATTATAAATTTAAGATTGTAATCTCTTCATTTTCACAAATGCCAAGATGAGGGTCCCTGCTTTCATTTCTTTCCTGTCAAAAGGACTAAATTAGGTTGTTTGATTTACTTTTTATCATCCAAGCATTAATTTTGCAAAGCAAAGAAACTTACAAATGAACTTTAAAAGGATCATATATCTGACCCCTAATGCCCCAAATCAGAGATAATACCTTTGAAACTTTTAAGGGTGCCAGCATTTTTCCCTTCACTTCTCATTTATCATTTAGTAGATTTTCTTTATGCAGAAATAAGGTGTAAGAGTTTGCATTCATCTGTTTTCTTTTTTGTGTGATTTCATTATTTTAATATTAACAGTATTTAGTATTTAATTCACGTATGTTAATATAAATTAAGTTAGGCACTATATTTAAGCCATCACAGTCTTTTGCCTTCTATTAATGAGTCATTCTCCAGTATCCAAGTCTTTTGATCGATGTGGACCTACTGTTGTGTATTTTCATTAAGATCATTACTTCATTAGATTGTTTGTATTGTGTATTAATAATAGATTTGTACTTACCCAGGACACACTGTGTCTCATATATTGTAAAATGATTGTTTCATTTTACACTGATTTTCCAGCTTTTTTTTTTTTTTTTTTTTTTTTTTGAGACAGGGTCTCGCTATGTAGTGCAGGCTGGCCTTGAACTCACTATGTAGCCCAGGCTGGCCTCAAGCACACAGTGATCCTGCTGCCTCAGCCTCCCAAGTGCTGGGATTACAGGCATGCACTACCATGCCCAGGGTCCAGCATTTTGATAGGTATTCTGAATTTAGTTGTAGAAATGCATTTATTAAAAACAATCGATATATGTGTTTGTCTTAGTACATTAAAAAATTGTGAAATTTGGAATAAAGTTTAGCTCAAATTAAAACCTAATGCACTAATTAAATATCTAATGCATTCTGAAATGGGGAAGTACCTGTGGCTTTAATAAGGACAGTAAAAATATAGATAGGTGAAATAATGGAGGAAAATGTTGGAAGTTTATAGGAAGGGATAAGAGTTATTCTGTTACTCAGAATGCTATCATCCGAATCTCACGCAAAGCAGAAGCCATTCAAAATATTGATGAGTATATGATATGAACACATAGTTATTATAGGTCCATCCAAACAAATGAAGAGAAAGCAAATAAAAATTTTCCAATAAATAAAGTACTGAATTATGCAACTAGAATTTGAATTCTGTCTATATTTAGCTAAGTAGTTCATCCAAAGTAGAACAGATAAGACCAGAATTTAAATCTAGCTGATCTGATTGTAGACTTATATTCTTTTATATATTAACTTTTACAAAAAAAGACAAAACCAGAAGATATGAATAGTAAGTTAAAACATAGCTACAGATTTACATTTGTGAATAGATTTAATATATTAAACCTGCACAGTACTACTCCTCTTTGCTTTTTTCCATTCCCCTACCCTCCCTTCAACCCTTCTATCCCTCCTTATTTACAGAAGCTTTATTTCCATTCTATCCTTCTTTTCTCATTTTTTTTTCTTTTCCCTTTCTTCCTTTCCCCTCCCTTGTTCCCCTATCCAATTGAGCATTTTCTTCTTATTTCATAAAACTAGTATATATTCTGGTCCTTATTTAACACTTTCAGTTTCTTACACCAGAGAAATAATGTGGTATTTACACACACACACGTTGATTTATTTCACTTAATGGTATGATCTTAAGGTCCACCCATTTACCTATAAATGTCTCAGTTTTTCCTTCTTTATGCTGAATAGTACTCCATTGTATAAAAAAAAAAAAACCCACATCTTCTTTATTCGTTCATTTGTTGATGAGCATTTGAGCTATTTCCAAGATTTTGCTATTACAAACTGTGCTGCTATAAGCATGGGTGTGCATACATTACTGTGGTATGATGTTTTTAATTCTTTCAGGAGCATACCAAAAAGGGGAATAGCTGGGTCAAATGGAACCTCCAGTTTTATTTTTTTGAGGAATCGCCACACTGATTTACACAGTGGTTACACCAGCCTACACTCCCACGAACAGTGGAGAAGGGTTCCTTTCCCCCCACATCCCCCACCAGCATGAGTTACTGGTTGATTTCTTGATGATAGCCTTTCTTTCTGGAGTGAGATAGAATCTAAGCATTGTTTTAATTTGCATCTCTTGAATGGCCAGTGGTGTTGAACATTTTTTCATATACTTATTTGCCATTTGTACTTCTTCATCTGAGAAGTGTCTATTCATTTCAGATGGCTATTTTTGGATTGGGTCTTTACATTTGGGGGTTCTGATTTTTTGAGTTTTTTATATATTCTAGATATTTATCCTTTGTCTAGGGAAAAAAATTTTCCCACTCTGTGGGTTGTCTTTTCATTCTGTTGATTATTTCTTTTGCTGTGCAAAATCTTTTTAATAAGATGATATAACAGTTATAGATTCTTCGTAATATTTCCCTTGTGGTCTGGGTTTTGTTCATAAAGTCTTTGCCTACACCTGTGTCTTCAAGAGTTCTACTATTCTATATTCCAGCAGATTTAGGGTTTCTGTTTTAATATTTAGATCTTTGATCCATTTCAATTTTAGTTTAGTGCATGGCGAGAGACATGTGTCTAATTTTTGTCTTCAGCATGTAAAAAGCCAGTTTTTCCAGCACTATTTATTAAAGAGGCTATTTTTCTTCCAGGGAGGGTGTTTGGTCCCCTTGTTGAGGATAAGGTGGCTGAGTGTGGAGATATTTCTACATCTTCAAATGTGTTCCATTGATCCTCGGGTCTGTATTTTTGCCACTACCATGCTATTTTTATCACAGTAAATTTGTGGTATAATTTAAAGTCAAGGGTTGTGAAGCCCCCTGCCTTGGCTTTGTTGTCTAGAATTGCTTTTGCTATTCTAGGTCTCTTCAGGTTCCAAATGAATTTCAGGATTATTTTCCCTAATTCTGTGAGATATGTTGCTGGAATTTTGATTGGCATTGCATTAAATCTGTATAATAATTTTGGAAGTATAGCTATTTTCATTATATTCATTCTTCCTACCTAAGAACAAGGGATATCTTTCCATTTTCTGATATTCTCTTTGATCTCCTTTTTCAAAGTACTCTAGCTTTCAATGTAAAGGTCTTTTACTTCCTTTGCTAGATTGATTCCTAGGTATTTTACTTTTTGGGATGGTATTGTGAAAGGTGTTGTTTCCCTAATTTCTCTCTCAGTGAGTTTGTTATTTGTGTACAGGAGTGCTATTGATTTTTGAGTATTGACTTTGTATCCCACTACAGTACTGAATTTAGTTTTAAATCTAGAAGTCTTTTGGTGGAGTTTTTGGGATCTGCTATGAAGAATAACATGTCATCTGCAAATAGTAACAATCTGACATCTTCCTTTCCTATCTTTATTTCTTTTCTTTCTTTCTCTTATATAATTGCCATGGTTAATGTTTCCAGAACTATATTGAATAGGAGTTGTAGTAGTGGACATCCTTGTTTTGTACCAGGCTTTAGAGTGAAAGCTTTCAGTTTTTGACCATTTGGTATGATGTTGGCTGTTGGTTTGTCATAGATGGATTTTATCAGATTGAGATAAAGACTGTCTATTCCAATTTTCTGTAGGGTTTTATCACAAATGGGTGTTGAACTTTGTCAAGTGCTTTTTCTGCATCTATTGCGATGGTTATGTAATTTTTGTCTTTCACTCTGTTGATATGGTGTATTTTTTTTTTTTTTTTGTGGGTACCGGGGGGTCGACCTCAGGACCTTGTGCACCAACAGGCACCCGTGCCACTGAGCGATATCACCGGCCCCTTTTTCGTATGTGGGATCCGGGAGTCGAACTCGGGCCCTTGCGCTTGCAAGGCAGGCGCTTACGCCGCTGAGCCATCTCACCGGCCCTGATATGGTGTATTACATTGATTGATTTGTGTGTTGAACCATCCCTGCAACTCTGTGATGAATCCTATTTGATCATGGTGTATAATCTTCTTGATGACTTGCTGCATTCTGTTTGCTACTATCTTCTTGACGATTTTTGCATCTATATTCATTAGGGAAATTGCCCTGTAGTTCTCTTTCTTGGTCGGGTCCTTATCTGGTTTTGGTATCAGGATTCTACTTGCCTCCAGGAATGAGTTAGGGAGTATTGCTTGACTTTCAATTTCATTAGAGAGTTTGAGGAGAAATGGAATTTTGTCTTCTCCAAATTTCTTGTAGAATTCAGCAGTAAATACCTCAGGACCTGAGCTTTTCTTTGTTGGTAAGTTTTTAATTACACCTTCAATTTCATTGACTGATATTAGGCTATTTAGAATTTTTATATCTTCTTGATTCAGCTTTGGTAATTCATATGTATATAGGAATCTCTCAATTTCTTCTGTGTTTTCCATCTTATTAGAATAAAGGTTCTTGAAGTAGGCATTGAACTTCTGGATTTCTGTAGGATTTGTTGTGATTTCACCCTTTTCATTTCTAATTGCATGAATTTGAGTCTTTTCTTTCCTTTTCTTGATAAGGTTGGCTAAGGGTTAATCAATTTTATTTAGTTTTTAAAAGAACCAACTCTTTGTTTCATTGGTTCTTTGTATTGTTTTCTTAGTCTCTATCATGTTAATTTCTGCTCTACTCTTTAAAATTTACTCCCTCCTATGAGCTTTGCGCTTGATTTGTTTTTTTTTTACAGAAGTTTTGAGGTTTAACATTAAGCTGCTTATTTGAACTCATTTTGCTTTCCTGATGTGAGATTTCACCACTATAAATTTCCCTTGTAGGACTGCTTTCATTGCATCCTGTAAGTTCTGGTATGTTGTATTGGCATTATTGTTTAATTGTAGAAACTGTCTAATTTCTTCTTTAATTTCATCTGTGACCTATTGTTTGTTCAGGAGAATGTTATTTAATTTCCATGTGTTTATGTAGTTTTTGTGGTTTCTTTTGCCATTGATTTCCAATTTCATTATACTATGATCTGATACTATGTATGGGATAATTTCAATTCCTTTTCATGTTCTATGAGCCAGTATGTGGTCTATTTTGGAGAACGTCCCATGCACAGCTGAAAAGAACATGTATTCTGTTGTTGTGGGGTGGAACATTCTATAGACATCTACTAAGTCCATTTGTTCACAGTTCTGATATTTCTTTGTTGATTTTTTGTCTAGTTGACCTGTCTTTTTGGGACAGTGGGGCATTAAAGTCCTCCATTACAATTGTGTTAGTGCCTATTTTATCTTTCATGTCCATTAAAATTTGTTTTATATAGTTGGATGCACTGGTATTTGGTGCATATATATTTTTGATTGCTATCTTTTCCTCTTGGAGTTTCCTCTTAACATGTATGTTGTGAACTTCTTGGTCTCTTTTGATCAGTCTTAGTGAAGTTCACTTTGTCTACAAATAGAATAGCTACCTCTGCTTTTTCCTGGGTTCCTGTTGCATGAGATGTTGTTTTTCAACCTTTGATTTTCATTCTGTGAATTTCCTTTTGAATTAAATATGTTTCTTATATGCAGCATATTGTTGGATCTTGTTTCTTGATTCATTCTGCCAGTCTATTTGCTTTGATTGGTGAATTGAGACCATTTGTATTTATGGTTATACCTGATATGTATCAGCTTATTGTTGACATATTATTTTCCTGCTGTTGGTTCCCTGTCTTTCTCCTCTGTCTTATGGTTTGCCTTGCCTGGTGGCTTCTTTCTACTGGTGTTCTTGTGATTGTGGTCTTCATTATCTCTTTCTAAAATATCCTTCAGAGCATTTTGTAGAGCTGGTTTTGTGGTCATGATTTCTTCAGTTTTTCTTTGTCATGAAAGTATCTTATTTCTCCATTGATTTTGATAGATAGTCTTTCAGGGTACATCAATCTGGGTTGGAAGTTATTTTCTTTCAGGACTTGGAATACTTCACTCCAAGCTCTCCTTGACTTTAGGGTTTGTGTTGAGAAGTCTGCTGCAATTGTGATGGGCTTTCCTTTATAGGTGATTTGTTTCTTTTCTCTAACAGCTTTTAATATTCTGTTCTTGGGTTGAATTTCTGGAATCCTTATCATTATATGCCTTGTTGTAGGTTCATTTTGTTCATGGCTTACTGGACTTCTATACCTCACTTATTTGTATGTTAAATTCTTTTTCTATGTTTGGGAAGTTTTCTGCCATTACTTCTGTGAACATGTTTTTTGTGGCGTTTGCGCTGTCTCCTACTTTCTCACTGAGTCCAATCAATCTTAGGCTTATTTTTCTTTGCATTATCTTGCAGCTGTTGGATTCATTTTTCATAGTCCCTTGCTATTTTAAAAAAAATCTTTCTTTTCATGATCACTAACCACAATCCTGTCTTCTAGGTCTGATATTCTGTGCTCACCTTGGTTCAATCAGCTGCATATACTTTCAGTAGAATTTTTAACCTCCTGAATATCTGGTTGAATCTGTTTCATTGATTCCATTTCTTCTGTATGTTGGACATTCATAGTTTCCATCATTTTCCTAAGTGCCTCTACTTTTTAAAATCTGTATCTACTCTAGATTCACTGGGCAGGTTCTTCATTTTGATCATGATATCATTTTTTACCTGAGAGGTTATTTCTAATCTGACTTTTTGTATAGTCTCATTCGTCTGTTTTTTCACTTCTGTTCCTATCATTTCAGAAAATTCAGGTGGGTGGCTTTTGATTTCTTCTATCTCATTGTCCCCTGGACTTGTCCTACATGGGCTGCAGGTTTGAGGATGCATTTTGCTTCTGTGTCTTATCATTTCTTATTTTTTATTTTGATTTGTTTTCTGTGTCAATGCTTGTAAATTGCTTATGGTAGATAGCTTTATCTCAAGTATTGAGGCTTCTCTAGGCAATGTCTATTCCTAGAGAATTGATATTGTCTATATGTAACTGGCTCTTGGTCTTGGTGTTTGTCCCAAGATCCTACCTTCCCAATTTGTTGGGGATGAGTAATTGCTATCTATTTGTCTCAGCACCCAGTCTTTTGGCACTGGACTATGGTGATAGTTATAACCCCAGAGAATCACTATGTTGTCATACAAGGAAGAACAATTGATTACAACTGGTGTGACACCCTGGCTAAAGTCATACAATTAGCAATAACATTATCATCAAGCACAGCCTAGAAACTGACAAACTGTGGTAACTATTAATTTGGTACCTTTAACCACAGGAGCAAGATCTACAATTATATAACAAAATCCAACATAAATCAGGAACTTGTATGCAATGAGTTTCCCCTTCGTTGAGTGATTTTATCCTGTGCATATGTGTCAGGGGAATGGAATTTAAGAGGGATGGGGATAAAGCAGAGAGATAAATGAAGAGAAATATAGCAGAAGCAAGGCTGGAGGACAAAGAATGATCCCTCAATCTTTGGGAAACTGGAGAAGAGGACAGGAGAGAAAGAATGAAGGAGAAAGCAGAAGAATATTGAAGTGAATCAGAAAGGCTAGAGACAGTGTTCACTCACTTGAAAATATCAAAATAATCAAGAAAGAAAGTTGAGGGAAGAGAAAGCAGAGGTGAGTAAAACATACAATAAAAGTAAAAACCTAAACAAACAAACAAACAAACAGCAAAAATTCCCCAATGAGACAGAAAAAGGAAAACAAAAACAAAGAGAAAGAAAAAAAAAGTTCTACTGGTGTCCACAGTTCTGTGGTAGTGTCCGAGTTAGAGCCCAGAGCTATGCTGGGTAACCCCGCTGGGCCTGCAGTAGGATTAGTGCTAGGTGTGGGTCTGATCTTGGCCTTCAGATGTGGGCCCTGGGGCCAGTCTTCAGCCAGTAACTCTCTGTATGTCCTTTGGTGGCTCACTCGCTCCTAACCCTGTTTGTCTCCATGTTGTTCTACCAGTTGCTGTGGTGCCCTCAGATAGAGACAGCCCAAGGCTGCTCCCGGTCCCAGGTACACTTGTCTCCTGCCGGTCCTTGCACAACCACCTTGGCTCCACGTCCTTGCACATCACTGTCCTCTTGTGCCGCGTGTTGCAGGGTCAGGTGGGGTGGGGTGCTATGGGCTGACTCACTGCTCCTGCAACTGCAGCTCAAGGTTGCTTAGTCCCTCTTCAATTTTCTCTCCGGCAGTGGGAGTGCCAACCTCCCACTGCTCTGATGTGGTCCAAGGTTGTTTAAATCCCATACATCAGTGTCCTTCTCCCAAGCCACTGGTCGGGGGTGGGGGGCAGGAGGGGTCGTGCTTTTCCACTCACTACCTTCTCTGCCACAGCCACCACTGCGGTCCCTAACCTTGTTGTCCCTAGAGGTTCCAGTTAGCCAATCGGCCACAGGACAAAAACAACAAACAAACAAACAAACAAACAGACAAAAAACCTGGCAGCTCATGGGGGAGGGAGCAGTTCCCTGGTCACTTGCCCTGGTGTGTGCCTTGAAATTTGCTGCCAGGCTTCAGCATCCTCTGTTTGGAAGAAGGCAAAAGAGGGGAGGGGCCTTATATCCCAAATCTCTACTGTGTGGTCTGAGTTAGCCGCACTATTTCAGTCCATCAGTTTTTTTTTTTTTTTTTTGAAACTTCATGCAATGGTGGTCCTGCTCCGCCTGTAGGCGGGAGTCCCACTGGCAGCCCTGTAGGCTGGATCGCCGTTCTATTAAGTCCTGTGTCTATGCTTTGTTTGATCTACAAGCCTCTTATTTCAGGTTGATTTTGCCATGAGGATATATGTCTCTCCCTTTCTTCCAATTACCTGTGTTTTTAGTTGATTTTCTCCAAGTAGCTCCAATGTGGCTCCTTCTCTATTCAGCCTTGCTGAAATCCCCCCTGTATTTTCTATTAAATGAAACCGGTGTGCCTCTTGAATTCTTCTACCATACAGTGATGATTGTAAATGAACTCTTGAAACTTTGAGTCCCAGTCTTGATATCAAGATAGTACTAATTTGTTTTCCTTAATTTTTGCTGCTTATTTATGAGTTATATGCATTTATTGGAAATAAACACCCCTGAAGATCTGAAGATTATATATGTAGGGGTAACAGAATAACTTTGAGTTGGTGCATTATAAAGCTTTTGGCATTCCCCTAAAATTCTTATCTCTTCTTTCCTTGACTCTCTAAAGAATTTCCTGAAGCTCCCCCAACACATGCAGCTTTTATCTTCCCTATCATCAAGTTACCTTTCCTACTCATCCTTACCTGAGATTTTGGAACTGTCTCTGACAATATTTGACTCCCTCAGTTTCTCTTAAACCATGGAGTTATAATTATAACATGGTCATTATTTTCAAGCTTTTCTAATTGACTGCTGAATAAGCTGTTTTTAGGGCTATTTAACGACAGTTGGTGCTTTTGAGGGATTAGTGTAAGATGAAATATCTGTAACTGCAATTGGTTAGTCTTGGCTCTGTATTTAGAGTCAACTAATGCTTAGTAGGATTTCTTTTTCAGGTAATTTATGTTTCTTTTGTTTAATACTATGAACATAGATTTTATTATCATTGAAGTTCCTTTTTAGACAATTGTTCTAATTCTAAATACTTTAAAATTATTTTTCTTCCACTATGAAGTATTTTAACATGCTTATTACATTTATTTGATTTTAACTGATTCATTGTTTAAAGTTAGTTTTCAAGAAGTCATGAGTGTTACATTTACTGATTTTTACTGTACTTGAAAATATGAACTATTTTGCAAATTAGAAGTATCTAATGCCAAGATTTAAAATTAGAGTTCAAAAAGTTCTTTTATATTCTATATAGTCGGCAAAACATTAGAGATATATAACTGGAAGAAAGATTTAGGGGTGAAATCTTAGCAGTACTAGCTGGAAATTTAGTTCACAATTGCCTAGCAAGATGTAAGTGTACACCCATTGAAATTCATTAATTTAACAAGTATTTGTTAAACACCTAATAGGTGCCATGCATTATTTTAGATACTGCATACAGTATTGAAAAATAGATACAAAAATCCTTGTCCTCACTGTACTCATATCCTCCTTGATAATAAACTAGTTTAGTAAATAAAATGCAGAGTGATAAGCAGAAAGAAGAGAAGGAAAAATGATAGAAGAATTGGCCTAGAGACTGTAACTTTTGGGAAGTAATTCTTTTTTTATTAGTTTCTTTTTTTTTATGCGAGTACCAGGAGTCGAACTCAGGACCTCATGCTTGCCAGGCAGGCGCTTGGGAAGTAATTCTTAAGACCTGGTATGTGAAGAAGGTAAATGATTTGCTCTTAAAGTTAGGCCTGAAGCAGGTGCAACACTCCTTGTGAGCTTGTGAACTAGGGCATCTGCTTTTATTCTTCTGTCTTTTACTTAGGTGTGAAAACTCAAGCAGCTTGAGACATTTGCAGGCCTGAACCAATGAAGCAAATGAGTACTTCCCATCTCTGGACTTGCAAGTATTTGGCTTCAATGGTGACCTAGGAATTAGTGTTAAAGCTGGAAATGGCTCCAGGATCAGTTTTGTCCAACACTCAATGCATAGTAAGGAAATGGAACAGATCTTAAAATGTTTGTTAAGCTGAATTGACCAAAATAGTACTGAGAGACCTAGCACTAAATTCACATATCTTTTCCTCACTACCGTGTTTCTTTTCTTTTTTAAATAATGCTTCTCTTTTTTGTGGTATCAATACTGTAGTTGTGGTCATTACAGAACTATTTTAAATCCAATTCATAAGATGAGGCAGGAAAGTTTGAAAAATAGACCTTTTCTCTGGCTGTTTCCCTTGGCTGTTTCCCTTCTTTGAGATTTCTGTTTTTAAAAATTTAAGTTAAATTTATTTTAACCAATATATGAAAACATAAAATTTTTATATTTAAAGCTTATCATATGATGCTTCAATGCACATATACATTATATAATGTTTACATCATGGTAAACATATCTATCTTCTCAAATATCATTTCTTTATGGTGAAAACATTCAAAATTCTTTCTTGTACCTTTTTTTTTCATGTGGGTACTGGGAGTTGAACTCAGGACCTCATGCTTTCCAGCAGGTGCTTGTGCCGCTGAGTGATATCACTGGCCCCTTTTTTCCTTTACGTGGGTACCGGGAGTCGAACTCAGGATCTTGTGCTTGCCAGGCAGGCGCCTATGCCGCTGAGCTATCTTACTGGCCCTCTTGTACCTTTTAAAGATATATAGTATATGGTATTATCATTATGTACAGTCGGCATCTTATGCAATAACAACACACAAGAAATTTGTATTGCTGTCTAACTATTACTTAGTGTTGGTCAACCTCTTCCTCTCCCTTCTTCTCCCCTATTCTTCTTGACCTCTGCTAATCACTACTCTATACTCAATCTCTATTTGATCAACTTTTTTACATTCCACATGAGTGAGATCATGTGGTACTTGCTTTTCTGGGCCTGGTTTATTTCACTTAACAAATTGGTCTCCGGTTCTATCCATCTTGTCACAAATGATTAATGCCTATTCTTTAAAAGTGATGAACTTTGGAATGGCATTGATTTCTTAAGGCATTGATGATTTCGTAAAATCCCCATAATAGAAACTTTAGGTTTCTCATCTCTTTTCCCTGAATTTTTGTATAAAGTTTCTGTTTTGTTTTGTGTTGTTTCTTGAAGGCAACAGAGAAGCTTGTTCTTTCTGAGCTATTGATTTGGATTTAGCTACAAAGATTATTTCTTTGTGCATCATTTGGCTGGAGTATGTTCTGCTCCTCAAAAGGTATTTGTGGGTGAATGAAGGTGTACATATATAATTCTTTAAGAACTGTTTTGAACGCAGTACATATTGGAGGCTTTTCTACTTAATGCAATCTCCCTATAAAATTTCTAATTAATAAATTTGAATTTTTAGTCTTTTCTACACCTAATTTCATCATACCATAGATGAGTAGCATTTTGGTTTGATGAGTAGGTTAGTTATGAATGAAGTAAGCCTTTGTTAATGCAACAAGCTACTCCATCTCTCTACTATGCACAGGGCATTATAGAGATTTCTACAATGTGTAATCACAGAGGACATCTTCAGAGAATGTTTTCTGCCAGTCTCACTGAAAAATTATCAGAATGCATGCAAGGTCACAATCATGGAAATTAGAAGAGGAAATATGCTGTGATTCATGAAAAAACATTATCTAGTCTGAGCGAAAAGTTGTATTTTGTGCATGCATGTGTGTTTAAGCAATGTGTAATTACTTTTTTCCTTTTCTTACTGTTTCTAGAACTATCTAATCTTCCATTACCATCCTAGGGCCTTACTCCTTACAGACTGAAAAACTTAAACACATAAATACCCTTAAAAGAATTATGATTTTAGAAATGGACATATTAATTTATTTTAGCTATTTAATTTTTTTTACCTAAACAACCCCGCATGAAGAATGTTTCAAGTATCTAACCATTTTAAATATGAAAGTTGTAACTTCTTTAGTTACCTAGTGTGAAATCATGTAGCAGACAATCCCAGCAGAGTATTCTCCAAAAGATTCAGTTAGCATAGTGCTGCATACACAGCCAGCACTTGATAGGTGCATACTAGTTGGTCACGGATGTCATCCACTTCTTTTCATTAATTTGTTTTTTTTTTTTAATTGTTTAATTTCACATGCTTGCAGAATGTGACAAATACTTACTATGGATCCATTTTGAGAGATAGTCTTTGCCCTCAAGGAACTCTGTTTGTATAGGTTGAAATAATCTTTTAAGGCCATTTAGCTATATATGTCATATTAAGTATCCCCAAGGCATTCTTAATGGTGCCTGGCTTAGTGCCAGAAATACACAGGAAAGGAATGAAGCGTTCCCGCCTTCAGGGAACTCAAGACTACACAATCAGCAACGTGAGACCTTGTGGGGTGAGCAAGGAAAGCTGTTCATCTTGTCCTTTCCACTGTTTCAGTTAAGTAAATGTCTCATACATTCCACTCACACATTCCTAATTCTTTCAATTGCTTAGATTTCCACACTTTGAATTCCTTCCTGCCATACTTTCATTTTTTATCTTTCAGTTTTAAACTTCTTTCTCATATCTGTCCTAGTTTCAAAGGGAAGAGTATCCAGTCACTCCGTTCTTACAGACTCTTTTCTGCTTGGAAGAATAATCATTCAGCATAAGGCTGGAGTTTTGTTTTTCAGACATTATCTCCATTGAACCATTTAAGCCCCTTTTTGCTCTCCACTTTTAAAAATCATCTCAGACTGCATCTGCCAAAGACCCCATTATTGCCACAAACTCTTTAATCAACTCAGTGACCTTCATCTCACCGTAGGCAAAGACTTACAGGGAAATTTTAGTAGAAGTGAATCCTTCATATTTGATTTGATGAAAGGATAAAATCACTGTGTTCAACCTAAGTGTCTCTATTTGGACCTTTTTTCTTTTTTAGAAAAATCCTGGATAAGTTTAAATTTGTCAGTGACTATCTTTGTGTAAGGCAAAATATAATTATAGGACAATGTTAACTTTATGAAATTGGATATAGAAAGGAAAGAGATACCATCAGCTAGATTAAAGGATGTAAGAAAAGAAAAAAGAGAGATTTAGAGTAAATAATTTTTTTGTTTTCCTTATTGGAGATGCTCAATTC
This sequence comes from Erethizon dorsatum, assembly GCA_028451465.1. Taxonomy (NCBI): domain Eukaryota; kingdom Metazoa; phylum Chordata; class Mammalia; order Rodentia; family Erethizontidae; genus Erethizon; species Erethizon dorsatum. The sequence goes on from CM051824.1 coordinate 43,276,770, forward strand.
AGATTTTAAACGTGAACACAACATATAAGGGTGTTTGGCATAATGCAAGTGAATTATTTATTCTATAGATGACTGAGTGGGAGAATGGCATTTGGGCAAATCAAGGTCTCATGTTTTTTGTAAAAGCCTAAATATCACACTTCATGAAGCTTTCTGATCAGACATTTCATCTACGGAAAAGGAGAAAATCTTCTATAAAGATTGTTATGTGCTGTGTTTATATAGAGATACATTTTATTCTTTCTTGTCTGGGCAATTGAAATTGCCTCTAGCAGGTTTCACTTCCTCCATTTTCAAATTCCAACCAATTCTATTATCGAATAAATCTTTGGGAAATTCCACTCACTCCTCTGGTCAAAGCTTTAAATGGCCTCATATTGTTTCTATAGCAAGAGTCTAACCATTAGCCGAGTGTGGTGGCACACACCTGTAATCCCAGCACGTGGGGAGGCTGAGGCAGTTAAGATCACATATTCAAGCCCAGTTCATGCAACTTAGTGATTTAGCAAGACCTTTTATGAAAATAAAAAATAAAAAAAAAGTGTTGGGGATATAGGTTAATGAGAAGGCCCTGAGTTCAATTCCCAGTACTGCAAAAAGTCAAATATTTTATCCAAATATTCTAAAATACTCAAGCTACCTTTTTAAGATCATTTATTACTTTTATTGTTTTTTTCAATCAAATGAAATTACTACTATTTTCCCTATCCAGCAAAACTTTCCAGTTTCCAAATCCTTTCTTCAAGTGAGCTATTTTATTAAAATATACTTTCTATGACCTGCTTACATCTAAAGGCTTTCTATTTCAAGTTTGAAAGGCCACTATTTTCACAAAGTCTCCTCAGCATGCTGACTAATATAAGTCATCTCTCTCCTTTGCCTAAACTCTTAATATACCATGTATATTTTATGTATATGCATACGACATGTGTATGTACATACATATATATGTGTATATACATTGCCATATATATATACCATATATATATATATATATATATGACTTAAGTCTCCTTGAAGGAAATAATGGTGTTGTCTTTTCTGTTATGCTCTTCTTCGTGTATTGTCTTTCATAGTTTTATATAGTACATATCTAATAGTTATTCCTAACAGAATTTGGGTGAGGTTTTAGTATTACAGAAATATGACAGTAAAAGGATTATCAACATAAATAATTTTGTGGTGAAGAAACAAGTTCCTCTGTCTCATGTTGAAAGTGAAGAGGGGCATGTGAGAGCCACTGGCCTATCCAGATCAGTCAGACATTTTGGGGCAAGGGAATAAAGAAGTCTTGGAAGTAGCTCATGCAGAGCCTATTGACAAGTCTAAAATATGTACTAAGACAGCATACAATTAGAATACAGTGGCTTACACCCAGAAGAAGACAACAAGGGCAGCCCATGATAGGTGCTATTGTGTGGTCCTCATCCCAGTCATGAAGGGTAATGGGATCAGAAATCGCAGAACGCACTTGATTCAGAGAGCTAGAAATGCCTTGATCTACAGAGGCAGCTCCCATTTCTCATGTTATTCAATGGAAGAGTTAGGAAGCTGTATTGTAATTAAAGGCTCTCTGAAAAGTTAGCCAAAGATTAATTTAAGATTGCTTTATAATTCTGGGTTTCTGTGGCAGATTAATAGATGCCTATTTACTGATCTATCCATTTCTCCTCTGAAGAGCCATTCAGATGCAAAGGAAACTCCAGCAAGAGCTTTGGCCTTTACTTACGTTATAAATAGGAGGCATTTCTTCTGTTTCTGAGTAAGTGGAAGAAATAAACACTATAGACAATTCAAATCTTCTGTAGAGCTCATGCCCAAGCAGAGTCAGGAAGCAGCTGTGTGAGAGGTGGAGTTGGTGGTGGAACTCCGAGATCAGACAGTGTTAACCCAGAAGAGGACTGTATCTGAGAGGAAATACTAACAGCAACATCTAGAGTCTTGGGGCTCAGGACAGTGGCTATTGAAGAGTCAATAACAAAGGGCTTGGAAAGTGACCAGCACCAGAATTGGCAGTTTAGAGAAGATACCACCTCTGGCAACAGGAACACACACTGGAAGGTAGAGAGCCTTGTTGGAGGCTTGGTGGTTAAGGGAAAGAAGGAAGAAGCTGAATACATGAGTGTCACTTAAATAATATAGACTGGGAGAATTTGAAGAAGTAAAAGATGTCATATCTTTAAAATCTGCCTTATATTGTAGTAATAAAATGGAGATATTGATTTGGAAAAGTGGGAGAACCGTTCAAACACTTATCACCATCATCCTTGTAGGATCTCCTTCAGAAAAATCAAACACAAATAAATAAGAAAAATAGAAATAGAAACTCAGTATCCATATAAAGATACTCAAAAAGACAACAGGAGAGTAAGAAAAAACATGTTTTCAAATTGAAAACTTTTGAAAAATTACAGTCATAAAACAAAACTGTAAAACATTTAAAAATGAATTAAAAGTACTTTTAAAAGCAACTGCAGTTACAAAAGGGTACTATAAATTATAAATTTAAAACTGAGATTACAAACAGAAAAGCAATAGAAAACTATGTAATAAAAATTATCAGAATGCAGGACAAAAATGAAGAAAAAGCCAAAATCATTTCAGTAATTAAAAATATATTACAAAACGGCTGTTTTAGCTGCTCAACTGCTTTAACAAAATACCACAAACTATGTGGCTCAAATAACAGAAGTTTATTTTTCCATCTTTTCATCCTCGAAAGTCCAAGATGAAGGTTGTCTTCCTGTCTTCTTGCAGACATCGTATGCTCATATGGTCTTGGTGCATGGATATGAAGGTCTCTCTCTTCTTCCATGTCCAGCAGTCTTATCAGAATAGGACCCTCCCATGACCTCATTTAACTTTGATTATCTCCTAAAGACCCAGTCTCCAAATACAGTCACACTGGGGCTTCAACGTATGAAATAGTTTCTTGGTTGGGGGACATAATCCAGTCCACAGCATGGCCAAAGAGAAATGTGTGCGCTGCAGGTGACATAGATGATAGAGAAAAATTAAGAAAGAAAACAAATGAAGAGACTGAAAAAGATCAAAGAGAAAATTATAGAAGGCATAGCCAGACATGGTGACGCATGCTTGTAATCCCAGCACTCAAGAGGCTGAGGGAAGAGGATTGTCATAAATTTGAGGTCAGCTTAGACTACAGGGTGAGTTCAAGGCCAGCCTGAATTACATAGCAAGACTGTCTCAACACCCCCCACAAAAAAGTATAGAAGGCAAGCATAGAAGATGCAAATGCGTATTTTTGGTGTCCCAGGAGAAGAAAAGCAAATATGGATCAGAACTAATGTTGGAAACCATATTTGAGAAAATCTATTGAAACAATGACATGAAAAGTTTTAAGGTCCATTTTTTATCCGTGAAAACTGACCTAGAATGATTATGTTTGAAACATAGCAAAGAAAGCAAGTGGGTTGACATTAGATTTCTTGATGGAAACATTTGACATGAGAAACTAAAGGAGTGACATTTTCAAGGTACTCAAGAAAAGTAAGGGAGTGAAGCAGGTTATTCTGTTCAAGTTGTCCTTCAAGTACAACAGCTATAGAAAAACTATGGAGTGTGCAAAAACCTCAAGGAATATTGTACCTCGAAATTCTAAGAAAACTACAGAGGGTGAGTTTAATAAAAATGTGAGAGCAGAGACTTTGACAAAGAGATTGGTTATGAGTGTATTTAATTCTTGACTAGATTTTGAAGTTATGGACAAAGAGTAAGGAAGTTTGTTAATGCTGTGCACTATATCAATGTAAAAATAATACACTAAACATGGGAAAAAAGAGAGGAGTCAAATGGTGTCATGACATACCATTTAAGATTGATAAATACTAGAAGCTTAAGATTACAAAGATGTATAGTAAATTTTCTGAATTAAACACACAGGAAATTTATGTTTAAATATATATCTTAGTATATCCCACATGTGTTGAATTTTTGTGTTTCTTTCTCAGGTCAGATCGTAGATTTCTAGGGAAACTTACTACATTATAAGAAAGGTACCTTTTGTAAATTTATTTTTGCAAGGAAAGCATTCATTCATTCCCTCAGCAATTATTTGAAGACCTCGTATGTGTCTTTGAAAAATGTTGAATGTTAATATTTATATTATTTTTTCAAGTCAGACCTTTAAAATAGTCCTACTTTAGACATCCAGAGCTGTCATTTGGTCAACTCCCTTCCCAGTGTGTCAGCTAAATTTATAAATAGGAATCACTTCATAGACACTTATAACATGAGTACTTTTCAGCCTAGCAGTTACCAGAAAAGAAAAAGATATTTGCAAACATCTAAGCAGCAAAATGGCCATTAAAGCATATGGTTCAGTTTATATCAAAAAAATTCTAGGCACTTATTTCTAGGCACCTATTTGTTTTTAACCTTCAGAAAATTAAAACACACATATAGAACATCTGGATCATTATGAATTCTCTCTCTCTCTCTCTTTTTGACTGAATTGATATTTTCTCTAGATTGCTATCCCACTTGTGCTGTGTGGTTGAGGCTGTGGTTCAGGGACCAGGGCATATGAATGCCTTCTCCACTCAATAACCAGCAAACTAATCTGATGTTCCTATTGACTTGAGTCTCTCTGCTTTATATCTTTGGTCTATGAGTGTGTGACCTCTTTTGCAGAGATCTGCTGCTTCTGGGCATTTTGTAAAGGGCCGAAATTGTCTGGAAAACTACTGTCTGTGCTTTGCAAAATAATGGGAAGAGAGAGAATTTCCTATCTGCTACTTGCAGCAATTCCCCAATAATAAATTGCAAATGTATGTTTTAATTCCATTTCAGTTTAGTTCAGGAGAACTATCTCCAGGTATTTGGATTTTTAACCTAACTACTCCTTATCTATCATGTTTTAATAATTCATTGTTTCTCTCAGCTGTATTTTTTTCCATTCTGCTTCTTAACGGACAGCTCCATAGTTTCCTGAGTCATTCTATTTTTTTTTCCAACAAAGTGAAAAAACAAAAGATAGCATTTGACCAGACTCTCAATCTTGAAATTCTTTCCATTTCCTAATGTGTTTTAGCAACCAGGCAATTAGAAACTGGTCTTCTCTTTCATCATCTTAGAAAATTAGGGAAATTTTTCCTCATTGTTATATTGCATTTCTGAAAACAATTGAGAAGGCATTTTGTAATTTGTGAAAACTCTTGTTTTCTTTGAGTTTTTTGTATACACCAGTCATTTGAAAAATAAAGAACTCATTTTTCTCTTCTTCCTTCCCTTTTCTTACCTTTTGAATTGTTTTTTGAAATCTTTCCAGGGCTAAGATGAGTTATTTTAGTGTATGGACAAATATACTGCTATTTTAGCCATTTAAAGAATAACACATACTTCTAACATTATGGAGTAATTTAGTAGTTTGTTTCCTGACTCTCTTAGCAGTGGGCTTTACTCGGACACCTGGAACCACTTCCTGGGTTCATTTACTTTCAGTGTTCTTGGTCTTTTCAGATAGCAAGCAGTCTAAAACACCTTAGAAAAGAAATAGCTGGGTCCTGGGATTTGCACATATGTGCTGTCTTCTCCTTGTGCAAATTGTTGCTGATTCTCTGACCAACTTCTGAGATCTTAAGAGTTACTCTTTCGAATCAACTTGCTCTGTCCACTGTCCCATCTAACTGAACTTGCTCTCCAAGCCCTGTCTGTTAGCCCTGGCCTGATGCTTCCTATACTGTCTTTGCTGAGGTTAGCACAATACTTTTTTCATCCCCACATCCTCTAACACAAGATCATGCCTATGGTGGGAACTCTGTAACTTGCTGAATGAGAGTGCTGGCTAGCATGCAGTGAGTTCATTGGGGTAGGGGGATTGGAACTGCTAGGTTGCTAAGATTTGTAAGGAATCTTAATGTGCAAAGCCATAATGGATGGAATGGATATGCAGGACATTTTCCTGTATTTTTATCTTCTCTTCTTCTGTATGTACTTACACTGAGTTTAAGTAAGTGTTGGTCAATGTAGAAGTGGAAATAGACCATCCTCTAGATCATACTCTCATTAGCTACTAAAACTTTCCAGTTTCTACTCTGTATTCCCCTTCCCAGAATGACATGAAGCCTAAATGTGGAGATTACTATTTTCCTCATTTTGAAGATATAGTGAAATGTCTAGATGACTCTGGGATAGAGGGAGAAATTTGGGTTATGAGATGTCCAAATACAATGAAGATGTATGAAATATTCAAATCCAAACTTTTTTGATGGAATGAAATGCCTTAGGAAAATCAAGAGATAATACAGCATGTTGAAGACAAACAGCACTGTAGGATCAGAGAAGCAAGGAACAGGTAAGCAAATTGAGTTGAGAACTGAGTACCTCAGCGTGCTTGGTTTCTGAACATAGGCACTTATTCAGTTGTTAAAAGTGCCTTTGGGAAAGTCACAGGGGCTTTCTTCAAAACTCTAGGAAGGAACTGGTGACTTTAGAAAAGAGCTTCTGTGCCTGTTTGGCTATTGGCACAAGCTTTCCTATAAAAGCATGCATGCATTTTGCTTACTGGTCAGATGACAGACATAACTCTACCCTCTGTTACCACCGTGATCCCTTTTAAGAACCAGAAACTCTTTCTCTTTATACTTCCAACTTACATGCATCATGTGGCTGCTTTAAGATAGGAACTTGTTTTATATTTTTCTCTTTTTCTTTCCTGCACATTATCTTGCCTTAGCCAGGGGCACTTTGGGAACTTCCATAGCCCAGACAGCAGGGGCCTGAAGAGCTCTCTCCTCTCTATGTTTTTATGTCCTTTCAAAATGTCAGTTAGCACCTTTTAAATAAAGTCTGCCATCAAAGACACACACTCGTCTCCTCCCTGTCTGGTGTGCCAAAGATAGACATTACTCTGTCTGCTTCAGTTCTCAGCTTCCTGTCATGTTTGGCAAAAATTTAATTGCCTCTCCATTCAGAACAACTTTTTATTTGTTTTCTTAGCTTTGACATCTCCTCTAAAGGAGAGTTTTTGCAGCAGGGGGATGTAGGCAGCTTTTGTTTCTGCTGCTCCATGATTGGCTTCCCAAAGTCCTTTAAAATGAAATTTTACGTCCAGAAAAGATGCCACAGGAGCCAGGCAGTGTTGGCTTATTCAGAAGGGTAACAGTTCACCCAGGGAGCCACATTTACTCAGGTTTGGCTTCAGGCTGGGTCTCCAACACAGGCAGCCGCATTTCTACGCTGCCATGTAGTACCTGGTGTCATGGTTACCACCTTAGTAAATTGAATTAAGTAAAAATGATGATAATACTAATACTCCCTCACTGGGCCTTTCTTATTTCAAATTTATGTTCCTTTTCTCTAGAAGGTCCTTCCCCCACATCCTGGTGATCTTAAACTGATCCTTCAAGCCTGACTCAAATGTCATATGGAGCTGATACCCCCTTCTCCTCTGTTGTCATAGCACTTTTCACACATATGGACTGCACGACAACAGTGTAATTGTGGTGGTGAAGTGATTTAAGCACGGCTTAGCTTTCCTGCTTTCCCTGTCCCACACTTTGAGATGCTGAAGTTTAGGCAGTGTGTCTCCCATGTTACTCATCCTCAATGCTCCCACATCTACCCCAAGACCTGATGCATACTGGTCACTTAAAAGATACTTATTAAGTAAATGAATAAAGGTAACTGGAGCTTTTGCACACAGGTTTCACTTTTCATCCTGCACTCAAATGTCCCACCATCTGATACATGTACTTACATAGAACAAAGGATGAAAGAAAAGGTAAGTGGTGAAAAAAGGTAAAGGTGATGAGCTTTTTGTTTTGGACTTTTGTGAAACAAGTCAGAATCTCTCAAAATTGATAAACAATGAGAATAGTAAGGCTTTACAATGGAGGCAACATGTGTGGCTATCTTCTGGAGGGTAGTGTGATACATGTACGTGAATTAGGAAAACTTCTGAGAGGGAAAGGAGGGTTCAAGAGGAATCTTTGGAAGCAGTGGTAGAGGCATGGCCATTGGTATCTACGTAGAAAAGCATGATGCAGAGTGTGAAAGTCCACTTGGGGAATGGGGAACAATGACTGGAGAGGCTGCAAGCAGAACTGGAATCCCTTGAGGTCTCAGTAAGAAATTTTTGAGAATTCACATGAGAGATGAACGTGTAGGGGCCCTGTTGCCAACATTCCCAGACAAAATTCATCAAGAAGAGCAAGCATCCCTGGGTGTGTGACACTGGATGCCCCTTTCACTGTGACCCAGGGACACTACATGCTGTCAGGAAAATCTCTTTCAAAGGAGGTAGGAGGCTAGTGTTCACATTCCTTTCTTTTCACATATTTTCTGTGTGACCTGGGGGAAGTCACTAACTCTCAATGGGTCTCAGTTGATTTATCTGTAATATGGTAATAATGGCAGTTTATCTGCTTGAAGGTGAAGGATTGTGCTGAATGATTTATTGAGCTCCTCAGCTACTATAAAATCCATTATATCTTCCTGAAATTCCTACCTTGTGTCAATTCATTTGAATCTTTTAAAGAGTCTATTGTTTATGTCATTGTATTATCAAGTTTTTTGATGGATATTCATCACAGAGGCCACATAGTTCATGTTACCCAAAGCATGACCAGCTTGGAAAAGACTTTTTGTTCTGTAGTATTAAAAAAAACTGTACTTAAATTAGATAAACTCTGTATTTTAATAAGGGTAGAATGTTGAAAGTAGATTTTTTTCCCTTAAGATCTGAAATGTATAGGGCTGAATGATATTTAAATATTACAGGGATAGTATTGTCTGATAAGTATATTCTTCTTTAACTTGAAGAGATCTGGGCACTGCTGAGCTTATCAAAGAAATGTCTGGCTTTCTGCAGAATAAGAAGTTCTAGAAGATTAAATAAGACTATTAAAATTTTAACTTTTTAAGAGAAAAATTCCTCCCAATTAGGTAAATGATCCCTTTCAGGTACCCTCCCAATACTGTACAAACACAACCACACTGAATAAAAATATGTCTAATTACAAAATAATGTACATATTTATTAGAAGAAAAGTGAAAAAGAAGAAAAGCCTAAAAGAGAAAATTAAAATCACTCCATGGAAATAACCATTTAGAACTTTAACATCTCTCTTTTAGTATACCTACATATGTATATGTTTTATTCTATCATATGTGTATGTGTATGTGTATGTGTGTTTAAGATCACATATTGCTATGTTTTAGATCTAGAATGTCCCACAAAAGCCTCATGTTAAGAGGTGGGACTTTTGGAAGGTGACTGGATCATGGGGATGATGTACTCATCGGAGATAAATGTGTTGTTGGGAGGTGGGGCCTGCTTGGAAGAGGCATGTCACTGGGGGCATGATCTGGAAGAGTATATGTCTTTCCCCAGCTTTTTCCTTCTGTATTTGCTACCTGGCCACCAAGATATGAGCAGCTTTCCTCTGCTCCAGGACCACCATCATGTAATTTCTGCATTTGAGTCTGCTAACCATGGACTGAAACTTCTAAAACTGTGCGCCAAAATAAACCTCTCCTCTTTCAAATTGTGGTTGTCAGGTATTTTGTCTCAGTGAAGAGGAAATGACTAAGACATATAGGAATACTGGGAATGGGGCCATTGCTGAGACTATAAGTGACCATGTGCTTCAGAAACTTTTCCAAGTGGTTTGTGGGAGAAGTTTAAAAAGGTTTGGAGATGCCAGTTAGAGAAGCCCTAGAATGCTGTGAGCAGAGCTTGATGGGAGATTCAGGTCAGAGCTCATAAGACTGGAACGCTGATAGAAATGCAGACAGCACAGACCAGGCTCAGGAATTTTCAGATGGAAACAAGAACTCCATTGGCAGTTGGACTTGAGGCCACATATGTTGTGTTCTGGCAGAAAACTTTACATTTTGCCCAAATCCTGTTTGCATAAAACTAAGACTAAGGGTGGTGGACTAATTAATATGGTAGAGGACATTTTAAGGCAACTGAACATTCAGGGTGTGGTATGGGTACACTGAGCTGCTTTGAGCCAGATTTACAGTGATAGGAACAAAAACTCATTTCAAAAGTTTTCAGTTTTCCCAGAAAAAAAAAAGGGTCTGCAAATTTAGGGCAAAGGGCAGCATGATTGCTGAAAAGATTAGCATTAAAAAGAAGCCAAGTACCTTGCATTGGGACAGTAAGTAGATGGTTTTAGGGCATCTCAGGAACTAGTAAGACCTTTCAAAGTCTCAAGTGTACAGAACTGTAAAGCTTTTGTTTGAGAAGAGCCCCTGGACCCTCTACTCAAGAAGTGCTGCCTAAGGAATTTGTTCCCTGGGGTTTGTTTCATAGTGCTTGGATATCCTGGCACTTAGAATCTAAGGGGGCCTGCCTACTGCTCAAGCTGATGGCAGACCTTGGCGTAATCCACTTGGGGCTGGTTTCACAGGCCTACAAAATGCAAGAGTTTTGAGGTTAGTGAGATATCCCGCTCAGATTTCAGAGGAAGTCCTGGGAAGGCAGGCAGTGCACCTCTGAGAGGGCATTGCCTGAAGCTGTGAGAGTAAAGTAGAAGTGCAGTGGAGACCCCAGGAAGTTGGAGATGCCAGGAATGCGGATTGTCTACCTAGAAAAGCCACAGGCAGGGAGCAGAGCTGCTCCAAGAGCAAGGCTATGTGGGTTGCAAGCAGCAGAGCCAAGCCCTTTGCAGCTCACATCTTACCGCATCTTGCCCCGGATTCTGGAGACCTAACTACAGAATTTCATATTTGCCCTGTAAGGTTTCAGCCTTGCTTTGGTTCCATTCTTTTCCATCCTCCTACTTTTTTTTCTCCTTTTTGGAATAGGAATGCTTACCTTGTGCCACTGTAGTGTCTAATTTTCTTTTTGATTTTTCAGGGACTTACATCTACTAGTATGCCTTAAGTCTCAAAGGAGAATTTGAAGTTGGACTTTTCAGCAATGCCAGACCTGTTAAAACTTTGGTGACTCTTAGAGATAGATTAAATACATTCTGCATAAAGAGATGTATATTTTGGGCACAAGGGACAGAATATTATGGTTTATATCTAGATGTCCCCTCAAAGCCTCATGTATTTAGAAGTGGAGCTTTTGGAAGGTGATTAGATCAGGCAAGCACTATACTCATCAGAGCTAAATGTGCTGTTAGGAGGTGGGGTCTGATCAGAGGAGGTGGGTCATGGGGGCATGACCTGGAAGGGTATATCTCTTTTCCTGGCTATTCCCTTCTCTCTCTGCTTCTTAGTTGCCATGACATGAGAAGCTTTCATCTGTGCCAGGCCTGCCACCACGCTGTTTCTGTGTTGGAGCCTGCTGACCATAGACTGAAATTTCTGAACCTATGGGCCAAAATAAACATCCTTCTTTAAGTTGTGGTTGTTGAGTATTTTGTCCCAGTGATGAGAAAGTGACTAAGATTTGTACATATACACACATATATGCATCCATACAACATATATTTATCCATATATATATGCATACATATATATATGCAGGCATTAGACCATTTTATTACTTGCTTTATCATTTAACATTTTATCAGTTCAGACTACTAGACAAGAGAAAGGTGATCAGAGGGTGAGGGAGAGAATGTAAGGCAGCCTAATAAAAACATGAATTTGATCAACATATATGCATGTATGAAAATGTCACAATGAAACCCAATATTCTGTATACTTAATAAGCACCAATAAGAAAGCTAAAAATAATTTATTATTTAAGAGTAATTCATATTGTTTTTTGTTTTTTATTTTTTTATTTTAAAGAGAAGAAAACAAAACAAAACAAAAAAAGAACAAAAATTCAAAACAACATAATAGGAGGGTAACAATGGTTAATACATTATGTTAGTTACTCAGGGTACAAGATATCAGCATTCAATTGTCCAAACATTACTGGCACAAACCTTTCTCTTCAATGAACTAAGCAAAATTAGTAGTGTATCTATCTTAACCATCTTATATATAAATACAATTTTTTTCTTTTCCTTTCTTTCTTTTCCCCATTCCCCCATCCCAGACTCTCTTTCTTTTTGACCAGTTTCTTTCTGATTCATCATATCTATTGTACATTTTGGATCTTATTTACTCTTTCAGTTTCTCACATTAGGGAGACAATACGATGTTTGCACATGTGTGTCCGGTTAATTTCACTTATGAGTATTTTCTCGAGTTGCATCCATTTACCTATAAAAGTCTCCAGTTTATCTTTCTTTATGGCTGAGTAGTACTCCATTGTATAAAAATATCACATCTTTTTTATCCATTCCTTGGTTGATGGGCATTTGGGTTGTTTCCAAGATCTGGCTATTACAAATTGTGCTGCTATAAACATGGGTGCACATATATCGCTGTGGTACGATGTTTTTAGTTCTTCTGGGAAGATACCCAGCAGGGGAATAGCTGTGTCAAATGTGACCTCCAATCCTAGTTTTTTGACGAATCTCCACATTGATTTCCACAGTGGTTGTGCCACTGGGGGTCGGCACTCCCACCAACAGTGGAGAAGGGTTCCTTTTTCCCCACAGCCCCTCCAGCATTTGTTATTAGTTGATTTCTTGATCATAGCCATTCTTTCTGGGGTGAGATGGTATCTCAGTGTTGTTTTAATTTGCATCTCTTGAATGACTAGTGATGTTGCACATTTTTTTGTATATTTATTTGCCATTTGTATTTCTTCATCTGAGAAATGTGTATTCATCTCAGATGCCCATTTATGGATTGGGCCTTTAAATTTGGGAAGTCTGATTTTTTTGAGTTGTTTGTATGTTCTTGAGAGTAATCCTTTGTCTGGGGAACAGCTGGCAAACATTTTTTCCCACGTTGTGGGTTGTCTCTGCACTCTGTTGGTGGTTTCTCTTGCTGTGCAAAAACTTTTTAATAAGATGAGATCCCAGTTGTTGATTCTTTGTGATAGTTCCTGTGTGGTTGAGGTTTTAGTCATAAAGTCTTTGCCTACTCCAATGTCTTCAAGGGTTTTACCTATCCTACCTTCCAGCAGATTTAATGTTTCTGTTTTAATATTTAGATCTCTGATCCATTTTGAATTTAGTTTAGTGCATGGTGAAAGATATGAGTCTAGTTTTAATCTTCAGCATGTGCAGAGCCAGTTTTTCCAGCACCATTTATTAAAGAGGCTATCTTTCTTGCAGTGAATGTGTTTGGCACCTTTGTCAAAGATAAGGTGGCTTAGTATGTCTGGGGTTGTTTCAGCATCTTCTAATCTGTTCCACTGATCTTCGGGTCTGTTTTTTTTGCCAATAGCACACTGTTTTTATCACAGTAGCTTTATAATATAATTTCAAGTTGGGGATTGTGATGCCCCCTGCCTTGCCTTTGTTGCCCAGAATTGCCTTTGCTATTCTAGGTCTCTTCTGATTCCAAATGAATTTTAGGATTGTTTTCTCTAATTCTGTGAGATATGCTGTTGGAATTTTGATTGGAATTGCATTAAATCTGTATAATAATTTTGGAAGTATGGCCATTTTCACTATATTGGTTCTTCCTATCCAGGAGCAAGGGATATCTTTCCATTTTCTGATATCCTCTTCAATCTCCTTTTTCAGAGTACTGTAGTTTTCATTGTAGAGGTCTTTTACATCCTTTGTGAGGTTGATTCCTAGGTATTTCATTTTTTTGGATGTTATTGTGAAAGGTATTGTTTCCCTAATTTCTCTTTCAATAAGTTTGTTATTTGTGTACAGAAAGGCTATTGATTTTTGAGAATTGACTTTGTGTCCAGCTACACTACTGAATTTGCTTATTAAATGGAGCAATTTTTTAGTGGAGTTTTTGGGGTCTTCTATGTAGAGTATCATGTCATCTGCAAATAATGATAATTTAACTTCTTCCTTTCCAATCATTATTCCTTTTATTTCTTTGTCTTGTCTAATTGCTCTGGCTAAAGTTTCCAGGACTATGTTGAATAAGAGTGGGGACAGTGGACATCCTTGTCTTGTTCCTGATTTTAGGGAGAGAGAGCTTTCAGTTTTTGTCCATTTAGTATGATATTGGCTGTTGGTCTGTCATAGATAGCTTTTATCAGATTGAGCTAAAGACCCTCTATTCCAATTTTCTGTAGGGTTCTTATCATGAATAGGTGCTGGACTTTGTCAAAAGCTTTTTCTGCATCTATCGAGATGATCATATGATTTTTGTTTTTGGTTCTGTTAATATGGTGTATTACATTTATTGATTTATGTATATTGAACCATCCTTGCATCTCTGGGATGAATCCAACTTGGCCATGGTGTACAATCTTCTTGATGATTTGCTGGATTCTGTTTGCCAGTATCTTATTGAGGATTTTTGCATCTATGTTCATTAGGGAGATTGTCCTGTAGTTGGGTCCTTCTCTGGTTTTGGTATCAGGGTAATGCTTGCTTCCAGGAATGAATTTGGGAGTATTGATTCCCTTTCGATTTCATTAAGAAGTTTGAGAAGTATTGGTGTTAGGTCTTCTCTAAATTTCTTATAGAATTTGGCAGTGAATCCATTAGGGCCTGGGCTTTTCTTTGTTGGGAGGTTTTTAATTACATCTTTGATTTCATTGTTTGATATTGGTTTATTTAGGATTTTTATATCTTCTTGATTCAGTTTTGGTAATTCATATGTATCTAGGAATCTGTCCATTTCTTCTGCATTTTCCATCTTATTAGAACATAAATTTTGAAAGTAGGTATAGATGATCTTCTGGATTTCTGCAGGGTCCATCGTGATATCGCCCTTTTCATTTTCAATTGCATGGATTTGAGTCTTTTCTTTCCTTTTTTTAGTAAGGTTGGATAAGGATTTGTCAATCTTATTTATTCTTTCAAAGAACCAACTCTTTGATTCATTGATTCTTTGTATTGATTTTTAGTCTCCAATATGTTAATTTCTGCTCTGATCTTTATAATTTCCTCCCTTGTATGAGCTTTTGGCTTAGCCTGCTCTTCTTTTTCTAGAAGTTTGAGGTTCACTATTAAGTTGTTTATTTGCACTTGCTCTATTTTCCTGATATAGGTATTTAATGCTATAAGTTTCCCTCTTAGGACTGCTTTCATTGTATCCCATAAGTTCTGGTATGTTGTATTGTCATTATCATTCAGTTGTAGAAAGTGTTTAATTTCTTCTTTAATTTCATCTGTGACCCATTTGTTGTTCAGGAGGGTGCTGTTTAATTTCCATGTGTTTAGGAAGTTTTTGTGATTTCTTTTGCCATTGATTTCCAATTTCATTGCACTATGGTCTGATAATATGCATGGGATAATTTCAATTCCTTTGCATTTACTTAAGCAGCTTTTATGAGCTGGTATGTGGTCTATTTTGGAGAACGTCCCATGTGCAGCTGAGAAGAATGTGTATTCTTATGTTGTGGGGTGCAACACTCTGTAGACATCTACTAAGTCCATTTGCTCAAAAGTTTGGTTCAGTTCTAATATATCACTGTTGATTTTTTGTCTAGTTGATCTGTCTTTTTGTGACAGTGGAGTATTGAGATCCCTCAATATAATTGTATTAGTGCTTATTTGATTTTTCATGTCCTTTAATACTTGTTTTATATAGCTGGGTGCACTGGTATTTGATGCATATATATTTATGATCGTTATCTCTTCCTCTTGGATTGTTCCCTTTACAAGGATGTAATGACCATCTTTATCTCTCTGAATCATTCTTGGCTTGAAATTCACTTTGTCTGCAAAAAGAATAGCTACCCCTGCATTTTTCTGGGTTCCTGTTGCATGGAGTATTGTTTTCTGTCCTTTGACTTTCAGTCTATGAATTTCTTTCTGAATTAAATGTGTTTCTTGTATACAGCATATTGTTGGATCTTGCTTCTTGATCCATTTTGCCAGTCTGTGCCTTTTGATTGGCAAATTGAGACCATTAACATTGATGGTTAAAACTGATATGTATTGACTTATACCTGTCATGTTATTTTCCTGTTGTTGGTTCCCCCTCTTATTTTTCCCCCCTCCCTCTGTTTAATTATCTGCCCTGCCTGTTGGATTCCTTCTGTTGGGGTTCCTGGAGTTGTAGTCCTTGTTATCTCCTTCTAGAATGTCCTTCAGAACATTTTGGAGTGCTGGTTTGGTGGTCATAAATTTTCTGAGATGTTCTGTGTCCTGGAAGTATTTTATTTCGCCATCAACTTTGAAAGATAGTTTTGCAGGGTACATCAATCTGGGTTGAAAGTTATATTCCTTTAGAGCTTGAAATATGTCATTCCAAGCTCTTCTTGACCTAAGGGTTTGTGCTAAAAGTCAGCTGTGATTCTGATGGGCTTTCCTTTATAGGTGATTTGTCTCTTTTCCCTAACAGCTTTTAAGATTCTGCTCTTCTGTTGAATTTCTGGGATCTTGACTATGATATGTCTGGCTGAAGATTTTTTTTTGATCATGTCTAGTTGGAGTTCTATAAGCCTCATTTATATGAAGATCAATTTCTTTTTCTCTACCAGGGAAATTCTCTGTGATAATGTCTGTGAACAGGGTTCTGATGTCATTTATGCTATCTCCTGCTTTTTCATTAATTCCAATTAATCTTAAATTATTTCTCTTTGTGTCATCTAGCAGCTGTTGGATTGATTTTTCATTGTCCCTTGCTGTTTTTAAGAATTCTTTCTTTTCATGATCACTAATCGCAAGCCTGTCTTCTATATCTGAGATCCTGTCCTCACATTGGTTTAATCTGCTACAAATACTTTCAGTGGAATTTTTGTTCTCCTGGATATCTGCTTGAATCTGCCTTATGGAGTCCATTTCTTTCTTATGCTGAGCATTCATGATTTCCATCATTTTCTTAAGCTCGTCTATTTCTTTGTGTCTGCTCTAGCGTCCTTAAGCATGGTGTTCATTGTGGACATTATCTCTGCAGTTATCTGTGAAATTATTTGTGATTTAATTTTTTCCAGAGGCTCATTCAGTTGCTTTGTTGTTACCACTTCAGAGATGCCAGGTGGGTGGCTTTCAGATTGTCCCACCTCATTGCTCTCTACGTTTGCCTTTGGTAAATTGCATGTGTGGGGTTGCATCTTGTTTAAGTTTTGTCTCATTTTCTTTTCTTTCTTTAGTTTAATTCCTGGGGTGATGTTTGTAAATTACCTATGGTAGGTTGCTTTATTGCTAGTGTTTAAAATCCTTAGGAGATGACTACTTTTCTGTGGTATCTTTCAGTGGTAGTTTATTTTTGGTTTTTGAGCTGCAAGATCCTACCTCTTCAATTTGCTGGGTATGAGAAGTTGCTGCCTGTTTGGCCCAGTCCTTGGTTCTTTGGTACTGTGCTACTGTATTTTGTGTGACCCTTAGTCAATCTCAGTCATGGAATACCAGGAAGAAAATCTGTTTAGAACAATTATGTCACTTTTGGCTATAATGGTACCTAAAGCATCAAACACAGCCTAGAAAATGACAGTTTGAGCTAACCAGTTATTTGCCACTTTTAACCATATAAAGCAGAGTTGTGGTTATAAAACAAAATCTAAAACACACCAGAAAAATTATATGCAGTGTATAAGTCCTTAATATGTCAATTTTGCGCTCAGGAGTTTAAATTTAAAATGCATTAAGGAGGAAATACAGAATTGAGAGAAGAGGAAAGAATTAGATGTAAGGCTGGAGGACCATGAGGGATACCGCTAACGTTGGGAAACTGGTGCAGAGGACTGGTGGGAAAAAGAGAAGGAAGGGGTAAAAGGAAGAACAGATCACAACCACAATCACAAAGAGGTTAGAGGCTCTGTTCACACTCATATAAAAACCAGATAGAATAATGAAGGAAAGAACAAACAGACAAACAAAAACAAAAGTGAAGATAAAAACAACAAAACAAGCAAGCAAACAAACAAGAAAAAAACCCACAAAAAAGAAAAAAAAAACACTTTCACCAGAACAAAAAATGATTGAGAGGAAAAAAAAAAAGGAGAATCAGTTCCAGGTGTTGACTCTGCTGTAGGCAGGCACTGTGTGGTGACAGAGTCCTGTTCCATGCAGGTCTGTCCCTGCAAGCCAGGAGCAGCCCTTTGGTGTGGCAGGAGCAGAAGCATGTACTCTCCCGCGGAGACCAGTCTCATTCGCCTGTCGCCGTTGGCGCACTTCCCGCGGGCCTGAGAGCCACGGTGTGGCGCTGAGTCCCGAGCGCTGTTTTGGTGCCGCGCTGTTTCACTGCCCCCCCAACAATGGTGCCCGGCCAGTCGCTCTCTTGCATGGGAGGGCTGCGCCTCGGAGGCACTCACCGCCAGCCAGCTCAGTCCTTCACTGCTCCCCCGCACTGCTGCTGTCTCGTGTTCCTCCATGGAGGCCCCTGGGAGCGCCGGCTGTTACCGTGTGTCCGCAGATCTGAACTTCTGGCACAGCTCCAAGTTCCCCACGGTCTCCTTCTTCCTTTTCCTTGAAACCTCATATTGTTTTTAATCTTAAGATAAAATGTAAATAACAAAGAATATAACCAGAGTATATGAAAAAAATTACTATTTTTACCTTCCCTTTCTCACTCATAGTTCAAGTTTTCAGGGCTAACTGTTCTCGATTATTTCTTTAGGTACTGTACTTAATATATTTAAACATCCGTTTTTCTAATTTTATCCTCAATATCAACTGACTTCATCCTGATAAGAGCTGGGAAATTCCCATCTTTCTTTTCTATTTCCTCCTTTTAAAAGTTACATTAGTACTATCTTCTGTCTTTTAGTGGTTTCGACTATATAAGTCATATATTTAAAAGTATATGTCATAATAAATGCACTTTGGGAAATATACCACAATGGATCTCTCATGCAAGAGAAGAGCACATGCCATCCCCCCTTCTCCACCCCAGTGCTTTTCCCTGTTCCATTAGTCTTACATCATCAAGGTATATGACATCACTTTTTTTTTTTTTTTTTTGTGGATACCGGGGATCGACCTCAGGACCTCGCGTGCCAGCAGGCGCCCGTGCCACTGAGCGATATCACCAGCTTTTTACTCATATGTGGGTTCCGGGAGTTGAACTCAGGCCCTTGCGCTTGCCAGGCAGGCGCTTATGCCGCTGAGCCATCTCACCATCCCTGACATCACATTTTGACATATAACTTTAATTATGTTTTCTGTGTTTGGTTGTAAAGTTGATTATCAAAATTGTAACCTAGTGAAATAATGTAATTGGTAAAAGTGTGGTGCTATATTTTGGCTAAAATGTGGAAACTTACTTAGCTTCTCTGTGTCAATATTTTCATACATAGATTGATCATAGAATTGCATCTACCCAATAGTGTTGTTACGAGCATTAAGTAAGTGTATACTTATAGCATTCCTAGAAAACTTCATGGTGCATCATAAATGCTCAGTACTAGGATTTTTGGGGAAGCCCACCATTGTGAATTGTCATACATCACTAAACTTGTTCTGCTCAAGGGAGAATGTTCTAGGAATCTAGTAAGACTTCTTACTTTCTCTGCACTGCCTCTCCAGTCCTTTATTCAAGGGTCAGGATTTTAGACTTAATTTTGGAGTTCGCTAGATACCTTTTATACCTGCTTCTCTGAAAAAGCTGGGCAGGAAACCCTTATTTAGATATATCCATGTGTGGATAGCCACTCATGTCCAGGGATAGTAAACAGTTCAGCATGTCTATAGTTTGTGTGGTGTCTGAAGTAGTAATGATAGATGATCTGGATAGGTAGATTGCAAGGGATGGGGCAAACATAAATAATGAATCAATTTGCCAAGGAATTTGAACTTGTTCTGTGTAGTAGAAAATCACTGAAGTTATTTTAGGAGGATGGCGCTATGATCAGATTTGGATTTAAGAAAAAATTCTTTGAAGTTTTGATGAAGATTACAAGGACAGCCATTTATACAGCCATTGGACAGGAGACACTTGGAAGCAATTCTGGATAATTCTTTAATTCTTTGTTTTTAAAATAGAATCAGCGGCTGGGGATATAGCTGAGCAGCATGGTGCCTGCCTGGCATGTGCAAGGTCCTGAGTTCAATTTCCAGTCCCCCCACCAAAAAAAAAAAAAAGTAGATCAGTTTTGAAGCAGTGTCACAGATCTGTTAGCAGTCAGTCCAGGTCTCTTGTTATGTGAGTGGAATGCAGTGGCACACTTGAAATGGTCCATTATATTTTGGCAGATTGGAGCATTGTCATCTTTCTCTCTGGAGAATTGTCTTTGTTTTTGGTAAGATTGGGTAGTTGGTGACTCTACCATTTGGATAGAGAAAGCCTTTCTCTCTTTGAAAGGAAAAAAAATATGGTATCTCAGTTTTTCTCCATTTCTTTTGTTATAAAACTTCTTTCCTTTAAACACAGGCTTTCCTTCCACAAAGCTGGGGGATCAGCATCTCAGTTCCTAGGGAGGCTCTGGGTCCACACACACGTCCTCTATAATCGACTGGCCATTCACTGTCCTACATATCCTTGCATCACTACTCTGCTTTTATTTAAGGAAAAGGGAAGAAATGT
The DNA here is from genome assembly GCA_028451465.1 of Erethizon dorsatum. Lineage (NCBI taxonomy): Eukaryota > Metazoa > Chordata > Mammalia > Rodentia > Erethizontidae > Erethizon > Erethizon dorsatum. Next base: position 43,297,146 of record CM051824.1, read on the forward strand.
TTTATAGTTAAACCTTGAACTTGGAGATACCAGTAGATGTCACTCTGGACAGCAGGATAGAGTATCTGTGTTCTTATGTGTGGTTCAGAGTAGCCTGTGGTGTTCCTGCTCCCAGCCACTTTCACACATCTCGGGACTGACACGTCTGAATTATGACATTCTCTGCATTGCTAGTTTTACTTCTATGCTGTGAAATAAGAAGGCTTGGAGAGCTGCCATTTCATCAGGTTCTCATTCTGCTAGAATGCCAAATGCTCACACAGTCATGCCAATCAACTAGGCAAGAAGAAAATGATACAGGAAAAAATAGAGGAGATATATATATATATATATATATATATATATATATATATATATGTCAGCAGCATATCTGTGATTAGTATGCAGGCACATTAAACTCTGGTGAGAGTTTGGGTGGAAGGGATGAAGTAAATATTTTTCTGAGCATATGTGGCTGGACCTGGACTAAGGTGTAAGTAAGCTCACCTCCTCCTACCTATATAATCTCATTTTTTACTCTTGCCCTCAATCAGTGGTTCTGAACCAAACTCCTAGATTAGGATAAAGCGGGAGTCATCCTAAAATTCTCAGGAATCAATAAAGTTCATGAATCCATTTTTTCTCAAACTAATTTTTTCCTTCCATTCTTTATCCCTGCTCCACAAAGCTTTGGAGTCTGCTTCAGCATATGACCAGATTAATAGCAAGCAGGAAGTGTTGAGAGAAAGATCAGTCCAGTGGACAGACATGTTTCCAAGACATACATTTGCCATTTTCATGCTGTATACAATTTTGTTTCACCATATTTTCTTTTAAACTTACATTATGGGTAGTGTATATGATATTATATGTATCAGTTTATGGTACTTTTTCACCAGAACAGAGGTGGGGACTTGTGATGTGTATTAACCACTGCCCACTAGTGTGGAAACTCATTTTACCACGTGTAAGCTCTGCCTGGGCCTCAGTCAGAATTCTCAACTGGGCTTTGATCCATGACCTGGGATTCCCGATCATCTCCTTTATCATGTGTATGAAATCCAGCAACATTCAGGCTCCATCTCAAATCCCACCTCCCACATAAGGAAATCTTGGTAGGAAGTGAGGAACATAAAGCAAAGAAATAATAAAATGGCACATGCAGGAAGAAAGGACTGTTCCTTGGGTATTAAGAATGTGACAAATTTGGGGCTAGACATAGGGTTCTGGGAGCTGTGGGTGGTAGGAAAGATCCCAACATGGGTGATGGAGCGCACTTCATTGAGGAGGTAAGACTGACACTCAAGGACGAAGAGGAAGGACCTCTAGGATCAATGAGGACAGGAAAAAAGCAGGGTTATGGGCAGGGCAAAAGGGGCCAGGGAATAGTGACACCAATTTGTCTAGAACCCAGGGCTGATGATTGGGAGTTATTAGGGATAACGTTAATATGATTTCTTACCCTCATTCCTCATCTCTGCTGAGACTGAAGACTAAAGGAGTAGAAATAAATATTTTCCCAAGTACCTGAGACTCTCCCTCTCTACGTTGGTTGTGGTAAGTGATGTATAATTGAAAAATACAATGAATATTAAAATTAAAAAATGTATTATAGTAAAAGGCACATTTCCATGAATCACCCTCAAAATAACTCCCTGTCTCTTTGAACACACTTATTCCATTGTTCTTGCCACTTTCTAAGCAGTTCTGGAAGTCCTTTTTCATGATTGTCTTTATGAGTCCTGATAAAAATATGGTGAATCTGCTGCCACTGTGCCATCCAGTGGAATTTACTAGATCTAGCACTGTGTGATTTCTGGGTCTTCCACAAAGTCAAAATGACCATGGAAGGTAAATGTTTTGAATCGATTTAAGACATTGAGGCAACCACAACAGTGCAACTAAAGGCACAAAAAAGGACTTCCAGAACTGCTTCAGAAAGTGGTAAAAATGGTGGGATAAGTACGCTCAAAGTGAGGAAGAGTATTTTGAGGGGGACTCATGGGAATGTCTCTTTTACTGTAACACAGTTTTCAATCATACTTCATACTTATATAAATATGTGTGTGTTATTTTTAGTTATGCACTTTACTACTAGATTTTCAATGCTGTTATCTTTCTGAATACAAATCAGCATGGAAATGCATGTTTCATAAGAGAGATAATACTTGACTTCTCCATGTGTCTTGTCAAGGTTTCAGTAGGACTGTTACTTGCCTTACTAGTATGGTGCTACTTTAAAATATGCTATAAAAAGCAAATAAATAGAGCTATAAGTGAAAAGCTCTTAGATAAAGTTATAATGCTCTGGTGGAGAGGGAGAAAAAAACACAGATAATGTTTATTTAATTAAGGTTTCCTTAGCATCTTCAATATAATTTCCTTCCTAAAGATTTACATAGGTGTTAAATATTTTCAAATGACATTGCTTTGAATAAGTGAAGAATCTTTAATACATTACTAGAAGTAGTTTTTTCCCTAACAACTATATTTTTATTTTTTATTTATTTTTTATTTTTTTATTTTTTTGTGGGTACTGGGGTCGACCTCAGGACCTCGCGCACCAGCAGGTGTCCATGCCGCTGAGTGATATCACTGGCCCTTTTTTCGTATGTGGGTTCCGGGAGTTGAACTCGGGCCCTCACGCTTGCCTGGCAGGTGCGTACACTGCTGAGCCATCTCACCGGCCCACAACTGTATTTTTAAAACATCATTTTTAGTAGTGCTATTTTATCAGTTCAAGGGCACCTTTCTATTTTCCCATGTTAAGATGACTCTAGCATTTTACAAAATGAAAATAAGCGTGCTAATAGGGCTTTTTTAAAAAAAATTCATATTATGTGATTCTCAGAAATTAATATATTTAGTTACTTGGGAAATATCCACAAATAATCTGCAATTTATATCTGCAGGAAAATAAAAGACTGACTTTCCATGAGGCAAAAATTTTGAGCTAAATCGGCTAGAATCCTCTGTTGACTTTCCTATTGTATAATATAATGAGCTATCGGATTGTCTCATAAGTCATAAAATTCTTATTAATCAAAACATGGTGCGAAGCAGAGGATTAGTTATTTGCTTTGAAAATTAAGGAAAGGGCATACTTTAAAGAAAAATGATATTAAATAGTATAATATTTCATACTGCTTGGAATTAATGAGCATTGTGATCACCTTAGTTGAGTTCCTGACCTTTATCATACTATCAAAATTCATTATGTGTGGAAAAATCTATGGAGATTTCAGGTCCATTTGTTATGGGCCTAGATGTCTTGAGAAAATTATTGTGAACCTTTAGAAACTTTTTTTTTTTTTTTTGTGGGTACCAGGGGTCGACCTCAGGACCTCGTGCGCCAGCAGGCGCCTGTGCTGCTGAGCGATATCACCGGCCCTTTTTCCGTGTGTGGGTTCTGGGTGTCGAACTTGGGCCCTCGCGCTTGCCAGTCAGGCACTTACGCCACTGAGCCATCTCACCGGCCCCCTAGAAACTTTTAAAATATTCTCTGATACTGTTTAAATTTGAACACATGGATATTACCTTTTAAAATTTTTATTAGTACATGTTTACAGTGCATGATGTTTACATTCCTTGTATGGAGTTGGTCCATGTGCATAACACACATTAATTCTTTTTTTCCCTTTCTTTCTCTTCCCTTTCCCCACCCTCCATTTCTTGATCCCCTTCCTATTTGAGAAAGCTCTATCTCCCTACCTCCTATTATCTTTTGTTTTGCTTTTTATTTATAATTTGGCTTTCTCATATGAGAGAACCCATGTGATATTTAAGCTTGGATGTCTGATTTATTTCATTTAACATTATGGTCTTAAGGTGAATCAATTTTCCTACAAATGACTCAAGTTTTTCTTTATGGCAGAGAAGTACACCATTATGTCTAAATATCATATTTTCTTTACTCATTCATCTGTTAATGGACATATAGGCTAATTCCAAGATTTAGCTGTTATGAATTGTGCTGCTGTAAACATGGGTATGCATGTATCTCTGTAACATGACGTCCATACATTATTTACTTTGTTGTAATAGGGAATTTGCAAAACAATTTGCTTTCAATATTAGGAAATGCTTTCTTTTTCTTTCTTTATTTATTTTTTTGTGGGTACCGGGGGTCGACCTCAGGACCTTGCGCGCCAGCAGGCGCCCGTGCCGCTGAGCGATATCACTGGCCCTTTTTTTGTATGTGGGTTCCAGCAGTCAAACTCGGGCCCTCGCGCTTGCCAGGCAGGCGCTTATGCCACTGAGCTGTCTCACCATCCCCAGGAAATGCTTTCTACAAGGCTTGCTATTTCCTAAAAATAATCTCTTCTTACTTTCTTTTTTTTTTTTGGAATCAGGAATCGAACTCAGGACCTTGCACTTGCCAGGCAGGTGCTGTGCTGCTGAGCTATATTCCCAGCCCAATCTCTTTCATTAGACTCATAGCTCTTGGTATTTATGGTGACATCTGGTACCCGTGTGAGAACAAAAACTTTTATTTTCACATTCCTAACACAAACAGAGTCAAGGTAAATTGAATTTAAGAATTGTTAAATAAACATTTGTGGGATAAATTTTATAGCCTATTCCGCTAACAAGTATGTAAAACTAAAAAAGCTAAACATGAAATTACATTTTGGTTAAAGGAAATCAGCACGTAGGGTTGTGAAATCATTTGTATCATAACATAATTTTATTTGTTTCAAGCTTTTATTATTAAGAATTGTGAAGCCAAGCATGGTAGTAAGCACTTGTAATCCAAACTACAGAGGAGGCGGAGGCAAGAGCACTGTCAGTTCAAAGCCAGCCTGGGAAACTTAGAGCTACTGTGTCTTAAAATAATAATTTTACTTATTTTTATTTTTTATTTTTTTGTGGGTACCGGGGGTTGGCCTCAGGACCTTGCGTGCCAGCAGGCGCCTGTGCCACTGAGCGATATCACCGGCCCTTTTTTCGTATGTGAGTTCTGAGAGTCAAACTCAGGCCCTCGCACTTGCCAGGCAGGCGTGTACGCCACAGAGCCATCTCACCGGCTCAAAATAATAATTTTAAAGAAGAGGCTGGGGATGTAGCTCAATGCTAGAACACTTGCCTAGCACCTGCAAAGCTTTGGGTTCAATCCCCAGTATCGCACATACAAAAATAAGTAAGTCAAGGAATTGTGACTTGCACCTGTGATATAGAAAGTTTCCATTTCCATTCCTTTACACTATTGCATCCATTCCACTCAACCCACATCTTCTTCCTACAACTGTAGCACACAAGTATAAATGTTGCTAGTATACTTCTGATTCAAGTCTATAATAGTTTTCTAAGACCCAAGGGTAAATGCATATGAAACTTCCAATTTTATATTATAGATGTAGGAAGGAAAAATCACATATAAATCATCTCAACTAGATCTAAATTAGATTCAGTACTATCAGTAATTTTCTTCATACACGGTTTTAGATTGGGAAATCCTTGCCATGATTACCCATGAGCAAAATTCAGTCTTTCCAGACAAAGATCAATTCCTTAGATTCTTTCTCCACAAGGCTAAATAATATAAGCTAGAGTTGTCCTGGCACTACCAATTTTTGCCCTAATAATGCTTTGTAAAGGAACCACATCTGCCTATAATGTTAATACTTGCTCTGCTATTTTAGATGCACTTCTGAGATGCTCTCAGGAAAATAAGAACACTAACAATCACTGACATTTGAGTACTACCTATGTTTAAGGCACTGTTCTTGTCTCTGAACAGATGTTAGATCATTACTGTCAGCCAATGAGTTAAGTTTGTATTATCTCATTCTCTGGATGAGAAAACCAAGGTATTACTTGGTCTTATTGATTGTAAAGTGTACATAGCATCTTACTCATCCTATCTAAGGTAAAACCAGGACTCATGTGTTGGGGTCTAAACTCATCTAAACAGAATGGATTTACTTTAGCTTCAGAAAAATTAGAGAATTTTAGTAAGAATGTCAATGCAATGGTGTGTATGTTTTTTTAGTTCTGTGATTTAAATTCAGGGCCTTCACATAGAACTACATCCCTAGCCCTTTTTATTTGGTGACAGGGTCTCTGTAAGTTTCTAAGTTTCTTAGGCTGCATTTGAACTTGTTATACTCCTGCTTCAGCTGACCAGAGTGATGGGATTATAGGCATGCACTACCACACCCACCATAATGGTATGGTTTCTATATTATTAAATTGATAAAATTTTCCCTCTGTTATAAGCTTTAAAATCAGTTTAGTGCTGTTAAATACCCACAACCAAGCAATGTTTAACTACAGATTATAAATAAAATTGTTCTTTACAGTGCTTCAGTCTGCTTTCTTATTGCTTTAATTTTAAAAAAAAATACATAGATGTGGTTATCATAGATATCTTTAACAATACCGAATCTGTTTCACTAATGTGAACTTTGATTTTTTTTAAACATTGTATTTATTTTGAGCTTTTGACTAACATATAGTAAATACCAAACTTGGTAGTAAAATTTCTATAAGTTATGAGAGTTCCCATATCTAAAATGATGCTTCAGATTTTGTTTAACTGTAGGCTACAGGAGTTAGTATAGAAATTCCAAACTATTCATTGTGTGTACAAGTTAATATTTCTCATGAAAAATTAACAAAACATTAGAATCCATGTGGATATGAGGAAAACTGGAGTACAAAACAAATGTGAGCTTAGGATTTTTCTGTAAGACTGAGTTTGTATCTGGCTAATTTCTAGTTTGATAATTGGGTGGAAAATTCTAAGAGTTATTTAAAAATGGACATCTCTGCTTCTAAAATTCAAGGAGTCCAGTTCTGCCTTTGACTCTACCATGAGTTTGGGCGAGTTACACTGTGTTTCATTTTCCACAGCTACAAGGTAGGATTTTCAAGGCTTTCTTCAGCCATGAGTTGAAAATTTTGCTCTATTATTAGCAAAAGAATGGCCAGATGAGCTTCCTCACAATTCAAAGGGGGGGGGGTAAACCAATCTGCAATGATAGTAATAAAAGTGGCTACTACTGATGGAATATTTACTCTAAGCCAACTATTGGTCTAAACATATGTTCACCGGTCTATTTCTCTATGCCACTGTGTTATTGAAATTGTCCTTGTTTAAAATTAAGAAGCTGAGACACAATGACAACAGGAACCTTGCAGAAGGTCTTGTGGCCAGTAAGGCGTGGAGCACAGACCTCAAGCCAGTGAGGTATTGGGAGCCCAGTGCCCCAACAGCACAGTCGGCCCTCCTGGGGGAGTCAGAACGGTCCCTTCTCTGCCCTTTCATTTCAGGGGGATAATGGGAAAGATGAAGAAATGCCTTATAGCTGGAAAATCAACTTGAAATCTCTTTGAAGATCACTTTATCACCTCAAATGATTTTTGGAACATTTTTCTTTCATGCTTAAGCAAGATTCTGATGTAGTATGCTATTGGCAGAGGTTGTAAAGTGTCTGTCAAGTTGGCATTGTATCACTATCCTGGGTTTTCCCACTGTCCAACTCAAAGCAATATTTATAGAAAAGATCACAGAGGCTGAGTCACAAAGCCTTTCTCATTTAAGCCTTGCTGGTGGCACTTGTATGTGTCAGTGTCAAGCAGCTCCTGGCCATATGTGATGGTGGGGGGGGGGACAGAGGCAATGCTGCACAGATGTGCTGCCTATGGAGGGAATGAAAAGTCAAAAGCATAGTTCTTCAGACCAGATTATATAGTAAGTGTCCGTTTGGATTATAAATGCCCTATTTATATTATTTGTTGCATAGTTTCCTTTGCAACAGCTATTTCTAGTAGTTATTCATCCTTATTTATAGATTATAAGTCATATTTAGAATAATATTGATTAAAAATTTAAAGACAAATATACAATGGGTTAATAAAACTCAAAGATTAAAATGAAGTATGATGTTGCCTGATTTTAGTGTAATTTACTAACATTTCATTTGGAAGACTTCCTTTATGTATGAAGGGAGGTCCACCTACTGGTTCAGGCCATCTGCTCTAACGATCAGGCTGGGGGACTTGATTTTCAGTGACTTTTTAAAAATATTCTAATTAAATCAGTGATAAAAGTTTACTATTACATTGGACCTTTTGTGTATCTGTGCTAGGTAGATTCAGCGCATACTATGTTGTAATCTCTTTCTCCTAACACCTTTGCCAATTCCCACCCTTTTGGTTATTGGATGATTGAACACATGGCACTCAAAACTGGACACGTGATGTCAACAGCAAATTATGTTTCACCTACTCACAATTCCAGGGAAGATGATGCCGCTGGTTATGTGGGGCTACATGGGGATTGCACTTGGGATCAAAGTGAACAAGCACAGGGTGTGGGGAGCCAGCTTTAGAGCATCAAGAGGTTGACATGACCCCTGGTTCCCATGTGAGGATGTGAGTGGCTTGTTTAAATAATTCCATGGGGTGGATGGTAACTGAAGCCAAATAATCAGGAATAAGCAGTAAGTGTAGTTGGATTCTTGGTAAGGGCTGTCTGGCTGTGAAACTTATCTGTAGGATTGGGGCCTTTCAGGTTATTGTAGATCATAAACAGTACATAATAACAGGTCTTTATTTCAGGGGTAATGCCAAATACTGCTAAGTTCAACCATAACACCAGTATCTCGTTCTTCCTTTTTGTATTAGCTTGGAGTGCTACTAAAAAAACAGTATTGACTAGATGGTTAAACAACAGACATCAGCTTTCTCTAGTTCTGGAGAAACTGAAGCTAGAAGTCCACAATCAAGGTGCAAGCAAATTCAGTTTCAGGGGAGGACTCTCTTCTTGTCTTGTAAGAGGCACTGTCTTGGTGTGCCCCACAGGGTCTTTACTCAGTGTGGTGTGTGCATGCAGAGAAGGAGAGAGAGAGAAAGAGCGCTTAAGAGAGAGAACAAGAGGGCAAGTGCTCTTCAGTCTCTTCTTATAAAACACGAATCCTGTGAGACCTAATGGCCTAATTGAAGTTTAATTATTAGAATACCATCTTCAAATATAGTCACAGCTGGGTTAGGGTTTGAACATAGAACCTTTTTTTTTTTTATGTGAGTACCAGGAGTCGAACTCAGGACCTTGCGCTTGCCAGGCAGGTGCTTACGCCGCTGAGCCATCTCACCGGCCTTGAACATAGAATCTTGGGGAGACATATTCAGTTTATATCAATCCCCACATTTTTTAATATTCCCCACACTTTCAATTATTGATTGATATATCTTTATGATAGATCAAATCTAGGAATATAACCAACATCTACCATGGTGTTTATCATAAAATCGGTTCTCTAAGATTATTTGTTGAATTGAATGAAGAAGATTCAAACTTGGATTTTGTTTTAGACACTCAACTTTTCAACTCTCCTCTAAATTTTCTTTGGAATGAGTTTCTGAAGATCATTAGTTAAGATAATATCTGATTTCAGATTTAGTTAAGACGTAATCTTCCTGTGTTGTTGATGATGATGTTACTGGGCATGTGTTATTGTCTTTTCCCCTGCAAGGAGCACTGAATATGATGTTAGTTTTGATTCTTAGATTTAGTACTTAATATTTTTACCTTTCTGAACTTCATCTGGAATGTGGAAGTAATGATACCTACACCTATCTCCCAGCCTGTACAGATTAAGTGAGAGCACAAATAAGAGAATTCCTGATAACAGATAAATGCAGGCTAGCCTTTTAGTAAATTTTGCACATACTGTAGCAGCATTACTTCAGCTGGCTGGTAAAAGCCCTTTGGATGCCCTTAAAAATGTCCATTCTAGTTTCCTACACAAGAAATCTGAGAAAGTTCAGTTGAATTATATGAAAACATCTGTCAGTGACATCTAACCTGCAAGTTCACAAAGAGATGTTTATTTTCAATCAAAACAAAGAATGAAAATGAGCAACTGCCTGCTAACAGCAGGAAGGCCATGGTGTACTTTGTTTATATCACCTACGTGTTCTCCATTCAAAACTACGAATTTAGTGGTTTTCAAACTGGCATGATTTCGGGAACACACGGGTGCTTTCAATCTGTAGATTCCTGGCCTTCTGTGTGGAGGATGGTATCCAGTAGTTCTGGGGCAAGATTAAGAAACTTGTATTTCAAATGCTCAAATGATGATTAGGAAAATTTGGGGCAGGCCACTGAGTTATGGTCAAGTGACTGGAAAGTCCACAGAATTCACAATTTTTTTCACATAACAAATTTCTGATGTTCTACTATCAATGTTGAATTGTGTAATATGACATTACTTAGTCCTGATACACAAAATTTGGGTTTAAAAGAGTGGCAAAGCTTGCTGTACTTTTGCATCATTTTGTTCTACATCGAATTGCGTATGTCTATTTGATATGAAGTCACTTTGCTTTGAATCAGGATGTGCCATCGAAAGCAGGGGACTCCAGCAGAGCTTAGAAGTCCTGCATGAATAGTTTCTTTTTTTTAAGGATTTCAAAGACTTATGACTTTTCTTTATTGTTCTTTCTTTGATCTTAGAATTTGAGGGAGTATTTGAACACAAAACCTACCAGAAACCAATCTGAACACCTAGCTAAGGAAATACTCCTTACTAATTCCAGTGAAGTGAATTTTAAATACTTTCAAATTTCACCTATTCAAACACATAATATCAAGCTCACACAGTCTCATTCTTATGTGTTTACTGGAAATATGAAATCATCTATCCATAGTGTACTCAGGGCATTCACAAATTAACCTATGTATTAGGGATACATTCAATGCTGAAACATGTTGGGGAATATTTTAAATTTGACTGAAGTAAGCCAAACATTAGCTGAAAAACCAGGGTTTGTGAAATAACAACTTCAGTATGGTTGCATCTTCAGAGGCTTTTACATATTATCCTGATGTTTTTACAGCTTATCTAAATAAAAGCTGTGTAGGAAACGTGTAACTAGGCTTCTTTTGAAGAGGAAGGACTAGCAGTGGGGCAGCTATCCTAGAATGCATCATGGGCTTAATTAGTATCATTGTCCATGTTTTGCTGCTATATCAGAATAACTGAGATTAGATAGTTTATAATGAACAGAAATGTACTGGGTCACAGTCCTGGGGACTGGGAAGTGTATCACACCAGAATCTGGCATGTTTCTTTATGCTGTAACAACCCTTGGCAAAGACAGAAGGGCAAGAGAGGGCGGGCGTGAGAGGGAGTCAATGTCATTTATCACCTAATCACCTCTTTCCAGTCTACTTCTGAATAATGTTGCACTGCAGAGTAATTTTCCAACACATCAACTTTGGGGCACATTCCAACCATAGAAATTAGTATCAGAAAATATATTAAAGTCCAGGTCTGCTGATCTTAGTTCACTCAATCAGGTGATGTCATTCATATAGTAAAAGGATGCCATTATTAACATGACAGGAAGTTTAAGTGAGTTTAAGTGAGTTTAAGTGTGGTGGATCTTGGAGACATCAAGAGCCAAATAATTTTTCTACTTGCCCTCATTGTACCTCTGCTATTTAAAAGTTAACAGAGCCCAAGGAAAGACTGTGATACCTTGCCTGTTTTGTGTGCTTCCTCCCAAATTCCAGCTCAAGTTTCATCTTTTTTGGGTCACTTTCTGGGAACATGATGGATGGTGAGGACTTTGCAGTCTGAGAACAGAAAGAATTTAAAGGCTCTAAATTCTATTAGAGATTAATTTTAGATAAGGATTGGAAAGTATTTAGATACTTTAATGGAATTTACTTTATGGATTCAACTAGCTACGCTGAATTTTCTGGATATATATATTCATTAAAAACAATGTAGAACACTGAGGCATAGACAGTTATTGTTTTGAGAGCTCTGGACAATTAAAGAGCAATCTGTTAGCATACAAGCCTTTTCTCATGTTTATTGTTGCGTTTTAAAATTATTCTTTTATAAAAGAGAAAGGTCTGTCTTCAGTTACAGGAAACTTCAAAAGACTTCAGGTAGAAATAGAATAAAATACCTAGAGAAAGGAGTTAACACTGTAACAATCTTCGCATTTTGGCATTTCCATAATTGCTCTTTGCCTAGGAATTCCCCTACTAGGAATACCTTGCTGCCCTGTGCACTTAACTTTTTCACACACTGTAAAGATCTGAAAACCTCATGAAGCTGTATGCAAAATATTTATAAGGCCAGGGCTGGCTACCTAATTTCAGAGTTTCAGGGCAGAATTGAAAATTTGGGGCATTTTGTTCAAAGAAGAGAAATGTACCTTTTAAGAATAAACTGTAGTATATTTAAGGCACTAAAATATGAAGCTTTTTCTTTTACAAAGCCATATCTTTGTAAAGTAAGATCCTTTAATTTTGATTTGCTATGTTAATTTCTAAGAAAATGAAAACATTTTAATTATTAGTATAAGTTTTGTCATTCACATTTACATTGTGCAATGCTGCTTTAAAATGCAAATATAAGTGCATTTAACCCATAAGTAGATTTGCAAAATTTGTAGTTTCTATTTTGTAGTTTGTTGGTGCATATGTATTTTGTTTTTACTAGGACAGTGAAAACATTGCTCAGTACATAATTTTTGCTTCACTTTGTGGTAAACATATCTGACTCCTTACTACCTATGAATTTTTGATGTGTAAGGAAGAACATAAGGGAAAAGGACCTGTAGATTGCCCTATCTTTTCTTTCTATGTCAACATTGTCAGCTTAGGTGTTCAGCTAATAGAAGGAAATAACAGAAATAAGAAAGAATGCAACAGAATTCCTTGGTTGTCTCTTAGAAAGCCATTGTTTTCTTTCTACTTTTGAAGAAAGTTCTGGTTTGAATTGAAAAGTGTTGGTGCCGTGCTTTTACTAAGCAATAGATATTGCGCGTTTATCTTGTCCTCATTGCTTTGAGACACACTGTGGGATTCCTAGAATTCTTTGATTATGAGACTTTCTGAGTGCTATGTGCAAATGGCATGGTAAAGACTGGGGACCTGCGTATTTTACGTACTCCTCTGTTCATACTTTACTATCCCATTGGAGTGCTCTTATGAACCACAAGTTCAATGATTAAATTATTATGGATTTCAAAATGGGAACATCAGAATAAATATGGGTGTAACAATAGTATAAAATATCTAAGCTAGGCTACTTATCAATGCTTTCATTTTTATATATGAGGAAAATGGACTGTAGTAAGATTTGTGCCTTGAGAGGTTGTCGCTGTTTAAAAGTACGCCCTGACTAGCATTCTGTTTCACTATAAAGCTGAAGGAGCAAGAAGCTCTCTGGTGACCAAAGGAAAGCCAAGACTCTCTTAAGTTTTTGAAAATAATGCTTTTGGCAAAAGCAGTTTTTGCTCAGTGATGAGTAACTTATTGGGTCACATGTGGCTGGCGAAATAAATCGCCTGCATCCTGCTTCATCACCTCTGTTAGGCAGTGATATCACGCAGTGTAAAAATGGGTGTTTTATGCAGAGAAAGGACACTAACATTTGTGTGCACCATTGCAGAGTCTTTGCTGCTGGTGGATGCTGTGATAATTACACACAAATATTCATTCAGTCTGCCAACCATTTCTTTGTAATTGACAGTTTCTGACTCCTGGGCTCACTGGAGAATTGTACACTTGGTGCAGCCCAATAAAAGGTAGGAACGGGTTTATATACATTGCTCTGTCAGGCAGACACTGTTCTGGGATGTCAGAGTCGCTTATTACAGCCTTTGCTGCATCATTCCACACAAGCCCAGCCAGGATTCAGTTGCGTGAAGGATTGTTTTCAAGCTTTTAAAGTAAAATGGTTTACACTTGGAGATAAATATTAAGAGTGTTATGCATTTATGTTTCTAGTAATATTTTTCTTAGTTATTTAGCAACATGGGCAGGCTTTTTTTTTTTTTTAATTCATTGACATGTATAGGTAGGAATAAATTACTTTAGTTACCTCTTTGATTTTGTCCAGTGGTGACTGGAATGCATTTGAGAAAGACAGTACAGTAATAGTGGGTGTTAAAATGCTAACAACTTCTATCTCTGAAAAAAGGAAGTCAAGGTTGGGAATGTTTTAGAGGTTACTTTTCCCCCTTAAGTTTCAGACTCGATACAGTGTCAGAAACAGTCAACATAATATATCATCGCTATTCAACAAATGAAGCAGTCCCTGTTTACAATAAAAGCATATGGTAATTTAGAAACATCAAAACACACACTATAAACATTCTGGCACTGAAGTATTTGTCTAAAGGCTTGACTGATCCGTTGAATTTTATACGCTTTATGAAATATTCCTTTTCCTTACATGTCAGAAAATAAAGCAAAGGATACAAATGAGTGCCCAGGGCAGGGATGACGATGATGACTGACATTGAAATACCTAATTCCTCACCTGTACTGCATGCTGTCTTTTTCTATTTGGGGGGGAAAAAGAGTCTATGCATTTAAAGTATCTAATTTTGTGATAAATTTATTAATTTTTTCTTGTATTATTTGGTTAGGAATACACTTCCATTTCCTTGTTGGCATGTAGCCCCACCTTTCAGAATGAGTACTTATCACAAACCCCTTTTCCAGACACTCACATCGCTTGAGTAAAAGGCCCAGAAACTATTGTTAACATTTTTTTCCTTACAGGGCTTGCTATTTCTACTTTATTTTTGTCATATACTGCCAAGTTGTCCTGGAACAAGAAGATATAATAGCAGAATGGCAAAGAGCATTCACTTTGGAGGCAAGGAGATCAACACTTACTTCCCCTCTCTGAATATCAGGATTTCATTTATAAATTTCATTTATAAAGGGCTATTTTTAATATTTCATATTTTATACCTGCAGAATTACTATGAGCATTATTTGAGTTAATATATATCCTTTGCACCATGTTTGGCCTCAGATTATTGATAGCTATTGTTAGTAGTATTAACAATAGAAAGCAGGTTTTAATTCAAAATGAAACTGTCTAAACTGCTAATAAACTTTCTAAAGCTTTTAGTTTGACCTCCTCTGTATAGGGTCACTTGACTTTTTACAATCTAAATTTATCTCTTGCTATTTGCAAGCTAGTTCTTGGCTACTTTACTGCCTTAATATTTGCTGCCTCTTGTTTTCATTTTCTCAGTATAGAAATCCACTGGTCCTTCTCGTATGTTATAAAATTTTGCTCAAGATGGAAGCCTTTAATGATTGCATGTTGCTCAGCCTATCTGGCTGTGCCCACTCTCTCACTGTGTCCCTGGCCTTTCCTGCTCATTCTGTTTTTGCCTGTCCTGACTGTGGTTCTCTAGGATTTGTCATATAGATTTAAGTTTGAAAAGGACTACTTTTTTCTGTATCATGTCCCTATAAATAATGCTGAATTTCAATGTTTCTCTGTCTTTCTCCATACACATACAAATACACATACATACACATACATGGTTTTAAAAAATGCCTTGCAAAATATATATACTATTATTATCATCTAGAAGTCAGTATAAAACTGGGTTTGAGATCTAGCTTTTATTGTAGATTCTTATGCTTCTTTTTCTCTGTCTCAATGCATGCATTGTACCATTACAAGCATTTTCAATTAGGACTGTCAAAACGAAATCGTGGATATTTAGCACTACTTGATTTAAATGTCTTAAGCCCAATATGTAAAGATCAAATTTCTGGAGATCTTTCTGCTATCAAATCTTAAGTGTTCACTGTCCAGACCAGGGTAGGCAAACGTTTTCTATTGGGGACAGGGTCATACAATAAATATTTTAGGCTTTTATGGCCTCATATGGTCTTCTCTGTCATTTATATTCTTTTTCTCTCTATTGTTTTAATGTTTCATTTAAAAAATCCTTTAACAGTGTCTACACCATTTTTAGTTTACTGTATAAAAACCAGCCTTGGGCATATTTGACCTACAGGGAGATTTATGACCTTTAATCTCATTGTCTAGATTACCGTAGTCAGTTCTGTATGACTCCATCTAATTTCAAGTACTCTACTCTCCAACTTTTAAAGACTAGATTTTACTTGTGGAAATTTTTGGAAAGTTGCTGAAAAAATTAACTATGGGCAAAGAAGAACTTGGGGAGTCAAATATTGTTACTCTCATTGCTGATTTAGTGACAATTCTCTTGACCTTAACAATTCGTGACAGAGGGCTCCTCCACGGTGCCTCGACGATCTCTGTGAGTGTCTTTTCTGCACAGGTTAACTGTAGACTCTGTGTTCCAGGTGGTGTCTTGACGTAGGGTTTTAGCCACTTGTGACTTCAGGTGGTGTGTGTGTGTGTGTGTGTGTGTGTGTGTGTGAGAGAGAGAGAGAGAGAGAGAGAGAGAGGAGTCTAGGCATGTGTCCTGTGGATTATTAGACCCTGGGAAACTCAAATTCTATCTTTTTCCTAAAGCCTTTCTTACTCTCAATATCTCTAAATTCTTTGAGCCCTTTGGTACTTGATTTTCACTTTTGTGCCTTTTAATCCCTTTATGTCTTTGATTGTAGCTAATTGAGGCTGTTTTTAATCTATGTGTTAGAGTTTATGCGGGGAGGGTGGTGTTCAGTTCCAGATATTCCTTAGTATGGTGCCTGTCCCATGGTAGGTGTTCGAAAACAGAATGAACTCAAAACCTGCTGATACCCAATTAATATATTTTTCCTGAGTCTTCTGCTGGCTTTTAAAGAGAAAAGTACAATCCTCCTAAATAATTTAGTGAATATTTTTTTATTCATATAGGGCCTAAGAAGAAATAGTTTCCCCACAATGTATTTTGAGTCTATTTCCTTGCCAGTCTTGTCAGTTTTGATACATTTCACTTTTTTGGTCAATGATGAATTTCCAAAGTCTATCACTTAAGTTCTTACTAGTTATTTTTAGTTAAATAGTGTCTAAAAATGTCTTAACAGAGTTTTAAATCATACAAGTTTCCTTCTTGTTTGTAACTCACTGAAGCTTTTCCAAAGGAATATCATGATGGTTCAAACTTTCACTAGAACTCAAAGGGCTATCATATCCCCTGACCTCACATACACCCACACTTTTCACCCCAAAAGTTTGTTTCACTTTTCTCACATGTGGCCACACCCTCACTAAACTGTCTTCAGCAACACCCATGTTTAGTAAGTAAGGTCTGGGAGTCAATGAAAATTAACCTCAGGTGGGCAAGACTGAGTGAGGTAGAAAGAGCTACAGGCCAGTGGTATGATTTTGTTGCTCCTCTTAATCAGCCTGCTTCCTGGCTTTCTGTGAGTCTCTATCTCCAAGTTCTTAGGAAGTCCCCTCTCTGGGTAGGATGCCATGAGGGTCATGTAACTCTAAGGAGTTAAAAAAATAAAAACCTGACCTCTAAAAACAGCCTTGAAATTAAACTAAGACATTGAGTGAGGTTGGGAATTCAGGAAAGATACTCATATGCTACAGTGTGCAAGGAAAAATTATTTCTTTATTAAAACTATGTTTTGGATGAATAATGGATACCCCTTTCAGAAAGGACAAAGCCTGTGATACTAATTCTTAGACCAAAGGATTCAATGACAGCGCTGCTGATGACAGCATGTGTTAACTTAAATTTATACCTAAGTATATAGGAATAGTCAAAACTTGAATGAGGAAAGAACTCAAAAATTCTGAAAGGAACTGAAGAAAGTGAGGGAGGGAAAAAAGCAGAAAAGCATCAAGGAAAATACCTGGTTCTTTGTGAAAGAACCCATCACTATACCTGACACATACAGAAACTCAGTGTATAGACATCGATTGACATAGAAAACTGTATTATCAACTCTTCCCTCAATTAAAAAAATTAAATCTAAAACCCAACTGCTAGTGTCAGTGATTTTCTTTTTGGGTTTGGTAAATTAAGTATCATGATAGCTGACTGATTTTATTTAAAGTTACAAACAATGATACTTAAGATTTGCCCCATAAAAATTTGATTGTTTTATTTCTGGTGCTGAGACTGAGATTCTCGGACCTTAACTCACCTGGCTTAATGTAGCCTGGCAGTCACAGATTTTTTTTTTTTATGGGCTGGAAAAATGTTTATAAGTTGTGCTAAATATCATAATACTGAACTGAAGATGACATTAACAGAATGAAAGTAACAAGTTTAAGAATGCAAGTTTAAAATGCAGAATTTTAACTATGGGAAGCCGACACAACTCATAGTACAGTACATAATCCTGAGGGGTGATGGTTTAAACTAGGTCACATAAACATGTTTTCTATTCCCAGAAGCAGTGTTCACACTGGTGACATGTGAACTACTCTGGGGACAGCAGGGAGTGGATAATACAATAATGGCCTTACTGGCCTCGGGTTGACTAAACATTAGACAGGTTTTCTCCTGACTGGTCCCTGATCTCTCTCTCCACAGCAATTGCTTTAGAAAATGTGCAACTGTAATAACTTTCCTTGTGCCTTTGAGATGTAAATCTCCCAGCTTCTTGCAAATTTATAACCCAGGAAATAATCTTTATCACGAACCTCAGAATCATCCTTGAAATGTGAACACTGTGGAGATTGGATCCCATTTCCAGTCCTTTCCATGAGGGCAGATTAGCACACAAAGATGACATAATTATATAGAAAAACATTTGCTGACTCAGAAATAATTTAAGGTACTGACCATATCCCGCAGATCACTCTCTCCACTAGTATTCTCCGTCTCACCTTTTCCCTTAAAAAACATCCCATCTCTTGTTTCAGCCGAGTTAGGATTCAGACAAGGCCTGTGCTCTCTCTCCTGCTGTTGGTAATACTATCAGAATGTAGCCAGTTAGTGTTTGCTTACCTTGTCCTGTGGGATATTTCTTCAATAGTAAACGTATATCACTTGCCAACACATATGTCATAAAGTGATTTTGCGTCACAAAAAGATGTTTCATTTGTTTTTTTTGTAACCAGTTTTTAAAAGCTTGTCTCATTTTGGAGAACCTGCAAACTTTGTGCTGATTTAATATCAAACTTGCAAGTGGACAAAGAATGTGGGAGTACGTATATATATGTATATGTGTTCTTAAGCAGGGACTTCAGTGCTAGAAAGTTTATAGTAAAAAGTTATAAACTTCTAGGCGTTTTCCCCTGTGGGTCCATTTCCTATATCCTTCCTCTGGTGTGAGAACTAGTCCAGAGAAGGAAGCTCTGTTCACACTGGAGCACCTGCTTCAGCCACTTAACCATTCCAGTGAGGCAGACATTTTCTTCCGGGGCCTGTCTGTCACAGCAGGCGATATAAAAGCTGGCTTAATCAAAGGCTTTCTTGCCAAAGTGGAATATAGTTTCAGTGCTTGAAGAGACCTCTGTATGTGTGCAGGCAACAGCCTTCCTAACTTCCACCATAAAGGAGGAGGAAAAAAATATCTCCCTAAAGAGCCACACCTTAAAATGGCTGTGGAGATTGTAGCAGGATCTTCCTACAGTGAGGGGGAGGTGCCTGGAATCTTTGCTAATCATAATTTGAACTGGGGAGAATGGAGAGAAGAAGGAGCCATCTAAATGCAGTGTCTGTCCTAGTGTAACAGGGACTGAGAGGCTGGGCCTGCCGACGCCTACTGGGTAACTACACAGGAGGGAGCTTGGCCATCTCTGCTTTCATTTTTTTTTGTGGGTACCGGGGAGTCGACCTCAGGACCTCGCGCGCCAGCAGGCGCCCGTGCCACTGAGCGATATCACCGGCCCCTTTTTCGTATGTGGGTTCCAGGAGTCGAACTCGGGCTCTCGCGCTTGCCGGGCAGGCGCTTAAGCCGCTGAGCCATCTCACCGGCCCTCTGCTTTCATTTTGTGTCTTTCTCCATAATTACTTTAAACTTTGGGTCAGACCCCTGCTCAGCTCTGCACGTAGGCAGGCTAATCATTTGAGGAGTGTCTGTAATACAAGATTTATAGCCCTAAATTCACCTCGCCTATCTTAGCCTCTTCAAGACTGAGGACATCAAGATAAGAGTAACTAAGATACAGTAATTTTCAGGATTCTGATGGACATCCAATTGCCAACTTTTAAAATGTCCAGTTCCAGGGCTACTGGTGCAATGTCTGGAAGCTCCCAGTCTTTGTCCTAAACCTATGGTCACCTCAGATTCCGGAAAAGCAGAGCCTCACAGACCACCCCACCATGAGAACCCCCTCTGAGCAGGAGAATTTACCCCCTGGCAGGAAGTGAGCTGCCCCCACTACCACCAAAAGCAGAGGCTGTCATCTCATGATGGGATCTGAATTGGCCCTCAAGTGACTGTGTGTCTCCCAGAACCTCACAGAAGCAGTGGTGAGAAGCTAGTCAAGCAGAGCAGGGCTTGACCAGGATGACTTAGCTATTCAGACTCCCATCCCTTGCCTTTGTTCTCCTTTTCTTCAAATCCCTCAGGCTTCTGTTAATGCCCAAGGGCAGATCTTGAGCCTCTTTGTTTCTCCTTCGGAGCATGGTTGTGTTGATTAAACACCCTGTCCTGTCTTTCACCACTGCCTATCTCCTTGAGTGGGGTTTTGAGACCAGTAGCCCAGGCTGGTCTGTTGGGACCCCCAATCTGGGGCATTCACCCTAAAACTGTGGTATCACTAGCAAACAGAGGAGGGGAATCAAGGTCTTATTAGACCAATTGAAATGCAAGCTTTTGGTTGGTGGACATCTAGAAAAATCAAAATTGGCTTTCTGATGTGTGAAAAGTACTTTCTTTGGCTTATTGCTTTCCCTGCAATAAACCTCTGAACTTCATCAAGCTGTTCAGATGTACCATGGGGATTACAAATTGATCTTAACCTCAGGAATAGGATAAGCTGTGAAACTGGCCCATAAGTCCCTGAGAGTGGTATTTTTGGGGTCTCCCCTTATACAGAAAACTTAGACATGGGGCTATACTTCAAGAGATAAAGGCAGACTGGCAAGGGAGCCAGGCTTTCTCTCAATCAAATTAATATTGATAGCCTGCCTAAGGCATGATGAGGGCAGGGGAAGCAGTGTGAAGTACACCCTTCCTTTTGATGAAACTGCTATTTACATATGTGAGAACAGACCTACCCTAAAATTTCTATGTGCAATGCAGCAGAGATCATTTGGGAGAATTCTCCCTTCCAGCTAAACCACTTTGTATCTCAGGTTCACCTTTGTGCCAATCCATTTGTGGTTCATTTCTTTCTGCTATTTGGTTTAAAGTTGAGGGCAAAGATGAAATCAGCTGAGAGAGGAAGTTGACAATCTGGTAAATACCTGTGGCTTCTCTCTCTTTACTAATAGAGGAGAAACCAAGGGTCACAGCAGAGTAATACTGTTCTGTGAATTTTCTGCTATTATCTTAGAAGGTCTCAAATATTCAAAGTTTGCAGCCAGGTAGAACTGTTAACCAGGAGGACTTAGGGAGGACAACTCTCGATTTGCCGACTTGCTGGAGTGTTTCCGCAGAGGACATGGTTTTTCTGGCAGGGATGCAGCAGGCTTGGGAGTTCTGGGAAAGGCCCAGGAGTGCTGCTGTTTGTCTCTCTCTCCTTACAGAAATCCAAGAGTGCCTTTTTCCTTTCATGAAAAATCCATCTCATGAGAGAAGATGAACAGAGTAAAAAAGATAACATGAAATGTTAACAAAGTGCTATCTGAATATAAAGGGCAAGAATGAATCTTATGTATTATTCCTTTAGTTAAAGAGCATGATGCTCTTTTTTGTGCCTCATTATTATTCCAGTAGTTGACCTTTTTGCGTTCCATTTTATTTTTGCACAAAATAACTTCCTACATACATGTAATTTTTCTCTCAAGTGCCCCTATGTCTTAGTCAATTTCCTCATTGCTGAGATGCGATACTGGACACCCACAATTTAAGACATGAGAGGTTTATTTTGGCTCATGTTTTAGAAGTTTCAGTGCTTGCATGGTTGCAGCATGGTGGAAGGCCTGGGTGGAGGACAGCTGCTCACCCCATGGCAGCCAGGAAGCAGAGAGTGAAGGCAGGAAGTGGGGAGGGAGACATACAGATACCAGGTCATGCCCCCACGACCTGTCTCTGCCAACCAGGCCCCTTCTCCTAACATCTTATTTAGCTATGCTGCCCCATGGTCTAATCACCTTTCAACAAGGCCTGCCTATGAATGCATGAGGCTTTGGTGGACATTCAATGTAAACCTTAATACCTTCTTATATTAATCTCAACTGATTTGGTCCTGCTAATTAATTAACTTATTATGTCATTGATTCCTGTTCTTAAATCCCTGAAGGTATTGAATGCCAGACACTGTGTTAGTTACTGTTAGGTAGGAACTCATATAACTTTCTAAACTGAGTTCTTCTTGTATTTTGAATGTACAGCCCCAATCATGACATATAAGGTTTTACTTTGTATGTAATTATACTATATGTATTTTTTTTTTTTAAATGTGCGGGTACCGGGAGTCTAACTCAGGACCTCGCCCTTGCCAGACAGGCACTTATGCCGCTGAGATATATCACCAGCCCACTATATGTATTCTAGACCTTACAACTAAATTTAATTTCCGAGCGGTTAGAATTTAATACTTTTGTTATATTTCCTATGGCATCACAAACAGGGTAAGGCCCATAACAGATTCTTAGTTAATATCTTTTGATTGACTTTTGGTTAACTTTTGGTCAACTTTGAGAATGTTCACTATATGCTGAGCTTCAGTGAATATTTTGGGCCACCAGGTAGTTTTTTTCCTAGGTGGTCTTTACCTTTCAACCTGAGTCCTAATCACAGGATCATATGGGGAAGAGATCAGATCTAACTTACCTTGAGAAGTAGGAATTTTGAGAAAGCGCAGTGATAAGTTATAACAGCACTGAGCAGATCTGAGCTAACACCAGGAGAAGGAGCGCAGGTGGGTGCATGGGTATGCAGGCGGTGTCTTCTGCCACGTGTCCTTCTGTGCTCCACCTGGATCAGTAGGAATCACTCTTTGATTCCTCTCAGTCTTTCTCACTCACTGGCCAAATCTTAGCAAGGCCTATCAACACAGCCTACATCGTATATCTCAAACCAAACACTCAGCACAGCCACTGGGGTTCAAATCACTTTTCCTCCTTTACCTGGACATCCTTACTGCTGTCCTTGCTCCTTGTGTTAGTTACAGTTCTCTAGGGGAGCAGAATCAATACAAAATATATGTATAATTATGCAAAGGGATTTATTAGAGGGGCACATAGCATCAGAGACATGAGGGTCCACAATCACTGTCTAATTACTGGAAAGCCAGAGCATCAAGTAACTGCTCAGCTCAAGAAGATGGAAGTGGGCCCGTGAGATGGCTCAGCGGCGTAAGCGCCTGCCTTGCAAGCGCGAGGGCCCAAGTTCGACTCCCGGAACCCACATACGAAAAAGGGGCCGGTGATATCGCTCAGCGGCACGGGTGCCTGCTGGCACGTGAGGTCCTGAGGTCGACCCCCTTGTACCCACACAAATAAAATAAAATAAAATAAAAGAAGATGGAAGCCCCAGAACAAAAGGGATCAAGGGTACAGAGCCAGTCCAAGGTCAAAGGTCTGGTGCTCGTGGCAGAGTCACTGATGCAAGCCAGTGTTGGAAGGCTGGAGAAATGGACTCATGCTCTCTAGAAACGGGTGCACTTTCTTCTTCTTTCCCTTTTTCTTCCATCCGGGGTACAAGACTATAGGTTGATGTTGTCCACAAGCAGGGTGGGTTTTTCCCCCTCATTTTGCTGGCCTTCATGTCAATTAACTACAGATATACTCAGTCAGAACTGTACTTTACTAATCTGCTGGGTGTTTCTTAACCCAGTCAAGCTGATGTATCATGATTGGTGGTCACAATCCACCCCTTGTCACCTTGATAACCAGACACATGTCTTTATAACATACTTAATCTTCAAGTACAATAGTAAGTTTGTAATTATATTTAGCATAATATAACTATTCTGCACACAAACAGAAACACACTAATGACCTCTCCAGGATGGAAGGCAAAGATTTTCTTGGGCTGATGCTTACTTTTCTTTTGACATTCCATAACTTAAATATCATAATGTAAATGTGCTAATACTTAAGTAACAGTATTCTCAATCAATGCTACGGTATAAAGAAAGAAAAGATATCTGCTTAATATGTTTGCATATATGCACAAGCATATTAACAAAATAGGAAAGAAATAACAACAGTTAACAATCCTTGTGTTTCTGAAACTGGCCTTGCAGTTGTAGCTGTTATTTATAGATACCTCCTTTGACTACCATACTGTATTCCTTTGGCCTTTAGCAAGCACCTCAGCAGGTCTTGATTCTTTACATGATGGGATAATCCATACCTTCATTACTGAACATTCTGGGGTATTTGTCATCATACCTGGATTGGGTTGTGGTGGTCTCTCACTGATCTTAACAGATCTTGATAATAATAGGAGGTAGTCTCTTGCATTGCAGATACAGTCTTCTTTCCTTCTATTGTGGAATAGTAGTCAAATTATCCCTTGGTAGTCTGGATCAATAACCATCCCCCAACACTGTAACTCCCTTTTTAGCTTGTTGTCTTAGGATCATAAGGAGCCCAACATGACTAGAGGAAATTCTTAGCTTCCGGTTCAATGAATCTTTATTTTACCTCCCAAGAGAAGCCCTCTCTATGGAACTAAGACTTCAAGGCTAGCAGAGAATAAGGTTGTGGGAATAGGAAGGATTTTTGTCAGTGGGTCAGTAGTTGTAATGGTAAGTGGTACCATTCCCATTTCCCCCTTTTGATTCCTAAACCCATGAATCTTGCTGTGGGAGAAATAGTACCATATACTGGATGCTGATTCTGAGCATATACAGCCTTCTGGAGGGCTTTGCCCCAACCCAGCCACCTAGCTGGCTCTGTAATTGCATCTTCAAGAAGCCATTCCACAAGTCTCTTAATCCAACTGCTTCTGGATGGTGGAAGCATGATAAGATAAAGGAATCCCATGAACAGGAATCCATTTTTGCAGTTCTTCGGCTGTGATGTGTGTTCCTTGGTTAGAAATAATGCTGTACAGAATACTGTGTTGGCGGATAAGGCATTCTGTAAATCTACAGATGGTAGTTTTGACAGAAGCATTATATATGGGGAAGGCAAATTCCTACACAGAATAAATGTTTGTTCCAGTAAGGGCAGAGCATTACCCCTTCCATGATGAAAGCAGTCCACTGTGATCAACCTGCCACCAGGTCACAGGCTGATCACTCTGTGGGATGGCGCCATACTGGAGACTCAGTGTTGGTCTCTATTGCTGTAGTGACTGTAGCCAGGTCAGCCTTGGTGAGCGGAAGTTTATGTTGCTGAGCCATGCACAGCCTCCATCCCTGCCACCATGACCGCTTTAGTCATGAGTCCACCGAGTAAAGACAAGGGTGGCTGAGGGAAAAGGTTGACTACTACCCATGAAATGGGTCCTCCCAATGTTTTTTACTTTTTATTTTTTTAACACAGCAGCTGGTGGACTTCTAAAAATATATATCATTTTATGCCACTTCCGTACTTCTGTGCTCAAACTTCTCTTTGGCAGAAGGTCACAGGAAAAATGGCATCCACACTCCTATGCACGAAGCTTGGTCCACGGGCATTATGGGAACTGGCCCTTCTCAGTCAGAGACCTCACGTTCCCACCTCCCTGCCTTTACCCCACTGCTGCTGTTCTTCCTGCTTTGCCAGCAGCGCACCAACCCTAGTCACACTCCATGGGTTTTGTGTTTGCTATTTTATTCTTTCTGCTCCACGTGCTTTCCCCCATCATATGGCTGTATCTGTCATCTCCTCTAGTTCTCTGCTCTCATCTTCCCTCTTCTGATAGGCCTTGCTTGCTGGTTCACACTTTTGAATACAGGGCCAATTATTCTCTTTCTCTTTACCCTGATTCTTTATTAATTTGTTCACAATGTTTATGACCACCTGAAATTACATTCTTTTATTTGTTTACTTAGAGTTGTTTTTCTACTAAAATGTAAACTAATGAAGGTGTAGCTTTTTTTTAACCACTCCATGAATAATAATAGCATATAGCTAAATAAGATTTGTTGAATGAATTAGCACAGAAATCACTGACTATCACAGCCATTTCTGGAGAGCAAGTAGGGTTCAGTGCTGATACAATGGACTTGATTTTATTTAGGCCATTTCTCTTTGCTGAACTTGACCTTGTATTAATGACTTGTAGAAAAATCAGGCTCTTATTTGGACCTCCGAACTAGTCCTGGGGGCTATGAGGTATTGAATATAGGACATAAATATAGAAATCTTTAAATCACAATGTAGAATACCATAATGTTGTAGCTGAGACATGTCTCAATTTTCAAATGGCAAAATGAGGCTCCATAAACAATAGTAGCTGAAATCATCTGTGTATATAAGTAACTGCTTGATTATGTGTCAAGAATTTGTTTGTGTATAATAAATCACTTGATCTCTACCTCTATACAGTGAGTATAGTTAAGATTTCCTCTTTATAGATGAGGAGGGGTCAGGCACAGTTGCCCTTTGTCTTTCAGTTATGAATGAAGTATGGCTCAGGTTGCATAATGCCTACATAAATAATGTTTAATATTTTAAACCTGTGGAGGAATATTATCTTCACTTAAAGAAATGGCATAGACAAATCCTAATAATCTCTGGTACTATTTACATAAATTACTGTTGTTGTAAACACATAAATATTTATATCTATATAATACATACATATAATGCTACTTAATTAATATCACTATAGAAGTTAATTATCATCTGTTAAGGGCCTAGCACAGTGTCTGGCATATGTAAGTGCTCAACAAAATATTGAATTCTTTCATTAAACTCTTTGGTCCCATTCACTCAATTATTTTCTTTCTAGAAAAAAATATTACCTAGTCATTTGGAGATCCATGGGTGTTATAGAGTCATCTTATCTTTGTAAACTGTTGAAATATAAACATGGTTCTTTTAAGAAATGGATCTAAAGTTTGTTTCCTACAAAGTGCCATAATAGTTAGTGGAAGATGTACTTCACTAGTACTGGCAAAGGCCAGCAACCTAGCTAAAATAAAAAGTCTGGTGAATTATTCAACACAATTTATTTCCAGTGTAAGTAGTGAAGAGAAGATGGAAACTTGTCATTTTTCTTTTAAACCCATGTACATTTCTACATTTTCCAAGGATATGCTGTGCATATATAACTTTTAAAATAGAAATGTAATTTGTGTGAAGAAGGCAATCAAGGTAGACTGTGGTGAGTTGGCCTTGCAATAGTTTGGGATGTCAGTAATTGTTAAGCTAACAGGAACACTTTTATGATTCAACAGGAAGCATGTAATTTTACATTTGTTGTCTTTTTTCATTTGCCCTTCTGTTTTGGAACTATTTACCAACCGTGCTTATCAGATTGTATTTGATCACTCTTGCATATGGTCTATCTTACAATTTGTGATGCAAAAGGAAGAAAGAAGAAAATTTTACTTTTTAACTTTTTTAAACTTTTAAAAATTTTATTAGTACATGTTCACAGTACATGCAGGTTACAAACATTTGAGGAGTGGGTACCTGTACATACTATAACTTGTTTCTTCTTTTTTTTAATTCCCCTTCTTTCCTCCTCCTTCCCTTCCTCCTCTACTAATTCCCCATCCCAATTTTCATTCTTGTTGATATTATTAATATTAGCTCATATTATGGCATATAATGTTTACATTCATTGAGGTTATTAGGTT
This sequence comes from Erethizon dorsatum, assembly GCA_028451465.1. NCBI lineage: Eukaryota > Metazoa > Chordata > Mammalia > Rodentia > Erethizontidae > Erethizon > Erethizon dorsatum. The sequence goes on from CM051824.1 coordinate 43,324,646, forward strand.
CTTGTACATGGCATATCTTTATTCTATTTATTTCCCCTTCCCCTCCTCCTTACCCCTCCCCCTTGTTTCCTTGGACCACTTCCCTATTGCAAGAGATCATCCCCTTGTCCCCTTCTATCCATCTTTTATTATTCTCTTTGCTCGTACTTTCCATCACTCAAATGAGAGATACCATATGATATTCAAGTTGTATGTCTGGTTTATTTCACTCAGCATTATATTTTCCAGGGGCATCCATTTTCCTACAAATGTCTCAAATTTGTCATTCTTCATAGCTGAGTAGTACTCCATTATACATAGATATCACCTTTTCATTATCCAATTGTCTATTGATGGGTATACAAGCTGCTTCCAGGATTTAGCTATTAAGATTTGTACTGCTATAAACATTGGCATACATGTGTCACTATAGTATGATGTCTTAAGATTTTTCGGGAAGATTCCTAGAAGGGGGATATTTGGGTCATGGAATTTTAAATTTCAGTTATTTGAGAAATCTTCATACTGATTTCCATAATGGTTGTACTAGTTTATATTCCCACCAATAATGAAGGAGGGCTTCTTTTTAACCACACCCATGCCGACATTGAGACTCATCTTGCCAGTCATCCATCCATCTCTCTGTGATTTCCATTCTTTCTGGGGTAAGATGGAATCTTAGTGTTTTTTTGTTTGTTTGTTTGTTTGTTTGTTTGTGGGTGCCGGGGGTCGACCTCAGGACCTCACGCGCCAGCAGGCCCCCATGCTGCTGAGCGATATCACTGGTCCTTTTTTCGTATGTGGGTACCAGGAGTCAAATTCAGGCCCTCGTGTTTGCCAGGCAGGCGCTTATGCTGCTGAGCCATCTCATCGGCCCCTTAGTGTTGTTTTAATTTTCATTTATCTAGTGGTCAGAGATATTGAACTTTTTTTTCATATATTTGTTGACCATTTATATTTATTCCTCTATGAAGTGTCTGTTCATTTCTCTTTACTATTTCTTGACTAGATCTTTACCTTTAGGCGGTTTAATATTTTTGAGTTCTTTGTATATTTGTGACATTAGTCCTCTGTCTGAGATGGCAAGAACATTTTCCCATTCTGTATGTTGTCTCTTCATTCTACTGCTTAGTTCTTTTGTGTACAGAAGATTTCTAGTCTGATATAATCCCATGTGTTGATTTTTGCAGCTATGTCTTGTGCAATTGAGGTTCTGTTAGAAAATCCTTTCTTACACCTATATCTTCAAGTATTGTACTTATTCTATTTTCCAGTAGGTTTAATGTTTCTGTTTTAATTTTTAGATCTTTGATCTTTTCTTTTTTTTTTTTGGCGGGTACTGGGGGTCAACCTCAGGACCTCGCGCGCCAGCAGGCACCTGTGCCGCTGAGCGATATCACCGGCCCTTTTTTCGTATGTGGGTTCCAGGAGTCAAACTCGGGCCCTTGCGCTTGCCAGGCAGGCGCTTACTCCGCTGAGCCATCTCACCAGCCCTCTTTGATTTGTTTTGTTTGTAATTTAGTATATGGTGCTAAATAAGGGTCCAGTTTCAATGTTCTGCATATGCATAACCTGTTTTCCCAGCACTACTTATTGAAGAGGCCATTTTTTCCTCAACATATGTTTTGGCCCCTTTGTCAAAGATTAAATAGCTGAATGTGTCTGGGGATGTTTCTGTATCCTTTATTCTGTTTCATTGATACAGGTATCTGTATTGTTCCATGCTGCTTTTATCACTATTGTTTTGTAGTATAGTTTGAAATCAGGTATTGCCAAGCTTCCTGCTTTGCTCTTGTCACCCAAAATTGCTTTTGCTGTTATGGGTCTCTTCTGGTTCTGTAAGAATTTTAAAATTGTTTTCTCTAGTTTTGTAAAGTATGCTGTTGGTATTTTGATTGGGACTACATTGAATCTGTATAACAGTTTTGGGAGTATGGCCCTTTTGACAATACTGGTTCTGCCTATACAGGACCAGGGGACATCTTTGCATTTTCTGATGTCCCCTTCAATCTCCTTTTTCAGAGTACTGTAATTTTCTTTGTAGAGGTCTTTCACTTCCTTTAGTTTAATTCCTAGATATGTTGTTTTTCTTGAAGCTACTGTGAATGGTATTCCTTATGGTTTGTGTCTGGATGTCCCCCCAAAACCTTATGTGGTCAAGAGAGCAGGCTTCTAGAGTTTGTGATTGATTCATGGTCCAATGCTGGGATTATGAGTGTAAGTGTAACACCCACCCTAGCGTGGGTAGCCTACATACAATATAAGGGAGGGAAAGAGGCTTGCTCTCTCTCTCTCTCTTGCTCCTCCCATTTTGCTCTTGTTGCTTTTGATGTTTTCTGCTGTCATGAACTGTTACCCTCTGCCATGTGCCACTCCGCTTTGGAGCCAGCCGAGTACGGACTGAAACCTCCACAAACTGTGAGCTAAATAAACCTTTCCTTCCTTAATTTTGGATGTTGGGTATTTTGTCTCAGCAAGAGAGAAAAGTACCCAAGACAGTATTGTTTTTATAATTTCCTTCTCATTGGTTCATCATTGGTATACACAAATGCTAATGATATTTGTGTGTTGATCTTGTATCCTGCTATGTTGCTGAAGTTGTTTATTAATTCTAAGAGTTTTTTTTCTTTTTGGTGAAGTTCTTTGGGTCTTTTATGTGCAATATTATGTCATCTGCAAATAATTATAATTTAAGTTCTTCCTTTCCTGTATGTATCTCTTTTATTTATTTCTCTTGCCTGATTGTTCTGGCTAATGTTTCAAGTACTGTGTTGAATAGAAGTGGTGATAGTGGACATTTTTGTCTTATTCCCAATTTTAGGGAGAGTGTTTTTAGTATTTTCCCATTTAGTATGGTGCTGGCTGTTGGTTTATCATTAGTAACTTTTATCATATTCAGGTATGGTCCTTCTATGTCTGTTTTTTTTTTTTTTCAGGGTTGTTATCATGAACAGGTTTTGGATTTTGCTGAAAGCCATTTCTGCATCTATTGATATGATCATGTGGCTTTTGGACTTGCCTCTGTTTATGTGACATATTACATTTATTGAAATATGTATGTTGAACCATCTTTGCATCTCTGTGATGAAACTTACTTGATCATGATGTATGATTTTTTGATGATGTGTTGCATTCTATTTGGTAATACCTTGTTGAAGATTTTTGCATTTATGTTCATTAAGGAGATTGGCCTCTTTTTTGGTTGGGTATTAGTTCAGTTTTGGGATCAGGGTGATACTGGCTTCCTAAATGAATTTGGGAACACTCCATCCCTTTCAATTTCTTTGAAGAGCTGAGGAATATTGATAATATATCATCCTTAAAGGTTTTAAGAATTCAGCAGTGAATCCATCAGGTCTCAGGCTTTTTTAGTTGGTAGATTCTTTAGTGGCTTGTCAGTTTCATTGCTCATTATTGGGTTGTTAAGTATATTTATGAATTCTTGGGTTACTTTTGGTAATTTGTATGTGTCTAGGAATCTGTCTATTTCTTCTAGCAGATTGTTTCTGTTTTAACACTTAGGCCTTTGATCCATTTTGATTTTAGTTTAGCTCATGGTGAGATATGGAATATGGGTCTAGACTTAGTCTTTTGCATGTGCATATCTAATTTATTAAAGAGGGAATCTTTCCTCCAGTGTACATTTTTGGCCCCTTTGCCAAAGATCAAATAGCTATATGTGCCTCAGGTTGTTTCTGCTTTCTGTATTCTGTTCCATTGATCCACATGCCTGTTTTCGTGCCTGTACCATGCTGTTTTAATCAGTAGAGCTTTATAGTATAACTTCAAGTCTTGAATTGTTATGCCACTTCCTTTGATTTGTTACTCAGGATTGTGTTTGCTTTTCTGGGCCTCTTCTGATTCCATATGAATTTTAGGATTGTTTTCTTTAGATCTGTGAGAAATGGCATTAAGTATTTTGATTGGGATTGCATAAAATCTGTACATCAGCTTTGGAAGTATAGTCATTTTGATTATATTGGTTCTGCTTATCCAGGAATGAGGGATATGTTTCAATTTTCTGATGTCCTCCTCCATTTCCCTTTTTGGAATGGAGTAATTTTGATTTTAGAGGTCTTTTACTTCCTTAGTTATGTTAATCTCTATTTAATTTTTTTGATGCTATTGTGAATGCTACTATTTTTCTAATTTCTTTTTCAGTAAGTTCATTATGAGAGTGACTTGGTTAACCCTGAATTAACATATGATAAAATTGTCTATTCTATCATTATATAAATTCATTCTTGGTCTATAACATTATCCTGAAGCATCTATATTGCCATCATGTAATATCATTATCACACTCATTGGCTTAATGTATTTTAACATGTTAATGTGAAAGAGATTTCATTATTTAACTTGTTTACAAGTTTGAGATAAGTACAAGGGTCCCCACTGCTCAGAAAACTATTATAAGGTTACACTTATAATAATACTGTTTTGATCAAGGATAGTGACATTCCCTCTGTTCTCTATGCTCTTCCTATCACATCTGGAGAACTGAGCTTACTTCTAGATAGCCCTCCTCATATTGGATTATAGACAAATGATCAAATTTGTACCTAGGTTGGTATAAAAGGACGCATTTTTGTTTAACCTTAAGGATGTTGTAAGGTTTACTGAAAGGGATCAAAAGATCCTGGAGAAGTCTTTCTGATGTGAAGTAATGGTGAATTGGAGTGAGGTTGGGTTGGAATTTAAGTGAGGTGAGAACAAGGTTAGAGTGAGTTTGGGCTGCTCTGGAAGTGATCTCGAGATGAGCATGGGTAAGCATAGGGCAAGTTCAAGTTCAGAGTGTTACTGAGATGAGAAGAAGCTGACAATTTATGCAAAGAGGCCCACAAACTCATCTGAAGCTTATGTAGAATATATCATAGTAGGCATAGGGCATAGGTAACTTGGTCCATATAGAAATCCATCTTGACACAGTAAACCTAACCACAGACACAGTCAACTTGAGAGGCTCTACCTTACCTTTCCCATCTTATTTATTACATTTAGTCATTTTAGCACGCTGTACACCTGAAATCTCACTAAATCTCCAAGTATGGTCAAGAAGTTGAACAGGATGATGAGTCAAAAGTTATTCAAGGTATGATCACATAAAATGGAAATTTGTCTGACCTAGAATAATAGGCCGTAGTGTCATCTAACAGTTGAAGGAAGGGAATAACATGGAGAAAACAGTAAGTTTATTTTGTATCAGAAACAGAGTTAGATGGGTACGTGGAACTCTGAGGTCCATGTGATGACGCTATGAGCACTCCTACCACTAGAATTCTCATTTGTACAAAAGTGCAGGGAAAGGTTGCTGGAACCTATCCAGAATGGGCAATGCCGTCAGGGTTTCTGAGGGCTTCTGGAGACTGTTTTTCCAAGAGACTTTCATCTTTTCAACTATTTCAGTTCTAAGAACTTTGTTTTTGAAGAGAACAATGAGTGTTCTTCTTGAAGTAAACACAGAAAGTAAAGAAGTCAGTGTCTCTAAACTGTCTGGCAAATGTCACTTTTCCCTATTCATTTACTTCAACTTTATTTTTAAGGAAAACATATTGGAGAAAAGTTGAATAATTAAATAGGATGTGCTATTTAACTCAGCAGTATTTTTGTTGGATGATAAGTATCTTGTGATCTAAGCAGGCAACAGAAGGTATATAATATGACTAACAAACATCTTATGGGTATTCTAATTTTATGTCCTTAAATTACTGCTGATCACTATTTATTTATATTTCTGTTTTTGTTCATGTTTAAAGAGCAGTTTGGGGTTTAAGCTGTTAATCCAAGAATGCTTTTTTTTTTTTTTTTCCTGGCAGCATTTTCTTCTATTGGCAGAATCCACAGGCAATTGGTTTAGTGATTTCTGGAGTTACATTTGGTGTCTGTCATAATTCATGCAAAGATAAGCTGATTGTTTTGTCTAGTTGGTCACTGACACTTTGAGCATTAATGCTTCATCAGTTCTCTTTGAAAATGAAGTTCTAGGCCAATCTCATCTCAAAAGAAAAACTTGCATATGGCTTATTGATGATCAAAAGGCAATGAAATTTTCTGAGGTCCATAGGCTTTCTCTGGAACCTCTTTTGGTGTCCTCAAAATTGGTCTTTCTTATTAGTGGACAAATGATAGCTACTTCGAATAGTTCTGAACTGCCGCAGTATTTTCTCCAAGAATTCTTGTAAGTAGAAGTCACGAGGTATGAATTGGTTTCTGAGAACCCCAAGGAGAAAGTTCTAACATGTAGAAATAGAGCTATGAAATCACCCTTCCATGTAGGTCAAAGACCGCATTTATAGTTTATCACTGAACCATGATTGTAGCAAGGGGAGATTTGTGGGTTAGAAAATTGTCTAGTATTTTGTCTTAATATGATTCACATAGTCCATTCTAGAAAAGTTCATCTACAATCATTTTGTTACAAAATATTCAAATGACTACATAAATTAGTGATGTAGTCTAACACAGCAAAGATTTGTTGGAACTAAAGGTTCAAAAAGTGACCAAAAATTGTTCGAGTACCGCTTTTGAATGCCATTGTGTATTCTGTATGTTAACAATCTTCTCTTTAGGAACAAACATTAAAAACAATTTCTTTCTTTCTTTCTTTCTTTCTTTCTTTCTTTCTTTCTTTCTTTCTTTCTTTCTTTCTCTCTCTCTCTCTTTCTTTCATCTTTCTTCTTATTTTGTGGTTCTGGGGATCCCACCCAAAGTTCAATCATGCTGAACAAATGTTTTACCACTGAGCTACATCATGAAGAAAAGAAAATCAAGGTGAGTAGAACAGCGCTGGGAGCCAGTCTGTGCTTCCTTGAGGAACTTTTAGTGGAACTTGCCGGTACTGATATGATGCTCTTATTCCACCTACTTCTGAATCTCTTTCTTTCCCTCTCCTCCAAACAGTTCCTTTTTTGCCTTTTGGGGGAGAGATATTTGGACTATCTCTTTGTATAGGTCTGACAGAAGTGGTTCCTGTCTTGTATTTGAGGAGGGAGAAATGATAACATTTCCTATTTAGAAAGGTGTTTTAAGAATACCACATAAACCTCTGTAATAATGCTTTCATTTACATAAAGAAGAAAGATGAAGAATGATAATGCAGATTCATAGTGATTTTCAACTGTCAGGGAACTAATCACTCTTCTGTTATTATACTAACACAAACAAAGCAATTGGAGTACTATGAAAAGCAGAGGTGGAAACTGTGAGAACAAAGAAAGCAGTCTGTCAGCTACTTGTTCTTATCGCTCATTCAGCCATAGCTCAACATTTGCCTTCCAGATTGTGAGCATTTGAGACATTGTTTGAAAGATGTATGTGTCCTGTGTGTAGTCTTCACCAGGAAGTGAACTACTGGACTAAAACAGTAAACCAATCACAACAAATAAATTTAGATAGTTTCTAGGAAGAAGGCACTATGCTGGTAATTTATGTATATGATCTAAAATACTTATTTCAACAAGCCTAACTTTGATGTTGCTATTCTTATTTTAAGAAGAAAGTGGTTAAGGTTGGATAAATTGCCTAAACTCAGACAGCTGGTAAACACCACAGCTGAGATTTGACCCAATTTAACCTGGAACCGACTCTAACATCTAGCTCTTCCCAGCCTCTCTGTTCTCTCTCTGACGGACAGGATAAATCGTCTTCCAGGCATCACAACTGTTCTGTCTCTCCACAGATCCCACTTAGAATAGCCTTTTTGTTCTTGTTTAGTATAAAATTGAGAGAGCTTCCAGAACATTACCTCTACACCATCACAGAAATAATTTAAAAGTTTCAAAACATAAAAACAGTTGTTGCTTCCATATAGTCTATTCTCTACTGGGTATTGCTGTTTGGATATTTTATAGGCACTTCAGATTCAAGAAGTTAAAATCTGAAGAAAGTTTTGCCACACCCTGATATTCTGTTTTATATTTTCCCTGTTTCTATGAATAAGTCTCCTCCCAATCTGCCAGCTGTACACCTAGGTTATTATCCAAAATTTCTATCATCTTAATAGAGTTACAATTAGTACTTTATTTCAAGGTTTATTTTTTGTTTTCTCACCAGATTATGTAAGTGTTGTATTCGTGGTTTACTATCAGCAATCTTACACCTCAATCCAAATTCTCAAGTATAACCAAAGAAAGCTTTCTAAAAATAATAAATGTGATGTACGAGTTTCCTGTTCAAAGACCTCCAAGGCTCCAGGTATTTTAGTGTGGCATGTAAGGCCTGCACAGTTTTGTCTTGCTTACTATTTCTATCTTTTTTTAAATCTTGCTCTCCTGGCATCCAATTTTGAAGGCAAATACAACTACTTGAAATCTCTAACTCTGTCCTTACTTCTTTTGGTTTTTGTAATAGAGCTCATTTTGACATGCCCTCTCTGTTTTCCTCAAATGCTTACATGGTAGGAAATACCTTCTTATCTCAAGATTCAGCTCAAGAATAAATCCCTTTCCAAAGGCATTCTAACCTGTCCTTACAAATTGATATATCTATTTGTCCATCTATGCATCCTCCTTTTTACCCTCTCTGTGTGTTCAACTGTCTGTCATTGCAAACATAGAATTTATTCCCTTCTACCCCTGTCTGTCTTTGAGTTGATTATAAGTGCCCAGCTCACAGCAAGGTTTGTCTTACTCACTTTAGCAGCACTAGGATGTAATAGTTATAGATAGTTCTCAGAAACTTGTAGATTGAAAGTAAAATCACGATTGAAAAGTCTCTTAAATGACCTTAGATTGGAAATAACCTGAGGGGATAGATTGATAATCAATTGAATAGTTTGGATCTTCCATATTTTATGTGTGTTTTAGTTGAGAAGTTGTGCTTCTAGGAGACTCTGTAATTGCACTTACTGTGTAGAACATAGTCTGAAGTTCCCTTTCCAACTACCTATACGTGAATTATTTCTTTTTTTTTTTTTTTTTTTGTGGGTACCGGGGGGTCGACCTCAGGATCTCGCACGCCAGCAGGCGCCCGTGCCGCTGAGCGATATCACCGGCCCCTTTTTCGTATGTGGGTTCCGGGAGTCGAACTCGGGCCCTCGCGCTTGCCGGGCAGTCGCTTAAGCCGCTGAGCCATCTCACCGGCCCGAATTATTTCTAAATAAATTACTTAAATGTAAGTATAGAAGAAATTGTTTAGCCTAAACCTATGGCAAAAATAATGAGTTTGTTCCTAATAAAAAGAATAGATTTTACTGCCTTAACAGAGCTCCCTAGTTAATGTATGGATGAAACAGTATTTTTTCATGTTCATTATGAAATTACATAACAGAAACCAATGTAATGGCAAGCATCTCAGAAAATTAGATATAATTCACTAAATAAATGAGACACAATTAAAACAAAACATTTTAGAAAAATCAAGCATCATCTAAAAGTTGGTAGCTGAGCTGTCTGTATGTATTTGCACGTGTTTGTAGTTCATTTCCCCAGATCTGTGTGCTTAGCTCATTTGGATATCATCTATGAGTTGCAGCTGTTGTTTAAGGCCCAAGTGTTTCGATATTCTGAGATGATAAGAATCAATTTGGAGTCCAGTGACCAAAAACATAATCAACTTGTATATAAACTTTATTACTTAAGGGCAGCATGATAATTACAATGTATGGTCACAGTACTCTGAGCTTCTGAGAAATTATGTTTTAGTTTTTCTTCCCTTAATTCATCCCAAGCTACTCTGGTTTGAGTATATCTTTTATTTTTTTTTAATATGCAGGTACCAAGAGTCGAACTCAGGACATTGCACTTGCCAGGCAGGCGCTTATGCCACTGAGCTATATTACCAGCCCTGAGTATATCTTTTACAGTTCATTTTTAGATGATTTTTTTTGAGATCTATGTTTATATGATTGATGTATAGACCATATTGGCTCACAGATGGCAGTTTTTAAACAAGAGAAAATAGGTCAAATAAAATCAGATAAAACTTCTAATTTTCCCATAGTTTTCCTAGATCTGGGATTTAGGCAAGGGATACCAGAGAATGAAGTCCATCCACAACCAAGTAAGAGAATCTAGGTTCTGGACGTCAGATGCTCAGCTGCCTCATCTCGGCCCACAGGCAGATGAATTGTTTTAACGTAGAAAGAGTTCTCAGACATATATTCAGGTTACTCTTTCAAATTTGATTTGATTCGATCTGTATTTGCTAACATGTATTGATGGTGGTGATAATGCCCTTTTGGTTTGTAGTTTATACTTCTACAACCTGTCTCAGATGTACCTGAATTAAACAGTGGTAACTCTTTCTTTTCTTCTTTTTCCCTAACTTTCTCCTTTCTCTTTTCTTTGTCTTTTAACCTTTTTCTCTTCCTTCATTCACTTAGTTAATCAAATCACATATTAAACCTGGACAGATATTGAACTGCTCAATGAGTTGCCTGTCACCTGACTTTTCTGCTATTCCTTTAAAGAAGAACACTATGCCCTTGTCAAAAGTCCATTTTCCTCCCACTTCACCCTTTCTTCCTTATATTCTCTTTCCTTCTTCTCCTCCCTAAAAAGTTATAGAGTATTATCATTTGCTAAGTAGATATTATAAGCCAGGTGGTGTAGTAGTCACTGAATATATACCATTGCACCAAGTCCTAGAAATATTCAGTGAAACAGAATCAATTACTTCATATTTCACCCATGAGAAAAATAAGGCCCAAAGTAACTTGTCTAAATGCTTAGAGCTAGTAGGTAGCTAAACCATGAAAAGAAGACGTCAGTGTGTCTGACTCAAAGCTCATTTTCTTTTATTGCTAACTTATTTTTTTTCTGGTAGAGTTAAAGTTAATTTATAGGTTTCAAAAGTTTTGGAAACTGTGATGTTGAACTGCTTCTGAGGGTTGTCTATGAATAGGACATCCTTAATGTTGGCTTGGCTTCTGAGGGACTAGTTTTCAAAATAAATTTGTACAAAAGTGGAATGTGTGACTGTAGGAGTAATTATTTTCAGAGTTTAGTGGGATGCTTATACTTTTATAATTAAAACAGTAATTGGAACATAAAATATTTTGATGGCACTTGTATTTTTTAAAGGAGTAGGTCTTTAATTAAAGGATGTGTTTAATAAAGTACAAATGGAATAAATCCAGGAGTCTTTCTCCCAGACTCCTAGGTTATCAGTCTATCTGCACTCAGAATTGGAATAATGAGAATGTCATTTCCATTGATACTTGAAAGCAAACTATTATTGTGAATTTCTAAATTACAAAGTGAAAAGAGACTGGATGGTTTATCAAGAAGACATGGAAATTAGCACCAAATTCTTCCCTCTAAACAGCATAGTTTAGAAGTTACAAAGTATTTTCTCTGATTTTGTGAGCAATATCAGGCCACTTTTTAAACAGACCCCAAAAATGAAATAGCAATTTCCCCTTTCCAGGTAGTGAACACTTATCCCAAATCCATTGGCCATTTAACAGAGTGCTTAATATCATGGAGAATATAAATGTATTTTGAGATACAGTTCTTCACCTTAAGAAGCCGACACTTTAGTTGAGTTTGAAGTAATTTTTGAAATAGATGTTTGTTAGTTTCAGTAGATATTGAAGAGCAGAAAAAGGGAACCCTCAACTGTGAACTCACAAATGAGTTTCCTCTTGCCTTTGTGGAAAATTTTATTGATATTTTTATTTGATGGGAGGATCACATTCCTACCCTCACATAGAATTTAAAAACTTACTTAATGATGGGTGAGGCATGATGGTTCATGCCTGTAATTCCAGCACTCGGGAGGCTGAGACAGGAGGATTGCTGTATGTTTAAGGCCAGCCTGGGCTACAAAATGAATTCAAGGCCACCCTGAACTGCATAGTGAAACCCTGTCTCAAAAACAGAAAGTAAATAAATAAATACAGACAGACAGACAGACAGACAATGGCTCTAATTCTCAGTGCCTGATTATCAACCTATGTTACAGTAATATAAAGGCATCAGTCTGGGAGCATATTAAAGGCTTCTTCTTGAAAGGAAACTCTTTTGCATTGAAAATGTCATTTTAATCTTAGTATTGTGGAAAGCATTTGTAAGTTGTTATTGCTGGTGGTATATACGTGTCAGGGAAAGACAAATGAGACACAAAGTAGGCTATGCAGAAATACATACAAGACAGCTCAAGATTATATTGTTACAGAACACAGATAACATCACTTTCTAACCTTTGGTTTTTAAAACTATATAGACTCATAGTCAGATCTTGGATTTTCATCTTTTCCATAACTTCTAAGTGAAACCTTGTAATCTTTGTGCTTATTTTATGTTGACACTAGATATTAGCAGATCACTAAGATATGGTTGTTATGGTGATAGAGTAAGGGAAAATTATACCTAATTTTAGAGCACAGAGAAGAATTTGGATCTCAAAGCCTTCCGTGAAAACCTTTTGGTGTGAGACCCATGCATCACACTGCCCATCATTCTGTTATGTCTCATATGGTCCATAAATGTCTCAAACATCTTGTAAACCAGATATTGTCCAGTGTAATGAGGTCTTTCCATTGTCCTCATGATCTTAGGAGAGAAGAGCAAAGGGATTTTCTTATATTGATGAAATATACATTGGCATTTATAGTTTTCTACTCAGCTAATCGTGTTCAGTTAGACATCTGGATGCATCTTTGGAATAATTCTGTAAAAATTAAATTCTTAGAGTAGATTCCCAATTACCATATGTTATTTTATATGTGTTAGCTCTGTGCTAGGAAACTGAACAAACCTGATCTTCATGCTGTTAGAAAAGATGAAACGTTATACCATATATGACATTTTGGGTTTTGTTGATTAGGCAAACATTTCTTTCTGAAATCTGGTTAATGCTTTTTTGTTTTCCTGGGTGCATATTAGGCAAATTGTGAAATACATTCATCTCATTTTTGATTTCTAATAAGTTAGATAAGTTTATGGGGACATTAAGTAGTCTAAAATGAAAACTAGTTTGTTTTTCTTTAGCTTGTCTTTTATGGTTTAGTTCAAGATTGGCTCCCAAAGGCACCCTGTGTTCATAAGTAGAGCTTTTGGAAGGTGACTGAATCATGAGGATGATATAGCCGACTTGCTGTTAGGAGATGAGGTCCGCTCGGAAGAGGTAGTCAAAGGGGTGAGGCCAGGAAGGGTGCATCTCCCTCCCCAGCTCTTCTCTTCTCTCTCAGCATCCAGGCTGCCATGAAGTGGACAGCTTCCCTCTGCTACGCTCCTTTCCATCCCATTTATGCCCTGGTGCCAGACAACCATAGATTGCAACTGTGAGCCAAAATAAAATTATCCTTGTTTTAGTTGTGGGTGTTGGCTACTACATCTCAGGGATGAAAAAGGGACTAAGACATTATACAGTTGGTATATTTCCTAGGAAAGTATATTATGTGATGGCTTATAAATTAAATATTATGATTTGGGAATAGTATAATATATACACATACATATATATATACATACATATATATAATTTCAAAGGTCTATAGCTTTTAAAATATTACATACAATAGCAGAAAAAATCATAATGTGTAATCAAAATGACTTTATAGTCTTTTAGAATGTAAATTTTAGAGAAGAATTGAGTTAATCAATTTTCAAGATAGAAAAGGTTAATATTTAATTTGGTCATGGATGTAGGTAGTCAAACTTCATTTGTTAAAAGAAATACCTTTTTTGTAATCCCATTTCTCTTTCTATATGTTTTTAAAAGTCATAAATGGTACTCTAGTTTTGTTGTTGTCATTTTCTTCCTTTTTTTTGAATCTCTACTAAGCAAGTCAGTAAAAAGCAATCAATTACTCTAATTTGTTTTGCAGCATTTCTTCAATCTTTCTTTTACCTTTGCCACCAATCAAACCTAGGCCTTTACTTCCTCATGTTCATATTATTGTTTTGTTCTCTGAAACAATTTCTCTCTTATGAATGCCATTCTTCCATAAGTCACATTCTATATAGTCATCAGAGTGGTCTTCTAAATCTATATTTTTCACTAAGTCTTCCCTTGCAAAATCAAATATTTCTTTATATCTATTTATCATAGGACTTTGCAACTTATGATAAGACTTGCTTCCTGTTCCTAGTATAATTGGTCCTCCACCAGTTTCCTCCATTTTACATTCCAAGCTTATTTTCACTTTAATCCTCTCTTGGATTCTGTGCTACAGACAATGTTTTAATAGCCACAGCACTCCACATTATCATGCACGCTTTGTCCCTGCCCCTCCAATTTGTATCGGCTTTGTTTACTTCTTTCAAAATATAAGACCAAATATAAGTTCTACCTTCTTGTTGAAATAATTTTGTTAAGACTTTCCTACAAAGATTTTGTCAGTGTCTGAACTTTTATAACACTCATATCCATACAACTTTATGGTGATTTAGAATTAGTATGTTTGTATGTGTGTGTTTTTGTCTTTGTGCGTAAATTTATATCTGTGCACATCCTTCTATATTCGTACATTTGCCTCTCTGTGTCTCTCTTTGTGTGTGTGTATGAGACAGAAGTCAGCTTCCCTGAAATTTTCATTCTAGCTTTGCTGTTTGTAAGATATTTGACCTTTCTCAGATAAGTTATCTAACCACCCTTGACTTCAATATTTTCATTTATAAAACAGAATAATGAAAGGTGCCTGTCTTTATTAGCTTCCTAGGGCTGCCACAATGAGATATCTCAAACTTAGTGGCTTAAAACAACATGAATTTATTCTCTGAGAGTTCTGGATTATATAATTACAAAATCAAGGGCCGTGCTCTTTCTGAAGGGTGTACAGGGGGCCATCACTTACCTCTTAGCTTCCAGCAGTTTCTGGAAATTTTTGGTGCTCTTTGGCTTGTAGATGCATCCCTCCAATCTCTGCCTCCATCTTCACCTGAGTCTTCCTGTGTCAACTGAGTGTTTCTTTTTTTTTCTCATTGTTAATATTTTATTTTTATGAATGTCCTTACAAATTATTTTTATGAAAAGCTTACAATTTATATAATATAGGTTTGTATGTTTGCTTTCTAAAAACATATTATGAACATTTTCCATTTATCCTCAACTATTCTTCAAGAATGTGATATAATTTTAATTATGTTTTTAAAATTTTTAATCTTATCTGTACAGGTTTGCAGGCATGTAGTTTACAGTTGTCTTGGGGAATGGTTACATGTACATATTACAGCATGTTTCTATTGTATATGTAAAGGTCCGGTCAGAGGATTAAACCAGTATGGTCTCATCTTCCCTAATTAAATCTACAGACTTATTTCTAAATGAGGTCACATTCTGAGATTCAAGGTAGGCATAAATTTTGGGAGGACATTCAATCTAGTGTACTACCTTAGAATTGTTTTAAGAATTTGGTGGGATAATGAAGTGCTTTGGGACATGGTAAGTGTTCACAGATGTTAGATATTGATGTTGTTAGCAGAATTGGCACTATTTGACAAATTTCTTAATTAAGAAAACAGTAAAAAGGCCAGTGATATCGCTCAGCGGCCCAGGTGCCTGCTGGTGGCACACGAGATCCTGAGTTTGACCCCTGGTACCCACAAAAAAAAAAAAAAAAAAAGAAAAGAAAACAGTAAAAAAAAAGGAAAGAAACTAGAAAAAGTGTTAAGAACTATGGCAAGGATGCCACTAGAGGAAGAGGGTATTCTGTTTAAAGACAGGACTATATTTAACTATTCAATTTCTATTATATCTCATTCTCCTCTTACCAGGGAAAGTAACTTTTAAACTGACAAGTATAGAACAAACCAACACAGTTAAGAGAAAATGGGAGGCAGGACGGATGATTGTGGACAGTTTCATCTTTTAAATAAAGTCACTTCCTCTGAACCAAATTAATATTTTTGGTGAGGGAGGTTCAATGAAAGTGTGAGAAGTGGAAAATCATCCACTTGTTCATTTTAAAGAACTGCTAGATTTGGGAGAATATTAGAAAAAGCAGTTTTTGTAGAATTTGTGGGATAGTAAGCGTATTTGCTGTAGTTTTTAAAAATTAAAAACAAAATTTTTTTTTTTTTTTTTTTTGAGACAGGGTCTCACTATGTAGTTCAGACTGGTCTTGAGCTCACTGGGTAGCCAAGGCCGGCCTTGAACTCACAGCGATCCTCGTGCTTCAGCCTCTTAAGTGCTGTAAGTCCAGGTGTAAGCCACCATGTCTGGCTTGTACTGTTTTTAAATGATTGGAGAAATGGGCTTATGAAGTTGATATCCCTCCCAAACAAATTTTAGGAAAGAATACTATCTCACTGTAGCAGTCACAAAGAGTAATACAGGTCACATTTAAGTCATTTCCTTTGATTACTATAGGATATAGAAGTGGGGTAATCTAGGAAACTAGATATCAGTAGAATATTTGACAAAATTTCTTATACTGTTATCAATAAATACAAGAATGTGAGAATGTCAATTTCATATTTTGGGAAAATTTTAACTAGCAGCACAGCACAACTGTATCCAAAGAAATTTAAATGCAAATAAAGTTAGAAGCAAAAAGGAAATGATAATGTGGATTCACCATTCAAAATTATCATGGCCTGAATTTCTGGTCAAGATGGCTTCATAAGCTCATGCTGTAATGCTTCCCTGTTCCTCACACTCCCAGGTAAACTGTGACAAGACAAAATAAAAATATACATTACTGGACTAAAAACAGCACAGAGTAAAACATTAACAAAAGAAAAAGAATCTCCACTAACTGAAGTAGAAGAATAAAAAATGGTAATGTAGGGGGAACACATACCTGTTGGCCTGGGACCTCCTACAGAAAATTGTAGCTTTGTTTCTCTCTGGAGTGAGAAAAGGGACTGAAGGTAACTTGTGGAGGTGAGGCCCCAAAGACTCTTCATTTGAATCCAGGGAATGGGCAGGAGGCTGACAGAAGCAGGCTGGGAGAATACAAAGAAACAAATCAAAAACTGCCAGTATGTGGGGTATTGGATGTGTCTTAGTTTGAGCAAGCTGCTGTATCAAAATACTGTACATTTGTGGCTCATAAACAATAGAAGTTCATTCTCTTTTCTGGATGCTAGAATGTGAGATCAAGAGCCAGCATGGTTGGGCTCTGGTAGGGTCCTTTCTGTGTCACACACTTCTGACTTCTCTGTGAATCCTCACATGGCAAAGATTACTTTCTGGGGTTCCTTTTATAAGAGCACTAATCTTATTCATGGGGACTTCACTCACATAACCTAATTAGCTGCTAAAGTCCCTGCTACCTAGTACCATCACGTTAAATATTAGAATTTTACTGAACAAATTTTGGGGGACACAAATATTCAGTTTATAAAAGGACAAAAACAGTCAAAGAAGAGAACAGAACATTGTACAGAGAGCCTCCTAACCAAAGGGAGGAGAGCTGTACCCTGGCTCCCTCTCTTGGATACGCAGTCTTAACCAACATCAGAATATCAAGGAGACTCAAAATTCTGTTAGACTATGTGGAAAGTGACAATGTCAAATTCTTTCAGTGTAGAAGGGAGGACACAGAGAAAAATGGAGAGAGAAATTAACATAAGAAAGCAAAAGATAAATATTCAAAATAAGGTTGCAAACCAAAATTTCAAAATGTAGTGCTGTAAAAGACAGTTCATTAATATCTAGAACATGAATTCCTTCTCAAAGAAATTATTCTTATATAATTGCACAATGAAGTTATACAAGTTTATCTAGAATATTGTAAGGTAATTTTTATTAAAAGTGTCATGCCATTATATATATATATAATCATATGATATATCTATATCTATATCTATATATATATATATATAGAGAGAGAGAGAGAATATGCAGTAACAAAATAGAACAGGTCTTCACGTAAGAAGGACACATGAGAAAATAAAAAAATATATAGTCACTGAAATATTTTAAAATGCAACAAATAAGGTACTCCCTAGATTGTACGTGGTAAGTGAGTTTTTCAGGCAGAGACAATGCTGAGAAATTCACTTGAATCAGCACACAAGAAAGCAAAACATATGAGAAGTTTGAAGATGCAGAAGGCAGACAGAACAGAGATTAATGAAGCTGTAGAGTAGAATGGCATAGAACATCAATTTGAAGTAAATTCTACATATTTCCAAAATTAAACTGTGGGAATCCTGAGACTGAAAGGACAAAGAAAATAATTCTATGGCTTAATAGATTATTGTGAAACTACAGAATGTCAGTTTCAAGGAAAGTTTCTTAATAGAAACCAGAAAGACAAATGGTGTGCTTCAAAGGGATGCCACTGAGGTGGACAGCTGACTCCTTCTCAACAACAATGGATAACAGAAAAAAGTGTTGCAGAGAGGCGACGTTCAGCCCAGAATCTCATTTTTAAGTATATTATCATTCAAGAAATTTTTCTGAAGGATAATATAGGAAAAATGAAAATTTCAACACATTAAAACTACCTTAGGAAGAAAAATGTGGTTAGAATGGAATTTAAAAACACATTTAAAATGTTTATTGAGTGCAAAGTAACATTTTTAAAGGATAAATACAAAACACTGGACAATTAAAGGGTAAAATGAATATGATGCAATTGGTAGTTTAACTGTTCTTGAATTTGCAACATATTTTGGATGAGATGAAAATATAAAGTAATTTTTTCTTTGTTATAACAACTTATGGTTCAGTATGAGTGCCAAAAATTTAATGATATTACCACCTGCAACTATTAGAATGGCTACTATTTGAAAAATATAAAGAAAGTAAACCTGTTGGCAAGGATATGGATAAACTGGAACCCTAGTGCACTGTTAGAACAAAATTTGTTGTAATTACTTGAAGCAACAATATAGCAACTCTTAAAAACTTAAAAAAATAGGATTAGCATACAATCCAGCAATTCCACTTCCAGACACATATAACAGTTGAAAGGAGAGTCTTGAGGTATTTGTGTACCCATATTCCTAACAGCATTAGTCACACTAGCTAAAAGGTGGAAGGCACCCAAGTGTCCATAGAGAGATGAATAAGTAAACAAAGTTTGGGATTGCACACAGTGAAGCATTCATCTTTCAAATTCTCACACATGCTACAGCATGAATGAACCAGCCAATAAGTGAATGAACGAAGACATTAAGCTAAGTGAAATAATCCCGTCACAAAAAAAGACAAATCCCATATGATTCCCTTATATGAGGTACCCAGAGCAGTCAAATTCATAGAGACAGGGAGTAGAATGGTGGTTGCCAGAGGCTGGGGAAGGAGCAATAGGAAGTTGTTGTTTAACAGGTATAGAGTTTCAGTTTTGCAAAAGACTTCTGGAGATGAATGTAAAACAATATAACTGAGTTTAAAATCACTAACTTGTACACTTAAAAATGGATAAGATGATAAATTTTATCTTGGTGTATTTTGCCACAATAAGAATTTAAATATTAAAGAATATTACTAAAAGGATACATAAACGACCTATGGAATCCTACTGAAAAATGAATAATATAGTATTTTATCAATTCCAATATAGGAAATAAAAAGAGTAAATAAAAACAAAGAGAAAAGTTAATAAAGAGAAACAAAATTTGGATTATAGAAATCAGTAAGGTAAATAGCAACATATTAAATACAAGAGATTATTATATATTATTTAAAAGTAGTCTACTATTTCATACTAGCAAGGGAAACACCTAAAACAAAACTGGATAGAAACTGAATAAGAAAGGAATAGAAAATGATGTATCAGTAAGTACAAATTAGAAGAAAAGTATTGTGTCAAAACTGTTATCAGACAAAATAAAATTTAAGGTAAAAATCATGTACACGAATAAATAGGAATACTATATTTTAGGAAGAAATAATCTACCAAGAATATAAGGCAATTTCTTGTCAGTAATTATTTAGTTAAGGACTACTGCTTAGTATCACCCTGTACACTATGGAGGAAAAATGAACAGAGAATTAAATTACTCCCACTTGCGTGCACAGAGGCATCAGCAAACTTTAAAAGCCCAAAATTAGAGTAGGAGATTTTATCTCTACGAAATTGAAAGACAAGATATTTAAAAATTAACATGATTGAAAATCTGTGAACATGAAAACTAGCAAACTTGGTCTGACATATATTTCAAATTTCATAGCTTATATGTAGGAATACATATTCTTTTTAAGTGCCATAGAACAAAAAACTAAATAAATAGGAAAAAACAATAAAAATTCAAGATTTTTATTGAGAAGACTATGAGATGTTATTGAATAAGCTTTTAAAATCTGATTAAGTGGGGCGATGTGAAGTTGTCATGTGTGGCATCACTTAAGTGAAAATGTTCACTTAATTACTATATATATTTAACGCAATTTTCCTAAACCCCAAACTGATCCTAAAAAGCACAATACAGAGCAAAAAGCCAAGTACAATTAAGGCAATTTTGATCAGGAGGAACATAATGGAGATTCTTTCCTGCCAGACACTAAGGTTAATTATAAAATATAGTAATTAAAGGATATAAAAAGTATCATTTTATCTCAGGGATTGAATAGAATAATGGAGCATAATAGAGAGTCCTGAAATGAACCATTCAAATATAAAATATGAGAAATAGGTGGTGCTATAAATCGCAGAGGAAAACTGGACTATTTAGTAAAAATGGTACTAGGAAGTTTATCTTTGTGGATTAAAAAAATAACAAAAGGTACCCTGTATACACAAGGCTATGCCCAAAGATTAACAATATAAATGTGAAAACCAGAAATTTAAAACTTTTAGAAGAAAACATAGATTATTTATATGACCTCACAGCAGGGAAAGATTGTTTGGACTAGACACAGCAAGTACAAACCATAAAGGATGATAGTCATAAATTCAACTACATTAGCACTAAGAATGTCTGTAGACCTATAAATAAAGTTATAAGATAAGGCACATTTTGGGGAAGTTTGAATGATTTGTATCTGAGTACATAAAGTAAAAATTAAAAAAGTGAAACAGACCAGAAACTCATGATAAAAAATGACAAAGTACATAAACAGGCAATTCACAGACAAAGAATGCTGATATTCCAAGGATTATAAGCAGAGGTACTCAGCCTCGCAGGTAATTAGGGAAATGCAGATAAAACCATAATAAAATATAATTCCCACTGGACTGGCAAGAAGTATGAAGTCTTATTGTCAAGAAAATGGAGCAATGGAGTGTCATGAACACTACTGGTGTGTACGTAAATTGATTCAATCCCTTTGGAGCGCTAATTGTGGAAGATGCCTCTCCTCCAGCCAAGCCATTTTGCATCTAGGTTTATATCCAAGAGAAACTCTCCCACATGTCTTAAGTATATAGATTCCTCATTGCAGCATGTTTTCTGTTGCTTTGTTTTGTTTTGTTTTGTTTTTTTGTTATCCGGAGGTTGAATAGATTAATCGGAGCTATATGTGTCAACACAGATAAATACGAAAAGTTAACTAGAATGAACCAAGTTTCAGAAAGTGACATGTATAGGATATGCGGAGAGAGGGAGAGAGGAGATCATTTATATATAATTTTAAAAGCTATTAAATATAATATTGCTCTTGTTTGTAGATATGTATATATGAGTAAAACGTATAGAAATAATTCAAAGCAAATTCAATGTGGTAGCTCTGGGCATTGGGGAAAAGAGGTAGGATTTGAGAGGGTCACACAAGGTGATTTAACAGCATTTGTGAAGCTTTCGGTTATTGCTTTGGTTTCTTTTGCTCTGATTCATTTTGTTTTCATATTTAAATGAAACCTGGGAAAGCACGAATATTGTTAAAGTTTGTTGGTATATGAGTATTCACTTTATTATTCTTGGCTTTTTATAATTAAAATATTTCACAATTAACATACACTGAAAATGTACTACAACATTGACCTAAAATATAATGGGTAACAAGGCGAAGTTTCAAATTAGGTTCCAAAAGTACATCAAAGACTAGTTAAGAGTTCGTGTGAAAGAGACTAATGGTATTTAGCTGCCAGCAAAGCTAAAATAAATGTAGTCAACTCAGTTAAAGAAGGTAGATTTTGGAGATTAAAAAAGAAAGAATGTAGTTGTTCAGACTGGAAGGGCTAAGGGCAAATTTCCAGTGAAAGAAACTCCTTGTTCTTGGAAGTGTTTGGTAGGAGCGGTGGACCCCAGGCAGTTTGGTGGGTGGGATACTTTTAATGTAAGACTACATGAAATGAGTACTGAATTCTCTTCCAACAATTATTGATATAAATGACCAAATTTTTTCTTTGTTGATTAAACAGCCCCCCCTTTGGTATTGGGGATTGAATTCAAGGGACCTGCAGTAAGCTACCACCCCGCCCTTTATATTTTTTATTTTGAGACAGAGTCTCAGTAAGTTAAGTTGCTCAGGCTGGGCTGGAACTCACTATCCTCTTGCCCCAGCTTCTCAGAGTGCTAGGATTACAGATGTGCATCCCTACAACCAGCAAAAAGTTACACCCAGCAAACAGGTAACTCTTTAGTGTTTAAAGGTCATTTCTGTCTATATGAATTGTCACATAAACTGTGACTATGCCGAAATTTCTGTGTTCTTATTTTAGGTGATCCCAAACTTCGATCAGGTTATAGCAGCCTACAATGATTCTTTCCTTTCTGAGCAGGATTTGGTTTAAAAATGTCAGGGAGAATCATTACTATGTAGCCAATAACATTTACCATGGCCTACTGAGTGACATACTCTGCATTACTATTCTGTTATTCTCCAAACTTCATCTGAGTCATCTCGTTAGATTAGAGTTTTTTAAACACGTCAGATATATCCAGTTTTAATACATTTATATTAGTCTCCAATCATTGAAGTCAAGCTTCCAAACTGTATTTAAAATCTTGAGGCCATATATATCTTTTTTTATGTGGGTACCGGGAGTCGAACACAGGACCTTGCGCTTGCCAGCAGGCACTTGTGCTACTAAGCTATATCACCAGCCCTTTTTCTCCTTTATGTGGGTACCAGGAGTTGAACTCAGGACCTCACGCTTGCCAGGCAGGAGCTTATGCTGCTGAGCCATATCACTGGCCATTGAGACCATAATATTATGTGAAATAAATCAGACACACAAATTTAAATATCACATGGTTTCTCTTATGTGAGAAACCTAAAGTATAAATAAAGAGCAAAACAAAATATAGATAATAGGAAGTAGGGAGATCTTTCTCAAATGGGGAGGGGATCAAGAGATGGAGGGAGGAGGGAGGGAGAGGAGGGAAAGGGGATAAAAAAGGAATTAAGATGTTTTATGTACTGGAACCAGCTCCACCCAAGGAATGTAAACATTATGTAAACACATACTAATACAGAAAATAATGTAGAAAAAAATAATTGATAGGAAAAAATCAGTATCAATATTAAGGTATTGTTTTATAGATAGAAGTATAAAACTTAAATTTGTAACTTAACCTGCAATTTGTTTTTCTATTTGTGTTAGAAATAGAGAAGCTGACCTTCTCTTCTCTCTCTAGGGATTACTTGAAAGGGGTGTTCATTTTAAATCAGGAAACAAAGGCATAGTCTGTTAAGGTCACCTTAAAAATCCATTAAGAGTTTATTAAAGACTTGAGTTAGTAGTAGGCAGATGGAAAATATAAGTATCCAAACAGAAAATAGAATATTGTCATGTAGCAGGAAACATAGGTGTGTAGCCAAGAAAAATCAATACAAATAACTCAAAAAGGCAATAAATCTCACGTAAGGAATATTGTCATGTTTTCTGAACTTCCAACTGTAGCCTATGTTAAACTTTTTTTCTGAGGAGTTAAAAGTTTGTTTTACTTTCATATCTAGTAACAGACCAGACTTTTCAGTAATTGAGTGGTGGGATAAGAATTGTAAAAATCATTGAAAATTTCCATTGAAATCTTGTGTAACTTTTCTGATACTGTACTGTTTTTGCAGCAGTATAAACAAGAAGCTATCTTATTGTTTTCTAGCTTTTATGAACAGGGATATAATGTGACACAGTTGGTCATTTCCCCCTTCAGCTCCGTGATTGTGAAAAAGATGTCTATTCTAAAGCTCCTGTCTCTAGATAGTAGGTTTTTAATTAGATACTAGCTTGAAGCAAACATGTTTTAAACAGAAAACACACAAAAGTGGTGGTAAGGTGATGCGGTGATATTGCATATTGACAGCAGTTACATAGACATAACAGATTCATTACATTTCCAGTTTCCTTGTCTGAAAATAACCTATTTCTCAACATTATTAAAGTTATGTTGCTATAAATAGAAGATATATTGGCCTTGCACGTTATATATTGTTTTGGCAAATGCAGTTATGATGCTTGGCTGACACTTGACATTAAAATGCAACAACTATATTTCTGTTGGGCACAGTGGTTATTCTAAAGCAAATGTTATAACAAAGGTAATTTTTATTTTATCATTTATGACAGAGAATTTATCAGAGTTGTACTATTTTATTTTGTGTTTTGGTTATGTAATTTTCAAGACAACTTTTTGCAGATGATCTTAATATTCTTAAAGATGTGATGAAGTTTGAGTAATCTTATGATATTTAATAAATGTATGGCTTCTTTTTTAGAGAATAAAGTTTGCAATTCTTTTTTACCTTCATATTTAAGAGGAAAATAAAAAACATACTTTGCTTCAGTACTTCAACAGCCCAGGAAAGTAAAATAGATGATGGACTTGTTTGGAATTGAATTCCCAGCACAAAAATGAAGTTTTGTAGAAATTTAATGTCTTCATTTCAGAAAACAGAGAGAATCCACACTGATATATAGAATTCTTCATTTGGGTCTTTTTAAACATTGGGGGACAGGGGAGAGAGGGAGATGCAGGAGTGGCAGTAAGGATAGCATTGATTTGGCTTTATCTCCAGTGTGGCTGTCTTGGTTACTTTTCTTGTTGCTGAGACAAAATACTCAACACCCAAAATTAAAGGAGGAAAGGTTTATTAACTCACAGTTTGTAGAGGTTTCAGTCCATAGTTGGCTAGCTCCAAGGCAGGGTGTCATATGGCAGAGAGGCATTGCAGAGGAGAAACAGTTCATGGCAGGCAGAAGATAGCAAAACATGAAGAGATGACTGCAGCTCTTTCTCTCCCTTATACCTTATCCAGGCTACTTAGGGTGGGTAGCACCCACACTCTTAATCCTAGTGCCCTTAATCCTAGCATTATACCATGAATCAATCCCAGTATCACACACTCTAGATCCAGCCACCTCTGAAAAAGCCCCACCTATGGCTGCAAAGGCTTTGGGGACATGTCTAGACACAAGCCATACCATTCCACCCCTGGCCCCCCAAAGGCTCATGCTCATCCCTTTATGCAAAAGGCATTTAATCCACCTCCAAGAGTTGGCAAAATCCTAACAGTTTCAGCATTGCTGAAAAGCTCAAGTCTGAAGTCTCCTCTGAGATTAAAGGCAAACTCTTAGCTGTGAGCCCCAGTAAAAATGAAAAGGAAGGTAAACATTTCTAACATTCAGTGGCACAAGATAGATAGTGGTCAAATGTATGATTCTTTATTTTAGTAAAATTTACTTCAGAGGAGAGGGCTGGTGGCCTCTATAACTTAACAGAAGTCAGCATGGGACAGGTTAATTATTTTGGTCCTATTTAGTTTAGTTTCTTTTCTGAATTATATTTTAAGTGACTATCAATAGATTTCATAACTCCCTTTGGTAAATATGAAAAGAGAACAAAAAACTCTATGAAAGGTTTTTCTCTACCTTCTTCTTATAAAGGGTCTCTCTCTCTGTCACAGACACACACACACACCTATTTCTTGTCATTCACATGCAGTTTCCTGCCCCCGCTTCTCTATTTCTACTCCCAGAGCTCCATAGGCATGGATTTTTGGCTATTTATGGTAGCTGTTTCTGGGTTTAAACATCAAGCTTGTTACTATACTAAAGATTCAGTTTAACCATACCTTCTATTGCTTCTTGTCCCTCTTCTTGTGTAGTTATAAAATATTTTGGTTTCTCTATTGATTGCTTTACTATCTTCAAATGGTACATTTATATCTCTATTTCTTGCTTCATTGGCTAAAGAAAATACTTTTCTCCCATGCGTGTTCACTTTTTATTTTCATAGTTGACATTACTTAAAACCAAAAGAGAGCGTTGGACACCAACTTATTTCTCAAGCTCCTCTCTGCATGCCTGTGTAAAATGCTAGCCTTGTTGGTGAGTAGATTTTCAAGTGGTACACTGTGGATCACATAGAGTATCTTCAGAGGTCTCTCTTGCCATTCAGCAGATCATCCATCTTTTTCTTTTCTTTTTCTTTTTTTGGTGTGTTGGTTTCCATGAAATTGGTTTCTACAGACTTGGGTTACAATCTAGCTCTTCTAGTAACTTGCTTTGTTACTTTTTCTAAGACATTTGTTTTCCCTGGACATCAACTTTACCACCCCCACCCCATCCCCACCAAATAACAAGAAATGTTATTTGCATTCATTTTCTGGGAGTAGCATAACAAAGTACTGCAGACTGGATGACTCAGACAGCAGAAATTTACAATTCTCGATGCTTGAGTGAGATCTAGGTTTTGGCCGGGCTGGTTTCTTCTGAGACTTCTCTTCTTAACTCAGAAGGCCGCCTTCTCCAGAACATTCCCTCTACATGTCTATGTCCTAAGCTACTCTTTTTTCTTTTGTGTGGGTACCGGGAGTCGACCTCAGAACCTCGCTCTTGCCAGGCAGGTGCTTATGCCGCTGAGCTATCTCACCAGCCCCTAATCTACTCTTTTAAGAACATGTAGTGGATTAGGGCCCACGCTTATGACCTTGCTTTAACTTAATTATCTTTATAGACCATATTTCCCATCAGTCATATTCTCAGGTCCTGAGAGTTAAGGCCCAAACACAAAAATTTGAGATGTATGGGGGGACACAGTTCAGCCCACAGGAAGACTGTTAACCTCAAATTCCATTCAGGTATAAAATGAATTCTGCTAACCACACACACAAAAAAACTTATTTAAATTTTCTTAGTATTCATTATTTCATTTTATCTTCTCTAGAATTATGTTTCTCTAACCTAGAAATGGTCATTAACTAGATCAAAAATATAAACATTAAAACAGAAACAATGAATCTACTGGAAGATAAATACACTTGAAGTCACAGGTGTAGGCAGGGACTTTCTGAACAGAACTCCAAGTGCAAAAGAAATAAAAGCAAGAATCAAAAAATGGGATTGTATCAAATTTAAAATCTTCTGCACAGCAAAGGAAACAATTAGTAGAGTGAAGAGTCAATCTATAGAATGGAAAAATATTTTTGTCAGCTATTCCTCAGACAGAGGAATGATATCTAGAATATATAAAGACCTCAAAAAATTAGACCACCCAAAAGAAAAGACCCAATCAAGAAATGGCAAGTAAAATGTATAGCTACTTCTCAGAGAAAGAAGTTGAATGGCCAATGAACATATGAAAAAATGTCCAACACCTCTGGTCATTAGAGAAATGCAAATTAAAACAACACTAAGATTTCATCTTATACCAGAAAGAATGGAAATCATCAAGAAGTCAAAGAATAACAGTGCTGGCATGGCTGTGGTGAAAAAGGAACTCTCCTACATTGTTGGTGGAAATGTAAACTAGTACAACCATTATAGAAATCAGTATGGAGATTTCTCAAAGAAGTAAAATTAGACATTCCATTTGACCAAGCTATTCCCCTTCTAGGTATCTTCCAGAAAGACTTAATGACATCATACTACAGTGATACATGCACACCAATGTTTATAGCAGCACAGTTCATAACAGCCAAATCCTAGAAGCAGCCTGTATGCTCCTGAACAGACAAATGGATAAAGAAAACATTATATATATATATATATTAGGATATTACTTGCCTATAATGAAGGATAAATTTGAGACATTTATAGGAAAATGGATACACCTAGAAAACAAAGTTAAGTTAAATAAATCAGACAACAAGCTTAAATAGTACATGGTATGTCTCATTTTAGTAAGGCAAAATACAAATAAAGAGCAAAATAAAGGATAGCAGGAACCAAGGAGATAGATCTGTTGCAAATGGGAAGGGGTCCAGGATACAGAGGGTGACAGTGGAGGGGGGGGATTAAAAGATTTAAGATGTGTAATGTATATGTTCCATATCCACAATGAATACAAACATTATCTGTCATATACATTAACTAATAATAGTAATAATAATAATAATAAGAATAAGAATAACAATAACAAGGATGAAAATGGGGAAAGGGGATTTAGAGATGGAAGGAGAGAGGTGGGTGGGAAGGGGATTACAAAAGAATCAAGCTGTGCTATGTACATACACCACTCCCTAAGATTAAGCTTCATGTACTGCAAACTTGAACTAATTAAAAATTCTAGCATTCTTATATCATAACAATCTAGCCAGATTTTGACAGATGTTCATAGAAGTTTGAGAACTCCCTCCACCTCAATATTAAAATGGACTTCCAATATTCTACATCTGCAAAAATGAACTCATAGCTAGATGTCTTAAGTAAAAATTTCAGCTTATTGAGCAAATCATTGCCCTTTCAGATTTAGAGTGATATTTATAGTCCTGGTTCGTGGTGAGGCTCAAATGAAATAGTTCATGCCAAAATGCTCTTTGTCAAATGTAAAGAATTTTGCAAATTAAAATGTCATTATTAACAGTAGCAAAATATTTTCTTAAGAAACATAAATCACACCTTTTGTATTAAGTATATATTAGGACATATTGGATTAAAATTAAGTAAGCAAATAATCTCATCCATTTGTTTTCATATGGAAACTGAAATTAAGCAATTTTAATAGATACAATTCTAACCATCTGGAAGAATTTTATTGGAATCCACAATACTATCTATAACCACCTTCTAATAAAGAACTAAACAATTTCATTTGTAGGATTTTAAAATTTTATAGAACTTCATTGTAGTAAATTATAGTGTTTCATTCCAGCATTCACTTGTATAGATACATTTTGTTTTACTTCATGTCTATGATTACATTTTTCTCTTTGAAGATACTAAGTCACAAAATAAACTGTGATGAACTTACAGGCCCATGTTCTATGTTACTTTTTATTTCTAAATTCATCTTCTCTGTTAGTTTAGGATTTTTCTCAATTTTAATCACGCCACAATTTTAGAAATATGAAGAAATCAAATAATACATACTTTTGCTTGGATTATATGTGTTTATTATGTACATTACTTTCAAATTAAGCTGGAAATTAACTTCTATTTTATTATCAATCAATACAATTTCAAATTATTTTTCTTGCATTCAGATTTGTTTAGAAGTGGAAAATTATGAACCAGAGGTCAGGTCTAATTTTTTTCTTGATTATTCATTTGGAGCTCCCGTGTTTGTTTTGGCATAATAAAATGGATAAGAGGGAAAGGGTGCTTGCAATTGGAAGTGGCAGGAATGAAGACTCAATTTTTATGGTTAAATCTGTCTCTTTGTTTTAATAACTAGCATTTAGCCTTGTAGATAAAGATAATATGGTGCAGAAAACAATTACAGGTTTTTCCACTGTCTCCTGTCTCCATAATTGGAATTTCTGCTTCTGACTGTTTCCATCTGGCTTGGATTCTCAGTCAGTTGTAAATCTTCCGTCATGGATTAGTATAAAGTGCTACGTCTAATGTTGGAGGATAAATCCAAACATGAACTAGGGACAGTTGAAATCCCAGCCTAAATTTGAGCAATATGAACAAAAGTCTTGGAATGAGCAAGTGAGTGGGAAAATGGATCACAATTTCTTCCTGGAGAGTAAATATAAAAATGATTAAAGACTACCTAGTTATATTTAATTCACCAGATATAGACCTCAAATAGGTCCCAAATTATACTCTTTCCCAGCTACAGGAAGGGAGCCTTTACCATCCTCTTTTCAAAGTTACAGATCTTTTAGCTACACCCTAAAAATATAAGACAAGCTTTCTATTTCTATATGTGTTAATATGAGGTGTGATCAAAACATATGGTGAAGTTTTAAATTTAAAAAGTTTTTTACAGTAGATGAAACATTGCCATTAATCCTCCTCAGAATTCTTCCTCTTGCTTCAAGCACATTTGTCCCATCATCCTTGCTACTTTCTGAAGTAGTTCTGGAAGTCCTCTTTTGTGAGTATCTTTAGTTGCACTGTCACAGCTGCCTCTACGTCCTAAATTGATTCAAAACGTATACCTTTCATGGTCATTTTGACTTTGGGGAAGAACCAGAAGTCATATAGTGCCAGATCAGGTAAATAGGGTGGATGAGGATACACCAGCCTGTTCCTACAAGCCTGACTTTCCACTGGATGGCATAGGGTGGCAGCATTTACCATATATTTTGATCACAATCTGTATGTAAAACTACGTGTTACTATTTTTGTTTTGCACTCTTCTCTTTCCAATAAATACAGAAACATCATCTGTATATGTAGCCACACATTTAGCATTTCCAGTGCTCTCCGTTCTTTGCTATTTTCCATTTCCCATCCAATGCCTTTTCTGCTCATATTGAAAGACATCTCTTGTACTCTGGATGTGCTGGGGACAAACTGGTGATAAATTCTTACATATCTTTCTCATATGAAAATGTGTTTATCTTGCTTTTATTTTGAGAGGGATATTTTTGTTGTGTATATAATTTAGTTTAATAGTTCTTTTTCCTGTCAGTGTTTAAAGATTCCATTCCATCACCATCTGGCCTCCATTGTTTTAGATTAGAAATCAATAGAGAATCATTGTTCTTCTATTTATAATGTTTCTTTTTGAGTTATTCTGCTTTTAAAAGTTATGCTGTTGTAACTTTTTTGAGTACCTTTTAAAGTTATGTTTAAAATTTGTTTTAGAATTCTTGTTTTTGGGGTTTAAATATGATGGGGTCAGGTAAGATTCATTCCTCACCTATTGCTGAGTAACATGAGGAGTGTTTAGTATGTTCATAAACTCTAGTTCTTCATCTACACTTGTTTGGGCATTTGGTTTGTGTGTAGTTTGGATTATTATAAATAAATCACTTATGAATATTTTCAATGTATTTTTTTTATACATATATACATATATATTTTGGGTACTGGGGGTCGACCTCAGGATCTCATGCGCCAGCAGGCACTCGTGCCGCTGAGTGATATCACCACCCTTTTTTCGTATGTGGGTACTGGGAGTCGAACTCAGGACCTCGCACTTGCCAGGCAGGTGCTTATGCCGCTGAGCCATCTCACCGGCGCGATGCATCTTTTTATAAGCCATATATTTTAGTTTCTCTTGAGTACTTCCCTATAGGTGAAATTGTTGGGCCATAGTGTAAGAACGTGTTTAATTTTATAAGAAACTGCTAAAGTATCTGTTAAATTTTAGTATTAGTAGGTATATTACTAGGTATATACTGGTATCTCCTTGTGGTTTTGAAAGAGTAGGTAGTTAGTCAGAAATACACTGGAGCTGGGAAACAGGTGAGGAAAAAATTCTCAGAAAGACTGTGGTCTAGATTTCCTGAGTTTGTGGTCCCCAAGTTTCTTGAGAGGAGCGCATCATGGCCCCATGCGAATTTCCCCTCCTATCCAATCTGATACTATTTGACCCCACATAGTCACATTCAGAGACACAAGCCCCAGGGTTTGAATTGTGGTGACCTTGTTGCACCTCTTACAAGCATTTTCATCCCCTACCCCACAGATTTTGGCTGCCATACTAGTTCAGACTAGGTCCATATAGGTTCAGAAACTACCCCCTCCTGACATGAGGGTTGAGACTCCTCGTTGATTGAAAAGAAGCCCCATCAGTTACCACCCTGGATCACTCCTTTAATTCTAGGAAAACAAAAGAAAACCCAGCTCTGGAACTCACAGCAATTACTATTTCTGGGTGCTGCACATCCTCCCTTTTTTTGAGGGGGTCCTGTCTTTATTTGCAAAAGCCTTGTTTAGAATGTCCTCTGCTTGTCTCTCAATAAACATGCTTGCTAAAAACTACTGCTTTCTCATTCTGAGTTCCCTTCTGTGGACCTCCTTACAAATTTTCTCTGGGAGGAACCGACAGCAGAGGCCTCCACGTGATGCAGAACAGCTCTCAGCCCAAGTTGGCCACGATTTTCAAATAACATTTTCATTTCAAGTTTCCAGTAATTAATGGTTTTGAGCACCTTTTCATGTTTTTACTGACCACTCATACACAGTGCGTTAAAAAAAAATGTATACACACTTCAGGAAAAGAAAAACTTGTATAACTATTTTAATACTGAGTTTATTGAGACATGGTGAGATTAATACAAGTTACCTTCAACCTCTACAATTACAAGAGGTGCTCAAAGTGGTGGCCATTAGCTTCCACACTTTTATTAGTATGGCAAACTTCTGCTTGGGTAACCTTGATCATTGAGATTGCTGCACATGCATTTCAATTTTTTCTCCAAGGTCTGGTAGTGTAGTGGGTTTTCTGTGGTATGAAACATCCTCTAGGATATGAGGGTAACACCATCTGTTGAAAAAAACGTACTATTTTTTTCCCTAAGTGTATAGATTTTTTGGTAGACTCTGTATATCTTTTTTCTATGGTCATCAGAACCATTTTTTTATTATAAAAAGAAGAAAAAAATGGAATTTCAAGACAAGATAATAGGAGAGTAAAAATAAATAATACATTACATATTGTTATCTTCAGAGTAGTTACTCAGGGTACAAGATATAAGCATGAGATATTGTCCAAACAATATTAGCACAAACCTTTCTTTTCAATGAACTAAGAGAAACTAGCAGTATATTTATCTTAGCTATCTTGTTTATATATATATATATTTTTTTTTCTTTTCCATTTCTTCCTTTCCCCTCTCCCCCATCACAGTTTCTCTTTTCTTTTGAACAGTTTCTTCCCAATTCATAATATCTATTGTACATTTTGGGTCCTATTTATTTGTTCAGCTTCAATGTTTTCATGACGTTTTATTCCCGTCGCAGTTCTTTGTATGTTCTGCTCATAAGAACCTTTACAGATACATACATTATAATTACAGTGCTATCCTGGTTTACAAACTTCATTTGTTCTACTGTTTTGGAAAAGATGGCCAAGTTTATGTTTGTGTGGAAAGATGGCAATGGTTGTGTTTGTCACCCAAAGCAGAGTTTGCAAACAAACAACAAAAATATTGCCAGTCACTTCTGTTTACAAACTAAATTGTTTGCAAACAAAAGTGTTCAAGAACTGAGGCACTACTGTATTTTTCCTTCAGTTTGTGGTTTGCTGACTAATAATTTAAAAAGCACATTCTAAATAGAAGTTTTAAATTCCTATGATGTAATCTCTCAGCTTTGTTTTTGTTTTTATGCTCGTTGTCTCTTTTTATATTTGAGACTTTTGTTCTTTCTCTTTAGAGCAGAATTTTAGATCTGTTCATGATCTCTATTTGAATATTCTGATGAATTTTGATATCATTTTTGAAATATATTTTTGCAATGTGCAAAGTTCTAAGTTGATAGTTAAATTATCTCAGAATCTTGATGATATTATTCTGAAAATGTTGAAATCATCTGTGACTCCTATGGCAAATTCTATCAACCGTACCTTAAAATATCCCAAATTTGATCATTATCCTCACTTCTACTGTCATGGTTCAAGCCATTATATTCCTTCATCTGCAGTAACATTCAAAATGGTCCCCTACTTTAACCTTTACTTTGGAATCCAATTTCAACAGAAAGTCCACGTGAGTCCCTATAATCAAAGCTCTACTTTGTGGCTTTGATCAAAGTTTCCTACCTATTGAGGCTTCCAATGATTTTTATTTAAAATTGCAGTGCCTAACGTTCTTCCCCACTTCCCACGACATCATTCTTTTTCCCGTCTCTTTAAAGTGCTTTTTTGACAGCATATCACTTATCAATAATATATGTTTTATTTACAAGTTTGTTTATTGTCAGTCTTCAACCATTAAAATGCAAGTTCTGTAAGGGAAGAAATACTTGTTTATTTTGTTTACTTGTTTATTCATAGCACATAGTAAATACTCAATAAATATTTATTGAATGAATGAATAAATAAATGAATACCTTATGGCTTTCATTTTTGCTATTGAGAAATCTGTCATTTTGGTTACTTCTATTTTGTGGATAAAATTACTTTCTCTCTCAATGTTTTAGAGATATGTTTATAGTGTTTCTGCAGTTTTGCTGCAAATACCTCGTATAGTGAGCCCTTCCCAGTCCTCGTCGTAGTCCGGGAAATAATATTTGTAATCCCATGGAAAATTATTGGAATTCTAGCGAGTTAATTCCAATCTACCACTTCCAGTGCAACCCACAGTGAGAATAAAGACACTAAGGCATATTTATAGTTGTGGGGAGCCAAGGGGTCCTAAGTCCAGCCAAGATGGTGGCTACTGGAACAAAGGCCTCGACCCAGGGCCAAACCTGGGTTTTATTAATTCTAGAGGAGAGGAGTGGCTCGGGGATGAGTGACTGTGAGAGTGGCAGGAAGTACTTGAGCACCATGAGCTGGGCTAGGTAGGTGGCCTGAAATCACCTTTGCAATATGCAGAGGGAAGGATATGCAGAAGGAATAATCTATATAACACAATTCCTATAGTATCTAATGTTTTGGGGTTGGTGCCTCAGCTCTGATGTGTAATCTTCTATGCCCTGGAAAGTCATAGCCTCTTTCTCGAGGCTCAATCCCAGCCGACAGCGTGGAGCATGGCTCTCCATCCTGCCAGGCTCACCCATGTATTGGGAGCAAAGGGCGGCAAAACATAGGCCTGTCACCTTGCTTCAAAGACTACATATCAGGACCTCAGCTAGACCGATTTGCATTGCTTAAAGCCAATTGAAGAGATAACGAAAAGTCCTAGCCAGCTCTGTACATATCAATACATGGAAATAGGGCCAGGTTCAGCCAAGATGGAGATAATTGCTCTTCTTTCAAGGAGAGCCATCCAGGTGGTCCTCCACACCTTGAGCAGTTTTCTGTGTTCTGCTTAATATAGGTTTTACTTCTTTACCACTGATTTCATTTCTTTCAGAAGCTGTACAATATTTACATTAAATATTGTTGTTAATGTACATTTTCTTCTTTTTCTCCTCATGTCTTAGGTCTATCCTTCTTCCATTTGTGATTGTTTTCATAGCACTCTTTATTATCTGATCCACTACCTACTTCCTATATGCCCTGCATTGGTTTTCCTCTACTTCATCTCTTCAGGACCTAGGAAAAAGGCCTAATACACAATAGATTCTTACTGAATGCCTGTGGAGGGCTTGCAGAATAGATGTGTTAGTATATATTAGCTCTTCATGTTTTATCCCCCATATTTTGGAAACATGCCTCTAAATTCTTCCTCTGTTTCTCTCTCTGTCTTGCTTTTGAAACAAGGAACGTTTTTGAGTTATGAAATTTCTGTTTTGCCTGTTCTGAGATTGTACCTATGTATTAATATTTTTATTTCAAAACTATATGTTTTTTATTTCTAAAATTTGTACTTAGTTATATTTTAGGTTTGCCTAACCACTTTTGATAATATTACCTGCTTACTTTAAAAATCCAATGATTTTATTATTTAAATATCTCATTTTATATTCTCTAGCTGATATTATAAATTATCAAATTCAAGGATATGCTAAAATGTCTGTGTTTTGATTTATGGTCATATTGGCTTGTGTTCTTGCATATTTGATAATCTGGATTGTGAATATCTGTATGTTTCCCTATGATTTACAGTATATTAGTGAATATATATATGCTATATATGCTCCAGGGCTACAGTATAGAAGCTTTCCTCAGAAAGGATTTGCAGTTGTTTTTACTTGGCAGTAGAGAGTGTTCCAAATCTTTTTGCCTTCCTCCAGGGTCTCTGGTTTAAGCCAGAAATGCTACAATCAGCCTTCCCTTTTTGCTACTTGTGAAGTCTTGGTGTCTTTATTGCAACGCCAATGTTAGCATTTGTGTTTAGTGTGATTTTGGCTTTCACATTTGCTCACCACTTTTTGCTCTGGTTTTCGTTCTCTTTTTGATTTTGTGTCTTCCCTCCTTAATAGATCTTTTGTCTTTTTCAAGCTGAATGATGCAGTAAGCATCAGTGTTATGTCTATATGTATCTTTTTTTCCTTTTCATCTATCTAGAAAGCTGGCTTGATGTACTCTGTCTACTCTACACTTATTTCTTGTGGAATTGATAAGGGATATCAGTACTTCAAATAAAGGGATATCAATACTTAGAAAACAAAGTAGCATGCAGATAATAAGTATAAAAGCATCAACTCTGCAAATTTATCAACTATTTGTATCTTTCAGAGTAAACACCTGTTTGCATTATTTCAGACCTTCCACTGTAAGAACATTAAAGTTCCATTTGTATATCCACAACATATACTTTCACAGAAAAGAAGAATCGATTTTTCTATGGAACTCTGTTTTGGTGAAATGTTTTAAATAGTTTTCATTTGGTAAGAAAAATTAACTTATCAGTGTTTTCCACTTGAAAACCACTCTAGATCTAATATCTGATGTTTCCACTTGATATGGAAACATTTTCTATAACTTGGTGATATTAGCTGTGGTTATACATTTGCTTTTTATATTTTTGTTTTTCTATTGTCTAGAAACATATACATATATATATATATGTATATATATATATATATATATATATATACATGTACACATACACACATATTGGACTTGAAAAAAACTTTGACATAAATTCTTGCTATGCAGTAGTAAAAGGTTTTAAGACCTATAGAACAAGCAGTGAGTATTTATGAAGAGCAAGACCCCATGATGGAAATTTAGGCACTCGCAGTTTTTGTTGGCATAGCAATCTTGGACACTTTAACAATTTCCATGAGACATTTTTGTATATTTTGATAAAATCATTCTTATAAGTTTCTTCACTGAAAGTTGATCTTTCATTATCAAAGAAATTCAGTAATATTATTTTTATTAAATAAGAGCAATTATTTAGGAGATAGTGTATACATGTTTAGAAATCATTTGAGCTTTACCAATAAAAAACCTTGGATGTGGGCCGGTGAGATGGATCAGCGGCCTAAGCGCCTGCCTTGCAAGCGCGAGGGCCCTAGTTCGACTCCCGGAACCCACATACAAAAAAGGGGCCGGTGATATCGCTCAGCAGCATGGGTGCCTGTTGGCGTGCGAGGTCCTGAGGTTGACCCCCCGGTACCCACAAAAAAAAAAAAAAAACCTTGGATGTGATAGTTCTCAATATTAGGACTTAAATCCTTATTTTTTCTCTTAATTGCAAATTTAGACTAAGATGTTTAGCAATGCAAAATTTAGGAATAGTGGGGGGCAGGAGAGCAGGAAAAAGGGACTACAAAATGTCATACCAAGGAATGAAGAGGCTGCACTCTGAAAGTCCAGTTAAAAAGTGAAAAATCTCTGGGGGACCCCAGTCTGCATATTTCAAATCAATCAGTTAAAGTGGGAAAATTGAAGGACAGAATATTTCTTCATTTTTAGACAATGGGCTGTTCATTTAAGTGAACACATTAACTTTTATTTAAAAGTGTTACCAAAATGCTTCAAATGACACATGTTTGTATTTCCTCTTACAATACGGACATTTTGCTTGGGGCTTAAAACTTTCAATTCCTAACATGGTATACATCACATAACGTACAATTTCAAATGATAGATTTTGCTTTTAATTATGGCATCTATTGGTGTTTACAAGAAAGAATGAGTTTTGCATCTTATCTCTGAAGTTTGTACAGATCGAACAGAACTCAAGAAAGCTGATCAAAAAATGGAAACAGCTGGAAGTGTACCTCAGGATAGAACATATACTTCACACCCACAAGATTCTAAATTCAATCTCCAGTGTAAACACATATGTAATATGGGACATACATACATATAGAGATAGGAACAAAGATTCAAGAAGTAGTCAGTGATTAAAAGCATCTACTATTTTTCTGTAAACTGAAAGTTGATAAAACTCTTCGGTTGTAGGAAATATAAAACCGATAGGTGCAAGGTTGGGTGCTTTAGCTTATCAAAAGTGAAGCTGTCATTTGTATTGCAGCAGCAGATTTTATCTGATAATTATCAGAATATCAATTAATATTTTTTCATTGTATTCTAGCAGCAGATTTTATCTGATAATTGTCAGAATATCAATTAATATTTATTCATTATGTGTTTGCATAAAAGTAACTGATGAGACTCTCAATTTATGGTTCCAAGTCTCTAATTACAATCCATTTCTGAACTGTTAAAAACTGTGCAAATTGCGTCCTCTTTTTATTATTTTTTTCCTCTTCATTTTTCCTCTATCTAGTTTCTGCCTCCCCGCTTTCCCCCATCAGTATAGCCAGTGACTGGGAGATTGTGGTCAAAGGCAAAGAAATAGCACACAATGGAAAGGAGAAATTCTTTCTGATTCTTTTTTCTGAAGCTTGAATTTGAATTCAATTTTGTGGAGTCTGTGATAAAAGTGGGGTCACCAATGAGTCAAAGGCCATTTATTGGGATCTTTTCTGAAATGAGAGAATGTTAGAAGAATATTATAAAGCTGAAACAAAAGGGGAAGTAGGATTTCCAGAAGTTGTGAGATTTGTCTGACACTCTTAAATTATATGGAGAAGATGTGTTAGCGCTCCCTAATAATATGAAAACAATTTTACTAAAGAAATCATATGTTCTGTGCCTGAACTTCCAGGTAATCTCTTCTGGAAGTAGCATTTTCATATTTTTAAGCATTAAAACTATATAAGTATTTAGGAAATACTAACTGTTATTGTCTTTGGAGTCATAACTGGGTTCTAATCCCAGCTCTATGACTTCAAACAAACAGGCAGTAAAAGCAGCAGTGAGTAAAGTAGATTGCATTGAACTAAAAAGCTTCTGAACAGCAAAGGAAACAATTAATTGTCTAAAAAGATTACGTATAAATGAGGAGAAAATATTTGCAAGCCAAATATCTAAAAGGGGTTAATATCCAAAATACTGTATATAAGAACTCAAACAACTCAGAAACAATGAAACAATCAAAACCCATCTAAATGAATACTTCACAAAAGAAAGCTTATGAATGGCCAACACACACATGAAAAATGCTCATCATCACCAATCACGATGGAAATGCAAATTAAAACCACAACCAGATATCCCTTCACACTTGGTAGAATGGCTATTATCAAAAGGACACAGGACAGCAACTGTTAGCCAGGGTGTGAAGAAAAATCAACCTTTCCATACTATTGGTGGGAATGTACATTAATATAACCATGCTGTAAACAGTATAAAAATCCCTCAGAAAACTAAAAACAAAATTACTATACGATCCAATAATCCCACTTCTGGGTATATATCCAAAGGAAACAGAATCAGTATATTGAGGAAACATCTGCACTCCCATGATTATTACAGCATTATCCACAATAGCCAAGATTTGAAAGTAACCTATGTGCATACATAAAGAAAATGAGATACACGTACACAATGGAATATTAGTCAGCCTTACAAAGGATGAAAGCCTGTCATTTCTGACATCAGAGATGTACCTGTAAAGCAGTATGCCAAGCCAAATAAGGTAGGGCAGGAAGACAATACTGCCTGATTTTGCTTATATATGGAATCTAAAAATTTCAAAAGTAGAGAATAGAAGGATCATTACCAGATGCTGGGGGCTGAGAGATGGGTAAATGAGGCAAGGAGAGCTGTTGGTTAAAGGGTACAAAGTTTCTGTTAGACAGTGGAAACAACCTTTCATGCCCCATTGTGCAGAACAGTGAGTATAATAAATAGTAATGCATTGTATATTTCAAAATTGCTAAGAGACTAGATATTAAATGTTTTTAATCACTAAAATATGATTAGTACGTGAGGAGATATATTTGTTATTTAGCCAGACTTAATCATTCTACATTGTAAACATAACAAAACATCACATGGTACCCTA
This sequence comes from Erethizon dorsatum, assembly GCA_028451465.1. Classification (NCBI taxonomy): domain Eukaryota; kingdom Metazoa; phylum Chordata; class Mammalia; order Rodentia; family Erethizontidae; genus Erethizon; species Erethizon dorsatum. The sequence continues at coordinate 43,364,390 of CM051824.1, forward strand.
TAAATATATATAGTTATTATTTGTCAATTGAAAATAAAGTGGAAAAATTCCACTTCTCCCCATATTATGGCAGTTTAGGTTTTATCTTTATATGTTAGTTGGCCATGTTTAAATTCAGGATGTAAGCTCCCAATTTATAAGATGTTTGAAGATAGTGATTGACAATATGTATTATTGACAAATAATGTAGTTTAACGTATTTGTTTTATTATTTTTATTAAGGACCTGATAAGCGATGAAGCATGCTAGTGAATAAGTAGATAGAGAAAACCATAGATTGCAGATCTTTATAAAAAGCCCTATCTAGGCAGAGAACATTTTGTTTTGTTTTAGCCATGACAATGCAATTATGTACTTTCATCTCATCAGTGATATTGAATAAAAGTATGCCAGAGTTCGTCCACTCTCCTTATGTTAAATACACACTGTGTCTGTGTGCGTACAGTATTCAATGTCTGTTGAAAAGGTGAAAAAATTTAGTGAGAAAATTGGGTATTTACAGAGTGTAGACATTGGAGTACACTTGATAGACATTTCACCTCTGAGTGTTCTTGCTAGTGACAAAAGCAATGTGAATTACCTTTCATATGCTTTCAAAAAATTCAAACCCAAATATATAGTTTCTTGACACATTGGTTGACAGCATTCATCTTTTCTAAAAATCTCCTAGACTTGTTGGAAGTTCAAAATAACTCAAATTAACTTTATCCATTGAAAATTCCCTCTAGATATATAATTTCATCCAGAGAAAATGACAAACTTCATGCCATCAATAAATTAGATAAGGGAAGAAGCTCGTACATTATTATATCCATCTGAGCAGCAAGAGGGAATATACAGGATGGTACATGACCTTAGTATAAATTTTAACTCAGCAACACTTAGAAAAACTTCTAATGCTTCTACTAAATTGTCATATGCCAGGGTGACTTTTTAAATTTTTATTTTTAGCATTTCTCTAATGTGAAGAGTATAAATTTATAAATTGGTCAGTGTGATAGACACATGCAAAGTGACAAGGGAGGAGCATCGGGTAGAGACAATAGGGCTGAGGAGGGAGCTGGTGTTCAATCCTATAGCCTGTATTTAGTCCCACACTTTAGCATTATAATCATCTGAACATAGATGGAAATACTGAGCACCTCACAGGCAGTCAATTAACATAACTCCTAAGACTTTGTTACCTGATATTTGATCAAACACTCTCTTTTCTGCCATAAAGGTATAGACACATATTACATTGTTGAAAATAAAGGAGAGTTTATCAAGGCAAGGTACTACAAATATTGAAAACATTGGTTTCTAAACAATTTATAGTAGTAAAACGTTATCATTTTTATAAACTTTAATAATCCCTCCAAAAATGTGGGTGTATGCTGGCTTCTGATTGCTTTGTGGTTTTTTGCCGATATGTTTTTTATTTGTATCCAGCAGATAGAGTTTTCTGAAAGCAAAGACTATTATAGACAAAGTAACTGTAGTAGTGATGTCCCACTGCCTTTGGCATATAATGTATCTAACCATGGGGGTGACACTCCCCCTACCTGTGCTGTTGTCTTGGTCAAGGCAAGTCTCAGTTCCCAACCCCAGGGGAGCAGGTTCTGCAGAGCTGTAAACAGGAGCCAAGGACCATTGATTGTCATCTTAGGGACTGTCTGACATGACTGTCATCTTTTGCTTGGAGTTTTGAAATAGCTTACTGACTTTCCTGCTCTCATTCAAAGCTCAAACATCTTTTTAAAAATTAAGCTGCATAACATCCTGGGCTTGAATGGCTTTCCATTTCCATCACAGTGAAAGCCCTCACTTTATCAAGGTCAGCGAGATCTGAACTTTTCTCTCTTATTTTGTCCTCAGAGGGACCTTGCTATTCCCTGCCTGGGGTGTTCTTTCCTGTTATTCATATCTATTACTCTCTTGCCTCTTTCAAGTCTTTGCTTGAACATTACCCTCTCAGTTAGGATTTATGAGAACTCCAACCACCTATTTAAAATGGTGACCTCTTCTTGCTTTCCCCTCAGTTGTTTTCTTTTTTCCCTCTATTTTCCTCCTTAGCACTTGTTACCATCCAATCCCATATATAACTTTCAAGCTCCTGCTTCAATATAAAACTCACAAAGCATGTCTACATGAGAGTGATTATGTTCCCTGTTATTTCTGTACACCTGGAGGGCAACTTTCAAGAGTAGACACACAACCAATATGTGTTGAATAAATGAATGAATACATCTCAGTCAAGCCTCAGTGTCTCTATATAGACACCTTCTTACTCAAATCTGTGGGAAAATCTGACATCATAAAAAGTCTACTGAAATTATTTTCTGTTCCAATTTCCCTTTTCTTCTACACATTTATATATACATATATGTGGTTTTACTTCTTTAATGATTTGGGGATTCTTCAGAGTAAGAATGATAGTTTAAACTCCAGAACAGGTTATATAGGTTTTCAGTTATTGTTTGTTGATTGATTTTGAAGCTCACATCACTGGTAGAGTGATATTTTAATGTGCAATTGTTAGTTTTGTACATATCCTATTTGATCACCATATAAAGAATCAAACTGTGTTAATCTTTGCTTAAAGAAGCTTACTTAAATCAGACTCAAGTTTGTCTCATTGGCAGATCAAAAGTTTTTGCTAATACATAGCAGTTAGAGGATTAAATAATGGTTCTAGGTTTGCCCTTAAAAATCTCAGAATAGCAATAATAAAGACTTTTATCTTTCAGAGAAAAGAATTTAATTGGTTCATTAAGGTATATTTGAGATACAATAAACACACATTTCCACTATACAACTTTAAGATTTTTTCATATGTATACATCCATAAAATCTTCATTGCATTTGAATTGGTAGGCATATCCAAAGCCCCTAAAGTTTATGCCCTTGGTAATCCCTTCTCCAAGCTCTCCTTAATGTTCCTTTGTCCCTTGGCCCTGCAGTAAGTACCATATGCTTTCTGTTGCTATGGATTGGCTTGCATTATTTGAGGTTTTATATAAGTGGAATCATACAATGTGTATTAATCTTTCTGACTTCCTTCACTCAGCAAAATCATTTTGAGACTTACCCATGCTGTTGGGTGTATAAATCATTTTCAGTGTTCGTGTGATATTCATGGTATGGGTATGCCATAGTTCGTTTTTCATTTGTTGGTGGACATTTGAGTTGTTTCTAGTTTTTCACTTCTGCAAATAACTGTTCTATTTATTCGTGTACCTATGTCCAAACACTCCTACAAACATAAATCGAACTATTTTCCAAAATGGTTGTAACATTTTACCTTCCTACCAGCAATGTATGAGACTACCAGCTGCTACACGTCTTCTTCAACACTTCATATGGCAAGTCTTTTTAATTATAGACATCATAATAAGTATATGATTTTTTTTTTTGTGGGTACCGGGGGTCGACCTCAGGATCTTGTGCGCCAGCAGGCGCCTGTGCCACTGAGCGATATCACCGGCCCTTTCTTCGTATGTGGGTTCCGGGAGTCGAACTTGGGCCCTTGCGCTTGCCAGGCAGGCACTTACGCTGCTGAGCCATCTCACCAGCCCCTGATAAGTATATGATTTTAATTGCATTTTCTTAATTACTTATGATGGTGGACACAATTTCATGTGTTTATTTGATGTCTGTGTATCTCTTTGGTGAAATGTCTTTTTAGAAAATTTTGGCATATTTTTAATTGATATTTTTTCTCCCTTATTTAATTTTCCCAGTTGTTTATATATTCTAGATACAAATCCTTTATAAAATATAGGCTTTGCGAATATTGTCTTCCAGTTTTGGATTATCTTTGCATTTTCTTTGTCATTTGAAGAGCAGACGTTTTCATTTTGTCGAAGTCCAATTTATCAATTTTTTGTGAATTATGTTGTTGGTATCATATTAGAAAAATAATTTTCATCTTAAAGTGACATTATACATTAAGAATATCTGATTTCTTCAAGATATACTTTAACCTAGAAATGTACAAATCGTGAATTAAACTATAACCCAGTTACATGTTCATGTGCCTTTGACTTTCAAAGAATCTCACCTCACTTGATTATATATGGTGTATGTAATTTAAACAATGTATCATTTCTACTTGAGTATATAGATGTTTCTCAACTTTGGCACTGTTAACATTATGTATATTTCTTTGTCATGGGGCTGTTCTGTGCATTATAGAATGTTTAGCACCCTTGACCTTTCTTCACTGGAGTCTAGTGGAACCTTCTAGTTATTTGCTTTAATGTTATACAAGTTGATATTAATAAAGAAAATACTAAAAAGCACTCTTCTTACTTCTAAGAAAAAGTGAAATTTCATGACAAAATAATTAGGGAAGAACAGTAGTTTACACACTCTGTATCTTAATATTAAGAGAATGGCCAAAATGTTATTCAGAGTACAAGTCGTAGATAAAAAAGGCTGTCTCTTACAAACAAGAAGCAACCAGATAAAAGAACAAAACTTTCTCTTCGGTGAACTAAGAGAAACTAGTAGTGTGAATGAAACGAATTAGCCTATATATTAAAATATTTCTGAAACAATAGCATGGGTAATTTGGGGAATTATTTGGATGTCTCTCTGCTTCCTATTTATGTATCTTTTATTTCTTTCTCTGTCTCTCTGTCTCTCTCTCTGTATCTCTCAATCTCTATATCTAAATATATATATATACACATACTTCAGTTCGCAAGCTCAATATTCTCTGGTCTTAAACAGAGTTGGATGAGAACAGAATCAAATTCGATGGTTAGGTTCACTGTTGACTTTATGGGGAAATTTGATTTGGTTCTCATTCAGTTCGGTTTGTGACCAGAATCGTGGATAGAATTGATTGTGAACCAAGGTACTAATATAATGGTTTGCCAAAAAAGAAGTATATATCAGGAAAAGAATATCTTGTATATATTTTAATACTAAATTTATTGAGACATCATGAGATTAATACAAGTTACCTTTGGCTTCTACAGCCTTTACAATTACAAGAAGTGCTCAAAGTGCTGGCCATTAGCTTCTATACGTTTATTAGTATGCAAACTGTTGAAATGTGTATCATTTTTCTGGCAGACTCTCTCTCTCTCTCTCTCTCTCTCTCTCTCTCTCTCTCTCTCTATATATATATATATATATATATATATATATATATATATTTATAGTGAGTTTCTCACTATAAGAGAAACCGTGCAATATCTAAACTTGTGTGCATCACTGGTCTTTAGAGAAATGCAAATTTTAACTATACTGAGATAACATCTTACCCCAGAATGAATGGCTTCATCAAAAAATCAAATAATAACAAATGCTACTGTGGATGTGGGGGAAGAAAGAAATCTCTATTGTTGGTAGGAATGAAAACTAGTACAACTACTATGGAAATCAGTCTGGAGATTCCTCAAAAAAACTGAAAAATAGAAATTCCATTTGATCCTTGTATTCCCTTTCTAGGCATATAAAAAGGATAGATGAATACCCATGTTTATAGTAGCACAATTCATAATAGCTAAATCTTGGAGGCAGCCTATGTCCATCAACAAAAGAATGAATGAAGAAAATGTGGTATTTATACACAACGGAGTACTACTCTTCCATAAAGTAAGATAAACTTGAGACACTCATAGGCAAATGGATGCAATTTAAGAGTATAATGTTAAGCGAATCTAGTTTTGATGATCAAAAATGTTTTCACTTGGTACAAAACACAACACCGCATTTTGAGGATCTACTCCCTTTGTTTATTTCACTGATTACCCTGATTCTGTCTGCCCTGGGATGACTGATATAACACTTAAGAGCCAGAAAAACACTACTCTTCCCTACTCTTTGGATACCAATTGTAACTAGAGATAGTTGTGCTCCCCAAGCACACATACCTGCTACTGCCAATGCAGGTGGTCCTCCTCCAAGCCACACGCTTATCCTTCACGGTACTCTCTCTGATTCTCTACTTTAAAGGGACTGCACATAGGAGATACATATGCGACCCCTTCTTCTGGGGGAGACAGAGAATATTAGGTGTCCTTTTACTCTGAATTGTGGAGATGATGATTTTTTCCTACCTGACAAGTTACCTATTTCTTTTGCTTTCCATCAACAGGTACATTTAACACTAATTTGAATATGACTTTCTGCCCATTTGCTTCAGGTAGACTATATTGGCTATCAATTAAACTGACCCTGAACAGATAGAAATTCTATAGAATAACAGAAAATCTGCAGGGCAAACAGCAGGAGGAAAAGAACCACCATATATCACATATATCATAGATATCAGTGCTATTCCTTTTAGTTTATGATATCCATTGCACATGATTTTAAAATTTTCACTTCCTATTTTAGACCATTTATAAGTTTTAGAACGTAATAATGCTGAGGAATTTTCATTTCTTCATTGTTGGAGTTTCCTTGGAGAATATTTGGGGTCCTTTTCTTACATCACACAGATGATATTTTTTTTTTCTTTCTCTCTCTCTTTTTTTTCTTTTTTGGGTGGTGGTAGTGGGGGGCTTCTGGCAATTGAACCCAGGCCTTTCACAGAGCTACATTTGCAGTGCTGTTTGTTTATTTATTTATTTATCTGAGACAGTGTCCCATATGTTGCTAAGTTGCCCAGGATAAGATAGAACTTGGGTAACCCCCTGGCTCAGCCTTCCTGAGGGCTGGGATTATAAGTGTGCACCACCACACCTGGCTAAAGGTGACATTTCTGTCAGTCCGCAGGTTTCAGAAACTATCTGAGAGTCCTATGGTACTTTATAAAAACAGGGCAGGAACTTCAGTTTTTCCCCTTTGGGAATGCAAATTAGAGTGACAAGATGGACTGCACACAAAAGACAAATGGGATGATGAGAAGAAATTTCTTGGAATATTGTTCTAAATGAAATTGCTGACTAAGATTGAACATCTCCTTCTTGCTGATTTATCTCATTAAAAATTGTGAATGCAGCTAAAGGAACTTAAAGGGAAGATGATAAGAGATATTGGCTGAAACTCATTTTGTGCTTAAAATTTGTACCAAGTATTTTGATGTCAGTATTACTAGAGCTACTCTGTGCAGTAGTGACTCAAATAGTGGCATTCAGGCCTTTTTGAAATAATAAATTTGGTGCCTAGCCATTTATTTTCAGGGCAGGGAAGCAAAGTGAAGAGTGTTTTAAGCCTTATGAACACCAACAGGCATCATGTTATCTTACTGTGTGAACCAATTATAATTCACCCAAATTCCAAGGCATGTTGCTGGAAGAAGTCATTTTATTGTACAGTCATGCTGATGACATTTTTAAATTCAGGCTGAGAAAGTTGGAGAAGAATGGTGATTACATGCTGAGAGTCATGGAGAAAGTTGTCTGATTCCACAAAGCAGCAAAATTCGGAATCGAGGTGCCTATCTTTACCCATTTCTCTGATTATTTATTCCCCCTTGGGGGAAAGTGAGTGTTAATTATTCCTCACTCATTGAATGCATCAAACAATGGAGATTCTATTTTAAAACAGTTTTCTTTGGCCTTAATTTTTCCCTTCATTTTTGTCTCTTTACTACCCCATCTCCCTTTCTCCACTTCTGCACTTCTCTTTACAAAATGTTCTCTCCCTCCCCTGAGATGTCACTCAATGGCAACTTGCAGTGTCTCACATGCAGTTGTGACAAAGACACTGTGAAAGCAAGGCCCCGTTGCTGTTGCAAGGATGCGCCACCAGTCTGGGAAGCAGAGCTGAGTGTTTTTCTGGCTATTGCTCTGTGCCTCTTTTTCTAAGTACATCTCTTGATTACCAAAGCCAAGTACATTTCTTGATTACCAAGCCTGCTTAGATCTTTGTGGTCAGAAATGTGAAATAATTAGTCACATGCTTCCAAGGAAAATGAGAAACAAATGTATATTTTTTTCTCAATTCTTATTTAGGAACAGGGATGCATTTTTATTTTGGAATAAACAGGTCAAATTGTTCCCCACAATGTGTTTTGTTCACCAAATTATCTGGTAGAAGCACGGATGCTAACTTATTCCAGTGGACTTTATTATATAGAGAGTAAAAACTAAAATGGCACCTTTCTGTTTGTCTTAGTAAAGGAAGGCAGTGTGCTGTAGCTGGGAGGTACATGAGTTTCTCCTTGCTCTGTGACCCTGGGCATGGGATTAAACATCTCTGGGACTCATTTTTCTCATGCAGCAGAGAAATAACAGCCCCTTCCTTGCAAGTTAACAAGATTAAATGAGGCAACACGTAGAAGACTGACTACTCTGTGTGCTCTTGGAACAGAACTGTGCTAAATTTTGTTTCTATTACTCACAGTTATTGTACATTACTTAACCTTTCTATACCTGTGATTATTTGTTTTCTAACGTAGGGGTTGTTTTCAAGAATGAATGAGATAGCTCAATTCAAGCACTTAGGTGTGTTCATAAATGTATTAGTGATGTTACCCTTTGTAAAACCTACTTTTATTGAAAAATATAACACAGAGAAAAAGTAATTACATAAATCAATTTCCACAATGATTCTTTTTGTATATGGCTTCTTGCATAACTGTACAATTGTGTGATTTATTAATGTTTTTGCACATAACTACTGTCTGTTCATTTTCATTGTTGTTATGATGTTCTATTAAATAAATACATTTAAATTGCCAATCTACTGTGACTGGACATCTGGGTTGAGCCCAGCTTTTTGCTGTGAATATCAGGGCTTCCCATCAAAATCCTTTCATCTATCTGTTATTGTTTGTGAAGGAATTTTAGTTGAGTATATGCCCAAGAATAAAATTTCTGCATCAGATGGGGAGATGCTTCAGCTTTTTAGAAGATAATTCCAAACTCTAAGAGACCACCAATTTATTCTCATGCATGCAGGCACTACATAATGTTTTTAATTAGACATTTTGGAAGTTGTGTTTTTGTGTAGTGATATATATCATTATGGTTTTAATTTGTATAGTTTGCTTTAATTAATTATAATTAATTAATTTTGCTATACTGGAGATTGAACCCAGGGCCTTCACCCTGAGCTACATCCACAGCATTATTTTATTTTTATTTTGAGACAAGATCTAGGTGAATTACCCACGTTGGCCTCAAACTTATAAGCCTCCTACCTCAAACTTCCAGAGTGCTGGGATTGTGGGTGTGTGTCATTACATCTGGCTTACTATACAGTTCTAGTAATTACTACTTTATAATTAATAGAGCAGTTCATCACTCCCTATAGTTATTTTATATTAATATATTCTACATTAGTGATTATCAAAGTGTATCTGAAGCCTGTAAGGGAAAGAGCAAGTAGTTATGTGCAATATATAGTGAATAAGGCGGATGCGGACATAATATAAAGTTTTTACTAGCCTGCCTTTCCTTGGGTGGCATTTGGCAGCAGCATTCACTATATATATTTTTAATCACACCTTGTAAATACACTCATGAAAGAGACTTCTAGAATTGCTTCAGAAAGTTCTTGGTTTTAGAGGGAAAGCTTTCAACTTCTCTCCATTTAGTATGATGTTGACCATTGGTTTGTCATAGATGGTTTTTATCAAGTTAAGATAAAGACTTTCTATTCCTATTTTCTTCAGTGGTTTTTTTTTTTATCATGAATGGATATTGGTTTTTATCAAATGCTTTTCCTGCATCTATTGAGATGATCATGTGATTTTTGTCCTTGCTTCTGTTATATGGTATTTTGCATTTATACATTTGCATATGTTAAACCACCCTTGCATTTCTGAAATAAACCCTACGCAGTCATGATGTATGATCTTTTTGATTATTTGCTGCACTGTTTGCCAGTATCTTATTGAAGATTTTTGCATCTATTTTCATTAGAGATTGGCCTGTAGTTCTCTTTTTTGGTTGGGTCCTATTCTGGTTTTGGAGTCAGGGCTATGCTTGCTTCCAGGAATGACTTTGGGAGTATTGCTTCCCTTTCAATTTCATTAAAGAGGTTGAGGAGTACTGGCATTATATCTTTTTTTAAAATTCTTGTGGAATTTAACAGTGAATCTGCTGGGACCTGGGCTTTTTTTTATTTGGTAGATTCTTTATTACTTCTTCAATTTCACTGGCTGATATTGATGTATTCAGGATTTTTATATCTTCTTGGTTCAGCTTTGGTAGTTAATCTGTATCTAGGAATTTATCCATTTACTCTAAATTTTCTATTTTAATAGAGTACAGGTTCTCAAAATAGTTACCAATGGAAACATTAGCTAGAGCAATAACAGAAAAGAAAGAAATAAAAGAGATATGGATGGGGAAGGAAAAAATCAAATTATCATTATTTCTGATGACATGATCCTTTACATAGAGACCCCAAAAACTACACCAAAAGACTGCTAAAACTAATATTCAAATTCATCAGTATAGCAGAGTATAAAGCCAACACTCAAAAATCAATAGCATTCTTATACACCCCTGACAAACTCACTGAGACAGAAATTCAGGAAACAATACCCTTCACAATAGCATCAAGAAAAATGAAATACTTAGGAACTAACCAATCCAGGAAAGTGAAAGACCTGTACCATGAAAACTATAGTATTCTGAAAAAGGAGACTGAAGAGAATATCAAAAAATGGAAAGATGTCTCTTATAAACACACCAAATATAGTCAAAATGGCCATACTTCCAAAACTATTATATAAGTTTAATGCAATCCCAACCAAAATAACAATATAATTCCTTACAGAACTGGAGAAAGCAGTCCTAAAATTCATATGGAACTAGAAGGGACCTAGACTAGCAAAAGCAATTCTGGGCAACAAGAGCAAGGCCGGGGGTATCACAATTCCAGACTTCAAGTTATACTACAAAGCTACAGTGATAAAAGCAGCATGATGTTGGCAAAAAAATAAAAACAGACCCATGGATCAGTGGAACAGAATAGAAGATATAAAAACAACTCCAGGTACACTCAGCTATGTTAGTTTTGGCAAAGGGGCTAAATCCTTTCCCTAAAGGAAAGATGGCCTCTTTAACAAATGATGCTGGGAAAACTGGCTATCCACATGCTGAAGGTTTAACTTAGACCCATATTTCTCACCACAAACTAGACTAAAATCAAAATGAATCAAAGATCTAAACATTAAAACAGAAACACTAAATCATCTGGAAGATAGAATAGGTAGAACTCTTGAAGAGACTTTGTCTCAAAAACAAAACAAAATAAAGCAAAACAAAACAAAAGAACAAAAAACCATAACACTGAGATTCTATCTCATCCCAGAAAGAATGACTAACATCAAGAAATCAACCAATAACAAATGTTGGCAAGGCTATGGGGAGAAAAGAACCCATTTCCATTGTTGGTGGGACTATAAACTGATACAACCACTATAGAAATCAGCATGGAGATCCCTCCAAAAACCAAAAGTATAAATTTCATTTGACTCAGCTATTTCCCTCCTAGGTATCTCCCCAAAAGAATTAAAGACATCATACTACAGTGAAGTATGCATACCCATGTTTACAGCAGTGCAATTCATAATAGCTGAATCTTGAAAACAGTGTATATGCCCATCAATAGATGAATGGATTAAAAAATGTGGTATTTACACACAATGGAGTACTACTGTGCCATAGAATAGGACAAATTTGTATCATTTGTTGGAAAATGAACCCACCTTGAGACCATAATGCTAAGTAATTCAGACATACAAGCTTAAATATTGCATGGCTTCTCTTATATGAAAAATTGTTCCCTCTCTCTGTCTACATATATATATAAAACATACTAGGAAAAAAGTAAAAGAAAAAGTATTGTAATCAGTGTGGACAATGTACCTAAAGGTGTACCTTGACTTAGTACAATTGTCTTACATGTTTTATATGTTTTTTTGGCCTATTAGTCTGGTTTTCAATCTGTATATATTATAATTAACTTTATGTGGTCTTATAAGTAAATGATTATGATGCTGGAAAATTAAGGGGTGGAAGAATGGAGAAAAACAATTGAAATGTGTTATGTGCGTACACCTATTCCCTACAGTGAATGCAATCATTATGTACTGCAAACATGTACTAATGAAAGTGAAAAAAAAAAAAAAAAAGAAAAAAGAATGTGGCAAGAACCATGGGATAAGTGTGTTAGATGGGAAGGGGAATATTTTGAAGGCAGTGAATGGCAATGAGCAGTTTACTGTAATAAAAATTTTAAATTTAAACATTCACCATATGTTTTTATCATACCTTGCATGTACAGTGTTCTGCAACCTAAGACACAGTTTGGATTGTGCATGTTCAATTCCCTGTGTTTGGATTCTTTTGATATTATGTCTGACCTTGATTCTTTTGTCTATTATAACAATGACCATGCCTGTACACAAACAACAATGTGTTCACTCAAGTCATTCATAAAAATGTTAAATTAAGTAGAACCAAGGTGATACTGCGGTACCTTATGTGTAATATAATCTGGCTTGAAAATCTTAATAGACTTTTCCCAATAAGAAGCAATTTTAATTTGGCATGAGCTATCTCTCTAGTGTCTCATGCAGATTATTATGGTCTTTTCTAAGGATGAATAGACTTTCATGTTTAATAATTTCTTCATAGTTTTCCTGGAAATAATACCAGTGGATTAACTTGTAGTTTTTATAATTATAAGACTACAATATCATTTGACTAATTTTTATTTTAATACCCTAGAACAGTGGTGGTGAACATATGGCACATGCGCTACAACTGGCTATTTGTTATCATTTGAAACTCTAAGAGGTTCACTATCACTGGCCTACAGTTTTGCTGGAATTTTTACAGATGATTGCTGTGAAAGTCTTCTGCTTCCCACAATAAAGTCCTTTTGACTGGGAGAACTACGCTTATTTAAACGTGTCATTGGCTTTTTCATATACTTTCATGAATTGCTTGAAGTTCAGTCTTCTTACAAATTCAATATTTACACTATATTTTTTAATTGCTAAGAAAATTTACATATTTTTGAGATCCATTTTCCTCGATACTATGATATACCTAATCATGTATTTTACTATTGTCTGATTTGAGATGACATCATCTCCCTCTCTTCCTTTGTAATTTAAGAAATTATTCTAAGCAAAAATAATAGGTTTTGGAATTTGTTCATTTCTTAATAGACTTTGTAATATCTTTTATTTTAATAGGGTAGTTAAATCATAACTGTTCTTACAATAGCAAAGTAGAATTGAATGTATTAAAATCATCAGAAAAATGTCATTTAAGATTATATATTGTGTTTAAATATATATTAAATACATTAAACATGTATATTTTAATGTACTATGTCAAGATTTGAATGATTATTACTCAGAAGTGATTTATTACCATGTTATATGGTTAATTGTAGACTATAATTTTATAATTACAAATTACATTACCAAGCAGTAAATTAAGAATTATTTTTCAGCAGACAAATCAGAAATCCAGACAAAAGAAATAATTTACCCACAAATCACATGGTTTTATTGATAAGAAGAATTATATCCATGTCTCTTCCAGTATTTTTGACCATTTTTTCCTGCAATCAATGGCTTATCATTTGGCAAAAATTGATTTTCTGGCTTGGCAGAAATTTAATAAATGCATGCTGTTTTATCTTATTGTAGGAGGGGGAAAGTAAAACAAAATGGAACTTATGAAATAATTGCTAAAGTAAGAAAAAATCCACCAATTTCTCATTTCCTTTGATGTTGAGCTGGAGAATGACCTTTAGGATCAAAGAAATAAAACATATATTCTGATACTACCATGTGTGGAGGAGGCAGGATCGGGCTTGTGGCAACAATATGAAGTTCTAAGGCTTTAAAAGTTTCTTCATCAATTATCTTAGAAATGTTCCACTGTTTGTTCTGAACAAAATGAAACAGGTTGCAGGAACAGAATAAAAATATTAATTCCTGGAGACTACTCAAAATATTCCTCACAGCCTTCACACAGGGTACAGGAATATGTAACAGCATCACTGGAGACCATGTTGGACTTTTTCTTCTCTATTTAAATCATTGTATTTTCTGCAGTCCTTGTCTGTCTCTCCTACCCCTCTTCATTCACCTGTTCAGTGCATCTTCAGAGCCTGTCTGTGACATCTGATCTGCTCTACTGTAAACTCCTTGCTCACACTTAAGCTGTTCTCTTCTCAATCCTGATCTCTCTGAAAACCTCTTTGCCTGGCAGATCTGTATTCTAGCGGAACAGGGAGAAGACACTGGCGTGCCCAAGACTTGTGTCACTGCTCTCAAACACCTTTCTCTCTTGAAATGTTGTTTTCTCAGTTTTCTAAATGGCAAGTGAGAAAAAGATACAGTTTTAAGTCAACTAGAAACTTCCGTGATGAATACTATGTAGTAAAAAAAAAAATCTTGTTTTCCAAGGCATTATTTAAAATGAATAATTTTTATATCCTCATTAACAAGTAGATAGTAAAAAATCAAGGTGATTGTATTTATATGCAAATATATCCAGAATATTTCTCTAGAAATCTGTTTCAATAGTAATTATATTTTGAATGCTGAGTGCCTATGTAACTTTTTCTTTTATATTTATATTTTATCTTTAAATAGCACTGACAATTGCACTTAGGTTATAGACAATAGAGAAGAATAAGTTTTTTTTTTTCGTTTATTTTTGACATAATTAGTAAAGCAATGACATTGGGGATATTGAAAATAGCAAAATTTTAATTTAATATATGCATTGTTTCTCATGACTGGTCAATTAATGACACCTCTATAGCATGGGTATTTTCAGAGGTTGGTCATTCAATTGTCACATAAATAAGCAATATCTTCCTGAATAGAAAGACATAAAATCAAAGGATGCACATAATCCAGTGAATCTTTTTTGTTCATATTTTCTCACCAGTTGTCTATTTGATATAGAAAAATGGATATCTATCTATCTATCTATCTATCTATCTATCTATCTATCTGTCATCTATCTCTTCCTTGCCAGGTTGAGAGATAAATTCATAGTAAAATGATAATGATTAAGAATTACTCCTCCTAGATAAAATTTTTTACTGTGACAAGAGCCTTCAATGTCTCCATCCAATAGGACAGTCAAGTCCTGTTGTATTTTGGGGGACAAAACGAAGTTTGTTGTTCTCTGTTTTATTGGAGAGCCCCTGTTGAACTTTCAATTACAGTACATAAGAAGTCAGTAAGTTTGTCAGTAAGAATGAATAATCTGACAGGCCTTTGCAAAGAAGATTCAAACACAGCCATCACATTTTATATAATCATTGGCTTTCTAGCCCTTTCTAATCTTGTGGGTGAGGGGGAACTCACTGCTCCATGATGACAGTATTCTGATTTGGAGACAATTTTATGTAAAAAGTTATGTCTACTTTTAATATAAGTATCTTCTTCCTTTTAACTTCTCCATTCAGTCTTCTTGTTCCTTGAAGATGACACAGACTTTGTTTGGTTAACTGTCTGGCATTGGTGGTCTTGAAAACAGCTGTGTTGCTTGTCAGGAAGTCTTTTTCCCCAGGGCCTGCCAGTCTCCATTTATAGAACTGCTGTTCTTTCTTCCTACTTCCCACCTTCCCCAGCTAGTATTTGTTGTCTTCTAGATGTGCTCAAGAAATTTGAGGTCTCCCTCAAAGTGAAAGAAAGGAAGTGGCATGAAAGACAAGCAGAAAGAAATATATATAGAGAAAGAGATATATGGAGGCTGTCCATAAATATACAAAAGAAAAGACAGAAACATCCAAAGGCAGATGCATCAGAAAGGAAGAATGTAGATGGGGCAGGGTGGGCATGTGTCTGTATTCGCATAGACTTTTCAAGACTTTACTTTTACTTTTTTCTCATGCATCCCAATATATTTTGGCATTCTCATACTGTTAATTCACACTGAGTTTTTGCCAAAACAATTCATTTTTTTAAATGAATGCAATAATAATTTAATTAGCATTCATTGGGATCTGACTCTTGTGACTGATAATCCTTTCAGGTTGCTTAATTCTGCACAATTCATAAAGCTCAGTGCTCTTTTTATTATATTTGATTTACAGATAAAGAAACTGAACCACAGGAGGTTAAATGACTTGCCCCTGCTTCTGCAGTGAGGACATGATGTGCACATTGCGTATCCTATGCTTGTGTTCACTGGGCTTTTAGGACCAGCCTGCATGCATCTTTTGCATTTAGTTTTTGGTAAACTCAGTCCATCATTTTAACTTCTTAGTTTTAATCACAACTCACTCCTTGGTTTGGCTCTGTTTCTCTTCATAAGCAAATAACAAGGACATCACATTTTTCTTACTCAAAGAATTCATGGACTTGAGGGACCCTACAGCCAGGGATGCAGTACAATGGTAAATTCTTTGAACTTTTTCTTCATGTGATTTGACTCATGTATTTCTACACTTTGGATCAGGATATTTTTCCTATTTTAATGCAATCACAATTAATTAGTAGCCAAATATATTTTTCTATTTTATCAAAAATATTTTGATATATTATTTCTATTACTTGGGTACAATTCATTTATACCAAATGTTTTTATTCCAACAGCATAACAAATCATTTATTACTGTAAAATTATCTACACTAGAATATTTCCAAAGTAGTTTCAATGGGATAATTTAAAAAGGTAATTGACATTTCAGTGATTTCTGAGTAATGAAAAATAGTTTTCCACTATTAGAAATTGTTAATCTGATCCTTAACATATAGATTAAAAAAATATAAATACTAATGTGTGTTTGTGTACGGGTGCATGTGTGGATGTAAATAATTAAAAAAAATATATATATATATTTGGGTCAATGTATAAAATTTTAATTTTGGAAATAGAAATTTGTGTATAGTTTTAGCTACAATTCTGTGGAGGACCACCTGGACGACTCTCCTTGAAAGAAGAGCAATTATCTGCATTTTGGCTAAACCTGGCCTTATTTCTATATATTGATATGTACAGAGCTGGCTAGGACTTTTCCTTATCCCTTCAATTGGCTTTAAGCAATGCAAATTGGTCTAGCCAAAGTGCTGATATGTGGTCTTTGAAGCAAGGTGACAGGTCAGTGTTTCCCTGCTCCCGTAGCTCCCAAAAAACATGTGTGAGGGCCGATGAGACAGCTCAGAGGCATAAGTGCCTGCCTGGCAAGTGCGAGGTCCTGAGTTCGACTGCCGGAATCCACATACAAAAAAAGGGCCGGTGATATCGCTCAGCGGCATGGGTGCCTGCTGGCACTCGAGGTCCTGATGTCGACCCCTGGTACCCACAAAAAAAAAAAATCAGAAAAAAAAAAACCAAAGAAATAAACATGTGTGAGCCAGGCGGGAAGTAGAGGCGTGCTCCACGCTGTCGGCTGGGATCGAGCCTCGAGATAAGAGTCTATGACTTCCCAGGGCATAAAAGATTACACATTAGAGCTGAAGCACTGACCCTAGAACATTAGATACTATCTCAAATTATGTTATGCAGATTACTCTTTCTGTGTATCCTTCTCTCTGCATATTGCAGAGGTGATTTCAGGCCACCTACCTAGTCCAGCTCAGGGCACTAACGTACTTCCCACCACTCTCACAGTCACTCATCCCCGAACCACTCCCCTCGTCGAGAATTAATAAAACCCAAGTTCGGCCCTGGGTCGAGGCCTTTGTTCTGGTAACCACCACCCTGGCTGGACTTAGGACCCCCTTGGGTCCCCATAACTACAAATATGCCTTAGTGTCTTTATTCTTCCCATGGGTTGCACTGGAAGTGGTAGATTGGAATTAACTTGCTGGAATTCCAATAACTTTTCCATGGGATTATAAATACAAACTTACTGGATCACAACAAGGACCGGGAGGGCTCTCTGTACAATTCCAATCCTTGAAACTTTTCAAAGCTCAAATATAGAAGATAGCTACAGTGGTGAAGCTAACTTAAGTACTGAAGAACAGTATTTCTTATATTTGTTTGTCTTCCAGAGTCATTCAAGTTCTGATCTAGCATAAAAAAAAATATGTGGCTCTTTCTCTTTTGAGGGAACCACAGATAGCAAGTATGTCAGTTGAATTTACAAATCAAAATATAGGCTGTTTTAATCTTCCACCTTCACCTCTTAGTTCCTTCCCAAATGGACTTCTAGAAAGTAGAATAAAATTATAGATGTTGCAAACAGTATGAATCCCTGGGCTTTCGTGGTGGTGTTCAGACCATTCATCATCAGTAAGATGTGAGTTAAATGGCACAGGCCTGGCCCTGACAAGCACCCAGTGAGAAAAGCTGAAACAAATGGTGGGAGGTGATGTTCAGTGTCAGCAGCATACACTGTCCAACTTCCTTATCTTTGTTTCTACAGCTTCCTTCTCTCATCAAAGGCAGAGAAAAGGCCTATCCACTTTACAAATAGAAGATGGTCAGTGGGTGAAGCAAAATTAGCATGTGTGTCTGTAATTGCTCAATCATCTCTTTGAAAAAAAATCACTGCAAATGACTCTCTTTGCAGGAATAATCCTGCACCTGCTTTTCAAAACACAAAAGCTGGTTTTGCCTTTGTGCATAAAATGTGATTAGAAGAATTTGGCGATCATGCAACCACATATTTACATAATTAAATGGCAAATTGCAACTTATTTTAAGCTCATGCGTTCTTTGTTCTTCCTTATCTAACAATCATGTAAATGATGCCAAAAGCACTGGTGTGTGTCTGACACTTGGGAAGTTAGGTTTAGTTTGTATAACACTGTATCAAGGACATGTGGCAGAGTAATGGATACAAATGATTCTAGGACATTCTACTGAAAATACTTCCTATTTTCTGGAACATGCCAAAGCCATTTTTAGAAATTTTTATCCACCCACCTTGTGCATATTACAATTTGTGTTCCCTGGGGGGAACCGAAGTATGAGTTTTCTTGCTGATGATCCAAGAAATGTGAATAAAGTTGTTGGCAGATGGTTCGCACATTTCATTCTGAAATATCTTATAGTGACAAATAACAAAGTGTATATAATTAGCTCTATGCAGATGGCATGCCAAGTGTTGATATTCATCTCTGCAGACTTTTTACAAAGACACTATTTTAAGAGTTAAGGTTCAAACACAGCCATAAGTCCTCTAAAGATCTCTGCAGAATTTTACCAAAAATGACCATGGTAAGCAAGTAATCCTGTAGCTTCTAGACCAGTTTTCCCATCCTAGGACAGGGTTTTACTTTGAGTGGAGGAAACCTCGCATTGGGTTATGTGTAACCACAATCTGTCAGACTGGCCTGATTGTTTTCGTTGAGTTGGGATGAAGTACACACCATCAAAGTTAGGAGACTGTGTTCCCTGAACTTAAGCCAGGGCTCTTCTTTCTCTTCTTCCAATCAGCTAGGTCTTTGTACCTACTTTTCTTTTCACCAGGAACACTCTGCTCTCAGGTCATCTGCTGGCTGGAGCCTCTTACCAGTCAACTTTTAGCATAAATGTCACTTCCTTAGACATGCTTTCCCTGACTCCTCAAACACTACTTGTCTTTTCTATTTGCCAGTTGTTCTCATGTTATCCTGGCTTGTTTTTCTTCTAGTTTTTACCACTGAATTTGAAAGATTAGTGAGTACTTCATTTGGCTCAATGCTGCTCCAGCCCCAGTGGCAGGGCATGCAGTTTGAGAGTTACTTAACTACCATGTACAAGGACCAGCTTTTGCTGCTACTCCTCACTCATTCATCAGAGTTATCAAGATGTTTCTGCTAAAATCTTCTCGGTAGTTATCCAGCACTAGAACATAATACAGCCAAAGCTAACACATTGAGCTAATGTTATCTCTGCTATAAAGATTTTATTTTACTTCTTTTATTTGCTTTCATCCAGTCGATAGGTACCTATGGTAGAGAATGCAGAAATAGAGCAGGACTGCACTTAAATACCCAACAGAGTTTTAGGTACATGTTCCTTTTCATTTGTAGCTTACCAAAAAATGGGGGTAAATTATTTATCTATTGTCCACTACAATGTCATGTGCCTAACAGATACTTTCTGATATAAATAGCACACTGAATATACTGAAAGGAACAATGTAATCTTATGAAATAGATTAGGTACCTGAATGCCAAGTGTTATCAATTTGATTCCTTCATACATTTATTATTATAATTTTTAAATGTATACTGTGCCTGAGTTCAATAATCTATAAAATAAAAACATACAATGTTTTTTGTGTGTGGTTGGGTTAGGGAAAAGAATGTGCAATAAGGAAATAGAAGTAGGGGTTATTTTGTTTTTCTTTTGAAGCTGAATTTTAAATTATTCTTTTAAACAATAACATCTTCGAGTTTCCATTGGGAGATATTGTATTTTCTGAAAAATTGCCATGTCTCATGGTGTGAATCATTGCTAACAATGATTTTTCCTCCCATCACAATTCACTGAAATTTTGAGAATATTTCTTTCCTTAAAGTAATTCAAATATTTTTCTTGATTCATAATCTTGTTCCCAATTGAGAATATTTGGACATCGGGTTTTAAGCAGGAACAGTAGAAAGTTTAGAGAACTGACTCAGTGAAAAATAAACAACAGGTTTAAAGTACCAAAATGTAACCTTACTTCCTTCCCCAGTGTCTTTTTAATTGTTAAATTTAAATGTTTTAGATTGAGTGTCCATAAAATGTGATGATTGCCTCAGCTGGGATTCTGTTGTTTTCCAGTTTCTTCATATAGTTTTTAAAAATGCAGTTGCTTTGTTTTTAAAGATGCTACAGGTTCTACATATTTTCTTTATTCTCTAAGCTTTTAGTGCACTGGGGATCCTTATAATAGCCTTGTTTTCAACCAGAAGTCGGGCACATTAAAGACACCAAATCTCTAAACTCTTAACTCCAGTCGGCCCCAAAATGCTGTGAAGGGAGAAGAGCTGAAACTGATTTTCTCAAAGAGAAGGCTTCCTGGAAAGCAAGTTTTTACATGAGAACATTTTAGAAGCCGGAAGAAATCCAGCAAGTGGGGGTGACAGAAATAGCTCCAAATCTGAATTCTCACAAACTGGGGGAATGTAAGTCAGGTTCCAGCTCAAAGGACACTTTAGGATGATGCATGGTCTACACTGTGCGGTCTACGAACATCCATAGATCTTTATCTGTTTATCTGTCCATCTATCATCTATCAATCATCTATCTATCTAAAAATATAACTCAACAAAATTATTTTTGGTTATTCAAAAATATGAAAAGAAAACATTAGTAAATTACTAATTATCTTGTCCACCTTTATGGATACCAAATTTAGTTCCTTTCTTCAGCATTTGTGTCAGAATCTTGGCCCACCTGAGGCTCATCATCTCCTCTGTGTCTCCTCAGCCAATCATTACCAGGGTGAGGTGAATATAAAAAGTCTGACTCGTCAACCTGCCTTCTTCCGTGGATGAGCACTCTTGCTTTCTTCCATAATTTTTTTTAAGTAAAGTAAAACGTTGATTATTACTTTCTACCACAGGGTATACAATGTGTCCTTTAGCATGCTAGGTATGCAGGCTGGTTCATCTTTTAATCAAGTCATGAGGAACCAGCAGACTGGCTCAAATTGAGGTACAACATTTAAAAATAATTGATCAACACTCTTGGGGAATATTAATAAAATGAAAGCCCAAGAAAGGCTGAGAACATTTATAGGTTAAAAATTCTAAAGATACAGGGTGTCTATATCATTCAGGATTGTTCTTCCCTTATGAAGGACATTGTTGCAACAATTGTTGGGCTCTGAAAAAGGGCTATAGGTTCAATACTACCCTATCAAGATTAATTTCTTCACTTTGATAATTATGATTATGTGAGAGAACATTCTTGTTAAGAAATTTACACTGAAGTGTAAAAGAAGAAGATATGTGCAGTTTATTCTCAAACAGTTTAGAAAAAATTCACATGGGTGAAGAGATAGAGAAAAACTAAATGTGGAAACACGTTGAAGATAATAGTATAGGAGACAAAAATATTTGTGAATTTTTTGTAACTTTTCTTTAAGTTTGAAATTCTTTAAAATAAAATTTAAAACGTGGCCTTCTGTATTGCATCCTTTCCACAGACGGCTGACCACTCCTCTGGGAACAGCCTTCCAGCTGTGTCATTCTCCTAAACTCTTAACACTGTAAAGCTATATTTTCAACCCACAATCTCTATTAAATCAATACCTACAATTTCATTTACTGTATTTACCATTACAAAGGTTGTACTATATAATATTATTTTATTGCTGTATATTATTTTCATATATTTATATTTTTATATCTACATTTTCTATTTAAGAGGTATATATCTTATTTTCAAAATTTATTGTGTGTGCCATTATAATGTTCCTAAAATATTCGAGGTAACTTGTCATTAATGACAATAGACACTGTCAGGTGAATTATACTTGTTTTGTTTCTATAATGTACCAGACACTATACAGAACAATTACTGTGTACAGTTTATGCCTTCTAAGAATGTTCTGAGATATTTTAAGTATGACTGATGATAAAAGAGGCTCAGAGCAGTTGTGAGGCTATGAAATTTTCCCAAGGTTATTTGGCTGGAGAATGGCCAAGTAGGAATTAGTACCCATGATTGTTTAGTTCTAAGTTCATTCTCTTGTCACTACTATGCCACTTCCCTCAGATCACATACTTCTTTGCAAACTGCAGAGCAAAGTCCACTTAGTGAAGATGGCATGATGTAATGGAAAGAGAATAATATTATATCAACATTGTAGGTAAGTGACATATTTGCAAAAATAATATGATAAGCTCTGCCTTTTACTGACATAAAGAGAGAATGAGAGCTTGTCAGGGGAGATAAAAAGTTTACTGGCACCACATTCTAAGAGTTTCAAGAATCTGGCCTCTAACTCTAATATTCCAGGCCTTAGAAAACATGCTGTTTTTCAAATGCTTCTAGAATTAATAAACTACCATTAACAGTTATTTTTAGTTCAAAGTTTTGTCAGAGACACTGAAAAAGATATATTTGTGTTTCCCCATTATTTTTCCCACTTGTGTTTAATATTCTGGCCATTTTGTCCATAATGTGGTGGGTTGTTTCATTAAGATCATGACAAATCCATATAAGGCTCTATCTGGTACTGTCAGATATTTATTGTTTTTGCTAGATCTTATCCTGTTTTTATAATTCTATTATTCCCCCCTTTTTTTCTCCAGAGCTTGGGGAGGGAGATTTTGTGTATCCATCTTGAATTTCTCCATGGACTTCTTACTATTTTGTTATTGTTTTTATATGAAGTTCTTATATATGGACTTCTATGGTTTGGATATGTACCCTACAAAATTTGGGTGTTACCAATAGGATTGTAATAAAAATTGAAGCCTTTAATAAATATTTGCATCAGGAGGACTCTTCCTTTGTGAAGGGGATAAAGGCCTTCATAAAGGGATTTCAATGGGCTCTGTTGCTCTTCTGCCTTCTGCTTGTGAGAGGCAGCAAGAAGACTGAACTGATTCAAATGCCAGTGCTCTGATCTTGGACCTTCTGGCCTCAAGAACTGTGGAGAAATATTTGTCTGTTCTTTGTAAATTACTGACTCTGTGTTCTGTTACAGCAGCACAAAGAGACCAAGGCATGGACTTAGGTTAAAGCAGTGTTTCTAAAAAAATTAGAATCCATGTGATGGCTAGGTTTTTTTTTTTTTTTTATGTCAACTTGGTTCATCTATGTATTTAGATCTTTGGTCAAGCATATCTAGTTCTTTCTGTGGAAGTATTCTATAGAAGAAATTAACATTTAAATAAGTAAACTTCGAGTAAAGAAGATTATATGCCATAATATGGAACCTCATTCAGTGACCTGAAGGCCTTAAGAAGACCGCCCTTTTCTGTGATGGGGAATTCTGCCAACCAACTACTTCACACTGAGCTGTGACATTAACCCTTTTTAGATTTCCAGCTTGTTGCTGACCCTACAGATTCCCTACTTGCTAGCCTTCGTAATCCTGTGAGCCAACTCCTTAAAATAAGTCTCTCGCAATCTGAAAGTATATTTTATTGGAAGCATCAATCTTTGTAACAGCATTCAATGTAGGCATTGAGACATCAAGGAGTTTATGAATTTGCCATTACTTTTTATAGGATACCAGAGGAAGTCAAGAAACTTCTTTGTTTCTATAGCATTTTATTATTATTTTAAAGAGAAAAAACAATAAAAGCAATGATACAGAATTTCAGAACAAGATAATAAGAGATTAACAATGGTTAATATATTGCATATTGTTATCTTCAAAGTAGTTGCTCAGATTACAAAATATAGGCATGAAAAATTGATCAAACAATGTAAGCACAAACAGTGAATCATTCTGGAAGTATGCTACCTAACAATATACATGTTTACTTTTTATTTTAGAATTTTAGTATAACCTAAGGAAGATATGATTTCAGACATGAGTACTTATTGTATTACAAAATACATGTTCATAAGATTCTTCTTTATTGGGTGAGGGTATTAGAGTTGCTAAATTAAGAATGTTATACCAGTGGATGGTAATATAGGAAGAGAAGGAAAGAATAATAATGCTTCATAATTAGTTAATGGACAAGTAGGAAAATGTTAAGGGATTTTCTTTAGCAAAAGGCATTTATTTCTTTTAAATCAGATTTTAAGGTGATCCTAATTCATGATCAAGTGTAGGTTCTTGGGCTAATTTAGTTGGGGAATATAATTGATCTGAGACAAGAAAACTAAGAACAAGGCTGTTGAAATAAGACATAGGCTTTAATACACAGTGATTTTTTCCATGTGTCTCATGTTGGTGAGGTCATACTCTTTGAGCATGAACTAATATTTTCATGCTAACACAAGGACTAGATTATAATACCCTTAGAAGCTATTTTACAAGCCTTACAGGGTAACTCATTTGCATTCTTTGTGGGCTTTGGGTTAGTTTAATACTGTTGACAAAACAGGGTAAAGAGAATAGTTAATCTAATTTGATAATCTTGTGTTTTCACTTAGTAAGGATATATGAAATGTTTGATGATATTTTAATCTTAGATTATTGGCACATTTTATTTTAAACTTATTTCACACTTGGTATTGACCATACTTGATAGAGAATTGCTAATATGAATATGGTATTTTGTTAACAGTAATCTTTTTGTTATAATATTTGGCTGATATTTATATAAGTAGCAAGCTATTGGGTAGTGTCTACCAAAATTAACCTATTTTTTGAAGTTAGGAGTTGAAAATGCTATCGCTAATTTGGAATATGATTAAACACAGAACTGTGATTTTTGAGGACTTGAAAGGAATAGTTAGAGATGATTTGACATTCTTACTTTGTGTAGAGAATTTTCTATGATAGTAATATTAATTCATTTAATGTTATTCACCAAATATTTTCTCATTTAACTTCCATGACAAACACGGGATGTAGGCATTGTGATTCTTATTTTGTAGATGAAGAAGTTGAAATCAGTACAGGCATGAATGCCAAATCCAAAGTCATATAGCTAACAACGAGCGTGGTCAGAATTTCTTTCTGGGTCTTCAGTTTTGTCCCCAGTGTGTGGAAGAAAGAGGCAGATGATGTAGATGAGAGAAGCAGCTATAGCACACACAAAAATATTTCAAATGTATATATTTAACTACAAAAAGAACATCAACAAACACATGATGATAAATGGTAACAAATAAACCTATAAGAACTGGAATCAAAAGTTGCACATATAAAAATATGAAAGATTAGATTTACTTGAGATTCTGACATTCATATAAAACAACTGATTACATTTATTTAATATTCTTTCCATTCTTTTTCTATGTCCAAAGAAATTTAATCATACAGAGTAGAATCATACATCCTGGGACCATCTCAGGTCATTAAGTATGCATGTATATGTGATTTACAATATATGAATGTTTTTCCACAGGATAGTTTTAGCACAATTTAAACTGTGAGTCATTTTTATATAGACACACAAGTTGGCTATGATTTTTAATTGAAATATACTGCAATAAATATTCATTTAGCTATGCATTTTATATTGCTACAGAGTATATATATCATTCATATTTTGATTCAGATTGACAACATGACCTCCAGAGTTTGCTAAACATTTGTTGAATTATCATTCCCAAGAAGAAGCAAGTAAATAAATTTATGCCATAGATGGTTAAGGGCAGCTTGACTCACTCAGAGGCATTTTCAGTTTTAAGAAAGACATATGGAAAATAGAATGCATTAATTCAAAAGGAAAGAAATATTAAAGATAAGATTTGTAGGGAACCCTTCTAAAGGACCAAAACATTTATGGCACTCAGTCAGGAAACTTCATGTGTGCTGAGAGACATGGAATTCAAAATTTAACACATTAGCTGATCATTTCCTCTTAATTTGTCTGCTAGCATCAAGAAATTTGTTAGGACCTTTGATTACTGGCTCTCATTGTAATTGCTGGATAATAAAAGGCTGCAAAATGATTCAGTCCCTCAAAATACATAGAACCCTTTTGAAAATAATATTTACATATTTAGTATTTTAATTTTATCTTAATATAAAACTTACCTAGTGTGAAACTCCTTTATTACCCCAGGAGGATATCCAAAAATCATCCATAACTATGAAGCAAATAAAAATAAAGAAGATGAAGAGAATACTCTTTCATAGAGTGATGGGGCAAAAGGACAGAAGGATTGGGGCAAAGAAAAAGAAAATGGTCTCATTGGAAGGAAGATTACAGGAAAGAGAATGAAAAATTGGAATTTGACTCTCTGATCACTATAATCATCAGTAATAGTCAATTGTAATTATTATAATTTAGAAAAACGAAGGAATCTGGCTGGCACTCAGGCATTTAATTAGCATGTTATGACCACACCACTTGGAAAGCTTTCATTTGCATTCACGGAGATGAATGATTTCTTTTTGATTTAATGAGAAGAAAGTAAACTTCCTCTGTTTCACTTTATATCTTACAATCTGCTGGGGAAATTCTCATTCATATTCCTTTTATGCAAATGATCTGCATTATGATCAGAGAAATGTAGCAACTTTTCCTACTTTTGTTGTAATTTCCGCTGCGTGCGGAGAAGCATGTAGTCCTCAGCGGCCTGAACCTCACTGCTGAATAGCAAACTGTAGCTGCAAAGTGCTCTCCAAAGCAGGGCAACACACTGATAAAGTATAGCAATGTTTCTGTTTGCATTTCCAGGATGTTTGATAGTTTCACTGATAGGAGCATTCACATTCTTGATGTCACAGCTTCCCCGTGAGGAAGTACATATTCCTACTTTTCAGCTGAGAAATCTGACTCAGAAAATTAACATTTTTTTCTATTTAAAAAAAAATTTCTCATTTTGTCTTTCCTAATCTGGCATTCATTATATATAATATGAGGCAAGGGTCTAAATTTAATCTCTTGGAAAGTATTTATTATGGCAGTGCTTATTGTAATCACAATGAATGTACTGTCAGCTTAAATATCGTATAGAACAAGTCTTACTGTAATGTATTGGTACACACTATATAGAAGTTGTACCAATATAGATATATAATGGTACACATTATATATCTAAGAATAGCTTAAGACTTTAACAATTCAATAAATAAATGGTTAATGGATAGAAAGTAGTAATTCCCAAGAGAAGAATTGCCACAACCAGGTGCAGTCAAGAAATGTGAGTTAGAATCCATTGTGAGACTGAATTTACCTATTAATGAATAAAAAGTGAAGATTAAAAAGAGAGGGAAACCTCACTCCTATGATTAAATGTATCTTTATGACTAGAAAATAAATTGTGGAAATGTATACATTAAAACTTGGAGAAATGGGATTGCCTCAATTAATTAGAATAAAAATGGAGATAAAATTATTATTATTATTATTTTTTTATATGCAGGTACTGGGAGTTGAATTCAGGACCTCGCGCTTGCCAGGCAGGCGCTTATGCTATATCACCGGCCCATGGAGATGAAATTATTAACTTCTTCAATATTTTTAACTGTTAAAATCCATGTATTACTTTTACAACTAAAAATTGTGTACAGTAAAAATTAGAATGAGTGCATTGGTGAACATTTAAAAGAGTTCACAAATGTTAACAAATTTAGAATAAAAATGTTATCATGTCTTTGAATTCTTCAAAGATATGGATTCTTGGCCGGTGAGACGGCTCAGTGGCATACGTGCCTGCCTGGCAAGCGCGAGGGCCTGAGTTTGACTCCCGGAACCCACATACAAAAAAGGGCCAGTGATATCGCTCAGCTGCACGGGCGCCTGCTGGCGTGCAAGGTCCTGAGGTCGACCCCCGGTACCCACAAAAAAAAAAATACGGATTCTTCAAATCAGATACTGAAATAAAGATTAGTTGAGGAAGTAATGCTAAAAATTACTCATGTAATTCATGTAATTCACTAGAAAAGTAAAACAGAGGAGGGAAGGTAGTGGGTTAAAGGTATGTTATCAAGTCTTTGGCCACAGGATTATCAAGTCCTGGGTATTTATGCACCAACCATGGACACAGGAATTTCCGATAGGATATTTTAGCTGATTAAATAAAACAGTTCAAATAAGTATATTCCATCACTTTAGAGCCCTGTCTGCAATGTCTGCAACTTTCAAAATTAGGTTTATGTGTCTGTACTGGCATGCATATTTTCTCTCATTAAAGTGAAATTTAACTAATATTTAATCAGTTTTGTTATTTTATTACTAGGGACAATATCTACTACATCTTGAAACTTTAAATATATTTATCATTTAAAAATTCTGTTACTTTCTATTTCCTCAGGAAGGATCATATGCATTGGAAAGTGTGCAAGGTTTATGTGTCTGTACTGGCATGCATATTTTCTCTCATTAAAGTGAAATTTAACTAATATTTAATCAGTTTTGTTATTTTATTACTAGGGACAATATCTACTACATCTTGAAACTTTAAATATATTTATCATTTAAAAATTCTGTTACTTTCTATTTCCTCAGGAAGGATCATATGCATTGGAAAGTGTGCAAAATCTGCCTGAAATAAATTTTCAGGAGTAAAGTCTCACTTAAATTTCAGAGGCTTTGTTGCCGAATGGAGGAGATTTTTAGATTGATCTAAATGACCAAGCTCTCCAGGTAGTTGCCACATTCTTTGCTGGTCAAAATGACTGAGCCATAGCAGGAAGGCTCTGGGTTCTATCCTAGGTACAAGGAAAAGAAAAAAAATGAAAAGCAACAAGGCAACTTCTCTTTTCTGTCTCTTCTGTAGTCAACTTTGTTTAGAAGCTGTTCATTGCTTTCTTTTTCGTGGCAATACAATGGAGGTTTTATTGTGTCCAATCAGTTCTTACTTCCTTCCGTTTGTATACATACCAATGAGGTATATTTTTGTTAGCCATCATAACAGAGTTTCCAAAAATATGGCAAACGGAAGTGATTAAAACGAGGGTAGGGGGCTGGTGAGATAGCTCAGCGGCATAAGCACCTGCCTGGCAAGCATGAGGTTCTGAGTTCGACTCCCAGCACCCACATAAAGGAAAAAAAGAGCCGGTGATATCGCTCAGCAGCACAAGTGCCTGCTTGCAAGCACGAGGTCCTGAGTTCGACTCCTGGTACCCACATAAAAAAAAAAAAAAAAACCTAAAAACAAGGGTAGGGTTCAAAAGCATTTTTTTTTTAATCTAGGAAATGGCTAGAGAAAAGCTATCTATGCAAGGAAAACTGGTCATCTCACTTAGTGAAAATAATTAGGACTTTTTTCCCCTCTACAGTTCTAGCAGAATAAAACACCACAAATCTCTTAGGCATTCTACATTGTAAATTTTGGTTTTATAAATGAATATGGGAATGGTAAGATTGTCAGAAAAAGAGCTAAAATGGAAATAATAATAATTGATCATGTGACATATGTATTGCTGGTAACCTTTGATTTGAGAAGGAAGAAAATTAAAGTTCATTTTAATTCAATTTACGTTCATATTTTCACCAATTACACACTTTGATGACCTAGTTCTGTCATCTAATCCATTCCCCCAGGACAGGTAAATGAGCCCGAGTGAGCTGAAGTGAACTCCACTTTTCCAGTGTTCACTTTAATCTGCATCAATATTTTAGGAAAGTTAATGGCCAAGCAGTTACCCTGCTGTGCAGTTCTGTAAACAGCCAGACCAGGCCCTCTACCTGAAGGAGACTTTCAGTCAATGCTCTTTTATGGTGAGAATTCAGCTCAGCCTAACATAAGCAGAAATAAATACATAAATAAATAAATAACACATTATTTATGCACCCTAATAAGAGTAAAGGAAGTCCAGAGAACACCCAGGCTTCCTGCTCAGGTGGATCTGGAGATACAAATGAGAAGGGTAGAGTTTGTGGAGTTGTTCCTTTTACCCTTTCATTCCCTTCTTTCTCTCCCCCGCCCCCCATCTCCCTCAGCTCTCTTTTCTCGGTTTGGACTTCCGTCTCTATGGAAGAGTCAAGATCTATCCTTGCCTGTGACTCAAGGGTTAGTCCTATAGCTGTTGATTCACATCTAGTCAAAAGATCCCTTACACTCTGGCTTCCTGCTGGAGTAAGTTACTGGGATCCTCACCAGTAGGTCAGAGGGCAGGGAAACTGAGTTTGTGTTACCCTGGCTTGCTTGCCGCAGTTCAACTCTACACTCCACACTGACCTAGGGCATTGCACTGAGCTTTGTGTTTTCCTATACACTGCCAGATTTTTGTTAAACCTGCCTTGAATTATCTTAATTTGTGTGTGCTTTCTGCTTACTAATGATACAGACTTAAAAATGAAGTCTTTTGGTATTTCATTTTCCCTTGTGTCTTTGTTACTTGTGATGGTTAATTTTAAATATCAACTTCAGTGAACCACAGAGTACTCAGACGTTTGCCACACATGAGTCTGGGTGTGTTTGTAATCCTGGATGTACTTATTATTGTTATCTCAGAAGACCTTTAATAATGAATTGTTGTTTCTACTGTGGACGGGTCCTACCCAATCAATGGAAGACCTGAACAGAATAAAGTATCTGAGTAAAAGGAAACTTCTTCCTGACTGCTTAAGTTAATATATATATATATTTTAAATTTGGCTTTTAACTAAATTTTTGGCTCTTCTGCGTTCTCAAATTTGCTAGATTTAGAACTGGAACTACACCTCCAGATTTTCAGGGTCTCCAGCTTGCTGATTGCAGATCTTGAGATTTCTCAGTCAGTATAATTAGATGAGATAATTCCTTATGATAAATCTCTTTGATATGACAAATACCTAAAAAGGTAGAAGCAGCTTTGGAAATGGGTAATTGGTAAAGGCTAAAGAGTTTTTAGTTGTATGCTAAAAATATGGACATTAAATGCCGATTCAGTTAAGTCTCAGATAGAAATGAAAAATAATTTACTGGAAAGTAGAAGAAAAGAAATCCTTGTTATAAAGTGGCAAAGTACTTGGCTAGATTGTGATGTACTATTTGTGGAAGGTGGGGTTTGTGAATATTGATCTTGTTTAGCTGAGGAGATTTCTAAGCAAAGTGTTGAGAGTGGCTTGGTTCCTCCTGATTATATATAATTAAATGAGGAAAGACAGAAGAATCAAAGAAGAACTTGTTAAACAAAAATATAACTAGAACTTCAAGATTTTTGGAAATTCTCTGCCTATTTATACAGCAAAATGAGAAAGCATGTTCTCAAAGTAACAAAAGGGTGTGGCTCTCACTTGATAAAGAGTTTATAGAATTATACAAACAAAAACACTGACAGAACTGAAGGGAGCAGAGAAAGAAGAAATTAAGGAAGGTTATTAGATTTCTTGGAGTTTATAGGATGAGGCAATAGAGCTTTTTGATTGTGAACATGCACTATTATTCAAGAAGAGGAAAAAAAAATGATCCTGAACATGATTCAGAGATCATCAGTCATCATGGATTAAGTTTTAACAGCCTAGGAGATGATCCATCCTCCAGAGTGTCAGGGGCAGGAAGAGCCATGATGGTAGGACCCCAACCCAGAGCAGTTACCCCACTGGGCCTGAAAGGCAGAGTACTTACCAAAAAGGATTATTTTTGAGTGTTAAGATCTAATGGAATTTGTCTTACTAGGTTTTAGATTTGTTTACTACCTTTCATGCCATGCTTCCTTCCAATTTCTCCTTTTGGAATGGAAATATCTTCCTGCAACTGTATATTGGAAGCAAATAATTTGTGTGATTTTGCAGGATTACTACTGGAGAGAAATTTTGTTTTAGGATGAATCTTACCTAGTTTTACCCATGTCTAATTTTGATGATATTCAAATGAGACTTCATACTTTTGTCTTTAGAACTGATGCTAGAATGAGTTAAGTCTTATTGGGCTGGGATAAGTGTGTTTTGAATGTTAGGACAGATTTTTGGGGGATCAGAGGTAAAATGTTATGGACTGAATGATGTCTTGCCAAAATTCATATGTTGAAATTATAACCCACAATGCGACTGTATTTATTAATAGAGTATTTGGGAGGTAAAAAATGTGACTGTAAGGGTAGGGTATTAATTTGATAGACACATTTGCTTTGTAAGAAGAGGAAGAGGAAGAGAAAGAAAAGGCAAAATTAAAAGGGAAATGGAAAGAAAGACACAGGAAAGAGAAAGAGAGAGGAAGAGGAAGCAAAAGCAAAAGTGAAAGAGAAAGCAAAAGAGAGGAGATCTCTACATGCACACATTTCTGGGGAAGGCCATGTGTGAACAAATAGCAAGAAAGTGTCTGTCTACAAGCCCAGAAGACAGCCCTCATCACACCTGACCAAGATGACACTCTAATCTTCAACTTTCAGCCTCCAGCATGTGCAAAACACATTTTTGCCATTTAAGGCACTTAGACTTCAATATTCTGTAACAGCAGCCCATACTACTTTTTGTACTTTAAATTTATACAATTATAATTTGTAGACCCACAATTTTTATTAGATTTTTCTTAGGTATGTCTAATCACTTTTAAAGAGTCACCCCTAAGATTTATAGCCAGTTAGTATTATTTCAGTTCTTAAATTACTCAGTTCAGCTTTCATCACTTAGTCTTTCCTTTCTTTTCCTCTCCTCTCCTCTCCTCTGCTCTCCTCTCCTTTCCTTTCCTTTTTCTTTCTCCTCCCCTCTCCTCCCTTCCTCTCCCCTCCCCCTCTTCTCCTCTCCTCTACTTTCCTTTCCTTTCCTTCACTACCCTTTCCTTCACTTTCCTTTTTGCAAACCTTTAATAAAGTTTTCAATTAAAGTTTTTGTTATATTTTCTTTTACCTGGCATTCAACTTTGGCAAGGATATGAAATTTTATCTTAATTCAACTTCAATTTGCATATAATTTGGACTGCATCTTATCAATTTTGATAGTTTGTAGCTTTGTTTTGATGTGATTATTGTTCAGGAGAGGGGATCCTTCTGGATCTCTTTGTATGACTTCTGCCTCTTTTAAAATTATCTATTTCTCTGGCTCATCTGCCTCCCTCTTTTCATGTATATTGATCTTTGTGATTAGGTTGAGCATACCCAGATAATCTCCTTTCAATATCCTGAACTTAATCGCATCTGGAATAATTTCTAATATATAAAATAGCATTTACATAGGTTCCAGGGATTAAGATGTGGATGTCTTTAGGAGGCCACTATTATGCCCACCACATCAGCCACTTGTGATTTTTTCTTTCCCCAAGCCTTCCATGGATGGAGGTTGTATAACTACATTGCTGTAGTCATTTGCTTTTCATCGTAAGTGGAGTGTAAGTATATTGATCTAACATTTTTTTTATCTCAGAAAAATATCTGTTAAATGGAATTTTGAAATAACTGTGTGACAATATGTTGACTTTGACATTTGGATGATTTAGGTATGTTTCAAAGGTGATGTCTTTTGGTTGCAGTGTGTTGATCTCACTTAACAGCATAATGATAATATTTTTCATGTTTGAAAATGTGCCAAAATTAGTAAGTTTCTAGTGAAATAATTACTAATCTTCTAACGAGAAGAATGGAAAATACAATGTAAATGTAGATTTTTGCAAAGGCAGAAGAATTCATTAATTAACCCTGCCCTCTGTCCCCCAAAGAATTATAATATAAATGCCTTTCTTTTCATGATTTAGGTGGTCCTGGCTTTTTGGAGCTAGTAAGGAAAACTCACTGTGCCAGACCAAGAAATAAAGAGCTGCTGAGGTATAGGATGGTGCCTCTTACAAAAAATAAAGCAGTGCATAAAGTTCACACTATGCATTTATAAAGTATGGACCTTTGGAATAATTTCCACTTGACCAAAATAAAAATGAGAAACAGGTGGGAGATATAGAAGAAGAGAAGTAAGAAAACCCAGAAGAGAGGAATAATCTTGAGCCACTTAGAAGCCTCTTAGTTTACTATTTTTAAAGCTGTGATTACTATTATTAAATAAAAAAAAACACATAACAAACATTAGTGCATCAATGCCCAATCTAAGAACTTAACCATTACCAACAAGGTTGAAATGCTTCGATTTACCCCTCATCAATCTCCTTTCTCCACCCATAAAGCCTTCAGTTGTATTTATGTTCTTTATAATTTTACTCCATGTTTAGTTTTCTATGCTTTTTTAAAGAATTGAAACATTTAATAGACAAAGATAATGTGTATTCAAGATATAAAATGTGATGTTTTGATATATTGCATTTTATTATCAGCAAACTTTGATTATGTCACTATTTAAGAATTTTAAAAGTACCTATGGTATATAAAATTCTGTTTTAAACCTTACATGACTTTTGTGATCTTTTTTATGTGACGTTTTTATATTTACTTGCTGTTATAACCATGTCTTTTTCTAAATCATACATTTTTCCCATTGTATCAATATAAACTGAATTATCTTTGAATTTAAGTATTGTGATATTTTATATCCAGCAAACTTGCTAAAGTCTGTTATTATTCTTTTGGGTCTTATGTATACATAGTTAAATCTATTACTAAAACACTTTTTTTCTTTATTCTCTAGTCATTCTGCCTTTTATGTTATGTATTTATTATAATGTAGAATCAGAGGGCAAGAAAATATCTGCTCTTTCTCCCAACAAAAGAAAATAATCTAAAATACCAGCATTAAAATTGTACTTGCTATAGCTTCTATTAAGCTATTCATTCTTACATTAAGGAAGTTTTCTTGCATTTACTGATTGATATAAACTATATATAGATATCTTTTGAAGTTTATTCAGTGCCATTTCTTATTGAGATATTAATTTGATTTTTCTTCCTTATTTTAAAAATATATTAAATTACCTTAATTATCATTGCTCGGCAAGACTAGTTTGATCATTATGTATGATGGCTTTATATATCTGTGGATTTAATTTTCTATTCATCTGCACCTTTACAGACATACTTATGAGTTTCACTGTCCTGTAGTTTTCTAATTTTGTATCCTACTTTTAATATTGAGATTATAGAGTCAAAAAGCAGATCTAGGCTACGGAACCCTGTTCATTTATAAGAAACGAATATCTTTAGGAGTGCTTTTGGCCAGCACATGAGAAGTGAGCAATGAGCCCTGGGAGTATTTTGCTTATGAAAATGTTTTGTATGTCTAAGGCTTTGGACCATTTGATGATAGTCTGGACAGACATTTATGCTAACACTGTGATTTGTGATAAAAGCTTGTTTTTGATCTGGGGGGCTGTGGCCTGAGTATCTAAGGCAGTTGATGCAAGGGGCACATGACTCACTTAGAGGGCCTAATAAAGACCCTGGATGCCAAGGCTCTTTGGGCTTCCCTAGTTGGCAACACTTCACTTGTGTTGTTATATCTCACTGCAGGGAGAATGAAGTGCCTCCATGAAACCTCTGAGAGTGGCTATCTGGAAGCTTGAACTGGGTTTTCCTTAGAATTCATTCCATGTCCCCTTTCCATTTACTAACTTCACTCTGAATCTGACTACTGTAATAACCCATAGCCATCAGGGCAGCAGCTTTTCTGAGTCCTGTGAATACTTCTAGATAATCATTGAGCCTTAGGATGGCTTCAAAATTCCTGCCATAGTTGGAAATGGAATGAATTGGGATGACATGGACTCACTGGAACATGGTGAGAGCATTATTTAGGAAAAGAGACAATGGTGAGATAGGGATGAAGAACTTAATGCCTGAATTGCCAACAGGTCACCAACAAAGGTGTGGACAGCAGTGTGCTACAAGTGTAAAGGTCACCAATGGAATACAGAAATGATAGACTGACTTCCTCAGCAGCCAGCCCCTGGATATCTAAAAAATGCAAATAAAGACAGGAAGCTAAGTACATAATCCTTTGGTTATTTTAATCTGTGATAGCTAAGGTAAAAAAATAAAGGGAAGGGCTCAAGCATTGTGTCAAGCTCAGATTTTGGTCTGTTTGAGGTATGACTACCAGTTCTACTAGTTTCAGGGCTGTTACCAATGAGAAAACTTATGCTGTTAAAAACAGGTAACACTTTTAGGATCTAGGATTACCAGGTGTAGGCGTGTAAGTGTGTGTGTGTGTGTGTGCACGTGTGTGTGTGTATGTGTGTGTGTTTTCAAAACTAAGAAACCACTGAAACCAGGGTATATGTTGTGAAGGAGTTATTTATTTTGTGGATTAATATAACTAGTTTCCTGAAGAACCTTTACCATGAAAGGTGTGACTTGTGAAAGCGGCTAACTATGAAACAGTCTCCATGGTTTTGAATGCTAAAAATGAAGCAGCACCTTTAGGTTGATGCTGGAGATAGAGCTTACTGTTGAGTAATCAAAATGGTCACATATTTTCCAAACACACAGCAGGTTCTTTTTAAAGAGACAGCTAGGCAAAAGACACAGCAAAGTTTATTCTGAGAAGAGGAATTGTCCCTTACCTTCTTTAAATGATAAGTGGAATTCCTCAGATGAAGAGCTGATATTTGCAAAGAATGTTGTATTAGCTTTATGATAATCGGATGTTCACCCACTTAGTATTCCTCTTAAGCAAATCATGGTAAATGCTGTAATAATAGGGCCCCCTTTTGTAGCACTCCATGTGACCTGCTGCAAAATCAAGCAAAGACTCAAGAAGACATTAGATAGGTTGTCTCAGCTTCCTCTTATGGAACATGAAGATACTAAGAAATGATTCATAAGAGAATGGAGGAAAACAAAGGGAATAATAAAGTAAAGTCCTGAAATTGTTATTAAGGAATGTGAGAATAAAATAAACACTAATGGGGCATTAATGAACAAAATTCTTTGGAGGTTTTCTGGGTAGGTGGGAGCTGACATTGGTCTGTCCACCAACTTGAAAGGACCCTAAACAAATCTTTATTTAGTATAAAAAGCCAGAAAGGAAAATGACAGTAACAATGCTGACCTTCAAGGACTAGGTGCGACGGTCTGGCAAATTATTAATGGTGAAAATTGATGAAAGAAGCTAGTATGTCTGCCTTGACTCTTGGCTGGGATCCACAGCTACATGCACAGGAGTGGGTAAAACAAACAAGAGGTGACAAAGGACCTTTCTGGAGATCCTTGACAGAGACTGCAATGTACTATGATTCCATCACCTGTCGTGAAGTCCTAACAGGGGCTAGTGTTATAATGGGAATATATATAGATGTATAGGTTGATGGAATTAAGGTAAAACTTTGGAGGAAAATTGGAACATTTGAATAGATTTTATATAAAGCAGTCATGTCTTCTTTACCAGAAATACTATTGGGATGGATATGTGCAAGGTAAGTTTATCATTCACGTAGTATTAGCTGGATTACCTAAATAAGAATTTATAAAATGTTCTACAGTTCTTACTTTGAAAGAGTGTCAAATAACTGATGGACACAGATGTTATCACATTAAGTAATAAAATGTTTGCTAATTAAGATTGGAATTATGGAAAGATGTTGGAGTACTGAAAGGGCATTCCATGTTCATGGATTGGAAGAATTAATATCTCTAATTCTTCCAGGAAATTAGACTGGCATTCTACCCAAAGCAGTCTAGAGAATCAATGCAATCATTATCAAAATTCCAATGACTTTTTTGACAGAAATAGGCAAAAAAAAATTTTTAAGTTTGAATGGAACTGTGAAAAACCTCAACTTGCTAACCAGCTTAATCAAAAAGGAGAAAGCTGGGAGTGTCACACTTCCTGATGTTAAAACACATTACAAAAGGTACAGCAATCAAAAGGTCCATCATAATACTAGAATAAAAACAAACCTAGAGTAAAAGAACAGAAGAGACATTTCAGAAATAAACCCATATATCAGCTGATCTTTGCAAGGGTTCCAAGAAGACACAACATGAAAAATATTGTTCCATCAATGAATGGTGTTGAGAAAACTGCATATCCACATGCAGAAGAATGATATTAGTCCTTTATACAACACACAAAACCCAACTGAACATATATTAAAAATTTAAACATAAGGCCAGAATGCATATTTCTAGAAGAAAATATAGGACAAAAGCTTTGAAGCATTGGCCTTGGTAATGATTTCTTGGAAATGACACCAAAGCACAGGAACAGAATTGAAAATAGCCCAAAAATATGCAACAAACTAATAAGCTTCTGCACAACAAAGAATCAATAGTTAAGAGGCAAATACAGAATGACAGGAAACATTTGCAAATCCTATATCTGATAAAGGGTTAATATCCAAAAAATATAAGCAACTCCTATAACTGAATCTTAAAAAATATCCAAATAACTCAATATAGAAATAGACTAACTGAATACAGACATTTCCCAAAGGAAGACATACAAATGATTAACAAGTTTTACATCATTAATTATCAGGGAAATGCAAATGAAAACCCCAGTGAAATGCCATCTCATGTCTTAGGATGGCTTTCGTTAAAAAAAAGGCTGATGTGATGTAAAGACAAGGGGATCCTTGTAGGTACTGTTGGTGACAGTGTAAATTAGTACAATCTCTGTGAAAGACAGTACAGCCATTGCTCAGAAACTTAAAAATAGAACAACATACTGTATAATCCAGCCATCCTACTTCTGAGTGCATATACAATGGAATTGAAATCAGAATTTTAAAGCATTCTTATGTTCATCCAAGCATTATTTTACATTTGCCAAGACATGGAAACAAATTTAAAAATACCTAAATGGATGAATGGATAAAGAAAATTGGTACATATTTGGGCATACTGAGTGTTATCAGTTCTAAAAAAGAAGGAAATCTTTCCATTTGCAACAGTAAAGGTGAGGCTGGAGGACATTAGTAAAATAAGCCAGACACAAAAGGACAAGTATTCTGAAATATCACTTATATTGTAAATTCAAAATAGTTAAATTAATAGAAGAAGAGACTGGAGTGAGAAAGGGAGGTATTAGTCAATGAGTATAAATTTCAATTGTATAAGTCTTAGAGATCTACTGTACAGCATAGTGCCTATACGTCACACTGTATTGTATGCCTAAAACTTTGATAAGAGAATAGATGTTAAGGGCTTCAATTACACACAATAATAATAAGAATAGAGTAGAAGGAAGGTTTTGGAAATGATGGATTGATTTATGGCATAGTTGTGGTGATAGTTGTATGGGTGTATATTTATCTCCAAACCAACCTATGTATATACATTAATTATGTCTGTCAAAATATTTTTAAAGTTTGAGTACTGGCATCAAATTATCTGTACAATTGCCCTTTTATTTTTTATTCAAATGTTTCTAAATTTATCACTTTTCCTACACATCTCATGTTTTCCACATGTAATATTTTTCTTCATTTGAGATTTCCTATGAGTAATATTTCTGCTATGGGCAATTTTTAAAAGTATTTGGCTTATATTAAGTATCATTTCCTTGTTTTTCTTTGTTTTTGAAAGAGTTTGTTGGATTTAGAATTCTGGATTGAGAGTATCTGAGAGAACATTTACAATGTGTTCCACTATATTTTGGCCTTCATTTTTGCTCTGGAGAAAATCAGCTGCCAGTCTAATTGCTATTTCCTTTGAAGGTAATCTATTTTCTTTGGTGGTTTTTAATATTATCCTTTGTTTTAGTTTCTTTTAAATGTGGTTAATTGTAGATGTAAAAAGAAAATCCTGTCTAGATACATTGGAGTTTTTGATCTGAGATATTATGTCTTTTATTTGTTCTGGGAAATTTTCATTTTTAGTTTTTTTTGAATATTACTTCTTTCTCATTCTCTCAATTATTCCTGTCTGGAACTTGATTAGACTTGTGATATTCTTTTTTGTTCTGATCTTCATGTTGCTTAACCTTCATTTCATGTGTCCCATTCCTTTGCCTGTTTGTTTTGTATTCTAAGTAATTTATTCAGATATTTTTTCTAGATTTTTAATGTTAGTTTTTGTTTTTTCTAACCTACAATTTTATGTAGAGATAAAAATCTATTACATGCTTGCATTTCTAAAGATTCTTTTTAGTTCATTTAAAAGTACTTTTATTTCTTTATAGTTTCTGAAATCTCTGGTATATTAAAATGTTGTATATATTTATTTTATTATCTAGACATTCTAAGAC
Source organism: Erethizon dorsatum (assembly GCA_028451465.1). Classification (NCBI taxonomy): domain Eukaryota; kingdom Metazoa; phylum Chordata; class Mammalia; order Rodentia; family Erethizontidae; genus Erethizon; species Erethizon dorsatum. The sequence continues at coordinate 43,404,717 of CM051824.1, forward strand.
CATATGTTCTTTTAATTCTTATATTTGTCTATTTTCTCTGTGATTTTAATAATGCTTGTATCATTTCGACTGTGAGCTCATATTTCTTGAGGATAAACTGGTACATTACTTGGTAGTACTTCTTGGAAGCCTGGGTTATATTATACTTCTCTATACAAGTTTTATTTTTGCTTCTGAAAATGTCTGAAGAAACTTGCAACTGAAGACAACTTTAAAATTCACATTTTACCTTAAAGTTTTTCATATTCCAATGTGGCCTTAGGCCACAAACTTTCAAAATTGAGGGAGTTTACTTGTAGTTATGAAGTTTCATCAGAAAATTTCTTCCTTTAACAACTGCTAAGTTTGGGAGTGGGAAGTTTTCTTGTTTACTGTTACATGGTAGGTTTTTTTTAGTACATATTTACATTGTGGGTTCCCATTAGATTATCAACATTGGTAAGAATCTGGGTTTCTTTCCTGGCTCTCATTCACTTTCAAAACATACAATTGAAATAAAATCTCACGTTAATCAGGATTTTGACATATGACAGAGTGAAACCCAGAATTAGAGATGAATTTACTTGTTACATTGCAGTTGTCAATCATTTTTTTTTTTTTTTTGGTTCCTGATCAGCTTTGTGTGTTTTTCAGCAGCTCAGTTATTCATTACCCTTTTTTCTCTAATTTTGAAATTTTTGGCTATTTCCACCACAATGAAATGATAAACGTTTGAGAAGATAGATAGTCTGACTTAACTGTTATTACAAAGTATACATGTATTGAAACATTATATGATATTCCTTAGGTATGTAAAATGTTGTGTTTTATGTATTAGATAAAAATAAAATATTTAGAAATTTTAAATTTTTTATTGTGATGTGGGTTGCTTTGCATTTACTCAAAAGGAATCATATATTTTATTTTCTCATGTATAAAACTTTGACATTAAAGTATTTATTGTACAGAAAAATGAAAATTAAATTATTATAAACCCATTAGAGTTTTGATGTTTTTTATTCTAATCACAAATACACATATGCACCCCACATATAACACAGGTCATCTGCAAAGAGCATTTTTGTCCTGTTAACTAAGCTTTCTTCAGAAACTTAAATCTATCTTAACTTTTTACTATGAAAGTAACATAACTTAGTCAAAAATACTCACAAAATATGGGTAATGTAAAGAGATAATTAAGAATTACAACCACCTGTTTATAGTAACTGTTCTAACTTGATTTTATCAAAAGTACAAGTTTGTACTATACTTGTACATACTCTTGTAGCTTAATTTTCTTAATAATATATTGTAGATACTTTTCCTAAAATCTCAGTGTACTTCTAAAATATTTTAAAAGACTTATGTTATTATACTTTAAATTGGAATGTAATTTTAAAATATCATATTTTGGACTGATGTGTTATAAAATTATTTATGTAATATATATTTTTCTGTTATATAAATTAAAAATGAACATTTTAAAGTTTCCTATATTTTTACTATTTTGTATAATCCTGTAATAATTCTTCTTGCATACAAATATTTATACACAACTCAAATTATTTCCTTTGTATAGATATCTTTGAGTTATGAGAACCAAAAATAGAAATATTCTCAATGATCTTTGATGTTTATTGCCAAGTTGCTGCCTGGAAAACTTACATCAAAGTCAGTTATTTTTTTGGGCGCGGGGTGTTGAGACAGAGTCTTGCTATGTAGTGCAGGCTGGCCCTGAACTCACTTGTGTAGCCCAGGCTGGCCTTGAACTCATGATGATCCTCCTGCCTCAGCATCCCGAGTGCTGGGATTGCAGGCGTGCACCACCATGCCTGGCACCAATGTCAATTCTTAACAACACTTTTTAATTATTTCATACTTTTCTTGTTTTGTTTTCCCTTCATTAATCATACTAAAAGAAACTATCTGCTTCTTTATGTTAAAATAATTTTAAAGAGGTATTTTCTTGAATTTTGGTTTCTTTATTATGCTAAACAGTTTCTGCATACTGATCGGATGTCTACATTTCTTCCGCTATTTCTTCAATAAAATTACCTGTTTTTCTACTTGGTTCTAGTGCTTTAATACTCATTCTGAGAACCGCTGTTGAGTTGTAATTACATTACATGTGTGCAATGTTTTTTAGCTCTTTTCCTCATTTAAAAATTATCTAAATGATGTCTGTAATGCCAGTACTTTGGGAGGCTGAGGTAAGAGGAACACAAGTTTAAGTCCCTCCTGGGCAATTTAGTAAAACCTTGTCTCAAAAATAAAAATAGAAGGAGCTCCTGGGAAATTAGCTCAGTAGCAGAGCACCCATAGGTTTAACCCCCAGTATCTCCACCTCCCCACAACTAAATAATATTTTTGCATACAAAAGCCTGATGTTGTCATTTCTTCTATTGCATTTTGGCTGAGAAAGCTCCCCACCTCATAGTTTTGTCATTTTTCATTTTAAAAAATATAATCTAGCTAAAGTTTTTTTTTTTTTTTTTTTTTTTTTTTTTTTTAACGTGGGTACTAGGAGTCAAACTCAGGACCTCGTGCTTGCCAGGCAGGTGCTTATGCCACTGAGCCATCTCACTGGCCCTGAAGTGTTTTTAACATATAACATAAATGTAGATTTGGTTTTATATATATTTTTAAAATTAATTAACCGAACAACCAGCCCAGGTATGATTATACTTTTACATTTAATTGGTTACCTTTTCTGGGGGGAGGGCTGGGGAAGGAAGCCAGGGCCTAGCATATGCTAACGAATGCTCTACCAGGGAGCTATATACCTCAGCCTTAAACTCAGTGAGAATCACAAGAACTTATCTTTTATCTTAGTAAGAAAATTAAGTGCACAAAGCTAAAACAAAGGCATAAAAATGAAAAATGTTTTCTTCTACTTGTACTTTGCATCACTCATGTTTAAGTACAATATGGCTGTGCATCTTATTTTATATGCTTGTGCCATTAAATAAGTATCACACAGATTTTATTTTGACTAAGTATTGGCAAACTTTCCTTTTTCTCCTCTCTTATTTCTTCTTGGCCAGTTTTGCCAATTATAATATAGATTGCTTGTGGATGGAGGTGTCTAAAAGGATTTATATCTATGCACAGCTAATTCTAGTCACACATCTAATGTCAAAATAACATATTCAGCATATATCCTGTCCCTTGCCTCTCTTCACCAGTTTCCAAGCCTGTTTCAGGGAGCAAAATTACAGCTCCTTTTCTTCTGAAATGACAATCCTAGGGAGATAATGGAGTGTTCAATTAACTGAGCTAATGGGGCAGCTCCCCTGGTTAAACAGCAAGGATGAGATGATTCTGAAGCTTTCGTGCTTCCTGCTCAATTTCAGTTTCTCTGCTAACATTTCCAAGTGCCCAAAGAGTCCTCTTTATTTAAAGGCATTCTTCCTATACCTTATTAGTGGGGTGATATTCCAACTAAATCCCAAAGATGTCAACTCTGTTGGCACGTAGCGGAACATTTATGTCTTATGCACAGTACATTTTTCTAGCTCATCTTACCTCTATCTGTGAATTCATTCAAAGTTAGGCAAAGGCTGGCTGCCAACTCGGAAGAAATCCTCGCCGCAGTCCTTCCCATGCTTCGCTTCAGACCTGCTGTCTTCCTGGACAGGAAGCTTTCAAAATTCTGAAGGAAGGAAGTTGCTTTGTCACTTTGCCTTATATATGCAGTGTTGACAGCAAGTGTGATAATTAGCAGAAAATAAGGAATGTAGATACATGAGTGGGTATAATGGTTAAAATCCATTCTTTTAACTCAGTCAATGCTGGAAGGAGCTTCAAAGTAGAGCAGGGACCGGCACTGGGACCCACTGAGTTTGCAGTAGTGGAACTATTTGAGTCTGACCATGAGCACGGTCACTTACCTGATCAAAATTTTCATTCTTTCTTCAACTTTCATCCTCAATGTCTTTATCTTTACTTCACATGGTTAGAGTGAGGATAAAATGAGATATTTCACATAAGGATATGTGAAAGTTTTTGTAAACTGAAAGTGTTGTACAAAGTATGAGGATTTACCGTTATTACTGATGAGAGGAGAGAATTCTACGTATAGATATTTTCCAGGAAGGCTTGTGGATTAAGAATGGGAGGAGGGTAAGAGAAACAAAACAGGACCAAAATAATAGCCAGCCAGTTGTTTTAGAGGATGAGCCTCTAGACATGTTCTTCAGGACCTGGGCACAGTATTCAGAATTTTATTTACTCTCCTTGAAAGAGGTACTATGAGTCATTATTTTCTTACTGAGTGGATCAGTCTTCAGGAATACAAGATTTTAGGAATAAGTTCACACATCTATCCGTCCATCCATCCATCCACCACTTATTCATCATGCGATTATGTGCATTTGTGCAATTTTACATAATGTACTATGTTAAACTATATACTTACAAAAATTAAAAAATGTCTCTGCTTTGAAAGAGTACAAAAACTGAGAGAGGGTATTACATACACACATGCATCATGTATTACATATATAAATATATATGACATAAATTTATTTAAATAAATAAAATCTGAAAAGAACTCTAGACTTCAGATAAGTAAAAATAAATATGGCCTACAAAACTGCTACAAAACTTCAGTAAAAATTTGAAGGTGGTTCTTTATCATTCTGTGAGCCTCTTGACCCGTTTCTATTTTTCTTTTCTATTTTTAGGCTATTAGTTTAAGTGGACTAATTTATAATTCTTATTTGAAAACTTCTGAAACTGTTTTAACTTTACTTTCTTAAGCCAGAACATATCAACTACCTTAAATAATTGTACTTAAGCATCTTCTAGTAAGTGAGGCTGAGTTACCAGACTCAAACAAAACTACCAAAATGGGACTAATGCAGGATACCCTTCCATATTTTTTATCATCTTTAATTTCTTTCATCAATATTCTATAATTTTCAGTATACCATTATTTCAATTCCTTGGTTAAATTTACCCCCAAATATTTTAATTTTTCTATTTATTATTATAAATTATTTTCTAAATTTCTTTTTCAGGTAGTTCATTGTTAAGCACATAGAAACACTATGCTGGTATTTAATTCTAAGACATTACTGAATTTATCAGATTCCCACATTTTTGATGGAATCTTTAGAATATTCTATATATAAGTTTGTGTTGTCAGTACAAAAAGAAAATTTCACTTCTTTTGTTTTCATGTAAACCTTCTATTTTATTTTCTTCCATTATTATGTTGAATAAAAGCATTAGAGTGGATAACCTTGTCATATTTCTGATTTTAGAGGAAGTCTTCAACTTTTCACCAGTGAATATGATGTTATCTATGGGCTTATACATGGCTTTCATTGTGTTGAGGAACATTCTTTCTAAACCTAATTTATTGAGTTTTTTTTTTTTTAATGAGGAAAGGATGTTTAATTTTGTCAGACACATTTTTTTTTTCGTTTAAGGAGATAATCATTTAGTTTTGTTCTCCATTCTGTTCATTTGGTTAATTACATTTATTGACTTCCGTATTGTGAACTCTCTTTGTAATCCTGGAATAAATGCCACTTAACTATCATGCATAATCCTTCAAACATTATGTTGAATATGGTTTCCTAATATTTTCTTGAGAATTTTTTACATCTGTATTCATCAGAGGTATTGGCCTGTACTTTTCTCTTTTTGAATTCTTTGTCTGGCTTTGGTATCAGTGCAGTACTGACTTTGAAAAATAAGTTTGGATGTATTCCCTCCTCTTATTTTTTGGAAGAGCTTGAGAAGGATTAGTATCACTTCTTCTTTAAATATTTGGCAAAATTAAGCCAAGAACCCATCTGATATTGGGCTTTTATTTGATGGGAAGATATTAATTACTGAGTCCATCTCCTTATTTGTTATTTGTAAACGAAGATGACACAAATAAATGTTAAGGTATCTGGTTTTCATGGATTGAAAAAAAATAATGTTAAAATGTCCATAATACTCAGTGCAATCTGGCAGATCTAATATGTCCTTATTGACATTCCAACTTCATTTTTCACAGTAACAGAGAAAAAGCCAACTCTAACATTTGTATGAAACCAAAAGAAATCAAGAACAAATATATAAAACAAAAAATCAAATCTAAATAGATAAAGCAATCTTGATCTAAAGGAGCAAGGCTGGAGGTATCACACTACTGCCTTTGAAAATATATTTCAAAACTATAGTAATCAAAACAACATGATATAGACATAAAAACAGACATGTGAACCAATGGAACAGGACAGAAAGCTCACAAATAAACCCACACATATCCCACAAAACCCACACAAACCCACAAAAATCAATTGTCAATTTATTTTTGACAAAAGTGCCAGAAACACACAATAGGGAATTAACAGAAGAGTGAAAACGGACTGTTATCTCACCACTAATGCAGGGATCAACTCAAAATAGATCAAATAGTTAATTGCAAGAACTGAAACTATAAAACTACTAGATAAAAACATAAGGGAAAAGCTCCATAACATTGCTCTGGTCAATGATTTCTTGGATGTGATCCCCAAAACACATATGATAAAAGCAAAAAATAGAGAAATGAGATGGCCTCAAACTAGAAAGAAGCTGCACAGAAAGGGCAACAGGAGTGAAAAAAGAGTGAAAAGATAACCCACAAACTTGCAAAATATACAAGGAATTCAAACAACTCATTGGTAAGAAAAATAACATGATTAAAAATGAGAAAATGACTGGAATAGACCTTTATCAAAAATATGTGCAAATGACCAACAGGTGCATGAAAAAATGCTTAATGTATTTTTTTATGTGGGTACCTGGAGTCGAACTCAGGACCTCGTGCTTGCCAGGCAGGCACTTATGCCGCTGAGCCATATCACCGGCCCTGCTTAATATTTTTAGTCATCAGTTAAATGAGAATAACCTCATATATTTTAGGTGGTCTAGTATGAAAAGAAAGATAGCAAATGTTGGTAAGATAGGGGAGAAAAGATAAGATAGTTGGAGGTGTTGTAAATTAGTAAAACCACTTTAAAAAGCAATACTATAATGTTTCTCCAAAAAATTTAAAATAGAATTATTATATAATCCAGAAAACTCACTACTCACTAGCTACTAGCAGTAGCTAGTATATTGAAGATGTATTTTGAGCAATTCATTGCAACAATATTCACAATCGTTAATTAACAAGTGAATAGGAAAAAGGAAATGTCATACATATACATGATAATATTATTTAGCTTTAAATAAACAAGGAAATTTTGCTATCAAAATAACACAGGTGAATCTAGATTACATTGTGCTGAGTGAAATAAACCAGGAATAGAGACAAATACAGTATGATCTCATTTACATGTGGGATTTTAAAAAGCTGAACTCAAACAGAATAAAGTGGTGACTACCAGAAGTTGGTAGGAGAGGGAGAGAATGGAAGAAGGAGACTTTGGTCAGAGGGTACAAACTTTGTACCCTCTGACCAAAGTACAAAGTGTCAGTCAAATAAAAGGACTAAATTCTGTCCATCTACTGTACAGCATAGTGTCTATAGTTAATACATTGTCTATTTTAAAACAGCTGAAAGAGGATTTTAAGTGTTTTCAGCTGAAAGAAAATTATATTTTAGTTATAACTATGCTAATTAGGGTGATTTGATCATTCCACAATGTATATATCTTGTACCCTATGAATACCTAAAACTGTTATTTGTTATTTAAAGGTAACTTTTAAGAAAGCTGAAGCAGGGCTGGTGATATAGCTCAGTGGCATAAGTGCCTGCCTGGCAAGCACAAGATCCTGAGTTTGACTCCTGGTACCCACATATTTAAAAAAAAAGAAAGAAAGAAAGAAAAAAAAAGCTGAAGCAAGGCTCCCAAAGGACATGCACTATAAATAGTGTAAAGATTTTGTTTTCATTCAAAATGTTTCCTTTGAGAATGTTTTTGGTATTTATTTAGTGGGATTGAGGAAATTTGGGTAAGTCATATTTTGTTGTTGTCTGTTACTTTCTATTCTAGGGATGAGAGGTAATCTTTTTTTATATTTCATTATCCTACAAAAATTCATGGTCAGATATCAGAATTAATAGGTAACACAGTTCAAATTTACTGAAGTTATATTTCAGTATCTTCACAGGCTGACTTAGTTGGCAGCTGTCCTGTTGGCTTGCCCTTAATTTGGCTCAGAAATAGACAAATATATTCCTGACTTTTATACTTTACCTCTTCTAAGAGAAAAATATCACCCACCAGAGCAGAACCAGGTTGCAGTTTTATCAATTCTTTTTGTATCTCTTCTACTTACTCTTACGGAACCTTTATTAAGCAACCATAAAGATAGTGGACTTACACTTAAATTTGGCTTCTTTGCTTTTTCCTTTCTCCTTTTCTTCTTTTCTGACTTCTTTGAGATAAAGAGGTATATTATCAGAGAATGTTTAGAAACTCCATAAGAAAGGAAAAATTTCTCAAGAAGGTAAAGATTACTCATATTTTGGTGTATTTGTTTCTACTTACTATGTAAGTTTCTGTAAGTAAATGTGTTTATATGCAATTTTAAAAATATGATTTGCTAAGTTACTCTTTTAAAACATTTTTTTTGCTCAAATTACAATCAGCTTAAAATATTTTTTTACAGTATAACTTTTAATCTGTATTCCAATGTATGACTTTACTAAGGTTGACTTACCAATCTCCTGGTTATTTCTAAATTTGCATTCTAAATTATGTTGTTATATGATTTAGTTAAAAATTCTAAATATGTAAGTTATTTTACTTGGATATACATTCATATAAGTGTAATAATTACATCAAAGTATATTAACCTATGAGGGATTTATGAGAAGTAAATATTTCCAAAATATCTTTCATAAGTTCATAAATTTATAGTTCTTGCACATGTATGCCTGTATTACACTGCAAATTTCTTGACAAAAGGAAATTCTTCAGGACATTTCTTGTCTCATCTTCATAATTACAAAAGAAAAAATAGTTTAACTAATTTTACTACACATAAATATAACTTCTTGTATTAGTTATCTTTCCATCACAATCACAAAGTCCTGAGATACATCGACTTAAAGGAAGAAAAGTTGATTTTTGGGGGGTGGAAACCAGGAATTGAACTCAGGACCTTGCCCTTGCTAGGCAGGTGCCATGCCACTGAATTATATTCCCGGCCAAGAAAAGTTGATTTTGTCAACTATTTAAGAGGTTCCGTTCCAACGCCACTTACCCCAGTACTTTTAGGCCGGAGATGAGGCTGGGCACCATGGCAGGAGAGCACTGTGGAGAAGCTTGTTCACCTCACAGGTGGGAAAGCAAAGAGGGAGAGAAAGGGAGGGAGGGAGGGAGGGTGGGGCAGCCAAAGTCCTTAAATTTCCTTCAAGGGCGCACTCCTAATGCCTTACCTCCCTTCCGTGGGGTCCCATCTAAAGGTTCTAACATTTCCCAACAGTGCCACATGTGGATCCAGACCATAGCACTTCCTTTTAATAAATACCAGTGAATTCTAATGTTATGGACATTAAAATATAAAAGGTCAGAGTAGTGAGGAAATTAAATAATAATTATTATTTTATAATAATATGAATTGATATGAAGCGATCAATGTGAATAATATCAAAGCAAAAATAAAAGCAGTGAATTAGATTGTTAAGTAAACTCCTTTTCGGAATGGACAAAGCTATGCTTTATGGCCGGAATAGCACAAGGAATCTGAATTCTGCTAGATGTCTAAATTCTTTTAGGGTCAATTTTCTTATCAATAAAATTGTGACAATACTTCTCTACTAAATTCGTACGGTTGTTTTTAGTACGGATGAAAATGCCTGAGAAAGATAAAATGTGTTGTAATGTGATGTACAATTTGAATTAACATACAGTGCTCCTTGGTTTGGCATGATGTCACCATCATCAATATCGTAATGATCCTTACATCTAACATTCTTACTTCATGTGAAGTATTTTACTTCAAACATTACAAATTCCTTGTGCGTGATAATGAGGCAGAAATCACTTTTACTTCCATTTTGTAGATAAAGAAATCCAGGTCAGAGAGTTTAAATGATCTTCCCAAGGTTCTGCAGCTAGTAGTTCTGAAATCAGCAATTTTTTTAACTCCATTAATGTCTGAATCCAATCATGCTTTTTGTAATATTGCTCTGAAAGTGAATGAAAAGCTCATAGCTGTGGTTCAATGGCTCTGTTATCAAGCAGAAGAAAACACCTAATTTTGTGAAGTACATTAACTAACCACAAAGAGGATGACTTTTCTTGTCAAGGCTTCTGGTGCACCTTCTGGGTTCTGAATTCTTTAAAACAATTTCATTTTTCCACTTATTATTTGAAATACAGAGCATTGTATGTTATAAAGTGAGAAATTTATGAGTGGAAGATGGGGTAGAAACCTGAGTTTAGTTTTCTGTAAACTTTGTGTAAAAGAAAAATAAACAAACATCTTTAACAGCATTGTTTTTCCAAAGAAATAAGGTTGGCTGGTGAAAGCTTGCCAAAATCAACACCCCTGAGTACTTGAGCTATGAAAATTTGCTGTCTCTGTAAGACAAGGTATCGAGTAAAGGATAAAAGTGTGTAAGCAAACATTTACTTTGGAGCATGACATTTCCCAAAGGCAGGTTTCTTCTACATCTACTTCCCTTTTGATATGACGTTTTGTCAGAATGTGTTTATTTTTCACTGACTAAAAAATAAGAATGATTTCTGTAGATTTGAAACTTACTGAGTTCAATCTTTGAAACTGCAAATAATTTTCTTTGTGTGTTAATTTTATTTAGGCTTCGGACAACTAGGAACATTCAAAATTAGCATGTGTGAAAATAAAATTCTAAATGGTTGTCGAAATGGTTCGGACAACCTTCCTTCATCTGTTTGGTGGAATCTCGACAATTCCTGTTCACTAAGATACATTAAGTCTTTTTATAAACTGAGGTTTTATGTATCTTTTTATATAATCTCTAAAATTGATTGAAGGCATGTATTTGTGTATTTATTCAACACATTTATCTCTAGTATCTCTTTTTTACCCACATGCTGTGCTGTGGGCTGTGGATAAATGGGGCAAAAACAAGTTTCAAATCTCAAGGACTCATAATCTACATGAGGAAATAGCAGTGGAGGTGAGTACTGCACAGTATGATCCGCTGAGAGGCACATAATGCACGATGGGGATATAGAGCAACATCCACCCTCCATTTCATGTGTGTCTAAAATAAGAGAAAGTTCACATCCAGTCTGAGTTGATTATTGATGGAAGCATGAACAAAAGAAGCTGATTCCTAAGTTCAATGTTTTCTAATCACACAATTTATTATTTAACGGCATTATCTTTTCCACAAGTTGTTGCAAGATTGTTATATAGATTAGTGTTTGAATATGGTTTCTGAAATTGGATTTTCGTGTGTGTGTGTGCATGTGTACATGCATGTGTGTTTGTGTTTAAAACCCATTTTTCCTCATAGTTTGGGTAAATATCTTATCTATGCAAAACCCCATGTTATTTAGTTTTAATATGTAAAGAATAACTGCACCCCCTCATAGGATTATTTTGGAGATTAAAAGATCTAATCTATGCAAGTATGTTTTAAACACATTCTTGTCATATAGCCAATAGGTAATATTTGCTCCCAGTGTCATTATTATTTCTTCTCTAGACTGTAAGTTTGTTTTATTTTGGTTATGGTAGAGTTTTCATAGGAGAAAAGCCACTATGATAAAGGCTACAAAGTGTCTCAATTTTTGTCCTTGATTTTTGCATTTAATATTCTCGGGCACACATTTCTTTCTGAAAATTGGGGATAGATATTGGTCTTGTGAATGAATTTAGACTATGTAGTCTTGTGGGTCCCTCTGACACCTCCCTCACTTGTCTTCCACGCAGGTTCTGGAATTTTGCACTCCTGGAACAAATGAGAAAAATTCAAAAGGTAACATTCCATAAGAGTTCAATGTAAAGTCTTAGGTGCATTAATCATGCAAGTGTGACAGGGCAGGGAAGTTGATAGTCGAACATCAAACCTAAGCAGTTCAGGTCCAGAAGGTGGAGGTCTTCAAACTGACTCTAAGTTCAATTGAGCCGAAAAGTGTGACGTGTCTTAGTTACTAGCAGTTCAGGCTGTTACGTGGACCATGGTGTCCTCCTCCCGATCACTGGGTCTAGTTTGGGGGAAGGACTTATCCAATAACAGTGTTGGCAAGCATGAAACAGCTAGAGGAGGAGAGGAATGCTAAAATGGCAGACTCTGGGAACCACTATGTGTAGAATGTCAATCTGGGAAAAGAACTATAGGAAGCAGAACAAAGAACACTCTTCAACATCTGAAGCTCTTCTCTGTGGCAAAGGATTTTACATGTATTTACTGTGGTCCTATGAGGGAGAATTAGGGCCAGCAGTCTAGGTTCCATGGGAAAAAAATTGGTTCAACTCAGCAATGTAACTCTAAACAATTATTTATTTGTTTGGTCAATAAGTAGCTTGTGATAGAAGGCTTAGGTGAAGATGAAATCAGTATCTCTCAAACCTACCCCATGCAAAGAATAACATGGGCTTTCTGGTAAAAATACACACTTCTAGACTTTCCCCTGGAGTTCTGATTCAATAGGTCAGGGAAAAGTCATAGATATATGTATTTTTTATGTATCATATCATGATATTTTTATGAGCAAGAAAGTTTGGGGAATTCTTTACTGTTTATCCGCTAGAGATGTTGTAAAAACGTGCTTGAGTTTATGGAAATAGTATTTCTATATTGCTAAGATGAATTCAAAATATCTGATAGATTCTTACTATATTGAATGATTAACTTTCATTGTGATCATTGCAGCAATAACATTTTAAGAAACATCAATATAATCTATGACATATACTAGTGTGGAGGTGTTTTATCTTGAGATGTGGAAAAAATTTTAAAAGCCTAGCAATAATTTAATAACCAGTGTTCAAGATTTTAAAGTATTTTATACTCTAAAACAAGATTTTTCTATGCATCATTATACAAAAATAAACGTGGTTTGCTGGTTATCATGATGGAAACTTTTTAAAACAATGCCCAGATGATTGAAAAATGTGGTTTTTAGTATATAAATTACTAACGTTTGAGAGGACTATCAATCTAAAATTCATGGCATATATTTTTATATGATTTAGAGAAAATTAGCCTCTGACATTTCAGGCTGTGAAAATGACAGCTGTTAGCAGAATCATCCACTTTAAAATTATTTTACAAAATAAGTTACAGTAGCCATCTGGAGACATGTATATTTCTGACTTCGTGTCAATTTTATTTCTGTGATAATTGAACCAGTTCAGGGGTAGTGGCAGAAATTTTATTTTGCAAAATGAAGAAAAATGTGTTGAACTAAAGTAAACTAAAGAATCATTCACAAATTCTTTGCTGTTATTGGTAGTAAAACCAACTTATCAGCAAAAATTGTCACTTTCTTTTACTTCCAGAGGGAAGAAAATGGAAGTTTAGAAACCAGAAATCTTACCAGCATTTATCCTGGTGGAATAAGGAGGAGGATTCAAAGGTTGGCAGTTAGGTGGCACAGTGAAGCTTAGGAGGCAGAAGTCTTCACGGCTTGGAATGATTCCTGCTTGAGAAAAAGACTCAGGCGGAAAGAATTCATGCATCATGTTGGTAATATATTATGCAGCAGTTGGTGACTATTACTTTTGCCTTCATAGTCACTTTTTCTATATCTGAGTTAGGAATTCTTTAGGATCAATTTTTCTGTTTAACTTCATTATTGCATGCTTTAAAATAAATGTTTATGTTTTGATATATGGTTCAAAAATATTTTAGGAGGGAGTTAAGACAAATTTATGCTCTTTATAGCTAAATCTTATCTCTGGTATGAAAATGATGCATGGTGGGCCAGTGAGATGGCTCAGCAGCATAAGCACCTGCCTGGCAAGCGCCAGGGCCATAGTTCGACTCCCAGAACCCATATAGGAAAAAAGGGCCGGTGATATTGCTCAGCGGCATGGGCACCTGCTGGCACGCGAAGTCCTGAGGTCAACCCCCGTTACCCACCAAAAAAAAAAAAAAAAAAAAAAAAAGAGAGAAAATGATGCATGGTAATATGTAGGGGAGAATCAATAAACACTTATATTTTGTTTTCTGGTGCAACTAATTGTATCTATGGGGTTAGTAAAAGTATTTTTGTTATTTAAGGTACTATATCTGAAAACACACTAACTGTTACATTGTACAATTTATCTTGTCTTTATATAACACAGATATTTATGTATCAACCATTAAAGATCATTGGGAGAAATCTTATGAGAGCTCCTTGTAAAATTGGCCTATTTCAAAATAAAAAAATTAGAAAAATATTTTAAAATCTTGAAAGGTCTTAATGTCCAACTGAGAAGGAATTAAGGGGTCTTGTAATTTAATGTAGCGCAGGGCTGTATTGAAAATTTAAATGTTTCAAATATTTATGTCACAGAAATAACATTTACGGAGTATTGTCAAAATCACTATTTACTTTACCAATTGTGACAACACAATATCTACTAGAAGATAATCCTTGCACACAGAAGTTTGAGACAAACATTATGATGATATGTGACTAAAATTATTGTGATTTGCCCTGCTAAATTTCCTTTAAATATATACATTTTCCACTTCTCTTTTTAAATTCTAAATAATGAACAAATTCATTTCATAAAAATATTAAAAAAGGACCATGTTGAAGGATCTCTAATCTACCCTAAGTTTTCAAGTACTATATTAGTATAAGCACAAAGAATGGGGAAACATGACAATGTAGTTTTTTCCCCATATTTTAATACCTTTAATCTTCATAGATTAGCTTCATGCTATTGAGGAAACTAAAATTTATTGAGTCTGCATCACATTGCTTACTCTATTTTAGATATTTGCACATATACTTGAAATATTTATTGACGTATACTTTATTTTCACTGAAAGCAGATTAATGTATCTTCAAAATAACTTTTGTGGTGAGCATTATTATCCCCATTCATAGATAAGAATGTGGAATCAGAGAAGTTCTTATCTTTTCTCTGCTTCCGAGCCAGACTTAAGAGAATCCTGACTTGAAAACCCCACTTCTTTTTCTTTATGCCACAATACCTGAGTCTACTTTTATTTCCACAAAACTGTATTTAACTAAATTATGCCATGTTTATTGAGATCATAATGATTCATGTTTATACCTTGTCTCTTCATTTTCTAATATCTTTTATTTTACTGAGTGATTCTTTTTCAAATCCATTTTGTTATCATAGTTATCAGCTTAGAATGAAAGTTAGAACAAATCCATTTTCTTGAGATGCAGTTTTTATGGGGCTGTCTCAAAGGAATAGAAATAGAAAGATAATGAAGGTCTTAGCTACTCAGTTATTCTGTGTCATTAGATAATGGCTATGCTTGCTAAAAGTATAGCGTCTATTCTTTTCTGTAATATATGTTTCCCAAAGTGGTGTTGCTATTGTTATTGTTATTATCATTATTTTGCTAAGAAACATGCTGGAGAAAAAAAATAAGAGGAAAGTATTGTCCTTTAGCTGTAATGTTAGTAGTTTTCTGTTTTCAGTTGATCAGAATTAGTTGGCTAAGACTTGACCGAGGAATTGCTCTTGACTTGTCTTAGGAAGGCTGTCCCAGGAAGCTTTCCTAATCTGTTTGGGTACTATGAACAATAAAATAGCAGAGCTGGTTGCATAGGGAAAGAGGAGGAAGAAATGTGAATACATTACTAATGATATCTATAATGATGTATTTTAATGAGAGTTTTATAAATGACAAATGATATTGAAAAGGTGGTTAGGAAACAATAGAAAATGGGAAATAATTGAGATAATTATACTTTGATGAATAAATCTGTTTGGGAATAGGAGATCTGAGAATAAAATTCTGGTAAAATGTTAGCTCAGCCAGTAACTTAGGAACATCCTCAACTTAAGCTAAGAGATGCATATCCTGAAGGATGAGCTTTTTGACAATATTTTCATTATAGGCAATCTAAAATTGAGCAGAGTAGGATACATCAGATTGCTACTCAGAATGAGAAGGGAAAAGAAAGTTGAAAAGCTCAAAGGAACTGGTCATAAGACAGTGTTTTTTCCAGGTCATGCTATTGACAGAGCCCTTGAATCACATTATGGTTGACAGAAATACTCCACAAGTGAGGAAAGTACAAACTTCCAGTCCAAGAGTCTGATCAAGGACATCTTCATACTAACGATGTAAAGGATCCCATATCTTGCATGGGGTCGACACATGGTTTATTTTCTCCCTTTGCCCTGTTACCTATGATGTGGAGCTCTTCTTATTAATCTTCTTAAAATATGTATTCCAACAAGATGGGTCTTCCTTGCTTAAATGAAAAATTATATTATACTCTGCCCTTTCAAATAAAAAAGCTGCTTGTTACAAGATTAAGATTATAATACAAACCCCAAATAAAGTTTGTGCAGCTAGAAATGGAGTATCCTATCCAAGCTAAACTATTGTTAATGTCCAAGACTCGTTAAGTTGAAAATATTGTAAGCGAAGGAGAAAATATTTTAAAATAAATTATCATTGCATTTTGTAACTAGTTGTTGTTCAGTAAATATTTGACACTGATTAATGTCTTTGGAGCTAGTGAATGAATGGATTATACCTTCAAGAATTAAAGACACAGTGGTTTAAATCTCAAGTTATTAATAGCATTGGGGTGAATGACCCGGTGCCTCACTTTCTATTCTGTTCTTATCTGAATCACCCTGGATTCTTTTCTTAAAACTGTAGGACTCTGCTCCTTTCTCATGTACAGAGTGCCCAGCAAACCTCTTAGAGCTACATGAACAAAGACATGAGTCAGACCGTTAAGCAGATGCTGGGCTGTGAGTCTGAAAGAAATGGACATCCTAAGTTATAAATATTAATTGGATAAAATAGCAGTCAGGCAGCACTTGTAATTTTGAAAAATGTGCAATAGCAGAGTGTCGTACGTGCATGATAAACAAGCCACTCTGAGGGAATCCACAGAGAAAAGTACCACTTCAAATCATGGAGAGTTATAATTTGCTAGAGTAATTAGAAAGAAATATTCTGATTTCCTAAAGTATTTGTAGGAAGATCCCTCACTTATCTCTGCAATTCATTAGATTTAGAATGTTCATTCAACCTAATGGTCAGGAAAATTTACTGAACTATATATATTAGGAACAATGGGCGACAAAAGTAGGACATACATTTCCTTTTTTGTTTTTTAAAAGCACATTTTAAAAGAATCTGATCTAATTAAAATGTTCATTATTCTTGTGGACTAGTATATACTCGTTGATGGAAACTTCTAGAAAAAGTAGTGAAGACATTAGGACAAAAATTTCACAAAACTTAACACATCCATCCCATATGTCCCAGCAATTGTGTTCTTTGCCATTTACCCAAATAAAAAGAAAATTTATATGCACACCAAAGCTTGCACTTGAATGTTTATTGCACATTAATTCATAATTGTTAAACTTAGAAACAACATAGTGCAGACAGATAATGGTATAAATAAACTATAGGGCATATAAACAATAGAGTATTATTTGTCGTGAAAAAGAAATGAGATGTCACAGTATAAGAAGCCACAGAGAAAGCTTAAATGGATAATTGCTAAATGAAATCAGCCAATCTGGAAAGGTTGCATACATACAATTCTACCTACATGACATTCTGGAAAAGCCTAAACTATGGAGGCAGTAGAAAGGTGTCATGTTCCTGGGGTAGGGAGGGAGCCCCCTCTTGGAGAACTCCTGCTCTGAAACAGGCCAGGGCCCGTGGAGGAAGCTCCTGCTAGGCTTGTGGAGAGTCAGGCCCACCTTGGCCAGGAACAAGCTGCTTAATGTCTGCATGAATGCCAGATACCCTAAGAGAACCTGGGCCAGAAGAGAAGCTCTTTCTGGAGTGCATCCCTTCGAAGGACAGTGCCTGCTGCACACCACCACAAGCTGGGAAGCCCACCTTGAAGTGTCCTCACTCCACAACTTCAGATTGGCTCTCTGGATTGTTGACCCTGGGCTGTGAAAAGCACTTCATCTAGGACTCCTGCTTCTCTGAGTGTTCCCTGGCTCTGGGGCCTTAGATCCAGCTGGTGGACCTGTGGTGGCCAGGAGAGTGGGTTTCAGGCACACCGCTGTGCCAGACAGACTACAGTAGTGGTGGCTGCCGGCAGCAGCTCTTACCCTTCCAAATCCAACTGGCCGGGCGGCTGGGACTGAGTCAGGGAAGAGGTGCTGTCCTGCAGGCGCCTTTTGACACCCTTGCCCTTTCCCGGATTACTTCCCTACCCCAGCTAACCCGTGTAAGAAGTCCTGGAGCAACTCTCAAGACAAGCGCTGAGTGCACGAACAGTGGGCAGTGTCTCCAGAAGTGGAGTGAGCCTGCTCGAGGCAACCTCAACATGGCTGGGGCCCACTTCTTTGCCAGGCCTGACCCAGCCAGGGAGTGATCAACATCTTCATGACTTTCTGTCTGTTCCTATGGCTCCTCTCCTGATGGCCACTCTTCCCACTCAATTTCCTTGTTTCCACCAGCTATAACCACCTCCTTTCTGAGGCAGTGGGGATTGGGGCTACCGGGGCTAGTGCATGAGCCCTGCATGTAGGGCCAGAAGCTCCCACCTCTGCCTAAGCTGACCTGGGGAGTGGCAGTGCTATAGTGACCCACTCTCCAGGAGACCTACGTTCTTGTCCTGTCCACACCACACCTTCCATGGCAGAGTTGATGGAGGCAACCTCTTGTCCTACCATGGTGCTTCCAATAAAATGGTAGTAGCCCTGGCTTCTGGAAGGGGAGCCAAGCATACGGAATTTTCAGGACAGTAAAACTATTCTGCATGACAGCTATAACTATGGATCCACATCATTGTACATTGTCTAAAACCCATAGAATATGCAACACCAAGAATAAATCCTAAAGTGAAACATAATAAATCCTAATGTAATATATGGACTTGAGTGATAATGATGTTACCAATATGACTTCATAGATGGTAACAAATGTACCACTCTGGTGTGGGATACTGATACTGAGGATGTTGTATTTTTGGGAAGAGCTGGAGATATATGAGAACTCTGTAAATACTGCTAAATTTTTCTGTGAACCTAAAGGTGCTCTATATAATGGAGTCTATTTAAAGATGAATATGTGGTAAGTACAGAATGTGTCTCTGTTTCTGCATTGGGAATATTTACTCAGTAAAGCCTTTCATGTATGTCTATTAAAAATGTGATTGTTTAAAATTTAAAAAAATTATTACAGTAAAAGAAACATTGCCATTAATCTCCCTAAAAATACTCTCCTCTCTTCAAACACAATTATCCCACTGTGCTTGCCATTTTCTGAAGTAGTTCTGGAAGTCTTCTTTTGTAAGTGTTTTTAGTTGCACTGTCCCAGCTGCCTCCCTGTCCTGAATTGGTTACAAATGTTTACCTTTCATGGTCTTCTTGACGTTGGAGAACCAGAAGTCACATGGTATCAAATCTGATGAAGAAGGTCAGTGAGGACACAATATCATGTTTGTATGAGACTGCATTTCCATTACATGGCACTCAGCAGGAGCATTCACTGTATTTTTAATCATACCTTGTAAAGGAACCGACAGTAGAGAATTTCCAAAGCTGCTTCAGGAAGTGGCAAGAATGATTCATTTTATAACTGAAAATTTCTAATCTTTGACCAAAATTCCCCCATACCCTGGCAGCCAGCTCTATATTTTTTGTTTCTTTCAGTTCAGAGATTGCATACATGAGTGAGGTCATGAAGTATTTGCCTTTCTGGGTCTTATTTATTTCACTTAGTGTAATTTTCTTCATTTTTACATGTTGTTACAAATGGTAGGATTTGTTCTTTAAGACTGAGCGATATTCCATTACATCTCTCTATATATTACCTTTCTCTCTCTCCCTCCCTTTTTCTTTCTCCCTTTCTCCCTCCCTTTTGTTCTCTCTCTGCATTCATCCACCAGTTGATACACAGGTTCAGAGTTTGTATCTATATCTTGGCTATTGTGAATAATTCTGCAATTCTGCATCTTGGAGTGTGGGTATCTCGTCAAGATACTGATTTCAATTCTTTTGGATATTTACCAAGAAGTGAAATTACTGGACCAAATACTAGTTCTATTTTCAATATATTAAGGACCTTTCATAATGTTTTCCTTACCAGCTATATCAATTTGCAATCTCTCCATTTAATGAATATGGTATACTGCTAAGAAAAAATGCTCACTCAAACTCTCTTTTAAAAATCTATTTACTGAGGTATAATTTACATAGCATATTATGTAACCATTCAAATATACATTTAGATACTTGTTGGTAAATTAATATAGCAGGGGAATCATCAGTCCAATCAAAATATGAACATATCCATCACTTTAAAGGAATATCTTGTACCCCTTCTGATTCAATCTCTACACCTAGTCTGTATCTTTTGGTTAGATATTTGTTTCTAGAGATTCATAAAAATAGAATCATATAATATGCAGTCTTTAATGTCTGTTTTCACCTAGAATAAAATTTTTGGTTTATTTATATTTTGTTTTTTAGTAATTGATTATTTTAAATTTCTGAGAATTCTTTCATATGGATGTAGAATGATGTATTTACTCATACACTGATGGAGATTTGATATATTTCCAGTGTAGGTGGCAAAAAATTTGGGTAAAAATCTTTGTTTGAATACAGGTTTCATTTATTTTGAATATAGTCAGGTAATAACAATTTAAAGCCACAGTGGTGAGCAAAAACAAATCATTAAAATGTGGGAAAAATGATACTCTGGAGATGATTTTAATAGAGAAGAGATTTAAAAATTATAATTACATTGTTTCAGAACAACCTCATGTATGAGAATCACTAGCCAAAGGCAGAAGTTGCTGGGAGACTAAAGACAGAGAGGGATGGATCTAGTGTTGCGGTGACTGCAGCCCATCAGGGAACTGAGGACAGGAGCGTGACTTGGAGGAAGCATGACAGGAAGAGCTCTGCACCCCAAGACCAGGAGAAGGGGTTTATATACGAAACCATACTAAGGTGACCAAGGACAACTGGAATGTACCTGGGCCTTTAAAAAAAAAACTATTAATAGGTCAAATATCAGAAAGAATGTCAGGGTCCATCAGGAAATGCCTGGTTGACTATATTAATGACTTTGTTTATCCTATAGAATTTAGATTTTGCACCAGGACCACCTGGTGGGCAAAGGTGGGAGTTACAACCAGGATGGCTGAATCCTTGCACATCTAAAATTATCAACTTCTCATAGAACCACAAATTAACACTTTTCAAAATTTGAAATTAAAAGGATGAGTAACTGTAAAAACATCAATTACTTCTCAACAGTAGCACTGTGGGAAAACATTGATAGCAAATTAGTTTAAAATGTATCTGGCAGTATTAGTCATCAAAATGACCATAATTATATAATCTTGAAATTTAAACATATGAAATAAATGTACTGAAAACTATTAAATGATTCATCATGGCTTCACTTTAAGACTTTAAAAGGGTGCCAAAATACTTTTCTCCTTGCTGGAACAAAATACCTGACACCCAAAGTTCAAAGAGGAAAGGTTTGTTTAACTCACAGTTTGTAGAGGTTTCAGTTCATAATTGGCTGGTTGGCAGACAGACAGACATCACAGAGGAGAAACAGTTCCTGGCAAAGCAGAAGGTAGTAAAGCCAATAAGGGACAAGACAAAGCTCTTTCTGTCCCTTATATTTTATCCAGTCTACCAGAATTAGAACAGTGCCAAATCAATCAATGGACTGCTTTAGTACTCATCCACCCTTAACCCTGGCATCCTTAATCCTAGCATTGCACCATGAATCGATCACACACTCTGAAAAAGTGATTCAACCACCTCTGAAAAAGCCCCACCTTTGACTGCATGAGGCTTTGGGGGGACATATAAACACAAGCCATAACATTCCACCCCTGGCCCTCCAAAGATTTATGCTCATCCCTTTTTGAAAAAGGAATTTAGTCCATTTCCTTTAAGAGTTGTCAAAGTCCTAACAGTTTCAGCATTGCTGAAAAGTCCAAGTCCAAAGTCTCCCCTGAGATTTAAGGCAAACTCTTTTATTTATTTATTTATTTTTTGTGTGGGTACCGGGGGTTGAACTCAGGAACTTGTGCTTGCGAGCAGGCACTTGGGCCGCTGAGCAATATCACCGGCTCTTTTTTCCTTTGTTTGTGGGTACCAGGAGTTGAATTCAGGACCTCGCGCTTGCCAGGCAGGCGCTTATGCCGCTGAGCTATCTCACTGGCTCAAGGCAAACTCTTAACTGCAAGCCCCTGTACAAATGAAATGAAAATTAAACACTTCCAACATTTAATGGCACAAGATAGGCATTGTCATTCTAACAGGAACAAACAGGGGGATACAAAGAAATGGGACCAAAGCAAGTCCAAAATCCAGCAGAGCAAACATTGTGTCCTGTAGTTGCATGTCCTGAATCTGAGGCAATCTGTGGCAAGATATGAACTCCAGAGCTTGGGTGATTCTATCACTACAGCTCTTACACTGGTTGTAGCTCCCACAGCTTTTCTCTTGGGCTGGCTCTCCTCCCTCCTTGCAGTTTTCCTCAGACAATCCATGTTCCTGTCTTCTCCAAAACTGTGGAAACTCCACTGCACCTTTGGCTTCACAATCACAGCTTCACACACTGCCCTTCCAGGGGCACATTGCCTGCCCTCCCAGACCTCCTTCTGAAATCTGGGTGGAAGTTTTCCTGACCCCACAACTCTTGCATTTTGCATGCAACTAAAATCAGCACCATGTGGTTGATGTGAGGATCTGCTTCTAGCTGAAACAGTAGCTAGGCTTCCTTCTCTCTTGGCTATAGGGGTTGAGTGCTTATGAACCAAATCTGAGAAACAACTTCCCTAGGCTGCCACCATTCTGAAACATGAGGCTCTGGGACTCTCTTCTCAAAGTAAAGTCTTTCGCTTTTGCAATTTTGAGGCTGGGAAGGGTAGTATTCTGTTTGTTCTTGTGATTTCCTCAGACCATGTTTTGTATTGTCCTCTACTGAAATACTTGGCTTTTTCTTGCTAGTGTTCTCAGTGACCGATTTCTCCTCTGTTCCATCTTTTTAGGCTGCAACTTTGTTGGGGCTTCCTTTCTGGCAAAACTCAGGACATTTTGAATCATTCAGCTGGGCTCTTTGCTCTTCTTTCTTTCTTTTTTTTTTTTTTTTTGTGGGTACCGGGGGTCGACCTCAGGACCTCGCGCACCAGCAGGCACCCGTGCCACTGAGCGATATCACCAGCCCCTTTTTCCGTATGTGGGATCCGGGAGTCGAACTCGGGCCCTCGTGCTTGCCAGGCAGGCGCGTACGCCGCTGAGCCATCTCACCGGCCCTGCTCTTATTTCTTGACCTAAATCTGGCTAAGAGCCCCCAACAATAGCCAAGCTATCACCTCAAAATTAGACTGTCTTTAAATTTCTTCTGCAAAATTAGTCCATTGCCCTTAATCTCAGTCTCAAGCAATGTCCCTGGGCATGAGCAAAATGCAGACAAACTTTCTGCCAAGATATAACACATGTTCTGGAGCCCAGTGGCCAATGCAGTCCTTCTTCCCACAGAAACCTCAGTCTGGTGTTTACCAGCAGCATTTCTAGCAGCAGTCTGGTCTTCTAAACTCTGACTGGACTCTCCCATCAAGTACGGCTTCAGGCATTCCAGGGCTGCTTTTTCAGCTGGGATCTCTGAACCTTTCCTAATTCTTCCCACAAGCCAGTTCCAAAGTCTTCTGAACCACATGGTCAGGTACAGTCACAGCAAGGACCTCGCTTCTGGTACCAAATTCTGTCTTAGTTACATTTCTCACTGCTGCGCCAAAAATATCTGACACCAAAGTTAAAGGAGGAACAGTTTATTTAGCTCACTGTTTGCAGAAGTTTCACTCCATAATCAGCTGGCTCCAAGGTTGGGTGACATGGCAGACAGGCATGACAGAGGAGAAACAGTTCATGGCAGGCAGAAGGTAGCAAAGCAAGGAACAAGACAAGCCTCTTTCCGTCCCTTACATTATATCCAGTCTACCAAGATTAGGGTGGTGCCAAACAAATCAGTGGGTTAGTAATCACTCCCCCTTAATCCTAGCACTGTTAATCTTAGCATTGCACCATGAATCAATCACACACTCTAGATTCAACCACCTCTGAAAAAGCCCCACCTATGACTGCATGAGGCTTTGGGGGGACATATAAACACAAGCCATACACATAGTAAATCAATTGAAATTATTTTGTTAGACTTATTTCTAATTTATGCCAAACTAATAAATATGTAACTGATGAGAGTAAAAATCTTACTGTATTTCTGGCTATGGTGGTTTCCAACTAAATTTGATGAAAAATATAAAATTGAATGGCACATCTCAGATTAGGACTAGGGAAAAACAATAGGCTATATACATGAAAATCATACTATTCTTAAAATTGTACATTTTTAAGAGAGAGACTCTATCATTCTAAATTACCTCCTTAAAAGCTAGCTCTATACTACTAGCTTTCAATGTTGATTTAAGAATATTCTGGAGTGGTGTTTTGAAATTTATTTAGAGAAATCAACTATTTTTATTTAATATTTATTACTATATATAAAATGCATTACATAATTTTATTTAATCCTGTCAGCAACATTATAAGGCAGGTACTGTCACCATCCATTTCAGAGATAAGAGGATGAAGGTTAGGGAGGATAATTTATACTCACAGATTCACAACTAGTAAGGAGAGAGAGCTAAAATTTAGATTCAAGCACATCTAGCCTCAAAGGTCACGTTTTTCAACTCTACACAACTTTGGGCAACAGTTAATGTATCATATAATGATTTTAAAACAGTATGGAATTTTGTTCCTCTAAAAATGAACATTTCAGAAATAATACATAAAACTATATCACTGTCACTAGTTATGCTTACGGAGTTGAGGGAAATGATATAGGCTGTCACAGATTGTAGACATTGGTTACTTTAGCTTTTTTTTTTAAAGAACTAAGGAGTAAATGATAAAAACCATTTAGAGGAGAATACTTCTAAGTATCTCATCCAGTAAGGTTTTGATATTTTTTGTTAATTTATTAAATATAGAACTATACGTCCAATTTGTAAAAGCAGAGGCTGAAAATGCTAACAAGCAAACTCTACCATTGCTGGCCCTGTACTCACATAAACTTAATGCTGTGGTGCTTTAAATGAGCAACATAAAATCAAGAACATACAGGCACATTCGCTGTATGAAAAGTAACTGTTCAATAGCATTAAAATGCAATGAAATTATCGAGGTCTAATGGAAAATTTGAGTTTCAAATAAACAGAGACTTTAGGATAATTTTTATTTAGCCTTAAAATAATAACTTGGAAGTTTCTTTAATATAAATCAAAGAAAATATTGGCCTGAAATGTTATATCTGGGGATAATGAGGTAGTGCCTGTTGCTATTTTGTACAGGAAGATAAATAGAAATATTTGAAGTTTGAAGGCAAAGATTGATAAAAATGGGGAAATGAGTTAAATTTTAGATCAAATGTAATATATTCAGGGAAGGATCTTATGAATACTTTTATTCCTTAAGAAAAGATTTATAAAGGGCTGGAAATAGATGAGAGCAGATCCATCAATAGTACATTATCAGTAGAGGTTACTTTACAACATGGCATAGAAGATTAGGAAAGGACATACAGAAAGTTAAAAGGAAAATATTCACAAGAATAACAGGAGAGTAGATTTATGTGGTAACTTCCATAGAAGTAACAACTTTGAAGTGCCTTTAAAAAGAGAGATAGCAAGTCAACTGTTTTTCATATACATTTTAAGTAGCAGAAGAACCAAAAGCCCCAGAATAGGAAATAGTGAAGGAGAAAGCAACCTTTCTCTTCTACACAGAGGAGATAAATGCAAAGGGAGGTTATGCCCAGATTTATGAACAGTGCAGAATCAATGCCCCATGTAATTCCACTGGACTAAACTAGTTAACTGGAGATGGAATTTTAGAGACAGTTCAAGGTAAATAGGTCATCTTAAATATCTATCTACTGGATCATAGGAAAATCAACATAGTCTCAGAAAAATAGAAAACTGTGTTTCTCGATGCTCATTGAAGAAATCAGTACTACTGCTTCCAGTTGTGGTGGGTCCAAGGTTTTGCTTAGAAAGCAGCATCCATTTACATTTCATGTTGAGCTTTCAATCTGATGAGACAGCATGTTCTTTCTGGAAAGGAAACAGTGTGGCTAGCAGGGCTCGGGCTGTCTGCAGCAGTGAATGGGCACATTAAGAGCTCATGGTCTGTGGTCAGTTCATACTGAAAAACTTTAATCAAAACAGCTCATAAACTATTTTAATGCTGATGTGTATCAGATAATGATTTAGCTTTCAAGAAATAGAAACTTCCTTTTAAAAGTATTATTTTATTGTGGTAAGAACACTGAACATGAGATCTACCCCGGATAAATTTTTAAGTATACAGTGTAGTTTTTGTGACTGTAGGTAAAATATTGTACAACAGATGTCTTACTTTACTGAGACAGTGTGCCTGTTGATTAATAACTCCCCTTTCCTCCTCCCCACTGACCCTGGCAACAACTATTCCATTTTTTGACTCTATGAATGTGACTATTTCAGATACCTCCCATTTGGTTTTCTGTGACTGGCTTTTTTTACTTAGCATAATGACCTCAAATTTCATCCTTGTGTCACATACTGCAGAATTTCCTTTTAAAGATTGTTACCAATATCTTTCTATATCTATATCTGTATCTATATCTATATCTATATCTATATCTAATCTATATCTGTCTATATGCCCTACTTGGCTAATGTTCCTGCAATGAGTATGGGAGTGATAATATCCCTTCAAGATCCCAATTTCAGTACTATTAGATAAGTACTCAGAAGTGAGATTCCTAGAAGAGTCTTTCCTAGAATTGAAATGACTCTATTTGAGCTTGTGCATTGTTTAAAGCTGTAACTAGAATAACTATTTAGCAGGATTGCATTCTTGTCTCATCTATTTTTATGCAATAAAAATTTCAACTTGAACTGATTTATTTTTTCTTTATTATAAGCCAATGATATTACTTAAGAGCTGGTAAGTAATTCTCACCTTGGGCAAGTCAATGAACCTTTATGGGTTTCAGTTTTCTTCATCTGGAAAATGACTTCTGAGCAAGAAATTCCTAAAATATCTCTCAAATCTATAATTCTATCAATTTATGATTCCACAGTATCAGAAGACATTGTACACTGCTGTGTTGATACTTGGGTGAAGACAACTTCTAGTACACACAAAGGATGCTCTTTTGCTGGCTGCACAGAACTTAAATGTAGTAGACCACTCATTAGAGCTGAAGCATCTCAGCACCAACAGTGCAGGGGCGGGGTGGGGGAGTGATTAAATCAATCCAGAGCAAAGGACCTCTTGCTTAGTTGACCCCAAAAGTATTATAAGAAATAATATCAAAGTTTAAATAAAAAATGTGGCTTGGAGATGGAGTCTGAACTCCATAGCTAAATAAATTACAACTCCATTGTTGGTGGGACTGTAAACTGATACAACCCCTATGGAAATTAGTATGGAGATTCCTCAAAAATCTAAAAGTAGAAATTCCATTTGACCCAGATATTCCCCTTCTAGGTATCTTCCCAAAAGAGTTAAGGACATCATACCAGAGTGATATATATATATATAAAGTTATTGTAATCCAGTGTGAAAAATGTATATAAAAGTGTATCTGGACTTAGTTCAATTGTTTTACATGTTTTATATGTTCTTTGGCCTGTTAGTCTGGCTTTCAACCTATATATATGATAATTAACTTTGTAAAACGGGAGGCAAAGAGGATGTCAGGGAAAGTCACGAGGGAAAAACAAGCACAGCGTTCTCGAATTCTTCATGGTTTGTCTTTTTATTTCCTCAACCAGGTCACTTTGAACTTGAGACTGAGACAGTGCCCTGTAGCTTCTAGTAGAGGAGGGATCCCAGTGCCTAGTAAACATTTTTCATTTGTTTTGAGCAATTATACTAAAAATAATATTGCTTTGAGTCAGTATTTTGACCCCCCAGTACTGTCAACTGTGCACTGTCAACATATTCCAAGTTTCCTGACATGGTGCTGGCAATCACTGGGGGCTCTGTGAAATCTGGCCCTCTGTATTATACTATCAATAAAACTCACATGAAAATAGTTGTTGAGGTCAATAAAGTTTAACTGTTTTGCCACAGTCATGATGTCATTGGGGTGCTAAGTGACATTACTATTAAGCCCAATTTATCGCTAAGTTTTATTGCTGTTTTATGAACTCATGTTCTCCATGAAGAAAAGAGAAACTTTGCACATAATTTCCTGTTTCCTCTATCTCAGTAAGAAAAATATAGTTAAGTCTATTCAGTTTCAAACCAGTATGTCTCTGTAAATGTACTGAACTATGCCGGGAGAGAGAGAGAGAGTGTGTGTGTGTGTGTGTGTGTGTGTGTGTCTGTGTGGTGTGAGATGTGTGTGTTGTATAAAACATTTTTTGGTTTACTCATATAGACCAATGTTGGTCTCAAACTTACAAGATTATTTAAGCAGGAAGTCCATGGAATATTCTCATTATTTCGAGTCTAATAAATACGAATGATATTTACTCTGGACAATGGCAATGGAATCGCATTTCTCATTTTGACCTGGAATTAAGTATCAACTCCTTATGGTGACATTCTTTATCTCATGCTCATTTTTTGACGCATACATACTTGTATCTTTATGAGTTTGGAAAACTGTCACTTTGTATATATGCTATTTGGTAGATCAAATCCTTCCAAACATGAAATGTAAGGCAAATAAAGAGTAAAAAGGGTCTTTGGAAGTAAAAAAAAAAAAAAAAAAAGTTGATTTTCATATACAACTAGCATAATACAGTTTCCATGAATATTTGCCTAATCATGTAACCTAAAGATGCAGGGATTCAACAACAACAACAGCAGCAGCAGCAGCAGCAGCAAATACTCAGTTATTTTTGGTGTTCCTGATACACCAGTGAGAAGCACTGCAACATGTCTCTTCCTAGTGGACCTTACATTCTAGTAAGAATGAGACATTGGCAATTTTACTGGTCTATGCTTGATAGTAGAGTTTAGACACGTTGATGATATAGAGAAGGGAAGGCGGTACCTCAATAATAATCTTAAAAACACATACAGAATTTGGAATACAATAGAGATTTTAGGTAGCTGTCTTAGGTGCTCTGCTTTTTTTTTTTTAGTATTTTCCTGCAACACCTGTATCATTTTCTGTGTAATGATTTCTATTTCTTCAAGTGAAAAAGCTTTGGGCCGGTGAGACGGCTCAGCAGCTTAAGCGCCTGCCTTGCAAGCGCGAAGGCCCGAGTTCGACTCCCGGAACCCACATACGAAAAAGGGGCCGGTGATATCGCTCAGCGGCACAGCCGCCTGTTGGCGCGTGAGGTCCTGAGGTCGTCCCCCCGGTACCCACAAAAAAAAAAAAAAAAAAAAAAAAAAAAAAAAAAAGAAAAAGCTTTGCAAGGAGGGACCTTTCTCACTTCCAGAGAATTATATCATTCCTCTGGTGACTGAAGTTATTTGTGGTGGCCTGTTTTATGCCTCTTATGTTCCACAAAGTGCAATTGTACCATGTGCTCTGTGCTATTTATTGATTAGATGTACTGTCAAAGGGACAGAAATGTTACATATTGATGAACTATGCAGCAGCTAATTCTTGCTGCTATAGTCTCTTGTTTCTGTTAGGACAAAGTGTCAAATAAAAGTTCTGTTGGAAATTTTTTCTCTGGAATCTACTTTCAAAAAAAAAAGAAAAAACAAAGCCATAATATGCAGGCAATTTATTGCTCTTTCATAAAATCACTATTATATCTAAATTCCCATGCCATTTGGCAGCTGACTCTTTTATTTTATCTTATTTGGATGAATAACAATATTCTAAAATAAAATTTCGTATTCTCGAAGTGCTTGTGGAGACGTTAGAGTGTTTGTTATAGAATATTATAAGGGTTATATACTAAAACAAAGCAAGAGGGTGGTATATTGACAAATTACCTTGCTACTCTAGCTAAAAGAATATGCATTTTCCAGAGAAATGACCAGCGTGATTCAGATTACACATCTAAATGCAATAAATTTATCAGGCTGTTATTGACTTTTTCTCATTTTTTACCTCCATAGACATAACTTTAAAGTAAATATAGTTAATTGTATTTAACCACCTAGGTATTTCATTATCTATGAGGATGTGTGTGGTTTTTTAATGTTTAGAACTTTCCTCTGAAAATCATTAAAACAATAAAATATATTGCAGCATTTTACATATCATTCATGTTTATTTTGAGTTTGAGTAGAGTCTTGAATGGGCTTTAACTATTTGGGAAGCTTTCTGATTTTCCACTGTGTATAAATATGCATGTAGTTTCATTTTAAAGTAGTTTTTACATGCAAGTGTTTTACTCATCTAATAGTTTCAATACTTTTACAACTGACTATGAATGCACAAATAAATTATAAAATTATTTAATTAAAAAACTGAAATGAATGAAAGAAATAGGAGTTGTCATATTTAGCCTATTTATCCAAGTAGTTTAAGTAATGGGTGGACAAAAATGCATTCTTCAGGGTTTTCAAAGATCAGGAGTCAGGAGCCTGCTCTGCCCGGACTCCTCCCAGCCAGTGTTTGCGGGGCCCAGACTATACTTCCCAGGGTCGGAGGGCTGAGAAGAGAACAAGTGCAGTAACAGGGTACCATGGATGCGTGACCCGACACACCCCGTGACATCCAAGTTATTAATAAACTTCAGTTCACAGGATGCTTGCCTTAGGATTTTTCCAGATAACTGGTATTTAAGCAAAATGGCAAGAACAAAGACAGGGAAGCAGTGAGTAGATAGCAGGACATTTATACTTCCCCAGATTGTGATAGTGGAATGTTGATCAGGTTCAACAAGAGAGAAAGTGGTTCCGTTTTACAGGACTTGAATTTTATTGACCAGCAATCACCTTTATTCTTCCTATTTGCTTTGTTCTCACCTCTGTGACTTGAATTGTCTTTTATTCCCATTGCCTTGTCAATTGCTCTGCATTGATAAAACTGAGATTTCCAACAGATATACAGATAGCTAAAATTCTCTATTGCTATTTTATGTTAATTCTATGCTAATTTTATTATGCATTTTAGCAAAGCAGGGCCCATGTCTTCTATCTTGGCATCTTGTAACATATTTGTTAAATAATACCTGTGAGAACAGATTATTTTTATATTTCACTATGATTCTACCTTAAGAAGTGAGACATTCTGCCTCTTCACACAGATGTGTGCACTAACAAGGCCACATAAACAAGAGCTTCAGTATGCTCTCACTCCAATGCACACCTTTCCTAGGTGAGTCATTCTCTCTGACAGTATTCCAGGGGAACATGTACAAAGTGGAGGAAAAGAAAAGCCAAGAGATGTAATTAAATTCAAGTTTTCTGCCCTTTATCTACAATTCAACTGCCTTTTTAAAAAATTTCATTAAGGTATGCAAAGTTAAGGGAACAGTTTTATTACAACAAGGTGATGCACAGGGGCATCGTGTTCAGCAGATCGTGGCATAGACAGAAACTTCCAGGACAGGTTTCAAGTTCACATTCAACCTTAGAATCTACAAATGCAGCCAGGCAGGTTTAGTCGATTTTTCCAGGCAGCCCTACACAGGCACAAAATAGACATAAAGGGCAGGATTCACTCTGGGCCTGTTGCTGCCTTTAGTCCCCCAAAGCCTTTCCCCTTTTCTTCTTTTTCCTAAGGGGTAATTCCTGGCTCCTCTTTGAGGCTTCTTCCCTAGCATCCGCTCATGTTTGAAAGCCTATGTTTAACAGTTCATGATGAATTCCCCTCTCTCCCTATGCTATAACATGAGCAGTAATCTTGCTCATTAACAAAGCTTATTAGTAAGGGCTTTTGTAACAAATTACCATAGACAAATGACTTATAGCAATCATTTATTTCTCAAAGATCTAGAAGGTGACAAGCCCAAGATGAGGCACCAGCAGATTCTGCATCTTGTATTGGCCTTTATCCTGGTTCACTGGCAGCCACATTTTCGATATATCTTCATGTGGTGGAGAGCACCATACTCTTCATTTCTTGTAAAGGCACTAATCCTATTAGAGGAGCCTCACCCTCATGACTTCATTCATACCTAATTACCTCCCAGAGACCCCATTTCCAAATATCATTACATTGAAGAATAGGATTCAACATGTAGATTTTATGGGGACACAAATATTTGGCCCATTGCACAAAGTCAAATGCAGTAATGGGACAAATTTAGTCTTCGTAGGGCACTGTGCTACATTTAACAGTGCCATTTCTTTCACATTGGATGTTTAAATGGATGTAAAAAGATTGAGGTAAGCGGTGGTAAAAGAGATCTGTACTGTCAGATTGGCTCAAATTACTGTGCTACTTGGCTCAAATTAAATTCTGGTGTATTCTTCTGGGGCTTTATAAGGTTGCTTCTCTCTCATTATATGATGTATTTTTGTGGTGGAACCGCCACAGAAGTACCCAGTCTTTAATAAAAAAGGGTTGACTTTTTAACTTTGTTTTGGTGGGATATTATCAGGGAAGAACTGACAAGAACAAAGCAGTCAAAGGCAGATGCTGGTTGGGGTGTGGACAGTTCAAGGAAAAGGAAGAAGCAGAAATGAGGAAGACCTGGAGTGTAGGGAAGAAGCAAAGAGCAGCCACTTCCTCCAGAACCAGGTATCAGCAGGACCCAAAGAGAACATAAAAGAGTGGTGACAACTGACTTTGTAATGAGCGAGATGACTTTGGGGGTCTTGACCTCCATGACATCTTTCTTCCTGTCACTATTCCTTTGTGTCTTGGTCTTTTTCTGCCACCCTTTATAGACCTTCTTTCTGCTACTCACTGAGCCAGGCTTTGTTACTAGACATTGGACTAAAGAATGGGGATGTTAGGTGACACTGACCTGAGGCAACAACTAATATCTGTGATAAAAAAGAACAAAAGATGTGGGGAAGAGTACAGGGTGTCTGGGGGGCACGTAGAGGGGGGCATGCCTCTATCCTCTGGAGTAGGGATTAGTAAACCCTTTGTAGGTGAAAGGGGAGGACGTGGTGGCTTTAGGGGTTTGCAAGAGTCATGTAACTGAGGATAGATTGCAGGGAGAGGTTTAGAGAAACAAAGTTGGAGATATAATCAGGGACTAGTCATATAGCTCTTTTAAAAATAAATATAATTTGCCCTTTATCTTGAGGGCAAGGGGGACCTGTTGAAGGATTCTAATCAAGAAGTGACATGATTGGATTTGGGTTTTCAAAAGACTGCTTTGGCTGCCTGTACAGAAAGGATCAGTAGGAAATGAAATGTATCTATTATTCATTAAACCCTAGAAATTGGTTGGGAAACATTTTCACAGACAAAGCATCTCTTCAAAAAGTTTAAAAGACAGATTGAAACTCTTGTCTTGTGATGTAAATAAGTCACATTTAAAATAAAAAATAAAAGATATAACAATCCATGTTTGTGCATCCATGGTGTTAAATTGTAAGATTTTTGAATTATTTGTCTAAAAATTAATTTTCCCCACAAATTTCCAGACACACACAGCTTCTACCACTTAAAGAGCATTAACATTCCATCTCAACTTTTTCAAATCCAACAACAGCAAACCATCAAGAGCCATAAACATTGTCCTTTGAAGTTCAGTATTACTGAACTGGAAATGTGTCCTTACAAAAGATTGCATAGTAATTTGCCAAGGCTTGACCAACACCTCTTGTTTTTGAGTCATCCCTCACTGAGGAAGACCAAACACATTTCAGCCTGTCTGACATTAAACTGTGAGCCAAATCGTAGAGGGCCTCAAGTGACAATCATTGCTCTTTCACCACATGTGAGTTATGAGACTTGGTTTTCATCGCAGGGTCATTATTTCCTGCTCAAACTCTTTATGAATAGCAGAGTGGTAAGGAATTGACATTATGAGTTTGCAGGTTGGAGCTTTTTCTTTCAAAGACCAGACTCAGAGTTTGTCTTTGGCACTGCTTCCTCAAGAGAATTGTTCATAATGTAGAATTATATCACAATTTAACACAGCTGGTACTCTGGCCTCCAGAGAAACCAGAAAAAGATTGTGGAGGATAAATGCCAGGTAGGTTGGATACAGGCTAAGGAAGGAGCCTGGAGAATAGAGAATCTCATTAGAAGTTTAGGGATATTTTGAACCTCTGAAGGTTTCTTTTCACATTCAGCCAAATTCTGTTAAAATTGAGGAGTAGTATTCGATTACTACTCTTCCTATGACCATGTTTAACAGGAGTTTCTAAAAGCTCTTCTCATTTATTATCTCTTTTGACCATTATATTTTGTCATGAGATTCATAGTAGAATATATGATTAACATTTGGCAGCTGAGGAAACCAAGATATAAAAATATTAAGTAGCTTATCCAGGGTCATAAAATTAATAAAAGAGCAAGACTGAGACTCCCGTATAACTTCCTAATCCTAACCTCTTTCCTTGGATGGTGATCAAAGTAGATTTTGATATAATAATTAGGTTCTGCAAAAAATTTAAAAAAATGTTATATGCCTCATATTATCTGTGTTTTGATTATTTGATCATTATTCTCCACCGCCACCCTTTCAAAGACTGAGCAAATACTAGCAAAGATGAAGAAATTACTAGAATAAAATGTATTTGATTTTTTAAAGGACACTTCTATTAGCAGTCTACCTTGAATGTTTTGATTTTTTCCTTTTAATCTGCCTAAACAAAAATTACTTGTTGGTTTATTTGAGTGGAGGAAGAATATTGAAAGGAATGTACATAGGAATCTCACAAACTCATTCATTTAACTGACATACGAGTGTATCAAATGTGTTCAAAGCTTTAGAATAGACTACAAAGAAAGGAGACAGTTAAGTTGAACAAAATGAGTGGTTCAATTGATTTCATTACGTTCTCACAGTACATTCTGCAAAGGGCACCTCTGGGAGGATTAAAAAAAATAAATAATCAGACAAAATATGAACTTTAGAGAATCCTCTCCAACTAACTGTGGAAACTAATTGTATACACCTGAAATAGCTAAGCAGGAACACAGAGTAATATGTAGTAGATGTACAAATGGGTGAGTTTTGGTTACATTTCTTCTTGCTGAAACTATGAGAAAATCCCTTCAAACTATGAAGCAAGAAGGTACATAGAAGAGTACAGAATATTCTTGCCCAAGGCAGAATGTGTGCCAAACATTACAAGAAACTGGGAAATTTAGAAAACTGATCATCAGCTACTTCCAGATCTCATTTTGACATGCTTCTTTCTACCTTCTTCTTCTTTCCTTCTGTAGATCAGGGTTTTTCTGGTTTATTCTTCATATGGCTGAATTGGCTTCCATGTTTTTCCCAACGTTGTATGTTTTATTCAAGTATTCAAGTCGAAATGTTAACTGTTACTGATTTTCAGTGCCAGTTTGTAGGATAGAGATTCTAAATGGTTCATTATGATGCAACTCACTGCTACCTGATTCAGTCAACTGTAGATGGATGGAAGAACCATCTATGCAAAATAAATATTAGATTAATCATCCTTAGGAAAGACGTAAATCTAAGAAATAAAAAGATCGCACCCTAAAAGTTTAGCTTAAAGTGTGTTTGTTAAAGAAACTAGCAGATGAAAAAATTTCAGTAAGAAAATGTTATGGACGGGGATACATTTTGGATGGAGATAAGTTACTGCAAGGCCTTGGGGACTGGAAGATAAACCAATCCCATTTGGATAGGTAAAAGAGAACAGAGGCAGGTGCCAATTATGGACAGAGCAAGAATTGCACAGAGGTGGGTTGAACTGTCTGAGGAGCAATGGGCAGGGGTCTTCTGGGAGTTAAGGGTTCATGATGTAAAAATTTGGAAAATAATTGAATACTGTTTATATGGGGGGCATATGAAGGGTGGGTTTCTGATTTCTGTTTTAGATTACAGATACAGCTTTAGAAGTTGTCAGAATTTAACAGTTAACTTCTCTCAGATCATGAGCAGGGAAAGTGAGTAGAAAAAAGGATTAATATGGAACCCTCATGATCATTCGCATTTTAGATCTAGAAAAAAGAGAACTGCAAGCTAAAGCCTGAAGAAGAAATAGCTATAGAAATGAAACAAAATGGTGCCACAGAGGGCAAAGGAAAAGAGAATTTCAAATATAGAATAGTCAGAAGGTCAATCCAGAAAATTCAAATAAGATAGAACCTAGAAGGTGTTCATGAGACTTGACAATTCAGATGTGACTGGATTATCTAAACAAAAATATCTGGAGAAAGTATAAATTTATGGAGATGACAAATACATCAGTCAATGTGTAAGTGGAGGTCGTGTACAATGGAGGCATAGACAGACAACACGACAGTGGAGTTATTTGGGATAAGACAGGTAGAGGCAGAGTCTTTTTTTTTAATATGCGGGTACCGGGAGTTGAACTCAGGACCTCCCACTTACCAGCAGGCGCTTATGCCACTGAGCCATATCACTGGCCTGGCAGAGTTTTAAAAGTAGGAGAAAAGACTTACTGTGTTTATAAGCTCGAGGAAAAAATAGTGAAAAACTTATAAAAGAATTTAAGAGAGTTCCGAACTTGTTGAAACATATTTTTGAGAATGGTAATATTGGGACTAATTAAAGATCAAGAAGAAACCATTCAATTTGAAAATAAGAATTATGAGAGGATATCCTAAATTACTTGGTTTTGAATCATTTATATTTGCATGATAGTATTAAATCTATTTAAGCATTGTGTGAAGTTAGAAGCACAAATATTATTGAACTCAACCAGAGTTCACTTAACTTTTAGGACACAAGGATTCTGATTCAGATTCTAAAGATTTAATGCCAGTGCTCATTAAGCTTCTCATGAATTCTAATACTTGTGTATCTGCAGTTACAGTGGATAACTACAGTTGTAATAAGAAAAGAGTACAGATTCTACTTTTTAGGAAGTAGTAAAGTAGAAACCCCACAATTTGAGGGAAGAAATCCCACAGTTTGAGAAGTCTGAAAGCAAAAGGAAGGGAAACTTGAGAAAAGATTAAGGTTGTCCAAATGCTTTAAGGTTTTCAGCCTTGAGGTGGTTGTGTCACAATGGGTAATACCAGTGATGAGAGGTGTAGGAGAAGAATACGGCCGACACAGTGTTCTGGGAAACACAGCAGAGGTGGAGGGGTCACTCGTCTGAATGTGACAGAGGAATGGATGAAATATGGGCATTTTGACACAAGTCAGTTAACTGGGTTCCCTGTCTGTGAGTTTTCTCTTTTGCTTAGGGACAAGAATATCGATAACACAAGAGACTTGTGAGAATACCATTAGAAACTCTCTATAATGGCCTAGAACACAGTAAGGATTGAAGTTCAGGTGGCAGTAACTGTCATTATTACGAATGCCAGTGGACTAGAGATAGTGACAATCACAGACAATCCATCAGCTTACCATAATCC
Source organism: Erethizon dorsatum (assembly GCA_028451465.1). NCBI lineage: Eukaryota > Metazoa > Chordata > Mammalia > Rodentia > Erethizontidae > Erethizon > Erethizon dorsatum. The sequence goes on from CM051824.1 coordinate 43,442,209, forward strand.
CGCAGGTAACTGGGTCCACAGGAACCATTCTCGTCAGTGGGCTACACACAGATGTGATACAACGGCCTTCCAAGATGAAAACGTGAAGAATCAGCATGTGCTGCCCAGCTCTTTCCCCTGCCAAGCAAATGGAACATACCGGATAACGAAGATACTATATGCCCAGAAAAAACTAGAATTCTCCCTTTTACTTCATCCCGACTATGTAGTGTTAGTGAGAAATATATTGTTCTTGTGTTACATGGCTGATTTCAGAGTTAATTTGTTAGGCCTGCTTCACCTACCTATCCTAACAACTTGTACTACGCTAGCCCAATAGCAGTTTCATATCCTGGACATCTTGTTTCCGAGAATACATGTTAAATTCGAGCCCACTTACTTATAAAATATTTCTATTGATCACTGAAAATCCTCCATAACGTTCAATTTACTTATACTCCCTTCAAGGCAATTCATAAACTACACTTTGACCACATTGACTCCACTGAGAGCCTAAATTTAATAGTAATATTACTGCTATTAGCTATAATAGTAAATATTTATTGAGCTGTCGTTACTCCAGGAGTAGTCTAGCCTCACAGTTAAATTATGAGTTGAGTTCTACAATTAAAATTTCATTTATTAAATGAGGGAATTGAGGTCCAAAGAGGTTAGTTATTTTCCCAAAAATATAGAGTGAATGGGTGGTAAAGCCGTAATTCTGAACTAGACGTTAGCATTCACACTTTAGTTAGTATTTTATTCTCTTTCCTTACTCTATTGTATCTTACTTATTGTATCTTTCCTTACTCTAGTGTAACCCCAAGGGGTTATCCTTTTCTGTGGAAAAAATTCTAAAATTACAGGTTATGCATTGGGTGCATCAGAGCTAGCGGAGGAGTTTGTACAAAGTGGGTATTCGTGAGCCTTTTCCACACCCACTGACCAGAAGCCTCGTGCACTGGCAGGTCCACAACTGAGGCTGGTTCTGACAAAGGATGACAGCATTTCTGTTTACCAACCAAAGTGATGCCATGCTAAGATTCCCTTGGTCCCAGAAGTTTAAAATATATGATTCTTTATATGTTTAAAAATTGTGAAAAACCCTCCCTGCTTCAATTACTTATATAACCTGAAACTTTTATCAAATTATTTTTATAGCATTATTTAAAATTTACATAACTCAAAATGGCATAAAATGTGAGTATATTGTGTCTTATTTAAAGCCTATCTACTTTCAGAAATAATAAAGTATCCTCATCTGTCCACTGCACCAACTGAGGTTTTTGGGGGGCTGGTCTCAGAGTGTGTTGAGAGTGGCTCTAGTTACCGTGTTAATAACAGCTCCCTACGGCTCTACATCTTGTTCCGAGTCTGCTATCATTGCTGTAGAATGGAATGTGACATCAGGTACCAAAGGGGGATGGTGGCTTTGCCAGTGGTGTTTAATAAGCCGTTCATTTCCTTTGTTCCTCATCCTCTTTTCAGTACCCACTAACATGACTTAAGAGTCCAGTGTTGTACTGACCCTGAAATGTATTTGTCATTAGATTCTGGGTAGAATAGAAAACACTACTTTGGGTGAATCTTAAATAAAGATCAACTTATTCTAGCAAATATAGATTCATGACAGTTTCATATTCTCACTTTTTCTCAAGGAACGTTACCAGCAGCCTGTAGCATTACACTTTTTTTGGGCCTAGCTGGGAAACACACACACACACACACACACACACACACACACACACACACACACACATTAACTGGCCCAGTGGCATTGAGTTATATTTGGCTCATTGAAGAAAGCAAAAGACAGCATGCAACATCTGTTTCATCATTTGCCAGTTCTGCCTTTGGACATAACGGATGCTGTTTGAGCTCAGAACCTGGAGAGTCTGACTGAGGAATCACTGGTAACCGTGAAATCTAAAAGCTCCAGTGGAGTAGCTGTGACAGGTAATAGCTGATTCTTTTGCTGAGCTTTCATTTCACTCTTAGTTAAGGAATACTTTCAAGAACTGTAACCTTTACAAACCTCTTGACACTGCAGGCTATATTCAAGACAGCAAAATGTAGGATAAAAATGTACTTTAAGCATCTGTGTAATACTTTGAAATACACACAGGAGTTTTTCTTGCTTGCTTTGCATAACTTCTGCACTCAGCAATGTCCTCAAAGAAAAAATGAGCTCTTTTCTTTCAGCTGATGTAAGCCTGGTTTGTTAAATAAGATCCCCAGACTCATTAGACCAAGGAGAAGACTCTGACCTCTTGTGGAGTTTAAGGGAAAATTTTATAGCAGTAAGATAGATTCACACACACACACACACACACACACACACACATTTATTTATTGAGCTGATATATATATATATATATATATATATATATATATATATATATATGCCGTATATATAAATTGAAAAGTGGTTTCTCCTCCTGACATTTCATATGAAGTTATTCTGGTCAAAGAATCCTTCACTACTGGCATGTTTTATTTATTCCTTATATTTATTTAACACATCTTACGTGTTAGGCATTTATCCTGTAACTAAGATTACAGAGTTTAATAAAACACAGTCTTTACCCTTAAGGAAGACACAGCCTACTAAGAAATTTCATTGAAGAAAATACATAATTACAGTATAATATGGAAGTAGCATTAACAGAGATCTGTAAACAGAGTTTTGGATATTGAATGTATTTGAGTATTTCTTATCTTTCTAATTTGTAAGATTTTAAAATTCATCTATTTCTACATTTTTGCCTGTATCCATTTCCATAATAACTTGAATTTATTTGTATCGTGTCTTAGTCCGTGTTTTGTTGCTGTAACTACTTGAGATTGAGTAATTTAAAAGTAAAAAGCTTCATTTAGCTCCTCTGTTCGGAAGCTGAGAGTATAAGATGACATGGCCCTTTCTGTTCAGTCGTGTGAGGCCCCTGGGCTGCATCACAACACAGTGGATGGCGTCATGATGGGGGCGCACACAAGAGAGAAATCACATGGCAAGACAGGAAGACAGAGAGAGAGTCAGGGTCAAGCTTGTTCTTATGACAATAGGGTCCTTCGAGACTACTTTAATCTTTGAGAGAACAGTACCCCAATGAGCAATTACCTTCCACTAATCTCCTCCTTCTAAGGTTCTCCACTTCCCAGCATCACCATATGAAGTACTTGGGATCATCCTGAAGCCACATCCAAACCACAGGAGATGGTCTTCTGGGTTGATAGACCGTGTTTCATTTTTGGTTTTATTTATAAGTATTTACTCATTGGAGGAGAATATTATTTAAATTTTCCTACAATATTATTATTATTATTATTTTAATGTGGGTACTGGGAGTCGACCTCAGAACCTCACACTTGCCAGCAAGTGCTTGTGCCGCTGAGCGATATCACTGGCCCTTTATTTCCTTTATGTGGGTTCTGGGAGTCGAACTCAGGACCTCGCACTTGCCAGGCAGGCACTTACACCCTGAGCCATCTCACTGGCCCTACAATATTATTTTTATTAAAGTATGACATTTGTACAGAAGATGTACTGCACTGTTGGTTTACCTCTGAATACAAATTCCTTTCAGGTGTGATTTTTCCTTCTGCCCAAAAGATTTCTTTTAGCATTTCCTGGAATGTAGCTAGCCATCAATGAATTCTCCCCAGAGAAAGAAGTTCTTATGAGTCATAAAGATCAGTTAGATTTGAAGAGTAACTGAGTTGGAACATACATAAAAATAAGACAGATATTTTAGAATTGGTATTGGCAAAATTTAGTTATTCATTAGATGCATGGCGATGAAGTATAAAATGCCGTATTGCCTCTTCAGTGTCACAGCCATGCAATAAGAATGAGAGTAAATATTGAGAATACATATCCAAAAGTAGGTGTTTGCAGATAATAAGATTGTCCATCAGGAAAACCAAGAATCCACTGAAAAATCACTATTCTTACATAAATGAGTCAAGTATATATATGAAATTAATAGCTTTTCTATGTATAAGAAATACAATAGTAAACAGCCGCAGCAACAACAAAAACACTATACCTCACCAAAAAAGAACAAATACTTAGAATTGCTGGGCTAAGCCTCAACCTAATAATAAATTTAATAATAAATTTAATAAGTAGATGTGAACAAAAAGCTATATAGAACTTGAAAGAAAAAATAACTAGAAATATATGCCTTAAAATAAAAGGGCTAATATTTTATATTTGTACATGCTTCAAATGAATTTATAGATTAAATTCATAATAAAAATTAGATGGTATTAACTAGGTGACTGATAAAATAGTTCTAAAATTTATTTCAGATGAATGAGAAGACAATATGAAAATACATTTTTTGAAATGCTAAGATTTATTCTACAAAATATTAACATATGTTATAAAGTCATAATAATGCCAACATTGTAATGAGTAGACAGATTAGTAAAATATAATAAAAATCATGGACATATTTAAGTGTGTATCAGGATTCATTTTTTGATGAATATAGGCCAAATTGGTAGGAAAATAACAGATGGCACTACTGGATAAGAGCTTGTAGTTTATCTAAATAAAACTAGATTTTTGCTTTATAACACATGTTAAAATGAATCCTAGACTGATAAGAGATTTTTGACTGAAGATTTGAATATAAAAATAAAAACACAAAATTACTAGAAGAAAAATATGAGTATATCTGTATTTCTTTGAATTTGAGGCTTTTCTACTAAAATAATAAAAATAGAAACCATTAAGAAATTAACTAATTGTGCCTCATTTATATGTGACTAAAAATGTCTAAAATCCAATATCAGAAAATTTGAGTTTAAAATGAAACCCACAATCATAAAAACTGGTAATGAAAAAGGTCTAACTAAAATTAATATATGAATTTAATTTGTAGTCAATGTGGGGAAAAATGGACAAAGGATGTGACCTGGCAATTTGTGAACTAACAAGTATGATTGTCAGAGAAGCAGATACCAAGAATTTTAGTAGTAGGGAAGGGGAATATTAGAGATAAGATTAGGCCACTTGAAAGAGCAAGTAGGCTAAATCAGACAAGGGAAAATGAAATTATAAAGGAAGAGCAAAGAAAATGTCAAAGATAGGATTGTGATAAATTGTATTACTTTTTATTATAAACAGCCACTCTCTTGGGTGAAATACACTTCGTGGCCACAGTAAAACCAGTTTGGCCATGTCATTTTCTTTGGCCACTTCTGGGTAGAATTTCAAGAACCACTTCGTTCTTTGCCAGACTTCCTTTTCCTTTATGGAGATTGTACCACCCAGAGACTGCCCAACTCACCTGGCTGCAGAACGAAAAGCTCACGTGGTGTCCCTCAGCAAAACTCTGATGGAAATGTAGTCTTGATGAGAAATGTACTTTTGTTGTTGTAAGCCACTGAAATGATGGTGTGATTTGTCTCATTGGCATAACCTAATGTGTCCTGACTGCTACATCTGGCTTGTATTATATTTTCAACTTCTTGTTATAAAATTGCCTGACCCATAACAAAGAGATTTCAAATGAGAGATAACTTGTCCAAGGGATATATAAAAGAAATGGAGGGCTTGGTTGTAGGACATGATCGTAGATTCACTTGTCATGAGGGGAAAGACTTAGATAGAAAATGAGGAGAAATAAATGTGGTGAAAAGGAAAATGGTAATAGAGAATCGATGCTTGAACTGCAGGTTTGTGTTCAGTTGAAGACTTGAGCAACACCGTTTCCATTTGACGAGAACTCCATCTAGTTTTACTTTACAGAATGTTTGGAGTGTTACAAATTAAGCTCTTACTTTCTGCATTCCTGCCTGATTTTCCCTTCAAGATTGATATTGATTCAAAGTCAATAGCAACAAGAAAAACAAACATATTAAAATTCATTTAGTTTGATGTTCTTATTTAGTTTATTTTAACAGACTGACAGATTGGTGTTGCAAATAATTTGCCTGTTTGTTCATCCATTCACTCATTTATTTCCTAGTATACATGCAGGTGACAAGACGTGGTGAGCAAGTACAGGTTAAGCAGAGGACCCTATTCAAATTGTGAGGCCACTGCCTGGATGGCAAAGCTGTGTTGAGGGCAGAGAACCGTGTTTTGGCATAGCTGTAAATCCACGGAAGGGAATAAATTTAGAAAGCTCTGTAATCTGTAATAGTGAGTCCGGAAAAGGTATACAAATAATTTCATAGTAAGCTTATTCTGGTTAAATTATGCTGACTGAGATGAAGTATGATTAGAAGGAAATTATTCATATTCAAGTACTTATTAAAATATCATCCATGAAAAGTGATGATGGAATAATGTCCAGTTATGTCATATTTTGGACATGACGCTGTGCTGGCTTCCTGACTCAGGACATTGATTAGATTTATATGGTGTGCTTGCCCAAACATTCCAGTAGTTACTGCTAGATGCTTTCTTTTTCCTAACATGTTTTAATTATCATATTTCCATAACATAAATATCTCTAGATTCCATAACATTTCCCTTTCCTCAGATAAAAGCACTTCCTATTGCCAGCTGTATTCCAACAGATCTTTCACTCACTCACATTAATACATGCTATTTTGCTCAATTGTATTCCATTTATTTTTATTTTTTTTTATTTTTTTTTTTTTGGTGGGTACCGGGGGTTCGACCTCAGGACCTCGGGCGCCACCAGGCGCCCGTGCCGCTGAGCGATATCACCGGCCCCTTTTTCGTATGTGGGTTCCGGGAGTCGAACTCGGGCCCTCGCGCTTGCCGGGCAGGCGCTTAAGCCACTGAGCCATCTCACCAGCCCTGTATTCCATTTATTTTGATAAAATATATTCTTCAAGTATGTGACATCAATAATTTACAATATATTAATATTTTATTTGCCCCATATTGAGAGATAACTTCTCACTTTTTATTATATATTTACTATTTTTATTAATTATTTTATCTAAATTATTGCTATAGGAGAAGTAATAGGTACAGTGGAACAATAATATGCCAAATTATCAGTAGTTAAATAAGTAACATACTATCTTTGATTTAATTGTTGGTCATTGTAATGGTTGATACATTGTGTCAACTTGAGAAGTTTAGAAGTTTAACTAAGCAACTCAGCGGAGGGCCAGGGTCCTCACTTTGTAAACATCCTGAGCCTGTGCAAGAGGAGGGCACGGTGAGTGCTACACTTGCCCAAGGAGGTGTAGCCTGCTTACAATATAAGGGAGGAAAAGAGGCTTGCTCCCTCCCCCGCTTTTTGCTCTTGTTGCTTTTGCTGTCTTCTGCTGCCTTGAAGTGTTGCCCTTGTGCAATGCCACTCTACTTTGGAGCCAGCTGATTATGGACTGAACCTCCACAAACTGTGAGCTAAATAAACCTTTCCTTCCTTAATTTTGGTGTCGGGTTTTTATCTTAGCAACGAGAGAAAAGTAAGACAGTCATAAAACTCGTAAGATTCTTAAACCACAGTTTTTTCCACAGAATACTGATTACATTTCTTGACAAACTCATTGTCCATTTTTTAAAGAGGTCTAAAGATTAGAAATGTATACACGGAGAATGCAGGTAACAGAGAAGTTGTGTGTCGGTATAAAGATTTTTGTATCATAAATAGACCGGAACACAGGTGCCCACAGTTGTAGTCCTCTGCTGGACCTTATAATACAGTACATTGGCTCAGCAGTAGTAAAGCTTGGAGTTGCTATTTTTGTGCAGAGATTTCAGACACATGGTGTGAGACTGAAACATAAACTGTTTTTGGCTCTTTGGATGGCAAATGCACATGCTCTTTGCAGTGTGTTTGGTGTGGGGACATTGAGGATATGTGCAGGTCATAATTGCCAACAGGTCATAGCAGGTAAAGACATTTTGTATGTGAGTACCAACTGCTTGTTTTTTTTTTTTTTTCCCTCACTATTTAAACTTAATTTTTCCTTGTAATTGCCTTTTCTAACTTTTCCTGGATCATTTTTTCTTTTTTTTTACTTCCTTAATGTCAGCAGACTCCATGTTTTAGTCTTTGTACTTTCTCTGCACAAACTTCCTTGTGGTTCTCAATTACATTTGTTAACACCTACGTCTGTGACTCTGGGTCAAACTTTTCTACTGACATCCAGGATTAGATCTTAAATCTATGGACATCTCAAATGTAAGTTGTCTTAAATGAGTTCATAATTATACCTCAAGTACTAAATTATACCTGAAATATGAAAAACCCAGCAACTACAGCATCGCTCCATTGCTTCTCTTTCCTTTACTCTCCTTCTCTTATTGATCTTTAATTCCTATCAGTTGCATTTCTTGAGTATTTCTTGTATTTACCCCCTCTTCTCCGACCCCATCTGAATGGTTCTTGTTACTTCTCGTATAGGCTGTAGTAACCTCCCAAGAAATCTCCCGAATTCTTGCCTTCTCCCTCTCCATGATGTCTTGCTCCTCACACCAAGAACTGTGGTTCTAAAACACAAGGTAAATTTCATCCTTCCACTTCTTAAAGCCCTGTGAGGTTTCTCCACTGCTTGGCCCATAGCACTCAGATTTGTGTGTGCAGATGGCTCTTTGGGACCCCGAGTCACTTCTCCTCCAGCGCCTCTGCCCTCATGTCCCTCAGTGCTCTTGGACGTGAGTGAACACATCCTGCTGCTGCGCAGCTCCTCACTGTGCACATGCTTCTTACCCTGGAACAGCCCCCCACTGGTCATCTGCTGGCCAGGCCCCTATTCTCCATTCAGGAATCAGCTAAAACACCTGTGCAAATCCTGGGATGGAATATGCTTTTATGTCTATGCTGTTAGTATATCTTCTTTCCTCAAGTTTCATTGTACCCATTTTCATGGTGAGTCCATAAATGTTTACAATAGTAAAAGCTGTATTCCTTCAGGAAAAGAACCATTTCTTTTATGTCTATGACTTAACCTAGTGCCTGACACATAGTGAGTGATCAATAAAATAAGTGTTAAATATGTGAGTGAATAAATAGATGCATAGATTTTTGCTTTAAAATAATTCCTACTGTTTTTTTCCTGCTGTATTAAGAGCAAGAGTTTGAGAATATTTCAGTGACTAATTTATTTTGGTTAGTATCTTGCATGCCAAGAAAGAGGCAAAAGTGATTGATATTGTTCAGTCTTTCTTTTATTAGATTTTAAAAGAAACTGTGGGTCTTCTAGGAAAAGTATTTAGTTGTGGTTTTCCAATTTTAACATAAAAGTGGAATCTCTACTTTTGGAGTAATCGGTACAAAATTTGTACTTTTGAAACACTAACCTTTATATAGGTTGGTCTGAAAGTGGTTTTAAGCAATTCACATCTCACAGGTCACACAATGGTGTATGTCCCCAGCTTCTGGGCCCAGCACTACAGCAAACTTATGGGATCGAGGCAGGGGTTGTCTATTTAGTAAAACATGATGTTACACCAGGAGTGAAATTATTGTTTCTGATTAGGCATGTAGAGTTTGGTTAGACCTGACTCAAATGAAAGCAAAATAAGCTAATTTTGATTCAAAAGCTAGGACTTTGAGTAGTTGTGAAATGAAGAGTTCGTGGTGGTGTTGTCATGGCAACCAGCACCTAGGCAGCTAAGCTGGGTGCCCTGTCCTTATTGCCTTCAGGTTCTAAATTTCTTAGATGAAGGGATAATCTCCAGGAAGGTGGATTGATAGGAAGGTGGATTGATAGAAAGGTGATCAGAACCATATACCACCACCAAATCTGTATTTTGTGTCATTAATAATTATGATTTTTAAAGCTCCTGTGAGATTACAAATTGAAACTTTGAAATAGAAAAGCTTCTGGTTTTATTTTTTCTGTTTTAAAAAAATCTTGCTAAGGCTTTCTTCAATTCACTGCCACTCCACATGGGCCTCTGTGCTGGGGAATGACAGTTATATTTGTTCCACAGAGTGTCCCCTATGCCTGCCTTGGTTCCTCCCTTAATACCCCATGTAGTAAGATGTCAGCATCCGAGCAGAGAACTGGTGGCACAGTGATTTCTTCACGTAGGAATCAGACTGAGGGGACACAGTCTCTTCCTGGGTGTTTGCCCAAAACTCCTTCAGGTAAATATTAGATCTGCTGCCCTCGAAAGGCTCCTGAAAGATGTCAGTGGTTGTGAAGCACAATCTCAGACTTTTTCAAAACTGTCCCCCACTTCTCTGTTTATCCCCTCTTCACTAGTGTGTTAGTCAGCTTTCAATTACTATAGCGAAATACCTGAGATAATCAACTTCAAATGAGGAAAGGTGTTTTTTTTGACTCACAGTTTTGGAGATTTCAGTCCATGCTCATTCTTTTTGTTGGCTTCAGACCTGTGATGGGGGAGCACAACATGCTGAGTGCCTGTGGCAAAGCAAGGTGCTCATTCTTGGCAGCAGAAGAAAAGAGAGAGACGGGAAGCCACTGAAGTCTCACTGAGTCCTTCAAGATGATGCCCTGGAGGACCTAAGCCTTCCCCCTACGCCCTGCCTCTTAAAGTTTCCACCACCTCTGAATAGCTATGCATGCTGGAGACCAAGCTTTTATTTAACACATGAGCCTTTGGACAGAAATTCCAGATCCAAACTATAGCAACAATAACCCCAACAATAAGTATATATTGAACTTTTGTGGAATGGTGAACATTGCTGGTTACAGGATAGGAAGGAATCTGGAAACATTATAAGAATGGAATAATAATATAACATCTAAGCTCTTAATGTGACTCTTTGCTGCACTGTTCGTATACTGTTAATTCTTTTAATGCTCAGTAATCCCTTTAAACAGACACTGTCATCTCTATATTACAGATAAAGAAATTGAGTCTCTAAAAACTTTAACAACTTATCTAACGTCAACAACCAGCATGTGTCAGAATTAGGACTCAAACACAAGTTTTTCTGGCTCCAAATCCTGAGGTTCTTTTCTATTCTTTCCTTTTCTTTTTGATTTACATGTATTAATTATACGTATTAGTGGGTTCAATGTGGTATTTCAATATAAGCATACAGTTTGTGTTCATCAAATCCAGTCTTCCTTTATCGAACTTCCCCACAATCTGTAGTAATCACTACTCTACATTGAAGTTACTTTTTAAAAGAATTCCACATATGCGACAGAACATGCAGTTCTTTCTTCCTGTGTCTGATGTATTTCATGTAACATAATATCCCCCAGCCCCATCCATTTTGCTGCAAATGACAAGATTTCATTCTTCTTTATGGCTGAATAATTATCTATCTATCTATCTATCTATCTATCTATCTATCTATCTATCTACTATCTATCATCTCTGTCTCATCTATATATCACATTTCTTTATCCGTTCATCAATTAAAAAAGCACCTGAGTTGATTCAATTTCTTGGCTGTTGTGAATATTTCTTTTTTTTTTTGGTGGATACCGGGGGTCGACCTCAGGACCTTGTGCACCAGCAGGCGCCCGTGCCGCTGAGTGATATCACCGGCCCTTTTTTCGTATGTGGGTTCTGGGAGTCGAACTCGGGCCCTCACGCTTGCCAGGCAGGTGCTTATGCCGCTGAGCCATCTCACTGGCCCTATTGTGAATATTTCTACAGTAAACATAGATAAGCAGATATCCCTTTGGTGTGTTGACTTGATTTCTTGTGCATCGGTACCCAGAAGGACACAGTGACCCATTAGGGAGTGACACTCTGTCAGACTGATCTTAACACAATGCGGAACTTCTGATTGGCTTGGTTTGGCTTCCCATTTCTTATCAGGTCACATTTATTAATTTAGCCAGCAGCTACTTATTGAATGCCTACTGTGGGCCATACAGTATTATGGGTACTTAGAATATTTGTGAACAAGACAGGTTAAGTCTCAGCTCTTAGGGATCCTATAATTTAGCGGAGGACAAAAATCCAACAAAAGAACACAAAAAACAAGTTACTATAGGTAATAATGATTCATGTTTTGGTGGGGAAAAGAACTCCAGTAATGGACTGTGTCTTGAAATATGTATTGAAGAAGGCAAAGTGATTATGAAATAATTACTTATCATTTGCTGTGAGATCTGAATGATGGGAAAGGGGCATCCCACCATGGATTAGGCCAGTAGGTCATCTAGACACAAATTCTGAGAGGAAAGCACACTTAATATGTTTCAGATATTGAAAGAAAATCAGTATGAATGAGGCAAAGTGAGAAAAAAATGGTACCAGATTGGAGAAGTGGGTGGGGGAAGATCATGTAGAATATTACAGCCCTGATAGGAAGATTAGATTTTATTCTAGGTGCAAAGGAGAAATTTTAGAAAGCATTAAACAGGGTAGTGGCATGATCTGATTTAAACCTTTAAAACAATCATTGTGACTGCTGAGTAGAGAATGAATTATAAGGGAAAGACGAACATGAAGTTCCTTAAAATTTATTACTTTGGTCTGAGTTAGAAATGATGGATTGGGCTGTGACAGTGAAAGCAGGATAACTGGACAGCTTCAGAAATATATTTAGGGTGTTGTTCATAGGGCTTGCTGAAAGATTGGGTGTGGAAATGTGAGTGGTAGGGAAGATCCCTTGAGTGACCAGAGGGGTGAGTGTGACACTTACTGAGTTGCAGACAGCTGAGTGAGAAGCAAGTTATAGAGCTGAGGATAGAAAGAGCTTCCCTTTAGGACTAAATCCTGTTTCTTTAGTCTGGTCCCATGCACGTAGATGTGTGTCTAATCTGATGCTATTGACACAGTAATATTTAATAAGCGTTTATTGGATTGACATGCAGAAAAGTCTCTATTTACCTACTTTCTCTAAAACTCAGAAGTCACCTGCTGAGAAAAGCTTACTGACTCTAGAATCCTATTGCCCAGGTTTTGGAAAAGGTCAGTTCTGCTCCATTAATCACTAAATAGGCATAATCACTTGTACTCTAAATTGTAAAATTACCTCCTCATCATTCACTAGCCTTTTACAAAACCCCTATTAACCTACTGCAAGGAACATTCACTTCCTAAGTGAATGCAGTGTTTGTATATCAGTCGGAGCTGGAGAGGCCCATTGCCACATAGTGAAAATTAGCTTTCTTTTCCCTTGAGATAAATTGCAGATTCTTGCAAATAATATAAAATGTGACCCATGTTCCATATGATAAGGAAAACATATCCAATCATTCAGATTGTTCAACAAAACAGACTTATTTTTTCACTCATATTTTAATTGCTGTAAGTTCAGTCTCAGAGCTCATTAAAATTTTTAAGGCACCATATTTTAGGTGTAAAATAATTTTATTGAGAAAATGAATTTTTCCTGCCTTGAGAATAGCTCTCTAATTAGGAAGCACATATCATTAGATAAAGTATATCACATTAAACATACACTCTGATGAATTGATAATTCATCTCAATCTCAAATTATAATCATTTTATTACCTTTCTGCACCAAGGCAATCTCCAGTGAAAGGAAAAACAGCACAGTGATATTTTGAGAAATTGCACTTTTCTTGGCTTGCTGAGGTCTTCTTTGATAGTCATGTTTCCTAAATGGTTTATAATTTGACTTTTTTTCTTGTTCCTTCAGCAGCCAGACAGCTGGCATTTGAACCTGCTGCCTCCAACCCGCCATCCTACCAAGACTGTTACATAACTTTTTCGATATTATTTTGCAATAATTTCAAAATTTTCAAATCTTCTTCAAAGGAGCTGTGAGAAAAATTACACCTGTCATCATTTAAATCTCCTCCATTTATTCTAGACATTACAGTGATTATATGAAGAGCCTAGTCTATATCTTACCACAGACACTGACGAGTGCCAGAGAGAACGACCGTCTGCTGCTGCCACAGAGTCAGCAGTTTTAGGCAGCATATAGGACACTAGCTTTACATTTTCATTAGAAACTCTCCAAGTTTAATTTACTCAATTACATAGAGGTTAAAGATCTGCTGGTAAAGCACTCATCATTAATGGTGATTATCCATCATCACTCTTGAATAGGCAAATCTCCACTTTCAGAGATTTTCTCTGAGAAGAAGAATTAATGGGAGCTAAGGAATCAGAGTAGGAGGCTTGAGAGTTAAAAATGGAGCGAAAAAGCACTGAGGTGTCATGATTGCGTGGGAGCGCTGTTAGAGGAGAAAGACAGGGCGAAGGCAAGAAGGGGGCAGGAGTGGCCAAGACTCGCCATCTTCCCCTCCACTCCACTGCACTTGGGACATGTTTCTTCTGTCTTTAGATCCCCGATCTCCTTTTTCTGAGAACATTTACAACAGAAAGCTTACCAATGTGAATTCTGCCTTCTGGTACATTTTCTACAACCTGGGAATGTCTTTCTCCAGAATTTGGGAGCCATTCTTTCACTGTGATATCATCAGGGTGGGGAGGGTTTCTACCTCCCCACCTCTACAGGAGGGCAGGAGGTTCACTTTGGTGTAAGTTACAAACACACAGGCCATGGTCACCTGCATCAACTTCCTCCCTAGATTTTGGAGATTTTTATTTGAAAGATCTGGGGAATAGATCTAGGGCATTTGCTTTCTTAATAGTTCCAGTCTTAATTAGCACATGGCTCTAGCTCTGTAGTTTTTAGCTGTTGAGAGGAACCAGGGAGGTCTGGATTAGTCTTTCAAAGTGGGTGCTATTAACTGCTTGCAACAGAATCACTTGGATTAACTCATGGAGTACACATTTCTGGACCATTCCAGAAAGTTGTAAAATTAATGTATCTAGGCATCGTGCCTTAGAATCTCTCTCTTCTTTTAACTAAAATCTTACCACAACTGATCTATAGTAAGTAGTTAATTTTCATAATAAAAAGGTAGAATGTGAGGAAAGTTGTGAAAAAGATAAAATCTGAACAATGAAAAGGAAAATATACTCTTTCCTCTCTATGTTCACACCCAAAAAAGCATTTTGACTCTGAGTGGATTTCCTTGCCACCACTTCCTGCCTGTGTGGGCCTGAGAACTCTGGCAGGGAATGTGGCCTGGAACCCTTGTCTTCCACTGAATGTGTGCTGTGCAGGCAATGCTACCCCAAGCCTTGCCTTAGGGTAGAGAACCAGGAGAAAGAGCGCTCTCATATCCTTTTATCCTTAGCAGTGGGTGTCAAGGGCTCTGCAAACACTTGCATTAGAAGGAAAGCTGTGCCTAAAACCCTTAGACCACAGATGAGGCTACTAGCACCCAGGAACATATCTTGGACATGCTCAGATAAATGAACTTTGAACTTTGCTCTGCTTTGCTCACAAATTTCTTATGGAACCACTATTTCTCTTTCTTTCTTTCTTTCTTTCTTTCTTTCTTTCTTTCTTTCTTTCTTTCTTTCTTTCTCTCTCTTTCTCTCTCTCTCTTCCTTCCTTCCTTCTCTCTCTTTCTTTCTTTCTCTCTCTCTTTCTCTCTCTCTTCCTTCCTTCCTTCCTTCTCTCTCTCTCTCTCTTTCTTTCTTTCTCTCTCTCTTTCTCTCTCTCTCTCTCTCTTCCTTCCTTCCTTCTCTCTCTTTCTTTCTTTCTCTCTCTCTCTTTCTCTCTCTCTTCCTTCCTTCCTTCCTTCTCTCTCTCTCTTTCTTTCTTTCTTTCTTTCTTTCTTTCTTTCTTTCTTTCTTTCTTTCTTTCTTTCTTTTTTTCCTTCATGCCCTGCTCTTCTACCTGCTCTTTTTCTTTTTTTTTTTTGTGGGTACCGGGAGTCGAACTCAGGCCCTCGTGCTTTGTCAGGCAGGCACTTGTGCCGCTGAGCTATCTCACTGGCCCCTGCCTGCTCTTTTTCTAAAGCTAAAGATAATAGTTTTTTCTCCCCCCACAAATTTTCTGATATATTTGGCCTTGGAACCCTTTAGTTGTTGTAAGAATATGGGTTTTTTTGGACAAACTTGTCTTAATTCCCCCCAAAATATAAAATAGCATAGATGGAGCCATGATGCAACTCTAGGCAGCTATAGAATCGAGAGAGGGGATGAGACGAGAACAAACCAGAGGTCACAGAGAGGTGCTCAGAGTGGAAGAGGAGGCCTGGACCTTAGGGTTATATAGGAACAATGTCAGAAATAAGATTTTTGCACCTGCACAGGGCCTGAGATGTGTAGATGCAAAGGTCTATCAGTAGTTTCCCATCTGTCAGTCATCCATTTTTCTTCAATATTTGTTGAACAAGTGCTACACGTCAATTGTTGTGCTAGATCTAGAGGCAGCTGAAAAGAAAAAAAGCATGACCATTGTCTGCAGGTATTTAAATGTAGAAATTGATGATCACATTCAAATAAGATTCAAAGCAATGAAGGTTATGGGATACCATGGGGTCCAGCAGGAAATGTGAGAAATTGCCAAGGAGAGTCAGAAAGTGATTCATGAGAAAGAGAATATTTCAGCTGGGGCTAGAGGAGGAGCAGGGATTTTCCAGCTGCACACCGCCCCCCGGAAAAAAAAGGCAGTCTAGCCTAAGGCCAGGTCGTAAACAGAATATTTTGTTTAGATAACACTGAAAACTTCATTTATGAGATGGGTTGAGGAAAAGTAAAGAAGGTGAGAAAGACAGCCTCCTCTTCCACTAGATACCCATAATGGCAACAGGGATCTCGAATCCTACACTAAAGGAATCTTCACAGAGGAGGTAGGCCAAGAACCTGAATGTGTGCTCTGACGGGTCAAGGTGCAGCACCAGACATGGGCAATCTGTGAGGTGAACTTAATCCTGAAATGCAGCTCTGGGACATCAGGTTCTTCTTTTATATTCATCACTAAGGTAGGAGCCATCTCCAAGTTGTCAAGAAGCAGTTTCCTGTGTGTGCCTGCTTGGAACAGAAGTTGTAAGTATGGAAATTCACTAAAATTTATTGAGTTTTTGTTTCATGAAAAGTATGGGAGTATGTGAAATTAATATGATAAGGTGCTTTCTTACAAAATGCATATAACATAGCAAGGAAGATTAGGGTTAAAAACCAAAGTTATGGGAAGACATCTTAACATACCCACACTTCAGCAGTGACAGAGTGTGAGCCTATGACATATGAAGCAATGTGCCAAATATCTGCACGGAATTCTCGGAGTAAGTAGAAATTTTTGTCTGATATGGAAATGAAATGCATGTTCAAAAATACTATGAAACCTCCCCAAGGATACTCAGTTAGCAGGTGCCAGGGCCAAATGAGCTTATCTACCTAACACTGAGATGTGCCTTTGTACATTAGTGTGGGCTGTGGTAGATCAAGCAGAATGTAAGTATTTACATTTCATGCATGAATTCATAGAAAACTCTCAGATTATCCTGATCTTCATTCCTTTTGATCGTCCCTTCGCTATCTTTCCCTTCACCACCATTCCCATCTTCTCCCTGAAGTCTATCTCGCCCTGCTCAGACAGAAGTGATTCCTTCCCCTCGACACCTACAGTCTGCACTTCATATTTCTAAAATGACCTGTGGTCACTCAAGCCCCTTTCCTGAAAAATTCCACTCCTGAAGGAAGGAATGTCTTGAGGGGTAGCTTTGAGAGCTAGGATGGATGTGATAAATACTCTGAGAGAGCCATGGCGTAATTGAATTTTGGAAACATCTGGAAAGACTTTACTCCAGGTGGTATCAGAGGTCTGCTGAGGTCTGCCAAAGTGGGAATGCTGTGAGTTCCATGACAACTGATGAAGAGCAAGCCCTAAAGGAGGAAGGAAGGAAGAAAGGAAAGGGGTTTCACACAGGGAGGTGCAGAAGCCAAGGACACCCTGAAAGTTGCAGACTGAGTTCAAATTAATGGAAGCACAGTGCAGACATGTCCTGAGTGCAAAAAGATAAGGCTGGGTCAGATTAAAAAAAAAGCACATTAATCTCCAAATTATGGACTAATTATGGAAGAAAAGCAGAATTGAGTAAAAAAGAAAGGGAATATAGTTCCTTGAGGTCTTTGTCATGATATGTTATATGCATTTTTAACATTGGTGATTCAAATTCTCTATTTGTTTTCTTAATGATATATTTTTCTGAAATGTTTCTATTTTATGAAAGATTTTACATTTGTTGATATAAAGTTGTTGATAATAGCCTTTCGATTTGCTGAAGTTATGCTCTTTTTTCATTATAATTTTAATTTGTGCCTTTTTATTTTTTTCTCCATTAAGCTTGCCAGATGGTTATCATTTTTATAAGCCTTTTGTTTTAATGATCCCCTGTATTGTAGGTTTTTCACTTAGTTAATTTTTGTTATTTAGTCTTTCATTCCATAATGAAATACTATTCAGTCTTAAAAATTTGCGTGATTTGGAACAACATGGATGAATACAGAGGGCATTATGCTAATTAAAACGAGTCAGCCCCAGAAATACAGGCACTACATGATTTCACTTCCATGTGGATTCTTAAAAAAAATCATTGCTTCATTAACTTTTTTGGTATCTTAGTTCTTAAGATAGATGCTCAGCTATTTAGCTCTTTAATTTTCTTTTTCTTTTTTTTTTTTTTTTACGTGGGTACTGGGAGTCGACCTCAGGACCTCACGCTTGCCAGCAAGCGCTTGTGCCGCTGAGTGATATCACCAGCCCTTTTTTTCCTTTATGTGGGTTCCAGGAGTCGAACTCAGGACCTCGCGCTTGCTGGGCAGGCGCTTATGCCGCTGAGCTATCTCACCGGCCCATAATTTTCATTTCTTAAAGAGTGTTTTATTATAAACATTTTATTTTGCAATTGATAAGATTGTCAGTCTGAGACCTATTTCAACTATATTCTGTATGATAAGCAATATTTGCATATTTTATTCTATTAAAATATCTTTACATTTCTACCCCATATATTCTCCAATCTGTGCGTTGTATAGATGTTTTTGTCTTAGTTTTCATATATATGATTATTTTTGTTAGATCTTTACTGGTTTTTAACTTTACCATGGCCAGAGACTATGGTCTGTGTGATAGAAATCTTTTTTTTTTTTTTTTTGGTTGGTTTGAAATTTCATTACATTATATCTTAGATGTGGGTGGTTTTGAAATTATTATTCTTTATCATACTCGAGTGTAAATTTTGGCTTAAAAATGTTCTAAAAATTTAGCCATTGTACCATTCACTTAAAATTGCATTAAATGTTTGCTAAATCTTTTTACTCCATCCTCCATGTCTCTTTCATTTTTTTCACTTTTTTATTTTTCTATGCAGGATTCTGGATAATTTCTTTAAACTGGTCACTGAGCTTTCTAACACCTTTCATTTTTCTTCCGTCTCCTATCTAATGCGCTCATTGGCTTTTAATTTCAGTTATACTTGTTTATGTCTCAGCGTTCTTTTGATTCTTTTCAAAACACTTTGGCAATTTTACATATTGTTACTGCTTGTTCTTATGTTCAAGTTCCTATTTTATATTCTGGAACATAATAATCATACTAATTTTTTATTATGTGATAAATCTAATATCTGGGATTTTTGCAGCTTTATTTCTAATGGTTGTGGGTTCCACTGGGTTTTGCTCATGGAGTCTCATTTTCTTAGGACTTTTGTGATTATTCACTGTATTTACATTTTGGCGTGTTTATTAGTTGGAATCCCTTGACACCTGGGTAAAAAGTTGCTCAAATAGAATGCATTTTCCACTGCTTTAGACAAGCACCCTACAGTATTAAGTGCCTAGGATTGCTTTGAAGTAAATGAGGAATTTTGTTAACTCTCATCATAAGGGTCAGTTGTGATGGTGCCTTATCAGGAGGTCATATTTGCACTGAAGAGTGTTTCAGGGTATTGGTTAAAGGTGAAGGAGGTATTCTGTTGGACTTTCCACTTTGGGAAAGGGGCTATATGCTTCTTTCTAGCATCACCTCCCCACTAATTGAACATAAAACTCCAAATCTATGGAAATTGACAAGACTGTAAGGAAAAACCAGGGTTATGGCTGTGTCGTCTTTCTACGTTCTCTGTCCACTAGGATTTTGGCCCCAGGAAAGTGTCTGTACTGTGGTAAATTAAGTAAAGCACTTAAAAAGATGGTTAAAAATACTTACTCCAAGGCTTTAGTTAGGCTAGGGTGCCTTACCTACTCCTACCTATGTCCTGCCTCTTGAATTGGGAGTAACTGATGGACTTGTTTGTTTGGTAGAGTTAGTGCTGCCAGAGTTCCCATTTTCTGTAATGCCTCAACATATGATTAAAATGTTATTTATTAGAATGAATTTAACACCTGTCTCCTTGCCCTTTCCTTAGTTACTGAATATGAGTTTCCTGTAGTTACCAAAGCTGAGATTAGAGATGAGCGAAAGAAAGTGGGGTAACAAGCAGAGTGGTTGGATTATATTGAAAGTGAGGAAGGAAAAAAAAAACTCACAATGAATTGGTTGCTGATTTGGTACTTATAAAACAACAACAACAACAAAAACCTAATTAAGCTAAATTTACTATCTTTCATGTATTATAATATTACTTTTCTGCTAGATAAATGGGGTCTTGGTGGTCAGCTTTCCAAAATGGTGAAAAAAATTATGATAAAGGAAAACTGGTAAGGCCTTGTTCCCAGGACCTGTCATTCATGTAGCCAATGCCCATGTGCTGTGATTCAGGATGGGGAGCGATGCTCAAGAGTGCTGGAAAGTTTTTATTACACAGATGAGCCAACATGCCACAATCTCCTGTTGGAAAATTAAAGTCATTCAGTTTGCCCATTTGACCTGTGGGATTCCACAGAAAGTATTCTAAGCACAATGATGCCATTACTGTTGACATTGTAGAGGCCCAGCTGAGCTGACAAAAAATAAAATAAAATAAAAAGGAACTGTACCTCTTTAGAGTTACGAATTAAATATGTATGAAATATCCCCATCCTACCTTTACCTCCTCCCCAAATCTAGCTCAGGGGATATTTGGAAAATATAGATTTGACAAGTGAAACATAAATAACCTATTTAGTTTCTTGGTAGCTGAATATATTTTTGTTGTTAACCTAGAGAGATGGCAAAAGAGAAAATCAACTATTTAAGTACCCTATGGGTAGCCTGCTCAGGAAAACGACAAAATAAAATAAATGGCCATTTTCATATTGTTCCCTAGTGCAGCCAGAAAGGAATGGTGTTATTTCTTGAGTCTGACATAAATACTGGATTTCCAGATTGCTAGAATATATATGTGTATTTCAAGATATTATGGTTTTTGTTCTGTTCTTAGGGAAATTAACAAAGGAAAATGACTTCAGAATGCACAAAATCTGTTTTAAATAATCAATGTAGGTTTAAAAAAAGAGATATACAATGTATTTGGGTAATTAAAATAGTAATAGCCATAGTAATTTTTTAATGATATTATGTGGAACTTTAAAATGTACTATAATTTTTCTTCTTAAAATAGCAAACATCTGGATTAGCTATATTGTAATGGCTAATAACATGATGTCACATTAAGTTATGATTCTCTGTGGAATAGAATATGTTGACAGCAATCATAGAAAATAGAACGTCAACTTACTATAAAATGACTTTATTCCAAAGGAAATCTAATTATATGAATCACGGTGTTGTAAGTTTTATACTTTCACTGGATTTTGAAATTAGCTGTTAATAAGATGTTAAGGGCTCAGTTAATTATAGCTGTTATTAGGATCAAAAAAGGTAAATCTATTATTTTTCAGAAGAAAATATTTGTCACTTATTCTTCTATTTGGTTACACAAATATTAGTAGAGTTTAATCAGTGCACAGATTTTATGATTCATACAAAGAGTGCACCTGAAATCCAAATTGTAAGTGGTAAAAGAAAGCATTGAATCCAAGAGTCTAGAAACTTAAGTGTTAGTTGTAGCTAAGCAACTAACTAGTTATGCAATCTCCCAATTTTCAGAATTTCTTTTTGAATCCTAGCGTTTTGATATGTGAACTGAGGAGATTGGATCAATGGCTTAATTTATTCTAATGATTAAAAGATGTATTATTAGGCAGAATAATTCCATTGCAAAAGACAGAAACCCAATTCAATATGGATTTTGCAGTAAAGAGAATTTGTTAGTTAACCTAGCTGAAGACCTTGAGGCAGACTGGCTGCAGGAGTGGTTGGGTCCAGGGGCTTGAGTGATGACCTCAACACCCAAACTTTTCTTTGTCTATCTCTGGACTTGCTAATGCTTTGCTTCGGTTATTATTTAGGCTGGCTGTTTCCATAGAGTAATTATGAACTTGCAGACTTAATTATCCTACATAATATATTGCCAGAGAAAGAGAAATCTTTCTCTCTTTTTTAAAGTTCTAACAAAATCCTAGAATTGATACTGACTTGTCTGCCTTGGGTTATACATCCAGAAGAACAGAATTCTCTAGTTGATCAGAAATGGGTGATGTTTTTGTCCTGAAGTTGAGGGGAGGGAAATTTCCCTCCTCATCAAACCACAGGAACAGGATGGTATGGCTCCTGTAAAGGAAAATAGGGGTTCTGCTACGTAAAATGGAAAAGTATGCAGAACAAGAAAAACTGAAAAATGCTCACCACAGAAATTTTCCTTGTTTGATAGAAAAATCAGTCATATTCAGTATTCACATCAATCAGTATTCTTAACATTAAAAAGATATTTGGTATTTCTATAACAAAATAAACATAAAGACAATTTTTAAGTCACAAATAAATGTAGAAGGAATAATATATTTAAAAATCAGCATTGTAGAGCTTTCAATATCATAATAAACTATAATTATAAGCCTATGTTAAAAGAAATTTAATCACCAAATATCTTGTAGAACTTTAGATGAATCTTGGATTTAGAAATGTTACAAAACTTTTAGGGAAATAGTGGGAAATTTGATATGAGCCATACATTTGTGACATTAACAATTTTTTTGGTTTGATAATGTCATAGCGGTTATAGTCAGACATGCCTCTAGTCTTCTGATATCTATGCTGAAGCATTAGAGGGTGATAATGGTATCTGCGGTTTAAATAAAATAAATAAACACACACATGTGTATATACAGTATGTGTACATATATGTATCTGTAAGTATATCAATCAACTGAAGAAACATAATGTGAAAAACCTAATCCTAAAAAATTTATCCTATTTCCTAAACAGTTATTTGGAATTGATTGTCTAATTTCTTCAGTGTTCACAGCACATACACAGATAGGACTTCAGATTGCCATTATTAATCACATCACTGCAGTGTTTATATCCTTTCCCGTCCCCTCACTGCTTGTCCTTCCCTCATCCAGATGTCACTATTGAAGTGTAAAGATGCCCTGTGCTCGGTTCCTACCTTATCCCAGCTCTGCCAATTACTATCGACACATAGCCTGGGACTTGCATCTGCTCTTCTTCTCTCTTCTGGAACAGTGAACAGTGGTAGTTGCTCACTCCTGTGGTCAGTCAACTTTGGAATGGTCCCCTGTGCTGCTCTGTAATGGTAATATTTATAGGAGTTTTGGTATATGGTAGCATAGTTTAGTTGGTACAACACACCCAGAAAACCTCACTTATGATTAACTAAAATTGTTGTCTTTGTTGCTACCCTGTTTAACTACCACCTTCTCTTACCTGAAAAAAAAAATACCCTAATATCGTTTCTAGATAAATCTTACAGGTCGATGACAAGGCTTTTTCTCTCTAGTTACAAAATCCTCATCGTAGATCAATGTCTGGCTTATTGATAGTGCTAAATAAATGGTGTTGTAGAACAGGTCTCATCTCAAAACATTTTATTGGTTCATCTTTGTACTTAAAGTAATATGCAAAGACTTTACCATGGTTCACAAGGCCTTTCATATACTTTTCCTTGTCTATCTTTCTTATCTCCTGAAGTGTACCTTTCCCCCTTATTCCTAACAGATTTTTTTTTTTAACATCAAACATGCTAAATATAGACCTGCTTCTAGATTTATGTTTGTTTTGTTAGTCACTGGTCCTAGAATCTCCTGGCTTCTGATCTTCCCTGTGTTGCCTCTGTCTTTTCTCGCCTAAATCAAATCAAATGTCACTTCCTGAGACAGGCTTTTCTACATAGCCATCCATCCAGTCTGTCCAGCGTGGTATTGTTTATCACAACACCAGTGTTTCTCTTCATGGGCCTGAGCACTGTCTAAATTTACTGTTTTCGTTAATTACTTTAATTTGTTTTTTCTACTACATGAATGCAATCTTCACATATCTAATGACTTCATAAGATAAAAGTTTATAGTAAGATTGCAGCTTTAGGCAGTGCCTGGCACAGAGTAGGTACAATATGACTGTACTTACTAGGAATGGATGAGGAAATTGAGGTTTATAGAGATCAACAGCACATTCTGTAATCATTTGAAACATATTACTTAAATACATTCTTTCATGAGATTATGAATATAATGTATACATTCATTTTATATATGAGTAGATTTTTATGTTCTATCAAAGGATACAATGGAATAATTCTTCGCTGGCTATTTTACTCTGTTTTCTCTGATTCTGTTTATTAGAATATGTTATATCCTCAGTTCAAGATTCAGGTAGAGAGAAATATTCTTAGTTCTGATCTATTGAACTACCACGTTTTAAAAATCTTTTCTGATCTTTTGGGTCAACATGTTTATATCATCATTTATTTTCTTTTAAGAACAATGAGTCACCAGAAACAAAGAAAGTTCATCCAGAACTTTAACTGAAATGATAACTCCCAGTAAAACTCATTTTTAGAGATAGACTGGCAAGCTCCACAAAGGTTCTAACACTAACATGTGCCTGAATTATTTCCTCTTTAAAAATATTTCAGATACATGAAGTTGCACTGATGTGCTTTGAAACAGAGAACACGCTTACTACTTCTCTCCCATAATAAGGTAGGGTAGCTTTATTTGATAAATTTTACATATTTTCAAAGTCCTAATTATATTTAATGCTTTAAACATTCATCATTTTAAACATTTCAAAAGAAACATTATTTTGTGTTACTTTAAAATAGTCCAAGGAGGTTAACATGAGATAAAACTTTCCTCTTCAGTAGATGAGGGCATTTACGAACAGAGTGTTAAGAGAATTCTACCACTGAACCACCAATGCCAACTAGAGTGGTGAGAAAGACACCTAAAGAATAAATTTATATCACAACAGGCTGTGAACTGAAGAGTCAGAGCTGGAAACTGAATCTCTGGATTTCTTTTCCAGGACTATTTTTTTCCTGTAAGGTAACATACAGATAATAGTATTAATAAGTAAATGCTAGTAAAAAAGTTTTTGACAAATGAAAGTATTTTAAAAATAAAAATCCGGGCCGGTGAGATGGCTCAGCAGCTTAAGCGCCTGCCCGGCAAGCGCGAGGGCCCGAGTTCGACTCCCGGAACCCACATACGAAAAAGGGGCCGGTGATATCGCTCAGTGGCACGGGCGCCTGCTGGCGTGCGAGGTCCTGAGGTCGACCCCCCGGTACCCACACAAAAAAAAAATAATAATAATAAAAATCCAAAAAAATCTAACTTTAAAAGGTATGGAGAATCAATATTTGAGTGGAATACCGAGCTAATGAATTGTTATTGTTTTAAGAAACTAAAATGAACAATGGAAATTGCCCTATTAGGCATTTGGAAAGAAGCCATTAAGGAAGAATGGTCATCAGATTAAACACCTGTATTAAATCTCATCTTCAACACTACAAAAACTGTACCTTTTAGAACATCAGCTAAAGAATCTTTATTTCTTGCTTGGTTGAAACCATAATTTAGATACACATGATAACTGAGCCTGAATAGAAGCAAATTTTACTCAGTTTGACTCTGCCTTCAAATGATATATGTGGATGGAAACTTGTAAATTCAAATGATTATCTACATAATTTTCCTTTCATTGTGTTAAACCTCCTCAGGGAGATAATGATTATAAAAATGAATGTAAAAGTCGGGGCCCCATTAGGAAACAGATGGAACACTTAAATTAGAATTATTCTGAGAGGGTTTATTTTTAACGGTGTGAAGAGAATGTAGTCTCTCCAATCTTGGAGCTCCTTGTCGATGGAGTCAAACCTGAAGCCAAAGGACACAGTCAGTTTCTAGGGATAATGGGCAGAATACATCAAGGTGGAAATAGATCTAGTGTTGCAAAATGGAGAAATCCAGTGGATGAACTGATGCTGCTGAAAAGGTGATGATGATGATAAGCTAACCTTGAGAATTTACTATCTGTTCATTACTGCACTTTGCACTTGACATTTATTGACTCAGTGCTCTCAAAAACCCTGTGAAGTATTATTGCACAGGTGAAGAAATAGAAGCTGAGAGATTACTTTGCCATCTAGTGAATTTCTTAAAGGTGTTTGTAATTATCCTCCTTAGGCACAGACAGTCCTTAAGAAAAGGAGGGACAATTACCCACAGACTATTCTTGTGATTATTTCTCTTGGAAAAATCAAAGAAAAATATCAACCTGTGGTAAGGTGTATATTAGAATTTAAATATGTGGTAAAATATAGATAATGTCAGCTAGCTGGGTCTGAAAAGACTGTTTTGATATCAATATTTGTCAAGTGCAGTCTCACTAGATAATATTAAGAAGATAAGCTAGAAATGATTAGTCTTCCACTCTATTCTCCATCTTCTCACTAACCTTTAGGAGACAAGGGGCCAAGAGCATGTAACTATTGGATTTAGCAACTTTAGAGGAATGTCCCCAGAAAGAAGTTAACCTCACTCCTGTTTTTGAGACACTGACACACAACCCTATTATATTGACTCTCCTGGGATCAGAAAGGGGGATGTCACAGAAATACCTTCTAGACGAGTTACAGACACTGCATCTAATCTGACCAAGACGCAGCTGTGAAAGCAACTAGGGAAAATGAAGAGGTAGCTTCATTTTTTTCCTTGCTTGCAATATTTAACAGGTTTCCTCACCTATTTTGTAGTGACAGGTTTAAATGTAGGTCAAATTGAACTTCACTGGAGGACTGAAGATCTGGATAAAGTAGCATAAAAACTTTTCAGTGGCTGTCCCCATGATCAAGAGAAAATAAATACTGAAAATGAATTACCCAGATGTGCCAAGTCCACCTCCCTACCACTTTGCCATAAAGCCTCTCATGACCTTGCCTTTGCATCTACACAATGGGAACAAAGTGCTTGGAAAGAAAGAATACAATTAATATATGGGTAGTTTGCAAATATTAATGTGAAAAGATACGTGGTTGCTCCTTTTGTTTCATATTTCATCACATTTAACTGGCACACATAAAATGGGTGCCAAAAATAGCTTCAAAGGGCACAAACTTGAAAGAGGAAGTGTAAAACGATAATTTTACTTGACAGGCATCGCCAAAACCACATCTTAGCAGATTTTATTGGAGGTCTCTTTTAAAGTCCCCATGTCTTGCTCTTACACATGTAGTAGTAATATCAGATTAATCACAAGACATGGCCAATGAAGACAGATCAAAGTTCATCCAGTCTGCTTCTCAGGAACTGTAAATATTCCTCACTCAAAACTGACAAAATTATTGCAACTGTTGCTGTACCCATGCTGGTGCGTACCTGCCTTTGTGTGTTTTCTTTGCATTTCTATAAAATGGGTATTTCTTTAAGGATTTTCTGAAGTTGATGAAGTAATTTGTAGAAGCTGCTTTTAAATCCCCAGAGATTCTTGCAATGAAGTTAAGTTTTTTCCACAGTTTATGTTACTCACCGAAATGTGCAGACCATATCACTACATAAATATTTGTTCTAACTCAGTGCTTGAGAGGTGGAATAGTTTCATGCATGTTCTATGTTATTGATAGAACACTTTGGTTTAACTCCATGGGGAGCGCAGGCAATGAAACAAATGACTGCATGGCTAGGACTAGCCTGTGGGAATCTGCACCTCCTTATGGACTTCTTAGATGGGGCCTGATAACACAGCCGATTCCCTCCCTTTAAAAAAGCCTGGACACTAGCAGTGTCCATAAAATTTTCTAATCTCTTTTGCTTTTCTCCACTTTTCAGATTTAAAGTATGTGCTACAAATATTGTTTTGAATTCCTCAAGATCTTAATATAGGCAGTGCTGACCTAAAGTGTTTCTGTAGACATGTCTGCTTCTACAGTATGTCCTCACTCTACTACATGTCCCAGTTAATCTGCCTGGATTAAAAGTAAATCACAGCTCACTGGTGAATAGCAGACAGCGTGGACACCCTCTGTGCTCACTGGCTGTAGACTGTGCCATGAAATCTTACCTGGAGATGGGTTTTCTTTCTCACTTTGTTTTCCTTCTGTTACTGAGCCTGTAAGTATGGATCAGAGCTTGAAGAAAGGGTGTGATTTTCTCTGAAAAACACTGCACGAAGTGCATCAGTGCTTTCCTGGCTAAAAACATCTGTTAGGAGGCACAAATTTAGCTTCTCATTGTTGGTTTCCTGAAAGCAGACAGTACTTATTATTTAACTAATGACTGGGAGAAATGGGCTTTGACAACAATCTAGCCACACACTGAATGTTTTTATATTTGTTCTTTAATGTAGCTTGAGATGGAAGGATTTGAGAATGAAATATTGACCTTCAATCTCTGCTGGCTAATAAATCAACACCAAGAGTATTTGTACGTTTGTGTGTGTATGCGTATATACAGCATGTATGTGTGTGTATGTTTACTTCTAGACTTTTAGAAGCAACTTTTCTTTTTTAAGAATAGGAAAAATACGTTTGAAAAATGTATTTTTAAAAAATATACAAGAAGATTTGATTTTTACAATGATGAAAGTGAAAGAAAAGAGATAATAGCTTTAGAAATTTTGTGAGAAAGGAAGGGGAGGAAGAGAGAGAGTTTATATTGATATAAAGTTTAATGAAATTGGAGATAGTTGGTAAATATTCCAGGATGCCAGAATTGACACCAGTGGACACCAGTGATGTTTCATGTGTGACATGTTGTCAGTTCTGTGGGAGTACTTTGTAAGAAAATTTTGTTTCCTTACCTAAATATTTGAAGAAGCTAGTACAGAATCAACTTATCAACCTCTAGACAATTGCAATAAATTTGAACATCCTTGGGTATTACTTTATTATTTCTGTGAAAGGTATGTTCCCATGACCATGTGCTTTGCTGTCTTTAGACATGTGCTGCTCCAGTCATGGCCTGGCCTGGTGAGGAGGTTCTCAAACATGACTGCCTTGCTGGGGACCAGAGCCAGATTGAAAGATTCAGTTCTCAGATTGCAATGGAGACCTAGATGATGGGCTATGCAATTGTAGGCTTAGGCTGGGAACTTGCTGTTTTGGTTTCTTCAAATGGACAATGAAGAGATCAGACAAATATTTTCTAGATTCCTTCAATGGACATACACAAAGTCAAGGTTACTACTTCTCCTTTTTAAATTATCTATTTCAAGATAACTTGACCTAAAGTATCTCATTTAATTTTGATCAGAATTTTTGGAAGACAGTATTATTATTTTATTTTCAGATAAGGAAATCAAGAGCCACCGAAGTTAGGAACATTACACTTGGACATGGAGCTTGTGCATGATAGAGTCCTTTCAAATCCAGCTATAAACAGAATTGAATTCCAAATCCTTTACCCTAGCCGTTTTTATTCCCTGACTTAATATTTTGGAGCAGCCTCTATACTTTGTTGAAATAAGGATGTACTCACTAAAATATGTCCTAACTCTAGCTTATAAAATAAATAACTTAAACTGACAGTAATAACTGACATATTGTTTATTTATTTGATGTTTAAGCACTATTTATTTATTTGATGTTTAAAAGACGACCATGCTAGAAGATATCTTATCACAGCCCACAGTCAATAGATCCCCATAACTGCCCTTAAAATTACTGAATGCACGAGCTACCCTCATAGGCTTACAAGTACATTGTATTGGCAACTGGTATATCAGAAACAACTTTGTAGTCAAGGGAACAGTTTTTTCAAAGCTGAAATTCATAATAAAGTTCTGAGCAAAGAAGGATAATTTTTTTCCCCTAGATTTACAATATAGTTGCAACCTGTAAATTTCAGTATTTTTAAACTTAGCAAAAGTTGCTTTGTGTGCAGGAGACAGATCCTGGACTTTGACACTTATGAGCAGGCTTTTCACTTGAGGCCATTTGCAGCATGAAAAGGCACTGGCAGTGCTTTACTGCTCTTCTTTGTATGGGACTCTAAGTTAAAGTTCTGAAAGATAAGATCCCATAGTTCTAGCACACTAAACACCAGGAGAATCCTACCTTCTTCCCACACTATCAACACTGTGAAGATGTAAATATCCCCAAGTTTTTCACCAAATGAACTATAGGGAGCTCTTACGTACATGAATCTTATGGATTGATCTTTTGGGCACGTGATATAGCAGTTAAAAGTCCAGGTATGCTATTATGTATATGTTTAGTCAAGGGGGATCATCTCTGAAGCTTTTTGTATTTAAAGTAGTGTCTCAAAGAGACTAATTGTTCAGAGATGAAAGGTAAAATGATGGAAGAAATGTCATGCTGCTCCCATTCCATTATTTTCTAGATTAGAACAGTGATCATAAAGATGCTCTAGAAGAGAAAAAAATCTGTCTTTTGAGACTGTCCTGTGACCCTTCAAAAATGTATATTATGAATCTCTTGTCGACTGTATACTGGCCCATGATTAAGCTAAAAGGAGGCTTTGCTCCATGCTTTCTTTTCCTTTAAAACACAATGCAAGGTGAGAGAATGTCACGTGTTTCCATTCGCTTAGATTTTAATTCCCCTTTTTTATTCCATCTTAAAAATTGGCCCTCAAATAAGCCCAATCTAAATTAAAATTCTGAAAACTGAAAGAGCTTGTTATTTATCCTTAGCATCCTTTTCCATCCAGATATACCATTCACTTTTTAATGACTACATTTTTAAAATTTTAAGATATTTAGTTGACTTTGTTCAGTCTCAAATTTTTGGCATATTTCTTATAGGAATTGTCAAGAAACGTTCTCTTACATTGTGCATGGCTCTGTGTTTTAACCTTTCTTTGAGAATTTCGACTGCCCGTTTGGAGTGAGGAAAAGCACTAGTGACTTTGTTAGCTTACAGAAGGAAATTGATTTGAACAATTAGGAACAGGCTGCATTCTGAAAACAAGCAAAGATATACAGAATAGAGACTATTTCCCAGGTACCTAAATTTCAAGATGTGGATTAAATGTTTGAAGGATGGGATAAAATGTTGAAATAAATGTTTTCTGTTCAGACATTATATCTCTTCATGCCAATAGCACATAATTTTCACAGGTGGAAAATTGCCATTCTCCTCTTTTCAAAATCTAATATCTTTTTGAAAAATAGTTCTTGGTTTGAAAAGTGGTATTTTCCTCAAGTAAAAATAATACTTTCCAATTGATTGAAGCAATTTACCGTTAGCTTGGTTTAATTTAGGGAAAGTTTACATTGCCAGTGATTAGTAAAGAGATCTTTTTTTTTTTTTTTGTGGGTACCGAGGGTCGACCTCAGGACCTCGCGCGCCAACAGGCGCCCGTGCCGCTGAGCGATATCACCGGCCCTTTTTTCGTATGTGGGATTTGGGAGTCGAACTCCGGCCCTCGCGCTTGCCAGGCAGGAGCATACGCCACTGAGCCATCTCACCGGCCCAGTAAAGAGATCTTGTTAAAATAATTTAGCAATATCTCAGTTACCATTGAGAAAAATGTAAAATTGGACTAAGAAGAACATAAGAAATCAATATCCCCAATTATTTATTTAGACAGTAGAAGGACAGTACCCTGTGCTAAGTCCCAGGTATCCAAGTTTCTTTTGTCCCATAGTTCTCTACAAAAGTACCAAATAAGAGAAGCAAACTGCTGTTAGGCTTTTAGCAGCTTCATACCCATAAATGACAAACGTATGGATTTCTCAGTGGCAATCATGGTAGTATGTTGAAGGGGAAAATGTTGAGAGAGCTATTTTGTAATTAAGAAACATTTACCAATTATGGAGTTTATGAAATGTCAACAAATCCTTTGATACCCCACTGAGAGCTGGAAAGTCCCTTGAGCATGGGTTGGAGTTAGTGATGCTTCTACTGAATAAAATAAAGCAGAAGTTATGAGGTTTAGAAAATATTACAGTGCAGAAAAAATAAAGCAGAAGTTAACGATATGCAGGAAAAAAGTCCTATTGGTTTCCACCTTGATGGTTCTCTCTCACGGATCACTCTGGGGAAAGCCACTGCCTTGTTGTAATCACACAGGAGGAGCTCTGGGGAAGCATTGCTGTGGTCATGGGTTGGGGTCTGTTTACAGTTCTTTGAGCCTCATTGAGTGCAGCCCTGGCTGAGCTGTGGCACCAATCTCATGAGGAACTCTGAACCAAACTAGAATTTAGGCCTTTCCTAAATTCCTGACCCATAGAAACTGGGAAGGAAGAAATGTTTATTGTATTTTAAGTCACTATTGATTTTACACAGCAGTGGATAACATACCAATAACATGCCTTTGATATTCATTTTTATATAGAGCATTTTTCATTGTGACATATTGCAAATCCAGAGAATTCAACAGCTTCTTAATTTGTCACCAAGATATCTGGGGAGGTAAGCAACAATTAACTTAGTGGCTCTTGCAGATTTTCTAATTTATATAGTGTTACTACTTATACTTTTTCAGGTTTGTCCATAGGTTTCTTTCTGTGATTGGTTTAGAGACCTAATAGCTATTATACCCATAATGGCTGTATCACTGTTCTCATGCCCTAGTAAGAGTTGACGAGGGGCCAGGGATGTAAGTGGTAGTGAACTCTAGTGGCAAGTGCAGGAACTCTACAATCACACTGTTGGGCTCAGGTTCTGGTTTCACTGCCTATCAGCGAAATGAACTTGAGAATGATATTGTAATCTTTATGCCATAGTATCTTCTATGAAACAGGGCTAATAATAATACATTCTTCATATAGATTTATAAATGTTTCAGCTGGTTGGTTTAACATTTCAAAATTCAGCAATGTAATTTATCACACTAACAGACTGAAGGAGAAAATCATACACTTCACCTTAATATATGCAGAAAAACATTTGATAAATGCCATATCAATTCACAATTGAGAATAAAAACCTAGAGCTCCTGATAAACAAGGAACAGAACACAGGTAACATTCTAATTTGTATAAGGACATCAAAAAACATGTTAAAAAAATTCCTATATGGAATCTCAAAATGTTGAAAGTTTTCTGTTTGGTTGTGTAAACCTTTTTTTTTTTTTGTGGGTACCGGGGGGTCAACCTCAGGACCTCGCGCACCAACAGGCACCCGTGCCGCTGAGCGATATCACCGGCCCCTTTTTCGTATGTGGGATCCGGGAGTCGAACTCGGGCCCTCGCGCTTACAAGGCAGGCGCTTACACCGCTGAGCCATCTCACCAGCCCTGGTTGTGTAAACATTTTAAAACATGAATTTAGTTTTCTTACTTTGTCTTAATTGTTTATAGACATACAATTAATTTTTATATTGTTTAGAAAAAGAAACTTCTTAAATGAATTTGACAATTCTACGAATTTATCTGTAGTGTTTTATTGCTTAACCTAGGTGACATTGTGTTCTGGCAGAAAGGAAAAGAGATGGTGAAGACCACAGTGGCTATTAAATTCTTGTTTTGAAGTAGAATGCATTTCTTCTGCTCACATTTTGTCAGACAAAGCAAATAACCAAAATTG
Organism: Erethizon dorsatum; assembly: GCA_028451465.1. NCBI lineage: Eukaryota > Metazoa > Chordata > Mammalia > Rodentia > Erethizontidae > Erethizon > Erethizon dorsatum. The sequence continues at coordinate 43,475,619 of CM051824.1, forward strand.
GTATCCACAGGGCAAGGAAGTATAATTATCCTAAGGAGAGACAGGGAATATTTGGAATAACTATACAATTCACTGCACAGAATTTTTACCTTGTGATATTTGTAAACAGGCAGATAATCTTAACTAAAATTGAATCATTTCATTTTAAATTTACACCAAAGATGGAGAACTTGTAAGCGAATGTGATGAGTTTTATGAGGTTCTATTTGATCTTTTTCTTGACACTCCCCTGCAGAGACTCATTTATTAAACAGAAACTTTTCTTTGACACTTCAGGCTTTTGTATCCAAGTTATTCTGAATATTAAACATTGTGTCTTTATGGAAAATCTATAATAATTTAAGATAGTTGAATAATCATATACAGTTTACTTGGATACTTTTATGTTTATTATTCCACTGAAAAACTTTGGAATTTGTAATTACCTGTTACTCAGTTATTTTCCCTGATAACTGGAAAAATGCAAATGACAGTACAGTCAGTGTTGTATTTATTTTCCTATCCTTAGCATCTAACATAATATCTAATACAAACAGGGACTCATTTATTGAACAGAGTAAGATTTGATTACTAATTTAAGGCTGTGTTGCTAACAAATTGCTGAAGTAAAGACTGACTGCAGGCTTCTGGCCCCAGAAGCCCTGCCTGCTTCCTACACCACTGCCATCTAATAGCACCTGCCTGTGTACAGGTGGAGAAACTAGAAAACTGGGGAAGAATATTGCAAATATCTGTGTGTTTTCTCTGAAATTGACTCACCTTTTCACTTTGAATTTGCTGGCATGTAAGCAGAGACCATGATAAGCATGGATCACTGGGAAGGCAACTGCTGAGGTGTCCCTGCCCCTGTGATGGCATCAATGTGTCCATCTGTTCTGTATTGACATGCACATTTTTCAAAATTAACAAATTTAGACCAATTTAAGTGAAGAACATATGTTCAGAAAGGTATTAGAAAAGGCTGCTGAGGGCTAAGAAATCCTGAGGTCTAAGAGATATCAATAGCTAGCACTTCCTTATTCTAGAAAGACTGAATCTAAGCTGGGTGAGCAGTGGCCAAGGTAGAAAGATCTTCAGGGTTTTATAAAGGGGTAAATTTGACCTGGACAGTTGTTTTGGACAGGGCCTCTGAAGCATCAGAATTCACCTGTGCTTTATTATCTTGAATAAATGGATATTAAAATTGAAATGATTTTCCCAAATTGGGCTCATGTCCTATTTTCAAAAGAGCACAATCACCTTCTTCGACAATGATGTATTAATAACAAGGTACTGTGTATTTCAAAATTGCTAAAACAATAGATTTTTAATGTTTTCCACAAAAAATTTAAGTTAGTGAGATGATGCATATATTAATTAGTTTAATCTTTCTACAATTTATGTGTAGATCAAAACATCACATAGTACTCCTAAATATTTCTATTTATTATTTAATTTAAAATAAATAATTTTTAAAAGACAAAAGAGCATAATCACCACTCAGCAGAATAAAATATTTTCTCAATGTCTTCTGCCCTACATTTCAAACTTCCTGACTTCAGTTTCTCAACCTTTATATTCTATCTTAGTTCTCCATGATCACTCAGTCAATAACCATTTTTCTAATCTGCTTAGGGAGATCTAGAAGCTTGAGTGATAGAAACATGAATAGTAAATTCTGCCTTTATCTTTCTGGGTAACAATCTAGATATATAGGCTAACACACAAACTGGCTTCATACTACTGAGACAGACAGAAGTCATTAAATTAACACGTTTTTTAATACAGCTGTGGGTCATATTGTGGGAAGCATAAATAACTGAATCAATAGCCTTTATTGGAAACTAGTACAGAAAATATAAAATGGTAAGTACCCTTAAAGATGAAATTCAATGCAAAACCAAATAAATTACACAATATTGTGAAATATAATCTTATTGTTTATAAATAGCTGTTACATTATATATATATATATATATATATATATATATATATATATATATATATTGCACGTATCATAAGATTAACGAAGTACATAATCTTCTTGCTGAATGGGTGATACATATGCATACATTGTGAGTTTTTGTAGAGGCAGAAATCTGAGCTGCAATAAGAGGGAGATTCCATGAAGGACAAAAGGACTTGAGATATTCCTTGAACAAAGAGCTAGTGTTCGATTATTAGCAAGGTGCAGAAATAAACACTGTAAGATATCTAGATAATGAGGGAATACAAAGTGAAAGAATAATGTAGTTATTGAGAGAGTTAATCATGTAGTTTCAAACTGGAGTTTTAGTTGTTTTTCAAGGAAAGAGAAAAGGCTATGAAGGTGGTAAGAGATGCCCCAAGAGCAAGGAGCAGAAAACAGTGTGTTGTTCCTTGGCATCTCAATGTTTTGTTTTGTTTGTTTTTGAGAAAGAGCTGTAGTTATATCTTTTCTCAAATGTCTGCATCCTAGACTAGAGATAGACACTATGAAGATGAGCCAAATAAAGAGGAACCTGTAAGAAGAGGCTGCAGGGTGCTGGCCCCCAGGAAACTTTTTCCTGAGTCTCCTATGCCTTTTCCCTTCAACCTTTTTTTTTTTTCTTTTCTCTTTTATTTTAAAGAGGAAAAAAAAACAATGGAAACAGTGATACAGAATTTCAAAACAAGATAATAGGAAACCAACAATGGTTAATACATTGCGTATGGTTATCTTCAAAGTAGTTGCTCAGATTACAAGATACAGGCATCCCTTCAACCTTCTTGCTTTGAAACTGTTCAGATAAATTCTTCGTTGTCCCAGTGATAGTTATCTAACAATCAGACATCATACCAGGGAAATTCAGAAGAATGCTATGCTGGTAAGATACATCACTATTCTCTTAGCTCCTACATTAACTTAATGGCAGTGCCTTTAACAGGAAGCCAGACGCACCCTGGAAATGCAGACCCAGCTGCACAACAGCTGTACTAATGAAGTAGATGGGAGCTACATGCCTCTTCTCCAAGTTTTTCCAAGCTTCTTCTCCTCTAATTTTAATCAGAGATTACATAAACTCCTATATGTCCTATTATTCCTGGCATTTTTTGGAATGCATTTTCTCATTATCAATCATATCCCTAGGTTTCATTCACCTCATTAAGAGATATTCATCATTAAATTATATGTGTAACACTCCATCTTTTTGCCCAATACTGCTCAGTGCAAATTACCAGTATTTTGCTTGTGACATCCAAGTACCCCTCATCCTAAGAGTCTGGGTGTTTATATATACAGCAGGCATTTTTAAATGCACAGTTACACCAAAGGCATTTTGTCTGATTCAGACGAAATGACTAATATTTCTCTTGCCTCCCTCTAGCCATTTTTGTATCATTTAATGAAAATTTCTGAATCAAAAATTTGGGGCAATAGTAAACTTCTGCTTGAAGCATGTCACTAATTTTTCTTTTACCAACCACCAGATTCCAAGCTCGAGTAGAGAGAAGAGTCTGTACCGAACATGTACAGACTAATGTTCCTTGTCGTTATTCCCTAAGCAATCTAGTATAAAAAGCATTTAAGTAGTAGTAGGCTTTATAAATAATCCAGAGATGATTTTAACTATGCAGAAGGATGTGTGTAGGCTATAGAATAAGTCTGTGCCATTTCCTGTAAGGACCTGAGGATCCTTTACATAGTTTTGTATCTGTGGGAGAGTCCTGAGAGCAGTCCCCCTTGGAAACTGAGGGACAAATATCTACTGTTAATTCTATATTCTTATGGAGTATATAAACCTTCACAGAAGACTTCTAAGAATACACACAGTATAATTAGAAAATTACATCACTCGAGAGGCCATAGCTTCAACAGTTTCGAGGAAGGTCATTCTTAAAATTTCTTTAAGAAGGATGTGGTTAGAGTTAATCTCTCTACCACTTCTCGTAGTATGATTATACATGGTATTGGCTTCAATGAGTTCTGAGGCTGACTTCAAAGAGTGGGATTGTGCAAATATTCCAAAAGAAAAAATGACTAGTGTTTCTTGCAGGCTTTTAGATAATTCATTCAGTAATGGATGCTCTGCTCCATTTGGGGGAGGGGTGTTTAAAAATATTTTTTTAAAAACCCCGCAAATTTAGCTGGGCATGGTAGTGCACATCTGTAATCCCTATACTCTAGGCTGCAGAGCAGGAAGATATCACAAGTTCAAGTCTATCCTGGAGAACTTAGTAATTTACTGAGACCCTGTTGCAATCAAGCAAGCAAACAAACAAAAATGGTAGGTGGAGGCTGGGGATGTGGCTTACTGTGAAGGCCCTGGATTCAATCCCCAGTACTGCACAAAAATGAAAAGAAATAAATCACAGATTTGATTTTGCTTCAAAACACATTGTGTTCACCAGTAAAGCCTCATGACCTAGATGTAAATTACTGCTAAAATTGTGTGACATTTTCTATCACTCTGGTAGCATTTAGCTGTATATTTTTAATTAAGACCGGTTAATTTCTATGAAGATCAGGCAAAATGAGCATAATGAATTCTGGACATAATGAGTTTTGAGACTCAGTGTTGCTGCCAGAAAAATAATGTACGAAAATCTCACAAGCTTGTGACTTTGACCAAAATAACAATAAATTACTCTCTCATTCTTGAGTTACCTAAGCAGTTATAAAAAGGTTAGTGAAGCACTTCAATCTAAAGCATTAATTACTAATAAATTACTTTATTAATTAATATTCAAAACACAATTAAAGATTGTACACTAGATATAATACATTTTGCTCTTATGGAACACAAAAATGAGGAAAAATAAAGTTCCTATCCTTAAGGAGCTTCAAATCATTCAATTAAAAACAATGCAAATAAATTACTGGTTGATTCTTTTAAAAATTATATGCTGGGCATGGGGCTAGACCTTCATGATATAGTGGTATAAATACAGACAAAATTCTATTTCACAGAGATTACATTCTTTTAGGGGAATTAGACGATAAGTACCTACACAAATAAATAATCCAGGTCATTTTCATTACTGAGAAGCACTACAAAGAAAATAAAACAGATCAGAGATGGTCTCTTAGCAGAGGTGATATTTGTCCCAGCCATGTAGAAAATCTGAAGATAGACTGTTCTTATAGGGACAAACAGAAAATGCATCTGAAAGCAAGAACAAATAGAGAGTTCAGGAAGTACCTAAGTAGGCCGGGGGGCAGGGGGAGTGCTGCAGATCAGTAGACAAAAGGGTTTTGGTATAGGATGGGATCAAAAAGGTGCACAGGGCCATTTCATGAAGGGCCTGTGGTTTCTGGTAAGGAATTTGGATTTTAATCTAGTTACCATGATAAATAATAGATGTTTTTCAGTAAGCTATAACATGATACACACAGATAATTATTATATAAAAATAAGATAATGCTATCTGTCCAAAATGGACAACTTAAGAGCTATGATTATGGAATGAGGGACAATTATTTTTTTCCAAAGAAATAGGGATGATTTTATGGAGAAGTTTGTCTTTGAGCTGAGCCTTAAAGTATGCATTTAACTTTCTGTGCTGAGAGAAAGGTGTGAATAAAGCTCTCAGGCAGGGAATCATAAGATGTTGACAATTGCTTCCTTCACAGACACATTCACTGATCAAAAAGGGAAAATACTTTGGCCCAAAGAGATAGCTGTTAAATATGAAATTGTGGGCACCAACCACAGACTGAAATGTTCGGGTGACTTAGGGCTGAGTGGGAGGACAGTGTGGACTCTTCCTCCAGCAAGGATGTAAGGCAACTGTTTTCTCTCACACCCTGACAGCTGACTCTCTTGTTGTGCTTTGATGGCTGAGGGAAAACAGGATGCAGCAAATGTCAGGGTAAATGTGTTATGTTTGAGGATTTTGCTAAGGTCACAGAGAAATGTTGGTGCATCTTTGAGTAGAAAATATTCTCACTAGTGAGTAAGAATGGGCTGACTTCTGTGGCCCTGTGCGTTTCTGTTCTAGTGATTATGCAGCCCTGCAGTCTGCATGGAAAAAGGCCAGCCATGGCTTGAGAAAAGGAACTAAAAAGCCAGCTCTTGACTTTGGGTTGTACTGATTACTCTCAGTGATAACTGAAGCCAAGTTCTGTGATTCTGTCTGGAAAGAGATGGGATGCTCTATGCTCCTAATGCAGACTGTAATAAGCAATCCTGGGGTCTCCATTTTGACATGAGTATTTTCACCTTGCTTCTTTCCTATCCTGAAAGACTTCGTCAGACATGCAAGTCTGTCTACCAGTGCCTACGACTAGCTGGATAACCCTGAAGTAGAGACTGGCAACATTTCTCTATGAAGAGCCAAGTAGGCTTTTGGAGCCAAGATGCAAAGTCAAGGATATTATATAGGCACTTATATAACAAACAAGGAAAAAGGTCCATGACTTATTGATAAATTCAACATATAATATTCTCAAGTACATTTTTTGTAGCATCAGTGTAATGAGAAGAATGGAATTCTTTGGGGGAATAGAGTTTCAACTAGTTGGTGTTCAAAATTAATGTTCCCTATCATCAATGATTGTAAATATTTATCATACAAACCTTTGGTAGCTTATAGGCTATATACTGAAACAAATAATGGGCTAATTTTGCCCATAGGACATAATCTACTGACCATTGCCTGAAAGTATATCTTAACCATTGGCATGAACATTTTTTCAAATTAACAATTATAATATTAACAAAGAATCTTCATTTGACACAGTGTCCTTTGTAGATGTCTGTACATAGTAGATAAGCAGTTAAGAGCATGCGATTTGGAATCAGACCAATCCCCACACAAGGCTGGACCTCACTCCCTTCTAGTGTATGACTTTGGGAGAGCCACCTAACACGTTTGAGTCCCAACTTTCCCATCTGTAACATAATGAGAGTGCTATAGTATCCTTGCAAGGGCATTTGGAAGATTAACTAATGTAATATTAATATGGTATCCAACACAGGGTGGACAATAAATAGTGACTACTGATATTTTTATGTAATGTCTTCAATAACTCATTGTAGGTGTATAAATGGATTATTGTGTATCTGCTATTGTTTCTAATCCATGAAATTTAGACAAAGATCAAGGAGATTATCTAATATCAGTGATGGTGCTATAGTTAAAAGTCACTTTTCTTATCTCATTACTCCATTTAATAATTATTTAAGTGTGGATATATGTCGCAGGCAGAATTCTGAGATGGCCCCTGGGAGACCTGTCTCTCGTGTACATAGTCATTATTTTGCCTTCCACTTGGGTGTAGGCTTCAGGGGGACCTGTGAATGCCCAAGGTAGTAACTTACTTGATTAGTTACAGTAGGTGGCAAAGGTGATTGAATAATCACTCCTAGGATTATGTTACATTATATAAGACTCCTCTGGCTTTGAAGGAATAAACAGCCATGCTGTCAAAGAGCCAAGTGAATACAAATTGAGGTCAAATTGAGTTGCTGGGGGCCAACCCCAGCAGACAATCAGCAAGAAAACAAGAACCTGAGACCCACAGTTGCAAAGAGCTAAATTCTGCCAACAAACTGAATGAACTTGGGGAAGGGAGACTTCAAGTTCCAAATGATAGTGCAATCCCTCTGACAACTTGGTTTCGATCTCTGAGACCCTAAGAAGAAAACCCAGTTATGCTGTGACTGAACCATGATATATTATGCTCTATAGAAACTCTGAGATATGAATTTGTCTTTTATATAATAGCTAAATTTGTGAAATTTGCTACACAGAAAAATAAATAGAATTCATTGTACTAAGGTAGCTGACTAAGTGTTAAGATAAAGAGTGAAGAAAACAGACTTGGTTCTTGCCCTTTGGATTCACGGTTTAGAGAACAAAGGGAACATTTTAATGCAGAATCTTTCTGTAATGGAGAAAGAAGCACATCTCTCCTGGAGGGGCAGGAAAATGTTCTGGAGATAAGCTAACCTAAGAAGAGGAAATTTAATTAGTATAACTAGGAATGGAGAAGCAGTGGGGAAAGGAAGTGGTATTCTGGTAGTGGAAATAGCCAGTACTATACAAAGGTTCTGGAGATGGATGAGAACACAGAACATTCAATAAGTTTCGAGTACTCACTGTAGCTGTGGAGAGAGTGTGGAGAGAGATGAGGCTACAGCAGGGGTAAGTTTATGATGGGTTTCAAATACCGTGTCATAGAATTTGGGCTTTCTGTGGAGAATGAGGAGCCAGTAAATGGTTCAAACCAGAGGAGTGGCAGCTTCAGGCATTCAACTGCAGGTGAAATGAGAGAGACTTTTGTAGGGCAGAGCCATAGTCCAGTGACAGATGATGGCAGCTGGAATAGGGCTATGACCAGCAAGGCAGAATAAAAGTGTTCAGGGCCTCTTACCTTTCTGCATATGGGCATTGAGTTGTCTTAGCTTCTGACATAACAAATATGATGGTTTTTAAGGGATAGATAAAAATGTAAAAACTCACTTTCCTACTGAACCTTTTTAAAAAATAAGCTATATGACCAGAATGTCTAGTCTACAGGAACAAAAGGTTCAATCAGGTGTCCTTCTTGTCACTTCAAGTGGTGGAAAAAAAATCTCTGGCTTTCCATGGGTTCACAATGTGTATTGTTTTCCCTGGAGAAAGCAGTGTTAGAGAAGTGGCCACTTGCAGCTGTTTATTGATCCTGCCAGGGATGGAGAAATGATAAAAAGCTCTGACCTTTTTAGCCTTATTGCATTTCTCTGGCATTTTGATGAAAAGCAATTAGCCACTTCTCTTTCTCCAGTAATAGCAGTTCCAAATTCAGATCAAGCTTCCTAATTAAAAGATCATAAGCCAGTATAGAAAAGCAAATGGTCACCTGAAAAGCCAGAGTAAGAAAAATGTTCATCTTTCATGCCGTGGAGACTGGACACCCACTAGAAGGGTCACCGAAAGATTGAAATTAATATTGGCCTGCAAATAGTGTGGGTGTCGGGATGAATCTATTTTTCACTAATAATTCTCTAAGTGATGAAGTGCAGAATATTTTTTATGATAACAAAGGAGCTGAAAAAGCTTATAAAATTAGTTGAATGTGAAAATATAGGATGGATTTGATTATCTTGTCATTGAGAGACATGTAGGGAAGACACTATCTGTTTTAGTTATAGTGAAGGTGTAAAACTGACATTTATTCTTATTCCCTAAATAGGATTTGGAGTGATTCTCTATAGTCCTGAATAAGGAAATTTTTGCAGCCTTGAGCTTCCTGTATAGCTGTTTTGCTAAATGACAGAGGCGAAACCTCTAACAAACATATCTGAAATTAGTGGTGGTTTGACAGCCAAGGAAGGCTTTGACCATGTGATAAATGAGTCAATGGGAAGAAATCTCGAGGGTTAGGAAGCTACAGTTCTATCAATTAAGTTGCTCTGTAAGTCAGGAGAATTGGGGAAAGAGTGAGAGGTTACCTTTCAGCTTTCTTCCAGTGGATTTCTAAGAGAAAACCTCACCTGAATTCCAGAATTCTGCCTGCATGGCAGACGCACTCTCAGGAGTAGCGTGTTAACGCAGACAGGACTGACTCAGCTCCTGGCTTGTGTCCTTAATCTCTATAGGACAGTCTGTAGAGGCAACTGTTATTGCTTCTGATATTTCTGATGTGGACTAAACAAATCAAGTGAGGATATTCAGTTGTAAGCTTTCACCATTTAAAGCCAACTCAAAACCCACAGCCAAACCTGCAAACATGCATACGACCCATTGATGAAGGTTGATTGGATGCAAAGTAAAATTCCAGAAGCAAGTGTCTATCTTTTACAAGGGTTCTCTCCTTAACTAAATCCCTGAGACTTTTCATTGCTAAGCCCAGGAAAAAGAGGTGGCGGAGGCCCCTTGTGCTCACATTTTCTGGATGAGAGGATTCATCAAGCCTAGGCTTCAAAGTCCAGGAAGTCTCTCTGGGACAACTCATGAGATTTCCAACATCAAGATCCACCCAAAGAATTCTCTATAAATGTTTTTCTATATGGAATACCGAACTGCTACAAAGTGGGTCCCTGGCTTTCTGAGGTGCAGCACATTCCCTGACATACATGGCTGTCACTAACTACACATGGATCATTAAGGAAACTGGGAAGGAATCCATTCCAACATGCAGCAGAAAACATTTAGTTCTGGTCATTTGTAATCTTTATAAAGACCTGTCGATACATTTTTCTTTAGTAGTTCTAAATAGGTATCAAGAAAGTAAATGAACTAGTGAAGGTATTTATATAAGGAAGGGACTGATCTTTCAAAATGCACTCATTTGCACCTAAACACCAAATGAAATGTCACCTACAGCTCATTTCAGTTGGTATATTTTCAAAACTAACCTTAAATTACTACCCTATCCTGATATCCTCTGAACATCAATGATTGGATGTACGTTGGTAAAGAGAAAAGGATAAAAGGCATGAGGCTTTAGAGCAACTAGAAATGCATTTAGTTGTAAGCTACAGAGAACCTAAACATGGAGGCTTACAGAAATAAGTTTCATCTGTATTGTAATGTATTACCTCCATGCAGGCAATTGTTGCAGTTGATTCAGGGTGTGTTGGCAGCATTTTGAGGATTCTCTTGCCCTCTCCTCACCTCAGATGATCACTACTTGTATTAATTTGCTAGACCTGCCATACCAAATTACCACATACTGTTGGCTTAAACTTCAGACATTTATTTTTTCACAATTATGGAGGCTATAAGTCTACGATAAAGATGTCAGTAAGACTAGTTTCTTCTAAGGCATCTTTCCTTGGCTTGAAGTCAGTCATTGTTGTCTGGTGTCTTCACATTGTCTTTTCTATGTGTGTGTCTGTGTCCTAATCTCCTCTGCGTATAAGGGCACCAGCCATACTTATTAGGGTTTAGCCCAATGATATTATTTTACTTTGCATCATTAATGGCTCTATCTCTAAATATAGTCAGATTCTGAGTTTCTACAGGTTAGGACTCCAACATAAAAGTTTTAAGGAGACATGATTCATCCCATACCACTGCTAAAGCTAAAGAAGATATGGTGATGTTGAAGGATAAGATGAAGGACCAGCCAGCTTGGTGTTCCTTGTTAGAAGCCCCACACACTAGTAGGATTATTGACTAGGAAGGAACACATGATTTCTTCTAGGTACAGGAGATTGAGGAAGGTGGCAGAATAGATTTGTTATGATTGGTTTGGCTCAATCTGAGTGCATTGTTTGGGGTGGGCACTTCATTTGCCTGAACGAAATCCAGTTTTAGCAGACAAGAAGGCAGCAGGATGCATATAGTATGTACAAATTAGAAAATTTGTTTCAGGGATGAAAAAGATATACAGACCAGAAGAAGGAGGAAAGATTTCACTTCATGAAGTTGTTTAATTTCAGCCTATTTATGGGCAGGGAAGTGGGGGTGGGAGGCAATACTAGCCTCAGTGGTAAAGAGGCAGTGGTGCTCTGTGGTTTCCTTTCCTGCTCTGCCTTGTTACCCTGTGCACACCTGGCTGGGCGCTGTGTGTCAGCAGAATGTATGCATGTCCACTGGTCAAATCTTGCTCTTGGAAGAGCATCTGCTATCAGCATGGACTTCCTTTGGTATCCAGTGTGAATAATTTTAAGTCATTTAAATTCCTTTCTGAAGGAGATTTCTATTTTAAGCTTTTTGTTATAATGAAAGGCTTTGCTCACAATTTAAGGGATTTCAGGCACTGGTGCACAAATAAGGGAAGTTTAGGGTCAAAACAGCCATTTCAGTGCCCCAGAAATTGCACTGATTCAGTGGCTGACTTTGTGGGTGGTTGCCTACTGTGCTTATTTTGAAGGTCGGCAATGCATAGTGGCTCAAATGAGGATGGCCATGGAATATTAAATCTAGATCCAGTTGTATTAGTTTTCTGTGCCATGAATTTAGCAGCTTGAAATAACAGCAAGTTGGTGCGATGTGTGTTGTAGGCTTGCTTGGGTTCTTTGTTCATGTTCTCACAAGGCTGAAATCAACACATTGGGCAGACTGCACCCTGGTTGTAGAAAGAACTAATTTCCTTGGTTGTAGGACTGATAACCCCACTTTCTTAGTGTCTATTTCCAGGAAATATGCTGAGATATTATAGGATACTCTCAGGTCTTTGGCACAGAATTCTTCCATCTGCCAGCCACTTGTGAATCTCCCCATGTGTTATAGTTTAGATCGAAAATGTCTCCTAAAGCCTCATGTGCTCATAGGCTGGGCTTTTGAAAGATGATTGGATTATGAGGGTGGTGTAATTGACTTACAGCTTGGAGGTCAGAAAAGCTCTGTCACCCTGGGCATGGCTAGGAAGGATTTATCTCCCTTCTAGCTCCTCCCTGCTCTCTGATTCTTGTCTGCCATGCTGTGAACATGTGCCTCTGGCATGCCATCCTTCCTTGGAGCCAGCCAATTATGGACTGAAACCTCTACAAACAGTGAGTCAAATGAACCTTTCCTCTTTTAACTTTGGGTGTTGGGTATTTTGCCTCACCAACAAGAAAGTAACTAAGACAGTAATCTAGTAAAATTGTAGACTAAGCTCTCAATTGAATATTTGTTAAATGAACAGATGAGATTGTGTATTAGTTAACTTTTGTTAACAGATATCCCCCATCTTATTCACTTATAATAAAAAACATTTCATTTTTAATGACATTGATCTTGGTACTCTTTTCCTCTTGATGGATCTTGGTGAAAGTTACTAAGTCAATGTGTACCATTATGTTAAAGCCTCTTAGAGATGGGCGTAGCCTCTCAATGAGATGGAAAAGTTTGGTCCCTGTACTGAGAGGCACTTCAAACTCATATGACAAAGGATAAAGATGTATAACCCTAATACAGGAATGGCAGCATAGCTGGGAATAGTGTCCCAGTCTATCATAAACTATCCACAATTTATTGCTTAATAATTGTCCCTGTTCCTGTGACACCAGACTCTGTAAAATAAGGCACTAGAGGGAGGATATTTAAATGGGAAAAAGGCAGCTGAGTGAGGTTTCTTCCTCTATCACTGCAAGTTCTCTCTTCCTTGAGTTCTCTTATATTTCCTTGTGGAAAAGGACAGTAGGCTTCAGGAAAGCTCTTTGTGTTTAAGTGACCCCCTTCGTTTGTCTTACTGAAACTCCTAAAAGTCCTTCATCCTTAGGTTGTTTTAAGAAAAGCATTTATTTTCCTTATCTTGAAGAGATCCCAGATACCATGGTCTCATCCACACATTTTTCAAGGAAGGTCTTATTTTTTGTTATTTAAATGTACTTTAAACCTAACCTGATTGGAATGATGACATTAATTTTACCACAAAGATTGTATGCATTATTATGTAAAGAAAATGTTGCACAAACCCAATTTATCTTTCTTTAAAAGAAGAATATATCTTTCTCCTTCTTGCATCCAGGCAACATTAGTCTTAAATTATAACTACATATAATGAAAAAATATTGTTCTCTTATTTTAATGCATGTTCATTCCTCAGACTTAGAAAAAATGGTTGTGGAAATAACATTTTAGTCAATACATTGCTAACACATTGCATTTTATGCCTTGCACCTTGGGTAATGTGATGTATGGAAAATTACTTAGCTATTAGTCTTCAGTGTGAGCCACATGAATAATGAGAACTGGTAATTTATCTTATTTTCAAGGATTTTCAATGGTATCTCTGTCCTTGGGGCCACTTTCACAAATGTTACGCTTTACTGTTTCCTGATCCAAGACAATAGGAGGCTTTAAAAAAAAAAATCTAAGATTTAAAAGAGGATTGAGGGTTGTCTGAATTATGCATCCATAAAGACAGGCAGGCAGAAACACAGCCATTTCTTTGAGTTTCTTTTTGAACGTGACAGCTAGAACAATGGCTTCCTTTTCCCTGCATGTGAAGTTTCCAAAGCACCCTAGACAGCTGCAGTCATTCTGTTATCAAATAAAAAGCCAGTTGCCAGCCTCACATCTTACCTTTACTCTGGGTTCTCAGTCTTTATGAACCTCCTACTTCCACAATAGGGAAAATAAAAATTTTCACTGTTCTTTGTTTGATACCAATAGTTTTTCTGTTAGCTAGTGATATAGAAAGTCCCCTCAAATCCTTGCTAAATAAGCAAAAACTGAAAGGTAAAGAGGAACTAAGTTATATAAGGAGTTTGTATGAAAGAAATGGGCTAGATATTTACTAAATCTTTCTTTCTAGGCATATGAATCAAAATTTCTAGAATTTTTTTGTGTGTGTTTTACTGGGGATTGAACTCAGAGCCTTGTGCATGGTGGCAAGCACTGTACCACTGAGCTACATCCCCAGCCACACATTTTCTAGACTTTCTTACAATTAGATGTGCAGCTTGAATTCCATAAAATGAGCAGCTGTGAAGTATGCCCATTGTCCAAGAGTATCCTTCCTTACCACGTTTTGGATAAAGAAAGGCATGCTGAGCTTGGAAACAATGTGAACATTATTCAGAAAACAATTCTTTTGTGTTTAGTTTGAAGGAAAGTACTAGAGCTAGCAGCACTGAGAGGAGGGACTGTCATGGCTGTCACACAAGCTTATCCATTATTTCACCGACAGTCCATGTCTGGTTTCTCACCTCTGCTGTATCTGATTGGGATAATTCCAGATTTCTGTTAGAAAAACATAGCTTCTAAGTGATCTTGCCTTTCAGCATTTTTTGGGGGGTAGCTTTTGCCCTTTCTCATTTTTTCCTTAACCTTACCAAAATGTGATTGCCGAATAAAAGGTAAACATATTTGATGTATATAATGTAATGATTTCTTATATAAATACACTGTGAAATGATTACCACAAAGCAGTTAACTCACCCATTCCTTCACAACTACCACTTGTATGCGTGGTACGCTCTTAGAAAATTTCAAAAATATCTTATTAATTATAGTCACCATGCTGTCCATCAGGTTTTCAGACTATATCCATCTTCTAGCCAGAAGTTGTACACTGATGCGTCTCCCCGCTGACCTACCCTCCAGCCCCTGGTAACTACCACTCTACTCTCTATTTTTATGAGTCTGGTGCTTTTAGATTCCAAATATAAGTAATATGTAGCATTTGTCTTTCTGTGTCTGGTTCATTTTTTTAGCATAACGTTCTCTCTTTCATCATTTTGTGTTTATCATTTCTATTGAGGACAACTGTTGATATAATTTCTTTGCCTTATGTAAGGTCTTCAACATACTCGTTCTCCTGTGGCGTTGTGTTTTCCTTCCCTGCTGATGTGTTTTGTACATCCTCTCTTTGATGTGATTGGAGAGAGATGAAAGAAAAGCATATTTGCTCATTTGGATTTCTACTTTCACCACAGAGGTCTAATATTTCCTGCATCCCACCAATTATTAAGTTTTGAGCTTCAAAATACTTGCATTCCTTTCTCTTATAATTTACCTGAGACAATATATGACACATCACAGTTTTTTAATCTTTGCAGGGTGGTATTGATTTAATTATTTGGTAAATATTGTCCGAGCTGTGCTTACGTGTTTACTACTGAATTAATACCAGATGGTGACTGACAGATAATAGTTCTAGTTTAGACGACACATTTAGCCAAATCAAACCTATGTGATGTGCTCTTGGAATGCTTTTCTCATTAGGTTTCCTAAAAGTGACTACTACCATCAGGTCTAAATCTGTCTTGTTCTTCTCCTCTAATTCTCCTTGCTCTTTCTTCTTGGTTAAAATTGTTAAATCTGGCATTTAAAAAGCATCTTAAGTTTCCAGCATTTTCTTCTGTTTTAACCAGTTTTATCAGGCATTGTGTTTGCATGCTTGGGTTCATGTTATTTCAATTATTTCCACTAACTGATGAAAAAACTAGTGATTCCAGAAGTTAAATATTCTGCCCTAATTTAACATGGTTAAGTATTAGAAGATATAAATTTCAAAACTACAAATTTCCTGTTTCCTTACTTAGGGTATGTTAAGGATTCCACTTTATTTTTTTCAAGCTAATTTGAACAGATACTGATGAGAATGTTTTTCTGGTTTACAAATTCCTAGGATAAGTGGAGAATTAAATCCTCCATTTTCAGAGGTGTGTGCCTTATTGTGAAATGACAAGAACTGTGAGAAAAATTTTTTAAGCATTCACTTTAAAAAATTTTTAATTTATCAGTAGACACAGTCTATACTTTGGTAACTCCTATAATAAAATGAACCACTATATGAGTGGAGAGGGAAATAATTATCTATCAGGTGAATTGGTGACTTGTAGTTATAAAATTAAGGAATAGCTACATACCTGTTTGACGATTGGATTAAAAATAAATTTCTATGTGCACAGGTACTCTATGTACATGACTTCAATACAGGGCATTTGTGTGGTTGAATTATATTGGGTATTATGGGGTTGTTTTGCTTTAACTTTCTCTGGGTCTTATTACTATGTTTGTGCTTCTAATAACTATTGAAAAGTAAAACGTTCATTGTAATATGCAATAGTGAATACTCATTTACACTCTTAACATATAGGTCTATTTTACGTTGAGACAGCAGAAAAATAATACATATAAATGTGTTATTTACCCATGTCACTTTTAATCAGAAAGCAAAATAAATTGAGAGGTGAAAAAAACCCCCACAGAACACAAGTATATTGTTTGATGTTACTTGTTAAGTAAAAATGATAAGCACTGGATCCATGAATATAATTAAAATGGGTTATGTGTAATTAAAGTGTGCATATCTATCCTACTTAAGTAAGCATATGCATCCTATCAAACAAAAAAAAAGAGATCATTATAGGCAAATGAATTTTCTGTATTCCGACATGTTGTCTTCTCCCTGATTCATGGGTTGCCATAGCAACAATTGACTTCATATGGGCTGACTCAGCTACTTGGCAACCAAAGAGAAATGTCCTGTTTTCTCTAATCTTCTGCTAGCCGTGATATCTTTAGATTGTTCAGTGATCAGAGGTGATGCTTAAATCTACTGGATTCTCTTTTGTGATTGTAATAAAATCAATAATTACCTACTAGATGTGAGGCCACTGTCATTTGGGGGTTTTGATAATAATCTCTACAGGTGAAGAATAACAATGTTTTAAGCACATCCAGGTTTTTTTTTTTTTTTTTGAGAAAATAGAGGTAGGATAACCTTTTAGTAGTTATTTTTATAATCATTTTTATGTATAACTTAGAAATTAGTAAAGTCATAAAAATATGAGACTTTTGAATAGTAAATTTTTTTTTTTTGGTCTTTTTGAGATAGGGTTTCACTATGCAGTTTAGGCTGGCCTTGAACTCACTTTGTAGCCCAGGCTGGCCTTGAACGCAGTGATCCTCCTCTCTCAGCCTTCCGAGTGCTGGGATTACAGGTGTATGCCACCATGCCTGGCCTAAACAGTAAAATATCTTAAGGAAACAAAACTCAATTTATTTTTCTGTATCCTCCTTTTTTACAACATTCCACAGTCCTTTATTATATTGAAGTAGTTCTTTTCTATGTGAAAATATATTTATAAAAGCTGCTAAAATAAGAAGGAGTAAAAGAGTATTTTCAGATGAATGTTGGGTATCTGGTACTGTTTTCTTCAGAATAACATAGTAATTAACTAGCAATAATTTTTGAGTCAAAGATTTATACCCTTTCCTGTATGGATTTTGTTGGAAAGAAAAGATACAATTAATAAAATAAAATCACAAGTAAGTCTTCATTATTTATAGCCCTGGGCAGACTAAAAAACAACAAAAACAGGCCTTCACAGCATAAACTTAAATATGACTCAACATTAACTTCAGTTTCTCAGGTTTGAATTCTGTAGTATATGGTTTTTAATCATCTGGTTTTTGAAGTGATTTCTGTTCAGTAGACCACACAGCCATTATAAAGAGCTCTCTTCTCGTCAGACATGGCAAAACATATAGAAAAGGCAACTTTTTGTTGTTGAAATTTTCCACTTCACAATTATAGCTATATTTCTTGCTTTATCTTGAAAGTATGATGCCTATGAATATAAAGATTGGTCTAGTAGAGACTGCACTTATGACTAGCAGGAGGAATCTAAGATTAATGCATGAGTGACATCTCAAAAATGTAACAAAAACTATGGTGTGTGTTTAGATATAAAAAAGCTGTTACAGTAAAAGACATTTTGCCATGAATCCGCCCCAAAATATTCCCCCTTGCTTTGATCGCAATTACCCCTTCATTTTTTCCACTTTCTGATGCAGTTCTGGAAGTCTCCTTTCCTGAATATCTTTAGTTGCAGTGTTGAGGCTTCCTTGATGTTCTGAATTGATTCAAAACATTTACCTTTTGTCATCATTTTGACTTTGGAGAAGAGTTAGAAGTTGTATGGTGACAGATCCAGTGAGTAAGGTGAAAGAAGGCACACCATAATATTTTTACTTGACAGAAATTGCCATAACAGTGTAAGGGAGCAGTCCTGGCAGCCACATCTAGAATTTTCTTACTAACCCATCTTATGTTATTTACATTGTATTTAATAAAAATAGATAGGGATGGAATTAGACACATGAAAAATCTGGAATGTGATCAATGCTTCCAAATGTATCACCGTCTTGGATGTATTTTCAGTCTTCCAGTCATTCACCTGATTCAGGTGATTCGATTTAACATTTAGAGATGATTTTAAAGACAAAGATTCAACCATTTCCCTGTTACCCATCGCAGTTCTGTCACTGTGAGTTCTGCATTTCAAAAATACTGAATCTGATTAGTAAAACATCAAATGCTCGGAGCTCCTTGGAAAAATGACCCTGCATTAATATACAGCACTGCTATTCACTTTTTAAAAATGATTCAGTCCCTGTGAGTCTTAGTTTCTCCTCTACAAATTTGAAATGTTGGCAGCCATGGTATTGATCTTGGCTTAAAGACTGCCTCTCAATCTATCAAACTGGTTTTGACACAAGTTAGAAGTTAGATTCAGAGCAGGGCCAAAATAAAGGCAAAACAAAACATTCTTCCTTTCCCTTATCTGCATTGCTCCAGAAGTAGAGACTCATTATTTTCCATGCTGTTCTGTACCTTTGGACACTGCACTGAGGATGAAATGCAGACAGGTAGTTGCAGCCTCCCTCATGTCACCTTCTAAAGCTGAACTATCCCCAAACTTGTGTTCTTCTCAGTTTATTTGGCTTCACATTTTATTGCATCCAGATCCTCAGTACACATTTCTGCTTTATCTGTTAGACCACAAGGTTAAGCAATTCCAGGCTTCAGTCCAGATACTGGACTTACTCGGCCTCCTACACTGAGTCCCCAAATCTTGCAGTGTAGAAAATCTCCCATCTATCATAACCCTGCCTGACTCCTTAAATCTTCACTTTGCCTCCTTAAAGCAACTGGGGCTCTGCTGCAGTCTCCTGAAGTTCTTTTATGGTAACAGTGCCAAATGGGACTCGGTAATCTCTATTCTCCAGGTATTCATACAGCAAGAGCATTTCGCCCAGTGGCTCACAGCGTGGACAGTGGGAGTTCTTCCTACATCTACATCAAGACAGGAATAGTCCTTAAAACCACACAACCCTTTAATTTTCTGGGAGCACATCATACGGAAGGGGTGAAATTTTACATTTTTGAAGATTCCTGCCTGATTTCCATGTTCCGCCTCCTAATTTACTGCCACTGAGCTAGAAGAATTCCATGGAGAGAATGAGGTGGGACCTAGAGGAGATGCTGGTCTAGTTTTGTAGTCTTTTGCTGAGCTGCATCAAGCTTCAGAGTAGAAAATGTCTGTTGTTGCTTCCCTTCATTCTTTGCATGTGGTCAAAAGGACTCTGGAGCTATACAGGGAGAATTCTAGGAAATGTCTTTAACTTGGTCTCCTCTGCTGTCTTGTTAATTTGTGTGTGTGTGTGTGTGTGTGTGTGTGATATCACTTTATATTTGATTTAAGGCTTCTATATTCCACCTGTCTCCTGAAAAGTTTAGATTTTTAATTCACTCAGCATGACAAAAATGATGCAGAAAACCCAGTTATATGATAACATTTGAATATTTAGCATGTTTCTCTGATAATGGGAGTGGAATCCAAGGCCCTCACATTGAGCTACATCCCCAGCCTTTTTTAAATTCTTTTTTTTCTTAATTTTGAGACAAGGTCTTGCCAAGTCAGTAAGTTGCCCAGGCTGGCTTTGAACCTGTGGTCTTCTTGCCTCAGCTGCCCAGAGTTCTAGAATTACAGATGTGTACCACAATATTTGTTATTTTAATCTGCTTTGCACATCTCATAATTCTTGATATGATGCTATGATTTCTCCTTTTTTCCTAGATTAGAATATGCTTGTAATGTGCTTTCCCAACCTCAATAGTAAAAGATGCTTTATAAATGTAGGGATTGAGAGTGCAAATTTAATTTCTAAAATAATGATTTCAACTCTAAGTAACCAAGGGGACCAATAAGCCAACCATGTGTTTTAGTGATTTGTTAGCATTCAAAAGAAGAAAATAGTGCAATGGCTAAATAATTAAGTTCCTTAATTAATGACAAATTTTGGTAAAGCTCTTTGACTTCAATGTAAATTCCCACAATTCAGTATGTACAATTAA
Organism: Erethizon dorsatum; assembly: GCA_028451465.1. NCBI lineage: Eukaryota > Metazoa > Chordata > Mammalia > Rodentia > Erethizontidae > Erethizon > Erethizon dorsatum. The sequence goes on from CM051824.1 coordinate 43,496,071, forward strand.
TTCTCAGTGGGGAACTCATAGACTTTCTAACCCCAAAGCAACCAATGATCATGTGGCAATTATTGCTATTTGTTATTAAAATGTTTTACTATAGAGATAGCCATGGCTAGCCAGGTTAGGAAAAAAGATCATAACTCTATATGTACATATGCATACATCATCTATTTATCTATGTATTATCTATCTATCTGTCTGTTTTGCTCAAAGTTCCTTGAACAATATAGATATGAAGAAGAGAAAAGTCTAATTTTAATTTTTACAGGAAATTCAAAGATATTATGATACAACCAAGTGATACTGAGAAAAGAGTTGAAATGAAATTGTTAATGAAGGTGGAATTTATGAAGAATTAACTTTGGAAGTAATCACTTACTCCTAAAATACACCTGTACTGAGAATGTACAGACCTTTTCTCATTACTAACCCATAAAAATATATGAAAACTAGTTATATCATTCACATTGCATTATATATTATAAGTAATCTAATGGTACCTTAAAGTTTATCAGACAAAATGCATAGGTTATATACAGCAATACTCCACATCATTTTATGTAATGGATGGGAGCGTCCATTGCTTTTGTTCTGTGGGAGATTCTCTACCATGGAAACCAAGGGACAACTGTACATATATAAGAACATGAACATTATATCATGAAATAGGGAACTTTATGTGACCAATGAAAATAAAGAGATCGCAGTACTTTAGTGTATTTGGGGAACACATCAAGGAGATGATGGCATTTGAAGTGATCATGAAAGTAATAATAGAGTCCCAAAATAAAGTGGCTTAAAACAACTACTATATTCTGTGTGATTCTAAGGATCAGGTATTTGGTCTCAGCCTGGCAGGAGTTACTCATCTCTCCTCCACCTGACAATACCTGGAATGGCTTTACGGGGCTAATGGATCCAAGATGGCCTAATGTGACTGGTGCAAGAACTGGGATGGTCCAAAAGGCTGTGGGCAGGCTGAGGCAGTGGACCTCTCTCTCCTCATGGGGCCTCTCTCTCTTTATTAGGTATCTTCCATGTGGTCCCTCTATCCTTATCTTGTAGGGTCTTTATCTCCAACCAGATAGTGTAAACTTTATGCGGCAGATGCTGTCCCAGAGGGCAACAGAAGGTGCTGCAGGGTCTTCTATGTCCAAAAATCAAAATTCCTAGAACGTCACTTCTTTCACCTTCTTTTGTGTAAAGCAAGTCAGATTCAAGGAGGGGAAAAATGGGTGGGAGAGTAGCAAAGACAGATTGCAAAGAGGACAGGCTGGGTTTAAGAACTGTTGCACTGTGTTTTGGAAATAATCTGCTATCATGACCTGTCATGGTTGTAAGAGTCCTGCCTGGATTCCTTTGGTTGGTTTAGTATAATTATTATAAAATGCTTTTACTCTCAAAATTGTGCCTATTTGAATGGTCAGCCTAATTCTCAGCTTTAGTACTAAAACCATGCATTTTCTTTAAAATACACAAATATAATTAGGCAATATAAAGTATTGAAAAAGGGTCTATGAGAAGTTTTTGGGAAAGTCACTTTGGGAAAGTCAAGAAATCTTTTTCAGTCCATTTCTTCATTAATAGAAGTGAGAAAATAAGAGAACAAATATGTACGGTCATAGTACAAATTATCAATGCATTGCTTGCAAGAAAGCCTGGTGTGTAGCTCCATCAGGTTACTTACATCTTATAAATTTCAGAATAAGGACACAACTTGAGAATTACACTGAGATAAATAAATGAAAACGAACTATTTGATCAAAATGTCTTTTATGAGCTTTAAGAAGGAATAATTGGAATTATCTTGCATAAATAGATAGTTTTTTTTTTACTTCAGTAGCAAACTGTGTGTGTGTGTGTGTTTGTGTGTGTGTGTGTGCATGGGTGTGTGTGTGGTGTGTTTTGCAGGGAATAGGTGTTCATTTTATTGAAACATGCCTAACTGCACATCACACAACCAATACCTACTAATAAGCACTTGCTTTCTTTGCATATTAGCAGATTATATTTTTGAAATCTTTTACCATGTGTTGTTTTCTACTTCTGGGCCTCCTTCATACCTGATTCCTGACAACTCTCTGCAGTCTTTGGTCTGGACTCACCCTTATGATCAGTATTAATCTCTCAAGCCCTTGACTCTTTTTTCCTGAGCATGCTTATGATCAGTGTTTGTGTGAATTGCTCTGGGTTCCTTTGGTTATTAAAATGTTTTATCTGTATGCATTGAATTAAGGGATAAAGAGAAAGGATTCTATTTCTTAGTTTATCCATGAGCCCCTATTTTTGGTTATAATAAATCTGAAACACAGGCATATAAACACAGGGAGTGTTTTTAAGGAAGGAGAAAGTTATAATTCCTTTTTTTCCCCAGTTTATACTTAGAAATCAGCCAAGAGTATAACTATCTTAGTATTTGCACAGTAGTGAAGCACTTGCATGTTCACTTAGTTTTCATGTTTTGTAGAGTAAAGGCAATGATAAGAAGTTAGCCCTTCATATGTAGCTATCTTAAATACTTTAAGTATGCTATTATATAACCCCACAATTAGTACATGATTTTATATTATAATTTGCAATTTACAGATAATGTTTTCGAAGTCTAAGGAGTAAAACAGACTCTGGATTTGTGAATATTTAGTTAGTGGTAAACTTGAATCCAAATATAAAATCTATGATTTTTTTCTTGCTCTTCTTAGTATTTTGGTTACCATTTAAGAATGACTACTCCTAATTGTGGTGAAGAGATGGGGCTTCATATCATTTGAAGACATTTTTGTTTACTATATTCTTCAAAATTTGAAGAATGGCTAGCGTGGAAGTACATGTATTACATTACATATATCACTGGAAGAAAAGTATGTGTTCATTAATATAAGATTTCTCTGTTACAGCATTTTTATTGTTTTATTGCAGAATTGAACTGAATTAGAAAAAGTGCGTTTCCCTATTGATGAAATGATTAGACAGAAACCCCTGGTTTAGTGGGTAATAGGACTGTCCAGGTGACCACAGACTAATGGGAAGGCAGAATTATGTCTTAGAAAGACCAATCATTTTTAAATCAGGAACACTGGTTCTGCCACTTACTTCCCATGTGACCTCAATCAAGTTATTTAAATTCTCTGAACTTATATTTATTCCTCTGTAAAGTGGGTATAAAAATACCTACCTCTTAGGGAGCTTACCTCAGCACTATAATATAGTCTACTTGAGATAATGGATGTACTCGCCTAAAACTATGTCATATTAAACATCGATTAGACATTCAAGTTGTGCAGAGGATTCAGGCAGTGTGTTAGCATCTTAGGAGGTGAGCAAGTGGGAGGTGTCACAAATACAGCAAGTGGGTAGTAGAAAAAACACAGCCAGACTGTGGTCAGCGTCGGCAAAGACAGTATGAGATGGGAAACATTAAGGAGAGTTGCTTACTAGAATGTTCTTTGACTTTATGTGGAAAGGAAAATGCATTCATTTGTTTTTGGAGAAAGCAATCAGTATGAGATTATTTTCTTTGGTGTTGGGAGACCCAAACGCTGACCTTGAGATTTTTTTAAAGCTAATCTAAATTTATGACAGATTTCAGAGTCTGAAGCAGCATCTCAAAGAGTGCTCTGAAAACCAAGGAGCATCTGGGAGTTTATTGAAAAAATATAGATTCACAAACCAGACCTGACTATAACCCAGGCCTTCCCTCATGCCCTTGTTTACTTCCTGTTCCTTAGAATGTGATTTCACATTAGCCTGGCAAAATAGATTAATGGATCGTACTATCAGGTTTAACTAAACTAACTCTCCCAAAATAAGTTTCTCTAAAGAGGGTCTTACCGAAGATAGAAGAACAACGTACATATGAGTAGACAGAAGGGAAATAGAAGAGATACCACTGCGCCTTCTGGTATAGGAGCTGTCTGAAGCTGAATGAGAGATGGGATGATAATTTGGTCAGGCATGCCTTGGCCAATCACATCTCACAATCAGTGTTCTCACCAACTGTGAGCACAAAAATCTTGGTACCTTTAATTATAAAAAGTTAAGTGCATATTAAAATATTGTGTATCTTATTCTCTGAATTCTCTATTTCTGCTTGCTCTTTTTGTAAATTGAATATTAGTAGAGTAGTATTTATAAGCAAATAGATGGATTGTGTGATTAGAACTTATTAAAGCCGGGGGAAGTCTTAGGTTAAGGAGCTATGTATATCATAACCTACCATCCTATCAAAATATTCACATGAAAAATTATAAATAATATCATACAGTTGAATAATTTCTCTCCACAATATCTAGAATGTGCACATTTAGAAATATCCTAATATTTTGGTAGTCTTCAGAATACCATGAAAGTCTTATGCATCTTACACCATGGTACTAAAAGAATGAAAGAACCATCCTTAGTTAATGAGCTAAAAATCAAAGTTTATTTTCCTGTTCTTTTGAAAAAATTTGTACTTATTCTTCTGTCACAACAGTCAAGCGCACAGCATGCTCTGAATTATTCTAAATGAACTGTACATTTATATTATGATTTTTCATTGAATAATTATGAATAAATGTAGTTTTGCCAGTTGAAACAGAATTGAATTGTGCTAGTTAAGACTTTTAATAACAGTATGTATTCAACACATTTTTTTTGAAAGTGTGCAATATTAACATGAAAAATCTAATATATTTCTATTGAAATTTTTCCACTGAATTAACATTATGTACTTTTTTTTTTTTTTTTTTTTTTTTTTTTTGTGGGTACCGGGGGGACGACCTCAGGACCTCGCGCGCCAACAGGCACCCGTGCCGCTGAGCGATATCACCGGCCCCTTTTTCGTATGTGGGATCCGGGAGTCGAACTCGGGCCTTCGCGCTTGCAAGGCAGGCGCTTACGCCGCTGAGCCATCTCACCGGCCCCAACATTATGTACTTTTAACAAATGCCCTAATTAAATAGATTATCTAATGGGAATATTGCCTAAATTAAAATCAAGGAGAATGTTCAATATACTCACTAATCCTTTGGGGAAAATTTGGAAGATTCCTGCCATAGTTTTATAAAATCTTAGGTTTTCTTGGTCTTTGTTGCTTCCTCACTGAGTATCCCTACTGCTCATTTTCTTTTAAGTAAGAATTACATGACTTCTAGAGCTGTAAGATATAGATCCTGAAGAGATAATGACTATAAATGAAATGTTTTGTGTGCTCTAAACTAGATGTGACTTCCTTGAAAAAAACACGAAACACAAACATTTTTGTTTCACGTAATATCTACTATGTAATATGAAGGTCTACAAGAAATATTTGACAAATTTCATTGTTAATTTTATTTTTTATAGAATAAATTAGTGTGATTAAGGTTTCATTAATATGGATGAAGAAAAATATACAGTTGTCTCAACATTGTTTTTCTTTCCCTCAGTGATAAACCAGAAAGTAATAAGCAGTGTGTAATGAGATGATAAAGGCTGGGAAACTGTGCTATTTGAGGAACGGTTAATGTAGAGAGTAGGAGTATATTATTTACTGAAATATGAAATTATAGGGAATTCGCAATTACCTTCAAAAATAAGAAAGCATAGTGCTTGTTGTTCCAGTAGACAAGGACAAATTGATAATACATTTCAGGAAGACGGGATTTAACACCATATGAAGAAAAGCTTTCTCACAGATAGCACATGGCTGTGCTTTTTCACAATCATGAAAGCAGCTACTACAGGAATGTAGTAAATTGGTACATGAAAGTTTAGTATTTGAAGAGAGATGGTACAAACATCTGCCTGTGTCTTGGTCTATTCAGGCTGCTATACCAAAGTACCATAAACTGGGGAGATTTTCACAGTTCTGGAGACAGGGAATCTAAGATCGAGGTGCTGGCAGATTTGATGTCTGGTTCAGCCTATTTCCTGGTTCGTAGATTGTACCTTCTTGCTGTGTCCTCACAGGGAAAGTGGATAGCTAACTCTGGGGGCACTAATCCCACTCAAGACATAATCACCTTCCAAACCCTGCACCTCCCAATACCATCAAATTGGTGATTAGGTCTAAAAACATTTTGAATTCAGATAAGATTGCTGGACTATGGTGGGAGATGAGATTTGACAACTTCTAAAGGTCCCTTCTAGCCTTACAAATGCTTTATTTATTTATTTGAGTATTATTAGGGATTGAACTCAGGGCCTTCACACTGAGCAACAACCGCAGCCCATTTTCTGTATTTTTCATTTTGAGACAGGTTCTTGCCAAGTCACTGAATTGTCCAGGCTGGGTTTAATCTTGCAGTCCTACTGCCTCAGTCTCCCAGAGTGCTGGGACTTCATGTCTATGCCAGTGGGCCCTGTTTACAATCTGTTCATGTACACATTATACATCTTTGTAGATTTTTTCTGGCATTAGAGAAATCAAGTCTCTTTGCAGGAGCGGAGTTTATTCTTCAATTAGAGTTGAAGTTCTAATGTACACAATCCTGCCAAATCTTCACATTTGTGATATGTCAAGTGAATAGAACATTCCTATTTTTGTTAACCTACTTGGGTGCTAGAAAAAGAGATTCACTTGACTTCTTCAAAAAATGGAGATTTATTGGGAAAAAGACAGAAATCATTTCATTGTAGCAAGCTCTGATGTCAGCCTAAAAGTTACACCACAATCTCAAGGAGACAAAATGCTCTGAAATTTTAGAAGACTGTTTTCCTGATGATATCTAGTAGACTTTTCATTCCTAGAAACTTTGCTCTGTGCCATCTGTGAGGTTTTGGTTACTCTCTCTGACTCATGTTTTCTTTGTGTCTTTTGACTACAGCCACCATTGCTTTGCCTCATCAGACTTGATTCAAAGGACAAAGTGTGTTGCTCTTTTTCTCATTTTGCCAGAGCTTTTGCACTGGGTCTCCTTACAGAGAATTGGCAAACTCATGGCGTAGACTACCTTGGCACGAAAGGCCAACGCAGGCCAATCATCATGACCATGGTAGCAATGGACTGAGACTCATCTCTTAAAGAGAAGCTCTGGAAATGGCAAGTATGTTGAGATGGGGCTGCTGGGAGTAATATTTACTCCATATTGAAATGTTGCTATTATGTCTTATCTTTTTGCTGGATGTTATGCTCAAATAAGAAGGATAAGAGGGCTAGTTTATGATTTTTCTTTTCTTTTTTTTTTTTTTTTTCTTTTTTTTTATGTTGGTACCAGGAACTGAACTCAGGACCTTGTGCTTGCCAGGCAGGCGCTTGTGCCACCAAGCTATATCACTGGCCCTAGTTTGTGATTTTTCTATTCTGGATATCTAACAAATTATCTCGCAAGTATCACACATATGGATTAAATATGTCTAGAATTAACATAAGGCCATTTAAATGATAAGTCCTATAGGGTTTGATCAAGTCAAGTAAACTTGATTATGAATACCTACTTTTTGTGAAGGACTAAGTTGACTAGATTATCTAGATTCTGAATATATTTCCACATTCGAATTTAGATTCAACTTATGCTAGCTGATTATTAACTAGAATATTGAATTTCTTTTTTGGTTCATACTTCCTTTTCATTCCAAGAAGGATTTAAGATAGATTACAAAACTTAATAAAATATGACAAGATAAGATAAATTTAAAGTGAGAGTAGGGAAGAATATAAAGATGGGTGCAAAGGGGAAACTGGAGTGGAAGTGAAAATGGGAGAAAGATGCACCGTATGGAATCACGAGGGCATTTCTAAACATTCTGGGAAAACTGTACCAGTCAGACTAGACCTAGTGCTATGATATGAACAAAATGATTTGTCAGCATAAAATAAAACAACTCCCACCATGTAGGACAGACTTTTCAAAGCAAGAAACACATAATATAATGATCTTAACAAACATCCTTATTACAGACACAGGAGAAGTTTCACATTTTTGTTTATTCACTCGAGGTAGTTTTACATGCATTATATTTACAGTGACACTTTGAAGATTCATTTAACAAATATTTGTTCAGCATGTATTATGTCTATGTCGCTATTCTAGATACTGGAATATAGATTTTTCTATAAACAGATAATTAAATAAGATAGATAAGATGCTTGCTCAGAAGGAATTAGATTCTGCTGGAGTGAAACAATCAATAAACAAGCAAACAAATACATGAACAAGACCATTTCAGATTATATTAAGATCTGTGATGGAAAAACAAAACAAAACAGAAAAGCAAAGTAATGTGTTAGGCACTTCCTGGCACTGATAGTGGCTAAAGCTGCTTGCAGATTGGGTAGTCTATGCATGCATTATGGAGTGTGTGACATTTGAGCTGAGAAAAAGCCATATATACAAATAATCCAAAGAGAGAGAATCCTAAGTGTAAAGAGCCTGGGATAGCAATGGAATTTCAGTAACTGAGAAGACTGTGTGGTTAAAGCAGAATGAGTGATCAGGATAGAGAAGTAAATAAGAATAATGAATTTGGATTTTATTTTTAATGTAATGGAAAACTATTGAATGGTTTATACAAGGAGGACAGGAGATTGATCTAATTTACATTTTTGAAATTTTTATGCTAGGTGCTATATTAAAAATGGAAATTATAGGAAGGAAGCAGTCATAGCAAACATAAAAGCAGAAAGACTCTCTAAGAAGCTGTTGTAGAATGCACACAAGATATAATGATAATACTAACCGGATAAAAGTGAAGAAAGAGGAGTCCATGATTTGGGGGTATATATGGAAGTGCAACAGATAGGTTTCTATATTCCTCACCTTATACATGAGAGAACTAACTTTCATAGGCTGTGGGACAATATTTGAGATAATATTTGGGATAATATTCCCAAAGCTCCAGCAACAAAAGCGAACATAGACAAGCAGGATTACAGTACACCCAACTTAGAAGCTTCTGTGTAGCAAAGAAAATAAAATAAAGGGAAAACCCATGGAATGGGAGAAAATATTTGGAAACTTTCCATCTGACAAGTGATTGATATCCAGAGTATATAAAGAACTAAAAAAGCTAAAACAGCAAAAAGAATTTAAAAATGGGGAAGTGGACTGCATATATATTTCCCAAAAGAACAAATAAAAATGATCATTAAGTATATGAAAAAATGCAGAGTATTATTAGCCACCAGGAAAAGACAAATCAAAACCACAATGAGATACCATGTCACACAAGTTAGAATGGCTATTATCAAAAGATAAAACAAAACAAAATAAAAGCACAAATAAAGAAATGCTGTTGAGGCTGTGAGGAAAAAAGGAATGGTTTACACCATTGGCGGGAATATAAATTAGTACGACCATTCTGAAGAGCAATATAGAGGTTTCTCAAACAACTAAAATAGATCTGCCAGATGATCTGGCTTTCCTAATGCTGGGTATATATCCAAAGGAAATGAAATCAGTGTATCAAGAAAATACTTGCATTCCCATGTTTATTGCAGCACTATTTACAGTAGCTAGAATAAAGAATCTTCCTAGATGCCCATAGATAGATGAATGAAGAAAATGTGCTATGTTGGTATATACACACAATAGTATATTATTCAGTCCCAAAGAATAAAATCCCGCACAAAGCAGAAGAAACTGGAAGATATTTTGTTAAATGAAATAGGCCAAACGCAGAAAGACAAATACATCTCTGTCATGTGTGGGAGCTACAGAAAAAGGTGAGCTGAATGTGGAATAATGATTACTAGAGGCTAGGCTTCTGGTGGAGGAGTAGAGGATGGATAATGAATACTACAGCACAATTAGAAGAAAGAAACTCTCATGTTCTGCAGCACAGTGGAGGGAGCATAGTTATCAGTTTTTCATGAAGAACTGGAAGAGAGGAGAGCAAGTGCTCCAAATGTAAAAACTGATAAGAGAAGCAAATGTTAAATACACTGTTTTGATCAATATATATATTGTGTACATTTTTAAAATATTGTACTGTATCCCAAAAATGTGTAAATTATTACATGTTAATGAAATTAAAAAAGAAAACTTCAGGTCACAAAAGCTATGAAAAAGTAGCATAAAAACATATAGCAAAGTTTAAATATCAACATGGAAGCTAAAAGGAGGTATAAATAATGCTTGGAAAGATGACATACAGATGAAACATCCCATGGTGCCCTATAAATATGAGCAATTTTAATGTTTTTTGTATCAGTTAAAATTTAAAAGATTGAAAAGAAAGTAGAATAGAAGGTATAAATAATGATGAAGGACGAAGATTAAAGTGTTAATAATATAATGAAATAACCAAAAGATGAAAAGAAAATAGAATAGCACCTTTCAAATGGGCATTGGAGATAATGGTAATAAAAAGTTACTTACTATTCTTAAGTGTTTATTAATACAGTTCATGTAGAACTTCTTCCTACATTTGCTAATCACTGAAAACAAAGACCAGGATATTCTGTCTTACCCAAGAAAAACTAAACTACTTATACAATAGGGTCATAAAATGAAAATTTTATTTGTTGTTTCACAAATGATCAAATCCAATACCCTCGCTTCATGAATGTAAATTGCAAAATGTTTTACATTCTTGCCAAACAATATGCATCTTTGTGCCCCAGTTTCCTTGTCCGTAAAAACATTTCTTATAATGATTTTTATGAGTTAATGTACATAAAGCATTTGGGATGGTATAGGGACTGGTGGGAATTCAGGAAGATAAATTATAACAGAAGAATCTGAGTGGTTTTCAAACTTCCCATTGATAGCTATTATCAGCAGTTTAAAATATTCTCTTTCAACAGTGAGTGCTTCTTTACCAATTATGTAGAAGATCAAGTGTGCTAAAAAGATACAGGATATGGCACTACATGCAAAAATATTATCTTGTTTTGTACTGGGAATTGAACCCAGGGCCTTGGCATTGAGTTACAACCCTAACCCTTTTTTTAATTTTGTTTTTTATTTTGAGGTAGAAACTGCTAGTCATTAAGTTGCCCAGGCTGGAGTAGAACTTGCAGTTCTCCTGCCTCAGACTCCCAGAGCGCTAGGATTGCAAGTGTGTGCAGCCGTGGATTCGAAATATTATCTGAGTGGAGACTCCAGGTGACTTCCTCCCCTTTTCTTCTACTGTTTTCTGCATTTTTGAATGTTTTACAATAAGCATGGTATATGCTTTACCCTCAGAAATTATATATTTCTTATTTGTAATTATCAGTATATGCATGCTTCATAACATAACAGCTTCATAATGTAAAATAAAAATGATTGTATAATGAGAAACTACAGAGAAATTACCGCTATAACTCTGGAGTGAGACTTTGGAAATGTTTCTTCTTACTTCTTTTCCAGGTTTTCTCATAAGACTATGTAGTATATTTTAACTGGAAAAAATAAAAAGGCTACCTCTGCATGGCATTCTGAGAGAGCTCTTCCATTCAGTCATTCTGAGTTGGTCTGTCAAACTCTACTCCTCTTCTGAACTCTGATAATATTTTCTGCTTCTGTTAGTTACTCGTGGTTATTGTCTTGGATTATTTGGGTTAACTTTCTGAACTATTTTTGTTCTAGAATATTATTTCAATGGGTTTATATATAATTCCGCATAATACATAGTTAAAAATATCCTTACTATGATCTATTCAACACATATTTCTTGTACTGAAAATCTTGTGACATTTGTTAGCTGAAAGTACCGTGACTTCTAACTTGACATGAGAGTACATGAAGTTGGATATTTTTTCACAGATGTCAGAATCTGAGAAAATAAAGTTATGGAAGAAAAGGCAATTTCTTCTTTCCCAGAAACAAAATGTTCAAGCTATACAGAGCATTTATTAAATGAATATAAACACTGAGTTAATAATAAGGAGCTCTGTGGTCTAATTCTGATTTTACTTCCAAAAACTTGGCCCTTTTCTGACAAACTGTTTTTCACTTTTGGAGAAGTGTGTGTTTTAGTTTGGATCCGTGATCCTTTTAGTTTTCCATGCTTTGAATTACAGAGCAGAATCTATTTGGGGTGAGGGGAAAGAGTCTCATATCTTTCACTTCATGATGTTGCACATTTCAGTAATTCACTACTTTGTATTGTTGAATAGACTCCTTTCTAGGAATATACCAAACTCGTCCATTCCACCTATTAATGGACATTTGGATTGTTTTCAGTTTGAGGCTATTAAAAAGGAAGATGCTAAAAAAATTATGTGCAAGTCCTTGTAGATACCTATGCTTTCATTTCCTTTGGCAAATATCTAAAAGCACCATTGGTGGGTCATTTAATAGATGTTTGACTAACTTACTGAGAAACTGGCAAACAATTTCCCCCAATGTTTGCACCATTTTACATTTTACCAGTGGGGAACAGATCTTTCACATCCTCACCAAACCTTCTCTGGTCAAGTTGTTTAACTTTATCCATTCTAATAGGTGTGTTGTGCCATCTCATTATGTTTAACTTTTCTTTCCTTAGTAATTAATACATTGGAGCACGTTTCACTGCTTACTTGTCATTCGTATATCTTCATTGGTGCTGTGCTTATTCAAACCTTTAAGCCAATTTTTAAAAAGGCTTATTTTAGTAGTATAATTATCTCAGCTGTCTTGTGTGTACATATATATATATATTTTTTATATACATATATATTTACTCGCTACTTAATTTTAAAAACTTCTTTAGCTATTCTGGATATGAATTCTTTATCAGATATGTGATTTGTAAAGATTTTTTCTTCCTTTTGTTTCCATTGTCACTTCATTCTTTCAATAGTTTCTTTCACACAGAATAATTTTTATAAAGTCTGATTTCTCATATTTTTCTTTTATGGACTGTGTTATGCCTAAGAAATATTTTTATAACACAAGGTCACAAGGGTTTCCTCCCATGTTTTCTTGCAATTACTAATGAAAATCATACATTTGTTTGTTCTTGCACTCGACCAGGTTTTGTGTCATGATTTTTTTTAAGTTTGCCATTTTTAAAAATTAAGTTTATTGGTAACATTTAGATACACATAATGACCACATTCATCGTAGGGAATTTGTACCTGTACATGACATATCTTGATTCCTCTTTTTTTCCCATTCCCCTCCCCTCCCTTCAATCCCTCTTTCCCTTCTTATTTATAAAACCTTTGTTTCCATTTCACCCTTTTTTTCTATTTTTTTTCTTTTCCATGAATTTTGGAGCACTGTTTTAAATATATAAACATTTGAAGCCAGTATATTAAATTGCACCTTTAAAAAAAAAACAATTTGGGAAATCTTTGCCTTTTAGTTAAAATTTTGAGCTTATAACATTTCATGAGATTATTTATGTGGCTAGGATTAAACCACCTTTTTTTTTTATGTGGGTACTGGGAGTCAAATTCAGGACCTCATGCTTGCCAGCAGACGCTTGTGCCACTCAATGATATCACCGGCCCTTTTTTTTCCTTTATGTGGGTGCCGGGAGTCGAACTCAGGACTTCGCGCTTGCCAGGCAGGTGCTTACACTGCTGAGCTATCTCATCGGCCCTAAACTACCTTTTTGTAGTTAATATTCTTTTCTATTTTCTGTTTTTGCTTCTTTCTCTGCCTTCTTTGAATTAAGAATTTATGCAACTTGATTATTCCTTATCTCTTCTGATGGTTTATTGTCTTTAACTACTATTTTAGATTTTGGTTATTGTTTCAGATTTATAGTATACACATTTAAATTAGTATAGTCTTCCTCCAGGAGACCACATACCTATTCACATGAGATGTAGGAACCTAACAAAATTTGTTTCCGTTTCTCCTCTCCAGGCCTTTGTTATTTTTACACATTTTGCTTTTGCATGTGCTATAATGTCTACACTATGTTGTTATTATTTTGTTTAAACAGCCTATTATCCTGTAAAGAGATTTAAATAATGACAGAAAAATATCTAATGCATTCACCTGTATAGTTACCATTTGCAGTGTTCTTTATTTGTGTGTAGAATCGTACTTACAAATAATTTCATTTTCCTTCCACCTTATAAAATTCTTTTAACATTTTCTCAGCCTTCCTGTTATGAATTAGTTCACCTTTTTTTATTTCTGAAAAAGTCTCATTCACCTTCATTTTGAGGAACAGTTTCGGCAGCTGTATAACTTTAAGCTGTTAAGTTTTTTTCTTCCAGTGCTTTAAAGATAAAATACAGTAGCTCCGCTGTATTCTCACTTACCTTGCTCCCATTATAAAACAGACCGCCAGCATTTGGGGAACTGCTTGGATGTGTGGGTTTATAATTTTTATAGATTTGGAAAATTTATTTATTCAAATATTTTTTGTCCAACATTCTTGCTTTTCTCCTCCCCAGTGAATATAATTATACATATATTAGACTTCTTTGTCTTATAGCTATGCAATGCTGTTTGCATTTGAATAGTTCCTATTGTTATATATTCAAATATACTATCTTTCCAGTGTCTGATCTTCAGTTAATAATCCCAATGTATTTTTCATATTAAATATTTCATTTTCCATTTCTGGATGTTCAACTTTTGTTTATTTTTTATCTTTCATGGCTCTATTTTATCCTTTATCATTTTCTCCATTTTTTAAATTATAATAATTGCTTGAATACCCTTGTCTACTAGTTCTGCAGTCTTTGTTGAGTTGCATGTTGGTTTCATCTGATTGACTTTTCACCTTTGCCTTGATCATACTTTTCTGCTTCTTTGCATATTGGATAATTTTTTTTTTTTTGTGGGTACTAGGGGTCCACCTCAGGACCTTGCACACCAGCATGCGCCCGTGCCTCTGAGCGATATCACCGGCCCTTTTTTCGTATGTGGGTTCCGGGAGTCGAACTCGGGCCCTCCCGCTTGCCAGGCAGGTGCTTACACCGCTGAGCCATCTCAACGGCCCGATAATGGATAATTTTTATATGACACCAAGAGTTTTAAGTTTCATAGTTTTTGCAGTTCTGAATAATTTTGTATTTCTAAAATAGCCCATAGAGTTGTTCTAAACTGCCATGATGTTACTTGGGAAAAGTTTGATTATTCCAGGTCTTGCTTTTAAGATTTGCTAGGATCAGCACAACATTTGATCTAACCTGTTATTCACCACTTCTAAGGTAAACCCTGTACCCAGTGGTAAATGAGTTATGCAATTTTCCAGTCTGGTTTCAGCAAGCCAGTGTTATTTTTGGCCTAGGGTAAGCAGGCAGAAATTTTTCCTCTAATGCTTGTGGGTGATTCTTTTCTTTGGTCGTCTTGGTTCCTCAGAGTGAAACCCTCACAAGAACATTGAAGAAACTCAAGGTACAGAGGGGGATGCAAATATCTAGTGTCCTTCCAATATCAGAGGTTGATGAACTGTGTGTGTAAAGGGTCAGATATTGAATATCTTAGGCTTTGCAGGCCACATAGAAATTGTCCCATCTTTTTCTCACCCTGTTTGCTTCTTTACATTCTTAACATCAATACAGGGTGGAGGCTGGCTTTGGTCCCACACTGTAGCTTCCCAACCTCTATCTCAGGGCTTCCTTCTCCCTCTCTGCCCTGTGAACCCTCCCTCTCTGTCAGAGAGTCTGCCTGCTGCCTCGCACTCTCCGCTGTATCCTAGAAATGCTCTGAAATCAGGCGGGAGGACAAGCACTGGGCTCTTCTTATTTGTGCCTTGTATCTCAGCACTCTGTCTTGAATTGCCTAATACGCAGTGTTTAAAAAATCATTTTTGATACATTTTGCCCCCACATTTTTAGTTGTTTCAAGATGGAAGATAAATCTGGTTCCTGTCAATTTACCATTATTGGGTATAAAGTACCAACATAAATTTAAAATGCTTTTTTTCAAGTTATTCTTGCTAATATCTCTTCTATAAAAGGATCTTAACAGTCAAAATCCATAAAGATGTAAGTATTCCTAAAACACATCAAACTACAAGTTAGGATAAGGAATAATAAGTCCCATTAGTTTTCTTTTTTTAAACATACATTTATTTATTTATTTATTTATTTTTATTAGTGCATGTTTGTAGTACGTAATGTTTACATTCCTTGTGTGGAGTTGGTACATGTACATCACACATCTTAATTCCTTTTTCCATCCCCTTTTCCTCCTCTCTCTTCCCTCCCTCTCCTCCCTCCATCTTTTGATTCCTTTCCTATTTGATAAAGAGATGGTTTGGTTTTTGTTTTGTTTGGTTCCTACAATTTATCTTCTGGCTTTATTTTTGAGATTTAACGTAATTTTGTCTTTTGCAGGAAATTTTTAGTTCTACTCCTGCCAGGGTTAGCTAACTGAGGTGAAAAATGTGGAAACCAACCAGAAACAAAGAACTAGAAAGAGATGAAGGAGAAGGAAGGGGAAAGAGAAAGGGGGAGAAAAGGAAAAAGGAATTAAAATTTTTTCTCAATTTTTCGACAATGCTGTTTTACTGGCTTCTTGAATCTTGTGTGGCTGCTGAGAATTCAGTGTTGATCTGATTCTCTTCCAGATAATCTAATTACAATGAATTTTTACAATTTTTAAAATTCAAGTAGGAGGTAGGGAGGAAGAGAAGTTGATCAGTAGCTACTAAGTTACAGTTACATAGGGGTAAAAAGTACCGGTGTGCTATTGGAGAGCAGAGTGACAATAGCTAACAATAATGTACTATGTATTTCAAAAAAATAGAAGAAAAGATTTTTAAAGTTTTTATCATGAAAGAATGATAAATGTTTGAGAAGATATGTTTAAGCTGATTTAAAGATTATATAATTTACATAAATATCAAAACATCACATGGTACCTCATAAATATGTATTATTTTTATTTTTGTGTATTAAACATCCAATTTAAATAAAAAGCATTTTAAAATTGTCCTTCCCTTTATCTTGATGTTCTGAACATTGCTACACTGTTACTAGGTGTGTTTTTCTTTTAGCATATATTACAGAATGTCTTCCTGCTTTTCCTCAGTTCTAGGGCACTTATCTCTCCCCCCCCCTTTTTCTTTTCTAAAACTCCCACTATACAGGGAGTAAACATTTCAGGTTTATCCTCAGTTGCTGTTTTAGACCATTCATCTCTTTGCTGCTGGGTTTCACATGCTCTTCTAGTTTAGAAACTTGCTCTTCTGTTTGTCCGGTGTGCTATCTAGGAACCCACTGACATCTTGATTTTAAATTTTCTGTTTTTTCCATTCAAAATTTCTGCCTTGAAAAATAGTGGCTTGTATTTTTTAAATGTGATATTCTCTTGATCTTCTGAACATACTAATTTTACTTATTTGGTTATCAACTAAATTTAATTGGAGTTTTAGTTGATTTTCTCTGTCATGATGTCAGCCTTACTAATATGGCTTGATTTTTTAGTATGTGGTCATCTTTAATGGATATTTCCTATTTAATGATTTGTTGCAGATATGCAAATTTCTTAGGAGTCTTTCTGTAACTTGCTCTGTAACCTGATTTGAGAGAGAAAGAAGTTTGTAGCGAGGTCCTGTGCTATTGGAACAGCTACTTCTCCGGGTTCTGCTTCTCCGGAGAATCCCCACTCACACATTCCATGTTTTCCACTTGAGAACAGCTAGATCCATGATTGGAGCTAGGAAGAAGAGGGATTTGTGGAGGTCGACTTTCCTTGTTGAAATGTCCATGTTATTTTTTTTCCATCAAATTGTGCTATTATTTGATATTTGTTTCCTGTTTTTTTTTTTTAAATTTTTTTAGCATTCATCACTTCTAGGCATACATATATTTTAAAATATGGGCTTCTTATTGGCATTTGTCCTCTGTGTCTTCTAGAGTTTCCCCAAAATTTCTGGTTTGCTTTCCTTGCTAAGCACTGTTATGTGTGCGTGTATACATATTCTTATGAATTATCTATCACGTCAGAGGTTTTGGCGTGGGCCTAAAATGAGACAGTGCTTATGATCAGTCTACAATCTGGAAGTGGATTATTATGGTTGATTTCCAAACTCCATTTTTCATTTTTTCCTTTTTAATCCCAAGAAAGTTGTTCTATAACATTTGCTTTATCCATCTGTAGCCCCAGTATTGCAATAAAGCATTTGATAATGTGGAGATTTATATTTCTCCATTTTTTGATTCCTGTGATTAAATACTGAAGTCTAAATACTTACAGAGGAGAAAACTCTATTGAACTCCTTGTTCTGGAGGCTCCAGGGCATGGTACTGGCACTCGTTTGGCTCTGGTAAGGATCTTACAGTAATGGCATTGTGGTAGGAGTGCATGTGCGGGGAAAGATCACACCAGCAGAGAAAAAGCCAGATTTCGGGCTCAGGTCCTGGCTTTCATATACATTTTATATATAAGAAATATATACAGTAAAAAATAAAAATGGCTGTAGATATATCTCAGTGCAAAGACCCTGGGTTCAAACCTTGGTACCACACAGCACGCGTGTGCACACACAGGCACACGAGAGTTCACTTTGTGAACTGTAAATTGTGAAGTACCTGTAATGCTGTAATTAAGTAACAGTATATGAAACTGGATTTCAGAAGAGAATTTTGTGTTGTTTCTTCTCTGACTCCTTCAGAGTCTTTATCTTTCCATGCTTCAGCTTTGTATTTTCTCACATCTTTCTCTGGCCCTTTTCATGTTACAGATTATCTCATTCCTAAGTTCCACCTATCATCTGCTTTTCAATGACTTTTTGATCTTTGATTCAGTCCTCTCTCATGAATATATAGCTCTATATATTTAACTTCATACTTGGCTTTTTTGTGTATATATTTTTATAAACCTAAAACCCCATGCAGCCAATGAACAGCCATCCATCTGCTAGGAAAACTGGGACTAACTCCCACCTGATCTTTGTTCTCACTCTCCAAATATGATCAGTGACATAGTCCTCTTGAATAGAATGTTTTTAATCTTCTTCATGTGCATATTTATAAAAATTGGCTTCACCAGGATAGTTTAGTCCTATAGCCTAGAATGGAGTGGAACCCACAGGTGGGTGTTAAATGGTTCTACCTGTGAGACGCGTAGTCAGAAAGCCACGCATCCTGTGAGGCTGGGACGTGAGGAGCGGGAAGTGTGATGATTCAGCGAGTACGTTAGGGGGGTTGCTCTAGCATCTGTGAGCTAGACAGATAGGAGCAGACGCATTTCAGAATGGGAACTCTGACACCAAGTTTTTTTTTTTTTTTTTTTTTTAGCCATTATAAAATGAAATTGCACAAAGCCAGAGCTGCTCATATATTTTCATTTTCAAATGCATTTAAATTTTCTTCCTTAACATCTCACTGAAGAATCAATTTGAAGGTCATCAGAGACACAAAAGGTTCTCTCTGAGGAGGCAGACATGGATCCCCTACAGCTTCTCACTAAGGCTTGAAGTCCTGTGTCATTTGAAATGTTCATCATGAGAAAAACCTTTTATTGTAAATCCAGAAAATTAACCTTCCTAATGTCAAACCTATTGTTATCATCTGTGCTACAGAAGGTGTGATGCAACTCTCTCCCACACATAAACAGAAGCTTTCACACCTTTAATCATCCTTTATTCTTAGAACGTTTGTTTCTTGGAATGTAGATTGTTAAACTATTTTCAAAATCATATATTTTACATTAAAATATTTTCTAAAATACTGTAACACTGGCATATCTATCTTTACGGGTTGCCATGGTTAGCATGGGCAGCACAAGTATAAATCAAATGTGTTTCTTGGGTACCCAACATCTGTATCCAGGTGAGGAGTGGTGTCAAATGGAGATCAAGGGCAGCCTCAAAGTGAAGAAGGAGCTATGGAGAGGTAACCATGACGAAGGAGAAAGGCTTGCACTGGTGACTGCGGGAGGGATTGGAGCTCAGTATGTGGGTGAACTCCATGGAGCAACAGCTGGGAGGGCTGCCTTTTTTATTTTTCTAAATGTTATGAGATGTGTCCTATTGAGTCACACTAGGTGTCTGTGTGCTGCCATGTGTCTAATTTGTAGAATGGACTGAAACCTAGTGGAAAACCAAATAGTCAGTGAGGATATAGTAGTTTCATGTTAGTGGAAATTATGGTTTTCCAAATAAAGGCTGAGAGACATGGAGTTTTAAAAATTTCTGAAGATGGGGTTCCTACATGTTGTGTGTGTCATATGGAAGAAAGCCCCCACTGTAGTAGATTTAGAGAAGTTCAGGGATGGGAACACAGACAGGAGGTAGAAAAAGGTAGCTTTTTAATATTCAATATATCCTGGATCCTCTGTGAGCTCCCTTCAACTTGACCCCATTATTACTAGTTATCAGAAGATATTAAAGCAACTCACTCCTCTTTGGGGACGTCAAAAACTGTCCAAAGAAGAGAACTCTCTCACCTAAAAGTCTATGATATGACTCCTAAATAATCCCTTTATCTTTCCTCCCTCCTCATAGCTAGCTCTGAATAAACATAATTTCAAATGAAATTCCTGCTTTGGCCAACATGAGAGGCTCATCTTGCTTTTTTAGCTGTCTATACCATTTCAGTTAAAATGGTAACAATACATGATAGAGTAGTGCCCAGATACACAAATTCAGCTGCGTATTTGAATATAACTAGAACTGAATTTTCTTTTTTTTTTTTTTTTTTTTTTTGTGGGTACCGGGGGGTCGACCTCAGGACCTCGCGCGCCCGCAGGCGCCCGTGCCGCTGAGCGATATCACCGGCCCCTTTTTCGTATGTGGGATCCGGGAGTCGAACTCGGGCCCTCGCGCTTGCCAGGCAGGCGCTTATGCCGCTGAGCCATCTCACCGGCCCTTAGAACTGAATTTTCTATCTTATAATTCCTGCTATATTGACTGTGATCACCAAGACTGAAGCATGCCAGCTCTAAATAATACTTGCTCAGAAACTCTACTATTTGTAATTATTTCTTATGGGAACTTTTCAACATTTTCAACAAAAGTAGAGAGAATTGTGCTCGCTTCGGCAGCACATAGACTAAAATTAGAATGATACAGAGAAGATTAGCATGGCCCCTGCACAAGGATGACACGCAAATTCATGAAGTGTTCCATATTAAAAAAAAAAAAGTAGAGAGAATAATATAATGAACTCCAAATACCCATTAAAAAGCTTATTCTATTCTTAATGTATCAAGAATGATTTTAATATATGATTAATGTTTCCACTTATGTTTTGAATTTTTGTGGTTTCTCTATTTTGACATATTGCATTTTAAATATATAGTAATAGTTGATATTTGGCCAAATGTACTTTTCCTTCTTTATGTTCAGTTAATGAGAAAATTCTTATCGAAAGCTTATGGTTTGATACATATGATTTTCCTCTAAGAATTTGGAGAGCAGCATGTTCTTCCATCACAG
This sequence comes from Erethizon dorsatum, assembly GCA_028451465.1. NCBI lineage: Eukaryota > Metazoa > Chordata > Mammalia > Rodentia > Erethizontidae > Erethizon > Erethizon dorsatum. The sequence continues at coordinate 43,517,230 of CM051824.1, forward strand.
GTTATTAGGCAAGCTTTCTAATTATCTTTCTCTCATTTGGTTACTCGGTCACTCACTTATTTGATCATTCAGTTTTAACAAGTTCCATGTGTATTGAACATTCAAATATAAACATCACAATCTAAAATAGTTCATGGTTTACAGGAAAGAAAAATTTTAATAGGCATTTTGTGGGGAAATGGTAAAAGATATTTGGTTGCAAAGTCAAGATTATGTTCCCCATCTCTTGGCTTTACATTACAAAAGACTATTAACACTTGTGGCTTTCTTAGTGCTTGAGAATAGTTGATACAGTTCATGTTTATATCTTTATTGTAATAACAATCATACAATTCACAAATACAATGCAAGTCTTTAAATGTAGGGTTTTATCCAATAAAATCTCCCACCCACAACAATAAGCAAAATGGTATCGATATAGTTAGTATTCAGAAAGTATTTTTAAAGTGACCTATATGTAAAAGGAATAAATGAATGAACAAATACATGATTAGAATGGAATAGTAAAATAATTTTAAAATGTTTAGATTTCCATTTGAAACAAACTTTAGGTATTAGAATTGCATGCAAATATTGTCTACCCAATGAAAAGATTCTTAGATTCAGAGAATTGATACCCTAAAGACATGACATTAACCACTATCTTACCTTTTCATATAGAAATGAAAAGAAAAATAAGGTCTAATGACAATACTCTTCTTGTAGTTTACACAAGGCAGAACCACAGCCTATTTATGTGACTTCTTTAGTATTGTTCTTTCCTCACATCATAATGCACTCCAATTATAAATGATAAAATAAATGACTATAACATCTGAAAATATCGCATAGTTTTTCTGTGGTTGCATCCCACTCTCTATTACCATTGTATTCTTAAAGCATGATCTAAAGACATCTTCCCATAGAACAAAATTCTAAAATATTCTTATCTGGTAAAAGTAGTTACAACCTCAAGAAGCATTTTGGTATCCTCTTTGAGGTATGGTTAAGGTACAAAGGGCAAAGTATGATTCCAAATAATTTCCTCCTTTGGCAGGGTTAACAGTGATGGAGTCGCAGTCCCTTGGCCCTGAGAGAAGATCAACACAACACAGACAGAGTAACTCCATCTAAAGTTTAGCCTCACAGGTGCTGGAGTAGGCCTTCCTATTTAGGGTCTTGCCCACATATCTATTCATGATTTTTTTGCCCCTCGTATTTGCCCTGGGGAAGGAGGTTTGACTGTAGAACACTCAGAGCTACAGACCTCATGCAAAGCCATTTCTCCTGGGGAGGTTCTGTGTGAAAATCAACTTGTGATAGCACCTTTAAAATAATTGCTATTTTTACATTCTTTAATAATTGTCCCACACAGGTCCAGTGTTTTAAATCCACTTTTCCACCCCGATCCCTTGTACTCTTCATGTTGTTCACACAAGGTAGAACTACATCCTATTTATGTGACTTTTTTAGTATTCTTCTATATAGAGAGAAACCTAAATCCAGCAACATTGTATCAGCTGTCTCCAGCGGCTGCCTTTCGCATGGTTACTCAAGCCTGTCCTCGTTCAGGATCCCGTCACAGACCTGGCCCCAGTACTGGTCCGTGAGACTCTTTCCCAGCTCTGACTTGGACCTTCCTCTCAGTCCCACAGACCCCAGCCCTCCCAGCCTGCCTAGGACACAGCCTCAGCACAGGCTTTCCTGGCGCATCAAGTGCAGTCACAGGGCGGTTTCCACATTGGGTTCTTTGGTTGACGCACTCCTTGAGAGCAGGATATTTTACATGTCTATAATGACACCCCTGAGGTAATATAATTGATAAATAACAAATGGAGCACCTTTCTTGTGCCAGGCCATTTTAGTAAATGCTTTTACACCCATTCTCTCATTGAATCCTATATAACGAGAAAGAAACATAAATTCCTGACCAGTGAGTACTGTAGTATTGTGTGCCGTACCTTTCTATTCTTTTTTTTTTCTCTTTATGCATATCTCAGTTCTGATAAGGAAAATGTTTATTAAACTTAAAGGTTTAGGCAAATGTATGAATGAGCGGAGCTGTCTGGGCCACTAGAAACACTGGGGCTTATCCTGAAGAGTTCTCAGCTGGAGGTTGGACAATAGAAATGTGTACATTTAGAGGCCTGTGTGTTGAGGCTGTTTGTTGCTACAGAAGCCTGGATGATTGCAATCTGACCAAGTGCCCTGAGCTTTTTTGGGGCATTTTATTTTTTTTGTGGGTACCAGGGGTCGAACTCAGGACCTCGTGCGCCAGCAGGCGCCCGTGCTGCTGAGCGATATCACCGACCCTTTTTTTCGTATGTGGGTACCGGGAGTCGAACTCAGGCCCTCGCGCTTGCCAGGCAGGCGCTTATGCTGCTGAGCTATCTTACCAGCCCATGGGGCAATGTTATGATGCATAAGACTCTAGGTGTTTGAAACAAAAGCGTTTTAATGCAGTGACCTAATTTCACAGGTGAAATAAGCATAAAGAAAACAAAAAGTAGGAGGCAGGGGACTCAAATTAGCAACAGTAGGAAAAGGGTTAGTAGAGTTCCAGGGCTGATGTCAAGCTCATCTTTCTGGTAGAAACGAGGCTGGAGCCATGGACGAGAAGTGATTACTACCAGAGGTGCTGCCCAAGGAAAAGAGAGAGAGAGAGAGCAAAGTGAGGACAAGATGGGAGAGAATGGGCAGGGGAGAAGAGCTAGAGCGGGTTTCATTTTCTTCTGCACCACAGGCAATGCCCTCCTTTGTAGGAACTCAGCCAGGAGCAACTTTGTTGGATCTGGGAAATCCAGTGGCATGGCCAGCACTTTTGTGATATGGAAGAGAGCAAGCAAAGGATATCAGAATACATGGATCACAGAGCAGCATATGTGGTATGTAGTAAAGAGGGAATTTAGGAAACCAAACCTGCTCACATCAAAGGGATGTCAGACGTTTGGGCAACCAACAAAGGTTCTCTAATAAAACATCTCATGATTCTCAAGGGTAATTTTTTTGTGTTATAGGTGTTGATTGGAACTGTTGTCCTAGAATTAATAATTGCATTTTCAAATTACTGTGGAGAACACAGCATCGATGTGACTTGATGACAGAATTGTAAGAGCGCTTGGGCATCATTTCTTGGTAAAACCATGACAATTGCATTTTGCTCCTCTAGTTGTTTCTATGAAATCCCTTTCCTTAGTGGCATTTGCAAGAATCTCCTTTGGCATCATGGTTCCCATAGCAAACTGGGACTTGGCATTTGTTGTGTTAAAGGGTAAAGCAGGCCAAGTTTGGGCACAGCAAACAGCGCGGCTGTTGTTTGAAGTCCTCCTTTGCACTGCAGTGGTCTGAGGACCAGAGAAGTGAAACGCTCTGAGTAAGGCACTATACTATAAAACCTCATGAGGCCTTATAGAACTGCAGCACTATGGAGATGGATATATTTCAAACCCTAGACTTTGTTACCTTCTTTTTGACCATAGAAAAATTCTCTAATACTTTGAATTTCAGTTTCCTCATATATAAGAGCATGGTGATAGTACTTACATCACAAACTTCTCACAAGAGCAAATTGAGGTAATCCATATCATAGGTCAGCAAGATTTTCTCTAAATAGCCATATAGGATTTTAGGTTTTGTGGGTCATATGTGACTACTGTGTTTAAGCCATTACAGAAGAAAAGCAGACATAGACAATATGTAAACAAATGACCATGTCTGGGTACTAATAGAATCTTATTTACAAAAAGGAGTGCCAGCCATGGACCATATTTTATTGTCCCTTGATCAAAATCATTTGTTATAATGCTTGACAAAGAGAACGATTTAATAAATTTACTGAATATTATTACATCAACATTATGACTATTATTGTTATTTTGTTGATGAATAAAGGAAGCCATTTCTAAATTTAACCTTTTAAAAAATTAAACTGTCACTCGTTTTCCTGAGGTTGTCTTCTGAGATTTCCTTATCCTCAGTGGGAGGGACTTGCCCCAGGCCTGGGAATCCCTCTTGGACCCTTAGCGACATTCTGGGGATGGCATATAGGCTTCCTCCTGAGGACACAATGCCCACAATGGTTTTGAAGGCTTTGCAAATCCCTGACAACAGATCTCAACACTTAGTTCTTGCTTGAGATCAGAGGTGCTGAATGTGTAAAGTGAAACTGCTGTTTGCTGTCCTCATGCGAACAAGATCACCAGGTTGTGTAGCCCTACAGAGAAGTGGTAACCCAGATCTGTCAACAAAGAGCTGGAGCAGCAGCGTGGGAGTGTGTGGGCAGGATCGATGTGGGGATCTCACTCTCCTGGGACTCAGAGAAAGGCAGACTGGAAAACTGTGGACAATGGCAAAAAATGTGTGAGCACAATGTCCGGATAATACTTTAGGACAAAAAGAAGTTTCTGTAGTGTCTTTCTCATGATACAGCATTTCTGATGCGCAGCTATTACGATTAAAAACATAATAAGATACAGAAGGCAGAGATGAAAGTCTGACTCTAACTGAACTTAAATTACAGGCAACCCAAATCACACTGTGTGGCAAACCTATTCTCAGGCAGGTGTGTGGGACCAGGATCCTTATTTGGTCTCATGGTTTGGTTTGTTGTTCTTCATTCTTAGGATAATTATACTTACTGATGAGACCCCTAACAGAATCAGCACCATAATCACGTCCACAGAGCAAATGAAGTATTGATACCAGCGCTGAGTCAACCCGGGTGTGTGCTGCTGTGTTCAACTGAGGGACTGTTGAAGAAGATGCAGAAGATGTGCCTTCCTAGAATTTAGCACTTCAAAAATTTGTGAGGTGATTAATGGACATCAAGTTTTAAAATAACAATTAATTTTAAATGCAGCATGAAAATTCGTGGAGAAGTGAGGAAACGTTCTGTTTGCTGCGCAGTCTCAGGGGCGTTGGCACTGTTCATATTTAATGGCTCTGCCTTTGTGGGGCCCAAGCCTTTTCTGCTTAGGAATGACCCTCTCCCCCGCAAAGGGCATGCATCTGTTGTAGTTTTAATATTGTGTTTCACTTTGACATATTGAATAATGCTTATTATTTATTTATTTGTATTTTCTTATTGTCTGCTGATTTGATCTATTTAATACTTTTATAAAATAGGATGCTAGAAATAAAGGTCAATTTATAGCCTCTTGCCTCTAGTAATAGATCAGCAAAGTTTTGTAAAGGGCTATTTAAAAAATAATAAATGTTTTAGGTGTTGCAATTCTGTGTCACAATTACTCAACTTTGCAATGGGGATGGGGAAAACTATTATGCGCAGTATGCAGGTGAATGGATAAGCACTACGTTCCAATAAAACTTTATTCACAAAATTAGGCTTTAGGGTAGAGCTGATCTTCAGACTGTAGTTTGCTTGTCATTGTTACAGTTGTTAAAAGCTTGTTAGTTTAAGAGAGCTCAAATAATATCTGTTGTCTAACAGCCAGTTAATCCTATGAAGAGCCATTTTTATTAAATATAGTTATTTCTAAAAGGAGGCCAGAGTTTACTAATGTATCAGTGAGGGGGGAGGTCTTGGGGACATCCAGAACACAATTCTATCTTGATATGCCATGTTTTCTTGTAAGGCTAAATTAAAGGAAGATCTTGCCAACATATAATCTTCCATAGGAAGATGATTCATGCTCCGATTGTGGGAAAATTAATTTATACAGAAAGTAAACACTTCCATAGTCTCCAGGTACATCACTTTTGGGGTCTTTTTGGCTGTTGCTGTATATCAACTGTCATTGTTCCCACTAAAAACAGCAGTTTTAAAGATAGTCAGAGCCTGGTATTTACTAGGTTCTCAGATAAATATTTGTTGAACGAATGAATGATGATCACCCTTTGGGTCACTGGTATGTTTCTCTGCAGTAACAACTTTCTTTCTAGAATGTCATCCCAGGTTGTATGTTCTTTGAGAGGTATATACATTTTGATAAATACAGTATCAAAATCTTCTGGAACCAGAACGAGGTGGGCACATTTAAAATAAACACTGCCAACTTGTGTTGTCATTTCTCTTCTGCTGCTAGGGCAGTTATCATTCCTTCCAGTCTTCAGGTTCAAGAGTCCATGTCATTTTCATTTCACAATCCCCAGTCCTTCTTTAACAATGATGCCTGTGACACATGTCAGTTCAAATCAATGAGTGTTTCTACCCCACCTGTTCTTTCACATGGGTATTCATTCAGTCAAGCCATGAGCCAGGTTCTATGCTAGAATGTGAAGTTTCAAAAAAAAAGATAATAATAAAAACACCCATGGTCTTTATTTAGTTAGGTGGAAAATCTTTAAATAGATCATTATATATTGCTATAGTTAATTTATGCATAAGTAGCTTATGATTGTGAAGGACTGAGCAGTCCACTCTGGTGAAACCTTCCCAGCTGAGTTCAAAGAGTAGTTTAGGTTCAATAGTTGAAAAAGGAAAAGGAAAAAGATTTTTAAAGGAAAAAGCACATACAAAGACCTAGAGACTTGAGCAAATGTGACACATTCAGAGAGGAACTACTAGTGGTGCCTGAAGAGTTCACTGAGAAGTGGCAGAAAAATGAGGGTCCAACGTGGACAATGAAGATTCTGCATGCACCATGCTAAGGAGCTGAAAATCATTTTACAGGCAAGAGGGAGTCATCAAATTATTTCAAGGAAGGCAGAAATGTGAGCATATTTATAGCTCAAAATTTGAGCTTATGAAATTTGAGAAGGTGGATTATAAAGGGTAGAGACTGGAAGCAGGTAAGCCACTGAAAATTGCAATAATCCAGAAGAAAGATTACCAAGACTAGAGCTTAGATGTTAGCCATGGAAACAAAGGGAGATAAAAAAATACAAAAGGTGTTTTGGGATTCATGGAATTCTCTGAACCCCAGAGAATTCAATGAGTGGGTGTAATGTAAGGGAAAAAGAAAAACAAATATTGGTCATGAAGTACTTCTCTCAAGGAGAAGTGGGTTGGAAAGAAGAGAACAGGCCATGTTGACATTAAAGATGTGGCTAAGCATCCAGGTGAGGCCGCCCTTTAACAATGGGCAATGAGTTATTTGGCAGAGAAAGTAGCAGAAGTCACAGATGATAGGTGTTTTTTATTTGCTTTCTTTTTTGCTTCTCTTAAGAACTTTACAAAATAAAGAGTATTACATCCATTTTTATTTCAAATGATTGAGGCACAAGGAGAGTGATTTTAAATAACATCCAATATTACAAGAAGACATGATTGAACTAAGATTTTAATCTGCATCTCCTTGATTTTAATGCATCTTATTCACTCTGCCATGTTGATTCACAACTTTGGTAGAAATAAAATTTTCCGTGTTAGTTCGTAGACTGAATGATTTAATTGGACATATGTATCATTGTGTATTTGCACAAAGCATCCAGTATGAGGAAGCTTTTTTCTTATTTTAGATGTTTTTCATGGAATTGTATATAGACTGCACATAAGATTCTGTGCAATGCAAGTACGTGGAAAGAGGGAGTAGCTTAAATGGGAGAGAAAATGGAAAAATACAAATGAAAATAGAGGAGGAAATAAGTGTGACCTTTTTCCCTCCCCCAAATTATGAAAATACAAATGAAATTGTTTCCCCTCAACAATGTCTGCAGGGTAAAAAGATACCATCTAGTCTTCCCAGATTGCTATTTCAACCACTAGTGATCTCTTTGTGAATCTAATGGAGAATACATTCAGAAACTCTCTGCTGGAGTTTTGCTTGTTTTTCATTCATTGTGGCTTGAAAGAATACATTTCAAAACAGGCAGGATAGGGAAACACAACTGCCATCACACCACATGTGCCCTCCACTCTGTACATCAGGGGCATTTACAATTGCAGGACTGTTAGAAACACATTCTATCTCTTCTTTCCTATTTAGACTGTGCTATTCCTAAGAACCGACGATGGTCTTGGGATGGTTTTGTATTCGCGCGTCTGTGGAGATGCATCCCAACAATTATTTGCTGAGTGCTTAGAGAGATCATAAAGTGAAATCATTTTGATAAGGAAGTCACACAAGGTCCACCCTGGTCTTTTCAGCTGATGTCTCAGCAGAACTCACTTTGGCTTTTAATAAATTAGATGAGAAAATACACAAAAGGCCACCACTCTATTTTCTGAGTACTTATGGGGGGCCCTGGAGTGAAAACTACCTCTTGGGAGTAGGTGTGTGGAGTCTGGCAGTGTGTAGAACTCATGGTAACTTCAGACGGGTGGGGAGATTGGGGCCCAGGGTTCCAGTGCAGGAGAGTCACACTGCAGCAACCTGGTTGGAAGAGGAGCCAGGGGACCTGACTTGGAGCTGGGTCTGCACTTCATGTATGGGAAGCTATTTTATTTAAGATTGTGTGTATATTGGTTAGAGGCATTGGTGGACACTGACCCAAGTCCCATGTGCACACATGCACTCACACAGAGCCACCTCTATGTGCCACATAGTGTCATGTTAAGAACAGAGGGAAAAAAGTAAGAATCTGATGCACTCTTAAAAATATTCATTGCAGTTGTTTTCTCCTGGACTATAAGGAAAATAATATGTAGTGTTTCATTTTTAATTCTTTAACTTACATTATGCTCTTTGAAAGTTCTACTATGTCAGTAAAATCTAATATATCTTGACAGATTTGTAGGTTGAAATAAAGGACAATGTTATAAAGAGAAATTGTAAAGTGACAAATACTTTGTTTCCTAAGCAGGACCTCTTTTATCAGACACAGTGAATAAACATGCCAGAACAACTGGGAAGAACCAGACTACCTCAGACTAATCAGTTTGTCTAGTCTTCCTGGAGAGGAGGCCTTCCTATTTGAGGGGACTAACCCTGCAGAGGCATTTGTCTCATGAAGGTATTGCATGAATGGACCTTGGGTCTGTGAGTTCTAGGGGTGACCAGCAGTGGAGAAAGCAGCACTGGTTGAGCAGAGAGCAAAGAATGTCAGGAAGGTGGGGTCACATGATGCTCAGTTCTAACCCCTACTCTTACCCATTTCCTTTCATCTTTCCCAAATATACTAAAAGGAAGTTTTCTCTACATGAATTACAAAGAAAAATCTCTGGTGAAAACACTGAAATAAGTGGCCAGATCAGTGGAATAGTCACAAAACTATTCATACAAAAACTGTCATTTCACCATGATCCTAAAAATGTGGATGAAGGAAAAGCAACCCTTACACAAGTTTTATTTTATTGCTTACTCCTCAGAGAGAAAGAACAAGCTGTGCTGTTCAAGAAGTTGGTGATTTAGTGGAGAAGTTGGTAGACTACATACCAGCTCCTCATCTTTCTCAATAGGTGCCTGGGGCATTGGAGCATTTGTCAGGGTGGCCCGGCCATCTGCTGATCTTGTTGAGGGCTCTCATCTCCCATGTGCTACTCTGAAGGAAAATGCTTGTAACTCTCTCCCTATAAAAGACTGGTCACTTAATATTCTTGGAGGTGGAAGCTGTCTCACCAAGATAGCATTATTTTGTTTCCTTGAGTCTAAATTCCAGAAATGGCTGTAATACTCTCATTTATATGAACATGCCACCATGATTTATACAGACAGAGGCCATTACAGTGATTCAGTGTTCTAATCATCTTGATAATGAACCCTAATTATTATATTCTTCTAGTACCTAAAAACAATTGCAAACCAGAATGAAAACCATTTGAAGAACAAGAATATTATACTTCTATTTTTATCACAATTCTGATTTTTGAAGAAAAAATAAATTAGAACTATTAATTATGCAAATCTTGGATGACCTTGGTGCTCTGAGCTGGCCTCAGAGACAAGGCTGCTGTTAACAATTTAAGGTTTATTGTTCCGGGAGCTGTAGAAGAATCTACTGGGAGGACAAATCTTGGCTGCCAAAATCAGAGATTAAGAAGTGATTAGATTTTTTTTTCCTTCTTTGAAAACTGAGACCCAAATTCCACCTTTATCCTTGTTCTTAGGGGAGTATTCACTCACTCCCCATGAGTCCTTACTTTTTGTCTCTCCAATGCCTGTGCTTCTAGTTAGAAGCAAAGAAAAAATGCATAGATGGGCTGTGAATTCCCTGACACCTGCTAATAAAGGAGGACACTGGCCTTTCATGACGAGATAGGACAGATTCCCTTCCTAATCAGAGTTTCCTCCCAAAGGAAGGAGACTGATTTCTTACTTTGATGTCTCTTACTCACTTTCCTCTCTTTTGTTTCTCCTGTTTCCTTCTGTAATACGAAGTTTGCTTATTTTGCCCTCTACCTTCCACTTCTTTTTGTTAATTAGTATACTGATTAGTTTATCCATGCCTTTCTTCATTCTTGCTGATGGTGTTGTAACTCTCTTTTTATTTCTTTCATATTTTCTTCTGCATCCAGTGCTTTACAATCAAACTTCTTTCTGAACCTACAGGGATTTTTAGAATTGTAGACACATTCTCAAAAATAGAACTTGATATGTTTGGTGCAAACAGAAATTGCATATTCGTAAGACTGTTTTTCAAGACCTGCTGCTCTTCTCTGTCTCTATCCCATCTATGTCCATTCACATCCACATCCATTGTTCTCATCCATATCCATAGTCAGCCACTCCCATGGCCCCAGACTTGTTCACACCCTATTAGCATGTGCATCCACATCCCTAGCCACACCCATGGTCCCAGCCACCTCCACATTCATATACACAGCCACAATCACATTTTTAAAATTTTCACTTTATCTCATTTCTATCCCCATATCTATCCTCATCTTTGTCTTACTCCCACTTTCATTATACAACTTGTTATGTACTCATAAAAAAATGTAAGTTTTAAACTTTTATAGTTGACTTTATTTTCTTCTTAAACTACCACCCCGCTGGATGTTGAAGACATTTATACTTTCCAATTAATAACATACTTATCTCTCTTGGTTTATTTATTTTCTATAGATAGTGAATTCTAAATTCATATTCCTATCAGAGCTGGTTTAAATAGTTGTCATTTAGGTGACTCAGTCTGTTTTAGAGAATTCATAGTCATTTAGACGTCCTTCCTCACATCACTATTTTCCAAGAGAATCACGCTAGCTCGCCACGTTAAGATCACGTGACTTGGGGAGTCATCCACATTCTGACACACGCTGTAAAAGAATCCATTTTTATAAAGTTTGCCACATGTCTTTGAAGTGCAGCCAAGATGGAAAACCTTGTACCTACAAAGACATTATAGCTTGCAGCTCTCTGGGCCATTGAACATGTCCCTAAAACACGACTGAGGCCTGTCAAGGTGATGGAGTGCGCTGTATCCAAAGGTAAGTAACTGTACTGTTTTCCTACCCTGTGATGTGGGGTAATGCAGGGAGGAAGAAGACAACACAAATACTCTAAGTCAGTTAGAACGTTAAGTGCTAAGATAGCTTCTTTTTTGCAACTCCAGGAGCAAGTACTCAGCACACCATTACTTACCTGAGGTCATAGACCCAGTACATGGCAGAACTTCCGGTCCCACTGAAGTTAAAACCTCTACTTTTTCTTTTCTTGTTGAAATTTGTTATTTATTTATTTATTTATTTATTTATTTATTATTTATACATGTTCACAGTACATAATTATTACATTTATCATGGGGAGTTGATACATTTACCCAATACATCTTAATTCAAATAAAAAAGACCTCTGCTCTTACAGGAACACATTGTATTGACCCCCTACATTTATGATTCTTAAAGTCATTGTGCTGGAATGATACACTGCAATAACTAGTTAGAAATCCTAATTTACTGGTCCTTTCTGCTTTCCCTGTTCATCACCCCTTTGGTCTTGCCACACCAGGTCCTTTGGCTCTTCATCTTCCGTACCCCAATGCTGCCACAATATTTGATCCTTCCACATGAGTTTTAGTTATTCACTCATCTTTCATGAGTCTGTTCCTACTCCTTTGGAAAGTCCTTGTAATTGTACCTACTCCTGATGCAAGCTTATACCACAGCAGGGTCTTTGCTACAGCCCTGTGCAAATATATACCATGCACTAAAGCTCTGCATGATCACACTGTCACACCGGGGTTTTAATGACTAATTCCTCAGGCAGAAGCATGTGGCAATTTCTTATGGCTCAGAAACATGATTCCCCCCACCTTATTATTTGTCATTTGCTCAAAAGGACAATTTTAGAATGTTTACATTAAGAAATCTTACAATCAAGTTGGTCTGTTTGTGAAAGAGAAAATATTTTAAGACAGTGTTTACCCTGCTTCAAGTAAAATGGACTTACACGAAAATACGACTCCATCAAATCATTTGTTCTAAGCCTCTCTGATCTCATGACATTTTAATGCAAACTCTAACAATATTTCCTCCAAACTCTTTATGGTTAATGATGTTTAAATTATTCCCCATTATATACTTTACGGAAATACATTCTCCTATATAAAAATAAGAGTGATTTTTAGCAGCAGACTGCATTTAATGTTAGATTTAATAAACAAAGTCACATTTGTATGTGGGACATTTTCTCAGAACATAATAAAGTATGACAGGTTGGTTAGGAGGAGCTTAGGTCCTTGATGTATGTAGCAGCTTAAGAACTTGTCACCTACCTTGACACATTAATTCTAGTACTTTGTGGAGTGAAACTTCCCATTGTCTGCAAAACACTGTGAGCCATTTAACACATGACAAGCCTTTAGATCACGTTGCTTCTGTGACTTCACATTCTGAATGTGAATGCACCTCTGCAGTTCTTGCTGGCATTAGAATATTTTTTTTTTTTTTGTGGGTACCGGGGGGTCGACCTCAGGACCTCACGCCCCAGCAGGCGCCCGTGCCGCTGAGGGATATCACCGGCCCCTTTTTCGTATGTGGGTTCCGGGAGTCAAACTCGGGCCCTCTCACTTGCCGGGCAGGTGCTTAAGCCGCTGAGCCATCTCACCGGCCCGGCATTAGAATATTAAAATAAGAAATGCTTTCTGTACTATCACATCAGGCTGTGTGTACAAAACAGGTGTTTGTTGCTCATATTATCAACTTCCGCTAGCTTTTTTAGTGGATTTACTGGATCCCAAGATGAATTTTAGAAAAATGACTTCATCCCCAAGGTTAGATTGCTTTTTAGCCAATATATGATGGGTGAACTAGCATTTGGCAAATGCCCTTTTTTAGATAAGGGTTTCTCTCTGCCCTGCTAACTTCTCTGGTTAGATAATTAGACTTTGCAGTTAAAGTCAGATTCAAAGGAAAGATTTTACAATGCATTGCCTGGGTCTTGCTTCAATTGCACATAATGCTGAAAAATAGCACTTTTCATGAGTATCCATTGAGGGAGCAACTATGAAATTTTAAATTAAGGATAATTTTATGACATTAACTTGGGAAAAGTTCATGAGGAATCCAAGTCTGTTTTGCTTTAAATTCAGAAGGTTGCTTCTATCATTTCTTATGGGTTTATTGTTGATAAATCCTACTTGATGCCTTGTCATCTCAGCTAGACCAGGCATTATATCTCTTCCCAAGGCTCATTCCTCAATACTTTGTTCAGTATGACAAATTTATTTCTAATATGTTTTCTTTCTCTTTCTTTCACTAGATCCCTTCCCTAAAACCCAACAATCTTCCTTCTTCCATCTTCTGATGTTTCTTTCTGCTAATTCTGGACAAGTCTGTAGATAATGATAGTTTAGATTATTGAAGCTAAAAACAAGTGGTTTAAACTCAACAAATTTTTAAGAATGCCATAAATACTTTCTGATTTTTATGGAAAGTAGATGACTTTTGGACAAAAATCTTTGTCCTATAAACACATTTAAAAGCTATTTAGAGAATCACCTATACATTGTATTAGCCACTTTTTTCATTGCTGAGACAAAGTACACAATTTAAAAGAGAAAAGATTTATTTTGGCTCCAGGTTTCAGAGGGTTCAGTTGATAGTTGGCTGGCTCCAAAGCAGAAACAGCAGGGTACAAGGCATGACAGGGGAAAAATGCTCAACCCATGTAACCCAGAAAGCATATGGAAGGCAAAAGAGTCAAAAAAGAGAAATGAAGGGGCTAAGATAAGAACACAGCCTTCCAAGTCACCCCACCCACCTTCTCCAACTAGACCTCACTTCCTAACAGCACATTCAATTATGAACTCAGTGTATTAAACCACTGATGAACATGGTATCCCCATGATAAAATTACCTTCCTAAAGTACACCTCTGAACACAAAACTTTTGGAGTATATTTTAGATCTAACCCATAATACTTTGCCTTTGTACTCCAAGAGACTCTTCATCTCATTATGTAAAATGAATTTAGTCCATTTTCAAGGGTCTCCAAAGTCTCAACAGTTTCAGCATTTTCAAAGTTTTAGTCCAAACTTGAAGCAAACTCTTAGCTGTGAACTCCTTTAAAAAAGAAAAAAAGAAAGTTAAATACTTCCAATATACAATGGTATAAGATAAACATTCTCTTTCCAAGAGGGAGGAAGAAGGGAATAGGAAGTAGTCAGACAAAGTAAGGTCAAAATCCATCAGGCCAAGTATTAAATCCTTGTGGTAGTGACCTGTGATTTCCAAGGTGCTTGGGTCCTCTGACCTTGCCAGTTGAAGCCTACCTGGTCTCTCTTTTGGGCTGGCTGTTCCCAGTGCCTGTGACTTTAGAAGACAATCCACACTGCTGGCATTTCCAACTTCCTGGGATCTCAACTGTACCTTTGACTTCACTCTCACAGTTTTACACACTGCCCATTTAGGAACACACTGCTTGGCCTCCCAGACCTTCTGAAATCTGCAGTGACCTCTGAGAAAATGCCTGGGTGTCTGAATTCAGGGAAACATTTCCCTAGGTGGCCTTGAGTGTACAGGGTGCCCTGGATCTGTCTTCTCAAAATAATCTTGCAAAGGACTTTACCTTTTTACACCTTTGCGTCTGTGACAGGTGGGGTTTTTTCATTTTCTGGGATGCCCTCAAGCCATCTTTCATATTGTCCCTGTGCAAAGTACTTGGCTTTTTTTTTTTTTTTGTGGGTACCGGGGGGTCGACCTCAGGACCTCGCGCGCCAGCAGGCGCCCATGCCACTGAGCGATATCACCGGCCCCTTTTTCGTATATAGGTTCCGGAAGTCGAACTCGGGCCCTCGCGCTTGCCGGGCAGGCGCTTAAGCCGCTGAGCCATCTCACTGGCCCAAGTACTTGGCTTTTTATAAAGATTTTATTAGTATATGTTTGTGATACATGATAATTTAACTGTGGGAGATAGATAGATACATAGATAGACAAATAGATAGACAGATAGAATCTTGATCATTTTTGGAACTCTTTCTTCCCTGCTATCCCCTCTTCCCACTTCCCACTTCCTAAATCCCCTTCCTCATTTCCAAATGGTGCTAATCTTTTCAGGAATCACACTCTCCTTGGCTCCAACTTTACACAAACTTTTTTTGCTGGCCAAATTGCAATTTTATTACAGCCTTGTCTCTGCTTTTGCTCCTTATTCTTACGGCAGATCTGGCTAAAAGCAGCCAGAAATACCCATGCCACAGTCTGAATGTTAAGCTGCCTAGAATTTCCTCCACTATATTGTCTAGTCTGCCCCTTTACATTCAGCTTCATACAAAGTCTCAGGACATGAGCAGAATGCAGACAAATTCTTTGCCAGAATGTAACATGAATGGCCTGTAAACCAATTCCTAATAGAGTCCTCATTCCCATATCAAACCTCCTGAGCTTGACCTTTACTGTCCAAATTCCTATCAATATTCTTATCTTCTGAACTCTGACCAAACTGCCCATCCAGCCCTGCCTATAACATTCTGGACTTCTGTAGCCCATATCTCCAAATCTTCCTAAGCACAGCAGATGATATTAGATGTTAGAGAAGACACACACAGTGGTCCAGAATCCTGTGGTATCTTTCAGTTTATCACAAGGACTCTACTCTAGCATTGTGTAGATTCTTTGAATGAAGGACTTTTTTTTTTTTTTTTTTTTTTTGGTTGGAGTTGTTGTATCCTGTATCTCCAATGGCAGACATAGGAACTGTTAGCATGGTTTCAGACCACCCCTCCCTACTGGTGTCCCAGATTCTTAAAACATGTTGCATATGATAGATGTTAAAAGGAATATTATCTGACTACTAATAGGAAATATTTGAACATATCTAGAGGACATAATATAAAAACAATGTTCAATCCTTTATAAGAAGACTGTTGACAAAATATATGCAACTTAATTGAAAAAACACTACAACTCTACATACTGCTATATGCTACTCTCAAAATAATGTCCTATTTTCTCTTTCTATCTCAGACAAGTTAAAATTTATCAAATAGTGGTATTGTCCCAATTATGCACTTTACAACTTTCTTATATTCCATGCTTGGGAGTTTAGCCTCAACTCATAATAGGAGCCATCATGATTTTTATCTGATTTCTGTTCCACATAAATTTGCATCCAATCTTTGATATATAAGGATGATTATGACAGTAGCTAATAGTTTGGAAGGGATGAACAAAGAAGGGGGAAACAAAAAAACAGAAAAAAAAAGTTGAAGGTTCTATGCAATGGTCAGTTGAAGACTAAAAAGAGCTGGACAATGCAACGTGACTTAGAAGAGATATTCAAGAGCCATAATTAAAGTCCACACGGTGGGCTATAAAACTAGACTGGGCAAGTAAAAGAAATGGAGAAGTCTCAGATTCATTTCCAATTTGGGTTGCTAGGAGTTAGTTGATCCCACAGGGAAAATAAACACTGGAGAAAGCTTTAAAAAGGGCTTGGGTTTCCAGTCATAAGTTGTATATTCTTAGTCTCAGACAGATCTTTGAGTCTTTTGTGTGGCTAGAGGCCATCTCAGTGTTTGGGCTCAGTACTGTCCTGGTACAATGGAATCATGGGATCAATATTTTCCCCTACGAAAAATGCACCCAGTCAAACTAAAACTCTACAACTGTTTTTATTAATTTTTCATATCTTTAATATCTTTCTCCAATCAATTACAAAGTTCTATCAGTTCTATCTCAGAAACATTTTGAGCTCTTCTATCATTCTCCCATTTTGCCCACAGTGCCTAGAACAGCTTCCTTATTTCTGCTCTGTATCCTTTTTTCCTGAGCAGAAGTCAAAGTTTGAGATACAACTCAGATTATATCATTCCTCTGATGAACCCTTTAAAAGCTTCCCATTTCAGGCAGGATGACATTTAGACCATTTGTCATAGCCTGCACAGCCTTCAAAACATAATTTTCTCTTTCCTTTGCTCTTATCTAGTATTCTGTTCCACCTCATCCACTCCTGCTCAAGCACATTTCACCTCTTACAAGCTCTTTATTATGCCCCAGCCACATTATGAATGCCTTCCTGCCTGGGATCTTTGCTCCTGCCTTTACCTTTGCCTTCCACATCCAGGTGGAGCCAGGTGGATGGCTCTCTACCTTTTAGCTTTCATTCATATCTGAACTTGTCAGGGTAGGCCTTCCTGACTTTCCAATTGAAGCAATCATTATCTATCTCCATGTTATTAGTTTAATTTTTTCAGTTTATCTTTTTAATTTATAACTTTTCCTTTTTTATGTACAGTATGTGCCATCTATAGTATTAAGTTCAGTAAGATCAGGTGTCTTGCTTCTTTGGTTATTGCTGCACTGAAAAGTGTTCACCACAAAGGTAGCATTCCATAAATATTTGCTGAATGAATGTGTGATATAATGTATGATTTAGGACAAATGTAACGGAAAAAAAAGGATATTGAAAACTTATCTGTAGGCTTTATAAAACTCAATTCAGATACCTATATTGATTTCTAATCATAGTAAGTGGTCCTTCTGAGCCTGGATAACATAAGTTATGGGAAGTAACAACAACAAGCTCTGTGGTAAAAGGGGTGGGGACAGCCCCAAACAAATGTTTTTCCCTGATAATGTTCTCTGCTATATATTTCTTCTCTGCCAAATACCATCTAATTTTCCCATTGACATACTGATTGAAGGAATCCAATTATTTCCTATATTCAGAAGGATAAATTGTATTTACTGAGTCCACACCCAACCACTCTGCTATACCTTCTCTTCTCAGAGTCTCAGAGACACTCTTATTGGCATCCTCAAATCTTCCATGCCTTTGGCATTTGCCACACCAAATCCAAATTAGACAGTTTTAAAACACTGCCAGTTGATGTCATTAAAGATGTATGAACTCTACCTTTAGCTGGGTCCCTGTGCTTTCTGCTTCCACCGTAGTCTCCTTTCTCACTTGGTCTGTGCATTGGGTGTGTGATAAGTGCTTTTGTTAAGACACATGCAGAGTGCTGTTTGAACAGAGAAGGACTAGCTTATACTGTGTGCTAGTCAAAGGAGAGATTTTCTAAAAGGTTCTCCCCAGAAACTTTTTCTAACCTGAGTCTTTAAAGAAGAATACTAGTTTCCAAGGAAGTGTAGAGATGAGAGAAATTTCCTCAAATTTAGAAAAGAAGCTCATATTAAATCACAGAGATATGAGAGTATACTGACTTCAGCATTTGTGAATGAAAGATACCGTCAATATAGAGCTGAAAGAAGAGCAATGGTCAGATTATAGAACACTGCCTGGTATGCTGGAACCCTTGGGTCAAGCAGGAAGGAGCCACAGAGACACTGAATACAACAATCGATTAGCACATCAGCTGTATCACTCTGTCCATGGGGTAAAAGATTGAATGTAGTTAGGGGAAGAAAGGAAGAAAGTAAATGGCTGTCATAGAGTTAAGAATACCAATCAAAGATGGTAACTTGGAAACTAACAGTGCCCCACTATGATTTTAGATGGGACTAGATAAGGCTGAGATGATTCACAAAGAGGATCTGTAACTAAGATGAATCTGAGAATCGCTGTAACTGGTGGTAAGTAGTCCCGGTTTCCCTTCAAATGTCTAGTGTGATTCTCCCTACCTATGTAGATGCTGTGATACCTGTTCCCAAAATGATGTTGCTGTCCTGTCTAGTTTGCTTCTGTTTTGTCTTTTTATATGTCTTACATCCCAAAGAAAACTTTAGGGAGGCTTCCATGTTCTATAACCTCCTATACCATGTCTTACAGTACTTCACACTTTGCGGAATAATCAATTGTTAGTGTAATAACATATGTTCTAACTAGCTTATGACTTTTTCTAGTTTTTATTTTATTTTGTTGTTTTCCAAACACAGATACCCTAGGATAATGCTTAGAATGTTGTATTGCTTTATCACATATTTTTTAATGGAGTCTCAGTCAACTTGAATAGCATGATACTTTATTGGTAAATATTTTAGAGAAAAATAAAGAAACAAACCTTACAAATAATCAACACTTAGGGTAAAGTATCATACAGTTTGTAATTATATGGATAATAATGTGAATTATTGTGAGATCAGATGGTAGATGCTTCAGTCAGCTGCAATTTGGCTTAGCCTTTGAACAAAATTTATATTTCTTCCACAGCCTGTCTGGTGACATTACTCAACCTATAAATGGCAGACTAAGTCACAGAGGGATTGAGAATTGCACTGTGGATATCATAAAAGCTTTAGAAGGAAATCTGCAATTAGCAGCATGGATGCCTCAGAGTCATGTAATATAAAAACTTAGGATGATTTATGGGCTGACAATTGGACTTTAATAATCTCTAAGGCTTTCAGAAATACTCATTCAATCAGGTCTTCTGCTTCCAGTGAGATGATAAACACCAAGCCAGAATAGTTAGACAAATGACTGAGAGGCCCAGGAAGTCATTACTTTGCACTTAAAAATCAATCAGCCCTTGCCTATCCTTCATGAGTGTACTGGGTACAGAAGACAAGCTACATACCTCTGTACTCCTCCGTATGGCCCTGTATCCCCTAGTCACATAGCATATCATTATC
This sequence comes from Erethizon dorsatum, assembly GCA_028451465.1. Taxonomy (NCBI): domain Eukaryota; kingdom Metazoa; phylum Chordata; class Mammalia; order Rodentia; family Erethizontidae; genus Erethizon; species Erethizon dorsatum. The sequence goes on from CM051824.1 coordinate 43,537,019, forward strand.
ACTCTGACTCTATTGGGTAGCAGCATTTTCTTTAGCAGATTTAAGGAAAAGAAAGCAAGTAGGTACCAACATATTTTCAGTTCAATATTTAACAATCAGAACAAAAATAGTCCAACTATTATAATTGGTGATGTGAAAAATCCACTAGTCTTACTGGTAAAGCCTTTAAACATTCAAAGAAATCATCAAACTTCACCAATAGGATTCTGTACCAACATCAAATTGTATCCTAGTGCCTGAGCACTGTACGCTTAGTTGTGGTAGCTGTCACTGCATATTAGAATATACAGTGACCTTATTTCTGTTTTTGATTGCTTCTTAAACAGAAACAGGTTTTATAAGATAAATAATTGTCATCTTCAAAAATATATCTAGTACATGTGAGAAGGAATTAAATATTGACAGGTATCAGTGATTAAATTGTACCTCTAATTGCTTTCTGAGAAATTCGTGACATTTTGTTGATAATACAGCAAAGCCAAGAAAGACATTAACTATAAATACATGTGAATAGATAAAATTAGTGGTATTAAATAGAAATAGCACTACCTGAGAGCATCTACTTCATAAATATCTAATTGGACTTACACTATGTTTGTGAATAACTTCACAAATCAAGACCGAATGCTATATGTTGGCAGGCATGGTTTTTAATGAGAGATTTGTCAAGAGGTCCAGGAGAGATATCTGAAGGCATCCCTAGAAATTGTCAGATTATGATAAACTTTACACAGATAAATAAATGGATCAGGGATGGGCAGTGGCTCAGGACACACTGGGAAGGAAGGCATTAGGTGCAGGTAACATACCATCAATCCATAACCACAATCTTTCCACCGTATGTTTCTGTCAAGAAACTTTGCCAGCTAGCTAGCAAAAATACTCATCTCTCTTCTTTCATGTGTTAAACACTAGTGATTATTTTCTAAGAACTTCTTGTGCCACCAAGACTTACTTGAAATTTTATAATCACACTTATGTTGGAGAATACAAATGCATTTGGTGAATTTTCTTAAACTTGCTTATTCTAGGGGAGCACTTGTTACAAATCAGTAGGAAAATTTACTGTGAGTAGCTTTTACATATTCTATTTTCTACCTAAAAAAAAAAAAGAAAATAAACAGGAAAATTATCAAAGATTTTGGGAGAAAGTTCTAGTGCTGCGTTATTAACTCAGTTGTGCATGACTTGAGAACTTAACAGCAGTACAATTATCATAACCACTTCTATGGGAAGAGGTGGAGCTTCCCCCATTGAAACAGATCTACCTGAATAATGTGCTACTGGAAGACTATGTGGTTTTCTCTTCTTTATTCATATAGGAACTCTTTTTCCCTCAGAAATGAATCCCTCTACCACTTACACCCATATTGAAATAGATGAAATAAAGCTCTAGAGAAAACTTGGAATTTTCCTTGAATATTATTGAATTCAAGTTTCTTTTCAGAGTGCAGAACTAGATTTGATACCTGAAATAAAGATCTTTTTAAGAAAGTTATAAGCTCTTTTCAGATTCAACTAGCTTTTTTCCTCCTTCAGGTTTCTTCTAAAAATCAAAAGTTAACTTGAGCTAGACAAAATATACGTGTTCCTTTCTGAGGTTTATTTACTCTAATGAAATCCATGGATCCGCTTACAGCAGTAAAGACATCATCAAACCAAGATGTCTTGCCTCTGCACTGGAGAGAAAGGTGTCTCTCAGGAATGTAGTTTTGACTCACTTAGGGTAACTTGCAAGCTGGATATTTTATTTATGTGGCGTTCAGTTTTTGTTGGTTCATTTCTCTGATCTCTAGAAACCAATGGCTGTGTTCTTCAGTGTCTCTCTTACTCTCACAGCCTAGACTGGCACTCACAATGTCGATTCTAGATATAATAAGTCAAAAGGAACCATAAGAGTAGATTTCTCTGCTTGCAGTACTGACTGAGCACTTTCCTTATGTGTGGGGAGACTCACATGATGAGTTTTGCCTGTCTAGTATAAAAGCCAGGGACTTACTTTTGCACTTTTTCTTGGAGTTAAGACGTAGTGGTATGATATTGGCAACACCACCCAGATATCATTGGAGAATTCACTTTAGAGTGGTATAAAGGAGGCAGTCACACACAGGATACATTGTGGTGAGGGTGACAGAGGTGGTGGAGCTACATGGGCCCCTCAGAGTCAGATGGCAATATCTGCAGGGCTGCACTAGTCCTAGCATTGGCCATGTGAGCTGAGAGCTTCTGCCCAGTGGCAGTGGCACTGCGTTCTTCACTAGGCTGTCAAAATGTTGAATTTGGACGCCGTTCCTGGTTCTGTGACCTCCAATACTGATTTTCTTTTTCCTGGATTGCCTGTAAGCTACCTAACATCCTTACCTTCATTTCCAATTTAAGGAACTAAGCAAGACAGATGGCTTATTTTGATTATAACCAAGGTCCTTGACTAATGCCTCCTTTCTAGAGTAGCATCTAGACAGAGCTGTTACAGTTTTGCGTCCCCACGTCAGATCCTCTTGAACACAGCCAGTAACAAATGGAAGGTTCTTCCAGGCTTTGGGTCCAAGCTTACTGCATTTATTTTAGTTTTATGCTTGTTTTTTTAAAGAATAGAAAATTGAAGTTTAGGTTTGGAGTCAATAGGTCAAGGTCCAAACCTTTGGTGATTTTGGATAAATTACCTGTTTATTTGTCTCAGCTTCTTCAACTATGTATAGAGTGGTCAGTTTTGGCAAATAAAACACAGCATGTCCTATGTTTGGGGAATATTTGTATTAAAATAATTTATGAAATTCAAATTTCAGTGGACCTTCTGCATTTTATCTGACAAAATCAGATACAGTGCATGAGAAAGAGATGTTAATTAAGGCAAAAGTTCCTTCAGACCTGCAATTATTAAGTCTATATTTATTGTCTGAAGTTAAATATCTAGTTAGTAGCATAGAAGTTGTTACTTTTATACTGAGGTTCAAAGAGGTTAATAAATTCCTTGTTATTGCAGATATTTAACTCAGCAAAATTAAAATATTTGACAAAAGAATTAATGATTATTCTGAACTTCTAGTTTATTTAAAAATAACTTAGTTCTTATAAGACAGGCTAGACTGAAAACTCAGTCCACCCCAAGTATAATTTCTACAAACATTTGTCTCTGTCAGTGATAGCAATTTTAGATAACAAATTTGGGTATGTATCTTTGTGTTTAAAAAGATCATTTTTGGGCCGGTGAGATGGCTCAGCGGCGTAAGCGCCTGCCTTGCAAGCGCGAGGGCCCGAGTTCAACTCCCGGATCCCACATACGAAAAAGGGGCCGGTGATATCACTCAGCGGCACGGGTGCCTGTTGGCGCGCGAGGTCCTGAGGTCGACCCCCTGGTACCCACCAAAAAATAAAAAATAAAAAAAATAAAAAGATCATTTTGCAGACTGTAGGCCAGACAGTCAAGCTTTATAGCAGACAAATCTGTTTTGAATCTCTTCTTGGTTATTATCGTGGGTATTATTAAAAAAAACCACAGAAAGACCAGGCCACAGCAGAACAGATTTTACGTATCATCCAAATCTGCTGAGAAATATTTTTCCTAAGACATAACAATTAGTAACTATCATTTAACAGTGGCTTGCAAAATCTGCATTCACAAGTTATTTGCATTTATTTCACAGAAAGAATCATATAGAGGTAAATGAAAATATAAAGTGTTGGTCCAGCTGAGAAAAGAAAGATGCACTTGTTAATTCTTTTCAAACACACTACTGTGCCTCTCATTTCACCTTTGCTTACAAAAGTCCACTATCCCCATTACATTCAGGGTTTATGAATTGTAGGGTGTCATTAAATTACAACTACTTTTAGGGAAAAAAAAGTGGTCATCTTTAAGCAAACATAAACGCATTTGCAATATCACAAAACTTGCATGGAAACCTGGAAAGGAAGAAGCAGGGAAGAAAGGATAATAGACCTTCTTCTGTGATAACATTGGTGCTTGATTCATGTAAACAACTTTGACGATGACAAACATGCTTTCTTTTGAAATACTTGCCAGCCAGTGCTATCCAAAGCTGAAAGAAAGCATCTAAGGACATTTTTTTTTTTTTTTTTTAAGAAATTGATATTGCTGCCCAAGACAAAAGGACAGAGGGCTGTTTAAGTGTGAAACTTATGAGCATGTTTGGGGGAGTGGTGGTTGGAAAAAGACCAATATCTTTCTTCTCTGTCAAGCAGGGTCTTTTGCGGGTGGAAAGGAACTGGAACAATCTGTTGAGATCTCTGAGCAGCCTTGGATTTCTTTTTCATAGCTCATCTTCACAGGAGGGCTTACAGCCTTGACTGAGATCTAGAAAGCATGTAATTGTGGCTGTCATAATAAAGCCCTAAAGGAAAGCTCAAGTCTACAAGCCTGCCTGGCTTTTGACATGGCAGCCAACTCTTTCTATTGTGTATGCAGAGTCCTGCTCCATCATCCTAAACAGAGTGTTGGCTTTGATGATGAAAGACTCTGTTTGCCTTCACTGCTGGCATGTGTTTAAGCTGTCATTCTTCAGTTCTTCATGCTGGTTACATCTTCACTTCAGCAGGGCTATTACTGATGTGTGTTATAGAGGCACTTTATTTTAAAGATATGCAAAAAATCTCCTACTTTATATCATGCCATCTGCAGCCTCTGATTTTATGTAGATATATAGAAAGATAAAGCAGTAGCTATGGATGTAAAGATATTGAGAGAGATTCTCATGCAGATAATAACAGAATGTGCAGCAATGGCTGCTGGTTATCAAAGCCTCAAAAAGAAGAAAGATAACAGGCAGGTTTGGCTGTCTGATAGAAACATGAGGTACTATGGCAGAGCTGCCTCCAAGGAGGAAGTCAAAAGCAGTCACATGTGGGGTGCAATCAGTTATTTTTATTTAGACCATCCCAAAAGTTCAGATGAGCATCCAAAGCTGATCTGAGCTAACACGAAGATTCTGCTTTGGTTTCCCACCTTATTGCAGGACAATAGACAATGGCTTTCAGTGTGTGCTCTGAGGATTACGCAGGGCCATGAAGTACTTTCAGGTGCCCACAAGACACTTTTGAGTGTGTCTCTGTTCTTCCTTTTCCCACTACTACTGGGTGTGAGTCCATTATATATATATATATATATATATCCATTATATATATATATAATATAATATATATCCATTATATATATAATATAATATATATCCATTATATATATATCCATTATATATATATCCATTATATATATATATATATATATATATATATCAATTAGAATGATAGATTTAATGCAGAAGCAGATAGGAGAATCTAGTTGTCTTCCATTAAGACAAATTTTAAAGAGACTGCAAAAATTTGACAAGTGATACTTTATTTGTTTTAGAAAATATAGTTGATTTTAATAAAATGTTATTTGTTTTTATGTTGAGATTTATTCATTATTAATGTAAAATATACCATTTCCAGTTTCTTAGTTTTAATTTGTTATTATAAATATTGATAAATATAACCCACATAGACAAAAATGTTTAAGGTCTCTAATTTTGAAGAATAAAAAATTTGAAAGTCGCTATTCTAAAATGAAGGTCCATGGGTGAAAGTGAAGACCATCTGTGAAGAGGCAACTACAGCATCTGGCCAGAACAGTGTATATACATTCTAGCCTTCTATTTTTCTAATATATATTTAATGTATATATGTATTGAATCAATTATATAATGCATGGTCTATACATATATACACATATGCATAATATGTATATTTAATGAAGTTTAATTTTTTCAATATGAGCATAAGTTCTGCAGTTAACAAGGTTCTACTGCTTTTTCCTTTCTTTCAATAGGCATTGCTGGATATTTATTTTTAATTCTTTGTCCCATATATTTGAATTTGCAAACTCCTACATGTAGGCCAACCCATCTCGGTTTCCTATAGGATACATGAGGATAATTAGGTCTTCTGCTAGTGATCTCATGGGATATTTTGGAGGCTAAAATCAAATGATAGATGCCACAGACATGAGTAAATGGAGAAAGCACAATGTGATCACATTATAAATTGAAAGTAATAATCATTACTATTATTGCTATCATGATAGCATCAATTAAGTTCGAACACACAATTCAAAAAGGCAAAGTTGTTAAAAGAAGGGTCATACCACTATTGCAAATTCCTAGTATCCTTTGCAATAGGTTTTGCAGCAGGATTTCCCTTTGTCAATAGAGCCCAGTAGAATTTGTTAACTGAAATGAAAGTTGTAAATAAACCAAAATGAGGATTTCTAATGGCTACTGACCATAAGGAGTCATCAGATATTGATATGGTCTCCTTGTTGCTAACAAGGTGGAAAACACGGCTAAGTTACTCAATTTTCCATAGCTAGTTCCTTTACCTGTAAACTAAGTTTATTGGGCTAGAGTGTTTCTATAGTCTTTTACAGCTTTGTGATTTTGCAAGTCTAGGGAAATATATCATCTTTCTTAACAGCAAGCTTTGTGCTTTTCAGAAATGTTTCACACTGTCTAGAAATTCAGGCAGTCTCTGGAAATTGCCAAAGAATAGCAAGTTGTTGTAGTTTTAGGTGTTCAGGTCTAATAAGAAAGCTCTATTATATGATGAATGTCTTCAATAACATGACTAGAAAATGCAGCAGCACTTCATTTATCCTGTATTGTTAGGGAAGAGTGTTTCATGTATGTACGCTTTCCAAATAATTGACACGTACTGGTTTAAGAACCCGAAGTCGGTTTGCATTACTTTTTATGGAATTATTTCTCAAAAACATGTTCTGTGTTCCTGTCTCCTTTAAAGCAGAAGTTATAAGGAAATGTGAACTCCTCTTCATGGTTCAGACCTTAAGAGCTCTTTATTGTCCAAGGGCTTTTTGTTCAATAAAAAGAATGGTTCACAGACAGTATGTACCTTGATTTGTGGTCCACTAATCGGGCTGGTAGTTTCAGTAAACAACAGTCAATCATTAAAAAATGATGAGTAGAGAATGAATCAAAATTTTTTCAGTGTGTAAACTTTGATTATTAAATCAAATTAAACTTTACTAAATTAAAATCACAAGCCTGCCAGATTCTATTTAGCTGTTAAAACCTTAAAAATAAACACATCACTATCAATATAAAGTTAATTTTGAATACTTACATACATTTTATAAAGTTAGGAGTCATATAAAACTAGTAAACCTACAATCTTTTAGTTATGCCAGTCACCTGAAAAGAAGCATGTAAGTTGGATAATAATTTCAAAAGCACTTACAAAATTAGAGCATAAATATAGCCATCGGACTGCTTTTATGTCAATGTGTGTGGAAACTTAATGTGACTATAATCTTATTAGTCCCCAAAAAGAATTTTCCATACTTCAGAGTGGCCGATATTGAATCAAGGATGATTCCAAAATGATTGATTATATGCTTGACCTCTTTATGTTTGGAAAAATAATTAAGTCTTGAAATATCATTTTTGAGGTGATGATCTTGTTGGGGCTTCCCAGCCTCAGCAAATGACTAAATTTCTCTTTCTTTTTTTTTTTTTTGTGGGTACCGGGGGGTCGACCTCAGGAACTCGCGTGCCAGCAGGTACCCGTGCCGCTGAGCGATATCACCGGCCCCTTTCTTCGTATGTGGGATTCGGGAGTCGAACTCGGGCCCTCGCGCTTGCCAGGCAGGCGCTTACGCCACTGAGCCATCTCACCGGCCCATAAATTTCTCTTTCTTGAAATGATATATTTTGAAATATGACTTCATCAGGGTTACATGGTTCAGGATCTTATCACTGCATAGAAATCAGACAAATATTATATTAAATCCATTAGGTTGGATTAAATAACTATGATTATAATCCAGATACAAGCCAAAAAGTAGACAAGATATACTTCAGTAGGCATCCCTCTGTGTCTGTGGCGCCTGTACTCATGGAATCAGACAACCATGGAGAGAAAATATTTAAAAAAAAGTGTACCTGTTATGAAATGTATAGACCGTTTCTTGCCATCCTTCCCTAAACAATACAGTATAATGACTATTTATGTATCACTTACATTGAATTAAGCATTAGATGTCATCTAGAGATGACTTAAAGTATATGGAGGGTATGCATAGCTTACATGCAAATACCTCCCCTTTTTATTATATAAGGGACTTTTGTATGTGAAGATTTTGGTATTTGTGGATGTCTTGGAACCATGGATGAGGGGACAGTTGTAATATTTGAAATGTGTATATTTACCTTTTTCGTATATATTTTTAATACTTAACTATGAAGTATATATCACTTATCATTTTGATAGTTTTTCCCAGATAACTACTCTAATTAAATGTATGTTTAAATTGTCAAATTGGCTAATGGGTATCCATTTATTTTAGTTTTTTTATCTCTTTGATACCTAAGTGTATTTCAGATTATAGTACACACACACACACACACACACACACACACACACACATATATATATATATATATATATATATGACAATAATAAGGTATATCATGATCATCTTGATTTTTTTTTCTTCTTAATGGGATGTGGAAATAACTATTGTCTAAGGATCAGTGATTTCTTTTAGAAGAAAATAGAATTAAAGATAAAAATTGAATGGGAATATATGTAGGAATGTTGGTACTAGATAAAAAACTGTGCTGTTGAGCAAATTAATGGTAAATGTAGGAAAATTATTTTTTAGCCATGATTTCCCACTGATATTTACAATGTACTGTAAATATATTAAGTTCTTGACAGACTTTGAACTATAGACTGTGATTGTTAATCTTTGCTGCCAACCTGACTGGACTGAGAGATGCTTAGGAAACCGATGAGCACTGTTCCAGTAGTATTTATGAGGGTGTTTCCTGAGATGATCGGCATGTGTGTCAGTGAACTGAGGTGGGGATACCTGCCCTGGACGTGGTCCCAGCATCTGGTAAGCAAGGGTGCAGACTCAGCAAGCACGCAGGAGGGGGAAGCTCCCTTGGGCACACTCGACCCACCTTGACTAGGTACAGCTTGCTGCTGCTATCACCCATGAACATCACACCCCACGTTCTTCAGCCTTGAACACATATGGATGGTGACACTCCAGGGAATTTCTAGATTTTCGGCTTCAGACTGCAGGCTGCTTCATCGTCCCTCTTGTACAGAGACCCGCAGCTTCTTGGCCTGAGCAGCTACCAGTTTCTGCAGCGCTCCCATCAAAAGACAGCTTCTGATCACGTAAGGCGATTTAATAAATTCCCTTGTCTCTTTTATAATATAACATATATTCTATTGGTTCTGCTCCTCTGGAGAGCTGTGACTGATACGTATCCCAAGACTATCCATTCATTATAAAAAGTTAAAACCTTAATTCAACATAAATTGGGTTAGAGCCTACATTTGAGCTAAAATATTCCTCTCTTATTTTAAAATTTTTATGTTTCATCACCTTACTGGGAAGTCATATTATCGTCAGTTTCTTTGCTTTGGTTTTTGAATTGATGTCTCTTTCTGTCTCTGTCTCTGCCTCTCTCTCTCTTTTGTACTTCTTCTGTGTTCACCCTCACTACAGGCTCAGAATAAACATCCTCTTTGAGTCAGTCCTAACTGGGTTGCATCTAGAGATGCTTGACATTCATCCAGCTGCCCTAGACCTGGGGTGGAAAGAGCTCACAACCAACAGTGAGACCCTGCCTTCTCTATTTAGGGATGAAGTCACGCAATTGAACTTCTTGCTGCATTCTTTGCCCTGAATTCTGCTTCTTCACTGGAACTGAAGAGCTTACTTTGTCCTCATCACTGTGGGATGCAGGCTTTCTGGAACTTGTCAGATATAAGGCAGGGCTGCTCTGCTAAATAAGAGAAAATGGGACAGACAAGGTTGGGCACAGGATTAAAAATCTAGTAAGTCTGGGGCACTTATGTGATGACACCTGCCTTCTTGAATTTTGACTTAGTCTAGAGGTTTGTGACACTGTTTTCCTCTAACTATTCTGTTGGCTTTGGGTAGTGAGGCTCTTTATTATCATTCTTAGGTCTCTGGCATTTTGAAGACAGGCTGAAACTTTCAAAATAACATTGCAAAGGCTAATGGCCCTTTAAACAGGTGAATACAAGAATTTACAAAGAATGTAAGTTTTAGTTTGCAAATTACAGGGACCTGATTTCCTTGATTAGTTTGCCTCCTAAAGCTGCAGACTGTGGTTTCATGGATAAAGAGAATGTGGTATTTGCACACAATGGAATATGACTCTGCCATAAAGAAAGATGAACTTGAGTCATTTGTAGGTAAATGGCACACCTTGAGACCATAATGTAAAGTGAAATAAATCAGACACACAGCTTAAATATTGCATGATTTCTCTTGTATAAGAAACACACAGTATAAATAAAGATCAAAATAAAAGATAATAGGAAGTAGGGAGACAGATATTTCTCAAAGGAGAAGGAGATCAGAGATGGAGGGGGAGGGAAGGGAGGCAAAGGGGAGGAAAAAGGAATTAAGATGTGTTATGTACACGTACCAACTCCACACAAGGGATGTAAACATTATATATTGCAAACAGGTACAGAAAAGGGAGGGAATCGAATGATGGATGTAGAGGTAGAGGGAGGGAAGGGAAAGGGGATGAAAAAAAGAATTAAGATGTATTATGTACATGTACCAATCCCCACAGGAATGTAAACATTATGTACTACAAACATGTACTAATAAAAAGAAAAAAACTGGATCTTCTGATTCTTGCTGATTTGGAGTCCTTTTCCAGATATGTTGGCCCTCCTGAAAGTTGTTATCCACGTATCTTTCTGAGAAGGATGACAAGGCAGTTCTATGAAGCTCCTTTTTCTCATTCAAGTTGTGAGGGTCCAGCCAAAATGGTGTGGGGGCACTGATTTCAAGTCTGGTGTTGACACATGGTGGGTTATTATACAGGAAGAATCCTACACTAGTCAACAACTCCCCAAGTCAGGTAATTTCCTGATCTTCACCTCTGTACTCAATCAAGTTTCATAATACAAGCCAGTGGTTCTCAAACTTCAGCATGCCTCATCCACGGGGAAGGTCAAACTACAGATTACTTGATTCCAGCTCTAGAATTCTGGAATCCCTACGCAGATGGATTTGGCAGACAGAAATTATACCAAAGTCTTAGCTGTTGTGACTTCAAACACCTCCTAGGAAATGACAAAAGACAATTAATATCCACATGGATCTCACAGTAAGGCCAACATTGGAGGTTCCCAGCTGTTTTGCAGATTTTGACTGAAGACAGATTTACCCAGAATAACCTAATAAGAAGTAAAAAAGGAAAACACATTTCAGGTTTTTTTGAGAACATTAGCATCCATATTATAATGAAATGACTCATTCAGATTCTGTTCTTATAGGCAGTCCATTTTGTATTTGTTCAAGACAAACTCAGCTCCTGGACAACTGGAGTTTTCTAAATTCATTTTGCCCATTATCCACAAGGCCGCTGCCAGAGAATATAAGTGTCAACTCCAATGGCGTGTAACAGAGTGACTCCATTAATCGATTTTATTCTGAAATGAGCAATTGCTTTTGAAACTTCAGGGAAATGATATCCAGGAATGTAGAAACCTGTATTGTCTTTTTAAACTACGTTACTACTACAAAATAGCCCATGCTGTGGTTCTATAAATCCAGTAAATACAACTATCTGACAATGTAAAAATCATTGCAAACTTATTTTGATGAGAATGTTGAAAATTGCTTTATTTCATTCATTTGCAGGGCTTCTTCAGGACTGGGTCTTTCAGGTGTGATTTCACACCGCTGTCATCTGTGGGTCTTCTCAGATGTCTCTGAGAGGCAGAGCTCACCCTCAATGATCCCTTTTCCTTCTAGCATGAAAGAGGCATCACCCAGTTAGCAATCCCTGTCCTCCCTTGGCAGTCCACAGTCCTTTTTACTCAGAGTGATGGCAGTGTCATTATCTCGGTTTCCGTCTTCTGTGAATGCTAGGATCCTCCTGAGTCACGTCATCTCCATCACCACAAGTCGATACTCATTTGCTCTCTTCAAGGTCCATGGCGTCAGCCTGTAGTGCTGCCTCAGAGACCCTCTCATTGTCAGTGTGCTTAAGGGGGAAGCATAATTCCAAGTCGAAGAATCACATGGCCTCTGGTCCCTATGTGGCTACAACTTAAAGAAAATAAATGGCAATTTTCTAAATGACTATTTGCCTCTTAAAAAATAAGCTATTGACAAGTCAACTCAGCACAAGCCATCTGAAATCAGAAACTGCAAGTCAATATTAAGAATGTAGTTAGTAGTTATTTGAATTTGTGAATAAATTTGCTTTGGATTACAACTTACTTTATAACATGAATTTAAAAATATTGAATATTTTTCTTTGAACACTCTCATTCCTTTTTTTTTTTTTTTTTTTGTACTGGAAATTGAACTCAGGACCTCAGGACCTTGCACTTGCCAGGCAGGTGCTGTGCTGCTGAGTTATATCCCTGGCCCTGGAACACTCTCATTCATTATGATACTGTTATTTAATAAATGAAGAGCCCAAGAGTTTCACCATGTGTAATATACATCCAAAATCCTGTACCCGAAATTGTGGGGACAAACATGCATTAATATTCAGTTTTTCAGAACTTAGAAAAATACTATGGACATAAGCTGCATTTAGAATTTCAGCCCACATGAAATGAATGGTCATGAAATAGACTTTTGGAAAAAGGATGTTTTGGCTTATAGCTAGATGTCCATCCCCCCAAGGGCTTGTTCACTAATAAGTGGGAATTTTGGGAGTGATTGTTGGTGTATGCTACTGGACCACAGGTGTGTGATACTGGATTAGTCCACTGATTGGTTTAGCATAGTTCTCTGTGTGGGTGATGGACTTACTGAAGAGGAAAGACCCACCCTGGGTGTGGGTAGCATCAACCAATAGAGTTGTGGCCTGGGTGGAATAAAAAGGGAAAGAAAAAGGAAATCTTGCTGCTTCCTGACTGCCATGCCATGAAATGTTTTGTCTCTGCCATGTCCCTCTGGCTTGCTGCCCTGCCTTGAAGCCAGCCAACTACGAACTGAAACCTCTACAAACTGTAAGCTAAAATAAATCTTTCCTCATTTAACTTGTGGGAATTGGTAGTTTGTCCCAGCAATGAGAAAGTAGCTAAAACAAGTATATACATGTAAGTTTAGGGTAGGTTTTGTTCTCAAAAGTCATAAAAGCACTCTTGGTTTTTAGATGTTTTGGATTTCCAATTGCAAAAAACAAGTTGTGAATCTGCACTATTCTTATAAAATGCCACCAGTGATGTTGAATTTCTGCTGTTGGGAGATTTTAAGTAAATTGGGAGAATTACTTCCTAACTAGTATCAAAGTAAAAATGCTTGTTTCCCTTGTGGCAGAAACATGACTTTCTGTATCACTGTTAATGTCTCCCTTACCCCTTTCTGTGTCACTCCCTAACTGAATGTATTAGATGTAGTTTCTGTTTGTTGAATTTTGACAAATTTGTGTGATGATAAAAGGATATAACATGGTATCTTGCAGACCAGAGAAATTCAGTAAGTGGCCATTTCATTTCACTTTCTTAGACGCAATTGGGAGGCTTTGCACATATGTGCAGTGATGATCCTCATGCTCAAAATATACAGATCAACTTGACAGTGCTGGGTTAGAAATGGTCACTGGACAGTGTGTGTTCCAACATACATGTGTAATTTTTGCATAGAGGAAGATCTTTTGCTGAGAATTTTAAGGCTGTTTTAATCAATTACCCTTTTAGCCTATTTTTATCAGCTGCATATATATATATATGGATAAATCTCCTTAAATCCACCTATCTCTCTGTGTGTACAGCTATATACACTGCCCAGGGCTCCTCAGTTTCAGAGGTCTACAATATAAGGTCCATGACAATACCTTAATTTGTATTATTTCTGAAGGTTTTGTAAGGCAGAGTAATTTAGTTGATCTTTAAAAAAATAGTACAGGAAAAGTAAATAGATGTTTTTCCAGTTAATAGATGCCATATAATTATCAATTGTATATAATCCAAAAGTTAGGAATTAAAAATGGGCATCTGCTGGGAGCTAGATATTCATATATAGTTGATAGACCCTTTGTCTAAAAAAGGAACTTCACTTTCAGGTATTTTTTTCTCTGTATTTCCCCTTCTCTCTTTTAAAAAAATTACTTCTTCATCCTAAATAAATATAATTCTTTTCTTTATGGAGCATAAGTACTTATAATTTAAAAATTAATTATAATAATTTTTTCACATACTGTGATTATGCATGTGATTATGAATAAAACATCACCTAGAATATAATATTTTATATGATCTCATTTTTATTTCTTCCTCTATGATTCTGGGACTCAATGGTGTCTGCAGCCAGAGGCCTCATAACACTTAACCTCCTGATATAGTTCCTAGCATTAGGTCTATTAAGAGGTGCAGATGTTTTGCACTCATGCAAACAGCACCAATTGATCTGTATCATGCTGCTTGAATAGTTTTCCTTGAATATGGGAAAGGCACAGATGTTTTTGCTTTCAATTTCCCGTATTAAGAATGACTTTGACTTGTTAATATGTGCCATTTGCTAACCAAGAACACCCGCACAATTTTGGTTTGTTTTTGAGTTCTGCCTTCCTTAATCTGCTTATTTTTTATCCATTTCACAAATTTCTATTGCGTGCCTAGCATATATGAGATATTTTGGAAAAAAAGTACACATAAAAAAATGCAAAACCTTTTTTTTTTTTTAATGCTGAGGATGGAACCCCAGACCTTCACAGTGAGTTACATCCCCTATCTGTTTTATTTATCATTTATTTAGAGACAGGATCTTGCTGAGTCATTAAATTTCTCATGCTAGGCTAAAACTTGCAATACTCCTGCCTCAGCTTCCCAGAATGCAGGATTATAGGTGCATGCCACCATGCCTTGGTAAGACACATGTTTTAATTAAATAAATTATTTTGGGTAAATGTCAGGTAAACTTCTCATAAGATTTCTTAAGAATGTGATTATAAGTGCTATGGCTTGTGTCTAGACATCCCCCCAAAGCCTTAAGCGGTTTCAGATGTGGCTGTAGCTAGAGTGCGTGATACAGGCATCAAGGGTGTGTGATTACTAAATTAACCCACTGATTGATTTGGCGCATTCTGGGTGTAGACAATAGAAAGACCCACCCTGGGTGTACCCACTCTAAGGGCATGTAGCCTGGATAGAATATAAGGGACAGAAAGTAGGCTGCTGTTATCATTTGCTGCTTGCTACTTTTGTGTCTTCTGGCTGTCATGAACTGTTTCTCCTCTGAGATGCACCTCTGCAAAGCCACTCTGCCTTGGAGGCAGCTGATTATGAACTGACACCTCTACAAACTGTTAGCCAAAATAAACCTGT
Organism: Erethizon dorsatum; assembly: GCA_028451465.1. Taxonomy (NCBI): domain Eukaryota; kingdom Metazoa; phylum Chordata; class Mammalia; order Rodentia; family Erethizontidae; genus Erethizon; species Erethizon dorsatum. The sequence goes on from CM051824.1 coordinate 43,552,382, forward strand.
CCTCCTTTAACTCTGGGTGTTGGGTATTTTGTCTCAGCAATGAGAAAAGCAACTAAGACGATCAGCAAAAAGGAAAGTGCAGCTTATTCCGAGGCCCTCCGGTGGCGGTGAATTTTTAGAGTTGTTTCCCATCATGGAAATCCGTGGAAAGCTCCCTGAATGTCTTCCCCGCAAGCCTGACTTCACTCTCAAAAGTGCACATCTACATCCCTTATAAAAAATGAACTTGCAGTATAGGTGACTAAGCCTATTTGTAGGCAGGTGTAGGGTCACATGCTTGTAATCCCAGATACTTGGGAGGCTAAGGCAGTAGCATAGTAAGTTTGGGGGCAGCCTGGGCAACTTAGTGATACCCTGTATTAAAATAAAAATTACAAAGGGGTAGGGGATGCAGCTGACAGGAAATCTCTACTACCACCCCCTGTACACTATGATTGGTGTGTAACTCAGGATCAAGTTTGAAAATTAGAACCTAGAGGCTGGTTGAATGAAAGTTGAACTGCAGCCTGACAGAGCCCAAAGATGAGACACTGATCCAACTGAAGTTCATGCCATAACTAGGGTAGATCCAAGAGAAAAACAGCAGAAGGTAGAGAGGTGTCTTTGTTAAGACTCCGAATCCCTGGCTTCCTGTGGTGTTGTAGGTGTGAAACTGAGTGTGTAGAGAAAATCCTTGGTAAGGCCAACGCAGGTGACTGCCTGCTGTTCCCATCAGGTTCCCCATCCAGATTCAGCAACCAGGTCCAGAGGCAGTATCTGGCCTACAGATGATGGATTACACACAAGGAACAACAGGCAAATAAGCTTAGTTTTTGTTCTGTTATTAAACTGCTATGAGATTAAAAACAAATGGCTTGGTCATCCTTGGTTTTCAGTTTCCTTGACTGTAAAGAAAAGAGATCATCTGTAGTTAAGCTGCTAATAAAGCTAACATTTTAATTATTAACTGCAGTGAACATGGAAAAATATTTGGCTCCTTTTCTTCCTTCATAGTTTCATGCTTTAGTTTACAGACTTAAATTGATAGCTATAAGAAATTTCTAAGTCAAATTATAATTGTGAATACCTGCCATTTCATTCAGACAGGGTCATATATATGAGCCTATCAAAGTATATTAAACCAGTGATAAGCCAGAAATGACATAATTTATTAGAGCAAGATTAATTTAACATATACACCAAGTGTCACTACCTGCTCAATCTACCTTAGTAGAAGTATTTTTTAAGTATTTGCAAAAATTCCCAAGACTGAGCTGACAAGAGAAGAGACACACATCAACACAATTTTGGAATGTGGAAAGCAGACTTGTGATAGCCATATTTAGACAGGACTTTGAAAGCTTACTTATAACACAGAGTCCTGAAAAGACCTTTGGAATGATAGCACCAGGTACTCTGTGACTAGGGGAAAAGACAATGGATGTATGAAAATAAAGAGGGTGTCTCAGTTACATTTCTTATTGCTGGGGCAAAATACCTGACACACACAATTTAAAGAAGGAGAGGTTTATTTTAGGTCACAGTTTATAGAGATTTCAGTTCATAGTTGATTGGTTCAAAGGCAGGGCAGCATGGCAGAGAGGCATGGCAGAGGACAGACAGTCCATGGTGTGGCAGTGGGAAGCAGTGAGGGAGATAAAGACAGGAGGCTTGCTTATTGCATGGCAGGCAGAATCAGAGAGCAATGAAAGGGAGGGAGGGAAATATACTCTTCCATGCCACATCTCCAGAGATCTTCCTCCTCCAACCAGGCTTTACCTCCCAACATCCCTAATTCACTGATCCAATCACCTCCCAAAAGCTCCATCTATGAGAGCATGAGGTTTTGGGGCGACATTTGATATAAATCCTGACAGAGGATGATGAAACAAGTGCAGTTCCTAGATTCACTCTCATATTTTCTAAAGGGCATAGTAAAGGGGGCCAAGTAATAACAAGTCTTATTAAGGATGTGGAGAAGTTAAAACCCTCTTACACAACTGGTGGGAATACAAAATTGTGCACATACTTGGAAAATTGTAGCTGTTCCTCAGATGACTCAATATAGGGTTTCCACATGACCCAGAAATTCCACCCTCAAATATATACTCAAGATAATTGAAAACATGCTTCTACACAAAAACTTGTACCCAAATGCATTTAGTAGCATTATTCATAATAGCCATATGGGGAAAACAAGTCAATGTCCAACAGATGAATGGATAAACAAAATGTCGTAAGTCCTTAGAGTAGAATACTGTTGAGCTATAACAATAATGGAGTATTAATACATGTCGTGACATGAATGAACCTTGAAAACATCGTGCTAAGTGAAAGAAGGCAGTCACAAAATTTCACATACTGTGTGATGTAAGGCATAGAAAAGTCCTAAATAAGGAAGTTTATAGAGCTAGAATGGGCAAGGAGCTACTTAGGGCAAGGAGCTACTTAGTTTATAGAGCTACTTAGGGCAAGGAGGGTTATAGGAGAAGAAGGGAATAGCTAAATGACATGAGGCTTCTTCTTGAAGTGATGAAATGTTATAAAATTGAGTATGGTTGTGGTTTCACATATCTGAAATTTTATTATAAACCTTTGAATTTTGCACATTAAATGAGTGAATTTCATGGTGTTTACATTATATATCAATGATGCTATGTAGAAAGCAAAATCCCTGCACAAGAATTTATAACTTTATGTGTAATTTTCTATAACTTCACTGATAAATTCTACCAAACACTAAATAAAAAGAAATACCAATTCTCAAAAAACTATTTCAAAAAAACTGATGAGTAGGGAAGTACCCACCACCTCACTCCTGGAAGCCACATTACCCACATGTGAAAAAACAAAATCAATTCTATATGTTACAAGAAAAGAAAATCTAGACCAATGTCTCTCATGAACCTAGATGCAAAGATTTGAAAAAATTTTTTGTAAGTCTAATACTACACTATATAAATAACATAGTAAGCATGGAAAATGAGGTTTGTCAGGGGAATACAAAGTTAGATTAACATTCAAAAATGGGTCATTGACTTTTCACTATAATGGTAAATGCAGAAAAACAAAGCAATGATATTTGAATTGATACATAAAAACATCTGAGGAAATTCAATATCCACTTATAATTAAAATGAAAATATACTAGCAATTAGGGGTAGATAGGCACTTCCTCAATCTGAAATACATAAGCTTCACAAAACCTCCAGCTATCAAATCTATCAGTGAATTACTAATGCTTTTCCTCTAAAATTAGGAATGAAGCAAATATGTCCACTTCCATCACTTTTAAACATTTTACTGTAGCAGTTATGCAGTCCAATCAGTCAAGAATAATAAAACTCCTATGTACTGGAAAGGAAGAAATAAAAATGTCTGTATTTGTAAGTGACATTGTTACACAGATAGAAAATCATAAGGAATCTACAAAGTGCCTGACAGTACCCGGCAAATTCAGCAAAGTTGCTAGTCAAAAGATCAATGCATAAACATTTTATTACTTACCTACTAGTTTGTAATAAATTATTTCAAGAAGTAGTTGCTCAAACAATAAATGTTTACTATCTATCCATTTTTGAGTAGGAATCTTGTCAGGGGTTAGCTTCTTACCTGCAATCTCTTCATGAGCGTGCCCTAAGCTCCTGTGCAGGATGTAGGCCATTCTGAATACTGGATTAGGAAGCATGTGCCTCCAAATGGCGTCACACTGTTGGTGTGATTCAGATCCTTGTGAACTGGTCCTCAGGGCTCTTTCTTGCTAGTTGTTATCTGGAGTTTTCCATGTTGTCTTGCTATTGGAATTACTCTGCAGTGTAGTTCATCACATGGCAACTGGTTTGTCTCAGAGACTGGGCTCCAAAAGACAGTGAGAAGATTTTTGAAATATACTGTTGGAAGTGATATCCTATCAATTTTTCTACATTCTTTTTATTAGAATTGAGTCAATGTAACCCGCTGACAAACAAAGTCATAAAGACCTGGAGAGTAGATTATTTGAAGTTACTTTGGGGGCTGCCAACCACATACATGAATTTTATTTCTTTACTCAAACAACAAGCAATTGGAAAGTGACATTAAAAATCGCTATTAACAATAGCATCAAAAATTATGAAATAAGTAGGAATAACTTGGGTGATATTTGAGGTCTATACACTGAAAACTACTAAATATTGTTGAAATTAAAGATATCTAAATAAATGCAGTTGTATCCTATACTAGATTCATAGATGGGGAAATTAAATATATTAAAAATGAATTCTTCACAAGTGATCTATAGCTTCAAGACAATTCATGCTGAACCTCTGAAGATTTTGTGATTATCAAAAGCTAACATTAAAAGTCATATGGAAATGCAAAGGATCTAAAATAACCAAAAAGGTTTTGAAAAAGAAGAGTCACAGAACTTGCATTGCTTGGCTTCAAGATTTAATGTAAGACTATAAATGTCAAGAAAGTGTGGTATATGTTTAATCATAAAACGTATATATCAGTGGTCTAGGAAATAGGATGTAGAAAGAGACACCACATATTTGGCTAGTATATTTTCAATAACGCTGCCAAAACAAGTCAGTGGGAGGCACTGACTCAAGTACTGCTGCAACTACTAGACAGACGTATGCAAAAGAATTCACCTTAACCCTTCCCTCATAGCATGTGCAAGGATTCATTCAAAACGGTACAGAAAGCAAAATATTAGAGCCTAACATATGAAATATTTACCAGGAAATGTAAGAAGAAGTATTAGTAATACTATGTAAAATCAATATTACTTAAATGGAGAACAAACATCGTGAATCATAATATTAAAAATAATTTTGGACTTATCAAAATTAAAAAAAAACTTTTGCTGTTCAAAGACACTTAATTAAAAGAAAATGTAAGTCACAGATTGGGAGAAAATATTCATAAAACATGTCAGAAAAAGAACTGTGCTGAGGATATATTTTTAAAAAAACTTTAAAATCTCATTAATAGGAAGAAAATAAGCCAATTAAAACAAGGCAAAATTGAAAACCAGAACCACAGTTTTAGATACTACTTCAAACTCACTAGAATGGCTAAAATTAAAAAAGGCTAAGTCCACTGATTATTGGCAAAGATAAGGAGAAACTGGATTTTTTATATACTGTTGCTGTGAATGTAAACTAATGGAACAACTTTGGAATGCATTTGACAGTTTCTTCAAAAGTAAATCTATAATATAACACAGGTAATAAACTCTTAGACATTTAAGAAAGCATATGCTGTATCTATGCAAAGACTTGTACACAAATATTCATAGAATTATCAATAACGACAAACCGGCAACAAGTAAAATGTCAACAAACAGGAGAACCAATGAATAAATTTTGTTATATTTATATAACTAAATAGTATTTAACAATAAAGACGAAAAAATTACTGGTCCATTCATGAACATGGGTGAATTTTAAAATGGAATACCAGTGTGCCACAAAGGGTAAACTTGAGCCATTTGTGGGAAAAAGGAGGCACTTTAGAACATAATGTTAAGTGAAATAAACCAGACACAAAGTTTAATATCACAGACACCAGATTTAAAGCTTAAATACTTTGCCTTTCTTGCATGAGGAAGGCAAAATATAAATATAGAGCAAGATAAAAGACAGATTATAGGAAAAAGGAAGATAGATCTTTTGCAAAAGGGAAGGGGACCAAGAGATGGAGGGAGGGGCAAGGGAGAGAAAGAGAAGGGGATGGAAAAAAGAATAAAGTTGTGTTGTATACTTGCACTAACTCCCCATGACATCATTATGTACTGCAAACACGAACTAGTAAAAATATCTGAAAAAAGGCACTAGACAAAATAGAGCACATAGCACCTAAAACTTCAATAGTTTATCTGATGTCAAATTTAACTCAACAAAGCTCTTGAAAAAAATGAGAGTACATATGATATGTTTTCATTTAAATAAAATTCTAAATACTTCAAACTAATTTATAGAAACAGAAAGCAGATCAGTGGTGTCCTGGGGTAGGAGGAAATGGGGGTGACAAAGTAATACTTGGAAACTCTTGAAAATTACGAATGAGTTAATTATTTTGATTTTAGAAATGGTTTCACAGTTACACACAAAAGACTAAAAATATTGTATACCTTAGATATGTTCAGTTTACTATAAATGAATTGCATTTCACTAAATACATAAGAACAAGCTGTTCAAAATGTTAAATTTAAAGTATAAATACTTTTCATCAAAGAAGTCACCTATTCGGTCTTGATTTGCTGGAGAACACTGCAAATGTAGATTCCACGGCATGAGCAATAGAAACAGTTTTAAGGGAAAAAAAGAGGAGGTGATGGAGAGTAATCACTGAAGAAAAATCAGGATCTTCCTCAGGTGACCTCTGGATGGTTGGATCTGAACAGCAAACGGTGGTATAGGGAACTCTAGAAAGGAAGTTGTCTGATTGCAGTCAAGTCCCCAGCTTAGCTACACAGTGACCTTGGGTCTCTTGGCAGAAACTGAGATGAATCGGATCAGTTGAAACTTCCAACTTTGTATCACTCATCCAGGAATCAATGTTCTAGGAACATCTGATCATCCATTCCTGTATGCCCCGCTCTGTTTTATTACAGCCATAGCAGGAGGTATACAGAAGCGAGAGGCCAGTGGGCACTGGAAGTTTCCTTTTCATTTCATAAAAGCTCTTAACAGTGGAGGCCTCTAAAAGTAATATGATCATGTGACTTATTATCGAAGCAAGTAGACTTGAGAGTGAAAGACGCAATAGGAATAACTATGCAGGAGCGACAGGTGGATGAAAAATGGTCTCTGGATGACACGAATGTATGTTTCATTACCAGGAAAGGTGTATTAGAGGGCTCGCTTGAAAAGATGTTTGGTGGGACATTGGAAGGGCAAAGAAGATCATAGAGTCTTCTTCCTCCTCCTCCCCCTTCTTCTTTTCCTTCTTCCTATCCTTCCTCTTCCTCTTCCCCTTCTTCGTCCTCGTTCTCCTCCTCCTCCTCCTTCTGCTTCCTTTTCTTCTTTCATACTAATTCTATTTGCTCTGAATCAGGAAACACATTTCCATAGTGGGCTCCTAGAGATGGGATCCTTCACTCTTCTCACCTATATTTTTCTATCCTTGTCCTGGCTCTTGAAGGTAAATGTGTCTATGACCCATCTTCACTCACTCTAGAATAGATAGAATGGGAAATACCACAAAAACACACTGGACTTTTCCTCAGATTCAGGAAGTCTTTGACCATCTCTTACTAGAAGTCAGGAAACCAGATGGTACAACATTCTGATATTCTTGCCCACTCTCAATCCATACCTCTACGTAGAGAATCCTACTGCATGCTAACTCACTAGCCTCATCCATCTCTTCATAACATGGCTTTCAGATCCCTGAAATGATAACAATAAAGGACCCTGGCCTCACTTTTTGGAATGGATCATTGATCATAAGATCCCCATTTTTCTAGTGGTTTATTAAAAGTGAAAGTGATTTATTGTAATGGGATTGTGTGGTTCCCAACTCTGAGAGGATATTGAGTCCAGAATGTGACACTAATCATAAGGCTGAAACGTTCACCTTCCTCTTGATCAGTGACAAACTGTCTAATGTTTAAGAGCCAGAATGAACAACCTGTCTTCAGGTGGTAATTAGTCACTTCATTGTAACTAAGAAAAGCTTTTTTAAAGACTCCTGTTGGAATCGCTCAGCTCTAATAAATATAGAGTTCATATGATAGCTATTTAAACTAATGGCTAGCTTGACTTCTAATGAGGCTCTATAATTAACTAATCTATTCATTTAAAGTATGTGGATTCCTGGTTTATAATTACAGCCTCTAGTTTTAGAAGGTAAAACCAATATTTACCCTTGCATGCCCCCTATCAAAGGACTGCCACAGACATCCGCTGGTAAATACTCATTTACACTGACAGCAAAAACATTTTCTACGGAGCTCCAAATCTGCACTCTCCCAGCTGTCAGTATGGTGGTGAACCGTTAGAATGCTGAAGGTTTTTGGCTGGGGATGGCTATGTTTCAGCTGAATAAAATAATGCAGCAATAAAAATATAGAAAATTTATACCTATTTTCATGTTTTTCTGAATTTCTCTCTATGTCTCTGTCTGTTTCTCTCTCTTTTCTCTCTCTCCAAGGAGACAGTCATCTTTATTTTCTAAACTTTGCCTTACGTTTTTGTGACAAATTTATGTTCACCATTTTTAAGTATTGTACTATCTTTCAGGACTCTACTGTTTTCTGTGGATTATCTTTTTAAATCCTCACAAAAACCCTTTGAAGAACATATTCTTATGACTTTTATGTTGAAAATAAAGACACAGAAGCTTAGGAAGCTTAATAATTTCTCAAATTTATGCTTCTAATAGAGGAGCTGATATTTGAAACAGAAATGTCTGATTAGAGCCCTCACTCTACAAAATTTGAAAATGTCCATCTTATTCCATAGGTGGCTAAAGCAAGTTTGGTTTATACATTTAGAAGATCATAGGTTGCATTCCTTATTGACAAAAATCAAGATATTTTGTAGATAGTAATGGTGTGTGTTTGCATGTTGTAGTGTGTGTGTGCCAACATTTAACGTTACCATAAAGCATTAACCCAAGAGTATAAAGGAGTTCACATTAAAGGTGGTTTGGTCCAATTCATCTAGTTCATGGCCTTATCTGTATAAATTAAAATTATTCCAGGCCAATTCCTCCTTAACTGTTAGAAGTCTTAGATAGATGTTTCCTAGGTACTCACAGACACGGATGACATTTGGGGACTCTGTTTCCCTCCTCGGTATTTCCCTTCCACCTCCAGCGTCAGAAACACCTCACTTCAATTTGCGTCTCTCGAATGACCAATGATACTGAACATTTTTTCATATATTTATTTGCCATTTGTATTTCTTCATTTGAGAAGTGTGTATTCATCTCAGATGCCCATTTTTGGATTGGGTCTTAGAATTTTGGGGGTCTGAATTTTTCGATTCTTTATATGTTCTAGATAGAAGTCCTTTGTCTGAGGGACAATTGGCCAAAACTTTTTCCACTCTGTGTGTTGTTTTTTCACTCTGTTGGTGATTTCCTTTGTTGTGCAAAAGCTTTTTAATAAGATGAGGTCCCAGTTGTTGATTCTTTGAAGTATTTCCCGTGCAGTTTGGGTTTTGTTAATGAATTCTCTGCTTACACGTATGTCTTCAAGATTTCTAGCTACTTTCTTCCAGTAGATTTAATGTTTCTGTTTTAATATTTAGATCTTTGATCCTTTTTTTTTTTTTTTGTGGGTACCAGGGGTCGACCTCAGGACCTCGCGTGCCAGTAGGCACCCGTGCCACTGAGCGATATCACCGGCCCTTTTTTCGTATGTGGGTTCCGGGAGTCGAACTTGGGGCCTCGCGCTTGCCAGGCAGGCGCTTATGCCACTGAGCCATCTCACCGGCCCCCTTTGATCCATTTTGACTTTAGTTTAGTGCATAGTGATAGACATGGGTCTAGTTTTAGTCGATATCTTGTACTCTGAGTAACCACTTTAAAGATAGATAGATATGCATTTTATTAACTATTGTTATTCTCCTATCATCTTGTTATAAAACTTTGTTTTACCTTTTTTTCAATAAAATAGATAAATAAATAAATAAATAAATATTAAACAAAACAAAACAAAACACCTCACTTCCTTCTGGCCCGGACTGTGTTTTCCCTCTGTACCACCCTGAACATTTTATGCCAGAATTGTAGCTTCTGGGCTCTAGGGTGTAAGTGGAGAGATTTCTGGAGAATTACCCACCTTGTTTATGCTGTGGTTGTTAGAGATTTAAAAAGCAATGTTTTCAGGTTAACTTCCAGTGATGCTGTTTGGTGCACTCCCTCAAATATGCTGTGTTCAGATACCACATGGATGTAAAGCCCAAAAGACTCCAGTGAGGATTTGAGATGAATCTGGAAAGATGAACTTCAAAATAACTAAAATTTGATTTCACTGCAATTCTTTCTGGAGTATAAAAAATATGTAGACTTTACAAAAGGCAGTTTAATGCAAGGACTATTTCTTAAGAGTTATCAAACAAAGAATTTGTAACTTGTCCTTGACATAAATATTCTCCAGTTTAATTTTTTGTTTTTATTTTGTGAAAAAATAAATATTAATAACAAAATAATAAGAGAATACGATATATCATTATCCTCAAAGTAGTTAGAGAATAAGATATAGAACAAAATGATTCTTACAAAGAAGAAATGAACAGATAATAACATAAAACTTTTTTCCAATGAACTAAAATAAACTAATCATATATATGAAACAAAAAGTATCTTGTAACCAAGAAAGAGAGTCTATTTTAACAATGTTAGCAAACGATTATATCATCCATGTACTCTCATATCTCATACGCCAGATTTGAAATGTTTTCTTCCTTTATTTGGATTTTTTCCCATGTGTAAGTAGTAAGGGTTTCAATATGTTCAGAATCTATGTTTACCAATAGGGCCTTAATACTTCTTATTTTTAATGAAGGGAAGGCTCATGTTCAAGGAGAAAAGTAAAGCAGATCTCCTAATAGCATGATCCAAAAAAATCTAACTCACCATAAGTGTAAGCTATTACAACTTTTCTCCATTATTTAGGTGCACAAAAAAGAGATTCTTTTTCCTATAAGCACCAGAAACAGCATTACTGTTACTCTAAGGAAAATTCATTTGTTGTGCCAAGTTCCTTTCCTTACATTTTCTACTATTGTTCTCTGCCATTCTTCAGCTTGTCTATATTTAAAATCTCAGAATCAATTTTGACTTGCCTACACTCTTCTTTTTTATTTTCTTTAAAAAAGCACCCTTTCGGGGCCGGTGAGATGGCTCAGCGGCGTAAGCGCCTGCCTTGCAAGCGTGAGGGCCCGAGTTCGACTCCCGGATCCCACATACAAAAAAGGGGCCGGTGATATCGCTCAGCGGCACGGGTGCCTGTTGGCGCGCGAGGTCCTGAGGTCGACCCCCCGGTACCCAAAAAAAAAAAAAGAAAGAAAAAAAGCACCCTTTCTTCTCCATCTCTATCCTAATTAAAAGTTCCCTCATTTAAACATATGAGTAAATCCCTGGAACAGCCTCTTAATCTGGTGACTGCTTATAGCTGCTTTAGCAGATTTGTCTTCCTCAATCATTAGCTTTATCAAGTTACCCCTTTAGTCAAGAGGCACCACTACTTTCCCATTGTATACAAGTTAATATCCAAAGCCTAGGCCTGATAATTAAGAACCTACTCAGTTTTACCTTCTCTTTCTTCATATATGTATTTCTTCCGATTTCTTATATGCAGCCTCTGTTCTGTACATGGAACTTTTTACCTCAAAGTGTGCTTGTGTTAACTTGTGCTTTCTTTATTGTTGCACTTATCCTAAAACATTGAAATTGTTGATTGTGGTAGTACATAACACCCTACATCAACAGATCTGTGTATTAATCAGTTTCTAATTGCTGGAACAAAATACTTGACACACGTAACTTAAAGGAGAAAATGTTTACTGTGGCTCACGGTTTTAGAGGTTCAATCCATGGTAGGCTGTCTCTGAGACAGAAACATGATGGAAGAACATGGCAGAGGAAAGCCGTTTACCTCATGACAGCCAGGAAGTAGACAGAAAGGGAAGGAGCCAGAGAAGAAGGGGCCAGGGACAACACAAAACCTTAAGAGCCACACCTCCAGTGACCTGCTTCTATCAATTAGGCCCCACCACCAATAATCCCATTTAGCTATGAACTCCATGGATTAATCTATTGATGAGGTCACTGCTCTCATGATGCAGTTATCTCTCTAGACCCTATGTACTTCTAAACATTGCTGCAATGGGGATTGAGCCCTTAATACATGAGTCTTTGAAAACACTTCATGTTTAAACCATAACAGTGTCCAAGTTATAATTCTTGGAATCTGTGTACATGTTACTTTACATGACAAAAGATATAATTATGTTAAGAGCCTTGAGATGGGAGCTGTGTCTAGATTATCCAGGTGAACTCAATGCAGTGCCTCCTTAAGACAGAAGAACTTTGTTCCAGCTGAGTCATAGCCAGGAAATGTGACAGCAGAAGAATGACAAGAGTGATGTAATATTACTGGCTTAAAAGATAGATGAACGAGCTCATGAAGCAAGGAATGCATGCAGATTCTTGAAGCTGGATCCTCCCTAGAGCCTCCCAAAGTAATGCAGGTTATCATCATCTTGGTTTTAGCACAGTGAGACCCATTCCAGAATTCTGACCTTCAGAGCTGTAAAGTAAATTCATGTTATTTTAAGACACTAAGTTTGTAGTAATTTCTTTCTTTTTTTTTTTTTTTTGTGGGTACCGGGGGTTGAACTCAGGACCTCATGCACCAGCAGGCGCCCATGCTGCTGAGCGATATCACCGGCCCCTTTTTTTGTACGTGGATACCGGGAGTCGAACTCAGGACCTCATGCTTGCCAGGCAGGAGCTTATGCTGCTGAGCTATATCACCGGCCCAATTTCTTATAGCAATAATAGGAAACTAGTACATGTAAGCCAGATGTGGTGGTGCACACATGTAAACCCAGCACTTGGGAGGCTGAGGCAGGAGGATTGCTGTGAGTTTGAGGCCAGCCTAGGCTACAAAGTGAGTTCAAGGCCTGCCTGACCTGCATAGCAAAACCCTGTCTCAAAAAGACAAAAAAAAAAAAAAAAAAAAAAAAAAGAAACTAGTACATATATTTATGTAGTTCTTTTCCAAACGGACTTTGAGTTCCTTGAGGTTAAGACTGAGAAAAAGAAGTTTAACATTTATTTTTCCCTTTCTTGATAATAACAGAATCCTATTTTTTTCCAGGAATGCAATGGGCCCAGCAGTTAAGTATTAGCATCTGACTAAATTTATAAGAGGAAGGTACTATAGGAAAACCTTCCAAAAATATTGGCTTAGCTAGGAAAAGGGTATAAGTACTGCATGCTAACCGATTGAGTCACTGGAGTTCCTTAGCTAGGAAAAGTGACTTTGCCTATTTTCTGCCCCTTTTGCCACAGGATTACTGAAGTTTCTCAGCCATCTTGGATTGTTTCTTCTCTCAGTCCTGAGATATAGGTGCATGGATAGAGCTTAGAGCCACCACATCTGTTCTGTACTGACTGGAAAGTATGTGTCTATCTCATTAAAGCCTCTGTATATTTGCTATTTTTATTTCTATGAAGCTATGCCTAATAAATACTAATGCAGACTGAGGGTTGACTGTCCCTTCGCTTCTGGCACATTGCCTGGAACAGAGTATTTGCTCAATAAATGCTTTTGAGATGGGTTCCAAGCTTTCTTCCACCCAAAGTAACTTGTGTGAGTACCCATATCTCCCTGGCAATTTTGTGATCAGTTTTGTCATAACTAAACTCAGTCTAACCTCTAACACCCTTGAAAAATTTAAATCTATTTGGAAACTCAGAATATGAACATGTTTAGAAATAGGATCTTTGCAAATGTTATTGTGTTAGATGGGGTAATAGTGGATTAAGGTGCACACAACACCACTTATATGATACCCTTATATAAAGAGGGAAAGACACACAGATCCAGGGCAGAAGATCATGTGGTGACTAAAGCAGAGACTGGAATAAGAAGGTAGCTACAAAATATGGAATGCAAGGATTATATGAGTTAACATAAGCTAGGAAGAGTCAAAGAGAGATTCCTAGATTTTCCATTGATTTCAGATGTCTATCCTCCAGAATTGTGGGACAATACATTTCTGTTGTTTCTGTTTTCATAGTCTGTGGTAATTTATTATAGCAGTCCTAGGAAATGAAAATAACATCTTTTGCAATGATACATGCAAATGCTTAGAATACCTTCTGCATGGCATCCATGCTCAGATGTTAGACTTTCTTTGGCACTACTACCATTGACATCATTCTGATTATAATATTTCATTCTGACAAGGAACACTAACCATATAAATCTTCATACTTTTAGCTTCCAGTGTTTTCAGATATAAATATTTTTGGTCTTCAATTAGGCTACAAGGTCCTTGAGGCAAAGTCAGTTGTTTACACCCTCTTATCTCCCAGTCCCATTGCTTGAGGTTACCATTGTGCTAGGCACAAGGCTGGCAGCAGCCTTTAGGAAAGGAAAATTTCTCATGGGCAGTGTTATCAGAATAACTGGAATCTACAAAATAGTTGTAGCCTTGGGGAATTTGGTAGATGGTTGTTAGTGTCATGGTACCCTCTTGATTGACAGAAAAGTAGAAGAAGTCAGGGCTTGAGCTTCTCCAGACAGCACCTTAGTGAAGAGCCTTGGTCCTGGACTGAGAACAGTCACCTAGTGATTTTATCCATTGGTTATTTTTTTTGTGGGGGGGACTATTAAAGCGTAATTTCCATTTTTCTCTTTCAGTAAGTATTTTATCTATTTAGAAATCTGCTTGAGTCAAAGCACAAAAGAGGCCATTAGGATGTCCATGTACAGCTATTATAAGAAAGAACACAGCCTGGGGTAGCCAGTGATCTCCTGTAAAGCAAGAATATTTCCTCTTTTCAAACTGCCTTGTTGCACTCCTCAGTTACATTACTGAAATGAGAACTTTTGAAACTTTTTTTTTTTGGCTGGGATATTTTGTGCCTCTAACTTGCTTTCAGGCAATTCTTTTTCTGGAGGTAGAAGGAAGAAATGTTTTTGAGATTTTGGTAAACAGAGCAATCATCTTAAAAGTCACAGATAAGAAACTCCGGATTCCACCCCCGCCAGAGAGACTTGAATTTGAATTATCAATATTTTGGACAAGAGGTGCAGTATAGGGGGTCAAGAGTATCTCTGTGGGAACTTTGTATTATTCACTAAGGCCAGAGATTAAATTTTAAGTGACATTTTTCCTCTTCTAGATAAAACCCAATCAACTTTTCATTGCTGCACATATATCAATTTGTTTAATATTTTCAAAAGCCAATGACAAAGACCTGTTCAATCTTCTGCTTTTACAGATAAGGTATAAAACTCCCCTAGGATCTGCGCCCATTCTCTGCTGATAACACCTGATAGATGTTTTCGGCAACTTCACTTCTCTGCCTTCACTTTCCTGCCCATAATATGCCAGACATATTGGCAAATAGAAAGAACAGAGTGTCAGGTTTTGCCCTGAAGGATCTTAAATGCTTGCGTAAGACTGTGTAAAGGAAAAGGAATCAAATATGAAGGTGAACTCAGACATAAGTTAAGGTTCATTAAATTCTAAATACAGCCTTCCTGGGGTCAAGGCAAAAGTACAAATGGAGAGCTGGTGATATAGCTCAGCAGCATAAGCGCCTGCCTGGCAAGCATGAGGTCCTGAGTTCGACTCCCGGTACCCGCATACAAAAAAAAAAAATTACAAATGCAGGCCTATATACCATCCATCTTGACTCCATATGCTTAACATTTATAAATCAAGCTAATGAAATATTGTCTGGTCATTTGTCTTCACAGATGTATTACCATAAAAACCTGGAGGATCTGATTCAGGTATAATGCTCTTCTAGAGTTTCCTTTCAGAACATGGATACTAAAGGCAGACCCTAGGACCCCATCTCATCTTCCTGTGCTCTGGCTCCAAGTCTGCCCTACTTTCTTTCCACTTGGATCTCTGTCCTATAATGTAAACGTCCATAAACATCCATGACAGACACCTTCTCCTACAAAACTATCTGTGTTGACATGTCTTATAAGCAGGATTACCAGATTTTGCAAAGAAAAAATACAAGATTTCTGGTAAAATGTGAATTTAGACATAAAGCAAATGTTTAAGTATTCATCCCATGCAATATTTTATGGTTTATTGAAATTCAGATTTAATGGGACATCTTTATTTAATCTATCAACCCTATTTATAAGCATTTATTCACTGGCCAACTGTCAGGCCCACTTTTACACAATCTGAGGACTGTTTATACTCTTCCTTTGGCATAGACTCTGATCAAAGGCCCAACCATGTCCTGAAGTGATTTTGGGGGCATTTGGGCAGAAAATTCCAAGGTCAAGGATATGCAGAGTATGATTTAGAATGTAGAGGGCATGTGCCCTTTAAGGATGGTCAATCTTTTTTCCTAGGTCTATAAATAGACATTATAATTGGCAGAAAGAGTAGAATGTTCAATGCTGACTAGTGGGATATAAAAAGAAATCATGAAATAAATTGCATTTGACTTGAGTTTTAAATGATGGGGAGAATTTAGGTAGGCTGAGCCAAAGCAAAGAGCATATTAGGTAGAAGTATTTCAATTATATTTGATTATGCTTCAATTTTAAACACATCAAGCCATTTCTTTTATGTATTTTTAATTTCTTTGCCTTTAATGTGTACAAACATTAGGTATAATTTACCTTCTTAATGGTCATGAAGGTGACTTGCACGTAATAAGGAGGCTTTTATATTTTCTCCACGTTTTCCCTTTGACTATTTAGGGACTTGTGGGATGGGACACAGAGACTGAACAGAATGTGGGGCCCTGGAGTTATAGCTGTTTCACCGAGTTAGCAATAAAAAAATGGTGCAGGGCGATCAAATAGCCAGGATTTAAGAAAACAAGATCCTAGAGGCTAGGGAATAAGTGGAAAGTAGTCTAAAGTCACATGCAGTTTCTTCTCAAAGCAATTATATATTGAGATGAGAAACCAAGAAGAGAGCAGCTGCTGAAAGAATAAACATGTAAGCAAAGAATTTTTCAGTCTCCTGGTGATGGGAAAACAAAAATTAAAGAGGACCTGCTAAGGGCGAGAGCCCTGGTAAACACCCCAGGCATTCAATTAAAATCCCCGAAGAGCAGTGCTCTGGGAGAAAAAGGCAAACAGAAATAGAGCAGATTTCCTGGAATCAAAGTGTTTTGCTCACTTTCTATCTGCTATTCAGAAGAAAATTAAACCTTCCCTGGAGGAAGAAGTATAACAACCATCTAGTGCCATTACATTTTGTATACATACTACACAGCATTCGATAAAGAATTATTAGCTATGCCGGAAAGTGGGACCAGATGATGCAGAAAACAATAAAAAACATAAATAGAAACAGTTCACAGATAATCCAGATGTTTTAAATTAAAGGGTAAATATCTAAAAGTTGGAGAAAATATTTCCAATGCCTTTATCCTAAAATATTCACTTTAGAATATCCAAATAATTTCTACTAACCAATATGAAAAAAAAAAAAAAAACCACCCAGTGAGCGATTTGTGCAAAGACTGGGACAAGATTGTTGCAAAAGAGGATCTACAAGCAGCCCAAAATATATAAAACAGTGCTCAACATCACCAGAAAAATCAAATTAAACAAAAGTGAGAAACATGTTCACTAAAATGCATAAACTAAAAATTAACTGATAACATGATTTGTAACAGATGTACCATCCTGGTCCAGGATTTTGATAATAGGAGAGACTGTTCATATTTTGGGGCTGGGTGTATATGTGAAATCTCTGTAACATTTGCTCTATTTTACTGTGAATCTGAAATTTCTCTAAGAAATAAAGTACATTTTTAAAAAAGTACAGAATATACAACACTAAATGTAAGCTCCATGTAAACTATAGACTTTGGGTAATAATAGTATGATAATAGGTGTTTATTGAATTAACCAATGTACTACTGTGGTAGAGGATTCTGATGGTAGCTGACTGCTATAGTTTGGATTTTTAATGTCTTTCAAATGCACATGTGTTAAAGGGTTGGCTCCAGTCTTGGTTACTTTTCTCATTGCTGAGACAAAATACCCAACACCCAAAGTTAAAGGAGGAAAGGTTTTATTTAGCTCACAGTTTGTGGAGGTTTCAGTCCATAATCAGCTGGCTCCAAAGCAGGGTGGCATGCCAGATGGGCAACAGTTCATGGTGGCAGAAGACAGCACAAGCAACAAGAGCAAAAAGGGGGAGGGGAGAGCAAGTCTCTTTTCCTCTAGTATATCGTATGCAGGCTACCCACCCTAGGGTGGGTCATTTACACCCACACCATCTCCGAGCCTTCCTCTTGCACGGACTGAGGATGTTTGCAAAGTAAGGACCCTGACCCCTGCTGAGTCACTTAGTTAAACTTTTGAACTTCTAAAGTTGACACAATGAATCAACCATTATAACATCCTGGAGCATAAACATGTCCTGTACACCCTAGGATGTAGAACTGTTGAGTTACTTAGTTAAGCTTCTAAACTTCTAAAGTTGACACAATGTATCAACAATTACATCTCCTTTCCATGGTATTACTGGGAGGTGGTAGAACATTTAAGAGGTGGGGGGGAGTTCAATGACACACATTGAGGGTGTGTCATTGAAAGAAATCCTGGTATCTTGGTCTCCCCATTTTTTCTTTGCAGCTATCTAGGCCATTAGTTGAGCAGTTTACCATGATGTGTTGCTTCTTCACAGACCCAAAGACAACAACACCACTGACTGTTTACTGAAACCTTCAAAACTGTGAGTCAAAACTGATCTTTCCTCATTTTAAGTTGGGTATTTCTGGTATTTTATTACATTGAACAAAAGCTGACTAACATAGGGACACTAGATTTGTTGGGGAAGCAGATAAATGAGAACTTTGTGTTCAATTTGCTGTGGACCTAAAATTGCTCTAAAAGTATTGTTAAACGTTGTAACCCTAAAATTAAGAGTTAGTGAGTCTACAAAGAAGGAATAATACTATTCATTAGAGTGCTAAGTTTGTACATTGGAAAATTGTTTGGTAGCATCTACTAGAGTTTAACACTATCAACTTGCTAATTCAGCAACTCAAATCCTAGGTATATGCTCACTGAAAGGAGATATATATATATATATATATATATATATATATATATATATATATATATATATATATCAAAAGACATGTACAGAATAGTCATAGTCATTTATTCATAATAGCCAATCAATGACCAGAAACACAATGTTGGTAATAGTAGAATGGATGTCTTAGTCACTTTCTCATTGCTGAGACACAATGTCCAACACCCACAACTTAAATAAGGAAAGGTCGATTTTGGATCACAGCTTGTACATATTTCAGCCCATAGTCAGAGAATTTCAAGGCGTGGCAGCATGGTAGAGGAGAAGGGCTTCATGCCATGGAGGTGAGAAAGAGAGTGAAGAGAGGATCAGAGAAGAGATAAATGCTTCTAGGCCACATGCTCCCAGTGACACACCTTTTCTGACCAGATCCCACCTCCTAAGAGTAAGTCAGCTACAAGCCCCCATGATCCAATCACCTTCCAAGAACTCTACATGTAAGTAAATGAGGATTTAGGGGAATATTTTAGATCTAAACCATAACATTCTGCCCTTGGGAGACTCACTCACATCTCTTTATGCAAAATGCACTTAGAACATCTCTAAGAGTTGGCAAAGTTCTAACAGTTTCAGCCTTGCTGAAAAGTCAAAGTCTGTGGTGAGATTTAAGGCAAAGTCTTGGCTATGAGCCCCTGTATAAATCAAAAAGAGAGTTAAACACTGCTGACACACAAAGGTACAGGGTAAACATTCCCATTTTAGAAGAAATAGAGTGATAGGGACCTGACAAAGCAAAATTGAAATTCAGCAGGGCAAACATTAAAACTAGCAGCTTTGCATCCAGCCTTCAGGGGAAGATGTGGCAAGATGTAGGATCCAAAGGCCTTAGGCAGCCCAGTCCTTACAGCATTGCCAGTGGTTGTAGCTCTTATGACTTCTCTCTTAGGCTGGCTTTGCTAACTGCTTGCTGCTTTTCTCAGACGTTCCACTTTCCTGGATTCTCCAACTTTCTGGCATCTCCAGTGCATTTCAGCTTCACTCTTGCAGCTTCACACCCTTCCCTTTCAGGGCCACATTGCCTCACCTCCCAGGCCTTCTTCTGAAATGAAGGTCAAAGCCCTAACTCCACAACTCCTGTATTCTGCATGCCTGTGAAAACAGCACCATGTGAATTATGTCAAGGTCTGCTGCCAGATTGAGCAGTAGTCAGGCCCCCTTGAATCATGGCTATACTGGCCTCTGAGTGCATGGGTGGCCAAGGACTCTGAATTAAATTTGGGGAAATCAAAATTCTAGGCTGCAATTTCCTTCTCCAGCAGGGTGCCCTGGCTCTCTCTTCTCAAAGCAATCTTTCACTTTCCCAACTGTGAGTCTGTGAAGGATGGCAATCTTGTTGGTTCCTGTGATTCCTTCAAGCCATCTTTCCTATTGTTCTGCTGTAAAGTACTTGGTCTCTCTTTAATGCCAGTCCTTTTGGCAACCAAGCTCTTCTGTGCTCCATCTTTCGCAGGCCCCACCCAATTTTACAGAAGGTTTCTTTCTGAGCAAACTTAAAACTTTTAAAATCATTCTGGTGGGCCATTTGCTCTTGATCCTCAATATAGAGTTGGCTGAAAGCCCTCACAGTACCTAAGCCATAGCCTGAATGTTTGCCTGCTTTGAAATTTCCTTTGGCAAATTAATTAGTCCACTCTCTTTAATTTCAGTTTCCCATAGAGTCCCAGGACATGAGCAAAATGTAGACAAATTTTCTTCCAGAACTCATGCACATGATCTGGAGTTCAACTGCCCATGGATTCCTTGTTCTCAACTGAAACCTCCTGAGCCTGATATTTTCCATCTGCATTTCTGGTCTTCTGAGCTCTGACCAGAATCTCCTGTGAGGACTGCTTCCCCAACCAACATCTCCAAACCTTTCCAAACTCCTCCCATAAATCAATTCTAGAGGCTTCTGAACCACATGTTCAGGTAGCATCACAGCAATAACTCCACTTCTCTTGTATCATAATTTGTCTTAGTTACTTTCTTAATGCTGAGACATAATACCTAACACCCACAATGTCAAAGAGGAAAGGTTGATTTTGGCCCACAGTTTGTAGAAGTTTCAGTCTGTAGTAGGTGGCTTCAAAGCAGGGAGGCATGGCAGGGGACAAGAACCAGCTCATGTCATGGCATGGGAAGCAGAGAGAAAGTGAAAGAATGAGCAGGGAAGAGATAAATCCTTCTAGGTCACACAACCCCAGTGACCCAGCTCTTCTGGCCAAATCCCACTTCCTAATAGCAACTCCATGAGCCCCCATAATCCAATCACCTTCCAAAGGCTCCATGTAAGAGTGAATGAGGTTTGGGGGGACATTTTAGATCTAAACCATAACAGGATAAATAAATCATGGTATTATCATTCAGTGGAATTTTACATAGCAGTGAGAATGACTGAAACACAACGTGACTAAATCTCACAAATATCATGTGGAGTGAAGGAAGCCAGGCACAAAATAATCTGAATCCGTATATACAAAATTTAAGAGTAGGCAAAGTTAATCTCTTTTGATACAAAAATGGTTACATTTGAAGAAAAGTCAAATGTTAGGAATGAAGGCCACTGTGGTACTGTGTGGGGCTGCTGATTTCAGTAAATCCATTAAGACGCACACACCCAGAAATACGGTAATTCCAATCAGTGGCGTAATTTAGTACCACACACTCTTAATGCCAGTATCACACACATTAGAGCCTGCCAGCTCCAAGAAGCCTCACCTATGAGCTCATGATGCTTTGTTGGTGGGGGGCATCTAGATACAAGCCATTACAGTCATACAGCTGTAGACTGCCAAAGTTCAGATTTAAACCCTGATCTTCCTGCTATTAATGCCACTATCTTAAATACTGCATGACACACATCAAAGGTGCAGGTGGATGGGGCAAAGATAGATGACTTTGTCCCTGAGAAAGGAAGGTAAGGAACACACTTACTTATTTTAGCATCATTCTTCTACTGAGGAAGTAAGTAAATGTTCAGAAGAATCATGTTAAAATCTCTGTGGTGATGTATTTTTAGCATTTGAGATGCCTCAGTTTTCCTGTTCAATATTTGGGTCTTCACCTTTAATTGGCAAAGTAATCAATATATCATTCTTTATTGACATACCCATGTACTTTATATTCCAAATCAGGGCAAATTTGAGATAAAACAAGGATATTGCTAACACAAGTCAAGCTGAAAAAACATAAACCAGGACAATCCCAAGTACTTTTTTTTTAATAGTAGCATTCACAGAAATAATTGAAACTCAGGTTGATAAAGAATGACTTGTACTCTGAGTAACAACTTGCCCACTCTTTTAAAATCATGATACACAGTATATTAACTATTGTTTTGTTATGAAATTTTATTTTTTATAGAATTAAAAACAGTGCTTTTAATATTTTCTTTATTTATATCTACTTGTATTTTATTAAAATAAAAAAGATTACGTTGGTATGATTGATATTACTTAGTTCAGAAGTTCAAAGTATGGTTTTTCTAGGAAGAATTGATAGCATTTTTATAAAATCTGAGACAATAGCATCCATGTTTTGCATAACTAATGTTCCTTATTAAGTCCAAAAGACATTCTTAGAATCCTGTTGTGTTGAAAATTAAATGGAACCTCCTGCAGAAATAATGATGGCTAATCTCTGTCTACTTGATCAATTTAATGTCATTTTGAGGGCTTCACTTTCCTTACATTTGAACTTACCTATATAAAACAATTCCTATCCCCTTGAAATAGCTTTGAAAAGTCAGACTATAACAGGTTTTCTTTTTCTTCCTTTTTATTTATATATTTTTAAACTTTATTTTTTATTAGTACATATTTGTCATGCATATTGATCACATGCAACACAGGAAATTTGTATCTGTACATAACACATCTCAATTCTTTTTTTCCCATTCCCCTATCCTCCCTTTAACCCTTCTTTTCCTCCCCATTTACACAAGCTTTGTTTCCAATTTTTTTCTTCCATACTCTTTTTTTTCCTTTCCTTATCCTTCCCTCCCTCCATCCCCTCCCTTCTTTACCTTCCCATTCGAATATGTTCTTCCTACTTCCCAATAGCTATCCTCCATTATGCTCCTCATTCACCCTGCAGGTTGCTCACACAAGAGAAACAATGTCACATTTAAACTTTTGTGTCCGATTTATTTCATTTAAGATTATGCTCTCAAGGTGCATCCATTTTCCTACAAATGATTCAAATTTATCCTTCTTTATGGCAGCAAAGTACTCCATTGTATATACACAACACATTTTCTTTAGCCATTCATCTACTGATGGGCATATGGGGTGTTTCCAAGATTTAGCTATTGTAAATTGTGCTACTGTAAACATGGGTGTACATATATCACTGCAGTATGATGCTTTTAACTCTTTTGAAAAGTTATAGAAAGGGAATAGATGGGTCAAATGGAACCTCGAGTTCTGGTTTTCTGACCAGATACTGACCTCCACAGTGGTTGTACCACTTTACACTCCCACAAGAAACAGGGAGGAGTTCCTTTTTCCTCACAGCCTTACCAGGACTTGTCATTGGTTGATTTCTTGATGATAATCATTCTTTCTGGAGCCAGAATCTGTGTTGTTTTCATTTGCATTTCTTGAATGACCAGTGATGTTGAACAGTTTTTCATATATTTATTTGCTGTTTGCATTTCTTCTTCTGAAAAATGTCTATTCATTTTTGCATTGGGTCTTTAAATTGGGGGTCAGATTTTTTTGAGTTTTCTATATATTCTAGGTATTAGTCCTTTGAATAGTAGCTGGTAAAATTAGTTTCCCATTTTGTGGGTTCTCTCTTCACTTGTTTGGTGGTTTCTTTTGCTGTGCAGAAGCTTTTTAATATGATGAAGTCTCAGTTTTTGGTTCTTCTTAATATTTCCTGTGTGATTGGGATTTTGTTCATAAAGTCTTTGCTTACAACTAAGCCTTCAAGGCTCTTACCTATTTTATCTTCCAGCAGATTTAGTGTTTTTATACTCACATTTGGATCTTTGATTCATTTCAACTTTAGTTTAGTGTATGGTCAGAGATATGCAGTTAGGTTTAATCTTCAGCATATAGGAAGCCAGTTTCCCCAGCACCATTTATTAAAGAGGCTATCCTTCTTCCAGTGAACATGTTTGGCCCCTTTGTCAAAGATAAGGTGGCTGAGTGTCTTTGGAGTTGTTTCTGCATCTTCTAATCTGTTCCATTGATCCTCTGGTCTGTTTTTTGCCAGTACCATGCTATTTTTTTTTTTTTCACAGTAGCTTTGAAAGGATTGTGATGCCCGCTGCCTTGTCTTTGTTGCTAAGAATTGCTTTTGCTATTTTAGGTCTTTTTTGGTTCCAAGAGAATTTTAGAATTGTTTCCTCTACTTCTGTGAGGTGTGCTATTAGTATTTTAGCTTTGATTGCATTAAATCTGTGTAATAGCTTTGGAAATATGGCCATTTTCACTATATTTGTTTTGCCTATCAAGGAACAGGGGATATCTTTCCATTTTCTGATACTCTCTTCAATCTCCTTTTTCATGGTACTGTAGTTGTCAATAAGCAGATCTTTCACTTCCATTGTTAGATTGATTAATAAGTATTTCATTTTTCTTGATGCTATTGTAAAAGGTATGGTTTCCCTATTCTCTCTCAGTGAGTTTGTTATTAGTGTGCAGGAATGATAATGCTATTGATTTTTGAGTGTTGACTTTGTATCCTGTTACACTGCAAGTTTGGTTATTAACTATAGGAATCTTGGTGGAGTTTTGGGGGTCTTCTATGTACAGTATCATGTCGTCAGCAAATAATGATAATTTATCTTCTTCCTTTTCTATCCATAATCTGTTTATTTCTTTCTCTTGTCTAATTGCTCTGGTTAATGTTTCCAGAACTATACTGAACAGTATTGGTGATACTGGGCATTCTTGTTCCTGATTTAAAAGCTTTCAGTTTTTGACCATTTAGTATGACGTTGGCTGTTGGTTTGTCATAGATAGCTTTTATCAGATTAAGATAAAGACCATCTAATCCAATTTTCTGTAGGGTTTTTATTATGAATGGGTATTGAACTTTGTCAAGTGTCTTTTTCTGCATTTATTGAGATTATCATGTGGTTTTTGTCCTTGGCTCTGTGGTGTATTATATTTATTGATTTACATATGTTGAACCATCCTTGGATCACTGGGGTGAATCCTAATTAGTTATTATGTACAATCTTTTTGATGATTTGCTGTATTCTACTTGCCAATACCTTATTGAGGATTTTTACATCTATGTTCATTAAGGAGATTTTCCTATATTTCACTATTATGGTTGGATCCTTCTCTGGTTTTGGTATCAAGATAATGCTTGTTCCCAGGGATGAGTTTGTGAGTATTGCTTCCCTTTCAATTTCATTAAAGAGTTTTAGGAGTAGTGGCATTAAATCTTCTCTAATTTTCTTTTTTTTTTTTTTTTTTTTTTTTTTTTTTGTGGGTACCAGGGGGTCGACCTCAGGACCTCGCGCGCCAACAGGCACCCGTGCCACTGAGCGATATCACCGGCCCCTTTTTCATATGTGGGATCCGGGAGTCGAACTCTGGCCCTCGCGCTTGCAAGGCAGGCGCTTACGCCGCTGAGCCATCTCACCGGCCCTTCTCTAATTTTCTTGTAGAAATTCAGCAGTGAATACATAAGGACCTGGGCTTTTCTTTGTGAGTGTTATTTTTTATTATTGTTATTACTTCTCCCCTTTAATTGATTGATAATGGATTATTTAGAACTTTTATATCTTCTTCATTCAGTTTTGGTAATTCATATGTATCTAGAAATCTGTCCATTTCTTCTGAGTTTTCCATCTTATTAGAGTACAGTTTCTCAAAGTAGGTATTGATGATCCTCTGGATTTTGCATCACATTTTGTGATTTTGCCCATTTCATTCCTAATTTCATGGTTTTGAGTTCTTTCCTTTTTTGATAAGGTTGGCTAAGTGTTTGTCTATTTCATTTAATCTTTAAAAGAACCAACTCTTCGGGCCGGTGAAATGGCTCAGTGGCGTAAGCTCTTGCCTGGCAAGCGTGAGGTCCTGAGTTTGACTCCCAGAACCCACATACGAAAAAGGGGCCGGTGATATCGCTCAGGGACATGGGCACCTGCTGGCGCATGAGGTCCTGAGGTCGACCCCTGGTACCCACAAAAAAATAAAATAAAATAAATAAAATAAAGAACCAACTCTTCAATTCGTTGCTTCTTTGCATTGTTTTCTTAGTCTCAATTGCATTAATTTCTGCCCTGATCTTTATAATTTCCTCCCTCGTATGAGCTTTGAGTTTAGTTTGCTCTTTTTCTAGAACCTTAAGGTTTAACATTAGGTTTTTTATTTGAGCTTGCTCTGTTTTTCTGTTGTGGGAATTCACCACTATAAATTTCCCTGATAGGACTGCTTTCATTATGTCCCATAAGTTTTGTTATGTCATATTGGCATTATGTAATTGCAGAAAAGGTCTAATTTCTTCTTTAATTTCATCTGTGACTCATTGATTGTTCAGAGGGGTGTTATTTAATTCCTTTTATTAGTCTATTTTTGCCATATAATAAATATATTCTTTGAAGGTAATTGATTTTTATATATATCTCATCTCGATCCCTTTTACTTTCCCTTCCTCTTCCCTCACTTCCATCTTCATTCATCCACAGGCCTCCTTCTCATCTCCATGAAGTTTGTCTCCCTGTTTCCTATCATCTGTTTTTTATTTTGCTTGCTAAATAATTTATATTTTTCGTTTGTCATATAAGAGATTCCACATGATATTTAATCTTCTCTGTCTGATTTATTTCTCTTAGATTTATAGTCACAAGATGCATCCATTGTCCTTCAGATGACACAAGTTTATCCCTCTTTGTGGCTAAGTAGTACTCCATTGTGTATATATACTACATTTTCTTTATCCACTAATCTGTTAATAGGTTTATAGGCCACTTCCAAGATTTTGTTATTATGAATTATGCTTTTATAAAAGTAAATATGCATGTATCTCTGTAACATGAGGAGTTTAATGGTTTTGGGAAGATATCCAGAAAATAGATGTATATCTGAGTCAGATGGAATTTCTGCTTTTAATTTTTTGAAAGATCTCCTTAATGATTTTCATAATGATTGTACTAGTTTACATTCTCACCAACAATATGGAAGGGTTCTTTTTCTCCCCACAATGTTGCCAGCATTTTTTTTTTTTTTTTTTGTGGGTACCGAGTGTCGACCTCAGGACCTCGTGCGCCAGCAGGCGCCTGTGCCGCTGAGCGATATCACCAGCCCTTTTTTCGTATGTGGGTTCCGGGAGTCGAACTCAGGCCGTCTCACTTGCCAGGCAGGCGCTTATGCCACTGAGCCATCTCACCGGCCCAGCATTTTTTATTTGATTTCTTGATGATAGCCACTGTTTCTGGAATAAGATGGAATATCAGGGGTGTTTTAATTTGCATTTCTCTATTGGCCAAAGATGCTGAACATTTTTTCATGTACCTATTGATCATTTGTACTTTTGAGAAGTGGGTATTCATTTAAATGGCCTCCCCTCTTTTCTGATTTTTGAGATAGTTTTCTCTATGTAGTTTAGGCTGGCCTTGAACTCACTATGTAGCCCAGGCTGGCTTTGAACTCATGGTGATCCTCTTGTCTTAGCCTCCCAAGTGCTGGGATTACAGGCATATGCATCACTCCCCTCTTTTTGTGAATTGCCTATATTTTTACTGTGTCTTTTATTTGCGGAGTTCAAATTTTTTTTGAGTTCTTTATATATTCTAGATATTAGTCTTCTGTGTAAGGAGTAGCTGATTATTTTTTTCTATTCTGTAGGTATATTACAGACTTTCTAAGATGTATTTTGATTTGTATGTTGTGTAGGTGTACTGAATGTCAGTATATTCTGCATGGACTTAATTTAGATAATAATGCCATAGTTTTTGATAGATAGATAGACAGACAGATAGATGTGCCAAATTGAATTAAGTTAGCAAAGTAGTTTATTTTATTCCATATAGGTAATTTGCTTAATGCAAATAGTGTATTATAATATCAGTATTTATTTCATCTCCTAAAAAATCCCAGATAGAATTTCTAAAATTTGTTGTGATTACATTATAGCATATTTTATAAGCTTTATGGCTGTCATATCAAGACAAGTTCCTTTTCCTTCCTTTTAGTGTCAAAATTATTGTCTTCAGTGTGTCAACAAGATAGACTACAACATGCACCACTATTTATGGAGGTTTTCAAGTTTAGTATTTTGAAAGTTCCTCTGAGTTTTAATTATAGTGAATATTTAAGAGATATAGTAAGGCCATATTATTGTACATGCTAGTTCTTTGTGCATACTGAAGAAACTGGATAGATTTGTCTGAGTTCCAGATACATTTTTCAGTAAAATATGCTCTCAGGAAGCTTTCTAACTTGTATTCACATATCTAGGATGCAGATACTAACATTAGATGTCTGAGCTCCTGGGGTAGGCTTTAGGTAGCTCAGTGAAACTGTCTTATCCTTCAGGGTTTAATTTTGACCATGACCCTGCACACTGAGGGAATAAAGTTCTTCAAGTGCATTTTGTGAGTGCCCTTTCTCTCTGTCATTAACTTTCTGTTTATCTGGTTTTTTATTTCACTTACCCAATTACTCTGCCCAAAAACCTTGAAGTCATCCTGGGTTTTTCCTAACACTTTCTATGCCACCCCATCTCCAACTCAGTAGCAGATCTGTTCTATATACTGAAGATCATCTTCCAAATGCCCTGAACCCTGCCCTTCTTCTTCGCTGCCTCTCTCAGGTTTTGTCTGGTTATGCAACGGTCTCATCATCTTCATATTTGCACTCTGTCCTTACAGAGCCTACTTTCCACTTTGGGGTAAGAATGGACTTTGAACACACATTAATTAGTATATGTCAAATAGCATATAATTATGTACAAGGTCCTCTGTAAGCAGGATTCTGCCATGCCATCATATTAGCCATTGTGCTTATTGTTATTTCTCAAATAGGGAGCCCATATCCTCTTCAGGGGTCATTGTCCTGGTTCACTCAGTCTGACAGACCCTTCACTAAATTTTTTCTGTGCCTTGATCTTTCTCACAGTCCAGGGGTCTTCAAATGTCACATCATTTTGAACATATTTTTGACTTTATTATACAAAAAAGGAAACTGTTAGTACTATTAGCCAACTCTCCTTTTTTTTTTAATCTTGATAATTCTTAGCAGTAACAATTAAAAAAAAACTCTGTGTTGTTGAAAATAGTTTTGGTCTGCACAAATGTGAACATGACTGAAAAGATGTCATCTGCCTCATATACCCAGGAGAGAGGCAGGCTAAGAGGACAGTTAGTAATAGTGGTTGAATAAATAAACAAGGCAATGGCAAAGCCAAAATGAAATATTGAATGGGAAGGACTTAATTATAGTGAATAGATCTTTCTGAAAAGAAGAAGGTATAACTTTTAGATTAATTTTAGTTGCTAGTCTTTATACCAGAGGACACCACAATATTAAACATACAAGTACCATTCTAACATTAGAAAGTATTATTTATAGTTTCCAAAGATCAGACATTTTAGCATAGGGTATAAGGAATCACTCTTTAGTCTTGACGTTGACATGTGTACGCAGATGGCACATGTAAGTGAGAACCAATGCAGAGACTCTCGTGTGGTGAATTTTGGGTAAATCTCAGTATCTGACCCTTGAGATAGGCAGTTGAGAAGACGTAGAATCTGGTACCAAGGAGAGGATAGCCTAGTGGAAGGGATGGGCACATAGCCAAATGTTGCAACGAGGTGTGAGAAACACATCAGTGGGAACAATATCTAAATGCTCAGGAGCCCTGGAAAAGGTTCATGTAAAAGATGAAGTCTCAGCTGGATATAGGGGTGTGTGCCTGTAATCCCAGCACTTTGGCTGAGGCAACAGAATCAAGAGTTTGAGCTTAGCCTAAGCGCAACTGTCCTGGGTTCAATCTCAAGTAGTGCAAAACAAAACAAAACAGAACCCAACCCAACCCAACCCAAAACAAAATGATGAAGACTGACCTGACTGATCTATGCAATAAAGTGATGTTAGCAAATCAGATAAAGAAAAACTGCAGAGACAGGTAGATAGGTAAATTCTATGTATAGTCACGGAAACATGGAGCACCAAGATGTGTTCAGTGAACCATAGCCAGTGTGGCATGGTGGGTGGGAGTGTGACAGGAACAGGAAGAGCAATGGCAGCTATGTCTGGAGATGCAGGCAGAGGTTCTGGCTCATTATGCACAGTTGCTGTTCAGTAATTGTTCTGATGTGTCCTTTCTCTTCTCCCATTCAAAGTATTCAATCAGGGAGGTATAGTTTCACCGAAACATTTTTCAAATTAAACCAAATTAAGTGAAAAAATTAACCTCTTGAATGTAGAATTTCATCTGACTATTCTATTTCTTTAAATACTGAAGTTTTCATTGCCTGTTTTAAACTTAAAATTCATTCTTTTAAAAAGGATTGTTTATGTCAAGAGTTTTCAAAGAGCATTGATATAAATACATCTTCTTTCAACATTTGTGGATTGATGTTCATTATAGGCAAATGGCTGCAGAGCATATTATTTGTTCTGCTTTTGCATACTTACTTCTTTTTCACATTTAATATGAACACGTTTTATATTACAAGTGATGTTGTTTCTAAAAACGCCACTGATACTTAATTATATGGTCCAAATTAAATTTTGTTATTATACAACATCTTCAAAAAATCTCCTAATAAATGTTTTTAAATCTTAATTTTCAATCTTTTAAATTTATTACTGAAATCATTATTTCTATTGTAGATGCTTTAATTTGTGTTACTGTTTGGGGCATTTAAAAATCTTTTCTTCGTTTTTTTTTTTTTTTTTCACATCAGTGACTCATGATCCCAAAATAATTTTTGAATGCTAAATTATACAAATCTTAGTGAAATTGAGAGTACCAAACTAAAAGCCAATAGTATACACAATGTGACACTTATTGAATTTATATAGAATCATGATCAAGGACAGAATTAATAAATCATTTCTTAATTCAAGTATATGATGTTGTTGGATAATTGATTGTATGTAGTCATTATAACAGGATGACAAATAAGTCAACATTTCCCCAGAACTGATGAGCTTATCAACTGAATAGATGAGCAGTGAATATCTATTTAGATGAATGCCTAGAATTAGTCAAAACTTTTTATCACTGAGCTGTGGGAGGAAAAAAGAGAGGCGAGCAAGCATCATTTCACTAAAGAGCATAAAAGATTTCTCTCAAAAGCTCTGACAGCCCAGCTGGGTATGTGTTTTTATTTCTATTGTGGTTTTGAAAGCTGAATTTTGGAACTTCAGTGCCACTTTAACTTTGATTAAAAAATGAGGGACTAGTCAAAGAAAACAGTGTCAACTGCAAGAGATGGAAAACCAAAGTGCTGTGTGTGTTTGTGTTGTATGTGTGTGTATGTGTGGGTGGGTGTGTATGTCTGAGACTATAATGAATAATGAAACAGAAATCAGTGATTTGCCGAGGAACCTAGGATTTTCTTCTTGGCCAAATAATTTGAGTCATTCTTGACTAAAAGTAGTTTTCCAAAGCACAGTCATAGATGATTTTCATGAGATTTGGTGATTTAAGGACTAAGATCTCTGTTAATTTCCATGTAAATATTAGAAATGTGAGTTTATTTTTCCTTGCCACTATTTACTAAGAGTTTTAGCATCCATGGTAGGCTTCTGAATTTTTTGATACTCCCTTTTTCCTTGCTGACATCCTTATCTTCAGTGTCACAAATACCTTATTTCCTGCTGTCTCTTCTAAACCATACCACTTAAAATGCCTTTTCTCCTAACCATACCAACTTTAGAAGTAGTCACTTGCAGCAAAATTTTCCCCCTAAATATTTTTCTTCTGACCTCCCATTTCTGTTATCTCTGCTAATTTGTGTTTTCAGATAACATAATCTTTTGTCAGATGTTCCCAGTAGTTGAGGTGACATTGGAAGGTACAGAAGACCACCCACTGGAGAACTAATGAGAACCTCCAGCTACTTTGAACTCTCAGCAATTTTATTTGTAAGAAATAAAACACACCATTCATTCCACCATTCATTCTCACAAGTGGCTTATATATTAGAGTGATGAATGATATGGAGAAACGGAAGTTTCATTTAAAAATCTGAGAATTATATCCCTGAAAGTCTACCAATCAAGGGTTCAGTTTTGATATGTGGGTTAAAAAGTTGCACAAGATTCTGTTTGTCCTTGATGATGAACTCACAGTCTTCTGGGGAACAGGCATAGGAAAAACAGAACTCACACAGAGTGCTACAATAAAGAGACATGGTGTGTGAGTAGAGCGGGAACAGCTAACCTTTTCTCAGAGTTGAGGACGGCTGCACAGGAAAGCCTGCTGGCTCTGGAGGAAATGAAAGGAGAGGAGGTTTACAGACAGACCAGGATTTGGGGGTGTTCCCCCAGATCAGTGAAACAGGCTGTCCAAACTCTTAATCTGTTCATGGATGCATATAGCCAAAGGATTTTTCTGTGACTTAAAGGGGTAAAGGCAGTGTTCAAAGATTCAGTAAATGATATGCTAGAGAACTTGGGTTTTTATTACTTCAGAAGTTCAGAATGACCTAGTAAAAAGATGGCAATTTAAAAATACTTGTTTACAAGGCAGTTTTATAATTTTCCAGACCCAGCACGTATATAATTATATACTAATAAGTTAAGTGAGATAAGTTAATGAGAAAATAGCAATTTGAAATAGGCCTCCTTTACATAATAATGAATTCAAAATACAAAAGCACATAAAAGTTTGAGAACTAATTACTGAATAAAGAAAATGAAGTAAAGTAAAAGGACTTTTAGTGTCTTTAATGATTTTTAAAACCATTTTAATGATTTTGAAAATGTCAATAATTTTGAAGTGATTCTGTTTCCCCAAACATTAAACCTTAAAAAATTTAGAACTCTATATGCTCAGTGATACTTATGCTTAGTGTTCATTCTACAGTTATCTCAATTACAAGTTAATAGAATCCTACAGATTTTGACATATTTTATTCTTAAGTTGTTCTCCAATTTAGAAAGCATGAGGACAAATGTGCTCTGAAAAGCTGTACAATTACAAAATATTGAAATCCATGGATAATTCATCATATTTTCTTTAGGGTTTATCACCATTAAATATAAAAGACAAAAGAATAAGGAGCAGAGAAATTATGAGGCAGATAAAAATTGTTTTTAACACACCGTGCTTTCCTTCTACGCTATTACTCTTCTCTAAATTGTGTGTACTCTCTCTTACTCTCCTGACTCAAATGGAAGGAATTATATTTTCTGTTGGCTACCCTTAAATTCAAAGATGGGGGCCAGTCATGAAGTGCAAGCTGGCACCAGACAATTGGGCAGAATATGTTGTGAGGATTTCTCATCTTTTTTCATTCAAACATATATGCAACCATTGCACTACTTCCATCCAGGATCGGTTGTAGAGAATACTGATTTGGCATGTTACTATAACCACAGCCTAAAATTTTGAGTGTTTTCAGAGTTCAGGTATATATAACAAATGTGTGAAGTTGGACAATGGTAAAACAAGATTGACGGGATGGAGGTATATACCTGCTTAAAGACATTCATATTCCAAATATTTTGAGAGTCATTTTTCATATTATAATTTGCTATTGGCCTTGATTTTCGTCTCGTACTCTAGGGAACATAATTCTTTCCTGTAACTCATTTCTTTTTTCTTTTTTTTTTATTTGGTGAGTACTGGGGGTCGACCTCAGGACCTCGTGCTTGCCAGGCAGGCGCTTATGCCGCTGAGCTATCTCACCGGCCCCTGTAACTCATTTCTTGAGAGCAGTCCTATCAAGGGAGACACACACAACATGGGCTTCATGAGGGCTAAGCTCCTAGGGCTGTCTTCTCAAGATTCCTTCGGCCTTCCTATCACTTTCAGGGAAGCTTTCAGGCAACTTGATGAAGTTGGCACTGACTTATTTTACTTTTTATTTATTTATTTGTATATGTACCTATATGTATGCATTAGTTATCAACATGTATTTTTGGACCCCCATTGATTCTGGAACTGCATCCAGTCTAAGCCTCAGGGTAGAAAGTTTGAGTGTAATAGAGATAAAAACTAAGAATAGGAATGTTTATAGGTAATTTTCACTACTTTGTCACATTCGATACCTATAGAAACTCTAGGAAGTGGTTCAGATGTGTACTACTATGCATAAAAAACTCTATGCAAAAAAAAAACTGCATAGAGTAAACGATTTTTCTAAAGTTTCCTGGAGTGAGGAACAGAGAACCTTGCATTAATTTATAAATTCTTTTCATCCAGGTTCTAATATCCTTTTCTTTATACAACTTTCTTAATTTTTTAATTTCTTCCCTGCTTTATGTATTTCTTCTTTTGCTCTTTTTCTCTAACCCACTTTGTCTTTTCCCCATTTTTGTATATGCCTCTAGCTTAGCATTCCTTGCTTATAAAAGTGAGAACATTAACCTTCACTGGTTGGATGAGTTACAGGTCAAGGGAAATGAAGTCTTCAGCAGAATTTAATGGTGACTTTTGATCTTGGTGGAGAACTGATACTGTACTGGGAAGGCAGATAGTAGCAGCGAGCTGAATGAAAACTTTTTAAGGAACTAAATTTTTAATTAATTTGCTAGTTACAATATTATATTAATCTAGGTGCTTCACTTCTTTTCCAAAGCTAAGAAATTCTTATTTTCTGTTTATAAGAGCC
The DNA here is from genome assembly GCA_028451465.1 of Erethizon dorsatum. Lineage (NCBI taxonomy): Eukaryota > Metazoa > Chordata > Mammalia > Rodentia > Erethizontidae > Erethizon > Erethizon dorsatum. The sequence continues at coordinate 43,586,870 of CM051824.1, forward strand.
TCATTTCTTCCCTTTCCATCATCCTGTGAGGCTGTTCCATGCTTGAGTTTGGCTTATATATGTTGGGCCAGGACTTGGCTGATGATCTTCCACGTACAGAGAAAGCATGATGGAGTCTTAATTTTCGGCACTAGTTCATCTCTTAGTGGGGAGCTGAATGATTTCTTTTGGTCCATTGCAAATTAAGACAGAGTATCTTCACTTTACTCAAGGAAATACACAGCAAGGGGTGATGACTCAATAAAAAGAGGTGTGAGATAAAGTGTAAGACAGCTCACCAAGATGTACAAACAAAATAATTATCCTGCCTTGTGTAATTTTCTTTCAACCTCTTATCCAGCTGGGGGTCCATTTCTCAAGTGGAGACTAATCTAATTTCACTTTTACCAGCTAAAGGCTGTAATCAATCTCCCTGCTTCTGGCTAAGTATTCACCACACCTTCATTTTACTCAAATGAAATATTTTAGGAAATCAGTAATTTCTTGTACTTGGACAAGGTTGGCCAACATAGTTTAGTTTAGTCTATGTGAACTAGATTTAGCAAATTCTGGTAGGATTTTTAACACTAAAATTGGAATTATAAAATTCTCAAGCAAAGAGTTAAGTGTCTTAATGATTTGTTTTTGTAGTTCAGTGGGTGTTTGTAGTTAGCTTTGCAGACAGAATTCAGATGAAATAGCCAAAGGTATCATTAGCATCAGCATCCTAATGAGGATGGGAATCAATGTCCAGAGCAAAGAGAGACTCTAGCATATATACTTCAGGCAGGATGTCTGGGCCAGTTTTTACATTCTGTGCTATAAATAGTCACCTTTAAAGCTAATGACACATATATCTTCTGTTTCCTTGCTTGTCTAAATTTTAAAAAGTCATCTAATGCATACTTTATCAATTTTAGTCTTTCATAGCTAATCCCAAAAAGTCCCTGTGATTGAGGGGATAGATAATTAAATTCATATAGTCTAAAAGTATGCAAGTTTTCCAAGCTCTGTGCTAATTCCTGTTTCTTTGAATTTTATCTTCAAAAAATTCATCCTGTTCCTTTTTTCTGTTTCTCATAAGAAGTTCAGATCTGGAATTATGCTTTGATGTTCACTGTTCTATGTGAAATTCCAAGGAATGATTTTCTCCTTTTTTGTGATTATGTGCATTCACATGGCAATGGACTGAAAGTGAAATACTAGTGGGGCTGACTACCCACTGTTCTTTCAGGGAAATCTCCCTTCTCCTGAAGAGCTCATGGAACAGCAGCCTTTTTGGAAGTAGAGGATACATTGCTCTGCAACTCAGCTAGCATTTTTCCTTAGCTTAAAGATTGATTCTTGCTTAGAGCCATCTCTTCTAACAGTGAGTGACAGTTAATGTTAGATATTTAGGAAGAGGTACAGTAGGAAAACTTAGAAGATAAAATTGCATTGCAATTCACCTTTCACTGTGCACAATGTGGCAGCTTGTGTGTAGGTTGTGTCCAGAAAGGGAGATAATTTCACTTAAGCTTTACATTACATCCAACATTTTTATTCTAATAGGAGTGTTAGAATATATAAAATGCAATTTACTAAATCAAAATGTATTATTTGAGTATTTTCTATTTCACCACACTGCATCAGCTACTTTAAGGTTATAAACAACAGAAACAAACAAAAAAAAAAAAGAGAAAGAAAAAAAGAAGGAAAAGAAAGCATACATTGACTTCAAGGGAAAGAATAATGAGTAGAACATTTAAAAAATATTAAGCCAAAACATATAGGAGTAGATTACTGAAGTCTAGAATAGTATTCATTCATCATTCCTCAGTTAATTTAATACACATTGTCTAGTAGATTGGTTGTGTCAGTAAGTGTGGTTTAATTCAATCTTGAACACTATAGTTTCATTTGGACTTCATGAATATTATATTTTAATTTAAATTTTTATATGAATGATAAACTTTACCTCGATATATGTAGGTAAGTCTTCAATTAGACAGAGATAGAGAGGTATGGTTCACTAACAATTATGGAGAACTTAAAGTATGTTCATTATAATAATCATTTTCCATAGATAACATACTGTAATAATAATCATAATCATAATCATGCAAGGTAGGTTTATTATTATTATTACGTTATCTATGGAAAATGATTGTAAAGCTAACATCAAAAGTAACAGATTGTTTTGGGATTTAAACTTAATATTTCTGAGCCCAAGTTAATGATCATTTAAATCAACTCTAACAGCATTTTCCATATGGAAGAACAGCATAAGCAAAGTCATATAGAGACAAAGATTTGATGGTGATGGGGAGTTCCCTGAGGAAGAGGTAGATGATTCATGTTGCTGGAAACTAAGCAGAAGTCAGCCTTTGTGCTTGAATGATTATATTTCAAGGAACATAGGTTGATTTAATTTATTATAAGATAAAGATAGTATTTCAAAAAATTTGTATAGTCTGGAAATAGCCAGCATTGTGGCTATGTGGAGCACCTCACTAACTCCATTGTCTAGGCTTCTTTCGGAGTACCTCTTCTCTTCTGTTCTCTGTGGTTACCCTATTTTGGATAGCTAAAATTTCTGAGGGTTCATATATTTATTTTGCAGATGTATTGTGGCTATTTCTCATCTTTTTACATCATGACCTTCAAGCTAATGTATTGCTAAGAGCCTTAGAAAGAGCATTTGATTAACGCAGTAATTCTATAGCCAAGTATACCACAGGTGCATCAGTCAAATTCAAATCAGTAGACAGAATCTATACAAAAACTAGAAATAGGTGGTTTCAATACATACCAGGATGCTTATACCAAGTAGAGAGTATTTATTAAACAAAAACTGACATATTCTTGAGTATCTGTGGTGGTTAATCTTGATTTTCCACTTGATTGGATTGAGAAACACCTAGAAAATTAGTAAAGCACACTTCTGGTTTCTAATGATGTGGTTGCTAAGGTGTTTCCAAAGATGATTGGCATGTGGAACAACACACTGATAGTGGAGACCTGCCCTGAATTAGTCAGCACCACTTAATGAGGTGGGTGCCCAGATGGAACAAAACCGAGGAGGAAGCCTAAGAGCTAGGTCTCTTTGCCTCTTTCTTTCTCTCCTTGTTTCCTAGCTACCCTTTCACCATGATATTCTGCTTTACCTCAGGCCAAAGAAAATAAAGCCAGCTGAAAACTGAAACCTCTGAAACCAATGAGCCAAAATAAGTCTTTACCTTTAAAATGACAAAAATCTGACTAATATAGAATCTAGGAGCCATGTGAATATATAAGCCTGTGGGTATGTTCATGAAAGATCTGAAAAGACCCTGAACTCTTACTTTGTAATGACCTGCCAGCTCTGTTCAAGCAGAAAGTGGAAGCTAAGACAGAGTTGTAAGCGACAGGCTTAACATTCAAGATGTGCTGCAAAACACAGCCCATTAGCAAAGACTAGGAGATGTATTAGCTTCAGGAATGTATGGAAATTTTTGTCTAATCACTAGCTGATAATTAAATAAACAAATAAAGATTTCAGTTACCAAACATGACAGAGAATGCAGATGCCACAGATTTTGTCCAGGGACTAAACAAACAAGCAGCAAATGAAGAACAAAAACAATAAACCCTAAGGGGCTGAACATACTTGCTTTCCAGAGTTGCCACATTTTATTATTAAAATTATTAAAACTATATCTTGTTTTAAAGAATCACAAATCCAGTTTCAATAAAATGTTACAATACATACAAAGAAATGAGAAAATATGGTCCAATACATTATTAAACAAATATATAATAGAAGCTGTCCTTGAGAAATCCACACTCTGAGCTTACTATCCCTTAAATTAGCTATTTAAAAAGCTAAATAGGGCCGGTGAGATGGCTCAGCGGCGTAAGCGCCTGCCTTGTAAGCGCGAGGGCCCGAGTTCGACTCCCGGATCCCACATACGAAAAAGGGGCCGGTGATATCGCTCAGCGGCACGGGTGCCTGTTGGCGCGCGAGGTCCTGAGGTCGACCCCCCGGTACCCACAAAAAAAAAAAAAAAAGCTAAATAGAAAATTCCAAGGCAAAGTAAGAGAGCAATGTTTTACCAAATGGATAATTTCAATAATGATAGGGTTTACATAGATGAATCAAATAGAAATTCTGGAAATGAAAAATGCAGTTAGTATAATGATTATATCACTAGAAGGATAAACAGATTTGATTAGGAAGAAGAATCAATGGATGTGAAAATAGGTTTATTTAGAGTATCTAGTCTGAGAAACATAAAGAAAAAATGATCAGGGAAAATAAAGAAAGCTTCAGGAGCCATGAGAAATCATGAGAATTAAAGAAGGGGAGGAGAGAAACAAGCACTGTAGAGCTTCATCCAGAGGAGTACTGAAGAAAAATTTGTAGTTATATGTATCTACCCTAAAACAATATTTTAAGTTAATAAACTAGCATCTACTCCAAGCAATTTGAAACATAAAGAAAATGAAACCCAAAGCACCATAAGAAGTAGAAAATATTTGAAGTAAATGGAAGAGAGGATCAAAAAACAATAAACAAAATCAATAAAATCAGAAGTTGTTTGCAAAGAACATCAAACTCTAATAAGACTGACCTAGAAAAATTAGAAAACTCACATTATTAAAATAATGAATGAAAATGGGACATTACTACTACTTTAGAGAATTAAAAAGGAATTTAAAGGAATACTGTAAACCATAAATCATCGTATGCCAACCAATTAGATAACATAGATGAAGTTGAAAATTAATAGAAAGATGCAACTCACTAAAACTGACTCAAGAAGAAATAGAAAAATGAAGAGACTTCCAGTAAACGATAATATTAAATTAGTAATAAAGTAAAGGCACCAGCACTAGATGAGAAAGAAGAAAACCCAGCACTAGATGGCTTCACTGCTGAATTCTAGTAAATATTTAAAGATCAATGGAACAGAAGACATTATATATCTCAGGAATGAAAATGCAAAAATTATCAAAAAATGCTAGCAAACTGAATCCAGCAACATGTGAATAACACATTAAGTACTATGTATTCCAGGAATGTATTGTTGGTTTAACTGCTGAAAAATACATCAGATGATGGACCTTGCTCTTAGAAAACTATGTAATTTTGTTGAAACAAAGAAGAATGAAGAAAACAAACAGATATCTGATGGTCATGAATTAGAAGACTTGACATAGTTAATATGAGAATAATCCTTCAATTGATCTACAAATTTTTTGTAACTTAGTCAAATTTCAGTCACATTTAAAAAATTTTATTTTTAATTAGCAATAATCGCGCCTCGGATAAACCTCATTGGCTACGATACTGCCACTGCGCAAAGCTATTTTTAATTGACATATAATAACATATTTATGAGATGCAGTGTGATGTTTCCATTATGTATACATTGTATAATTTCAAATGTTCTCATTAGCTGTCTTTGCTTTCCAAAATTTGACAAACTTACGTAAAAATTCATACTTTAAAATTAAAGAGACCTTGAGCATGTAAAGCAGTATTGAAAAAAAAATCTTTCAAGCATTCAATGCTACATGTTATTACAAATTTGTAGTAATGAGGACATTACCGTATGGATCAATCAAATAGAATTGGGAGCCCAGAAATAAATGTATCCATCCACATTGATTTTTGACAAAGGTGCTAATAATATTTCATGGGAGATATTATAATGTTTTTTTCAGTAAATGCTGTCGGGAGAACAGGCTAACGAATAGAGTTGAACCTCTTTCTCATACAACATACAAATGCATAGGTAGAGGAGGGAAAGCAGATTTAGCAGATTAAAAATGATCATGGTATATTATAAGCATGACCAGTTCCCTAAAATTAACAACCTTATTCTGTATTACAAACATGTACTAATTTACAAAACTAAAAATAAATGAAAGGCCTAAGTCTAAAATTATTGTAAAAGTAAACATAGATGTAAATGTTCATGACTATGAGTTAGACAACAGGTCCTTACATATTATAGCTAGAATAACAATAAACCAATTAAAATAGATCGGGAGGAAGGGTATCTCGGTACCTAGAAGAGGGGTAGATGTGGGTGAAGATGGCAGCAGCTGAGGCCACAAAAAATTTACAAATAAATAAATAAAAATAAAACTGGATAAATAAAATTCATCAAAATTAAAAAGTTTGGTAAGGCAATGGACAGTATCAAAAAAGTGAAAGACAGCTGACAGAATGGAAGATAATATTTCCACATCATATATCTAATAAGATCTAGTATTGAAAATATATTAAAGGACCTTAAAACTTTACAATAAAAAGAAAAATATGCCATTAAAATAGCTAAAAGATTTGAGTAGACATTTCTCTAGAGGAGATTTAGAGATAGCCATCAGGTCCATGGAAAGATGCTTAATTTTATTAGCCATCAGAGGAAGGCAAATAAAAGTGCATTGATATCCTACTTTGTACTCATTGAAATGCCTATATTCAAGGAAACAGTATTTATTATCAAGGATGTAGAGAAATTGTAAACCTTATATATTGGTGTGTGCATGAATGTAAAATGGTACACAAACCATGGACATTAGTGTGATCTCCTTAAAAGTTAATCATAAAGTTATCATATGATTCTTCAATTTCATTCCTAGTATACCCAAAGGAATTGAAAACACATATTCAAACAAAATCTTGCATCTGAATATTTAAGGCAGCATTAATAATGATCAGAAAGTAGAAATAAACCATCTGATGTATACGCAAGGAGTATGATTCAGCAAAAAATGAAATGCTAACACATGTTACAACACGGGTGAATCTTATAAACATGCTGTGTATGAAAAGTTAGACACGAGAGAACACATACATGGTGTGACTGCATTGATGTGGAATGTCCAAAATAGGCATCCAGACAGATCTCCACAGATTTATGATTAATGGTTACCAGATGCTGTTTGGAGAGAGAATGGGAGGGACAGTTTGGTGGATGTGGGGTTTTTCTTTGGACTACTCAAAGTGTTTTGGAATCAGGTAGTGGCGTTACACAAACTTGTGAATATACTAAAAAACTGCACCGTGCACTGGTGAATTTTACTATATGTGAATGATTTCTGAAGAATAAACTATATAAAAATTGTTAAGTATAAAGGGATTTGGATTAATGCAGCACTGGCAATAACAAAGAGAGAATTCTAAAGCCTAAAGGAATGGCAATAAAAGTAGCCTCTATCTCTAAGATTTTATCCAATGACCAGGAAAAGAGCAAGATGTCAAAAATCCTCCTCAGCTTTGCTTCAGATCTAGACCTTTTCTGAGAGGAAACCACCGTGAATAAAGAGTGGTGAAGAAATCACCAAGATATTGTAGCCAGACACACTGGAAATCCGCTGTGTGGAACATCAAAGGAAATTGCCTACAGGAGTTTCTGTGCTTTCTAACTTATTACAAAGCCTCCAAAGGTTCTCCAAGAGGAGCATTCCCAGGAATATGCCTTGACTCAAAGAATTTCTGGGAAAGAAGAATGGGTCCCTGAACTCTGGAGGAACTGTTGGCAGGACCAGAAGCTGGGAGAGGAGCAACCCAGATCTAGGAACAGAAAACCTGTCTCTGGTAATGTTCCTCCACTGTCCTCTACTGATACAGCTGAATAACGGGCCAGCTGACCTAAGAGAAGTGTTTATGGGGCCCTGTCTGTGTTATGGCACATGGTGGAGAAGGGAGTTGGTGCTGAGAGGCAACAGGATGACAACTGACACGGCTGTTCAGTTAACTGAACAGCTTACAGACTGAGTTTCTTCGGTTATGTGGATCTTTGAGCAAGAGCCTCTTTAAAAAGGGGGCTTGGGCAGATGGAAATTACTGTGACTGATTTCATACCATAGCCTTTTGGGAAACAAGTTAGTTTTGCTGGCAGTTTTTTGTGTCATTGTCTAATGTGCCTTGTTCTCTTAGGAATTTGAAGAAAACATATTCAATAATGAGATAGTTTGAAACATTAGTTCTGTCTAAATCATTTAAAACCACCAGTTGGTCACATACTTTGTAATACAGTAGTTATAGGATAAATCATATGTAACATATAGGATAAAACATTTCTGGTTTCTGCATACCTTTGTCTCACTTCCACCTATCTAATGAAACCAATTCTCATTATGGGTATTTCCTGAGGCCTGCTTTTGGGACAACTTCCTACATACGCAGTTTTCTACAGAAAAACTGTTTGGTATTTATATTAATTTTCTTCTGCTTAACATAATAAAATGCATAATAATAATAAATACCTCCGATCATTTCCATGGTGTTTTAAGTTTGCCAACTATTTTCATGTATATTACCCCATTAGTAGATCCACAATGAAAAAATAATTATAATTGGAATAAAAAACCTATTATTGTGCAAATAAATATAAAGTGGTAAAAGATCAGTGGTGGTGTGATAGGAGGAGGCCATGAGTAGGAGTGGGGAGGAGGCAGAGAGGCTACAAAGCAACCCGAGGTGACTTTTGTGGTGATAGATGTGTTTATGATCTTGAGTGTAGGGAGGGCATTCTGGGTGGGAATTTAGCAAATTATACATAATATATTCATTTTATTAAATTTCAATTATAGCTCAATAAAGTTATTTTTTAAAATCTTACTTTTAGAGCCAGGTGTGTTGGCACAGGGCTGTAATCTTAGGACTCTGGGAGGCAAGAAGATCACAAGTTTGAGCCCCCGTTGGGCAACCTGATGACTTAGCAAGACCGTGTCTCAAAATTAAAATAAAAATTAGGCAGGGTTGAGGAGGTAGCTCATGCAAAGGTGCTGGGTTCAATCTTCATAAAAAATATTATTTTAAGTTCCTTTCTCTACTACATATTCATTACATTTGTTCTAATGAATTATGCAATCCCATTTTCAGGTTTGTTATGTGTAAAATGGCTAAATAGTTATAACAACATGCTCCTGTGTACATATTATAGGGTAGAATTTAAAAGTTCTTTGTAAATTCTAAAGTTCCTTATATTTATGACTTATTAATGAGGTCTTTATTCCATTACTGAATATTTTACAAGTTGGAAGGTTGAAGCATTTCTAAAAGAGTCATTCAGAAAAAAATTTCTACAAGATACCAGGTATTGAGAAAAGATAGGAGAAAAGAGAATGAAGAGAGTGAAATTCATATAATTAAAAGAGATATCAAGGGTGATTGGTATTCCTCACCAGTGTTTTGAAATTTCTGTTACTAACCAGCTCACAAAATTAGGGAGACACCCACATGATAACACTTAACCGTTTCACAATCCACCACAGCCTCTGTGCTTTCTGAGAAAGTGGTCTTAAAAATTAGTAATTTAGTATTTGCATTTGTATTTTTTTTTTTTTTTTTTTTTGTGGGTACTGGGAGTCGACCTCAGGACTTCACATGCCAGCAGGTGCCCGTGCCGCTGAGCGATATCACCGGCCCTTTTTTCCTATGTGGGTTCCGGGAGTCGAACTCAGGACCTCGCACTTGCCAGGCAGGCGCTTATGCCACTGAGCCATCTCACCTGCCCGTGCATTTGTATTTTCTTACAATTAAGAAATATTTAAACATATTGCCTTAGAGAAAAGTATGTGTGTAATTTCAAAAGAAAACTGAAAGTCGGAACTTTTATCTATTAGGTATACAAGAACTACAATTGTATATAAATTAAGACAGTGCTGTAATACTATCAAAAGAAACAGATCCATGGAATAGAGTTGAGAGTCTAGAAATAAACGCATACATATAATTTATTTTTGACAAAATTTATGTGTACTGTACATGTACCAACTCCATAATGCAAATATCATGTACTACAAACATATACAAAAAAAAAAAAAAGGAAGGAAATCAAGAGATGGGTGGAGGGGCTTGGGAGGAAAGGAAAAGTGGATAAAAAGAAGATGTATTATATACATGTACCAACTCCCACAAGGAGTGTAAACATTATGTGCTACAAAAATATAATTATAAAATAAATAAAATACTTACGGTGATATACAATAATTAATTTTCCCCATAATGTTTCACAAGTAATATGTAATTCTGTTACACATAAAATTTGTAGGCATTATAGAGAAGTTTTTTTTTATCCTGAGTATCAGTCACCTCCTTGTCTCCCCAGAAGAAAACATTGTCATTAATTTGCTCTTTCATGTTCTGGATCTTTTGAAGTGTATATACTAACACACACACACACACACACACACACACACAAACAAAACACAATCTATCATGCTGTTTATATTGTTCTGTAAGACAAATCAGTAACAAAGCTTGGATATTTGTACATAGTAAATCTACATCATACTTACACAATATTGCATAGTATGCATATACTACAGTTTATTTAAATGATTCTCCTATTTATAGGATTATTTTCCTACAATGTATCTTTGTTACATATAATAAAGACATATAAAATTGTATATGTCTCTGTATGAATCAAACAAATGTTTCTCTAGTGCAATAAAATAAAATGGAAGTTTTGAATGATGTACAATGTGCAGCTTAATTTTTAAAAGTTGTTCCCAAACTGTTTTCCAAAGCAGCTAAATCAATACTTCCTTCCAGCAACATGTGAAAGATGTCTATCCCCAGAACATCAACAATATTTAATATTATCAAAATTTTAAATCATTCACAATCCATTGGGTGAAAATCTATATTATATCTAATTTGATTTCTCTGATTACTAATGAAGTTGATTTGCCTATTTACAACCTTCATTAATTTTTTTGTGAGCAAAATTTATTTATTCTTAAGGACTTCAAAAATTCTTCTGATGGTCTACATTATTATACAAAATATCTTGATGACTATACTGTAAGTATTGTAAAAAAAATAAAATTGTATAGCTGGAAGAGGCTGAAGCCTTAGAGATCTAATCCAATCATTTGCTTCTATATTTGAGGACATTAAGACTAAGAGTAGGAAGTAGGATTTTAACACGTCATAAAGTGAGTTTAATGTCAATGTCTGGTATTAAAGCTGGATTTCTAACTGGGTAGCCCACCAACTTATGCACAAATTTAAAAATCACAGTTAGATATAAACTTATTTATTCACGTATACAAGTAACCTAATATCAAAGCAATGGGAGAATTGGCCCACAAGTTACAAAACTACCTGATTTGGAAGGCAGGGCATGTAAAATAATCCCCAAATAAAAATAAATATAAATTATAAAAGAGGCAAAGATCAAATAATCTTCGAGTCTCTTTTCAAAGATTAAAAGTATTTTTTATCAAGTTCCAACCTGATATCTTCTCCACTTAAAGGACCAATTTTATTCTATTATTTTACCAGCAGAGAAAGATAATTTAAAAGAGGCTAGAGGGCTATCTAAATTTTTCTCATACTCCATTGAGGTTAGAATAACCCTTAACCTAGCAGGATAAAGCACGGAATTAAAAGTAGTTTATACGAAGGACAAATATTCTCTATAGACCCCAATTTCTTTTCAAAGTAGGAATTTTATTCTAGCAGCATTGTTGCCATATACTTTAAAATAACTTTGGGGACAAAGTGAAAAATTGCTTAACAGTCACATTATTACTAACTCAGGCCATAAGTTGCACATTATTTTTTTTGTCTTTTTTATTGAAGTTAAGCAGTAGTTTCAAAGTTTATATAGTTTTACAATGAAAAAGCTGTTAAAGTATATGAACAAATCCAATAACTAATTCAGCTAATAAATAGTTTTCATGCAGAATAAATTAGAGAACATAGTGACCCTCCTAAATCATTTCAAAGGTTCATACAGTGTTTTTTTTTACCAAAGATACTTTGATATTTCAGGATTGTTATCATTATTTGATGATACTAATGAAAACGATAGCTCCTACTTAGTAGGGATGTCATTGTGCGTAATACTGAGCGCTCACAATCCCTAAGCTGGCCTCTGGATTGATACCACCACACAGACTAGGAAGCCAGACTTAGAAAAGTAGAGTGACCTGCAATGGCTGCGTGGCAAATGAAGCTGACAAACAGGAACAGATTCTCCATCGCAACTTCTTAGTTCTGCGTCGTCTGATTCAGCATTTCAGATGTCAAATATTAAACATTTTTGGTGCTTCCTGTCTCACAAATTTCCTCACTTTCTTTTTTCCCTGACCCTTCATTACACGAAAGACACAAATAGGACGCATACATGTTTAATAAGTCAGGCTTTCATACTTAACAAAAGGAACTCTTTTTATGAAGAGATGTGATAATGAGTAAATTTCTGGCTATCTGGTAAATACAAACAAAATTTTCAAAAGTAAATAAAGAGCCATTTCCAACATCCTAAAGACGATGGTGCACTCTCACAATATGAATATTGGTATAGATTATATTGTTTCATAACAATCCTAAATAACAGAAAACCTAGCACAGTATACCTAAACAATGAGGGAGATTTTTCTCTGAGAGGTGAGTTGTGAGTGGAGCTGATTCATTCCTCTCTGCCACGGTTCTGCCCTTTCCTCTGGGATTGCAAAATGAATGGAGCGACTCCCATCATCCTATGCATAGTTAACGCTGTTTGAAAGGGGTTCAGCTGTTCTTTCCCTCCACAGCAGAGCAAAGCCTCCCAGATGATCTTGTTACTGGGACAGAAAGGTTATGTAGAAACCGTGCACCTCATTGTCCTGACTTGCTTGGGCCAAGTGTTACCCATAACCAAGGGCTGCACCAAAACCATTCCAGACTGTTAGGCAGGCTGAAGTGAGAGGATGGAGATTTGCGTGAGGAAATTCTCATGTTCAGAACGTGGATACTGTATGAGGACAAAGAAGCCCCGTGCATTTGTTATGCTTAAGGTCAAAAGCAAGATGCACGTTATAGGCACCACACTATGGTCATGTTGTAGCTGTTGGAGCAAACACTCTTGAAATGTCTAAACATAGGCATACTAATCTTTCTGAATCATAGTTTTTACAGAAATAAAAGTTCTTTCCTCACATTATTTAGTGAAAAAATAAACATACTCCGTTCCTGATGTTTATAATACCCTTGTAGTATGAATGGAAATCTTATTGTTTTTAACAGACTTTAAAACAGAATAATGGTTCATCACAGTAGATGACTCTCGGGGGCTTAATTGTATAAGTCAGATGTGAATTTTCCAAGTCCTTGTGAATTTCCTCCATGGAGGACCCACAAAGACTGATACTGCTTTCATTTACCTACCATCAAACAGGGTTTTGTGATTGTCTTTATCCAGTTGGTAGAAAGAGAAAGAAACTTGAAATCTTTGCCCCAAAAATGATTCATACCAATTTTTATCACAATCCATTGGTGAGAATTAATTATTTGGCTATATCTAGGTACAAGAGGGCTTGAGAAATGTAATCTTTTCTAGATATCTACCTCAGTAACAAATCTGCATGCAGTAGGAGGAAGGATATACTTTGGTGGTAGCTAGTCATCACTTCTCCAATGCTCAGTAGTTATTAGTGCTCTGTAGGACATATATTCCTAAGAGAACCAGTTTCTAAGTAAGGCAAGCTCTATGAACTCCCATTAGTGAGGGTAGCTGGACTCACATGGATAGGTGATAAATGTTGACATAAGTACAAGCCAGTATAGTAGTTTCATGAACTCTTTAGCCAGATTTCCTGCACTCAAATTCTGACTTCACCAGTTGCCAGTTGTGAGATTTTCCGTAAATTAATTAACCACAGTTGCTTTATCTTTGAAAATGAGGCTAACAACAACAACAACAACAACAAAAACCAAAAAATCACAAAGGGGGCCTAGTAAAACAAATTATCTAAGCTATACATGTTATTGTGAGCATTAGTTCTTTATACAGTTAAAACTCTTAGGACAACAGTTATCGTTGTATGGTATATATAATTTACGTATTTACATTAAATTTTCTTTGATTTCTGGAATGTGTATTTATATATCCCAATATACACACTTCATTAAATATTTAATGAATATCAACAATATGTGAGAGGAAAAAAAAAGGCATATTAAACAGCATTTGCCTAATGTGCTTACAGACACTGTGGGAACACAGAAAGGCCTCTTAGTGTACTCCGAACATTATGGAATAGTACCTGATGGACAGGAGGAGGAGGAAAGTGACTTATGATGGAATTGTGTGCAGCAGCCTAGCATGGATAGGGGACAGAGGAAGAAATAATAGAGGCCAAAGAGATTTTCCCAAGAGACTTTTCATTTTTTACTGGATTTAACTATGAAAGTGGAAGATGAAGGATCTAGAAAAATAATGATGATGAGGAAGATGATCATGAGGTGATATTGCTGATAGCTGTATAATTAAAAAAGAATTCAAAATTACTTATAACTGAGAACTAGAGACAAATATACAGAACTGACCACGATCCAGAATTTGAAAGTAGAAGTCAGTGCTAGGGGAAAATCTTTAAAATCCCTTATAATTTATGGGTGCAATTTTAGTAACCTCATCATCCATAATATATTTCAATAGAATAAATATCCCCAATATAGTAACCACATAACCAATACATATAGGCTTTTCTTATTCCTTTTCTTCACTCAAAGAATTATGCTTCCATGTTGGTGAGGAAATTCAGATTGATGTTTTGCCTACTTTTTAATAACAGTTTATTTCATATCAACATTAGATGACATATAACTATGTTATTAAAATGAACAAAGAGTTCAGAGTCAGAAAAATCTGCCTTTGTGCTTTGAAATCCATAAATTATGCATGATTGTATGTGGGTATTCTACATAATCTACATTTTATTTAGGATGATCTACAATAAAACTAGCAGAAGCTTTTAAATAAAAATGTTTTGAACTAAAATGAACATTATTAATTAATATAACACATCCAAAGAAGGAAAGAAAAGAGAATCCAGGAGTGTAATCAGTGGTTCAGATTTTCCTGCTTTAATACTGCATCTTCATCCCAGTTAGTTCCTCTCTTCAGATTGTCCCCATCTAGTAAAAACATATACATACCCATTCAAACATTCATCCTCACATATCAATGTAAAAACCTGGAAAAGAAGCTTTTTTACTGCTCCTATTTAACAACAAGTAAAATTTCTCAGAACCACTCAGAAGATGTCACCCAATGTCTAATGGTTAAATCACACCCAGTGTGCACTGATTGCTAGTAAAGGAGTGAAATGATCATGCTGTCGAAGAGAGCCTTAGCATTCCCTGGAGCGCATAGTCACTGGAGAGCTGGACACCAGTGCGCTGCTGTTAGCATAGATAAAGGAGATGGTGTTTGAGAAGCAACCTCTGGAAACTGTCACCTCTTTGACCTACAAAATTCTCAGCTACAAAAATGTAACTATTATAGGTACTTCAAATGAGGCTATAATTGTGAAAATGTATGAAATTGTTTATACATTTCTCATCTTTTAATCCAAAGGGTGGGAAAAGAAAACCAAACCTCCCATCCTGTTCTTTTTGCTCACCCGGAGACCTATGAGTATCTTACTCAACATATTTTGAAGGAAAACTGCTCTCCATATTTTGCTTCCTTCCCAAAAGGAATATGTATTTAAATTATTCATATAAATGTGGGGAACAGAAAAAGTAGAAACACTCACCAGGGTTCCTGTCCAAGTTCAAATCTAGTGTATAAATGTTTTTTATTTACAACCTCTAAATGCTAGTTCAGAAAGCAACCTGAGTGATATATGCAAAGTAATTGCTCTAAGCAATATAATGCTATTAGCCAAGAAGCAAACCATGCTGCGGAGAAAGGCAGTAGAAGCCAGTCTTGCTACCTTTGTGAGCAATATCATCCAGTTTGAGCAGTCTCTTTCTAAAAAATTGGATAACGGTGCCCTTATTTCCATCATTTTAAATTATGCATATGGAGAGGTGTTGTTTTCCTCATTTAACAAACTCTTAATTGTCCTTTCCAACATAGTATATGCTAGCATTTTTTAATGAAAATAGAAACTGTAAAAAAAAAAATTTGGGAGTGATACTGAGAAGTTTTCACACATTTCAGATCCTGGCACCTGGTTTGCTCTTATGATGAGTGAGATTTGTAATTTAGAGTAAATTCTAAGTGTTGGAGTTGCCTTAATGATCTGGAGAGACAGTGGGATTGACCTATAAACTGGAAAGTATTTTAGGATGGCTAATACCTCTGTGCATCTGTGTGCATGTTTTTAGGCCTGCTAAAATCCACGCCTAGGGCTAGGCAACAATGTGTTACTTGAAGAGCACTACAAAGACCTCCATGTGTTTCGATCAGGATTTTTCCTTACAGTCCCTGCACATTTGAAGGTTTCATGGTTTGAGGGGAGCACTCTGGTTATTTTCCAGGTTTTCATTTTGAAAAATACTTGTTGTTCTTAGGAACTTGCAAAATAGCTATAAATTCCACCTGCATTCATGACAGGAAAAAGAAAGAAAAGGAATCAGAGGCTGAAAAGATGTACAGCAGTAAATAAAGACAAGTAAAATGCAAAATATCATTTTAATGTGTTATGTAAATAGAGCGTTTTCCTATCATATTGGATAAATATGCCTTTCTTTGCTAATCCCTATGGTACTATCATAGCTGTAGAGCTTGCCTCAGTGCACATGATTTGGATTTGTTTCTCTGAAATGCATCTTTTATATAACTGTCCCTCAAAATCAGGATCTCTCTGCTATACAAAGTGACATATCACATGAGCTTGTTAAAAGGACAAAATGAATGCATATTAACATGTTATCATCACCTGGAGAGGCACATGGACCCCAACCCCAGTTTGCTCCCAGTGTGAGGAATGATGTTACCACACATACAAAGCAAAAAGATAAAGAAGTTTATTACATCATTGGAGTCTCTGCCTCACTGCAAGCCTCTTCGGGAGGTCTGAAATGACTTGGGAGAGCAAGAGAGGGAGCCAGGTCCAGGTTTTTATTGTGATGATGGGTGCTGACTTGCATGGTTTGGATGTCCAACTGTTTCCAACTCAGAGATTGTGGGGTTTTCTTATCACTTTGCCATATCTGAGGCCCAGGGAACAGAGGTGAGACTTTGCTGTTAGAACATCTTTGCAATAGAACATCAGCAAATGAAGGACATCTTTGTATATAACATAAGTATGGAAAAGGATTGTTGCCTTTCCTTTATAGTATGGAATGATAACTGCAGAAATGGATTGAGACAGTTCTCATTGTTTGTGGGAGTTAGGTTATCTAAAGTGAGCACAAATATTGAATTAGCAAATATTGAACCATTGTTCTGAGGGGTTATGTTCCTGTGAGCCTCCTGGTTACATTTGCGTCCACTGAGAAACACATATGCTCATTTTATGTTTTCGTTTAAAGACACACTACTTAAACATGTTGTTAACCTGTACCATTGGGCTCATAACCAATACCACTCTAATGCATACCTAGAAGAAGCTCATCTGGAGGAGCATGCATTTTCTCCATGACGCACATCACAGCGGTCTTCTACTTAGAAACATGAGCCAGTACTTCGGCACTATACTTAGGGGCTACTTCACACAGCAAAATAACAAAAATTGCATAAATGTGGAAAACGTGGCACTAGACAGATCACAAAAGAATTTTTGTTTATTGTATGACAGCTGAACCAAGAAGGCAGACTAGAGCCCTCTTTGGCCTAAAATGGGAGTAGGTACATGGGCAGTAGATTCTTTAGTGCTCTGTGTATATCTGCGAATGACCCCCAAAATGCCACAAGTACTGATTTTATGGTTACAAGAAAATTTGAACAAGTAGATAAATTCTCAGATATGGAGTAAGTGAAGGAGGAGGACTGACTTTAATGAACATGTTTTTTAACTGAACCATTTTAGAGAAAGTGTAAACATTCTTTCTGTTTGGTGTTATTGTTGCTTTTGTTTCACTCCAATAGTTTTAGTAATTTTTACAAAGCATAAGTGACAACATTTTAAACTGGTAGGAGAAAGGTTTTAGAATAATTCGTATATAAAACCCTAGAAATCATCCTGTAGGTGGCTGGTAATTTGACTAGCAATGACATGTGAGATACAGTGAGGATCTTAAGTAACAGTAGAATGTGGCAGTTAAAACATAATCTCCAGGGCCCGTGAGATGGCTCAGTGGCGTAAGCACCTGCCTTGCAAGTGCGAGGGCCTGAGTTCAACTCCTGGATCCCACATACGGAAAAGGGGCCGGTGATATCGCTCAGTGGCATGGGTGCCTGTTGGCGCACGAGGTCCTGAGGTCGACCCCCCGGTACCCACCAAAAAAAAAAACAAAAACAAAAACATAATCTCCAGAATCAGATACACTGGATTTAATTACAGATCCACTACATACTTATCAGCTCCGTGAATTTAGGAAAGCTATTTAACATTTCTCATCTTCAGTCTTCTCATGTATAAAATAAGAATAATTACAGTACTGACAGTGTGAGATGAACTGATTTAACACATGATGTAAACTTGTTCCACCACAGAGAGGAATGTTCAGTATTTTTAAATTATCTATATTTATTTAAGATGCATAATCTATTTTCATTTCCTTTATGCAGTTATTCATACTATCGCCTTTTACTCTCAAAATGCTCTGGTTTGAGTGATTAATTTTATGATCACTTTGCAATATCAAAGAACTGTAAAGCTTTCTTTATGGTCTATGGAGACAGTGTCAGAGTTGTTAAATGTGTCTTGATTGTGTCATATATGAACAGACACATATATGCAGAATGTTGATATACTGGGACTAAATGATTTGTGGTAGGTCAAGATTTTCATCCTTAATCCATATTGGAACTATTTTCTATTGTCACACTTGGACAATAGAAAATAATGTCAGCCACGGTAACCATGATTGTCCTGGGAAAACCCAGATAGCCACATGGAAGGATATACATTTGCTATAACTGGATTTTTAATGTACTGTATCCAGTCTGTAGAATTTAGGAGTTGAAAGTTTTTTGTTATCTTTGAATCAAATGCAACAATTTTGTCATTCATTCCTCTGGAAACAAAAGCAGCATTTTGTATCAGAAGAGATCTTTCAGTCTGTAGAAGAAAAGTTTTGTTTGGTGGTTATTTAATAGGGCTGCTAAAATTTTAGTAGTTAAAATTAGAAAAAATACTGAAAGCAACTGGTTGACCATGTCTGTTTCCATTGTTTTGTTCATCACTCTCCTTATAACTAAGCCAATGACTTTGGAGATGCCACAAAGACATCAAGACACAAAGGCCCTAGGGCATTTTACAGATAATCTTTGGGAACACCTATTTGCTTTAATGGAATCTTAATATTCTAGAAGAATTTGGTTATGATAATTTTTTAGCATTTCTAGAATGTGACTGCCTAGTAAAATTGGTCTTGAAAAGGGAATTATCTTTCTCCAAACTAGTGACTGTGCGAATTTTTGAAACAAAAGCCAGCACAATGAATGTTGCAGAATGGAATTCTATACATTCACATAATGGAATCATACATATCAGATAAAAACAGATTATACTGTTTATACAGACAATAATAGTCAAAAATAATATTGAAGAAAATTATGAGTACTTTGTTTTACTTAAGTAATTAAACACAAAATTTGAATTACATATAACTCAAAAACTCTTGGGAAAATAGTCTTTCAAAACTAAACTTAAAAAAATAACTATTGAATAAAGGATGTCTACTGAAGTTATAGATGAAATTCCTTCGAAGAGCAGGAGATCCTAGAGGGAAGAATGGCAAGTAATTTTATCTGCACGCAGTATATATTTTGTTACTGAGTGACTTAAAGCAAATTTGGGTGCATACCTCTGGAGCTTGGATGGGTGTGTCTGTCGAGCTAGTGCTCAGCGTGGTTCAGAGGTGGCACAGCATGGCCCCTCTAGCACTTCTCAGAGTGTGCAGGGCCTGATTCCAGAAGTGCAGAAACACAAGCACTTGAGGCTGGAGACAGCTGCTGTTGATGAGATGACACTTAAAGGAGGAACCAAACTGAAAGAAAATTCCTTCTTCTCCTACCTATAACTCTCCCTCTGGTACTTCCTAATGGTAGAATCTGAACAGAATTAACTGGAAAATGATTCTGAAAATTTCATTTGCTGAGTCCCAGGCCGAACATCATGGAGTAGAGTACAGAGGTAGCAGAGAGACGATTGATAACTGACTGGCACTGTTTGGTAACTGATGTTGTGAGGATTAAATAAGACAATGACATGGAAAGCGGAGCTCCTAGAACATAGTGAGTGCATAAAAAAAGATAGCTAAAATTAACAATAATCCAATACTTACCAACTGTTTAAACTACAAATCGCATCAGTAAGTTCTGTGGCTGACACACAAATGAAACCTAACCAAGGCATATATTGCTGTATAACAAACTAAACCCCAAATATAGTGGCCTAAAACAACAACCTTTTGTCATATTTCATGAATCTGGAATCTGAGCTATGCTCAGCTGATGCTTATTCAGCTGACAACTGGGCTGGAATTGAAGGACCTTGGCGACCTTACTCGTTTAGTAAATTTGTAGGGATGCCTGAAAGGCTGAGCTCTTCTGGGCCTTCTTCTTCGACTTCTATGTTCATATGATCGCTCCGGAGGGTAGTGAGAATTCTTACCCGACTCAGCGCTACAAGACACCCAATGGAAGCTGACAGACCTCCTAAAATCCAGTATCCAAAGTGTCACAGTGTAACTTGAGTCATATTCTTTAAGTTACTGATCATTTCAAGTTCAAGTGGAGGGAAATAGAGTCACCTCTAAAAGTTAGGCTCAGTTGTCAAAAATAGGTCTATAGGACATGTAGCCTCCTTCCTATTGAAGAGATAAAATCAATAACCATTCTCCTGACCTGGTAGTTTTTCTACTCTATGAAACTTCTATTAATAAAGTAGCTTCTTCCGTACCATAGTTTTATTTTATTTTATATTTTATTTTTGCTTTTTTGATGTCAGGGATCAAACCCAGGGTTTGGCACATTACAAGTACCCACTCTACCTCTGAGCTACACCCCACACCCTGTTACAATGGATTTTAAACCAGAATATTTACATAGAAGTTCATGAGCCCAGGGAAAGGGCAGGAATAATTTTAGTAGAATTTTTATGAGATGCTGGTTCTTTACTCTGAACATAATTCAATGAGGACTTTGTTAAACTACTTCAAAGGGTGTGCTGACCACAGACAGCAATGACTGGCTTTTCTTTCAGAGATAGCCTTAGCTTCAAATAAATGTTTTCCTCAAGTTCAAAGCCTTCCTAGGAGTACTTCACATTGAATGGAAGATTGATATGGAGATATGAAAGTCCAGACTTCTCTGGGGCTTTCTTGGGCAACCTGTATATGGTCATTCTAGCTCCAGAGGTCCAGATGGAGTTGACTGAAGGTGCCCTTGGGCCTATATCACAGCTTGACTTCTTAGGCCTACTCCTGCTTCTTTTTTCTCCCTCTCATATATGTTAATCTCAGAGGTTTGTCTTAATAAATAGCCTATGCACTAAACTTTGCCTCAGATTCTACTTGCTGTGTAGCTGAACTTGTAACAGTTGGTAGTAAGAATATTCTGAGACATAGGTGTGTAAGTGGGTTTTGTGGAGCTGCATCACTCCAATTCTGGCTGGAAATAAAGACTGTGTTTACTGATAATTGGACTGATAATTGGTAGAGCTACTGATAAAAGGTGATGGCTGAGTTAGAACTTAGGAAGTTAGTATAATATACTGTTAGAAAGAAATTATTAATTGGTGTAATGTTTGAGGCATTTTAGAAGCAAGAGGGAAATGGTAAGTACTGTATAAGGACAATAGAATTTAGTGAGTGCTGCTCAGCTCTGTTGAATGTCTGGAAAAAAGTAGGAAAATCTCTGAAGTATTAATCTTCAGTAGAAGGGTAACTGTTTAAGCCAGAGGATCTCATTCATAACATCTGCTTCAGAAGTACAGAGAAAGCTAAGGATCAAACTCAAGGCCCGAACATGAGATAATTGAATTCCAAAAATTTACACTCCAGCAGAGGCCAACCTGCTATGCCATAATCAGGGCCTTGGTTTAGAAGAAAATGACTTTGATCTGTGGGATGAAGGTCACCCAAACTGATGTCCTTGAAAATCTTGAATCTCAGATTATGCTTGAGGGTACTCTACCATCCTTATGCCTCTAACTAGAGTAAGTCAGAATAAAACAGAGCTGACACAACTGTGTCTGCTAGAGAAGGGACTACATCCAGAGGAGTTACCGGATACAGATAGTAAACTCTGTGAGGAAGCAGGGAATTTATCTGTGAGACTGGAGTTTTTAAGGTGCCCTTGACCAAAGGAGCCAGAACATAAAGTTGGGTAAAGGAGAGTTTACCACTTTGGGAGCATGTTTTCAGCATGAAGAATTTAATTTCCTAATAAGACTCCAGGAGATGCTATAAACTCTCTACTACCATGGCTCTCAGAAACGGAGAAAAGGGGGTGGCCTACAAGAAATATTGAGACGTTATAATTGCTGCATGAGAGAAAAGAGCACCGATATCACTAAGGAACTTACTAGTGTTTCTTCTATGGAAACCAGTGTGGATGATAAGAGAGATGAGTATACAAATAAGCTCATAAATAGCAACATGGATGATAGTGCTCTGAAGCGATTCAGGTGTGAATGCAGTACTTACCCTTCAGAAGCAGGAAAGCACAATCCTAGTACTTCGTGGCATCAAAAAGGCCTCAGCCACAAAGTGTAACAGAGATGGTTTTGAGGACACAGCGCCCTAGGAATGAAAGAGCAAGGTAGTCACAAAAGTTACTGTTTTATTTACAGTGTCAAAACAAGTCAAAGGTGAGTGATTCAGAAGTTGAATACAGTTTTCCTGTAAAACGCAACACCATCTCTAATGTACCTGGCCCTGTTTCTGGACACACAGCACATTGACTGACTTGCCCAGGCTCCAGGAGAAGGAACCTGGCAACACCACACAGTCCTGCATTTTATGCCAGTAAATAAGCACGGGGGAGGGAGACAGCGAACACTCAGAGACTATTGTACACAAAGTCTATGTCAACGGTGTTACCCGGAAATAAAGTTCATTATGGCACGGCCCCTGTGAGAGTGGGGCAGTATGGGAGATAAGAAGTAAATGGAGCCCTAGAAAACGTCATTTCTTTGTTCTCAGACTGTACAATGGAAATAGACATATTTAGTAGTGGGCCCAACTTTACACAGGGGCTGTTGTGGAGCAAAAGTTAATTTAGTAGCAAATTCTAAGTGGAAATTCTCCCCTTCTTTCTCTTTCTTCCAAGCCAGGAAAGTTTTAAAAAACTAATAAGTTATCCTTAAGAATGTCAGAAATTTGTGACACTCATATAGCTCTAAAGGAAGTAGAGCACCCTAGGAGGCTGAGGAAGGAGGATTGCAAATTCTAACCCAGACTGGGAAACTTAGAGACTTAACAAAACTCTGTCTCATAATAAAAAAAGGCTGGCAGATGTAACTCAATGTAAAAGCTCAGTGTAAAAGCCCCAGTAATGCACAATAAATGAGTTAAAATAAATAAATGAGTAGACAAGTAAATAAATGTTCCAGATGTAGTGATTATAATCGTATCATTATTTAATTCACCACTCTGACGGTTGCAAAAACTAGATGGATCCTGGAAAATGATAGTAGGTTTCCACAAAGACAATTAAGTAATGACCCTAATTTTAGCCCATATGCCAGATGTGTATCTTTGATTAAGCACAGTAACACAATAATAGGTGTATTGTGTGTTACCTTGGACTTGATGAAAACACTTTTTCCTTTTTTGTAAGAAAAGAGAAGCACACCTCATTTGCATTTACATGGAATTGACAACAGTAAACATTCACAGTCATAGCTCCCTGGAGCTATAACTTCCCCACTGCATTTTCTAATATAGTCTAAGAGGCTTACACTCTTTGTGCATCCTACAGAACAACACAGGGCCGGTGTGAGATAGCTCAGTGGCATAAGCGCCTGCTTGGCAAGCGTGAGGTCCTGAGTTTGACTCCCAAAACCACATACGAAGAAAGGGCCGGTGATATTGCTCAGCAGCACGGGCGCCTGCTGGCGCGCGAGGCCCTGAGGTCGACCCCCGGAACCCACAAAAAAAAAAAAGAACAGCACATTTATTGGCCATAGTGGTTAATCTGATGAAATGAGCCAGGAGTGGTTACCATTTTGCAGGCTTTCCTAAGCCACATGACCCCTTCAGAGTGGAAATAAACTTAGAAACTTTTGTTCGCATGTCATATCAGTAATATTTTTAGGAGCAAATGGTCAGGAGCATGTCAGAATATATTATCCAAAGTGAAAGACTTTCATTTCACTTTCAAAGTGAAAATACTTCATTTTTACCTCCCACTGCAGAGAAAGGAGTAAAATACCTGATAGAGCTCTTTGTTGTATCCGCAGCATATTCCATACTAAGGGATATTGCTCTAGGTGATAGACTTGACTGGAACCCAGACATGAAAGCTCTCTGCAGAAGGACTGGTCATCATGCAAGAGCCTGGTTTCCTGGATACAAACACCTAAGAGACATGATGGTAGTAGTATCAGTGGTGGGAACAGAGATCATAATGAGATTATGGCAAGGAGAATCACAACACAGATGTTTTGCCATCTGCAGAGGAGGATTCTACTCCTGGTGGAGAAGAAATGCATGACCCGGGTGTGTCAAAGGACCATGCAACCAGAGATGTCCAGCATAGGCTGGGTTCTGTCAGAAACCATTTCATAGGGCTTGTTAGATCCAGGAAAAATCCATTATAATTTGAAAGTGATATATGTGGGACTGAACATCAGGAGGAAACAAACTACCTAAGCACATAGCCTGATTCCCATGTGACTCCTCCTGCTACAGCAGCATCTCTTCCTCAGATTGCAAAGGATATGAGCTAGGGCAGTCTGGGCTGTATAGCTTTAGAGACCATGCTTCCTACATGAGAAAAACTCCTATCACAGACCGTAACAAGAGTCCCATAGCCAGGGAGAAAGTCAATTTGTAAGGCTTGCATTCATATATTAAAAGCTTTCACCCAGAGTATATAAGGAACTCTTACAAGTCCTAAACAAGCATTTCTTGGGATGAGGGATTGAAGGGAGGGGAGGGGAATGGGAAAAAAAGGAGGTACCAAGATATATCATGTACAAGTAAAAATTCCCTATGATGAATGTGATCATAGGAAATGTACATCTAAATTGTACCAGGAAAAAAACCAAGCCCTTATTTACAGAAAGTAGGCACATAAAATAATGTTCAGTATCATTAATCATTAGGAAAATTAAAATCATGATAAGATGGTCCAACACTCCCATTAGATTGGCTAAAATTTGAAAAAGAATAGTCATATCAAGTACTGTATTGTTGAGGATGTAGAGTGACTAGCATTTGCTGGAGGGTGTGTAAAATAATATAATTATCTGGGCAAGTTTTGCAGTTTCCTAGAAGGTAAAACATACACCCTCTCTATGATCTGATCTAGCTACTGTATTTTTAAATATTTACCTAACAGAGACAAAAATATATGTCTATGCATGACTTATTATACATGAATACACTTAACTTGTAATAGCCTAAAAATGGGACAGCCCAAGTGTCCATCATCAACTGAATTGACAAAAAGAGAAGCAAAATATGATCTTTCTGTATCATAGATTCTCAGCAATAAAGAACAACTAAGTAGGCAACAACATGCATACTCAAAATCATTATGCCAAAATGATCTTGCTCACTCTTCAGAAAGAAGCTATGCCCAAAATTTAAAAAGAGATGCACTGTATGGTTGCATTTATTTAAAATTCTAGAAAATAAAAGCTTATTTAAAGTCAGAAAGTACCTCAGTGGAAGCCTGTAAATGAGAATAAATAATGGATTGAATAAGACTATGAAAAAATTTGGGGCATTCTGGAAATATTTGTTATTAAATTGTTGTGATTGTTTTGTAGGCATAAAGTATTTTAAAACTGCTAAGACTATATATTATTATATTTTTATGGGCAATTTATTATTCTTTAATTATGCTTCAATAAGAACTTTTTTAAATAGTGAGACATACCATTGGCATTATAAAATACAGAAAAATCATAAATTATGTTTTATTCCATAAATTCTGACACAGGTTTTATTTCACATTTTGTCTGATACTTTTTGATCTTTTCATATGACTACAATTTTCTAATACTACTTTTTAGTAAAAATAGAAATGCACCTCAATATTTTCTTTTGGATGGTTAATAAAACAATTTTATTAGTAAATACTATAGGAGAATTTCTTTTAACTTCACAACTTGTTATTGAGAATCTCCAAATTTTGGATTGATTGGCAAATTTTGGGAAAGAAATCTCAAGTTTCTTCCATATATTACCTCATGCAGAGCTATTTACTATTTTTAACTTGCCTCTACAGGTTTGTGACCTACAAAAGAAAGACTTCTAGGGCCGGGGATATAGCTCAGCGGCACAGCGCCTGCCTAGCAAGTGCAAGGTTGTGAGTTCCATCCCTGGTACCAAAAAAAAAAAAAAAAAACAAAGACTTCTGGCAAATCCTATTTTGCACGATTGCCATCAAAGAGAAAAAAACTGATACGTTATAATTGCCTGGGCTGCGTTACCAGCCCACTCTTGACAGAAGAGTTTCAGTTCCGTCAGGATATCAAGTAGGACTAGTACGTCTAAGCGTTTAACAAATTCATATTTTTAAGGAACAGAAAGTTATTTTTGCTGACTTAAGAAGACAAGTTATTTATTGAAAGAGTTACCATAAAGGTAGCTGAACATGACTCACAGAACAGGTGGGAGTAAAAGAGCTAACAGGGACTAAAGACTCAATCTTGCCACAAAGCCACTAGGTGCTGTGCGTAACCCTGGACTCAGCCTGCGAATCTCGCATATGTGATGCTGACCCTGGAAGCTGCCCTTTCTGCGCTGAACACTCGTGCTGCCTGTAGCTGATGGTACTGTCACCTGCCTAAAATGTACTCTCTGCGTAGATTCTCCAGCTCCAAGCTCAGGGTAATACAAGGTAACATGCTTGTCTTTGATGCAAGGGAAAGGAATAAGTGAACACTGGGCATTTGCAACATCTGTGATTAAAGGCAGGCTCTGCTTTTTACTTTTTCTCCCCATAGCAACACAGTGAGGGATTCTCCACATAAAACTGAGGTTCAGTTTAGGGGCCACACACAACAACAACAGCAACAACAACACCCGCAAGAAAACTGTCTACCACAAAAATATATAGAAAAACACACTGGTTCTTATACTTTTTGGCCGATGAGGATTTGGACAGTTAACCCTTTCTTATATTAAACGACAACAACAAAATAAATGCAAGATACATGTGATTCTTGTTTATAATCATAGACAGGGACTGCTGATATTTTTGTGTTCTCCACCTCTACCCCTCATCGAAGTTTGCTCATTTTTTTTTTTAATGCAGGTACTGGGAGTCAAACTCAGGACCTCTTGCTTGCCAGGCAGGTGCTTATGCTGCTGAGCTATATCACTGGCCCCAGTTTGCTCATTCTTGACACTGAATTATTTGAAGGAATAAGGTTTAAAAGGAAGTACTTGATATTCTGGTTAAGTTCAGTAGAATCTGTTATGTGCTAAATTGTGTCTCCCATAACCTTGAGGCATTATGTTGAATCCTTAAACCCTAGTACCTCAGAAAATAACCACATTTAGGTATAGAACTTTTAAGAAAGTTATTAAATTCATTTACCTTAGCATAGGCCTTGATCCAATAGGACTAGTGTCATTAATAAGTGGTAATTTTAATGAAAATTTAACACACATAAGCAGATGTATGGACAAAGAGAAAAGAGCATGAGAGGACATTATGAGGCAAAGTTGTAGTTCCAAATTAGCACTTCTGATATAGCTCTACATCATTTTTGGTGTCTTATGTATTGGGCTGGAACACACCACAAATTTCTTATTCACATTATCTTAGAAATATGTCTAGTACCATTGGGGCTGGTCTCTAAAGAACAAGATGACATCACTTTGAAAGGTCATATGAAGGCAAACAGTCAGGGGCAAGGAGTGCATTTGGGGGTGGGCACCACATGAAGGACAAGTTTTTTGGAGGCTTCTATCACTGGTTAAACCATAGAAGTTACAATATGGCAGCATACATGTAAAGGAGCAGAAGGTTGTGTAGGAAAAGAGCTGATAAACTCTTATAATAGAGGACAGTTTTCTAGTCCACATTGAACTCTTGCAAGGTCAGATAGCAACAGTTGGTAAAGTGAAACAGTATGAATGTGTGTAAGTTTCCAGAGCTAAACAATAAAGGAAATAAACAAACTCAGGAAAATGTCAGAAATAATTGTGCCTGGCATATGAAGCCATTTAGCCCTGACCAACAGCGTGGTGATTCTCTTTCTGTACTCTCTGGAAGATTTAATCTATTTAACTATTAATCAATCAACATTGAAGGACTCATGAAGTAAATATGTATTTAATAGTATATGTTATTTTAAAAAAGGAGAAACCAAGAAGCTGTAAATGAAAAGGAAAAAAAAAAAAAACTGGACACTTGGGATCCATTCGAAGAAATCTGCAACACATTTGGATTCCAAATCCGAATCAATCATATCTAACATAAACTGACCGGAACCAGGAAGATTTATAAAAATGAAAACTAATTAGAGAATAGCTCTGGTGATTCCCTGCCTTTTCAGTGATTTCCAGAACCAGTGGTGATGACTAGGATGCCTTCCAAGCAAACCCCAGTCTCACTGACAGACAGCGCAGTAGGTGTGCTCACCGGCAGTGCTGGTAGCATTCACTGTACTGCTCACTATCATACCTACATATACAACATTAGGAGATGAGAAATATGTCATAAATGATGATAAACTTCTTAAACATGTGAGAGGGTAAAGAGTTCAAGATTTTAGCTATCAAAATAAAATAAAATAATGATTCTATTTTAGTAATAGCAGAATGGCTTATATAAAATTTACCCTCCCACAGATAAAAATTTTAAACTCTGGGGAAGATATTTAAAATAACTATTTTGAAGTTCTAGAGAATAATTAAGAACAAATACTGGAAAGTAGATAATCCTTGACAAATAGGATCTGTAATGCAAAAAAACTGGATTAATGATGCTTTTATTTATTTATTTATTTATTTTTTTTTTTTTGGTACTGGGAATTGAACTCAGGGCCTCGAGCTTGCCAGGCAGATGCTATGCCACTGAGCTATATCCCTGGCCCCTAATGATGCTTTCTTAAAATTGTTTTAAGACATGTGACTTCAAAATAATCATAATGACAATAATAATAGTAGAAGCGTATGTGCATTTTGTAAGCTATTTACACATAGCAATAGCACAAAGGACAGATGGGTAAAAGGAATCGTAATTCTAACAATTTTTATATTTTACATGGAGTACTACAACCATAAGGATGCATACTATAACTTCTAAAGTGACCATATTAAAATGTAACACAAAATAATAGGGCTAGAGAGCAAACAGAAGAAATAATATGAAACACAAAAAACATTTGATGCAATAAAAAGATCAATTGTAAACAAAATAAATTAAAGG
Organism: Erethizon dorsatum; assembly: GCA_028451465.1. Classification (NCBI taxonomy): domain Eukaryota; kingdom Metazoa; phylum Chordata; class Mammalia; order Rodentia; family Erethizontidae; genus Erethizon; species Erethizon dorsatum. The sequence goes on from CM051824.1 coordinate 43,616,284, forward strand.
ATATTGAAAATAAAGATGATAGACTTAGAAACAACAATATCGATTACAGTAAATATGAACAAGTTAAAAGAAAATTTGTCATGCTAATTTAAAAACCCCAAGATCTAACTAGATATTGTTAGATTCACTTTACACATAGAGTTATCCTATATATATATATTAATCATAAGAACCTCAGGTGATCATATTTACATGTAACAAATAATCTTCAGGAAGGCATAAAAGAAATAAATATGTACATGCATGTAATAGAATCTCTAAATACATGAAGTAAAAACAGAGAAACAGACAAATTCACAAGTGCATACAAATATTTTTATGTCTTTATCTGAATCTATCATATAACTGATAGAAAAACTAGAGGAAAACTCAAAAAGATAGAGAAGATATGAAAATATCAATTATCCTGGTATTGACATCCATGTATCATTATCAAAAACTGCAGAATGAATAAACATTATTTGTGAAAACACACTGAACAATCACTATGTTATTCAGCTTTCTGTTACTGTAAAATATAACCGAGATAGTTAACTTATAAACATGAAAGTTTTGCTTTGGCTCACAGTTTTGGAGATTGCAGTCTGTGAATGATCGGCCCCATTGCCTTAGGCCTGTGGTGGCATCTCATGGCAGGAACGTGTGGTTGAACAAAACTACTCATCACATGGCCAGGAAGTGAAAAAGAGTAAAAGGAAGGGGTCAGGGTCTCATTCTTCCCTTTCAGCACCCTCCACCTAAAGACCTCCCTCTACACCCCATCCTTAAAGGTTCCACCACCTCCCAGGACCACCACTCAGGGATCAAGCCTGTACCATATAGACATTTGGTAGACAAGACCCAAATTACAGAGAGCACTAAGCTGGATATTATGCTGACAACAAAACAAATCTCAGTAAATTAAAAGTACAAAATTATTACATAGTGCATCTTCCAATCGTAAAACAAAAGTAAGATTTCTAGAATAGCCCCATATATTCAAAGAATAAATAAAACTCCTTGGAATACAACACATTAGAGAATATTTTAAACTAGATAAGACAACTACTTAATATATCAAAATTTGTGAATGCACATATAGCAGCACTTATAGAGATACCTACAATTTAAAATTATTATATTACAAAAGAGAAAAAGGTTTTAAATCAGTGATGTAAATTCTATGTTAAAAATCTAGAAAAAGCCGGGTATGGTGGCACATGCTTGTAATCCCAGCTCGGGAGGCTGAGGTAAGAGTATTGATGTGAGTTTGAGGCCAGCCTGGCCTACGTAGTGAGTTCAAGGTCAGGCTGAACTACATAGTGAGACCTTGTCTCAAATAACAACAACAACAACAACAAACCTAGAAAAAGAACAGGAAATTAAATCCAAAGTTAGTTAGAAAACAGAACATTATGAAGTACAGCAATTAATGAAATAAGCAGATAAACATTAGAGAATAGTTTTAAAAATCAAAGGTTTAATTCCAAAACTTTCATTGGTTAATTCTATTAAATATTTAAGGAAGATATAATAACATCCTATACTTCCTCACTTTCTGTGTGAGATATGCTTTAATTTGTCACAAAAATTTGACAGACATTGCAGAAAAAGAAAACTTTACTCCAGTAAACATAAATATACCAAGTAACAATAAATTACTCAATAGACTGTCAACACCTAAAAGGGTAAGGGCTTAGCCAAATTGGCTTCTTAACCTAGCAATGAAAAATTGGTTTTCCTTTTTAAAAAAAATCAATATATTTTATCATATTAAAAAGTATAAAGAACAGTCATAAAAATAGCTATAGAAAAAAATGCCTCAAAATTTAGCACTCACTAATTATAAAAATTCTGAACAAAATTGGAACAGAAGACAGCATCCACAAAATTGTAAAGGGCATCTAGAAGCCCTGTCTCTGCCATCATCTTTTAAACTTTAATGATACTCCTTAAGATTAAAAAAAAAAGACAAAAAACGATTTACTCAAAAATTTTATTATATTGTGTTGGAGGCCATAGACACCAGTGAATTGATGCTGGGGAAAGAACAAGTTGGAAACAAAGAAGCAAAGCAGTCTATAACTTAAAAACATTATTTAACTCTTCCCCTGAACCCCTGCTTGAATACAAAGTCAACATACAAAAATCAATTTTACATATATATAGAAAAAAATTAAAAATAAAAATTTAAAAAGACCTGTCTACAACAGTATCAAAGTCTCAAAATAGTAAGCAATAGAATTAACAATAATGAAGAAAGACTTTTCTATGAAATTGACAAAATATCAGTGAGAGAAATTTAAAAAGCCAAAATAAATGAAAAAGCTTTTAAAGATCATGGATAAAAGACTCAATATAAGGCATACGTTCTCCCCCAAATCATCTATATATTAAATGTAATCTCAAAAATAATCATAGGAAGGTTTTTAAATAGAATTAAGTAGCTGATTTTTACTTTATATAAAACAATCTTGACAAAGTAAAATGTTGCAAGATTTACACCACCTATCTTTAAGACATACTATGCAGTCATAACACTGAAGAAAACAGGGTTTTGTTGGCAAAAAAAGAGACAAAAAGATCAGTGGAACAAAGTAATGCTGAAAAAAATGTGACATTCTCATGGGGGAATTCTCACCCTTGCTTCATCCTATAGAAAAAGTTAATTTGGTATGCATTGTAGTCCTAAACTTCTACATGAAACTCTAAGGTTCATTTACAAAAATAGAGGATAGTATGACCTGGGATTAGGCAATGATTTTTAAGTAGAACTCAGAAAGCAGTAAGCAGTAAGCACAAGGCAAATTGAAAATCAGACGTCATCAAGATTTTTGAAAAAGTAAGCCCTCCAGATGACATCATCATAAAATGAATAGGTAAGAAGCATCCAAGGAGAATCTATTATCAAAACACACCTGTCAAAGGTCTTGTATTAAGAATATAAAAAGAATCAAAACTCAGTAACAAAAAGAAAACTCAGTGAAAAATGGGTAAAAGCTGGAAGAAATACTTTTTGGAAGAACATATTTGAGCCAGGTGAGCCCTGGGGAGACTGGGGAAGGAGGATCGCTGTGAGTTCAAGGCCAGCCTGGGCTATATAGTGAGTTCAAGACTAGCCTGAACTACATAGTGAGACCCTGTCTAAAAACAAACAATCACCATCAAAACAAAACAAACAAGCAAACAAAAAAAGAACATATTTGAATGGTTACCTCATGTATAATGACGTTTATTCATTTGTATTTGTCATTAAATCAATTTCAATGAATAAATTTAATTAAAGGGAAAGTAAAATCACAATAAGTAACAGTATATAATCACTAGAATAATTAATATTAAAAAGAGGGCAATGTAGTAATTCTATTGTTATGTATTAACTAGAGAGGGATATATATATATATATATATATATATATATATATATATAGAGAGAGAGAGAGAGAGAGAGAGAGAGAGAGAGAGAGAGAGAGAGAGAGAGGAGAGAGAGAGAGGAAGGAGGGAGAGACTGAGACCACCCAAAAGTGTCTACACACTTCACAAAAAAAAATAGTATTTTTTTTCAACAGATGGTGCAACCCTTGTATGGGGGACCCTAGGGGATGTTGTATATTGCAGAAAACCCACTATACTGCCAGCCCTTAGAGAAGAAATTGAAAATGCACATCCAGCAATCTCAATGACCAAGGTTACCCAACAGCAGTTCTCTGTACTAATAAATGTCTGGAAGCTAATGGCCACCACTTTGAGCACCTCTTGTAATTGTTGAAGCCAAAGGCAACTTAATCTTATGATGTCTCAATAAATTTAGTATTAAAATATTATGTCTTTCTTTTCCTATATTCTCTCTCTCTCTCTATATATATACAGTTTTTATATAGTTTTATATAGTTTTTATAGTATATATAGATATAATTTTACAACAATTTTATTTTTAAGAGCTCCAAACTGGATTTGATGGTTTGTTTTAACTTGTTTGGCTGGGCCATGGAGTGCCCAGGTTTGGTTTTACTGGGTGTGTCTATCTGAATAATTCGACATATTATCAATGTTTGACTGACCTAGTAAAGCAGATTATATACTTCCATATGTGGGAGTGCATCATCCAAACTGTGTAATGCTTGAATAGGATGAAACTCTTAGTAAGGGAGAATTCATTATCTTTCTTTCTGATTGTCTTCATGTTGGAAAGTTATTAGACTTGCTCCCAGATTGGCGCTTACACCATCTATTCTCCCAGTTCTCAGATATTTGGGATCAAGATGGGAGCAATATCATAACAGTTTAGTTCATTTATTGCAGTGACCAAATACTATAAACTAAGCAGCTTATAAACAACATAAATTAATTTCTCACAATTTTAAAAGCTGGGAAATCCAAGATCAAGGCACTGGACAATTTGGTGTCCAGTGAGGCTCCACTTTGCATGCATAGAAGGTGCTTTCTTGCTATATTCTTACATGGTAGAGTTGCAAGGCCTCTTCACAGCTTCTCTTATCCCTTTGTGAATAATCCCTAAGGCCCTGATGCCAACTTTATTAGATGGAATTTCAACACATGTAATTTAGGGGTACACAAACGTTTAGACCATAGCTGGATTAGTACTCTAATGGGATCAGCATAGTTCTGAGTGTGGCTGAATGGATTTACTGAAGACAGAAGACCCACCCTAAATGTGAGTGGTGCCAACCAATAGGCTTGTAGCCTGGATAAAATTAAAAGGGTATGAAAGAAGAAGGAAAGGTGCTGCTTGCTGCCTCCTGCCTGCCATGTTGTGGACAGTTTCTCCTATGCACTGCCCCTCTGCCGTGCCACCCTGCCTTGTACTCAACCAAGTATGGATTGAAACCGCTACAAACTGTGAGCTAAAATAAACCTTTCTTCCTTTAACTTTGGGCATTGGGTATTCTGTCCCAGCAATTAGAAAGTAACTAAGACAGTTGTATTCATAAGTACATGTGTTTGTCAAATCTCATGTAATATTTGTGCATTTACTCTCTCTCCATCATTCTTCTCCTCCCACCTTTCTTTCTATCTCTCTCTGTATATATAATATATATGTATATATTATATATATTGAAAAACAACTTTTAATTAGACAATTGGAAGATGAAAGATAGTAACACTTATTGAAACAAGAAAAGACAAGAAATGTTCAATGATTTATTTCTTCAATAATGATATTAACAAGCATTCATGCCATAATGGTTAATTTAAAGATAATTCTCATTTAACTCTGACAATAACCATTTACAGTTTCTTTTTTATATGTCAAATTTTAGCATCTTCAAATACAAGGAGACCTGGATTAGAATGGGCTTTGACCCTATTAATCAGCATAATCTTACAGAATTCATTTTAGCTTCTTTGGCTTTTGTTTACTTTTATTTAAAATTCAAGATCCAAAGAATTCTAAGAATCGGGAATATTAAGAAAACAGAATTATATTAGAAAGAGAGAGAAGACGTTGTAAAGTCAAATACATTTTTAAGGTCCTGATCAAAGTACACCAAATTCAGATAGAATAAGTTCAAGAGACCTATTTTCCACATGGTGATACAGTTGATAACAAGTACTGTATTCTTGAAAATTGCTAAGAGAGTAGTTGTTGTAAGTGTCCTTGCCATAAAAAAAGACAATCATCTTTTAATCAGCTTGAGTTACCCATTGTACAATGGATATATATGTCATAACAAGATGTTATAAATGAATATGTATGGCCTATATCAATTTTTTTTATATGTGGATACCGGGAGTCGAACTCAGGACCTTGCACTTGCCAGGCAGGCGCTTATGCCGCTGAACTATATCACTGGTCCTATATCAGTTTTTAAAAATGAATAAAAATACTATGATATTGTTAAATTTCACTCCACAGAGCTTTTTAATTCAGAAATAAAAGTAGATCTGTTATACTTTATGTCAGTAATTCTTCTAAGTACTTTCCTTATATTACATTAATTCACTGGTATATTACAAGCCTTAAACATCTTTTGAACTATGTTTTATCATCTTATTTTATAAATGAGGAAACTGAGGCAGAAATTGGTAAAATGATTGCTAAAGGGCACAGTACAAGTAAGGGGAGAGGTGGAATTGGAGCCAACTTCTGTACTCCAGAGCCTGTGTGTGCAATGCCATATTCCATAGATGTGATGGCAGAGGTGGGAAAAATAAAGATTTTCAAGTGGAAATAAAGAAAAGCTTGGCAACCATGTAGAAGGAAAAGCAGCATTCACCCAAAAGGTCCAAGGGGAAATATTTTCTACAGATTTATGTTGGGGGCTGATAATGAACATTAAATTCATAGAGATTGTGAAAATATACTAAAAGCTGGTGATGAGAAACATAAATCCCAGAGACTGAAATAAATTATCTGGGAATGAGGTGGGGTAGCATGAGGGCTTTGCTTGGATTAGGAGACATCAGAATCAGGGTATCGGGTGAGAGAATGTTTGACTGAGAACACTTGGCTCTTGGATGATGAGTGATACAAACAGGTAATGTTCTTGTTTGGATCTTAAAGGTTTGCCAAAGGCCAATGCATTAAAGCCTTGGCTCCCAGCTTGGCACAAGTAGTTGGAAGTGGTAAAACCTTTAAGAAGTGGGGTCTATTGGGAGGTGTTAGGTCCTGGGGATGTGACTTAAAGGGGACTGTGGGACCTTGATCTCTTCTCTGTCTCAAGTCCTGGTCACAATGGGAAAGGCTTTGTCAGGAGGTGATACCAAGACTTACCTCCTTGCCACAGGTTCAAAAGAAATGGGCATTCAAAACTGTGATACTGACACAATCTTCTCTCTGGAAAATGATTTCCTCAGTTCTTTGTTATAGTACTGGATTAGGGGAAATAGCTCAGAGAAACTATAAGTAGAGTGTCCAGTCCCACCAAGAGGGTGCATCGAAAATCCTGCATTCAGTGAGGTGGCAGCCAGTTTCTCTACCAAATGCAGCAGAAAAGGTTGGCTGCTCCCTCAGGCTATGGCTGGAAGATGGAGAAAATTGGAGTGCTAATGTTTGAGGAATATGACATTGAATAGGAAAAGTGAAAAAGATACTGATACAGCTGACAGAGTAGAGCTGGTTCAGAAAAAAGATACAGCAGCCACTCTCTTGGGCATCAGGTTATCCACACTCCAATACTGCAAGAGATAGCTGCCTGACAGGAAATATTTTTGTGATTAACATGAGAACAAAGCCTGGAGAAAATTCCCAACAACTCTGGAATTCTTGTGAGGGTGAAGTAAGACAGCATAGAAACATAGATATTGAATATTCAAGCTTCGAGTAGTATCCTAAGGACTCTGAGCTTTCCACAGTTTGTATACTTAAGAGAACGAGAGAATGACATGAAGCTTATTGCAAGGGCTGGAAGCTTGGACAAAGCAGTTCCAACTGACTTGCTTTCCCCAGAACCAGTTTGGGTGCAGAGAAATGGCATTTTCCTTCATCAGCTTTAGGCTGGGTTCAAGATTCTTGGGGACCTGAGTAAGTTTGGATTTTATTTGAAAAGACTCTGTGGGCCTGGCTTGATCTAGAAACCCCTGGAACTTATTTTATCCTAGAGACTTCCAGACTGGAAATATAAAATGGCCAATTTGAGGTTTTTTTTTTTTTAATGTGGGTACTGAGAGTCGAACTCAGGACCTCATGCTTGCCAGGCAGGTGCTTATGCCGCAGAGCTATATCACCGGCACTGGATTTTTTTTGAGACAGGGTTTCACTCATAATTCAGGCTGGCCTTGAACTCACCATGTAGCCCAGGCTGGCCTTGAACTTGTGGCAATCCTCCCGCCTCTGCTTCCTGAGTGCTGGGATTACAGGCGTGTGCCACCACACCTAGCTAATTTGAGCTTATTAACACCAGGAATATTTTAGTCCTTCTGGGCTGTTGTAACAAAATATCATGGACTGTGTAGTTTACAAACATGAGAAACTTGCTTTTTACAGTTCTGAGTGGTGAGAAGTCCAAACCAAGGCACTGGCAGATTTGGTATCTAGTGAGAACTTCCTCCTTCATAAGATGGTACCTATTGCCGTATCCTTCCATGGTGAAAGAGGCAGACAAGCTCTCCCAGGCCTCTTTTGTAAGGGCAAGAATGCCTTTTATGAATGTGGAGTCCTCTTGACCTAAAAGCTCCATGAGGCCCTGCCTTTTAATACTATTGCTTTGTGGATTAGGTTTCAATATATAAACATTGGAGGGACACAAACATTCAGGTCATAGTAGTAAGTTAAACTTACATGCTCATACTTTTCCTAGCCACCAGGAATGTAAAAGGGTGATCTTGAGTGTTTTCTTATCTATTGCTTACTCTTAGATCAATTTTTTTTAAAAACAGAAAAGAATTGTAGGAAACAGATTGATATTTATTTTTGGAAAATTAAACTCCTTGAATGTTTCACTGGATTTGATATCTTATAGGAAATCTGTTTTCAAAAAGTAAAACATTTTAAAATCCTTTTAAATTCCCAAACACATTTTTTCAACTGGATGAGATGCAAATGTTTAAAAACTGAGTTCAATCTCGATTTTAGCAGAAAAGCATAGGCAACTAAAACGATCTGATTTAAATTGGTGGATAACTGTTTTATTTTTATTGTAAGAAGGGTGATAGGGAGATGAGTGAGTTGCATAAAAACAAGGTAACAGGATAATTAGGGATACAAAAAGAAATGTCTGTCATTCAGACTGGATTCCTATTAAGGAAGAGATATTCCAAATATATTTGAAACATACATGAAAGAAAGGTAGCCGTAGTGAAATTGAAGAGCAGAGAATCAAAGAGAAGTTATCAGGAAAGGGAGGATTTTATATCACCAGTTCCTTTTTGCATTTAATGTGAAGTAAGAAAAAGGAGGGCTGCCTAGGGCATAGAGCATATTTCTCAGTGTAGCTGTGGAAAAGACCATAGTGAAAAATAAATAAATAAATAAAAGGACTGGAACATCCTAAGGCAAAGCAAGTATAAGTACCAGGTCCAAATAACTTTGATTCATGACTGAAAGGACAAGAGAACAGGAAGAACAAAGTCATGCTTTGAATTAATTGCTTTTGCCGTATCTCAGCAGCTGGGTAAGTATGATACCTGGCTCTTTTAAAGTGGAAAATGATAACCACAGGGAAATTATCCTTAATTGGCTTATGAGAGGGAACGTGAAATTGCAGATCAGAAATGCTGTTTTTTTGAATTTGGTGAGGTTAGAAGTTACCCCAAGATGATGTTAAAGGGAGTGGAAATAAGTGACAGAAAAGGGGTAGGGAGAAACCAATCAAAATCACATAGTTTTAGAACTAGGAAGTATTTTAGAATGTATCAACTCCAATTTCTTTATTTGTCAAATGTGATAGCAGAACCAAAGACGGTAACCTAGTTCTCTGGAGTCCTTTTTCATTGGCCTGTGGTCACTCTACCTCTTTCATTTCTTTTTTATTCTGGGATTCCTGCATGTGGCATAGTAGGGTGCCTTGTGCAAGAACATGCCAGGAAATCATCGTTGAAAAATTGTTTTCCAAAGCCCAGTGCTCAATACTTCATACTTCTACTCTTTGAAACAAAGTTAAAATAATTAAAATTGAATAGACCACAAAATTCAGTTCCTTAGTTTTGATACCCAATTTTGAAGTACTCAATAACCATGCGTTGTTAACAGTTACCATACTGGAAAGTACAAAAAAGGGGGTGGGGTATACATGTGCTTGAAGAAAGCCCTATTGGAAATAGAAAATGTTGTGCTAGACACTGTGTTTCCATGGTGTGTGACTGTTATGTGTAACTATAAAAAATAAAGTTTTAATTTCTTTGTTCTTTTCCAAAGAGGTACATATCCACAAGGAGTCAGGAAATGTGCAGATTAGGTTTTCTTCTACAATAAAATGGCTAATTGGCCATGTTACCTTGTATTAATCTCTTTTAATCTTTGTGTTTCACTTTCCTCATCTCAACTGTAGGAAATAGATGCCTGCTAATCTCACAGGGCTGTTGAAAGAAGCAACCACAAAGTTTCAAATATCCAATAATCACGAAGTTTATTTGTACTATTATTAACAAGGATGCTATGTTTTAAAACCCATTTTAAGAAAACATGTGGACTTGGCTCTTCCTTTCTTCCATTTAGAGTCATGTATGCTATCTTAAATGCCGTAGTTATTTTCTGAAGTATTTAATAGTATTTTTTAGAATAGCTAAGCAATGGTACAGATCTTGTTCACTCACTTTTTCCAAGTGAAAATATATAAACTAATATTTAGATTAAGAGTAAGACCTAAAGAACATTAGGAATTAAGATCTGAATAAAAATTCAGACCTACCAGGTTAAATTGGATTTGAAGAGGCTCTGATGTCACACCCCCTTATTAATAGCTAGCATTCATTTCTTAATTTGGGACAAGTACACACAGGGATACTCATTTTTACCCATGCAGGTAATTGTCAATCCTGCTAGCTAGTATCTGCAAAATATTGGAATAGCGAACTCCTGATTCAAAACATTTGGAAGCTATTGGACTCTGGAAAGTTGGCTGAAAGGAAGATCTTTGTTAAAACTACAATCAGGTACTTTGAAATGCGCTTTTTCTTCTTTTTCAGTCATCCATCTGACATATACCATCTGTCAGATTGTGCTGGGTTGCCTTTGTCAGCCTTCCACTCATCTTGAAAGAGCAACAAAGCTTTCAAAGGTTTTTATTTCTCATGAATATCCCTATGAAAATGTAAAAGGTTCTTTACTGGATCAACATTTTTGTCTGTAGAATACCAGGAGGCAGAGTCTCACCATAGAGATAGTGGTTTCCCAAAACCAGCCAACATATATGATTGTCAGGGAGACACCTTACATAGGAATCAGGGACCTGGTCGGGTAATATATAATGATGCTTCTCAAATTTTAAAATGATAGTAATCACCTCAGGATCTTGAGAGCTTCAGTAGTTCTCAGATGGGACTTCAGATTCTGCAATCTTCCAGGGGCTACTAATTTGTGAACCCTATTTTTATTAAGAATAGAGAATACTTGATCAAGTTTACTCACTTGGAGTGACTTCACAAAGCAATAATTGCAACAAAAACAAAAGGGATAATCATTTTTTTTTATTTCTTCACGATATCTACTTCCATAAAATTTCTTATTTAGAATAAGAAGCAAGACTGATGTTACGGGTTTTCCAGTGACTACTTGACTTTTCCACACCGTGGTATCTTGGTTATGAAGTTCAGCATCTCTGAAGAACCTGGTAGAAGCTGATAATCTAGGATCAGAAGTCATAAAAGGTCACTTGCACCACAGTGATAGACGTGATCATATTCAGGGAAGGGAAGCACAGACCAGAATGTCCATAGAAGTCAGTTAACATTGTATTTTAAGAAATGCCAGTGCAATATTTGGCCATCTTTTGGAAATGCAGTGTCACAACAGGTAATATGATCCTACTCTACTGTGGAAGTTAACATAGGGACAAGACAGGTAGCTTCTTACCACAGGGTTGAGTTGACACAGAATAGTTGGGTAATTTGTATAAATAAATATGTAATGTGGATTTTGCAAAGTGTAGAGTGACATAGATGAGACAGTGTACTCTTTTCACCAGTACAGGTTTGGACTCTAGCTTCCCTATTTCCCAACTCTATGACTTTAGACAAGTTGCTTTAATATTTATTATTTTTGCTTTCTGTGTTAGTAAAATGAGGATTTTATCTGTCCTAAGCAGTTCTTGATAGATCTGAACAAAGATTTATAAAACTCTAAGTGTCCTGCCTGACAGATAATATGTGCTTAAGAAATGATAACATTTTTATCACCATTGTCATTTCTATTGCTACTATGTGTAAAGAAATAAAAGTACTTCCTTCATTAAGGTAAATACATTTTCATTTGTTTTGCTCATGCTCATTATGATTGAATGGTATCACTGACATAAAATTAATTATTAACATAATTATTAACATTAATTATGAGCTGTTATGGAAAGGAAGATAATGTGAGATCTTAAAATTTTTTAGTGATATCTATGCAGATAGAAACTGCTGTTTTAGAACGGACTCCAACATACACTATTATGCCATCAGTTTCTAGTTCTTGAAGATGAAGATTCTTATATCATTGTTTTATTTCCCACAGTACCTGGTGAATGATCTGTACAGATCAGGTGATTAATACACATTTATAGGTGTATTTGATTAATTTTCAATTTTTTAATTACCTTTTTTAATAGGACTATTTAGTAGCATCTAGGTAAGAAATAATTAATGTAAAAGAGGTTTTCTACAATTGTTATAATAAAACCCTTTTCACTCTACTGTGGGTAATCTGTTACACTTATTATCATCTAATATTTTAGTTATGTTATTTGGTATTAATTGTGAGCCAGTGGGGGGAAAAAAAGGGTTCAGGCAGCATGCAGAGACCAGATGATGCATGTGAGTTGAGAATACTATCCAGTATTTGCTGTCAGATTCCTAAATTGATTCTTCAAATTCTCCTAGGAGATACAGATAGAAAATAATGTAGATTGAAATTCTTTGAGATAAACCGGGCATGGTGGCACACACCTATAATCCCAGCACTCGGGAGGCTGAGGCAGGAGGAGTGCCATGAGTTCGAGGCCAGCCTGGGCTACATAGTGAATTCAAGGGCACCTTGAACTACACAGCGAGACCATGTCTCAAAAAATAAAAATAAAAATAAATAAATGAATTCTTTGAGATAAAACAAGTAATGGTGGTGAAGGGAAAATATGTAATATCTGTTGTGCATTAATATATCTCATTTGATGATGAATTATATCACTGTCCTGTTTCTAATGTCATTTATTTTGCTCTGGTTTGTGTTATATTTTCACATTTGCTTGTAAGCAAATTATTCTATTCCTGAAGAAGAAAAACAAAAATGACTTCCATTCTTGCACGTACAAATACACACACACATAAATGTAATGGTAATTAGAAGGGGAGGATATGAAAAACAATATAAAATACAAGCCACTGTTTTAATGATTAGAAGAGTGTCTCTATGCCAGGCCCCTTCACATGAGCACATCTACGATATCACTGTAATGGACCCTATACACACAGGTTCATGGCTATTTGACAGTGCCATATTTTCTGCTCTAGTAAAAGAGATTACATAAGAAAGAAAATAGCTGTTTCTAGCAAGTTGTAGGGGGTCTGTGAATGATAGATCAAGTGTTTTGCTCTTCCTACATCAGCATTTTTACTGGCCTCTGGCTCAAAACAATACACTAAGGTATTATTTAGTTTCTGTTCAAATTTATATGAGTAAATCTAAAAATTCACCCCAAAGCAATACTGTTTCACTCTTTTTTAGTATACTTTTTTGATGTATGACTGAGCCTAATGTCAAGATAATGAGTTTATTTTTGTACAAATAGAGATTTAGAAATAGTCACTTTTATATCTTTAGTAATGATTGATTCTTGATTACAAAACCTCTATTATTTCTCTTAAGTGACTTTTTCAATGCATCAGTTTAAGTTCAGTTAAGATATAGTTAAATATGTATCACGTACAATCCATCTTTCTTAAAGACACAGATCCCATTGTTACAGTAATTTGGTTTCTTGGAAAAAAAAAAGTGGATTAGTGAAGTGTGACATTTGACTTGAGTTAAATGTGACAGATCCTAACACAATGTGTTGTAAAATTAATAGCAAGAAGTTTGTGTCACAGAGGAGGAGAAATAATTCTACACTTTTATGGACTTTTACCTCTTTTTTTTCCTATGTCTACCATCAATATCTCTTACTAGAATTAGTAAGATAGCTTCTGTTCAATTATATTCAGCTTTTTCCATTCAGATGTACCTCTAACAATATTACTGGTCAATTTAAATTCACCTAAGACTGTCTGCCAGAGGGGCTTTACAAGGATATCCCCTTTCTTATTAGGTGCCACTTCTCTGTATTCCTATTGCATAGCTCTTTGACTATGGTTATATTTTAGTAATTATTTCCTTGTATCTGTTTTTCACAGCAGATTAAAATATACTTAAGTACTGAGACAGTGTTTTAGCCTAGTACAGTAAAGAAAATTCCATTTACTCATTCATTGATTTATTAATTCATATATTCATTAAGTATTTTGTATTGAATATATATATGAGAAAAAAATAGAATCTTGACTTCAAAGAGCTTACAGTTGATTGGAAAGGCAGGAAGTTTGCAGGTGACTTCAATACAATGTAAAAAGTATTGTGGGATGTCCCCAAAAAGCTATGTAACACAAAGGTCAGTCAAGACTGGTTGATCAACCAAATATTCCAGGAGTCAGGCAAGATGTGTTATACCTGATCCCTAATCCATAGGTTTGGGAAGAGGAGTGATGTTTTGCTCCTCCTACGAGTTTATTTCCTTCTTCAGAGGGGAAATGCCCATTATAAGCCCTGTGTTCTTTTTTCTGTGCAGATGGGTAGTTTTCACTAAGTTCCTATTAACTCACTTCTCAGATGCATCCTATGGAACTGGAATAGGCTTCATCCTCAGATATTTAAGAATAAAAGACTTTCTTTTGCAATACACATTGCCCCAGTATAAACTGGGATTTCAGACAACAGACCATGGCCATAGAATAAAATCATTAATTACAATTTAACACCACAGATAGTTCTCTTTTGCAAAAAGTTAGGGAAATGCTAACAGGTATATTCTGTGCAAGCTGTCTTTCTCTTACAGGATAATCTAAATTCCCAAAGTAAATTAGATCCAGGTGTGACAACACTCATGTGTAAAATGGAACTCCCTCACCTGGATAGCTTTCAGTCACTTGAACCATCTCCTAACTGTAAGTTTCAATCTCAGGTCCAAAGAGCCCTGCTTCTCCTTACACATGGTTCTTACGCAGGGCCCTTTCTCCTTACACAGTGTCCCCCATAATTGCTGCTGTCCCAACAGCATACATTTGCACTCTTCATGAGCTACTGGGTGAATTCTGATCAGTTAGAACTCAACCATCTATCTCTATTAAGGACCTAAACAAATCAAAGAGGATTTGGGTAGTGTTTCAGACAATTTTGACATCAATATTATTTTGGTACAGACACTTACAAATTCATAGAGGTCTCTAGTAAATGCTGGTGCCATGTATTATACTCAAGATTATAAGTATCCTGACAGGTCTAAAGCTATCACTGCAGACTTCTAAATAGGATTATAATCACCCTGATGGCATTTGGAATCCCAAGCATTTTGTTAGTTGTATTTTAGAAGGGCTAAAGACCAGTAAAATCAAACAGGTAAATCAATATAAGTTGCCTACTATAGATCAGAGCCCAAATGACATTCCTTGAACAATGTAGGGAGGCTATGCAAATACATACTGAGGCTGACTTTTGCTTCTCCGAGGGCCACATCCTCCTTAAAGACAGATTCTTCATCTAGTCAACTCCAGATATTAGGAGGAGATTACAAAAATTGTGTTTGAGACCTGAGACTCCTATTGATGTATTACTAAAAGTGCTTAGTATGTTTTTTTTTTTATAACCAGGATATAGAAGACAGACAGAGATGGGCAAAAATGAAGCTAAAAGTAGACAAGAAGGAGAGGACAAAACAGAAACATTAAATCTGCTGGAAGGTAGGATAGGTAAAACCCTTGGAGACATTGGTGTAGGCAAAGACTTTATGAATAAAAACTCAACCGCACGGGAACTATCCCAAAGAATCAATAACTGGGATCTCATCTTATTAAAAAGCTTTTGCACAGCAAGAGAAACCACCAACAGAGTGAAGAGACAACCCACAATGTGGGAAAAAATGTTTGCCAGCTGTTCCTCAGACAAAGGATTACTATCGAGAACATATAAAGAACTCAAAAAAATCAGACCTCCCAAATTTAAAGACCCACTCCAAAAATGGGCATCTGAGATGAATACACATTTCTCAGATGAAGAAATACTAATGGCAAATAAATATACAAAAAAATGCGCAACATCACTAGTCATTCGAGAGATGCAAATTAAAACAACACTGAGATACCATCTCACCCCAGAAAGAATGGCTACTATTAAGAAATCAACTAACAACAAATGCTGGAGGGGCTGTGGGGAAAAAGGAACCCTTCTTCACTGTTGGTGGGAGTGTCGACTGGTACAGCCACTGTGGAAGTCAGTGTGGAGATTCCTCCGAAAACTAGGGTTGGAGGTCCCATTTGACCCAGCTATTCCCCTTCTGGGCATCTTCCCAGAAGAATTAAAAACATCGTACCACAGCAATATATGTGCACCCATGTTTATAGCAGCACAATTTGTAATAGCCAGATCTTGGAAACAACCCAAATGCCCATCAACTGAGGAATGGATAAGAAAGAAGTGGTATTTTTATACAATGGAGTACTATTCAGCCATAAAGAAGGATAAACTGGAGACTTTTATAGGTAAATGGATGCAACTCGAGAAAATACTCATAAGTGAAATAAACCAGAAGCACATGTGTAAGCATCGTATTATCTCTCTAGTATGAGAAACTGAAAGAGTAAATAAGATCCAAAATGTACAATAGATATGGTGAATCAAAAAGAAACTGGTAAAAAGGAAAGAGAGACTGGAATAGGGAAAAGAAAGAAGGGAAAGGGGAAAAAAATTGTATATATATATATAAGATGGTTAAGATAGATACACTACCATTTTTACTTAGTTCATTGAAGAGTAAGGTTTGTGCCAATAATGTTTGGACAATTGAATGCTAATGTCTGGTGTCCTGAATAACTAACTTAAAGATAGTAATACGTAATGTATTAACCATTGTTACCCTCCTATTATGTTGTTTTGAAAATTTGTTCTTCTTTTGATTTGTTTTGTTTTTTCTTCTCTTTAAAAAAAAAAAAAAAAGTATATGGAGCTTCTTGCTGTATTACGGGGTGACCAAATGTTGGCTGCTGGCTTTTCCTCCAAGGGAAGTAAGTGTATTAGTCAGCCTTCCCATCATTGAGACATGATACCCAGTACTCGAATTTAAAGGAGCAGAGATTTAATTTAGCTCATGGTTTCACAGGATTCAGTCCATGAATGGCAGACTTCAAGGCATGAAAATCCTTTTTAGGTGTGGCAGAGCAAAGTTGCTTAGTTCATAGTGGTTAGGGAGCAGAGCAGGGGAACAGAGTCAGAGAGGAAAATTGCTGGGAAATATACATAGACTCTAAGACCACCATTCATGACCCACCCTAACACACCTAGAACAGTGACCAACAGTCCTCCAGGCAGGTCCCGAAGCCAATCAGGGTGACACTTTACCCTAATTGCCACAGCAAGCGAACTGATAGGTGTCATGTTTGCCATCCGATGGGCCACTGGTTAAAAAAACTGTGCTAAATCTGAGCATCTTTCTAAGTTACTTTGTTCTAACTGTCATAAAATGAGAAACTGAAGAATTTACTGTCCCAAGGATCAAAGGCCCCATAATCCAAAGCCCTAATAATTATCTATGGAATCAGGAGACCCAAGGCTCCCATTAACACCAGCCCAGTCATCACCATCAGTGGGATGGAACTTTAGGTAACATTGGATGTGACAGGATGATAGGCTTCCTTCTTAATAGTGGGGCCTCTTATTCTGTTCTTACTCATTATTTGGACAACTGGCTTATAACACTCATTGGATTATGGGTATCAATAGGATACTGATAACCAAATACTTCCTCTTCTGTGTGTGTTTGAATTATTTGTCTCCATATACCCTTTTTTTTTTTTTTTTTTTAGTAATGCTCAAATGTCCAGTCCCTTTACGTGACCAAAACTTATTGACAAAGATGGGAGATCAAATTATCTTTGGAGCATAGATTCTTAACTATTATATTAACATGCTTTGTTCTTTGATAACCTTGAAGTGTCTCTCCATAAACGTTCCACTATCAACCTTAGTACTCTGCTTCCTAACTACACTAAGTGTGCCAGCAGGTAGTCAGTGGCCTTTCTGTTAGCCCGGAACTTCAGCCTTCATTAAAACATACAGGGAGAACCCACAGGTCAACAGTTAACGCCTCTTTGGAAGGACCTTTTCTCAGTACTTCTTCTCTAACAGCTATCAAGTTTCTAGGAATTGCTAGCTGTATCCATCATTCCCAAGTCAAGCTTTGGAAGGGAGAAGTTTCTCAACAGATCCCACCATTCCGGGAAATTCAACTATTAGGTGATTTAAAACCTGTTCAAGTATACTTCCGTTAAGTAAATGCTAACCGTCTCCACCCTACCTTCCAACAGAGGGCGGCAGACACCTTGAGCACTATTCGAAATCCTTAGTGACATTGTCCCAGGGTTCTCCTTGTTAAATACTGAAGTCCACCTTATGAGCAAGGCAGTATTACAAAATTGGATGGCACTCAATGTTTTAACTGCAGTACAAGGAGGGATCTGTGCAGTCATCAAGGTTGAGTGGTGTGTATATATAAGTGAAAACACTGTCGTTCTCTCTTCCACCTAAGGGTGTAAGATAATAAGTCCAGACCACATCAAATCCTAATCTGGGCTTTAAAAATGAAGTGGGTTTGGTTCTCTATGCCAACTTTGTGAAAAATGATTCATAAGCAGTATAGTTTTGTTCTTATACTCATTATATTTACATCATATATAATAAATTCTCTTTTGTTTCTCCAGTTTATAGTCTGTCCACTTCCAGATGATCTTATACTTTCTGTTCCAACTGTCTATGTAATACCCTTTACTGATCTGCCAGGCATGAAAGTCAGCAAGAGTAGGGACCCTAACTTCCTCCTCTTGAGGGCCCTCTCAGCAGAAAGAAACCGGATTGACTGGACACCCCAGTACCATACATGGTGACAGTTTTGTGTGTCACATAACTGTTTCTAGTAATGTAGGGCTTATATTAAATGGCATGATTTTCAGTTGAAAGATTTATACTCATTCTAGTTGAGAAACTTAATTCAAGGAGTGTTATGGCTTGTGTTTAGATGTTCCCCCAAAACCTCATATAGTCATAGGTGGGACTTTTTCAGAAATGGCTGGGTCTAGAGTGTGTGATGTTGGGATTGATTCATGGTGCAATGCTGGGATCAAGGGCACTAGGATTAAGGGTGTGAATGCTAAGTAGCCTGGATAAAATAAAAGGGATAGAAAGAGCTGAGGTCATGCCTTGCTTGCATGGATGCCATGGAGTATTTCTCCTCTGCAGTGCCTCTCTGCCATGCCACCCTTCCTTAGAACCAGATAACTATGACCTGAAACCTCTATGAACTGTGAGCTAAATAAACCTTTCCTTCTTTAACTTTAGATGTCAGTATTTTGTCTCAGCAGTGAGAAAAGTAACTAAGACAGGGAGTATATAAATTTTTAAATAGACCTGATAGATCTTGGAAACAAAGACATTCATAGACAAAGATGAGTAGAGAATGGAAGCATGAAATAAAATGATAAATTTTTGGTCACATTATGGGCTATACAAGCACCACTTGCTAAACGTGTCAGGTTGTAGGACCTTCAGAAAGGCACCAAGTGTTTAATGAATTTTTACTTTTAGATGTCAATAATCAAATGTTTCTTGGATTCATAGATTTCAAGTACTTGGTCATTTGTAAGTAGTATGTTATGCCTCTCCTGCAAGTCCCCCCATTTTTTTCCCAATCTTAAAAATATAAAAACAAATCAAATCAAGCAGATTTGTTCAATTAGTTACTTTTGTATCTTAAGACACAAGTTGAAGATTGACAGTTCTATTTCTTTACCTGGTAGCTTGTCATTTTCTCAGAATTGAATGTCATCTTCTTGCTTCAAAATGTCCTGAAAATGTACATGACATACTTTAAATCTTTTTACATCCCCTTATTCACAATGAATGTAATCGTTATATGTTGCAAACATGAACTAATGTGATGATGATGATGGTGATGATGATGAAATGAGGGAAGGGGATCTGGAGATGGAGGGAGGGAGCGAGGGAGCTGGGTGGGGAGGGGAAGGATAATAAAGGAAACTGATGTATTAAGTACAGGTTCTTATTGCCTAAGATGAATGTAAACGTCATGTACAGCAAATACATTTTTAACAAACATGTCCTGAACATATAGAAAAAAAATGTGCCTTTACTATTTTTGACAAAGCTGTTGATTGACATATTTCTAAATTTTGGGAAATTAATTGAATATTCTGTGCCTGATTATATCTCCAGTACTTTCTTAGGAATTGTTAAGTATCTTTGATTATATGTTCATGAATCCAGAATACAGCACTTTTCCACTGCTTTGGTTTGAATAATAGTCAGTGAAGATAATGGAAATGTAGGAATATAACTAACCTTTGGTTGATAATTTTTCATTTCTAGACTCACTCTTCTGAAGTTAAGAATTCTACAAAGCAGTACTCATCTACTAAACCTAAGAAACCTCTTTAACCAGGGATTCTTTTATTACAACTTTTCCCATTCCTTTTCAAACACAATAGCAATAGTTTCATCGTCACTACTTACTTGATTGATTCCTATCAAGATACCATTATTCAACATCTGCTCACAGTTTCCATTGAAAGCTTCCCTGTGGCACAATAATACAGGAAAAGATGTTCAGAAAAAAATCTGGCCTTCTGAGCAAATAAGGTGGGGAAGTGCTGCTGCTTCATACTCCCTTTGGAAATTCACAAAGCATGCTGGTGTATTATAACCTTTGTAAAGTTCTACAAGAAAGAAATCTATGAAAGCATTTTTTTTTTTTTCTGTGGGTACCGCGGTCGACCTCAGGACCTCGCGCGCCAGCAGGCGCCCGTGCTGCTGAGCGATATCACCGACCCTTTTTTCGTATGTGGGTACCGGGAGTCGAACTCAGGCCCTCGCGCTTGCCAGGCAGGCGCTTATGCCGCTGAGCCATCTCACCAGCCCTATGAAAGCATTTTTAACACTAAATTTTCCAAAAATAATTTTCCAATAAAGGATTTACTTACATATGCCAGGAAGGTAGTGAACTATGAAACACAATTCAGGAAACAATATAATATAGTATATAATAGACAGCTGTAATTGTTACCAGAACCAATAATTCACTTAACATCAAAACTTTCTAATTATTTTTCATTTAGCAATCTTCTTCAGTGCAGGTAAGTTTCAGCAAAAAATGTATATTGATTCCTAATGTACGTATCTTAACTCCAGAGAAACTGAATACAATCATGAAAGGCATTTTTCCACAGTTGGCACCATGACTTTACATTGTGTAGGCCATTTCCACTTTTTATTTTTAAAATAAGTACTGTTACTCTTTTAAAAATTTAATTAAGTTTATTGGTACAATTTAGGTATATATAATGATCATATTCATCAGTAGAATTTGTACCTGTACATGATATACCTTGATCTCTATTTTTGCCCCTCTCATTCCCCTCCCCTCCCTTCAACCCCTCATCCCCTCCTTATTTACAAAGATTTGTTTCCATTTTATCCTTCTTTTCTCATTTTTTCTTTCCCATTGCTTCCTTTCTCCCTCCCTCCTCCATAGTTCCACTTTCCTTTCAAACAATTTCTTCTTATTTCACACTACCTATTGTACAATTTAGTTCTTATTTACACTTTCAGTTTCTCACACCAGAGAGACAATGTGATATTTACACATGTGTGTCCAATTTATTTCACTTAAGAGTATGGTTGCAAGGCCATTTAGCAATAAATGTCTCAAGTTTTTCCTTCTTTAAGGCTGAGTAGTACTCCATTATATAAAAAAAAAACATTGTTTTATCCATTCATCAGTTGATGGGCATTTGGGTTGTTTCCAAGATTTAGGTATTACAAATTGTGCCACTATAAACATGGATGCACATACATCACTGTGGTATGATGCTTTTAATTCTTTTGGGAAGATACCAAGAAGGGGAAAGCCAGGTCAAATGGGACCTCTAGTCCTAGTTTTCTGAAGAATCTCCACTGTGATTTCAACAGTGGTTGCACCAGTCTACACTCCCACCAACAGCGGTGAAGTGTTCCTTTTTCCCCACAGCCCTGCCAGCATCTGTTAGTTGATTTTAGCAATTCTGGGCAACAAATGCAAGGCAGAGGGCATCACAATCCCTGACTTGAAGTTATACTACAGAGCTATTGTGATAAAAGCAGCATGGTACTGGCAAAAAAAACAACAGAACAGAGGATCAATGGAACAGATTAGAAGATGTAGAAGCAATTCCAAACACACTCAGCCACCTTATCTTTGAGAAAGGGGCCAAACATGTTCACTGGACGAAAGAGCCTCTTTAATAAATGGTGCTGGAAAAACTGGTTTCCACATGGCAAAGATTAAAACTAGACCTGTGTGTATCACCATGCACTAAACTAAAATCACAATGGATCAAAGATCTAAATATTAAAACAGAAACACTAAATCTGCTGGAAGAGAAAATAGGTAGAACTCTTGAAGACATAGATTTAGGCAAAAACTTCATGAAAAAAATGCAAATCGCACAGGAACTATCACAAAGAATCAACAACTGGGATCTCATCTTATTAAAAAGTTTTTGCACAGCAAAAGAAATCACCAACAGAGTGAAAAGACAACCCACAGAATGGGAAAAAATTTTAGCCAGTTGCTCCTCAGACAAAGGACTAATATCTAGAACATATAAAGAACTGAAATAAAATCAAAGACTCAATCCAAAAATGGGGATTTGAGATGAATACACACTTCTCAGATGAAGAAGTAGAAATGACAAATATATGACAAAATATTCAACATCACAGGTCATTTGAGAGATGAAAATTAAAATAACAATGAGATTCCATCCATCTCTCTCCAGAAAATACTGTTACTTTTGAATGATTGTATATAAGCTAAGATCTGTAAATGGCATGAGTGTAAACCAAAATTCCTTTCGCTATTCCTTGGTTAGAAGTAATGTCATTTGAGATATCCTAGCTATCTTAGTTACTTTTCTCTTGCTGAGATACAATACATGTCACCAAAAAATTTAAGGAGGAAAGATTCATTTTGGCTCACAGTTTGTAGAGGTTTCAGTCATGGTAGAGAAGAGTTGTTCATGGCGTGGCCACTGAGAAGCAGAGGGGCTGGGAAGGGAGATGTACCCTTCCAGGTCACACCCACAGAAACCTGCCTTTTCCAAGCAGACTCTACCTCCCAACATCACATTCAGCTATAAACTCATTAGTGGACTAATGTACTGAGAATAATCACAGCCCATGATCCAGTTACCTCCTCAAAGTCCCATTTATGAACATAGGAGGTTTGGTGGGGAAGGACATCCAGATATAAACTATAACACTAGCATTATATAGCATTGCTGGAAGAAGCATGGAAGGCTGGGAATTGTAAAAAGTATCTAGTCTAGATAGAACAAGTCTTCATGATAGTCAAAAATCAAAAGGTCATGAACAATACTAGGTTCTCTTGGTCATTATGCCAGGTCAGATTCAATATTGATCTCTGCTTCTGGAAGACTATATATTCAGCAGCAGTAGTGGTCAGATCAGCTGTCTTGTGTGGAAGTTTATTTTATTGAGCCTTTACATAACCTCCATTTCTACCATTATGGCCCCCTTGCTTTTGAGCCTGTAAGCAAGAACAGGATTTTCCAGATAAAGTCTTACATCCACAGGATGGGTCATCTATCTACCTGATTTTAGACAACCTCTTGTGCAGATAGAATCCTTGTATGAATATTCCTATAGGCGGTAGATACCCTTAGAATCTGTGCCCATCCTATGAGGCTCATCCACAAGTCTCTCTTCAAAACTTCTTCATCAAATCATTTTCCTTCTTTCCAAGTCTGTGACAAACCTCTGGCCAAGAGGATAATGCGATGTAAATATCATGAGGAATCCTTAAACCAGGTTTGAATGCATTGTACCTAGCTTGGTGGTTTAGGCAACATCTCACACTAAATGGAAAGAAAAGTGGCCACACAACAAAAGTTGATGCCCCAGAATGCTACCTGGCTGTTCAAATACTTGGGATCACTTTTCTAGGCCTTCAGGCTTATTGTGTATGCACAACAGCCATCTGATGAAGGGGTGCCTTTGCATAGGTGTTAGCATTTGGTAGGTTAGGTAACACCTAGTTTATGTCAGGTAGCTCAAGTTGCTTGAAAATTCAGCTGTTCTGAACAGCCATTCCCTTTCCACCAGCATCCAATTGAAATGATAACAGGAGACATGAATATGGTATTCACTATGTGTGGCCCATGACACACATGAATTTCTTTAATCATCGATTCCTATGAAATGTCATTGTCCCTATTTTTCAGAGAGAAAATGAAGCACCTGTAGTTTGAGCATTATGTCTGTATTCACATACCTAAGGGAGGGATGTGTGATTTAAACTCAGAAGATTGAGCTCCAGCAATTTCTCTCTTAACTCCCTGTACTATACCTCTTTAGGGTTAAGTCAGGAACTATTTCTTGAAAGCAAATATGTTATTTGAAGAAGGTATGACTTTGCTTTGAAATTCTCAAGGCCATCGCTGTGATTGTCTTTTTAGTGCATGCTACCGCTTCTCAACTGTATTCCCACTGGTCACAGTCACTTTACCTGGGTCTTAAGGTCCAAGTGGTATTAAATTCTAAATACTTTGGATTATTATGATACCAAGCAACCCTTATGAAAAGCCTTATAAAAACAACTATTAAGACCAACACTGTGTCGAAATAGCATTCTTCTATAAGCTCGCATTGCATATATTACCTTTAAATAATTTAAAGTGTTCATTAATTTCATTATTGCTTATGTTACTCACAACCAATAGTTTTGATTTCATTAACTCTGTTCTGCCCTCATTCTTTCTTTCTGCCTGCAATTTGAGAATAAAATGCAACAAAGATGAATCTCTTTGAAAAGAAGATCTATCCTTTTTGAAAAATTTTAAGGTACTGCTCTTTATTTAGTCTGCATTAAGATGACTGAGATTGACAGATGTCTTACACAAATATGGACTATTCTCAAACATTGGGGCATTCCATACTGAAAGAAAGTTCTGATTTTTGCTTTTGTTTTAAAATACATTCCCTTGGGCCGGTGAGATAGCTCAGCGGCATAAGTGCCTGCCTGGCAAGTGCGAGGTCCTGAGTTCGACTCCCGGAACCCACATAAAGGAAAAAAAGGGCCGGTGATGTTGCTCAGCGGCACAAGCGCTTGCTGGCAAGGGTGAGGTCCTGAGGTTGACTCCCGGTACCCACATAAAAAAATAAAAATAAAATAAAATAAAATACATTCCCTTAGGACTTCCATAAGCAGAACAAAAATAATTTCTTTAACATACATGGGTTATTTGAAATCTTCTCCTTTAGACTCAGGACAAACTTGATTTTATGAACTCTGAGAACATGACCTGACCCTCAAAAATATTTTCAGGGCCGGTGAGATAGTTCAGCGGCATAAGCGCCTGCGTGGCAAGTTCAAGGGCCTGAGTTTGACTCCTGGTACCCACATACGAAAAAAGGGCCAGTGATATCGCTCAGCGGCATGGGCGCCTACTGACACGTGAAGTCCTGAGTTCGACCCCTGGTACCCACATAAAAATATATATATATATATATTTTTTTTTTCAAGAAGTTTAGTGTTTTTTTTTTTCTTTTGGTTTCATAACTTTCCATATTGTAGTTTTATGAAGAATTACAGAATGCAAAACCATAGCCGAAACTCAGTTGGTTGGATTATTTTAGCAGTGCTTTTTTAATGGACATCTAGCTCTAGGTGTGGCCAGCTGATGCTCAAACACTGCCCCACCCACAGCATGGCCTCTATCAGTAAATAAGTCAGTTCCAGAGAGTATTTTACTCTCTTGGGGATCAAACTGTAAAACTATGACTGTTATATTAAGGTACCACTCTATGTATCTTAAAGTCTTATTAGATGCAAAGTTTATTATTTATTAAAAATAATTTGTTATATTTTGAAAAATAAAACATTGACTTACTAACCAATTATATTTGTAATTGAACAGGATCATAATGGAGGAAATGTTTATGTAAACCATGCTGATGTTTTGCACATCACTACAAATACACAGGAAGATATGAATAAACTCAGATAGGATCACAGTCCAAATTGGAAGAAAAGTAAGACAATAGAGTCTAGTAGTATAAGCCAATTAATAAAGTTATTCATTCATAAAGCCATTAATGATAATTTTTCCATTTGTGGCAAATGGTGCTGTGAGGGATACGTAAAATCTCTGCCACTAACTAGGTTATAATTTACTCAACCAAGGAAAATAAGAAAGAGAAAGATTATGTAAGAGAGTATAGTATATACTCAGGGCTAATTGGCTCAAGCATCAAGGGATGTTAGAATTCAGAACATAAAGAAATCATAAAGAGGAGTAAAAGTTGCTGTTCTTCTGGACAATTTTTCTATTAGGGGGATGAAAATGAGTATGTTATAGAGGATGTGGGCCTAATAGAAATATGATATAGGGAAGAAACATTTCAGGCTTTGTGGTTTAAATGAAATGATTGCTTTATCAATTCATAATCAATATCTATAAAAACAGCATGTTTCTTTGGCACTGTCATTTTGAGTCGCATGTTGGCCAAACTGACTATACAGGGCACATAATCATTCACTAGAATAGTCTCTAGCTTTGATTTATTTGATTCCAATTCTGCCTCCTTGAAGTAATATGAATTCTAAAGAACATCTTACAGTCCCTATTGAATCCCAAGAATAACAGCAAAGAAATTTCTTTTGGGAGAGGAATTAAGTACAAAGTTAAATAGGAGAAAAAATAAAAAGTGGGACTTTCTCATGTCAGACTCCTGGGAGCCCACCTTTTTGAGACAACAAGAGAACAAGTGAAGGTAAAGAGCCTCCAGATAAGAGCAGCACCTGGAATCAGTTTCCAAAATTTGCTCTGTGCATGCAACCTTCTACCAATAAATGCTCTTGATTTCAAATCCCTTTGATGTTTTTTCCTCTGAAATACAAAATTGGTCTTGCTCTCCTATTCTGTCCATTAGCCAGCTGCTAGAACCACATTTCCCCACAGACTGTTTTATATTGAAGCAGAGTGATGGTATGTTTAGCAGCTGAAAATATCCTTGGAGCTACCACATCATACTTGCTTTCAGAGGATTTTGCCCAAAGCAGAGAGTTCTTTTATCTCATTTGGATAGCCAAATTGTGGAAGAAAAATTCTAACATTGGCTTGAGTTGCTCAAATATTACCTCAGAAAACTGGCTATCTTCTAAATTGTTGAATTTACATTAAAGTGGAAAGTCAACACTGTGGTTTTTATGCATTTTTAATGCCTTGTCTCATAAAGGATTTAGGTGATTATTCCCAAGGCTTTTTTATCATTATTTTTCTGGGGAACAAGTGGGAATGAGCACAGGTTTGAGGTATATGGAGCTTGTCCAGCCCCCTTAGGAAAACAGGATGACCAAATGTTCCTCTCAGCTAATTGCAGTGGAGACACAAATCAAAACAAAACAGTTTGGGATTTAGTGAAGACAAAGGTCAGAGTGTTATTCTAATGATCAAGGGAAGGACTAGATCCCAACTGTTAGTCATTTGGGTGAAGGATGGCATGGCAGGAAGGCTGTGCGGGATTTTCTCTATAATTCTGAATAAAGATATTATGGCAGAAATGAACATCTTAATCTAGAAAATCTGTACATGTGTAGTATAGCGAGGAAAAGGGTTTGATTTGTTTGAAGCTGGCTGATGTCAATAATAGAGCAGGCTACCATGACTTGAGTTTCCCATCTAAAGTTCCAGAGTGTAAGCCATGAATAGTTTGTTTCTATTTCTCCCATCTCATGTCAATCATTAATGTTGTAAAAAGGTCCACAAATTAAAATTAAAACAATTAAAAGTAAAGTTATTTGTCACTTTGTACATTTAATGTGTGTGTATATGAAAGACTGTAGGTGATTTTGTGATGACCAACTTGTACTCTCAGTTGCTTGTTAAAAGTCATGCTCTATATGAAAAACTGTCACTAAGTACTTATTCATGTGGAGAGAGTTTTATAGAATATCAAACACTGGACCAGAATGCCAGCTGTTGGATGCCAGCCAAGTGTACAGAACTCATCTGTACTTTGTTTCTTCTGCTTAGATTCATTAGATTCTCACTTTAGTATATAAAATTTATCCCTTTCGAAATTATTTTAGTAGCTCTATTTTTCAACTGTGCATGTAATTCTGTTCCTCCTTTTTTTAAGCAGCTAAAATTTCAGATCTCTCCACTTACCATGTCTCTAGTTTCAAGTCTGATGTGAAGCTTCTAAATATAACTAGCATCCAAAATAGGCATGACCTCACTGAGAGGTGCCATAGTAAGAAATCTGAGGCTTTACTATTCCAAGGGGTTATTGAATAAAGTACTAAGGTTCCCTTTCTTTGCTTTCTTTCCCAGTTTCTGGCCATGTTCCTTTAATGTTTATGGTGGACCCTGTGCCTTCTGGAAACGTATGCAGGGGCAAAGAAATGTCTCAGTTGACCTCTAGACATCTGTTGGTGTGGAAACAATAAGTTTCTAAGAGAAATTAGATTGTGTTCTAAGAGCTTTAAATATTTCACAATGTTCTCAAGAATTATTTTAATCTGCACAAATTTGATGTTATTTTATTGATTTATGCTTGTTTTATTATGCAGCTGATGTGGCATTCGTAGAATTTCATTATGCAGTAAACAGTTATTTTGATGAAGAAAGTGATTAAATTTAATTTGAACAAAATATTAGATTGTATAATGGTATTTTCCCCGTTGGATGTTAATATAAACAAAATCCCTCCTAGTGTTGTGGGCTGAGCAATACATTATGAAACATAATGACAAGTTAAATGATTAAATTCTGGAAACAATAGGAAAGATGAACCTGTTAAATACAATTACAGACATATTTGACTTAAATGTGTTGGAGATCCAGGAAAGTTGATGTGGTTCGATTAACAGTAGCTGTTGTGGTATTTGCTTAACCATAAGTAACATGCAAT
This sequence comes from Erethizon dorsatum, assembly GCA_028451465.1. NCBI lineage: Eukaryota > Metazoa > Chordata > Mammalia > Rodentia > Erethizontidae > Erethizon > Erethizon dorsatum. Next base: position 43,645,144 of record CM051824.1, read on the forward strand.
AAAATACACAGAGATCACATAATGGTCCCCACTCGTTCTTCTGATTCCAGTTTTTTTTCCAGAAAATTTTCAAAAACTCAGCTAAGAGTAGCAGTCTTATTTCCATTGAAAGGAAATATGTTTAATATTGAACATTTATGTCAATCATGATGACAATTATGTCTGAGTGATAACAATTCCATTCTCACATGCTTTGCACACATAAAACCCTTCCTATTCCTTTGTTCCTTGCAAGACATGTAGAAAATTTATAGAAAACTGTAGATCACATACCTGATGAAAATAACTAAGTTTCCTGTTATTTCATAATGGTTGTGGAGATCGGTAGTGGTAATTTCTTATTCCAGAGGAGGCAAGAAAAGAATGGTGACATCTTTAAGTAAATGTTGATATCACTTGAGAAAAAGTTTTGATATTTCTGGGGAGAATGCAGCCCCAAAGTTGATTATTTTTTATCCAGGCAATAAATGTTAAAACATACTTAACCTTTGTAAGTAAATAATATAAGATACCAAAAAAGACCCTGAATATCCTGGCCACATTACTTAACTCAAAAGAAGTCCATGGGGGTTGTTTTTCTGTTTTGGAGCGGGACCACAGGCCCAGGGATAACTGCATAACTGTTTTGTAGACAGCTTCAGTCTAAATTCTTATGTATGATTGGTCTCACTTTCATCCCTGTTGAAATTAGGCTAGTCTTCAAAGATCTCCCATCTTTAAAATTCCGCAACATGCAACATGCATAGCTTTCTGGCTAAGTTGATTATATGATGCAGTTTAGGGTATTCTCACTCATCAACAAATATCGAGTGTGTACTGTAGGCCAAGATTTATTTTAGGCACTGCAGATAAAGTGGAAATAAAAAAGGATGAGATTTCCCTCATCTTGTTGGAGGTAACATTCTTATGAAGGATAAAAACAAAGAAGGATAAACAAAGAAGTGGATATTATTCAAATTAATTCTTGATTAATTGCCATGAAGTTGATGGAACAATGAGTAGAATAACTGGGATAGATCATGCTAGATGGAGGCAAGGAGAAGGCTGCTCAGAGAAGATGCCTGAATTCAGAAGAATATGATTGAGCTGAAGGAAGAGGATTCCAGGCAGAGGAAGGATGTGCAGATCCTTGATAGTTCCAGGTGCCCGCCCTATCTGGTCAACAGAAGAAGTAGTGCCTGCAAGGAACAGTGAGTCAGGAGGCCAGGATATGAACTGGGAATGTGACAGGAAGGCAAGGACACACCACAGGCAAGGCCAGGCATCCAGGCTGTGGCAAGGACTTAGGTTGTTTATGAGCAGTGGGATCAACAGGGATGCTCAACATGGTAATAACAGGCTCAGGTTTAAGTTTTTGAAAATGGTTTTGAAAACCTCTTTGAATTCTTTGAGGAGAACGCTTTCCTCAAGTTTTTATATTATACTACTTTGGGCCCAATCACTTGCAGAGGTTTGAATAAAGTAGTTCTTATAGTTATTACTTCAAGCCCTTTTCTTTATATAGAAACCATTTTATGACACCGTTAATGCATATGTATTTAAGAGTGTTTCTTTGTCCAACATTTATTTTCTGGAAGAAGGGAGCAGAGAGGCAGGATATTTTAGCAAGATCAAAAACTAACTTAAAGTCAGTTTACAACTACAGAATTTCATTAATGTCTTTATTGCAAAAGGTCAGCATTTGACTTCCCATAATTTAGAACCACCAGTGAGTGTCTCACATCTAAGCTTCAGTTTCGAGTGGTTCTTCCTTAGTTCCCCTAGTGGGTGAGAGGCCCCAGCTTCATCTGATGTGTGACAGCATCTCCAGAGCAATCTGTGCTGCCTAGCAGAGAGTACACAAATACACACACACACACACACACACACACACACACACAATGTGGACACACAGCTAGCTATTTTTTATCCTTCCAATTTTAAAAGTCAAACCAACTTTCACCTACCCTGCAGGCTCATCATTCTTCAACAATGTTATTTCCAGGCACTCTGTTATTCCCACAGTGAGCCTGAACCAGGAGAGGGAGAGGGAGAGGGAAAGAGCAGGAGGAAGAAGGTGAGGGAGACAGGGAGGGGGAAAAATGGGGGAGGGCAATGGGTGGAAAGAGAGAGAAGAAAGGAAGAAGAAGGAGGAGGAGGAGGAGAAGAAGAAGAAGAACAAGAGGAGGAGGAAAAGGAAGAGGAAGAAGAAAGGGCAAGTTATTGGAGACCCTTTCCATGGTGCCAATTATCAGGGACCCCTGCAGTGAGCCCCCAGTCTTCTGCTAAGTGTTGTGGTGCATGGCAGGAAGAAGGAGCAAGAGATAAAATAGGGGTGCAGGAGGGATCTGGGATGACCAGTTGTTCATGGGGAACAAAAGGCCACAAGGTACCCAGGACCTTGGTATTTATTCATTGCATCTGAGTCAAGGACAATGGGTGAAGGGCAGAGGGTGTTTCTGGGAACAGTTATGGCTACTATGGTGGGCTAGTAAGAAGAAGAAAGCATACTTGCAAGGACAAGGATAAGGACAAGAGAGGGGGGCAGTAAGGAAACTGTAGTTTCCCTAGATGCCTTATAGTCTCCAGCAGGTCTTATCTTGCCCTGTGAGCACCACAGCAGTCTTTAGCTGTAGAGTTTCCAGCTGTGACCAGAAAAGAGCAGGGAGGTTCTGTATTCAAATTTGACTCAAGGGCAGGACAAGAACAAGCTTTGGATGCCCCTAGACTCAATTTATAATTCGTGGTCCCCAACAGCAGGTGATCGGAAAGGATCCCTAGGGTGCAAAGTTTAGTCACCAAACTCCACTTTTCTGTTTTACTCTTAAAGTTTCTACTGAGGGTGGAGGGACAGATTTTGACTTTTTTCAGTAATCTACCACATCTGTAAAAGTAACAAAAATGTCAAAATAGCACCAAAGAGCTATAGAAATGAGTAGCCAGTCTGAAAAAATTATAAAAGTTTTATATTGTTGTGTAAACACATAGGAAGTATTATTTTATATAGCATAGAAGACAAAGTCTGGAAATTTTTATATTTCCATCAATTAGATAATTATTTGCAATTCTCACTGTTTGGGAGACTATAGAAAAATACCTCAGCCTAGAAAGCAGATTTTGAATTCTCCATCCAAATTTCTTGGCACTGAATGGACAAGTCCAACTTAATTATAAATGAATATGAGAAAAATAATTCAGGTGTATATTGATTTTCTAAGGTTGCTATAATAAATTATTACAAATTTAGTAGCTTAAACCAACAAAATTTATTGTCTTGAAGCTCTGTACTTCTAAAATCCAAACTGAATCTCAGTAGGCAAAAACCAAAGAGTTTCATTCCTTGCTGGATGATCAAAGGGAGACTCTGTCTTTTTCAGATTCTAGAAGTTTCCCACATTCCTTAAACTATGGCCTCATGCTTTCATTTTTTAAAGCCAACATCAGCAAGCAGAGTTTATCTCATCTCTTTTTCTGCTTCCTTCTTTCTCATTTAGGAACCCTTATGTGACATCAGGCCCATCAAAATAATCCAGGACAAGTCTCCCTAAATTACAGTTAGCTGATTAGCTGTCTTCATTCAACCTGCAACCTCAATTCTCTTTTCCTAGGTGAGGTAACGTACTCATAACTTTCAGATTCAGACGTGGGTATCCAAAGAGCACCCTTCTTCTGCCTGTCACAAGGTGCTTCCACTAATTTTCAGGTGAACTAGAGAGAAATAAAGAAAAGGAAGGATACATTTGAGTGAATTTTGGTTTGAATTCCAGGTCCTCATCAAAATTACTTCCTAGAGGAGGGGATATTTGTATATTTCCTAGATAGTGGACATTTATCAATGTAATATCATCATTCTTACTTAACTACTTATTTGTTTATTTATTTGTTTATTTTGCAACAAGCAGCAAGTTCATTGTCCCACAAGGCCCCAAAGGAGAATCCAATTGTAAAGGCAACACGGGAAGATCTATGAAATGTAAGTATAGTAACCTGCCCTGAACATGTTCACTGGTTTACTTGGTTTCTTTTGACCACTTCCAATGGCTAATTAGGATACGATTGCTGGCCATCATTGCTAAAGTATTAGTAATAGGGGGAAAGCAAAATACAAAATCAACAGTCTTTTACATTTGAAATGTTCCACAGGCAAGAGTGGATGAATGAGATCCTTAAAAGTTAAGCAATGGGAGCATCTTCAAGGACTCTTGAATCCTGTTGGGATAGAACATTGGTGATTCCGCCACCATCCCTCATAGGTGAGCGCAGAGTGGCCAGTTCCCCAGGCTCTCATCAATGACATCAGTCCTCTTTAAAGTTCAGAAAGAAGACCAGTGCTCTTGTCTGAAACTGTAAAGAGACAGAAGAAAACACTAGAGGTTTATTTGAGAAGACAAGTTTATCAGAGAGAGAAAGAACAAAATAAAACACAAATAGCAGTATTCGCCAAATCTCAGTACAGTAAGATAAATAAAATATTTTTCTACTTTCCAGAGTTACATAATGAGACAGAGAAATTAGGTAACTAAATCACAACAAATAGGGGTAGACTAAGACTTGGATTCATGCCTGATTGGGTTCAAGGCCCACAGTTCTTCCATTTTATGGGTGTCAATATCTCCAGGCTATAGAATTCAGTTGGAGAACAGGATGCTACCATTTGAAAGATTACTTTATTTCATAAACAAGACAGTGAAATTTTGTTTTTTAATTGTCTTATTCTTACAGTTCTACACTAATTTGTATTTTTTAATAGCTTAAATTTAAGGTATTATCAGATATAAAGAAACCATGGGCCACACAAACAAAATTGTCTTGGATAAAGATTCATATTGAATGCAACCTCAAATTACTTTGCTAAAGGAATCAAGGTAACGGGATCTGTATCTGCCAGTGCAGAAACTCTTGTTTTGTTCCACACATATATTCTTTTCCACGGATTCTTTTTAACTGTCCTGCCATCACCTGCCATTACTCATGAATGGGATTAGGTTATGAAACAAGTATTTTCTTGTCTTTTACAGTTTCTGATTTTAGCTTTCTGAAGATTTCTTTTGTGAGGCTACTTTTTAAAATCCTATCTAACCTCTTTTATGTAAGATATTTCCTGGCATCATTCCCTATAACATGTTCTAAAAACAGAGCATAGCTTCTTCCAAGGATACTTTTTTTATTTTTATTTTTTTTTTTTTTGTGGGTACCGGGAGTCGAACTCAGGACCTTGCTTGCCAGGCAGGCACTTATGCCTCTGAGCTATCTCACTGGCCCTCCAAGGATAACTTTTAAAACATAAAGCATTCTTCGCAATTGGATGCTGAAGAAGAAATCTGAATGATATCTTCAGTCCTTACCATTTATACCTCCCTTGGAACCACCATATCCTTACTGCAAGAGAAACTGTTCTTCAAGCAGGTAAGACATGCCCTCAGCACCCTACTGGGGAAAGATGTGGAGAGCTGCCCTTTCAGTCCATCTTTCTATCGTGCTCTAAACATTGTCTGCTAATTCTTTGACCTCTTTACCTGATGTTCCATCTTAGGATTCTCTACCCAGGCTCTTCTTTACCCAGTCTCCTGCCTGGAGATCAGAACGCAGCACCTTACCCATCCTAAGAATAGTCACACCTGTGCTGCAGACAAGCTCCAACTAAATATCTTGAAGCAATAAAGAGCATGTTATATACCCTGGGCTGCAATAGCTTTACATTTAACTGACTCACTCATGTGTTCTCACAGAAGATGACAAGAATTCATTGTAACTCATAGGTTCATTCACTACTTTGTCAATCTCCTCAATCATGTTTTGTCTGTTTTTCTTTAAAAATTTTCACTAAGTCCTATGTCTCTTTCTTCACAAAAATGTAGCATTCCCTCTTTCTTTTGAGGGAAATTCTGACATCTTTAGTACAATAATCGGTTGGTGATCCTCAACCAATTTTGGTTTTGCTAATTCTGTTGCACTGGGATTCAAAGAATTATGGATATTTTCCTCTAAAGAGAAAAAGAAAAAGTAGATTCTGATTACCTGAGGAGTGACCAGCATGATGAATCTTTTGATTCTAGTTCAGTTTCTTTTATATGTAGGTAAATGTAGGTTCTCTTCTAAATCTCTAAGGTCAAACAAACTTCATCCTAAAGGCTATTGTACAGCTAGGCTGTGCAATCTACCTTCACATAAAAGAAGCATATTTTTCCATAATAACTTTTATACTACTCACTAAGAAATAATCCTGAGATTATTGTGCTAAGAAAGCATTCCCTTCCTTTTTCTTCCTGCTATATATACATCACCATCACCTCATGGCTCTTTAAGAATCATCCAGAATAAATGCATCACACAAAATAGATTTTTTTTTCTGATTCCATAATGTAATACCTCATATAATATGCCATTTAATTTGAGACTGAAATTTTATTAAATCACAACTTACTTCAGGGGAGAAAAGACAGCATTAAGCATTCCAAATACATAAATAGAGGTGTAGGATATCTTTAGAATATTTTATTCTGAGAGAAATAAAAGAAAACAAATCAAAATATCCTTAGAGATATGTCTACATCATTGGATATTAATACATAATTTGAATATTAAGTAGGAACATAGGAAGTAGAAGTTGAACCATGAAAACAGGCTAAATTTTTCAACCTGTGATTCCTCATATATTTTATTCTTGAACCTTTTCTTAGGTCTTTCCTGGTTGCTTGCTGTGTGTTGCGAATCCTGATTCCCACTGATCATAGTTTTTGCTGAAACTCCACCGGTGTAGACCTTGGGAGTTCAGCAGTGAAACTCTGTTACCTTTTGCTCTGTGGCTATTAGAAATGATCTCCTGGCAAGCTCCAAGTGAAACAACTGATGATAAATTGAGAGATAATTTTTAGAACAGGCAAATATTCACTGGGAATCAAAGATGGATTTGGCTATTTTAGTGACAGAGAAAATATCTATGACTTTCTACTAGCAGTGTTCCCTTGTTAAATAGTTTAACTCTCCTGACACTTAGAATTACAGAATAATGAAATTATTTACACTCCTGTAATTCTGAGATTCTGAAATTCTGAGCATTTCTGCTCTTCAGAATGTCTTCATTATAGGGAGAGAGAAAGAGTTATATGCAAACAATTCTTTCTTGTTGTTTTTTTGAGACAAGATTTCACTCTGTGGTTCAGGCTGGCCTTGAACTCACTATTTAATCCAGGCTGGCCTCAAACTCTTGGTGAGCCTCCTGCTTCAGCCTGTGGAGTGCTGGGATTAGAGATATGCACCATCACGCTCTGCAACGTTATTTGAATTCATATAAAAATGCCGGAAACAATTGTGCTGCAAAATAATTACTTATTTAGTACCCTGTTAAAAGATTTTAAAAAAATAATTGGAAGAGAACTTACAGGGAACTTAGAAAAATGGTGCATGGATAGGTCCCTTGTGAGAGTGGATGCTCCACTGGGAAAGGTCTCTAGGGCCATGGAGGGAGAGCTCAGCGGGCAACACCAATGAGTGTTTTTTGAAAACCTTGGCATGAACGAATTTCTGATATTCTTGCAGTAATTCATATTCTCTTGGTCAAAGTCTTGACAAATCTTTTGCAGTTGTTTTCTTTAGCCACAGTAGCAGAAGGGCTTAGAAGAGAGAACCTGTATGAAAGAAATGGTAAATTACAAAATCACATGGAAGAAATGATTCCTGCACATCAGTTCAAAATGGGAAAGCCCTGGTAGAGAGTTGGTTAGACTTAGAGACTCTATGCTAGCTGATGCAAACAATATTTAAAACAATATGGCCGTTTCTGGTAACATGAGCCCATGTTAAATTTTGTCCTAGTCTTCAACTAGAGACACATTACAAAACAAAAGAGTCAAGTTAGCATCTTGTTTTATAATGACTTATTGAATAGTATGCTATCAGAGAGCAATGTACACAACTTCATATTTTATCTTTGCTAGCACTTACCCCAGAGTTTTAGCACGAATACATACATGTTGGTTGAAAGAACGACTGAATGACAGAACTTTTTCTAGAATAGTTCAGTGGGTATTTGTAGTAGTTTTATAGATAAGTATTTGACAAATATTGGAAGTGTTAAGAACAACTATTAATTGGGTGCTTCTAAAGTTAGAAACAAAGCATTACATGGTTCGTAATGAGCAAAATCTCTATTCACAATTTCATTACATTTAAAATTGGTAATCATTATTATTTTAACACTTTAATCTTAAGCTTATACCATTTTATCAGAGATGAATCAGTAAGCTTTCAAATCTCCACGTTTCACATATTTTAGAAGTGGAAGATTTAAATGAATTTTCCAAGGTTACAGATACGCATTTTGGAGAATCTAGGCTCCCTGATGTTAGTACTGTACTCTTGTGGCCATAGTTCACAAAATAAAACTGCTTGTAAATTGGTTTTCTTCCCATCTAGAGGTTTAGAGTTCCTGGGACTTAAGAAAATTATTATTTATCTTATATTCTGACAGCATGTTGCTGCCATTCTTATGATTTACTATGAAATGGAGAAAACATTGCCAGCCAAGCATGTCAAAGCCACATCTCATTATACATTCCATTTGTTCTTTGGACCGTTGTTCTTAGTGTACATATACATGTGCAGTTTCTATTGTAGCAATAAAATAACATAAGCCAACTTGGTTCTTTTTCTGTTGAAGACTGTTAAATATGTGATTATCTCTGATAAGTGAAATGCTTCCCTCGATTTTTGGATTACAAGCATTCTTTGGATTAGAAGATCTTCAGATATGTATGAAGAAATAAAGAAACAAAAAATAAGGAATGGTTCCCTATTGATGCTTCATGCTCATTGTCTCTCCAGGGCTCCAGATTCATCAGATGTATATCTTCATCTTGATTTCTGCAGAGGCTTTCGCCTTTGAAACGCCTAGGAGAATAGCACTAGCAGTATTTTGTACCACTTGGGTGTTTTGTAAGTTCAATTCTAGTGGGGGAACTTTTCCATTATTTTTTAATTTTACCTTATCAATTATTTTTGCTTGGCAAAGTAATCACCTTGATGAAGGATACCTCTTGGAAATAATATTCCCTATTAGAACAATGTGAATGTCGAGAAGGTTTTTACTACAAAAACTCTCTTTTGGCCTCGTATGTCAGCTATTGGTTATGGAAATAAAGGCCTGTTGGATTTATTTATGGGTAGTTCCTCAGGGAATGTGGAGTGTGCAAAAGGCTTTTGTGTAAAGGGACATGGAGCAAAGCCTGCAATCACAGTGGCTTCACTTTATGCCCAGCACTGGAAATTCAGTGTATGGTACCGCTTTGCCTTTTACTATTTTACTGCTATGCTATTAGCATATTATGCATTAGCACTTCAGCAGAGAAATTTAAAGAGTGTTATTCTATTTATTTTAAAAGTGTCATATAATTATGAATTGATTTACTAGCCATTATAATGCTACAAATGATAATTAATTTATTTGCATAATATGTAGTTTCATAGAAGTTCAATTATAATAAAGCATTTGCTAAATGTACCATGAAAATAGTATTTCCAGAGAGAGTAAGAGTCTAGGCTGGGATCTATTTAGCCTGTCAGTATGTGGTCTTCATCATGGGCAATCCCTTCATTCCAAGGTGGGGGGGGTTCCTTGAGCCCCATGATTCCCTCATCTATTCACCTATGAAATATTCTTTATTTCAAAATACGATATTCAGAGTGTTTGTTGTATACTAAAATAGCAGTGTATCAATAGAAATAAAAATGAAGTTGGATATATAAATTTGGTTAATAACCAAAATTTTTTGAGTCAAAACTGGGAAGAAGATATACAGTTACTCATCTGAACAATGAGCTGGAGGGTCCAGTGCTGGACCTCTACTCAAGTCAGCTTCCCATGGGTCCATAGCTCCTTCTCTCCAATAGGAGATGAAAAAGTGGAGAGAAAGAGACAGCAAAATCCCATGGTCGCAGAACTCCTGACCAGCATCACAGCAGTAGGGAAGGGTTCTATGTTCCTAGACCATAATTCTAATCAGGTAGCACAAAAGCCAAACCATCTTGGACCTAAGTGTTCTGAATATTTCCTCCAACAATAATGCTTTCTTCACACTTGCCTATGGAAAGATATGCAAGGAGGAAGAATTCTACCTCTGGAATATGGTGTATCTTGCATGTCTAGTGGAATATCCTTTTCCAGTCTGCCTGTCTATAGGAGACTGCAGAACCAGTGCTTCTCTTGTTTACTGAAAAAGTCTTGTATTTTTTATCCCAAAAAAGTGATGGTGGAGAAATTGTCCTGAAATATGATGAAAGGCAGATTGTGGCAAAGAAAAGGTATATTTTTAGTAGTATTTTTTTCCTTTTATAAACATAATTATAATCAAAATAGTATTTTATTTAGCCTCCAATTGATGCTGAACCCACGTGCATTAGTAACATCATCTAATGTTATTTTTAACAACAGTCCTGATGTGGTAAATAGAGTAACTTTATTCTTTCTAGAACAGAGAGTAAGTTCGGGGAATTAGCAACAGTGCGATAGAGATGGAACCCAACTCAGGTTAGCTGGACTCCAAAGCCAAAGCCACACCTTGTGCCTTTTTTATATACCTGTACTAGGGATAGAATCCTACATCCTAAGCAAGTACTCTACCACTGAGCTACATCCAGACCCTATAATATATTTTTAAGTGTATAGTTCTCAACCTTGGCAGCCCACTATAACCCAAGGTAACAAATGTCTGGGTGCCTTTTCAGATCAAATGTGTCCCAATCAGTAGCAAGTAGAGTGGGTGGTAATTTTCTATTTTTAAAACCCTTCATTTAAATTTTGTTTTTAATTGGGGTAAAATTCATTCAAAAGGAAAGCAAACCATTTTTTGTGAACAATTCAGTGGCATCTAGGACACCATCTCAATCTAGTTCCAAAATATTTTCATCACTCCCAAGGGAGCTTCTGTACCTCTTAAGCAACAGCTCTCCATTTCCTCTTCCTCCAGCCCCTGGCAAGCACCAATCTGTCTCTAAGATTTACAGATTCTACACATTTAACATAATTAGAAACTTGTAATATGAGGGCTTTTGTGTCTGGTTTCCTTCATTCACCATTAGGGTCTCAAGATTCTTCCACTTTGTATATGGATTAGTAACATTAGTAGCTTCTAAGGGAACTACCATATATGACAATTAATTTATTATGTTTGTTGTTTATCTACTACAATCATAGCTCTATATGAGCAGGGATCATTTTTTAGTTATATTGTGAAAATGTAATATATTGTCTTTTGTATTTTCATTCATATCAAACTACGTTTTTAATTTTCCTGGTAATTTTTCTCTGTAATCCATTTGTTATTTTAGTATACTATTTATTTCCACATATTTTACTTGTCCAAATTTTTCTCTGGCATTAATTTCTAATTTGTTTTAATTTTGGTCAGAAAAATACTTTATATGATTTCAAAATTTAAATGTACACAGATTTATTTCATGGGATAATATATATCTTAAATAGTTTTTTTTTTTTTTTTTTTTTTTTATGTGGGTACCAGGAACTGAACTCAGGACTTCACGTTTTCCAGGCAGGTGCTTGTGCCACTGAGCTATGTCACCGGCCCTAAATAGTGTTTTATATGCATTTGTTATATTCTTAACTACCTAGATGTATTTTTCCTTATGGAGTGTTACACTGATGTCTGTTATGCCTAGTTGGCTTATATGGTTATTTATATTGTTGATCTTCTGGCTTGTTCTATACATTGCTGAGTACAGGATAGTAACATCTCTAACTGCCATTGTTGAATTGTCTTTTCTCTATGCAATTCTGTCAGATTGGTGCATATATTGGAAGGTCTATTTTGAGGTCTGTATATGTTTATAATAGTTATCTTCTTGATGGATTAATACATTTATTATTAGGAAATTTCTTTCATTTTTCCTACTAACATTTTTTCTGTCTTAATGTCTATTTTATCTAGTATTATATAGTATTATCTAGTATTATCAGCTTTGTTTACTATTTTCTTGTTATATAGTTTTTATTCTTTTATAGATCTATAAGTTTTGGACTAGGTCCTTCTATATATATCTATATATAGATATATATAGTATTATATATGTTATTCCATAAAATATCTTTGCCTTTTGATTAGAGTGTTTAATCCATTTCTATTTAAAAAAATTCACAAGATATAATTTACACCTCATTTTGTTATTTGCTATTTTTATGTTTTATGTATTTTCCATATTCCTCCACCAGTGCTTTTGTGTTTAATAGATGGTTTTAGTGTACCATTACAATATCTTATTGCTTCTTTTGCTGTACTTAAAAATGTATTTCCTTAGCACTTGATCACAAGATTATGAGTAATGCTTAACTTGTGGCAGAGCAATGATGGTCAGAGCATTTATATAGATGTAATGGTGACAGCAGAAGTATAAAGGAAGAAGGGAATAAATCCATACATGAGCAATGACTGTTGGGGGTTGGGGCATGCATTTAGCAAGCACTTTTTTACTCTGCCTTAGCTTTAACCGCCTGCTTGCGTAGCTCTCAAGGTTAACCAGAGTTCAGAGTGTAGGGTCTTCTTTTCATTTATTTAACCTATCGTTCCTGCTGTCATTCTCTGATATTGAATATTTGGATCTTTAATTAAATGAACATATGTCACATAAGTGCTCAAGCCAAGAGTAGAGTTCTCCCTGAATGCCCCCACTGAGCAGAAAGGTAAATGAATGGAATGACTATCATAGTTCAACCAGGATATATAGTAGATCATATATAGTAGATATTGACATCTAAACCCAAAGTAGAGGATGACTGGATATTTTACAAGAGTATTCCTGTGAATTAATGTAAAACCTACATCCTGAGTAGCCTTAAATCTCTTCCATATGTCCATTTATTGCAATTGGCTTGTTTAAAGCTCAGAGTCTTTAAAACCATTTGTTATACAAGCTAATTTCCACACATAATGATCCTGCATTTGACTTATGGTGGCTTCACATGTTTCCTTTAAAGAAAATTCTCCATGTGTAAGAAATACTCTTACTCTGAGTACTTGAATTCTGCAGGCATCAGCTGAAGTTTATCCACTGTAAATGAGATTTTCTCAGTAAAATCCTCATTGACCTCAGGAACAACTCTATCAATAGTCTCTTAGCATGTAGCTCTATTCAATGAGTTAGAGATAAGTTTTGCATGTATTTTCATCAAATATGTATTATAATGTTACCTTACAGATCATTTAACCTAATCTGAATTATGGAAAGAATGCCTTTGTGGCAGAAAGGTACCAAAGCCAACATACTTTAATTTGTTTTGCCTTGGGGGACTCTCCACAGGGTTTTATGAAGCTGGACTTCATTTCTATGACACTGAATCTCTTTTATGTAAGCAGGATATAGCTAATTTTTTCTGACAAATAAGTTAGAAGACACTTGAATATATGTAGCTAAGCTGGCACACTTAATATCTCATATTCTGCATTAGTAGAAACTGAGTAACGGGTTCATTAGTCATGAGCATGTTTGTCAATTATCTGCATATGTCTTTCATGAATGATAAAATGCCTATATGAACTAGAGTGATATAATTACCCTGCATATATGTTCCATCTGCCAACATAGTAGCTATGTCAATAAAGTTGGGGAAGCACAGTTTGAAGATAAAGAATGGGATGGCGATAGGTCCCAGTTTGCCTGGAATCATTTAATTTTCAGCTACTACCAATGTAATTATGAATTGGGCCCTCTTAAACTCTCAAAACTATTTCAGTTTGAATGATAATTTATGCATAACTACCTTAGTTAAAAGCACACAGTATCTGACACTGGACTGTATGGGTCAAATTATGAGATTCTTTATTTTCCAGCTGTGTGAAAGGTTAACTTATCTAGGCTTCAGTTTTCTAATCCATAAGAAGTGGTGACAATTACATCTACTTAGTAGGGTTCTAAAAATTAAATGCATGTAGAACTCTTGGAACACTAGCGAATACTTGACATGTGCTTTATGGCTAATATAGACTATTCCTCCACATAGAATAAAAACATTTTCTAAGCCACATTTATTAAGAAAGATTTCTATTGCCCTGGGAGATTAATTTATTCCAAATAATTTTAAGGAAAAATAAAGAATTGAGGAGGAAACAACACCAAGAAAATGCTCTTAAATATAATTAGTGAATTTAGTAAGAAAGGTGAATTTGGTTGATGAGAGTAATACTGAACTATATCCTCCCTCAGAACACAAAATTTTTATTAAAAAATCACAACAATATCTTTTTTTTCAATTCACAATTTTACCATCTATCTTGGTTTGGTGTTATCATGGGCTATTCCAAATTTGCCATTATATTATCTGCAAACCACAGAAAATGAATAGGCCTATTTCTTTACTTGGAAACTCTAAAGTTAGAATTGTGCCTTCTGGTTCTTAGAGTACACAATTTGCATTCTACTGTTTATGGTAGCACCACTGTACTTAAAGCTTCCCCCCTTTGGGTAAATATAAATCTCCATCTAGTCTAACCCTTGCAGGGAGCTTTCCTTTCAAAAGAAAACACAAAAACAATCTTTCAATGAAAATACACATGCACTTGGATTAGTTAGCATAGGATTTGGAGAAATGTAATACTAGAGTCTTATTGCCTTGCCTGATCATAAGTGAAACAGTACCAAATTGTATTTTTATTAGCTTGTTTTGGAGAGGTTTTCCTTGATTCAATATTCAGTTCACATTCTTAGGCTATGTAAGTGCCTGAAACAAGGCCTTAGTAAATTCTCTCTCTAATGCATCAATGTCAGTCAAGAATATGGCAGCAGACAACAGCAAAACCAACTCTGAATTGCAAACTGACATTGTGATTTTGCCCATTAATAGTAAAAAGGAAGCTCACTATTCTCATACATGATATAGATATTAGTGCTAACTCAGGAGGGAAGAGGTAAAATTTAGAAAGCTGTAGAATGTTTTGATTTTTATTTTCTTAATACTGTCTCCCAATAAGACTTAAATATGATGCAAAAAATAAAAGTTCATCTTTTTGCAATTTTAATGATTTCAAAGGAAATTTTGCTACCCAAAAACTGCTTGCAAATGCAAGCAGCCTCACTAAGCCTAGGTCCTGTAGATGGGACTTGAAAGGCTGGTGTGCTCAGTGACCAGACAGAGCAACACTGGGGGTTCTGTCATCCCAGACCACATGGCTCTGGGTTCCAGTCCGTACTCTGCGATGATGGTAACAGTGACAGAGGCAGGTACACCAAGGAATGTATGGGATAAGGGGTGCTCAGCCGCAAGAGTAGTTGTTCAGCTGCTTCCTAAATGAGCTGCTAGGTGAAAAGAAGGCCTTGTATGCTCTGTGGAAGGAATTAAGGCAGTGATTTTCAAGCTAAAGTTATTTTCTAGGCATCTTGGGATGACAGAGAACACTGGTAAATAGGGGACTTTCTGAAATATATACAACTTCAGTTCTCCCTGTGAGGTAATATTTGCTTTCTCCACCAATGAGCTGGTTGCCTAGGCCCTTTGTGTTATACGATGGGCATTCATTGTACATTGGAGAAGCAGATAAAATAGTCATGGGTAGTGAGGAAAAAAACTTGGAAAAATGACCACACTCAGTTTGCTTTATACAACCTGCAGTGACAAAAGTGGTAGTCTTAGGGAAACAATTATGATTTCCTCTCTCAATTGAAATCATAATTGTTGTTTGCCAAAGTATAAAATTATGAATAAAAACATGACTCATGGATTTAGGATGTGTAGGTTTACATCCCATTCCCATCTCTAGCAGCTTTGTGATCTTGAGCAAAGTGCTTAACTTCTTTGTGTCTCAGGTTCCTTATTACTAAGGTTTGGAGGTGCCCCCTCTAAAGAGCAAGTGTTGGAAACTCAATCCCCAATCCAACAATGTGGAGAGGATGGTCTATTAGTTAGCTTTTTTTCACTGGGACCTAACACCTGACATAAACAGATGACAGAAAGAATGGCTTAGTTTTGCTCACAGTTTAAGAGGTTTTAGTCCATGATTGGCTAGCTTCAAGACCAGAGCAGAATGGTGGCCGGGTGTGGTGGAGCACAGCTGCTCATTTCATGGCACCTGGAAAGCAGAGCACAGGGAAAGAGCACCAGCAAGACATGTATTCTCCAAAGGCACATCCCCAGTGACCTAATACCATCTGGGCTCCACCTCTTGACAGCCCATTTAGCTAAGAACATCAGTGCATCAATCCACTGATCATTATGTTACCTCCACGATTCAATCACCCATCCAAGAGGCTCTTAATGCAGTCAAACTGACAATGAAGATTAACTCACCTGGGGCCTATTTGGAGGTAAGGGGTCCAGTCTCATGAGTGGATTAACATCCATTTTAAAAGGGCCTGAGGCTGCAAGTGTCATTGCTTGTCCTCACTCATAGTCTCATTGTTCTTCTTCAATGGGATGACACAGCAAGAAGGCCCTCACCAAATACGGGCCTCTCAGTCTTGGAGTTCCCAGCTTCTAGAACTGTAAGAAATAAATCTCTGTGTGTAGAAATTATTTAGTTTTTCAGGCATAGCAGCATTAAATAGACTTCCCATATACTTACAAAATGAGGATGTGAAGGTTAATCTTCACGGTCAACTTGATTGAATAAAGGGAATCTTGAGAAGTGACTGGATCATCGTGGCTCTGTACTCATTAGCGAATAAAGCCATTGATGAATTCATAGTTTAATCTGCTTTTAGGAGATAGGTCCTTCTTGGAGCAGGTAGGTCACTAAGGCCGTGACTTTGGAAGCTATCGCTCTTGTTGACACATTTTTTTCCTGTGCTCTGCTTCCTGGCCACCACGAAGTGAGTTTTCCTCCACCATGCCATTCTGCTGCAACATTTCTGCCTTGGAGCTGGCCACCCATGAGCCGACACATCTGAAACCTTGAGCCAAATAAACCTTTCCTCCTTTAAATTGTGCATGTCAGGTATTTTGTCCCAGTGATGGGAAAATTTCCTAATACAGAAGAAAATCCCAATTATACGGAAGTAAGAATATTTAATCTTGAGTCTTCATTTAGATAATCTACATACCACACTCATAAAAGTGCTGGACATGTAAATTCTTTTTAAAAAGCTTTAATTATTCTGACCTACTAGTTACAGAATATGCAGAAACAATAGGCCTTAAGATTTATCTATTATTATGTACTGATTGATCAGAACAACTTATTGTCAATGTCCTCACTCCCCAACTCCCTACATCAGGAAGGCCAATGTTTGCCAATGATTTCTACGCTAGAGAATACCGAGTGAGAGTCAGAGGACTTGTATAACTGTCAAACTGTAATTCTCCAGGTTCTTTCAGGGGTAGAGCAGAAGGAGAGCATATTTTGGAGTTCTACTCCACTGAGCCCAGGTCCATCACTTTTGCCCATCATTGCCAGCCTTTCTTAGACTCTGAACTCAAACTGTCTCTGATCTTGACCAGCTTTTACTAAGTGCACTCTGACAGCAGAGCTGTTGAATTCCAGTGACATTGTGTCCCCTTTATTTCACAGGGCTTTTCCTCACAGACCACATTCCAAGGGGCATGTTGAATATAGCCCACTCATAATGTACTTGGGACTTCTGCTTCCTCCAAGATCTAGTCTCTGTCAATCTGTCTGGCTCCTTCCACCATACTATCTTTCCCCCTTCACTTAAGTACAAAAGACCCTTGTATGTATTTTCTTCCAACCTTGGGTCTTTGGGGATCTTTCAGTGTGTGAAACTAGTCTGTGCATCTCTGCAAAACATTTGTGTAACAGGTTCAACAACTTTCCAGTTGCTCTTCTGAGACCCTTGACATCTTTTTGAGTGTTCCTTAATGTTTCACAACAACCTCTTCAGTGAGTTTTCTTGCATCTGTATATCTGCAAATTTCATGTGCTGTCCACAGTGGGTGGAGAGCTCTGAAGAGGGCAGGTGGTCACACTGGATGTGTGCTGCTTCCTGATGTTCATCTGCAGGCTGAAGACAGAGGGAAGTGAGAGTGAGCACACTTTTTAGGGAGGATCAGAGAAAGATACAGGTGGCCACAGGAAAGCATGACCCAATTTCCCTAGGAGGACTACTAAGAGGAGGAAATGGTAAACCTGTGGGAACTGGCAACCACCAGGAACTGTGTACCACCTCTACACTCCTATGCATCAGTAACTACTCCTCTTTGTGGAGTCGTGCAATGGAGACACCAAGTATGTGGAGGGCAAGACATACACATCTTACATATTGTGTATGTATAAATGAGTTCAGTGAAGTTAACAACTAAGCTACAATACCATGTTAGTTATATTTCCATCATTTCTCTCTCAAAAGCATGATTTACTCTACTCAGTGTCTGAAACAAATGATTATTCAAATATTCTATGTAGCATATATTATACAAACTTGTCTCTATAGTGTCAGGCAAATGGCTAACGTCCTTAAATTACTAAAAGGATTGTTTACATTAGAATTAAACTACTTTGAGAGGCCCATACAAAGCCTGTGCAATAGGATAATTGGGTTATACATGTTAAAATTATCCAATTCTTTCTTCTTCATGAATTAAAATTTACTATGTGTTCTTAGATCAGAGGGAAAGATTGTTATGATTATTGTTACTAATATCATTGCCATCACCCATTTCTGAAAGAAATTAGGTAAGAAGGCAAGATTTGTCATAAATTCCTTAGAACAAGCAAATCTTGAATTTCTCAGATATTTGTGAGGTTCTCTATGGAGTATCAGACTAGTTATTTGGTATAAATGATGAAATGAGTAAATTATATTTTTATGTGAGTAAATGTGTATACATACATTCTGTATATTAAGATGTTTGGAGATCTTGAGAAAATTTTCTGGCTAAGGGGAAGCTGCCCCTCCCAGGGATAGCTGATAAGAGCCCAGCCTGAAACTTCCACATGTAAACTAACCAAGTCAGAGCTGTACCTCTTTCATCTGGCCCTTATCTCCCACCCCCAAAAAGGAGGCAACTCCTCTCCCTTAATTACCCCATGCCAGGTACCTGGGACTAGGAACAGTCTTTCTAGTTTAGAGGCTGCTGAAATGATTTAAACAAGCCAAGGGCAAACTGTTCACCCTGCCCTCCCTCACCTTTCCCATGAGTCCACAGTTAAGACTCCAGTTGAAACCTCCAGTAGACTCCTGTGTTTTTCCTCCTGACTATGGTACTGCTTTCCCAGGGAGCCCTGCCAGCAAGCTGCATCCTTTGTCTCCAGAGCTTGTGAAGATAATAAATTTTGTTTTCCTGACCTTTCCTCTGTCTTCTTTTGTGGCTGCACCTGGCTGGCCATCTTATAAAAAAAAAATGCAAAGCAAGGTTAGAACTGAAATAGATTTAAAGAGTGTTTGATCCAATTTCCTCACTTGATAGGTGAAGAAACAGGCTGCAACTGCCTTGAGGTCACTGGTGAGATTGGCTGTGTATTCTTCCCTCATTCTAGAAAGGAGCTTGCTTGTTAGGAGTGAATAAAAGAGCCGGAATGCTCTGGTTCATCATCGTGTGTAACACACTGACTTTTTCTATGTATCTTTATCGCTTTCAGAACTGACCCATTTTAAAGATTAACGCAAGGAGAAATTGCCTCTAGAAAGAAAATAACCCTTTCCTGAAAATCAGGGCAGGTGTAATTTCTAGTGGGTAACAATGCCTGAATATTTCCACTTTGTTGAACTGTGCATCTGGGGAAATTAAATGTGATCAGATGCTCCCTGATTGTATATTTTTTATGCAGTTGATTGCCAATGATAATTAAATTACCACTCATCACAGGAGAGGTTATGAGCTTGCTATTCTGTTGTAATTTTGCTCTTTTCCCATTCTCATTAGGTATTTCAAGTCTAACTGCTTGAGTACCTTCAGTTCCTTTCATATTATGCTATTGAGTTCTAACTTCAAAATGATTAGGATATTGAGTGAGTCAATCAGCGTGTGTTGTGTACCAGTCTCAGGATCATATTTGATATGAAGCACCTCTCCCTCTTTTTCATGTCCAGAAAACAAGTTCTACTGAACATTATCTTAGGCTAGACATTTGTTTTATTTTAAATTAATTTGTGTTAGACTTTGGGTCTGATTCTCGGGTACTACATCAGAGTTACTAAAGCTCAATCACCAGCGTCTGAGGTCAGTGATCTTTCTCTGGAAACATCTTTGGCAGAGTGTATTTAACTAACACTTAATGTTTAAAAACTTGTAAAAATTTAATTTACATATTACGGCGAAAGAAAATGAGTCTAGAATGCTTAGTTACTTCCTGAAGAAATGAGTTCAAGGTAGATCTTGGAGTTTATCCTTGGATGCATGGCTTGAAACCCTCCGCTCTTTACCTGAAATGAGTAAACTTGACTCCTAGGATGCAGGGGATCTGGGATTTAACTTCACAGCAGTGCACTGATGCACTGGCCATCTAGAGGTGATAAAAGGTCACAAGCAGCCTAAGTCATGCCACATTACTGCATAAAATGATACTAAGAATTAGCAATTCAAACCTTTAAATTGTCATTTATACCTACTTCTTCCTGCCCACATGCATTTTTTTCCATACTTCTTAGAGTATGTTTTTGTTCAGAATTTGAGTGAGTACGTCCTGGTAAAATGTGTCAGTGCTCCTTTAGTAGACTATGAAAATAGTTATGAATTAAATAGGAAAAAGTTTCACAATAATACCTGAATATGGAAGCAACACTACTTCCATAAGGGTGGCAGAATTTCCAAATCAAACAATTTTAAAACATACTGATTTAAAATAGTTTTAAGATCATTATGTAGATAACTCAGAGAATAAACTAGCCCTACTCCAGTGTTTAGCACAACCAACTTTTTGTATGCATGTAAATATGGACTTTATAAGGGTTGAGAATTTAAAACAGATTAAAGAAGGATGTGAGGGAGTTGGGTAAAGGAGGAAACATTTATTGAAATAAGAAGTATCATTAAGTAATTTATTTATTTATTTATTTATTTATTTTTTTTTTGGTGGGTACCGGGGGGTCGACCTCAGGACCTCGCGCGCCAACAGGCACCCGTGCCGCTGAGCGATATCACCGGCCCCTTTTTCGTATGTGGGATCCGGGAGTAGAACTCGGGCCCTCGCGCTTGCAAGGCAGGCGCTTACGCTGCTGAGCCATCTCACCGGCCCTCATTAAGTAATTTAGATAGAGAATGACAAGTAATCCAAGGACAAAAGGAATCAAGTTAGATGTGTTTTAATGGTGTGAAATGCTAGGGAAGCACTTTTATTGCTTATCACTGCCAGCTTTCCTATTCATTTCTCAGTGAATGATGGTTTATTGCCCTCAAATAGTATAGGGCCTGATACGTCCTGGGCGGTGAGAAAGTCGCCGATGCCAAAAAGCATGTTAGTGCCCCAGTAGTCATCGAACCATTTAAAACTGGAAAAGGAAATGTTTTCTGCTCTACTTGGCATCTATTTTGCTTATTCTGAAAGGAGAAATGTTAGCTATATTGTAATCTGACTTGCCCTTTATTTAACACTGGGTGGAGTGTGAGGATAGCTTTAGTGGTAAGCACAATTGATAGATCTGATAACTTTCTTTTCACAATTTTTTCCCCAAATCATTAGTGAGAGAGCCCTTAGGACAAATACCAGGGTAGAAATACAAAATGGCAATCATTCACAAAATTCATTTCTTGTAAAAAGGCCATGGTTTTGTGGAGCTCTCATTTTGCTTTCGTGTATGCCTACTTAGCAATCTATTACTGAAAGTTGTTTTTGAAGGAAAACACTCATAATATCAGGACAACAAAAAATAATGTGTTACCTCTGATCTATTTACTCCTGGAGTCAGATGGGTGGACATACTGAAAGCAGGAGAGAAAAGGTCATTAGGCACCCCATGTACTTAATTTATGCACTCAGGGGTAATCGCTTCTGTGAACACCTGATATATTTCAGGTACTGTGCTAGGTACTGAGGTGACAATGACAAATGAGACATATAAAACCTGAAATAACAGGACTCAGAAAAATAGGAAACAGTCTGTATGGAAGCAATTGGGATACAGTCCAAAGTAAGATTACAAGAGAGATATGTGCTGGCACATATGTATGCGCACAAGCCATTATGACCAAAGGGAAAGGTAATCAATTCTCTTTTAAGTGCGGAACAGAAAAGGTAGGGAAGACTTCACAGAAGAAGATATGTCCTTTCCTGGTCACTGGCAGGATGATGTGGACAGTGTTTGACAAATAAGTCAGGTAAAGTAGAAGACATTTGGAGCACAGAATAAAAGCTCACCTAGGTAGAAGTTTTGGAGTTCAAGGCAGAGGGAGCGGTTGACGCTGGCAAGCACAGAAGAAGATAAGGAAAACAGAGGCAGGAGGTTAGAGAGACTGCAGAAAGAGACTATGAGGACCTCTTTGGACTTGAAAAAGGAAAGATGGACAAACGTTTGTTCTTAAAAGGTTATGCAGGAAACAACTTGAGTCAAGGTAAATTTAGGATGTTAAAAAGCTATTGTATTTTTCCTTTCAGAGAGGAAAGATGATTTTCATCCCCTGTTCTACCAGGTTTTCCTCAGCCTTACAGTGCTCGTCCTGAAGGACCAAACCCATACAGCTTTTCCTGATTGCCCACCCCAGCTGTATCTCTCTACTCTGAAACTCTGACTGTCTAAGCCACTCCTTTGCTTCTTCAGAACCCTTGGACTTTTAAACAAACCTCTAGGTTACAGATCAAGAAAAAAGGGTCAAAAAGATGAAATAACTTGCTGGTGTATTTTAGAATTCTGTATTGTATTTCTAATTAATATTTTATAGGAGTAAATTTTATCTCCTCAACTAGATTATATGCAAGTTAAGGGCTTTCATTTTATCAATTTAAATATTTCCCTTCTACAATCTTGACTAATTTTCTAGGTAATAGATTCTCAATACAGGTTTGCAGATTGATTAGCTGAATTTCTTGCTGTGTGAAATACATTTCCCTTAAGGAAATAAAGCATTGGGATCTTACTAAGAAAAAATAAAAACTAATATTTATTACAAAATAAAAAAGAAGCACATCCAACTTTTATCTGTTTCTGTCTTCAGAACCTTCCTGTTTTACGACACTTAGCAGAAACCTTTGTCTTTTGGGGGAAGAGAAGGGAGTAAAGTACTTACAATACATCAGGCATCCATTACCTAGAAAATTATAGGGCCCCTGTTCGCCTCTGCTGTGAATTATTAAGATCACAAGTGTGACTTCAAGACTATTCATTATCCACCTGTAGATTACTGTCAGGTTTGCAATCTCTTGCTTTCACACATCCTGAGTTTCATTTGGTCATTTCTACACCTCACCCAGTTTATAACTGCCCAGTAATATTTTCTGAGTCTGAACTGTCATTCTTACTGACTGAACCATCCTCTTTCATAAAGAATCTCCATCCTATTTCCTGTCTGTGTTCCTCTCAAGACATTTCTTTTTTCTTTTTTTTTTTTTTTTGTGGGCACCGGGGGTCAACCTCAGGACCTCGTGTGTCAGCAGGCGCCCGTGCCGCTGAGCGATATCACGGGCCCTTTTTTCATATGTGGGTTCCGGGAGTCAAACTCGGGCCCTCGCGCTTGCTAGGCAGGCGCTTAAGCCGCTGAGCCATCTCACCGGCCCTCAAGACATTTCTTATACATGGAATTGAGCGTCTCCCAAACGATATTTTACCATAGATATGACCATGTCTTGCAATAAGAATTTTGCATGTGCGGTTTTCTGGTTCATTAGATGTTAAACTACTTGGGAGAACAGATTATCAAATCCAGAAAAACTACAGCATATTGGTATTTAGGGAATAATTCTTTTTGAGCCTTAACTTCAGTAACAATACTGTTTAAGTCCATTTCCCTAATTTAGTTCACTAGTTAAGACTCCTTCCATCTCTGTAGTAATACACTGGGAATCCACTTTGTTGTGACTTGGAAGGTATTAATATTTCTTGTGTTTTCTCAAACACTGAACATATGGTCCTTTCTTGATAAAGAGCTTTGATTGTGAAAAGTTAATCTTCTAACATGAATGGATGTTAAAAGTAAAAATTACTTTAAAAAGTTGTTTCCAAGAGGAAGTAGATGACACTTCTTCACAAGGTCTCCCTTTGTTTGCTATGTTGATTGGACTCTGAGTTTTAGATTGACAGACCAGAGGATAGATATTACCATTCAGTAAGAGCGCTCCACCTCTCAGGTTCAGACTCAAATTAAACAAGCTCACAGACCAATGCACAAAACCGCAATGCCTGGGCCGGTGAGATGGCTCAGCGGTGTAAGCACCTGCCTTGCAAGCGCGAGGGCCTGAGTTCGACTCCCGGAACCCACATACGAAAAAGGGGCCGGTGATATCGCTCAGCGGCACAGGTGCCTGTTGGCGCGCGAGGTCCTGAGGTCGACCCCCCGGTACCCACCAAAAAAAAACAAACAAACAAACAAACAAAAAACCGCAATGCCTATTTATTGATATACAATTAAAAAAAATAGCTATTTCATGGACTGCAATACTAATGTCAGCTTCCTGTTCTGTGAATCCATGTAACAACTCCTACACCCGATGCTAAATCACCACAAGAAGATTGCCTGGTGAGCCAGGGATCACAATAGGGCAAGATTAAGACCTTTAGAGGCCTTAAGTGTTTTAGCGTGGCTCCAAACTTCCTGTATGTTATTCAAAATATAAACAGTAAAAACTACGAAAATGAAAAAGGAAGTCCAACAAAGTTTTTATGTTTCCCGTGATGGGTGCTTTTAAACTTGACTAAATTATGAAATATCATATTCTTTCACAACTTGCTCTTTTGTGATTTGGGTTGTTGATGTCCTAAGCCCAAAATGTGGCCACTGGTCTCAAAACAGACATTAATTCGAGCACTTGGAGGTTTGATTGCAACAAGCCCAGATGCAGGTGCTCTAAAGGAGGCCGCGGCTTTCATGTGCATCGTGCTTAGGCTGATCTACTAGTGTCTGCAAAGCGATTCTTCTCTGTGCTTCTGCAGACTGGTTAGGTAGTCTGACTGACACATTCTTTCTTTAAGTATGTTAATGCATTCAATCAATTTACAGTCATGGAAGGCTGACCTGAGAATTTTCTGTCTAAAGAGGGTTTGCATATCTCTGATCTGCTCCTTCGTGCATGGATTTTATAATGTGGAGCTCACTCAGAGGACAGCAAAGTTCCACCTCCCCTGTAACAATCACACTGAGAATTCTAGAAAATCAACTGCATCCTCATGTCTCAGGCACGCCAGAAGATCTGCTTAGGATGACTATTCTTAGATGCAGATATTATACAGGATGAGGTCAGATTTAAATTAGCCTGGGCAAGACTACAGTCAACAGCATAAATGACCTCAGCCTGAAGGTAGGATTTTTATGGAGAGCACCCTGAATAATCAAAAAGATACTTATTGAATGAATAATTGTTAAGAAAATATTGCAAAAGACTTCAAATAATAGAAATAGTTAAATAACTGTAGTGGTTTTATGCATTATGTATTTAATGATTTATATAAAATGCTAAATGTACTTTTCCCCTTGGTTTTTTTGAGACAGAATCTCACTATGTAGCCCAGGCTGAATTTGAACTCGCTGTGTAACCCAGACCAGCCTTGAATTTGTGGCGATCTTCCTGTCTCAGCTTTCCGAGTGCTGGGATTACAGAGGTGTGCTACCATGCCTGGAGTAAATGAATTTTTTGTTTATTTGTTAGTTTAAATGCTAAATTTAAAAAATTTGAAACTTCTTCCCTTCCTCTCAAAAATACTGATTAATTACATAGAGAATAATAACAACTTTATTGTGGAAAAGCCTGGCAGACACTCATCTAACCAAGTACAATGTCCCATTAGGAGATACATGAACATTATATTTCTTTTGATGTGATACACTGATAAAGAAACAATGTAACGTTTGTGGTACCCTTGAAAATGCATAGCCTCAATCTAATCACTGGAATACTTCAGGTGCACCCAAATTCAGAGACATTCTACAGAATAGTTGGTTTTTCAAAAGGATCAGATTCATACAGTAAAAAGATGACTAAGGAAATGTCAAAGAATAAGGAAGAATAAAAAACCATGACGACTAAATGCAATTGGAAACCTGGATTTTCAAATGAAAGAAATATGTCAGTAAAAATCAAATAAGGTTCTTAGATGGCACTTATTGGATCAATGTTAATTTTCTAGTTTCTATGATGGTACCACAATTAAAGGTTAGCATTAAAGAAGCTGGGTGAAGTGTGTGTGAAAACTCTTTGTACTGTTTCTGTACCTTTTTTGTAAATAGATAAAATTATGTCCAAATAAGTTTTAAAAGAAAGAATAGGTATAGTTCATGTATAAACAAATAGTGCATCATGTCACTGAAGTAAATATATCTAAAATGTTTTTTGGAAATATTTGCTGAATAATGTTTCCAGTCTATCAGATATTAATGCCACATGACCATTCCTAGCCCTTTGACACTGCAGTATCTTCTGGAATCTTTTTACACCTCCACTCTTTCACAACTCACTTTTCTGTGACTTGCATTGTTGATGTCCTAAACCTAAGATGTTGCCACTGGACTCAAAAGAGGCATTAATTTGGGTGCTTGGAGCTTCGATTGCAACAAGCCCAGATGCAGGTGCTCTAAAGGAGGCTGCAGTTTGCATGTGGATCCTGCTTAGGCTGATCTGCTAATGTCTGCCAAGTGACATTATTTTCAAGGTATACTTCTCAGACCATAATTAAAGTCATACAATTAAAGCAAATAAAATATTACTGAAGATTTTTTAGTGAAAAGTAACTGTCCCCTAAGACTCAACCATTTCCTGGGCTTTGTCTCCAAATACGATCATTTTATCTCCTATAGAATTTACTACCAGTATTCCTTTCTTATTCCTAAATACATTACTATGCTTTTAACAATAGTTTTTGTTTTAATCAGATCTTTGGCTTCCTGCCATGATAAGTACATTAGTTTTACCTATTTAAAGCCACATTCTATATTTCCTCCTGTATCTACCAATGAAATTGTACTCTGTTTAATTAAATCAATGGACAATAATTAGAACATTATTATTATATAATTATATAATTATATAATTATGTGGTTAGCTCTAGAGATAAATTGTGTATCACAGGTTGATTTCTTTTCTTATACAAGTGTTTATTTTTCCTGGATTTTCTATACTTTCATCAGTTCTTCTACCTTATCCTCAGTTGTTTCAACCACTCTATTTATATTCGGTGTTTTGTTATATTTTCCTTTCTTTCTGTATTCTGGAGATCTTTGCTCTAGTACCATTTATCCTCCAGCTGCAGGCCACGCTGCTTTCACCGCAGATCAGATGCACAACTTTCTTCTTAAATCTTCCCTTCTTTATCTTATGCATTGAATCAATTGACTTCAGCTTCATAACATTACAGCCACCATGCCCTGCTAAAATTACAGATTGACAGTGTTTTTTCTTAGTACTTTAGAGAAATTATTCTATTGCATTTTAGCATGTGTTGTAACTGTTGCCATTTGAAGTCTCCTTTCAGGTATGACTTTCTACCCTTTAACCTTCTCTACCTTCGAGTTTAGACATCCTGAAATTCATGTAAGTATATTTATTAATTATGTTAGACACTGGATATCAACTTTTAATCTGGAGAAGGACGCTTTTGCAGGTCTTGTACATTGATGGGTTTGCTCAGAGTGTGTGGGGAAGAAGGTATCTATCGTGTGGTAGGACCCTCAAATGCTAGGTTATAAAGCTCTTTCTTTTTCTTCTAGGCCAATTCAAATCTCCTGAAGCTTTTCATGGTTGTTGTTGTTTAAGTTTGAGGAAAAAATAACTGTGAAAAATTATGCCTGGAAGGTTGAGTGATTTAACTGAATTAATAGCAAGCTCTGCTTTAAGTTTCAGTGGTGGGCTGTCCTCATTCCAGCTTTTCACACCTTACACTCATGAGTTCCAGTGGTTTCCATGGCTGAGAATAATTATTTTCTCTCTCACTAACTGACCCCTCTTCTGGATATTGTTTAGGCTGCACCTTCCTCCATCTATTTTATTGGTTATCATTCCATTTTTTATCTTTATTTTGTAAAAATACGTCGATGTTGAAATGTCTTTATCATTCCATTTTTTTATCTTTATTTTGTAAAAATACGTCGATGTTGAAATGTCTTTAAGAACTCCTTTTTCATTTCCTACACCACTGTTACAAATTCGTGCTCCTTTACTATAATCCCTCAGTTAGTGGAGTTTAAAAGGGAAGGGGAAATGCGGTCTGCAAAACTTTTCCCTTTTAGCTAAAAAGGTAAAGAAAACTTTCTTACAAAGCATCTGAAGCATAGGGAGGAGAACTGGCTGTAAAACAAAGCAAAACAAACTTGTAGCTAGTAGAGAACAGTGATTCTTAAACTTTGAGGACTATTAGTATCATCTGGAGGATTTATTTAAAAACATGCCTAGGGCCAATTTCTGACCTACTGAGAAGGAATGTTTAAGGTCTTATCCTTTTTTACACTTACATTGAAACATCAAGTATCATACTCTTTCAAAACTGTTTTGGATGACCATAATCTTTTGACTTCTTAAGCACATTCTTGGTCTACAGGGCTCAGAACGTGTAGTTACCTGAAAAAGCTAGAATGGGATGTCTTTGATGTTTTACTGCCAAACAGAAAGATGGATGGAGAAGTCAATTACTTTATGTGTTAACCAACTTCATTATTTAACTAAAATTGTAAAGATCTTAATTTTGAATTTCTAATCATAGGACTCTGAACCTGAGTAGAAAGCCAAGAGGAACCCATCTTTCTTTTACTTTGTTGGAAAATTTGCCCTTCAGGTCTCAGATGAAATCTCAATCTCCAAAGGCACAATCCACCAGCCACATGTGTCAGGATGTCAGTGCGAAGATAGAGATTGGCAAATGATTTATCAGGAAAATGATAAATGAATTAAAATATTGGAGGTACAAAATGGAAAACTAATGACTTCTTCTGTGTGAATAATTTTTGTTTAGAATCAGGTCAGTTTTCTTTCTCTTTTAGTAAGGAAATGTAAGTTAGAAGAATGTAATATTAAAGTCTTTTAAATGAAAAATAATGTATATATGAATAGCACTTCATAACAAAAGATTTTTAAATAACTTACTGATTTGAAAATTAAAAATCACTTTGATGAGAAAACAAATTTTTAAATTGTTTTTAAAATTTAACAGATCTTGAAATTGAGATTTACTCTTTTTCCAAGATCACATACGTTTTGAAATCAAATATCCTGTCTTTAAATTCTATTCCCTTTTCATCATATAACATTGACTTAAATTCCTCAGTTGGGATAATTGACTCATCCTTGCGTTCTTTGCTGGTTTTCAGTAGGTTCCCTTGACCTTACAGTATGACCCAGGATGTAGGAAATACTGCAGTATCAAGTGGGTATTTAGCTCAAAGTTTTCCAAATGATGGAGCTTAGAGGATCAAGCTTGTAATTACATGTAGAACTTGCGGAGTTTAAAATTCTTGGTTGGTATCTGCAGATTCAATTTCCATGAAGCTCTCAAGATGATAACTCCCCATTTCTTTTGGGAATCCTAACTTTCAAAGCATCAAATGAGGTAATTACAGACAAGTTAAACTGCTATAGCACAGTTAAGCTCCAGACTCTGTGTCTAAGGGATTTCGTAGGCTATCTTTGTCTTCTTTTGGAATTCCTTAAGATTAAGTTCGAAATGATACTATCGGCAATCGTGGGCTACAATAGACAGCCATCTGTGAAGTATTATTTCTCATTCAGGGGGAAATAGAGAATCATATTATTTTCGGTATAAAAATAGAACTAGGCTTCCTTCAACTATAATTATAATTTGTAGAAGATTATTAAAATAGAAAAATGATACTTTCCCTGCATAAGGTGAGGGCCGTCAAACAGAGGGAGAAGACTAATTGCATTTCTAACCTCAGTAAAAACCAATGGACTTGGAAAAGAGGCAGATTTTGGCTCAGTTTAAGAAAGCCACTGAGGGGCTGATGAGATGGCTCAGTGATGTAAAGGCCTGCCTGGCAAGCGCGAGGTCCTGAGTTCGACTCCTGGTACCCACCTACGAAAAAAGGGCCGGTGACATCGCTCAGCGGCACGGGTGCCTGCTGGTGCGCGAGGTCCTGAGGTTGACCCCCGGTACCCACAAAAAAAAAAAAAAAAAAAGAAAGAAAGAAAAGCCACTGAAGAAAATGGCTGAGTTAGTGAAATGGTGAGCTAGTCATCTATATAGATATTCTTCAAAGAGTGCTTCGGGAGGTTTAAGTCCTAGAGGGAAAGGTGTGCCTAGAATCCAACTCTACAATATTGTTTCAAGTATTGTTACCTTTATGTCAAACAACCTTAATGCCTGAGAACTGTTCTGCTCTTTATGTGTCTTCTTGTAAATAATGACTTATACATAATTACTTGTAATAATTACTTCTTGATAGCCAATTTTTTAGCATTAATATGATATGTGATATTAGAGGCTTTCTTCAGTGGGGTTATTTATTGTTTTATGAAAGGGATAATTGTCACTCTCTATTTCATTATCTCCAAATCTTTTTGACTTCTGCTCTGATCAGAGCTTTCTTGTAATTCCACAACCCTCTCTCCAGTATCTATATATACTTATCAGAAGCGGAGGAGTCAGATACGTGGTCCTGAAATCTGGTGGGACCTGCTGCATACTCTCTTAAGGCCCACTGATTTAAGAGGATGTTTAAAAACCTGCCAAGGGCTTTTCACTTTCCTAAGTTAAGTTCAGTATTAGGGCAATGGCATTGGTTGATGCAGAACCTCACTTTGAACTTACTTTACAGTCTTTACCTGCTTTATATCCCTTTGCCGATAGATGGTACAATGGGAGGACATTCTTGCAAAAGGTGATCATTCTTAGCTTGGGTTCCCTATTAGCACTGTGACAAGGATTCCAGTTCAGTAGTTTATTTAGAGGGTGATCTCATTAAGAGAAGATGAGTAGAACAGAGCATGAGATGGCATAATTCTCTATGTATAAAGTCACACATGAGGACACCTGGAATTTAGTACCACCTGGGAAATCTGGGGGACTGTGCAGAGCATGCCTGTCAGAACTATCTCAACTGAGGTGATAAAACTAGAGCACTTGTCTCTCAAATCCTCCGCTGGAATCCTTATCATCTACCACGAACTGACTATGATACAAACTCTGCCACATCTATCTTGCTCTGTACTTGAAGGTCTGTTCTCATAGCTGAGAAAAGAGAAAGAAGTCCTTCAGGAAAGAGCGTGATGTGTCCCATAAGCAGCCTCTGGGCAAATGGAGGTGGGCACTGCTGCTCTGACAGGCTTCCTCAGTCTCAGCAGCATACCCTTCTTGAGGGAATCACTGCTCTGGGAAGAAAGGCAGTGACATAGTGTCTGTTCGAATAATTGGAGAAGTTTATAACCTACTGGGGAGGCTATTAATCCGCTGCAGTGTAGATTGATCTGGTCCATCCATTTTTTCCAAATTCAGAGCATCAGAGGTAGAAATCCCATAAAGTAGGAGTGGATTTGGGGCTAATTTGATATCTTGGTTGGATGATACTTTAGAAAGGATTGATGTCTGTCAGTGAATGATCCATGGAACACAGGGGTAAGGTGTATTGGCAGCAGCACTCAGGAGGGAAACCAAAAGAAGTAGTGTTCACACAAGTTAAAAATACTGGTTTAGAACAGGTCAAATAGTTGAAAAGACTGTACCATAATTGACACTATAGATTTTTCAAAACAGCTTTCTCCAAACTTACTGTATATGAAATAGCAGGTAACGAACAAGTTACAAATTAATTCAACCAAAGCCTTCTCTTTTTTATGGCTCATCCCTTTTGAGTTGGTGTTCCATGGAAAATGCTTTGAAAAAGGCTAATCTAGCCCAGTATTCTCATGTTACAGCAAAGGCAGCTGACATTCTGCGACCTTGTGAGTGCTCAAGGCTGTACACATGACTGGTGGTTCAGCTGGACTCCAGCCTAGGGTTTTCTACCTCACCTTTTTTGTGCCTTCTTTCAACTTGAGAAGCTCCTGATGACCCTTTGCTAGAGACATATTTCTGCTCTTTAATTCATGGATATATCTCCTGCTTCTTGAGCTCTTTCCAGAATGCTTTTTAAGGCTTATTGATTGTCTCTGGAAGTGAAAAGGACATATACTATAGCCCACAGTGAAAAAAGCTCATGAAATCAGTCTAGGAGCTTTCTCGGGTGTAGAATCCTATGTCTGGGTTTGGTCACGCCTACTGCTAGAGTTTTTTCTAAAATAGTACACCTCCCTCCTATCCCCTCTGGGAAGAAAGGCAGTGACACAGTGTCTGTTAGAATAACTGGAGAAGTTCATAACCTACTGGGGATGCTATTGATCCACTGCAGCCTGGATTGATCTGGTCCACCCATTTTTTCCAAATGCAGGCACAAGGGGGCACAGGTGCTGTTTGGCATTGTCCAGAAAGGCATTCCCAGGCCAAAGGCTGGATTCTTAGTATTTTCTCAGAGGGTGTAATGTACCTCACACAGAGATTTGGGGATGATGAGAGACTTCCCATTACTTCTTCTTCTTCCTTCCTTATTAAGGGAAGAACTACCATATATTTGGGACATTTTCTTATTGTAGGAACTGTACTTGGCACTTTGTTTAATTTAGCTCATTTAATCTTCACAGTTACGTGAGGAAAGTACTATTATTCCTTTTTCTTATTTAAGCAAACTGGGCTCAGTAGTCTTGTTCAACCTGCATGTGGCTCACAGCAAGGATCAGGAAGTTGCTACTAGAAATGGAAGCTCAAAAGCTTATAGCCCCTGAGCTCTTCTGCCCAAGAGATTTATATTTCTTTGGGTTATTTTCTCATAACAGAGTGACAAATCAAGAGAAAATGGAACAAATTCATTTGGTAAACTTGATAGAAATTGTGGGGAGCGGCTGAGCTGGAGATTGACCACACATTTGGGCCTAGAGCAAGGCCAGCCCCGAGAACACGGAGTGCCAGAGGCAAGCCATGTAAACAAGTTGTTGGGACTAGAGCAAAGCCAGTCCAGCAGGTATCTGGCCTTGGTGTTCCTGCCTGTTAACTATAGCACAGATAGTTTTGAGAAAGTTTCATTCTCAGTGTTCTCAGCAAAACACTGAGACCTTGTACTTTTAGCCCCTTCATGTACTTCCCCCTTTTTACTGTGTATAAATAAAGATGCAGACCGCACTGGGTTGTCGCTGCATCTCCATCAGAGAGGTCAGGTCCTGCCCGGTCCCAGCTTTCCTTTTAGTATGTCTAGTTTTTTCTTAATCTCTCATTACGACCCCACTGGCTGCACAGGTCATGGCAGAAATGAGTAAAATAGTGATACAAACACGCTGTCTTTGGTAAGAGAGTCTGACATCTACTATTTCCACAGTTACTCCTCAGAAAGACATTGCATCTTGATTTGCCAGATGGAAATTATTACTGCATTGTATTATCCTTCATGGGTGTAAACTTGAACCTTTTACTCAAAGGGAAATGTATCCTCTGCTTATTGTCCTAAAGAACAGCCATGAAGAGATGCAGTTTTTTTATAGCCATTTTCTGAAAATAAAAACAAAATTGTATCCAAACAAACTTTTACCTGAACAGGTGTGGGCAATGTTATTTATATACGAAGACATATGTTTAGAGACAAGAGTAATAAAAGCAAAAAATTCGATTTTCAGGCTGAATGGGCAGTGAATATATGAAGCATTTAGTTTCGGGTGTGTCCTTAGGTGCCTTGACTGTGCTGGATAATAAGCACTGGACACAGAGATTCAAATCCATGGGCAGAATACAGAGTAATTTTATATAGTGTAATGATTCCACAAACTCAAGTGGAAGCAATGAGAGGTCTTAGAAAAAGAAAAAGATAAATGATAACTTTGGGGTGTTCTTAACCATAAGTGATACTCTCCAACAAACTGAGGACAGAATCAGGCTTAAGAAATGCCAGGACATTATATAACTTTGCTCTGTTCTTTGGTTGCTTGGGGAGAAGATGAGTCAATGTGAGGTATTCTCTAAAAACTCCCATAGTGCCTTATGATTCAGTAGATGTAGCTCAGGTTTATAATGGCTGGAAATGGGGCCCCAGAAGACTGGCTGGAGTTGAGAGGTATCATTTGCCCTCTCCCTAGGACATTCACATTTCAGAGGGTCTCAGCCTAGCCAACAGGTAGTGATCCTGTGGTGGGAGTAAAGGAGAGACAGTAATGGAAATGTTTTTTTCACACCCTGACTTTGTGAGTAACTGAAAGGCATTGTATGTGGCAAATGGCCTGTGCAAGGGGCCCTCCAGTCAGCCAGTAATAGCTGAAGAGGCTTTACACTAGGCAGTGTGGGGGAAGTGGAACAGATGGAGGCTGTATTAGGCACTGAGGTCATAATAGCCCTAAGGACAGAAGTTGGCATGAATTATGTACCACATTGTAAGTGCAAATATGCGATTGCTTAGCAAATTAAAGAGGCAATGAATGAAACTTGGATTGGAAGGTGACACACAGAAATGGCACAACTATCATATGTCATTTAATCACACTGATATTTCACATGCAAGGAAAAACTCTAATCTAGATGCAGAATATCTTAGTGCAAAGAGCAATCATTTTAAGCGAGATACAATTGACAATTTCCTCTAAAATAGCTCTGAAGATGAATAAATTATTTATCCTCTCTGAAGATTTTTTTTATACCACTGACTATAACACAAAGGAACAAAAATAAAGGATTACTCTAAGGTCAGTTCAGTTCTCAAGCACTTATCAAATAAGAGAAATGAATCATATTTGCCATGAAAATTCTATCAAAGTCAAGATTTACTGGGAAGGTGGAGATCAAGGACCTGAGTTTTGATTTGAATAAATCTATAATTAAATTAGTTTTTCACTCAAAAACTGTATGGTCTGGATGCACACCAACATTTTATGAGACTTAGTTTTGTTATCTGTGAGAATGATTCTTAATGTTGTAGGTCACTAATACCTCCAAAGCATTCAGAAAGCACTGAAGGAATGGTAGAGTGTTTGCCTTTCTGGTGACTCAATTCCACAATATGGGTCTATGGAAGATTAATGGCCCAAGGAAAATAGGGAGTGGAATATAAAGTAGAACATTCTACTAGCATAGCACCCATTAAGTTTAGAAGATGCAGAACAACCAGAACCAGAGTAAAAATGAGCAACAAGCCCTTGTTGGTGTCATTTCAGGAATATGTTGCAGGATTCATGACAGGAAGCACCATTTTCTTGCTAATCTCTGACATTTCCTCTTGAGTCAAAAGAAGTTGAGGCAGGTCTGTGGAGTTAGGGACCCACCTCTGGAATACTGTTCTGCTACTTCACAAGTCTCTTCATGAAACAAAGGGTCTAAGAGTCTCCTAAAATAGTTTCCAGTGATATTCACCTCCCGGAGCTCACACCCTGTATAAATTTCTCCTAAGTGTGGGATGGACCTATTGAATTTCCTTCTATGAACAGAATATGTCAAAAGTGATGGAATATCCCTTCCACAATTTTATTACCAAACACTGTGTCTTCCATCTTGCTGGGATTCTTTCTCTCTTGTTCTTCTAGTTTGATTTGCGATTTACCCAGTTGACATGTGAGCTGACCTCTGGCTTCAAGATTGCAAGTCCAGTTAATGGCAAGAATTACTTCAAAATTGAAATAAATATGATGCCATATTTATATGAAAGTCTTATGTTTTAAGTACCCAACTATCATTTATATTTCTGAAACTTTGGTTTATAAAACCATTCCAATGGGTTGTCTTAAACACTTAAATAATACATATACAATTGCATAATACAGGGGCAATGCTTTTTCAAATGCATTATGTTCAGGTTTTTAAAATTAATATTTCTCTAAAAGTTAGAACTTAAAAATCAACCCTAGTTCTCTTGTCTCTGCCACAGTCTGCTTTAGCAGGCTACAGGACAAACCAAACCATATTACGGTATACTACACTGGATAATGGAGAAAAAAGAAACTACACAGGGAAAGAATTCTAAGCCCAAACTTCCACAAAATGGACA
Organism: Erethizon dorsatum; assembly: GCA_028451465.1. NCBI lineage: Eukaryota > Metazoa > Chordata > Mammalia > Rodentia > Erethizontidae > Erethizon > Erethizon dorsatum. The sequence continues at coordinate 43,681,154 of CM051824.1, forward strand.
AAACATCAAGAACTGTTTATTGAATATACAGATTATTGCCCTTTTACTTAGTTTTTTTTTTCATGTTAAACTGGATCATAGTTTTTTTTAGAATATAAGAAAAATAAAAAGGAAAATAACTGTAAAAATAGTAGTTTACTATCAACTACTATTTCGACCATTTTGAAAGTCAGAGATTTTTCAGTAAGACTGGGAGAAAATGGAACATTGCTTATGGAATATATGTCAAGGAACAATTTGAAATAAGCTTTATCAAGTAGGGGATTGTAATCTAGAAATGACTCATAGAGACAGTCACTCTTCATTTATTACTAGGTTAGAAGCAGATGATAGTTCTCATTCAATATTTATCCATAGATGTTCTCCTAGTATTCTACGGTGTTTGGTTCCATCAGCCATCAAAACAAAGATTCCTGCCCTCAAGGCACTTACATCCTGGTGGGACTGGCACTAAACAATAAACCTAATAAATGAGAAGTCGTATGGTATTTGAAACAGTATAGGAGGCAATTGGGACAGGTCTGGTGCATTTAAGTTTGCAGAAAGAGTCCTTAGTTCTGATATTCTTAATTTTATTTGGTGTTACCGTGCTAAAAATGAAGTCTTATGGAACTTTTCATAGGGGCTCAGGATACAGGAATTTTAGAAGTACGATAAAGTCATCATATAAATGGTAGTAGTCATCTTTGAAGATATTTGTACATAAAATAATATTTGTCAATTTATCCAAAGGTAATACAGCTCAAGAAAAAGTCGGGGGGCCTATGGAAAAATCACATAATATCTTTATCATGGAGTTTATGTTAATGCACTATATTATGATAACAAAATCTTCTCATATTTGAAAAATCAAATAACCTCAAAATAAGATTGACAAAAACAGCAAAATATCCTAAGAAATGTGTAGGTTCTGAAATAGTAATGGATGTTTATAGGAGGAGCTACTGCCATCAAGCAAGTCATTTCTAAAGTCAGTATGTATTTTCTTATACAGGGATCCTAGATACACGTTAACTTCTCCTGAACCAATTTATCAGTTGTGGTTTTGTTGCAGACAAGAGAATCAATTCTGGATAATTAAAGTGGAAAATGGATTCATTAGGGGATGATTGATATCTCACAGAATGCCTGGGACCAGGTACCAATCTTGGATAGGCGCAATGCCTGTCTCTCCCCCAAACTGCTTTAATGGAAATCCCACTGTTTTTTCTTCCTAGTTGGATGAGTCCGTGAAGTCAGAGAGTAGAAGCCAGCATTTTTTATTACCTAATGCAGCAAACCCAACAACTCAGTGAGGCTCTGCTTGTCAGAATAACTCGTTAGTCACACAATACTCACTTTTGTCTTTCATGTCTCCTGCAAAGGAGTCTGCTTTAAGAAAGCTAGACCTAATGTCACTGGAGTATAGAAACCATAACTTAGGGATTCTACTTAGGAGTGTTAGATTTGTGATGTTGGAAAACCATCAGCATCAGGGACAGATATGCAAAGCGTTTGGCTTCCATAAGTGGTTAGTGTGCTGAAAATTCTGTTCATGTTTTTCTCCAGCAATGTTTTCCAATGCATTTTCAATTTTGTTTTGATTTCATTAGTGCTTATTGCCCAAATGGCCCAGCTTGTAGCTGTAAAATAGCTTAATTATATTAATGTGTAACCATGTCTATTCTTCTAGGGACAGGTGCCATAAAGAGAGAAGTACTATAGTGGCCTGCTCACTTTTTGTATATATGTTTAAGCCAGTATATGTTGATTATATTTACAACTAGAAAAGTTGCATAAACGTTTTTTGTTTTACAGTACTTTTTCTAAAGAAATCCGTTCATGTAGAGCCCAGTGCTACTGTATATTTCCTATTTGATTTTAAACACAAGAAGGGAGAACAAAGACCAGCAGTGGGGTCTTGATGGTCACTGTATCACTTACATATAATTGTATCACTTACATATAATTGCAGGTCAAAAGCCTAAAATGTCCAAGAAAGTAGCATGATTTAGTTTCCTTGAGTAGATGGAATTGCTTTTATTGGGAAATGCAGGAAGACAAGGGAAATGAGTAGCATGTGTTAGCACAGTCAGAGTGTGAATGGCATCCTCTCCAGAAGAGCAATGGGATCGTGTTTGGATTTTTGTCACAGGTGGTTGCTCTCATTCCAGAGGGCAGAACTCTACAGATTTGATATAGTAAATGGTTGAAACAAAACTTATATCTTCTTCTCTGGTTTATTTAATAGATACCTGCATGGTAGAAAAAATGAAAGAAAACGTGTCCCTTCTTTTTCTGAAAGAAAGCTATTTTCACCTAGCAATTCCGTAGCACCCTCAAGGGACAGCATTATGTCAGTAATGTAAAAGTATCATTCCTCTCAAATAAATGGACACTTATCTTATCCCATGCAGCTATGAAGAGGTAACTGGAGTCCGAAGTGTAAAGTATAATGGAAGGTTATTGAGTCATTCTGAAATGGCTGGACTGGATTTTGCACTACATGTGTGATAACATTCTTTAAGGCCTGGAATCTTTCGTGTAAGTTTGCTTTTAGAATTTAATAAGCCTAGAGTTAGAAAATCTGGAATTTCTTTATTCCTCAGGAATCTGAAGATATCTCTCTGACTCTTAGGAACCGGATACTACTGAATAAGAACCATTGCAGTATTATTTCATTTATTTTTACCTCAGGATTGAAAAAGAATGGTAAATAAGTCACTGTCTTTGGCATTTTTCTCAAAGGGGTAGGGTCTGGGCTTCTCAACCTGGGGGCTGAAAATAGCTCTGATGAAAAGGTCAGCATTGCAATGAAGTATCCAGGACTTCCAGCCCCTCCACTGACAATGTGAGTGGCAATTCCTTAAGACTTAAATAAAATATCATTTCCATTGCTACTCCACAGGCGTAGGTGAGATTCCTCCTCAAAGGGATCAGAGAATGTATTGATTTGTTATTGCTTTTATTTAGAGATATTTTAAACTTAGTATCACTTTTACAGAAAGCCCACAGCTAGTGAATTCTTTAAATTTTCTCATGAACATTGCAAAAAAATGAACAACAAACAAACAAAAACTGAATTTTCTGTGAAACCCAGAATCCACCTATGTGTTCTATGCAAACGCTCACTTTTAAGAGATTAGTTTCCCAGATATATTATTTTAGGCTGCTTTTTTCCAAATACCCATTCCTGAACTCTTTTTGCCTTTTTCCTCCTTTGAATACAGAAACATTACCAGTAGCCAAAGTTGCTGCGTTTTGATCTTGAAGTCAAAGGGAAACAGAATAAGGATATTGGATTCAGGTGATAAAAAGAGCTTGCTTCTTTGAAGGTGTCTCTGAGCAGCACCAACTCCAACACCTACCAAAATCTGCCAGGACTTTATACGAACAAAACAAACCCTTACTTGTTTACATTGTTATTAGTGATAAGTGCATACATTACAGCAAAATAAATTTCCAAATTATATATTTATCCTCCTTTCTCTATAATCTCTTTGCGCCTTAAATCTGCCCCTCACACTTACTCCATTTCTCTGATAACAATGCCTTCATCGTTCACACAGTAGTTCACAATTTTGACCGCTATAATTTTAGTCTTCATGACTAAACTCATCTACTATGAGCGCCAGAGAAGGAAAAAGATGGAGGATCATGGTATAAAAACCCAGATCCTTATCATGGGGAAAAATAAAATGCTGAATGAGTTCTTCCTTAATTCTGTTTATTCTCTCACTCTACCGACAGCCCTACCCTAATCTCTTCTAACCAAAACTATTCATCTCTTCACCAGCACGGCATTCTTTCCTATCCCATGCTTAACTTACTCTATTGTTTCTATTTGAAATGTGCTTGTCCCAACCTGTGAACGTGGCATTTCCTTTACCAGGAAGCCTTCTTGGACACTGCCCAGACAGAGATGGTGTCTCTTCATATAAATACACCTTTATTATAATACTTACTATCATACATCACAATTACAATAATGCTTTCCCAATGTCAAGTTTACTTATTGCAAAATCTTATATTATTTTTAAGTAAAAATTTTCTCAGTTTGAAGAAGATTTGTTCCAGTAGAAATTGTTTTTTCTCTTTTATGAGATGATCAGTTAGATGTGGCCACAAGAGGCAGTATGGGAAAAAATATTTACTATACTCACAGGTCCTAGAAAAAGGAGGCAGGTCAGGTTACACATAATTTCATGGGAAAGTACCAGTATTAAAAAGAAGCAGAAAGGTAGGAGTAAGGGGGTAAAGCCTAGCCCAAATTCTTTATTCTAGTTTCTACAAGAAAGGTAAGGCAGGGTAGAGTGGGCAGAGCACATGGTTTAGAACTGACTAATTTGAATAATTTCATCAGGCTCTATAATATAAGTGTGGGCCCTATCTGCTTGGTACCTGGTACCTATATAATTAAGGAGAGAAACATTGCTCTCTGGGGTGAAGGGCCAGAGACATGTTGTTTAGTTTGTAGACCAAAGGCATGTTCTACTGGGCTTTTGCCTGTCCCTAGGAGTAACAGGTTCTCCCCAACTAGAAAAGTTTCTAGGATGTTACACCAATATAAACAGAAAATAGAAAATACAAAAAATATAGGAATGACTTGCCTTGTATAAGCAATTAGAAAACTGACTGTGAAATTAAGACTTGTAAAGAGATGTGATTAGAAGATAGAATCTTACAAAGTAGCTTAGGAGAGTGATGTAAAGACAAAAAATATAAATGTTCACCTTGAGCTGTAGTTCTGTGGAAAGCCAAGATCTGGTCTTTTGATGGTATATTTAAAAAATCATAGTAGTACCTTTTATGGTGGTTCCAGTGTTTGATTTTACATGTTTCCAACCAGAAAGAAGTGGAACATTCATATTGGAACCTAGACTGGAAAGAGTACCTTAGATCAACAATTCTGTTTTCAATTCCTTTCAGATATAACAACAGATGACAGTTCCTGTTTTCTGTTTGTTTGTTTGTTTGTTTTTTCAGGGTAGAGAGTAATTATAAAGGAAAAAAGTCAGTCTTCTCATTGCTTAACGTAGTCTGGACTTTGAGCTCTCATTGGAGTCCAAGGTTGACCTTAGTAGAAGGGAGAGGGGAGAGGCAGAGTCTGAGAAGCCTTCCTGAATAAAACCTTCGAAGGAGACGCCAGCGTTGGGCTGTTCAGAACTCAGACTGACTATTCTATGCTGTGAGTTCACAATGTAAGCTTTAAAGCCAATTTCAAGGAAAGAGACAACTTTATAGACTCTGATGTGTCATATACAAAGTATTTCTCTCAACCCTATGCATCAAAGTGAGAGCTCTATTATTTGTATCCAGAAAGCATGTGAGAAGCACAGAGTTCAGCACCAACAAAAACATCTTTCTTTGTAGCACTTGAAACATTTGAGGATTGGCCTATTGATCTATCATTTAGGGTGAGTAGAGTAGCTGAGAAATGGATAGGACTGATGACCCAGGAGACCAAGACTTTTGATTTATTGATAAAATAAGTGTAGGCCTCTGGCTACTTTTTTTTTAATTAATTTTGTTGGTACATGTTAGATATACATAATGATAATATTTATCATATGGAATTTGTACCTGTACATGATATATCTTGATTCTTCTTTTTTTCCCATTTCCTTCCCCTCCTTATTTACAAATCTTTGTTTCCATTTTTTCCTTTTCCCTTAAGAACCTTGAGCACAAGTAAGGATGTCTGTTTTCCAAATCCCAGAGTCTACTGCAGGTTCAAGTCAGGTATGTATCTGCCATTAGTGAACAATGAAGATTCCTATGTCACTCTTTTAGTATAACACATGCCCTTTTTTCTAATCACCTGGAAAAAAAAAAATTTCTGCCCTAAATCCAGTTAAATGAAAAGATACTTTTTAATGGATTTTCCAAAAAAGAAAAAGTTCATGTGATATGTATATGGTAATAGCTTTAAGAAAAGGATATAATATGTATCTTTTATATATTTGAAAATTTGATGTTCATAATTTATTAATATATCTGTAATTGTAAGCACTTACTCATTATGAACATTATTTTCAGTAGTGCATTTAACCCTCATAGACAAATTTAAAATAATCATTACTAGTATTCTCCCTGAAGTGTTCCTGCAATTGTATGTATTCTTTCTAATTTGGGTGCCCAAAAGATGGGGAAACACAATAGTTAAGGTGCAGGTTCTGATGTTAGACTCCCTGAAGCTTAGTCTTGGTTTCAAAACTATACAGTACTTACTAGCAGTGTAACCCTACACAAATTACATAAAGTCTCCGTGCCTCAGTTTGCTCATCTCAAAAATATGGCTAATCATGTTAGGTCCTCAAGATTATTAGGAAAACTAGCTGGGTGTGGTGACTCACACCTGTAATTCAAGCTCTTAGGAGGCTGAAGCAGGATTGTTGTGAGTCTGAAGCCAGCTTAGGCTACATAGTGTGTTCAAGGCAAGCCTGAACTACATAATGAGGCCCTGTCTCAAACAGACAAAAATTATAGGAAAATTAAATATGTTTATATATGCAAAATGCTTTGAAAGTACATTGTATATAATATAGTGTTCAATAAATGCCCATTTTAAATCTTAGTTTCTTAGAATTAGTTTACTAAATCCCAAAGGAATTCCCTCAGATTAAAATGCCACAGCAGACTGATTCTGTGGCAGTAGAGTAAGGTGTTAAGGTGGAAACTTAAAATTTGAACCATATCCTGAGAATGATGGGTAGAGAGGTCAATTTCACTAAGGAACGAGGAGGTGAAATTCTGAAAGGAATATATGCTGCATGTAGAAAAGACTAATTTCTTCTACATGTGGAATGTCAAAATTAGTGTCTACCTTGTTGCTTACATTTGAAGCATTAGTTTATACTTTATAATATTTCAAAAATTTTGTGGAAGTCTAGTCCAGTCTCATTGTGTAGCATATGTGGAATGACTGTTTCATATGATATTGTTTTGCTGTCTTTTTTTGACTCAAATAGCTTTTTGTCTTATTCATATAAAATCAATCTTCCACAGACCAGACAATCTGTTCATTCTAGCCTTATAAACTAGCCCTGTGCTGCTATAACTGATGTTTTGAAATAGCCCTGTATAAGTGGACTCATAAGACCACAGTCTGGTATATTAGCCAGGCATACAAAAATGGCCTTCTATTTCTATGTATGAGAGAGAGAAAAATATCCTGGCTAATCTTTAATATACTAAATTTACACCTTACTACTTACACCTACTGTTCTTATAATTTAGCAAATGTTTCTGAAACTCCAGCTAGGAATAATAGATTCTGGGGTGAGGGCTCAAATCTCTCAGAATACAGGAGCTACTGTCTTCTGCACCAAGATACATCAATCTTTGAGACAGGAAATCACCAGGTTCATTAAACAAACATGAGCATGGATACTCACCCACAACTCTCTTATCTTTTTGATGCTATGGTATGCATGCGTGCTTAGTAGATGAGGTTTTTTACCTTGCACTGAATTTGAAACAATCCGGAATAACATCAATTTCCTTAGTGTTGTGTTTTCTAATGAAAAAATGAAATTTTATAATGAAATAATAAAAGAATAACAATAGTTAATACACTGTGTGTCATTATCTTCAAAGTAGTTACTCAGAAACAAAAAATATTCTCTCTTACAAAGAACTAAACATAATTTCACAAAACTTTCTTTTCAGTGAACTAAGAGAAACTAGTAGTATAAATAAAACAAATTAGCATATATATTAAAATATTTTTGAAATAGCAGAATAGATAATTTAGGGAATTATTTGAACTTTTCCTTTCTTTCTTTCTTTCTTTCTTTCTTTCTTTCTTTCTTTCTTTCTTTCTTTCTTTCTTTCTTTCTTTTTTTTTATGTGGATACCAGGGGGAGTCAAGCTCAGGACCTTGCTCTTGCCAGCAAGTGCTTTTGCTGAGGAGTGATATCACCGGCCCTTTTTTTCCTTTATGTGGGTTCTGGGAGTCGAACTCAAGACCTTGCGCTTGCCAGGCAGGCGCTTATGCCCCTGAGCTATCTCACCGGCCCCACCCTCCCTACTTTCTATTTATCTAGCCTCCATTTTGCTCTTTATTTGCCAATAATACATGAAAAAATGTTCAACATTGCCATGAGAGAAATGCAAATTAAAACTATATTGAGATACCACCTTCCCCCAGAAAGAATGGCTATCATCAAAAAATCTAATAATAACAAATGCTGGTGAGGTTGTGAAGAAAAAGAAATTTTTCTTATTGTTGGTGGGAATGTAAACTAATAAAACTACTATGGAAATCAGTGTGGATTCCTCAAAGAACTAAAGGTAGAAATCCCATTTGATTCAATTCTCCTCTTTCTAAGTATCTCCCCAAAATAATTCAAATAATCATGTGACAGGATACACACATACCCATGTTTATAGCAGCACAATTTATAATAGCTAGATCTGGGAAATAGTGTATATGCCCATTAACAGATGAAAGGCTAAGTAAAATATGGTATTTATATTGAATGGAGCACTACTCTTCCATAAAGAAAGATAAACTTGAGATATTTGTAGATAAATGGATGCAACTTGAGAATATAATGTTAAGCGAATTATTGTGCTTTTGAGCTTACACATAGAGGTGAGTGTTCTTCATGAGCTCATTTAAATGTCTTGAAAATATCTGTAAAGCTATGACTGCTTCAGCAACAATTTCCTGAACCTATAACATACCTTTATATTTATATTTCAAAATTTGAAAACAGTATGGCTGATTGACATTTTCCTCAAAGCTCTGAGCACCTGGAAGTATTACTTTACGCCTTCTCCATGACTTTTGGAACAACACTTAAGTTACTGTGTGCATATATTATCAGAAACAAATGAAAGGACACATGTCTCTTGAAAGCATATTTCTTTTGACAGATGATTGTAACAGAACCTCCTTTCTGTAAGCTCTTCTGGGGGTGTGAGCCTGTGCTCTCCCCTAAAAGTAGAGTTCATCTCTTCACCCCTTTGGATCCGGTGGGTCCCGTGGTTCTGCCGTGACTATGGCAGAAGTCAGAGCCAACTTATTCGTCAGACACAGTGGGCACAGTGCCTAGGGACTGTGCTACTTTTAGAGGCTAAAAAAATATTTTCATTTCTTTTAAAAAATCAAAGCAAAAAAATAAACTTTTATGTTTAAGAACATTTTAAACATATATATTCATTTTATAGCAACAGTCCCATAAAATATAATGATGTATTCAGATGTTTGGGTTTTATTTAATCTACTGATTTCTTTCTTTATCTATTGAGGGAAGGCCCCCTGAATGTCACAATTCAGCCCTTAAGGAAGTGATTAATATCACTTCTTAAAGGTCCAGGATGTTTCTGCTGCCTGCTCCTTGGGACATTCACTCTCAGAATCCAGCCAGCATCATGTGATAAATCCAAGCTACAGGGGAAGGTCATTCTAGTCAACAGCCCTCACTTAGCTCAGGATGACAGCTGGCATTACCTGCCAGCCATGCTGACGAGCCATTCTGGATGCTCAGCTTGGCTGAGGCCTCAGGTAACTTAGTGGAGCCGCATCTGATTGGAACTTCATGCCAGACACCCGCAAGGGCTATCCCATTTAGCTCAGCCAATCCAAAACACAGCAAAAGGGGACGATAGAGTGGCAACTAGTTTTGGAGAGGTTTGTTAAGCAGCACTAGATAACTGAGACATCCATCCATTAATTCACAATTCATTGAGGATTTTGTATTGTAATGTCTGGGATACAATAACTTATACTAGTATTGTAGTGATATTGTATGAAGATTGAGTCCAGGTCAATTTCTTCTTTAAAACCCTGAGGGGAAGGGATAAAAACAGACATGAAATTTAACTGAAATTTAAAATATATCACAAGGTTTTTTTAAATATAAAAATGTTACTGGTGACAAGTTTTGCAATTCATCAAAGGAAAAAATGTCTTTATCATAGAGCCACATTTGTAGGATAACATTGCTTTAAATAAACTTGTTCAAACCCTTAATCTGTTATCTCTTAGCTGCATAATTGTGATCATGTATTTTAATTACTCTGCACCATTCATACCAACTTCATTTGGTTATTTTGAGAATTAAATTAATTATATGAACAATTCTTAAAACAGTGCCTGGTGTATGCATAAATAATCATTAGATATTAGATATTTTACATATAGTTATAAATATTAAATTAGTGTCTAGAATGCACTAGAGTTAATAGAGGCCAGACATAAATACACTCCTGTATATTCCTGCTATCCATTTAACCAAAGTGTATCAAACACCTGGTTCTTACCCTTGGGATATCTTAAGTAGATCTCCTAGCTTCCTTTACCAGTGTCAAATGTAAAAATGTTTAAATTTCGTGTAGTACAAGTTAATTCCAGTCTATGGTCAAACTTCTGTTCCTTACCTAATTCGAAGTGTCTCTGTACCTGAGCTAGGCTTTGAATCACACAATGGGTGACACAAGTCTCTTCTCACTTCTTTGTCTACCTCAGGTTATTCTCAGTGGTCATGGGAGATTTATTATGAGCAGTCTTTTCAAGATGACTCTAACCCCATAACCTTCCATGCTTTTTAGTCCGGTTAGAAGAAAATGGACAGACTGATAAATGATAACCAATTCTGACCACGCAGCCTATACCTGCTGTATCCCTTTTTTGGCGCTAATGTCATAGACTATGCCAAATTTTTCTATAGACACCTTTAGGCAGTATCAGACATGTATTACTATCATGTGCAAACCTGAGAGAACACAATTCAACTTTGCGCGAGTACATCTTAAAGACAGCTTCATTGGGTTTTTGGTGAGGATGGTGGGATAACACCATCTTTATTTGGTCTGAAGTAGACAAAAACACACCATTCACCTCTTTGGATTCTCTTCAAAGCAATCCACACTGCTGCTCCTCTCTTTCATCTCTCTTAGCATCTTTTTACATTGTAGGAGATGAATGTAATACTACTAGACTTGATATTTGGTCCCTTTAGAAAGTCTTTCAGAATGGTAAGAAAATTACATTCTTATTTCTCAGGCTTTGACCATATGCAAAAATTCTGAGAAAACTGAAAATTTACATTAGTATCTGGTTGAGTATGTGTAAAGGTGTTAGAGTATGTGTGTGGAGTATAGAAGTTTGAAATTTAAATGATGAAATGATAATAATTTTAGAGGTTAAGGAAAGAATATATTTTTAAATTCCTCAAAATAAAATTTGTATCTTAAAATGGAAGAATTTTTTTTTTTGTGGGTACCGGGGGGTCGACCTCAGGACCTCGCGCGCCAGCAGGTGCCCGTGCCGCTGAGCGATATCACCGGCCCCTTTTTTCGTATGTGGGTTCCGGGAGTCGAACTCGGGCCCTCGCGCTTGCCGGACAGGCGCTTAAGCCGCTGAGCCATCTCACCGGCCCAAAATGGAAGAATTTTTGAGGTGAAATTCCTGTTCAGTCTCTGACTAGTCGTGTGATTTTGGAGACTTGGCTTCATCACTTCATAAGCAAATAGGAAGAACAGAACCTACCTTAAATAAGGTCATTATGAGACTTAGCTGCATGTTATAGTGTGTTACTTAGTTAGATAGATCTGTATACATTTTCTACTTCTCCCAGTGTAAGGAAAAAAATATTACCAGTTTTGTGTTACTTCTTATTAATGAAGAATGACCTCCAACTACAACAGAAAAGTTGAAGGCATGAAGTAGAGATGTTTCGGTGGCTACATGTTGACTTTTTGCATACTTTTACTATTGTCAAATGGTATAGTGGCAGGGAAAATCAATGACAACAACAACAATAACAACTACAACTCAAAAAACAAATAAGAATACATTCCATACCCATGTGTCAGGCATTGGGAATGGTTCCACATTGGGCACTTTACATAAAGAAAGTTATTTAATCCTCCCCACAACAAAAGTATTAAATAGGTATTCGAGTTATTAGGAAGAATAAGTAACTCCCTCAAGTCACAGAGTTTGACTACAAATCTGGAATTATGAAAACTTTGGTTTGATTTTTTTAACTGGCATTGTTTAACTTGCTGTTTTAGTCAGCTTTCCCATGCTGGAACAAAATATCCAATACCCACCACTTAAAGGAAAAGTTTATTTTTTGTTCACAGTTTCAGAATTTTTCAGTCTGTGGTTTACTGTCTCCAAGACAGCAATATCATGGCTCAAGGGTGTGGCAGAGCAAAGTTGCTTAGTTCATGGCTGCCAGGAAGAAGAGCTGGGTATTAGTGCCACAGAGGAAGGGGCCAAGGACCAGATATAATACCCAAGGTAACACCTCCATGAAGCACCCAGATGCACCTAAAAGTGTGCTGCACCAATCCCCAGGGTGGATTCCCAAAGCCAATGAAATTGACACTCCACCCTAAGCATGCACTTGCTAGCTACAAAAAATAAATTACCAAGAAACTACCCCAAAGTCCATCTCTTACAAAATATATCAAGTTATCTCAGCTTGATATGTTTAAAGAAACTTGCTAAAACATTTTGGGTCACACAGCCTTGAGTTTAGTGAGAAATTGGGAGATGTGTTGGCTTCCTGAGACATTGATGTTTCTTTATATAAGCAGCTTCAATGTCAGATTCAGGAAACAGGCTCAGCTCTATCCTACTATCTCACCATTTATTCATTTAGTCCTTGTAATAACTTCCAAAATAGGTACCACTGCACTTCTTGTATTTATGATGAGGAAACTGGGTTTCAAAGAGGTAAAGCTACTTGCCCTAAGTTACACCCTTTGTTAAGTAGGAGGGATGGGATTTGAACCTGGGGAGTCTGTGCTCTTAAGCATTACATTATTTCTGTTGAGGAGGCACATTCAGTCTTTCTTCCATGTTCTTTCTAATGGGGCTGGGGGCAGGATATTAGAGCTTTTCCTGTCAGCTCAACTCACCAGTCCTGGAAACTTTTTTCTCCTTTATATTCAGTGAACCACTTCTCCCAGAGAATGATCGAATTCAGCTCAAGACCTTGCATTTCTCTTTTAGGATTTTTTGCTCAGCTTTTCAGTTGTTTTTCCCAGAATTTGCAAAGTGCTTATTCCAAAATCCCTTTTAAATGAAGCAGTCACAAATGCTAAGCTTATCACCACAAAACTTGAAAAAAGAATAGACATGAATTTTACAAAACTAATCAAGCCAAATGCAGTGTCCTTGGTTCAGTTGTCAACACATGAGTCCCAGGAGTTTTAAGGTAATTGGCACACCTGTCAAGTCAGTGAGAATGGGGAATGATAAGGAATTTCCAGGTAAGGTAAAATAAGACATCTTGCCATTCAAAGATGACTTTAAACCATTCTGTTTATGTAAAAGGAACTTCTAGAATCACCTTTTCATTAATTTAATGAAAAGTTTTAACTGAGCTTTGTTGAAATGTATGTTTGTAAAAAATATTCATGTTCAAGGTTTTAGGAAAGGTGTATTACTTGAAATATAAAAGATCCCAGGAGATTCATTTCTTTTTCAAAGATTAGCTAAAATCTTGTAGTGATTAAGTATTTAAGTATTTTTTTTAACTGAGTCACAAATATCTACCAATTTTTTTTGTTTCTTGCTTGGCCAGACAACTCTCTCACTCTCTAGTTCAGCCTGGAGAAAATAATAGGCTTCGCCTAAGTATCCATTGTGTTATTTTAAATATATATTCTGTGGGGAGAAAATCAAGTACCTCTTACCATATTTTTATGGGCAATAGCATTCACAATATTAATAATACATCGAGGAGGGAAAGATAAAAGATTTAGACAAGATAGTAGAAGATAACTTCATGTTCATTTTTATAGTTCTGTTAGAAAATGGGTAAAATGTGAATAACATAATTATGGAAGTATTTAATTGAAGTCTCCTTTAAAAATCAACCATATTATTTTCGAAATTGTTAGTAGTATTGTAAAAATTGGTCAACCTAATGACCTTCTACTTTAAAATCCAAGAGAGGGCAGGTGAGATAGCTCAGCAGCTTAAGCACCTGCCCAGCAAGCATGAGGTCCTGAGGTCAACTCCCGGTACCCATATAAAAAAAATAAATACTTAAGTAAAATAAAATCCAAGAGAAATAGGGAAACGTGGACAAAGCTGTGAATTTTCAGCACTTAGCTGCTGGTTCTTTTAAAGTTGTAGAAATGATACATCTCATTCCCTTCCCTATTGCTTGAGTGCACACACATGTCAAAGACTCACAGCCTGAAGGTCGCAATAGGAAAGACATAAAAACCCTTCAGAACTCAGGTGTAATAGAAGGGGAAAGTTGTTCAAGGTGGAACAGTGAAGAGACACTTATGTAGAAATGAAACTATCATCTGATTTCACCGGAAAATAAAACCGTTTTTCTTTCTCCACATTAAAATTAAAGATAATGTAGGACATATGACTTTTCAGTCTACTTGAAAATGATACCAACTCTGTAAAAGAAAAAAAAAAACCTGAGCTATGAATTTTTCATTATATTTGAAAGTAGTTGTAAAATTTTATGGCAGATGAATTCTGTTACAGTATTTCTGGTCTCTGGTATAACAAATCCCTCACACAATACATCTTTTATGACTCAAGAAAACTATATTTTTTTCCTAAATAAACTTTTTCCTGAGAGATGTTCTCCAGAAAGTGAAACAACTTTAGAAACCTTCAGTTGTGGGATCTACTTTAAGCTTTTTGTGCAATGAGACCGATTCTTTAACCCATAGAAGACAATGTGAGCAATCATTCTCTATTGAAGAGCTAGCTTTCTCTAAGGAAAGAGGCTGGCTCCTCATTCGTCTGTGAGTAGAGAGCTGTGACCACACTCATTCCCCTACCACCCTGTCTGGCTGATGTTCTCCAGGCTGGGGGCAGATTTCCTTGGGTTATGTGGTGGGTCCTCACTGCTGCTGTGGCCCATCTCTACCTAGGAAAGTAGCCTTTTACTCCATTCCAAGGAAAGTAGACAATAAACCATAAAATAGTTTCCCCTCTTTAAGCCAAAACTTTATATAGAGGAAGCAGCTAATGGCGATGCAGTTATGACTCACTTTTTGATAAAATCAAAGGCAACCAAAAAATCAAATATCAGATGAGGTAGGGCATATGTTGACATAGAGATCAGGTCTTCACTTTGTCAGTTATTATTTTCAGGAGCTCTTTTAGAGTATCTCGAACTTGATGTTGCTGAAGTTTTGAGCTAGATAATTGTTTGTAGCAAAGACAGCTCTGTTTCCTTTAGAAAGTTTGGCAGCATCTCTGGTCTCTACCCACTAAGTAGCAGTAGTGTTTCCTCCAACCCCACCTACTGCTGTGCTGTCTCTAGACACAGCCAAATGCTCCCTGAGGAAGAATTACCTCAACTGCATCCTCTATTTGCTTGAATCTATGTATTAAGCCAGTGTGTAAAAATTTACTGAATGAATGAGTTAACAAGTGAAGGTGATTCATTTGCTTATCCCATTGCCTGGTATACAAGGGACTTACTGAGCAAATAATTCTCTCAAATTCTTGTGTGATAGACTGTAACTAAACTTGTTTAGCACCAGATAAGTTCCAATGCTTGCCTTGGAAGGGTAGGTAATCTATAATTAATGTTTGGAATGAAAAAAGGCATACTTAACTTTCATAAGGCATTCACTACAAAATTTGCCCCTGTTCCCTATTAACACCCCAGTAAAACTGAAGGGATTTTCTTCTTAAAATAGCATTAATTCCCAAGAACGGAAAGGAAATGATAACAATAAACTTTTGGGAATTGGAAACCTTAAGTACAGATGGTAAATATTTTCATACATCCAAAAAGCTAAATTCTAAACTGGCAATGGTGAACACTACGAAGCATATAGCTGCACCAAATCTTATGAATCCATGGCACCAGATGCCCCTGGAAGTGAGGATAAAACAGAGGAAATAATGAAAGGATTGGTCAAAAATATATTGAAGAAGCTTTTTGACTTCAAGCCTTCCCTCTTTTCCAAGCAGTAAGACAACTGTCTTTCTGTAAAGGTGCAGAAGCTTCAAGGTTTATTCTCTAGAAAGACTGAACCAAAAAGTACGTGCATAGGTGAGTATAGGAAGAAATGTCGGACAGTGTTAATGCAAGTATGATTTATGAAAAATGGGAAGATTAAGTAAAAATCTGTACACAGTGAATGCTTAAAACCATAACCTTTTTCATCAATGTAACCCTGAGTTAAGACCTTCTCAAGAGACAGTGTGACGGTGGATATTGGAATCTGGCAGCCTTTTGTGCACTATTAGCTATGTGACTTTGAACAAGCTGCTTGATTTATTTTTATTTTATTGCCCTTGTCTATAATACTAGGATAAAAGTAACACTTTTCTCAGAATTGCATGGATTAAATAAAATATTACCTTGCTACTGCAGCCACCACCCAGCCATTTACCCAAGCTGCAGTGCTGAGTACCCGGTGTCAGTTCACAGAAGACTCATCATACCAGGACACTGATTTGAATTTGTCTGGAAGCGAAGTGTATGTGACATGCATTTACTTTTTACTTTGACAGTGAATATTGGCTTCCCTTTCATTATTTTCCCTCTTGCTTAACCTCATAAAGAACTGTTTGTACGTGGATCCTTAGAAAATGTGAGCTGAAGTTCAGGAGAATGTGAATACTGGGGGACAGGACACCATGCTCTCGAAACCCATGCTCCTAGGTCTAATCCCCTCTGTCTCTGGTCGACAAGGACATGACAGTCACCACTTTATATGTCTTGGCCACACGGGGGACTGTCACAAGGTCTTATTCAGAGATATCTGGTTAGGATGATAATTAGATAGATTTAATATGAAGCAATATTTCTACCTATCCTAGTAGAAATTGAAGTGAATTTTCCTTCTACCTGGTTCCTTTTTTTCTCATCATTTTGTTTTTATTCATTTGTCTGAAATTGGTAGATATGAAAGCTCTTAGTTCTAGATGATAGTTCCATGTTCCCTATGAATACAGACTTGTCTTCTGCACATGGAGACTGGCAATAAAATTTGGTGTGTTCCAGCATTATTTCTTCATTCAGAAGAAGTTCCACTTTAGAAGAGATACAGTGGGGTTGCCTCTGACTTTTGTAGAAGCATGAGATACCTCCATTAAAATCTGACTTTTTTTATAAGATTTTTTTAATAAAAATGTATTTACTCAAAAATTACCTTAGAAGTATGTGGAATGCTAACTGGTGTAAATAAGCACTAGCTAAATGTTTATTATTGTATTGCAACTTGGGATCAGATAAGTATAAGAGAAATGCCTTAAAGATATGTGTAAACCAGGCATGGTGGCACATGCTTACAGTCCCAGCACTCTGGGAAACTGAGGCAGGAAGGTTCAAAATTTAACCTCAATCTGAGCATATGACCAAGTTAGCAAGTGAGACCCTATATCAAAATAAAAATTCAAAAAAGACCCTGGGTTCTATCCCCAGTACCAGAAAAATAAATGAAAGGATGAATGAATGAATGAATAAGTAAATTAAAATGTGCAGTCATTGTTTTTAGCATGGAAATTCAACTTCCTCTCAAAATATACACAGCTGAGTAATCTCCTGGCCACTCCTGTTTTCCAGTTAACTTTCAATTCCTATTCTTATGTGCCAGTAGCCAGCTAAGGAGAACCAACCACTGTGAAAGTTCTCTTGATTGAAGACAGACAATAAGGCAAACAGGACTAATAATATACAATTTAAAATAAATAAAGTTACTGTATTTATAAGAAAAGCTGTAAGAAATTATTGCTACCTTCAGAAAGAAGAGAGAAAATACACCCATGAAGCAAGATTAGGCTGCTGTATTGCTACTAAAGAGAATTAGTGGCAGAAATAAATGAGAGCTACAGGGAATAAAAGCTAGATAACAAATATGAAAAATTCAACAGGAAGTGTGAAAAATAACTTCGTATTTCCCCAGAGTGTTCTGGTTTGTTGCAAAAAGATAGAAGAGGGAAAATCGGAGAATCAGGTCAGAAGCATCCACATCTGAATCGACTGTGGTGTCTGTCATGTAGCAATTTAATATAACCAGTCCATGGTAACTGATAGTAATAGTATACAGTAGAATAAACACATTTTCAGACACAAAAGATGTACAAAAACTATCTTTTATGAATCCATTTTTCCAGAAATATTTTGAGCTAAAACATAAGAGAGTAACCAAGAAAGGAAAGGACCTAATATCCAACACCAAGGAGATAAAGATAATCTCCAGGCCGATAATGAGGGAAGGCCTGAGTTAACAGCTTTTTATAGCATATCTGGAGAGAAAAGAGCCCATACCAGACAAGCATTTGAAGATGGTCCAAAGAAGGTTTATCACACCACAGATTGATTTGGTGGAAAATTTCAGGAATGTCTGCTAAGTTTAGAATTAAAATGTTCATAGAACAATCTCATGTAAGTTGAACATTTTCCCACAAAATAAATTAACTCTTCTCCATTCATGCCTTTGAATGACACTAAACTTATCACAATAGAATTCATCTGCTAAAAATCTATATTTCTCTTTCAACAGTCATGAAAAATTCATCCTAGGTATGTATTTTTTAAAACTGTTCTGTGGTGTTTTTTGAGGAATGGTAGTTTAGTATTTTATTTTGATTCCTAAGGTTTCTCATCATTGGTTCACAGAAGTTATTTGTGATTCCTGGGCAGTGTCCTATATCTACACTGTCACATCTTTGTGAAAAGAACACTCTATTCTTTTTTATTATTAAATCCTTTCTCTTCCTGCCCTTGGGAAGCAATAACTAGGGAGAGAATTAGAAAAATGTTCCAAGGCCTAATATTGACTGCCTTGAGATTAAGGCCACAACCTATGAGACATAGAGAGAGTTCATCTATTAAAAAATGTGCAGTCCACAGCACAATGAGTGTTGTACAAGGAGTAAAAGGGTGGTAATTTCTGGGGCAACAACCTCTTATCTCCATCCCCACGTTGCTGTATTGGTGCTAATGCTTTCTATTTTTCTTAGTGTCTGCTCATTGGACTTCCAAAAATCCAGAAATATTCAAAATTCCTATTCTGCCATCAGCAATCTTTGAAATCCTTCCACAGCTTTCATGACAATGACAGGAAAAACTGAGAAATGGACTGAGTTGGGGATAACTCATTTCTAGTTCCATGTCTTCTGTGTTAGAACTGTTTTAGTCAGATTTTCATCACTGTGATCAAATACTTGTTAAGTCAATTTGGAAGAGAAAAGGTTGAGTTTGGTTCGTGGTTTGAATGGGTTCAGTCTGGGTTTGGCTGGCACCATGACAAAAATGACAAGGTGAAAGGAGATCGTGGAGGAAAGATGCTTAACCCCTGGCAGCCAAGAAGCAGAAAGAGGGAGAAGAACCAGAGGGAGAGATACACACTCCAAAGGTCCCCCCACTCCTGGCCAGTGGCCCACCTCCTCTACCAACCAGACCTCTCACCTTCTAATAGCCTAATTCAGCTATGAACTCATTAATGATTGATCCATTGATGAAATTAGCATTCTTATGATCCCGTCACCTCCAAAAGTCCTATCTTTCAACATATGGGATTTTTTGAGGGACATGGTAGGTTTGAAAACCATAGCCAGGACTTTGACAAAACACTTAAATTTCACATGCAGCTTCATTTGATAATTGGGTAATAAATGCAACTTCATTTTTTCCTTTTATGATTGTAAATGTGGTAGTGTGTAATAATGTGTTTGTGTCTATGATATGGGTGTTTAAATAATGTAATTGCCCATAAGATTCTGTACCTCAAACTTGGTCTGCATTATCCAAACCCCTGAAAAGACGGCTTCTGTATAATTACCAATTTTTTAGTGTAGGAATTGGGGTTCAAGTTTTACGTCTTTTGATTTGTTTCTTTCAGGGTTTCAAATGTCATGATCTGACTTTAAATTTTAGAAAAATAAGGAAAATAAGGACGGGGCCATAACTCAAGGGGTCAGAGGATATTATTTATTTTTGAGGTTGAAGATTGTTAGATTAAATGTTTTGAAGTTGCAATCATTAATTTTTAAATTTAACTGAAAAGAAGATAAATAAGAGTCTTGGAGAAGCCAGAAACTGATGTCTGGACTGCTTTTGAAAGGGTTGTCTTTAGAGGTAAAGAACATGGGTCTCAGTGTCCTTTTCCATTGTATCAAGACAAGTATTTCTCAGGTTGAAAAGAATAGACACTGCTTTAATTTCTATGGATTACTGCCTTATATGTGAAGAGGTAGAAGTAGAAAAGCAGCAATGAACAAAGACTTGGCTCAAAACCATATAATCACATTTAATTGGGATTGTTTTATGGTATGCTTGGTTTTCTTTCTTTCTTTTTTTTTTATTTTTTCCAGACAGGGTCTTGCTGTGTAGCTCAGGCTAGCCTTGAACTTACTATGTAGCACAGATTGGCCTCTAACTCATGGTGATCCTCTTGCCTCAGCCTCCCAAGTGCTGGGATTACAGGTGTGTGCTCCCACCCCTGGCTGTGGTTTTCTTGAATTAAGTTAATTTGTTCCTTCAGTACAAAGAAACTTTAAGTCCTCTGTCTGTTACATAGTAATGAGGACATTCTAACTATGCTTCCAATACTTCGTTTTTCCTGGTACCGTTCGACTTGCCTCATGCTTCATTGGCACACTCTCAACTACTGCACCAGACCTGTGAGTTCCACTTTCTTACACTGGTTCCTGTTTGTTGTTTGTTTGTTTTGTAATTTTAGTTTTTATGAGTTCCCTTGGCTATGGTCTCTGCTAATGGACATCACTTAATAGATCCCTCAGCTTCCACGTCATTATGATCAGAGCTTTTCTTCATGACTTACTAAACTGTATTGGACTGGATTCATGAATGGTGTGGATATTGAATCTGTTGGTATCTAATAAATACAAAGACACTTTAAGTGGGGAGATTTCCAATACCAGGTCTTTTCATATACCTTTGGTGAACTTAAAGATTGCTGCAATTGACTAAGGTATCTTTCCTTAGTGTAATTAAAAGTTGATGTATGATGAAGTATGATGAAGCTTTCCCTTTTCAGAACATAGTTGTGCTATATAAAGTATTCAAATAACTCTTTTTTAGTAATGATTATAGTTATCTAGTGAACTCTAGCATGAACCATGTTTTAATTATAAAATGGAAAATAAGACTATGTCCTTCTTTTTTATTTTAAAAAATATTATGCTTAGCTGGGTATGATGGTGCACACCTGTAATCCCAACCCTCTGGGAGGCTGAGGCAAGAGGATCATAAATTTGTATCCAGCCTGGGCAACTTCATGATGTAGTGAACTCTATCTCAAAATTTAAAAAAAAAAAAAAATGAACAAACACCACCACCACCAACAGCAACAAAGCTTAAGGATCTAAAGATTAAAGATGTAGCTTAGTGAAAAGTCCCTTTGTTCAATTACTATACTTCAAAAAAACAAACATTTTTATTCAGTTATAAAAGTATCATTTACATCAATACTTAGATGGCATGTTTAACCTTGAAATATATTTTTAAATTTATGCCATTTATCCCCAATTCCCATAAATTTTGGTATGATTTTTCCTATTTTTTCAGATGAGGTATTTGAGGTCAAGAACACTCTGTGTTTTTATTTTGAGGCTACTCAATTTGAGAATGTAGGCATTAATGTTTAGCTTCTTATCCTTTTAATCAGGCCAAGGTATCTTTTAGATCACAATTCTATGTTTCGGGCAGAACCTTGTTTTAAGGTAAGATAATTTTTCCATGTGAATTATAAGGAAGGATAGCTAATGAAATAAAAAAAAAACTTAAGTGCAGTGAACACATTTGCACTTCCTAAATCTTTTTTTTAAAACTAACTTAATGAGAACTACCACTTATATTTTGTTAGTGAACTTTCTGATGTGGTTCATAGTATACCAACATAAAACAAAATTTGTATGTCAGGCTTTATTATAGGCAAAGATGATTAATTCTTTTGGATCTGCTTTAACTATTCCCCTTTTGAGGTGCAATGACAGTCTATTTATTACTCTAAAGTCCCTGCTTTACATCAAGTTGTAGTTTGTAATTAAATGAAAAATTGGCAAAACTTTACAGGATGTGAATGAAAAGTATCTACTCCTTTCACAGGCAGAATTGTAGTTTCAAATGGTTGCATTAATTCAACCACAGAATACATGGAATTCATTTTTTGATTTCATCTTGAGACCTCGCCACAAGCAAAATAATAAATTTTTCACCCTGCAGAAGCTTGTTAGCTAAACTTTCACCATAGAGCTCATGTAATTACCCTGTAGATTACTGCTCAGATGCAACAGGGAAGCTAAATTTTCTTTTAATTGGTTTCTTACAGTTGCCACAGAAGAGGATAGATATGGTCCAGTTATCGAAGTTTTAACAAAGATGAGAATTTTTTGTTTAGTTTTGATCTATTTCTGTGGGCCTCCACATCTTGAATTTGAAATTGGTCTCCAGTTGTATGTGAGAAGAGTACTCTAATTCGTGCCAAATAGGATCAGCACCCGGTGCACACCCTGGTGTCTGCTGAAATGATTGACTCCTGTAGTAACTGTGATTGTGGATACTCCCTGCTAGAAAAGCACGCAGTGTAGACAGTCATTGGTTATTGTGAGTAAGAAGATTGGTTCCAGGTCATTTCACACCAAACTTTCCTGGAGGACCTTCTCTTCCGTTGCCTTTTAATCCTCTGCTGGTGATTTAACATTTTAGCTCTGATTCCTTCACAAAATAAATTGAAAGTAGTCTACGGAACTGAATACATAGTCTAGACTGAGGACTATTGAGGCCTGGATGGAACTCTGCAGCACTAAGCTCCGCATTGTGCTCCCAACCAGAATGATTTAAGCACATGCTGCACGCACTTTGGCTCCTGTACTGGAAACTCTTATTTGATGCAACCACGATAATTCCTTGCCAGACCTGTGAAGCATTCTCCCCATCAGTCGCCCTCCTGCCTTCGGAAAGGTTTTATTGGGCCGGTGAGGTAGCTCAGTGGCATAAGCGCCTGCCTGGCAAGCAGTAGGTTCTGAGTTCGACTCCCGGTACCCACAAAGGAAAAAAAAAGGGCCGGTGACATCGCTCAGCAGCACGGGCACCTGCTGGCGTGCAAGGTCCTGAGTTCGACCCCCGGTACCCACAAAAAAAAAAAAAAAAGAAAAGTTTTATTAGTGATTATTTAGGTAAATTTGAAATACATTTCTATGAACTTTCTAGAGGACATTTTAATTTGAGGTGCAATTTTTGTGTCCCAGGTACTATCTTTGGTATCCTAAAAGCTTTACCTCAAAGTGATCAAAGAATTCTGGACCTTAGTGAGGTGAGAGGGAGGAACTGGGAGAAAGGCTAACAGACTGTTTAACTGTTTATATGCTTGCTTATTCTTCCAGTTTCACTACTGTCTCACCAGGACTCAGTGCGGTCTCTATCACGGCTGACAGCTGGCTTTATACAGCCACACTGCAGGTCAAAGAAAAAATAGTCCATTAGACACAGCACTTTATTCTGAGATAAGTAGATACGTGAAAGAATACAAATAATCCAGTCATTATGATGCCCATAAAGTTAAAAAAAAATCTACTATGATTTACTGTAAGAAATGCATTTGAAAATGTAATACTCTAAGACATCTCCCCACTTCCCTTTTCTCTCTACTTATATCTATCTCTTCCCCCAATCTATTCTTCCCCCTTGATATCCTTACTGAATGCAATATTTTTATAAGCATCACTTGACTTTATATATTTGTGAAGAATTGTTGACAACATGAGATATAGTGTAGTAAATATTAAGATTAATCAGAAAATAGTCAACCAGGGCAGCATTTTTCATTTTAAGCAACACCTAGAAGAGGACAGGTGGCCTTTTTAAATGCCCATAGTTGAATAAAATGTGAAATTGATTGTGAAATGCTGAGGGGCCACCAGATGATTGCCTCTAAACTCTTCAGGGGTGGGCAAGAAAGTACCTTCTGTATCTTACAAAATAAAAGTGATTAATTTTTAACTAGGCACTAACTCTCCTGTCTTTCTATATTTATGCAGCCTAGGAGAGCCTATTCCTGTGATGCGATAATATTACCTTCCACTTACATTGCACTTTATGCTTTTTTAGGTACTGATGTACTGTTTTACCACATTTTAAACGGCACCCTCAAAGTTTCATTCTATTTCCTTCAAGGAAGGAGCAACAGAAGGGAAATAAATTGCCCGTATCTCATAGTTTGTTAGAATTAGAATTAGAAGTTGCTACTCTATTCCAGTATCAGTGCTTTTATCAGCTATTTGATTAGGTTGAGTTACGGAAACTGGGGTAGGATTTTATAATTTGCTCTAAATAGAAAGTTGAACATTTAATTAAACAAACAAACAGACTTGGGGCTACTAGCCAGACATGGTGGTGCACGCCTGTAATCCCACAGAGAATCATTGATGAGGGCGGGGTGGGGAGGGGCTGGACTCAGAACCAGCACACCTTTATTTCCATTCTACAGTGTTCTTACAACCAGAGCGAATGTCAACACTAAAACACATTCAAGGATTGGGAAAAAGACTCCTTGTGTTACTGGGAAGAGTCTACATGATAAATCAGAGTTGTGGTGAAAAGAGAAGGAAAAAAACCTGGACAATTTTGGAGTTTATCTCTTTACTTCTTTGCTTATTTTTTCTTTTCAGCAGAATATTGTTTGGTTTGGTAAGGTAGAGCTACTTCAGATTCCTTTAAACAGTTAGCCTGTATGCTATATAGAAAAATATATATATATCCTAATTAAATAGATATTTGAAAAGCCTCAGAAAGTTAAAAAATTGAATTTTATAATGTTTTTATAATTTTAGAATGAAATTATTAATTTTAAATTAAAAAGCTCATGCAAAATGCTGGCTCTTTCAAGATTCTAGTTCAGATGGATCCTGGACATATTCCTCCGGAGATCATTTTTCATGTGTATGTCATCAGTGGGTACATATTTTGGTACACTTTATCTGATCATCTTATCGGTCCTTGAAACCTTCTATTAAGTAACATTTTGGAGGTGTAAACATTCAGAGAGAGAGAAACAGAATGTACCCATATTTACATTAGCATAGACATTGATATCTGAGACTGCAGCTTGTTACCTGCGTCCTAGACAACTCAACAAGTACTGTTGTCAGATCAAGGCAACCTCTTCCATGAGGAGCAGTTTCTTTTAATTAAATGCTCCTCTATTGGGTTTCTAGTAAATGACCCAATTCTTTTATAAAGAATTAATTATCACTATCACTTTTATTAAAATGATTTACGGCAGGGACTGGGAAAAAGTCTTAAAATGCAATTATTTTCCAATTTTCCTCAAAACTCTCACCCTTTCATGGTCTGTGTTAGCTGTAGGTTCAATTTGTCAGCAAATATGAAGAGGAAGATCAAAGGTGGGAATGTACGAATGGCTGATAACTAGCATCACCTTTCAATATTTGCTTTTGTTTCAAATAGACTCAGAAAAATTTTTAATTAAAAATTTAGAGCTGGGGCTGGGGATATAGCTCAGCGGCACAAGTGCCTGCCTGGCAAGCACAAGGTCCTGAGTTTGATTCCTGGTACCAAAAAAAAAAAAAAAAAAAAATTAGTGCTGAAGATCTAATTCAGTGGTGGAATAGTTGCCTAACGTGTGCAAAATCCTGGTTTCTACACTGAACATGACAATCAGTCGGTCAATAAAATTTTTACTTAAAAATTTTAAAAAATGATTACAGAGATCAATAAAATTTTTTACTATTATGTTAATGAAATAAAAAGTTTACTTAAAAAATTCCCTAAAGTCAGTGACAAGGTACAAGAACCAATTCCCATTACATCTGCCACGGTAAATATTCATGAGGGTTTACTTTGAGAGAGTACTTCCATCAACAATATAGAAGACGATGGTGAAAGTGTGAGCAGCAACTTAGCAAGTTGAAGGAGCACTGAAGGCTGATCCCCGAGATAGGCAAGTCCTTAAAATTTACAATTCTTTGAAGCCTAAAAGAGAACAATAAACATTTCTAACTCCACTTCTGATAGTGAATCTTACCCTTACATTTCCTAAAACAAAACTCAAATGTTATCATTTACCTACTGGGTTCAGAATATGGAGACATCCTTAGGCTTGTAGGCACTTTAGTAGAGGTCAAACAAATAAGTTAATTAAATGATATTTTCAAGTTTTGAGAGTTTCATCATATAAAAAAAGAAAGAGAAGACTAATTATGGAGGCCACAGAGTGTGGTAACAGTTATTCTGCAATGACTATGTGTGCTTGCAAATGCTGTCATTCAAGAGGGCCATTTTTAAGCATTTCCAATTTTTATTCATAATATTATTATTCAAAATTTCAAAAAGTAGATTTATAAAGCCACAGCAACATAATAAAACAAATGGGAAATGAAACATTCCAAAGACATTTTGAAAGCTCCAACACACACTTTAGCTAGAAATCTATGTTTAAACCATAGTTGTATAACATTTTGAATTTATATTTTCAGTTTTCTCTCTTAAAAGCTGGAGGAGAATTATTTAAATACCTATACAGTCAGAAGACAAATTTAGGTCAATTCTTAAAAACAGAAAGACATGAAAAAACTATGCTTATGTCAAAACAGAATTTAGACAAATAGATGAAATGGAACAAAAGAATAAACAAAATAGTATATGTTTAAGATCTATGGAATTGAAACAAACCAGCCCCAAACCAAAGACAGATATGTTTTATTTCTTGATTTCATTAATATTTTTGAAAAGGAAATTGTACCCAAATTAACTAATATTAATGAATTTTAATAAGTGAATAGGTAGTTTTGTTATGGAAGATCTTTTCAAGAGGGTAGTAGAATGAAAATTCAGTTATAACATGACAAAAATTGTATTATTTACTATGTATGAGGATGAAGGGAATATGGAAATCTCTTACAGTAGAAATACAGTGGTACCTTGGTTCATGAACTTAATTTATTCTATGATTTTGGAAAAAGTGGCCATGTTTGTTTCTGTGTGGGAAAGATGGCTGTGGTTGTGTTTATCACCTGATGTAGAATTTGCGAACAAAGAAAAAATTTTGCCAAATGCTTCTGTTTGTGAACCAAATTTTTTGCAAACAAAAGTTCATGAACCAAGGTACCACTATACTCCTTAATTTTTAGAAATCAATTTGAAAACTGGTATCAATTCTATACTTTTTTCTAGTAATTACATTTATAATAATTTAATTTAAGAAAATAATCACAGGTGCTGTGTTACCTTTTATCCATGGAACACAATACTCAACTCCTGCAATTTAAAAGAGTGGTTTCTTTTGGCTCATGGCTTCAGAGGGTTTACATTATGGTTGGCTGGCTTAAAGGCAGAAATGGCATGGTGGAAGGATGTTGCAGAGGAAAGTCAATAAACCTATAGCAGGCAGCAAGAAACAGAGAGAGAAGGGAGGGGCCAGGGACTAGAATGCACCCTTCCAGATCATTCCCCCAGTAACCTCCCTCTTCCAACCAGGATCCACTTCTTAACAGGGACTGTGAACTCATCAGTGGTTTAATCTACTGATGAAGATAGTGCTCCCATGATCTAATCATCTTCCAAAAGCCCACCTTTGAACACATGAGAATTTTGGAGAGCACTTTATATATAAACCATAACAGATATTCATAAAGATGAAATACTACACTGGTTTTTGTACCAATATTACTAGCAAAAATTGGAAATAAAGTCTTTACAAGAGATTGCGTAATGAATGAAAGTTCCCCTTACATGGAATACTAGGCATTAAAGTTGTATTTTAGAATTTTGAACAATCTATGTAAAATAACAGATACAGATTAAAAAGTAACTTGCAGGAGAATACTTACAATGTGGTTTATCAGTATGATTTCTCTCTCTAACGGTGAGTATATACAGATAGAGAGGAAGAACAAGAACAAGAGAAAGAAATCAAACTGCAAGAATATTGTAAGTAGCAATCAATGTGTTGCATATTTTCATTTTATCATGTGGGAATGAGTATAGAAACCCATTATGGAAAACAACCCAAATCACTTAGCAATGCTTTCAGTTACAAGTAGGTAACACTGTCTTAAACTCAAAATAAATGTGGTTGTATTAGTCAGCCTCCCCATTGCTGGCACAAAATATCTGATACCATGACTTAAATGAGAATAATTTTAATTTGCTCAAATATTTGCAGGTTTCAGTCTGTTGCTGGCTGGTTCTAAGGCAGAAACATCCAGGCAGAAGGACGTGGTAGAGCAAAGCTGAGTTTTTGGTGGCCAGGAATCAGAGCAAGAGAATAGTGTCAGAGAGAAAGGGGCTAGGAAACAGATATAGACCCCAAGGTCATAATCCTATTACCCACACATATGCACCCACTGGAGTGCTTTCCTCATCCCCTGCGTGGCTCCTAAGCCTACACAAATTCACAATGAAATTTAACTGTCATATTTCACTCCATGTCAGCTTGACAGCAAAACATATTTCCTTATACCATACTATAGATCTCCAAATAAAAACAGTAACAAGTTCATAATTCTGCCTAAGTTGATCATGATAACTTCCCCTGAGTACAACTGAAAACACTTTAATCCCTTCTCCAAAGTCTCAAGAATTCTAGCATTTTTCAAAAGTTCAAGTTAATGTTTCTTCTGGAACTCAAGGCAAACTTTTAGCTGTGAATCCTGAAAGCTGAAATAAAAAATAATTTAAAGAATCTCAATATACAATGATGCAGTGTAAACATTCCCACTCCAGAAGGGAGGAATAGAAGAATAGAAAAGAATAGGATTCAGGCAAGACCAAAATCTAGCCAAGAAAAAATTGTGTCTTACAGCTCCTTGTCCACCATTCAGGGTACATGGTTGTAAGATGTGAGTTCCAATAGACTTGGGTACCTCCCTTATGGCCTTGCTGTTTGGACCCCAGATGGATTCTTTCTTGAGTTGGCTCTACTCATTGCTGTGGCTTTCCTTGGCAGATATTCAATATTTTCTAAAATCATGATTTCTCCACTGTACCTTTAGATTTATTCCCACAACTTCATGCACTCACATATCTAGGCACACTGCCTGGCTTCCTGGGTCTTCTTTGAAATCTGGACAGATGCCTCCATGACCCCACAACTTTTGCATTCTGCTTGCCTGAAAAATCAGCTTCAGGTAAACAATACCAAGGTCTGCCATGAGCTCATGCAGTTTAAAGGCCCCCTTGAGGAATGGCTTCAGCAACCTCTGACTGCCTGGATGCCTGGACACAGTGAATTAAATTCCCTAGGAGGCCCTTCTTCAGCAGGGGGCTCAGGGGCTTTCTTGTCAAATGAAAGGCTCACATTTTGCACACCTGAGCGTGCAGTGGGTGGGGTCTTGCTAATACCTGAGATGCCCTCATGACATCTTTCCTATTGTCCCAATTCAAAATGCTTGATTTCTTTTTGATTTCTTGCTAAATCTTTACAGCAACTGTACCTTCTTTGACCCCAACTTGACACATGCTTCTTTTTGAGCCCAAATTTCCATTTTTTTGTAGGCATTCTGCTCCAATTTTTGCTCCCAGTTTTCATTGTAAATCTGTCTAAAAGCAGCTCACAGTATCCATGCCCTCGCCTGAATGTTGGGCTGCCTTGAAATTTCCTCCATCAGATCAATTTGTCTACCACCTTTAAATTAAGCCACATACAAAATTTGAGGACATGGGCAAAATGTAGAAAAATTCTTAACCAGAATGATCCAATGTAATCCAATTCCCTACACAGTCTTCATTCCAAACTAAAACCTCATGAAAACTATTCGCATTTGTATCAGTGTTCTGGTCTTCTGAGCCCCTACCAGAATCGTCCATCAGACTTACTGGATTCTGGCATTTCTTTGCCTGCACCTCCAAATCTTTTCAAATTTTTCCTGCAAGCCAGTTCCAAAATCTTCTGAACCATGTGATCAGGTATAATCACAACAACAATCCCACTTCTCTGGTACCAATTTTCTGTTTAGGTCAGCTTTTCACAGAAGCGACAAAATATCTTACATATACAACTTAAATAAGAAAGGTTTATTTTTTTTATGGTTTCAGAGAATTCAGGCTATGATCATCTTGCTCCATAGCAGAAATAGTAGCTGAAGGGCATTGTAGAGCAAAGTACTTAGAGAGCAAAGCCATCAAGCTGTCAGAGACGAATGGGGCAGGAACAAGAGAGAGTACCCAAAGTCATGTTTTCTCACCCTATCCAGACCCATCCCGAAGTATGCTTTACTAATCTGTTAGGTTTCACTTAATAGTCAAGATGACAATCACCATTAACCATCACAGATTGGATAGTTTAAAATAGAAAATGACTGTGTCATGGTCTGAATGTTAGAAATGAGAAGTCAGTGCATTAGCAGGGTCATGGTTCATGTGAAATTGGTATGGGAATATACTTTTCTGCCTTTTTATAATATCTGGAGTTCACCAAATATCCTTGCTGAACCATGGCTGCAGCAGCCTCTTGCCTGGATGACTGATCATAATGAAACAAATTCTGGGATGGATTCTTTAGATAGTCTTTCTCAAGCAGGAGTCCCAGGAGCTGTCTTCTCAAATAATATGTTTGCACTTTTGCATCCTTGAGCTTGTGATGGGTGGAGTCGTGCTGATCCCTGAGATGCTGTTAAGGTATATTTCGTCTTATTGCCTGTACAACATACTTTTTTTCTTTCTATTGGTGATAATCTCTTCAGCCAACACACTGTTTTTGGTCCCAACTTTATATATGGTTTCCTTTGAGCCAAAATTTAAGTTTTTCATACCTTTCTGCTCTTCTTTTTCCTCACAATTCTCTATGTAAATCATTGCTAAAAGCAGCCAGTCATATGCATGCCACCACATGGATGCTGGGTTGCCTTGAAATTTTTACCACCAGATCAACTAGTCCATAACATTGAAACTTAGCCTTTCACAAAGTCTCAGGACATGGACACAATGTACACAAGATCTTTACAAGAATGTAACATACATGACCTGTACTCCAATTCCCAATAGAATCCCTTTCTAAAGTCTCATATACCTGGTGGGCTTTATATCTGAATTCCTATCAGCCTCTAGTGTTCTGAGATCTGACCACAATCAACCATTAAGCTTGCTTACAACATTCTAGGGTTTCTCTATTCCACATCACTCAACCTTTCCAAATTTTTCTTCCAAAGCAGTTCCAAAGACTTCTGAAACACGTGGTCAGACACGGACATAGCAATGACCCCACTTCTCTGGTACTAATTTTTTGTATTACTCAGCTTTCCTATTGTTAGTACAAAATGCCTGATACCAGCAAATTAAAAATGAAGAGATTTAATTTTACTCTGCATTTCGGGGGTTATAGTTCATGCTGAGCTAACTCTAAGGAAAAAAATATCATTGTGGAAGGGTATGGCAGAGCAAAGAGGCTTAGGCCATGTAGGCCAGGAAGCAGAGAATGGAAACAGAGAGGAAGGGGCAAGGGATCATGTATACATCCCAAGGTCATACCTCCCTGAGTCACCCAGATACATACAGAATTGTGCTTTACTAATTCTCTAAGCAGCCCCTAAGTCAATTGTATTGATAATTAAACTTAGTCATCACAACGGTGAAAGAAA
Source organism: Erethizon dorsatum (assembly GCA_028451465.1). NCBI lineage: Eukaryota > Metazoa > Chordata > Mammalia > Rodentia > Erethizontidae > Erethizon > Erethizon dorsatum. The sequence continues at coordinate 43,712,658 of CM051824.1, forward strand.
TGTTTACTTTTGAATGAATTTGAATGTTGGCAGTTGTTTCTGGCATTGACTCAGCTGTTGAACAAGGCTCTGAGGATCACTGATTCTATGTTTCTGCTTTGTTATGCTTGGATTGTTAGTATTGTCCTTGTGCTTGTCTCATCACCATGGTGAGGTGGATACGACAGCTTCAGCTACTATATCTGCACTTAATGCAGATAAAAAGACTGAGGAACAATGCCAGAAATACCTGGTATTCTTTAGAAAGAGGCAACAGCTTTACCACACTCATTCTCTTGAAAGAACTGGCTTTATATTACACTGATGAGAACTGGAACATGGGGTCATCCCCAGTTTCCAGCTTAATGTTAAAGAAAGGACTTCAATTACCACAATATCCTAGACGAGTGGGTCTTCAATTTGGTGGCACATTGAGATGAAAAGTTATCAGGCAGCATTTTAAAATACAAAAAACTATGTGTCAGCTTTGTCACTAGGTTAAGATGTAGGAAAGAGTCATTGATAAAATACTAAATTCTTTCCGTGTTTTCAGATGAAATATTAGCCCTCATTTCTCATTGTCCAAGTCCTTCTCACATCTGTTCTAGTGAAGCATTTAATTGCTTAGCTCAACTATTTCCTTCATTAAATGATAAAGGGGAATATTCATTTCAGTTATTATGCTGGTCTAAGAAAATGTGTTTAAAATTCCTGTATAGGGAAAGATTCTAAAAGAACTGGTATGGTCCAAAGAGACTACTAGTTTTCCTTCATGGAAAATTTTTTGTTGAGTAGAAAACTCTCCCACATTGTCTGATTCTGTGGGTTTCTATGCCTTTTATTATCTTTGAACTATTTAATAGGTTAAAATATTGATATGAATGCAAATAATTCTCATTCATAGATATGGAAGTAAATTTTGTTTGGTGGAATTGCAATTGATAGCACTCTTTCCCTATCAATTTTCCATACACATTTTACTTTGGACAATTCTTATCGGTCAATAGGTGCAGTACTCGGAATTCTTCTTTGACTTGGTTGTGACATTTTCCTGTCTCACTCCTTAATTAACAAGCTAAAATAAGCAATAATTAATTCTATTTAGTTATGAATAGGAGATCTTTCACTGACAACTCAAAATCTGGATTTAAATAGAGACGACAACAACTTACCAACAAACTTGCAGAAAAAATGAGTTACAGAAAAATAGTCATATCAACTGTATCAAAAGTTACTTTATATTTTTGATGTTATTCATAAATTCAGATGCATATCATTTCTTTATTTCCTTCACTGTCTCAGTCTCTCTATTGTAGGTTAACAACCACAAACTGATAATAAAATATTTGTGCATACTCAAAATGACTCAAATTGAAGTATATTTGAATTGGTATTATTTTTCATTAAGAAAGAATAAGTGAAAATAAATAAAAATCTGCCAATTAATTTTTGCTAATTTTAGAAGAAAAATTCTAGCATTTTAACTTTTATTCAAGACAAATGTTTGGGACTTCTCTAAGGACTTCATAAATGTTCCTTTGTTATCAACACATACAATTTACCTCTTTTAAAACTGTTGCATTCTACCAAGTGTTTTATGAATGAAAATAAACAAAATCGACACAACAAAACCAATCTGTTTGTTCACTCAGAATTGTCAGTGACTGAAAGCTTTATCCCTTCCAGAAAAGATTTACCTGATTAAAGGTGGGGTTTCAGGTGACCTGGCAGTTTACTGGTATTTTGTTTTGGGGGGAAAGAGGGTGAATATATACATTTCACTAACCTCTAAATTACACCATATGCACTGCCTATTATTTTGTGTAGGTCACACTATCTGGTTTGTGTACTAATGGTAATCACTCCCCATCTGGAACATTCAATATGGCTCCAGTAATGTGAATAAGATTTGGACAAAATTAACCAAAAACCAAACACTATTGAACTTTCTGACTTTCACCAGCCAGCATGAAATTTAATTTATACCAATATTCCTCAAAATTGGTGAAGTGTAAAACATCCTCTCTCTAAGAACTAACCAATGCTATGAATTTTTGGTTGTAAAGTGGAATGATAGAATATATTAATTATAACAAAAAAATAGCCATTATAGAACAATAAGCATAATGTAGGTTTAAACTAGAATGTTTATAACAGTAAGTTAGGAACCAGCTGAGCCAAACAAACCAATCATCCATCTTGCTCTTAATGAACCTGAGCCAGACCCAGTGCAGCTGGGAGCATCCCTGTCGGAGACGCCGGTAGGTCTGTGGCAAATGAGTTGCTGAATTCACCCAAGTGAATCTATCAGTCATTTTCCTGAACAGTTGGAGTCTTTTACTGGCCGGAAAAAGATTTTAAAAACAAAAACAAGCAAACAAAGCAAAAACAAAACAAAACAAAACAAAACAAAACAAAAACAGGTGTTAGGTTTATTTACCTTGCCAAAATTACAAGTGTCCAAGCTCTATCTCATGAGACGGAGTATAGGTGGAATGTACCATAGAACTATGTTTGGCAACATTTTCAAGGGAAGGATCTATATTCTGTATGCATGTTGGAATCCTGGGGACATAATTATCTCAGAAGGTTGGGGAGAGAAGGGAAGATGAAAGCAAGTGGGTGGGTGCTATCTTGCATGGCACCCCTCTTAATTCACCCAAGTTTTAAAAATCCATTTATTCAAAATGTTTCTTTGTTTTGAAAGTTCAACCACTCAAAATACCACGTAAGAAGATTCCTCTGAACCAGGGGCTATTTTTACCAACAGGAGACAATGATGACATCTCGAGACCTTTCAATTGTTGCAATTTGGGAATTTCTAGTAGAATCCAGGGATCTTGTTAAATATCTGATAATACGTTGGAGAGAACTTGTCCCCATCAGTAAAAAATCCCCCACCCTAAATGTCACGAAAGCCATGAATTAAAGTCTGTTCTTTTTTTTTTTTTTTGTGGGTACTGGGGGTCGACCTCAGGACCTCGCGCGCCAGCAGGCACCCATGATGCTGAGTGATATCACCGGCCCTTTTTTCGTATGTGGGTTCTGAGAGTTGAACTCGGGCCCTCGCGCTTGCCAGGCAGGCACTTATGCCACTGAGCCATCTCACCAGCCCTAAAGCCTGTTCTAACAGAACAACAGTTTCTGTAGCAGTTGTAGTTTTATCTTCGGAATGGCTGGAAGATTCTGATCTTACAATACCATGATAGTTATTTTTCTTTGTTTTCTAGAAGAACCCAAAGCTTCTTCTGCATTTTTTCTATCTTTTCCTTTTAGCAAACAACTGGGTGCAGAATGAAGAGAAAATATGTTGAATTAGATCAATGTTTAAAATTTGATCTTTCTATTTACTTACCTCTGTAGCTTTGGGAAGTTTCACATTTCTTCCTTTGAAAAATGGAAATGATAATACTAACCAATAGATTATTGTAAAATGTAGCCAGCATAATTGTTTAGCTTTTTGGTTTGTATAAATAAGAAACAAATATAAAAATTGCACTCATTGGCAGTTACATATACAGTAAACTTTTGCTAACTCTCCCTTATGTAATAAAAATTGAAATATATTTGATTGACTAAGATAGTGTTACTGTTCTGTTTGACTAAAGTGTATATAGACTTCTTAATTCTAGCTCTAACTCTAGTATCTTCCCTTTAAAAAGACTGTCATTGCTAATTCTTTCTAAGCCTCTTTAAAAATAAATCTCCTAGCCTCTTACTAACTTTGTAGAACAAGAATATCCCAAGAACTTGGGAGCCATATCTTTGAAATGCAATCAAGGAAGCTAGTACTGTATAGCTATCTCGCTTTTTTTATTTATTTTTTTTTTTTAATGTGGGTAGTGGGAGTCAACCTCAGGACCTCGCACTTGTCAGCAAGCTCTTGTACCACTGAGTGATACAAGCTCACTCACTTTTGCTTTATGTTGGTTCCAGGAGTAGAACTCAGGACCCTGCACTTGCCAGGCAGGCACTTATGCCGCTGAGCTATCTCACTGGCCCTCGCACTTCTTAAGGGAGGCAAGAGTTTAAGTTATCAAATTAGCAAACCCAGATGGAGCTACATTCTATGGAGGAACCTGTCTTCTTAATGTCCTCCAGTACTTTTTTACTATCTCACCCCACCCAGTGCTTAAAATCTGTCTTTTGTTTCAGTTGGTTTAAGGATCATCTCTCATCCCAGTTGCAATAGTCTGAAATAAAGTCCTTCTTTCTTTTTTAACTTTGTCCTGTGCAATACTTCTTTGAAAACTCCTAGCCCTTGCCCATTGCCTACATTAAACCAGGGTTATTAAAGGCATGTTCTCTAGGTGGTAGGAAAGGGACATAGAGTGAAAAATGTCACTGGGCAAGAAACAGAATCCTTTCCATGGAAGCAGGGAAGTTGGCCTCACCGGTTTCATCAGTATCATCAGGTATAGTCTCCTAGGTGAGAACCAGCTAAGCAGGAGACTCCAGCAATTAATAAATGTCAACCCTCTCAAGGCTCAACTGTCCTGTAGACAGAGCAAATAACAAACCAGTTTATGAAACTGGAGCTTTCAGCTAGGAAGTATTTACAGGAGAGCTTTATAGTCTTGTCCCAGGCCCTTCTATGCTATGCAATTTAACTTTATAGACCACCCCATATCATATTTCACTCCCTAGCTAAAAAGTCAGGGATAGAATAACAACTTATTTTATCTAGGAATTGAAGTAAATGGCCACATTATTTTGTACTGAAAAGAGCCTTAAGAGCTCATGTCATTTAATTTTCTCAGTTCATATTCATGGCTATAGACCACACTTAAACCAGTGCCTGTGGCTGTGTTCCAGTCAAATTAAGTTTACATAAGTTGGTGGCTTTTGGACTTGGCCTGCAAGCAGTTATAAAAATTGGTAAGATTTCAGGTCTTTTAGGCAGCTGAGTAAATTGTATTCCTGTACATTTCCTGGGCTCTGAACGAGTTGAAGTAAAAGGCTAGGAATGTTAGTTGTAGTATCAACTTCAGTACTGATTATGAGCTGGTGGGATGCTACAGTCCATTGTCAGGGTCCTTGTTCCTGTGGCCTGAGAATCAGGATTCAGGGGATTTACCCACTGGAATGGGGCTGTACCTCACCCGGCCTCAAAGAGGGCAGCAGAACTCAGAGGGGAGGGAATCTGAGCTACACATGCCAACTTGTCCTTGCCTTATTTAATAATTGCTCTGCTTCCTAAAGGTGGATTGAGGAAAGGCCTAGAAAGAGAAGACAAAAGTGTTTGCAAAGTAAATTATTCCTCTAGGAAACCAGGAGTGAGAGAAAGAGCTCCCTTTCAAAAGAGAGTTCATACATAAATAAATCTTCATGAACAAAATAGATGATGAGATTAGATATGGTTTACAATTTATATATTGCTTCAATTTTTAATTTTTTCAATATGAGCAATATTTAGTTTAAAAAATGAAAGCAAAAAACCTTAAAAATATGTAGACCAATGACATATACTAAGCTTTTTTAGAGAAAAAACATTGTAAAGTTCAAACATTAAAAAGAGAAATGCTTAGTCATATTTACATTTGGAAAGGTTTGTGGAGGACACAATTTTGGCGATTTTGAAATTCTAATTGTTTTTGCTTTTTGCTTTTCCTTAGATTGTTTTCTTCTCTTCACTATTTCTTAGTCCTCACAAGCACTCATCCTGAAAGAGTTCATATTTATCAAGTGGCAGATAAAGAGAATATATACAGTTGATAGTATTAGTGCACACAAAATAAAAAGAATTAAGGTATATTAAGTACACATACCTGCTCCCTACAATAAATGTAAATGTTGTGTAGTACAACATGTATTAATAAAAATAAATTAAAAATAAAATATTGTGGTTTTATCAATATTCAAATAATTTAACTTGGCTTTTTCAAGTTTTGCAAAATGTGGTCCCACTCTTTATTTATCAACACTGAAAATGTAATATACACATAATATATATATATATGCAGATTTTGAATATTATTGCTTCCTTAGTTGACACCTTTGTATAACACCACACAGATAGGTGATGATAAATTCTTCCAGAATAACATGTCTCTTTCACAAGGAATTTTTGGCGCCCTATGATTCAGCTTGAAGCTGAGATTTTTGTTCACATCTTTAGCTTAATCAGTAAAAATCTAGCTCAGTGTCTTGGTGAAATTGATGAGTTCTCAATATATAATGGACCCAATATCTTCATAAAAATGTTTTTACTTCATATATTTTTTTACTTATGGTAAAATACATATTATGGAAGATTTTATTATTTGAGTGAGAATGATGTTTACCCTTGTACAAGATAAATACATCTATAACTGTGTAAAACAAAACACAAAACAGACAAAATAAATGGTAATTCTAGTTCAAATTCACATACTGTTCTGTGACAAATTAACCAAGAATCTATACAGAAACATAAGCCAATACTTTTTGCCAGTGCTATAAAAATATATTTCAATGTAACTCAGTTTCCTCTTAATTGAATATTTAACTTGAATTCATAGTGTAACTTGGACAAATGAGATTTTCAAAGTTTTACTTTTATTTATTTCTATTGTATTCACTGACATTAACCAAAATCAAAGCAATTTGTGTATCGATACCTAACATATAACAATAATAATGTTCAGAGTAATGTTGATCTAGGAAGAAAAATTAAATATTCTAAGGACAGTCACAGGGGAGAAACTTTTCTGAATCAAATAAAGATCAACTGAGCCATCCATCTTCATTGTAGTATCAATTAATTCCTAAATGTTGAAATAATTACTATCATTATAATATTAAATAAAGGAGACGCAAGGTTGAAGGTACAACCCCTTTCATACCTGCAAGGCTCTAGGAAGTAAGTAGCAGCTATATTTCTGGTTTATTTTTTTCTAAAAACAATTAAATAACTCTTAAAGTACTCACTAATCCAACTCAGGGTGTCTTTACTAAAAATCTGCTTGACATTGTGGGGTCTTTTTTTAGCTGTGAATTTAAAAAAGCTTCCTGTATAAATATTGAGCTATTTCTTATCTCATTTGTGTTGGCTGAACTTATTCTTAATGTCCTGTCCTGAGACGGTGTGGCAGAGAGAATATTTCCTTTTGGCAAATTGTCACCTCAGTTAGCCTGAAGAGGAGCCTTGTCTGATAGCATAGCTGACATTTTGATCTGATCCCAGCAGGCAAAGATAGACAAGCTGTCATCCTCTGGTGAAATGGCTGCTATGCAGAGCAATCCTGTCTGTTGGGAAAATGCTAGATTTCCCTGGAGAGAGACTACCGCATGTGGGTTTATACTTATTGCAGATTCACTTGATTTGGTAGATGGATTTGGATGGGAACTCTTATTATGACTCAGCCTGATGTTTCTTTAATGTTCCTCCATGGTGTTCCCCCATAGCTATGTCTTGGCTCTGCAAACACAAAATTTCAGTTTAATGATTGATATCCTCCCTGGAGATTTTAATTCTCTTCCCTTCTCTGCTCCTGAAATTTTCTATAGCCTTGTGAAGCAAACCAAGTCAACGCCTAGTATATATTTACTTCAAAGAGTTTGAGAGATTTTATAATGATCTTGTCAATTGGAAGCAAAAGATTATTTGAATATTCAAAAGATTATGTATATATATAAGTTTGATTTCAAAGTTAGACTCGCTTTGCTGGAATTACCAACATGTTTATCATTTTGAGCTGGCAGTTAGATCTTTGTATCCTGCCAGTAGTTGTCCAATTATCTTATCAGATTTTTGGCCCACCACTTATGCTGTCTGGATTAAAGAGGACCCATCCTAAAAAGTGCTCTAATGAAGAAAGCTCCAAAGTCAATAGTTCAAACAAAACAAAAAATGTATTTCTGCCTTCCACAGTGGTTCAGGGTGGTTGTCACAGGTCAACTCCACAATCATTAGACATGTAGATTACTGTGTATCTATATATGGCATGAGGTGTCTCTAGTCATTGTCATCTTCCCCTTGAGGAAGTGGGGTCACAGTTGTGCACTTCAGCTTGGCTTGCATTGTTTTTGCAAGATCTTAGTTGTCTGGTTACCTGCAAAGGGAGTTAGGGAATCCAGCCACATGTATATGTCAGCCATCTCCCAAACCCAACCCCATGCTGTAGATTTAAAGGGAGGCTTGTGCTTCATCTGCCCAAGCCTGGTGCTTTTCCATAAAGCACGAGAGCCACTGAGCTCTTCTCCTATGCCTTCCCTGGGACCTGAGGGGCCCTGTTCCTTGGGCCCACCATAGTGGAGTGAGGCTGGGTAGTTTTTGTTTATTAGTAGTTACTTAAGCAATTGTTAGTATGAATTTCTGTAAAATTTCTATGGGTCATTTTAATTTAAAGTGCTACCTTCTATGTCAGCCAAAATTTACCTCAAAAAAGAATCAAAGAATTTTGAGCATTAGTGAGTTAAAAGGCAAGAGCTCTGATGGAAGAAGAAAAGAGGGAGTGAGGAATGAAGGGGAGAGAGAGAGACAGATGGGGTAAGGGAGTGAGACGAGGAGGAGGAGAGAGAGAAAGGGAGAGGGAGAGAGATAGGAGAGAGAGAGAGAAGAAGGAAGGGAGGAACGAAGGAGGGAAGGAAGGAAAAAGAAAGAGAAAATGTACTGATTCCATAAGATGAATTATAGGAGCCATTATGTTAAAATGATGGTGATGTGAAATACATAAAATATAATACTAGCTACTCATATTGTGGCAAACTATATTCTCAGCCCTTTATAGAAGACCTTGGTCCACTCTAACATTGCATGGTAACTTTTTTATAATTCCCTAAAGCATGTTCTTTGGAAAACTGTTGTTTCTGTAATTACTAAACTATGCATTATTAAAAAGAATTATCCCCAGATATGGGCTGCCCCTAACTATAGGCAGTAACAGTAGACCATCATCTGTAGCAGAAATAAATAAAAAATTAGCTAAAACCTGAAAATCAAAATCTCCACACTGCCTATAGGCCCCAGAGCTCTGGTAAAATAAAACAAATAAACAAAACCCTGAAGTCAATACTGACAAAATACTACCAAGAAACTCAGGTACCATCGGTAGACTTTTGCCTATGGCCCTCTTGAAAGTCAGGACTTCACTGGGACCCACTAGATATACTCCTTTCAAAGCCTTGTCTGGGAGACCCCCACCATTAATTAAGGGCCTCCAGGAAACTCTATGCCAGCTAAAAAATATCACTTTGCAGAAACAATTTATTCAGTTAAAAAAACTTTCTTCCAGATACACAAAAACATAGCAGAGAGATCTCCCATACCCACTAATACACCTGCACATACACACAATCCAGGTGATATGATTTAAATTAAAGATTAAAAAAAAGATCCCCTGTCCCCAATTTGGGAGGGCCCCTATTTAATTATCTTGACCACTCCCACCACAATAAAAATGGCAGAGATCCACCGCTAAATTCATCACGACAAAATCTAGCAGGCTTAACCTGACAACTGCTAAAAGGCCTATCTTGATGAGTTGGCCCCCACAAAAGACCACCCTAAAGGGACAACACACTCAAAGCCCAGCTCTTGTCACTCAGGAAGCTGATGAGTCAACACACGGCTAAAGATTAAATGGCTTCGGTGTGTGGTATCTCAATGTAGTTTTAGTTTGCATTTCTCTAATGACACATGATACTAACCTCATTTCATGTGCATATATTGTTGTGCACATATATTCTTTGGTAAAGGATCTGGTACTTTTTGTCCATTTATAAAAGTTGAGTTATTTGTTTTCTACTACTGAGTTTTTAGAGTTCTTTGCTCAGAAAAAAAATGTCCAGGGCTATTTAGCAATTTAGTGAGGCCCTGTCTCAGAGTAAAAAATATAAAAAAGGGTAAGGATATATACCTCAGTGTGCAGGTCCTGGGTTCAACTCCTAGTATCACACAAAACAATTTTTGTTTTGCCAAAATATGCTTTATCCAATGTCATAAAGATTTTTCCTCTTTTATTTCAGAATATTTATGGGTTTTGGTATTGTACTTAGATATTTAATCCATCTTGAGTAAATTTTTGTATGTAGTGTGATATATGGATTGAAACTCACTTTTTAACTATCAATATCAAATTATTCCAATACCATTAATTGAGAAAATTCTTTTCATTTCTACTAAAATACCTTTGTACCTTTATCAAAAATCAATCGTACATTTATATGTAGGTCTCTTCTGTTCCATTAATCTATTTGTCAGCTATCTTTAAATAAATTGTTATGATAACTGTAGCTAAAAATAAGCTTTAAAATCAGGTAATGTTAGCTCTCCAAATATGTTTTTAATATCTAGAATATATATTTATTTCAAGGATTTCTCTCAGGAAGGTGGGAGAGCATATATTTTGTCAGACTTATCCTATCGTGTTCTGTTGCTATTATGAATGATATTTTAAAATTTTAATTTATAAATTCACTGAAGTATATAGATATAAAATTGTTTTTATTTACCTTATATTCTGTTGAATTATTGAACTTGCTTATTAATTCTTGTATATCTTTTTGTAGATTCAGTATGATATTTTTTATATGCAATCATTCTGCCTGCTAATTAAAGCACTTTAACATCTTTTCCTGTGTGGATGATCTTTTCTCTTCTTATCTTACTGTACTGGATAAAATATCTATTACACTGTTGAGTAGAAGTAGAGTAGCCAGGAATACCTGTAATTTTCTTGGGGGCAATATATTTATTCTTTTACCATAAATTACGACCTTGGCTGAGGCTTTTTGTAGATTCCATTTATCAAAAAGACCCATCTTATTTTACTAAGAAGTTTTTTGTATTGTTTTACTTATTTATTATCCCAACTCTGTTGAATTTTAATAAGTGCTTCTTTTCTATTTATCAGGATGATTTTATGATTTTACTTTCCTAGGAAAAACCCAAGATTCATATGACCTTCCCCGACTGACAGTACTCTGGAGTACTGTCCCACGTGGTTGTGGAAAGTGTATAACACTGTCCAGGATTTCCCTGGGCAGAACAGGTAGCTCTGTGTGTGCTACCTCTAAGGTGTGCTAAGATTCTTCCTCATGCATCTCTTCTTTGATTGATGTTAATCTGTATTATCTTAATGTAATTAATCACAGCTATGAATATACCTGCTTTCAATGATTTCTGTGAGGCCTCCTGGTAAATTAATGACACTGTGGGTGGTTTTGGCAACCTCCATATTTGCAATTGATTTTATAAGTAAGCAAAGCCAAATATTGAATTATTGAGACCTCCACAACCATAGAAGGTTGTGAATTCTCACACTCACACATTTAATGTCTGGGTTACTTTTTGCCTTGCTGAGATAAAATACTTGATGTCCAAAGTAAAAGAGGAAAGGTTTATTTAGCTCACAGTTTATAGATGTTTCAGTCCATTGTTGGCTAGCGCCAAGACAGTGTGGCATGGCAGAGGGGCATGGCAGTAGAGAAACAGTCCACGGCAGAACAGACATGAGGTAGAGGCAAGCCAGCAGCAAGCAGCAAGCAGCCACCCTGCCTTTCCTTTTCATCCCCTCTAGTCTACCAGCTTTTTCATTGATGCCACTCAGAACTATGCTCATTCCAATCAGTGGACTAATTTAGTACCACAAACCCTTAATCCCAGTATCACACACCCTAGCTCCAGCCAACTTCCAAAAGTCCAACTTATAAGCACATGAGGTTTTGGGGGGACATCTAGATACAAGCCATAACATAGTGATGCAAGTTCTTAGTCACTGGATGGAGCATTTTTAATAATTAGTGTAAAATATCCTAGGTCTCAAAGTAATACAGTATTATAGAAAACTCCCCCTCTGCCTGATCATAATGCTTATTCAATATGGTATAGTGTACTAAAATAATACCCACAGAGATAATAGGTCCTCATCCACAGAACCTGAAAATGTTAACATATTTTTAAAAAAGGTTTGGTTTTTGTGAATGAAATTGACACGAGGATTTTGCGATGAAAAAAATTATCCTGAATTACCTAGGTAGGCCTTATATATGGAACCCCTGTATCATTATGAAAGGGAGGCAAAGGGAGATTTGAGACCCACAGAAGAAGAGAAAGATCAGAAAGCGATGAGATTACCCCAGCCAGGGAATGGTGAAAGTCACTAAAGCTAAAAAAGACAAGAAATTGTTTCTCCTCTTGAGCCTCCAAAGAAAGCATGACCCAACTAACCCTTTAATTTCTTCTTGTGGGACTGACTTTTTACTTCTGACACCTAGAATGTAAGAGAGTGAATCTCTGTTGTTCTTAGCCCCTAAACTAACTTGTGATGATTCATTAAAGCAGCCACAGAAAACTGGCATTTCACTTCAGGATCCAATGTACTCGCTTATATAATTCTCTCTTTCTGGAAAAAGAAAAGACACACATATGTATTATAAATGACTGTTATTATATATATGTATGTATTTGCATACATAATTCTCTTTCTGGATATATATATATATATATATATATATATATATATATATATATATAGTATATATATTATAGACAAACTGTTACTTGCTTTAAAACCCAGCTAACATATTGACCCATTATACAGGCGTTTTTTGTCAGAGCACCTCTAGCATTTCAATAAACAAATGCTCTTTAATTTGTGCTTTCATAGGGCTGCTACATTTCCACTATAGTGTGTGCTTGTTGTATTATTCACAACTTGTCCACATCTATTTCACCAGTCTTTTCCATATAATAACTTCTAAGGAATATCCTCTTTTATATTCTGGTCTCAAAATTCTAAAATCCCAAATATCCAATTTAAATGTCATTTAATAGTAATCACATAGATAAATTTTATATCATAGTTAAACAGACAAACTTAGTGTGTAAGTTTTCTGCCCAGCATCTTGTCCTTTGAGTTGTGCTGAGGCCGAGACAGCACTGCTTCCTTGTGTTAGACTGAGTTTTCTGTAAGTAGCCTAGCCTATGTTGCTGAGAAAGGTTATAATGAGCAAGCCCCATGTGTATGATTTCAAATTCATATATTGTAGATGCTAGAATAAATCCAAAGTCTGTATGTTGTGTCCTTGATGTAAGAGCCATAGCCTGATTTCATGTTGACTGTGGTGGGAAGACGGTCCCCTACCGTGTCAGTCCAGAATGCTGGTATCATGTCTGAAGTTGTAATTCATTGCTTTTAGATATGTTTCACTAATCATTCTTTAATTGTTGTGTAAATATGATTTAAGGTAAGGCTATAAGGTCACTATTTCATTGGCATTTGTCTGTTTTACAGAAATTCTGTGTTTTTACCACATTATTTTATAATTTTTCATTTATCATATATCACTATTTTTTTAACAGTTAAGTTGTAACTTTACATTATGACTTTTTCTTCTAACCATCCATGCCATCACATCATTTGTGATTTTTATATTTCAATATCCTTGATTTTTTTTTGGAGGGGTGGGTACAGAGAGTCGACCTCAGGACCTTGTGCGCCAGCAGGCGCCCATGCCACTGAGCGATATCACTGGCCCTTTTTTCGTAGGTGGGTACCGGAAGTCGAACTCAGGATCTTGCACTTGCCAGGCAGACGCTTATGCTGCTGAGCTACCTCACCGGCCCTATCCTTGATATTTTAAGTCTATTCTGTGCTAGATGAGAAGCAAAGCCTGTAAAAGACGAATATGACAGTATTCTTCTATACCATCACTATTTTTATTGTAAAAGCATTTCATCTTAAAAAATGATTACAATAATGTGTCTTTAAATCAAGAAATGAGAGCTGGTGAGTTGGCTCAGCGGCATAAGTGCCTGCCTGGCAAGAGCGAGGGCCCGAGTTCGACACCCAGAACCCACATACGAAAAAAGGGCGGGTGATATCGCTCAGAGGCCCGGGCGCCTGCTGGCGGCGCATGAGGTCCTGAGGTCGCCCCCTGGTACCCACCAAAAAAAAAAAAAAAAAAAAATGAAACTGAGTCCCTCATTCTCTGTGCCTAAAAACTCTTTAAGTCTATTTTCCATGGATTTTTAAATTTTCATAATTAATGAATGTGTAATTTTATATCTGTCTTTCAGAAAATTTATCAAATACCATAATATTTCATGGAGTTTCTTAGGTTTAGAATTATAATTTAAAACCCCTACCTAAGCTTCTTTTAACTGAATGCATATTCATTGACATTTGGTTATTCTCAATATTTTACTGTTGAATAACAGGATTAATCCTGATATTAATAGCTACTTGCATGTATTTTTTATTGAAATGTTTTCATTACCTTTGAAAGCCTTGAACATTTACTCATTCTTTAAAATGCAATTTAAATATGATTTCTTTCATATAAAATTTGCTAAACCTCAAACTCCAGCTAATTCTTCTAGCAGTTTGACATATCTTTTATGTATTCTTGTAAAACTATATATACCTGCTGTTAATTTCTGAGGCATAATATTGAACTATAAATGACTTCATGGTGTAACTTCCATCTATTTCTCTTGTTTTAGATTGTTATTTCAATTGTACAACTCTGTGGAGTGAACTATGATAAGTCAATACCTGTATACAATATACAATGATAAAATCTGTGTGGTTAATATTTCCATTTCCTTAAACATCTAAAATATTTTTGATTAACATGAAAAATCATATTTATTTATATGGCAGAGTGTGGTATTCCTATACATATATATTATATATACATGTATATTACATATATGGGCAATAGGCACTGATGAAATCAGGACAATTGATATTTCTATCTCATCGTTATTTTGTGTTTAGAGCCGTGGAGCTCCTTTTCTAGTTATTTACAAACTTATGATGCCATGTTGTGAACTATCGTCCCCTAACTCTTCTGTAGAGTACTTCTGTCTGACTGAGTTTGGGTGCTCTTTACCTACTCCCACACTATTTTCCCTGCCCTACTCTTCTCGGTTACTACTACATAGTATTATATATTCTGACTTATTTTAACATTCACATGAGAGAGAACATGCAGAATTTGTCTCTCTGACTTGGATTTAATTCACTCAATGTGTATGTCTTCCAGTTCCAACCATTATGCTGCAGATAATAGGATAGTATTCTTTTTACTTCAGACTAATATTCCATTGTGTATAAATACAACATTTTCTTTATCCATTCATCTATCGATGTATATCTAGGCTGGTTCCATAGCTAAGCTATTGCAAATAGAAAAACAACAAACGCGAGCACACAGGTGTTTCTTTGATATGCTGATAGCATTTCCTTTGGATATATCCCCCAAAGTGGCATAGCTGGATCACAGGGCAGGTCTGTTTTAAGTCACTTGAGGATGCTCCACACTGTTTTAAGTGGTAGATGTACTAATTTACACTCTCATCAATAGTGTAAGAGAGTTCCCTTTTCTCCACGACCTCACCAGGATCTGTTACTTTTTGTATGTTTGATAATAACCATTCTACCTAGGGTGAGATGATATCTCATTGAAGTTTTGACTTGCATTTCTGTAAGCTGATACAGTTATAAAGTTGCTGTCTATATGAATTTTTTTCAGAAGTATCTATTCATATCCTCTGCCTCTTTTAAAATTAAATTATTTGGCTTTTTCTCATTAAGTTTTAAAAAATTCCTTGTACATTCTGAATGTTAATCCTTTGTTCGATGGATAGTTTGAACTTTCTCCTATTTTGCATGAAGCCTCTTCACTGAGATTGTTTCTTTAACTGTGTTTAAGCACCTTAGTTTGATATAATCCCATTATCTCTTTTTAGTTTTGTTTTATATGCTTTTGGGGTCTTAACTAAAAGATTGTGTCCTATGTTGATGTCTTGAAGTGTTTTCCTATTGCTTCTTATCATAATTTCATAGTTTCAGATCTTACATTTAAGTCTTCAATCCATTTTAGGTTAATTTTTATAGAGTGAGAAATAGGGATCAAGTATCAAACTTCTGCATGTGAATATCCAGTTTTCCCAGTACCCAGTGTATCCTTTCTCCAATATGTTTTTGGTGAATTCACCAAGAGTGAGTCAGTTATAAATATATGGAATTATTTCTGAACACTCTCTTTTCATACACTGGTCTGTGCATCTGATTTTATAACAAGGCAGTACTATACTCTACCTTTCCATTGTATTGTGAACTCAGGTTCTGTGATACCTCCAGCCTTTTTCCCCATCAAATTTGCACCTGTTACTTTGGGTCTTTTGTGCTTTCATATGAATTTTAGCATTTTTTTTCCTGTGAAAGTTCTGTGAAGAATGCCGTTTGTATTTTGATAAGATTATTTTGAATCTATTGTTTCTTCTGACCACCAATGTGGAAAGTCTTTCTATTTTTTGTGTTTTCTTCAATCACTTTTATTGGAGTTTTGTGATTTTCATTGTAGAGACCTTTTAATTCCTTTTTTAAATTTCTTGATAGGTATTTTGTAACTATTGTAAATAGAATTCTTTTCATGATTTCTTCTGTAGAAATTTTGATATTAATGTGTAACAATAGTATTAATTTTGTATGTTGATTTTATATCCTGCAAATATGTTGAATTCATTTATCAGTTCTAATAGTCCTTAAATGGAATTTTTGGGGTTATTTTATATATGGAATCATATCTAGTAACAGGGATATTTGACTTCCTCTCTTCCTATTTATTTGACTTTTATCTTTTTGAATTATTAAATTGCATTAAGATTCTCAGTACTATGTTGAATGAGAGTGATGAAATGGAAATCTTTGTCTTATTCCAGATCTTAGAAGGTAAGATTACTGCTTTTCCCCATTTAGTTGATGTTCATTTTACTGAGAATTTTTGCATCTATTTTCGTTAGAGATATTGACCTGTAATTTTCTTTCTTTCTGTGTCTTTGTCTCATTTTAGTATCAGAGTAATGCTGACCTCATCAAATGAGTTAGGAAAAAGTCTCTCCCTTTCAGTTTTCTTGAATAATTTGAGAATAATTGGTATTCTTTTTCTCTAAAAATTTCATAGAAGTCAGTGATGAAACCATCCAGTCTTGGACTTTTCTTTGTTGGGAAACTTCATTACTGAGTTAGTCTCACTATTCATCATTAGTTTAAATTTACTTCTATGTTGCTAAATTTTTGTAGATTATATGTGTCCAGAAATTTATCTATTTTTTTCTATGTTTTTCCAATATGTTGGAATATACTTGCTTGTAATAATCTCTTGTGATCCTTTATATTTTTGTAGTATCAGTTGTAATGTTTCCTTTCTCTTTCTGATTTTATTTGTTCCCTCTTTTCCTTTCCCTCTCCCTACATCTCCCCTTCCCTCTCCCACTTCTCCTTCTCCCTCTCCTTCATTGCATTAGTCTAGAGAAAGGTTTGTTGATTTTATCTTTTAAAAAAATTAATTTCACTCATTGATTTTTATTGTTATTTTAGTCTTCCTTTCATTTATTGCTACTCTGATCTTTGCTATTTATTTATTTATTTATTTATCTATTTATTTAGGAATTTTGTTTGGTTAGCTTTTGCTTTCAAGTTCTTTCAGAAGCATTGTTAGCTTATTTTAAAACTTTCTCTTTTTATGTAGATGTTTATTGCTACAAACTTTCTCTTAGTACTGCTTTTGCTCTACTTATCTCATGCATTTTGATATGTGCTGCTTCCATTTTAATTTATTTCAAGATAGTTTTCAATTTCCCTTTTGATTTCTTCAATGACCTATTCTTCATTCAATAGTATGTTATTACATTTACATGTGTTTGTGTAATTTCTGAAGTTTCTATTGTTATTTATTTTTAGTTTTATTCCATTGTGGTCAAAAATGATACATGACATAAAGTAAATTTATTTGAAATTTTTGAGACTTTTTCATTGGTCAACATATGGTCTACTTTAAAGAATGTTTCATGAGTTGAAAAGAATGTATATTTTGAAGCTGCTAGGTGATGTGTTCTCTAAATGTCTGTTCTGTACAAATGATTTATGGTATAATTAAGTCTGGTATTTTTTTTCAATCTGCCTGATTCAGCCATTGATAGAACTGTGGTGCTTAAGTCTTGCATTGATTCTATCCCTTCCTCTAGATCTAATAATACTCATTTTATAAAATTGAGTGCTCTTCCTCAGGTGCATACACGTTTATAATTGTTTTCTCTTCTTGAATTGATCCCTTGATCGCTGTATAATGGTCCTCTTTGTCTCTTTTATAGTTCCTGTTTTAATTGCATTTTTTGTGTGTGTGTGTGGGTACCGGGGGGTCGACCTTAGGACCTCGCGCACCAACAGGCACCCGTACCGCTGAGCGATATCACCGGCCCCTTTTTCGTATGTGGGTTCCGGGAGTCGAACTCGGGCCCTCGCGCTTGCAAGGCAGGAGCTTACGCCGCTGAGCCATCTCACCGGCCCTTAATTGCATTTTGTGTGATAAAAGAATTGCTACTTTTGACTGCTTTTGATTTTGTTTGCATGGAATATCTTTTGTCACTCTTTCAATCAGTGTATATTTTAATAATAAAGTGATTTTCTTGTAGATAACATGTCATTGGGCTTATTTTTGTATCCATCCAGAAGTCTAAATTGGATTATTTTGTCAGTTTTTATTCAAAGTTATTGATAGGCAAGGACTTCCTCCTGTCATTTTGTCAAATTTGTTCCATTTTAAATATCCTTTGTTTTGTGCTTCCCACATGCCTTTTACTTTTGCGGTTCACTGTTTTATCGCATTGAGAAACTTCAATTATTTTTGTTTTTTGTGCACCTGTATTTCCAGTGGATTTTATATTGTTGTTTGTTTTCCTTATGGTAGTTATCTTTTGCTTCAGGGTGTAGGGAACGCTTTAGCATCTTTCTTGTAAAGCTGTTCTACTAGTAATGAATCACTTCAGTTTTTACTTGTCTTTCATTTCTGAATGATTACTTTGCTTGATATAATATTCTTGGTTGATAGTTATTTTCTTCTAGAACTGTGAATATGTCATAGCATTCTCTCTTGGCCTGTAGGGTTTATGTTGAAAAATCTGCTACTAGTCTAATAGTGTGTCCCTTAACTATGACTATGTGCTTTTCTCTTGAAGTTTTTAGTAGTCTTAGTTTGACTTATGCAGGTGACAGTTGACTATAATAAACCACGGTAATGATTGCTTCCAGCGATGTCTGTTTCAGGTCTTATGGGCCTTCTATACCAGAATGACCACATCTTTCCCGAGACTGGAGAAGTTTTCAGCTATCACTTAATTTAATATATTTTCTAAACCATTCTCCCTTTTTGCCCTTTGGAGTATCCCCAAAACATGAATATTTGTTTATTTAGTGGCATCCTAAAGTTATCAGAGACCATCTTTATTTTTTCTTTTCTATTTATTTTCCATCTATTTCCTTTGGTTTGACTGGAGAAATATCTCCAAAAACCTATTTTCAATTTCAGATATGCTTTGTATGTTTGTTTCATCTTCTTTTTTTATAATGTTATGGATTCAACCTGAGTCGGTACATCCTAGTCAAGCACTCCACTGAGTTATCCCTAAACCCAGATATAAATTCTTCTGCTTGACATCATCCAATATCGAGGTTTTAACTGTATATTTGTTGAAGTTACTTAGCTCTTTACTTTTTATATAAAACTGTAATCAACATATATAGTGAATGTATATATTTAAAAAATTATTACAGTTAAAGACACATTGTCATTAATCTTCCTCAAAATACTCCCCTTTGCTTCAAACGCAATTATTCCATCATTTTTGTCACTATCTGAGGCAGTGTTGGACACCCATTTTATGCCTTTGGTTGCATGGTTGTGGCTATCCCAATGCGCCAAATCAATTCAAAATGCTTACCTTTTATGGTCATTTTGACTTTGGGTAAGATCCAAAAGTATCACAGTGTCAGATCTGGTGAATAAGGGGATGAAGACACACTGTTTTCATAAGCCTGCTTTTCCATTAGATGGCACTCAGCAGCAGTAATCACCATATTTTTGATCACACAAGTTGTGAAAAAGGGCTTACAAAATTTTTTAGGAAGTGGTAAGAATGATAGAATAAGTGTGCTTGCAGTGAGGAGGTGGGTTTGGGGGGTTTATTGGCAATGTGTCTTTTAAGGTAATAATTTTTAAAATTTAATCATTCACCATATATGTTGAACAAACCTCTATTTGTTTTTTTCAGGATATCTAATGCTTTGCTAATTCTACTATTCATCTTATACTTTGCTTAACTGTCTGTATTCTCTTGAATTTCAGTCAGCTTTTAGCCATTCTTTTACATTCTTTAACAGGCATTTTGTTCATATAATTTTCTTTAGCATCTGTTTCTATTAAGTTCTTGTGTTCTTTTGGAGGCATCACATTACCCTGATTTTTCATATTTATTGTGATCCTACATTCAGATTTAGTGTATCAGACAGCTCTACCATTTTTGTAAGGGGACTCATAGTAAATGGCTTTCTCTTTAAACTGTGTCCTGGGGCATCCGTTTGGTGGGCAGTTTTGGCATTCGGTCCAGCCTAGCACCATGGTGTAGACTGCCTACAGCTCTTTTGGCTGCACTGAAAGGCTCAAGCACTATGTGTGATATAGAAGAGTTTAAGAAGCTCCAAGTCTTCAAAGGCTGTGCAGGAGTGAAGAAATTCTACCAGCCCGCATTGTTTTGCACACAGCAAGGCTCACTGTGTGACCATTCTATCAATAGAACAGATACTAGGAGAGTGAGAAACATCTCAGTCACTTCATGGGTGACCTGCGCTGCCAGCAAGGACTTCTGGCATTAAAACTGCATGGGCAGTGGAAGACATAAATCCCTGCCCTCAGTTCTGGCAGTGGCAAGGTCCCACGCGGGTCCTATAGGGGAGGCAGCAGGGATCCATAGTGCCACTCACAGTTCCAGCAGGGGCATGAACCCACACAGAGCCCGGGCTCCCTCTCAGTGAGGACTCAGTGTTGAGGGAGTGTGGGGTCAGCTTTCAATCCCAGCAATGGCACAGTCCCATATTCTATGGGGAGAGTATAAGAAACTGCAGCATCCTGGCAGTGGTATCTTAATTTACTTAATATTATATACTCCTGGGGAATGGAAAATATTTGTCATTATGTTGTTATCAATTTTAGTGAAGTGTTTATTCTCAAATAAATTTTATTCAGTAAATGTCTTTACAGTTATGAACATTATAACCACATTGTGTGTGTTGAAATCCTGGTTTTGCCACTTCTTACCTATGTAACCTGAACAAATTACTTAACTTCCCTATATCCCAGTTGCATCCTAAGTTAAAAGTAGAAATATTAATAATTATTGTGTCTTAGTTACTTTTCTCGTTGCTAAGACAAAATACCTGACTCCCAAAGTTAGAGGAGGAAATGTTTATTTAGTTTACAGTTTGTAGATGTTTTAGTACATAATTGGCTGGCTCCAACACAGGGTGGCATGGCAGAGGAAAAACCATTTGTAGCAGGCAGAAGACAGCAAAGCAAGCAAGCAACCTATGCCAAGCCTCTTTCTGTCCCTTACATTTAGCCAGGCTACCTGCCTTAAGGGCAGGTGGCACTCACACCCTTTATTCTACCACCCTTAATCCTAGTATTGCACCATGAATCAGTCCCAGTGTCACACATTCTAGGTCCAGTCACCTCTGAAAAGCCCCATCTATGATTGGATGAGGCTTTGGGTGGACATGCAGACACAAGCCATAACACTACTTCATCGATTGCATAAAAAATAAAATGTATTAACTAGTATAAAAGACATGAAGTGTTTCATGGTATGAACCCATTTCTGTTGTTATAATAACAAAAATAGTAATACAATTTTAATAATATGGTTGTATAATTATACATTGCAAAAATGCTATACAACATCCAACTTTAAGAGATATACATGTGACTTCCTTGAAATCAAGATAAAAACAACCAGTTGTATTCCTATAGACAAACAGAATCATAGTCATAGATTTGGGAAAATTATTGCAAAATGCCTCATTCAGGCACTATTTCCAAACTTTTAAAAGTGAGGATAATTCAAAGAAAATTGTCTGGATTACATGATTAGTTTATGTATGAAGAATAATCTTGACCTTATTTTATTTAAAAAGTGGACAATAAGATGAAATGTAAACTCATTATTTTCTCAAATCAACTCACAACAAATTACATAGATAATTATTCAACTTTCTTATTCTCTGTGCATCATGAAATAGTTATGTACTGTTCAAAGAAAATTTCATGTGGATGTGTGGAGGACTAGATGATATGCCCAGTGAATTTTGTAACTGATTGTTTTAAAAAATGTCTCCCTGTTCGAAATGGAAGGAGGGTAGAGGAAAAGAAGGGGAATGGAATGTAAAAAGAATTCAGTTGTGTTATGTACATGTAGCAACTCCCCATGATGAACATAAACATTATATGCTGCAAACATGTACTGAAAAACAAAATTAAAAATAAATAAATAAAGAAATTTTCAGGCAAAATATTGAAAGCTACAATTAGATTCTTTTAGCTGTCTGTGAAAAATACAGGAAAGAATTATATAATTTTTAGGAAGAATATAAAATAGGAAGTACAGAGAACCCAAGATAGTGTTCCTAGCCATCAAATTTCTCAAAGAAAAAAAATCTGAGGACAAAAGCCCACTGAAAGGCAATACCAATAATATGTGTAAAAAATCAAAATCAATCTCAGTGTGAGTCTATAAAATTTTAGCAATATTTATGGAAAAATTTCATGGGCCCACTCATCTAAACAAAAAGGCTTCTAAGACTCCTAAGTGTGGTGTCCTATCGTATTGTATATCAGCTGGAAAAGCAGATGGCCTCAAAGGGAATTCTTCTAAGTGTGACTTTGCCAAATGGAGTGAGTCCTACATTTATTTATGGAAAGCTCACAGGATATTTAAAGGGGGTGAATTAGGTTAGAACGAACGCGGCTGAAAATTCAAAATAAAAAGAATGCTGAGGAACTTGCTTACTTTAAAACATGACTCAGAGATTGGAACCAATACCCAGGAGAAACACTTTCTGTGGAAAAATCTGGCTCTGGGGCTGGGGATATAGCTCAGCAGCACAGTGCCTGCCTGGCAAGCGTGAGGTTGTGAGTTCGATCCCCCCGTACCAAGAAAAGAAAAGAAAAATCTGGTTCTAATGCCAGAACATTCCTGCCTTCAGAGCAGGAGGAATTAGTGACAGGTACCAAGTTGGACATCACAATTGATGTGAACTAGTGATTGTCCTATGCCTCCCATTTTCCTTTGTTTAAATAAAAGTGTGCATTGTGTTCATCATAAATCCATCTTCTCCCTGGATGTTGTATTTCCTGAGGTATGGGTGATAAGAATTAGGCTCATTGTGTAATGGTTGCCAGCTTGTCTGTGGCCAGACAGACAAACATATTCATTCACCAAAAGGATCATAAAGTAAATTTATTCATAGACATGTGGCAAGAGTCAGTAGAAATAGTTCACTGTGGAGGTATGATACGCCAGTTCCACAAGACTCAAAAAGAGGTTCCCAGGATAGATGGAGTCTAAAATGCATATGACCCACTTACACCACAAATAGGGACAGGGAAAAGAAGACCTCAGTTATATAATTTGGAGTCATGTGACTCACTAGGCTAAAGCATTGAGGGACATTTTGTTGGGAGGAGGGCTAGAACAGAACCTGGTTATTCTGGCCAGCTCCCCCTTATCTCATATTACTGCATTCCCAGCACATCCTTCAGTTATTCTTTAGAACTATAAGCAAGAAAGAAAAAGTGGTCAGTCTAAGGCCATCTGCAGAACTCTCTTATAGGTAGAATAAATTGTTCATTTAGTTTAGAGTTCTTCAAAATGAAAAGAATCATATTAATGGAGTGGTGCCAAAGGAAATGAGCCAAAGGATCTATACCTGATATGTATAATCCTTGATGCTCATCCTGACTCTGATATTGTAACAGAATCAGACCTGGAAGGCTGTGAGAATATGCTATGGATTGAATTATATCCCCTAAAATACATACTGAATTCCTAATCTTTAGTACCTCAGGAGTGTGACTGTATTTGGAAAAAAGTCATTGCATATATAATAAAGATGAGGTCATGCTGGAGTAGGGTGTGTGAACCCATAATCTAGTATGACTGATAGGCCTTTAGAAAGACAAGAGACACAGAGGGAAAAGAGAATTATGTTATGATAGAGACAGAAATTGGAATTAAACATTTTATAAGCCAAGGGATACTAAGGATTTCTGGTAAACTCAAGATGTTAAAAAAAGCAAGAAAATATATTGTCCTACAAGTTTCTGAGCACGTGACTCTGATAACAATTTGACTCCTCAGTTCTAACCTGCAAAATCGTGATGCAGTAAACTTCTGTTTTAAGCCACTCTGTCTATAACAAGTAATGGTGATTGTCAACTTGACTGGGTTAGATGTCTAGCAGATTAGTAAAGGACACTTCTAGATGTGTCTGAGGGATTATGGAAGCATGACCTTGTGTACTGTATTTGGTCCCTGACCCCTTCCTTTGCCTTATTCCCCTGCTCCATTTCCCAACTACCATGAAATAAGTTTTGCTGTACCATGTCCTTCTGCTATGATGTTTATGCCTTGGAGCCTCCCATGGGCTGAATCCTCTGAACTGAAAAAGGTTTAGAGATAAGGACTAGAAAAGCCCAAGAATGCTGTACATGGAGCATGTTGGTTAATTCTAGTTGAGCTCAGAAGAGCTCTGTTGATAGGAATGTGAATGGTAAAGGCCAAGCTCATGAGGTTTTACATGGGGACTATCAAGTATTGGAATAGTGGCCATGTGTGTTTCATTCTGAGAAAAAAAATGTGTCTGTACATTGTCCATGTCCTGTATGAGGCAGAATTTAAAGGTGGTTAGCTTACCTGGAAGAGAAAAATTTCAAGGTAGCACAACATCGAGGCTGTAGCATGATTTGCAGTGAGAATCAGGAACAACATGCAGAGCAGAAATACGTGAATAACTTAAATTTTGACCTGAAAATAAACTGTATAAAGTTGGGACCAAAGAAGGAGTAGTTGTTGAAGTTAGTGCCAGTAAATATAAACCAATTACTTGGCATGGGGAAAAGAGGACAGATTCTATGATGGCATCTCAGGAATCATCAAGATTCCATTCACTGAATATTCAAGGATGCAAAAGTATAAACCTTGTCTTTGAGAAGTGAACCCATGAGACCCCTGAGACTTGAAAAGGGTCTTCTAGGAAATTGGGTCCTGGGGATTTATTTCACCATCCTTAGTCATCCAGGCATACAAGTGCCTCTGCAGTTATGATCCAAGGGGGCCTGCTACTCTCCTGAAGACAACAAAGGTCAGTATTCTCCATGTGATTCTGGTTGTTCAGGTATGCAGAATTAAGAGTTATGGGGTTATATGGGCTTCCATTCAGATTTTGAAAGAAAGTCTGGGAAGCCTGACAGTGTGCCCTTGAAAGGAGGGTACACAAACTTGTGTGAATGAAGACAATGTTGCAGGAAACTCAAAGAAATTGGAGATGCCAGAAACATGGAACATATGTCAAACTTCAGGTAGCCAGCCCAAAAGAGTAAGACAATGTGGGCTGTAACTGGCAAAGCTATAGGGGTGGAGTTGCTCAAGCTCTGTGAAACTCACATCTTACTACCATATGACCCGGATGCCAGATATAGAGCTATAGGACTTAATGTTTTCCCTGCTGGGTTTTGGCCTTGCATTGGTTCTATTGTTTTCTATGCCTCTATTCCTCCCTTTGGAATAGGAGAGTTTAACTGTGGCATTTTATATTGGGAGTAAGTGATTTGCTTTTTGAATTTTACAGAGATTCACAATTAAGAATATGCCTTGAGTCTCAGAGAAGACTTTGACTTGGATATTTGAACAATCCTGTAACTGTTGAGACTTTGGGGAAGGGTGCG
This sequence comes from Erethizon dorsatum, assembly GCA_028451465.1. NCBI lineage: Eukaryota > Metazoa > Chordata > Mammalia > Rodentia > Erethizontidae > Erethizon > Erethizon dorsatum. Next base: position 43,738,404 of record CM051824.1, read on the forward strand.
AGTGTATTTTTAGTCTCATTCAGGGATAGATATAACACGTTTCATGGAATTATGACCTTATGTTTAGTTGGAGACTAAGTATGGTCGAAGGAGATATGTTTGGGTGTCAAGTTGAAAAAGGGTGAATTGTGAGGGTTAAATTTAATTGTCAACTTGATTGGCTTGGGAGCTGCTGAAGGGGTTAGTAAAGCACTTCTGGGTGGGTCTGGTTGGATCACAGAGACATGATCTTATGTTAACTCAGAAACTTTGATCCATCATGCTCTTCTGCCCTGATATTTCTATCTTGGAGCAAATAGTTATAGGCTGAATCACCTGAAACCATGAGTCAAATTAAACCTCTCCTCCTTAAATTGCAAGTGTTGGGTATGCTGTCCAGCAATGAGAAACAGATCAATACATAATCATGCTACAGCCTCGATGTTGTGCTACCTTGAAATTTTTCTCTTCCAGGTAAGCTAACCACCTTTAAATTCTGCCTCATATAGGACATGGACAATGTACAGACACATTTTTTTCTCAGAATGAATCACACATGGCCACTATTCCAATACTTGATAGTCCCCATGTAAAACCTCATGAGCTTGGCCTTTACCATTCACATTCCTATCAACAGAGCTCTTCTGAGCTCAACTAGAATCAACCAATATGCTCCGTGTACAGCATGTGTTATGCCAGGCCTAGGAAAAAAGAGGATGTATATATTTTTGCCTGTGTGAATAATGTAAATTATTTGTGGCCAGAGGAAGATCTGTGGTAGATGAAAAGTAACCATAAATTATTTGCCTTAACTCGCACTTGGCTATATAGATTATTTCTTCTTTTCTTGACTCTAGGATGATCTTGTAACTTTAATGGACCAATAGAATGCAGAGGAAATGATGCTACATAACTTGAAGGACTGAGCCTTAAGAGATGCTCACTTTTTAACTTGTAAACTGGCTACCTTCTGTCTTTAAACACGTTGAGCATAGCTCAAATCGAGTAGATGGTCAAGATGGAGAATTGAGGTGATTGCACTGACAACCTCAGCTAAAGTCCATGCTAACACACCAGTTTAACTACCTGTCTTGTGAGCAAGCCATTATGCACATTCATATCAGCCAACATGGTCAAAGCTCAAACTTTAGCAGAAGCACCCAGATGAACACAGTCAAGCTACAGACTTTTGAGAGAAGATCAGTGAGTTTTGTTGTTATAAACTACTAACTTTTGGATGTTTTCTTACACAGCAACAATAAACCAAAACATGTTCACTTATTAAGTACCACTGTGTTCCAGTTACTGTGTTGTAAATTTTACTTCTTTATATCATTTAGCATTTACCAAAATATACATTAAAGAACTGAGATTTGGGGAGGTTAAATGAGAAGCTTTTCCAGCTGGAAAGGGACAGAGAAAGGAATTCTATTAAGACACACTAGAATCCAAATCTTATGTACTTACATAATTTAGTATAGTTTTCTTACCTGGCTGCAGGAATTTGAAAATCACTGAATCTCCATCAGATTTTCTCTCATTCGTAAAACAAAAAAACTGAGCAAATTAATTGCCTAATCCATATTCCATATGTTTTATTTTGTTGACCTCAAATACATACAAAATACTCTCTGAAGTCTGCAATCTGTTATATCATCTATCTCTCTATATATATCTACCATCTGTATCCATATCCCTATCTGTATCCATATCTGTATGTGTATCCATTCCAAATCTGTATCTAGATCTAGATATTACTGGCTATCTGGTCCCTGGTCTCTTTCCCTCTGGCACTGCTCTCTTGTTCTGCTTTCCATTAACTATGAACTAAGCAGTTTTGCTCTGCCACACTCGGCTGCTATGACCCTTCTGTTTTAGAGTGAGCAAACCATGGACTGAATCCCCTGAAACCATAAGGCAAATAAACCTTTCCTCCTTTAAACTGTGGGAGTCAGATATCGTGTCTATCAATAGGAATTTTTACTATAACAATTACATATATGTCAGTAGTGGTGAGAGAAGTCGTGTGTATCGAAATAATTTATTCTGAATTGAAAGTATAAAAAACTCAGAGTTATTAGTAACTCCTTTGTATTACCTGTTTATTTAAAAAAATCCACTAACTTTCAGATTGAATTTTTAACCACCCTTGAGTATGTGTATTGAGTGTCCTTTTCTCCAGCCACATGCCTGTCTTTTCTAGAACAAAACCATTAGAGAGGAAGACATTTTTCAGATATTAAACACACTCTCATCATGACAGGAAGATGGTTACGACCACAAGTTAAGGATGGAATGTGTCAGGTAGCTAACTAAAAACTGGTACTAAGGATATGGTTTTTCTGCTTTTCCCCGGGTGACAGAAATTCATTGAAATGTATTCACCAGAGCAGTATTTTTTAGGATAAATTAATCAGCTTAAAAAGACATTGTTATTACAGTTTTCAACTGCAGAAATATTAGATAATAGGTATTAAAGGCCAATTCGTTTTCTTTTTTTAGTACCTTGTTCATGCCATGGCTTTGCCATTTGCTTCATAAAAGAGGGCAGTATTATACTTTGGACCAAAGAAGTTGGAAGAAATAAGTCAAATTACACACACATATATATATTTTTAATTTAGGTATAGATATAGAAATGTAGGCAGAGATAATGAAGTAGATAATGATATAATTATATATTACTACAGTACCCTTTCACTAACTTTCCAAGCTGCATATTCTCTCATCTTCCCTACTCAGGGCTCTGCTGTCCTGTGTACACTGAAATTAAACTCACCACACTCAGGTAGACATTTGTGCAGTCCAGATTCAAACTGACCTATTCTCTGCATGTACCCCTTAGGCTATTCAAACTGGACTTTGCATTGTCCTTCAAAAAATCATATTTGACTTTGCCTATGGGCTTTCATGCCCATCTCTCCTTCTCCTTGCCTGCAATGCTTTTCTATTTCATGCAAGACAATCTGAAATCAAATTCCATAAAGCCTGCAATAAATTTTCTCTCCCTTTTCATGATTTTTTTCCTTCTCTGAACTTTTTCCTCCTCTGTGGCATTCATTTCCTCCCCTACTTTCTTGGCATTGTGCCTTGCCTTTTTACTTATCATCTTATGCATGAATCCTGTCACCCCAAAGAGCTTGTCAGAACTTTAAGAGCAGAAACCGTGTCTCATAACTATTTATCATCATTGCCTAATATAGAAAGCCTTGTGGGTAGTGTGCTCATGATTAATATTTGATGCTGATCACTTTAATAAATTTTACTTAGGCACAGTTCTTATGTTTTATTTAAGTTCCTTGTCTGTCAATGTCTTCACATGAGGGAGAGTTTTTATCTGTCATGACTATAAGTTATTATAGGCAGAGCATCTACAGACATTTTGGCCCAAAATAATTTTTTAATACAATGAACTATTAAAAGTTAACAAGAAGAAATTTTGACTAAACAGATTGAAATTTACAAAACTGCAGGACTTTACTGATTTCAAACTAGAGGGTTGCTGCATGAGAAAAAAAAAAAAAGGCCTGAAACTAGAAATATTGTGAAAACAGACTTCTGATTGGTGGAATTCAGATTTTATTTTTAAATCCCATTGTACAGGTACTTTCCCAGGAATGCTTACACACTGGAAGGTCTGTGCCATTTGTAGAGCTAGAACTGATAGAGAACTTGCTTCCTTCTCTCCTTAAGACAATTTTCTCCAGACTTATCTGTCAGACTTACCTGGAATATTTCTTTCTGTATGCACCAAATCCTGTGCTGCAATCTCACTCTCATTCTAAAACTCTCATTGTGGGCCAGTGAGGTAGCTCAGCAGCATAAGCGCCTGCCTGGCAAGCGCGAGGTTCTGAGGTCAACCCCCCGGTACGCACCAAAAAAAAAAAAAAAAAAAAAAAAGAAAGAAAGAAAAACCCTCACTGTGTTATCTATGACTGCTTATGTAAGAATTCCTTAACAACCCATTCCAGTGTGGTGGGATGTGCAGGATGATGGCTCCAGGATGATGTCTACATTCTAAATGGCAAGGAGGGATCAACAGTGTTGAGATGGAAAGTTGATCCTGGATTATCAGAGGATACAATGTAATCGAAAGAACACTTACCAGTGAAAAAGGGAAGCAGAAGAGAAAGGACCAGGGAGAGAGTGGTAGGGAGAAATTCACCCTAATGTTGCTAGTTTTAAAAGCATAAGAATAGTCTTGGAGTCAAAGAATATGGGTGGAATGCAGAAGCTGGGAAAGGCAAGAAAATATATTTCCCCAGAGGCCCTGCTACCATGTTTATTTTAGGTTAACAAGAACCACTTCTGACTTTTGAACTCTGGAATATTATACATTTGTTTTTTTTTCCACTATCTAAATTCTTGGTAATCTATAGAAACATCAGGGAACTAGTAGGGTGGTGACTTTATTGATAATTTCAACAGTCTCCCAACAAGAGAAAGGAAAAAGAACTCTTGTTTTTGCTTTGTGAAAGATACCTTATAGCTTAGCATATTCTACTTGCATACCAGTTCCTCACTTTCAGCTTAGTGCTTCCAGGTCTTTTCACATACATTATCTCCCTAAAATGTCACGTTATGACTGCCCGGTTGCTATTGCAGGAGTTATTAACAGTATTTGATGAGCAAGTGAGGATATAGAGGCTCAATAACTCACATTCATGATCAAGTAGAAGAGACAATGCAGTCTAAAACCAAGAACTAGGAGAAATAAAACAAGTATCTGGAATTTCAGGTGTCATTTGTTCTTTATATTAAAATGAATACAACCCTTTAGCATCTTTTTTACCTTTGTAAATTGTACAATTATTGGACAAGTATTCCTCCAGTTAGTATTATGAGCTACATTTAGAAACTATAAAGAAATTATCTTAAGAACCTTAAAAACTGGAGAGAAAAAGAATAATTTTCCAGAGGCTGTAATAGTTGTAGAAGTCATACAGGGGCCACCACTATTGTGTCTTACTCTAAGTTTTCTTCCACTCTTCTTCATCCATTATATTTCAGTTGCACCAGCCCTCTTTCTATGTCTTTACACGCTGAGCGCTTTCCTACTGCAGTGCTTAAACAATTACTGTTCCTTCTACCAAGAATGCTCTTATTTTCATTTTTCATGCCTGCTTTTGTTCTTATCATGTTACTTAAATGTTACTACTCAGGCGTTTACCCATCAATTGGTCATACAAGAGAGTACTTTCTTTTTTTTTTTTTTTTTTTTTGATACTGGGAGTTGAACTCACAGCCTCGCGCTTGCCAGGCAGGCTCTGCGCCGCTGAGCTATATTCCCAGCAAGAGTACTTTCAAGAACACTTTTTCCCCTTTTTCCTTTCTTAGCACTTCATAATGAACTGCAATTGATACCTTTGTTTATTTTCTACTTCCCCCTTATTCTTAGAAGAGAAACTGTGGGAGCAAAAGTCTTATCTATGATATTGGCCCATATATATCCTCAATATTTAGAATTTTACCAGAAACTTGTTAACTCCTTGTAGAAGGAGTTAATGGTTGTTATATATTCTTGATACCTCTGATGATGTCATTGTATTTGGTGCACTAAGCTGATAAGCAGGGCTCTAAGGAATAGAGACACTCTGGAAAACTCAGGTATTAATGAACAAACATTGTGATTTTTCACTACTAGAAGTCAATTTGGCATAGAAATATACAAAATATAGTGCAACTGAAGATAAATATGTAGTAAAACTGGCCTTGGGCTTTAGAAGCAGTTTCCCTATTTCTTTAATTCTTTGTCATACACTGTACATCCAATTTACTATCAGACATAATGTTATAAGAGGAAGAAATTTTGTGATTTTCTATGAAACCTACCATATAAATGATGGATGTCATTCCAGATGACATTGAACTAAAAACTAGAAAGTTTATGCATCTGAACATGGTAATTTGCCAGTCTGTGCCATATAAACACCTGTCCTGGGTGGATAATGTTAAGATTCAGAGATTATTCTGTCTTTATCTCAGGGTATTGAAAAATAATAACTGCTTTCAAGTTATAAAAATAAGACATCTTTTTGAAGAGAATTCATAAAATACAGTTATTTAAAGAAAATAAGCCACACTTAGGCCTCTATATAGTGATAACTGTGGTTACTGTTTTGTTGCACATTCTGACTTTTTTTTCTCTATATGGATATATACTCATGCACATATACATTTATTAATTTCTAAAATGTGACAAGTACTTGATCAATCTTTCTTGGATAAATAAATATATGAATGAATAAATGACTGATCATTGGTGACTTCAGTTTGATATTGAGAATATAGATTGTTTAAGACTTATTAAGGAATTGTGGAGCAAACTTATAATTCTAGCACTCAGAAGGCAGAGGCAGGAGGATCACTGTGAGTTTAAGGCCAGCCTGAGCTATATAGTGACATGAGTCCTGATCTGAAAACAAAAAAAAGAAAGAAAAAAATGATATAGCATTTGTTCCATTTAAAGTGTCATTTATATTTCACTATTTTGCCTTCTTTGTTCTAACATGGATACTCTGCCAAAGTTCAAGGCTTTTAATTTTACCAGGCAAGTTACATTTAAATGCAAAAGATCTCAAAATTCAATTCAGAGAAAGTAAAACTTACAGAAATATGACAAGCATATAACAAAGATGAATTTCTTCTCACATGATAAGAGAAGCATTTAACATTTTCTTTACAAAGCTTATCTTAGTAGAATCTAAATAGCCATTTAAATGTCTGTTATCCCAGCACTTGGGAGGCTGAGGCAGGAGGATCGCCATGAGTTCCAGGCCAGCCTGAGCTACATAATCAAGTTGAAGGCCAGCCTGCACTACATAGTGAAACCCTGTCTCAAAAAAAAAAAAAAAAAAAAAAAAAAATCAGCATTTACAATATATAATCTTAGTAAACTAAAAATGAAAGTGAATTTCCACAAAATGAAATAGGTTGTCTGTGTGAAACTTATAATTTTTGGTTTTTTTTTTGTGGGTACCGGGGGTCAACCTCAGGACCTCACACGCCAGCAGGCACCTGTGCCGCTGGGCGATATCACCAGCCCTTTTTTCGTATGTGGGTTTCAGGAGTCGAACTTGGGCCCTCACGCTTGCCAGGCAGGTGCTTACGCCATTGAGCCATCTCACCGGCCCTGAAACTTATAATTCACATCAAAATTAATGATGAAAAATTTAAGTCTTTCCTATAATATTGGGAATTTGGAGATAGGTGAGATTGGCCAATCTTTCTTTTTTTTTTTTTTGTGGGTACCGGGGGGTCGACCTCAGGACCTCGCGTGCCAGCAGGCGCCTGTGCCGCTGAGCGATATCACCGGCCCCTTTTTCGTATGTGGGTTCCGGGAGTCGAACTCGGGCCTTCGCGCTTGCCGGGCAGGCGCTTAAACCGCTGAGCCATCTCACCGGTCCCCTGAGATTGGCCAATCTTATCCCTCCATTCACTCTGTACTGCGGGTGCAATGCAGGTAATAGAAGGCTTATGGCTTGCGGTGAAAACGAGTTCTCTACACAGGCAGCATGATCTTCAAAACAGAAAGTCTTATGTAATCTACCAAGCAAAACTACTAGAGCTAACAAACAAATTTAGCAAGTTTATGGAATAAATGAAAACATATAAAGATCAGTTGTATTTTTATGAATGAATGACAGTTAAAATGATGAAAAAAATCATAAAGTATGTAGAGATAAATTTAATGTAAATTTTGCAAACTTCCACACAAATCTATGGCACATTGTTTTCACGAGATATTAAAATTTAAATGAGTGGAGAAATACACTCATACCATGTTTATGGTTTATAGCACTCAAAATTGTTAAAAAGTCAAATTTTTCCAAATTTATTTACATATATTATTCAATTCCTGTAAGAAATCCAGAACCCCCTTTTTGGGGGGGGTACTGAGGGTTGAACCCAGTGCCTCAGTACTGAGCTACATTCTCAGCTTTTTAAATTTATTTATTTGTATTTTGACACAGGGTCTCATGTAAGTTGCCCAGGCAGGCCTCAAACTTATGATCTCTTGCATTAACCTCCTGAGCTGCAGAACACTTTTGTGTGATAGAAACTGATAAGCTGATTCTAACGTGTATATGAAAATACATATATTTATATAAGCAAAAAAGCTTGAAAATAAAGATCAAAGTTGGAGGACCTACATTAACTAATTTTAATACGCATAAAATGGAACTAAGTGTGTTTCATGTAAGAAGAGACAAATGGGTAACTGCAATTATTTATAAAATCGCACATACTAGTCAACTGATTTTTGATAAAGGTGTCAAAGTGATTCAACAAGGAAAAGGAAGTCTCTTTAACAAATGTTGCTGAAACAATTAGTTGCATATCCATATCCATGTAGCATCTGTCTTGCACCATACATAAAATTTATTTCAGATGACTCCATGACTCAAATGGGTAAGTTAGAATTATTAATCTTTTAGAAGAAAACATAAAGGAATACTTTTATGACACGTGGTTAGAAAAAAAATTCTTAAATGGAAGAAAGCAGGGGGTAATCACTAAAAGAAAAAATTGATGATGTCAATTAAAATTTTAAAATTTCTACTTACTAAAACAGAAAAATATCACTAAGAATGGGACAGATCAACCACAGAATAGGCGAAAATATTCATAATTCACACAACTGGCACAGAACTCATTTGTAGAATATACAAATAACTATTATAAATAAACAATAAGAAGACAAATATCCAATTACAGTGAGCAAAGGTCCTAAACTCTTCACAAGATATGATTTACCAATGGCCAATAATCATATGAAAAAATGCTCAGCATGATTTGTTATCTTAGAAATATGTAGTAAAATAACAATGGAATGTTACTGCATATCCAATAGTATTCATAATATTCCAGTAAAGTTATGGAATAACCGGAGCTCTCATATAGAACTAACAGACAAGTAAAATAATATGATTATATTGGAAAATATTTTGGCATTTTTCTAATGAAGTTAAAAATACACTAATGCTATGAGTCAGTGTTCCACCCTCAGATATTTACCCAAGAGAAACATAAACATGTCCACGAAAACAAGTTTACACATTTGTTTATAGAAATTTTACACATTGCAGAGAAAAACAAACCAACCAAAATCTATGAATTGTGATATATCTGTATAAGGAAACCTTCTCACAAACGGACACATGCAACAACATGGGTGAATGTCAACAATATCCTGCTGTTTGAGGGAATCCAGACACAAAAAAGCACACTAAATTATTCACTTCATCTGAAGTTTTTTTTTTTTTTTTGTGGGTACCAGGGGTCAACCTCAAGACCTCACGCGCCAGCAAGCGCCCGTGCCACTGAGCGATATCACCAGCCCTTTTTTTGTATGTGGGCACCGGGAGCCAAACTCAGGACCTTGCGCTTGCTAGGCAGGCGCTTATGCCGCTGAGCCATCTCACCGGCCCCTGAAGTTTTAAAATAGGTAATACTAACCTACGATGCTAGAAATAACAGTGGAAGCCTCTGGACACAGGACAGGAATTGAGTGATAATGTACAGGATAGAACATCGTAAGGGCCATGACAGAATTCCATACCTCCGTAGGGATATATAGACCACAGATAATTGCATTTGTCATAATTCACCAGACTTTACACTTACCATGAGTTCGTTTCACTATATTTAAATTATGCTTCAATTTACAAAAAATTAAAAATTAAATGGTAAGGGCAGTATTTCAAGGGAAGTGGCTCTGTCTCTATGTGGTATGTTTGAAGAGATATAATTTAATTTTAGATTTTAAGTGATTGAATTTAAAGATATTCAACTGAACAACAATAAAATTTAAATAGTTGAATATAATACTTCCATCTGTAACAGGAATGATTTGAGTGCCACTAACAGGAAACTAACTGAGGAGTTTCTTAACAATAAAGTAGGGGTAGTCATTCCAGGACTGATTCAGTATGAAACTTTCTGCACTTTCTAAAACATGATTGGTGTTCTCCAGGAGCAGAGGAACAAAGAAAGATCAGAAGGAAAACTTTCTATAGGAGTCCTTGTTTATAAAGATAGGGAAATCCCCAGAGTGGAAAACTTAACTTCTAATTGAATGGATCTTTGTCTAACATGTGAACAATTTCAAATTAAACTGAATTAGGTTTAATAGGACTGGCTGAGTCATCCTTTTGGGCCTGAGATAGAGCTTCATTTTTGAGAGTAGGTATCTTCATACCACCTGTAAAATCAGGGTTCATTTTATAAAGGAGAATTTGAAAGTGACAATGATCAGTTTCTGACCCACACAGTCCTTTTGGTTTCTGTTAAATGGAATAATTATCTCTCAATCTTGATTTTTTCCCCCATGTGTAAGGAGCTCAATTGTTACAATCTCTTTCAGTGCTCTATAGTTTTGCTCATTCTTTCCGAGAGCATGAATGATTTACAGTAGACATTGGATAAATTTTGCAAGACTAAACAGGTTATGCTCAGCTCAGCGGTGACAATTTTACAGCTTTATAGAAGCCCACACTTTGGCTCCTCAAGGGGAGGCTCTGTCTCTGTAAGGAACTGGAGGAGTCTCGTCCCAACCCCTAGGTTTTAAGACTGCAAATTCTACCCAATTCTCGTGTTCAGTTTTAGAAAGCCCACTAGGTTCTTTCACCAAATTATGGCTTTTTAATTCAGAATATATAAGTCATAAGGTTAATAGCTACCCTCTATATTAATTTTCAATTCATTTAGAGCTTGGATGTGGAAGAATGAAGCTATTTATGAAGAGGTCTCAATATTTGGTACATTGGCTAGGGGCACTGAGAATTAAACAATGGGTAGTATTTCGCAGCAAAAAAATATTAAAGATGATTTTTATGGGATCAAATCTGTATCTTTGGACTTTTGGTTTTCATGCATTACCATGCCATTGTGATCCTGGGTATTTTTTGAGCTGCTTATAGTCAAAGTTTAGCTGCTATAGCTTGGCTTCACATTGTAGGCTAGAACAAGGCCAGCTCAATTTTAAAAATCTGTGTAGCCCTTAGGCAAGAACACGAAAGATTCTGGCGAAAGCAATGGAAGACCCAGCAGAGGTACATGGCTCACATGTGTGGACTCAGTCAAGTTCACAGCAGCCTTGTTCAACCTTCAGCTCCGGACGGCTCACATGTCCCCATTAGATCATAAGCTTTTAACCTTATTATGTAACTTTAGAGATATGTTTCATGGTTTGGTTGTGCAGTGCAGTCAATGTGGACTGCACAGGGGACAACCAAACAGACTGCAGAGCTACCTCTGCCTCCTGCACTCACCACACAGTCAGTGGAGTGGAAACTCAGGGTATCTGACATTACAGATGCTTCTGGCATGCAGCAATTACAGGTAAGTATTTCAAATTATGAACAGGTGCGAACTCCTGTGAAGACAAGTTTTTACTAAGTGGACAGGTAAGGTTTTTTATTTAATTATCAAACATGGCTTGTTTTGTTCTTCTCCAAAATAATTTAACAAGTTAAAATATTAAAAAGAAGGAAAGTTGTGTTACTTAAATACATTAACTATATTGCATTTTATATGTGGTCCAAGACAATTTCTTTTCACTCAGTGTGGCCCAGGTAAGACAAAAAGTCAAACATCCTTGTTCATAGGAATCACAAAGTTTCTTAGCTGTGGTAATGATGCCCTGGATGGCCTTTTAACAGTAGGAATGACTACAATTTAACTCATAAAGTGGGCTTTTCCTGTTGAATATATTGGTGGCAAAGATTGTTAGGAAAAATTTTTTTATGTTTCCTTTGTATTGATAAGTATATAATTGCAGTATTTAAACATTAAAGAAGCCAGCTCACTTAGGCTATGATTTACAGTTCACAGAATCTAGTTTTAAAGTCTCAGTGCCAGGCATAGATATGTATTAATGGATGACTGCTCCAAGTTCCATCGTACTCAGAGACAAGGAGAAACTGTTAAAAGAATTAATCTTATCTCTAATGTAGTTTTTTATATACAAGAGAATGAATAATTCTCAAACAATTAGTGCATATATTTTAAGATGATAGAGTTGGTATGGTTGGTATGCCTGTGCTCTCAGAGAGGACATGTTTTACCAATACATGGAATTGAGAAGTATAAGAATGTATCTTGAAGGATATAATCAAAGGTATTCTGTCTCCCAAGGTAGGTGTCAGCCAGTTGCAGCTGTCTTAGTTATTTTCCTCATCACTGGAACATAATACCTGACATCAACATATTAAATGTAGAAAGGTTTATTTTGGCTCACAGTTTGTAGAGATTTCAGCCCATAGTCTGATGGCTCCAAGGTATGGACCCCAAGTCATGGACCCCAAGGCCTCATACCCCAGAACCTCAGGACCCCAAGACCTCAGGACATCAGAACCCCACACACTAGGACCCCAGGATCCCGCAATCCCATTTCCCCTGGAATCAGGGATCCCAAAAGACTAAGGCCCCAGGACCCCAGCACTCCAGAACCCCAGAATCAGAGAATCCCAGAACTCCTGGATCCTGATGCTCAGGTCCCTAGGGTCCCTGGAACCTGGGACCCTAGCCCTCTGCCTACTGCACAGTCACCTCCATTAGGGGACTTGGCACTGAGACACCACCCACCCACATCTCCTTCTGTTGAAGCCTGCAAGACCTTGGCTCCCCTTTCAAATCCAGCAATGAAGTGTAGCTTAGCACGGTGGGTCTAGGGCCTGTGTACTGGCTTCTCATTTCAATTTGGCAACTGTAGGGCCAGTGCTTAATAGTCATGAAAGTCCTATTCATTGTTTTGCTGTTTAAAACTGATAGATCTGAGACTTGGCATTGTACTTTGTAACCCTAAGAACCTATGCACCTTCATGAAACTTTTTGAAACATTCCTGTTTCACACACCAAGACTTTATTGGAAAAGAGTTTAGGTTTTAATTTTGAAATGTGGGAAATTGGACATTTAACTCAAAGAGGCAAAATACTTTGACTCCAAGTATTAAGGTGGTAAAGAAGGTTGTTAGTTTTTATAATTAGGGCAAAGAAGAGGTCTTCCCACATAAATACCACTTTTCTACCCATTATATTCATTATATTACATTTTAAAAATTTATATACAAGCAACAAGTTTTCTACAATAAGCTGATGGAGAAAAAGCCTTTGTTAATTAACAAACAAACAAACAAACAATAAAAAGTCCATGAGCTGGAGCCTTCTGTGGAGATTTATTTCCTAGACCTTATTGTTTTGACAAGTGAAAATGTCAGCATTGCTCTGAGAACAGGTGTGTACATTTACATTAAATAAATTATTCATTTGTTAACATCGTGGAATTGTTTTGTAGCACACAAGAGTAAAAGAAATCCAAAATATTCTCCATTCTTTGCATTATGTATTTTAGCATTAGGGAAGAATTTTCTTTGGCAAATATTCATCAAATGGGCTCTCATCTGTCCCGAGGGACTATAGTAAGTAACGGAATAAAATCCAATATAAAATCTTAGAATTTTTTTTGGTTTTTGTTATCATCTTTAGGTAATTATATGCAGGCTTCAGTTTCTAAGCACATGCAATGCAATATGGTTTGACTTGATTGAATACCATTATTTAATTCCCCTTGTTGAGGACTATGGGTGCTATCTTTCCTTTTCTGTCATTCTGGGGCAATGTGTATTTGGTCTTAGCCATAGTTCTTCCCAGGGTTTGAGGAAATCCTTGTCATTTTGGCACACACAGCTCTGTGGAACCTCTTTTGCTGTGATGCTCTCATTCACTGATTCTCCTCTCCTAAATAGCATTGTTGTATACTTTTATTTCCCTCAGATCCAAGGATCTATGTGACACCAAATTTGGACCTTTTTATATTGTCCTACAGATATCTGAGTTGCTGCTTATCATTTTTCAATATTAATTTTTTTCCCTCTCTTGTTCAGATTAGGGAGTTTTTATTATCCATCCTCAAATTCATCAACATGCTCACTTTATAATCGAGCCCATCCGGTGAAGTTTTAAAAATTTTTATTTTTTTCCTATAGTTCTAAAATGATTACTATTTTTAATATCTCATTTCTCTGCAGAGACTGTTTGTTTCAAGAGCATTTGCCCTTTGTTCTTAGAGAATCATGAAGATAAATATTTTAATGTCTTGGTCTCTTAATTCTGAAATCTGGGACAACTTGGTGTTGACTTCTGTCAATTTTCTTGTCCTGTGAGACTTTGTTAGGTTTTCTGGTTCCTTGAACGTTGATGAATTTCTGATTGTATCCCAGATACTGAATATTGCATTATGAGATGTGGATCTTGCTTAAATCCTAAGGAGAATGTAGTTATTATTTTTTTCACTAAGCAGTTGCCTTAGTTACTTTCAGTCCAGAAGTTTCGAACTGTATTCTGTGGAATTTGATTCCAATTAGTTGTTTCCAAAACTTTTTCAGTGTTAATTTGTTTCTGTCTCTAAATGTATGCAATCCAGAAGCCAGTTTTAGGCCTAAATTATAATCTATTACATGGTTCTATACCTAAACCTTTATTTGTGATTTTTAAAGTTTAGATCCATGCATATGTAGCTCAAGGGGTAAGTCCATGATTTCATTCACAACTTTACAGGATCCCTTTCTCAAGTTCCCTCCTCTTTGAGCTTTTCTGAACTGTTTCCTTTTTTAAGTTTCTCTCTCACTTCTTGGTCCCTTGTATAGAAAAGTGGAGATTTGCTCTCCAAACACTATTGTGAATACTCCATGACAGGAGCTGCCGGGAGAAGAAAAGAAAAATAGCAGACACTTTTCCCTGCACTTTGTGGTTTCCCTTCCAGTGCCTCAGACCAGGAGAACCTTGCACTGTTCTAAGATATGCACTTGAAGTATAGGCAGGGAAATTTTGGGGAAAAGAAAATCCCAGCCGCATCACCATATCATTTGTCTGTGGAGTTTTATGGTCTTCTACAGTCTTTTTGTTGTCATTTGCTTTTCAGAGTTTTTGGGTGGTTGCATTCAGTGGGAGACTTAGAAGGGCATGTACTTACTCTATGTTAGTTATGTCTAAGTTAAGTTGCTAAAAAAGATTAAAGAATAGGAATTTTCTCTTTTATTTCTCTTGCTTGTCACTAGCCTTCAAATCATTGTCCTCCCTTTGAAGTGAAAAGGAATTATGCTTAAACAGTATCTCATCACATATTTTTAGAATAATAATTCTACTTCTCATGGGTAAATCTGTTTCTGTCCAAGAAACACTTTTTTCTGGAGAGGAAATAAGAGTGTCCATACTTGGTGGTCCTTTGTACTATCTTTTTTTCTTCATGTTATCAGAATCAAAGAAACCAAAGAAAAGAAAAGTAAGATAATTGCAAATATTAGTGGTATTTGTTGAAGATAAGATATGTGATACCTAGGAATTAATTCCCAATACTGTCTTCTGCAGGGTTTGTGTAAGTGAATGCTTATCTCTGTTCTAAGGAAAAAGATAAACTAAAGCAAATGTAAAGAATGCATTTGAAACCCTGGTAAACACTCAAAAATTAAAGGCCTGGCCCAGAGTAAATTCTGACAGGAAGATGCACACGTGTGCACAGAAAAGCTTGGGCAGCCATAAACGAGATTCAGCACCATTTTCCTACTGTCCTTTTACTTGTATGACACAAAGCCTTCCTTCTAAAGCCAAACTCTAGACATTGGTTTTCCGAGCATTATTTATTCCAGAATACTCAAGCATTTACTCCAATGTCTGCACAGCTTTATTGTCCTATTTCCTGCATTCATTGTTATTTTATAAAAGCAAAATAAAATATATTTTCTCTTATCTTTTACTTTTTTGGAATGGCTCCTTGAAAAGCTGGAATTTGAATGCAAAATTACTATTTCCAGAACCAATTATCTTTCCATCATGTTAAATTGACAAAAAACTAGGAGTCATTCCTCTAGGCATCTCTGCATGACTAAATCCTAATTTATTCTTCCGAGGAAGGTTCTGATTTCATTAAGCCATTCCTTTTTCCCCCCATGGGAACTCAAGTAGACAAAAGTAAATTGTGCCCTACTTTTTCCTGTGACCAGCTGTGTGACTTTGGGTAAGTCATTTGACATCTCCAAACTTCACTTCCTTCATCTGTCAAATCAGTATGATAAGCCATTCCCTCTTGGAGAGCGGCTGTAGTAAAACCAGTCATAACTATGTAAATGTTGGCTGCTTCTGTACTTATGACAACCAGCATTTGTTAAGTTGAATAAATATGTTTCCCTTACAGGATTGCAGAGCTTGGGATGTTCCGACATTATCTGCATGTGAAGGCTGGTGCCTCAATATGATTCTTCCTAAGGGACGCACCTCTAGCTGCTAGGACCAGAGTTTGCTGGGATTTAATGAAGCATAACTTTTAAAGGATGATATCATGATATGCTAAGTGGATAAAAGAGGAAGCTCAGGAACCCATACGGCAAGAAAGTCTCAGTTGCCTGCTTGACTTTAGCTGCCTGTCTTCTTCCAGCCTGAGCACAGCAAGGGGACAGAGAGATCAGAGCTTTCGAGAAGAGAACAGCATCTGGGATTATCCTGTGCAGAGTGATCAGGCAACTGTCCTGCACTCTTATCTAACAGGCTAAGGAGGACTTCTCCAAAGAAATGAATTATTCTAGTGTTAATAAGAAGAGTATTAAATTCTTACTTTGCCTCTTCCTTTGTCATATCATTCTAGGTGCTGATTTGCTTTACTTTAGTGACCTATTTTTCAAGTAGTTAATATGCTGATGCTACATTGGGTTGAGACAAAATGCTCATTTTCTGATCCTGTAGTGCACAATCAGAAAAGAGCAGGCTGTGGAACAGATTTTCCATGCACTACTGCTTCTCTGCATTATTGAACATGAGCTCAGCTGCTTGGATTTCTTGGATGTTCATTTTTAGAGTCAGGGCCCCATTTTATTTCTGGTTTTTGCTGTTAATCAATAAACTGCCAATAAAACTGCTGAAAGCTAATTTCTCCCAGAGACCACTTCTTTCTTTGGATGCTTTAGCTTCAGACACACTCATGTCTCTGATGATGACTGTTTTGACATTTTGGAAAAGTATTTTAGTTCTGTTTCTAATAACAAAAGAAATTAACATTTCAAGTGAGGTCTCGGGAAAAAAAAATCTGCTGCAGAAACTTCTCTATGATTGTTAATTTTTTTTTTTTATGTGGGTACTGGGAGTCGACCTCAGGGCCTCGTGCTTGCCAGCAAGCGCTTGTGCAGCTGAATGATATCATCAGCCCTTTTTTTCCTTTATGTGGGTTCCGGGAGTTTAACTCAGGACCTCATGCTTGCCAGGCAGGCGCTTATGCCGCTGAGCTATCTCACTGGCCCTCTATGATTGTTCTTTAAACAATATCTCAGAAAGGCTTTGGGGCCAGTGAGATAGCTCAGCGGCATAAGTGCCAACCTGGCAAGCATGAGGTCCTGAGTTCGACTCCCGGTACCCGCCTATATTAAAAAAAAAAAAGAAAGAAAGAAAGGCTGGGGATGGAAGATGAGCCTAAGGACATTGGAATATGGAATCAGACTTGCCTCTGCTCAAAGCTACTTGGTGTGTGAAGACAAGCTACTTTTCTTCAGCCTTCTTTTATTTTGTACCTTTAAACCTCATTAGCTATTTGCCCTGTAAGGGGACCCTGAAATCGTACATGCCTGCCTTTTCTCTGTTGTTTTCCTGACAGCTCTTTTTAATGTGATGTTGTTTTTCACTACAAAAACCATTGCATTTTACCACCCCACTCCCTGTTATGACATCCAGTTGGATCCTGGAAGGCACTATTCTGGGCCCTCATTTATTAACTTGACAGTTGCAGTGGGTTGTCTGATGTGGCATGCTAGAGTGAGGACGGCCACCCAGATTCCTCTCTGGGGAAGAGCCTTCATTCCTTCTCTCACTTACTGGCTATACTGAGTCATGCTGTAGAGAGGTCAGATGCTGGGGCAAATCAAGTTTGTTATTGCTCTCATTCTTATTTTTAACTCATTGATTTATTGTGGTGAGATTTGTTTCCATGGCAACAAAGCAGTCCATGGGTTAGGAAGCTCAGAAAGAGGAATGAAACTTGAGGGGATCCATTTAGGTTTTGTCTTCACATGCATCATTTCCAGATGCCAGCCGTGGCCTCAGAGGTCACACTGGCCTTGAGTCTTCTGGACATCTTTCACAAATGGTAAGATCATTTTATTTCCTTGCCCAATAACAGAGAACACTTTGTTTTTCCTGATATAGAGAATATTTTTCCTTTCGGAGAAGCTTTTGTTTCACCTATTTGGAATAATAATAGAAAGTTATGAAATCTGTGAGAGTGAGAATTGCCTCAAATGTGTCCGACCTCCACAGGACCTTGGTATAGACCATCTTCCTAGGACCACCAGCTCTCTAGCTGTCTGACTTGCTCTCCACATTTCCTGAGATGTCAGCTCACACTGACGACTCCTCTCAGCTCCAGGACTGCTTCCTCAGAGAAGCTGGCTCCGGGTGCTCACACCATGGAGGCTCCACTGCTTCTCCCACTCCCAAACTCCTGTTAATTCTTCAAAAGCATTTGTCAAAGTTGAGAAGTAAATATGTCGTGATTATTTACATAATATTTCTCTTCGCTGCTAAGCCCTGAGCACCCAAAGAAGGGACCTGGCTCTTATTTTGTCATTTACATCCAGCACCTAACATAATGACAACTAAGAGGCTTGGTAAGTGTTTATTTATTGAATAGATTGAAGAATTTTAATTCTTCTCAAGACTACAATCAAGTGGCTAGTTTATCTGTCTGTATTAGATTGGGATGCCATCACAAAAATACTATAAATTAGGTAGTTTAAACAACAGAAATATATTTCTCAAAATTCTGGAGGCTGGAGATTCAAGATTAGGGACTAGTGGATGCAGTTCTTGGTAAGGGCTCCCTTTCTAGCTTCAGTCATATATGCTGGAGGAAAATAAAGCTGTCTTGTACATGGCCACATTTTATTTTGCCGAGGCCTCATATGACAGAAAAAGAAGAGCTCTCTTCCTCCTCTTATAAAATACAACCATATATACATGTATAATACATATAGATATAGATATTCATAATTATGGAGGCGGGAAAAGACCCAATCTGGGTCTGCATGCTAGGGAACCAGGAAACTTGGTTAGCTAATTCAGTCTGACCCCAGATATGCAACTCCCAGTTCCAGTTCCAGCTAAAGGGCTGAGAAAAAAGGTGGAGTAGTGGTAGGTGTGGTGTAAGTCCTGATCTGAAGGCCCAGGAGCCAGGATCCTAATATCCATGGCAGGAGAAGTATTTCTTAGTTCAAGCAGAGAAAGGTGGTGCACCCTTCCTCTAACTTTAGATCCTATCAGGACCTCAACACATGAAATGATGGGAACTCACATTGAGGAGGCCATCTGCTTTACTTAATTCACTAATCCACGTGCTGTATCTTCTGGAAACAATACCATAGACACACCCAAAAATGATAATGCCCCAACTCTGTGGGCATCTCTTAGACCAGTCAAATTGACACATCGATTAACTATCACAGTTTCCAACATGGGTACATTGAAGACAGAGCCTGCAAAGAGGCCCTTTTTCATTTAACTTTTAACACTTTCTCCTAAGCACAAGCTCCAAATGCAGTCACACTGGGGCTAAAGCTTCAGTACTTGAGTATTTTGTTTTGTTTTGTTTTTTGGAGGAAGCATAGCTCAGCCCATGGCACAGGGCTAGATACTTTTGACCTAATGTTGGCTCAGTCCTTCCCGCAGGTGTTAACTTATCACTCTGCACTTTTTGCTTTTCTCTGCCTCAACAAAACTTTGCGGTTTTCATAAGAAGCCTTGTGACTTTTGCTAGACTTTACAGCTTCTTTCTTTCTCTCACTGTTTAGCTTTCAAGAAAATAAATACCTTCCAAAGTTTATTGTCTTCTCTGAATTGAAAATTCTTGTGCAGGATGGCAACCGCAGAAATGGCTGAACAAGATACAAATATCATCACTGATACATTAATATAATAAATATGTTTGCAGTTAAATATGAGCATTTGCCACTACCACTGGACTTTAATATTCTTTCTTCCTCTGTGGTTTTTATTTTTGTCCATCTCAAACACTTCACTGCAGGTAAACTCTGGTTTTTGATAACTTTCTTTCACAGAAAAGTTTTATATTTGGCTGCAAGTGTTCTCTTTAATTTTTAAAATCATTTTTATTACTCTGTACAAGGGAGTCACCTGGAAATGACATTTCTTAATAAACTCTCCTTAGCAAATGCTATTTTTATCCTTGTGAAAAACCTCTTTTTTCTATTTTTCTTCTTCAAATATCTATTGGCATTTCTTTGAAAATGCCGGGCATCCACAGAAGTTGGGTTGGAAGTTTTTTTTTTTTTTTAATTTCTCCTGCTTTTATGTTATATTTAATAAGAACACATCATTTCATATTCCTCCCTTTCTCCCTAATTTTGGTTTAAATTCTTTTTCTGTAATTGATTTTTTTTAGTTTTCATTGAACTTGCAAATGAATGCAAAAATCTGTTAAAAGAAAGTTTTAGCTTATTAATTCACTGCTAGGTTGGCTGGTTATTTCTGAGGTACTAAGCAAGTTGCATCCGGTGTGAACCAGGTCTGTGATCAGGCTACTTGAATACTGATACTGAAAGTCCATAGTGAATACCATTCCACTTGAAAAGGCCGTTTCAGGCTAACTTACTGCATTAATGAAACTGTCATATTGACTAGACTTGTGGAAAAAGTAATAAGGTTCTTTTCTTGCCACTTTACCCAATTTGAATTTCATACCAGGCCTGGCTCTTTTAAATGGAGGGATTTTACATTTTTCTGATCCATTCACATTAGAGCCAAGAGCATTTATGACAAAGGTGACCAGGTAGAGGCAATAATGTAAAACAGGGTAAAATCCCATCGCTTGTGTTGATTCATTCTCTGCTCATACAGATCTATTTGTTACTGAGGCAGCATCAAGGACCAATTTGTCTATTATGGTGTTAATGGTAAAGTGTTCTGCACTTTTAAAAAACTAAGTATGTTGAATATACAATTATGATCCAAAAAGTGATTGAAAAATGAAGTTGAATTGATGGTTGTTTCTACCTTGCAGTATTAGAGTCACCAGAAAAAGTATGTGAATAATTATAATAGTGGAGTGAGATAAACAGAGGGAGAAAGATGAGTTTAAAAAATATGATAATTACATACACAAAAAGTCAGAGGAGTAATCCAGTACTCTGAGAGGCTGAGGTAGGATGATCCCACATTTGCGCCCAGTCTGGGCAACTTAACAGCGTAGTGAAGTTCTGTATCTAAATTTAAAAAATAAAATAAACAAAGGGTTGATAACATAGCACAGTGTGAAATCCCTGACAAAATGATGATTTTCACTTGTTCCAATTCAAATAATCTTTCAAGCATAGTAGTACTTGTATTGCTTTCTGGAGGGTGGGTGAGAAATAGACAAATGGCTAAGGTAGAGGTGCATATTCTGAGCACAACGAAGGGCAGACATACAGATGAAACAATGGCACAGCCTTTAGCTTGCTGAATTGGTGGAAAGGCAGGCATGTGAAAGAAAACATGAATGTCTTATTAGATATACTCTGAAGATTTGAGAGGAGTTGAAATAGGTAAAAGGAATAAAGAAAAGGAGACGGCAGAAAGCTATTTTGTATGGGTGGAGTTGATTGGATTTAACCTACTGAGGGGCAAGGAACTGGCAGCAAACTGTGAGTGTGTGGTCCTTGATTTGATCCCGGGTGATGGGGGATGATGCTGTGCTTAATAGAGAGGGTCTGCTAGGAGAGAAGTGATGTGTTTTGAGAGGAGAGGGAGACACTTGATTCCAGAGTGAAAAGCATATTTCTTTAGTATCCTGTTCAGAAAGAATGTAAACTTAATGTTTCTGGATTTTAATTTAGATATGGATCCCTGAATCCTGTGTTTGAGAGAAGTCTATAAAAATCGCTTTTGTGCCAGCTGACGATTTTTGTAGCTTTCTGCTGCTTCGAATAAATTAGGAATATGGTAAATTCCTATTTGCATTTATTTTATTTTCACATAATGTACAGTCAAGAAAGAGAAGGCATGTGTAAATAAGACCCCCCAAAATCATATACAGGAAGGTAAAATTTTAATAAGAAATTTAAAACAACAAAACATGTTGCTGGAGCAAAGGGGAAGCTGAGTGAGGATGAGAGAGGATGATGATAACGAGAAAGAATTGACATTCAAACTGGGTCATTTGAGGGTTGTGGGCTCTAGGGTAATAATTCAGGTGCTATCTCACAGCAGCCTCTACAGGATGGCTTTTACAAGCCTATAGAGTTCTTCTAACTGGTGTCAGAGCTCTATATCTGAGAATCAAAACTACTCTTTATTAGTAGCATAAGAATTTTACGATATGTAGAAACTTCCCCTAGAAAAAGGTTGATCTAGAGTGTGGATATTAAATGGGACATGGTTACATAAAAAAAGTGGAGACTGGTCTTAAAGTGGAAGAAAATATATATATGTATCTGTTTGTGTGTTATTATTTTGTTTAAAATAAAAAAAAATACTTGCCTCTAACTTCTCAAGTGATTATCAGCTTTTGACCTTAACTCCTGTGAGAACTTTTTCTTTTCAATCAAAAAGACTTTAAAGAGTGTTTGAGTTCTTTTCAGCATGTTTATTTGTTTTTTTCTACTGCCCTGGGGGTTGAACCTATGGCTCCACAAATGCTAGACAAGTACTCTACCACTGAGTTACATCTCATATGCATGATGTTTTATAGCTGTCCATTTCAACTGCCTTTGAGAAAATGATAACAACTGAAAATCAACTAACATCTTCTCATTTACTCATATAAACCAATTGATGAACTAGATATTTGTGGTGTTATGAACATACAAAACTATAGACTGTTTCAGGAATTTGTTGATCTCTTATTTTGTTCTAATTCTGAAGTTCATCTGAGCCATAGCACTAATGTTTAAGCTCATGTTCTTCCATCCAGTTTAAATTAAAAACTCCGTTGTCTTTTTGGGCTCTATAACAAACACCTAGGACCCTACAAGAAATAGGTAAGGGGAAGGTGCTGCATGACAAACCTCCTCTTTATTTTCTGACATTAGTGAGTAGACTAAATTTTCAATATCTCTGAGTAGAAGCAAAGGTAAACAGACTACATGGGAAAGTTCTGACAAATTTCTTGAGGCAGCATATATGACAAGTTGTAGAATAAGCCACAAAGCTACAAGGGATGCAAAATATACTTTTTTAGAATGTTCAGAAACTCTGGGAGAATATAGATTATTCTCTTCTACTTTGACAAAGTGGCCATGTTTTCACATTACAGAAGTGTGTTTTACCTTTAAAGATCAGATTTCTGTCACAAACCCTGACTGCTGGTACTATCCATGGTGCTGGACTACCCCCACTGATTAGGTGGTCCAAAGAACTTTTTTTTTTTTTTTTTTTTTTTTTTTTTTGTGGGTACCGGGGGGTCGACCTCAGCACCTCGCACGCCAGGAGGCGCCCGTGCCGCTGAGCGATATCACCGGCCCCTTTTTCGTATGTGGGATCCGGGAGTCGAACTCGGGTCCTCGCGCTTGCAAGGCAGGCGCTTAAACCGCTGAGCCATCTCACCGGCCGGTCAAAAGAACTTTTGACCCATTCCTTGACCTCTGCCTGCCTTAAGCCTGATCCCGCCTTGAACTTTGCAAGCCACCAGCCCTTGTCCATGCTAATTCTGCATCCACAGCCAACATCCTGTAACACTGACCTGACAATTCAGCAGATTTCCTTGCCTTCCTTTCTTTTTTTTTTTTTTTTTTTAATGTGGGTACCGGGAGTCAAACTCAGGACCTCGCACTTGCCAGGCAGGCGCTTATGCCACTGAGCTATCTCACCAGCCCTTGCCTTCCTCCTGTCTATAGTTGTATGAAGGAACAGACTAAGAGCAATTATCATAAATTCCCTTAAACACCCATCTACCTAATCTGAATTCCTAACGGTTTAGACGCTATGATTAATTCTTGTGATCCCAAGTACAATTAGGGCTAAATATTTTTAAATACATATTAGGAAAAGTTTTGAATATATACAAGATTTGGTTATATAACCTTTTTATGTCTAAGCTATCTCACTTATCTATGAAATTTTAATAATCACTAAAATATAATGTAATCATTACATTTACAACATGCTTCCAAATTCTTCCATGAAAACTAAGAAGTTTTAATAGAGAAGTCAAATTCATACAAGAAAGATTTTATTTACTCACTGCCCATTTCATTGAAGATGATAACTGCATGGTAACATTTTACATACCGATCTCTGAAAGAATTGAATTTTTCCACCTTAACAGTCTTAAATATCCTGGAACTGTTTTTCACACCCAGCAATTACTCAGAATGCATTTTTCACACAAATGGCAATCATATACGCAACAGCCACATGAGCAAACCCAAATGCCAAAACTTTAGGAAACAGCAAGAGAGACCACCTATGCTGAGACAGATCTGAGATTATCACCTCTTCCTCCCTGAAGAAATGCTTTCGGAACCAGGAGCACCATCCGCAGTGGGTTTGCATGAGGTTCCTGATGCCATTGCAGCTTGGCTCAGGTATCTGTCTCTTGTTCAAGAATAGAGGCAGTCCTGATTCACATTTTTGTCCTGGGAACCCATCCCATTGTGATTCAGAATGAGAACATTAAAGGGCAAAAACAATTTATTAGACTAGCTGAGCAACCCATTCCTCAGGGATTCATCCCTGTCCTCTATAAGGGCAATATTTCCATAATTAAAAGGTTTTTTTTCATTAAGACAACTAATTCAAATTTTAAAGACATTCAAATGCTAGAATCACATTACTGTTACTTTGCTACAGTGATTTAGATTGAATGTCATTGTGTGCTGAAGCTTACAAGATAATTAATTGAGCGAATACATGCTTCATTTGTTGATAAGTCATGGCTCTTTAAATATCAATGACCGTGGTTTTGAAGTGTAAAATAATTGTTAGAAATATGTAGTCATTATGGGTACCAAATACAAAACTGAAAATTTGTTATTTTCAAATTTATATGTTTGAATGTAGAATAAATTATTATTTTTTAAAATCACACTTATTTAATTATGAATATCAGATTCCCTTGGAGAGCAGGGGATTTTGTTCAAAATAGGGGCTTTTAAAATTCCTTTCTTTTTGTAGGGGAGAATTTACTTTAAGAATACCTGTATTTAAGTGAAATAAATCGGACTCACATGTGTAAACATTGCATTGTCTCCAAGGTGTGAGAAACTGAAAGAAGAAATAAAGACCAAAATATACAATAGATATTGTGAAATGGGAAGAAATTGTTCAAAAGGAAAGAAGAACTAGGGTGGGGGAAGGGGGAAAGGAAGGAAGGGAAAAGGAAAGAAAATGATTTTAAAAAAGGATAAAATGGAAACAAAGCTTTGTAAATAGGGAGGGGAAGATGGGTTTAAGGGAGGAGAGGAGATTATGATCATTATGTATATCTAAAATGAACCAATAAGCTTAATTTAAAAATGATATAAAAATGTTAAGCCACAAAACCAAAAAGAAAAGAATACCTGTATTATTTCTTCAGTGATATTTCTGCTTGGGATTTTCTCATAATCATGGAAAATCCTTTCATAGTCTATATTTGATTACATTTCTGTATCATATGTATTAGTAAGAAATTGATTGTTCTCCATAGGATATGCATTTTTACATTTTTGTATGTAAGGGGATGGAAACTAGATAATTTTCACCGTTTTTTTATTCAGGTTTCTTGTTGGGTCCTCTGCTTTTGCAATGACTGACCAGGTTAGTGGTGTAATATTTGACAAAGAACTACTGAGAAAAAGCGTAAGGAAAGAAGTGAGCTAATATTGGCTATCTTCAGGTTTGTGTAAGGCAGCTGAGTAGGGACTTTGACTCCGCACCACCATCACTGCCAAGATGACTGAGCACTCGCTATGGACACCATGCTTAGCATTTACATACATTACATCATTTAATTCTTGTAACCTCTCTTTGAAACAGCCATTAAAACCCTCACTTTTCAACTGAAGAATGTAAAGGGAAGGCAAGTCATTAAATACCCACACATGAAATAATTATTGAATGGATGAATAAATAAAATAACGAGAACTCACTTTTATTCAAATTCAAGTAATAGTTATTGCACGCTTACTATATTTCACCATTATACTCATTTTTTTCACATACGACTTATTTAACCTGTATAATACATTGTGATATCAGTTAAATTGTTTCCATTTTACCTATAAAAACTCTAAGACACAGAAAAAGTCAAGCCAATTTACCAAAATTAAACAATAGGTACATTAAGGAACAGGCATTTTTGATCAAATTTCTAACACGTCACCTTTCCTTTCAATATACCACAGCTTCTCCCCTACCAAACACATGAATACATTTTTTTTCTGAGAGTTTTATACCATTTTATGACTTTAAAATTGAACTATTTTTTTTTTTGTACAGACAAAAGGTAATACCTGTTAAAACTTCTGGTACATTAATTCATTTTGACCTATAGCTATGGAAGTGGTTTTGAAAGAAAGGTATTCCTAAATGATTCCTTATTTTAAAAGTCCAATAAAATAATGTATCAATTAATAATGAATAAATACACTTCTTAAAAAAATTGCAAATATGAAACAATTTGCCCTGTCCTCTCCCTAGATTTATTCCTTGGTTTACTTTGATGTCTAATATATTTATGCCCTAGAGGTGATTATAGAATGCATGCTGAACTATTTTGACCTGTGTTTGGCTTGTGTTAAATATTTAAACTATTTGTAAAACCCAGTGCTAGTGAGGGTGTGGGAAAATGAGCACTACTGTACTGTGTATGAAGATATAAATAAGTGTTGTGCTTCTGCGAGATTATTTGAAAGATATGTACCAAATTGCAAGACAGTCAGGTTCTCTGGCTAGAAACTCCTAGTATCTAGGAAGATGTTTATCACAGTGTTGCTTATAGTGGTGACCACCCTATAAAGTAGAGGTATGAGTAAAAAATGTTATATTACATGTATACAATATTTCATTATGATGACATACTAAATCTATATTTACAGTAAGAGGTTAATGATACAGTATTAAATGAAGCTAATGGCAAAATAAGGTATATTTATTCAATCTTTAGATATATAAATACAGAAAAATCAATAAGATATTCATTAAAATAGTCACACTTATTTAATCTGGGTAGTACTACAAAATGTATCTTTATTTTTATACTTTAAAAAATATAATGTTCTTGCAGTGGGTATATACAGATCTACATTCCTTTTTTCAAAACCAATATGACCAAATACATTTTAGAATTAGAACACTTTAAAATTTGGGGATGCTTTTGTAATGTGTACACATTATGTTAGGTTATACATTCCCTGGAGTTTGAGGCAGCCTCCTATAATCAAGTACATTAACATTTTGTGGCGAAGTGTGTGGGTATTCACAAAAGCATCGCTGATACAGTTGTATGTCATTTCAGATAAGGTCAGCTTCTCTCACAAAATGAGCTAACAAAATCTCAGTTTTCAGAGATTGATTGCTCTTTGCAATTTTAGGAAAGGAATTGTATATCTATATGAATTTTATAATCAGAGAAGATGATGCCATAAAATATATATTTACAAAAATATGCAGAATCTGTCATTGTAAGTTTGAACAATTAAACTACCTCCTGTGTGAATGCTGGAATAGTACTTGCTATGTCTGTGTATCTGTGAAAATGAATTCCATTTAGGAGACTTCTTTTTTCCTTTTTCTGTATCTGCATAATTAAAATTGGTATAAAAGCTAGTTTTTAACAATATATTGCTTAGGTCAAGTTAAATCAACTATTGATCATTGCATTGTTTAAAATGGAGAGATGAAGAGTGTTAATTATATATGGACTATTAAAAAGAAGACACAATGAGAGAGTTTAAAAAACTGTCTCCTTCAATGACCTGCTAACCACGTGTGTCCCGGGAATACCATAGTTTTGCAGGCTCTTCCCTGGTCTAACTGCCTGCATAGCTAGGTAGGGTTAATAAGCAACATCTGACAATGGTAAGAGGACTCCACAATAGAACCCATCATTCTTTTCAAGATTGCTAAGCATCTCTTTCTTACTGGGGTCATTTTGGTTATCTCCTATTCAAAGCAAGCCTAGATCTATAAGCAGAAATCACTTTATTTCACACTTAATAGATTAAAGTTTTGGTGTGATATTTACATTCCAGGTTTATATTCTAGAATGAAACTAAAATGGTCACAGTAGTTCAAACTGCTCAAAATCGCACAGAAGCAAAAGTTGGACAAAAATGTGCCTGTGTTCATTTGTTTGCTTGTTTGTTTGTATTACTGCTTTTCTTTAAGACACTTCTTTCCATACCTTTTTAACCTTTTGGAATAGATAGAAAATGCAGAAAATAACATGAAAGAATATGAAGATTACTCACAATATTTCTGAATTTTTTATGTATCTGTGTATTCTTTCCTATTTGAATTTGTGTGTGTGTGTGTATTTTTTGCCATTTGAATTTTTGTGTGTATCTGTGTATCTACATTTCTGTGTGTGTGTGCTTATGCATATGTCTACACATTTGTGGCTAACAGTTATATAAAAGCATACTATACACTCCAATGTGTATTCACTACATATATTAACATAATCTTCTCAAATCCCCTTGTAGTTAATATTATTATACTCTTTTAATTAATGATGAACATATAAACTTTTGTGATTTGCTGCATATTGCTGCATGTGGCTTTATGTAGTATGTGGCTATATGTAGTAGTATTTCACAATCTTTCTTTGCATTTAAGATTATTTGCTCTTTAATTTTCTATATTAATAATTATTTTGGAGAAAATTCTGCTTTTATGGATGTATTATATTGCACGATGTTGATGAACCTTAATTTATGTAACGTATCCACAGTTATTGGATACTATACTGTTACGGTTGGGACCTAAAATGTCTCTAAAATCTTCATGTGTTTGGAAGATGATTATATTGTGGGCTACCATATTTATTGGTTGGTTCATCCATTGGTGAATTATGTGGCTCAGTGTACTAGTGCGAGGTAGGACCTAGCTGGAGTTAGGTCTCTGGGGATGAGAACTGGAAGGGTATATTCCTGTCCCCTTGGCCCTTCCTCTTCTCTTTTTCTCTTGTTTCTCTTTTCCCTTCCCTACTCTTCCCTTCCCTTCCCTTCCCTTCTCTCCTCTCCTCCTCTTCTTCTTTCCTCTTCTTCTCCTCCTCCTCCTTCTTCTTCTCTCTCTCTCTCTTTCTGGCTTCTGGATTGAACTCCTTTTCCTCTACCATGCCTCTCTGCCATCTTGTTTCTGCCTTGGAGCCAGCTGACCATGGACTGAATCTGTTATCCACAATAATCCTCTCTCTTTTTTAAGTTGTGAGTGTAAGATATTTTGTAAAACTGAGGAACAAGTGACTAAGACAGATGTTGGTACTGATTGTGAAGCCATTGCTGTGACTATATCTGACCACCTGGTTCAGAAGCACTTGGATCTAGCTCATAAGAGTTTGGAAAAGTTTGTAGGTGCTAGATGGAGAAGTCATAAGATGCAATAATCTGAGCTTCACGGGAGATTCTGACCAAAGCCCAGATGACCAGACTGCTGATAAAAATGCAGACAGTAAATGCCACACTCAAGAGTTTTTGTTTGGGAACAAGGATTCCATTAAAAGTTTGGCATGAGAACCTGTGTATTACAATCTGGAATAAAATTCATCTTCATTCTGGCTGTGTCCTAAAGCTTTACAGGAGCTTGAAGGTGGCATGGGGTGGGTGGACTAATCCATCTAGTGGAGAGAGTTTCATAGGAGCAATACATTTGGTCTGTGGCATGGGCATTGCTGGCTGCCTTTAGCAAGATTTCCAGTGACTATCAAGATCAAAAGCAGAGCTGAATAATTTAAAAAATTTGTTGATGGTCAGAAAGAAAGTACCTGCAAAGTTGAGCCTATGAATGAATAAGATGGTTTCTGAAAAGAAGCCAAAATATTTTGAATTAGAATGATGAGTAGAAAGCATCTAAGAAATTAGCAAGATCCCACTCTTTCCCACATTCAAGGGTGCAAAACTATAAACACTTTATTTTTTTTCCAAAATGGCACAGTAGTGAGCAGCAGCAATTTGCCTTTTTGAGATTCAGAATGCAGACAATGGAAAATAACAACTTGAGAAAGAAAAACAAAAGAGAACTAGATGCCCAGGAGTCAGGAAGGAACTGACAGGACAATTAAAAGTACAGAGAAGTCGAAGAGGCAGACCACAATGCAGAGAAGGGAATGAAACAGTCTAGATTTTCTCTCTGTCCTGACTCTTCTGAAGCAAGATGGGTGCTGTGGGCTCCATGGAGAAACAGCAGTGCTGGACTGGGCTAGCACCGGACCAGTACTTGTGATCTGCAGGGACAGCACAGAATGTTGTTCCAACTGCAGTCTTTCCATATGGCAAGCAACAGCTGGAGAGTGTTCCCAGCTGCCCACCATATTGCTAGAGAGAATGTAATTTGGGTGCCATTCAGAAAAGTGTTGAGTATTTGAATGTGGGACTCAAAACATTGCAAGATGACTTCACCTCAATGTTTCCAGTGTTACTGTCCTATAGTGACAGGGTGAGAGACAGCCATGGAGACACCCAAAGATGGGGAAGAGGCTGGAAATAGAGGGGTTTGAGCTTTTGCAGGAAGGACACAGCCTCCCCTCCCGTGGGCTGGGGGCAGGCCCTGCTTGAGCTGCTTGGGGTGTGAAAGTGTCAGCATTGAGTATTTAAACTGTTGCCCTACTGCTTGTATCCAGCACAGATTGTGAACAGGACACATCTTGGCTTTGACATTGGCATAGCCTGAGTGAATTGAGGGGCCTCTATAATGGGCATGGGGCCCTTAAAAAACACATACCTTAAAGGTAGGTGGAGAAAAGTAAGAATGATTAGTCTTCAAATTTGCAGATTCTGAAAGGAAACCACTCATTCAAAACCAGAAATTATTTTGGGGTTCCTTTTTTTTTTTTCCTCTTTCTTCTTCACTGGTTTATTGGGATTTGGGTAAGTTTCCTTTGTCCCTTTTTCTTCTTTTATTATCCCCCCTTTTTCTTACTTCTTTTTTTCCCTTTTTTATTTCTATTATCTGTACTAATTTTTTTCCTTTCTTTGTTTTATTTCTCACAGTTTTTAACTAATTCCGTAAATATCCTTTTACTCCCTAACAGGATACTTTGTCTCACTTCTCTCTCCTCCTTCTCACCTCCTATACTTTTTTTCAAATTTTTCTTCTTGCATTGTACTGTTCCCAACCCTTTATATCTTTAATAGTATAAACTTTAAGATTTATTATTCTTTAGATAGTTAACTCTATATAACTGCTGGTGAGTTCTTTTTTACCATTAGTAGAGATATAGTTGTCACATTTATACATATTAGCTGTATGTCAATATCTGAGTTATTTTAGTGTTTATACTATCACTTTGGATGATACTACATAGCTGATTTGTTTGATATTGACAGGGTTGCATAATTGTTTTCACTAATGGATTTTTTCCATATACCAGCACGCAGATTAGCTTTGTGACATTAACAATACTGAGGTCCACTCCTAGAGTACTGAAAGTTGGGCCAACTGTTTTGCAGGTTCCCTTCCAAATTAAATGGGTAGTCAGATATTGTGGCAGAGGGAAAGGACTATACTTAGTTAAGCTTAAAGTCTATCATTGAAAAGCAGACTATCTAAAGAGATCTGTATACTAGCAACAAAGCCTTCCCTCTCTAAGTGCTCACGAGCTTCACTGCAAAATAACACAATACAAAATGAAACAAAAAACAAAACAAAACAAAATAGAAACATTAGAGGACAAGGTAATGAAATGCCTCCCAAAACTCCCATCTAACCAAAATTGATCAAGAGGGCATCAAGGGGGAGAATAGCAAAAGACACACAACTGAATCATTTGAAAGGATAACAGAGGAGATTGAAAAGCAGATCAAAGAGGTGCTCAGCAGGATCATAGAAGTTATAACTAAACAGATAATGGAAACAATAAACAGAATGATAAAG
Organism: Erethizon dorsatum; assembly: GCA_028451465.1. NCBI lineage: Eukaryota > Metazoa > Chordata > Mammalia > Rodentia > Erethizontidae > Erethizon > Erethizon dorsatum. The sequence goes on from CM051824.1 coordinate 43,770,429, forward strand.
GAGATTTTAGAAGACACTAATAGAAGTTACCTGAGAGAAACAAAATGAAACAAAACACAAATGACCAGTTTAGCAAAGAATCAAAGTCCTTGAAAAGGTTTCTATCAGAAATTAAGGAGAATAAAAATTATATTAAAAGTACAGGAAGCAAAAGAAACCAATGAGAGGACAGAATTTCAGTTAGAAAATAAAGATTCTTTCAAAGATTAAGAGTATCAAGAGAATATGAAAAGTGGATCCATGAATTGCTAGATGATGCAAAGAAGACTAATTCAAGACTAATTGGAATTAATGAAAAATCAGAAAACAGCAGAAATAGCATAAAATCTCTTTACAGAAATATCAGAAAACATTCTAAATACAGAGAAAGAAATAAACATACAGATAAGTGAGTCTTATAGAACCCAAAATAAGCACAATTAAAAGAAAAAATCTTTACATCGTATTACAGTCAAACACAGGAGTCCAATACAGAGAAAAATCTTAAACATTGTTAGAGAAAAGCAACAAATCACTTAAAAATGTAAACCCATTAGCATAACAGCAGATTTCTCAGCACAAAACTTAACAGCTAGAAAGGCTTGGAACAATGTGTTTCAAGCCTTAAAAGATAACAACTTCCAACTCAGACTGATATATCCTGCAAAACTTTCTATCAAAAATAAATGGAGAAATAAGGTAATTCTATGACAAAAGGCACATCAAGAAATTCATGATCACCAAAGCAGTATTGCAAAAAATTCTTGAGGTTGTCCTAGAAAGAGACGATGAAGCCAAAAGGCCAATAAGAGAAATAGAGTAACTATACCTGACAGGGTAAGCGGTTAAGCAGAATGGAAAGAATAAACAAGTCAGCAAAGGGAAAATAATGCAATAATGGGAAAAACCAATACATTTCAGTGATAACTCTCAGTATAAATGGTCTCAATTTCCCAATCAAAAGACACAAAAAGGCAGAATGGTTCAAGAAACAAAACTCAACAATATGCAACATGCAAAAAACACATTTAATTCAAAAAGCAATTCACAGATTATAAATCAACAGATGAAAAATAATATTCCATGCATTAGGAACCCAGATAAAACCAGAAGTAGCAGTGCTAATTTCAGATAAAATGAATTTCAAGATGAAACTGATTAGAAGAGGCTAAGAAAGTCATTATATATAGGTTGAAGGAATGATATAACAGGAAGAGCATATAAAGCATAATTATATATGCTTTATAATTATAAGTATATATTTACCAAGCACAAGAATGCCCAATTAATAATAAAAACAGTAATGGACATGAAAAAAGTCAGATAAACACCAACTCAATTATAAGGAAGGACCTCAGAGTCCCACTGTCACAAATAGATCAACTAGAAAAAAATCAACAAAGAAACATCAGCAATGACCAAATCTTCAAATAAATGGAGTTAATAGATATCTACACAAAGTCTCACCCAACAATAAAATACACATTCTTCTCAACAGCACATGGGATTTTCTCCAAAGTATATCAAATGCTAGTCCATAAAGCATGCTTAAGTAAATGAAAAAAATCTAAATTATCCCATTATATTATCAGATAATAATCAATGGAAAAGAAACCACAGAAATTATTCAAACACTTGGAAATTAAACAGTACTTTTAAATAACCAACAGGTTGCAGAAAAAAAATCAAGGAAGAAGTTAAACAGCTCCTAGAATCAAATGATAATCTCAGTACAACATACTGAAACATATGGAACACATGGAACACAATGAAAGCAGGCCTAAGAGAGAAGTTTATAGTTGTGAATACCCTCATCATAAAAACAGAGTGCATTCAAATATATAACCTAATGATGCACTTCAAGGTCTGTCTTAGTTAATTTTCTCTCATTGCTGGGACAAAATACCTGACATCCAAAGTTAAAAAAGGAAAAGTTTATTTAACTTACAGTTTGTAGAGGTTTCAGTCCATAGTCAGCGGGCTCCAAGGCAGGTTGGTGTGGCAGAGGGGCCACAGTTCATGGGGATGGAAGACAGCAAAAGCAATAAGAGCAAAAAGCAGGGAGAGCAAGCCTCTTTTCCTCCCTTATATTGTAAGCAGGCTACCCGCCCTAGGGGGGTGTAATACTCATACCATCTCTGTGCCCTCCTCTTGCACAGACTCAGGATGTTTACAAAGTGAGGACCCTGGCCCCCTGCTGAGTTGCTTAGTTAAACTTCTGAAGTTGACACAATGAATCAACCATTACAACATCCTAGAGTGTAAACAGCCACCCTAGGGCATGTCCTCTATACCCTCAGATGTAGAACTGCTGAGTTACTTAGTTAAACTTCTAAACTTCTTAAATTGACACAATGTATCAACCATTACAAGCCCCTAAAAAAAAAAAAAAGAAAAATCCAAATCCAAAGGTAGCACAAAGGAAGAAATTGTGAAGATTAGACTACAACTTAATGAAATTAAAACAACAACAATGTCAATGAATAGAAGGGTTGGTTATTTGAAAGAATAAATGAAATTGCAGAACACATAGCCAGTCATATCAAGAAAAGGACTTTAGAAGATCTAGCACCAATACTCCTCAAGCTCTTTAATGAAATCATAAGGGAAAGAATACTCCCAAAGTCACTCATGGAAGCTAGCATTACCCTGATTCCAAAACCAGAAAAGGACCCAACCAAAAAAAGAGAACTAGAGGCCAATATCTCTAATGAACACAGGCACAAAAATCCTCAATCTGATAGTGGCAAACAGAATGCAGCAAATCATCAAAAAGATCATACATCATGACCAAGCAGGATTAATTACAGGGATGCAAGGATGTTTTGACATATGCAAATCAATAAATGTAACGCAGCACATAAACAGAAGCATGGATTAAAAATCATATGATCATCTCAATAGATGCAGAAAAAGCCATTAGCAAAATCCAACATCCATTCATGTTAGTGACCATGAAGAAAATATGAACAGAAGGAACTTATCTCAATCTGATAGAATCCATTCATGACAAACCAATGCCCAACATCATACTAAGTGGGGAAAAGCTGAGAGCTTTCTTTCTAAAATTAGGAACAAGACAAAGATGTCTGTTATCACCAGCCCTGTTCAATATATTTTCAAAATATTAACCAGAGCAATGAAGCAAGAGAAAGAAACAGAAGGTATAGACATAGGAAAGAAGGAATTAAATTGCCATTATTTGCAAATGACATAATCCTCTCCATAGAAGTCTCCACAGATTCCACCAAAATGCTCCTAGAATTAATAATTAAATTCAATACCCCAGCAAGACACAGAGTAAACACACAATAATTAATAACATTCTTGTAGGCCATATAAAAATTCACTGAGAAGAAACTTAGTAAAAAAAATAACTTTCACAATTGCATCAAGAAAAAATAAATACTTAGGAATTAATCTAACCAAGGAATTGAGAGACTTTTTCAATGAAAACTACAAGTTGTAAAATATTAAATTAAAGAGGACATCACAAAATAAAAAGTTATCCCCTCTTCCTGGGATGACAAAACCAATACTGTCAAAATGGCCATACTTCCAAAAGCTGATCTACAGACTAAACACAATCCCAATGAAAAGATCTATAGCCCAATAGCATTCCTCACAGAACTAGAGAAAACATATGGAACGTGAAGAGACCTAGAATAGCAAAAGCAATCTTGGGCAATAAAAGCAAGGCAGGAGGTATCACAGTCTCAGACTTCAAATTATACTACAAAGCTACACTGACAAAAACAGCATCATATTGTTGTTTTTGTAAACAACAATAAGTAACCAGACTTGTGAATCAGTGGAACAGAATAGAGGATGGAGAACCAATTCCAGGCACACTCAGCTACCTGATCTTTGAAAGGAGGCAAAAAAAAAAAGTATATTACTGTCTCTTAAACAAAATGTGCTAGAAAAAACAGTTATAAACATATGGAAGATTGAGTCTAGACCCATATCTCTCACAATGTCTAATGTGAGATTAAAGTGGATAAAATATCTAAATATTAAAACACAATCTGCTGGAAGACAAAATAGGTAAGATTCTTGAAAACATAGGTATAGACAAAGACTTTCTGAACAGAACCCCAATTACAAAAGAAATAATACCAAGAATCAACAAACAGAATCATATCTAATTGAAAAGTTTCTGCACAGCAAAAGAAACAACTAACATAGAGCAGAGACAATCTACGTAATGGGAAAATTTTATTGCCAGTTCTTCCTTGGACAAAGGATATATATATATATATATATATATATATATATATATATATATATATGTAGAAGATAAAGAACTCAAAAATTTAGACATCCCTAAATTAAAAGAATCAAAAAAATGTCCAATTGAAATAGTAGACACTTCTTGGAAGAAGAAGAACAACAAATGGGCAATACATACATTAAAAAATGTTGAACACCATCGGTCTCTTAAGAGATGCAAATTTAAAAAACATTGAGATTCCATCTCAGTCCAGAAAGAACACATATCATCAAGAAACCAAATAATAACAAATGCTGATGAGGCTGTGAGGAAAAGAGAACTTTTCTTCTTTGTTGGTGGGCATGTAAACTAGTACAAGCATTATGAAATTCAGTATGGAGATTCCTTGAAAAACTAAACTAGAAATTTCTTAAGATTCAGGTATTTCCCTTCAAAGTATCCTCCCCAAAGTGTGAAAGACATCATATTGCAGTGATACATGCATACTTGTGTTCATAGCAGCACAATTCATAAGAGCTAAATCTTGGAAGCAGCCTATACATCCACAAACAGATGAATGGATGAAGAAAATATCATTCATACACAGAGGACTAGTATTGTGCCATAAAGAAGGATAAACCTGAGTCATTTGTAGAAAAATGCATTCATCTTTTGACCGTATATTAAGTGAAATAAATTAGAAACACAAGCTTGAATGTTTCATTGTTTTTCTTATATGAAAATCCAGAATATAAAATACCAAATAAAAACTAGACAATAGGAAATAACCAGATAGATCTTTAACATACAGAAAAGGAAAAGAGAGTTGGAGGGAGGAGAGGAAAATGAAATTTAAAAAAGGTATTGTGATGTGTTGTGCACATGTACCAAATACCTATGAGGAATATATCATTCTGTACTACAAACATGTGCAAAATATATGGGAGAAGGAATCCAAGAGATAGAGGAGGGAGAGGGAGTGGAAGGGAAGGGGATAAAAATATTCAAAATATGTCATGTACATGTACTAACTTCCCATGATGTATGTAATCATTATGTAGTATAATGATTAGTAGTATAATGATGTAGTATAATCATTATGTATGTAAAAGATTTCCTTTGAGAGGAGAGTCTCTGGACCCCTGTTGCAGAAGAGATGCCTAGGGAATTGATTTCCTGGGATTCATTTCACAGTGCTCAGCCACCCAGCCACTTAGAAAGTTCGGCAACCTTGATGCAAGGAAGCCTGGCTATAGCCCAAGCTAATGAGAGACCTTGGCATCATCCATGTGATGCTGGTTTTGTGATGCAGATTACAAGAGTTGTGGGGTCAGTGATGCTTCCACTCAGATTTCAGAAAAAAGGCCTGGGAGGCAGGCAGTGTGTTGCTGGGATAGAAGTGCAAGAAGCTGTGACAGTGAAGCAGAACATGCAGTGGAGACCTAGGCAGTTGGTGATTCCAAAAATGTGAAATATGTGGAAAGTCACATTCAGCAAAAGATAGGCCATAAGGGTTGCAACCAGCAATGCCGAAAGGGCAGTACTGCCCAAGCCTTTGGAGCTCACATCTCTCCACAACTTTCATAGGCTATGACCCATGAAACTGTGGAATTAGTTTGCCCTGCTGAATTTTAGTCTTGCTTTGGTCCCATTCCTTTTTATCTCCTTATATCTCCATTTGGAATGGGAATGTTTCCTCTGTGCCATTGTAGGTTGAAAGTATTTAACTGTTCTTTTGATTTTTTTCAGGGGCTCACAGTCAAGTATTTGCCCTGAGTCTCAGAGGAGACTTTGGATTTGGACTTCTCAGGCGTTCTGTAACTGTTAAGACTTTGGTGACTCTTAAATGTAGACTAAATACATTTTGCATTTTGAGATGGACATGGGCCTTTTGGGGACCAAGAACACAATGTTATGGTTTAGATATAATTACAGATCTAAATATCCCCCAAGACCTCATGTGTTTGCAAGGCGATTGGGACATGGGAGGGGGTGCATATTTATCAGTGGATTCATCTATTGATTTCACTAGGTCAGTGTCCTACTAGGAGGTGAGGCCTGGTGGGAGGTGGGTCACTGGGGACATAACCCACCCCGGTCACTGGAAGGGTGTATTATTTTTCCCAACATTTCTCTCTCTCTCTCTCTCTCTCTCTCTCTCTTTCTCTCTCACTCTGTGTCTCTCTTTCTCTGTCTCTGTCTCTCTCAGTCTCTCTGTCTCTCTGTCTGTCTCTCTCTCTCTTCTTTCTGGCTGCCAGGGATGGAGCATATTTATTTTCATCAGGTCCCACTGCCATTCTGTTTTTGCTTTGGAGTGAGCCAACCATGGACTAAAACTGTGAGCCAAAATAAACCTATCATTTAAGTTGTATTAAATATTTTGTCTTACAGATGGAAAGGTGACTAAGGCATATAGTTATGCTCAAATTTTCACTTTATAAATAATTCAATACATAAGCATTGCATATTAATATATCTGTAAGCATCTGCTTATTCCCTTCCCCCAAAATCCCAGGTGTGCAATTACTGGTTAACCTACGATAAAGGCAGTGAAACACAGCATTATGGAATGTAAGCTCTAGAGACAAGTACTATTCAGATAAATACAGTGACTCTGTTTACTAATTAATTGGGTAAATTTAGGTTAATTTAATTTTCCAATGACTGAAAGAAAGCATCCTCCTGGGATTCTATAAAGAACTAAGGGAGACAATATATCAAAATACTTAGTAACAGATGAATGAATAAACAAAATCTAGTATACGTATATGATGGAATTTTTTTAGTCATAAAAAAGAGTGAAGTACTGTTATATGCTACAACATGGTGAACCTTGGAAGCATTGTGCTAACTGAAAAAAACCAGTTACGGTGGACCACATAATTCCATTCATAATAAAGTCCAGAATAGAAAGATATAGAAAGTAGTTGAGTTTTTAAGGCTGTGGATGGAAATGGGTGTACATAGGACTCGTAGATAAAGGGTGTAGGAGTTTCTTTAGACATGATTAAAATGTGCTAAAATTGGTTTTGGTGGTGGTTGTACATGTTTCTAGATATATGGAAAAACATTTAATTGTACAATTTATAAGGATGAATCTTAAAGAATGTGGATGATAACACTATAAAACTGTTAAAATAACACTGTAACTGGTTCATGACTACTTTATATTACCATTTTAATATTATGTATTTTCATTTAAAAATCTTTCTGCTAATTGCAGAGCAAATTTTATTTTAATTTAAGAATATAAAAATTACTTCAAATATTTTAAGTGGATTAGCCATTTGCATTTTCTTCCTCTATATTTTCCTATAATTTCAGTTGACTTGTGAAAGCCCATCAAATTTTTCATATAAACCCATTTTTTATGACATATGTTTGAAATAAATTTCTCTACATTGGTGTTTACCTGTTATTTTTATAGTGTTTAAAAATTATATAAATTAAAATAAATTATCATAGTGCAATTTTAATGTTTCATAAGTGATTACTTTTCTGCTGTCTTCTTGCTTAGAAAGGTTTTTACCAAACTTTAGATCAAGTATGTACATATCTACACTTTTTTTTTTAACTACTTCTTATTTAGGAAATATCACTTCATAGTCAGATTTAGAATTCATTTTTTATGATGACATAAGTAGAGCTTTCTGTGTTTACCAAATATCACTTGACATCTTCCTCGGCAAAAATGTATTTGAAAATTTTATAGAAAGGGAAATAATTTATACCTTGGATTTATTTCAACATTTTCTTTCTCTGCACTGTTCACCATCAACAATTTTTTCTAAAGCCTTGTCTCTATAATGAGAATGTTGACATGTCTTATTTAATAGCAGTATGTACAAGTATGAGGTAGTCTATTATTTTGAGTAGATCTGTTTAATACCAGTCTTGACTTTGAAATTAACTTTCACAAAGGATCATGCTCTTGGTCACAAATTGTCCTTTTATAATTTGTTTGCCATTCAAAATATTACTTAAAACTTCTGGAAAATTAAAAGAATTGTTTCACTTATAATCACTTTGTTCTATCATTAAGTGTTATCTAACTTTTGGCCAATATCTATATAAATATTTCAAGCTTTATGTTTTTATTTTAATCCCACACAATTAACAGCATTTTATTACTACACATGGACTGTCATACCTGTACTGTTGGTGTGAAGGGAAAAGTAAATATTGTTGTCAAATACCCTTAACATAATTTGAATGGAAACTTGACTAATTTCAGTGACCATAGTAGAGGGCTCAATAACTATTGTTTAGTTTCTTTTGATATTTTATAGGTTGCTGGTGAGGTATATATTAATATTAACCCTATTTTTCACGTGAGGATTAATATAAAAATTAAATAACTTGAAAGAAATCACATAGACAGAAACTGGTATTCAAATACTCTGCTTTTTACTTTTATGTATAAGTCTTAAAGACTTAAAAATAAATCTCTCAGACTTACAGTATTTTTAAAAGACAGAACTTACTATTATCTTTCAAAAAACTCTATAGGTTGGGAGGAGGAGTGGCCCCTCCAGTGAGAGAGCAGACCATCTTACCCCAAAGAGAATGGCCATCAAGAAATCAACAATAAATTTATTATTCAAATTCTTCTACACTGTTGATAGATACGTAAACTAGTAGAATCAGTATGAAAATCAGTATAGAGATTCTTCAAAAACCTGAAACTAGAAAGTCCATTTGACCTAGCTATTCTCCTTCTAGTATCTTTCCAAAAGAGTTAAAGACATCATATTGCAGAGATACATACATACTCATGTTTATAGCAGCACAATTAATAATAGCTAAATCTTGGAAGTTGCACATATGTCCATCAACAGATGAATGGATAAAGAAAATGTTGTATTAGTACACAATGGAGTACTACTCTGCCAAGAAGAAAGATAAACTTGAGTCATTTGTAGGAAAATAGATACACCTTGAGACCATAATATTAAGTGGAATGTATCAGACACATAAGCTTAAATAGGACATGGTTTCTTTTATATGAGAAACACAGAGTAAAAAAATAAAAAGCAAAAAGAAGTTAGATAATAGGATATAGAGAAACATACTGTTCTCTAAGGGAAGGGGATCAAGAGATGGAGAGGGGATGGAGGAAAGAAAGAGATAAGCATTACGTACATGTACCAAATCCACATAAAGATTATAAGCATCTCCTGCAAACATGTACAACACCCCACAAGCAAAAAACATAACAAAAGGAAGGAAGGGTATTAACAGAAGGGTGGAGGGGGAAGGGAGAAAAGGCAAAGGGTATAAAAAAGAAATTAAGATGTGTATGTGCACTTAGAAGCTTCCTATAAGAAATATAAATGTTATTTACTACACACATGTATTAATAAGCTAAAGTTAAAAATGAAAAAACAAAAAAATGAAACAAAACGTCTATAGATTAATTCTATTCAATGCAATAGAAAAATATTTTTGTACCTGCAGCTGACTTTCAAATTCAGGATGGCCAAAGGTATGTTATAAGCTTATACTAGTCAGAAAACAACCAAAATGTAAATTTTGTTTTTGTTTCTGATTCTACTGACTACCATATATTTTATGAAATGATTTCACTGACAACTTTTTCCTGGAGAAATCCTAATGAATTCTAGTATTTCAGTTATTTAAAGTAAATTGGGAATAGGCTCTGGACATGTCAATTACTTTTTTTTTTTTAATATGCGGGTACCAGGAGTCAAACTCAGGACCTCACGCTTGCCAGGCAGACACTTATGCCACTGAACTGTATCACCAGCCCACATGTCAATTACTTTAAACCTAGATGAAAATTTGCTTTTATGGTCAAAGATAGCACTTGGACTTTAGATTACAAGTCTGTACCCTGGAAGATGATCTAATGGTTATGATGAAAGAAATTAGTCAGACATAAAAAGAAACAAACAAACAAAACAAAACAAAAAACTGTTATTTTCTTTTAAAGAACTTTGGGAGGAAAAAGAATCTCTGAATAACTATATAACATGTAAATAACATTAAATTTTGATATTAGGGTGAATCCAAAATTCCAGATTAAAATCTCTCCAAAATGGAAATTCTTATGGCAACAAAAATCTAATCATTGGAATCAATCAGATTAGCCATGCACTTTTTCAGTTTTCTTCCTCATTCTGTCTTCATGATAGTAAATATCTTAATTTCTGGACCAATCTAAGTAGTTAATAAAGTGATTTTAAGTTTTAATTTTATGTATTTTAGTATGAACTGTAGAAAATGTGAAGAAAATGTAATTTTTTCAATTTAAAGAGTCTGTGGTTTCAGTGATGTAGATAATCAATTCTGACTAGTTTTTTTTCCCCACAATAATTGCTATCACATGTATTTAACTATACTTGAAAGATCACTTTTTAAATTCAAAGATGTCCTTGGTTGGTATTATGAAATATGAAGAATTAATTCAGACTTATGATATATGGTTTTTAGTTTTTGTATTTTCTCAGGGATTAGTTTTTTCATCTTTCCTCTGGTGAGGTGATGAGTTTGAAATAAAGCTAGCAAAAATAAAAAAAATTTGTACTGTCAGTACATAGGATGAGTCAGTCACAGAACACTGACATAACTTACTCTTTTCCTTTATTTCTTACCCTAAGTGCTATATAAATACATGGTATCATCCTGATATATAGGAACTCTTTTGGTGATTTAAACTGAATAATTGGTTTCATGGTTAATTATTTCTCTTTACCTCACAAGTCTATAGAATATATACTCTTAATAGAGCTATAAATTGATTTGAAATTTTACATATTGTACTATCAATATATAAGGGGATATAAAAAGATATAAGATATGTACATGTAGCAACTACTCATAATAAAGGTAATCTTTATGCTGCAATAGTGAAATAAAATAATAACAATAATAATAAAAATAAAATGAAAATGAGGAAAAAGGATCTAGAAACAGAGGGAGGGAAGTGTGTAAGGAGGAGAAGTGGAGTAAAATAATCAAGATATGTTAAGTACATGTATCCACTCCCTAAGATGTATGCAAACATCATGTACTAAAAGAAAAAATCTTTAGTTTTAATTTGATTATTGCCCATCACTATGCAGGAATTTTATGATCTAGACTTATACTATTGTTTCCATGTATACTAAAAATGTTGATTGTTTCTTAGGGATATGATTGTCTCCAATTTATGATTAATTTTTGTTTTAAATATGTTTTAATCACTAAATTTAAAAAATAAATGTGATAACTTTTATACTATGAGCAAAATATTATTAGAATAAGACAGGTTTTACATTAATAACTGAGATTACAATGACCAAGACACAAATTCTGAATCTTCTACTAATAATCTGTCACCTTGATCAAGTCCATAATATTTCTAATATTCAGCCTCTTCATATTAGAAAAAAAGGAAACCATGATAACTAGTTTAAGCAATTAGTAATATGCCTTCTAGATATGAAATTCTGAAAACCATCATATTTGGAGAAGCATCTGGAAATATATAAATTAAATTGATTCAAATATGTTGTTCTTCCTAACAACTGCACTTAGAATGAGAAAAATAACCCTCTGTGAAGCAGTAAGGTGTGATCCCTTAACAGTAGATTTATGAACACATATCAAATAATCAATGTATATATATTTTAATACTTTTGTAGGCTAGGACTATGTTCCAAACTTTTTATAGTTCAAAAGAAATGTTATATGAATTTCCCTACAAAGAATTAAAAATAATTTTGAAATTACCTTATTAATAAAAAAACATAAATTAAATAATAGAGATTAAAATCATATTCTGCATTACGATATAGGTGAGAGAATAGTGGAAAAAGGAGATATAAGCGTTTACTAGTATGCCCAAAAGAAAATACCTACTGAGCAGAAGATCCAGAAAAAATAACATGGGATCATTTCACGTGTCTTCTCTCCATTAGAAGTCTCGGTGAAATTTGTTCAGGAACACATACAGGGTATATGTTGACCAATCTCAATGTTAGCAGGAAGTTATTCTCCTTAAAACATTTTCTTATAGAAATGATGATGCCTCACAGACAAACTCATTGAATATTCTATAAGTTTTATCTCCCTGTCCCATCCAGAAAAAGCAAAAGAGAAAGCCTGAGCCTATCCTTGGCATTTGGGGAGCTGTAGATTTTGTAGAGTATTTGTAGAGTTTTTGTAGCGATTTTGTAGAGTTTGTAAAACACTACCAGAAATAATTTTCCTTCTATCAATAAAATTGAGATAATTATGTTGGAGAAAGTAAAACGTCATGGAATTGGAAAAAGACCAAAGTCCTCAATGTTAGTAATTTTTAATATTTCCTTTTCAGTAGTTTCCTTACTGGCTTCATGAATTATTTCCTTGTTTCCTTTCTTCCTAAACACTGCTTACAGTCTAAGTGCAGAATGACCTGGCTTTGCCTACTGCACTTCTTTAAGAGCATAATCCTTTTACATTCAAGAATGCCAATCTCTCATTTTTCATTGACCTTTTTTAGTATTATCCTCCCATAAAACTTTATTAAAGATATGCAAGCTGAAATTAAGCATGTATCAAGGAAATTTCATACATTATGTATCTGATGATCTCTGACATTGTTCATAATGGTGATGGGTGAAGTTTGGAAATTGCTATTATAGCAATTGAGTAGTTTGCTATTGGGTAGAGTGATAAATTGGCTTATGCTTCATTATCTGACTGCCTTCATTATAGCAAAACCATGTATACTGTTTCCGTCAGTTCTTCATTTATTTTCTCAGGCACTAATTAAGAAGTCCTGTCATTCAGGTTGGGGTAAATAGTAGGAAAAATTACTGTCAGAAATAGGCATATTTAATAAGCTTGGACGATCCACCTGTCTAGATTTTGTGACAACCTTCTACTTTCAGCTTTGGAGTCAGAAGCTCGAGTTTTTCTCTAGTATCAAGAGTTAAGAGAACTGTTGCTTGCCGTCAAGCTCTTCCTTAACAAAGCAAGTTTGTTGGATCCATTTCTGTTTTAGAGAAGGTTACATAGAAATGATTGGAAATGTTATGTAAGAAGAAAAATGAGGGCCGGTGAGATGGCTCAGCGGCGTAAGCGCCTGCCTGGCAAGTGCGAGGGCCCAAGTTCAACTCCCAGAACCCACATACCAAAAAAGGGCCCGTGATACTGCTCAGCGGCACAGGCACCTGCTGGAGCGCGAGGTCCTGAAGTCGACCCCCTGTACCCACAAAAAAAAAAAAAAAAAAAAGAAGAAAAATGAAGTTCCTTTCATGCCCTGGCAAATGAGATAGCAAAAATCACAACAGAACTAGAACAATCAAATATGAATTGTCAAGGTTTCTTCAGCAATATCTCAAGCAACTAGATGGGATAGCTGGTTTGCTGGTGAGTAGCTCTACTTTTTTGAATTGATTTGAACATTCTGTCTATGCTTGATCCCTTCTGGTCTTTTAGAGTCTTCTTTAGGTTCTAATAGATGTATGTCTTCTTTAGTAAACAGGCCTAGAAAATTTTTTACTGATTACTTGTAGGCAAATTGCTGTTGGTCATTATTCAGCCTTCCATAATTCACTTTCTTGCCTCTATAGACCAATAAGTTGATAATGAGTAAATTATAAGATTCTTTTGTCAATCAAGGATGGACATAGTAAGTATTTAGTGTGGAAATGCATGCTTCTGTGGAAAGACTACTGTCCACATTTTTATGACATTTTTCCTTCATTATGAATGATTTGTGGCTTTACAATTGCCACTAGACTGGAAACAGTGCCTGACTAGGAAGTAAAGCTGGACAGATTTAAAATGCTCTGATTGCTAAGGAATCTGAACTAGCTGGGGATTTGAGTTGACAAAGAAGATACAAAAAATGTTCATCAAAACTTATTTTACATTGCTTAGCAGATTTTGTTGTTAAAAATAGCAGTGCTATATTCCAACTATAAAGATTGCCTTTATGATTTTTCTCATATTGACAGGATAGGAAGGAGGGAAGGTCTTTATTTTAAGCATGGAAACTTTTCACAAATATTTAAATGGCAGTTTAGATACAACTTAGATTGTGACAGGCTTGAAGTGAGCAGCTCTGGAAACAAGGTTATTGATATTTGATTATAAACAGATGGTGAGAAAAGACAACATTCATTAAAGCATACACAAGAAAGATGTATGAACAACTCAGAAGATGAAGATATCATAGCTTCCCTTTTCTCCTTCATTCTCATTCACTAGAATTCTGTCTTGATAAACAACCTTCTGGGGAAAAATATACAGTTAGTTACATACAGATTCAAAGCTCAGTGCTGCAATTTGCTGTGGGAACTTTCTGAAAGAATATGCTTAGTGTCAGTACCCTCATCTATAAAATTAAGATAAACTAATTACTGGTTTTAATAAGGAATGGTAACTAATGTTTATCAGGCATGTAGTATATTCTGATATTTTTCTAAACATATAATCCATTGAGTTTTTACAGTAATCCTGTGAAGTAAGAGTTAGTGTAATTCTTTGAGGGCACACCCACAAGGAACTACTTCCTCTAACTAGGCTCTTCTTGTAAATTTCCACTATTTCTCTATAGTCTATTTAATTACAAATTCATCAGTGGAATACTCCATTCATGAGGTTAAAGCCCTCAAGATCCAATCACTTTATGGAGGCCTTGACTCTGAACACTGCTGCTTTGGGGACCAAGCCCTCAATATACAGACTTTGGGAGGACATTTCAGATCCAAACTGTAGCACCTTCCTAGTTTAGCATTCATTATAAGAAAAATACAAGAATCAGATAGGCATCTCAATATCACTAATAAAATGAATGGAAATGTGGCTTTAGTGACACAGCCAAGTATATTGGTAATATTTTGTTCTTGAATTAATTTAATTCCCTACTTGGTATTCTGGACCACAAAGATCTCCTCCAAAGAGGTAGACTCCTGCCTCACAACAGAGAGGGAACCAGAATACATTCGTTCATTGAATAGGCAGGCTCTGGAAAAGAAAGTTTAAATGTTCCCAATCATACTTGCTCAGTTCCCTTTTCCAAACCCACCAACCACATAAGACTAATCTCTTCACCTGAGAAGTGAAGAAAAGTTGAGAGGAAAAGCTCCAAAAATTAGCTGATATTCCTCCAATGGAGATGAAGGCCAAGGTTGTTCCTCTCCCTCCTTGTTTTTAAGGCTGCTATAACAAATTGGCATAGACTGGGAGACTTCAACAAAAGAAATTAATTTTTTATATTTCTGGAGCCCAAGAAATCCAACATTAAGGGACTGGCCCATTCAGTTCTTCATGAGGGCTCTCTCTTCCTGCCATAAGGTTGCCTTCTTTCTGTATCCTTACATAGCTATGAATAAAGAAGTCAGAGAGAAAGCAAGAGTGAGAGCGAGCTATCGAGCTAGAAAAAGAGAGAGAGAGAGGAGAGAAATTTTCATTTCCTTATAAGGCCACTCATCTCATCCTTAGGACCTTGACCTGATGACTCAATCTAATGCTAATTACCTTCCAAAGGACATATCTTCAAATACCATCACATTGGTGGTTAAGGTTTCAACATAAAAAGTTGGAGGGGATTTAAATATTCATTCCACAAGATCTCTTCATTCTAAACAACCATTATTTCCACTACCACCAGTGTTCATGCTGTTGCTGCCATCATTATCTCTGAGTAAATTTTAGATGTAGCAAGATTTAAGAGAACCCCCTTCCTTCTCAGCCTGGAAGAGCCAAAGGAGAGGGGGGAACATACGCATGTCCGAAGCATAGACCAGCTTTGATTCCGTGAGACGCTAACCCAGCTGAAGAAGGACCACGGCCCATGGCTCCCTGCTCTGGGATGCAGTGAAGGAGGCGGGTCTGTCCTGTAGGACTCAGAAGTCAGGAAAGGTGTTGCCTCTCCGGAGGGGAAGGAGGGAGAATTGGACTGTCATAATTTCTAGACACCATCTCTTGCGTTGCATGGGTTCCTTTTAGCTTGGAAACCTATCAGAATGTATTCTGAAATGTATCCTCGTCATTAACAGATGAATTGTTCTGGCTGCCTGTTAGCACAGCTGTCCTTGGAAGTGCAGTAGACACAAAAAGAAATGTCTTTTCCTCCGAGTTGATTTTTATCTATTTCTGTAAAAGGTATTTACAGGAGCCTAGAGAGGAATATATTTATAACTGCCACATTTTCTAAAAGAATTGGCATCTTTCACAGAAACTCCTGCAGTGACCAGAGAGATAAACCCAGGAAATTAGCCATGTTAGTGCTAGGTGATGCCATTACAATGAGGAGATGAACCAAGAGGTGCTCTGATCCCTATGTCTACAGTACTGGAAATAATAAGCCACTTAGCATGAAAGCATTTCAGTGGTAGCCTTGAACACTATCTGCACTTTCAAAACCCAGTTCTGGTAGTTTTACAAAACCTAAATTTAATGCTGCTCTATCTATTGAAAGCCTTGCCCTACAGTTGTCAAAACAATTGGTTATCCTTTAAAATAATTATTTGCAGATGCATTTAGTTAAAGGGATCTGAGATGGAACTAATAGTGCATTAAACCACATGGAGAATATCATCACAATACCACTAATGTGTTGCTTCGGTCCCTGAAAGCAAAGAAATACAAGCTACTGAGCCCTCAAGGGAGAATACCAGGCAGAGTGTAGACTCCACTAAAAGCCAGGGGCTAAGTTTAGCAAACCCACCGACTTCCTCACCCTGGCTCTAAGGGAAAATCTCACAGTGGTACATTGGGCACCTTAGACAGGTAAAGTAGCCCCTGAAATGATGGGTTTACTTATTGGAAACAATGAACTTTTTTAGCTAGGAGCTAGAGGCTGGAATATTCCATTTAGCCTGAAAGCTCTAAATGGTTTCCTGATAAGTACCACTTTAAATGAAAGGAGAATGATAAAAGCACAGGCAACTGTAGTTTTTGTCGCTCCCCTTGCTTCACTTCTCATGGCTTATGGAGCAATTTCAGTCCTCTCTTGTTTACTCTGCCAGAACTTCAGGAGCTCTCTGTGCCCTTCTGGGGTAGGGGAGAAATATGAAGCAGGAGGGCTGCAGAGCCTTGTTCCCTTCTGCTGAGGTCACCCCAGAGCCAAGTCACTACTTCCAAGCCATGGGAAGACTTTTCATTGTAAATATAAAGGCATTCTTGTACACTGGGCCCACTACTTGAAGAAAATAGAAATTAATTGCACATCCTACTACAAGCTCTTCTTTTTTTCTCTCATCCTCAATAAACAGGGGGTTTCTCCTTTCGAGCTGCTCTTTCTTCTTCTATATTAATATTTTGTCCACTCTGCAAAGCCAAACTATACTAGCACTTTGTGAAATTGTTTAACTGCTCACCTTGAGTATTTGTCTCTGTCTTCTGTGTTTATTTAAGACCTCTACTGTGAAACTAACGTTACTTTGTATCGAGTTAGATTTGCCCTTGCTTATAGAATTTGGTCTCCTTTTTTTTAGTATTTTAACTTATACACTGCTTATTTTTGCCAGATTTTTTATCCATAGTTGAGATTTACAGTGCTCAAAACTGAAGTTACACATATTTCCTGAGACTTCTGTAAAAGCCCCTCTGTACTCGCATTACTGTGCTAGATTTCTTGCAAGCACTTTGAATAAATGGCAGGTGTAATGCAATATATATTGCCATTATAACAGAAAGTTTCAATACTCCTTTGTGCTAATAAGTACAAATATATTAGGGTGGTTATTTTAGTGTGCATTATGATGGATGTATTCCTTATATAACTTCACGTTTTCAAAGCTGAATTTTCCAGAAATTAGGGCAACATTAACATATTAGTTTTTGAATGAAACTATCAAATTCACTTTTTAAAAAATTGTATATTATATTTTTCCTAGTGTTGTGGAGCTCTACACACTACTATGAAAACAGACTCCTAGAGGTTACATACATTGCCTAAGATTACATGCTTTTTTGTGATAGTATTTAGAATAAATTCTAAGGGATTGAGAATAAACACGCTAGGATTTTACTCTGACCTAACCACATCCAATTTTATGTCATATGTAATACCTTACCATATTAAATCACAATTCTGAAACAGTACAAGTGATCAGTGAGTATTTGTAAAATAAAAACCTCATCCATTTGGGAAAGGGAAAATTTAACTTTATAGAGATTCATTGAACACAACAAGTAGGTATAATAGGAAAGAACAATTTTTTTCCTCAGTCAAATCCATGCCTAAACACAAAGAACATTTAATAACAACTAAGGTACTCTTGAATAAAAACTGAGGCACTCTTAAAAACTTCCTCTGACCCTATTTGACATGTGAAAATATTTTTTATTCAGAAGAAATTTAACACTATTCTGAAATAGTCTACAATCACTTTTTGAGGTTGCTTCCTTAGCCATGTTTCTGTTAACAATTTCTCACGATTTACATATAATCCTATGTGTGAATATTTTAGATGTGTATAAACATAGTCCCACTTTCAAAGGTGTTCTGTATTTTAGAATACCTGCAAAGAACAAATATTTTCATTCCAAGTGTTAAACTTGTGCTAAGCCATGAGCAGAGATGGCCATCACAGATATGGGTTCCTAAACAGCCTGGTCCTGCACACTTCGGAAGTGTTCAGTTAGGGAACTGAGATCTCTCTCCCTGTCTGCCCTCTTCATCCTTCGCCTCTTCTCTCCCTCACTAACCAGCGGTGTTCACTTTGCCTGGGCGATCGAGACACGTTTCATAAGCGCGTCCCCGTGGCATAGCAACCTCGGTGCACAACAGAGATGCAAGCACTCAGAAGTCTGGAAGTGGCACTTTTAGTGCATCCTCCTGCTAATATTGCGACAAAACAGAGATGCCCTCTGAAGAGAGGACAATAGATTAGAACTATTGGAATATAAATTGTGGACTGGCTGAGAAGTCTCAAAGTGACCTGTAATCAACTGGAACCAGAAGACAGTGGACACAGAACAGATTGACAGTCTTCCTCAGAAAGAGTTCTGTGTGTTTGGGGGGATGAACTGAGCGGAAGAAGAGAGAGAGAGAAATGGAGAGGAGACACTCAGAGAGTGAAGGAACGAAGGAGGGAAGGAAGGGGGGAAGAGAGACAGAGACAGAGACAGAGAGAAATTAGAAGTTACCCAAGTTTCTGTCAGTGCCACATTTACAAATAGACTCAACCTATAAATCTGAGAGAGACAACAGTTCAGAAACTCTGTAAAGCTGAAGAAAAAAAAAATTAAAGGTATAATTTTCACTATGACATTTAACATTAGAAAGAATGACTTCTGATTTAAGAAAAGTAGCATAAAATTTAAAAAATGTCAATTTTGGACAATGTCTGCTTTAGACCCATTCTTGTTCCCAACTACATTTTATCAAGGGTTGATTTTTTAATATTAAGGGTGTGTTTTTCCCCTTAATGACTTCTGTAGCAGAATGGGAAGCATTATCCGGTATATTCCATTTTCATAACATTTTCTTTTGCTTTCGACTCTTTAACGTCACCTCTCTACATGCAGTATTCCTAGCCAACTTCTTTTATTTTGCCTATGGGCTCTTTAACATGTCACTTCTTTTCACACAGTATTTCCAGTGAACCTCTCCTAATTTGTCTACAGCTCTTCAACACTCTCTCCACACTGTATTTCCAGCCAACTTATCTTAGAACACCTCTGCCGAGAGCCTTCAAATCAAAGTTTACACCTCCAAAGGAGCTAAGTCTCCCCTCCCTGTCTATCTTATCTACTTTGAGAACTCCCTCTTTTCTGTTCCTTTTAGCTCTATAGTCATACACCAGAGCTATTTCATATCATTTAGTGCACTTCAATAATTTTATAACACCAATTTTGACTACCAGGCAAAACTTCAAGCTATTCTAGGGCTGGGAAGTTGTGATATTTTTCCTTCCTACCATAATCCTATATAACAAAAAATAAGATAAAAAGATAAAAGTATAGAAGAATTAATTAAAGGTTTACATGACAGAGGAGTCTTCATAAATGAAAAGGCAAAGATCCAGAGAAAGACGTTCATTTTTATACTTAGATTTAGTGAAGAATGGAGAGCTATGTAGAATTGTTATCGGACTAAAAGGAGTTGACTTAATGGTGATAGATGGAAAAAGGAAAGTCAGGAACAGATGTCCATTCGCATTCCTCTAGAAATCTCTGCGTAGCAGTTATTCCTTCTCAGTGGAGGACAAGTAGGTAGGACATTCTCTAATGGCCAGCTTTTACATAGGAAGGTGGAGAAAGGTTATAGACTTCTGTTCCAGCCCTAACAGTATCCTGAAAATGTATGTACTTGGCAGGCTAAACCACTACACTGTGGGATATCATTTTCTGTGCCCCAACACTAGTCAAAGACGGCAGTGACTAGTTTACAATTCTCCTTCACTGCTGTATTACTGATTTTGTAATTAGACACAAGAAAGATGCTTTAGAAATACTTCTTGGCAGATTGAGAATCATTCCTGAATAGCATAAAAGTGTACCAGTAACGGTTGCTCATTTTACCTTAAAAACACTTGTGAGATTAAAGAAGATGGGTACATTCACAATTTAAGTACACAAAGTTTACCTTGTAACTATTATAAATTGTTTTAAATTAGTACATGTTTAGAATACATAATGAATACATTCATCATGGGAAGTTGACACATGTACATAGCATATTTAATTATTTTTATATCCCTTTCCCTTTTTCTCCCTCTCCCCTCCAACTCTCAATCCCCTTCAAATTTGCTAAAGGTCTATCTCCCTGTTGCCTATTATCTTTTATTTTATTTTTAAATTACTTATAGTTTGGGTTTCTCACATAAGAGAAACCATGCATATTTAAGCTGTGTCTGATTTATTTCAATAAGCATTATCACCACAAGATGCATTCATATTCCTACAAATGAATCAAATTAATTCTTCTTTATGGATAATACCCCATTGTGTATATATAGCACATTTTCTTTATGCATTCATCCATTGATGGACATAAAGGCCACTTCCAAGATCTAGCCATTATAAATTGTTCTGCTATAAATATAGGTATGCCTATACGTCTGCTGTAATACAATGTATTCAATACTTTCAAGAAGATACCTATAAGAGGAATAGCTAGGTCAAATACGATTTTCAATTTTAGTTTTTTTTGAAATATCTCCATAGTGATATCCATATTGGGTTTACACTCTGGATACTAGTTTACACTCCCACCAGCAATGTAGAAGGGTTCCTTTTTTTCCTGCAGCCTCACCAACATTTGTTGTTTTTTGAGGTCTTAGTTCTGAACACCAAGAGTATTGTTTCCACAGAACATCCTGCTTACAGCTCACCACCCACCATCAGGTGGCCGCCTGGAAGCCCCTACAGACCCATGCCAGGGCCTATGAGATTCACCATGCCCTGAGGGTCCACTGAGTTTGCAGGTCACTTTGGGGAGCATGAACATGGAAAGACCACTGATAACACATTTAATAACCAAAATGATCAGGAAGCTTAAGACACAAACAAAACACTATCTGAGCCTTCCAAAATGATACAAAATATGAATCACCTGTTTAGCAAAGAATTAAGTCCATGAAAAGATACTAAACAAAAACTTAGAAGCCACACATTTCTATTAAAGTATGGCAGCAGAAGTGACCAGTGTGAGAAGAGAGCATCAGAACAAGAAACTGGGGCTCAGCTGTTAACAATATCCTCAGAAATACCATACCTTAAAAACAAAAAGAAATCATGGGAAATGGAAAACAGCTGCTATACAACACAAGGAAGACTAACCTAAGACTAATTGCAATTAGAGAAAATGGCATAAAAAACTCTGTTGCAGAAGAATGGGTGAGTGCCTGTTTATGACCGAGTTTGGTGTCTGCTTTCTCCAGGGTTTCACTTTTGCAGATGTTTCTTGCTTGTGTAGTCCCAAAGCCACGGTTTTTCTGGACTCTAACCAGGATCTTTTCAACTTCCATGAGGGCCCACTGGCACTTTCTTGTACCATACACTGCTCTACAGCTTTTGGTGTTTCCCATGCCCTCACCTGGGAATTTCTCATTTGCTTGTTCCTTTTCCCAGATGGGAGGGTAGAAAAGTTAGGAGCCTATGTCAGCTATCTTTCCCTTGCTAAAATATAGTTTTCTTCCCTTAGGACTTTAGATCCTCTCCCAAGATAACTTGTATGCCAGACCTAGGTCGTGAGGGGCACCCTGATCCAGAAGCAATTCGGCTTCATTTTCTAAAATGCCCTGATGCTGTATTTGGATCTGCTGATTTTCTCCTTCCATTTTCCTTTGCACATCTGGTTCTTTGCTGCCCCCACTTCAGGCCCCCACTGTATTCTTTCAGTGTACAGCTTGGAACTTTTCTCCCTCACTTGCTGCTGCCATTTAGCTGGCCATGATGCAATCACCTCTCTCATTATAAATCTTAGCTTGAACATTTCAGCTGTTCAAGCTTTCTCCCCAGCTTCGTCCAGCATGAAACCCAGTCAAGAATTTGCTTGCTGCTCTTTTCCATCCCAACCCCCAAGCACTCACTGTAATGTATATGCTAATTGTGATTATTTTTAATGATTCCATCATATTATTTTCAACACAAAGTTGCATTAGTACAAGCTGTTTTTTATACAGAGCTTCAGATTATCCTACGTTATCCCTTTTTTTTTTTTTTGTGGGTACCGGGGGTCGACCTCATATGCCATTATTTTTGATTGCAACAGTTATTTTGCCACTAGCTTCAAAACAAACACATTCTTCTTAATAGGTAAATCAAACAGCATTAACCTATTTCCAACACTTTATGGAGCAGCTCTTCTGCTTAACCTTGTTCTGAATCCAGCTGCACTCTTCCTAACAGGTGGGAAGCACCAGTCTCTTAGTGATGTTTTTAGCCTCTTGTCTCCACTGAAACTTGGGCTCTATTATTCCTTTTCCTTATTGTTCCACCATCTTGGCATTGGACAGTAAATAGCACCCCTACTGGGAATCAGCATGTGAAACCTGATTTATAGGATTAATTTGTTTCAACTAGTGTGGTATCTTATTTAATTCAAAGTTGCCTGGGAAACTTCATTTAAATTCCTCCCTTAAATTAATATATTTCTCATGGTCTGATTCAAAGTATATGTTTTGAAGGATTTTATACTTGGACTCCAGGAGGGACTTTAAATTGCCCTGATTCATTGTCTCTCTACTAATTTTTCTTGAAAGGCTATCTGAAGGGCTGAAATCATTTGCCACTAACCTGGACACTTTGCCTATGACCTTTTTGTTTTATTTATTTATTTTTTTTGGTTAACCTTGTGTGTTGAACAATATTACTTGCTCCTAGCCATATCTTATTTCCCAGATTGTTCCATAATTTTTTAAAAACTAAGATTTGAGAATGCTTTTTTGGACACTATTTTGACAGGATTACTTCTCTATTCCCAACATAGGTCTTTTTTTTTTTTTGCCTTATACTTGGGTTATCAGAACAAAATATATTCTGCTACTTAAGTCTTTGAATGAAAACTATTTTCCTTTAGTAATTTCTAAATGTAGCATCAACATTAAGAAAGAAATCCAGGGTTACTTAATTTGGAAGTTAGATTTCTGGCAGTTCAAACATCTGGACAGAGCTGTGAGCCAGCTTACAAACATTTTCATGGAACCACTCTTAGAATATGCAGTCCTGATGATTACAAATCACTGGCAAAATTTTATTTCCTCTTGCATCTTGATTTAACAAGGTAAGAAAATATTTCATATATCCTTAAAATGCTTCTATTGTAAATGTTTACAAAATCTTAAAATGTTTGTTTGGACAAGTATTTAACATGTATTGTCTCATGAAATGTAGTAACCAAAGTAGTTGCTATTTTCCTGATTGCACGATTGATGAAATGATGATTCTGGGAATCTAAGTATTTGTCCCTGGTTATCTACAAACCCTCGAAGTCTTTGCATAGGTACATTAGCTGTTGGGAAAGATTATTTAAATAATGTCTGAATACCTATGTTCAGATAGTTTTTCTCTTAAAACTTTAAGGTTTATTAAATTACTCTATAAATTACTCTGTTTAAGGTTTATTAATTTACTCTGTAAAATTATTCATTACCATTATGCACCACTGTCCTAAGATGGAGAACTTAGTTTCTAAGTGGGAAGCAAAAGTCCCTGCCCCCTGGTGCCACCTGCTGTCTACATCTTCTGGGAGTCTTGTGGGATAGGTAAAGTGTGATGCAGGGAGGACCTGCAGCTCTCTCCTAATATGTTCCCTCTGCTGTGATCCCTCTAAGCTCAGGCAGTACCACTGAGCTTTATTTCATCCCTGAAAGATTTTTGTTAAATGAGGTGTGAAGCACTCAAGGGTTTTGTGTGTGTGTGTGTGTGTGTATGTGTAAAAGAGACAGAGACAGAAAGACAGACAGAAAGTGACCTACTTTTATCTTTGATAATGTAATGGATTGCTTATCAAAATCAATACCTTGACATTCAGAATCTTTCTGCTGTAGAATCTGATTTGCTAGAAAATAATTGTATGAGTCTACAAATTGGGAGAAATATATAGTAGCAATTGTTCTTAGGCATCCAGGAGCTAGATGTTTCTCTAGAAAACATTTTCTCTATAACTTTAATTTAAATGTTATTTAGAGATGGTAATTTATTACCAAGAGAAACTATAAAATTTACTTTTAAAGTCTACTCTAAAGTCAGATTAAAATTTAGGAAGAAAGGTGGCGTGTTGTGAAGGACTGTAAAAGACGTGGCCTTTGATGATTGGTGTTTTATAAAAGGATGGAATTGGATTACCCTGCTTACGTGAGGCTTAGTTCTGAAGACCCATCCTTGACCTGTCGTCTCTGCGTGACTTCAGTAAGATGTCACGTCCTAAGCTATTTGGGGAAAAAGTAGAGAATGCGGTAGAACCTGAAGACGTTCATATGTCTGTCATGAAAAATAAGAATTACGAGATGGCATTGGTGGAAACCATACAGAGAGCTCACCTATTTTGAGGCCTTGGGGTTGATTTTTAAAAAGCTAACTTAAAAACAGGATCATGTCTAGCAGAAGACCTGGATTATCAATTAACAAACACATGAAACTGAAGAAAGGATATTTAGCAAGTTAAGCCAGGCTGGCATGCGGAGTCCCTCCAAAACTTTAGCTACAATAGAGCTGCTGATTTGGTATTAAGATTGTGAGAATTCAGCAGGAAGTCAGCACTACTGGGAGTACAGATGATCTCAGTATTTTTATATTTATACATAGTGAGCAATTTTGGACTCAGTCAAGTGATTTCATGACCATTCACCATTCTGGTGATTAAATAATAGACACTTCAATTATTATTCTTCTAGGATAATTGCCTTATACCTAGTCTCATCTAAGAAAATAGTAAAGGTTACCAAGAAGAGGAATGTGGGTCATATAACAACAGGAATATTATGCAGGTTGATCAGCGCTAATCAAGTAACTCAAAACCTGAAATGCTCCAAAGTCTAAAATTTTGGAGTGATGACATGATGCCACAGTGCAAATTTCCACATCTTACCTCATGTGATTCGTTACAATTAAAATGTAGGTTTTTCTAAAAATATTGTGCAAAATTACCTTCAATCTATGTGTGTAAGGTACATATAAAACATAAATGAATCCCATTTTTAGACATGGGTCACACCAAAAGATCCCTCATTATATAAATGCAAATATCCCAAAATACAAAAAAAAAAAATTCAAATTCCAAAACACTTCCAGTCCCAAGTATTTTGGATAAAAGATACTCAATTTGTGCTATATCTTATTCATTTTGTAATCAAAACTCTTCCTACTTGACTGCAACTTTGTGCATGCTAAGAACATAGTGAATTGAGTCTGTTGGTGTGAATCACTTACTGACATCTTATACATTATATTAATTCACTACGTAAAGTTCAGGAGAACACATGCATGATACGATTATGTCACCCTATGTTAAAATTGTTCTGTTTCTGACAGGTTACACCCAGGGATAAATGTTGTGGATCAAATAACCTTTGATGCAACAGAAATGAGAGAATGCCTCATCTTCTGTGTCCCTCAAGGTGCAGTATGTTTATATTTGTCTCATCAAAACAAACACATAGAACAACTATTTTGTCTAAGTATTTTGTATTATTCAAATTTATTTAATTACTACAAATGTACATTTCACAATTGTATGGCCATGCCAGACAAACCACGGGATGAACATTCTTCTAGTATATGAAAATCTAGTTTTGTATAGTGAAAGTCAGTACACTTCACTACCAAATATAACACAATAGTTTGTCCCTTTTCTGGACTTCTGACGAGTCTGAAAGCCTGCATGACAGGAAGCCATGGCAGAGATTAGATGAAAATGTTTAAGATATTCCTGTATCCCTGAATAATGTCTCATGGTTCTTGTCCATGAATCAAAGCATAAGATTCAATGATGTTCACTGAAAATCTCACAAAATATGAAGAATAACAGCAATGGTGTTTTTAACAGCTAATATGCTGCAAAATGAACAGTTTGCTAAATTATACAAAAAACTTCTGGAATCGGTGCTGTTGTGCTAGGGACTGGGAGTTAGACATTTCTCATAGTTAGTAAGAAGTGCAGTCAGGACAGCTGCCTGACTACAGAGCTCACACTCTAAATCTTTATGATGAAATGATGTTAGCTGACATTTATAAAGCTGTTGTAATGTGCTGGTTTGATTCTAAGTGTATTTTATGTGCATTTATTCATTCAACCCTTACGATAACTCTATGCAGCTATCTAGTATTGTTATTCTCACTTTATAAATGAGGAGATAAAGGTAAATGAAGTTTAGAAAACTTGCTCAAGCTCCTGTAATTATACACTGTGATTTTGGAATTTAAATCCAGGTATCTAGCTCTAGAAACCACCCACTCCTCATTAACTACTAAGCTATTCAGTACTGCCTTTCCAAATTTCTCGGAGCTGCATGCAACTAGCTCTTTTGCTTCAGCAAGAACATACGTTATTGTATAATTGATTTTGTGCATGCATTTTCTTGCACACCAGCAATGTTGGGTTTCATCCCCCACCCAGCACAAAAATATAGAAACACAGAACTGAGGCAATTCAAAGAGTCTTGAACTTCAGAACAATGAGTAATTCATGGGGAACACTGACACTGATCCCATGGAACTCCTTTGATGAAACAACTTCACCGCACCTTACTTAGCACTTTTATGCTTCTTTCTAGTTCTAAGCCAACTTGATCACCAGGGGAAATTACCTGTGCCTCACTGAAGGTGAAACCATTATCACAAACTGGCCCAGCCCTGGAAGTGTTTCTAATCCTGTCTTATGTTGTGATTTTTATGATCACCAGCATAATCTATATAAGAAATCTTCCAAATGTACAATCATTCTTTCTCTATGCTTTGACATACAACATTTAAAACAAAACAAAGCAAAATACAAAACTTCATGCTTTGTCATCCTTACTTAACGTTTTCCTTCGAGCGTGCCCTTCTTGGAGCTCTGTAACATGCAGGTTGCTCCATCTTGCTAAGAAGGATGCTTTGTTTTGATTCTTTTTTTTTTTTTTTTTTTTGTGGGTACCGGAGGTTGACCTCAGGACCTTGCGCACCGGCAGGCCCCCTTGCCACTGACCGATATCACCGGCCCCTTTTTTTGTATGTGGGTTCCAGGAGTCGAACTCGGGCCCTCGCGCTTGCTAAGCAGGCACGTACACCGCTGAGCCATCTCACCGGCCCTGCTGTTTTGATTCTTGTGCGATTTCACAATTCTCTTTTTCTGAGCACTCAAATGCACTTTTATATTCCTAAAAGCTAGTACAGTCTCTAAAAGTACAATCCCTAGAGGAGAAAGCACACGTAAAAGACAAGACAGTTGCATCAAGAAACTGTATTTTCTTGAATATTTTTAATCAGATCTTCTGTTTCTATTTCCTTCTTCAAACAATTTTTATTTTCTACATACCTTGGAGGGTGGTAATTCCCTCGACTACAAAAGGCATTTTTGAAGTGTTTCTGAATAATTCATACTGAATGCCGTGCACAGAAACTGGCATTATTGGGGTATGCATATTAATTATTCATATGCAAATTAAGGATCATAGGGCCCTGTTCTGTTGGAATATATGTCTTGCTGCCTTTTCTAAAGTAGTACATTTCTTGTACCCTTATGTTATCACTTCTTTATATAACATTTTCTGTTCACCCAAACAAATGACTAATCATATTAAGATTTTAACTTTTACATTAGCTAAAACCATTATGAATGGGAAAAGAAGGAAATTTTTAATATAAACTATTACACCTTATGGCTCAGGTTTTTGGTCCCCAGAAGCAAAAATAGCTGCTTTTTTTGATGTTTTTCTTTATGAGCTTTATATTTTAAGCACTTCACCTCAAAGTCTATTTCTCAAATTTGAACATTTTCTATTTATACCTATTGATTTTCCCCTAAAGCAATATTTAAAGAAATATAATTCCAAAGTAAAGATACAATATTGTTCACTTGGTTATGACATCCAACCCAACAATTCTCATCCCTACAGGGTGACTCTCACTGAGGGAGATAAAGGAAACAGAGATAAAGGCAGAGGTGTAATCATTAAAATCAGTGATCTCAGGATACACTGTATTGCAAATATCAAAGTACTGTCTGAAATAGATGTAGAGTAAAACTCTACTTTAACTTCAGAATTGACATAATGTCTTATTCTTAACTTAAGTCATCCTAGACCACTAACCCCTAAGACAGGGAATGATATCAAGGCGATTTAACCTACTAGACCTAGAAGCCTTACATGACAATTATCAAATGAAAGCCAAAGGTGACAAGAAAGGCAATAAATGGTCAGAACATCAGTGTTGGGCCTTCATTTTCAAGCTGTCTTTATAAAAATGTTGAGCTAGTATCTGGGTTTGTAATTCATTTCTGGCTAGACCTATATGAAATTGCAAATTGAAGAAAGGTGGTCTGCGGCAGAAACACTGCTGTCATTTCACCATTTACACTGGTTTTCTTCTCTTCTTAGGTAGCTTTGCCAAGTCCCTAAACCCACAGTGTTTTCTGATTTCTTTCATCCTCCTTCTGCTATTAAAGTTGCACTCGGTAAAAACTTAGTCTTACACATCTACCCTAAAAAATGGGATTGAAATGTATCACCTTCCACAGCATCCACCAGATCATTTTCACTGAAAAATGCTAAAGCCACAGGATCAGTCAATCAATCAGTTCCTAGAATTGGAAGAAATAGCAAGTATAAGAGAGACACATTTTTTACTCAGAGAGAACCTAACTGTGTCACCTGAGCTTGATGATTGCCCTTTCATGTAGCTGATCTAGAAAGAGAGAAAAAGGGAAAGTAAGTAAGAAAGAAAGAAAGAAAGAAAGAGAGAGAGAGAGAGAGAGAGACAGAAAGAAAAAAAAGAGAAAGAAAGAAAGAAAGAAAAAAGAAAGAAAAAGAAAGAAAAAAAATCACGGGGCAACAGGGGGAGAAAAATCAATGTTGTTAACAAGACATACATGGATTAAGACTAATTTCTTTGGATTTCTAATATTCTTTTTTTTTTTTTTTTTTTTTGTGGGTACCGGGGGGTCGACCTCAGGACCTCACACACCAGCAGGCGCCCGTGCCTCTGAGCGATATCACCGGCCCCTTTTTCGTATGTGGGATTCGGGAGTCGAACTCGGGCCCTCGCGCTTGCAAGGCAGGCGCTTATGCCGCTGAGCCATCTCACCGGCCCTGGATGTTCTTTTTTTTTTTTTTTTTTTTGTGTGGATTTCTAATATTCTACATGTAACAAAATGTCACAAAGATAATACTATTTAATTTGGGAACCAAATATATTTGGTAAAGTAAAGGGCAGCACTAAATTAAAAGAAAATAATGTATGTTCAAAACATTATCCCCCTTTGTCTCTTAACTAATACTTCTTCGTTTAACACTGATGTGTTTTCACACCTGAGATGGTATCTTCTCTTTTCATTAGAATTACTATCCTGTCCATGTTTTTTCACTTGAAAGTTAACTGATTCCTTCAAGCATCTTTACACTGACCATCTTGACCCCATCCTATAGAAGATCATCAGGTGAACAAGCAACCTCACAGGAAAAACAAGTTGAAATGAGCAACTGAAGACAGTAGAGAGTGGATGAACACAGTCGGGCAGGCTTCGTCTCTCTTCTTGATCTCGACTGTCCCTTCAATACCTTTTTCTGAGATGAAGATTCTATGATCTGGAATTCTGGATTGATTCTGCTTTCTAATTACTTTCTCCCTAATGTAGCCACTACTTGGGAAGCTTGTTATAAATTTTCTAAATCATCAATTTCATTATGTTTCTCTGATTATGAATGAACACTTTCAAATCAATGACAGTATGGTAAATATCCTTAGCTGATTCTCCACAAAATCAATCTACTGCTACTCTAGTCAGAACAATCTCATCCTGTTTTTCAGTTTAAAACTTTCCCTTTTTCTTTTTTTTTTTTTTTTTTTGTGGGTACCGGGGGTCGACCTCAGGACCTCGCGCGCCAGTAGGCGCCTGTGCCGCTGAGCGATATCACCGGCCCCTTTTTCGTATGTGGGTTCCGGGAGTTGAACTCGGGCCCTTGCGCTTGCCGGGCAGGCGCTTAAGCCGCTGAGCCATCTCACCGGCCCCCCTTTTTCTTTTAAATCCTTACCTTTTCTTTTCTTTCTTTTTTTTTTTGTGTAGGTGCCGGGAGTCGAACTCAGGACCTTGTGCTTGCCATCAGGCACTTGTGCCGCTGAGCAATATCACCGGCCCTCTTTTTCCTTTATGTGGGTACCGGGAGTCAAACTCAGGACCTTGCGCTTGCCAGGCAGGTGCTTATGCCGCTGAGACATCTCACCGGCCCTACCTTTTCTTAAGGGATCATAGTCATACAATTTTCTCATTTTTATGGTCCTTGAAGAAGCCACAAACTGACTTTTTATACTGTACTGCCTTAACTTTACGTTGTTGCACTTTTTTTTTCCCCCAATTAGAGCATTAGCTATAAAAAATCAGTTTTTTAAACCTTACACTAATTTTGTGGCTTTTCCAACTTCAAAAAGAGTGAAGAACCACAAGGTCATGATTTACATAATGTTAGTTTAATTTTATTCAGTAGTAAGGGCTCAGAATACTTGTTATTTGATTTTATTAAAAATAGAAATGGAGATATGGTTCTGAGTATTAATAGTGGATAAGAGTGCTTATGCTTTGGGCAGAAAGAGAGATAAGGAAGCAGAAGAAATACTATATTTTTTGTAAAGTTTTCAATTTGAATTCAACAAATATGTATTTAAATAACTGTTAAAGAAATTATGCTATACAAATGTGAGAAACATGAATAATTTTAACTAACATGGAGAACAAAAAACAAGGAAAATGAAAGCCTAAATCAAGGCAGAATAATATTGGCTTTCTAACAGGCACAATTGGAAGCTGTATAAACACAGAAGAGAAATTTATTCAAGAGGAACAGATGAATGACTTTACAAAATGTCAGGTATGATTTGACTTTCAAGTGTGGGCAGAACATTGAGATAAGAAAAATGACCAGTACACAAGGCAAAAACACCTTGTAATTGGGAATAAGGAAAAGAGGATAGTAAAAAATGATGGAAGAATAATTTGGGTCTAGTGAGTTTGAGAAAGTGACTGAAGATTGACACCCATGGGGGGACAGTTTAAGGAATGCTCCAGACAGCAATAAAGAAGTTGAAAAAACAAATAATTGCAAGAGAAGCAATGTAAAAAGCAGCATAAAAATACAAATAAAATTATAATTTGTGTAGTTATTTATATAGAGTATATGCAGAATAAGAAACAGGATAAGTCTTTGATCTCATTTAGCTGTAATTATCTCAACTGCAGCAATAGCAAGACTCAAGAATACCTTTGTTTACTTTTCAAATAAATGAGAGGTAAATTATCTCTTTCATTTTTATTGAATTAGTTCTGTTATGTATTTTCTTGTATATCCAGTCATCAAGAAATTGTTAAGCATTGTATTTAATTCCAAGAGTTTCTTTCTAAAGCAAAGCTACAGTAATTTTCTAAACAATATTCTGAGCCCTCTGAAACAGGTTCTGTACTATTTTCTTTTTCTTGTTAAACAGCCTTACATTTTAGAAATCCACTCTTTTTGGCAGTGCTGTCATGACCTCAGACTCTAACTTTGCCTCCTCAGCACTCTTCAGTATTTCCTTGCCACATGATTTTTGATGAAATATTTTAGAATCTTTCTTAAATTTCCAGATAATTTAGAAAAAAACTGATTATAAATATATAAACCTTGGGGCCGATGAGATGGCTCAGTGGTGTAAGCGCCTGCCTGGCAAGCACAAGGGCCCGAGTTCGACTCCCAGAACCCACATACGAAAAAAGGACCAGTGATATCGCTCAGCGGCACTGGGGGCCTGCTGGTGCGCGAGGTCCTGAGGTCAACCCCCGGTACCCACAAAAAAAAAAAAAAAAAGAAAAGAAAAAAATATATATATATAAACCTTGACTATCTAAAATTTTGTTATTTTGTCATTGACAGTGAATTTATCTTAATAGACACAGTTGAATTATCTCTAATCAAGCCATATTATATTTTGTGATTTGGGTTAATCAAAGAATATAAGAATAATTTAATGATTAGGTTTCTTCAATGAAAAGTAATTAAGCTGTTCAAATATTAAGCTGCTGGCCAACTGTCATGGCTGCTAAGCATTTATGGGAAATATATATTAATTGTCTGAAGACATTCAGTTTTGTCTTCTAATACGGTTTTGTCTTCACTATCGGTTTTATCATACTCAAACTCCCTGGGGCTTAGTAATCAGAATTTTGTGTTTACAATCAAAATGTGAAAAGATATCTCATTACAAATAATAAAAAAGCTTCACCTTAAGTCTAAAAACTGATCATTGTGAACAAAATCTATTTAAAAACAATGGAAGAGGCAGGAAAGATACATGAAGTTATTGTGTGATTTGACTGAAATCAGTTTCTTTACTATTTCTCTTCTGAAGTCTTGGATTTTAAGGTCAATTATAACTAACAATTGAGAAGTGCATTCCAAATACCCAAAGTGTGAAGTTCTCTGAAAGGACTTTTGTTATATGTAGTTTCCAGTTCAGTATTTTGCCTTTCCCCTGACATTTTGTGGATTTTTGCAACATTTTTTCTAGGAAGCAATACTACAGAAAAACACTGCTGGTATCAAAATTCCAGCTGAGCTGCATTCACTTTGATTTACTCCATAACTAGACTCAATGTCTACAAGCAATGTGAACCAGAGAGTTGAACAATTAGCTACTGAATATTGTCCCTGGAGCTACTTTTCTCTCAGTTGTTTCTTAGTGTCATGATTATGAGAGCAATTACTTTTTCTTTTCTAGTATATATGTAACTATATCTCAATCCCTGTGGCACAGATATTTGATAAAAAATGATCTTGGGGTGGTAGAATTTTATTTCTGGGAAAACACAGCTTCTGATCATGTTCCAAAAATAAAAGCTTAAATTCATGCATATCTATAATATCTTGCCTGAAAGCTACAAAAGAGGAGGCTTACAATTTCTGACAGGATATTTCAAGTTGTGTCTCTGAATATATTTTCAGTGGAACAGAAAAATATTTTGGATTTATGTTCCGGTTATCCTTTAGAAACAAGATAGAATCTCTACCATCTGAAATTTTATTCAGTGTTGGTGATACCACACATGCCCCAATCAGATATGCAAAAGATTTGGTGCTCACAAAATGAGCTTCCTTGGGAGTACAAAATAGCTCACAAGCAGGTTGAAAATAGCTAAAGAAAATTGGTTTGGGCTTCTATAGTGGTCTGGGGGAGGGCACATGCTACTGTGGTTTGTATGATTTGAAGTTACTAGGGTTAACAGCAGGAGGACTGGGCTTGCTTATCAAATTGTTCATTGCCTAGCAGAAAGGGAAGAGAGAGGTGTACAGGTTAAAACTTCAACAGTAAAGCTGCAGCCAGGCTCTTTATTATCATTAACTTATATTAATCCCTTCTTAATATTTGGTATCAACTTACAGATCCTAATTTGCAAGACTCCTAGAATTCTACTAGTTGTTGGCTAAAAGTGATGTATATATTAAGGTGAAGTATTTATTAACATGACTTATGAAATAAAAATAAGTGATTGATATCTATAATTGATATCTACAATGACAATTATTTGGCCTATCACTTTATTTTATTGTACTTTTGTATTTTTAGGGTGTTTGTTGCATATTTTGATACAAAACAATGTTTTTAAAACTTTAGGTGTACCTATAACTCATCTGAAAATCTTGCTAGACTGTTTTCCTAGAGTTTCTGATTGATAAGTCTGAGTGAGACTGGGTAATTTGCATTTCTAACAAGTTATCTTAATCGTTTTGACATTGTTGGTCCAGGAACTACACTTCCGGAATGTTTAATTTAGGCTTTTTAGGTTTTAATACTTTTGTTTCCCAAGATCTTGTCCCTTTAAGGATATTCTGCACTTTGAATATTATTGGATGAAGAGTATGAGTTGCTCATATGAAAAGGCAAAGATTTTTTAATGGTGATTTTAACTGAAAAGCTACTTTCTTATTTTCTAGTGTAGGTATAGCCTACACTGGCAAGCTATTAATTCTCATTATTTTATTTTAAGTCATTTCCATTAAAATATATTGTAGCTTAATAAACTAAATTGTGACATTGAAAAAATACATAAAAAAGGGTATGATCTGTGACACACTCTATTACTCTGGAGGTAGGACATGAACAAGACTGAGTAGTTATGTTGAACTTGTAGCTCTTGAAACCTTTGGTGGCATTGGATAAATTCCATTTGCACTTGCAATTTCTTCTTCTTCTTTTTTTTTTTTTTTTGGTACCAGGAATCAAGCTCAGGACCTTGTGCTTGCCAGGCAAGCATTGTGCCACTGAGCTACATCCCTGGCCTTACAATTTCTTCTTATCACTTTTGGATTTCATCTTTAACTTTTTAAATTTCAACACTAGAATATTGACATACCGAGGTGGTATGACAGATAGAAAGACCATCATACAGCGTCAAGAAATGCACATTCAAGACCAATGTTCCTACCAATTTTAAGTGTGACTGTGTGCCACTTTAATCTGCTTGTGAAAGCATTTGGGAAATATTTCTTTTTTTTTTTTTTGATACTGAGAATCAAACTCAGGACCTTGCGCATGCTGGGCAGGTGCTGGGCCACTGAGCTATATCCCAGGAGTTGGGAAATATTTCTGAAAAAGTCACATAATAAATAAATGTTTTAGAATGAGTGGGTCATATGATCTTTGTTGAAACTGCTAAACATGACCATTGTAGCACAAAAGACTCATACTTGTACACAGGTAGAGTCTGTGTTCCAAATAAAATTTCATAAAAACATGAGTGGCTGGATTTAATTCGTAGGTTGTTGTTAAACTTTTGATTTAAGTATAGGTTTTGTTTGTCTTCATTTATGAAAGAACTAGTTTGGATTCAATAGTTTTGAGTTGCTTGCTAGCTGCAAACATTCTGTGATTTTGTACCTTTAGCTTTGTTCATTTCTACTGATTTCATTCTCAGACAGATATGAGTACTTATCAAACTTACTTTCTGTATAAACTGCATGATGCAATGGAAGGAGAAATTTAAACAGTTTTTCATATAGATGATATTTTATCTAGCATAGCAAATGGTAAAAATAATTACTAGAAATAACTTTAAACAAATAGAACATCTCAGAAAACGCTTTTTGATTATTTACTAAGTAGTAGAAATAATATAGTCAGTATTATTAATGTTGTAACAAAAAGTCACATGGGGGTTAGTTCACATGGAAATAGATATTAGGATTTGGAATATGGGGTCCTTATTTTGAATAAGATGCAAGGTTTAAATTGAATAAGATGTGAGGTTTAAAACCTGAGAAGGAAAAACACCGCATTCAACCAAGAGACAAAAATAACAGGAAGAATCCGAATCTGTCTATCATTGATGATTCAGTGTTCAGAAAAAGGGATCGGAGCACTTAGGCAAGTTTTCCTTTAGAGAATGGATTCACAGACCACAAGGAACCAGTCTTTAGAAAGAAAGATTGGCATTTCTTTTTTTTTTTTTTTTTTTCTTTTTTATGTGGGTACCAGGAGTCAACCTCAGGACCTCGCGCTTGGGAGCAGGCGCTTGTGCTGCTGAGCGATATCACTGGCCCTTTTTTTCCTTTATGTGGGTACCGGTAGTCAAACTCATGACTTTGCGCTTGCCAGGCAGGCGCTTATGCCACTGAGCTATCTCACCGGCCCCAAGATTGGTGTTTCTTAAGCAGTCTTTTAATGAAGAGTAGTGAGTGGACTAGGAACTGTTCGACTGATTACTTGAGTTGCCCTCTAACTATCCTGGTTTTGGGCATCATTCCTCAGGAGGCTCGCAGTGTTATGAACACTGGAAAGCACAAGAGACTGAACAGTGCAGGGGTCCTGTGAGCAGGGAGGAACAGGCAGAGACTGAGCTCTGAGAGCCATCACAGTGGGAATACTATCATGTCAATTACCTACCGGATTTCTCTGCTCTTGGAAAAGTAGAATTCATTGTCTACCTTTTCATCAACCATGCAGGAAAATACCTGTGTCTCTGAATCATTAAAGACAACTTGGATTCTTACTATTGCATGTATGATGTATGATAAGCCATAAGGTTTTTGCTTAGATTTGTTTTGTTTTAAAATATTGCCCCTTTCCTAAAATAAAACCCAGTACTTAGTAAATTAATTCCTTCATGGAAATCGTAAAATGATCTAGAAAATCTAGTGAATTAAAACAAATTGAAATAGCCAGCCACACTTGCAGTCCTAGGTACTTGGGAGGCTGAGGCAGGAAAATAGGAAATTTGAGTGTGGCCTGGGGAACTTAGTAAGACCCTGTCTCAAAATTAAAAGTAAAAAAGGCTGCGGCCCGTGAGATAGCTCAGCGGCATAAGCGCCTGCCTGGCAAGCGTGAGGTTCTGAGTTCGACTCCTGGTACCCACATAAAAAAAAAAAGGCTGGAAGTGTAGCTCAGGAGTAAAGCACCCCTAAGTTTGATCCTCAGGAATGAAAGAGAGAGACAGAGACAGAGACAGAGACAGAGACAGAGAGACAGAGAGAGAAGGGGAGGAGAGCAGAGATTGAAATGAAAGGTGCAACTTGCCTTCTTTAGTGTCTTAAATTTTCTGGGTTTTTAATATGGAAGACATGATGCCATCAGTCCAAGTTGTTACTTTCTATGGAATCTGTCTCTAGCCATAAAATTCAGGTTATCTGTTGAAATAGTATTAAACACATAATGAAAAAGAGGGCTTCTATTTTTGGTACCAGGAATCGAACTCAATCGAACTGCACCACTGAGCTATATGCCCAATCATTAAAAAAAAAAGAAAAAAAAAGGGCTTTTTACCTGATGTTCCAGTCAAATTCAAATGTGAAGACACATTCTTTCATGTATAGTTACATTCCTATTTGATTTTTTAAAAATTATTACAGTTGGGCAAAATGTGATCAGATTTATGATAAGTAACAGAAAACTTGGGTTTACTATGCAAATCAGTTTCTACTAAAATATGAGAAACACATCATTTATTTCCTCAGATATAAGAATCTTAAATTCTAATTCTGGCACCTTGCATAATCTATAATGTGAGCATAAGAATTGTCATGGTCTCATCAAAGGCAGGTTTGGAGCTAAGAATATTTCCATAAATATAATCTGTTTAAATAATAATAGCAAATCAATCAAAATGTCAATGTATTGTAGATTTTTAGTATCATGCTTGAAAAAAGAAATCCTTCCCAGTCTCCTTTCTTCTGGCCTGGCTTCCCTTGTCTCAACAAATTTTTTTGCCAGAAAATGTTTTCTAACCTGAAGACATGATTTTTTTTTTCCTGACCAACATCTTCCAGTGCTTACATACTGCCAAAAGGATTCCCACTAACTTTCATATTATACACGCTCTTCACCCCATGGCTTTACCTGTATGTTCATTCTCCTCTCTCACCACTTTTTGTCTTCTGGTGCTTTAGAACAAAACAGCACTGAATTACTTCTCATTCACCTCTCTGCACATCCGCCTCCCGAAAAAAGAGCTCCTCTCAAATTCATTTCCAATGGGAATACTTCTTTCATTTCAAATGTTTTCTATATTGACCAGCTTAGGCATTTCCTGAATATTTTTTACATTTCAGCACTACTATTTTGAATTCTTTAGAATATTTTCTGACTCCGACTAAGAGAATACGCGTGTTTTCTTCTTTGTTCTTTGTTTCCAGTTTCAGTATAAAGAAACATTACAAATGGCTCATACTGTGATTATTTTAACACAACGTGCAGAAACTGAAGCTGTCTTTCCAGTAGTTCGTGTTGCGAGATCATTCTGAGGTTTTATAACAAACTAGGCCTTCTGAGCAAAGGCCACTGTAAAGAATATTCATAGAGCAGTCTTGGAAGTTTAGCAACTGTGTTCTCCTGAAGATAAAAATCTTCCTCCCTAAAGATGTTTTTTCTCTCTCCCCCAGAAATTTGTTTGATAAATAATGTCTCCATCTAGAGAAGAGGATGGTCATGGGTTCCAGCAGTTACAACAGCTAAGAGTCCCTCAGTATGAGGCCCTTCACTGGGATGCAAATCCACACCATGCACAGGTGAGCATCTGCCCTCATCCCATTCCTCTGCGAGGGTAGCAGCACTGGCATTTGGGACTATGTCATGTTCTTGCTGCTGTTCTTTGCTATAATAAACTGTTTCTGACCCAGGGCTCCTCACTATATGCATACCTTGCCAGTAAGGTAAAACTCAGACCCTTCACGATTTCTGCCTTTATAAGCTCAGGAATTGACATAGTCCCTGCCATATATACAGCAAACGTTTAGCAAATATATTAAATTTATAAAATAAAATGAATGGGCTAGATAGTGAAGGTCAAAGGAAGACTTTCATTGATATATGTACATGGCTTTAGTAAAATTGTGAATGATATTGAAAATTACCACTATGATTACTGATGCCCTTCAGCATACCCTTCTAGGATATCTGAAGTGTTCACAGTCTTTGGACTGTTTTATAATTCTGTCTTAAAAATCGATAGGAATGCAAATGAATCCTTATTCAGAGAAAAGCAAATTGAATGTGCACTGTGGATATTGATCAAGTTTGCATCTGTTTGTAAATTCACATCAGCCTTGCGGTTGCCTAAATTGCCTAAAGGTTCTACTGCATGAAATTTTTTTTTTTTGGGGGGTTACCAGGGGTCGACCTCAGGACCTCGCACGCCAGCAGGCGCCCATGCAACTGAGCGATATCACCGGCCCTTTTTTTGTATGTGTGTTCTGGGAGTCGAATTCGGGCCCTCGCACTTGCCAGGCAGGCGCTTACGCCACTGAGCCATCTCACTGGCCACTCTACTGCCTGAATTTATACCTGGGCCCTTTGGAGCATCATTTGAACTGCTTCTAATGTCTTCTTGGCTCCATCGTTAATGTTGATAAAAATCTTGGACACGTATGCATGTACAGTTGTAAGTATGACATGATTTCATCTATTAAAAATACTCTTTTAATACTAATGATGTTTTGACATTACAAGGTGTACAAGAATTGTCAGTTTGTGTTTGTGTGTTAAAGAGTTTTCCATTTTCATTTTTTCCCAGATTTTCCAGATCTATAGATCACAGAATGTCTATAGTGACTGCAGTATTTAGCTTACTCTGTTCTCTATTAATTAGTATGAAATGTAGATTTCATGGGATTTAAATGGTGCTAGAAGAAATGTATAAGGCAGAAAAAAGAAACACCAACTCTGATCAAACTTTTGCATTGTAGGCAGAATAATGTAAGTTTTAAGTTTGTAAAATAAATAAATGAACATTTTTATGATACTTTTTTTAAAAGAGAGTTTGAATATAGCCGGCATGGAAAATGTCCTGTTAGAATGAGTCACAGTTACGCAGGACATGACTGGGCACCTAGAAGGTTCATGATGCTGGCTGCAAATCTTGACCAAGGCAGACTTATCTCCAGGAAATTATAAGAATGTTTTCCACAAAAATTTCATTCTGAAAATGAAATTAAGGAGTGGAAACTCTTAATTCCTATGACTACACAGATTTACCATTCTACTTCTGAGAAATATAAACCAATAAACATCAAATGCACAGAGAAATTATCATATTGCAAAAGAACAATATAGCAACATGCACCTTTCTAAAAAAAAAAAACAACAAAAACTATCCAGCTTTCACTAGGTTTTCACTAACACCCTTTACCTGCTCCAGGGTCCAATTCAGGATTTCACACTGAGTGTAGATATTGTGCCTCCTTAGTCTCCTCTCGTCCTTGACTGTTCTTCAGTCCTTCCTTATTTTTCAAGACCTTGATAAAGATTATGGCTTTGCTATTTTGTGGAATGCCCCTCAATTTGAGATTGTGTACTATTTTCTCATGATTAGCTCAACACCTCTGAACAACAATACTTTTCTGGGAATGATACAGTAAAGACTATAGGACCTCGGTTCATCACACCCAGAAGTACATTATCATGTCATGTCTTCTTACTTGTGGTAGGCACTTTGACCATTTATTTACAGCACTGTTTGCCACATTTCTTCACTGCACAGGAAGTATTGCTGTCTTTCTGATTAGGATTAATGTTTTAAAAGAGCTACTTTGAGTCTATGCAAATAGCCTGATTCTCACTCAACTATGACCTGGTTTTTTAATCATCCATGGGTAGATTTTTTTTCCTATAATCTTCATTGCTGAAGATTTCTAATGGTATTTTTCTATTTTCTTCCTTCTACCTGTGTTCACTGTATTCTACTGTAAGGATTATCCTTTCTTGTTTATTTATTTATTTATTTATTTATTTATCTATTCAGTTATTTACTGAGATGTTATTTTTGAGTTAAAAAATATTTTCAAAATTTATTTTATAGCTTAATCGTTCTAGCTTTGGCCACTAGGTACTTGTTCAGTTTATCTTCTTTGTCTTTCAACATATCCCACTTCCTTTTATTTTTTCTTACTTCCTGGCACTACAATATAGTGTACTCCAGAGTCATCTTATATTTCCCTTGCCGCAGCCTTAGAAATAAATCTTTCTCCAAAAAGTCCTGGCCCATTTACTGGAGTATGACAACTACCATTATAAAAGCATGAAAATATGACAAAGGGGACTCTTCAAAATTTAACACAGGAATTTCCTGGTATTTCATAACCAGATGATTTCCTTGAGACATGAATATTTCCATGAAATTAGAAAATGAAACATATTAATAGAATAATATGAGGTTTTCAATTTCATGTGTTAGTGTTCTGTGAGATAGTGCACTCCTCAGGAAAAAAATCAACGAGGAAAGAGAAGGAACTATCGAGTTTCTAAAAGGGCAGTCCGTATTTATTGAATTCTAACTTACAAGAAGTGCTGCAATAAAGTAAAAGATGTGGCCCCTGCCCTCAAGAAGCTGTAATGTCACAATGACACCAGTGTAAACATTTAACAGATGAACAAGTGCTGGGTTATGACGGATTCCTATAGGGGATGCATTATATTTTACCTCATTGTTTCAACATCATGTTGAATTACTTTCATTAGACCAATAACTTTTATTAGACCTCTTGTACAAAAGAAAGCTCACATTTTTAAGCCCCAACTAAAGTCTAATTCCTCCAAGAATTTTTCCATCATGAATTTTTTAAAAAAATTTTTAGAGGTTTTTTTTTTTTGGATCCCTACTGTGTTCAAGATAAAGACAATGCAACAACAAAGTAAGGGAAATATCTGCCTTGATTTTACAAAATTTTTAGTTCATGGAAACTCATCTTCTCTGACCTTCCCAATCCAGTTTTGTTTGCTTGTTTATTTTATAAAGTCTGAAAACATTTATCAAAGTAGAAGACCTCTGAGAGTATGTGTAAATTTTCTGTTTTTGCATTGTTTTTCTAATTTGTCTGTGTCGGTTTACTTCTTCAAACCATCTTACAGGTTTGATTTGCTGAGAAAATGGTCTAATTTCTTTTATCTTCGTAGCACTGACCAGTGGCATTTAGATAATAGGTGCATATAAAACGTTTATCATCACCAAATGCATTTAGTAAGTAGAATACAAGTCTCCAGGTTTCAAAGAACAGCCCTGCTTTTCTAATTGCTAAAAGGCTGATAATACCTGATGGGGGTGCTGGTAGAATGAAATAAGCTCCTACGTGTACCATTTAGAAAGAATTCAAAAACAGTAAACACTCAGTGTTATAAATTTTTAACATGAGTTTATGAGTCACATTAATATTATATGTGATAAAGAGCATGTACTTCATTTACTATGCAATGGGGTGGCCTTGAGAAATGAAAATAACACATTCAGATTCGGATAACTGAAATTTAATAATGGACCAAATGTCAATGTCCCTCTTCCTAAGTGGCCACTCTTTCTGTCTCTGTTCAACATTCTTACACCAATTTAATGTTTTCTGCTGCAAAATCCTGTGAAGATGTGAATTTTCACATAAAATTATTTTAAACTAGTTGCCATTATTTTCTGTCTCTCTCTCTCTCTGTCCTTCTTTCCTTCTTTTTCTTTCTTTCTTTCTTTTCAGTATTGGAGATCAAACCCAGGGACACACTACCGCACTACTGAACTACATGAACTTACATGCACTACATCCCCAGTATATATACAGTATCTTCGAACAGTGTCTCACTAAGTTGCCCAAATGGATCTGAACTTGCGATCCTCCAGCTTCTGTCGTCCTGTGACTGCAGGTTTGTGCCTCCTTGATGATCTAGAATCTGCCATCATTGACTCCATGCAATCATTGCAGTATCAGCGCTATTAGGCTCAGACTACTTTTCACCTTCATCCTGTTACCAGCCACTCAGATTCATATGCTCAGGTTTGTTCACTCGCAACTGACCGAATCAAAAGAGTCCATGTATTTTTGTTAAAAGGAAAAAGGATTTATTCAAAGCTAGTGCCAAGGACATGGAAGGGCCCATTTGTCTAAAATCACCATCTCACCATGTACACGAGTTGGGGTCTTCTATAGCAAGGAACACTAAGGGAGGGAATACAATGGAACAGTAGATATGTTTAGGCTTGTTCCATCCCTTCCTGGACCGGAACCTCTTCCTCGCTTGCCGAAGGGAATATCTGTCCATTTATTTAGGCTGAGGAGAGGTAAGGGAGCCATTTATGCCCTAGACATGAGAAAGTTTGGAGAATCTATTTGTCTCTAAAGGAAAAAAAAAAAAAAAAAAACCTTTTTAAAATGTCATTTTGCAGTGCCAGTTATTTATTTTATTTTATTTATTTATTTTTATTTTTTTTTGTGGGTACCGGGGTCAATCTCAGGACCTCGCGTGCCAGCAGGCGCCCATGCCAATGAGTGATATCACCGGCCCTTTTTTCGTATGTGGGTTCCGGGAGTCGAACTCAGGACCTCGCGCTTGCCAGGCAGGCGCTTACGCCGCTGAGCCATCTCACCGGCCTGCAGTGCCAGTTATAATCCTACCAGGCTCTTCCCTCCACAAGGGTCTGGATACTTTGCACAATATAGGTTTGCAGAGACATTCAATATAATTTTCCAGTGACATTCAAGATAATATAATTTTCCATTACTGCTATTTAATCCTAAGAATATACAAAGAAATATTTGTAAAAGATTCGTAAGGTATGAA
This sequence comes from Erethizon dorsatum, assembly GCA_028451465.1. Taxonomy (NCBI): domain Eukaryota; kingdom Metazoa; phylum Chordata; class Mammalia; order Rodentia; family Erethizontidae; genus Erethizon; species Erethizon dorsatum. The sequence goes on from CM051824.1 coordinate 43,814,263, forward strand.
GAACACCTACTTACAAGTTACTTAGATAAATAAGAATCTACCATGTCTTTGAATTCATGTTGTCACAGGTCTTAGAGTTTTCCGAATTTAATCCACTCTGCTCTAGCAGGCTCGCTGACTTTCATTGCAGAAACAGAATTTTTCAGATGTGTCAGAAAGAGGCACGAGTAGGGTTTAGTAGGCAAAGACAGTGTAGGACACAGTCAAGAGGGGAATGTAGGTGCTCAAAGAAATGAGACATATTACAGTTTGGAGCTGAATACGTTTATCTTTTTTGTAAGGGCGTAAAAAGTGTCCACCCATCCTTCTCTCCCTCAAGGGGGTACCAGTCTATTCACAGGCATGGTTTTTTAGTTTTGGTTTTGGGTTTGGGTTTGGTTTTTTGAACAGGTGATGTAAATATTTTCTGAATTTCCTCAACCTTTGGTTAACTCACTTAAATGGGTCAATTTACAGCTGTTTAGTGATGGGTCTGGTAGGGATGCAGTGTAAATCTAGCCAAGGAATGTTGTCATGGGGCTGCCCTGGGTGACTTTGGCTAAATCCTAGAAGTTGCATTCTTTCTACAAAGTACAATTTTTAGCCATGATTTCTTTATCCCTTTTTACCTTTTATTTCTTTTATCCTACCTCAGTGTTACCCTTCTTGATCCCATTGCTTTTTTTGTCCACTGGAAATATTCACTTCCCAAGAGAAATTCCCTGAAGAACAAAGTTGGAACATTCATAATACCCAATTTCAAGGCTCTGTAAAAGGCGCAGTAATGAAGAAGTTGTAGTACTGATGAAATAATGGAAACACAGATCAGTGGAACAGAATAGATGGCCCAGAAATAGGATCACACTAAGAAACAGGTTTTTGGTAAACACACAAAGGCAGTTCAACAGAGAATCACTAGAATTTAACTTATTGATGCTGGAAAGACTTAAGATCTATATGCATTAAAAAGGGAACTAGTCCCATGCCATTTCAGAAAATCTGGCTCCAAATGTATCATAGACTTAAATGAACATGCAAAATATAAAACATTTAAAAGTAAAATATAAACTAGTAGAAAAATCTAGGTCATGGGTTCAATTTAGATTTAACACTTAACACAAAATTTAGATTTAACACTAATGTATGATATATGTAAAAATTTGATAAGTTAGAAATTATTAAGTTTAAAATCTTTCACCTTGCAAAAGCTGCAAAAAAAAAAAAAAAAAAAGATAAGCCAGACTTTTGTCTTTTGTGCTTTACCATTTGGTAAATGTAAATTAAAACAACTATGATATGATACTACTAATTAGAAGAGCTAAAATAAAACAAAAGGAAAGAAAAAAACCTGTGAAAATCGACCGCTGATCAGGATATAGACCAATCGGAAATGCAAAATGTCATAGCCATTCTGTATATCCACAATTTAGCAATTTTTTACAAAGTTAAGCAGAGTTTTCCCATGTGGATCTATTACAGAACTCCTTGTATTCACTCAACTGACACAAGAAGCTGCATGTGAAAGTTTATAACAACTTTATTCATAATCAGCAAAAACTGGAAGCAACCATGGTGTCACTCACGAGGTGAATGGATAAACAAACAGTACATTCACACAATGGAATCCTTTCAGTGATAAAAAAGAATAAGCCATCAAAACACTGATAAACCTTAAATCCATATCAATAAGTGAAAAAGCTAGTCTGAAATTTCTATACTTTGTCTTATTCCATGATGAGAGTCTGAAAATGCAAAACTGTAGACAGCAAATGACTGCAACTATGACAGCAAGTGATTGCGGACATTTGGATAGCAGGGAAAAGAGAAGTAACCACTTCTTTGAATTGTCTATTAGTTCATTGTTTTCTTTATAGTTTTATAAATTAAATTCATGTGCCAAAGTTTGTCAAGTTTTAATACTTTCAACTTTATTTAAATGTACTATAATTTGCTTCTTTCCTCACAACAGTATCAAAATTGACCATTTTTTATCTGCAACTGTATTTTGTTCATTTTACTGCTATAAAATTTAATGTATGGTTATAGCAAAACTTATTTTTCTAATGTATTAGTAATAGAAATTTAGTTATTCTTAGTTTCTTATTTTGTTGTTGATTTGCCAGCTTTAGTATATATTGCTTTAATTTTGGATAAATAGGTACAAATGTTATTGTGATACTATGAGGTTCGATTATCCACACCTTTAACTTCACTAACTAATCCTTTTTGGACCTGGAGTACTAATTCATAATGCCAAGAGTAGAATATAATTATTTCTGTTGTTCTCTATCCTTGTTATTTGTTTTTAACATTTGCCAAAATCTGAAAGGTGAAATTATACTTTATGTCGTTTTAAATTTACATCTAAAGATTTTCTAAAGAGGTAAACACGTTTACTAGAAAACTACATTTCTTTTTCTGTGACATGACCATTCAAATTTTTCATCAGCATAGGAATTTGGTTTGAACTGCATCCAAACTATAAGTTAATTCAGGATTCATGTTCAATATATTGAAATTTCATAATATATATGTATATGTATGCACACAAATTATACTTCTTCATTTATTTTTATCTTTTAAAATTTTTTTAAGGTAGAAGACATAAAAATAGCTAAAATACTTTTTTTTTAAGGTAGAAGACATAAAAATAGCTAAAATTTTTTTAAGGTAGAAGATATAAAAATACTTAAAGTGCAGTTTAAAATGTCTTCCCTTTTGAGGGTCTTGGCAGCCATGCAGGGGTCTGGTGGAGCACATGTCTGGGTGTGTCTGGTCGGTCCCTGAGGCATGACTTTGATGTCTATATCTGGTCCCAGGTCCCTTCTGGCACTGTTCCCTTGCTGTGCTTCCTGGCCACCATGGCCATGAAGGGAGCAGCTCTGCTCTGGTACACCCTTCTGCCATTATGTTCCTGCCTTACAGTCGGTTAAACGTGGACTGAAAACTCTTGAAACTGTGAACCAAAGTAAACCTCTCCTTTAAGTTCTGGGTGTCGTGTATTGCTTCTCAGTGGCAGAAAAGTTAATACTGTATGCCTTTATAGGCTACTCATAAATTCATAAGCCCGAAAAAATATCATGTATCTGCCCCATGCTTTTCTCCTATAAATAGGCTCTTGCCTTTTTCCTGTGCTTTTCTCCCTTTACTATAGATTCACAGATCTCACAGATCTTCACCCCCAAAACCACAAAAACGCAGCAGCCCCAGACCATAATGTTTATCTGTCTTGTGAGCCCACGCTGTTGTTTTCTCTGAGTGTGTACGTCTTTAACTCTGCCTAATAAATCTTCTCTATGCCTGTTATCAATGCATCTGAGAAATTCTATTTCTGTGATGGGAGTTAGCAAAACTATTCTATAGTTGAGTAAATTGAGGTCTGCATTTGCTCTTTGTGGTAATCTCCTCAGACCCCATCCAGTGACATTTTTCACCAGCATTTTATCATTTCTTATATAAAGATTTTACACATCTTCTTTTAGATTTGCTTGTAGGTTTTCTGGTGAGAGGATATTTTTTCATGGGAGGTATTTGATCACTACTGAAGAGTCAACTCACTTGAATTAAGCTATTCAAGTGTTATGTTACACTGAGTAATTGTACTTTATTAAAATTTCCCATTTTTAAAATTGATTCAATTATAACTTCTCTTACATTTCTATTACTACCTGTCCTCCTTTACTGTTATGGTATTTGCTAAAATTCAGTTAAAAGAAGTTTATCGATTTTATTGACCTTTTTATAGATCCTATATTTTAACTATGCTAATCACCTATTTAATATTTCTATTCTATTTTATTAATATCAGATGTTCACTATTTCTTTTCTTCTAAAATATTTGATAGGAATCCATACTTCGGGAGAGCTGCTTAGCCAACAAGTCAGTGTGGATGGGATTCTACTGCCACCTTATTTCTTTGAGACATAGAATTTAGCTAATGGGACTCAGGAGCTCCCCTTTGGCATAGCCAAAATCTCATTGTAACTGCTCATTCTAAAAAATTTCCTACTCACATTTCTTTCTTTTCCTCTTTCCTTCAGTGGTGTTACACAGGCACCATGGCTCTTTCTCTCCCCCTTTTTTTTTTTTTTTTTTGTTGTTGTTCTTTAACATTTATCTTAAAACACTGTCAGTGACTGATGGAGCAATCCTGATACCTAATATGCAAATTCTCCCTCAGTATTAAGCAACTCTTGTGAATCTAATAACTCAAACTAATGAAAAGAGTAGATCTGATTCTCTCTCTCTGCCACTACAGTTAACCCATATAATCAAATTCTTTCATGCCTTCCAAATTTAAATTGAAAGTCTGAAGCCAATTTTAAGAACAGTATTAATTACTTTAAAACTAAATAGATGAATAAATAATACCAATAGATTATCCAAAAACATTAATGCTGTTGGTATTATTAGCATCATTTTCATACTTCTTATAACTTTTTTGATTCATAGTCACTGACTCATTTAAAAAGAGGCATTTTTTTTTTAAGTTGGGTCAACTGTAATGTTATCTGGAAATAAAATACTCCCATTCATAGCTTAGGGCTGAGCGTTACATACTGAATTCTCTCACAGCACACAAAAATATACTAAACTCCTGTAGTGGAATTCCAAGTGATGTCAAGTAGAGATTCCAGGCCAAGATGTTAATATGGGATTAATTTCACATTCACCTGCTTGCTAACTATCTTACCCATTTGTGTTGGACTAAATTAGTTTCATTACTATCTGAATGAATCTTGCATCTTCCCCATCTTTTCTATCAATTACTATTCTAGACTCCCTTTACTTCTTTTTTTTTTTTTTTTTTGTGGGTACCGGGGGGTCGACCTCAGGACCTCGCGCGCCAGCAGGCGCCCGTGCCACTGAGCGATATCACCGGCCCCTTTTTCGTATGTGGGTTCCGGGAGTCGAACTCGGGTCCTCGCGCTTGCCGGGCAGGCACTTAAGCCACTGAGCCATCTCACCGGCCCATCCCTTTACTTCTAATTTGTATGCAACATAGATTTAAAAATCAATCATTCTGGTATTGTCAGATGAAATATGGAATTTCCAGTTAACTTTAAATCACAAATTAACAACAAATATATTTTTAGTATGAGTATATTCCATGCAATATTTAGATGCATAACAAGAAATGATTCATTGTCTACCTGGAATTCAAATTTAACTAGCTGCCCTGTATTTTAGTCTGCTAAACCTGCCAACCCTAACCTTTGACACAGGTATTCCAGAAGCTTTTGTCTAAGTTCTACTTTTATTGATAATAAGCTTTATTCTTTCACTTTTCTCTAGACTGATTGAAGCTAAAATCTCATGTCATTAATTCCCACCCCTACAGGGCTGGATACAACAAGCACAACAAGATTTCGCTAGAAGGCACAATATGATTATGGATGTCTCATTCAAATATATAATGTTACACAGAGGGTAGGTACCACTCTTTAGTTAAACAAAGTAAATAATGGAGAGAGGGTATTTTTTTTTCCTTCACATGATGGAATGTGATTATTCACGTGTTATATTCGGTTTATACAATATCGCTAGCAAGAGAGGGCTCAAGACCTAATCTGAGCAGGTTTGCTATTAGATGTTCATGAAGCTGCTGGAGCTCATCTCTAGGTAGGTCATGCTCAGCTGGATGTGGTTTGCACAGTCCTGTCGGGGTGAAAAGCCACACTTCATTAGCAGGCATGCGCTAATAGGGGTGACCTCTGCTCTCCCTGCTGTAAAATGCATACAGAGTATCGAGTGGCTCTGATTTCTGGATGGCATTTATATGCATGGTTTAGGAAAATAATGACAAGCAGGATAATTTTTAGGATACATCACAGAAAATGCAGGACAGTCAAAGAGAAAGCCCCAGAGTGCTCCAGTGCCTATTTTCAGAACCAAGATAACATTAGAATTAAGATCTAAGACTTGGGGGACTTACTGATCTTACCCCTATGCAAAATGGAAACTCTTCAGTGTTCAGATAAGAATTGGAAGGATGACCTAGAAATTAATCAGGGATTGAAAAACAAGCATTTCTTGGGGAAAGAGAAGATAGACCATTTTGGGGATTGTTTCCATATTCTTCTTTAAATTACACAAGAGTTGAAAGAATCCAGTGTACACACTGGAAAGAAGCTTCATGTTCACCTCTGCAGGGCCACTCTGCTCTTTCTCCTGGGACACCTCTGGAAACCATCTCCCTATAGGTACAAACTCCTGCACACAGTTTCTTAGGAGGCAAAAAGACTTTCCCACTCACATTTCTATTTTAATCGTTGATGTCATCTATTAAACAAATCAATTTAAACGACAAAAGCCTAACTTCTGATATTCAGGTAAATGAAATGAAATTATCAACTACAGTATGGTTCCCTGTGCTCTCCTCCCTGTCCTGCAGTCTCCAGCTCCTTGTCTGTCATCGGTAGCCCACACTTTCCTTACATAGAGAAATAGCATTATAGAGAAATAGCATCAGAGAACAAGAGAAGGGTTACAGAGGTGAAAAATATACCCTCCCATTTCCAAATACATTTCTAATCCGGGGTCTCTCTTACTGATAGCTAAATTGTCCCAGGTGGTGCTTGATTAGGAAGAGGAATGTGAATAAATTTTAAGCCTAAATAAGTTGTCTTTTCATTTCCTCTTTTATTCCAAAAACATGATGACTGGTGAGCTGGTAAACAGCCTTCTCTTTCTACTTGCATTTCCCTCACAGGAAGTTGAAAAACAGAGCCTTTGTTGCTCTTTTGCTATTTAACAAATTGCCTTTTGTATGTGTCTAGGCAAATGCGAAACCCCTCCTTTTGCCATGATCAAAACCTAACAACAAAGCCCTCTTGATTGACTAAATTTTTCAATTTCTAATTAGCAAATTTTGATCTTACCTTTGTAGACATCATAAACAAACCCTTTTCACTTGGAAGCTAAAAAGCAAAGATCCTTTGAGTCTCTAAGATATGACACATACTAAATAAAACCAAGTGAGGTTTGATGTTTTCCATGACATAAACTTAAGCTACAAACAAGAAGAAATAACACTTCAGCGGTCAGTTCCTATATCTTACAAAAGAAAATTAACCCCTTTGAAGAAGGACTGCCATTTTCCTCCAAGTGCAGGGTTTCATTATAAAGAAATAAGAATATTTTATCAAAAGTATGTAGAAGGAGGAGGGGAATGAAGGAAAAAAGGAATATGAAGGTTGAAAAAAAGAAAGGAAAAGAAAAACTCTGAAGAAGAGCTTCTGTTTATTGAGAATTTATTGTGGTTCTGACACCTGGTATGGAAATAGGTAGGTAGGTAGATAGATAGATAGACAGACAGACACAGAGACTCTTTTCCTTACAACAATCTAGCAAGTTGACTTTGATAAATGCTCATTTAGCAATCAACAATGAGCATAAAATGTCTTAAGAAACTTGCTTATGGTCACACTGGAAATGACAAAACCAATCTGAATGTAGATGTATTTCATTCCAGCATTCTTGTCCTTACTACTATCATAATTATAATGTTATAGATCAAATTATAAGACAGGACTCTAGCCTTCAAGTAATTAAATGAGTCTGTTTTCCTTTGGGTAATTTTCAAGTGCAGTGAGTAAATGTTAGTGGAAGAAGTTGAGATACTGCTTAACTTTCTCTACATGGTTGAAAAAAAGCATACTGTGATATAGAAAATTATATAGAAAAGGAGATTTTGGTAAAATTTTACATTTTAAAATGTCGATTCAGGCTGATGAGATGGCTCAGTGGCATAAGCGCCTGCCTGGCAAGGGAGAGGTCCTGAGTTCGACTCCCGGAATCCACAAAAAATAAATAAATAAATAAAATAAAATAAAATGTCGATTCATATCTATGAAGGAAGAATGTAGTGTGACAACAAAGAAGTGAGAGGGTTCTGGATGAGGTCTTACATTGGGAAAGCTATAGAGGATTAAGGAGATTTTATCAGGAAGATATAATTGAATTGGTTGTTGATTAATTGTAGGCAACTAACTTGATGGTGCAAATAAATCTAAGTTTCCTATTTTGAAAATCAGAACTAAAGAAAAATAAATGGATGCTGCTATTATACTATTAGAAATCAGAAATTGACAAGTCACAGCATGTGCATCCCAATGTAGGACAGTCCTTTCCAGGGAAAAGCTTGGAGTTTGATTCCTCAGAGCAGTAGGGAAATTCTATTTAACATCTAAATATTTGAAATTTGAAGAAGTGAGATTGTTGTCAAGGATCTTGTCAAAGATTATCGTCAAGTTTATTCATCCTAGAATGGACTGTGAAAATTGCAGTGTTCGTGTTCATAAAAATTCTGACATTAAGGACAACATCTCTGAGAAGCAGAAACATGACAGTGGATTTTGCCTGGAAGAAATGGAATCATTTTTGCACCAAAGATCTGAGTGCACACACTCTGCTGTACCTTCTGGATGTTCTCACCTTTGGGGTAAGAAGACAGAAATTCAGTAGATCAGAGAAACTGACCAGCATCACTCCATGTCCTGACCTTTTCCTCTGCTTGCTCTTAAAGTTGTCCTTACTTATCTAGGTAAATATCCTAGTTGACCTCTTGACTTAGATGGGGTTCAGGAGGTTACAAACCACGAATCTCTTGTTTGCCTCTTCCCAGTCCACATTGTTGAGAAATCTTAAGGCAAGAGGTTCAATCATATTTGAATCTTATTAGATGAAATACAGAAAAACAAAGGCAAAATTTCATGCCATCTCTTACAAGCATTAAATCAAATATCTGCTGGTGATGTCAGGATCCTGGAATTTAAAAATTACTCTCCTGGGCATAGTGATGTGTAAGTAGAGTTGAAAACCATGGCTCTAAGGAACTGGCTTTCTGGAAAATACATATGCTCCCATCGCATTTGTATTACTTTTATTTTTAAAAGTAATGTTTATTTAACCATGTTTATTGAGATGTAATTAACATACAAAAAGCTGGACATATTTAATGCTTACCTCCCAATGAGTTGGTGGACACGTATATACCCAATAATGTGATTTGGATGTGGGTTGTTTCTCTGAGGCTCATGTGGTGAAGGCTTGATTCCCAGTGTGGCAGTGCTGAGGTAAAACATTTTTTCAGGTCGTGGGTTCTAGTTTCGGTCACGGGGGCACCACCCTGATGAATAGATTAACACTGGATGGTGGGAGTTCTGGATCTGCTGGACTTGATTGGTACCTAAAGATCTGATCTGGCTGTTACAAAGCCAGGCCACCCCACATATTTGGCCCCTTCTACACACAGCCATTTCCCTTCCCACTTTTGGTGAATAAAGCCAGACAGTCTTCACCAGATACTGATGCCATGCTGTTTGGACTTTCCAGACACCAAAATCATAAGTTAACCTTTTTCACTTTATAAAGTACTAAGTCCAAGGTATTTTGGTATAGCAACACAAAATAGACTAAGAAACTCATGAAATTATCACCACCATCAGGAACATAAACATATCCATCACCTCTCAAAGTTTCTTTCTACCTCCATTATTAGTAGTAGAAATGTTTCTTTGCAAATGGAGATGATTTAACAGAAAATCTACCCCACTGAAAAATTTTAAGTGTACAATACATTATTGTTACCTACAGGTACTATGCTGCATAGCAGATCTTTGTAACTTATTATGTAAAACTGAAACTTGGCACTCTTTAAAAATTACTTTCTCATTTTTCACTTACTCAAGCCCCAAGCCATCATCATCTTACTCTGCTCTCATGAGCTTGTCTATTTTAGAGTTCATACAAATATATCTCAGTATCTGTGTACTCCCCAAATTTTTATGTTCAATTTCTAAAATCCAAGGTGATGATATTAGGAAGAGGGATATTCATGGGATGATTATGTTATAAAGGCAGATCTTCCGTGCCTGGAATTACTGCTCTTATAAAAGAAGCCCTACAGAGCTCAGTCATCCCTTCCAGTGTGTGAGGGCACAGTAAGGAGATGCCATTGTAAGGCAGGAAACAGGCCTATAAGTCAGAAGACACTGAATCTGCCTAAGCTGTGATCTCATTTTTCTCAGATTCCAGAATTGTGAAAACAACATTTCTATTCTTTAGAAACTACCTACTGCATGATTTTTTATTATAGCTTATTGAATAGACTAAGACACACATATAAGTGATATCATAAAGTATTGTCTGTCTGTGTCTGGCTTTTTTTGCCTTCCAGGTTTATCATGTAGTTGTAAATGGCAAATTTCTTTCTTTTGAAACATAAATAATATTCAGTTCTATATACAATACTGCACTCTTTTATCCATGCATCTTATGAATAACATCATAATGAACGTAGGAGTGTGGATATATATACAAGATCCTAATTTCAATTCCTTTGATTACGTACCAAAAAGTAGGATAACTAGATCATATCATAGTTCAGCATTTAACTACACACCCCTGGACAAAATCCAGGGACAAATATTCCACAACAGCATTTTTTTGGCAAGTACACAAAATGTGAGTTCTTAGTAACAGCACTGCTGGTTACAGGTTGAACAAATACTCACTGGAAAGGACTGGGAGTGTTCATTGTGGAATCCCTGGACTCTTAGCCCTTTTCCTTCCCTCAATGCTCTGTTGTGCACACAGTCAGCACAAGGAAAGAGTTTTATAGATTAAACTGCTGAGGCAGTGACATTGTTAGCTTGTTGTATTCCATTATATGACCAGCACCCTAAAGAACAGCTGACTTAGCATATGGGTAGGAAGGCAGGTTCTCCACAGACAACACGAGTTTGCTTAGTTTCAAGAGTCCTTCCAGTATTAGTAGGGGCATACTTACAATGTCCCTATCACTCGCCAAGAGTCTTAGGAACACAAAGGGGAAGTGTAGGGCCATGGTGCTAAAGGTCCTACTTATGCTCATGGATGAGTAGTTAACTTATTCTAATTTACATTTCAACATTGGGCAACCACATTTTATTTTAGAAAACATTTGTCATGGAGTATCATGTTTTGCAGAATAGAACGTGCAGTGTGGATCCATCAGCAGGTTGCCCCACCTCCTGAAGTGTGATTGGCAGAAACATGTTTTCCTGTGGAGCTCTGCCAACAGCACTTGTGTGCAACAAACAAGGCCACGTCTTGGGAATGGTCTGGGCCAGATGACATGACAGACACTTTGGCAGAGCTTTCATTATTTAGCATACTATTGTGAATTATTAATAAAATTCCATTGCGAGGACCTAGGGAAGTTGAAAAGGTACTGTGAGTCCTGCAAATGCTTAGATTCAATATATTATTAATTAGCTTATAAAACAATATAATATGCAAAGTGGGAAGTATCCAAGGCCAAGTATGGCAAAATTTACTTCATAACTTGTATGTTGTAACACCAGATGTAGAGGGTTATAGATCAGGAGTGGTTGCTCTTGCTACTTGAGAGAGAATTTTATTGACATGTTAACAACTGTAGAAAACAATAAGTATTATGCCTAAAACTTCAGAATGATATCTTAGGGGATCTTTTATAAGTGCCATAGAGGGCTGATGTGTAAGTGTGGACTTATTTTTTAATAACTATATTCCTAATTTTTCTCATTTCTCCCTTTTATTTGTTTATATTTATTTATTTATTGGTACTGGGAATCGAACTCAGGACCTTGAGCTTGCCAGTCAGGCTCTGTGCCACTGAGCTACATCCCGAGCCCTCATTTCTCCCTTTTAAATCAAGGAAAAAAACCCGCTTCAACCCAAGGTTTTTCTTCCTTCTGTGATAATATTTTCATTCAGTACACTCAGCTTCACTTGAGACGATGGAAAAGACATTCCACCGAAAATCTAGAGTTCTATCATTTTGTTACAATCATCTAATACCTTGAGTCTGGATTTTCTCATGTAAATAAATAGATGCATCACTTTTCCTCTGCTTATTGTACAATACAGATATAATTACAAAAGAAGTCAAACTGCACAAACATACCATTCTCAGAGCACAGATTGACTCAGTTCTAGGGCCACATCCCCTGAAGCCCACTTTTATTTTTTTTTTTTTATTTATTTTTTTTTTTGTGGGTACCAGGGGGACGACCTCAGGACCTCGCGCGCCAACAGGCACCCGTGCCACTGAGCGATATCACCGGCCCCTTTTTCGTATGTGGGTTCCGGGAGTCGAACTCGGGCCCTTGCGCTTGCAAGGCAGGCGCTTACGCCGCTGAGCCATCTCACCGTCCCGTGAAGCCCACTTTTAGATGGCTGCTCTGTGAAAGAATCATCTGAGTCCTCCTACTGGCATCTGAACATGCCCATTGCTTGTGACCAGCGCACACGCTCATATGCAGAGGCACACACATGCACACCAACCTTTCTGAGAATCTACACCTTCCACTACCTACAGCCTTAACTCTGCCATCTCCAGTTGCCGTCACTTTTCTTAGAATGCAATCCCTTCTTACTACACACTGGCCTCTGTCTTCACAACTTTTACTGTGGTCACTGATGGATTTTTCTCAACAAATCTAAGAAAGGTGCTCTGATCTTTATCTTAATCCTTAGGCGATTTTAGAACCGTTGAACACCCTCTGCTTTGCAACACATTCTGTGGACTCAAATCTGGATTTATTCTTGTCTGTCCGAAAGAGCATCTATATGCTCACCCTCTTTATCTGGCCACTAGCTTCTGAAATACTGTGATTGCTTTTATATTCTTTTCTATATCATATTATCTTCTTAGAAATATTGCCAATCTTTACACTGTATCTTTGGCTGTGAAATTCATGATATGTATTTGTATTTCAGATATCTATCTATCACCTATCTATCTATATCTATCATCTATCTAATCTATATATAGATATATATCTCTAGCTAGCTAGCTAGCTATCCCCAGTTAATACTTACTTTCTCAGATCCATACCCAGGTAATCAATGAAAATGATCCTCAAAATCATTACAATTCATACTATTTTCCCTAAAATCTGCTTAGAGGCTCTTCTCTCAATAGATTCCTCCATTCAGTTCTGTGAGCCAGAAATTGCAGTCATTCTTGCCATTCTTACTTCCTTTTATGTCTACATTTATTATGATTCTTTTTAATTTTCTAAATATCTAGATTTTATTCTGTTATCTGTATTTTTTGCTGCCTCAAACTTTGATCAAGATGTTGTCTTCTCTCATCTAGGCTATGAAAATTGTTTCCAAAATTTCCTTTCATTCTGCCATTCAGTTATGGGCTTTTCATCCTGCAGAAAAACTGATGTTATCAAGGTGTGACCATTCACTTCATTTTCCTCTTGCTTTGAACATTGTTATGATATCCCATCTTGCAAGATCAAAAAAAAAAGCCTGAGCATTCGAGGCCTGTGTGCCATCTGATCAGTTGCTGTCTCCGGTGTCATCTGGCTCTACCATCACTGCATTTCCTGGGTGTTACCAGCTGTTATTCAGAATCTCCCCTTGTCTCAGATTATCCTTCTTCATGAAAAACTTTTTTTTTTTTGCATAAGCTTTAGCACTGATTTGAAAAATTCATACCCCAGAAAAATCCCTTTGTTCCATTTTTTTTTCTTTTCTAAATATGCTCTCAAAGACCCATTCTTTCCACGTTTTACTACCATAAACTACCAGGGCTGTTGACTAGTGTCAGTCACCCCACTGGAGTAAATTCTATGAGGTATTCAGATCTCACTTGGTCATGTTTGAACTCTCAGAACCTAGCTTAGCACAATCCACCTTAAAGTACAGAGTGTTTGTTGAGAAAATAAATGTAGAAGTGAATAAAGAAATGAATAACTGCAGAATAATTCTAAGTTCATAAATAAGATCATATTTTAATAAGGCTATAGATGTTTTATCTTATTTATTTATTTATTTATTTATTTATTTATTTATTTATTTTTGCAGACTTGGGATTGAACTCAGGGCCTTCACACTGAGCTACATCCTCTGCCCTTCTTAAATTTTCTATTTTGAGACTGGGTCTTGCTAAGTTTCTGGGCTCGAACTTGCAACCCTTCTGCCTCAGCTTCCCAGACTGCTGAGATTACAAATGTGTGCCACCATGCCTGGCTTTATGTTAAGGTTTTAAAGTAACACTTTAGATTGTGCAAATAGTGCCATTTAAAAAATCTGAAATAGTAACAAATGTTGCTAAACATTTTTTCCTGTCATTACTTTTATGCTTACTAGTTTAAAAATATGTAACACATTAGATAAAGTATTGACATTTTATTAATTTTAAAGTAATGAAAAGAACTAATTATTAGTTTAATTTGCCATGTCTTATCAGAATATTTTAGTGTCTCCACAAAATTTAAAACATTTATTTATTTACATTTTCCATCTTTTATTTAGTTAAGAAATGCTTCTCTGTTTTATCTCATATATAATCACTAAGCTTTTCTCTTTTTCATGTGTTTCATGTACTTGAATTTTATAAGACCATCCATGATACTAGCTCTAACAGCCTTTGAATTTTTATCTATAATAAGAAGTTTTGATTGTTTAATAACAATTAAATTACTAACTGGCTTGTTTATTTTTACCATGAATATATTATACTTGAAAATTCTGGAGATATTGTACTTCTTGCTCTTTTTGCAATGTGTTCTTCCACTGTGTTCTTCCAAGGTATATACATTAAAATATTGACATATTCAATGCTTATTAACAATATATTACTGAATGAAATGCAATATTAGGCAACAAATGTCCTAAAAACTAGTGTATTGGTAGGAGAAATTGGTTAAAAAGAAGCATTCATCAGGTTATCTGGTCCCTGATTACATTTACCATGTTCTGCATTGATTACTCTTTCAATAGGACTTTCTTTGATGATTAAAAAAAAAAATTCTAATCTGTGCAGCAGAAAAATGATCACTAGCAATGTGACTATTGACCATTTTGAATGTGTTTAATACGACCAGGCAGATGCATTTTAAAATTGTATTCAATTTAAAGTTAATTTAAACTTAAATTGCTACATATAATGGCCAGAAAGTATGTCTAGTTTTTCATCAAGCAACACTATAAACATGAGTTCTTGTAGAATCACAGATCTTGTCTGTGAAGCTGGCTGAATGGTTTCTAGTAACTTAGCACTATTCAAGCATCAGTAGTTATCAAAAACAGGAAAGCACAGATAACCAGGGAATTTGTTTGTTCTGTAATCAAGCTTGGAGTTCTGTGGAAGTTTGGAAAGCCTACCTGAGTCCAATCCTTAAATGAATCAAGATAAGGAAAGAAATATGTTGGTGAGTGAAGCAAAGCATGGAGTAACATGTAAAGTGATTCCTGGCAAGAGAATGTAACATTAAATTGTACAATCAGAAAATATGGGATGGGATTCAGCTTACATGAGTCCAGTACAAAATAGCATTGTGAGAAAAAAACAGGATGCCACAGAGAAAGCATACAGGCTAGGACAAAGAGAGCTATGTAGGCATATTAATGTGTTAATTTGCAAATGGTGGATAAGGCTGAGATATGCATAACTACATGCCTTAATTTATTTTAGAAGGTCTTGGATTTTAGTTAATTCCTTTCATTCTTCTTAGAATGCAAGCCACAATAATATTAAATATTTTAAGCACTTTCTGTATGCCAGATATTATTCTGTATTCTTTAGATTTATTTTAATTCACTTTCAAAATACTTTTAAGTATAGATTTTTTTTTAATTTTGCAGAAAAGGAAATAGAAACAGATAGAGTGACTTTCTTAATCCAAATATTAGGAAAGAATTATAGCCAAATTTCAACCTAGGCTGCTTACTTCTAGACCTACTATTCTTAACCATTATTAGAGTCTCCCTATGTTATGATATAATTTTATATAATGTTTGAATCTCTAAAACAGTGCCTGCTACATAGTGAGCGCCTTCGTCTGTTTAGTGTAACTGTAATAGAATATTCAGTAATATGTAAACAGAATAGGTTAATTTAGCTCAGTTTCAAAGGCTGAAAGTCCAAGATCAGGCAGCCCCACTAGCTTGGCATCTGGCCAGGACTTTGTGACTACATCACAGCAGGGTGGTTTCATCATGCTGTGAGCACGGGTGAGAGGACAGAGCAGTCACAGGATGATACTGAAGCAAGAGTCAGGGCCCAGCCTGTTTTCATAAAGCAGCTGATATGGGTCTCATGAGAACTAGTTAATTCTTTCCGAGAATAGAGTCTTCATGACCTAGTCACCTTCCACTAAGCTCCTCCTCTTAAAAGTACCACATCTTCCCAACATTGCCACAGTAAAGACCAAGCTTTGAAGTCATTAACTCTTGAGATACACACTGAAACCATATCTAAACCATAGCAATGAGTATAAAATAAGGGGTTCTTAAACTTCCCAGAATCTGAAAAGTATATCTAAATCACCAAATAACAGTTTTCTAATATAATTCTACTGAAAATCCAAAAGAGGCTACATCCTTAGCCCAATAACCTACAGTTATGAGAGCTAATTCACTACAGAGCAGTACTAGGCCCTTTTGAGGACAGTGCCTCCCAACAACCTAGTCAACTCATACTACACACGTTCCTCCATACTGGAGACCAAGGCTCCGGCACACGAACCTTGGGGAACAAGCCACTGCAGTGCTAGAGTCATGAGGATGCTAGGAATTGGAGTTGAGAGCCAGGGATCAGGGCTAATTGGTCACACAATGGTGGAAGCACATTTTAGCATATCTAGTTTAAGTAGTCATTTTTGCCTGAATATCTGTGGAACTATTTAGGATTTTTTTTACATGTCCATTTTCTCTGCTTTAAAATCTGTCTTTCCTACTGCTCCATTCTTAAAAGACTGACTTCTTAGGAAACCCATTGCATTAAATCCATGCTCTTTTCAGTATAAAATCTCCCTCCTTTATTTTACTTTTTTTAATTTCCTTTGATTTAAATTCTTTTGAGCTTTTTTTCTTCCAATGATCTCTTTTAAGTGATTATTTTTTGTTTCTGGTCCTTCAGTTATTTGAAGGAACAACAGTCTTAAAGCATTTTATATGGACTATATGCTGCAATAAAAATTATTCACTCAAACAAAAATCAAAACTCAAGAACTGATATATAGTGAAACCTCTAGTATAAATTTTTTACAAGTACCTAAATAGAAAGCAAAACTAGAAAATACAGGATAACTGACTTTTTTTCCTTAATTTGACCCCAAAAAGACTATGGCATATTATTAAACAGAACATGCTCTGCCTTTAGACTCTTACATTTATTTTGTTCACATGGTAGTGTCTTATTTCACCACAAAATTTATAAACATATTTTCAAATGAGTTAAAATATATTAATTAGCTTTTTAAAAGTTCTCCAACAAGTCAGAATCCTTTTTATTTTTGTCTCTAGTTTTTCTACATGTTAATCTCATTATTTCTGATGGGCATATTAGTGTACCTAAATGTAATGATATAAATACCTCAAATCTTAGAAGAAACAATTCTTTATTTTCAGTTCAATGAGAAAATATTGAGGTAGGATGTGATGGGCTAATATTGTTTGTGCACCCTCCACTTGGAACTAGTGCTGTGGCTGGAGAAGGGTACCATGATAGGCTGGTGGTAGTCGGGATCTGTCTTTCATTTAGTCCTAAAATGACCGCCAGGGAGGCAGATTCATGTAGAAAGGTATAGCACAGTGAGAACATCCTAGGTTCAACCTTCAATCCCCTCCTCCTCCAAAAAAAAAGTTATTTTCATTTGAAATATTTAGTGAACCACATGGAGAAAAAGGGGGCATAGTTTGGGGAAGACCAAAGAACCAGAACACACATCCAACCTGTGTCATTAATATTTTGTAAGAATGTAAAGCAAGCATCTACCCTTTCCTACTTATTTCTTTCATTAGAGTAAGAATATGCCACATTTGGAGAGGATATATCACTTCAGTTTGCTTGTAGGTTTTGACTAAATATATTAAATTAGCCTGCTCAGTTTTGTTCTTTTCAATACCTGTGTCCTTGGTTTCCCCAATCTTGTTGTTTTGTCTTAAAATCCTCCCTCCAGCCTGTTCCATGAGCATTTTAGGATGCCCCATGGATGTTCTTAGCCAACTGCTATTATATTCTATATAGAGAGTATAATTTAGCTTTCTTTCCTTCAGTGATCTATTAATGGATTATTTTTATTTAAATTCATAAAAGTCACAGTCATTTTGCACAGTGGAAGAAAAAATAAACAGGAAAAGAAAATAAATACTTTATTTTGATTGTATTCTTTTCACCATTTCCATAGAGAGCTAAGTACCCCCAGGGAGGAAATACTAGCAGGGAAATGAGTAAGCAGCAAGCATTCTAGGAAAACTCTTCAATTTACAGAGAGATTCTGTTCTTTATTATTCTACCCAGAAGCATGTCAGCTACCACTCCTTTGGTGTGAATGAGGCTAATGGTCTTTTTATGGTTTTATGTCCACCGTGGTCTCCAGTGTTCTACCTTTCCCACTAGAGTATGCATGGACAAAGAGTACTCAGGTGGGATCCCTTGCACTTTTAAAGCTGTAAGAATGAAAACAAAGAAACAAAACTAAATGTATTGTTCTCTTAGATAATCCGGGGAAAGTACTCTAGTTAGGTCTCAGTGGCTGGTTTTCATGGGACAAGGGCCATTACTTAGGCCAAGAACTTGTGAATTGCAGTTGTAGACAAGGTTACAATCCTGGATTTAGCTAAATGTTTTCATTCTGCTTTGGAACTGCTTTCAGTGAAAGGCTGCATATAGAATGCAAACAGAAAGTGCAGCTTCACTTATACACTTTTATCACTTAAGAGGAAATAAAAAGTCCCTCAAATTAAGAAAAATGCAGTTAATTTAACCAAATCAACGCATGTTGAGTGACATGAAGAATTATGGCAATACTTTGGATATTTAAGTGACACATTTTCTCTCTTGTACCCAATTTTATTATGTTTTCAATACCACTTATGACATAGGATATTTCACCATATAATTTGAAATGGAAAAAGAATAATATTTAGTTCTATTATTGTGATTGCAAGTGGAGAAATATACACAAGGATAAATAAAAATAAGAAAAATCCACCAACGTATTATAATTGTTATTTCTAGAAGGTAAATTTAAAGATGGTTTTAATTTTCTTTTATAACTGTCTGTATTTCCTAAATAACCTACATTAAACTGGTCTTATAATGATGAAAAGCTTGGGTATAAAGCCTCACTAATACAAGCTGAATTAATTTAAGGATATTCTGCAGAACATTGCCTTTATAGTTAGCAATTTTGTGGTTGTACATTTAAAATTTTGTTAAGAGTTTTGTTAAATGTTCTTATCACAGTAAAAAAGTCTTATGGTCTAGAGATAGAATATCTGTCTTTAAATTCTATTTTGGCCTCTTACTAGTTGGAAGACAGTGAAGAAGCTCAATTGTCTTCATTGTTAGGATGGTATCAATACCATAATTTCTCTATAACACAAATGTGAAAAAATGTAATAGTATATGGAATGCACCCAAGGCAATGACACATATGCTCAATAAATGCTAGTTATTTGTATTGTAGTTGTGAAAAAGAACATTTGGTTTTAAAATAATATTTTTGGCTTGGTAATAAATACAGGTACATGTTCAAAACTAAAACCAATATCCTTAAAGTTCTAGGAAATTAAGTCATTTAAAATTTATGAAACTTTAAAAACTCTTCTAGGTGCTAAAGTGAATGCAAAAGTTTCATTCTTGTGTAAAGTTAAAGTGTAGCTGAAGCCTTAGATTTAGTTGGTGATTGTCATGATGGTTTCTTACGAACCCTGTAAGAATCATTAGAAGGGAAGAGTTATATACAAGGTGAAAAGTACACTATGAAGATGGTGTTCACAGTTCCCATTTGTTTCAGAGTGGAGAAAAACAAGGTACTTGTTATATTTCCAAAAGAACATGAGGTAGCCTGACACTTTTTTATATAATGAATTCTAAATTTTCAAGGCACAATGTCCTAAAGAAGGTAGTAAGAAAAATTAGAGATACCCTGACTTCTGGAAATGTGAATAGTTCATACCGTTTTTGTGCTTCTGTCTGCACTTGGGCCAATGCCTGAATGACTTATAACACTGAGAGTCTGAAAATATCTAGGGAGAAAATGTTGAATAATTCATGCTGGTAGACCATAGTCCAAAGTATCACTTTTGCTATGTTTTGATTTTAACTTCCAATAATTGATGGGATTCTGACAAAGAGCTTTATTTATAAACATTTTTCAAATCTTAATTTTTTTTCTGTGAAATGTAAAATTGTTCCTAATAGTTCAGATTCTTTGTGTGAATGTGAAGAGAAAATTAATGTTTTAATATTTTTGACTAAAAGTTTTGAAGTAAATGATATTGTTTTGGATTTTTGCAACACAGACCACTGTTCATAATATTAACTAGAGACAAATGTTCTTTTGGTATCTCAAACAAGTTAAAATGACTGCACAAATCTCTATCTTAATTCCCTGCTACATATCTGGTTACAAAACTGTTATTTTTTGTGATCCAACACATGATGAATTGATCAGATGTGTTGGCTCATTTTAGTTTTCATCACTAAATTTAGTAGATACTATAGGCTGTAAAAAAATGCCATGTTCAGCTATTTGATCAAAGTAATCTACTTATTACTTTTTGCCTTTTAATGTACCTTGTAAGTTTTTGTTGAAATCTAGTCATTATGTCACCAGTTTTACAGGTCACATAGCAAAGCAGTAAGTGCTAGTCTCCCACTAGCTTTGCTGTAGGTAGCACCTCTGACATGCAGAATACAGTGATAATAGTTGCTTACATGTTTTTCAGAAACTTGGAGGCTGCTTCTGTCTGTGAAACCAACAACTCATTATTTGGGTCTGTGCAAATGCCCGACAGGTGACATCTTTCATATCAAAGGACCAAAAAATTCTGCCTTTGATCATGCAGGGACACTACTATTTTCTGAATATGCACCCTATGAAAAGCTGTGAGCCTGATTACACAGGAGAAGACTTCTGAATACTTCACCTTCAGTTACCTTTCCCCATGCCTTAGACCACTCTTCCTTTTTAATCCCATAAATACCCCTAAACCATGGCCTTGGAAGCTGGATTTGAGACTTGCTTTCCCATCTACTCATTTGGCTGCCTCACAAATAAACTCTCTTTCAGCAAAGCTTATTATTTCAGGGATCAGTAAACTGTGTGATGACCACAATAAGCCTGGTTTAGTAATACTGTGACTATCTCTCAGATTTTGCTGCCTCTGTGCCACTATGCTATGAATTTCACAAGTGCTTCTGAATTTTTCTCCTCCTTAGATGGGACAGGATGCCTACGGCAGGATGCCCAAGGCAGGTTGGATTCAGAAAATTCCAGTAGTCTAGGCACCAGCAAAATAGTTTTTCTCCACAGCAGACCTGGGAAGAAAAACATAAATGTCTGGAGTATTTTAAAATTATACATTTGCTTCCCACTCCTAGAAACAGGAGAGAATTTTTCTTTGGTCTTCAGGATGTAAATCTGTTAGAGTTGCAGGTCATAAAATTCACAAAAGTGTGCATGTATCTTTTCAAAACTCTCAGACTTGTCCACACGGAACCTCCAGTGTGTCAATTGTACTTTTAAGATTTCCTGTCCCAGGACTGGAGTTTCTGTTCTATGAAGTCGGGATTCTTGCTATCCACCTGTCTGTACAGTTTTTAAGATAGCAAACTGATCTGTGACTTTATTTCTGTGATGGATCTAACAAGAGTTTTTAGCTTTTTTTTCAGGTCTTTACTTCTTAGGACAGAATAATGACTTTCAAGCACCTTACATGCTAGAGCAGAAACTCAAAGTCTGTCCTCATTCTTTTTTTTTTTTAAATTTTTAAATTGTTGTAGATCAAACCCAGGTACTTGTGCATGCTAGCTAGGCAAAAGATTTACCTCTGAGGTATATCCCCCAGCCCTCACTATTTTTGTTTTGTTTCATTTCGTTTTTTTGAGACAAGGTTAAAATCTTCCTAAGTTGACCAGGCAGACCTTGAACTCAAGATCCTCCTACCCCAGCCTAGTGAATAGCTGGGACTATAGATATGCCTACCAAATCTGACTCCTCATTATTTTGAAATCAAAGTAGCACAAATACTTGCTTAAGAACTCAAATGGATTAATAAAGCATGGAATAACAGCCAGCAGAACCCCCTTCCATCTTTCCTGCCTCTGAAGACCCTAGTTTCTCAATTCCCTGAAAAAAAAGGCTTTCTCTTCTTTAACATCATTCTCCTCGAATTTAACTCCATTTTTCTGAATTATTTGCTTAAGCTAATCTTTTTATAAAATTATTAGATTAAATCTATTGAATTTGGAAGATTAAAGACACTACATTGGCTGTGGGAAAATGTAGATTTAGCTCTCACAAAGCTAACACTACCATATTTTCAACCCCCATTCTCTGTCCAACTCCTAGGAGCCAATATAGTTATATAATCTAGCTTGGTTCAATTATCTTTACCTTATTGTAATTTTAGAGGTAAGTATCAGAACAGGACCATATATAACAGCATTTCCTTTTTTATGGACAATTCTTTCTCTTCTCAAGTTAGAAAGTTACCCCTTTTTTACTTAGTAAGTTATTTAGTTTTTAGTGAAGTGTTTTTTTCTCCAAACTCTTACAGAGTTGTGAATGCCATCTCAACATGGACAAACATGAAACAGCAATTTCATTTTCATACTATGGACAACATTGTAGGGCCCTCTCTACTGCTGCTGCAAAGAAAACTGATTTTCCCTATTTGCTCACTCAGTTTTCCATTTGCTCACTACATAATTGACATCGTCTTGATATTTTTTGATTCACACCTTCCTCCCCCTTCATTCATAAGTATTCTTGGTTCTATGCATGCTGCTGTAATTTCTTGTTCCTCCGAACCATGGTGATCTGGTGATGTCAAGTCACACTTAGGGATGAAGCATGAAGAGCTTACTAGAAGTTCTGCAGGAAAGGTTTGGTTTTAGATTTTAGACTTTATAGAACAGGAATTGGTAGAGGTTTAGCTGTTTTTGGCTAACCTTCAAGTTTTAATCTTTATAGATTTTTTTTTCTCTTTTTCTAGTTACTTCCGAGATTCTGGCAGCCAGAATTCCAAGAAACACCTAATAAACGATGCTTAGGAACCTCAGTGTTTAGGGAGCATTTGTATTTTCTTGTAAAGGACTTTGCATTTTTGCATTTGCCTGTCGGATGTCTGATGTATTAGAGAGTCTCTACAAAGTTGTTTACCTGATTTCTTTTTTCTCCCACTGTTTTAAAATTATCCAAATAATTTGATTGTTTTCTTTATCCTTCTTTCTTTTCTCTTTACCTCAATTTTTAAATGTGTTCTTTCTCTTTTTGATTTATCTGCAAATAGGTAAAACCCCAAGTCAAATTAAGGTCATTAGATGATTTGAAAATATCTCAAAGAGGAAAAGTAATTTATTCTGATATGTTATTCAAAAGCAATGGTATCAACAAAAGATCTAGGAATTCACCTTTGAAAAATAATGAAACCTCCATTAATGTAGCAATTTTAATTTTATACCTCTAATTAACTCTTAATTTGAAAGGTGATAAAGTGCCTTAATCATCAAAGGATAAGTAAGGATCCTTAACAGTGTATTTTGGAATACAATAATTAATTTTCAATTCATTAATTCATTTCTATAGCAGCACTACTCTTCTTAATATTCAGAATATATTTAGAATCTTTTCTTCTCAGACAAAAGATACTACTTTGTTGCTAATAAATTAATGCCAGATGTTCTATTTTAAATTTTAGTTGTAACTCAGTTAATAACATTGTAATAATATTCTTGCTGAGTGATTTAAGAGGTTAAGTTTATATTTTAATTTCTTTGGAATTTGAAATATTTGATTGCCTTTTTTTTTTTTTTTTGTGGGTACCGGGGGGTCGACCTCAGGACCTCACGCGCCAGCAGGCGCCCGTGCCACTGAGCGATATCACCGGCCCCTTTTTCGTATGTGGGATCCGGGAGTTGAACTCGGGCCCTCGCGCTTGCCAGGCAGGCGCTTAAGCCGCTGAGCCATCTCACCGGCCCTTGATTGCCTTTTAAAGAAGAAACACCAAGTTCTATTCTTGCTGTTTTGGGACCTGATGAAATACTGAAACTCAATGAAGAAGATCTTTTTATTACTTGAGCCACTCCTTTAATAAAATTCCAATGGTACTGATACTTGATCTTTTCATTACAGTCTAAGTTAATGTCCCTCAGGTAGATGGAAGTGCCACTCAAGTAGCACATATTGATTGCAATGCCCCTTAGCAAAATTTCAGTAAAAAGAACAATTTCACAGCCTCTTGGGACTGCAAGATTCTGTCCGCCCCCTTTTAGATTTTTAAATATTCAATAATTTTCCAGTATGGTTTAGATATGAGGTGTCCTCCAAAACCCTTATGTGTTCGGAAGGTGATTGGATCTGTGGGCATGACCTGGAAGGATATATGTCTCTCCCTGGCTCCTGCCGTCTCCTTCTGATTCTTGATCACCATGACATGAACATTTTGTCTCTGCTGAACCTTTTCATCATGTTCTTTCTGTTTTGGAGCCAGCTGACCATGAGCTGGTAACATGAGCTAAAATAAACCTCTTCTCCTAAGAATTAGGGTATTCGGTATTTTGTTCCATTGATGAGAAAGTGCCTAAGACATTAGCCAATGTCATAATTTAGTAAGAGAAAGCAGTAGGGTTTGAACTTTTTAACATTATATCCGAAGTCCACTCGTGTACTTCAATAAGTATATTATATATTTTCCTGTACCCATGGACCCTATCCATACAGGCAGTTAAATAATCTACCTGTGTGACTCTTTGAATATAACTCCAGATTAGAAAATGTATCTGAGGGCCGCTGAGATGGCTCAGCGGCTTAAGCACCTGCCCGGCAAGCGCGAGGGCCCGAGTTCGACTCCCGGATCCCACATATGAAAAAGGGGCCGGTGATATCGCTCAGCGGCACGGGCGCCTGCTGGCGCGCGAAGTCCTGAGGTCGACCCCTGGTACCCACAAAAAAGAAAATGTATCTGAGTAAAGTGTTGAAAATTGAAGAAGTTTTACAAAATCACTTTATGATACAGAAAAGGGAAATCTAAGAAAGTAAGACAACCAGTTCATATTCCTTTGAGAGAAAAAAGAATATTAGAGAAAATTCATGATGGTGACGTTTTTCATGTTTTCACTTTCGACTAATGAAAGTTTTACCTTAGGCTAACCATTTAGTTGGTTTGAGGATCACTCTTTGGGCGAATAGAATTGTTCTCTTTTCTTCTCAGTAAAAAATTATATTAAAAATTAATATACCAGGGGCCACTGAGATGGCTCAGCGGCGTAAGTGCCTGCCTGCCAAGCGTGAGGGCCCGAGTTTGACTCCCAGAACCCACATACGAAAAAAGGGCCAGTGATATCGCTCAGCGGCACAGACGCCTGCTGGCGAGCGAGGTCCTGAGGTCGACCCCCGGTACCCACAAAAAAAAAAAAATTTAATATACCAGTTGGAAGCCATTAAATTTAAAACAGAGTCATCACTTAGTAAAACTTCATTCCCATTATTTGCTTTCTAAGTAGGCTGTGTGCATACTTTCTGATTGAGAGGGAAGCAGTTAGCAAATTTTTTTTCATATTACTGTTAACAGATGAATATTAAGATACAACTAGCCCATCATATGTAGTCAACATTCTACCATCATCTATTTAACTTCATCTGATGGCCCTTCGGCACTGTAGGGAATTGTCACTACAGAACTGCATCATGCATGTAACAACTAAAATTTCAATATTAACTGACTTAAATTACATTTTAAATTTAGAACCTCATTTGCTCTAGCCACAGAATCACATGAAGCTAGAAGCTACTGTGTTGGGCAGCATAAATATACAACATTTCCATCATGATATGTCAGAAAATTCTGTTGGAAAGTACTGCTTCAGATCTGTGTTTCTTTATACATTAATATTAGCAATAAAGCTTTTAAAAATGTGGATGCCCTAGTAGTACTTCAGGTCAATTTGATCAGAATGTTTCATAGTGGCATCAAGGTATAAACATTTTTCAAAATTCCTCACTCCACACATATACTTAATGATTCTAAGGCAGCTAGGGTTAAGATTTAATTTTTTTTTTTTTTTGTGGGTACCGGGGGGTCGACCTCAGGACCTCGCGCGCCAGCAGGCGCCCGTGCCGCTGAGCGATATCACCGGCCCCTTTTTCGTATGTGGGATCCGGGAGTCGAACTCGGGCCCTCGCGCTTGCCAGGCAGGCGCTTAAGCCGCTGAGCCATCTCACCGGCCCAAGATTTAATTTTATAAGGTAAAATTTATCTTTTTTTAAATCAACATCTCCCTCTTGACATATATATTTTCAATTAACATTTAAATATGACAAAAATTTTTTCTCTTGAAATCAAACCTTCTTCTGTGAGGATCCACCTCTTAAAAGTTTCAGAAACACACAGAAACGATGTTTGATTAAATATGGCCCAGTAAAGCAGACACACAAAATTAACCACCATAGAGTGGTAGGTTCCTTTTTTTGTTCCCAAAAGCATGTGCGAAAGTATTATGACTCTGACTTCTTGCACAAAAATAGATCAAACTGAAACAAAACAAAGCAAAACAAAACAAAACAGAATAGAATGTGGAAAAAGCTGGTCTTCCTCAGAAAATTATCATTGTTTTAAATATAAACATTTTCCTTCATCTCCAAAAAAAATTGAAATGGCTTCTTGCTACAAAACTCATATAAGATTGTAGCACATATTTGTATAGTGACACCAATTCTTTTAGGTTCTTTTTGATCCAGTGAATAGAAAGCCTTATACTGATGGAAATAAGTATATTTACAACTGATCTATTATGTGGCCAGCTGCCTCATTTTGCAGCAAAGATATTTTAGTTTGTAAAGTAGGCATTTTCCTTTAGTACTTTCAAAGAGGTAGAGATTGTATCCTGGGAGAAATACAACTACACAGCTCTTCAATATTTTTTGTGGTCTCCTAATACATTGAAAATCTATTCCCTTTCTTTTGATAAAAAATCATTTCCAGGCTGGTGATATAGCTCAGTGGCACAGCGCCTGCCTGGCAAACCCAAGGCCCTGAGTCAGATTCCCGGTACAAAAATAAATAAATAAATAAATAAATAAATAAATAAATAAATAAATGAAAAATCATTTCCATCTACTCAAACCTTTTGTGGTGAATTTCAATGAAGTATTGGCCTAAGAAATATGTATCTTGAGAATCAAATAACATCTGACAATTTCTCTGAGCTGAGAATCCCATATTTTTAATAAATATATCCTAGTTGGTGTCTTTTATTTAGAGTCAATTTGAGACTGTTTGTAAAACTATACTCATAAATAACATCCTTGTATCAAAGTGTAATGTGACTTCCAATGGGACCACTTGAGTACAATCCTTTCAGCATTCTCCTGGAGTAGATTACAGTCTCAGAGACTGGAACGTAGGGAATGGTCAACACTATGGCTCTATTTTTAAGAAATTTTATTGATGAAGTTTTTCACCTTGGCTTTAACCAAAAGTGTCAGGATGAGGGATTTAAGAGAAACAGGAAAACAATTAAGACATTAGAATAATGAGACAGAAAACCCAGAAGAAAAAAAAAATAATTGTGGTTTCTTATTCACCTGGTGATAGTACTTTTAAAGCCTGTCATAAAGGCAGCTAATTAAGAAGAACCCATTAATGGCAAATGAGCACAAAAGGAACTTGAGAATGTTATTTGGAAGAAGGTTCACACAATGTGAACTGGCAGACAGACAATTTTTAGTAGTACCTGGTGGCAATCACTGACTATATACCTAGTGAACAGCTGCATTTTTACTTCCTGTCAGGTCTTTAATAAGCATCAGTGCTGAAGAAAACGCCAAGTTTTAATTTATTAATTATCATCGAGGAGATGAAATAAGTTAGAGTAAAATATGACTGGATCAAAGAAAACAAATCTCTATACGCTTTACACCAACTTGACCTCTGGGTGCTAATTTCAGCTGAGCTCTTTGACAGGGAAAATGTCATCAACAGGGCAACTACAGCCCTTTCTGTACTACTCCTCTTATCTGTGAATGAAAGAACAGTTTCAGTGAAATCCAGTCTCAGTTATTTAATCTGAATGTGTCTAGACCCGGGCTTTACTGACAGCTTAGCTTCTGGACACTGTCATCATTTTGGCAAATGACCACTTTAGCTGTGGCTGTGCCATGATTCCTTAGTGGTAAATCAGCATTTATATTTGGTAAGGATTTGCATCTACTCAGACTCAGATCATAGGTTCAATAATGTTAGAAGATGAAAACAATCCTGGCAACAAATTAGACAAATCCTCCATCCCAAATTAGAAAAGACAGTAAGAACACAGCACGCAACTGAATAAGCATTAATAGATTTACATGCACAAAAGGAAGCGCAATGGTGATTATGAATTTAGGACAAATCCACACATTTTATATAGCAAAGGAAAAGACAAAGAAATTAATTCTCTAGGCCTCTTAAGACTCAATGGGATGAACCTCTAGATTGTCTCTTGTACATCTCATGAGGAACCCCTGAGATAGTTCTGAAGGTACTTTATTACATAGCTAGAGTTTACATGGCCCACAATTTTAGAGAGTGCTTTGCATTGTAAAAAAACTGGAGACTGGGCTTCCTCTCTAGAGAAATTTATCTTTATTTCAAAGGTTATCAAAAGGATTCAAAATTACTATGCTTCCAAGGAAATGTTCTTTAAAAAGAATGCAAGAAATTTGTCTGTTTGTCCTTTATAACAGATAAGTTTACTTCATTTACTTTTATTTTTATAATAACCACATATTGGTTTAATTACTTGGTTCTTAACAGCAGCAACAACAAAATGAAGAATATAGACTCCTATTCTGAGGCTTGAATTTTAGTGGGAGTATTACATATAATCACAGAGAGTAAATGCAAATATAGCAATAGCTCCAGAAACTTCACCATGGAAATCAATTGTAGGGATTGCTTAATGATGCCACTGATTATAATTGTCTTTGTTTGTTTTCTTAATTTAATTTCAGTTATATTTGCCAAAGATCTCCAAAGTATTGACATTTTCCACAGCTTAGAATAGAAGAGCACCTTCTCCATTGTTTTGACCTGGAGTGTTATGGCTTCTGTTTAGATATATCCCCAAAGCCTCATGCAGTCATAGGTGGGTTTTTTTCAGAAGTGGCTTGCTACGGTTTGTGTCTAGATGTCTCCCCAAAAGCTTTATGCTCTCATAAGGCCTTTTTGGAGGTGGATGAATCTACAGTTTGTGATTGATTCATGGTCCAATGCTGGGATTAGGGGTGTGAGTGCTACACCCGCCCTAGGGCAGGTAGCCTGCATACAATATAAGGGACAGAAAGATGCTTGCCCTCCCTCTCTCTTGTTGCTTTTACTATCTTCTGCCACCATGAACTTTTTCCCCTCTGCCATGTGCCACCCTGCATTGGAGCTAGCTGATTATGGACTGAAACCTCTATAAACTGTGAACTAAATATACCTTTCCTCCTTTAACTTTGGGTGTCTGGTATTTTGTCTCAGCAGTGAGAGAAAAGTGACTAAGACATGGGGCTATCAAATAGAAATAAAATATAAGCTACATGTGGAATTTTGAATTTCCTGGTAGTAACATTAAAAAAGAAAGAAGGAAAAAGATAAAAATAAGTTAAATAATATACTTAACTCTCTTATAGATCTAAAATATTGCCATTTCAATATATAATCAGTATACACATTATTGAAATACTGTATTTTACTTTCTATTAAGCAAGTTTTGGTACTTTGGTGTGTATGGTACGCTCACAGCATCTCAGTTTATATTATGCACATATCAAATATTCAGTGGCTAGTGATGACCGTATTGAACATTAGAGTTTTTTCCAAATTCTTAAACTGCATGAGGAGCATGTTCTTTGCAATGATAGTGAACATGTAATTGTAGTCTGAGATTTTTAAGTTACAATGAAATTACTTTTTGCAATTTCTGTTATTATGGCTTGTGGATAATAAGTATAAACACTCCTTTCTCTCTCTCTTAGTTCCAAATCGATTGAGAACCAGACTCAGGTTGCATATAGATGCCAGTCAAGTATTAGTTCCAATTTTTAAAAAGCTGAGTGGGATAATGTGGCATAGATCTATGTTTGCACTATTCTCCCAATCCTATTTCCAGCTTTCATTTTGGAGCTGTGTGTCTATGTAGGTTTGGTCAGAAGAGGCTGAACCTGTTTCCATTTAAGAAATAGCTGGAAAAACTGAGTGTTTCTGGGAGGCAGAACCAGGATGAACGTTTTTCCATGTTCAACAATCAGATATTCAAGTTTTGTTTCCTTAAAGGGGAAAGAGATTTGGAAAAATTTTTCCTGTAATGTTTTACCCTGGTGAATGTAGTAGACAAATGCGTCAAGCCTATCCTCAATTTCCAAAAGGAGTTAAGTTTTAATTAAGAAAATCTATGTAGCAATATATAGAAGAAGGCAGGCAACAAAGCTTTTAGCAAAAATGATGAGCAAATTTAATTGTAGAACTAAAGAAACCATGGAGATCTATGATAGAAGTGCAGTAGTAAAAGGTCTTTAACTGAAATTATGGGTGAGTTTCTGAAGACTGAGCCTATCATGCCGATTGAACAAACCTGTAAATAGCCAATCTTTCTTACCCACTTCCCAGGTCTCTGTTACCCGCAGCCCTGGTAAGTATGTCAGAATCTGACTGATTACATTCTGAAAATAAGTGCTCAAGGCCAGATGCATGCATCAGGCTGACTTACCAATTGCTGATTATAGCTCAGTGACAAATGGCTTACATTTTATGTACAAAAGCATGGAAGTGGCTATATCTAAACTTGTTTATTTATTTATTTAAACTGAACAATCATTGACCAACTGGAATGACTTACAAAAAGATTGGCTTCTCCTGTTTTACCTCCTTATATGTTTTTCTGGCCATTAAAAGCAGCCATCTAAATATAAGTTTGTCTTTGGTATAATTTTCCCTAAAAAACATGATAAATGATTTTTAGATTTCATCATTAATAAACTTGAAGTAGGAGAGAATAAGATGTATTTTCTTACTAATTCTTTCCACTTAGTTTTTTTTTTTTTTTTTTTTTTTCTTTTTTGTGTGGGTACTGGGGGTTCGACCTCAGGACCTCGCGTGCCAACAGGCACCCATGCCGCTGAGCGATATCACCGGCCCCTTTTTCGTATGTGGGTTCCGGGAGTCGAACTCGGGCCCTCGCGCTTGCAAGGCAGGCGCTTACGCCGCTGAGCCATCTCACCGGCCCTCCACTTAGTTTTTAAACTTTCTTCTTTAAAAATTTTAAAAAATGTTTTTGGCATTTTTATAATACATCAAGAAATGCAATAAATAAGATCTGGCCTTAAGTCAAATGTGAATCATCTGTTTTCAAGGCTTAGAAACAGTTTGGAGATTGGAAAATTATAGTTTCACATCCTTGAGAATCTTGAGAACCCATTATTAGGACCCTACTAAGCTGAAGTACTCTGCTTGGAGAGGAGAAGGTGGTCCCAGAGACTACATAAGGTGGCTGGAAGCATGATTGTGATGCACACTTCATGTGAGGCTGGATCTTGTGGAAATCAGGTGCTTCCTCCATTACTTGATATTGTTGAATACTATCCTTCCTTAATGCATCTTCCATCTCCATTGAATACCACACGCTGATTCACAATCATTTGTCAGTATTTTCCCTGAAATCTGAATAAAAATACAAGTTGAGACACTTGGGTAAGTGTGAAATAAAGAGCATGGAACTCTCTGAAACAGAAAATACAGGGGTCTTCAAAGAGAAGGAGCATCAGGTTTCCAGTCAAAAGCTGCCCAGCAAGTTGTCATCTCTACCACTTAATCAAAATTTGCAGGAATAAGCATTACATTGGTCTTGTTTTGAAAGAGATGGGTAGTAATGTGACACTAATGCAATATTTGGACAGTGCTCTTAAGGATACTAATTTAATAGCCATTTTTTGCATTACTACTATGTGACATGAACTTCTAGGGGCAGTGGTGATACCAATATAAAATTTTTAATTTGGATTTTGAGGATATCAGCATGGCTGTCATAGACACACGAATAAACTGTTAGATTAACCTGATGAGGGAAGACATACTTTACAAAAATAAAATTTTAGAAAATTAATAAGTTCCAGAAATTTCTTTTGGCAAATTGGAGGAAGAAGAAAATTTTGCTACCATTAGTGTGGCACAGACAAACTGCTATCTAGTATAAATTTCTGTAAAGGAAGGTGCCTATAAGAACTTTCAGGTACTCCTTCATATGATTTGCTTAAACAGCTGATTAATTTAATGAGAAAAAATCCATTCCCAACTGTTCTTTGGAATAATATTGAGAAAAATTAAATATCTATTAAACTCAGTGCCTTACAAATTACCTAATGCCTGGAATATCAATTAAAATATATTCTGACATTTGGCATCATGTAAACAAAGTCCCTGAACAAATAACTAATTTTCAGACAGGATGGGCTCTGGGAGGGATTCCAGAGTGGCTGGTGTTGAGTTGGGGAGGACAGAAAATAAGAACACAGGATCCCAAATGTTTAATTGCTACATCTGGCTGTGGTAAGGCTGATGCTATGAGCCTCTCAGGTAGGAGTGAGAAGGATGGAATTATTAACACATGTTGGAAGGATATTGTGAGATAGAATTTGCCTTGCAATAGTTCAGATAATAATGAGTATTTTAACTGGGGAAGATAGAGGATCATTTGCTGTTTGTACTGTGATCCATTTACTGAGGATAATTCACACAATTCATTTACAGTCAGCTAACTAATGTGAAAGATAAGCTAATTATGCTGAGTAGTTTTCACATTTTGCCCTGCTTTATAATTCTTTTCATGGTACCCCTGGCTGTATCACAGTGGAATGAAACTCTTCAAGCAGAACTCAATGTACCCATATTAGGGTATAAAGGATTAAACATTTAAAAATGTTTTTTTTAACCTAAATTAGTTAGAGATACTACATGTTAGGGTTTCACATTCATTTTGGGGAAAATTACTACCAAGGCATTAACTCCTTTTAACAAAGATGACTGTATTTTAATTCTTACCAATATAGGATTCCAGAAATATCTGTAATGCCATGGCCTATTTAATATTTTCTTCCTTGCCCTTTCGTTACACAGAGGTGCACAGACACACAGAATAGAGCCTTACAGCACTAGTAGATAGTTCATGTAAAATACAGATATTATCATCTTAAACAATAGTATGTTAACTCCTGGATTGTGTAGTTTCTGAAAATTTGTAATGCATTAAAGCAAGATCTTTTTCAGTGCTCCCTTAATTTTTCTGAATGGGAAGGAATAAAACCATATGTAGTCTAATTTCTAATACTTATAGTTTAGGGCTGTGACTTTAAATCAAAGAATATCTAACATTCTTGTTCAGTAAAACCCTGTGGCCAGCTATTTCACCCAGGTACATGTTGGGGGGCTACAAAAACTGTAGCAGCCAAGATAAATTAGTGAAAATGCCATAATCCTAGGAGAGTAGACATAAATTTTAAAATCTTCATCCCTGGTGTATTTTCCTTCATGTTTCATATTCGACCAGTTGGCATTCTATGCATCTCACCATTATAGTCTTATTTAATATTGAAATCTTCTTGAGTTCCCCAGGTCTTCCATTTCTATTTTTTCCTGTAATAGTATCCTCTTCTAATATAATATAATTGACTTATTTTTAATTAACCACTGTTTTCACTGCTAGAAAGTAAGCTTTATCAAGGCAGGAATATTTTTGTTTTGTCCCATGATTTATTTGAAGTTCCTAAAATAGTGCTCACGTTACGGTAATGTCCCATAAATGTTTTTTGATTGACAGACATGCAGTTGACATTTGAGGAAAGACATAAATACACCAAGAAAGTAAATCATGAGGATATTTGCAGAGAGCATTTTCCAGAAGGGAATATTAAGTACAAAGAAATAAGGTGGAAGTTGCAAGTAGCAAGGATGCCAGTGTGGCTGCAAGGACTGAGTGATGGAAAAAGTAGGAAATAAAGACACATAGCTAGTAACTGATGGAGTCTGTGCTCTTAATCTTAAACTAAGAACAATATCCAGCTGTATTGCTTACCAGCTTTGGCGCAAGGTTCATGACTATAGTCAATGTCTGTACCCTCATTAGTAACACAGGAATAACTACCTCACAAAAATATTGTGGGAATTAGGAGAAGCATTGCAAAATATCTTTTAGATGGATTGATACATTTTGGACCCTTTTTCACCCATGTCCACCTCTTTATTTATTGAGTACAGTGGTAGTTGCTTGAATCAGAGTAGAACTCTAAAAAGTGTTGTAGAAGTAAATCTGTCCCCCATCCCAAAATGTAAGCCTAAGAACCATTAGCAAACCTAATCTCCCAAGATGATCCCAAATAATCTGAGGAATTATAGGGAAAGAATAAATTATCAAGTAAAATGAAGTCAAAACCTGCTGGCTTTTGTCCAACTTTCTAATCAAGCAATTCCCTAGTGATGGACAACTAATTTTGAGTAATGGCTTAGCCTGTAGTCAGCCTCCAGATAGCTGAGTTTCCCTTTAAGAAAAATCTGTGGTGAAAGATAAGGACTCAGGGCAAAAATAATCCTAATTACAAGTCTAGGCAGGGGGTCCCCACTATTATTCTGGAGTGAATGTTGGGGGAGACCAATGCCAACTGTATTTCTTGTGCCTCTCTTCAAATCACAGGGAAGAAATCAGAAGCATTTTCTTACAGCAGTGGAGATTAAATTTACTAGATAGAATTGGACCCAAAAACATTGGATTACAGTCCTTTAATAAGGGATTTTGAACTCTGAATATCCCAGCATATTTCTGTATTATAATCTGTGAGTGTGGCCAATAAGAAAGTTGTTCAAAGTCTTATGATTCAGGAGATTACATTTCAATATTTCTACACCTCAGGCATTCAGCACTATCTTGCATATCTGTGCATCAGTCTTATTCCTCATTAGAAGGCCTACCAATTCGATACTTTTCCTCTCATAGCACCTCCTCCTCTATTATCCACTAAATACATCAATATCACCCATAAGAGTTCTAGATGTGTTTGGGAGATTTACTATTTGATTGATTCCTCAGAAGAAA
Source organism: Erethizon dorsatum (assembly GCA_028451465.1). NCBI lineage: Eukaryota > Metazoa > Chordata > Mammalia > Rodentia > Erethizontidae > Erethizon > Erethizon dorsatum. Next base: position 43,849,347 of record CM051824.1, read on the forward strand.
AAAAAAATTCTTTAGGTTTAGTTAAAAACCCTGAAGAAGGATTTGCTTAGGCCATAAGAATAAGGGCAAACATCCCTCAGGCAAAGCAGGGCTAAGAGCTCAAAATATTCTTGGAGACCCATAGAAAGCACGGTTCCCATTCCTTGTTTTATTTATTTCATACCAGCTTGGTCCTATAACTAAACAATGCATTTCCTTTGAATGATTGATATTTTATATCAAACCTTGTATTAAGGGCCAAGGTGGTGCTGCTAAACAGACAAAAAAGTTCATTTACATCAATCTAAGGAGCTGTCTTCTTTGGATTTGATGAATGCTGTAAATCAGACTCATTGATTCCAATGCATCACTCTTTCCCACTTTTTCAGCATGTGGCTAGGAAATTTTTGACAGTTCACAGTGAGGGATCAACATAGGGCCAGTGGCTCAGAACCTGTAAATGGAGACTCAAAGAAGAAATTTAAAAATACTATGGAAAGGTCAAACAAATATAAGGCAAAGTTATATATGTTGTACATTTTCCAACAACTGGGGATCTATGCATTTTTTAAGGCAGGCAAGGAGGTGTAAAGAGTTAATGAACATGATTGCATCTTACATTACCCAAGAATGAGGTGGGACAAAAGAAATACAGCAGGAAAAAGACAAGGCAAATCATAATTCAAAAGCTGTACTTTAAAGAAGATTGCAGAGTCAGGACACAAACATACTAAATAATCTCTTAAGATCCTTAAAAACAGTAAGTCTTAGTCATTCTTTTACCTGCAATGGGTCTTTCTCCTGTGAATATGCCATCACTTTTTTCCTGTAAAACAGGCCATTTATCTTTCCATAAACTGGAACAAGTTAGGAATTTCCTGTAGATTCACAGATATCTTAAACCAAAAATACATAAATATTTTCCAAATTATACCACTTCTCTCTCTTTCTCTCTCTCTTCCTCACCCTTTGGCCTGCACTCTATTTCTTTGAGTGTGTACTTCTAAATTTTTACCTAATATATCTCTGTATGCCTCTTAGAGATGCGTCCCAGAAATTCTTTTGCTGGGATGAAAGTCAGTGAACCTGTCCCAAGGGCTGAATGAGTCAAGTTACTCCACCTCCATTTTGGGGACTTCCTTGGGCCTTGTCAGATTATTATAGAAAGCTAAGTTAGATAGGAATTAATATGCAGTCAGGTAGTGAACCTTTGAGGAAGTCAACTCAGAAAATAAGACACAAAGACTATGGCTGTATGAGAATCTAAGAATAGGCAGACCTCAATACCCCAGCCTGCATGCCTCCCTAGAGATAAAGAGCAAGTTGAGATTATACTTTAATTAACACTACCTGGTCCAGTGGACCCAGAGAGTCATGAGACACATAGGCGGGTGAAGGAACATCTGAACCCATCCTCTCCTCCTTTTCTAAAAATGCCTTTGTTCTTTCCATATACACTTGTTACGTGACTCATGTCCCTACTGGATCGGTAATAGCTAAGTAAGTATACTTGTAATTCTATAGGTTGATTGTGATTTGACCTATGTCCTACCCACATTGTGATTTTTCTGTTTAAATTACCCCTGACAAAGACCCTCAGTGGCCACACACTCAGAAACCCTCCCAGAGGTCCAGGAGCAAATGTTCTTCACCTTATTTCCAATTAAACTTTCCTAACTTCCTCTTTTGGTTGGAAATTTTACTCCCTGATATTGTGAGACAATTAACTCAGCACATCTAACAGGTTGGGAGTTATATTTTTCCATATTAAGGTGATATTATTGTTGTATCGGGGTGGGCTATATGTGTTGTTCTTCCTCTGGGACAAGCTATTTGCGGGGAAATGTAACCCAGCTTCAGTAAATGAATTAAAAAAGACAGAGTTAAGATAGAGAAGATAGTTTATTTGTAGAAAAAGATAGAGAAGAAAGAGGATAGACAGCTAATGTGAGGTGGTAGGGGGCATCAGAGCTGAAAGCACCCGAGCTTTATCCCAAGCTCCTTTTATTTAGACGGTCTACTGTCTTCCCATCCAGCTGTGGATATCTGGATATCTGATCTGTTCTCTCAGCTGTCTTTCCTCTTAACCTAGACATTCCTTTTGGCCACTTGGTTTCTTCAATCCTATCTTTTCTCTACCAATGGGGCCTCTTTCCCTACATTATGAGACCTGCATATTTTCTAGGAAGAAGACAACAGAGTCTGAAAATTGCCTGGAGCTTTCCACAAGCTCAGTCTGGAGTTAATACACTACTTTTATTCACATTTTACTCATCAGAATTGGTCCCCTGCTTGATTGACTTCTGGGGCTGGAGACAATACTATTGTGTGTGTGTGTGTGTGTGTGTGTGTGTGTGTGTGTGTGTGTGTGGTACTGGGGGTGAACACAGGACCTTCATACGGAGGTACATCCTGAGCCATTTTTTGTTTTTTAATTTTGGGTCAGGATCTAACCAAGTTGTTAAGTTGCCCAGACTGGGCTCAAATTTGCCATCCTCCCACCTCAGCCTCCCAGAGAGCTGGGATTACAGGTGTGTACCACCGTGCCCAGCAAGAATAACACTTTTGTCCAGGTAAACATGTCCCCCTCCTCCCAGAAAAGCCTTCTGACAATCCTCAGAGCATAGCACCTTGGCCCTGCCTTGGGCCATTGAAGAAGGCTGTTTACTATTTTTATTCCCAATTTCTGTTCTTCTTTTATAATACTTTTGAGTAAAAATCACACTTTACAAACTAGAATGGCAGCTATCTGAATGGTGGTAAAGCAAAATTAGCCTGCCAAAGTGTGTCCTGGGGTGTCTGTAGGTAATGCCTATTGACTTTTGTGGAAGGGCAGAGTTTGACTCAGAGAAATAGCACAACTTGCCCCTGCGGCTCTATTCCAGGAACAGAGCAAACTTTAGAATGGCTTAGAAACTTTAAAGATATACTGGAACAGAAGCAGCAGTCCAGGGAATAACACTTTTGGAAACTAGCTTAAAAAGTTGGCCTAAGGAGATATGTGTGAATGTGAATTTTTGGAGAAATGATTTATGCACAGAGGAAAAATGCCTGGGGAAAAGTAGGTGAATGGACAGGTCAACATTCGTAAAAATGTGCACCAAGAACATTTCTGTGGTTTGGAGATTATTTTCTATACTTTAAAACTTAGATGAGCACTTGGGAGGCTGAGTTGGGAGGATTTCCAGGAACTCAAGGTCAGTCTGGGTTTCACAGTGAGTTGAAGGCCAGCCTAGACTTCATAGAAAGACATAGAAAGACTGTGACTCAATTTGTATGTAGTATATAATATATAATATATGAAATAAAATTTTTAAAAACTGAAGCACTTTGTTACACAATGAACTGAGATAATGTATACAACCTGCTTAGTTCAGTTCCTGAAAAATAAAGTCTTAATACTTTTTAGCCACTACTATTCACTTTAATTGATTCCAAGATTGATGCCTAACAGATTTAAGCTTCTCTTAAATTCAGGTGAATCTTACAATCTATGGAATCTTAATGTTGTCTGCTGCCCGGTGGCAGTGGTGACTTGGTGGTGTACAAACATTCCTTGACACCTTTTGCAATATTAGGAAATTGTATTAAATTGTCTATGATTAGAGAAAGCACAGTATTGTTAAATCAAATGTTGCTGGCTTGTTTTCAGGAAACATGGTGGTGTAGAAAAAGCAAATAGAAAATAAAATGCCTATATGTTCATCCCAGCAATGAGCACAAATGCATTCATATAACAGTTCTGTCTTTGCCCCCATCTCAACATACCTGTCCTTTAGGGAAAGTGAAGATGAGCAGTGAAATGGAGAGGAGGCAGGTAACCAAAATGGGGACAAGAATGCAATGAACCTAGAAAATGAGATTGTGAGTAACTGAAACTCTAACCTGAATTTTTATGTCCTCACAAAACCTCTGTGTTGAAACCCAGCCACCAATGTGATGGCATTTGACAATGGAGACTTTAGGAGCCAATTGGGTCTTAAAAGTGGAGACCTCACATGGGGCTTAGTGCCCTTATGAAAGGATCCCAGAGGGCGCGCCATTCCTTCCTCCACAGGGACTGGAAGAAGCTGCTCCTCTGTGAACCAGCAAGTGGGCCATCCCAGAACTGTGTTAGTTTTCTAGCTTCCAGAACTGAGGGAAACACATTTCTTTTGTTTTTACACCACCCAGTTCATGGTACTGTATAAGCCTGGAACTCTGTTTTTCCTTCTGTTTCTCTCACTATTTGCCCACTTTATTTAAACTAAAATGCATAGTTTAGTAATTATAGAAACAATAGTTTTCCAAAGAACATTCTTTAGGGAATTATAGAAAAAGTTACCATACAATGTTAGAGTGGGTCAAGGTCTTCTATAAAGGGCGAAGAATATAATCTGCCACAATATGAGTAGCTGGTATTATATTTTTTGTATTTCACATCACCATCATTTTAACGTAATAGCTCCTATAATTCATCTTATGGAACCAATATAGTTTCTCTTTCTTTTTTCCTTCCTTACCTCCTTCCTTCCTTCCTCTCTCTCTTCCTTCCTTTCTCTCTTCTTTTTTCTCTTTCTTTCTTCCTTCCTTTCTTTCTTTCTTTCTCTTTCTTTCTTTCTTTCTTTCTTTCTTTCTTTCTTTCTTTCTTTCTTTCTTTCTTTCTTCCCTTCCCTATTCTATCACCCTATCAACATCTTTATCATCTGATGACACTCTTTGCATTTTTATCTCTCTTTTCTTTTATTGGACACACCTTTGTCCTATTCACCTAACTAGATTCTACTTATACTTTGAGTAGAATACAAATTTCACAATTTCTGTATATTGATCTGTGATAGTTAAGGTAGATTTTCAACTTGGCTTGGAAACTGTCTGATAGATTAGTAAAGTATGTTTCTGGGTGTGTCTGAGGTTTGGTTATGGAGGAGTAACCCTGGAGTCTATACGCCAGTGATGGCAAATGTGCTACAGTGGACACCCAGAGCCCTGTCTGTTGTCAGGCAAGCCAAGTTACCCCAGCAGCTGAGTATTGGATAAGAGTTGTCTTTTTCTAAACTAAAATCTCAGTATTCAGGTTTAATTGCATTGTTTGCACTTTGCAATAAATAAGTGGTTTTGGGTTGCACTTTGAGCAATATATCTCTAAAAGGTTCACCATAATTGCTATATATGGCTTCTCTCTTTCTTCTCTGTTCCCCGTACTCTCATTCCCAACTGTCATATGAGCAGCTTTGCTCCACTATGTTCTTCTGCCATAAAGTTTCTGCCTTGGAGTCAGTAGACCATGGATATAATCCCCTGAAACCATGAGCCAAATTATACCTTTCCTCCTTTAAATTTTTGGTGTCAGGTATTGTGTCCCAGCCACAGAAAAGCTGACAAATACAACATCTTGAGGGTCCCTTAGAGATCCCTGCCTCCTTAGTATCATTTGAAGCATGTTATCTAAACTGATTTTAATTCTAGCACCATGTGTTACTAACCGAAGAACTTCATTTCTCATCTGGAAAATTATGATATAAATAACAACTATTTCAAGAAGTTTTGAAGATTAAATTATAAGAATGCTAGACATCTAAAGGGTAGTGAGTATACATTTTCATAGCAACTCCTGGTGCTAGGTGTTAAGTCTGCAAATTTATGTGCATTCTACATATATGGTCCTTAGTACCTATTTGGGTCCTAGCATCACACTTTTCCATTCAATGTGTTAAACCAATATTTGGAGCTCTGTTGATCTAGTGATTTAAAATTCATTGCCTGATCTGGGATCCTTGTGGTGATGAAATTGTTTTGTATCTTAACTGTGAATGTCAATATCTTGGTTGTGATATTGCATTATAATTTTGTAAGATGTTACCATTAGGGGAAACTGATAAAAGGCTCACAGGATCTGTCCAAAGTATTTCCTTGGAATTCCATTTGAATTTATAATTATCTTCAGATAAAGTTTAATTTAAAAATATATTGTGGATTAAATACAGTTGTTCTGTGTTTTTTTTTCTTTTGGTGGTAACTTATGTGTTTGTTTTATGTGATTTGAAGTGTTACAGATAACACTATCTTCAGTAACATAAACTGAAAACAATAAAGCAAAATGATTTAAATACTGATCCTTGTAAGTACATTTGCCTGTTTTTATAAACTATTAAAACCATTTAAGCCACCTAAAATTGTAAGACCCCTGGGATTTGCATATACTTCGTAGCTCCAGTTGGAGCTTGTGAGTTTTAATTTTCTTATCCTTGCCAATTTAATGCCTTACTTGTTATTACAGCTCTTCTCAGGGGTCCTTTCCCCTTCTCAAGCATTTCATCACCTGCCTGCAAACTGTCCATGTGTGCCCAGCCAGCTGTGGTAGTCGTACACAGTGGGACCTTGTGTGCATGCAGGGGATTTTCCTTGCCCTTCAGCGCCCGGGCCTCTTGGAAACGACTTATCTTTTTTGGTTTTCCTGAATAATGTACAAAATAGCTTTAATTATCCTGTGCTAGAAATACAAACAAAAAAACCAACATGATTTGAAGACCATTTTTCCATGAGCTGAGTTCTCGCTCAGCGGCAAATGGAGAGGACCCCAATTGAAGCTTGAACCCGAGAGGCTCAGCTCTGTCGCAACTGTGTTGTGAGCCAAGGGCGAGCGTTTGGATGGTGCCCTGTTCCCTCAGCCTCCGGGAGAACTTCTGGGCCTACTGAACGCGCCATATCTGCAGCACATGGACTACATAAAGGAACTACTGCTTTATGACATAACATCAGATTAAAAGTGTTTACTAAAAGGTGTTCTAACAATGAATTTAGACAGGATTTCTAGCTGTTGTTCTTAGAGAATAGCATTCCTGTTGGAAATAATAATAATGCCTAATATTCACAGGGATAGAATACTTCATCATCAATTATTTTGGATGCATTTTCATCCCTAAAATGTTGCAAATTGAAGTAGTAACTTGCTTTTCTGAAGGCCTATCCTGCCAAAATTTTGTAAAGATAGGGACTAGAAACAGGAAATGGAGGAGGAAAAATGATTTACCTCTCCTCCCACTCCAACCCCCTTACCACTGCGAAGACAGAACCTTCAGAATTTTGTTTTCTGACTCTTCCTATTTTCTTAAATTAGCAGATAATTTAATTGTTTTTATTTGCTTGTAATTCAACAACAAATTATTAATGAATTTAAGGTAACTTTAAAAGTTTCCCTGATATTTCAATTGTGTTTCCATTAACTTAATTATAACTATGATATATAGAATGAAGGCACATGTTGCAAAAATATTATTCAAACTTCTAATTTTAAATTTTTTGTTGTTATTATTTAACTTTAAAATACTTAAGATGAGCTAGGCGGTTGTGATGGTGGACACCTATAATCCCAGCACTCAAGAAAGCTGAGGTAGGAGGATTTGCAAGTTCCAGGCCATCCTGGACTACATAGTGATTTCAAGGTCAGTATGGAATAGATAGTAAGAACTTGTCTCAAAAATAAAATAAAGCACCTAAAGTACTTTATAGCAAAGCACCTACAGGCTTAGAATAGGGTAAACACATAAAATTCAGCTTCTCTTTTCTCTCCACAGATGTGGACCTGAAGATTACTCCTTCGTAGGCTCCCTCCATGCCAATTTCCATATCAATACCTGTTTTCTGAAGAACTTCGTCTGCATGATATCTTATGCAATAAAGGTAAATAGCAATCTCTCAGATAATATTTATAAAATCTATCACAGATAACAGGGACTACTATTTTAAAGAAACACTTTAAAATATGATGAAAAAGAGGACAACCAAATAGCAAAATGGCCAACAGACATGAATATATAATTCATATAAAATATATAGACATGGTTCTTAAGCTAATAGCATAATGTTCAATTTTACACATTATAAGAGATATACCAATTTAAAATATGTGAAGATTTGATTTCTAAACTATATTGGCAGAATTCAAAAAGGTTTATAGTGCACTATATTGTGAGGCTGTGGGGAAATAGAATTATATATAGTTGGTAAAAATTCAAATAACCATTATGGAGAGGAATTTTTCCATACCTAAATAAAGCTGTTATGGATTGAATCTAGATGTTCCCCCAAAGCCTCATTGGTGGGGTTTTGGGAAGTGGCTGGATCATGAGTATGTGATACTGGATTAGGCTATGTGATAACTAAATTGGTTTAGCATAGTTCTGGGTGTGGACAATGGAAGGTCCATCTTGGATGTGGGTGGCACCATCAATAGGCTTGTAGCCTGGTTGGGATAAAAGGGAAAGGGAGCATGGCTGGTGTAGCTCTTGCTTTGCTGCTTTCTGCCTTCTCTGTTTTTCCTCTGTGATGCCCCTCTGCCATGGCAACCTGCTCTGGATCCAGCTTACTATGGACTGAAACCTCTACAAACCATGAGCCAAAATAAATCTTTCTTCCTTTATCTTGTGGGTATCAGGAGTTTTGTCTCAGCAACAAGAAAAGTAACTAAGATGAAGCTATACATGCACTTATATTTTGATCCACCAATCCCACTTTCAGAAATTTGTCATGAAAAATATAAGTCCAACAATATGAAAATATATATGCATAAATTTATATTTTCTAGAATTGTTTGTGATTACAGATATTGTAGACAATCTAAAAGCATGTCCATGGGACAGTGATTAAATAAATTGATTAAATAAACATTCATATGATATAGTAAAATGCAGTTGTAAGAAAGAGCAAGGGAAATTTCAATGAGCAGGTATGGAGTAATCCATGTGTAAGTATGAAAATGAAAGTGAAAAGTAGCAGACAAAATATGCTATCTCTGAGTAAGACAGAAAATATGTACATATTCCACAGTAACTGGCACAAGAAGCATGAAGAAGATCTTAATGAATTTGGTTAACGACAGGGGTAAGAATGAAGTTGAAAGATTTAAAGGGTAGGCTTGTATTTCTCTGCGTATAACTCTTCATATAGTTTTGACTTTGGGAAACACTGTTCTTTTACATACTCAAAAGTAACAAGGAAAGGGAGCAATTAAAATACAAGCAGAAATAAACATAACTGGATTTCAAATTAGCGTATAACTATTTAGGGAATGTAAGGGTTAACTCAAATACAGTTTTGACTCTGTCAAGGAAATATAATTGAAAACAAAATCTCTGCTAACCCAGAAAATCTCATCACAAAAATAGTGGAAAAAGTAAGTCATTGTACTATTGTGTAAGCATTGAGCCAAGACAAGATGTGTATCACAGGCCATCCACTTAGATATTGCAATTACTGAAAGAACGCTCACCCTTTTACATAGCCAGACAGATACAACCTATTATACATCAATGCTCAAGTCAAATAAAGACTACCTGATCTACAGGTAAGAGGACTTGACAGCATCAGATGTTGCCTTTCCCTGGTAGTGGGGTGATCATCTGTACTGGTTACTTGGCTTTGTATACAGGGGAAATAAACTTCTCATATCACTGTGATAGGAGGTAATTTAGCAACTCTGAGCAGCCATTAGGTCAAGACAAACTCTTACCCTCCTTCAGAAACTGGTCCATTATCTCCCTTGATGTTGGTTTGAATTTCAAAGAAATAACTCAGAGGTCCTTGAGAAAAAGTTTCCTGCATTATAAAACTATCAAACATATTTTTAAAAAAGATTTACATACATTAAAATTACAGGTTTACAAAAAGAAATACTCTAAGAAAAGGGATAGAGTATTTCTACTATTATTCTCAATAGAAAGAATTAAGCCTCCTATTTTTAAGTTTTGTTTGTTTTGTAGAGTAATGTGTTAGTCTAAAGAGAGAAAAAGTGGTAAGTATATACATATAAACTGAATTATTGTTAGGAGACCTGTTTTTCATGGTGGTATGAAATAGTAATTCTGAAATTATTTTCTGTGTTTTCTCTGACTGAGGGAATAAGCACATATATTAAGGATGAGGAGTTATTGTTCACTGTTTGTGAAGAAAGCTACAAATATGGAAAGGAATAAATCAAAAATTTACCCTATTGTATTAGATTGGCATTGCAGGTATTAGTATCAATCACAGTTTTAGTATACAAAGATAGATATAGAATAAGACACGGGTAAATGCGTTACCAGGTTCTGGGGTTCTGAAGACTCCTAGAAGTGGTTTCTAGGTTCTTTTTGTCTTGAAAAAATAATTGGTCAATAGAAGAGCAAGGTTTTACATTTATTAAAGGTAGAAAAAGAAACAAGCTCTTCAGAGCAAGTGTGGACCAGTTAAACGGAGAAAAAGAAGTACACTCTACAGGGTTTGAGTGGACCACTGTGAAAGAGAAAGCATAGCGGTCAAGACCTGAATGGAAGCCATCCTTTTTATCCTGTACTCCTCAGGCTGACATTAGGTCTAGGCTGTCGTATCAAAAACCTGCTTGAGTTCTCACAAGAACTGAAGATAGCACTCTCTGATTGCCAGGTACAGGGCTTTGGGAACTGTTTTCTGCACATTTCCTGAATCTCCATTTGGAAAGGTCATACCCACTTGTTCAGCCAGTTTGCCATGCCCTAATCTCCTGTTTCACATATATCTATATTCACAGAAGAGTATTCCAGTAATAATGATCGACACCTCTGATCTTGCTTGTAAACTATCAGTATATCATTAACACATTCTCACCAGCTTGAACCACCAGTGGTTTTTACCACTGATGGTAAAAATGGATCTAATCACTTTTATTGGTCTTTTTACTAATAAAATTATTAAAATGTCTATAAATGGGCTGAATCTAGTTACTTGCTTGAATTTGAATAATTACTGCCTGAATATAAATATTAATTTTACTCATACCAATTAAAAGTTATTACAATAACCAAAAATTTTATTTTATTAAGTTAATTTACATTCATGAATTTCCTTAAAACATTTTATGTATAAAAGTAGCTGATTTGTGCGGAGTGTTCAAAATGTCATAATGTATTTGCCTTTGTTTGGAGTGACAACAGCATCCATTTCTTCAGGTAATTTTTGGTAACATTCTTTACATCATTTGCATGAACTTCTTCCTGATCCTAAATAAGATTGCATAAAGTGAGTGGTTTATTTTTTTTTTTGAGTATCAATAATTAATTCTCTAAATTTTAATATGGATGTCTTACAAGTAGCCCACTGCTGGTATATATACTATGCATTTACAGCTACTGTAACACACATTAGCTATATTATAATTTTTATAACATTTTAATATTTTCCTTAATATAAAACACTAAAGCAAAAAGTCATTGCTGTTTCACAGCTATGTTATTATTAAGTTCAGTGGTAAACTTTTCTTTTATTATTCCTTTATTGTTTCTTGGTGGTTCTCATTTTCATTTGAAATTTTTTTATTGTAAGTAATATGTAATTTTTGTACACATACATGTATATTATAAACTATTCATTTATAAATTTTAAGAGTATTTCAGTTTTGTAAAAGTTTTCCCCACTAGAATGTCAGCACAGAAAAGGATGATTCTTTTAATTTTAATTCTTTAATTTAATGAAATAAATAAATTTGTTTTTAAGTTAGTATGAATAGTATTTATATTTGGGCAGTAATTATTCAAATTCAAGCAACTAATTATATCTGGTCCATTTATAAATTTTTTATGAGTTTAAATAGTAAAAAGACAGATAAAAGTGATTAGATCTATTTGTACTACCAGTGGTACAAGCCACGCCATTGAACAGTCATGCAAGTATCACCTGTGGTTCAAGCCAGCTGGACAACGGAATTCAAATCAGAGCCACCAGGCTGTGAGACACAAATTATAGCCTCTTCCTGAATGGATTAAAGGAATCGTAAGTATCTCTTTGGAGAAATTGCTGACTGTAGAGCTGGAGTACTTGCAAGGTAAGCCAGAAGCAACTTTTGAGTCAGAACAAAAGGAAATGCTCAAAGGATGTGAAAGGGGGTCGAAAGTATGTGCATCATCTTGAAGAGGCTCAGACTGAGCTGATTGAAGGTAATGTAAGCATCAAAATTAATAGTAAAAACAATGTATTATGTATTTCATTGAATAAAATAACAATCAATGTGCCTATCTTGATACAAATATATAGATGAAAGAATGGATGAATACACTGAAGCAGATAGAAAGCTCTTTTATATCTATACTCTATTACGTGGCCTGTGCTTTCTGGCTGAACCTGTAGCAGTGGTCTCTGAGAGCCATTCAGAATAATGAAATAATAACTAACATTCTTGAGAGCTTTGTTCTCTTTATTGTATTATGTATTTCTTACAACAGCCTCTTGATACAGGTACTAGTATCTTTATTTTACCGAAGGAGTTAAATGAAGCAAAGTAACTTTCCATAGTTCACTGAACAAGAATGACAGAAAGATTTTAATTCTAAAGGTAGATCATAATTATAATGCTTCATCCTTTGCTTCTTTCTAGAGTTGGTATATTTTTCTTGTGGTAGAATTTGCTTGCTCTCTGTGTGTGTCTGTGTTTGCTTTTTACGACAAAACAAAAATTTCAGATTAAACAGAGACCAGGGGTTGTTGTGAGGTAAAATCTCTTAGTTGTAGGTACATCTTGGAATTTTGCAGAGGAAACTTGGAAAACCAAAGGACTAAGAGACGTGCAAATGGTAGGTAATGGTTATATGCTGAATGTTATTGTAAGGCTCGATTTAGACATGACTCTCCCAGTACCCAGTCTGTCTGCCAACAGAGGCATTGTTTTCAGCTCAGCATCGGGGCTGCCCTCAGCAACATAGGATGTCATGAAAGAGATAAGATGGAGCATGGAATCTTCCAAAACACCTGGACATCTGAAGACACACAAATATTCACACTGGATGCCTCAAGGACTTTGCCCACTGAGGCATGAAACATCCCGAGAACTTTGACTACTGAGGTTTACTAAGATCTTCCAGCCTAATGTCCCTTGCTTTATTACAAGCCCTATAAAAAAAAAAGGCCCATTTCTCTTTGTTTGCTACAGACTGCCTTATCGCCCTCTCTCTGCCTGCACCCAGATATTAAACCATACGCCTCATTGATTTCACACAAGCCTGTTGAGTGGTCTTTGCCTTGTGTTGTCCCTTATAGTTATATTTTATTTTTATTTTTCAAAGAAAAAAGACAGGATTATCTATAGCTGAACTATCCCAATAATAAAGTTTCAGGACATATCTATGGAAATTTGCATACCAAAGCTGCAAGGTACATAAAGAAGTACCTTTAAATAATACAGTATTAAATGGGTAGAATCTATTCCCTTCCATCATTCTTGCTGCATTTTTGAGCATTTCTCTAGTGCTAAGGGGGTGAGTATTCCTATACCTGGACATCAATTAATTATTTAAATCTAAAGAAGAAAATAGTCTAATAGCTGGAAACATACCCATCACACAAAAATACTGTACAAGTGTATTGCTGACAGAAATATCCATTTAATCATGAATGAGAGGTCAAAGGGGAAAAATTGTATGGATTACTAAAATATCAAATCTGACCAAGAAATGAAATAAGTTGTCAAAATGGGAAAAACAAATATTCATGTCCCTTATTTATTAAAAATGATACTTGCTTTGTTCTATATTCTGGAATTGTTTTAAGTTATAATCTGGAGGAATTGTCCTGTAATTATAGTAAGTCCCTTCTTTCACTCAACATATGCTTCATGCTTGTCATGCCTCCTTTTCTCCTTTGTGCTTCAATTTATTGAGTTCTATCAAACATATATAGCAATAGGAAATTTTCAGAACTGTACTGTTTCTTGGTATTTTTCCAACTCTTCCAAAAACTTTTGCCTCACATTTCTTCCCCTCTATATGCAACTCAAGTGCCCCTGAAATTGGCAGATAATGTTCAATAACTGGTCACAAAAACTGATCCAGTGAAGGTATTCACATATACATAGGTATTAAACATGTAAAATGGGCATGTTTTGATTTAGAAACACAGTGATAAGAGTGTAGAGAGAGTCATCTTAGAGCCTGGCTTAATGCTGAATAAGTATTCAAGACGTAGTGTTGAAGAACAGGATGCCAAAGAAACAAAATCAGCCTGAGAGATACTTTGAATCTCAAAATAGACCTCCAATTCAGGAAAGCAACAAAAGGCTTTAGGAGGTGTGTGTCTCACCTCCAGCCATAGTTACATTCAAATACAAATCAGGAGGTTAACCAGGGCAACAAGCTGATTGCAATCTAGTAAGACAAGAAAGAATATTCACTTCAGTAGACAAAGACCATGTTCAGCCTTCCATTATGAGAGACCAGGGAAGGCAGAGAAATACAAGTACGGTATTAACCATACTGACCGGGTCCCTGAGGAATCTTCTGGTGATGAGAGCTTTGCCACCCCACCCACAGTGGAGTTGAAGACTTCATAAACACACTGGTCAATAATTGAGCTCCAATCCACTAAATGCCTGATTTGGGACAGTGTGTTGGGGGAGAGAGAGGTAGATTTACAGTGTGCCCTGAACTGGGGCACTTGGGGAAAATTTTAAAAGAAAGGCTAAAGAGTCTTTGTATTTGAATATATGAACTAGCTACAAATTTTGATCAATTTGCCAGATGTTTCTCAAAATACCACGGAAGAAAACATTATCATTCAAAATGCAAGCCTTGGAGATGGACAGTGTGTTTTCTGTACCACCATAAATGTACTATACTACAAAATATATCACATTCTAAAAAAATAGGAAAAGAATTATTAATTTGTGTATTCTTACTTATGTGCTCATAGTTTTGAGAAACTTAAAATCTTTTGGAAACCTAACTCTTACATATGTAATTTTTCAATGAGGAAAATTTCTTCAGCTCTATATAGCTTATTGTAGTTTTCATTATGGTGACGAATACTCTTAGTCCAACTACTTTAAATTAGTTATGCTTCATTTTTATTATAACTCTTGAAATGTCCTTTAGTGAGTGGTAAGTAGAAATTAGTACAAAATGGCTCAAATGAAAAATGGTCCAAAGGAAAATACTGGTATGAGAAACTGCTTAGTACAGCAAATTTTTAACTTTTCAAATGTATCTTTTATTCAAATTATGAGTGTACAATTCATAAAATGTTTCTGAATATCAGTTGAAATAGTGATATAATTATAGTAAGCCTGTTAGTACTTATTGTGACAAATTTATTTCTAGTTAATTCATTTGTTTTTATGTAGGACTACATTTTAATTCAGTATTAACAAGGCTATTATTTGAAAGTGTTTCCATTTTGGCAATAAAGGGTGATGATTTAGTTATAATTAAAGAGAAATGAGTATATGAAAACCTAATGAAGTTCAGAGAAGTATTCATTATGTTTCCATACATTTATATTATCTACTCTCCCAATAAATTGTTATACCTCTGTCATAATTAACTAGGAATTAACTCATTTAATTTAAAAAAAATTCTGATCAGAATTATTACTTTGTTATTTATCCATTGAAAACCTAATTGAGAGAGTAGGAAACATATCTTCTAATGAATCAAAACTAAAAATGAGTGTAACATTGCAAGTGAATTATAATGGACTGAAACTATTTACAGAATCATGATGATGGGGGCCGGTGAGATGGCTCAGTGGCGTAAGCGCCTGCCTTGCAAGCGCGAGGGCCCGAGTTCGACTCCCGGATCCCACATACGAAAAAGGGGCCGGTGATATCGCTCAGCGGCACGGGTGCCTGTTGGCGCGCGAGGTCCTGAGGTCGACCCCCCGGTACCCACAAAAAAAAAAAAAAAAAAAAAAAAAGAATCATGATGATCATAGCATCTAGCATTTTTCTGCATTGCATGTCTCTGATACTAAACACTTTACATATTTTAGAGTTCAAATGCTGCATATATTATTTATTTTATCAAATGCTGCATATCCTATTTCTTTCCTATCTTTCATTATCTGATATAAAGCACTATCATATTAGCTTTTGTCAGTGAGTCGTTTTTTTTTTTAATGTCTAAGGATGAAGCTTCTTTATTTTTTCACATTGCTGTGTTTTAACACACTGAGTGGCTGGGCAAAATGTCTTTCTCTGAGTCTCCCAGGCCAGTATAAAGAAAATGTTGGGAATTAATTTTTTTGTTTGTAGATCTCTGTTTCTTTTTTCCTTTTCTCTTCTCCTTTCTTTTCTCTCTTTTCCCTTCCTTTCCCTTCCCTTCCTTTTCCTTTCCTTCTCCCTTTTCAACAGCTTTATTGAAATGAAATTCACAGGTCCTACTATTGCTTAAAGTATACAATTTTTGTGTATTCACAAACATGTCCCACATCACCAGTGGTCAAGTTTAGCTAATTTTCATCACTTCAAAAAGAAACCCTGTGTTCTTTAGCTGCACTTTCTTATTTCACCTATACCATCTGCCGCTCTCCTCTAATTCTAAGAAATTACAAATTTATATTCTCTCTGCAAAAGTTTCTCTATTTGGAACATTTTATATGTATGGGATTATACAAAATGTGTTTTTTTGTGACTGTGCCTCCCTTTCATTTAGCATAATATTTTCAAGGTTTATTTGTATTGCAGCCTATATCACAACTTATTACTTTCTATGGCTAAATAAAAATTTTATGGATATATTATCTTTTCTTTACTCATTTATTAACTAATGGACATTTGGTTAGCTTTTATTTTTTGACTATTGTGAATAATATATATATATATAATATATATACATTATATGACATATAATATATGTCATATATATGAATAATATATATTATATGTTATAAATATATATTTCTGTAAACTGGATTTGTGTTGAAATATGGTTTATATGTATGGTAGAAATTCTTGATCATACATTAACTTGAAATTTAAAATTTTGAGGAAAAGCCACACTGTTTTCCAGTGTGGCTTCACCATTTTACATTCCCACCAGCAGTTACACAGGCTCTGATTTCTCCATATCTTCATTTTGTATTATTTATATTATTATATTAATTACACTGAGTGTGAAGTAGAATCTTATCAAGGTTTTGATTTGCATTTCCCTGAATAATTGTGTTGAGCATTTTTCCATATGCTTATTAGCTCTTTGAATAACTTTAGAAAAATGCCTATTCAGATCTTTTGCCATTTTTAAACTGTGTCATTTGCCTTTTATAATTGAGTTAAAGGTTTTGTGTATTGAAATGCATAACCCATTTCAGATATATGATTCATGAAAAATTGACTGGCTACAAATTTTTCATGCATATCAACAACTAGCATGTGGCACCAAGATGAGTTGTAATTTGTGTCACTAGTGACAATTTAGTAAATTGTTTGAACCCTCTGGCTAGACTAGCTTATTCTTCATTTGACATTTATTTCTCATATTTGAAATGAACACCAGTAAGAGAATGTTAAAATAAATTTGTGAGAACAACCAGCCTTTTTTGCAATTTGTAATTAAACAAGAAAGCAGAACACTTAAAAAATCCCCTTAATTCAGTATTAAATCCTCAACACTTTGCAAAACCACAAAATCTCCTAGAGAGACTAGAACACTGGGGAAAAGGATTTTCCTGTTGGTAGAAGATATCTGCCGCTTGAGAGGCCAGTCCCCAGCACTCATTATCAAGGTAAGGACATTGAAAATTACAAGGGAAAAAAATATTTTAAATGTCAAAGCAATCAAATAGTTCTTGAAGTCATTTCTCATATCTAACTGAATTTTAAGTTATGTGTGTTACTCCTCTGTGTCATAATATATATATAATATATTTATATACTATATATAATATATTTATATATTATATATTTATATTACTTCAAATATTTTCTTGGTAAAAAGAGCTCAGGAGAATTGGGTCTGGTTCTGAAGCACGTTAACGAGTGTATATATATTTTAATTTGTATGCATATATCTCTACTATTTTGTTTCCCCTTTTTATATGAGTAAGTAGCCTGAAATTCATCCCTTGGTCTATGATATAGGAATACAGACTGAATGACTCTGGTCTATCTTCTCCCATTGCTTCTCTGGCATCCAGAGAGGCCAAGTTCTTCCTTATTGTTTCGATTTGCTTTCATATTGATCAACTGCTTATCCTCTGTTAATGGATATTCTGAAGGCATTACTCAGCTATTATAGTTGAGAACATTTCAATTTATTTTTGTCATTTTCATAAGGCTCTATTTTCTGTTCATTACATATTGTTAAGATTTAGATCTAAAATGTCACCCAAAAATCTCATGTGTTCATAGGTGGGGCTTTTGGAAGGTGATTAGATCATGGGGGTGCTATATTCTTCAGTGGATTGATCCACTGATGAACTCTGTACTGTTAGGAGCTGGGGGATGGTTAGAGGTAGGCCACTGTGACTTGAAAGGGTGTGTTCTTGTCCCCAGCTCCTCCCTCTCTCTCTGCTTCCTGTCTCTCACAGGTTAAGCTGCTTTTCTTCACCATGCAACTCCACTATGTCATTTCTACCTTGTTGTCAGTCAGCCATGGACTGAACGCTCTGAAACTGTGAGCTAAACTAAACTCCTCCTCCTTTCAGTTGTAGCTATCAGGTACTTTGTTTCAGAAAGAGGAAGACAAGAAAGCGACTAACACACATAGATTACATGATGCTTTTCTGCATATGTCTCAATGGGTTTCTATAACTTTCACATTGGTTGGTCAAGCTGGGCCTCCCACTGTTGAATAAATAAACCTCCTCAGTTCAAATGGAATTCCTGCTTACCTGTTCCTGCTTTTGTATCCTTTATCAAATTGGATAGTATCAATCTTTTATCTACTTGCATGAATGAATGTATATGCGTATATAACTACTTAACTGTAGAGAGTTTGTCTAGTGATAGGATTTTTTTAAATGTCACCCTTTATTACTAGTTTTGTATTTCTAAAATTACATTTCAAGTTCAGTTTTAAATTAAACAAACATGTAAAGATAGCACATGTATAATGAGGATAACATATGCATCCTCTTACAAAGGAAGCCCCATAGATTGGAATTTAGTATACTAATCATCATATAATATATGCATATTATTTTATAAAAGAAAATATTATTAAGGCTAAGTGAAACAAAGACCCAAGTCTTGACAACATAGAAAACAAGTACTGACATTCAAAATATTTCCTGAAATTTTAGTGAGCGTGCTTGCTTTATAACTTGTCAGGAGCCTCTGACACTCACTGAACAAAAAGAGTTTCCAAATGTGCTCTGCTGACTAAATAAACATATTTTTGCCAAATTATTGATTTTATAGTGCTGCATTTTAGCTTCCTTGAGGCATTACTTCCAGGCTACCCTTTACTTCCTTAGGCAATAACCATTTTTAATCTTGCCAACCAAGCAAGAGATGGCTTACTGACAAGAGCTGGCTGCCAAGCCCCCAGCACTCCTCAGTTCTTCTACTGCACTGGGAGAAAAATGTGACAGATCAGCAGCAAACTTCTGATTTTGTTTTCAGTTTGACCTAATATTCATATTTCAGGGCATTTCATATTTGAAATGATGTATAGGGAGACTTTGGTTTAGATAATTTAGGTTGCTTCTGCAGGAGTCAAGGATTCCAAAGTATTCATTTCTCCTCCCAGCTCCTTTCTCCTCCAGCTCTCATCTTAGTGCTTTTTATGCAAGTATAACAATGTAGAATAAAATGTCCTTTGAATTATGATCACTTTCCTTTACAGATGGAAAGGCCACAATTTGAGTTCTTTTTAAGTGCAATAATACTTGGAGATAACTACATTTATAGACATAGTGCATGTGCATTCACAATAATCAGAACAAAATATCATTCATTATATCTGAATGCCCATTTTCTTCTAGATGCTTAAAAAGGGGAGTACATTTGTGTTCAGTTATTTAAATTATCCAGGGAAAACATCTAACCCTAAAGGTTTTTGGGGGTGATAAGATTTAGAATTGAAACTTAAGTTGATTTAATGGTAATAAGGAAGTGCAGGGATAAAGTATTGATCTTTCCTCAGATTTTATGGTTTTACACTATGCTGTCTTTACTGTATTTTTTAAAACATTCTGTGAAATTTTTGTTTATTACATTTTTCATTTCTAAAACATATTTATTTCCTTTTTACAACTCTATTTCTTTTTAAAGATTTTTAAATCTTGTAATTTATTTCAACACAATTTATAACACCTTCGTAAAGCATTATTATGACGACTACTTTAAAATCCCTCTCACATAATTCCAACATGTGAATAATCTCAGGGTTGATGTTAATTGATTGCGTTTTCTCTTTCAAGTTGTGTTTTGCTTAGTTCCTGGCATGTAAAGACTTTCAGTGGTATCCTTGAGGTTTTGTACATTACTGTGGGAGACATTTCCTCCTATCTAAAACTTTTATTTCAGCAGGCAGTCACACTGTTAGGTTCAGCATCTAAGTCCTGGTCTACTGTAAACTCTAGCTTCATTGACAGCTCACTTTTGAAACCTCAGCAATGACATTCTGATGTGTTTTGTTCTTCTGTGCTGCTTGCAGGTCCCAGTTGTGATTCTTAGTAGGCAGAGCCAGGTGCACTTCCCCCAGACACTGTGACACTGCAAGTGTGTGTGCAGAACCCCACTGTTCTGGCATTGGACAGACACCTGGTTCCTGCTGACACTTTACGTTGATAATTTAACATTGTTCAGAAGCAATATTTCTACAAAAAGATGGTATTTAGTAAACAAAAACTAAAATTGATATTTCAGTTTAGAAATATCAAACCTCAAAAATATTGAATCTCTTTGTCTAAAAGAATAAATAGTGAAAAAGGAAGAACAAAATTAACTAAACGGTGAAGCAGATCCTATTTTTAAGCTTTCTTTATTGTGGCACTGCTCTTGCTTGGGCAGGTAATCAAGCAGCACCTCAGGCCTTCCCCTTCTTCTGCATCTCCCTTTGCAGCTGTGCTTGCCCAGAAATGGCCTTTGCAGACCCTGCTAAAGTACCACCCACACAGGGAGACTTCTTCGTTCACCTACGGGGAGTGACCACTGATTATTTTTCTCTGAATCATTGATTATGTGCTTTTCTTTTATTAAGCTGTTGGTTGAAGGCCTATGTTCTTGTGGCTATTTCTTGTTTACCTTTGTAAAATGCAAAGGATAATACTTAAATTTCATTGTTGTCAACAATTTTAAATTGTTTTTGTATTGCTTCAGTATGAGTCAGCATATACTAATTACCTCCTCTATATCATAATCTTTTACCTATTTAGTATTGAGGTACTGAAGTACTCTGGATAAAGTTCAGAAATCAGTGCAAATTCTCTTGATTTATACTAGGATTGTAAGGGAATGCATATAAATCATAAAACTGGCATATACTATGTATTAACAAAAATGTATGTCATAATAATGAAAAAAATCATTTCTGTGCCCTGATCCAATGGCCTGATCTTACGTAAGATATGGGATATTTGAAATGTTTCCCAATAACTAGTGCTGTGGGTTAGCACTGGTCAACCTTTTAAATGTTGTCAGAGTCCTCCTCTTTCCTGGAACATTTGTAGTAAAACTGGAATACAACTTAATGCTTAAATCCATGAACTTAAAGAGGGAAGACTTATCTTTGAATGAGGAAATTTGCCAAATATTATTTGAATGCCCTTGATAAAGTTTTACATCTCTAGCTCATAGTTTTTATGTGAGAATATAATGTTAATAATAGAAATTCATGGGGGGTTGTGAGAATTAGTGAGAGAAAGTGTATTAGCTTTCTGTCACTGTGACAAAATACCTGAGATAATCAATCTAAAAGGAAGGAAGTTTTATTTAGCTTCATGGTTTTGATCCATCCTCACTTGGCAACTGCAGTTTGTACAAAACCTCACATTATGACAGAGGAACATGGTAGAGGAGGCCCGTTCACCTCAAGGAAACCACAGAGCACAGAAAGAAAGGACCACAGTCCCAGTGATCTCTTCAGTGATGTGACTACCTCCCACAGGGCTCCACCTCTTAAAGATTCCATCACCTCTCAATAGTGCTGTTGCCAGGGACCATGCTTTTAACACGGGAGCCTTCGGAGGACACTTCAGACAAAACTGCTGCAATATACAAAGTGCTCAGCATTGTTCGTGCCCATTACATGTGCTCTTATTAAGCATTAACTTTTCTGTAGTTAATATTATATATGCACACTATTTTACACTGCATTTCTGTTGGTTTGAAATACAGAAGGAGGGCCAGGGATATAGCTCAGTGGCACAAGTGCCTGCCTGGCAAACGCGAGGTCCTGAGTTCGATTTCTGGTACCAATACAAAAAATTCAATGTGAAATACAGAAGGATAATTCTTTCATAAAAGAAATATTAGAAAGTGGTTAAACATCGCATAATTTTCTTCACTTTTTTGATTCATTGATCACAGATATCATCTAAATCTGAACAAATTTTTGAGTATGATTATTGTTCTGCAATCTCATTAAGACGTATAAAATATAAAAGATTATAAGACTCAAGTATTCTATTTATAGAACATTAAAATAGTTATATTTAAGCCAAGTAAAAAGAATAAGTTTGAAATTGAAAATAAATAAGACAACTACAGAAACACATTTATTTAATGTATATAATTTTAATCTGACATGAAAACCAATTCGTAAGACTGATTTTCATGTCAAGTTAGCATGTTCTCTCAATGAAAACATAACTGATTTGGGAATTTCAGAATATTCATCGGTCAGCTGCAACTGGTAAGAACTGATTTGATCACTGTGCCCATTGTATAGTTAATAAACCTAGAATCAAACTATTCCTCTAAAATAATATGATCAAATGATACCCTAAAATTGGTAAGTGAGAAACTGAGGTTGAGAAGAGGAAACTACTCAGTCACTTTCCATATTGCCATGTACAGCTTATGAGACATTTTAGATTATATTAGAAGAATTAGAAAAGTATCCTACATACAATTCATTCAACAAACATTTATAGAGTACTGAGATTTGGAAAACTTTGCAGGCTGAAGGGGGATCATGACAGATACAATCTCTGCTGGGGGTGGGACCTGGGATTATGGAAAAAGTAGAGACAAAATAAGTAATAATTTAGAAATTTAAAGTAAAATTTAAGTAATGATACTACATGGGAAAGAAAAGATCTGACCCATGAAGTATGAGTGTATTTGGGACAGTCAGGAAATGCCTCACTGAGGAAGTTAGTAACTGCGTGCTAATGAGGAGTCACTGACTCTCCCTTAGTAGCTGAGGAAGCAGTAGGTGTGACAGAACTCATGTGGTGGACAAGATGGGAAAGATCAGTAACCCAGGTGAGGCAAAACATTTTAAACTATTATAAAAGTTCAGATTTTTACTGAGTATAATGGAGCATAAACAGGTATGTTAATTCATCAATTTAATAAAACTTTTCAAGCATCTACAGTATGGAAGACACTTAACTGCTGCTTTGAAATACCTAGATATAAAATGAGCACGTAGGTTCATGGGGAGATCCTCCAAAGAGACGATACATACTGTGACATCATTTGAGGAAAACAAATAAACAAACATGAGCGGAATACAATGAGAATTTAGAAGAAAGAACATCTAGTTGGGTATTTGTGATTCACTTTTATTAATGAGATGATAGTTGAATTGAGATTTTAAGTATTAATAGGCCTTTATAGAGCAGAACAAGGACAAAACAAAGCAGAAAATATACAGTTTTAGAGAGAGGGAAAGGCTATTTTTATTGAAATATGGTGTACATTCAGAAATGTTATCACATCTAGAAAGTAATGAGGCCACGTCATTCTAGTGCTGGAATGTCAAATTAAGAAGTTAGGATGATCTCCAGGATTATTAGTAGTTTTGAGTAGGAGAGTAGCATAATCAAAGCTGTGCCTTGGGGAGGTTGTACTTTGCAGTGACTGGGGAATTGATTTAAGCCATCATCTGAAGGAAGACCAGCAATGCAGGTAAGAAGAAAGGTGAGTGACGATTCTGTGGTGCTAGGCACAGCGCCGACTGCTGCCTCCTCTAATTCTAAAATATCCTTTGTGCCACTCTTTGCACAACCACTTGCCACTGCAATGGTTCCTGATTGTGACATTGATTACAATTGTCTCTTCACCTTCTTCCTCTTACCAAAGGATGCCAAAAAATCTTCCAAAAACAGAGACATTTTCATATAATGCAACAGATGAAGCAATAGCAAATACATGCCCTGTAACTAATAGAAAAAATTCTAACTTTACTCTGCTTTTCAAAATACTCTAAAGTCTTGCTTTTCACAATTTCATTTATTTTCCTTACTCAGTATTTCTTGGATCACTTCCACACTCAAAAACTTAGCAAAAGCTTCAATTTCTATTTTTTTTTGGGGGGGGGCGGTTACCAGGAATTGAACTCACAACCTCTACGCTTGCCAGGCAAGCACTGTGCCGCTGTGCTATATCCCCAGCAAGTTTCAGTTTCTTCTTTTTTTTGTGTGTGTGGGTACCGGGGATCAACCTCAGGATCTCATGCACCAGCCAGCACCC
Source organism: Erethizon dorsatum (assembly GCA_028451465.1). Taxonomy (NCBI): domain Eukaryota; kingdom Metazoa; phylum Chordata; class Mammalia; order Rodentia; family Erethizontidae; genus Erethizon; species Erethizon dorsatum. Next base: position 43,873,669 of record CM051824.1, read on the forward strand.
GTGCCTCCGAGCGATATCACTGGCCTTTTTTTTTTCATATGTGGGTACCAGGAGTCAAACTCAGGACCTCACGCTTGCCAGACAGGTGCTTATGCCACTGAGCTATCTCACCGGCCCCAAAAGTTTCAATTTCTTTGGGTGTTTGTTTCCAGTCTTTCTATGAGCTGTAATATTTTGTGCTGTTTTTAGCTATTGTTAATCTGTTCATGTTTCAAAGACAAACTTATTTCATGTCTTTTCTAGTACTTTCTTAAACTTGTCAACCAAATACATTTGTTCCTTGCTCTTGTTAAGGGAACACCTTCCTCACAGACCTACTCCACACCAGTCCATGTTGCTCTTTTTAGTCAATATTACTTTCAGCCCAAGCTCTGAGAATATCAACAGGATTGCTGATTGGGATAATTTATGATAAGTCCTAGTATTAAACAGTGGTGATTACAGCACAACATCATGAATCTATTTAGTATCATTAAATTGCAAACTTAAATATGACTAAAATAGTAAATTTTATGTGTATTTAACACAATAAAATTTATTTTAAAATCTACATAAAAATGAAATTAATGATGTAACATTACACATTTTCATTAGGAACCAAAAAAGAATTTATCTGTCATGAGGACTTACCAATACTGTACTGGATGAGTTAGCAAAAGAAGAAAACATACAAACAAAAATTTAAAAAAAGAAAACCATTAAGGCTGATATTTAAATGTTCTCCAAGAGCCTCACACATGCACAGGTGAAGCTTCTGGAAGGTAATTAGGTTAGGGGCTTAGAGCTGACTTGCTGTCAGGAGGTGGGGTCTGGAGGAAGAAGTGGGTCACCGGGCATGTGGCATGGAAGGTTTATTACCTTCCTGGGCTTCTCTCTGCTTCCTCACCGAAGTGACATGAGTGCTCTTTCCTCTTCTGCTCCCCTCTGCCATGCTGTCCTGCCTTGGAGCCAGTGGATTACGGTCTGAAACGAGCCAAAATAAACCTGTCCTGCCTTAAGCTGTGGGTATCAGATATTGTGTCCCAGCAAGGAGAAAGTGACTACAACAGCAACCAAGAAAAATAAGAATCATATGTATAATAAAGAAAATATCATTTTCAGAAAAAAAGTCTATATATTTTTAAAATTCCAAGATACTTTACTAACAATATTCTATTTTGCTATTTAAAAAGCCAAAATTAAAAAAAAATTGGAGCATAGTATTAGTACATGTTTATGTGATACATTACGGTAATTTTGTATGTGGATACAATGTGTAATAATCAAATCAGGATAATAAACATTTCCATCTCTTCAAACATGAATAACGTCTATGTGTTGGAAATTCTGTACTGTTCTACTAATTTTGAAATATACTGTTGATTATTTTAGCCAATAATTATTCTACTATGCTCTAGAAAACCAGAACGAACTCCATCTCCATGTGCTTTGGTGCCCTGTATTAAGTCTTTCCATCTCCTGCCTGTCCATCTCAGTCTCTAGTGACCACTGTTCCACTCTGTCATTTTATAAGATCGACTTATTATTTCCCACAAATGAGTAGAACATGTGGTCCTTGTTTTTCTGTGTATATAAAGTCAAAATTAAAGAAGCAAAATCGCCAAGTGTTAATGATGATAAAATGTTCATTTGCATGGCCAGTAAATAAGTGTTACATTATTCTTCCTACTCCGTGTGTGTACTTAATTTTTACCAAAAAGGATAGAGGATGGAGTATGGAAGTCAGATCCTTGTAGTTTTGGATTTAAATTCTTTCAAGGGTTCAGGTGAAAAATATGCCCACCACACTATTTAACCCATTTCCTCACATACAGAAGGAAGATTCCAGAAAAACAGCAATAAAAATAGGACAACATAATACTTGAGTGACATTTTAAAAACCTAAGTAAAGTAAATTTTAGTGGACTTGTGATAAAGCAGTATTATTCTAGGAATAAAGTTAGCAATGTTAGGAAATTCATTACACATATTAATATATATGCATATATATGTAAACATATGTATAAAACCTCTTGAGAAGTAGCCAAAAAAACTATTTAAGGGCTACTAACTTCATTTATGACAAAATATTAAGCCTTATGCAAAATAGAAACATAAGAACATTTAATGAACTTGTTAATTAAGAAAACAGTGCTTACATTCTTGATGTATGATAAAATATCAAATTATCCCCAAATACCTTAGAATGAAGAAAAGAGAGCCTCTATAAATGCCATTAACATTTCCTTCAGAATGTTTTAGTCCACGTATGAATATAAGATACTAAAGTAAAAAAGAGAGATAATTCTAAATGAGGTAATAAATGTGTCTCTATTTGCTACTGATGTTATTGTCTAAAAAATATTATCAATCAGAGAACCTATTGGCAATCATGAAGAGCATTCAATGAAGTGACTAAAACCAATTAAAACATAAAATTAAAAATAACTTGCATAAAATGATAAGCAGTTACACATTCAGGGTAGCTAGCTTTCACTTAAATTATTCAATAAAATATTTGTATTTAAAATAGAAATAATTTAAGAAAAATTTTAGATCTACTTTTTAAGTAGATATACTTTACTTTGCAAGAGAAAATTAAAAGTAAAATGATCAATATTATTTTTAAAAAGTAGAACATTGATCAAAATATCTGAATATTATATATTATAAAATGTTATGATTTTAGAACAGGAAAACCGCACTTAATCTACCTCTACAGGAAGTCAGGTGAATAAAAAGCACAAATGTTAAAATGTTAATTCTTCAATTGAAAAACCACAGCACACAATAAAATTCATTTCATTTTATCTCTTTGTGTAAGTATCTCCTGCTCATCAAATTTCAGGAGACATTTTATTTGTGTGGGATATGAATAGAATTTTACTTTAAAATAGCAGCTAGTTAACTATCTTGTTTTCATCACATCAATTCCATTCACACTGCAGGTGAGATCATAATCTCATTGCTAAAATGGTAGGGGTAATAGTAATCCAAAAGACTTCATTTTCCAACTATTTCAGTATATACAATCGAGCAAAGAAAAAAATGTGCATTCTTAAAAAATGATAGGCTGTGTGCATGTCTTTATAAGTGAACAAGGTTTCTACAGATTTTTATTGTAGTGCAAGAATGAAATGTTTGAAAATCCAATTTTTTGTCCTCATAAACTAAAAGTCAGCACATTTTTCACAAATACTATAAAGTGAGACTGTGGTTCTTTGAGATTTTAGTAAATTGATCTCTAAACATAGGGGCAAAGTAAATATTCTTGGAATCAAACTATAATTTAGACATCATTCTAAACTACTCCAAATGCAAGATACAATTAACCAATTAGATCAGGAGAAAACTTTATCTTTTCTTATTGTACATAAGGGATTCAAACTTACATAGTGGATAAAAATGTTAATCATTGTTACTACTAGATATTTATTTTATGTGATAGATTTACTTATATTTTTATTTCATAATGAATGAAGTTTGGATGAGGAAACATTGAGTAGTTTTCATGAAAATAAATATCCTGTTTTTAGGTATAATATTTTTAAAAATCTTGTGTGAATTGGATTTTTGAGTAGTGACATTAAAGATGATTTTTTTTTTTTACTCAATTCTGAAAAGTATTATTTGGATATGTCCACATAACCAAACACATTTCGTTGATAATTTTGGTTAGCAAACTCATGGCCTAAAAAAGTAACTGTCACATATCAACAATCATCTATTCAAGATTTAAGCAGAACTTAAATAAATTTAGCATGGCTATCCATAGATCATCCTGGAGAAATTAAAGAATAAGAAAACATGAGATTTATGGGCCGGTGAGATGGCTCAGCGGCATAAGCGCCTGCCCGGCAAGCGCAAGGGCCTGAGTTCTACTCCCGGAACCCACATACGAAAAAAGGGCCGGTGATATCGCTCAGCGGCACGGGCGCCTGCTGGCACGTGAGGTGCTGAGGTCGACCCCCGGTACCCACAGAAAAAAAAAAAAAAAAGAAAACATGGGATTTAAACAAAATGGAAATCATTCGTAGACAAAATCAAGCATGTCAACAACAAAGTTAAATGTAAGTGAAGATTAAACAGCCTAATTAAAAGGCAGAGATTGTAAGACCACATTTCAAAAAACAAATGCAAATAAATGAAGACACAATTTAGGGTCAAAGATAAAAGTAGATTAAAAATAAAAGAATATAATAAAGTTATGTAGAAAGAAATCATAAGAAAACTAGAATGGGGCCAGGGATATAGCTCAGTAGCACAAGCACCCGCCTGGCAAGCACAAGGTCCTAAGTTCGATTCCCGTACCAAAAAATAAAAAATAAAAGAAAACTAGAATAGATATACTAATATTCAGACAAAATGAAGGTTCTTAGATGAGGATATTTTTAATGATCAAATGGTCCTTAAATGCAGAAGTTAAAACAATTATCACATATGTATCTTAGAATTAATAGAACCAGAACTGGCATAATGGAAGAGAACAATAGAACAGTAGTAGTTGGAGAGCTTCTACCACACTTTCAAGTATATAAAGAGCCATTAGGTTGAAGAACAATAAGGGTATGAAATTTTGAACAATATTATAACAATTATACCTGAAAATTTCCATGTATTTTTATCTCTACCCATATTCATTCTATCTATCTACGTATCTATCTATCTATCATCTATCAGTCAAGAGAGAAACTTCACCCAATACCTGGAGCATATTCTTCTTATCAAGTGCACATGGAATAACCTCTACAATACACCACAAATTAGTTCATAAAAGAAGTCCCCCAAGATTTTAAGGCACTGAAATCATATAAACTAATTTCTGCAAGTACTTCCATTGTTCTCATTTCTATTGAAATTAACAATCAGTACAAAAAGAAATTTGAGAAATTCAAAATTTGTGTAAACATCATATACCTAAAAAGGTAAGGAAAGATAAATTACAAGGAAAATGATAACATAATTTATGATTAAAACACGACACACCACAATTTACAGGACACAGTTAAGCAGTTTCTCAAGGACATTTATATAGCTGTTAATGCCTATATTCAAAAAAATAAAGAATCTCAAGTCCATGATTTAACCTTCCATATTAATATAGAAAAAAAGAACAAACTAAGTCTAGAGAAAACAGAAGTAAGGAAATCATAAAGCAGAAATCAATTAAATAAAGAATAGAAAAATAATTAAAATAGAATCAGAAATTGATTCTTTGAGACAATCAACTTGGTTGACACATCTTTAACTAGATTGAGAGGCAGGGTTGGAGAGAAGAATCCTATTACTATAACCAGGAATGAAAAAGAATGCATCACTGACATTAGAGATGTAGAGTTGTAACAAGGAAGTACTACAAACAATTGTATGCCAGTAAATTAGATAAAGTTGACAAATCCTGAGGAAGTGTCAAATACTAAAACTGACAGATGAAGAAAATGAAAACATGAATATGCTAACAACATGTACAGAGACTGAATTAGTAATATAAATACCTTTTCACAAAGAAAATGTCAGAAACAGCCTCAATAAGAAATTTTAACAAATATTTTAAAGAATTAATAAGAATCCTTAACAAACTTTCCCAAAAATAAAAGAGGAAATGGGTCCTGACTCATTCTTTGAGCCCATTATTACTCTGTAGCAAAACCAAAACATCACAAGAAAAATCTCTGTAAACACTATGAATAAAACACTAGCATACTGATTCAGCAGCATATTAAAATTATTAGAAACCATCACTGGTTGGAATTTATCCCCAGCATATAGAATCAGTTTGACAAGCAAAAATTAATTAATGCAACATACATGTCTATAAAATAAAGGGCAAAAATTTGCAATTATCTCAATAGACACAGGAAAAAAAACTTCGGAAAAGTCCAAAACTCCTTTAAAAACAAAAATCAATCATGGTCTATAAATATGAGAAAGCTGTCTTACCCTGATAAATGGAATGTATAAACATAACAGTCAATACTGAAAAGCATAAAGCTTTCCCCTGAGCTGTGAAACAAGACTTGAAGGTCTGCTCTACCCATGCCTGCTCCACCTTTTACAGCAGGATCCAGCTGCAGCAGGTTGGCCAGGAAAAGGAACAAAGGGCATCTGTACTGGAAAGACAGAAATCCAGCTGTCTTTATTTGGAGATGACCTGCTGTAGTATATAGAAAAATTTAAGGATACATTTAAATGCTACCATAGAACTAACAGGAGAGTTTACCAATACAATGGGATACAAAGAACAAAGATCAGTTGGGCTTACTTACACTCGCAAGGGACTGCCCATAAGTGAAGTTAAAAAAAAAAAAAAAAAACAATTCCAGGGGCCGGTGAGATGGCTCAGCAGCGTACGCACCTGCCTGGCAAGCACGAGGTCCTGAGTTAAACTTTCAGTACCTACATACGAAAAAAGGGCCGGTGATATTGCTCAGCGGCACAGGTGCCTGCTGGCACACGAGGTCCTGAGGTCGACCCCCCGTGTCCACAAAAAAAAAAGAAAACAATTCCATTTAAAATAGTATAAAAGAAAACATACGAATACATTTCGCAACTTACCTCTGTCAAGCTTGTATTCTCTTGTTAGTTTCTTTTGTGTGGAACATGCTTGTCCTCATTGCCACAGTCAAATCCTACCTGACAAAAATCTCTTCTTGCAATCTCCCTACACTTTCACATCCAGGGTTTTCCCTTCTATCTTATAATAAATTTACTGTTTTTATTCTGTGCACATGTAATATAATGTATTTGGAATATCTATAAATTCCTAAAGCACACAATTTAAGAGTATTTCATTTGTTATTTTCCTCATTCTTAGCACAGGGCCTGGTGTATGATTTCAACATATTCCCCCTCAGGAAATAAATTATTCAAATCGGTAGCTCCAATAACTATATAGCAATGAATGTGACATTTCTTCTTTCTTTTTTTCCTTCCTTTCTCTCTCCTTCTCTCCCTCTTTCTCCCCTTCCCTTATCCTTTCTTCTCTGAGTCTGTCTCTGCCTTTCTCTGTCTTTCTCTGCCTCTCCTTGTCTTTCTTCACTGGAGATTAAACCCAGGGATGTTCTACCACTGAGCTACCTCTCCAAACCATTTTATTTTTTTATTCAGACAGAGACTCACTAAGTTGCCCAGACTGAGCTCAGACATGTGATCCTCCTGCTTCAGCCTCCCTGGTAGCTGGGTGGATACTACCACACCTTGCTCAGAACTTCTTGTTGTACACACAATCCTAGAATGCTCTACTAAACAGGGCACTTATCCTCAGAGAATCAGTATTTAATTTGTTCTCTTATCCAGAAAATTACATAGAGGTCAAAAGGGAACAAATACCCACACTGGGCCACTGTGTCAGAGATTGAGCTGTCCACAGACAGTTGGCTTAGGTGGAGGTACCAATCTTTGAACAGTTCCTTCCATGGAAGAAAGAATGGGGTAAGTAGGGCTACATATTATCCAGGAGTCCAGACACTCTTTTTTATAATGATAGTGTCTTGAATTGTGTTGCATGAACAGCATTCAGTTAGAAATTATTTGCTTAATGAATAAACAGAGTGTACAAGACAATTTATGTATAAGGTACCTGCTCCATGGCTGCCCAGAGAGGACAATCACAACAGCTTATGCAGTGTGGTACCTTTGTGAGCCCATCTTGCTAGTAGCCAGAGTGCATGTAAGCTGCAAATATAAGTAATGTAGATATTTCATTTTGAGGTCAGAGATGTCTGACTCTCCCTGACACAAATTAATGAAGAATATTTTTATTTTTTATTAGTATATGTTTGTAGTAGCTACTGTTTACATTCATCTTAGGGGCTAGGTACATATACTTAACATATTATAGTTCAGCGAGTTGTGGTGGCACACGCCTGTATTCCCAGCAAGCGAGAGGCTGAGGCAGGAGGATTGCTGTGAGTTCAAGACCAGCCTGGACTACATAGCAAGACCCCATCTCAAAAAAAAAAAAAAAAGCTTAACATATGTTAGTTCTTTTTAGAGCCCTTCTCCCCCTTCTCTCTGGATCACCTTTCTATTTTCAAAAGATCTACCTCCATGAAGATGATCTTTTAATCAAGCAGTGGATGAAATATCCAACTTCTCAAGAGAAACATTGGTCCTATTTTTGCTTTTAGTATGTCAACCTGGTTTTGAAAACAGTTTAGTTACTTTCTATTTAAGATTACCTTAAGTGATTGCCCTCACTGATTTCGCAGTCCTTAGCATAAAGTTTGAGGAGATATGACCTTTGTAAAAAAGAATCAACAAAATAAGAAAGATTCATTAATTGTCAAGTTTTGTAGACACAACCTGATTACTGCTTCATTCTCTTGAGATATCATACTGTTATTTTAATAAACTAACAAAATTATCACTTTCTCTCAAAATTATCACACTTTTTCTTATGTAGGTGACCTAAAAAGTGTTCATTCTCAGTTCTCTAAGAAGAGATATTTAATTGATAATTACTAATTTAAGTCTTACGAGCTGATGCAAGGCATAAAGAGTAATGCCTGTCCTTCTTGTAATTTTGTTTCTTTTTCTTTGTTAGAAATGATGTAATTTTTCTTATCGGAATGGAATGATCTAAAACTTGGTGTAAACGTTACCCAGTGAGAATTTACTGGGTCCTTGTGCTCATAGCAGAAGAACTTGGAATTGGTGAGAACTACTCCTGCCTTGCTTCTGCAGGGTGACTCCAGGTCCTCTGAGGTACCCCACTCCACAGAAATCTTGTTATGCCGGAGAAGGTGAGCACAATATTGTTTGAGGTACAGTATTTTTCTCTGACTTGTCTATTATAAAAGACAGAAATATATTTAAGTTTGAATTATAAGTTCTTTTTGTATGTGTATGCATTTTGCAGTTTTTCTGCTGAAATTAGTTAGGTGGCAGGCACTGTTATAGCTACTAAATGCCTATAATCTTTATGAAAATGATAGGTATATAATAGAGATATGATACGTGCATAAAGGAATGGAGACACAGAAGATTGAGAGATGATAGATATGTTCATACTAGATACACAAATACACTAATAGATAGATTTATTAAATGAAGATATTCTTTTCTTAATTCATTGTCATTAGAAGGTTAACAAACTGATTCTGTTTCTGCAGTTCTTTTCACTGAGAATAACACTTAACTCAGTTCCTAAACTTAGTATCTTCCATTTCTGAAAAGTCAAAACACAGTAAAAAATTATATGCTTATTTTAAATATTTCTATATGCATTGGACATTTATAAATTTGGAAAGATTATTTATTTACTTATTTATACTTTGAATAAGCAAAAGAATCCGTGGTTGTCTCTTCAACATCAGTAAGTTCCTCAACAAACTCAGAGTGCTTTCCATACCTTAAAGTTTGCAAATATACTACAGAAATTAGAAAGTTTGTACAACTCCCATTCTGTCTGCCTCAGTTTAGCTAACTGACCAGTAACAAGACCCTTTATCATCAAGTACTTGTTACTTGTGTCCTGTCTTCCTTATAGATAAGAACAGTAACGCCAAAATAAATTTTTCACGCACTCATGTGGTCATTACTTTAAATATGAGGCTTCCCGAGATATAACTTGAATCCCATCAATCTGAAGACAAACAGTTTGTTAAGCAAGTCACACATTTCAGATGACATATATTTACCAATCCTCTGTCTATAGTATCACCTGTTTTATTTTCTGTCTCAATTTCATACTTTTTTTGGGCAAAACCACCAGGGAAATACATTTCAATGACGATATATGATAACGCTGCTGTCTGCACTCCATCTCATTACAGAAGCCTTGTCTTTCTAAAATGGAAAGTGGATTTATATCTCAGTGTTATTTCTGCCACACACTAATCCAGTGAAACAACATTTGGGTGGCTTCAAGTCAATTTAATTTTCTCTGTCTGCTTCAAGTAGTGTGAGTCACATTCAAGCAATGATGTCACTTTCGAAGTTTGTTTTTGTGTGATGTGAGTTAAAGTCCTCGTGACTAAGTGTTCATTCTTGGAGCAGGTAACATCTTCTAACATTTTCAAAGATCATAAGAGCCATTTTATTTTGTGTCTCTCATTCCCAGAATTAAAAATCTGCAAGGGATATTTCAATATGTTTTCTTGTCATTAGAAGCTTTATTTAAACCAATCTAGGAAGATGTTATGGCTACTTGCTTAAAAAAATAAAAAAGTTCTGGATGCAACCAAACAGGCAAAGAAGGCTTTATTTATATTACTGAAATAGAGGTCAGGACTATTTCTGTTTGGAAGAGAAATTGAACTTTCCTGAAACAGAAAGCTGGAGGGTTTGTAAGTACTGGGAAGAGCTAGGGGGCAAATTCTGGAGGTCCCTAAGGGTGGGAAGTTGGTTAATATGATGAGGCCTACTGTTTTTCACTTATCGGTACATAGGGAAGTTAGGGTGCTAGCCTGTGTAACTACTGGTGGGTAGGAGTCTTATCTTCGTGATGATTATCCCATTTCAAAGGGATGGCATATATCTTCATTTAAGTAGAGAACTATTGATTTATTTATCTATGAATAATAAAAGTTCAAATGATACAGTAAATTCTGGGGTGATGGAAATTCTTGGCACTACTCTAATTTTATGGTACAGAACAAAATTTTATTAAAAACCAATACTGAGGAAACCCTTTGAAGATACAGATATAACTCTCAATATAATGGTCTCTTGCTGCAGAAGGACCCTTTCAGTACTTTTGTGGATTTTTAGTAGTTCTTGTGCTTTTTTAGTACCTCTTGTGGCTTTGATCAGTAACATACATTTTCAATATGTATAATAAAATCCATTCATTGATCTATTACTCCCCAAAAGCACATTCACTCATACCTGCCATAGTTTTACCTGCTATGATTCATGACTTTCCCATTAATGTTTAACATCTTGGTTTGTTATAGTCTGGGTGCTAGCAGATACAGATGATCTCTAGAAGATCTGATTACTGTTAGGTACACCATTACCTCAAGCTAGGACTCTTGCAGAACCACTGCTTGAAACCTGGTAGAAATGAATAGAAAATGTCAACTTACTGAGAAACACATTTTTCCTCTAGACAACCTAATTTATGTTTCTGGCCATATGATTATTTTTCTTTCACTGCTACTAATCACCCTTGTATTAAATAATATGTGTTGGCTGCCTCTTAAAATTATAAAAGAAAACATGAACAGGAAAGGTCAAGGTGCCCTTGAAAGCTTCATAATACTCCTAGCTTCTACACAGTCAGCTTCCCTGCTACTGATGGTCTTGTCACCTACCTGGCACACAGTAAATCCATATTGTTTGGATTTAGGAATGGAGAATCATTAATCCAAAGGAGTAAAACATGCAGATCTATATGAAGCTTTAATAATTGGAAACGTAGGACAAATAACTTAGCTAAACTGGAAACATGTAATTGCCCTGACTGCTTTCTCTTTATAGAGAAATAGCACAGAAGTAGTAAATCTCCAAACGTCTGATACGTTTTGAGGTATACTCTTAAAAAACCTATTTTATTTATTTATTTATTTATTTATTTATTTATTTTGATGGGGGACATTACTGCTGTCTTTATATTTCATTAACTAAAATGGGCCAGGCATTACACAGCGTCAGAGACATTCTAGCTTCATTGCTCCCAGAGCACCTTATACAGGAAGCGTAATTACAGAAATGTAACACAGACTTGATTGACTCAAAGTCACACGCATGAGTGAAACAGAGGAGGCAGAGGCCGAATACATCTAACCGTTTCCATCTGCACCGCTTTGTTCTGATTTTCTATACTAGAATCCAGAACAGTATTTTGTTGGGCAGGGGAAAAGAATGGAGATGTAATAGAAAATGATGCTTTAACTTTTCTCCCTAGATTTTTAGCTATGAGGTTGGAAACTCAGGATAATTGTCTTTTCCTTCTAAAACTTTAACCCTGAAATGTTAACTTACATATAACTTTGGGACTGGAATGTAAAAATAGCGTTAATTCTACACCAGAGGACTATCATCAAGCCACTTAATTGGATTGTAAGTACTGATAATTACAGTTTTTTCCAGTGTTGGAAAATACGGTTATAATTGTCTGAAACATGCTTACGTTGGCACACCCAGCATAAACCTCCTCATCTTCCCACTTCTTTATCTCCGTAAGAAGACAGCAGTAAAATTCCTTGATCATTACTGTTGTGCTATGTACTCTTTCCCATATAAATGATCTGAATATAGCTTTCCTTCCCACCTAACTTCAAGATTAGTATTTATCTGGTCTTCTAGAAAATTTGTTTTTTCTATTTAAGAAGATTCCCTCTTTGAGCTTTCTTTCCTAACACTAGCAGATTCTTAGAAAGTAGCTGCCACTCCTAACCCATCCCAATAATAACAGAGATCACTGATGTAGTCACTATGTGTCTTTTCAACTAGTTAGAAAATATCTCACTTAATTCTCATGACAACCCGATGAGCTAATTACTATTATTTTCCCATTCTAAAGGGAAAGAAATTGAAATACAGATATTCATTAATTTGCTCAAAGCCATACAGTTAATAAGTGTCTTAACCAAGATTTGAACCAGGACATTTGCCTACAGAATCCACATTCTCTTAACACAGTTTCCAAACTATCTTAAACCCTATGTCTAATCTATTAATAACTCTGGTAGTATCTTTGATTCTATCCACAATTTTCTTTCCTAAAATATTTTCAATAGATCTTGCTTAATGTTGTCCTCATATCAAAAGGACTATCTAGATCTTGAATTGAACCCAAGCGGAATTTAAAGATGAACATCATTTTGCTGCCTTTGTGTGTACTTTCATGAACTTCTAAATCTGTTTAGAAATATTCACTGGCCCCATGACTCAATGTAATTCAACATGCTGATGGCAACAATAGATGTCATTTAGGGATTTTCATATGGGGAGAGTGATTGCCAGGCATATCTATCTATTTTGTTTTGTTTTGCTTAGAAGTATACAATGATATACCTTTAAAATCTATTTTCATTCTCTTTCCTCTTTCTTCTTGTGTTCCTTTCTTTCCCCCTTTTTTTTTTTTTTTTGGTTTATCCTTCACTGTCCTTCCTTGAAAAAAGTCCTGCCAAAAACAAGTAGGTAGGCTTACAAAAGTAGGCTTGCCTGTGGGACTGCGGGGTAGGAAAGACCCAGCCAAGCTGCGTGGAGGCAGCAGTAGCTGTGGCACAGCTGCAGGGGGCCCAGCAGAGTGAGGAGAGTGTCCCAGCAGGAGAGCTGTAGGGTTGGGGGCCCAACACGAGTGCTGGACTCTGAGCAGGGGAGAAGCGACCCTCCACAGATAGTCACACATCTATTTCATGTGGGCCTACCTAGCTCAAACAAGCACATACACCGAGACTAGCAAAGTCTAGGTCTCTCACTTCCAAAGAAAAGAGTTACAGCTCTGAAAATCTGTAACTAAACTTAGGGTGTTGGGCTTGGATTGCTGATATCAGTTTAAACAGAGTTATCAATATAGATGTACATAGAAATAAATACAAATGTTCATGTGTATAAATGCAAACAATGGGTCTAGATGTATGTACATAATAATATACATACACACACACACGCACACACACCACCAGTATATATATATTCACAAGCTCTGTCCTCTGAACCTAAAAGTAGCAACATCTCAGTGTTGCAGTAGCAACATCTCAGAACACCTAGCACCTGTATCTTAGTTTTTAAATGCCATTCTCAATTTAAAGAAGGCAGAGATTCTGGGAGAAATAGTTGTTTCCAAGACTGAAACAGGAGAAGTCTAAGTTGAGCCTTGTGTCCAAAGAATGATGACAACATAGCTAAAGAACACAAAATGTAATTTGAGGAAGCTTCCAGGAGCCAAATTTGGATAATTTGAACATCAGAATAATTAGCTGTAATAATCAATTACCAGTCACCAAGTACAATAGTAATCCATGAGTCCTTATTCACATAAACAAATCAATGAATACATTTTCCGAAACGTGTACAATAGGACGTTTACATTCTGTTACAGTACAACGTATTCCACTTAAATTACTTATTATTAAAAAGGATGAAGGAAAAAAATAACTTTGCAGTGTAGAAAGCTTCAAGCTCTACCTGGATTAAGTGATCCCATTAGCTTTATTAATACTAGAACACATTGAAATGGTCTGCTAAATGATAGGATAAGACAAGGACACATCTCTTGTGTGATGATCTTGCTTCAGATGCATAATTGGCAGCTCCTTATTAAGATCAGAGAACTCCAAATTGAGGCTTATTCTACAAAATGATTTTCTTCTTATCCTTGAAACTGTTAAAATAATGAAAGTCAAGGAAAGATTGAAAGACTGAAAAGATATGACACCAAATGCAAAACATGGTCTTGCACTGATTCTTTCTTTTTTTTAACATTATTAAACATTATTGAGACATTTGGAAAAGTTGAGCATTGGCTGCAGAGGAGATGTTAGCAATGTGTCAGTGTTAATTTCCTGGTTTTGCTGGTTGTATTGTAGTTATGTCAAAGAATGCCCATGTTTATAGAAAATGTACTCTAAGGTATTTAAGGATGACTAAACATCTTGTGAGCAATTTGTGTTCAAATGGTTTAGGAATAATGTTCTTTGCACTTTTTATGTATCATTTACATATGTTCTTGATGAAATGGAGAGAAATTTAAGGGCTATTTATATTCATTCAATGACATTTTATGACCCCTTTTTATCTGAGCTATGTCTTACAGGATTTGATAGTCACATTTCTTACTATATACAAGGTATTAATTTCAGTCAAAAGATTATTGCTTTATGCATTCCTAGACTTCACTGGTTTTGAAATTTTATTTTCCATTTGGCAAGGTGTTCAATTAAGTCAATCAGTGAAGACAGCCAATCTAAAATATTAGTTTGTAGCACATATTTTGGGCACAAACTGTCAAGTAAAGCATAACTAATTAATACTTTCCCTCTTCCATGAGCTGTGTCAAAAGAAGAAAAATCTTTGCATATTAGTATTTGTTTTGACCTATGGATTTGCCATATAAGACTTAACTAATAAAATAATGAATATTTATTGAAAAAGTAATTGAAATAATGATGGCAAGTGCATGATTTCATACTTGAACTGATGTGTATGTTATGTATATAGTCTTTTTTTCCTGTCTTTCCTTCATTCCTACAAAATCAAAACCCTAAAGGATTAAGATAAATTCCTAATAAACTGGGAGTCTTGATTTTCAATAGATTTATTAATCCCCATTACTTCATTAACATACTGTTTGGACTTGGTTTTTCCTTAACCTACTACTCACTCTTATATACTTGAAGTTTTCATCATCCACTCCGAGTAACTACCCCGACTTAGCCAGAGGTATACAAATTTTTAGTGGATTAGAAGTAGAACTATAAGAAGAAAACTCTGTCTAAAGTAATTTGTTTAATTTTAATGTAAACAATCTTGCTGAAATTGTGAGGAAATATTCAAATTTGTTTCCTGAACCTTGAATGAAATGAAATTCGATATCCTTAAGATCTTGTACTTCAAATATATTTTTGTCCTTTACATTATTTTTCCTCCACAAATATTCATAAAGATGAGTTCTCAAACATTTTCTTTATAGATTATGCATATCTTTCTTCTACTGGGTCAATCCATTTTACAGCTTTAAATTCTACTTTCTATATAACCAATAATTAGTGTAAATTGATAGTATTGGGTCAGAAATAAAATTACTATTTCCCCATCTCTTAATATATAACAGCTTTCAATATTTATAATTTCTGCTTGTGTTTTGATTTCATTATGGTCCACTTTATGAAACATAAAATTTTCAGTTTTTCATTATTATCTAAATGGAAAGAAGTACTCACACAAATTTACTAAACTTTAAAGATCCTGTAAAGTTAAAAACTTGGTGCTTTTGGTTTTCAGATATTGGTTTTACAGTTGTGGGTAAATTTTTGTACAAGTAGTACTGGATTCAAGCCTAGAATTTGGTTCAGGAGTTATTAAAAGAAAGAAAAACTTGTATGCTTTCAAAGTAAGAAGCTGTGGTAATATAGAAAGTAAGGTAAATTTTTTTCTAAATTGTTTGATACAGCCACAACTTCCATTTCAAAGATAATAAATAAAACCAGGGACTTTTTCCTCAGCATAAAATATAATTTATAGATCATTTTAGAGAGTACATGAAGCCCCAAGTACTCATCCATTGTCCCCTCCTCCCCATCTCGATGTCTTGGGAGGGGTAGGTACTGGGACCTGCATACAAATTCTTCTGGAGACACTAGGTTATAACAAGTAAGCTGAGTTATAAGAGAAAATATGTGAGAGAGTGGTAAAATTTAAATGTTAGGAGGATAGTACAGAGTTCTACAAGAACCCTCTCAAATGTCACTCAGTACCCACTCAGCCTGGTTAGAGAACCAGTGAGATAAATGTGGAACACTTATACTCAAAAGGTAAATGCAGATTGGTCTTGACTAGGACCTTTGGCAGATCAAATCAAATGAACAGATTCTTTCCTTCTTCTTCTCCTCTTTCTCTTCTGTGTTCTAGTTGGCATTTTTTTTTTTAGATATAGGCATAGAGTCCTTGTTATTTGTAGACATGTTATTTATAAACCTACTATGAATAATAGGATCCTTTACCTCTGTAAAACTCAAATGGGACTCTGGAGGCTATGAAATTTTAATAAGGAATGAGTAACATCGATTTTAGACTACAACACATCATTATGGTTTCTTGCTTCACTGTGGTCTTTATTTCCAAGACACTGTGATAATTTACATCATCCTAAGTAGTAATTAACTCATTCATCAGTTCATATACTAAGCCATGGACATTGCTGATGGGGGGTAGAGAAGAATGAGATAGGGCCTTCAGCCTTAGGAGTTCATGGTCTAGTTAAGGAACCATGGAAATAAGCTTGGCACAGAATGAGACCTGGTCTCCCATGCCTACCCCCTGGGTATCAATTAGCATTCTTTTTGGCCAGATAGCTTATAGCAATATTTCTTGCTCTAGTGAAAAAAGAAGCAATCAGACCTAGCATGGGTGCAAGGCAGCAGTCTTATTACAATAGATCTACCCTCTGCTGAAGAACAGGGTTTTTGGTTTTGTTTTGTTTCCTATCAGTATATGTTTGCAATACAGGTAGTTTGCAGTGATCTTGGAAAGTGGGTACAGGTACATAATACAGATTGATTCATTTTTTGAAATCCTCTTACCCTTCCATCCCACATCTCTCCCTTCTCCTCCAGATCTCCTTTCCCCATTTTCATTCTTGTTGATACTGTATGACTAATGGATTTGGTCCAAGAACTTCCATGTTGACCTACAATACTGGCCCTAATATTACTGTATACCATTTGTCTGACCATGTTCTGGGTATCTCATTCAGGCTGAGCATGAGTTTCTAAATGTCATACTCTGTTTAGGGTCAAGTTCAAAAGGTCAATTTCAAAAAATATTTTAGAATTATTAACTGCTAATAAGATAGGCCAAAGAAAAAAAAGTTCTTTAGGGAAAATGGGTTAAAAATTAAATACAACTTTAGAAGTCATTTGGAACAAAGACAAATAATTTTGCCAACAGAGAAAATATTGATTCTAACATATGTGATTTTGCAGTGGAGAATGTATCACTTTAGGTTAGGTGTAATTTAAAAAGACAACCATACTTACTTGGGAGGAGGAGAAATACCTGGCATGTCTAAAGCTTTTTTAGCTCTGGTCATCCTCAACGACAGGATTTCTTCATTACATAACATATTTAATTTAGTCTCATGCAAATACTTTGTAAGTGACTTTACCTAAAAAAGAATGCAGAATTGTTTGTTGGATGTTACTTCATTGTTATGAAAGCCAACCCCTTTGAAATAGCTGAGAAGAGTAAGATTACTGTGAAGATTTTATCAATTAATGTATTAAGTGAATGAACTGACATTCAAATACCCTCCAAAAGCTAAACAAAATAAATCATGAAAGAGGTAATAGGGTAAAACAGAAATAAGAGAAGCTGTAGATTTCTAGTGGTATAAGTAGTTAATTCTAATTTTTCTCTTGTTATTTTCTTTTCTTGAAACACTATTCAACAACATTGAAATCCTCCAAACATTGGATAATGAACTAAAACATGTTTGCATGCATTCTGCAATAAATGGCAACAATAAGGAATTCTAAATTATACACCCATATGGATTCCATGGCCTTTTCTTTCTGGTTATTCTGAATTTGAATTTATGAGGACGGATGTTCAGGTTGCATAAAATATAAAGTCACAGCCATTTTGCTTTTTAAAAAGGATATTACTGGCAAAGTTACTATAGTATTAAGACAAGATGGATACATTAGAAAAATATATTTGGGCTGTGCTGAGTTAAAGAAAAATTATCTTATTGTGAAAAGGCCCCTAAATTTAAAGACTGTCTGCATAATTTGTAGCATAGATAATATTTATTTAATAAAAAATTGGTAGGCATGTAACTTGCTTGCTTGAGTAACGATCTATTATAGAAAATTTATCATATCTACACAAAGGTCTAACTTATTCTTTTTTACTTACTGGTGTTTCCAAGCATATGTGAATCATCAATAATCCAACTTTTACATCCATGGATTCTTTTCAAAATTTGCTATTTCAAAGTAGCAAAGAACATGTAGGTAAGAATGGGATCATCTAATCTTGTTCTTATTGAAATATATATTCTTCCTGTGTACTTTATACATATTTCTTTAGTGTTTTTCACTGTCAGTACTCCATAATAATACAATGCCAAAATGAAAGAGAAATCCTGCCAAAATTATTGTTGGTAATGCTTTACATACATATTTCATTTTGGAAGAGACCGGTTCTTCAAAATATTAAAAATTCACCTTGAGGTATAAACATTTCTTAATATATTCTGAACTCTATACTATTCAGAAATATGTATAGTTTTATTTTAATAAAGGGATTGTGACATTATGTCAAATGTATTACCATTCTTAAATTTTCACAGTTAGTAATAGAATTTTTAGAATCATTTTGGTAACTGAATATCATTAATATACAGATATCCTATTATTTATATTTAATTTTATATTCTGACAGATTTCTAAATATATTCTGATAACATTTGGATGAACTTGCTCAATCCAACCTATTTCAAATTAGTGAAGTTTAATCTATTTGTTTCACTTTTTATAGGTTTTACACTTTTTCTCTCAGATTCAGATACTGAACGACAGTGACTTTACTCTTGGACTTGTTTTTAAATTTCATGAGAAATTTTTTAGTGTTTCATAATTTATATATCTATTTTTGACTCCTAGAAAATTATGTTTATCTTTTTTGAAAATTTTTAAATTTCTTTTACATTCAGTCTATCAGGGCAGACTACCAAGTTTCAGTAAATGTATTGGCTTATTGATTAATTAAATTGCGCTTCTTCTTAAATTCCTAAATATTAACAAATTAGGTTGTAGCGTTTTTATTTTGGTACTGGGAGATTTATTATATTGATTTACATAATTTTCTATCCACACTATCTAATCTGCTGAATAATCCCTACAATAATTTTAGTGATTCTTAATTTTACAGTATTTTGTTGCTTTACAAGTCCACTTGGTTTGCATTTTAAGTGTCTATTTCAAGATATTATTCTTTTATCACACTTTAATCTTTTTAAGCATTTGTTATATTGTTTTTCTACCTGATGATTGAAGGGACAGAAAAGTCAAGTCCTGTGGATTTGTTTCTGCTGACCATCATTCACAGTGGCCTGTTTCTTCCATGATTTGCACTTCTAGCTTGAACTTCAGTCATTTTCTGAAGCCAGTGTTGAATATTCAGTCCTTGGTTTGCTTCTTCTAAATATCTCAGGAGCTTTACTAATAGAAGTCTAATGTTCACATTATTTTTCTTGTCCTGGTCATTCCTAGGCCATTTCTTGTATATTTAGACACCAAATCTGAAAGAGGTAAACCCCAAGTGCAAATTTTCAGGGAAAGAAATTTTAAACTAGCAATGCCATTACATTGCCATCACTATCCAGACAAACCCACTAACTTATTCTCTTTTATACATTTTCTTTTGTTTTTCAACACCAGAAATGAATCCTGCTGTCTTTAAATATGAGCTGTAATTATAAATGTAAAACTTTTATGTTTCTAGGTGTTTTCTAGAATCTCTAGGTTTGCAATTTCCCAAAATGTAAATAACACAAGCATTAGCTTATTTTTGATCTATTATGAATATTTTAATATTAAAACAATTCCTTACCACCAAGTCATATGCTATTCATCAGACCTATACCCCACTAGACTTTTGGGAAATGATAAAATGCAATATACTTTTTCTACCTTCTTTCTTCCCATGAACTTTATATTACTCTATATTTAAAAAATCATTAGTATATGTTTATGAAACATAATAAGTATATTATTCATCATGGTATATACACATATCACATCTTGGTCATTTTTACTTCCCCTCCACTCTCTTCTATCTTTCCTCATCCCCAGATCTCCTTTCCATTTCCACAAAGTCTGTCTCCTTGTTTCCTATTATCTTTTATCTACTCGTTAATAAACTGGTAGTATTAAAATCTATCTGGCCTTTTCTGTGTAGAAGACACATTTTAATGAGCTATAGAATTTATTGAAGAGAATGACCTGAAACAATGGCACTTTGGGAATGCAGTCATGGGGAAGAGGATGAGAACAACAAAGAACACTCACCAGTCAGTCCATAGGTAGTTGGAGAAGAGTCAAGAAAACAGAAGAAAAGGTACTTCAGGGACAAATGAGAGCCATATAAATTTTCTAGAAGTGACAAGAATTAGATTTCCATTCAGTGAATCCAAGATTTGATGCGAAATCATTTAAGTGCCTTGATGTACCCCCACTTTATAGGGTTGTCGGTGGCAGAGCATCAGGGAGATCAGCCTATGCCTTCAAACCAGAGGGAAGTCTGCACAGCTGGACTCAAAGGGGAAAATCCATAGTGCTTGGCAAACTCCAGAGCTTCAAATATTTGATCTGAATTGAGTCTTGAGTAATTATCTTGGCATTCCATAGTAATCATTCAATAACTAAATAAATAATCAACATTGACTATGTAATTAAAAAGTAGTTAGAAATTTCAGCTCATAATTTAATAACTAAAGCAAGTGTCTCATGCAATTGTCATTGTATAAATAACTTTTCAATATACATTATCTTGATCCTCATCTTTCAAGTGATAATTTGTCTTCTCAACATCTTATTGACATTTTAATAATCATTAGAAAACCAAGAGACCTGGGATGCAATTCAGTCCTGGTTCCCTTCCCCACTCTGGCTTCCTCCACTAATCCTTGAAGAATAGTTCTGGAGGATGAATGCCATAAGGCCAGAATAATGGGCTAAAGTTTAAACTTTTTAAATAGTATTTGTTCATGATCTGATGTCTACATCATTGTTTAAAGAGGAGCTAAGTAATTAGTGAATAAGGTTAGGCAGGTTAACAGTTCTGCAACAAACAGTACCATCCTGCTTCCTGTGAAAGAGATGTAGATGACAAGAAGACTGAATTTATAAAAATGGGCAATGGTACAGAATAATCACACACCATCCCCCCCCATATATAATCTTCAACATTCATGCATGACAAATTCTTTTTACTCTAAATTCATAAAGATGATCTTTCTCTAGACAAAATATTCTTATTATGCTTTTGACCAATTTAAATCACATTAATAAAACCTTAACTTTCCTACCTTCAGAGGAGATGCTGAGTGTGCTTATTCTGTTACAGAAAAATCTGTTCTAAAAAAACATTTAATTTGAATAAATGACTTATACAAAAAGACTGGCAAATTTCTAAATGAGGTTAAAAAGAAAAAGCATTGCTGTCTACATGAAATAAAACCATTTAAGTCAATCCATTTGCCCTTTATACCAAGAAAACAAATCTTGTATTCTGTGATCTAACCAATTGGATATAGCAAGGTACAGAACATTACCTGACCACTCACCCTCACAGGGGCTCCTTTTTCCTACATAATTGGCCACTATGAAAACAAACTGCATGTCATTGTGCAAACAAAAAATGACTAAATGCCAAGGGGAACAATTTTAGGTTTCTAGGATGTTTCATATCACTTTTCTTGTTAGAATAACAGAAATATTTTAATTATCTGTGTGTTTTTTCTTTTAATACCATTTATATTTTACAAAACCAATAATGATAACTACATTAGCTCAGTTATTTGGAAGTTTCTCTACCTTATACTGCCAGGGCTAGAATAAAACGCACGTCTTGCAACCTTGCTACATAACATGTAGCCCACAGACCTGCATAATAGACAGCACGAGAGCTTATTAGGATGTCTCAGCTTCCAATCCAGACTTGGAGATTCCAAGTGTGCATTGTAATAAGATCCGCAGGTGATTTATATTCTAGAAGATATGAATAAATGCATGCATTGCACTTTTCTGTCAGTTCCCTGTGTTGTGAATCTCTGACAGGTCTCCATTTCCAACCCTGCAGCCCCTAAGTTTATCACATCAATTTCCTGCTTACAAAAATTGCCTGGGTCCATTTGCTTGTTATAATTCTCTTTTCTTTCAGTGGTTGTCTGGGCTCACTGGCCAATTATCCTGTCCCTCCTTGGGATCTGTAAGCTCTTTGGTTTTCTTTTTCTGCCCTCTTGGCTACCATGACTTGCATTTCCTATCCCCTATGCATCACACCTTCCCCACT
The DNA here is from genome assembly GCA_028451465.1 of Erethizon dorsatum. NCBI lineage: Eukaryota > Metazoa > Chordata > Mammalia > Rodentia > Erethizontidae > Erethizon > Erethizon dorsatum. Next base: position 43,896,337 of record CM051824.1, read on the forward strand.
CTTAACACACAGATATGCATACTAAATTAGATTTGCACACTTATTTTTACTATGTTAAAAAATCTATGGAAATTTTTATTTCTTAATCAAAAAATAGAATAGTACATGTGAGAAAATTTTTTAAATTCCAGTTATTTTATGTATATGTACCTCACAACTTGAAGAAAAGCCAAAGATTCTTGCCCTAAGAAGGATTTTAGGTTGCCTATTTAGAAACTCAAAGTATAATCTCTTTAATGACTAAATGTCAAACAATATTCGAAACAAAGTTCCATCATGGGATTTCTGTTTAAAAAAGTCTGTATTGGCTGATTAGACATGCAGTGTACTTCTGTCTCCAGCATTTTCAAAATGACAGACCAATACTATCTGGAGTCTAACCACACACTAATACACAGCTATTTATTAATATCTACTAATAATGTATAAATTAAATCGAAACTAATTCCATAAAAAAAACTAGTTTGATGCAGAGAGGAGTTTTTACTGATTTGTGGATTGTTTTATTTCAATGCCCAAAAATATTTTTAAAGTTGACCTAATAGAGACCCATGGCCATACAAAATTTACCAAACTTACTTTTACTTAAGATATAGTAAAGGGCCGGTGATATAGCTCAGCAGCATAAGCACCTGCCTGGCAAGCGCGAGGTCCTGAGTTCGGTTCCTGGTACACACGTAAAGAAAAAGAAAAAAAGATATAGTAAAATACAATAACAAGATATATATATATCAGTAGTTTTCTGAAGCATATTGATCATCCATAAATCTATGTTAATCTCTTCTGTTAATAGCTCCATTTATCTAGTTTACTTTGTCTGAATTCTGCTACTGAATTATATTTAAAATTTGTCTATGAAGAACAAAAAATTATAGATAAAGTTCTTGTCAGTGACGATGAAACCATGAACTGGCAGCATGGAGACCTGATTTCTAATTCAGATCTTAAACCCTGAAAAGGTTCATGATTTAATTTCTGAACTTCTATGTCCTAATCACAAAGTTGAGAGGGTCTATCCATTCTGTAAGGTCTTTTTTTTTTTGGAAACTCTTGCTTTCCTACCTCAGCTAAGATGTTCAATCCTCTTTCAATTTGTGAGAAACTATTTTTGAAGCATTTTTTGTGTGTCTGAAAATTCTTCCTTTTTGGCAATATTTTTCTGTGGGCGTAGAGCCTATTTTGGTTTTATTTTTGTTAATGTTCATCATCTTTATTTCTATTTTTGAAGCTAAAGCTTCATAAATATATTATTATACCCTGTAAAATTACACAATAATACTATAAAATTGATTTTCTATATTTGCACCTTCCTTGAGAACCTCGGGTGTTTACTGCAATTAGTCTAATTCTTTAGATGGAAGTTGTCACCTCTTCCCTTGCCCTATGCAAAGCAGCAGGAAGTACAAGTCACGCTGTACAGCCTGACACCAGGAGGAGGAGATAAATACCTCTTCATAGAATTTACACATCTGACAGTGTGTCAGCCTTGCGAGAATGGAATAAAAAACTTATTTTGAAGAATCCTGGCACTCCTTCTTAAAATTAGAACAGCAAAATAATCAGGATATGCTGGTGGAAAGGGATTGCAAAGGCACACTTGAGTTGTTTCCTCTTTAAGACCCTGACACATAGTATAGTGCCTGGCATAGAGTAGGTACTCAATAAATGTTTGCTGAGCAAATGAATCAATGTTGCTTTGAATAAATGTGTGTTGTTAACAATCAGCAACAGCTCCATGGTAAAGCCTTTGAGAGTCATCATCTCCAACCTTACAAAAATAACAAAATAAAGCTGGGCAAACTGAAAATCAATGAACTGGATTGGATTCTTCAGAGAATATAGCCTCTTGATGCCTAGAAAGACAGGAGAACCCAGAAAGTCCCAGCTGAGATTTGCTTTCTTGGAGCAGAAACAGTTGGCACTATAAACTAGTAGCTATATTTATATGATAACTTTGGTAAATTGCTGGAGGCTGAGCATGGATTACTGTAAGAATGAGAAAACCCCAGGGTTTTAGGGGACCCTGTCCTTCTGTGGACCTTACCTCTGGAACATCAAATATTTGAGAAAGATTCCCTCAAGGCTCTGGCAATATAGAGAAGAATATCTTTTGTGAAGTATGACTAGAGCTTTTTTCTGTAACAAAGAGATGCTCTGCAGGAGGAAAGGCTTTAGAGAGCCCTGTGCAGAGCCCTTGAGAGACTACACTGATCTCAGTCCAGTTGCTGCTTGCCATCCTGTCCCACCTAATGGGCTAGGCTACCAGCTGAGAAGCAGTACAAGAGGAAAACAGAGCACTTGTAAAGGCACAAATCCAGTGAAAGACGCTGAAATGGAAAATTATAGAATAATCTCTCTCCTCAAACCTTACCAACCACACAAGCAGGGCTGCAGTGTAACTGCAATGCCCTGATCTACCTCTGAGGAATGTGGAGGAATCTCCAAGGTCAGCATGAGGGATAAGAACAGGGATACTACAGGAATATGCACACTGACATATTCAGGTATTGCAAACATTCTACAAAGCCTAATGTCTAAACAGAGATCTATTCACCTCGGTTTTTATTATTGGACAAAATATGTCTGGCTTTCAACAATAAAATTACTAGGTAGACTAAAAGGCAGGAAAACTGTCTGGAGAGATAAAGCAAGCATCTGAACTCCTCAGTTATGATACAGATGCTAACATTCTTAAACAAATAACTTGAAATAACTATGATTAGCATAATTTCTAATGTAAAAGAAGACAACAGTAAAGAGCAGAAGGGTAATAGAGCCAGAGAGGTGAAAATTGTAACAGAAGTTAAAAAATGAAAAAAAAAGACCCTAGAAATAAAAAGCATGTAACAAACAGAATGCTTCCTTTCAGACTTGCTATAAATCACTACTGTATGAAAATAACTTGTCTTATCACATGCCACAAAATACTTCAACAATCAAAAAATAATAAAAGACTTTGGAATTAGTCCTATTTTATTAAGATTGCATAACAGAATGTATAAGAATTTTACATAGTTCCTACCCTTGAATATGTATACAATAGAATGTTGTTCAATTTCTTAAGAGAAGAAAAAATACCTGTAAGTCTTCTTAATAGTCATACATTGCTGAGATAAATGGAAGCAATATGTACAACTGTGCTATATTTTTGAAAATTAAAATTTGAAGTAACATTGTTTAAGATACAAAATTTAGAAATCATATCTACCCAATTTTAACAAGCTAGATAACTTATTAATAAAAATCTACAAATGAAGGGGAATGAAATAAAAGTTAGCAAATGAAATATTATGGGGTTCAACAAGATAATACAAAAGGCAAAGGGGCTTGAATTACTTAAGGAAAACTGAAAAACAGATGGCCATTGTTAATGAGATTTATTGAGTAATATGGAAAGATTATTTTATACCCTAATAGAAAATTTACAATTATGGATACAGGATGAAAAATAACCGAGCTGTGTGTATGGTTTAAAGTCTGAATGAACATAATTTCCCTTTCTTTTCCCAATTACAACACGAGTTCCTTAATGAAACTAAAATATTTAAGTTAACAGACAAATAATTTAAAATACTATTGAGATTCACATACTTATCATTTGCCCTTGCCTGCTCCTTCAAAACTGTTATTTATAATAAGTAGAATTTAGCTGTATTTTTGTACAGTTTTACAGGAATTCATGGTAGCAGTTCTCTCGTAGTTGATTAACAAAAACATAATCCAATCAGCAGCCATAATTGAACACCTACTGTGTACACAATATTGTGTCCAAGCTACAGAAATGATACAATTGACGGAGATACTTATCTTCATGATCCAAGAAAGGAGAATTCTCTGAAGGCTTGTAACAAGGCACCAGTAAGAAAAGATGAACCAAAGCAATTAATAAAAAGGCAAAGCATCATACAGCAGAAATAAAATGCAAGATACAAAAATAAAAGTCTGTATCATAGATTTAACTGACAAGGCTTCCTGAAGGAGAAAACTTAGGAGTCAGATTTTTAAAAAATCATCATAACCTCTTTGAAACAGTTTTGAAGAATTATTTTATTTAAGGAAAAAAGAGTACCTCAGTCACTTTAATTTCAATCAGATTCCAAGACTGCCAAATACAAAGGATGAAATTATTCGCATTGGTCTAACATTTTGTCTGTGTTCACACTGCTAGCAGAGATGTGCTCTATATGGTAGGTCTCTAGTATCTGAAGCCACATTCTAAAATCTTCTCCTATCTAACCACAGGTTTGAGTACTACCTTTTGTGAGTTTTTTTTTTATATAACTGACTTTGAATATCTTGTCTGTCTATGTGAAACAAGATTTTTAAAAAGAGCTGTGCAATTTTATATGAATGCATTAGGCTTTTATTTAACTCTTCTCATTAAGAAAAAAAAGTATGAAAGCTAGTTATTAAATATTATCACATTACCTTCAGGGAATGTCGATAATGTGAAATTAAAATGAAATTTATCTGAGAAATGAAACATGGAAATTTTTAAATTATAATATGCAACAGGTAAATCTAAAAGCAGTAATTTCAACAAGTAGGAAGCACAAACCAAGAATAAATATTTTAAGTGAAAAATACAAATATACAGACACAAGTATTCTATTTGTAGAAGAAGCAGGAATGCCAAATATAAGCGTTGGCTCTGAAGTATGGATAATGTAATTTGAACTTGCAAAGATCTAAAGGATTTAACCAGAGAAACAATTGAATTTGAAATTATTACTGCGAGGTGGAGGTGGAGGGTGGTGATATCAGAACTACAGCTAGAGACAATAAATGAAATGTTGATGTCAGCAGGGAGCCAAAATTAGAAAACAGTGTCATGTGCAAATGGTCAGGAAAGTGTCAACCACTGGATTCCAAGCTGGGTCAAGGATCATGAAATAAGGATCATAAAGTTCAGAAATGGAGGATCATGTTAAGTTTTTCCAGTTTTATAGGAGAAGAGGGAACCCTAAGAATCAAGGCATGTATATACAGGGGCTGTTGGTCCCTTGCTTGTCTGGGCTGACATGATAGGATCAAAGAAAGTCTAAGAATACTGCAGACTGTATTTTGTCAGGCTGAGAAAATATGAAAAATCAAGTCTACTTTGTAGAAGTAACTTAAAATGAGAGAGTAGAGAGAATGTTCAGGCAAGTGATGTTACATTTCCTGAAAAAAATGTAAAAACTTCTTGTAGCTCTCATTTTCTTTTCTTGTTTCTTTTCCATTTTTTTCTTTCCTTTCATTCTTCCCTTACCATCTCCCCCTCCCTGCTCTCTCGCTTTCTTTCTACTTGTTTATTTAGCATTGTTGTCTTCCCAGATGTGCAAATGGACTGTTGTGAGACAAGAAATCATTCAATGTTTAGGAACTGGGCTTCTTAATGTAAAGATATTAACCCCCTCCTCTTTCATTTGACAAAGGTCAAGAGACATTCCACTTATTAGTGTAGAATTTTATTTTTCTCCATATGGAACAGTAGAAATTTTACTATTTATTTAAGCTGATGTACTTCAAAAAATGGTGCTGGGATCCTTACGAGTTTCCACTAAAGTACAAATGATTGACCAATATACATTGTTTATCCTGTCATAGACTGTCACGATGTGCTGAAATAGGAACAGTGAGGAAAGCAGCAGGAGGGACGTTCTAATCTGTGCCTTGCATGCATAATAAAATATTTCTGTAAAGTAGTAATTTTCTATGAGAAGAGAGAATTAAAACACAGGTAAACTGCATAGAGTACCAACTCCCCCACTTTATTCTCCTCAAAGGCTGAGATGCCATCAATAAATTCTTTCTCTTTCTTTCTTAGGATTTTGAATCTGAGTGATTCCTATTTCTATTTTGGACTTCAGCTTTATGAGTTAGCAGAAAGACACCCTCCAGCAACACTTTCCAAAGGATATAATTACAAATATAGCATAAGACTCTCTACTTTCAAGACTTTTAACATTGTTGTTGCTTTTAGAAAGTAATTGGTTTTTCTTTTGCTTTTTTTCCCCCTTCCCAATGCTCAGTGCAATCTATACTGCCTGGAAGCCAGACTTTAAATGAAGCAGATGCTCCAAGTTTATACTGAGCCAATGGTAAATTTGTTTCCTAGCAACACAAAGTTTTGGAAACTTTAAGAGCACCACTTTGCTCAATATGGTTTCTTCCATTTAGTGTCTTGTACTGAGTGGGTTATTATAAAGCACTGAGTACCAAGTCAAAACCAACCTGATCATGGATAAAAAAGAATGAAAAACCACACCATTGATTTTAAACTAGTGACCTTTTCAAATCTTAGGTAAAGAAAATAAAAGTTTATAAAATATTTAAAAAGAAAACTTTTCAGAATGAAATTTATAGAAATTTATAATAGGCCTAAGCCATAAACCTATCCAAGCAACCACATTATTTCAAAAACTTCTAGAATTACTGAAGATTCTAACTTGACCCAGGCAGGAGAAAATGTATTCATTTAAAATGCTCTATACCATAGCTCTCAAATATTTTGGTCTCAGAACTTTTTTACTTTATTGGGCTTCCCAAAGTACTGCTGTTGATTTAGGTTATATTTATCAATATTGATGATATTAGAAAATAAAATGTAGAAATTTTCTATGCTTTTAGAAATGAATATATTACATCTTAAAATGAGTAACATATTTTCTAAAAAAGAAAAAATTTAAAAACCAAAGTAATTTTCAAAACCAAAAATAAATGAGATCAGTAAAACTGTTTTACATTTTTATAATTTTCTTTGATGTTTGGTTTAATGGATTATAGATTTTTATATCTTTTTGGCACTTAAATCTGTTGTGCTATCACCTATCAACTAGCCTCTAGAGTCTTTTACTATGCAGTCATAAAAGAATGAGTGTAAAAGACAAATAACAACCTCCTCCCCTTCCTCTTCCTCCTTTTCATTCTCCTCCTTCTCTTTTATGTTCTGGAATTATTTTGGACCACACATTTTGTGAACCACTGTCAATAAAATATGTTTCTTCAGTGTGTAAGGACATTTAGATGATTTCTATGTTTTAACCATTAACATTAGGCAGTATGGTAAACTGATAAAGCAATTAAGTTTTTGATACTGAATATCTGCTTGCCTTGGCTTGACCCTAGTTCGACTTCCTTCCAGCTATATAACCTTGAATTCATCATTGTAATTCTTACTTTTATCACATACAATGGAACTAATGTAACATTAGCAAAATCTACTGTACTATTAAGGAAACTAGCAAGGAAACAAAAGGAAAAACTTCAGATTTCTGACTAATAAAAGTAACACTCAGTGAATATTGACTGTTACTATTTTTTATTTTAAAACTGCTTGAAATGGTGTTTAAAACCAAAGTAAATGCATCAATAATACACTCACCTAATCACCCACAGTCTCATTTCTGAAAAATAAAAAAAAGAACGTGAACTCATATTTGTGCTTATGATGCACTTTTACATGTTGATAGAGTTTGCTTAGTTTTTAATATCAAGGAAAATTGTCTGAATCCCTGTTAACTCTTTCTTACCTGATTGTTTCCCAGTAAAATATCTTTTAATGAGAGCGAGAGAGAAAGAGAGAGAGAGAGACAAGGTAGGTGTTCTTGCTTAAAGAAATAGTGGAAGTGAGCAGGGAGCACTAATTCAACTTGAAAATGGCACAGTAGTATGCAGTTTTGTTATTTATGTTTATTTTTTCTATCCTACCTCATTTCAACAAATGGAAAGAAAATCTCAGAAGGTATCTACCTTAGTAAAGAGTTTAAATGGACCCTCTTAAAAAAAAGTTACTCAAGATAATTACCAAAATATTAAAACCAAGGATTCAACTAATTCCAATAATTTAATGATGCACCAGAACAAACTGCAACACTGTTTAAAGAAATAAAACAAAATCCAGTACTCAATAATATAAAACTCAAAATGTTAGGCATTCAATCAGTGAAAGAAAATATTCCTCACACTCATGGGAAAAATTAATAACAACAGATTAATAATAAAAGAGTTAACATAATTAGTGGAGAAAATAATTTAGAAATATAAAAAAGAAACTATTACAAATATATACTATATTGGTAGGAATTAAAAAATAATATGAACATGATGAAGGAAATAAGAGATATAAAACACTACCAAATGAAAATTTATTAAGAAGAAATACATAATAAAATGAAAGTTCACAGGCTAGAACTAATAGCAGAGCAAATACTGCAGAAGAAAAGACCAAGGAAAATGAAAGGATAGGAAAAATGTAGCAGAGATGACGAGAGAGAGAGAGAGAGAGACAGAGAGAGAGAGAGAGAGAGAGAACTACAGTAAACTATGTTACAGTAGTTGTATTTCTAACATATGTAGTTGGATTAAGAAGGAGGGAGCTGGAGTTGGGGAGATGGTAATATAAATATATTCAAAACTATTAATCTGGCTGCTCTACACCTCAAAATATGATTTTTTCAGAGGTAAAAATGAGAGAAAAATTATTCAAAGAAAACCTGAGAAAATTTATCTTTAGCAGATTAGAACCACATGCCCTAAAAAGGGTCTTCTGAAAGAAAGAATGATATGAGATATACGTTTAAATTCATAGAAATCGGGCCGGTGAGATGGCTCAGTGGCATAAGCGTCTGCCTTGCAAGCGCGAGGGCCCGAGTTCGACTCCCGGATCCCACATACGAAAAAGGGGCCGGTGATATCACTCAGCGGCACGGGCGCCTGCTGGTGCACGAGGTCCTGAGGTCGACCCCCTGGTACCCACAAAAATAAATAAATAAATAAATAAATTCATAGAAATCAGTGATAAATTCCATAAATTATAATTGTATCATAAATATAAATATTTCTTCTGAAATTTATTTTTTTCAAAATAATTGCATGAATAAAATAATTAAAATATATTTTATGGTATTTAAAATACATAGGAATATAAACAACTATATCAATAGCTTAGAGTGGCTAAAACAGATATGAAGTTTTACCATTGTCTTTCAGTGAGTAGGGAGTGGAATTATATTTGAAAATAGAATGTGGTAAGTTAAAGCTGTTGTATTGGTCACTTGTTTCATTGCTGGGACCAAATGCCTAACATCTGGAATTTAAACAGGTGAGGTTTATTTTGGCTTGTAGTTTCAGCAATTTTAGTCTGGCTTGGCCAACTCCCAGGCAGGACCATCATGGTGGAAGGAGGAAAGCTGCTCAACTCATGGAGTTCAGAAAGCAGAGGGGCTTAGAAAGAATCAGCAAGGAGAGAATGTGTCAAAAATGGTCAGTGTAAACATTTTCAGGATTATGAGAATTAAAGGCCTGCAACAATCTGAGCAGTGTCTCTTCACAAAAAATGATTGTACCTCAGTAAGAATAGTGAGCTTTCATCCCACTCCCTTCTCCCACAATATGCTGCTCCTGAATGACAACAAACTCCTAATCCCTGGGCCCATGAGAATTAGCAGCTTGCTAACCACTGAGGCAGAAAGCGTTCAGGACTCCTGTATAACCCATTCACAGAGGAATGACATTTTGGGAAGCCCTCCGAAGCCTTTTATTTATATGATGTCTGACTGGAATCATCAGATTCTCTGAGACAATAATTTTCTATAAGTGTTACTTTTTTAAAAGTCAGTAGTAATTTTTAAAATAACATTGTAGCTGTTTGAGGTGATAATAACAGTCGGAACAAACAAGAATCTGGCTGAGGTTAGGGAATGAGAAGTCCATAGAAAGTTTTGAAAAGCGCTAACATGTTATTGAAAAACTAGAAGGCCAAGCATGTACAGGGTTACGTGCAAGACAAGAAAGACTGGAGTGAGCCCTAACCTCTCTGACACTGAAGATCTTTAAAAGGAGGAAAGAAGTGAAGGCAGAGTGGTACCGCGCCTGTTGAAGCTTTCAAAACTGCAAGAATAAAAACAGACTTAGAGATATACCAAGTTCATGGATCAAAATATATAACATATTTTAGATATTAATTTCCCCCTAAGCAAGCTATAATTTCAGTACAACCCACATTGACATTCCATACATCTCATATGTAAAATGAAATTGATCACCTGATTCAGATTTATATGAAATAAATAAACAGCACAATTTTATGATTTATAATCTTTACTATTTTCTGGCTACTTTTTAAATTGCCACATAAACATTGAGATTATTATTTTTTATTTAATTAATTAATTAATTTTTTATTTTTTTATTTTTTGTGGGTACCGGGGGTCAACCTCAGGACCTCGCGCACCAGCAGGCACCCGTGCCGCTGAGCGATATCACCGGCCCTTTTTTCGTATGTGAGTTCTGGGAGTCGAACTCAGGCCCTTGTGCTTGCCAGGCAGGCACTTATGCCGCTGAGCTATCTCACCGGCCCGAGATTATTTTAAACAACAACAACAAACTATTTCTGATGACTAATATTTTCTAAATCACATTTAAATTTACATATTAGGGCCAGTGAGATGGCTCAGCGGCTTAAGCGCCTGCCCGGCAAGCGCGAGGGCCCGAGTTCGACTCCCGGAACCCACATACGAAAAAGGGGCCGGTGATATCGCTCAGCGGCACAGGCGCCTGCTGGCGTGCGAGGTCCTGAGGTCGACCCCCCGGTACCCACAAAAAAAAATAAAATAAATAAATAAATAAATAAATTTACATATTAATTTTTTGGGATATTTTCTTTCCTCAAGAGTGTTTTTTCTGATTTGTTTTATGCTTTTATGTATGTCTAATATATTTATTCTTTCATAAAAATCTTTGAAATTTACGCTTACGTATTTCTTAGTTGTTCCCTTATTAGAGGAGAAAATTTTTCTACTCACATTTATATCCAGAATAGTGTTTTTACAATGTAACAATTTTGTTAAATTAGTGTTTCTTAGAACACATGTATTATTGTCAGGTTTTTACTTTAGTGTTCACAAATCTATGATTTGCACAATATTGTAAAGTGAGAAATTCTTCAGTATCAGTATTGAGAATGAATTAGTAAAATTATAGAAATTACTTTACATGCCTTATGAACTAAATGACTGCCATCTTTTTTTTTTTTTTTTTCTTTGACGCAGGGTCTTGCTATACAGTTCAGCCAGGCCTTGAACTCACTTTGTAATCCAGGGCAGGCCTCGAATTTACGGCAATCCTCCTGCCTCCCAAACTGGGATTACAGGTGTATGCCACCACGCCCGGCATGACTGCCATCTTTAAACTTGTTTGGATGTAATTAAAGTACCACTAGGGCACATCTTTGTGAAAGCCACTTGAAAGGCTAAAGAGTCTCGTAGGAAGTGACTCAGCTGGAGAGTAGGGACAGTTCCGGCAGAGAAGCTTGTCTAGCAACAGAATAGAATGAAAGCAAGGTTAGCTCTTGTAGGTTTTATTTAGCTCCTCTGAAAGGTCAACCACTAAAAAACCTTGCCGTCATCTATCTACTGAATCTTAAACTGAAATGAAAGAGCAATAATAACACCTAAATATTTACATATATTAATCAAAAGTTTATATTCAGCTTCCCATGAGATAGTGAAGACTCAAATATGAGTCTTCTGCTGCTTGCTGCTCAAATATGAGCAGCAATGTTTTCAGTATTGTTGCTGTTGTTGTTGTTTAAGAGAAGGTCTCGGGCCGGTGAGATGGCTCAGCAGCGTAAGCTCCTGCCTTGCAAGCGCGAGGGCCCGAGTTCGACTCCCGGAACCCACATACGAAAAAGGGGCCGGTGATATCGCTCAGCGGCACGGGTGCCTGTTGGCATGCGAGGTCCTGAGGTCGACCCCCCGGTACCCACAAAAAAAAAAAAAAAAGAGAAGGTCTTGCTGTGTTGAGCAGCAACAATTGCAATAGCTTTTTATGTTCAGAAAATCATCCTAGTGCTTTTGAATATAAGGGAATCTGGTAGCCTTGATGGTAGAGGGTTCCTTTCTCCAATTATAGTTCAACTTCCTTTTTCCTCCGTTTTACTGCTATTATCACCACTGTCACCCAGAAAGTACGGCCATTGTCATATATTCATTACAGAGTTGAATCAACTACTGGGAGTTAATTAATTAATAGCACTTAGTATTGCATCTAAAAACATTGAAAATCTGTTGATAGTGAATTGTTTTATTTTAGGAAACATTTTTTAAAATGCTTATGAGAGCTTTTATAAGTTCATTCATGATTTTCTTCCTTATACTTTTAATTTTTAAATTCCTCAGCCATTTATATATTTACCATAAATTTTGGGCAGAACTGAATGGTAGAAGCTAGGACATTTCAGTGTAGCTACTTGTTACTTTAAAAACACCAACAGCGAATATGGCTTATATTAATGCTGATTTTTACTTTCAGTTTCTCTCTATTGGTCAGTACAGATTGTACTTTCATAATGCACAACTCAAATCTCAGTTCCTTATGAAAACAAACTGCTTGCTTGTCCTCTTGATCCATCAAGATTTTATTGGTTTGTGCTCATGAGAGTCACTCAAGAGACCAGTCTGACAGTGCCCCATCCTCATACCCTGCCATCATCACCACCATGTGCAGGAAGGAAATGTGTCAATTCTCTGGTACGCTTCTAGAACTTTGGCCTAGAAGTGATATGTGTTTCATCTGCTCACATTTCCTGAACCAGCTAAGTCTCACAAACCAACAAAACACCAAGGGTGGAGAAAGTGCAATCCTACCATGCTGAAAAGAAAAGGTGAGGTGCTTCTAAGCAATCCTCTGTCTACCTGTCTTGGCTGTAGGAAATTCAACAGTTCTGCAAAGAGAAAGTGAAAAAAAATTAAACTACAAAAACACATGTAAGAAATTATGGGGCCGGTGAGATAGCTCAGTGGCATAAGCGCCTGCCTGGCAAGCGCAAGGTCCTGAGTTCAACACCCGGAACCCACATACGAGAAAAGGGCCGGTGATATTGCTCAGCGGCACAGGCGCCTGCTGGCACATGAGGTCCTGAGTTCGACCCCAGGTACCCACAAAAAAAAATTATGAAAAGCTGTAAAGCTTCAGATGCTCATTCAAGGCCTATTTGCGCAACACTTAAGTAAATTTGAATTTGGAGAGGTGTCTGACTATGAAATCAAGGACACATCTCCAATGCTCTACAGGCCTCCGATAAGATCCCAGCACAGTCAATCTGGGGACCATCCCTTTAATTCATGGGATTTTAGGATACATTCCACATATAAATTTTAGCAACTAGATTCAACAGGCAATGTACGTTTACTGTTGAAACTATCGTGATGTCATACATACTAATCATATGTCAATACAATTTAAAGAAAATTTAGTTACTCAGAAATGTCTGCTATCTCTGACCACCCCCTTGCCATACACTATATAAAAATTTCTGGGAATTTTTTATTAGTATGATATCAGTATAGTTTGATAAGAAATTGTTCTTTGTATGGGATGTAGTAACTAAGAACTAAATAATATCGTTGAATAATTCACTAAGAGTATATTACCTGTGTAGATAATTGGGATAGGTTTACTTATTATAAAAAGTCTTTCTTAGATACATTTATGTACACTGTGGTAGCATATTTGCTTTTGTTTAAATATATGTTTGCAAACCAATTTCAGAAAGAGAATGGACTGTAATATCTGTAGGGTTGGCTCATTGATAGGTTTCATTTAGTATATATTCTGCAAAATCATAAGAGAGTAGAAAATGTTTTCCTCTCTTCAAAACATTATTATACATTGCATATATTATATTAACAATGCCACAAAAAGATAATCTTCTAATTTAAAATATTTTTACATGATCAAAATAATACCCCAGTGTTGACGTGTGTTTTAAGGATGCCAACCACAATGCTGCCACACAGAAGGCGAAAGAAGAAAATCGCAGCATGGAGACTTGTGCACATTGCTCCTGTTCTGACTTCTGAGGGGCTGTTCAGTCTTTGACAGCTGAAGAACTTCTTCACTGCCGAATGGAGTCACAGAGGGTCTCGAATTGTAAGATATATTTAGCTTCATGAAAGGGCTATGTTGAACTCCATGTGGTTTCAGAGTTTGGAGGTAACAGGAAATCACCAGGGAGTGTATTTAGGAAAGATGTCCTGAGGTTTTCACTAGGAGACTTCAACAAACAAAATAGAAACAGATGGGAAGCATCCGCAGTGCCAAGTGGTGTGGGACTCTGCTGATGATCACTGTCATATGCACACGTGCACACACAATTTCTCTCAGCATGAGTCCTGCTTTATCAAACGCTGGTAACTGTTTTGGTAAAAAAGAAACAAGAACCATAGATATTGTGAACTTTCAGAACCATGTTAAAAGAGCAAAGGAGTAATCAAATTGATTCTTGATAGTTATGTTTATTACATTTTCCAACATTAGCCATTACTTTTATTCTCCAAACTATTTCGAGAGATAGGCACAGATATATTTTCTGGAGTTAAGAGATAATAGGTTGCTTCTGATTTATATACATCAGCAAAAGAGAATAAACAGAAAAAAGCTGGGAAAGTGGCACACATCTGTAATTCCAGCATTCTAAGAGGCTGAAGCAGGAAGAGCACAATTTCAAGCTTAGTCTGGGTGACTTAGTGACTTAGGGAGACTCTACCTCAAAATTTAAAAAAAAATATAAAGGGCTGGGATGTGGCTCAGTGCAAGGCCATGGGTTCACACCCTAGTAATGAAAATAAAAGAGAGACAAAAAGAAAACAGTGAAGAATATACTTTTATGCACGATCTCTGTAGAACTTACAAAGTATAAAAGATTAGTGTAATAGAAATTTCCTGGAAAATTCTATAGAAGAGAATTTATAATTACTTTTTAGAAAATAAGAGAGGAGAGACTAAGATAGCTTTTAAATAAAGAAAAAATGCAATTTGGTCCATAAAACAACTCATTTCACAACATTGTGCTGGAGAGTATGACTGAGAAAACCATAACTCCAATCATCAATATGGAATGGAAAACTTCAAATGGATCTTGATGAATGATGTGTTACTGTGTACCTCTCAATAGCCCAAGAATGATACACTCAGAAGTTAGAGTATTTTGAAATGCCTATAACGAATGTAATGGGCTTTCTGTGACTAGATAGTCCTCAGGCTGTTTCTCTCGATAGATCGATAGATAGATACATAGATACATAGATGACAGATAGATAGATAGATAGATAGATGGATAGATAGATAGGATATAGATACATAGATGTAGATAGATATAAGATATAGATATAGACAGATGGATAACATAATATTTAGGGATTAAATAGACTATGATCTGTTCATGGCAATGAAAAAGTTTAATTTTTAAAATAAGAAAATGGGGGCCAGTGAGATGGCTCAGCGGCGTAAGCGCCTGCCTGGCAAGCACGAGGGCCCGAGTTCGACTCCCGGAACCCACATACAAAAAAAGGGCTGGTGATATCCCTCAGCAGCACGGGCGCCTGCTGGCGTGCGAGGTCCTGAGGTTGACTCCCAGTACCCACAAAAAATAAAAAATAAAAAAATAAAAAATAAGAAAATGGTAGTATTGATAACTTCTAAAAATAAAGGGAAAGATCATGTATATAAATAAGATTAGCTTACTGAAGATTCAGAAGGTTTCAATGTAATTCCAGGAAACAGGGCAGAAATTTAATGGTGAAATGGAGAATACGAACAGTGTTCCAATAGCTTTTGTGTGCTCAGACCCTAAGCACACAAGTTACGGTTTTCAAAGCTGGTTAATCAGCCAGATCTCCATTATTTCTCCACTTGAAGACTGTCCATTCCAGGGGAAAAATTTCATCCACTAGGTAAGGGATGAGGTTTCATAAACAATTCCTTTGGTAACTCTAATTTTCAGTCATGTTCTGGTTAGGCTAAGAGATAATATTAGCAAAAATGTAAATCTTTCTCTTTGGTATTTGGTCTAGCCTTATCCTTTTGAAATAATCCTTAGTAAAGCCATCTTGAAAACATCTTTGCAGCCCTGAATGTAATGGCTAATGCCTGTTTGTCCCCACTCTTATCAGCTATCTTCTCTCTGGATGTCTAAATATTGCCATAAAAATAATGTATTCACAAAGGCAAACTTTGCCATTCAAAATTTGGTAGACTGTAAGTGATCAGCGTCTGCTTTTACAACTCTTCTTTTGATAGCATTTCATTCTCCCAGAATTATTTCATGAAATAAATCATATTATTAACATAAATACATTTCAATGAACAAATTCCTGAATTTATAAACTTACAATCATGATCAAGATTAATTATATTAGGAATGATAAATATATAGCAATCTTTCTCACTGAAATAATTATGATATAGAAGTAATACTTGAAATTAACATTCTCCAAATTAATATTTGATGATAAAACACAAAATCATCATTAAGATAAACAAATCATATGCAATTTCATGCATGTCCAACCTGGTCAATCACTAAACTTTGAGAAAAATGAATCAGTAGACTTAACAAATATGTAAGAACTTACTTTTTAGTTAATTTTCTTTCAGTTGTCACTGTTATATAAATTCTTTAATTTCTTACTGCCATATTTAGATAGAAGGTGCTATTTTCACATAAACTTTTAAGTGCTCTAATTCTACCAAATTAGAATTATGCAAGTAGTGGGAAGACAGATGGAGCACCATGGCAACCGAAGGTTATCGCTGTAGTTACAACACTATGGTGTATCCTTTGCTAGTCATAAACTCAGATTGGCGGTGTATGTCTGACATATTGATGCTCATGACTCTTCGTTTTATACTCTCTTAGGTGGAGCCATGCATCTATTTCTATACCTGTCTGAGTATGAGTCAGTCTACTTACTATTAGTGCTTACTTGCAAAGTAAGTAAAGCACTTTGTTCCCAAAGTCAGTTCCTTAGCCAAGCTTTTGTCAGAAGTAGAAGAGAATCAGTATGCCTGGCATGGCATACTGGGTTTAGGATCTAAATTCATTTACTTGCTTAAAGCATGACTGGTTTGGTTTTCATCTTGTGATAACCTGGGAAAAATTTCCAGATTACATCACCTTGAAAGGGCACCAGAAAGGGCATAGGTTTAAAGATAATGCCTTGTTCAAATATTTGGCTTCACCTTTATCCTGTCTTTTCTGTCACCATTTAGTATATTTGTATCTGAATCTTAGCCATTTGGGACATGGGAATATAGTAACTTATAAGTTCATGTCATGTCATCTTTATGGTATCACTGGTTTTAATAGACAAAATCAACGATAACCTTCTTCCTATGGTAAGAAGAGACAAAGATGTCATTCACTCATTTATCTATCCATTCATTTTTTAATATGTCTTGTAAATTAATAGAGCAAAGATGAAAAAGGATATATCATGACTTACAATGACTGATGTTTCACTGTTAGCTTTGTTACTGGTGGTGAGAAGGAAAAAGCTTATCACAGCCAGGTAAAAGTCTTAGGAATGGTGCCATCACTCTGATGAGGCCAAGTCTCTCCCTCCAAGGAACAAACTTTCACTCAAAGACACCGTCCAATAATGCAGTAGAATCTTGGTCAGTGGTCACAGAATCTATGAAATCCAAGGTATTTTGCGCAAAGTTTCAAACAGAGAAGCAAAAGTTTCCAGAATGAGAATGAATTGGGATGTTGGCAGACAAAGGCATTATGGCCTCAGGGGATTAGTATTTTTTAGAATAGAAATTTAGTTAAAGGCTGAGTGACCACCAGTGGAGGTTCCTAGAGAATAGAGGTAGGGCCACAGCCTGACTGAGGAGGGCGATATGCAGCTCCAGCAAGGCAGTTTAGATTAAGACACATCCTGTACTGAAGTTGCTGCACTGAGGATTAGGACAACAGTGACTTTGAAGGGCAAAGTTGGCTGAGGACACCGCTGCCACCCTGGACACTAGATCCTAGTCCTCACCTGACGGCTTGTCAGGACTTACTGTGTTGTGAAGCTATTCAGTGACCATAATTGAACTGGGTAGGTTGAGCAGGAACTGTGCCAGTGTTGGTTAACAGGCCAGGCTCTTCCCATTACCATCTGGTCATATCAACTGTCTTTTAATTTCTAATACACCATGGTCTTTCATTTGATAATCAAAGGGAGTCTCATGACTCTCGAAGGTGAGTAGTCTGAAATAAAGGAATGTACCTATAAATTTAACTGAGTATTCACTAACTGCATGCAGAAATTTGGTAAACGGTATGATTAGCTTATAAATCTCTACCTGAAATTTTACAGAAAATTTACTTCTGTCTACTTGAGCAAAGTAGTGGTGAGAGAATCTGTACATGGAGCCTACAGGTGAAAGAAACAAAAAGGAGAGACTGAACTTGCTCTCCCATCTCAGATTATCTTTGAGCAGCTCTTGAGAAGACTCTGTCATCACAGAAGATGTGGTGATGGTGAGGACACAGACAGGGCTCCTTAGGGTCTCTGGCTTGGCATGGGACATGCCCACCACTTCTGTATGGATCAACGCATGTCTTTTGAGGGAGGGTGGTAGCACAGCAATATGAAAAAATTAAGATTTTGGAGAATATTGGGAAGTAGCATTAAGGGACCAGCTGTGGATTAGAAGGATGCTCAGCATGCAGCAGGAGGAGCCTCAGTGTTTAGCCAGGTAAAGTTGATCCACGTAAGCACCTGGATGGCCGTGTTCCTTCTCCTGAATCCCATACAAGAAGAAGAAAGAAGAAATGTTTTAAACACTACTTTACTCCACCATGACTACTGTGTTTATTTTTTATTTTTTAAGAGTAGGAAAATTTATTGGAGAAAAGGAATGGGGAATAGGAATGGGAAACAGGAATAGCTCCTAAGAGACAGGAGTGGTCCTGAATGGGTTGCCACGGACTACTATGTTCTTTGATTTGGTTTCCTAATTTGATTTCCATAAAGCATTATGGATCATTTTATAATACCTTGTCTAAGATCTCAAAGCTAGTAATGTAAGACTTCTTAGTTCATGTGACCATACAGCATGACTTGCCCAGACTTAGCTGTTACTGCCTGTTCTTTCACTTTAAAACATGAGTCAGCTCAAATGATCAATTATCCTATATGGTCAGCCCCCTATGGCCCATTGTATATTTTCCCAAGCAAACTAAGACATAAAAGGTGTGTTTGGCATCAGGAGCAGAGACTTCCATTCTGAATAAATGTCCAGTTAACGTTTATGTGAACAATGATGTTTTAAACTCACAACTGTCCAAATTCAAAGCCTTTCTCTTACTTCAAAACAAGAGCTATTGGAAAGATATCCATGTTTGTGTTAGTGCTGAATTTCAAAATCTAGAAGTTTATTTTAGCATTGTTTATATTTATATTTTCAAATAGCAATCTAAAGGCTCATAAGTTATTTTATATATTTTGCACCACAGGCTAGACTCTGTCCTGTACCAACAAAGAAGCCATTTTGCACATTTTGCTGGATGGGGTTACTGGGCAGAAAGAGGCTGGTACAACTTAATTGTATTTGTTCTATTTTATCACAATGAAATACCATTAAACTTTTTATTTCCTAAAATAAGATATTGAAACAAGTGAAAGCAAAAATATTTTTCCCAGTGGGTGTAACATGAAAAATTAAGACACTACAATGTGTAAAATAAAAACAAATTTAAGGAAAGTCACACATTCTCTCTTCAGCATAATTTTGAATACAGTTCTGGCTCTTCATCATTTAATGTTCTACTGCCTTGGTAGCATATGTTTCCTGGTTTTGTTTCTTCTTTCCTTGACATTATCCAAAATTTACAGAGCTTCAGATTTCAGTATCCAAGTAGGACTAATTATCACAGTCCAGCAGATGGTGTGCTCCAAATGATATGTAACAAAAGCTGCATTAATATCTTTTCATACTAGACAGGCCAGCAGAATACCATTTTCTTCTCCATTTCTCTGTGAGGCTTTATCTCAGGGATGTTGGATGGCGGGCACAGGACCAGCCATGGGATAAACTTCTTGCCTTTCTTGTGGGGAACACTGGGGAATTCGTGGCTCTCTATGACAGCTCAGCTGGCGGGGGCTGCTGGATTGGCCCCAAGAGGACCCACTAGCTTATGTGAAGTGCACTGGTTCTCATACTTGAGTTTGAGAAGAGATTCTTTGTCCCCGAGTACATCTAGGACAAAATAGAACTGTCCATGATGCCTTAATAGGATGTTCACAGGTACACTAGGAAAATGCAATGTTGAATAAATAAGTAATGAATTCAAAACAAAACCCAACAATTTGCTTTTCATTTAAATCAAAAGGCACTACATTGAAGAGTCTAATCTGTGCTAAAGATTTACATATTCAAGAATATGTGTGTGTATTTCCTTTAAGGAGCATCATCCTGGTGAAGAATAAAGATAAAGGTGAACAGCTAGGACTGGTAAAACTTATGGAACTAAAACAACAAAGGTGCAAAATAGTACAAAAATGGATCCACTTTGAGACCATAATGCTAAATGAAATAAACCAGACACAGAAGCTATCTCACATTCTTTCTTTTATATGAGAAAACCAAAGAATAAACAATTTAAGAAACAAAATAAAAGATTGATGATAGGAAATAGGAATGTAGATGTTTTGGAGATGGGAAAGAGATTTAGGGATGGAGGGAGAGGGGAAGGACAGGAAGGCAAGAGGAAGTAAAAAGATTAAGAGGTGATATGCACCAACTCCCTACAATGTATGTATTCATGTATTCATTATATATCTAAACATGTACTAATAAAAATGCAAAAGAAAAATATTAAAGAAACACCTAAGTGGCCTAATAGGAAAAGAAAAATTAATTTGTGAATATAAAAAAGATTTTCTAATGTTGATTTTTAATTAGAAATGAAAGAAACAAGGAGAAAACAAAAAACCCTAAACTGCTAGAATACCAAATGAGAAAAACTCCCCACAATAAATATTTAAAAGAAGGAAATAACAAAAACACAAATGAAGAATTACAGTACAAATTAAGGAAAACAGTTATTTAAATAAGAAAATTTCCAGAGACAAAAGAAGGGAAAGATGAAGGAAAAGTAATTATAATATTAGAATATGAGTGTTTAATATTATGGATACCATATTTCTAGCTTGAAAAATAATTTGAAGTTTAAAACTCTGTTGAGAGTATTTACTGAGATGATAAAATAGTGAAATTTACTTGCCTATTTCCAAGAGAAATTTTGAACATCTATTTTTAAAAAAGAAAATTTCATAAACATCTATACTAATAAAATGAAAAAATTAAAAAATATTTTCTCATCTGCAACACTGCAAACTAAAAAATTATGGAAAAATGATAAGGACTGTTCTAGATTTGTTTGTGTGTGTGTGGGTACCGGGTGTCGACCTCAGGACCTTGCACGCCAGCAGGCGCCCATGCTGCTGAGCGATATCACCAGCCCTTTTTTCGTATGTGGGTACCAGGAGTCAAACTCAGGACCTCGCGCTTGCCAGGCAGGCGCTTATGCCACTGAGCCATCTCACCGGCCCTGTTCTAGATTTTTAAAGGATAAATGATCATTCTTTTTTGTGTCCATGTACTCTAAAAGAGATACACAAATTCACACTCTAAGTAAAATGTTCTAACTTGTAGTTAATATATGTGAGAAATACAGTTTCAATTTTAGTGTGACTATTTTATACATAGTCAATATAAATGTATGATGAAGACATGACTAAGAATTTTTGATATGCGTGTATTTTTTTTTTTTTTTTAAACAGAGTTGAGTCGTTTTACAATGAGGATTGTATCACTTTAAAGTGTGTTGGCCAAATGCAGGGCTTGGAGTGGAAGTCCAACTTTCTCCAGTTTAGACAGTGTAGGGAAAATGGATCTACACATAGAAGTCTTGCTTGAGAGTGAGCATGGACATGGATATAATTTAATCTCAGTGCTTCAATATAGAAACGTAATGAATTATAACTCTGAAGATAAGAAAATCTTCAGTACATTGGAAGGACATCTGACTGAATAGGAAGTGGTAAGAGAATAAACATAATCATGAAAAAGCAAGAAAAGGGACAAGAAGAGAAAGTAGTGAACAATAAATATAAGTGACAAATTCTTAATTTTAACCATAAATTCAAAAATATGGAACAAATACGATATATATACATACATATATATATGTATGTATATATATATTTCACTAATTACCAATTGCCTTAAATCTCTTATCACATGAATGTTAAGATTTATTTCAAAGTAGGCTCCAAGGAGGCCTTCTGTGCTCAAACTTCCCACAAGTTACGCGATTCAGAATCCTTGGATTCTAATATGCCCATCCCACTAAGTCAGGAGGTGGTAGGCACATAATTCTGGGTGCTCCAGCTTTGTTGTACTTTAACTCAATGCAGGCAGCACAGATAGTGAGCTTTGACCATGACGCTGAGGTCAACAAAGATGTCAAGGAGATGAGCCCATGTGCATGTCTGTTCACATAGGTTCTCATATGTGTACATATCATGATGCTGTCTGTCTACTGGTTTGGGAGTAAACTGATTTGAAGCCAAACTTAGTAAAATTCAAAGTTTATTTCCTATTCATTTCATATCAGCTTTTGTGGCTTTTTCTAAGTAGAATATGAGTTCTGTTCTACTTCCACATGAAACAAATTAGTCATTATAATTGTTGCTTTATAAAGTTCATTCTTATTTGGATTTACTGTAACATTTACTAAATACTTGGTCGCCATCATTCCTTCATCTCAGACCATTTTGTGTTCAACATCGTTTCTCATCATATTGGGCAACAATTACTTCAGTGATACTATAGACAAACTTTAATTACTTACAACAGCAAATATTTATTTTTCTAATACATGAATTAATGGAATGATTGGAATTAACTTTTTTATTTGTTTCATCCAAAAACATCAAGAATTACCATAAAGTTCTTTAAAAAAGTTAACACTTTTATCTTGGCAAAGAATTTTTAGACTGCAAAAGAAATTCTGTGAGAGACAATATATCTTTTACTGCAGAACAGATAAAGATATAATTATAATCAAGTAATCTTGAGGAAATTATCATAAAAGTCACCCAGAAATATTAAAGATTAAACAAACAAACCTCTCAATTGCAAATTATGACATTGATTGGGTATACATGAAACCAAAATTATGTGTTTTAATGGAAAAAGAATTCAAATTATTTTCTCAGTCTATTTTTCTCAGAATGCTATAAAATTGCTTTAGTTTGGTTAAAATTACCTTATTTGACATCATGTAAACAAGGTGATTGTCATAAAACAAATATGAATAAAAACTTTTGAGTTAAAACAAAAAGTGTGAAAGCATACTGTCAGATGATCACTGACGGAGATAATATTACATCATACACATTAGGCAAATATGAAATATTTCAATGAATAGCTTATGATAAATGAAATTTCACTAATCTACCATGAAGATTAATATTGACATGAAAAATGACTACTTAATAGAAAATACAAACAATTTTTTATGAAGTTGTATTGACTTGTTAAAGCACATAAATGCTTGTAAAAATATTTATTTGATTTCCACAAGACATGATTAAACACATAATCCATGTACTACCACCATTTGTACAATACTTACATATTTAGGGCCTGATGTTGACTCAAGTAGATTTTCAATATTCTATTTTAATTCCTTCTCTGACAATAATATCCTAAGTTTACTATGCTTAATACTATGAAGCTATGTTTACTACTCCATTTTGTAAACCTTAGCAAATAATACCTACCATATAGGACTCTGTGTCCTTGGGGAGGAAAAAATTAATAATGGAGTTCTGAAATAAGCAACATTACCCCTAGACTTTCTAACTTCTTTTAATTTGCAATCTTATGGGAAAATAGCTGCAGATTTTGCTGTTATTGCCTGTACAACCTGTATAAATTGATTGGTATAAAAAGAAATACTGGGTTTTGATTTTTCAAAAAAAATTAAGATGAAAGACAATGCTTTTTCTGTCATTCACAAAAATTCTAGGAAGTAGGTAAAAAAATGAAGTAAAGGCTTAGAGACCTGAAATCAAAGCTAAATTCTGTCTTTTACCACCTTTATGGTCTTGAGAATATGAATAACCCCAACATTCAATTTTGTTTTCTGTAAAATATGATTAACAATTCCTCCTTTACAGTGAAATTATGAGTATGACAATGTATACTAGAAACTAGACTTGTTTGAAATACGGTAAGTGACTGAAAATGGATGTTTTCAGTAACATTAAAGGGTATCTTTTCAAGAAGTGTGGAGTGAATTCTACCCCAAGCGACAGTGACTAGTAGAGGGTGCTGGAGACGCTGCATTCAACACAGTGCTGATACCACATCTAGACTCAGACTCATGGGCTTATGAAGGAATGTGGCAACATGCGTAAAATATATATTCTATTTTTCTGAAAGAAGTTGTCTGACTCCAAATTTTGGAGACATTCAAGATGGCATGTTTTCACTGAGACAGAACCTTTATCAATGTAAGTGGAAATGATGCACATATAAGAAGCAATTGATACTGTATATCTGAAGACAGGTGAGTTTGTGTGACATCAGTCAGACCTAGAATAAGACAGGGGATCTACTTTAGATGGAACTAAAGTCTATTAGAGCAATGACACTGTTATAAATCTCAGTAAGGAGAAGATATTTTTACAGTTATTTATTTCTGCAGTTAGCAATTTCAAGAAATATTTGAAGCAATGTGTCTGATTTAAATCAAGGAAATTGGCCAGATCCTGAAATGATTTTTACATGCTGGTAGTTGAACTGTGATGTGAATAAGAGTAATATAAATATAACATCTTTAAATTTAGTTTTGCAATTGGAATGCTTGATGCTTGATATCTTCCTTAGCATCTGTATGCTGATTTAGAATTTGTTCAAATATGTTATATTTGATTCATAAAAGGCTCCAGCTTATGGTTGTATATTTAATCATTCCTAGAATATCATTATTTTTAAGAGACCAGAGAAAATGCAATATTAATTCAATAAATGTTTATTTTGTTTCTCTATGTACCAGACAGTGTTCTACATACTTGGAATACAATAATGACCAACATTGACAAAGAAGATGTCACTGTGAGGCTTACATTTTACAGTGTGGCAAATAATAAAATTAAATCTAGTAGAGAAGTAAATTATTCAACGTGTTAGAAGGTGGTAGGGTCTATGAAAAAAGAAAAAGAGTAAGGAGAGGTGGAGAATTGAATAAGATATTAATAAGAGTATTAAAGTGATTATCGAGTAAAGATATTTGAAGAGAAACTTGACAGGTGTGAGGAAATGACCATTTTATGGGAATCAGCAAGCTTTCCACCTGGAAGGAACAGCTGGAAATAGGGATATAAAGTTGTAGCAAACCTTGCAGGGTTGAGGAGTCTAATGTGGCTGGAGAAGGATGACGGTCAGAGCAGACTGGAGGCCAGATGCTCTAGGGTCGGTGCCATTTTAGGACTTGACAACTGCAGAGTTCTGAGTAGAGTAGTGACATAATATGGCATGGTATTCTAAGGGTAATTTGGTCTTCTGTTTTTAGAATAAACTAAAGAAGTTCAAGAATAAAAAGTTGGAGAATATTCAGGAAGCAATTGTGACAACCCAAGCAAGAGAGCACTGTGGCTTCAGATATTAGGAGTAGAGGCCAAGAAATAGAAGGATTCCAGACACAAAATCAAAACAATAGGATGTACTGAAAAAATGTACAGTGAAATATGAGAGAAAAAAGTTATTAAGGATAATTTCATGTTTTGACATCAATTAATTTGGAAATTGAGTTGTCTTTGTCTCAAATAAGAATGACTTTGAATGGAGCTTTTTTTCTGGTGGATTAGAATTCAATTTTGGACAAATGTTCATTTATTAGAATTTGAAAGTAGCTATTGATGAGATATGACATATGTGGGCTTGGAGTTTGGAAAAAAATTCTGAACTGAAGAAATAAATTTGGGGTTAATTGTCATGTAGAATAAATTTGCCGTGAGTTTGGATGAGCCCACAAAAGCAGTGAGTACATGTGAGAGGAGCTAAAGACTTATTCCTGCAGAATTATGAACTTAGGAACTCAACTATTCCATTTCTTGATTCAGAGACTCTGATAAATAGTAAGAAAGTATTTTGGTAAGATTATAGTTCCATTTGTATATTGCATTTAGAAAACACTTTCTTAATGCAGCTGTAACATAGCTAATTCTCCCTCTATGGGAGGAAAAGTCTTGTTTGAGTTTATGTAAATCTTTTGTTGTTGTTGTTGAAAAAAGCTCTTTTCTATAAAAATGCCACTAATTGATAAAATTTGTTTTAAATGTGTCTGTATCTCTCTATATAAATTTCACTTGCTTTGGAAATCTAAATATATTTTGCCTGCTATTCTATATTACTCATTCACTCTTCACAACTCAAGTACAAACACATTTATATAATGCTTTTGGGATAAATAACCTACAGAGCATTGGCTGAGGAATATTTAAAGAAAAGAATTGATATTAAAAACAAATTAAAATATACACTTTATCTAAATCTACACTGTCCTGAGCTACCTCATTATTTGGCTTCACAGAGCCTTACATTTCTTATGTATAAAATAAGGATGATAACACAGGTATTTAAATTTATCATGAATATTGATGTTAGTGGATGCTAAGATATTAAGATTGTTTCTGTTTTTATTTCACCATGTTCATTATTATTGCTTCATTATTTTATAACCAATTTTTTTTTCCAATTTGTTGTCTGTGGTATGATTTTGTAAGACCATAAAAAATACACCTGTATAGAACAAGGTCTTTTAAATATATTTTATTTTAATAGAGAAAAATTTCCCTCCTTAACTGGGTATAGGCAGTAAAATATGTCGTATTCTGGAGTTATTTTTAATATCAATAGTAGATATGACCTTTACAAATGTAAATTTTTCCCCACACTGACTGAATATTTCACCCAAAGATGCACACTGCCCTTAGTTCAAATTTTCTATGTTTAAAAAGTATCATAATAAAGCCATGGGGAGGGAACCACAAACTTTAAGTAGTTGAACTTTTGCTTTATGCATAAAGTGAAAATACATTATCTCTTTCATGATGAGAGAGGTACAAAATAATTAGTCACAAGACTATTGATTTGCTGCATTAAAACTCCTCTCTATAGAGAGCAGAAAGGAAATAAGAGAAGCAAGGGGCCTTCCACACCTGGGCTCAGCACCTCCTGCCCCTCCGTGGTGGTGCCTAGCCTGCTCATCACAGCAAGTTGACCTGGGGATGGTTCTGGAGAAGAAAGCCTGTGGGGCAGGGGCTGCTCAGCCAAAGAGCTCTCATGAAACTTCTCATTTCTTTCTGAAAAAGAGGTTACTCTACAGTGCTCTTCTCTTCCAAAAATTTTCCCAAGATGAGAAATAACATAACCACAGCATTACTATCTCCACCCATTTAATTGTTCATTCACCCACCCAATAGGCATTTACTAAGCATTCCTTCCAAGTCAGGGACTTTGCCACTGGCAAAAGACAAATAGAAAGTAGGATGTTAACTTTGTTCTTTGATCCTTAGTTCTCCATTGCAGAAGGTAAAAGAATCTGGGAACTGAGGAGGCACAAACAAGAATTACAAAATTAAGGTGGCGGTGGCTCCATCTCAGGGCATATCATCTAAGCTGGGTTCCAGTGGTTAAAAAGAAGTTGGCCATGCTAAGAGTTAAGGAAGGTGAGCTATTATAGGCAGAAAAAAAGCAAAGGTCCAAGCTTACAATGATTTGCCAAAAGGTTGGGTAAATTTTATTAGAATTTTTCCCAGTGCCTAAGCTGTCAGACAACCTATGAAAAGCAGCTGCAGCTACAGGCACAGGGTTTGTTTATACTGGGGACCCATGTTCTCCTCTTTTAACCTGATGCCTTCTTTGAAATCCCTGGTTCTGAGTCTTTATAAGCAAATCCTTTCTCCTGGTTGCTTCTCATGACAGATGACTTATGAAAAGAATGCTTCATTTTTTTGTTCAGCCTCTATAAAAACCACCACCTCTCAGTTTACCTTTCACTTGCCTCTGGTCTCCATAATGCATTGTAGTCTATTAAAAAATGCTTCTCTGCTTAGGCTTCCAGTACAGTGCACTTAAAGTACAATCTCAATAGACTGATCTATCGACTTTAGAAAAGAGGTATTCTCATCATCCTTGAGGGGTCTCTAGTTATTCCTGTACTACAGTCATAGCCAACATATTATGAATACTACTGTTTTCCTTAGCAGGTTTCTAATTCTCACATTTTGTACCTAATTATAAATATATATCATGTAAGAATCATTTAGAATTTGGAGGATTGTGTTCTTATGTCCCATCTTCAGGTGCCCCAATATACTGTTGCTCTGTAAATCAGTGCCAATTTAGCTCTTAATGTAGGGCAACAACTTGAGACAACATTGACTAGATATCTGCTTCCCTATGGGATCAGAATCCAGTGCATAACTTGGGAAGTAATAACACTGGCATGATGGTGTATGGTTACAAAATGAGTGTACTTTCATATGCAAGCTCTTTTCTGTGTGTCTCTTACCAGACACAATGGTGATCAATGCTGGTATCTATGTGAAGCACAGGGTATGCGAGAGGTGCATCGAGGCACCCAGGGCTCCCACCAAGTACAAGGTACATCTTGTTGATGGCTGGCAGCATGGAAGAAGGGCAAAGTCACACCCCTAATATGCATCAAGTATTCATAGGACACCTCAGAGACTACTATAGGGTGTGGGTTTTTTTTTTTTTTTTTTTTTTGTGGGTACCAGAGGTCGACCTCAAGACCTCACATGCCAGCAGGCGCCCGTGCCGCTGAGCGATATCACCGGCCTTTTTTTCATATGTGGGTTCCGGGAGTTGAACTCTGACCCTCGCGCTTGCCAGGCAGGCACTTATGTAGCTGAGCCATCTCACTGGTCCCTAGGGTGTGTTTTTGAGGAACAGAAATATAAGATATGGCTGGAAAACAAACAGAATTTCCTACCAAGTCCAAAGGTCATTGACTATGATATAAAGAGAGGAGAGGAGAGAGGGACAGAGAGGCAGAGAGATGGAGAGAGAGAGAATTGGTCTTCGACAATTCAGAAAACTTCTAATTAGCTTGTAAATCATAAAGAAATCAGAAAATCTCACCAGTGCTCACAGTCTAAACCCTGACAAAAGTAAAGTCCAAATACCATCTTTCCCATATTTGGACCAGAGGTGAAATGAATCTATCTAATACCGCAACAAATCCAAGTCTGAGCTCAAACATAGGACAAAATGACTCAGCTCCCTTAATGAGCAGCAGAATAGAGCAAAATGTATGCTGTTTTCATAGGAAGGGCACAGAGATTTCATCCATTTAATTGCCTCTATGATTTGTGATGAAAAACTGTGGTTTGGGAAATATGTATTTTTTGAGTGATTCAAATAAATAGGAAAAAATCCATTATCAAAAGTAAAAATCTTCAATAAGTGACACATAGAAGGGTCAGATGTTAGAAGGAGTATGAAAAAAGTATGCTAATTGTACTAAAGCATTTAGTGGTAAATGTATATTAATGCATGAACAGCTTGGTGATTTCAACAGAGAAGAGTGAAGGATGAAATGCCTTCAGTGGAAGTGTTAGAATTAAGAATAATATCAGATATGTAGAGTTTACTTAAAGAATTAACTTTAAACAGAGCCAGAAAAGAGATTGGTGAATTCTGAAGACAGGTCAATACAAATTATCAAAACTGAAACACACACACAAAGCGTAAATATCCAGGCATCTAACATACATGTATTGGAGGCCCCAGAATGAAAGAGCAGACATTAAAAAGAAACATTAAAGAAACAATGAACAAAATATTTTTATAATTAACAAATAGCATCAATCCACAGATCCAAGAAACTCAGATAACACAATAGGGAGAAGATTTTACTGGTATATTATAGTCAAATTTCTTAAAATCAAAAATGAAGATTAAAAAATTAAATAATGATATACAAAAAGGCACATGCTGTATCCTATCAAAATCATCATCACCATGCAAAGAAGAAGAATAAAAAGAAGAAGAGGAAGAGGAGGAAAAGGAGGCATTAATACTAAGAAGAGTTAAAGCAGACATCCATTCAGAAATAATTGAGGTCAGAGACAATGGAATGGTACCTTTAGAGTGATGGAAGAAACAGTGCATTTCATAAGTGTGTAACCAACACAAGTACTTCTCCACATTAGTATTAAACACAATAATGTTTAAGACAACAAACATAGACAGACTTCTTCAGGAAATGCTAAAGAGAATCCTTTAGAGATATAAAGGATACGAAAGAAGGTAAATATGCATAGAAATAAAAAATAATTAGGAAAATTTTTTTATTTCCTTAAAGGATATTGGCAGTTTAAAGTACAAATAAAAAATGGTTTGGGGAGTTATGTAAAAGTGAAATATATGACCATCAATAGCACAGTGTTGTGTTTCTGATATGAAATTATACAATATTATTTGAAGTTAGACTGTGATAGATTTAAGATTCATATTGTAATATCAAAATAAACAATAAGATAACAGAATAAATTTTAAATGTCAGTGTATGAGAGACAAAACTTAAAAGCAGCATTGTTGGGCTGGGGCTGTAGCTCTGCTACAGAGTGTTCGCCTAGCACATATGAGGTTCTGGGTTCAATTCCCCAGTGGTGCAAAAAAAAAAAAAATAAAACAAAAACACCCTAGTCTTGATTAACCTAAACTAAGGGTATAAATGATAAAAAAACTGAAAGACATAGGAAAATTAGGAAGTAAATAGCAAGAAACAATAGTTAATTTCAATCATATCAGTATACAAGTTAAGTACAAATACCAAGAGTGTTGACTAGATTTAAAAAACTACAAATTTATTTTATTTTATTTTTTTGTGGGTACCGGGGGTCAAACTCAGGACCTCACGTGCCAGCAGGCGCCCATGCTGCTGAGCGATATCACCGGCCCTTTATTCATGTGTGGGTTCCGGGAGTTGAACTCGGGCCCTCGCGCTTGCCAGGCAGGCACTTACACCGCTGAGCCATCTCACCGGCACATACAAATGTATTTTAAATATGAAGACAAAAACTGTTAAATACAAGAGTGGAATAAATATTTAGGATAACAATGGTAAGGATAGATATGATATTTATGTCATAGAGCATAGTCTTTACTGTGAGGATTATTACTGGAGATAGAAAGGGACATTTAAGAAAAATAAAAGGACAATTTCTCAGGAGGCATAATAAACAGATATGCATCTAATAAAAGTATATTAAAAGCATCTTAAGAAAATGAGCTGAATAAAATGAAGCACAAATAAATCTTCAATCCTACTTGTAAATTATAATTCACATCTTGATCCACTCAGCAGACAAATGGACACAAGACTTTAACCACACTGTCCATGACTTGCCCTAAACAAAGTTAATAGAACACTACACCCAGCAACCATGGAGCACACAAGCTTTGGAAGCCTACATGAAACATTCATTAAAACGATCAAGCTCATCTGCACCAGAAGTTGCCCTAAATTTCAAAGGTTTGCAATCAGGCAGAGTATACTTTCTAATTACCCTGTAACTATTCAAGATAAATATCAATAACGTCTATAAAGTAGTCAAAAATTTGAAAATTTATAAATATACCACTACATTTGTTACAAAACTAAGAAAAATCACAAAGGAAACTATATATTTGCACTGAATCAAGATGAAAACACTAAGAAACTTGGATGATAAAAGTTTTTCAGAAAGAATTATAGTGTTTAATGGACATATTAAATATTATAGAATTTAATATTAAGTGGACATATAGGTATACAAAAGATATTTTTAAATTAAAAAAATTCTAACTTCCAGTTTAAGAAGCTAGAGAAAAACCATATTAAAACCAAAGCAAATAGAAGAAAGGGGAAAGTGAATGTAAGTGTAGAAATTAATTAAATAGAAAACAGACACAAAGTAGATGAAAAGATCAAACCAAAAAAACCTTGAAAATATTAATGAAATTTTCATACCCCTTGTGAAACTAGTCAAATAATAAATAAATAATGCCTTAATAATAACAAAAACGGAGGACATTATTAGCATATTCCACAGACATTAGAAAGAAAAATGATATTAAGGACAAATTTATAGCAGTACAGTCAACCCAAGAAGAAATGGAAAAGCGCCTTATTAAAGAAATTGGATTTTTAATAAAAAAAAAATTCCTGCAAAAATAACTCTGGTCCCAGATGGCTTGACCAGTCAATTCTATTAAAGATTAAAAGGAAGAAATAACATCAGTCTTACAAAAATTCTTCTGGAAAATGAAGGGGAAAGAAAAAACACCTCTTGATTCATTTTATGAGCCATGAAGATAAGAATACAAAAACTAGAAAATGCAAGTATAAAGCAACAACAGCCAGACCACTACCCTTCATGAGCATAAACAAAAATTTTTAACAAAATTTAATGATTTGAGCAACATAGAAAAAGGATCATACAAGTTTATTTTATCCCTGGATAGAAAAGCTGGTTTAATATTCAAAATTTAATGTATAAATCATCAAATCATTAGAATAAAGGGAAAATGTATACATAATAAACACAGAGGAGACATTTGACAAAATTCAGCAGTCACATATTACAATATTTTAGCAAACTATAAATAGGTAGTATCTTCTATTTTAGGAAAGGTATCTAAGAAAAAAATCTATAGATGACATGATACTTAGGGTTGAAACATTATTTGATTTCCTCTTAAGATCAGAAATAGGGCAAGGATACAGTCCAGAAATAAAAATCACACATACTGAGTCAATTGATTTTTGACAAAGAAGACTGTAATGTAGTGAGAAAAGGAAAAGCTTTTCAACAAATACTGCTGTAAATAATGAATATCCATATGAATAAAATGAACTTTGAATTTTATCTCACTTGATAGGCAAAGTTTAATTTGAAATGGATAATAGACTTGAATCATAATTAAAGTCAGTAATTCTATTAAAAATGTAGCAAAGTATCCTCATAATTATAGTTCAACTAAAAATTTCTTACATAGAACAAATAAGCTCTAGCCTTAATAAAAGAAAAATAATGTTAAATTCAAATCTATTATAATTGAATATGTCTATCCTTTAAAAGATACAATAAAAAATGGGGAGTCAACTCACATATTGGGAGAAAATATTCTTTTTTTTTTTTTTTTTTTTTTTTTGATGGATACCTGGGGTTGACCTCAGGACCTCACGCTTGCCAGGCAGGCGTTTATGTCGCTGAGCTATCTCACCGGCCCTGGGAGAAAATATTCTATTCTCAGTACATATATCTGGCAAAGTCTTTGAATTCAGAATACATAAAAACTTGCATAAATCAATAATATAAAGCAAAAAACCCACTTTCAATAGCAATAAGATTTGACTAGATGTTCTTCAAATAAATATATTAGAATGACCAGTAAATCCATGATAAGATGCCTAACAGTTAATCATCAGACATACAGTATTTCATAATAAATTAACAGTTTAGAACCACAAAAAAGGTTACAAATTTTAAAAAGTCTTATAGAACCAAGTGGTGGTGAGGATGTAGAGCAGCTGGAGTTTTATACATTGCAGAGAATGTACCAATGGTACAATTGGGGTCAGGGTTATAGCTCAGTGGCACAGAGCCTGCCTGGCAAGCACAAGGTCCTGAGTTTGATTCCTGGTACAAAAAAAGGTACAGTTATTCTGGATAGAAATCTGGTGGTTTCTGATAAAGTTAAGGCTACACCAACCTTACAATTTAGAGTCACTTCTTGATATTTGCAAAATGAAATATCCACAAAGCATCCTGTTCATAGCCACCTTATTTATAATAATCCCAAACTAGAAACAAGCAAAATGACCATGAGGGAGAGAGTGAGTTAACAGGTTGTAGTACATTGAAACAAAGAGCCATTATTCAATAAAAACCATATATCTGTCCTTAAAATTAAGGAAAGTATTTTAGAAAAAATTTCCTTGGAGTATGAATGTTTAAAAATCATTGGAAATTTAAAGGTTTAAGTCTATATTTCTATACAAATGACAGGTACTCTGTACCAGAATTTTATGAGAGCTCTTCTGATTTTCTGTATTTATTCACTTAGTGATTTATTTGTTAATTACTTATTGCAATATAGGCAATATTTCTATTACTATACTCTAGAAACATATAAACAAGTTTCCTGATGTCGTGGCAACAACATCAACTGAGGAAATAATAACGGTAAAAAAATAACAATTTTATTATAAAGGAAACGATAAAAGAAGAAATACGACAATGACAGAAGATAAGTGATAAACAAAGGGATTAATTATTTACTTGGGATAGAGATTAACCTTGAAGATAGAAAACATTTGCACTGATATCTCAGTGATGAGAATAAATAGGTTATGCAAAGATCTACAGAGGAAGAAATGTAGATACTGCAATAATTCAAGTGGCAAATGGATCTCAGTGTTACAGTTTGGGATTATGGTTGAATTTTGTTTCAAAATTATCTTTAGTTTTCCACAATACAATCTTTTTGATAATGCACACTAATTAAACCCAGTTTTTTAAAAAACGTGGCCAATTCATTTTGCCAATTTCAATTCTGTACTTTATAAAACCATTAGTTAATAAACTTTTAACCATTGGGCATTATAAAATAATTTTAAAGAATTGGATATAGAACTTAGAAATAGCATTTTATGTATGTAAATGGAAACACTAAAATACTTTCCACTAATTCAAAGCAATTTAGTCTTACTTAGGCAGGCTAGCCAGATATATGTTAACTACATTTAGAGTTTTATTTTTCGCAGGAAAAACAAAGCTCCACTTTTTTTAACAAGATACAATAGAAAACCTGACACAATCCTTTAATAGAGCAGAAATTTAAATTATTATACATTTTACTTATGAAAAACGTCATTGTAGAAAAACACCAATCCATAGACATATAATTATTAAGTAAGATTCAAATGATTCCCAAGACTTTGTATTTCAAAAATCTCGATTAAGTCACCCAGTACCATCAGTACAAATATTTATTTCTAACCATGTATTTCTCTGGGATCATTTTCAGATACTCACTGATTAATCAATTTAAATGTGTATCCTGGTACATGAAAGTGGACAAGATACAGAAGACACAATTCCTCCCAGCTACATTTTGTTTATTTTCACCAATCAGTAGCAACTATAGATCTCATTCTTTCAGACACAGATCATTTTTTTCCCTCTCTTTCCTTGGTTTTTCACTCATTCCCCTTGAATGTGGAAACTTTTAAACCATGCCCATTTTTGAAGCTTTGGGTAGCTGGCGGAAAGCTTAGGTAAATCAGAGTAGCCAATGTCTGTTAGATGCCTCTTTTGATTCTAAAGCATCTTTGTATTCTGATTCTTAAAGCCAACCTAAAGATTTCTATAAAGTTTTCCTCTGTAAAAGCTAGGAACTCCAGAGGCCCTTTTGTTAGTACTGTGTAAATCAATGTAGTGCTGTTAATTCAAGGAAACCACTGAATATAACTACTTTATAAACTTTTAAATTGTAGAAGGAGTGCTTGGAATCCCTTTGAACCACTCTGAAATCTGTTGTGAACTAAATGTGTGAAGAAACACTGGAGTTATGAGGTAAGATCAAAGCCTTGCAATGAATCCTTTTCATCTTTTCATCAAATTGCTTACTCATTTTAGAATAGGTATATTTTAAATCTACTTGTTGTATTTCAAATTTTGCTTTTGAGGAAGAGCACTATTTTTTAATATAGTAAAATTTTATAAAGTTGAATTGGATTATATCATTTAAGCCAGTGTGGTTATTCATAGCTGCAATTGTTTATTCACTTTTTTGTGTTTTAGAAAATCTCAAAAGAATTTACTCTATTAAAATCCAATAATCTCCCAATGAGGCTCCAGCCAAATTATTTATACACTCCCTTAGGTTAGTAAATAACATATGTGAACAAAGAAAATAGCTGTGTGGACACAGGTAGAGTACAGCAGCTTGCAGAAATTTGTTGTCAGGTGGTTTGACACTAGTGCCGACTGACTCAGAGGTGCACTTTGGTGAGTGGTCATGGAAGCACTGGGCAGCTGGGGCAAGGTGTTGGAAAAACAATGTATGAAAGAAAAGCAAGTGTCTAAACTAATTATGGGAGTTCTTGAAAAAGCCCACAAAATGCCCTTGCATTTCCTGTCTTGTTGCTGTTGTTTATGTTCGGATGTTTTCATCGCTTAAGGTATAGTAAAGGCCCTGAATAACTCATGATATAGGCAATCTTCACTAATCTATGTTTTTGTCTTGCCTTTAACATTTTTGGGAACCATCATATGTTGAGAATGGATAATTATGAATGCCTTTGATAATAATTAAAGGCTGTACAAGGCCCTGGAGTTTATAGAGGACAGGACTTTCCAAGTTTTTTCATTTGATTTGAGTCCCTTTGTAAGTCTGGTGAACTACTTTTTCAAAATGATGTGTTATATACAAGTATGCACAGATTTATAATGGAAACAAACAATATTGAAATGCAGTTATCAACATTTTAAAAAACATCTAATTTGTGCTGAGTGCAGTGGTGATGAACACTTGTGAGTCCAGCTACTCGGGAGGCCGAGCTGCGAGGGTTGCAAAGTCAAGGCCAGCCTGGGCAAATTAGCAAGACCTTGTGTCAAAACAGAAAAATTTTAAAAAGTCTTGGGGATGTAGGTCAGTGTTGGAGTGCATGCCAAGCATGCACAAGGCCCTGGATTCAATCCCCAGTACCACACAAACAAACAAAAAAAAAATCAAAATTGCGATAATGTTCTTCTATTATATTAGAATGTTCTTATAATGTCATGCTTTGTAACAAGGGTGAAGTGGTGTTATCACAATAATAACTTGAGATGTCTGCAATATCTGTAATGTCATATGAAAATATCTATGACTGTGATTTCTCATGGTATTACTATTACTTCTATGCTTAGCCATCTATATTCAGAGTGGAAAGAAATGGTACATGTCTATTAGACATCAGTAAATGTAAAGTATTTTTCCCATTCTAATTCACAGAACTTATTGATTCTAACCACAGCCTTCTTCTTAAGTGTCAGTGGATTTCATATTTTGATGTCTTGCGACTTTTCCATTCATGTATGAGGGGATAATGGAGAAGGTATTGCAGGTGTTTAACACGTGAAACTTTGTGGAAGATTGGACTTAACAGAATTGCAGAGTCTCCCATCAAGGCCTGGCTTTTTAACACAATGCATTGCCAATTCAGTGCCTTTATTTTAAGATGGCAAAAAATATTGGTGTGTAAATTGCAGGCATACATTCATAAATTCACAGTAAGCATCATATAAGTAGAGGATTTATTATAGAACGCATCTCTGTCTTATAAATTACTGAGTTACACTGGGATGTTCTGTATATCAATCTCTGCTGGTAGCCAGTGAATTCTTGAAGAAAAGTCACTGTGAAAAATATATCTTGTGACTCCTGCATCCTCGTATTGCACTTATTGTGCTTTTCTGGGTGGAGTTTTATTTACTAATTTGTTAATTATTTAT
The DNA here is from genome assembly GCA_028451465.1 of Erethizon dorsatum. NCBI lineage: Eukaryota > Metazoa > Chordata > Mammalia > Rodentia > Erethizontidae > Erethizon > Erethizon dorsatum. Next base: position 43,933,746 of record CM051824.1, read on the forward strand.
TAACCTCACTGTCCTTCATAATTTGCTCATATTTCTTGGGGGTATATTCTTCTTTCTTTGCTGGACAGAAATTTCCTGGTAATGCAGTCAACTACTCATAGTTCTTTACCTTCACAGGTCTTAACACTATGCTGTAGATACTTAATAAAGACTTATACAGAAGAAAAAAAGAAGTATTTTAAGGAAGGTAAGGTAACTTAATGGTCAAGATCACTTAAAATGTATATTTAAAATGTCTTTTCCAAAGTATTAAATCAATTACTATGGAATTTTACCATTAACAAACAGTTTTGTATATATTATGTTTGTTGCTATATTATGATACAATATTTTTAAACTCCTGCATGAATGCATTAGTTTGGGAAAGTCAAAACTTTTCATTATTCTTCAAAATAGATAATCTAGGTTGGTGTGGTGGCACAGGCCTGTAATCTCAGGCTGAGGCAAAGGATCAAAAGTTTGAGGCCAGGCTGGGCAACTTAGTGAGACATTGTCTTAAGAGTAAAATATAAAAAGGACGGGTGATGTAGCATTATGATAGAGCATTTGCCCACTATGTGCAAACCTCTGGCTTTAGTGCTTAGCAAAAGAAAAGCAAAATCACATAACCTAAAGAGAGCATTTGCCTGTCTAACACTTGGCAAAGAATACAGTGTTGAGTTTCAAAATTTGGTATGTCAGAAGGATTCTAGTTTTGCTCTTGTCAGGTTCAGATCCAAGAATCATGCAGAAAGTATGACAATATTCATTGATGGCATGGGTAATGTTCTTTTTCCACTAGGAACTTTCCTTGTTTTTTTTTTTTTTTTTTTGTTGTTGTTGTTCTTTTTCTTTACATTCTCTCTCTCTGTCTCTCGTTCTTTCTCTCTCTCCCTCCTTCCCTCCCTCCCTTCTTACCTCCTCTCCTTCCCTCTCTTCCTTCTCTTTCTTCCTCCCTGCCCCTTCTTTCTTTCTTTCTTTCTTTCTTTCTTTCTTTCTTTCTTTCTTTCTTTCTTTCTTTCTTTCCTGCTTTTACTTTCTTTCTGTTGTTTGATTGTGGGTCTGGGTATCCCTCCATCAGGGCCTCAATGTGCTAAACACATTGTTTTATCACTTGCTGTACTCACAACTACAACTTTTCCTATTAATATTCTATTTGAAACAACTTTTCTAAATAAAGAATTTTTAAGATTTAATTTCCATTAGCAACATGGCAATAAAATAAGTATTTTTCTGTCCTACTCATTATCATTTACCATGAAATTCTGTTACTTTCTATGCTAATTAAAACCTAAGTCCATGGGTTTTACTATATTTGATTTTGGGAATTATATAAATTAAGATAATTATTATGTTTTTTGTGGGTACCAGGGGTCGAACTCAGGATCACACGTGCCAGCAGGCACCCGTGCCACTGAGCGATATCACCAGCCCTTTTTTCGTATGTGGGTACCGGGAGTAGAACTCAGGACCTCACGCTTGCCAGGCAGGCGCTTATGCCGCTGAGCTATCTCACTGGCCCGCATTATTTTTATTTGTTTTTAAAATTAGCTAATTTGAGGTACAGTATCAATTTTCTAATGCAAAGCTTCTTGAAATATTCAGATGAGGGTACAGGATGTGGTTTTGAATTGCTCTGATTTAAAATTAAAATGACAGTTTAAAGTTTTTATAGAAACTTTCCGATGAGTGAAAACAAGGAGCTTTTATTGTAGTACTATTTCATTCCTTCTTTTTGTTTTCTATCAAATGTTCATAAATAGTAATAATGAGAAATTCACATACATTTCTCAAATGTTATGTCATATTGTCAATGGAAAGCTGGATCCTAACTCTGAGAGCTCCTAACACTGCAAGGAATGGGTAACACACCTTTGTTTCAGTCTCAAAAGATTTCAGACAAGACATGTAGCTATTGTGTAGAGTATAGGTAGAGTTTATTGAGAAGTGATACAGAGAAAGATGAGGGAGGAGAATACACCTTCCCACATGAAGATGAGCAAGCATGAAAACAGTGGTTGCCTTGAATGAGGCCTCTGTTTACATTTATATGATTAACTGAATCAAGGAATATCATTCTCCTTTCTCTGAGGTAATAGTTCTTTCATGAGGAAAACGGGCTGTGTTGACCTCCTAAATTCTTATTTATTCCCTAAGGAGATGCTTTCTATGTAGTTTGTTTTAAGACCTGGAGGGTTTCCCCAAAGCCTCACTCATGGTCTGAACTTTGTCCAGCCCCGATCTCACCAGCATGCTCAAAGGAGGTTACATTCTCTTCTGCCATAGCTTGAAACAAAAGCTGTGTGGATTTTATCTATAGCTAATGATTTAGAAAGCAAAGAAAAAGAAAAAATTCAAGTCCTCTTTGCTTCTCAAGTCGTCCCCAGCCACATACCTCCAGGCCTGTAATGCTTAACGTTCTGTCTAATAATATTTTAGAACAATCATGTGTGATAGATATTCCTTTTTAGTAAAAAATACTCCAGAGGACAATCACTTTTTCTTACACACCCAGCCATTCTTGTTTCTTCCACATTAATTAAAAGCTTAGTCAATTAAAACTAAATTGTTTCAATTATTTGGTCTTTTTTAAAAAAGAAATTAATCTTTAGGATAATAGTATTAGTATTCATTATCATAAGGCTAACTACATAATCAGCTCATTTTATCATTGTCGACTACACAATTTCACCATATCAGTTTAAACAAAAATGTTTTACTCATAAGAAACACCATATATTAACAATGGTCTCATCACAATTTACATTTTGATTTCTTTTTATTATTTATTGTAGATGGCAGAATAACACCATCATGTTTTTTATGATGCCACAAACATTGTGAGGGGGGATGATGTGAGAGTGATGCAGTAAACAGTGGCAGTAGTTAACCTACACAATCTGTTTATAATATTAGGTAAGGAACATATGACTTAGTTATAATTCAAATATATAATCTTACCAACTGATAAGTATAAGAGCCACTCCTTATTTTTTGCCTTTTTAAAAAAACCAGTTCATTTCTTTTAAAAGGAAAATTATTTCTCATTTCATACTCAGAAATGGAGGGAAATTTTTGGTTGACTAGAAAAAAAATCAGTTGAAAAAGAAAACTGATGTCAATGTAAACATCATTACTAAATTCTAACCTTTTATCCAAACCTTCATTTAGGACAAAATTTGATGTCTTCTATTTTAGTCTGATTAGGCTGCCATAACAAAGTACTACAGACTGGATCACTTACTGGTAACAGCAATATATTTCTCCCAGTTCTAAAGTCTGGGAAGTCGAGATCAAGGAAGGAATCCGCTGCGGATTTTGACGTCTGCGGAGGCCCTGTCTCTGCAAGGACGTCTGGACCTCCGCGTCCTCGCAGGACAGAAGAGCTGTATCATCACGTAACAGAAGAGCAGAAGGAAGTGAACCTAAAGGCCCATTTCTTGTGTATGGAGGCTTCACTCGCTCGACCACCTAATGGCCCCACTTAATATTATTGCTTTGGCAGTAAGTTCCAACATATGTATTTTGGGTGAGACATACACAGACCCTAGCACCTTCCTTTAATGTTGTTTAAAATTTCAAAGTATGTCATTTTATTGGCCCAAATGAATCAAGGCAAAGGTACTTTAAGAACATTTGTTTTTAAAATGTGTGTGTATTACAATACTGAATCAGAAGTTTACACAGTGAGTCTTACTACCAGACTAAAAATCAGCATTACAGGCATATAAATTCACATCAAGTAAATTTAGTCATATAATTCTAGCATTATATCTACAATACCTATTTATTCTTCAATACTTACCGACCATTGTATACTATATAGTGTTCTAGGTGCTTGGAATACAGCAATGAACACAGCACACCACTGTATCTGGTTACTTGGAACTTATGTTTGAACTGATAAAATACATGTTGAAAAATTGAAAGTGTTCTGAAGGAAAAATTAAGTTTGGTATTGGGTAAAGGGATTAGTAATCTGTAGAATACAGCTTTAAATGAGGTCGTCAGTGGTGAATTCATTGAAGAGGTGATATTTGAGCAGAAACTGAAGGAAGAGAATGGGTACTCCAGGCAAGAGAAAGGGCTTGGAGGCAAGGATGGTGTGTTAGGGGAGTGTAGCTGGAGCAGAGACGCAAGGTGGAAACACTAGGCAGGGATCTAAGTAGGTAAGATCAGAAAGTGAGTACCGTGAAGTATTATACAGATATTTTATTTTATTCTGAATGAGGTGAGAATTCACCAGAACTGTTGCACAGAGAAGTAATCTAGATATTTAAGAGATCAATGTGGCTACTACACTGAGAATTTAGAAGTATGTGTGGAGGAGAGGAAGAAGAAATGTTGCAAGGGCAGAAGTAGGAAGACTACTAAAGGGACTGTTTCAATAATCTACATGAGATGTAAAGCAGTTTTTGCTAAGGTGGTTGTGGCTGGGGTGTTATAAAGCAATCATATTTTATATCAATTTTGAAGATAACACCAACCAATCTGCCTATAGACTGGATGTATGGTAGAGTACAGATTGATTGGAAAAATGGATTTGCCATTTGCAGGGATCTGGAAAACAGTGAGAGGAGCAAGGTTTAGGCAGGGACTATTAAAACTTGGTTAAGGATAAGTTAAGTTTGAAATAAAAACCAGACACTAAAAGGAGATGTCAATTAGAGATTTGGAAAAATGTGCCTGGAATTCAAGTGAGAATTCAACTTGGGTACTTAAATGTGAAAGTCATCTGCACAAAGCGGGATGCTGGATGGGATCACTATGTAAACAAATGCCAACACAGAGAGAGCAGGGACATGGGTTGAATGTTGAAGAGCCTCAACATTTAAAGAGTGAGAAGTGAGGAAGAACAAGTAGAGACTGAAAAAGAAGAGGTCAGCATGATGAGGAAGGAGCAAAGAGAAGAATGCATTTCCTGGAGGATGAACAGCTGTGTTTGTATCAGGACAAGTCACAGGTTTGGCTTGCCAGTTACATTACAGGTTCACCAATGTGGAGATCAGGGCTTAATAGGGTCTTTAGATGAAACAGCAGGAGAGACCTTGGACAGAATAGTATAGGTAACTGTGTAAGGAAATTTTATTTTTAAGGGAACAGATTGGGATGGTTGTTTGCATATGATAATAAACCAGTGAAGTTACAAATACAATGTGGAATAGAGATCATATAATTACCTGAAAGATGTTCTTGAGTAGGCAAGAAGGAGAAGTATCTAGTGACTCTAAGTATCTAGAATTTCTTTGGTGGGGGGCCTAATCTTATAGGGACACAGAAAGTCCACAAACTGCAATGGCCAGCAGAAACACCAAAATGACACCCAGGATTTGGAGGCAGATTTATTTTATGTGAACAGGCAGTGATTGGGATCATTCCCAAAATATCAGGCCCTGAAGGCTCAGGGAGGGAGGTTTTATTGGGATTGCAAAGGGGAAGTACAGAGGTAGAATACTTGACTATCTTTGATTGGTTCTTACAATATGCATCATAGTGACCAGCTATGCATCACAGTGACCAGCTGTTTCTAGGAGACAGAAGCACATGGAACTATAATAGGAACTGTTACCCAGGCAACTAAAACTGAAGTATACTGGCTGGGAGGGCCATTTTTGTTACATTTCCCCCCCCTTTTAGTTTCCCTGGCAAATCTTTCCTGGGCATATGATATGTGATCTTTTGAGACAAGGCCAAACTAGAAGCAGTAACATTAGGGTTGTCAGTGATCCTAGGATGGGCCCTAGCCAGGGTCCCCAAGATTGTCTTATTACAGAGATTTTGTTAATTTGCTTTTAGGAAGAGACATAATTTAGGGCTGTCTGTTCTGTAACATTACTCTGGCAAGGGAGTGAGGGAGTTAATCTGATTTGGAGAGTGTCCAATGTGACTTGGATGCTCATCAAATCGGTCAAGTATTTGATTGTTCTATTCTCTTGGGGCAACCCACTATAGAGTTTAAACCAAAACCACAGCTAGAAGGGGGGCAGGGAAGCAAGGACTGGGGTAAGCAGCCCAAAAAGGCACAAAATTCAAAGGGAATAGGTATGGAGCAATCCTGTGAATGGTGTCCTCAGGCTTCAGCCGTGTGTGGGCTGATCAGCATCCAGAGTGACCAGAGCAGGGCTTTAAGTGCTTTGTCTCTTCAGAGTGAGCTCCAAAGGAACTGTCCAGGTAAATTTTTTCAGCAGTCATCTGGATGGACTCTTCTAACTCTGGAATGCTGTATCTAAAGCTGGATTTCTGAATCTTGTAGAGAGAGATAATATGCACCTGGGTTATATGTGTGTGCAGGAGTGTCTACAGATATAGCTGGTCTTTTAGCTAAACTTTCATGGAGCTAGTTACAAGCTCTTTCTGTAGGGTTATGTTTTATTTTCTCAACTTTTTTAGAGCTTGTGGCCTGTATGCTGTATGTAGTTTTTAATTAGTTATCTGTACTACAAATGCAGGCCTGCTGTCGCTGCCAATGACCAAGGGTAGGCCATATCTAGGGATGATTTTTCACAGCAGGACCCTATAAAATTCTGTTGTCTTGGCCACCCTGAGTAGGTGTAGATGAGCCCTAAATCATGCCAGGTGTAGGACAGGGCTGGTGACACAGACACAGAAGCCGGAGCTGGCTGCAGGGGTGTGGATGCCAGTGTTGCACCTTGAGTTTGTGGAACATATGATGGGGGCAGGTCTGGCTCTGATTAAAAATTTTTCTGGCTGGCGTTGATGTTTCAGTCAATTGGATCCCAGGAAGGGACTTAGGAGTGCAGGTTCGGTGTCATTGGTGGCAGGTTTCCAAACAGAAGCAGGAAGGAGTAGCAGGACAGCTTTGGCCAAAGTAACTTTGTCCAAGGTGACCACAGCATATCTAGCCTGTCAGACTCCATTCCTAACAGTTACTTCCATCCTTAAACAGGGTGTACTCAGCATCTGTCAGGGGGTCCATTTTTAAGTCCAGTACAGCATGTGGCACCTGGACAGTTAGGTCTCAGCCTAAGGTGAGATTGTCAACTTCCTTGAGCAGAAGGACAGTGGCTATTAGAGTGCAAAGGTAAAGGGGGGAGGCAACCCTTAGGGACTGTTGTGCAGGTAGGCCACTGGGCACTCCCAGGAGCTGACAGTCTTGAGTAAGCATCTTTGTACCTTGTAGCCAGTTTCTGCCAGGTATTGTAGCAGAGCTACAGAAGTGTAGTAATATTTTGTGCTGGGAAACTAGCAAGGTCAGCTGTGAGGGCTTTTCCAAAAGAGGACAAACAAGTCTTTGAACCTCTGGGAGGTTGTGTCCAGGTCAGTTAACCTTTGAGTTCACAACTGGGGATTTCAACTTAAAGGTGAAGAGGGGATGGCTGACAGGATCCAATCGAAAGCAGAAGAAGGCATTCTTTATGTCCAGGCAGGTGTACCAGAAGGCTGTGTGTAGCAGAAGACTGAGGCAAGGTATATGGAGGGCAATCACGGTGGCATTGGCAGCTTGGAGATCTTGAACTGGCCTTATAGACAGGAGAGGTATATTTTTGCAGTTTGACAATCTATACTGTTTGCTCAGGGGACTGTGACAGAGCTGGAAAGGACAGAGAAACATGCTGTCTCAGAGAAAAGGTGCTGGCATTTTGGCCCAATCTATTGTTAGAGCCTCCCCCAAAATAGTGGGAGAGTTCTTAACCTCTTGTGGCAATTGAGTCTAAGTGAGCTGGGCTTGTCATGGCATCTTCCCAACTGAAGGGCTTATGGGAGCAACTCACAAGCAGAGGAAGGTATATTTTAAATCTGGACATGTAAACTGGGTGGCATCGGGAGGTAGCAGCCCAAAGGTGTATGAGCCAAGAACCACAGAGTGCAAGGTGGTGGCTGGGACATGGTTGGTGGTCAGGCCCAGAGGCGAGTCTTGGCTTATACCTATGGGAGGAGAGTTTTCAGAATTTTAGGATTGCTGTTAACTGTCTCAGTCTGTTGCAGGCATCATCTTCCTCTTGGAGAAAGTGCAGGGTTAAATGAGAGGGAGGCTGACTGGCTTGCTGACAGGAATTTATGTTTGGTGAGATGTCCTCCCAAGCTACAAGTTTGTGCCTGGCAGAAGGGGCAAGAGGCAAGAGTCCCAGTGGCTCCGAAGATGGTAACATTTTCACAGAGGGAACTTTTGAAGGCAGAGAGTTTCGTTCCATTGTCTACCAGGAAAGTCACAGGTCTGCCCCCAACTTTTACAATGATCGTAGGCTCTCGGGGGTCCAGTTTGACAGAGCTCAGTCTGTCCTATCCATCCAGGCCTGACAGGGTGAGAAGAGGTTCAAGTCGAGGTGGGCCTGAATAGTCAGGTTTCTTTGTGTCTCAAAGACAGAGAGGTATTTATTTTTTGTGTCCATGACCCTTGTAACTCATAGCCAGAAGATATGGTCATCTATCAGACTGGATTTTCTTATGGACATTAGGCGCTTTTTGTTATCAGGTTTCTGGTTAACAGCAGTTGATGGGCTCTCTGTCCACTCCTCTTTGAAGTCTTTGAGAAATGCTTGACTGATTTTATGATTCTAGGCAGGGCAACCTTTGGGTAAGGCCATGGCAACTCATTCATCAGGGCTCACAGTCCAAATTTTCTCAGTCAAAATGTGGAACTCGGAAGGAATTGCTAACAGTCATCTCAGGTGGGTGTTAGAGGATGCCATCTGGCCAGGACAGACATTTCTCTGTCTCTGTGGCTGAATGCATGTGGTGACAGATCAAGCTGGAACTGGTTCAGTTGGCTGGAAGTAGACAAGTTGGGAGTGGGGGATGAAACTGTTGGCAGCAACTGAGGCAGCCAATGAGGGTGCCAAGGTGGAATTCAGAGGAAGAATTGGCCTCTTTTTTTCTTGTTTTTTTCCTTTGAGATGCAGGGAGTGGTTTGGTTTCATTTTTAACTCTGTAAAAGTCCTTTCTCCTACGGTCAGGGACTGTGGGTTTTGACTAATTAGTTCCCATTTCTGGCTTTCTACATGTGTGTTGTGTACTCTTGAATGATGGTGCAACAGACAAAAGGTGGGTGCCTGTCAGAGACAGACCAATCAGATGGCTGCCTGGCCATGTCTCTTGCTGGGACTTAGGTGTGACTTAGCTAGGGAGGGTGTGAGGTCTCTGTCATGTTATATGTCGATCACCATGGAACTGCAGGTGAAGGTCCAATCAGCAAAATGACCAAAATGCTTCCCAGTCTTGGTACACTGGCAGAGCAGCCTATGGCTTACCTTGTCTATTCCACTCACTCACACATTCATTCAGCAGGCACTCTGAAGTTAAACATTCCAACCCCCTTCTCCTGCGGGTGGTCCTGACTAATGACAGTTGATTAGACTCCCCTTTGCTCAAGCTGAGAAGGACTGACAGATAAACAGGGGTGCTCCCAGGAGTCTTACCAGAATCAGGCAGGCAGGCATACAGATAGACAGACAGACGAACTGCATCCTCCTCCCTTTGGGGTCCAATGTGAGCCACTTGAGTGGAAAGCCAGGAATCCTCCTCCAGACCTCTGAGGGGGACTTGAGAAATCTTGAGGGTGCACCTTCCCATCAGGACCTGGGTAGGTCCTTGCTTTGTTCATGAGGGCCACAACTGGTAACCAAAGAGGTCAGCATGGTTGGCCTTCCCAGCCGATGCACCAGATGCAACAGTAAGCAGAAACACCAAAATGACACCCAGGATTTGGAGGCAGATTTATTTTACGTCAATAGGCACTGATTGGGCTCATTCCCAAGCTATCAGGCCCTGAAGACTCAGGGAGGGAGGTTTTATTGGGATTGTAAAGGGGAAGTACAGAAGTAGAATACTTGACCATCTTTGATTGGTTCTTACAGTATGCATCATAGTGACCAGCTATGCATCACAGTGACCAGCTGTTTCTAGGAGACAGAAGCAAATGGAACTACAACAGGAACTCTTACCTAGGCAACTAAGAAACGGAAGTATACTTGCTGCGGGGGCATTTTCTGTTACAAAACCACACATATCATATTATACTAGTGAAAAATGATCATTTAAACAGCATCCAGGATATTTAAGTTCTCAAAAATTATACAGGAAGTGGGTATTATCATATTTCCTCATTTATACATGAAAAAACTAAAGTGGAAATGGGTTCAGAAACCTACCCACAATGTCAAAATATGTCCTCAGGCTAAATTAAAATTTACTGGTTGGGTGTGGTGACACATACTTATAATCCCAGCTATGCAGGAGGTTACACAGGAGGATCCAAAGATTAAACCAAGCCTAGATAATTTAGACACTTAGACCTTTTCACAAAATAAAAAATAAAAAGGCTTGGAGATGTGCTCAGTGTTAGGCCCTGTGTCCAATCCTCAGACCATAAAACAAACAAATAAAAAATAACAACAGACAAAACCTTACTAACTTTCCTTGTGATTTAATTACAAAATGACTGAGATAAGCCTTTAAGCCAGACAATCTAAATTCATCTAATTCCCTTGGGTAAACAATGTTCACAAATTTAGCTGGGCATTGCACTCCATTCTTGGGTTTCATTTTGTTTTGTTTTGAGACAGAATCTCTCTGGTCTAAATTTTTGTATCTTCTTTTCAAGTGACTCTTGGGAGAGGATGGGGTGTCTGTGCTTCAAAACAATGCCTCTGCTGTCACAGCTGAGTATTACTGTTGGTCAGACACACACAATATGTCAAATGTCCTCTGCAAGACAACCACACTTTCCATCATGAGGATGAACTTATGAGAAGTTCCGTATGTAATCTTCGTGATAAATGACCTTCAGTGGATTTTCTTTCATAACTAATAATGTTGGGTAGCTAAATTTGCTTTTTACAAATACTGAACAGTTAGTTTGATGTTGAACAGAGAACAGTAAGACCTAATCTGAGAGCTGATTTCCAGTCCTTTCCAGCAGATCTTTTTTTTTTTTTTTTTGTGAGTACCGGGGGTTGACCTCAGGACCTCATGTGCCAGCAGGCGCCCATGCTGCTGAGCGATATCACCCGCCCTTTTTTCGTATGTAGGTTCTGGGAGTCGGACTCAGGCCCTCACGCTTGCCAGGCAGGCGCTTACACCGCTGAGCTATCTCACCAGCCCCTTTCCAGCAGATCTTGTCAGTGAAGTGGTACACCAGTGGCTGATTCAGAGGCTTTAAGGAAGCTTTCAAATGGAATGATTTTAATCATAATTATCTTGGTTTCATTTTTTTTTAGAGTTGGTTTGATATTCCATTTCAAGGAATATTTTTATTCTGTTTTATATGTTAAAACAGAATTAGAGAGATGGTATTCTTGCAGGGCTTGGGACTCCAAACAATCAAATGCTAAATCTCCAGAACAGGGTTGCCAAACATCTAATCAATCAAAAGATGTTACCAATTCACCTCTCATTCAGTGGCACAGTGCTCTCCACCACTATTTTTCTGGAGACTTCAGTGAAATAAATCTATCTGATACTTTGACTTAGGGTAACTAGGAGGTATGAAACGTTCAGAAATAAAACTAAGCAAAATCAAACCTTATTAATTTGAGCTTTCCCCTGTGTTTCACAGTAGTTTTCTGATATGGTGGGCTGACTATGAGGAACTTTATTAATTACTTGGCTGAGTAGGGATATGGAATGCTTAGAACAAAATTAAGTTCATTGTCCCTTCCCACACTGAAACCACATTCTTATTCTAGGTATTTATGTGTTACAATTCTGATTAACAAATTACTGAGACATTTACCTTGAAATATAAAGAAAAATTTTGTGATAGCCTGAATTCTGTGATAAGCAGTGATCAATATGGTATTAAGAGATTATTATAGAACAAAACCTTTGAGACAAAAATGGAGAGGGAGCCAGGAAAGTTTGAGAGAGCCATCAGGCCATGCTATAAATCTGACCCACAGGGAAGGGGAGAGGGAAGGCAGAAGAAAGTGTGAGTAGAAGCATATTTGACTACAGCATAGTTCTAAGGAAGGTTTGGCAAGGCCACTGGTAAGTGTACAAGTGGAAGTCAGTCATTGGAGGACTGTTCTCCTGAGTAGAGCACCCCTGCATGAGGATCTCTCCCCTACTCAGTCCTGGGATGACACCAGCCAGAGGAAGCATGGCCCTGGCACCAACAGAGAAATGGGCTCTAGAGGTTGCAGCAGGGACTGCTGGTCAGTTACATTCTTGCAGCTGGGATTCTTGCAGTTGGCTGTCCTAAGAATATGTATTTGATGTTTGTGTTATTTTTTGTCCCTGTTACTGATTTCAAGTTAAACTCCATCTTCAGTAGGCATAGAGAGTGGGAATTACCCTGAATTCAACTATAAGAACTAGACTGGAGAGCCTAACACTCCTTTTTTTTTTTTACGTGGGTACTGGGAGTTAACCTCAGGACCTCGCTCTTGCCAGCAAGCACTTGTGCCGCTGAGCTATCTCACTGGCCCTTTTATTCCTTTATGTGGGTTCTGGGAGTTGAACTCAGGACTTCACACATGCCAGGCAGGTGCTTATACCACTGAGCTATCTCACCGGCCCCTAACACTTCTTTTTTGTGTGTGTGTGTGGGTACCGGGGGTCGAACTCAGGACTTCGTGCACCAGCAGGGGCCCGTGCTTCTGAGCGATATCACCGGCCCTTTTTTCGTATGTGGGCACCGGGAGTCAAACTCAGGACCTCATGCTTGCCGGGTAGGCACTTATGCCACTGAGCTAGCTCACTGGCCCAAAGCACCTTTTTAATACTACCACTTAAATACATTTTTAGCGCCTAGTTTTGCTATTTCTTCTTTTTATTTCTAGGGTCAAACCATATGGGGAATTGAATGTACTCCTGTTTCTATATAAAAAGAAGGCACTGTTCCCAAAAGGCACCATTAAGAAAGATGGAGGAGGTGCAAGTCCCGAGGCTGTGTGAACCCAGCTGCTCTTCACAGAGCACAGATTCCTCCCATTCCTCAACCTTGGCAGCTGATGGAATATGCTCCTCCAAGGGGGAAGATTTATTTACAAAATGACTCCATAAAAACATGTACGAAGAGTGTAGCAGATCTGCTTTTAGGGTGATGGAATTTTTCACGCCCTGTTTATGAGGTGATTGGTGTTTTCTTGTAGCTATCTCTTTGCTTTTGCTTTAAGACTACCAGGTGCCTACCATTTTATGGAAGAAATTTGAGGATATTTAAAAGGAGAAATAAGAAATATTCATGAAGTCACATTCCTTTACTCCAAACACAAACATGGGCTTGTTTTGGAAACAAATCAGAATGTAACATGATCTCAACGGATATTGCTCACTGACTCCTTTGAGATTCACACTAGGCATGGTAGTGCACACCTGTAACGCCAGCATTCTGGGAGGATGAAGAAAGAGGATCTCACATTTGAGCACAGCCTGGGCAATTTAACAACTTAGAGAGACTGTCTGTGTCCTTAGAGATTTAACATTCAAAATTTGTATTCTGGGAAATAGGTAAGTGTAATGATGTTGGGAGTCTTGACATTTTTTAGTCTCAGTTTTGCTGTGACTTTGCAAACATCATTTAGATATTTTGAATCATCAGTTCCTTGTTTGAGCTGGCTGAACTAAAATACAATGAACAAATGTCTCTAGGACTTTTAAAATATGGTGGCTTTGGGCCAGGGGTATAGCTCAGCTGCACAAGGCCTGTCTGAGATCGTGAGTTCAATTCCCTGTACCAAAAAAAGAAAGGAAAAATATGGTGGCTTTCCATCATAGTTACTGATCCCATCTCCAAAATCTGTTATTTTAGTCAGTAACACAGATGATCTCTGAGTACAGTTTCCATGACCGTGTTCACCTGAGAATGTGTACATTGTGTGTATGTGTGTTTTTATGAAGGCCTGCGCCTGTACACACACACACACACACACAAACAAACACACACACACATGTATGATAATAAGAGTGTGTAGGAATGAGAAAACAATTTCTAGTTCTAGCAGGAGGACTTCTGAAATAATTTGTGGAAATAAAAATAGAGCATTTTAGAGGTATGAGAGATCTTAGTCCAGAATTTAAAATATTTTTGTTTTGTTATTCACCTCCTCATAATCAACTATGATGCCTTTTCAGAACTATGATTCATAGGCCTCAACACAAACCTTCTAATTAAAACTCTTTTCATTTTATCATTAAACAAAATGTCTGGATGATTCTTTTATACATGAGTGTTTGAGAATTTCTTACTAGTCCAATCCTTTACTATATAGATTAAGAAACTGAGGCTGATAGTTTACATTTATTGAGTGGAAATGATCAGACCAATCCAAATAAATAGCATTTGAATTCTAACTAAAATATTAATATCACTAATTCATTTGTTCTAACAAAAATGTATTGAATGTGTATTTAGGTACTATATTACGCATTTTATATAAACAAGCTTATCTAAGAATTAAAATGCCTCCATAAAATAGTAGCTCAAAATTTACAATTTTTTTCCTATAAGGACATTGAGGCTAAATCCTTTAAAAATTGCCTACGTTCTGATCTATAAGATGCTGCTCTTTTTAAGCCCAAAACTCATGCTCCTTAACTCCAATTTTTTTATACCAAAGAAGAAAGGAACCTAAATTTATTTATTTATTTTTTTATTTTATTTTATTTTTAATTTTAATTTTTTTTTTGTGGGTACCGGGGGTCGACCTCAGGACCTCGCGCACCAGCAGGTGCCCGTGCCACTGAGCGATATCACCGGCCCCTTTTTCGTATGTGGGATCCGGGAGTCGAACTCGGGCCCTTGCGCTTGCAAGGCAGGCGCTTACGCCACTGAGCCATCTCACCGGCCCAGGAACCTAAATTTATTGAGTGTCTACAATGTAGTAGAAACTTAAATTTAGGAGGAATTTTATATACATTGCAGGATGTTTTACTCATTCGTTTAGATTTTTATAAACTCATATTGTTATGGTTTAGATCTAAAATGTCCCCCAAAATTCTCATGTATTTAGATGTGGGACTTTAGGAAGGTGATTGAATAATGGGGCACTATGCTATACTTATCAGTGGATTCATCTATTGATGAGTTCAGTAACTGAATGTGATATTCAGAGGTGGGGCCTGGTCAGAAGAGATTTGTCACTGGGGTGTGTCTTGTATGGTTGTATTCTTGTCCCCAGTTCTGCCCTTCTGCCTTTTCTCTCACTGCTTCTTGGCCATGATGGTATGAGCAGCTTTCCTCCACCAGGTCCTTTCACCATACCATACCAGCTGACCATGGACTAACTCCAATGAAACCATGAGCCTTTAAGCTGTGGGTATCGATGTTTTGTCCCAGTAATAGGAAAGCTGAATAATACACACACACACACACACACACAAACACACAACTAAAATAAAATTGAGACAGAAGTGTGAAGGAATAAGAGCAGGATACAAAAACTCAGGCATCTTGTCTTCCAGCCTAACTTAAAACAGTTATGGACCTGAAAATTATAACTAGCTCTTTGATACTTACACAGCTTTCAGTGTAAGGGTGTAGACTTGCTGACAGAATGTCACTTCGGGCTCTGGATTTCTGACTGCTTAATAAATTGAATGAAGGAAGGAAAGTCTGGGAGTCCATGTCCACCATGCTGGAACATGCCTGCAGCCTATCACCTGAGTTACCAATAGCTATGAGTTTTAATCAACCCAAGGGGGGGAAAATAATTTGGTTATTCCCCATATTTCAGCTTACTGCCTAGGAATGCTGTCAGTGCAGGGCCTTGCATTATGCTAATGTAAAGTATTGCAGAGTTGTCTGCTTTACATTCCAACTGGAATTGCTTTTGTTCTCCCAAAGTGCACCTCACTAAAATCTGGAAGTACCTGGTTTACTTACTGCCATTCCTGGTTTCCTCAGGCACCGTTTCAAAGTACTGGATGACGGTAAGCAAGTTAGTGATTTGATTTCAGTGAACTAAGGTCACCATAACAGCTGTTTTACTCAACTTTGCTATCACCTTTTTTTCTGCAGTGTTGCTTGTGCCTGTGATTCATTCTGTCATACAAGAGCATCTTCAGTGACCTGGAGGCTCTTGTCTCCTGTCAGTATTCCTTCAAGTTGTTGTCTTGCCACAGTCTGGCCACAGAGTTATAACTGGTAGTTAGCTGTTTGCAAGGGAATAAATTTGATATAAGACACATAAATTTATAGGAGTACCTTATAATATTCACCCAAAAAGTCAAATCCAGAAGATAGCAAGAGATCTGTCCACACTAAAGACCTGAAGAATCCAGCCACAAACCTGGCAATCCCCTGCACAAATCCAGTCAAAGGCCTAGAGCCCAGGCAATATCTCATGCAAGTCTGTATCAAGGAAAAAAGTTCACGGTCACCCACTTCTAGATTAATAAATGAAGCAATAACATGATTATTATCTTATAGAATAAATAATTTTTAAGTAGATACTGTAGGAATTGTTTTGCTTATTTTTGAAATTTTTGTTATTTCAGAATTAGGAGAGGCAAAAGAATATTTGAAGATGTGCAGTCACTGTGTTGCCAAAGTGATCAGCTTTCAGATGCCGGTTCAGGAGTGAGTATGGGTAGAGGGAAAGCCAATGATCAGATGTGACAATGTAGAGAAGACCTGGAAGTGAGGTGCGTTTGTTTAGCCACCCTTCACTGTACTCCTGTATCTGCCTCGCTCTTAGAAACTGTCCTCACGGTCTGTCAGGTGCACCCTACACTAGACTTCCAGTTTCACTGTTTTCTTCCAGCTGTCTTGTGATGCCCATGAGTGTGAGCCATGAGACTATAGTAAAAGCCCTCCTTCTTTTCCTAACTCCCATTACTGAATCACTGCAATCCGAGGCCTACACAGCACTTATCACCAGTTGGATGTTTAGAAAGTAAACCGGATCCTAGTGCTGTCCTACTTGAAGCTTTTAAATACTTGTTTATTGCCCTTTTTATGGCTTGTAAGGTACAGCATGATTATCTTCCTACTTGTTTTGTCTTATCACTTTGCATTTTCGTGCTTCACTCTCCCACTCATTGTGCTTGAGCCCACTGACTTCTCTGTCTTCCTCAGACCCCCCACTCCCCTCTGCTTGCAGTGTGTGCCACTGCCCATCACTTCACAGCCTTCCCTTGCTCTTCCCATTAACTTCTTCAGACCTCTGATCAAATACCAGCTTCTCAGCCATCTCTGACCAGCATATCGTTGTAGAAGCTCCCAACACTGAAACTTTATTCTCTATCACATATTTATATCACCTTTGTACATCATTCTTCTCCATCTACAGTGTGACAGGTTCTGTGGGTCAGCCCACTCCGATCCCACTCTACCCTCTCTCTGGGATTCTTTCTTTCTTGTTCCCTACACACTGGTAAGCTGAAAACTACACTGCCTAGACTCCTTTGCATTATTAATGGATTCTAGATTGAAATTAAGTTTCAAGGAATACTTTGAGAGGAGAAGTGACACACAGGCTACTTTCTCACTCTTTTATTGACAAACTAGGCTGTAGACATGAGACTGTGGAGACGTGGTGGAAAAGGCCGGACTTCATGTTTCAGTGTCTGTTTGACAGTTTCATGGATATCAGATGCAGTTGAGGTGCACATCTACTTCCTGAGTGCAATTAGCAAAGTGGGAGGGCTTTTAGACACAAAAGCACCAGTGTCAGGCCTCTGACTTTGATTTCTTTTCTTTTTGACCCATTTTGAATGGCATTTATGTATTAACTGTGTTCACAACCTCTTCTGCTTAAAATACCTACAACATTTTCCTTATATGAATCAGATAATGACCAATTAATGCATGAATTATATTTATTTTTAACTTACTATTTTTTTGGTCAGTACTCATTAGAATGTAAGGTCATGGAGAGAAGGACTGGTCTTATTCAGTGTGATAGTTGTTTAACATGAAATAATTCTTGGTACAACGCAAGAGCTATTGAAAACTGATTGATCGCAGGAGTGAGCAAATAAAAAAAAATAGAGTAAGCTTAATTCATTCAGGAAATAAGTCAAAGGTGTTTGGGCCACAACATTTTTCGTCTTGAATTTCTTTGTCTGTTTATTTTGGATGTATGTAGCTTCAGGGAAGAGCACTACGCATTTTGAAACCAAGAGTATAATACCTGTGTTTTCACTTTTCACGATACATAAATGTTAACAGTTTCTGTTGAATGGGTTTTCATTTAGGTGTCAACAAATCCCAGTGAAAAAATATGAGAGCTGGATTAGAAGCTGTCATCCATAGCATTGGCTTTCAATAAAGTTATTGCTTTTCAGACAATCTGCATATTCATTCTGGTGAATAAAATCCTATTTTCCTAACTTGTGTTTTGCATGGGAAATCTGGAAATAGCATACATATTTGGCAATGCTGCAAGCGTCTAAGGTGCTGTGGCTCAGGCTTATATCCTCTCCTACTTGCATGTCTCTTTTCCTCTCCTCTCATCTCACCTCTTTATTTTCAAAATACGAATTAATATTACGCTAAGTGATGTAGGTTATAAACACCATCAATTACAGTCATGAATCAGCATTTTTCACTAAGCAACTTTTGTCCAAGAGCGAGCTTCAGACAAATACTTAAGTCAAGTATTTTGAAATACTTGACTTTTTCAGTTGGAAAGGGTACCCTCCAATCAAAATTATGTTGCTCTTCTCTCTCACCTGCAATACTTAATCAGATCCCTAAGGCCTTCTTGTCTTCTTTGCTTTTTCTGCGTATTTAAAATTGATTCAGTGCTCCATCTGTGTATAGGTTCTAAGGAGTTGGGAACTGCTGCTGTTAATGGATTCACTATGAAAGCTTTGTTATCTTTATTAATTTCTCTCCTTATTTTTAAGTAATGTATCATTTTCAAATATCTACACAGATAGTGTATGTTCTAACTGGTTTTCTTTAGAAAACATAAAGAAAAACAACTCATAGTAGGCTATTCCAAAAACAACGTGAAAGGGAAAAACGGACACCCCCTACACACACACACACACACACACACGTATGCATGCACACACACAGAGGCAGTTTTGTAAACTCTACAGCAAAGAGCAATTTAGGCTATTGAAAACGGATTTTCTCAAAGGCAACAGCTAAATGTGGCTCATTACAAAGAGGAGGGAGCTGGGAGTCAGATGATTGAAGCTGCCTGCTTCCACAAGCTTTCATGAGCTCACTCAGGGCCCATGTGCTGAGCAACATTTAGTGTGCAAAGAGCTAAAGAGACACACGTGTGTGCATATTGATGAGCATAGCCACTCACTATTCGCCAAACACAGCCTACCCCTTCAAATCCTCTTTTATGTTGGCAGAAGAGAGAACTTAAGAACATGTGTTTAAGATTTCTCTTTCTATTTATGTTGGGAGACATAAAGGAGGGAAACTGTGACTAGGGGATTGAAATAAATGAAAAAACCAAAGGAGAACAAAGGAGAAAGGGGCAGAACCTAAGGCAGTACATTTTGCAAACATTAATGGAATTTTCACCTTGTGTTCTTTGTTCAAAGGAAGCAAAAGTCAAGGACTGATTTGTCATTGTAGGCATGGAAAGAGAAAAGGAAAGAATAAGTAGTTTTATTGGTGTATCTAATTCCTAGTACATAGCACCAGGAAGAATGATTTTATCAATGAAACTCCATTTCTTTCATCCTTTCTCTTTCATTACTTCATTCATCTGTGGTTTCTTCCCTTCCTTTCCTTTCCCTTCCCTTCCCTTCCTTTCTCTTCCCTTCCCTTCCTTTTTTCCTTCCTTCTTATTACCTGACTAAATCTAGATATGATATGGCTCACCCCACTTTTGCATATAAAGGATCAAATCAATATTAAAAAATTGAATAACTGACGAAATGTATTTTGTTGATTCTTGTAAGATCTGGAAATATGACTTAGTCTGACTGACGCTTATTCTAGTGTTCTTTCTGCTGTACCATCCAATAATATTATCATTAATAAGAGTTGATATTTCTTTATAGTACACAAATATCTTTGAGCTATTAACTGCAATAATCTTTTGCTAAAATTTAGCATATGTGGGAAATTAATGATTGACATCAATACAATGTGTTTTAAAGAAACTTTTAAAACAATCAGTATGAAATTGAAGCTAAATTTGTATTTTTTATGGTCAAGAGCTCAGAGGTAGTCCAGCTGCAACCAGAATCAGAGAGCAAATTCTTCATCATCTGAAGTAAAATTCCTTGTCTGATATTTCTAAAGTGCAAAAGGCAAAATGAACTATTGCGACCTCTTAATTTTGTTGCCTAGTGTCAATGAGGATTTCAACAACTGAAATTTTTGCTAGAATTGAAGGCTGTGGTAGACATTAGACATAAGAAATGAGGGACGTGATAGTGACAAGGGAGTACATTGAACTGTGCTCCTTTATGTGCTTAGGGAAAAGAATTGCTAAGAAAAATTGGCTTTCTGAAAACGAATTTAGGTGATTAAAGTATATTAGAGGAATGATCTTGATAACAGATTGAACAATCTTCCCACTTAAAGTATACAAATAATTAAAACAAAGTCTGTTGTGCTCTAGACAGGAATTGATCCAAGAATGAATTAATGTCCCTTTACTTATTCTGTGTGTCATAACAGTGTCGTTATGAGAAAAAAATCACACTTTTAAAAATTCATAAAAATGGAGTAACGTATTAAAAGCAAGTGCTAGAAGGGATAATAAAAATCATGTAATTCAGTCCTTTAATTTGGTAAGGAAGAAGATTAAGCCTAGAGAGTAAAGTGTAACACATAGATGTTAATTGAATTTCATAAATTCTGAAAGTAATCTTCAAAATTTCAGCTAGAACCCAATTCGAGTTTTCCCTACATTAGATGTCAAAAATTAGGCAAAATAATTCGAAAGTTAGAGATTTCTTGCAAGTGGTATATTCACCTGTATTTACAAGCATTATCTATAAATTTGAGTAAAAGCTTTACTATATTTCACATAGTATTGTGAACTCACCAAAGATGAGTTCTGGATTACACCATACTTTTAACACATCTAGAAATTATACTAATTATCAAATCAGCTTCTACTTCTCAAACATTCTTATCCCCCAATTAATATTACTCTGTATCTACATCAATTTTTTAAGAAAATAGTAAATGTGATAAATTATGTTCAGTCAAAACTCAAATGACATTATACTTCAAGTTGTAATTTTTAGTTTTTCAAATCAATCTTTCTGTAAGGCACATTTTTTTTTTGCCTGAATTCCCAGATATTTTAGAATATAATCATGCTAGAATTAGCTATCAGTATTGCATGATGAGTTTCAGAATAACTTAGGAGGTAGTTTTCAAAGTTTAGTTTAACAAACTGCATTCTCATTCCAGAATTCATTCAAACTGCATTCTGATTCCAGGATTTCCCTGGGATGCATCAGAAGAAGATTTAGCCCCCGGACTCTGGAAGTTCTTAAGACTTGACACAAGAGCACCCAGTGGGCCAGGACTCTATTTGTTGAGATTTCACTTTTGTACTCCTGACACTTCAAAGTGTTTCATCAGAAGCCAAGTTTGGCAAGAGCGAGAACGTTTACAAAGTACTTTGATCACCTCAATTAACCAAGCCACAGGGATTCAAAATAAAGCAATTGGCAGACTTAAATAACACAGGATGATAGAATTCCATCATTATTGTGGCTTTCATAACTTTTAAAAATATTACTGTTTGAGAGTGAAATGCTGCTTCTACCAAGTTGCATGTAAGAAACAAAAGCCAATGGAATGTAACAACTTTTTTTTAAGACCTGCTAGCAATAGATTCTATAATCTTAACACTTCTAATTGTCAAATGTTTTTATTGTCTATATAGAAAATTTTATTAAACCATAGGTCCAAAAGAATGTTCCTACTATGACAACAGCGGAAAAAAAAATTTATTTTTTTTTTTTGTGGGTACCGGGGGTCAAACTCAGGACCTCGCGTGCCAGCAGGCGCCTGTGCCTCTGAGCGATACCACTGACCCTTTTTTGTATGTGGATGCCAGGAGTCAAATTCAGGACCTCGCGCTTGCCAGTTAGGCGCTTATGCCACTGAGCTATCTCACCAGCCCCAACAGGGGAAAATTTTGACTCTAGGGTAACTGTTAAAAATGATGGGATTCAAAACATGCTATGCTAAATTATAGCATCTAGGCATTTGAGGGATCAGTGAGCCAGGAAGATTTCTCTCACTTTCTTTTTACATTTCTCACTGGAATCAGGACATGAAAGTATTCTCTGGCTGTCATTTAACAGGGGACATGAACTTTCATTCCAGGCTGTTCCTCCTGTCCCTGGCAGAAAGGAATGCCACACAGAGACACAAAGAAGAGTCTAAATAGACCTTGCTATGTTTCGCCTAGTTCATCAAAAACACACCTTTGTCCTGAAAACATACTTCTGCCTGATTGTCTATAAAGATATATTTTTTTTCTATTTGGGGGTTGATCTTTTATAAAGACCCCACATGTCATGCAAAACTTAAATTGCATATATTTATATGCTTTTGTTATTCTGCCTTCTATTGTAGGAGCCAGCTGTGGGAATGAAGCCAAAGGTGTTTGCCCTGCTGAGTGTAGGGCTTATGTTGTTCTGATTCTTTTCTATCCTCTTTTACTCTCTTTTGGAATGGGAATGTTTATCCTGTGCTAATGTACCTTGGGATTATATACCTTGTTTTGATTTTTACAGAAGTTCACAGATAAGAGTTGCTTTGATTTTCAGAACCACTTTCAATTAGGACTTTTGAAAAATGCTGGAACTGTTGAGACTTTGGGGAAGGGATTACCGTGTATTTGGTTGTATGAAAGATAATTGAATCAGGTTATGTAGAAAATTATGACCTTGTGTTTATTTAAGAACTAAGTATGGTTTAAAGAGATTTGTTTTGGTGTCAAGTTGACAAGGGATAGAATGTGACTGTTAAACTTCACTGTGTTAACTTTCTTAGCTTGGAAGCCACCCAGGAAATTGGTAGAGCACAGTTCTGGGTATGCATGTGTGTGTCATGAAGGTGTGACTTTGGGTACTACATCATGTCCCTTGATTCTTCCTTTTTGGTACTCTTCCCATGCTCTACTTCCTGGGCTCCATAAACTTCTTTGCTCCACCATATCCACCATGACATTTCTGTCATAGAGCCAGCTGACCATAGGCCGAATCCCCTGAAACTGTGGAGCAAATTAAACTTCCACTCCTTTACATTGTGATGTTGGTATTGTCCATCAATGGGAAAATTGTCCATCAATGGGAAAACTGACTAATACAGGTACCTATCATGTTACTTTCTATAAAATTACATAAAATTTAAAATTTAACACAAAATTCATACAATGTTCAATCTAGAAGGACCATTAAAAGACATTTGTTCTGCAACTTTAAGGATAGAAAATTGAGTCCTAACATGGTAAAGTGACATATCTATCATGGGCTTAAAACCTGGGCATCCATTTCAGTTTATGCCACAGCAGTGATAAAGAGGGTTTAGTATGTCACTTCGATTTTTCAAATCTTATTAACTACAAATATCGTCTCAAATGGGATACTTATTTCCTAAAATGATTATCTGGGAAAACTGTTAACCTCTGGCAAAATAATTGATGAGAAATTACAAGATTAAAACATTTCATAGATTTTCTTATTATAAAGGAAATTCTTTACACCATACTAAACTGATATGCTTTCTTAATAATTGTATTTATCCCACAGAGTTTATGTTGATCTACAATAAACACTACACTAATGATATAGTTTTGTTTTGAGATTGCCCCCTTAATATTTCTTTCTGCCATTGATATTTTGATGAAATAACAATATAGTTAATTTTCAACAGTTCTTCAAAAAGTGAGTAGCAAAATTTGCCTTTTTAATTCTTATATAAAATTGTTAATGGTGAAAATGAGTCATTTTAATTTAGAATAAAAGAACTTATATATCATATATTAAATAACTTAAATAATATTCCATCTTAGTAAGAAGGGTATAAAATGCAAACTAAGTAGACCTTAAATATGCTTACAATGGTTGCTCTTCCACATTCCACAGAAAAATTTTACACATCAGAAAATGCTTGCATTCTATGGGTAATGGATTCAATAAGGCTCACCGAATCATCTAAAATTCATAACACCTAATCAAATGGATTTTACAGCAGTGACAATGTGAGCTTGAATCGAATACACAGAGAAATTCAGCATGGTCTATAGTGCGAACAGTTTGCAGTTTACAGTTTATGGGAGAAGTGGCTCATAAATAGCTAACCACAATTCAATATGATGATTGCTCTCACGGAGCCCAAACACAGCGCTGTGCACCACAAGCTGAGAGAGGGTCCATTAACTGCCTCACGGAAGCAGAGAAAGGCCAAAAAGAAGTGGATTTTCAGCTTGATTTTGAAGGATAAGCACAATGTTGTAATAAAAATAAATTTCCATTTTTCACAGGTAATGAATAAGGCCATTTTGACACAGGCTTCTTCCTAAATTTTATATTCGATTTTGAGTATCGGAGAGAAAGAGGTAAATGTTCAGATGTTTTGAGCAAATGTGACTGTGCTTTAAGAAAGTTTCACCTGTAAACAGTAAAAATAAAACATTAAAATTTAACGAAGCGATTTGCTACTTGATTTTTTTCTTAAAATTAATACCAAATTAGACATAATTTAAGTTGGATCAGTCTCAATTCAACTACTATTTTTAGCTTTGTTCATGTCTCTGGGCCATAAGAGAGCGGGCTATGAATTTCACAAACTAGAAAAGAAAAACAAAAGAAAACACTGTTACCCAAACACAAGTATTTTAATTCCTTCAGGAGATACGGTTGCATACTTCTTGGGAATCAGCTATCAATATCTGCTTCACAGAAATATTACTCTTGGCATAGTATCTTACTCAGCAGAAGAAAACAATAATCAAATTAAGTTTCCACACAAGAATGTGATTACAAAGTAGAGGAGAGCAAAATCACCACTTGTTAGTTAGCAGAATTATGAAAAGCTTCATTCAGAAGGTGATATTTACATTCACCTGAAAAATCAGTGAGTCCAAAGAAAGCATACATATGAGCAGTGAGGACATGAAAAGATTCTCAACATCATTACATTAGGGAATGTAAATCAAACCCACAGTGCGATACCACTCTGCAGCCAGTAGATTGGCTATAATAAAAAAGATAATTGTAAGTGTTAACAGAGACATGGAGAAAATTATTTTTAGGTAATTACAAGACTTAGCAAAGATAGGGAACTGCATGTTGTATATAATGAATGTTGATAAGAATGCAAATAGTCAATCTTGCAATTTCTCACAAGGTTAAAAACAGAGTCAATATGACCCAGCATTTCTACTCCAAGGTACAAGTACACACTTCAGAGAAATGAAAACATATGCCCACATAAAGACTTGCCACTAAATGTTCCTATGAGCATCTCCATAATGAGCAAAAAAATGTAGAAACAGCTCAAATCTCCGTCACCTGAGGACCAGGTAAATATCATCTGTTCTATCCATACAATGAATAATTACTCAGCAATGAGAAGGAATAAAGTACTGATACATGCTTCAATATATGTGTAACTGGAAGACATAATGATAAGGGAAAGAACCAAGTAACAACTGATGTCATATCATATATTATACCATATGTATTGCATATCCAGAATAGGAAAATCTATAGGGAAAATAAAAATCAGTAGTTCAGAGCTCTGAGGGAAGGTAGATATGAATAATGGGGACTCATTGCTAATATACAACCTTGTATTTGAAGTTTCTTTTGGAGATGATGGAAATGCTCTTCAATTAATTGTAGTGATAGCAGTACAACCCTTGGATTATAGCAAAATCATTGAATTTTGCATGTTAAATTGGTAAATTATATGGTATATGAATTTAATCTTAATAAAACTGTTAAAATGAGAATTTAAATATCTTACCACTAAAATAAAGTAAGAGTTTTCCAATGTGGAGGGTGCATGGCCAATATGGAAAAAAGGTCAGAATGTAGAAGACCTTTTGTGGAGACAGTGACATTTTCAGGGAATAGTTTAGTATTAGAGTACATGATAGGTAGAATTCTAAGACAGTCCCAAAATTTAAAAGCCCAATAGCTTTTTAAAAGAAAAATAAAAAAAAACACAAGCCTAAATAAGATACTTTTTATTATTGTGTATATCACCCTAAAATACATATGCTTTTACATATAATTATGGAATTTTTTTACCTATTTGTGTATGTGTATTCTATGGCTATTAACATATTACCACAAATTTGGTAGTATGAAACAACACAACTATATTATCTTACAGTTCTAGAGGTCTAAAAATTGAAATGATTTCTGTAAACATGTTAGTAAATTCATCTGTGTTATCTTCTAGCCTTTTCTAACTCTAGGTAGCCTTAGATGGGTCTTCTTGTTGTCATCTCACAAGCAATGGATTCTCTTTTTCTCTTATTTTCTTTGTGGCTTTTTTGAGTACTTCATCAATTCACAATTTCAGACACACTGTCTTCACATTCGTTATTTCTGCAGTTTATGAATTCTACACAGATTTTTATTTCAGATATTTCTGTCTGACCTCTTTTTGAGGATTCTATATCCTTGTTGAATCTGTCATTCAAGTTTTGAACTGTTTTGTTTGGGTCATCCAGTTTTTTACATTTTTCCTCTGAATTTACAGTGGGCATATTGAGTGATGCTGCTGTGAACTTTCTGTTCATTTTCTCTTCGAATTTGTCTAGTTTCTTCAACCCCTCTATGAACTTTTCACAGAGTTCTACTACCTGGTATTCACTTTCATCTCCCTTTTTGACCCCTTGCTCTGCCTTAAGACAGTTGGGAGACCTCGGGCATCTTCTCTTGCCTTGTATCCCTGTGCTCCTATGTGTATGTATATCTGCGTTTGATTTTGTTTTGTGTTTTTATATACCTCTCCCTTCCCATCTCTTTTTGGGGGGGGTACTGTGGGGTGAGGTCTAGTAGAGTGAAGAGAGTTTGTGGTTTATATGAAGATTTTTAGTAAGATGTTACCTCCCTGTGAAGTCTTCTGCTTTGTATGTTTGGCAATAGTATTACCCCTTTTGTTTTTTACTTTAAGTGATTGGGTCTCTGTCCCTATGTTTTGCAAAGAGAGTTACTTATGGTTATAACAGCATCACCTGTTTACAGATGTCCTCTAAGGTTAGTTATCTATTGGTTTG
The DNA here is from genome assembly GCA_028451465.1 of Erethizon dorsatum. NCBI lineage: Eukaryota > Metazoa > Chordata > Mammalia > Rodentia > Erethizontidae > Erethizon > Erethizon dorsatum. The sequence continues at coordinate 43,960,814 of CM051824.1, forward strand.
GGGTCTGTTCTAGGACCCTATCACCTCTATTTGTTAGGGTTGAAAGGTTGCTGCTTGTTTGGCCTTGTACCCCGCTCTTTGATAATGGGCTGTACTATTGTTTATGACCCCCAGACAATCAGGATATTGGCATATATAGAACACCAATTGATCTCAATAACAAAAATATTAAAATCAACAATAACAAGAATATCAAGCATAAACTGGATAATGACGAACTCTAATAATTAACATCGTGCCACTTCTAACCATAGGAAAAAGATTTATAGCTATAGAACAAACTCTAAGATAAACCAGGTATTTATATACAGTAAATATCTACTCAGTGCAGCAATTTTACCTCCTTTCAAAATAGAACAGTATGACATAATTAACTACATACAGATTCATAAGGGTAAATGGTGTGGGTATGGAAGCATGAACTAAAAATAAAGAAATAGTTTATGAAAAATTATTTATTTATTTATTTTTTTGTGTGGGTACCGGGGGGGTCGACCTCAAGGCCTCGCGTGCCAGCAGGCGCCCATGCTGCTGAGCGGTATCAACGGCCCCTTTTTCGTATGTGGGTTCCAGGAGTCGAACTCCGGCACTCGCGCTTGCAAGGCAGGCGCTTACACCCCTGAGCCATCTCACCGGCTCAGTTTATGAAAAATTAAACAGCAGAAGATGGCAGAAAAATGATAAGATTGATGTAAAATGTCCTATTAAGGCATAAAAGAAAATTAGCAGTATTAAATAACAATAATAGAAATAAACAACTAGGATAAGGATAAATCATAGGAAATAGAGATTAAACTAGAGGAAAAGAAAACAAGACAAAATATTCAGGGAACAGGTTGAAAGAGAAATAGCAAGAAAAGAAGAGAAACAGAAAAAAGAAGTGGACCTATTGAAACAAATAAAGTTATATTTTAAAAAGGGAAACAAGAAAATGGGTGATACAACCCAAAACTCCACCAATAGTAATTAATAATAATAATAATAATAGTAACAGAAGTTTAAAAATACCAATAGAGGAGAAAAGAAAAAAAAACTGGACTATGAAGGGAAATGAGAAAAAGAAAATACAAAAGAAAACAAAAAAAAAAAAGAAAAAATTCCTACATATTACCAGAAGAACGTTTTCTTCCAGAGCCTGCAGTCATTAATCTTACAAGTTGCACTCCTCTTTACAGTCTGTGGGTTTGTGTGGCGATTTCTCAGTTCAGTGTAGTCCGTGGGTTTGTGTGAAGACTTCTCAGTTCAGTAGGTCCCCTATTGGTAAACCACTGTTTATGGCAACTGTCTAAGGTGTCACACCAGCCCAGGAAAAGTGTAGAGCATTGGATTCTGAGGTTCCTGGCGTGGAATGCCACTGGTTGGGGGCCAATGCTGGTACCTGAGGTATATTCCAGTGTCAATAAGATCAGTTCCAAACACCAGTTGGAGGCTCATGTCACCTTGAGGTGTCTAGTGTTGACAGGACTACTACTCAGAAGCTCTAGGGGTAAAGTTTGTCACCTTGCCTTTTACAGCTTAGTAAATAGCCATATTTCTTGGCTTGTGGCTTTCTTCCATCTTCAAAGTCAGCTGTGTCAGAGCTTCAAATCTTTCTTTGACCCTGACACTGACACTGACTATCCTGAATATATTCTTCATTTATAAGAAATCTTGTAATTGCATTGCCTCCATTTAGATGATACATTTCAACCTCTGCATCTCAAGACCAACTGTTAGCAAACTGAATTCAATCTATCATCTTAATTTCCATTGCCATGAAATAAAACATATTCACAGCTTTGAGGATTAGGGCATAGATGTCTTTGAGGAGTCATTATCTTGCATATCACACTTCACATTTTGCTTTCCATGAGCACATTATCTTCTCTTCTGTATATATGTTCATTTTTATCACTGTACTCAATGGCTTCATAAATTCTTTTAGATAATTTTTAGTTTTCATAATACTCTTTGCTTCTTGGTATATCTAAAGTTTATTACTACGCAGTGGTAATAATTAGTGTATTCATTCAATAAATTATTTATACATATTTTTATTAATTCTCTATGCAGCAATCAAGAAATATTTTTGTGCAATATTTCTGTAAAATTTCTACATTTGAAAAGCATCAAAAATCAATAATCAATCAATGCTTTGGAATTAGAATGCCTGGGTTCTAATCCCTGTCTCATCACTTACTGTTAATTTGCTTTAGACAAGTCACATCATCACGATAAGGCTAATTGGTCATCTATCATTAAAATTGGTTTAAGAATTAATGTATTGATTTCTGTAAAGTGCTTGGAGAACTAGCTGGCCTATTGTACAAAATCATTAATGGCCTCATTATTGAAGGCCTAGTGCTGGGCTGGGGATTGGGCATACAATCATGAAGAAACATTAATTGTCTGCTCTTACATAGCTTAAAATCAACCAACCCATGCATCTTCAGCAACATGTCTACTTATATCCAAATGATAGATTTCTAAGCATAGCATTGCTAGATAAAATAATACTATATATTTGATGCTTTCTAGTAAATACTCCAAAGTGAGTAATTGCATGATCTTTCCATTATAACTTGCTTGGATTTCCTTTATTAGGTAGAACATGCATACTATTGTAGGACCATACATGGCAGGCATTACAGTGTTGACTCTAATACTAATGTTTTAATGTGGCTCAGTTTTTATAATGGGCCTTTTTTGTGTGTGTATGGCTCAGTTTTGAAGCTGCATTGGTATATTAATGGGAAAAATAAGAATATGATTGGTTCTTTTATGGAAATAAAACTTTTACTTCATAAAATTTTAATTATTTATGCAACTCATTATTTTAAAAATGTTTATTGAATGCTTTTGAATTTGAGTTTGGCTTCTGCTGAGAGTTTTTAATGGATTTTTCCCTTTTCTATGATTTATGAATATAGTAAACATTATTCATAATTTCCTAATATGTAATCCTGCCAGAAAAATTCTCTCTTTGTCATAATCTTAGCTCTAGAAAATAATGTGAGTCTAAAAAGGCAAAATTGGTAACATGTTATTGAGGTAATGCAATCCCAGAGGAGTAGGACTCAAGGAAAGCAAAAATGAGGCAAGAAAGGAAGGAAAACAAAAATGAGATGGTATGTTCCTCAGGAGATTCAGCTTTGTAATATGCAAGGCTAATTTTTAGTTCTGAAGTAATCATTGAAAGCCTCTTCACCTCTAATGGTTGCATTAGAAGCTGATGAGTTATTGACATGTAAGGACCAAACAGAAACATTTATTTGTCAATTCTTATATGAAAGACATAAGAAAAATTACCAAACAACAAATAAATTCATGATATGACCTTTAACAGTCTGATTAAAACTGGTGTGAAATTGATATACAGAAAACTGATAAAAATTTGATGTAACCAGCAATATATTTCTACAAGAAAGTCCAAGAATGTTTTAAGAATACAGGAGTTAGGGCCAGTGATATAACTCAGAGGCATAAGCACCTGCCTGGCAAGCACGAGGTCCTGAGTTCGACTCCTGGTACTCACATATTAAAAAAAAAAAAGAAAGAATATAGGAATTAAATTAAGGGTATGGGCTGTGTGTTAGGAAGATATTCCTGCTCAGCACTCTTTTTTTTTTTTTTTTTTTGTGGGTACCAGGGGGACGACCTCAGGACCTCGCGCGCCAACAGGCACCCGTGCCACTGAGCGATATCACCAGCCCCTTTTTCGTATGTGGGTTCCGGGAGTCGAACTCGGGCCCTCGCGCTTGCAAGGCAGGCGCTTACGCCGCTGAGCCATCTCACCGGCCCCTGCTCAGCACTCTTATGATTGGCCATTATATAAACACACACGGAGACAAGAGGAGGAAGGCATTCTAAGAGCAAAGAGAGATGAGGTGCCAAGAATATGTCGAGGCCTGCAGGGATAATCTTTGAAGAGTTTTGCATAGTCCGTATTGTAATATAGTGAGTATAAATTTAGACAACTGAGTTAGGATTTAGTTTTTAAAGATCTTAACTTCTTACACTGTGTAGTTACTGAATATCTCTAGCATGAGAAAGACAGATTTTAAAATATTAGGCTAGGAGTGGGGTGGGAGAAAAGAAATTGAAGGAGAGAAATGGTAGAGACCTATTAAAGAAACAGTTCAATAACCTAGGCTTTCTCTTTGGTAGCTTATACTTATTTACTTTTATGTTACTTTTTTATTTCCGAGGAAGAACATGCTGGTGATTAGAGAACATATATGAGAGAGAGACAACCTGCTTTCAATCATTGAATGTTAGTTTTTTCATCCGTTACCTATGGATAATAACAATTTTATCTGTTGGAATTATTTTAAGGATTAAACATTTTAGTATGGATGTGGTAGGCATACATAAGAACGCTTTTCTCAGATTAAATGTTTATTTCATGTCAGCTATTATTATCATTTTTCAAGTAACCTTCAAAATATTCAACATTCATCATAGGTAGTGCAATATGAGTTTATTGTTGCTGTAGTTGTTGTCTAGGTGAAATAAGATAAGGGTATTTTCTTGTGTAAAGAATGGAATAATAGTATAAGTATAACATGAGAATTTTCCCATTCTAGGATTTTTCAACAGTATCAGGAACTAGAAAAATTTACTAAAGGTCAGTGATCTTACGATTCTTTTTCCAAAAAAGGGAATAGTAAAATTACTACATATGTTAAAGAAAATTTTAAATATCAGTGTATCTGTGGGGTCCGATCCATAGTAGGTCTCCAGTGATTACCAACTTCTGAGTTATGTGTCTGTCTAGCTTCATTCAGGAAAACAGAAAGCATAGCAGTTGTTGTATTATAGCATAGAAACGTTAGTATAAATATTTAGCCACTTGTGGAAAGATAAAAATAAAAAAAGAAACATTGATTTTTTTATAAAAAATTTAAATAACAGCAGCAGCTACATATCCCTTGAGTGGGGGAAAGAAAGTGAATAGTTGCTGTTAGTAGAAGCCTGGAAGAGGAGCTCTGCAGACTCAGGGCTGTGTGGAAGGGCTTCCTCCCTGCTGCAGATGGTGCCTTAGCAACTAAGACAATGAATGAAACCTTCTCCGAGTCCCAAAACTGAGAATAGCACCTCAGAGGACAGGGGTTGTGATGATTAAGCTTGATTGTGTCAACTTGGTTGGCTTGGAATCCACCTTTGGGGTGGAATCTACTGTCCTGGGTGTGTTTAGGTGAGTCCTGGAGGTATGACTCGGGTATTATATATCATCACTTGCTCACTCCTCTTTGGCACTGCTTTTCTGCTCCACTTCCCTGCCACCATGAACTAAACATCTTTGATCCACCACAACCTTCCTCCATGATGTTCCTGGTTCCACCAGCCAAACCTGGACTGAATCCTCTGAAAATGTGACCAAATTAAAGTTGTGTATGTCAGGTATTGTGTCTCAGGGATGAGAAAGTTAATACAGGGGTCTATGTCTTATGATGTTTTTGACTCTATGAGCATGTGATGCAGCTGTGACTAGAAATGAGAGAAAAGCTGGGAACTAGTCACTGCAACTGGAACCAACTGTCTTTGCCAGCAAGAAGAACCATCAATGGTGTAATGCTAATAAGAACAGGAAATACATAAAGAAGAGCAAGCCCTTTATCGTCTACCATCTTCCAGCCTTCCACCGTCTCCGTACTGCTCCTTCTTGGTAGACCTTAAGATGGAGTCAGATGGTGAAAGAGACAATAGGTTTAGTGTTCTAATAAAGCCAGTATCACAGCAAAATATAGACAGGGTGGTTTCAAAGTTGAGAAACAGCAGTTATTAATTTCTACATGAATTTTTACTCTTGATTTAGCTATGTGAGTGAAAATCCAAATATATATGTGAGTTTGTGCATCCACGTGTGTGTCATGAATGCTTTGGGTGGGTGACAGGGTACTTTCAAGGGCAAACAAAACTGGAGTTTATAATTTTTTTTCTATTTTGAAAGAATCCAATCAATTTGAAAAATGATGGGAGCAAACCTAATTTTTCTTGAAAGTTCAAGTAAGTGCTTCAGATGTTTTCCTATTTATAGGAATAAAACACTAAAGTGATTAATGTTAAAATTGATGTCAAATGTTAAATTAATGTTAAAATTATTGTTAAAATCTCAGTAACTGTCCTGTAGCAAGATCACTGGGCAAGAGACAGGCAAAGGGAAAGGGCTGAGAGCTAAAAGGACTGTTTTTTACACAGTTCTTACTAAATTAAAGAATATGAAATATGGCACAAATTACTTAGTATTTCAGGTGTTGCTTTATCACTTGCTATAAATGATTTAACCATGATAAATGACCCTTAGAGTCTCTTCTGCTTCTAATATTCTGGGTACATTGCTCATAAAACAAAGCTACATGGTTTATCTATTAATTATTTAGTTGTTTTAAATTGTAATTTGAAAAAAATAATTCAGACTCTCATTCTCAGCCACAGAAAGTCGGTGAAGTAACACAAGCACATTTTTCTGAAACGGTCAATTTAATTTTTTAATATTGTGATACCAATATTCATATGTTAAACTTTCTGATATTGTTGCAGCATATTTTCATTTTCTTTTCTGAACTGACCACAGCATTCTGTGGGTGAATACCTACAATGACTATTCCAGGCATTCTCTAGCCATAATGAAAGCACCTATAAAATTATTCCTAAAGGTCAGACATGTGTCAAGAACAAAATTATGTAATATCTGCTGCTATTCTGGTACTTTATTGTCTATACATTTCTATTTCATTAATACCACTTTTTTTTTTAGGAACAAAACATAAATGGAGAAGTTTTCTTATTAAGGACTAAATAAAATACTTTTTAAAAATCGTTATTAATATGAGCTGTTTTAGTTAGCTATCTATAAGTGGGTATTAATTCCAATTGCAATATGTTCACACTTTCCCCCAATCTTAGTAAGCTACAGGAGAAGATTTACTTCCTCTCAATTTTATCTTGTTTATAACAGGACATTTAATTCCACCGATAATGAAATATTTAATCACATAGAATGGGAATTGTACTTATAATTTCTCCAAACTTCAGTGTGTTATTTATCATTTTATGATTTTACATTTTTTCTTTGTTGTCCATAATTAATTTAAAAGTCTACCAAGATACTAGTAAAACCTGAAACAACTGAATTTAATTACCATTTTAATTTAACACTGGTGATATTATCCTATTTTTTTCATTTGAATACTTCAGCTATGTACTGATCTGTTTGTTACTTATTTTTGCCTTTTCAGTTTCTTCCTGAATGATTCTTGCTCGTAAACGCTACCTGCTGCCTTTGAATCCTGTGATTTTTCTGGTTTCCTTTTCTTCCAATCTTTGACTACAGATTAAGTCACTTGCATAAAAGAAAGAATGTAATCACAAGTTATGATGGATGAAAATATACCACCTCTTGAGTTACTTACACAAATAATACATTGTATTCAAATGAAACGTGGACAGGACAAGGAAATGGTGACAGTGCAAAAGATGTCCTCTCTGACAGTTTTGTGGACAAATGGTTTCTCAAACATGTTGACAAAATATGAAAATAAAAATATGAAGTTTTTGGACAACTGAAAGCTATTAGAGATAAAAGGTATACAGAACAATTAGTAGTAAAATTAAAGACACCTGCTCAACTCCACAATTTCCAGCTCTCTAATTTCACTTGATTTAATTTTTTTCATACTATCAATAAAACACTTCATTCAAAACACATTACTGTTGTTTAAAAAATGTGAAATGTTTTCTCATGACCTGAAATACTGATTAAATGTTCTAATTTTTATCATCACCTTCTCATGACCTGCCTTATTGTAAAAAATGAGAGAAGGAAAATAAATCACTATATAATATTATTGCACGGTAACTGTGTTTAGGTAAAATAATCATGAAAACAGAAATTTCTAGGCCTCAATGGCTTACTAAAATAACCAGGATCAGCTGTGCTTTATGTACCTTAAGGCTTCAGAAGTCCTATTCCAGATCTGCTGTCTCCAACACGGTAACCATTATTCCCATGTGGCTACCAAGCATTGAAGGTCGCCGGTCAGAATTGAGATGTTTTTGAGTACACAGTGCAAACCAGGCGTAAAACACGAAGTATGGAAAAATATGTATTCAATCTCATTAATGATTTTATATTGATTAAGTGATAATTTTCACATACATTGGGCTAAGAGCATATGTTATTAAAGTTAATTTTCTATCTTTTTGTGGTTAATGTGATCACTGTAACATTTAAAATAATATATGTAGTTCAAATAATACTTAACTTGGACTTATTTTTCTTAGCTATCAAATCCACTTAAGGAACTTACATTCTCTTTTCCCTTGAGTTTGTATTTGATTTGAACATGTTTTATTGAGAAGAAAATATAATACATATGGACATCGACTTTCATTTATCAGACGTTTTGTATACCTAACATTGATATGCATCACATATTTATTATGTTCTATTATTTTATTCTAAGCATTTAATAAGCATTTATTATGATCCAGGTAATGCATGATCAAGAGGGATAGTAAAGAAAGTAAACAAGGTCCCTTTTCTGAAGTAATGTTTAGTCTACTGTTTTAAGACAACAACTTCTGCACTCAAGTATTTGCTACAGTTAGTATAAGTTTTCTCATGTCAGCTGTAGTTAATGTAAGACCTTGCAGTGTACAGAGTGAAAGTGGCACGAGGGAAGATAGAGGTCTGGGATTTGGAAATAGCTGGCAGTCACATTCCTCAGGTAATACTAAAACCACAGATGAGTTCATAGCTAAGGAAACAGCTGCAGAATGGAGGCAGGTGGAGGTACCCTGTCTGTACCTACTGACATCATATAAAGAGATCCCTGCCCTCTCTTCCTGAAGAATCACCAGCCTTGGTTCATACCACATAAATTCTAAATATGATCATTTTCTTTTGTAAAAGAAGAACAGAATTTCTAAAATTTTACTACTTTGAGGTTGGTGTATTCTTTTAATGGAATGCTTTCTCAGAAAATATAAATCCAGCTACTTTGGAAGTCTAATGCCTTCAATTATCCACTGACTTGTTCACTGTTCTGCCCTGATTAAACTTAGCATGGTTTATTTGTTTTTGTTTGTTTATTTTGGTACATTAGGCAGAGACATTTACAGACCTATCTAAAGGCATTGTACTTCACTTCCCACATGTATTTTTCTAGTTTCCAGAAAGCAACTACATGCACATATATGTATATTTCCCAAGGAGATTTAGATGAAAAATATCTCATTAAATTTTCCTTCGCATGTATCTGTTTTAACTATCCACCATACTGTTGAATTATACTACCTTTCATATTGTGTTAGTTAGCTTTCATTACTGTGTTAAGATACCTGAGTTAAACAATTTAAAAGAAGAAAATATTTGTTTTGGCTCACAGTTTCAGTGGTTTCAGTCCATGATCAACTGGCTCCATTGTTTTGGGGGCTTGGTGAGGCAGAACATCATGGCAGGGAGCACATGGTAGAGCAAAGTTGCTCATGTCTTCCTGGCTGAGAAGCAGGAAGACAGAAACACAAGAAGGAACTGGGGTCCCATTCTCTTCTCCAGGGGCATAATACCAGTGACTTACTTCTTCAATTAGGCCCCACCTCCTAAAGTTTGCATCACTTCCCAATAGCACTATAAGCTGGAGATCAAGCCTTCAACACATGAACATTTGGGGGACATTTAAGATCCAAACCATAACATATGTGTAGGTGGGGGCACCTTGGTAGGGAAACTTAAAAATGAATAATTTATGTGTCATTATCATGGATTTCTTTCCCTAAAATATGACAGGTTCTTGGTGAGCAAAATTTATGTAATTTTCCTCCTACTAAATAATAAATTGCCAACTATTCATTAGTAAATGAATGGAGGTAAGAGATTTAGAAAAGATCTAGAAAAATCTTAAAACTAATACTTTCTACTTTGGAATAAATAACAATTATACCACCACTTCAGTAAAAGGCCTATAAGGAACATCACATTTTTCATAGCAGAACATTTGGAATATCTAGAAACAAATAAAAGAGCTTGTTCACAAGTTACAATCAGGAATTCTGTGTTAGGAAAATTCGGAGACTTTTTAGGAAAAAAAATGTCCTGGCAAATGGATTTGTGTATGTCCATCCATTAGGACCAGTTTTGTGATTTTTATTAGCTTATAGAAATTAGAGTCAAATTTTGTGCTTAGGCATATTTAGCAACTCTTCTCAAAGCTGGAAAAAATTCCTCATTTTGTTCCTGCTCAAAATTTTTATTTATTTTTAATTCTGTTTCAATTTTTTCAGATCTACATTTTAAACTGCCTCACTATAAGAACTAGGGCATTAGAATTTAAAAAAAAAATTCAGAAAACCATTGACTCCTGGCTCTTGACAAAAGGAACATAGGATGCTGGCTACTTTCCCAGACCTTTAACCTTGGAGATGCTACAGAAGCAAGAGGGATCTTGACAGATCTCAGAACACTGAAACCTTGACAAACCCATAGAGAAATAATGGGTAGTTTCCTGCTGTCCAATTAGAAGAGGACCAGAGGCAAAAGTGGAGGACAAACAGATGAAGAATATTATTGTTTCTATTTTCTCTTCCCCTAATTGTCTGATGATATCTCTGTCCACCTGTCCTATCACTTACAAGATATAAATAAATAAATAAATAAATAAATAAATAAATAAATAAAAACAGAGTTAGCTTTTCCTGGGGACAAATGAAAGGGGGAGGGGACAGAGTAGTCAGCTTCTGAGGTTTCAGTTCTTGTCTTCCCTTGTCTAGATGATCATAACCCAGAAAAGCAAACTTTGGCTGGAAGCAGTGCTCAGAGAAGTACAGAAAGTCTGCTGATTGAGTATATGTTGAAACAGGAAAATGGATTGAGTTGTTGAGCTGAGATTGTAATGAGAGAGCGAAGCGGTTCCACACTGAGCCACCCCCACCCAGTCTGGAAGACACCATTCTTCTGGGTTGCAAATTTTCAAACAATGCTGCTATTATTCTCAAGGGACTATAAGCTCACAGGCTAAAATTTAAAATTTGCAGAATAAAGTATAAAAAATAAAATAAAAAAACAAAAAAGAAAGAAAAAAGGAAAAAGAATGGGACAAAAAGCATTAAATTTGTTGAAGGGACTTCCCCTGTTAAATTAAAATTAAGCATTATGAATACTCTGATCAGATAAGTAAAAATGTTGGAATTATGGAACAGAAATCAGCAGTCATAAGAAATAACTAAATGAACATATTATGTGAAAAATTTAAATAGATTAATAGCCTAACAATAAAACAAAATATTACTACTGAGGCCATAAAACAATTCTAGGCCAAGATATTTTAATGATGAGTTTTTCCAACTTTTTAAAAGCAGGTAATTTCTTTTTCTTATACATTATTCAAAAAAGTAATATCAGTAAGGATTCTCTAGAGAAACAGCCAAATAAATGTGTATAAATGGAGAATTTCACTAGCAGAAATTGGCTCATACAACTTTGGGGTCTGACAAGTCTAAAATCTACTATATGGCTGGCAACTTAGAAACTTAGGAAAGCCCATGTTTCAGATGGCAGCCTCCTGGAGAATGCCTTCTCATTTTGGAATAGAGGTGGTGGTAGTTGTGACCACTAATCCTGGTATGTCACATTAATCGGGCTAAAAAACACCTAGGAGGTTAGTAGAGCACACTCCTGGTGTTTCTGGGTGGGTAATGGAGGTGTGATACTATATATGGTCTCATGCTAGTTCCACTCTGATGCTGTTCTCCTCCTCTGCTCTCTGACCATCACAAATTAAGAAACTTTATTCCAACACACTCTTCCACCGTAATGTTCCAGCCCTGGAACCTACCAACTATGAACTTAATCACCCAAACTTTTGAGCTAAGTTACATTTTTCAACTTTAAGTTGTGAATGTTGGGTGTTGTGTCCAACAATAGAAAGCTGACTAATACAGTGGTGGTGCCTATTTTGTTCCATTTATGCCTTCAACTAATTTGTTGAAACCCACCCATGGTATGGAGAAAAATCTCTTTAATCCAAACTTCACAAACTTTAATGTTAATGTAATTACAAAAGTCTCCTAGTTAATGCATAAAATTAACCTTTTCAATAGATGAGAAGCAAAATAGGGACACCTAATTTTAAAAGCACATTTGAAATCCAGATTTCTAGCCCAATGAGGACAGTATGGGAATGAAGAAGTTTAGACTTACTCCATTTATGACAATAGATGTGAAATTTCCATCTAGAAGTGACTCTAGAGTCACTTCTTTATTCTAAAACTAGTAATTACCATCAGAGGCAAAAGTGTTTCACAAGCAGAAGATACAATTCGAGCCATCCTTGTATCACTGGGATAAAACACATGGGGCTATAACAATGGTTCAGCATATGTAAATTAATAAACATGATACATTACCTCAACAAAATGAAAGGTATAAATCATATGATCCTTTCAATAGATGCAGGAAAGAAATTCAGTAAAATTCAATACCCCTTCCTAATGAAAGTATCCAACAAATTAGTTATACAAGGAACATACCTCAACATAATAAAAGCTATGTATAATAAGTCAATAACTCAGTTTATTGAATGGGGAAAAGATTATCTTTTTCTCTAATATCTGGAAAAGAAGACACCCATTTTTACCATGTTTGTTCAACATAGTGCTAGAAGTCCTAGCCAGATCAATGAGGCAAGAGAGAAAAAAAATGTATGTAAATTGGAAAAGAGAAAGCCGAATCGTCACTGTTTGCAGGCATCATGGCATTATATGTAGAAAACTCAAAGTCTCTACTAAAACAACAACAACAACAACAACAACAACAGCAACAAAAACTAATAAGAATTCACCACATGGGCCGGTGAGACGGCTCAGCGGCTTAAGCGCCTGCCTTGCAAGCGCGAAGGCCCGAGTTCGACTCCCGGAACCCACATACGAAAAAGGGGCCGGTGATATCGCTCAGCGGCACAGGTGCCTGTTGGCGCGTGAGGTCCTGAGGTCGTCCCCCCGGTACCCACAAAAAAAAAAAAAAAAAAAAAAAAAAAGAATTCACCACATTTGTACAATGTAAAATCAATATAGGAAAATCAGCAAAACAGCATTGCTATATGAAAATAATGAATCATCTGAACTGAAAATCAACAAAGCAATTCCACTTACAATGCCTTAAAAATAAAATGCCTAGAAATAAATTTAATCATACAGGTGAAGTAATTACACAATAAAAAGTATAAAATATTGATGAAAGAAGTCAAAGAAAGTACAAAAAATGGAAGGACACTGCATGTTTACAGATTGGAAGTATTAATATTGTTGGAGTGCGTGTACTGCCCAAAGCAATCTCTGCATTCAGTGCCATCTCTTTCAGAATACCAACGATTAGAAAAATTAAACCTGAAATTTAAATGGAAATACAAAAAATACTGACTAGACAAATCCATCTTAAGCAAAAAGAACATAGCAAGAGGGGTTTTACCGTTAATCTTCCGAGTATACTCCAAAACCAAGGTAAGCAAAGCAGCTTGATATTAGCCTAAGTACAGACACATAGAATAATGAAACAGAAAGGAGAACCTAGATGTCAACCCACACATCTACAGCACACTGATTTTTGACAAATGCATTAGTACATGTGTTGGAAAAGAACTGTCTTTTCAATAACAGGTGCTGGGAAAATTGGATATCCAAATAGGAAGAAAGTAGACCCCTATCTCTCACTACTTATAAAAACTGTTTTAAGTGGATTAAAGACTTTAGCATAAGACCTAAAGCTATGTAATTTCTAGAAGATAACATAGAGGGGATGTTATAGGACTCTGGAATGAACAAAGATTTTGTTTGGATAACAGCCCACAGAACAGGAAACAAAAGTGAAAAATAAAATAAAATAAAATTTAAAAAGACAAATGGGATTGTGTAAACTAAAAATCTTAGAAAATGGGCAATAAACTTAAGAAATAGCAAAACCTATATGAAAAAGTGTTCTGCATCATTAATCATCAGGGAAATGCAAATCAGAGGCACCTTACCCAAGGTAAAAAATGGCTGTTACCAAAAAGAATAAACAGTTGCTGGGAAGGATGAAGGATCTAGAGAAAGAAAACTTTTGCACTCTGAGGGTGGGAGTTGAGTATAAACCTGTTAAAAAAAAGCAGTATGAGTGCTGCTCAAAATACTAAAAATATAACTGCCATGTGATCCACCACTGAATCATACCCAAAGGAAATAAAGTCAGTATGTTGAAGCAACACCTACCCTCAGTCCCATGTTCATTGCAGTACTATTCACCAATAACTAAGAAATGGAAACAACCTAAGTGTCTATCACCTGATGAACGGGTAAAGAAAATGGGGTACTATTTGGCCATAAAAGAAAATGAAATCCTGGTATTTGTGATTGCATGAGTGGAACTGAAGATCATTATGTCAAGTGAAATAAGCCAGGCACAGAAAGACAAGTACTGCATGAGAGTAAAATGTTGGATACAGAGGCTATGGGGAGAGCAGAAGGTATAAGAGAGGTTGATTGATGGTACCAAGTTACAGTTAGACAGGAATAAGAATTTCTGTTGGGCTATTGTACAGCAGAGTGACTATAGATAACAAATATTTATTGTGCATTTCCTAAAAAGGTAGGAAATAGGATTTTGAATGTTTTCATCTAAATAAATAATAGGGCCAGTGATATAGCTCAGTGGCGCAAGTGCCTGCCTGTCAATCGTGAGGGCCTGAGTTCGACTCCCAGTACCTGCACATAAAAAAAATAAATAAATAAATAATAAATTTTTGAATATAAAGATATGTTTAACCAGATACAAATAATATTACATAATGTGCACATATATTAAAATATCATATTATCCCATTAAAATTTATAACATTTCAAGTTTTTATGTATAGAAATACCTTGGTTCACCAACGTTTCTATTTACAAACAATTCGGTTCATGACAAGCACCTGCCTGAAAGGTGCCTTCCTCTGATGGATAGTGCCCTGACACACCCTCCAGCCATGGTATGATGATATGATGATATGACGCTGAGTATGACTTCATAAAGGTTAACCCCCCCTCACACACTATATGACACCTCTTCTGCAGCTCATGGAGCAGGGAGTGATCCGGCAACTTCGAGAAGCTGTACACAAAGGTGCTCTTCTCCAGGTGCTTTAATGTCACTGAAGAAATGTCCTTGACTCTGAAATAGTTCTGGAAGAAATATTTCAATGCCCTCTACTGCATCAACCTCACTGACAAAGCCCGGGAAGATGTCACATACTAGACCTTAAACTCAGCCTGGAGGGAATAGTGGCCAGAATGTGTCACTGAACATGACTTTGAAGGCTCTGATGCACAGGAAGTGGAGGAGATTGTGTCCATGGGCAAGGGTATGGGTCTGGATGTCCATGTGCAGACACAGAGGAGCTTGTGGAGGACCATAAAGAGGAGCTGATGACAGGAGAACTTGCTGAACTCCAGAATGAGTAGAAGAAGGCACTTGTTGAGGAGCATTCCAATGAGGAAGAGGAAGACAGGGAGGAGGTTCACACGGATGTGATAAAATCTACTGTGGAAAAATGGAATGAGTGCCAGGATTTCTTTGAGAAGCACCACTCCAACATAACTGTAATGAATACAGTGTTGAATCTGATGAACGATATGAGGCCTCTCATTTCCAGAGGATTATGCAGCACAGGAATAAACAAGTGACATTACATAAATTTTTCATCAAAATTTACCCTGCAGCTAAGAGACACAGAAGAGAGGAAACCCGTGAAGGAGATCTCCCCAATGTTCTTATGGAGGGGGACTTTCTCTCCGAACAATAACCTCCTCCCCACCCATCTCCAGAAGTCACATGAAGCAAGGTTAGTGTTCTCTTTCTTCATACTGTACTGAACTGCACTTTGTTTCGTATTTTATGGTTAAAAAATACATATGGCTCAGAATGGATTAACCTTACTTACATTGAACTTTCTGGGATAATTTGATTCTGTTCATGACCAAAATTGGTTTACAACCATGTTTGTAGGGGTCAAAGCATATTAATCTTATTTACATTAACCATATGGGGAAATTTGATTGGGTTTGTGACCATAATCATGGAACAGATTAAGTTCACAAACTGAGATATCGCTGTATCAGTTAAAATAGATTTAACTTTAAAAATATTTTGCAAAAAGTAATCCAAGGGCCGGTGAGATGGCTCAGCGGCGTAAGCGCCTGCCTGGCAAGCGCGAGGGCCCGAGTTCAACTCCCAAAACCCACATACGAAAAAGGGGCCGGTGATATCACTCAGCGGCACAGGCACCTGCTGGCGCGCGAGGTCCTGAGGTCGACCCCCCGGTACCCACAAAAAAAAAAAAAGTAATCCAAAAGGTCTATTTTGCTCATAAATGAAGCATGTGCAGATGTTTAAGTCAAATTCTCACAGAAGGCATACAGAGTAGGTGCTTTGTGACACCCATAGATGGAAACCATCTTGAAACATTTCTTTGTATTGTTTAGAAACTATTAATAAAGTTTGGCCCAAACTAGAAACAACCAAATGCCTATTAATGAGTAAATGCACAAACAAATAGTGGATCATTCTTGGAAAACAGTAGTCCTTTTTCAATGAGATACCACACAGAAATTAAAAACAAAACAAGAAAAATGACTAAATTACTGGTACCTGTAACAGCGCACTGTATCTCATCAGTATTATGTTGAATGACATAAGCCAGACAGATACATGGGACACAAACCACATGATCCCAATTATATAATTTTAAGGGGAAATAAAATTATTAGTCATTCATATAAGTCAAATTAGAGCTTACTTCTAAGAGAAGTATAAATTTGCAGAGTGTAAGGTGAAAATTTACAGAGTGCTGGAAATACTCTTTATTTGGTTTGGATGGTTATATAAGTATGTGTATTTTTGTGCACAATAATTATGTGTACATTTAAGGTAGGTATGTCTTTTTTTTTTTAATGTGGGTACCGGGAGTCGACCTCAGGACCTCGCACTTGCCAGCAGGCGCTTGTGCCGCTGAGCGATATCACCGGCCCTAAGGTGGGTATATCTTATAAGCATACGTATGTATATGCATATACATGTGACAAAAAGTGAAATCAGGTGTATTTATTTCATGTAGTTAGTCCTATAAATGGAAATAAAGTGTATCATTAAAGTAACTATTCAACAGAGGTTCCACTTACTTGTTTTTCTTAAAAATAAGTCAAAGGTCCCAAAGAAAATTTGGAGATCCTTTTTCCTCATTTTCTTCAGAAGGTTTTAGTGTTGTAGCACACTTTTTCCTCCTTAGATGATGTCAGGCAGACAGCTCTGTGTTTGATTATAGACTGGCTGTGATAATGTGGTAAGAAAATGTCCAGGGATGGTGAAGAAAAGCTATGAAAAACACGTTTTCAACATACTATTTGTGCATTAGCTGTAGGTTAGGAGATTTAAAATAAATTTCTCAGTATAATTTGTGTTTAGTTTTGCTAAAAATCAGCATTCAGCTTTTTAGAACTCTTCAGTTGTGTAGAATATTAAAAATGAAACCATAAAAATAGCAAAAGTATTCAAATGCTCTTACATAAATTGACTGAGTCATTGTAAGAAGACTCTGCCCAGAAAAGTACAAAGCACTATATGGGAAATTAAAGAACACCTGTACAAAGCAGATGATATTATGCCTATCTTGCAAGAGTCAATATTATAAAGATGCCAAGTCTCATTAACTGACCTATAGCAGACAAAAATCTCTGCAGAGGGGCCGATGAGATGGCTCAGCGGCATAAGCGCCTGCCTGGCAAGCGTGAGGTCCTGAGTCTGACTCCCGGATACTATTAGAAATTATAGTATACCAAATTGAGAAGAGTTGAGAGATTTCCATTCTTTGAAAATCAGTATATACAAAAGCTAGGAAATGTGAAACAATTTCTGAAAAGTAGAGGTATGAGTATGAATTGGAAAGTATTTTTATGATCAAAAAATTTTCTGAATATAGGAGAAAAGAGACAAGCTAAAGAACACATTATACAGTGAACCCATGAAGACTGAAAAAGAGTAGCCAGAATTTATGATGAAATGTGTAACCCAAACAATTTTATTTTGTGAGTACCGGGGGGACAACCTCAGGACCTCGGGCGCCAACAGGCACCCGTGCTGCTAAGCGATATCACCAGCCCCTTTTTCGTATGTGGGTTCCGGGAGTCGAACTCGGGCCCTCGCGCTTGCAAGGCAGGCGCTTACGCCGCTGAGCCACCTCACTGGCCCCACCCAAACAATTTTTAAACGTATCTTAGTGAAGAATAGAAAATGTGTAGGATAAAGAGAAAGAGACAAAAGAAACCCTATAACAATTATGAGCCTTTGCATCATTTAAAAATGAATTTAAATAAATCACACTTAGTAGAATAGTGCATATTGTTCCCAAATTCCATTTCCAGGGATCAGGGAAGCTCTGAACATTGAGAACAGTACCATTCAAGCCTACATTTTACAATAAGAAGATGAACACAGTGGTGTAAATCACTCATAAGCATAGAACTGTGTAATGCCAGTTAGGGTAACTTTATGAATTTACTAAATATCAGAACATTAATAGTCTTTGAAAAACCGACTACTTGCTTATTGAAGATTACAGATCTATTTACGGATTTATTTCCACTTCCCTTCAGATATGTTATTCCTTAGGTATAAGAAAATAGAAGAGATGTGAGCAGATGTGCCTTGGAAAACCTTTGGGTGATGTTATATAAGTGATGTGTTATTTCTTTTGTTCTTTTAGTTTAGTAGTTTGAAAATTCATTTATTTGTAGTCCTTTTAAGTATAATTCTAATAGAAATAAGTTCCGGGAATGTTTCAAAGAACATTTCTTAAGCATAACCACTACAGAAGCTGCAGAAAACTGGGCAATCAAGTGAGATCAAGAGCATAAACACGTAGATAATGCTGCAGTTTAATGCTCTACATTAATTTATTTTCAGTTCAGACTACAGCTAAAGAAAGTTTTTCAGCCTCACCAGAATCCAAATAGAAACTAACTCTTCTTATTTCCCCATAATATATCCTCTGTGTTTTTAAATTAAAAGAGTAATCTAAATAATTTATTGATATCTGTTAGATACAAAGTGGTTTTTAATAACAAGGAGTGCAAAACATGAGTTTACCCACATAAC
This sequence comes from Erethizon dorsatum, assembly GCA_028451465.1. NCBI lineage: Eukaryota > Metazoa > Chordata > Mammalia > Rodentia > Erethizontidae > Erethizon > Erethizon dorsatum. The sequence goes on from CM051824.1 coordinate 43,979,958, forward strand.
CATAAGACAAAACTTACTGCTGCTAAAGGGAAAACAGAAGAAATGCTCATAATATCTTTTAAAACAAAATTTTATTGTTTATTTTACATTACAAAAATCACCTAAATTTAGATTACGCTATGCAGGAAAACTTAGATTATAACACTCACCCTAACTTTGAAAACTACCTATAATCCCGTCATCAATTGCCAATGCCTATTAAGGCTATTTTTAAAATTAATTTTATTGGTACACTTTTGATATGCATAATAATCACATTCATCACAGGGAATTAGTATATAATATATCTTAGTATATAATTAGATATATTAGTATATGTATATATTAGTATATATTAGTATATAATATAGATATATTAGTATATAATATATTTTGATGCTTCCTTTTTTCCCCATTTCTCCCCCCCTTTCAGCCTTTCTTCCTTTTCTTGTTCATAAAGGTTTTTTTTTCCATTTTTCCCTTTTTTTATTTTTCTTTTCCCTTCCTTCCTTTCTCCCTTCCCCCTTCCTTGTTCCCCTTTCCACTTGACCATTTTCTTCCTACTTCCCAATATCTATCATCCATTTTGATCCTTATTTATGCTTTCAGTTTCTCACACAAGAGAAACAATGTGATATTTAAATATGTGTGTCCAATTAATTTCTCTTAAAAGTATGGTCTCAAGGGGCATCCATTTACCTGAAAATGTCTCAAATTTATTCTTCTTGTTCTTTATGGCAGAGTACTACTCCACTGTATAAATAAAACTATATTTCCTTTACCCATTCATCTGATGATGAGCATCTGGGCTGTTTCTGAGATTTAGCTACTACAAATTGTGCTGCTATAAACATGGATGTGCATATATTGCTGCGGTATGATGCTTTTCACTCTTTTGGGAAGGTATCAAGTAGGGGAATAGCTGGGTCAAATGGCATTTCTAGATTCAGTTTTTTGAGGAATTTCCACATTGATTTCCATAGTGGTTGCACCAATTTACATTCCCACCAACAGTGGAGAAGGGTTCCTTTTTCCCCTCGGCCTCACGGGCATTTGTTTTTGGTTGATTTCTTGACGATTGCCATTCTTTCTGGAGTGGGATGAAATCCCAGTGCTGTTGAAATTTGCATTTCTTGAATGATCAGTGATGTTAACATCTTTTTCATATATTTCTTTGCTGTTTTAACTTCATTTTAAAAGTGTTGGGACCGGTGAGATAGCTCAGCGGCAAGCACCTGCCTGGCAAGCGTGAGGTCCTGAGTTTGACTCCCGGTACCCACATACAAAGGAAAAATGGGCTGGTGATATCGCTCAGTGGCACGAGTGCCTGCTCACAAGCGCAAGGTCCTGAGTTGGATCCCCAGTACCCACAAAAAAAAAAGTGTCTATTCATTTCAAATGCTCATTTTTGGGTTGAGTCTTTAAATTTGGGGATCTGATTTTTTGAGTTTTTCATATATTTTAGATATTAGTCCTTTGTCTGAGGAATAGCTGATAAACATTTTTCCCATTCTGTGGGTTATTTCTTAACTCTGTTGATGATTTCTTTTGCTGTGCAAAAGCTTTTTAATATGATGAGATCCCAGTTGTTGATTCTTTGTAATATTTCCTGTGCAATCAGCATTCTGTTCATAAACACTTCACCTACATCTATGTCTTCAAGAGTTTTACCTATTTTATTTTCTAGCAGATTATTGTTTCTGTTTATTATTTAGATCTTTGATCCATTTTAATTTTAGTTTAGTTCATGGTGAGAGATATGGGTCAAGTTTTAGCCTTTGGCATATGGAAATTCAGTTTTTCCAGCACCATTTATTAAAGAGGCTATCTTTCTTCCAGTGATTGTTTGACTCCTTTCTTCCAGCTGAATGTGTCTGGAGTTATTTCGGCATCTTTTCCTCTGTTCCACTGATCATTCAGTCTGTTTTTTGCTAGTACCATGCTGCTTTTGTCATGGTAGCTTTGTAATATAATTTCAAGTCAGGGATAGTGATGTCCGCTGCCTTGCCTTAGTTGCCCAGAATTGGTTTTGCTATTCTAAGTTTCTTCTGGTTCCAAATGAATTTGGGGATTGTTTTCTCTTGCTCTATGAGGTACACTATGGGTATTTTGATTGGCGTTGCATTAAATCTGTATAACAGTTTTGGAAATATGGCTATTTTCACTATATTGCTTCTACCTATCCAAGAATAAGGGATATCTTTCCATTTTCTGATGTCTCCTTTAATCTCCTTTTTCAGAGTGCTGTATTTTTCAATGTAAAGGTCTTTTAATTCTCTCATTAGATTGATTCCTAGGTATTTCATTACTCTTGATGCTATTGTGAAAGGTGTTGTTGCCCTAATTTCTCTCTCAGTGGGTTTGTGAAATGCTCATATTATTGAATCATCTTTTAATTTGTCCAAAAAAGAGCACCTCAACCACTGATATATAAATTCTGAACACTAAACTTTGTAAAATAGTGATACATTGTAGTCAGGAATTTTGGGCTGGTGAGATAGCTCAGTGGCTTAAGCGCCTGCTTGACAAGCAAAAGGTCCTGAATTCGACCTCCACTACCCACATACAAAAAAAGGGCCGGTGATATCACTCAGCAGCACAGGTGCCTGCTAGCACACAAGGTCCTGAGTTCAACCCCCGGTACCCACAAAAAAAAAAAAAAAAGAAATTTTTAAAAAATTCTCCAAAGAATAAAAGAACATAAAAAGAATGCAGGATTGAACAACATAACATTATATTAATGTGCTTTTTTAAACCTAGCAAAATGTTTAACTTTTAGAAAACATAGAATTCATCTTCTCCATAGTAGGATGATAAAGCAGATGAAGAAATGTGTGTAAAGATTAGACTGATCTTAAAAAGAATAGAGGAGGGCTCAAGGGGGATCTCTCTCACTCTGACACTGACCAGCATGCAAATAAGTAGCTAAACCAGCTAAGAATGTGGGACTTTCACAACCAAAGGATAAATTATTTCCACACAGAAATCTGAAAATGAGCAAAGGTGAGGGCTTTAGAAAATGAACCAATGAAATCCCAATCAGCTTTATCCTTACCGAGGAAAAGACATATGTTGCCCTTTTATCCCCTGAATTATGATTGCAAAGAACCCCTAAATGTCCTCACTTTGCAAATATATTTGAGAAGCAATTTATAAATGCTAACCCTGTGTTTCAAAAATTTCATGCAAAATCCTTAGGCTTTGAAACCTCTTTATGTGATAGTCTTACTTGTCATTTTTTACTACAATTAGGGAAGATTATGCTTTTTATCCAAATCATTAAATCACCTAAAGTTTGCTCAGGATCCATATTAAATGTTGAAATAAATTAAAAAATAAAATAAAATAAAATAAAATAAAATAATTTTATCTAGGCATGGTGGTGGATGCCTGTAATCCCAGCACCATAGGAGGCTAAGGTAAAAAGATCACAAATTCCATCCCAGCCTTACAGCTTAGCAACTCCTTGTCTCAAAATTTGAAATAGTAAAAATGAGGAGCACTTAAAATCTTAAAGGATGGGCTGGAAGTGAAGCTCAGTGTGAAAGCCCTGTGTTCAATACTCCATATCAGAAAGAAAAATATTTTAGGAATAATTTGTGTTTCTATATAATGTCTATGAACAAGTTAAATTAATGTAAATTGTTATAAAGTTTGTGTCTTCTCATATTCTAAACTTTCATTTTTTTTTTTTTTTGTGGGTACCGGGGGGACGACCTCAGGACCTCGCGCGCCAACAGGCACCCGTACCGCTGAGCGATATCACAGGCCCCTTTTTCATATGTGGGATCCGGGAGTCGAACTCGGGCCTTCGCGCTTGCAAGGCAGGCGCTTATGCCGCTGAGCCATCTCACCGGCCCTAAACTTTCATTTTTATACCTCCCATCAAATATATACTAGAAAAGGAAAAACAAGCATACTTAAATGAGGAAATAGTTGTAATTTTTCATCACAAGAATTTATTTGCAGATGATATACCTTGCTTGGCATTTATATTTCCCAAGCTCCCTTGAAGATAACTGTGGCTTAATCAATTTTTGCCAGTGAAAAACAGACTATTGTTTTTAGGAAGGGAGTTTAAGCAAAAGTTATTTGTGTTATTTATCATATTTCAGGAAATTTAGTTCCTCACTGATAGAATAAAGCCTGGTAAGCAATGGCCCATGGGCTTCATGCAGCCAGGCACTGCTTTTATGAAGTGACATTTTAGAACCGGCACTTTCATTTTGTGAGGCACAGCTGCATCAAAGCTAAAACGGTAGAGTTACTGAGTGTGACAGAGACCATATGGCTGAGAGCCTAAATTATTTACTGCCTTCCTTTGATGAGACATGTCTCTGACCTCTGCTCATCAGACACCCTTGCACACAAACACAAGGATAAATATTTAGAGGTGACCGAGTGTTCACAATGACCCCTCCTTATTTTTTGCTCTTTCTTGATCAAACTTTGGGTAGCCTTCCCTCCTTCCTATGGCTCCAGAACTTGGGTTGCTTGGCTCCTAAACAACATTAAGAAAGTGGAATACTTCCACTTCCGCTGTCAGCTTCTCCTGAAAATCAGCTGACCACAGAAAAACTCGTTTTTGTCTGACCCCACTGATTATTCTTCATGTGTTTCCAACATCCTTTTAAAAGATAATGCTTATCTCTGTTTATTCCTCCTTGCCCTTTAAATGGAAAGAAAAAAAATACGTTTTACTGCTTGCTTTGAAATGCTTTCAGATTTGTGAGATTAGACTCTTCTCCTTATTGCAATAGTCTTTTTTATGAATGAAAGCCTATCTATGTCCCGATTTAGTTTTGTTTAACAACTTCTGGAGCCATGACTCAGATGACAGTGTACTGACCACTGGCTGTACCCAGGTGTTCCATGCTGGCTTCTTAAAACTTTGTGTCTTGCCTCGCTGGAGAAATTGGAAATCATGGTGGTGAGTCACAATTCTTAAGCCAATGATCTGACATTTGTCTATAGAGTATAATAGGCAGTTGCTTTAATTCTATTAAATTGGACACTTCCTGATTCTTTTCTCTTTGGACAGAGTCTTTCCTGGGTCTTTGGTGGAAGAATCTTCTTGGATAGTCCTTAGTTCTTTAACTGGGGATACAATCCTGATGCCCTAGTTGAGTAGGACAATGCCTTGCTCTTTTCTGATCAAAGGAGAATATTCCTTGTTGGACGTCTTCTTGGATCTTTGAGTGGGAATTAACAACAAAATTTGCCAATGGGAAATACTCAGTGTTGTTTTGAGGCCCCTTGCTTTTCACAATTCTTATCCAGAAGTTGCAGTGAACAAGTTTTTCTGCTCCTCAACCAGGATTGTAGGAGGGTCCCTTTGGGCTCTGTAGATTGAACACTGTAGACTGAACTTATTTTCTACTAAATTGATTCTTTTTCTACTTAATTTCACTTCTCCTGTGGGCAATTCTGAACCCACTGAGACTGAAAGACGATTACCTCTGGTAACTAGATGCTTCAGTGCTATGACACTAATTGGCTAATGCCTTCCAAAATGGCAAAGTTTTATGAAGGATAACTCAAAATTGCAATGGCCACTTTAGGACTTTTAGGACCTTCCTAATTAGTTTTCCTCTGGGCAAACTCTTGAATCTTAACAGTCTAGACCATTCCCTAGAGGATGGTCTGCTTGCTTTGTTTATAATCAAATTTCAGGCATTGCTTCAACATTCTCAGTGTACCTTAATGGAAGCTAATGCTGCTCAATCTTTCAAAGACCATATGTTTGTCAGTGCTACTCTATCTTTTACCCTCAACTCTAAGATAGCTTTGTCTCCAACACTGTTCATTCCTTTTTCTTTCAACTTCTCCAAACTTATTTCAGTGTCTCCAACTTTCTTCTCACTCCCTGTGTGTTTTCCTCCACTCTCTGACTTCCTTTGCTCATCCAATGGTTAATTCCCCATACTGGCCTTGTCTCTGAAGAGAAGAGGCCACAAGATCACCCTTAGACTGTCTTTGGTAGGTTTTTTAAAATATTTGTCCTAATTTCACCTGGATGAAACACTTAATGATTCCCCAGACCCATGTAAAATGAAATTTCTACATAATTCAAGTTTATTTTACGGGCTTACTCTCTGAGACTCCTACACTTCTAAGAATTGGTTCAACTCCTTGAAGATCCTGGAAACACTGTCGTATGGCTGGGAAGAACTACACTGGTCAGAATTAATGAAGGTTTATGAAGTTTTTGAGGCCTATTATAGAAGTAAGGAAACTGGAATAAAGTTAGTCTCCTAGGAAATATTTAGAACATTATTTAGGTGTAACTCTAGAAGACCACATGGTATCTACTTCAGCTGCCTGATTTCTTAATGGGCTCCACACAGAACTGAGAGAGGCTATTGAAAGACATCACATTAATTGGCAAATTGCCTATTTGTTTATGGTGCACGTCTGTCAGGTAGGATATGTCATACAGATTTAAAACATCTCATAGAATATAAGCTTCTATCTCCTGCAGAGTAGCTTAGATTGTTGAACTTGTGGCTTTTACTGAAACCTGCTTGGGGCTAAAAACAAATAAGATTTAATAGCTACACAAATAATGGTATTATTTCACAGTCATACATAATTTTGGCAGGTTATGGAATACTAGAGATTTAATACAACACTTGGGACAACAATCACAATGGAAATCCAGCGTCCGACCTCTTAGAAGCTTTGTTATTGTCAATGGAATGACAATGCTCGAGGTAGAAGGTCGTATGAGTGATAAAACCCAAGAAGCAAAAAGGAATTCACTGGTTGATAAATATGATAAACTGGCAACTCTAAAGCTGTTTTATTCCCCAAATAATCATATACAATTTTAAATATACTCTGATTATACCTGATCCTCTAGTTTAGGTATGTAAAGCCTCCCAATTCAAAGTCCTGAATATGAAAAAAACACTTGAAAGCAGTCAGATACTTCATGCAAACAGATGGAATTTAAAAACACTTACCCACCTGGACTTCCCTCAGTTTCTCAAATGAAATCTGGTCTGTGGCTTATCATAGCACTTACTACAGAGGGAAAACACTAAATCAACTGCCAACACTAATGGAAAAACTGCATTCCTCATTTGGCTCAAGTGGTGGCTTCTTACTGTCTGTCAAAAACATACCCTGGTAAAGCTACAAGGGTCAGGCAAGAAAGGAAATCCTTTTAGCTGGAAGGATTCTTCATTGGTAATTAAACTTATTTGGCTTCCCAAGTCTTGAGGACATGAATGTGTTATTATTTGTATATGTATGTACTCTCATTAACTTGATGTTTTTCTTGTGAAATGGATTGAATGATTGTGTCCTAAAATTTAGATGTTGAAATCCTAGCTGCCAAGGGAGTAATATTAGGAGGTTAGGACTTTTGGGGGGTGATTATGTTATATGGGTGAAGCCTTCATGAATAGGATTAGTGTCCTTATAAACAGGCACAGCAGCTATATCATACCTTCCACCATCTGAGGACACAGCAAAAAGGTATCATTATGAACCAGGATGCTGGACCTTACCAGACACAGAATCTTCTGATGCCTTGGTCTTGGACTTCCCAGTCTCCAGAACTGTAAAAAATAACTTTTTTTGCTCATAAGACACTTTGTTAGGATATTTTGTCATGGCAGTTGTGTGAAAGGGCCACTGCCACTATTACTGCTAATCTTTTGTTAAAACAAGTATTCTCTATGTAGGGAATTCTATTGGCTCTATCAAATGACCAAGAAACCAGTTTCACTGGAAATTCATCCAACAGATCCAACGATTTCTTACCTATCTTTCAAATGACGTTATCCTTATATTTGCATTCATCCAGAATGATAGTGAAAATTAGTGAAATCTTAGTCTCCTCTCCTATGGCCTTTTGATTTTTCTCTGGTTTCCCTTCAGTCCTCCTGATGTGCACAGGAACTACCTCTGTATGATATAATGTATAGTCAGCACATGAGAATTACTCATTCTGTGCGGGCTCCTGAAGACTCTGTCCTGATCAATTCAGATGTTATAAAACATTGCAAGGAACTTATTAATTATATCTATATTTATCATCAAGAGTTTAAGGTTGCTTTACCTCAAGTTCTTCTGTCCCAACAACTCTGTAACCTTCAAACTATAGATTTAGTTGCCAGGAGGTGACGTCACATGAAAATTAACCTTGAACCCCATAGGAAGGATAATTATATCATCTTTTTAACTACTAACATTGTTGCCAAATTCCAAGAGGTACACCTGGGATTTATGTTTCTCAACTAAAAAGGTATAAATGCTACCCTGTGTGGAAGTTCATTCCAACCAAGGGAATTTGTATTGAGAACCTCAGAGAACTCACAGAAGCAGGAGTAAAAGCAGACAGAGACACAAAGTAGATCATTTTAAGTACGCTGATGGCAACACAGTGTGGTAGGCTTCTACCTAAGATACAGGAATCTGATAGCCTGGGATTTCATTAGCTACTTCCAAGTCTCATGATTTATATTGTCCTCCTCCTCTGTCCTCTCCAGAGTCACCTTTTCTGTTCACATAACTGTCCCCTTTGCAACCATAACTTTCCAGTATGAGCTTTACATTGCACATTGCACTATTTCCTCCCACTCATATGAACTGTTCTTCACTCAATAATTCTTCCATCCTTGAAAGGACCCCAGAATTCATGACATTCTTTCACTTAATTTATAGAACAATCTCACACTTTACTTTTGATTGCTGCATAAGAGGGTTTTTTTAAATTTAATCTCTTTTTTTTTCCTAAATCCTAAACCAATCTGAGATTTAATGGCATCCTTTCAATTGTCCCTAAAGTGTGCCTTTGTTTTTTTACTCTAGTCCTCAAATGGAAGTTCCTTTAATCTGAGTACTTTTCAAAAAAATTAAATTGTGTTTCTACAGTAACATAACCAAGGTCTATTTCATTGGCCTAAATATTTGTAATCACATCTGCCTTGGTATCACTACAAATACCTTTTTCTGTAGGAGACAAGAATATGTATTTTTAGCTTTGTCATATGAATCAAATAAGTGTAAATTTTTCTGTGTTGGTTAATCCTCAAATTGATGAGGAGACCAACCCTGAATGAGGGTGGCACAGTCCAATAGGGTGGGGGCCAGATGACCAGATGGAGCAAAGTAGAAGCCCACTAACACATTCTTCTGTTATTCTGTGTTTCTTTCTCCTCTGTCTCTCTCTCTCTCTCTCTCCCCCCTCTCTTTTCCTCCTTCCTCCCTTCTTCCCTCCTTAATGGCTGCCAAGAGGTGAGAAGCTTCCTCTACCACATGCCCCTGCTCCCATGATATAGACTTAGGTCAAAGAAATGGAGCCTGATGACCTTGGACTTAAACCTCTGAAACAGTAAGCTAAAATAAACCTTTTTTCCCTTCCAAATAATTTGCTTAGATAGTTTGTCACAGTGATAAAAATCTTGGGATTGTCTCTTCTATATACAACAATGTGATCACTTGCTTCTTCCCAGTTGAATGTAACAACATCTCTATCCAAAGGGTTTATATGAATTCCAAGATGCAAATACAGGGGACAATCATTTCCATGAACCCTGGAGAACCCTTGGTGAGGCATATCTTATTGGTGCCAGCCATACCTATTTGGATCTGTCTGCTATTTGAACTGGGTTCTTTTATCTAACTAATCTAATTAGCCCTTATCAAATCTTTAACCAGACTGCTTTCTTTTCTCTCTTAAGTTCCATTACCTCTGATTTAAGTTTTTAAGACATCAGATGAGCTAGAAGTTTGACAAAAAAATGCTGCAATAATAAATTTGGGCACCTAAATCCCAACCCCAAAAGGGTCTCTAAGCTTTCTCTCTCACCAGGTTCTCCAGAAGCCTTGGAATAAAAAGCCAAGATATTGGGAGCAGTCTGAAAGACTTGCCTGCTACCACTGATCTTGCACAGTATGGACAGTCTTTGTTTTGGGAACTGCTGCTGTGTAAGCCACTCAGAATCTACTGAAACCCCTGTACCTTCTGTGCTCTGATGCAAGAAATATCCATGACTGTAGTTAATCTTACCCCAGCTGATAACATCAGTACTAAAGGGCACAGAAACCCCAGCTAGTTTAATGCAGAGCAACTGTTAAACATGTGATCCTGGGTTCCTAAGGGGAAACTTGAATACTCATTTAAGAGATTGAATGTATATTTTTGCAGAATCCTCTCTGATGTGTATGCAATTGTCAAAAATATTCAGACTGTAAACTGAGAACTTCATCAGGTTGCCAGTTCTGTCCTCACTCTACCATCTGAATAAGGCCGCTTCAGTCCCAACATCTGGAAATTTGACTTGGTTGCCTTCCAACCTCAGATCTTGGCTTTAATTATGTGTTTAACTTTTAAGAGCCACTCTTTTTACCTTATTCCTAGATATACATCTCTTTAAGTGGCTAGTCACTATGATCTTAGAACCTCTGTTGGTCTGACAGTTTGCTCAATACATTAGTAAAGAAAGTCTTTCAGGGTCATGAGAATGGAAAAAACACCTACCCCTAAACACTACTGGGACCATCCTACACCTCACAATGACTCATATTCCATCAATAATAATGCTTAAAGATAGATTTTGTCTCTTAAACCATGGAGCAAACTAACCAAGCACTCGCCATTGCCATTTTATACCCTCTGCTTTGCGAAACAGGTATCTTGTGAGATCCTCCTGGGCACTTCCCATGAGTGTCCAATTTTCCCTTACAAGATCCTGCTTGTATTTTTCTCTAAAAATGAAAACTTTTTCTACCTTATTTGGATACATTTATGGATTTCTGGGACTGGAGTGCTTTCCCTATTGCAATAATGTTTATTCTGAAAAAGACCTTTCATTTCTAACACTGGATTTATTTTTATTTGACAATAGTATCACTTAAACCTTATCTGTAATACCAAAACTAATCAGAAAGAAAAATGTGAGGAATGTTAAAACTTAAATGTCTATAAAGGAGAAAGGAAAAACAGTTTTGGTTTATCAATTCATAAAATAAGATGATACTTAGAAGATAAAATAAGTGAACTGTAGCTACATCTGTTCTAAAACAATTATTGAATTCTTATTATTAAAGGGAAAATGAGGTAAAAAGAGAGCATAGTATGATTTAATTTATGTAATGCCTAAAAGTATCCAAAATTATCTATATTTTACATGTACATACGTAAGAACATATGGATTAAAAGTATATTACATCTAAATGTACACCAATTCTATCTGAGGAGAAAATGAAGGGAGTGTTTGGGCAGGGAGACAAAAAGGGTCTAAGTTGCATCAGTACATTTTTTATTTCTGTAAAAATGAAATGTAAATAGAGCCCAATTTTAACATTTCCTAAATCTGTGTGTCAGGCACATGGGAATTTATCACACTGTTCTTTGCCTGTTTTATATATTTCAAGCATTTCAAAATAAATCAAACAAGCATAGGAAGAAAATCTACAGCACTAGGGACCGCTGACAGGTAAAATATCTCTGAAGCAATGCTGCCTCGTTCATGCAAATGCAAGACCTGAGCCAGTGACTCTCACTGGTATGACGAGGAGGGATCCCATAAGGAGTTCAGTTCTCTGTTGAAGCCTAGGACAGTTTGCCCATCACTTCCACTCATTTATTAAAGGCAATAATTGTATATTCGTGGATATTTCCAATTAAAACCTATTTTATTTTACTGAAAAATACAAACCAAACACATATTCTTTTAAGTCAAATACTGACTAAAAAAAGGGATATTTGAATCTGTTACTTATTTTGTATCCTTATTTCAAATAAGAGATTTTGTTAATGCAAAATAGAATATAGTCACTGAGCATTAATTCTATTTGTTTTTCATGAGCAGGAAAAAAATCAATATATAATATTGAATAGCAGCTATCACTAGCATTTTAAATCTTATATCCCCCAGCAGAATATTTTGAAATTATATCTTATCACACATTTTTATATTTGCATGTAATTTTAACATAACATAGAATTAAATACATGACAAAAATGTAATGTTTTAGCCCATAAATTCTAGAATTGCCTGATTTTTTAATGATTATTCAGATGAATTTAAAAAGGATTACAGTGGTAGTAGTGTTGGGACTCAGGACATAAAATCTTAAAACATGGCAAGTCAGCATATTATTTTAAGCCAAAGCAAACTGAGAAAACCGCAGAAGCTAGGAGATCTCCCTGACCTTCTCCTGCTCTTTCTCTTCTAAATTGGGACTTAACAAACAAAACTCTCCTCATCCTTTTCCCTCCCTATACTCAACCACAAAATTTAGCTAACCTTTGTTTGAATTAGGTCACAAGTTCATCGTTTCAAAGAGATTCTCCCTATATCAAAGGAAAGGAATATCCTCATTGCCAAAGGCACAGAGCATAGAAAAGAATCTGAACACATAAGCTCTTTTGAGTTTTCCATAGTTTATTACCACTAGTCATTTTTTTTGTCCAATCATGTTTCTGCCTAACTATATCTACTTCTTCACCAGTCTTAGCAAAATACATACAGAAAATTTCATCTTTCTTTGGATATTTCTCTCCTATGAGGACTCAAATGTCATAAAAATTCATTGATACATACCTGAATGAATTAAAGTTAACACATTATAAGGATACCTATACACACATGTTTATTGTGGCACAATTCATAATAGCTAAAATATGAAGCCCACCTTGGTATTCATCAACCTATGAATGGATAAAGAAAATTTGATATATATATATATATATATATACAATGGAGAAATATTCAGTCATAAAGAACAAACTTTTGTCATTTGCAGAAAAGTGGATGGAACAGGAAATCATTATTTTAAGTGAAATAAACCATACTCCAAAAGATAAGTATCACATAGAGATTCTAAAACAGATGATATGAAAATAGAAGGGAGACAGAAAGAATCAAATTAGGGGAAGGAGGTACAATGTAGGGTAATAAGAAGATAGATATAATAAAATATGTGCATGTATGAAGATACCACACTGATATTCAATATGTTGTAAAATTAGTAGACACTAATAAAATATATTATGAATAAAGGAAATGAAAAAAATACTTATCCAACTTCCCCAAAATGTACAGTCTTAACAGTAACTATATCCACAGTTTAGTTGTAGTCCCACTAAATATTCTATACATTAAATTGTAAGCCCACTGCTAAAAAATTTATATACAATTATAGTGGTAGTAATAAAATAAAAAAAGAAAAATATTGACATATATACATAAGCAAATACATATTATAAGTGAAGAGAAAAATTGCAAAGTTATTACAGTGATAATTTTGTTAGTAGGTCAAAATACCATATTTGCTAACGAGAGCTTTCTTTTTCCAGTACCTATTTTCTAGGTACTGGAGTTGGGCTGACTGGAGTTCTTTACCCAGTTGAGCATCTCAAAACTTTATTCCAAGAGTCTGTATCTTGGTAACATTATGCTTTTTCTTGGCATTATGGTTTTCCTTTATTTCTGAATGTGGAAGTACTGAGAGGAACTCCAAAGAAATCTCTAGATTGTAGACATTTTTGCTGCATTGTAGAGCAGCAACTCGGTGGGTTTTTTTCCCTCTGTAACTGTGATCAACTTTTCCACCCAGTGGAGAAGCATTTTGTCCTTCCTATTGTTTGAAACATAAAGATCCAAATGGTTATTATCAATGTCATTTTTTTTTTGTGGGTACCGGGGGTCGACCTCAGGACCTCGCGCGCCAACAGGCACCCGTGCCGCTGAGCGATATCACCGGCCCCTTTTTCGTATGTGGGACACGGGAGTCGAACTCGGGCCCTCGCGCTTGCAAGGCAGGCGCTAACGCCGCTGAGCCATCTCACCGGCCCATCAATGTCATTTTTAAATATAACAGAGCCATTGCTGTTTCTCTTGGTTAAAGTATACCTCCCTTGGAAACTAAGACCTCCAAATCAGCAAAACATAAAATTTCTGTTACAGGAAACAAACACTCTGATATGAGGTTACAAGATATGATAGAAGAGAAACTCTCACATCTTGACTCCTAGACCCAATATGTCCTGATTATGAGGAGATGTTCTCTGATTTGAAGTAGATACTGAATCATATGGGATATAACACTGTCTTTACTGTCTGCCAACTGGCACTAGACATAAGACATCAGTAAACCACTTTTCTATCAGTTCAACTGGTTGCAAGTGACCTGGCACATTTTAAGGTCACTTAATCACACTGATATGAATCAAATACTGTATTTTATTTGGCAAAATAAATTTCTTGATGAGAATAAGTGCTGTAAGGAATGATATAAGACATTATCTGAGTTTTGGGATGGTGATTCTGCCAGAAATATTACACAATGGGAAGGAAAAATCCATATCCATAATACGTATCTACTTGAGAAGGAAAAATGTCTTCTCACTCTACAATGAAATAAGTCAAATGTAATAAAATTGCCACAAGGTAACAACTGTAGCACTCAGCCTTCCCCTCAACTGTCAGAAAATTAGGCACACTACATTATCATTATTCATGCTGTTCTTGGAAAAAGAAAGCACACTGTTGTTGAGCCCATGCATATCTTCTATTTCCAACAACATGGCTACTTTTTGATTGGTTCATTTTGCAAACATTGGTATGGCTAGGAATAGAGCCTTCTGACATTCGGTGTATGCCATTGTATCCAAATAATTAAAAAAAAAAACCCTATTCTACAGAAGATGTTTTTTGTTCTGCACTCACATGGGACACACATTTCTTTGCAGTCTCTCAATTCTGAGAGGTCTGTCCACACCTCTCCCCAAGACTTCTCCATTATCTGTTTTCTGGTTCTGATCTTTTCAAGTCTCTGACTACTCAGCCAAGTAGTTTTCAAGTCAACTAGTTTTGCCATGAATTAGTACAGGTTCATGCCTCTAGATACCTCTGATTCCAAACAAAGTGCGTAATCAAATACGAATGCAATGCTTTAAATTTTGCCCATTGAGAAGATTTCACTTATCACATTTTTTCAGGACCTCTGTATGTGTAGCTATGGTGTTTTTCTGTACATTTTTGGTTAACATGTGAATATACCATCACTGCACTTAAGCTAAACTTGAGGGTTTTTTTCTTCCTCAGTCAATGGTATTAAGAGATATTTCTTACTATAAGAGCCCAGGGTCATATTGAAGAAAAAGAAACAACGGCAAAGAGTTGATATCAGGAGTCTGAATCACCTCCACATGTGTTACTTGTGTCTTCTGTGCTTAACTGATCTGTTTTGTAATCTAAGAGAACTGTACTATGATTCTCTTATATGTGCTGGCCAAAGCTCAGCACAACATTACCGTTTGCTTTGGATACATTAATTATCATTGAATTTGCTAGATACTAAGAACTAAATGGTAGGGTGGTTTGAATCTCATCCTGACCTTCTTTTAGAGTCTTCTCTTGCTCTGATCATCACGTGAAAATGACATCCATTTATATGACTCTTTATATGGGTGCAAGTAGCATACTTGAATGCGCTAAATGTTGTCTTCAATACCTGTAAGTGGTCCACCAAATAATTTGCCTGCTTTTATGGTAGATGGTATACGAAGCAGCAGCTTAGCTTTTATAGATATGTATAGCATAAGATATATATTGAGTTACTCTATACCACTAAATCTTCAGATAGCAAGATGGTTGTACCCTGAAATTTTGCATGATTTATCATATATCCTCTAATATCCACATGTAGGTATGCAAAATATTTGTTACTTCTCGCTCAGTAGAGCTAATCTGTTTAATATGGTAAATATAGAGCACCTGTGTGATGTTTTACAAAATAACAAAATTGTAATGATGTATGTTGACTATATTATGACATATAACAATGGAATTAATGCAGTCCTGGGACAAGATTTTGAAAGTCTAAAAGAATTAAGATATATTATGTACAGGTACAAAGTCCCTGTGATGAATGTGATCATTATTTATATCTAAAATGAACCAAAAAGTTATTTTTTAAAAAAATAATAATATTGGGCCTGTTGGATAAAAACAAACTGCTTTTGACAGTTCTTGGATAATGGTATAGGTGGAAAAGCATTATCTACATAATTGCTACATACTAGTACATATTGAATACAAGAATTCAGTTTGATTTATTCCAGTAAAATGTCTATATGTGGAACAGTAGCTGCAAATGGAGTCAGCCTCTGATTAAGTTTCTAAAGCCAAAGTCATTCCCTGAGATCTATTCAACTTGTGCAATCTACATTGGTCAGTTAAATGGGGAATAGGATAGGCATCTTTCCTAGAAGATGTTACCATGGATTGTCAAATGGTAGAAATAATGTACTCAAAAGCAAGGCTACTATCACTGGTAAAAGAGGATCAAAGTGATCTGGTGATTAAAGATTGGTTCAGGATTTCAAGGTCCCTTTCATTCTGAATCAATGTTTTAACCTTTACCTAGGAAATACTGAAGACTGTGAATTCAACTGCCATTGGAATTCAGCAACAGGTACAATACAATTTTACATTTGATTTTAGCCTTCTGGCTGCAAAAAAATAAGAAATGTATTTAAGGCTGTCAAGGAAGTTCTCTGGTTGTCAGACAGTTTCTGCAACCGAGATTAAAAGACTCAATCTTATAATTTCCTTTCTATAATTCATCCTATAGACTCCTTTAAAGCCTTAGCACTGCAAAGTTCTTATAACTATCACTATGGCCATATAGGTCAAGTATGACATCTTTCTGGGCTTTCAAAGAACTGTGCCAGTGGGCACGTCATTATAATTAACCAGAATTCATAGCTTGATTATTTGAATGTTACTTCATTTCATTGATTGGTTACAAAACGTCCAATTGGCAAGAATATTAGGACTGTGCTTGAGAACTAATGATCTGTGTTGGTATCTGGAGGCAGCTATTAGAAATAGATTATCCAAGAGGAAACCCAGATTATTCCTTAGATTCATGGCTAACTCTTAATCAGCACATATACAAGGCAGGACTGAGAGGTCTACCAGAGTATAGCATTTACATACAAATAACATAGACAAGCAGTATTTTTCTAAAAAACATGAAACTTTAGGAAAAGTTTGGATGCCAGTTGAGATTTAAGAATGGCAATGCTATACCAGAAAGGCTATAATTGAAATAAAGCCACCTACTGAAACTAAATCCATATCTTAAGAAAGTAAAGATAACACAATGATAAAATTTCCTAATAATTGCCTAATAAAGCAAAACTTAAAGCTCTTTAGACAGATTTAATATAACCCAAAGCCACTTCAATGAACCACACAAAATGTACAATATATACTTAAAAAATTAATCATATTATAAAGTAAGAAGCATTGCTGATAATTAAGGTATATAAATGTATTAATATAATAACCAAAAGTGGAGGTAGCAAATAAAACATCAAAAAGGACTAGATTAATGTCAAAAATAATAACATAGGAAGAAAGATGAACACGTCTATAACATGAAGATAATTTGGAGTTTATAAAGAGTAAAATTGACAGTCTTAACAGCAAAATCACATACACGAAATTAAATATCTGTTAGAGAGCTAGAGAACAGACTAAGATTGAAAGATGAAATATGAAGAACTTGAAGAATTTTTGTGAAAAACTTGTGAATGTTCAAAACAAATTTACAAAAAGACTGTAAAAAGTGAAAAGGGATGTGTCAGTTAATGCCTACTAGAGAAGCAGATTTAATGCAAGATATACAAATATATTAGAATTCATAAGATTGGCTTACAAGGCTGCCCACAGAGTGAGATGCGGAAGAGTCCAAAAGGAATGTCTGCATGCTGGAGATCCAAAGAGTTCAGTCAAAACCCTGGAGCTCACTGTATTGTCCCATGTGAGCCCGTACCCAGAGGCCAAAAGGTCTGCAGTGGAAGGCTGAAGGGTTTGTGCTGGAAGGCTGAAGATAATGTTCAAGAAGAAGGCAAAGACTGGAGATCCTCCAAAGAAACAGAAGCAGCTGCCTTTCTTCCTTTCTGTTTTATACCATTTTGGGGACAATCCTCCCTAGGATTGGCCTTCTGCACCCAGAACTCTGCTGAATCAATTTAGCTGGGCATTTCTTACTCAAGTTGACGCAATCAGTTAATTATCATAAGGGACAACATACATATATTTGGAATCCAAGAAAGAAAGGAAAAGGAAGCAATATTTGAAGAAATAATGGTTAGGAATTTTCCATGTTGATGAAAGATATTAAACCACAACTCCAAGGCATTCAGAGAACTGCAAGCATCATAAATATGAAGAAAAGCAGAGCTTGACCAATCACAATCAAATGATAAAACAACAAAAAGTAAATAAGAAAAAAATCTGCTTGAGAATAAATATCATATTACCTTCAGAGACACAATAATATTTTTGGACCCTTCTTCAAAGACCAAATAGCCTGGGGTTGTTTCTGTTTCTAGTCTGTTCCATTGATCCACATGCCTGTTTTTGTGCAAGTACCAAGCTGTTTTAATTGCTGTGTCTTTGTAGTATAACTTCAAGTCCAGGATTATAATGTCATCTGCTTTGCCTTTGTTATGCAAGACTGCTTTTGCTATTCTGGGTCTCTCCTGATTCAATATCAATTTCAGGAAAGTATTCTCTAGATCTGTAGAAATGATGTTAGTATTTTGACTAGAATTGCATTAAACCTGTCGATCAGTGTTGGAAGTATAGCTATTTTGAGTATGTTGGTTCTGTCCATCCAGGAACAGGGGATATCTTTCCATTTTCTGATTCCTCAATTTCCTTTTTCACAGTGATGTAATTTTTATTGTAGAGGTTTTTCACTTTCTTAGTTAGGTTAATACCTAAGTATTTAATTTTTTCTGATGCTATTGTGAATGACGATGGAAAATTTGGATATCCATGTGCAAAACATTTAGTTTGGACCCATATATTTCACCATATACTAAACTAAATTCAAAGTGAATCCATTATATAAATATTGAAACAGAAACATTTAATCTGCTGGAAGATAAAATAGGTTCAATTCTTGAAGACATAGGTGTAGGCAAGGACTTTCTAAACAGAACCCCAAAAGCAGAAGAAATATTAACAAATGGAGTCATACCCAATTAAAAACTCCTGCACAGAAAGGAAATCAGCAACAGAATGAAGGGACAATCTACAGATGGGGAATTTTTTTTCCAGCTATTCTTTGGACAGTAGAATAGCATCAAGAATATATAAAGAATTAAAAAATAAATTAGACCCTCCCAAGACCCAATTAAGAATAAATGAGCTACTAAAATAGACAGTTTTCAGAAGAAAAAATACAAATGGCTAGTAAATACAGGAAAAAATGTTCAACATTTCTGGTCATCAGAGAAATGCAATTTAAAACTACACTAAAATACCATCTTCCCCCAGAAAGAAGGCAATCATCAAAAAAAATTTAATAATAACAAATGTTGGTGAGGATATGGGGAAAAAGGACATCTTCTACATTGTTGGTGGGAATGTAAAATAGTACAACCACTCTGGAAATTACTGGGAGAGTCCTCAAAAACTAAAAATAGAAATTTCACTTGATTCAGGTATCCCTCTTCTAGGTATCTTTGCAAAAGAGTTAAAAATCATCATCTTACAGGAATACACACATACTCATGTTTTTAGTAGCACAGCTTTTAAGAGCCAGATTTTAGAAACAGCGTATATGTCCATCAATAGCTGAATGAACAAAATGGAAATGTGATGTTTATACACAATGGAGTACTACACTTCCATAAAGAAAGATAAACTTGAAGCATTCCTAAGTAAATGGATGCAACTTGAGAACATAATATTAAGTAAAATAAGTCAGACACACAAGATCAAATATAGTATGGGTTTTTTTTATATGAGAAACACAATATATATAAATAAAAAGCAAAATAAAAAACAGATAAATATGAAGTAGGGAGAAGTTCAGATACTTCCCCAAACTACATACTTTGTTGCTTCAAAAATATTTTAATATGTATGCTAATTTCCTTTATTTATACTGACAGTTTAATCTTAGACGATTGAAAAGAAAGTTTTGTGTTATTATCTGTTTTTTTCTATTTTATAAGAGTATTTTTGTTCTATGTCTTGTACTCTGAGTAACTACTTTGGAGATAATGATGAACAGTGTATTAACTGTTGTTATTCTGGTATTATTTTGTTATAAAATTTTGTTTTTTTTATTAAAAAAGAAACATAATGATATGAAAATATGGAATTTCACTAGAACTAGAGAAATAACAAAGTCATGAATTGCTATCTCTAAACTGTTCCATGAAAGAAAAAAGTGATCACAAATATATTGTATAATCTGTGAAAATAATTTTCAAGACTTTAGCAGAATAAAGATAATATTAAAACAAATAAAAATTATTTATTGCCAGCAGCGTTAAACTATGATAAATAGTGAAATTGTTCTAATGTGAAAGTGAAATAAATAAAGGTGACTGAAAGAAGAAATAAAGAAAAAATAATGTAAATAGTGGACTAAGGGTGATTTCTTAAATAAAGCTAATTTCACTATTCTTTGTAAAAAAGTCTAATAGACTTTAGCATTGGGAAATAAAGAATACTTGAATGCTTTATGTTCCAGCTTATATTATATGTGTGGGCATTACCTTATCTGATAGTAGCTCTCTTTGACTTTTTGGAATAAGTAGTATTAGCTTTGAGTGATCTCTGTTGGTATGTAGAAACTACTCTTTCCTAGAAAACCAAGATGTCAGCTTTCTCTTTTTTACCACATTAATTAAACCCATCTCTCTCACAGAGTTTAGTGATGCAGAATTTTAGAATGTTGAATGGAAGTTGAATAGTAGAGATTTAGAACATTTTAATTGTTGTTAAATTGTTCTCTAGAACTTAGAATGCTCACAAGAAAATTGAATAGAACATCACCTTAATTACATAATAAAGGGATTTCGTGGTGGTCTGTTTGCTTTTCTATCCTGTGGAGTGACCAACACCATAAAAAATTCTATATAAATTAAATAAACAAGAAATGTTGTGAAGTTACTATTCCCAGTAGCTCAAATGATGATTGATGATTTAATAATTATCCTGCCAGAAAGGAAGGTACTATTTAGCATATACAGTCCTAAGAAGATGAACTTCAAAGCTGGTATTTGGTATTTCCCTTTATAGAAACAGATTTAGGAGATAAACACCAGAAGAAATCAGTATTCTGTATATAAATTTTTCTTACAAAGCTATTTTCTGTATCTTTACATGAAGATTCTATTTAAGATAAAGATTTTCATAGTAAATTATTGCATTACATATCCTCTATTGAATTAAAAAAAAATTCTGATTCACATAGAGTCCATAACATACCATTTATTTGGGGCTTAAGCATTATAAAATTGCCTATAAACCACAGGAGAGTTAGCCTCCTTTGATTCAGTCTATGAAATTGTTAATGTGAATTGAATATATCAAAATCTGACTTAAAATATACTGAAATTGTTTATAAATGACTTGAAGCATAATTTCAATTTTGCTGATGTCAAAGTATTGGAAGAAATTGCCATTCAGTATGTGAAATAAAAACCTATTCATCTCTTGCTCAACAATGGCGAGTTGTGTTTATACTATGCAGTATCTCTGCGTAAAGAACATTGCTGATTGTATGTATCGGTTTTGAGGAATAATCAGAAATTAGTAGGCTTTTAGAGGTAACATCGTTTAGGGACTGTAGGACTTTTGGCCTCTGTTAGTTGCCACAATCAGAAGTGTGAGATGGTCTATGACAGGCTGTTGCAGTTCTCATTGGTTAGTTAGGAATGATTTAAAATCAGTTTTGATGTTTGTTGTTATTAAAGCCAAATCATAACATTTATCTGTAAGAGAATAGAAACATTTTGTTTTCCAGTACAACAACAAAAAATGAATATAACTTTCAACAATCAGAAATGCAGACTTTCCATCTCCACTGTCTGGTATATTCACCGATAATAGTAGAAAAAAAAAAAGAAATTCCAGGTTAGTCATAGACACATGAAGATAATAAAACTTTTGTGTGGGAGCCAGGTGCTGTGAGTGATGATTTTAAATCAATTCAATGAAAACAAATGTAAGTTGCCACCTTTTTAAAGAGACGGAAAAAAATCTCCACGTTTTATTTGTATTAACAATAATATTGCATTGTTTTGTTTTTTGCTTTGCATTAAATACAATGATTCTTTTATTATACCTCTCAAGCCCAATTATGTACAAGAAAAAAAACAGAAAAAACAGAAATTAAGTTTTCTCTCAAACACATGAAAAACTAATTCAAATTGTATGCAATATTTTACCAAGACTAAACTTTTTTTCTATGAGATCCTCTATTTCAATTTATTAAATATGAAATAGAAAACTAAGTGTATCCTATCTACTTATCTTCAAACCTTACTGCTGTGCTAACAAGAACTGAAGGACATTATGTTAGAGATGGAGAGAGGAAATGGTACTGAATTTTGTTGAACTCCTGCTGTTTTTCCAGATTCTGCTCTATGTAGTCAATTTGTTTTCTCATCTTATCTTAATTTTCACAGGAGCTGCCTTATTTCCATTACAAAATATATCAGATATAAATAAATAGTCTTCATTGTTAGACATTTTCATGATATTCTATCAATTTCTATGGTCAAAAAATAAATTTAAAGATACAGAACTCAAATTCAGCCATACCAAACATCTAAGACCACGGGAGCTTAGTGGTAAAATAAAATTAAAACTAATTTCTCCATCTCTCTTTATTGCAGAGTGATTTTTTTTTTGTTCTGGAAATTGAACTCAGGACCTTGTGCTTGCCAGGCAGGTGCTGTGCCGCTGAGCTGTGTCACCGGCCCTGAGAGTGATCTTCTTGAATTATTCTATACTGTGAATATCCAAAATTAACTATAGGGCTTTCAATTTGTTATCCATCCTTTATGTGATTAGCCAGTAGAACAACTGGATTTTCCAAGTGGTTGTTGTTGCGTGTGATTATTACACTCTTCAGCAAATACTTATGGAGTTTCCCATTGCCCTGCAAATTGAGCTATATACCATCCACACTGAAGTGCTTGCCCAGGAGGAACTCAAGTAGGGCAGCTCTAATAGTCTATTTGTTTCTTAAAGTGCCAGCATTCAGCTTATTGGAAGGTACATGATAAAACAGTTCTTCCCCTTTTTTAGTAAATGATGCCACATTTCTTGTTTTCCAATTTCCTGGTTCTCTGTAGCACTCAGTTACTTTCGAGCTACAATTATGACTGTGCTGGGAAATTCATTAGTCAGTTCCCTCAACACCCAAGGATCCATGTTATTTGGTTCTGCTGCTTTATGTATGTTCACATTTTATAAAAAGTATTCCCTGGTGAGTTTTAGTCAGTAGTTATTTTTTCATTTCTTTTCAATTCTGTAAACTTCATTTTCTTTACCAGAGTAACTTTCTTAGGTTGTTGCACCATCTCCAGTTATTATTTTCTTCTTGTTTCCTGTGAAACATGGGTTATAAAAGATTAATTTCCCTATTGCTGCAGCTATTGCTTATTTTCATACCATTTTTTGCTATCAGAATCTATGATTTCTATCATTACTTTGAATTATGTTATTGTAAGTGCTTCATTTTCCCTAATCTTAGATCCTACTTCATTTATTTCCTTTATCTTTATACCTTTTTATTAGTTACATACATTGACATTTACCCTTCTGTTCATTAGCATATGGACACTGCAGCTCCCAGCTTTTATATATACACTCTCTACTAAATTGCTTGATAGAAATAATATCCATATATTTTTAAAAAATGCTGTACATGGTTTGTTTGTGTGCGTGTGTGTGGGTGTGTACAAAAGCAATATAAACCATGATCAAACTTTCTGTTACCTAAGTCCAAATCCAGATGCTTGAATACACAGTTCATGAATAATGGCCCCTAAATATAAAGCACGTTTCAGTTTTCATTTTAGAAGTCTTTCACAAACACTTTGTTTAGCAAAGAAGAGGAGAAAACAGTAGTGAGAGAGGTCTCTCTCTACACCAGAGGTATGCATAGCTTCTGCTAAGCTGTATTTCTAACCCCATATTTTAACAATTACTTTATGGGCTGGTGAGATAGCTCAGTGGCATAAGCACCTGCCTGGCAAGCTCAAGGTCCTGAGTTTAACTCCCGGAACCCACGTAAAGGAAAAAAAGGGCCGGTGATATCGCTCAGTGGCATGGGTGCCTGCTGGCAAGCGCAAGGTCCTGAGGTCAACTCCCGGTACCCACATTAAAAAAACAAAAAAACAATTACTTTCCATTTAGAAAATTCTTTCTTGGGAGCCAGCCAAAGTTAATTCTATCTGTGATTCAGACAAATGTTGGGTACTTTTTTCAGGTTCCAGAGAAGTATGTAAGTAGCTACCTTTATAATGTGAAACATCTTTTCACAATTACTTAGCTCCTAATCTGTTCCCTCTGTTTTCTTTGCCTGCAATGCTATAATATTTACTTTGAAAACACAGTGACATTCTTCCTGAGTTTCCTTTCTTGAATTTTGTCATTATTAAAGGGTCCAAGTCTTTGCTACAACACTGAAAATATGGCAGAATACGAGCTCACATGGACTAAGCAACAAACATCCCACAGTACTCTATCAAGAGTATCACAGGAAAGTGCTTCTTGGCAGAGAACATTTCAGCATGGGGTATCAACTATCATCGACAAGCGTTTACAGTACAGGCCATGTACCACTTTAGAGACAAATAGTATTACATGTATATGCAAAATATGAAGGGTTATTAAATGTCATATGTGTACCTTTATTTATAAATTTCAAACAAGGCTTAGTAGGTACTTAACCTATATCATTGAATCATATATCTCATCCCTCTTATTTAGTATGGTTATGTATAAAATGTGGGAACATAGTAGAATGAAATAGAGCAAAGCATAGTGTATTAGCATTTTCCATGTGTGACTTGTCAAAGAATGAGAAAGAGCTTTGTGTGGGGCCGGGGCTATAACAAATGCTCAGTGGTACAGCACTCACCTACAAGTACAAGTTATTTACAATCCCGAACATTACAAAAAAAGGAAGGAAGAAAGGAATGGTGGACTTATGGGATATTGATACACTATTATTAAAATAAAGGTAGCTGTTTTTTCACTACTGAGGAAAACTAGAAGTTGAATAGTCAAATAAATACACAGTTTGTAAAGAAGAGAATGTATCAATTCTTAAAGTCCTATATCACAAACATGCATTATGGAATAAGAACTACTGAAAAGAAAATTATCAAACATATTATACAAGATAATGGTTCAGGTAAAGTATAATTGAAGTTGCCACCATTTCCAGGTGACAATGAAAAAGGCTATATCTAGACATATTATTTGAAAACCAAAACTTCTAAAACACGAAATAAGCAATTAAAGAAAAATTAGCAATTACTCAAACAAAACAAGAGAAATAACCAAACAAAAATACAGCTTAGAAAAGGAACAGAATTAGCTAACATAAACATATCACTGGCATGAACATATCATCGGTAACACCAGACATTTGTAGCCAAAAAAATAATCCTCTCAAAATATTATAGAAAATTTATATTCAACATTGAATTCTATATCTAACCAAAATTTTTACTCAAGTATGAAGGCACAATTAATATATTTTAGAGATACTTGATAACTCTGGATATCTCAAATAAATTTTAAAAATCAATTGTTTCTCCAGAAATTACTAGATATCAATCACATTCTCAATTTAAAGTACATAATTATGTTGTGTATTTTTATTTTTATTTAAATGGTAGCTGATTTTTGGTATATTTTAACCCTAATAATGTTTCTCTGTACATTGTGTATTTAAATACTATGTCTGTTATGTTTTAAATATGCCTCTTTCTTAGCAAGCTTATATTATTATTATTTTTTTTTTTTGTGGGTACTGGGGGTTGACCTCAGGACCTCGCGCGCCAGCAGGAGCCCGTGCCGCTGAGTGATATCACTGGCCCTTTTTTCGTATGTGGTTTCCAGGAGTTGAACTCGGGCCCTGGCGCTTGCCAGGCAAGCACTTACACAGCTGAGCCATCTCACCGGCCCCCTATTATTTTATCTATAAGTGTTTATTAACTATTTGTAACATTATTTTCTGAGTACACTTTTACATAGGTAACATAATGCTGTTAATTTTAGTCTTTTTTTAATACCTGGACTCAAAAGCTTTTTGAGTTATTTCCACAAAGGTATACAAAAATCTAATTTTTTTCTAAAATTTCTTATCCTATTCTTAATATACAGCACGAGACACAGGTATGAAACCAGAGAAATTCAGTTTTATGACTAAGGCAGTGTGGTGATTCTGTGTAGAAAAGAATAATCTTTTCAACGATTAGTGCTGGACCACTTAGATATTAATATGATATTGAAAAGAACAATCTTTTCAATAAATAATGCATCAATTAGATATTAATATGTATCTACATTATACTTTGCAGAAAAATCAATTAAAATAAATTACTGCCTCAATATGAATAGTACAACAATAAAACTTCCAGGGAAAAGAGTAGCTAACCTTTAAGAGCTTTGGGAAGGCAAAAGTTATACAAATCATATACAAATAACACAAATCATTTAAAATGATGATTTTAACTTAATTAAAATTCAGAAAACTGAATGAACTGAACTGTACCTTCCTAAAATTCACATGTTGAGGTCCCACCTCCCATATGACTGTGCTTGGAGACACAATATAGGAGGTAATTAAGGTTAATTGAGGTCATAAGGGCAAAGCTCCAATCTGATAGGATTGGTATCCTTCTAGGAAGAAACCAGGGATGTGTTCACACAGAAAAAAGGCCAGGTGATGATGTAGACACAGCTGCCATTTACAAGTTGGAAGAAAGGACTCATCAGAAACCAATCCGGCAGAATTTTGATCTTGGACTTCAAGCCTTGAGAATTGTGAGAAAATAGATTTCTCTTGTTTAAACCACTCAGTTTATGATATTTTGTTTTGAGAGCCCAAGCAGATTAATACAACACCTGTACTGTCATTACTACAAAAAAAGACTTATGTTCAGAATGTGAAAAGAACTTTCACAAGTCAAAAAATAAAAGATCAACAACTTCATTTAAAATGGTCAAATGATTCAGACATTTCATAAAACAAAGCATCCAAATAACCAAGAGGTATATGAAAAGTGACCTAAATTTATATAGCTATAACAAAAATTAAAATTAAAAATACTGATACAATAATTCACATTAGAATAGCTAAAATTAAAAACACTCCAATATTAAATATTACCCAGTGTATGGGAAAGCTAATACTCTCACATACTGCTAATAGAATTATAAAGTGGTCAGTATTTTTCATAATAGTTTAGCAATATCTATTAAGGTAAGGTAAACATATAAGAATTTATACTCTGTCAATTCTACTCTTGTGTGTGTGCCTGTCTACCATATTTATTCATAAGAAGCATCTTTATTCATAATAACTGAATACTATAAATAACTTAGATTCATCAAAGTGAATTGATAGTCTGCAGTTTTTGAACAATGAAATAATATGGATAAAAAGATCCAACTACAAGTAACAAAATAATGCAACTTTTATCCACAAAATAATATGTGAAAGTAGATAAACAGTGCATGCTGCCAGATTACATCCCTTTGAAACTCAAGAATAGATAGATTGTCTGAAGTGATAAGGAGGAAAATATGTTCAATCTAATAGAGAGACTCCATGCAAGATGGTCTATATCTGATGGAACTAGAGATGAGGTTTTATGTGTATAAAGTTATAAAAATTGCATGGTATAATCATTAAATATGGTGAGCACACAACTGAGAAAAACTTAGACAATCATATATGTGAGCCAAATTCCAATCTGGCATTGCAGAAGTGGATGACATAATATTTAAAATGGATTAATCAAAAATCTTGACAGCAGAACTTAGAGAAGTGGAGGTAATTATCAGAAGATTTAGAAGAGAAAATAAAGAGCTGAAATCTGATTAATCTTAGAAGCAAGACTGTTGATAAAAAAGTTTGTTTTTCTTTAATATTATTTAATTAATATCTTTAAATAATGCATGCTTTATTTTGATTATTACAAGCTATTTACATAGTTGCTTACCAACAATTGTTGCACATAGTAGCATAAATGGTAAAATTATTGAGCAGGCAATTGAGTAATAACTATTTGAATTACAACATAGATACACTTTAACACAGAAATTCCACTAAGATATTTCTCAAACATATATTTTTGCTTTGGAGTAAAGTGATGTAAGAATATTCCCTGCAGAATTGCAGGAAAGGATATTAATATCCTTCAGTAGAAACTGTTTAAGTGGTTTTGCTACAGTCATGCATTGGATTCTTCTATTTTTATTTTAATCTCTTTATAGTGTTTTAAAGTATCTAAAGATATATTGCGATCACATTAAGGCAAGATGCAGAACATTATTATATTATTATTACAGTTTGCTCCAATGTACATAAAATTGGTTTATTTTGAATATCCATATGTATATACACAGAATAACATGCAAAAGCATTTTTTGAAAGAATTGAAAAGTAAAAGTAATTAACTGTGCTTCAGAGAATAACACTGTGGGAAAGATGGAAAGATGCAATTTTGATGTGCGATTTATTCCCTTCTTTGTTGCTCAAATTCTAATTCTGAAATGAGTTATACTTCTAATTAAGTAATAAATGAAAACAATTTAAAGATTACCTAGTTATTCATCATTATATTTTTTTGTTATTCAGTTTCCTGTAGGTAGGAGCTCACTAATGGTTGAGTATTTGAATCCCAGAAGAACCATGCTAGCAGAGAGAGCATCACCTCTATTACCTGACATAAAGGAAGAACGTGTACAAGACATCCTCTCACTAGTGTAGTAGATAGCCAACGTTAAGCGTCTTAAGAACTAATTGAGAGGGTGGTCAAGGTCCTTGATAGAGGGCCTATGTCTGTGCACTTCATTGTAATTAGGCTTAGCAGGCCATTAGCGTACCTGTTACACTGTCATATTACTGGCCAGAAGACACCAAGACTGGTGTAGTTCTGCTCAATTTGAATCAAGATTACTCTGTTCTAGGCAGAAACTTCATTAAGGTCAGAAATATAATGGAGAAAGACATAAAGATAGAAATAATTTATGACTATTTTTCCCCTTAAGTTTTCCAGCCACATAGCCATCTGTGGCCATTTTCCTCTATGTTCCTTAAGAAATGGCATCAGTTTAGAGAGCTTAGCTGCTCCATAGTAAACTTACTAGAGTGTGGAGAACATATTGAAGATCCTAAAAGATCTGCGAGGTTATATATACTGTGATGTGCTCTTCCTTGTGCCGTCAAGTAAATACATTACCCTAAAAACACACAAATTAAAGAATATGTACAATACTGCCAAGAACACAGGAATTAAAATTTTAATGACTAAATTTTCTTGGAAGGCTGTATGATCTCATACCCTGATAAGATCATACTAAAATCCTTTTATTTTGATTGATACGCTGCTTATTTGACACACTCATTAACTTATCAAACATTTACTGAGAATTTATTCTATGCCAAATTTTCAGTTGCAAAGAAAATATTAGTAATCCTTACTATCATACAGCTCCAGTCCACAGGGAAAGAGAGGAAATGAACAGGTAAACACACAAATGAAGTTACAAAGTGTAATTATAATGTATAGTGTGAGCTAAAATATCGAGAGTCCAACAGTAAAGAGAATGACACAGTGGTGAAATGAATTTTGTTTATATAAAACTTTTATATAACGTTATTCTGAAGAGAGTTCAATTCACTGTCTATCTAGTACAAGTTAGGAATTCCCTAATTACAAAATGTACCCAGGATATGTAGTTTTATAATCATTTATCTTTTTAAAAATAAAGGACTAATTTTCAGCCCAATTTTCAACTTTTTTTTTCCTTTACAATCACAAAAATTGAAGCTCAGTGCACTAAGCCTCTCAACCTTCTCTTACTGTGAAGGACTGAAGTTCCATTTGCCATGTTAGGATGTCATTGATTTCATTTTAAATCCTTACATAATGACTAAGTGCCAAAATCCTTTTTCAACTGCCTAATAATACTTAGAAATTGAAAGAAAAGGTTAGAAATACTTATTAAAGGTTACTCATGCATTTGGGTATTTTTCCAAGAAATTTTGTGGTTTGACCACGTACTGGCAAACAAGCAAGGGAAACAAAAAAATAAAAACAAGTAGCAACAACAAAATATAGGTCCAAGGAATTGGAACTGAAAATTTTAACTGCACTTCAGGACCCCTACTACTGTAAAAGCAGCAACTTTGAGATATTTTGTGAAATTCTTCAGATGGTCCATTACCTCCTGGTAAATCAAGCTCTAAATTATTTATTTGCTAAGGTCTGTATCAACATTACTCAATCTTTTTTAAAACCCTAAAAAGAACAGAAATGAGAAAGCCAAATGAAAGATAACATGTCTATTAGATTATAACTTTGACGTTCTCAAAATAGTTCTAATTTGTGCTGCAAAGCTCAGTGAATCATTTGAATATGTAGTAAATAATTACTGTTCCCACCTCTTCCTTCCTTCCTCTGTCATCTTTTGCCAATGAGGGTATTTAATTTAATCTATTTTCTTGTTTTGAGCGCTCATTGTTTTCTCCACCAAAACCCTGTAATAATATTAGGCAAACTGGGTTTCTTTCTCTTAATCGCTCATTGCTTTTTCCTTAATAAAGTTCACGAACATAATTTTTGTATTTGTAGTTTTTCGCGGTTGTCTATGATTTCAAGGTTGTCATATTTTCATTGCTCAATTTCATCTGTCTGAGTTCGTTGTTTTTATTCAGTTGAATTGAAGCTTTGTAGGAGTAAATAGGTTTGTTACCAGAATAATTCTGAAGACTTTGGAAAGACTTCTCTTAAATTTGTCACAACCATTTTAGTATTCCATTACTCTATCTTCCAAGGTTAAAGCAACATTTTTCACCAGCCCAACTCTGAATGCTGACACCTGAACACACTGGGCCTGAGAAGCAGGAAGTAATGGATGATGTATTGATTTGAGCC
This sequence comes from Erethizon dorsatum, assembly GCA_028451465.1. NCBI lineage: Eukaryota > Metazoa > Chordata > Mammalia > Rodentia > Erethizontidae > Erethizon > Erethizon dorsatum. The sequence goes on from CM051824.1 coordinate 44,010,907, forward strand.
TGGTTTTGTTTTCTATGTGTAGATTTACCATTTTCATCAAGGAAAATAAACTTCCTAGAGCAGCAGTAAAAATGAAACAGTGCATTAATAAACTATACAGCCAAGATACCTTCCCATTTCTACAGTATTAGTGGTGTACAAATGGGTTAGCTTCCTAGAATCTCAAACAAAGACTAAGCAAAAGTCTAACAAGTATTTTCTATTTCTTTTCCATGAAATCTCAAAAATAATATTTAATCATTTTTATGATACATACTACATTTTATCATCTACTATAGCTCAAGAGACAATTGACTAAGATGTATAAAGTGTACCTATGTTACTATATTATGGTTATATCTAATATCTGAAGTTATTCCATCATGTTACATTTGTGTAGGTACACAATCTTTATAAAAAAGTTAAGGATTATCTTTTTTGTTTTTTGCTTTTTTCGCCATTCTGTAAAAATTATATATGTACATGGAACAATATTTCTATGAAATACATACTTTGGTTATTTACCTAGTAAACTTTTGGTCTTTTACTTATTGAATTCTTTGGAATCTCTATAAAGAGATATAAATATTTTTTTCTGTGACATCTACATTTTCAAACTTTTTATTGTTATTTTAATTATGAAGTGATAATTTCGCCATGTCGTAAGTATTTTTTAGTATACTGTATTAACTGTTGATTTTGTTAATTTACAATTTTATGATTTCTATGTTTTTGGTAATAATTAGAAAGGTCCTCCTTACTGCAAGGTTATAAAATTATTCACCCAAATTTTTTCAGCATGTATGTAATTTTCTTTATTTTACTCTTAAATCTGTTATTAATTTAGAAATGATGTATGTCATGAGATAATTGATCTAAATTCTCTAAGCCAGTAGATACAAAATCATTTATTTACAAGACTGTCTTAACTCCACTAATTTGACATATTGCCTTTATGACACACAAAGTATCCGTGTGCATTTTTATTTTTTTACACTTCTTTCTTGTTTGCTCCTTTGGTCTATATATGAATTTATGCATCTCTTACCATGCTTTAATTATTGTGATTTATTTTTCATAGTTGTCCTGAATATTCATGTTTTTCCCCTTAAGTACTTATGTTTAAATCTAATTATTAAAACATTGCTGCTTATATTGTTTTCTTATGCTTTTATTTATTTATTTATTTTTATTTTTTGTGGGTACCGGGGGTCGAACTCAGGACCTCGCGCTTGCCAGGCAGATGCTTCTGTCGCTGAGCTATCTCACCGGCCCTCTTATTCTTTCAGAGCCAGCTATTTTATGAGATAGTCATCTGCATTTCTCCATTTGAAGATTAAGAAATTATTATCTTATATATACGTCTCTATCCTCTGTCATAAACTGTTCAGTGGTTCTCCATAGTGCTTGGAATCCAAACTATCTAATTTGTTATCTAAGACGGATCCTTAAACCTCTTCATACACCGTTTGGCCTCTCTCTACATGTAGTTTTATTGGACGTTTCAGAATAGTTTCTGTCTCTAATGACAGGAGGTTTTCTAGAAACACGCTGTCTCATTACTTTGCCCTTTGTGCGGAATCTAGCCAGAGTATCGTCTGTTCTGGACATTACTCCAGCTCTCCTTGTCTGAGCTAGGTACATCTTTTTGATATTCCTTTAGCTTCTAGACACGTCTCACATAATTTGCATTACATATTAATTAAATGATTACTTAAAGCCTTCACCATGCTACTTACATATATGGATTTTGTCAATGTGTATGCACACTCTCATGAAAAGTAGCATAGCGAATCTCTCCAAATCCTCAAATACCTGCAGAATTAGGTAATGTAATATATTTTTATAACAGGTGAGGGAGTATTTTAATTTTTCTTTAAGTAGAAGCTCAGAAGTCAAGCTCACATTCAAATTTTCACTATATTGATGGTAGGAACGAGTTGCAACCCAAGATTCCTGGCAGGGAACCTAGTATTTTTTCCGTCACCACACAATAGACTCTTCATGCAAATCTTTCACAATGCTGAATGGCTACATGAAATATGTGCCAACATATTAAGATATGAGCATTAATCCTGGGCTATTTTTATATACTTAGAGAATGGTGATTTCAAACCCATTTTCAACCTTAATAGTTACCACATGCTAAATAAAGTAGATGGGCTATAAAGGGTTAGCATATATAATGCAACACTTTGAGACTATAAAGCCTAAGTATATTTGACTAAAAATTAAATTTCCTTCTCCTTCTGAAGAGTATAAATTCCTCAAAGCAGGTCAAGAAAAGTACTTCTAGCAATCAATTCAGAAAAGATTGTGATCTTAGTGCAAAAAAAGGCCTTTCTAAATATGACATCTAAGTCATAAAGCATAAAGGAAATGTCTTACAGATATTTCTACATGAAATAAAACTTTTCTGTGTAAAAACAATATAAGCTTGCTTTGTAATCTAGAGGAAAATTATAGAATCTGACAAAGTTCAGTATACTTTTATAAGTAGCATGTAAGAATATGAAAAATTTTAACTGTATATAGGTAACATACTGTACAAAAGACAGTCACAGATATGTTATAGATGACTAAGTAGCCAAAGAAATGTATAAAAATGATAAAAAAACAAGTGCATTGTAACAGGGTTAAACATTTATGTACAATATAAATAAAATGGAGCTTCTTTCTTTTCTATATCAGATTTGTTTTTTTCACAATCCTCCAATTTTCTGAAATATTATATTTTCAGTTAAGAGTTTTGTCACTTTTCCTGATCTGAATCATTTTAAGCCTTGGCAAAAGTATCACTACTTCCTCTTTCTAAAATTCTTCCTCCATAGCCCTTTGTTACATAGACTAATTTTTAGTTATCTTAAAGATATCAGCTTGTTTGCAGTCAATGCTTTATGTTTTGTCTCTTGACTAGATGAAGTCTGTTTTCTAAATGTTCTTATACTATTTTACATTGTTTTCATAGTACATAGTAAAATGTCCTCAATTGATTAATCACCTAGGAGGCATGGTCAAAATATATGGTAAATATTAAATTTTTAAAAAACATTCCTTACATTAAAAGACACACTGTCATGAATTTCCCTCAAAATACTCCTCCTCCCTTTGATCATGTTTATCCCATCATTCTTGCTCCTTTCTGAAGCATTTCTTGAAGTCTTCTTTTGTGAGTGTTTTTATGAAAAGCAATCTAAAATATGGAAAGTGCTGCTGTGGAGTTCCAGTCAACAGAAAGGTAAAATGTCACGGATTTACCTCACCCTCCTTATTCAACATATCTCCCACTGTGTAATTTCTGGCTCCAAAGTCGAAATGATCATGAAAGTAAATGTTTTTAATCAAATAGGGAAATCAAGTCAGTCATGATGACACAATTAAAAACAAGAAAGAGGACTTTCAGAAACTGCTTCAGAAAGTATCAAAAATGATGGAATAACTGTTTGAAGGGAGAGGGGAGTATTTTGAGGGGATTAGTGGTAATGTGTCCTTTACTATTCAAAATTTTAAAACATATAAACTTGCACCATACTTTTCAATTACACTTTATATTTCCTAAATTAAGCTGTGTTTATGTCTAAAGAATTGAGACTCTATTTTTCTCACTAATTTTCCCTAGTACCCAAGGTAGTGTTTTGCACAGACTTTGAATCTGTTATAACTTTTTCAAATGAATAAACAAAAGCCTTTCAGTTCTAGATGCATAACATGTTATAAAAGTGTTGAAGGTAAAAATGAGTACACCCTCTCACTACTCATTTGTTGCAATTTATTCTGAGCTGTACAAGGATAAATGTAATGTCCAAGTTTTACCAAGTTTAGTGAAAAATCAGAAACAGTCCAAGTTTTCAGCAACATAAAATTGCCAAAATAAATTATTGCATTTTAATGTAATACTCTGCAGGTTTCTAAAATGTTTATAAATAGATTTACATATGAGAAAATAATCATTGTCAAAACTATTATGATTCCATTTTTATAAATGTACACATGCTCAAATACATATATATATTCTAAGCCATTATGTATGTTATTTTTCTATGATACCTTCCTTTTATGCATTGCTATGTTTGTTGAGTTGTGTTAAGCATATGTTCCTTTTTCTATTTATCTTCAAAAGGGAAAATTCAAGATAATATTACATGAGATTATGGGGAAATCGTGGGACTCTTAGTATGATATGATAAAAATTACTGGGCAAAGTTTGGCACCATGAGGCTCACTGTTTTTAAGATTCACTACACTTTACATATCTAGCTGAAATTTTGGAAATATATGTTTTATTTCCTAACTCAGACCGTAGACTTGCAGAAAATAACTCAGTGGATTCCAAAGGTGAGGACATTTTCAAAAGTCTCCTGTAATACAAAGTTTCCTTCAGGTGACCCATCAGTACTAGACAAATCAGGCTTTTGTGTCAAGGCTGGGCTAGAGGATTTGGAATTCAACTTTCTTGTCCCAGCTGTGTGGTGGCATTGTGCATCAACTGGCACAGATTAGGAAGACATGTGAAGAGGAGCTTCCTGGTCCTGATAGAAACACCTGATTTCTGACAGAGTTGTGTTTAGCATCAATACAAGCCTAGCCCTTCGGAGTCCATCCCTCTTCCTGCCAAGGTGCTCCTGCTCACAGCTCCCCACAGTAGAGGACCCTCACTCAGGTACTTGCCTAAGCCAGCTGTGGCCTGGGAACACAGCAGCGGGACCTGAGGCTGGTTGAGACAGGTGTGTGGCTACAAGATGTCTTCACATGCATTGAAAATGCAGGCATGTATCCTGGCTGAGCAAATCTGCTGCAAGGTACCTTGTAACCTCACATTGCTTTTACATATACAAAGTAGGAAGTAAAAGTAAAAATGAAAATTTCTTTCTTGTTGTATCGAAAGTTAACAAAATTGAGAAGCTGAAAATAAGTGAAATTGTGATATTGAAGATGATTTCAGAAGTTATTGACTTGACATTACCTCTTGCAAAAATGCTGAGGTAATTACATAAATAATATAGATCTCATTTTTTAGATAAATATTACATGAAAATTCTCCAAGACCTCTTTCATTTTATGAGCCTTACAATACCTACCTTAATTTGTAAAGATATTTATTAATCTAACTTTAATCAAATGTACTGAGGATTGTGTTACTATCCTCTCTCAATGGTCCCAATCTTAAAAGAATATATAATCTTTTTTTTTTATGTGGGTACCGGGAAACGAACTCAGGACCTCGCGCTTGCCAAGAAGGCGCTTATGCTGCTGAGCTATATCACTGGCCTGAAATATATAATCTTAAACAAAAAAAACTTTCAACTAATTTCAGCAACATTTTATTAGTAATAAATTTATGAAGAAGCACAATTTGCTCATTTGTTCAATTTTAATTTGTATGTTTTGGTGGAATAAGACAATGTTGATCTTCGAATTTTTAACTCTGAAGAGAAAAAAAATTGGGAAATTGATTGTGATACCAGAGCTTGAAGAATTGAATGTACACAATCTGAAGGCACATTTTAATTTCTGGTAAACAATCCCATCACTTTTAAAACACCAAGTGGAAAATATCACTGAAATAACTAAGTAAAATCAATTAATCATTGTATTCATTGCCTTTTTATGTAGAAATGGAAGCCAAGAACAATATACAGAATACCTTACATGATGTAGGATCATGAAAAGCAAGATCGACTTAGAAACAGGGAGACAAACTGAGTACAAATAATGAGTATTAGTATTCAGCTGGCACCAGGCATGACTACTGCAGGATTCTTCTGTCTTACTCTGTTCTCCCTATTTCTCCTCCAAAAGTCTGGCATTGCAATGATAAGAATAATAACCTCTGCTTGGAAAGACTGTCATTCCCCTGCCATGGACTACAGCACTAGAAAAGTTGTTTTTATTTTTTTTAATTGTCCCTTCTTTACTGGTGTGAATTAATGAAACAACTGAGATGACTGACAGATTTTTATTTCAGTATAAGTTTAACTCATTTTATTTTTCTGTAAAAAGTATGGTGTGATGCTTGCATTGGTGTTTAATAAACCTAGGTCATCAAGTAAAGTAATCACTTTTGGCCTTTTGTTTCTTTGACAAGAATTAAGGATATTAATATCTGAACACATATTTAAGTGAAGATGAAATGAAATATATAAAAGAGTATTTTTAGAAACGCGATTCAAGATGGGACCCAAGAAATATGCATGTCTCAAACAAGCAATCAATTTCTGCCCTCCTTCTCATCCTCACCAAGAGTAAACAGGGCTCTGAAATTCTGTGCTAGCCTGTAACACCTTACTCTTTTTCATAAACTCCAAATGCTTCTGCATCTTCCACCATTAGCTGCAACAAGATTGTTATGGTTTGTATCTAGATGTCTCTCCAAAGCCTCATGTGCTCATCATAGGTGGGGATTTTCAGAGGTAGCTGGATCATGGGTGTGTGAATGTAGATTAAGGGTTTGTGATAACTAAATTAGTCCACAGATTGCTTTAGGATAGTTCTGAGTGTGGATGGTACCATTCAGTGGGTTCGTAGCCTGAATGGAATAAAAGGGAAAGGGAGGCTTACTGCTTGCTGCTTTCTGCCTACTCTGCCTTGGACAGTTTCTCCTCTACCGTGTCCCTCTGCTATGCCACCCTTCCTTGGAGCCAGCCAACTATATAGACTGAAACCCCTACAAACTGTTAAGTAAAACAGACCTTTCCTCTTTAACTTGTGGGTGTTGGGTATTTTGTCCCAGCAGTGAAAATTAACTAAGACAAAGACCATCAGGATTAATTCCTCTGTTTTTAAAATCTCTATTTATATGTCTATTACTTTATAAACCTTGAGCATTTGGTTTAGTCTGCACTTCTAGATTCTATTCTCTATTAAGATGAATGGGGCAACATCTTTCTAACTGTTCCCACGATGCACCCCTTACTGCATGTCTTGCTTTATTTTCCTGTAACTTACATAGATTTTAGTTTTTTGTTTTCTTCACTAAAATATGAAATTTATAAGAAAGATAAGCTTTGGCTGTCTTGCCCATTGCTGTTTCCAGAGTATATAGAATTGCTTGGTATAAAGTTGATTATTAAACACTTTTTGAATATATGCATGAATGGAATTACTAAAACCATGGATGTTAATTACTAAAACCCCTTATTAATAGTATGTATTTAGAAAAAGGTATACACCCATAGGATAGTACATATAATTTATAAGGAGATATTAAAATATGCAATACCAAAAATAAATATCCCAAGATAACAAATAAACTAATATTTATTTTTTAATAATTGCCTAAAATAGTTATCTACAATATTGAATAATTACAAACTTTGAATGTTTGAGAGCCCATAGTTTTTCAAGTCCTATGAAATATAAAATAAAATAAGCTCCCATATTCAGATACTTCAATAAATTCTTATGCAAATGAGGTTTGTACATAGGTAACTAAAATGCAAAGTAGGTAATTTGACTCAGAGCTACAGATGTAATAAGTTAACTCCTAAGAGGTGGAAATTAAAGTAATTAAGGTTTGGTGTTCAAAAGTACTCCAGAATTAGGCAGTTATGATTAATTTAATATTTTAATTTTACATTTCAAGAATCATGGGCTTAGGTAGTATCAAATTAATAGAATCCTGGAAATTGTACTTGTTGATGATTTCCATCTGTGCCTCTCACAAAATAATGTGCATTTGAATCAAGTGAGAATTCTCGTAAAATGTAGGTTTTGAATCAGTATATCTTGCATGATGCCTGAAACTCTGCATTTCTGATTTCCCGGGTAAAACTGGTAAAGCTGCCAGGCCCTGGACCAAACTTTGAGGAGTGAGAACCTAGACAAACCCATAGTCATAAATAATGAAACAGAGTTTTACAAATAAGTCACTAAAAAATTGATTGTAACTCATTTTATAATTTGAAACATGCCACATAAGAGCATGTTTGAGTGAATTTCCACTAGCATTGCAATTAACCAGCAGTTTCATTGCCCTGCCCAGCAACACAGGGTGTGATGCAGGGTGTGAGCATGCTGTAATTGCAAATCTTGCCTGCCGTAGTGCTGCCTTATATATTCATTATCTTGCAATAATACTGAGTGCCCACAGAGTTCCCTTATAGCACCAGGTTTTACACAAAAGAGCATTTAACAGAAACACTTATTTCCCTTCCAAGCTCCGGCCAACTAGTCCCCACCTAAGACTTTCAGTTGTAAAAAACCGATAATATATTTATGAGCCTAAGGCCATTTTGAACAATTTTGAGAGTCTTATGAAGGACTTAAGATTTTCAGAGCTGAGCTCTTCTTGAAACCTGATTTTCAGTCTGATCTTTTACCAAATCCCTGCATAGGTAAGTCATTAAAGATTAAAAGTATATGAAATTTGAAAGAGAAGGCAATATTGTTCTTCTCAATGTTAGAATAAGTAAATGCAAGTGTGAATAAAGAATAGAATTTCTTATTCTGTGTATAAGAAACCCATCCCAGAAACAAACTCATCCCAGAAGGGAAGAGTTAATGTAGTGTAATGGTTGATACATTTTGTCAACTTGAGAGTTGAGAAGTTTAGAAGCTTAAGTAAGTAACTCAGCAAGGGTCCAGGGTCCTCACATTGTAAACATCCTGAGCTTGTGCAAAAGGAGGGCATGGAGATGGTGTGGGCCCATAGCCTGCACATTGTAGGAGGGAGGAAAAGAGGCCTGCTTTCTCTCTTTTGCTCTTGTTGCTTTTGCTGTCTTCTGCCACTTTGAACTGTTGCCTCCGTGCCATGCCAGCCAATTGAAGACTGCCTTGGAGCCAGCCAACTGAGGACTAAAACCTCCACAAACTGTGAGCTAAATAAACCTTTCCTCCATTAACTTTGAGTGTCCAGTATTTTGTCCCAGGAAGAAAAAGTAACCAAGACATGTAGCTATAGTTTGAGAAAATTAAGTCTCTTCCACAAAACTACAATTTTGACAGGAGTCTCAAGTATATATTTGATCAGGTATAGTATCAATCATGCTACAAAATTGAAAACGAATACTATATATGTATTCTTATGGAGGAAACATACTCTACCTGGAGTCTCAGAAAGAAACTCCTGAAAAAAATACATGTCCTAAACTTTGAATATCCAAAAGAGCAGGAAAGTAAAGACATAGGGAAAAGTAAACAAGTTGCTTTTATTTGGAGTAAATGGCACATGAATAAAGAACAGGAAAGCAGAAGCTGCTGAACAGCAAATTTGAAGGCTAGAGAATCCTGCATGTCTGCCAGGGAATTGAGTATTTATTTTACAGCCCAAGAAGATATAAATACCTTAATAAAGACTGACTTCCACAAAACAGGTATCAGTATCAACACAGAGAAATGACTGACCAGAGAATATCAGAATTCCTCTACTATCTGAGGGCTTATTGACTACATGAAAGAAAAATGCTAAAAATCTGAACAAATGCCTTGGAAAAAAGAATTCGGTGGAAGCAAAGAGTCTGTGTATGTGTTGTAATGAACGACACCAGTCAGAGACTAACCGACAGGCTTTTGTGTAAGCAAGGAGGCACAAAATTAAATACATCCGTATGCAAGCAGATGGAGGGCAAAAATACCATTCATGGGGAACCAAGAAAAGCGGGGCTTCTTTTTAGGGCTTGAAAAAGAGTGGGGTCTATCAAGGGGCATTATGTGAGGAAGTCTGAACAAACATCAGTGGTCAAAGTTATCAGAGCATCTGTGAAATGTATAAATGAGGAACAGTTTATTTTTGGCTCACAATTTGTAGAGGTTTCAATCCATAGTTGACTGTTTACAAGGCAAGGTGGCATGGCAGAAGGGCATGGAAGAAGAGTGTTTCTCAGGGCATGGCAAACAGGAATCAGACAGAGAGGATCAAGGGAGAAAGGAGAGAGATACGCATTTTCAGTCCATGCCCCTCCCCAGTGACCCACCGTATCCACTGATGAGCATCACACCACTATCATCCTATCTCCTCCAAAAATCCCCACGCATGAGCACATAAAACTTTGAGGGAACATGCAGACATAAACCATAATACACCTTTAGAAGTTTTCAAGAATATGAACCTTGTGGATGGTGAGGTGCTTCAAATATCAAATAATGATGAAAATGATTAATATTAATGTGAGTCAATGTGATCCCTAATTATATTATCTACTTTTGAAGGTCTCTTTTTAGAAAGTTATGTTTTTCTTTTGGGAGGGAATTTATGGGGATGTGGCCTTGCATTCTACACTTCTGTGCTGAGCTGTTATATTAGTCAGCTTTCCTACCACTGAAAATACCCAACACATACAATTTAAAGAAAGAGAGATTTAATTATGTTCATGGTTTTGGGGATTCAGTCTGTGGTTGGCTGACTCTAAGGCAGGAACATCATGGTGGAAGGGTGCAAAAAAGCAAAGATGGTGGCCAGGAAGCAGACTAGGGGAAGAGCGCCAAACAGGAAGAGGCCATGGGCCAGATATAGACCCCAAGGCTACACCTCTCTGACCCCCACCCAGACAAACCCAGAGTGTGCTCTACGAGTGCTCTGGATGGATCCCGAAGCCAGTGAAATTCACCGACCACTTCACCCTACCAGAAATGTTTCAACTAATCTTGGGTCTCTGTATAAAAGCAAAATCAATATTGGAATATAAGTTACCATAGTAATCTGTAACATTAGATACATTATTCTGTTTTCTGTTTTCTGGCTTCAATAATACAGATCAAATTAACACTTAGGTGTCATTTTTATATGATATACATTCAGTTTCATAGCTATAAACTGTGAAATCTTTTGTTGTTACTTATTATCTTAAATATATATGTACACTTTGAATTATGAAGAAATCTGGGTAAGAGAATAAGAATCGTCCAGCATAAGTAAACCCAAGTACAAAAAGAAACATAAGACATTTACCTTCTTTATGCTGGTTTAATAGTTGCATGACTACATAGAAAATTAATTCATGTATGTTGCCATTCTTTGGAGATGCTACAGTCACTCAAGAGCAGTGAATAGGGTAAGTAAAGGTTTAGCATGGTCCTGAAAGAGAGAACAATATATGCTGTATTTATGAGCTGAACCTTCCCATGGGTCAGAAGCATTACAAAACTGATGAATCCAATGGCCTGTGACTGCACATACCCTTGTGACTCCATTTCCAATGCACACAGTTCATTTCTGCTTCTTGTTTTGCTTTTTCAATTTTGTGGAAATATATAGCAGATTGGTAAGTTATTTTGGTTTTCTATAAAAACCTAAAGTAGATTGGGCCACAATATTATTTCATGTCATCATTTGAATGCAAGTTATTTGGCTTTTAACTCCACATTTTGTTGGTTGTTTATATAACCAGTACAAGTTTGTTTAAATATAAAATGTATGTGCTGAACTACAATGGCAGTAATTATATTCTCTCTTCCAAAGAGCCAACTTTAAAATTTCTTTTTAAAAAGTGGTATGTCTCAGCTGGTGATATAGTTCAGTGGCATAAGCTCTTGCCTGGCAAATGTAAGGTCCTGAGTTCAGTTTCTGGTACCCACAAAAGGAAAAAAAAAATTGGTGTGTCTCATGAGGGTCAAGTCTATCCTATCACATTTTCTAGTATTTCTTGACTTAGACTAGAAAATGTGATAGGAATTTGAAGAAGAAAAGGAGAAGGAAGAAGAAAGAGAGACAGAGTGAAGACTGATTATTGAAAAAGAATTGAAGAGATAAAAAATATTTCCCAAAGTGTCTTCTTACCAAGAACATTGTTTAATTTTTTTATTAGAAATATTTCTGTGTGAATCTGGTTGTGAGATTTTTAACTTACTGCTACTTTATAAATGCAAAGCGGCTTGAATTTATCTCATTTTCTCATACAAGAGGGATATTGCCATCCCATTTCTAGTCCCATATGCAAACTAATGGCTCTTCTTGTATGCCTCGATAAATTTTGAATGTAAATTAGGCCATGAAGTTAAGTGGGGAGGAAAAAATGCTAACATTTTTCAATGTTTATTACCTGAACTTCTAAATTACTTGAAGAAAATCACAAACTTCTCTAAAATTAAAAGTGGGCACAGCTCAAATATTGTATTTTTAATCCATGGAAGCCAGACACACAATTATATTGTGCGCAGTTATCATCCCAGTTCCATTTTTTATTATTCTTCTAGCATTTGAATCTATGAGATATTGTAGGGGAAGACACAAATTCTGTGACCCTGTTCTAGTTGGTTTTGAATATTGTGCTTATGTAAACTGATGCAGTCTAATGAAGTGAACTGTATCAAAATTTGTGTACCTGGCAAAGCTGATGGAAATAAACTCTACACTCTCTAATTTTAGAAGTGTGATCCTTTAACTGTCGTCTTTACTATCTGAATGAGGAACAGAAATCTTAAATATGTAGAATATTACCTACATTGACTAATACTTAACCATCTTACTTTCAAAGCAATTATTTTCTTGTTGTTTAGATCTCTTTCTCTCTTTCTCTCTTTTTCCTCCTCTGCCTATCTCTCTTTCCATACAAGTGTGTTTTGTCTGTTTCATTCTCATCTCTGCTCCTGCTCTCTTTTTTGTACAACTACACAAGCATAGTGTAAGCATAATTTACTTGACAACCTCTTACATAACACGTATGACAGGTATTCTGCTAAGCTTAATAAAGAAAACTAACTTATTTGATCTAACAGGGTCCTTGCAATAACTTTTTGAAGTAGGTGTTATTGTAATTGCCATTTTTTATAGGACTAAACTGAAGGTCTGAGAAGTTGAAGTGCAAAGATAGCAAGAGAGATCAGGGCTTCAGTACAGGTATACCAACTTCCAAGGAAGGCCACTGGTGTTTTGTTAGCGCTGTCATCTTTTTCTTTCCTTGTTTTTTATTTTTGTTTTGTTTTGCTTTTTGCTTGGTTTTATGTTTTTTTTTTGTTTTTTTTTGTTTTTTTTTGTGGGTACCGGGGTGTCGACCTCAGGACCTCGTGCGCCAACAGGCACCCGTGCCGCTGAGCGATATCACCGGCCCCTTTTTCGTATGTGGGATCTGGGAGTCGAACTCGGGCCCTCGCGCTTGCAAGGCAGGCGCTTCTGCCACTGAGCCATCTCACCGGCCCCTGGTTTTATGTTTTGAGACAGGGTCTCGCTATGTAGTTCAGCTGGATTGAACTCACTGTGTAGCCTAGGCTGTCCTTGAAGTTGCGGTTTATCCTACTGCCTGAGCCTCCCAACTGCTGGGATTACAGGCGTACAACCACCAAGCCTGGCTTAATGTTGGCATCGTTAAATCAGCTTACAAGTAGAACACAGGATGGCACATTATGTGGTAGGTATTTCTGGGGAACTATTTCTACTTTGTTCTTTAAAAAAAGTAAATCAATGACTCTAGTAGTTTTTTAATTATCAACTGTTTATTTTTTCTATGGATCTGGACTCCTTTTGTTCAAGCAAATCCAAACTTGTAGTCCTAATTGAGCATTGATTAATGTGAATTTCAGTAACAATTAAATTTTATTGTCTTTACTTACAGTGTTATACTACTCTGCATTTTATCTAAATTTCGTCCATTAATATTCACAACAATCCTTTGAGGCAGGCCAGGCACTATTATTAACCCAGTATGGGAAATAAGAAATTGAGCCTCAGAGAAGTTAAATGACTTTCTAATTCCTGTTGTGGCTGGATTATGACTTGTATTGGTCTAGAGAGCAAGTTATTAACGTCAATCTTTCTCATTTGTGGCAGAACTCAGAAAAATGGATAAACCGGTTTGTTACTGACTTTAGATTTTATTCTACATGCTACCATACAGTAATCAAGCACTGCTTTTATTTCTTTCAACCTCGGTGACTTCTGTTCACCTTCTCTGTTCTTAGGTTTCAAACACCAAAGGAAATATTAAAAAGTGAAAATGACAGCCTATTTCCTAAAAACCAAATCACTAGCTTTTATATTCTGTAGTTGATAGAAGTCCTGCCCCCACCTTTTTCTCTCTGTGCTGGATCTCTGTACCCAGCCTGCAACTTGATTTCTTTGGCAATGGCATACAATTTGTTTCTTCTTGCTTTAGCTAACCTCTTGCCTGTGTAACTACATACCAAATCCCAACTTATTCTTCAAACCCTCTCTCCTCTGCTGGGCACTCATTGCCTCCACCAGCCCTGACTGTCTGGACTGGCTCGTCAGGACCTTCTCAGGTGCCTTCACAAAGAGACAGTCAACCTGGGCACATGTCAGTAAGTTTTGCTCCTTTCATTTCCGGTTTTGAGAAACTTGGTGATCAAAATATGAATGTCTTGATTTTTACTTTATTTTGAATATGAACCATAAAGAATTTTCCAGAGACACTAGCATGGAGTAAGCATTTAATGAAGATTTCCATAGGGCTAGGAATATCTCTAGAGTACAGGTGAGAAATGCTGTACTCATCTCTTCATCAAAGTGTCATGTCTGGACATGGGGAAATCTCAGCAAATATGACTATTGTTAATCAAATGATCTTTAAACGCTTGAAATTTATTTTCTGTTATGATACACTATTTATCAAAACATTTTGTTCTTCATGTGAACCTAAGTCCTAGAGTGTTCACATTTCAAATTATTAGCAAAGATCCTTGTTGATGGAGAGTTCTTTCTTCCTTTTTTATATTCAGCAACATAAAAAAAATAGTTGCAGTATTTTAAATATTTTGTCTAACGGCAACCAAGGAACAACTAGAAAGTTTCTTCTTCATTAATAAAACATAGTGAAACATTGAGAGACCTCCTTATATTTTGGGGCAATACTTCGGTTGTAAGCTGGGGTATATATTCAGAAGTAAAGTATTACTCTGTAAATCTCTTGACACAGTGACTTATATCTGTGAAAAGTATTTGGAAGATAAAGACCTGGTGATTGAGTTCTCCAGAACTAGGGAATGCACTCTGAATGAAGACAAGTGAGAAGAGTTCTGTACGAGAATTAGGAGAACCTGTCTTAGATCTATCTCCAATCAGCAATTTGCTATTTAAGTCATTGTACTCCTCTCCATCTAAAGATCATGCTTTTTAAACAGTGACACAAAATCTTTAAAAATGTATTCAGTTTTACCTGTAATACCAACTAAAATTCTTTGGAATTAGATTTAATGTGCTAAACGATTTTAGTTATTTCAGTCCCTGGGAATCCAATCCATACTATCTCTTCACACAGAAGGTGGGCTGGTAGATTGCATGAGCTTGTAGTATTTACCTAGCAATTCTGGCCTTGCAACCGACTTAAGCTGAAAATTTAAACAAATGACTTAATTTCACAGACTCACAGTTTTCATAACTACAAATTAGAAATATTAATATTTACTTACTTTTGAAGGAATTGTATGGATTGGTCAACCGAAAAAAGAGGACACATTTTTGATTTCCACAAGTTTTTTTACTTTTTCTTCTTAAACTCTTAAATTTCTTTCCTTAAAGTATTTTATTTTCATATGTCAAGACTGCTTAGGTCACAACTTATTTTTCATTTTGATAATTCGGAAGGCACACCTTAGGTAGGGAATACTCAGCATCCTCACTCACCTGCTGTTTATTGCTTTGGAGAAGGAAGTTTATTAACCTGTTTTAATGATCACTGTGAATACCTCTGGCTGTTATTATTTTTTATGTTCATTCCTTTTTGCATTTAAAGAAAACTCAGAAAATTATAGGCAAAAATTTAAACTTTCTCAGCCTTATTAACACATGTGAAATGCAATGATAAGCTAATAATTGAACTAAAATGAGCAATTAAAACAATCATGTTTGTGTGTTGCTCATATTAATATTGATTTGTGGACTAAAGATCACCCAAAATTAAATAGCACCATAGTAAAAATATAAAAACCATCTAAAGTTCTAGAGTGTATTTTCTGGTGTTACACAGAAACTTTTTCCAAATTAAGTATATCCCTTTTCTCTATACAACCTTGATTCATTTGCCATCGAGCCTTTTAAATGTCTCTCAGTATGTGTATTTAAGTGTTTCTCTGGATCATTTTAATATGAGTAGGATTGTAGGACAATTTTAAGCACGCAATGAACATTATTAGGTACTGGAGTAACTTTATCTAATTAGTTGAATTTTAAAATATTTTTTTGGGGGGTTACGGGGGACATTTTTATATTTTACCGATACTCATTATCTAGACCACCAGCAGTGTATGAAATTTTCAGGGACTTGGTGTTCTTGTTAGTTAATCCTTCACATTTTCTGGGTACTAATGGTCAATAATATTTGTTGCAAGTACTGCTCCAGTTCATGGCTTTCCTTTCCGTTGTTACTTTATTTTAATTGATTTCATTTGATGTCTTTTCATGATTATGTTATTCATTTTAAAGTAGTCAAATTTATCATTATAATAATGTTTTACTTTATGCTTCATTATCAACATATCGTAAGTATTTTATTGCGGTATGACAATAAATATAACTGCAAATGTTAACTTTTTAATTTTATAAATTTCATGAATCTACTCTATCATCTATCTATCTATCTACCTATCTATCTATCTAGTCTTTATCTATCTATCATCCATCTGTATAGGTAACCACTTACCCAAGTCTGTTCTTTCCCTATGGATCTGAAATAACAAATCTATCAATTACATCTTCCAACACATAAACATATGCATATATACATATAAGTATTTTACTGGGTTCCTATTGGTTAGATCATTTCATATTTCTATTCTTGTGCCAATAACAAAATTAGTAACTGTGTTTATAATAATAAGCATTAAGTGTGGCAAATCTTTCCATCTCTTTCTGATACTTCAAGGATACTTTGACTATATGCTTTCTTTCTCTTCCATACAAATTTTAGAAGTATTGTGTCCAGTGTTCTTGCCTACCAAACAGTTAAGAATTGAATTAAAATATAATTGATTCTAGAGGTTAATTTAGGAAGAATGAAATGTTTAGACTATTAAGTCTTTAATTATTTAAACATATATCTTCATCAATATGGTTTTCTAATATAGTTTAACTAAATGTGAAATAGTCTCATTAAGATTTCACACATAATCAGTTGGATTTATTCATAGTTACCATGTCATTTTAATACAATTAAAATGATATCTTTGAAATTTCATTTTTACATATTTATAATTGATATACAGAAATATTATTTAATTTAGTATATTGCTTCTTTACCCATGAAATATTAAATTTGATTCTTATCTATAGTTTTTGTGGATTTTCTACATGCATTTCATGTTATCTAGATATTGATCTTTTTCTTCTTTTCTAGCTTTTATAGGTTTTTTTTATTATTATTATTCTGGTCTTATTGGACTTACCAGAATGTACTGTAAAGTGTAGAATAGAAAGTGCATTTGTGGACTTCACTGTATTTTTCCTGATTTTGAAATTTAAATTGATTATTGTGATTTTAGTAGTTTCGGTAACTACCCTTTTGTAGTATAGATTCTTTCCTCTTCATAAATTGCTAAGAAGTCTTTCCTATTTTTGTTTAATCAAGCATATATGCTTCAATAAGGTAGTGATTTTTAGTTGTCTGTTTTTCTCATTGGTGTATTTCCTGTGATTGGAAGAGTGACTGATATATAGTAAGTGATCACAGATATTGATTGTTAAACTGATGTTGCAATTTGTACACACTTTTCCTTTATTTATTCTGGCAATCATGTGATTTTTCATGTTAATCTACTAATGTACTAAATTGCATGAGTGCGTGTCCTACGTGAAACCAGACTTGCATTTTTAATTTTTCTAGGAAAGTAAGTAGTAAGAGGTATGTGAAATACTGCTGGGGCTAAAAAATTTTGTAGAAAATTTTATTTTTATAAACAAGGGTATATGACATCAAGCTGAAACTATCAACTGAGGAGTATAATCATATTTCTTTATTTTTACTTTTAGTATTCATAGCTGAAAGGTCGGAAGACCATACAGTCTACTACTTCCAATGAAATTAAAATAAGCATTCAATGTCCTCTAAAGGTGTAGATTTCAACTCAATGTGTAAGAAGATGGGCTTATGGGATAAAGCAAAGGGATGCAATAATTAGCATCAGCTATACAGTGTCTGTGGAAAAGTCAGTGATAAAGATTAGCTTAATAGGGATTTAGATTTAATCACCTTCAAGACATATTTCTCATTCCAGCATTATTGGTCCATTTGAATAAAATGTTGCATTAGAAAATGTTACAAATCTTAAATTCATTCTGCTCTATTAGAAATTTTTTCTGTACACCTTTCCCTTTCCAAATTAAGGTTATAAATATTCTTGCTGTTTGGGGCTTCAGTCTTCCAATATGCTACATGGTGTTTCTGATGTCATCTTTTCTCAGAACATTTACAGAATTATGTTCCCAGAAAATGAAATCTAGACCATTATTATTGATTACTGACTGTTTTGCTGTAATAATAGTTTCAAAAATAATGAATCTAAATTCTGTGGATAAAGGGAGAGTTATTAATAAAACATTTTTGGGCCACTTTGATGTTAATTTCATTTATACAAAACACTAATTTTCAATTTTAATTCCATCTAATATATTTGGTTCCTTTTTGGGGAGCTATACTGGTGTCCTGTGCTGACTCATTGCAGATTCATTATCAGTCTTATGTATTTAGTTCACAGCAGCACTGGTTAATTACAGAAGAATAAAACCAGACTACTCACTATATTGTTTTTTCCGAAATGCCATATAAAACTAACCTGTGGCAGATGTGAATTGTCCTAGTGTAATTTCTTTGGTCCTGATTAAAATTTATGAAAAAACAATTAGTTTTTATAATAGCTACCATATCTTTTTGAAAAAATTCCTTCATAGATATAAGTATGGACAACACCAGCTATATATAAAATATCGAATTAGGTGATATAGTACTTTTACCCACTCACCATATGTAGGATGCTCTGTGTCCTATTCATGTTGAATCCCCAGGTTTCCTAGACTGCCCTATGTGTGGACCTAACTCTTCTGCTAAATCCTATACCATAAAAGTCCCATTTATGTCCCTCATTCATGCTTGGGTGTGACTGATTGTCTTTGGTGCAGTTTCTTTTGGAGCTATTTGTATTCAAAGCCCAATGTATGCATATCAAACAGTTCCTCTTTTTACCGCAACAGTGTCATCTGTGCGAAGTCTATTCCAAGGCACATTGAACTTGCTGCACTCTCTGGTTACCACTAAGGGGTGACAGAGGGGTGATGTGCAGAGCCAGACAGTATCCTATAAAAGAATTTCAAGCTGCACTGAAGAGACAAGGACATTCCTGAGATTTCTGATTTGGAAGAAGTGAACACTGATGATGTGGGGTCTTCATAATATTTCATTATCAGTTTTATCTGCAATGACATCAAATGCAATTTATTGTTCCCCTATTTAGGAACAACATTATTTAGGCAAAACTTCTGTCACATCCATAATCAGCTATTTCTCCCTGAACACCTGAAAATTGTTTCCAAGGATGATGATACAAAATATGTAGTTGGCACAGTAATATTGATTAGGGATGCGGAATGCTAATTAATTATTTTATATTTTTCTTTGAGATTTTTCACACCTTACATACTTTGTTCAAGATTTTATCAAAACCTCTAGTGACACTAGCCAGAGAGTAGAAAATGAATTTAAAATTTCTGTGTGACTTATAGTTGCCACCTATGATGCACAAAAGGAATTGTCTGAGGCTTCATTGACACTTTATAAAGTGCTGTAATCAGGTACTTATATTTGTCATGGATCCGGGAGTGACGCAGGCCAGTTAATGTGATGATCCACTCCTGACTTTGCTGGACTACACATTAATTATCTGATGAAATTAGAGCTTTGTGATGTGTTGTGATGTGGCATGGCTTTTGCTCATTACAAACACTTCCAATACTTTTGAAACAAATAATTATCTTTATTTAGATTTTTGTACTTTAATAGTTTTCCCGGATCACAAAATTGAATGAGTTATTCTGACTGCATAATTTCTTAGAGCTTAAAGTATAGAAGCAGTTCACGAGGCTCAACTTGTTTTGTACTTGTTTAACCTGGCAAAATCACAGATGGGCATGTTAAAACAAAATATTACTTTGTTATACTTCAGAATACCAGTGTGGCTCTTTGTAATTTTAAAAAAATTTATCTACTATTATATTTTGCATATTTATTTTCCACCTGAAATAGAGAAGTAGTAGTATTCCTACTTCATGCAGTTTGAAACTTGATGCACAGAAAATCAAGACATAGGTTAAGAGCTCATTCTATTTTAAAACTATAGTATTTCTGTTCTCCAACTGAATTTGAGGGGCTCAGAGTAACAACTGTGTTCACAAATAGGAAACTGTAGGCACTAAAAAGAAACACTTGTTTTTTTTTTTTAATTTTGTTAAATTTTGGACATTTTTAAAAATACTTTTTTATTAATTAAGTTTATTGGTATATTTTGGATATACATAATGATCACATTCATTATAGGGAATTTGTACCTGTACATGATATAACTTGATTCTTTTTTTTCCCCATTCCCCTATTCACCCTTCAACCCCTTTTCCCCTCCTTATCTACAAAAGCTTTGTTTCTATTTTTTCCTTCTTTTTTCATCATTTTCACTTGTTTTTAAACCTAGGAAGTAGTTTTATTTGTCATTGAGATTTAGTTTTTATTTTCTGTTCTCTAAATAAAAACAAAAATAATGTTTTATCATACTGTATGTTATAAAATAATCATGTAAATAATAAGCTTGGCTGGTAAACTTGGTCTTGAAATTCTTCCAAACATATTTTTTAAAAAAACAGCATGAGGCTAATGTTCTTTCCACAAGAATGAATTTTTTATGTTTTTTTTTTTTTTTTTTTTTTTTTTTTGTGGGTACCGGGGGGTTGACCTCAGGACCTCGCGCGCCAACAGGCACCCGTGCCGCTGAGCGATATCACTGGCCCCTCTTTTCTTATGTGGGTTCCGGGAGTCAAACTCGGGCCCTCGCGCTTGCAAGGCAGGCGCTTACGCCGCTGAGCCATCTCACCGGCCCATTTTTTATGTTTTTTAAATACACTTAGTGCAGCCTGATGGGAGGCTCTGCTTAAGAGATTGGAATTTATATTTCATTTATACCTCTCAGTCTTTGAGCCCATTTCATTTTGATTCAGCAAATGTGCCTTCTTGAATGCTAACCATGAATAGAAATCTTTGAAAGCTTCTGAAGAGCAGTTTTTGTCAATTTCCTATTAAATTTAATTATTGGGTTGCCCTGTGTTTTGGGAATACAATGTTGTTTTAACAGGTTCCCCAATTTCTCAGATTTAGGTGCCTTCCTCAGAGTACCTTACTTTCATATCTGCTAGGCGTTCCACCATTTTCTTGACGTCTCTTGGGTCAGTTGATTACTCCTTATAAATGTAAATTTAAAAGTACATACCTCACACTATAGCACTTAGTCCTTTCTAATTATCCCATGAAGATTATTTTCTCTCTCTAAATAGATGTGTATGTCTTGGGTGTTCTGTGAACCCTAAAGGTTGGTCTAGTATCATTATATTATAAGGTACCTGTGCAATGTTCAATGGTAAATTAAACTGGAGTCATTGAGGAAAGTTTTATGCAAGGGGAAATTTTGTTCTCCAGGATCTACCACTTAGCTCCAACTTGACCAAGAACAGAAAATTTACGTGATAATTTGTACCACTTATTGTCACTTCATGATAAATTATTATGTTCAGAGAATTTATAGACTGTATCAGTATTCAATAAGCAGTGCCCTGATTGGTAATCTTTTCCTACACACAGAAAGTGAGGCTAGCATGAGGAATCACATGCATGAGTAACTTATTACCATATCTTTTGTGTTTTTTATATTTTTCATGCTAATTTTTATTCACAAGAATCAAAATTATTAATTAAATAATGAATGAATTAAAAAGTGATTCTAAGCAAATTATTTTAAACAAGTTATCTATAGTTAACTCTGAGTAATTTCTTTTAAAATACATAGATTGCATATCACCAATAATGCCAATAATTATAGCCCAATGCCACTAAAATAAAGTCATGCATGTACAATTTAAATATTGAAATCAGTTCTTTCTTTCTACCCATGAAAATAATAATACCATTGCTGATGAAAAGGAAATTATCTTTTTAAATATAGAAATCAGTTCTTTCTACCCATGAAAATAGTAATACCATTACTGATGAAAAGGAAATTACCTTTTGTATCCATTTCGTGGGTTTTTTTCCCCCTCAATTTGATCAATTGTTAAGGTGTTTCATACACTTGTGGATTAGAAAATTTCTAGTCATTAATTCTTAGGAGCTTATGTCATGTATCATGATATTGTCTTAGTTTGGTTGGGGAACATTTATACGCACCACCATCCTCTCTTTCTATCACCCATTCTTATACTTCCATTAGGAATCCATTGTTTTGCCTAATGTGGCTTAAAATATCCTAAATTATCATAGAAATCCTGTAGTGACCACAATTACTTATGTATTCCAGAAATTAGTGATGCAATTATCAATACTTCATTAGTGATATATTCTATTTTTCTTTATTTTACATTCCCACCCTTCTCCATTATTTGTAATATCAAGTAGAACATAGAGCACAATTTACAGTTCATTTCATTGTTATTGTTGTTAAATGGATGAGAAGTTATTTTATGTATATGTCCCTGAGAACAAGGGAGAAGTCTCATTCATTTTTGAGTTTCTAGCATCTGTCATACTGCTTGGTACATAAAAGACTGTCTTTGTGGTTATAGAATAATGCTTGCAACCAAAGTAATGTGAGAGACACTTTGGAGAGCAAGATATGTAAATAAGTAATAAATTTTTATAGCACTGAAACAATTTTATTTCAAAATTCAGTGTTTTAATATTAGGAGATACACCAATACTGTATAAACTAGTGCTTTCAATTTTACAATGATAATAAAATCTTTACAACCACAGAACTACTTTGCATTACTAGAAAACTCTTTGTAAAGTCCCAAGTGCTTTATAGCAAATGATACAACACTCTAATTACCCTGTTTTGAGGGACAAATAATTTACTGACAATTCCATACAGCTCATTATCATCTGGCACAAAGCATTATAGTGAAGACAATCTGTGAGATTATATAAACCAACCACATCTTCTGACAAACGAGGCTAGGAAGCTCCAGAGAAATGGCATGCCTACTAAGGTTTCACAGTTGTCCAGTTACGGGGACCAGGTCAAAGTGTATATTTTAGATATAATAAATAGGCCATGGAATCTCTAACCTCCTGCTATACCTCCACTTCTAGCTAAAGAAAGTGATTGCAGAAAGAAGTTTCACATACAATAGAATTGCTTAGAGAGAGAAAAAAAAATACTCTTTTGCTGCCTCCAAATGAAAGCATTAGCAAGTGACCTATCAGCCACAGGAAAAATTTGGCAGATGATCCAGTTCCATACTTATGAGATGAATGTTTTCAAGGGTGTTCTTCAAAGTGAGAAACCATGTTAGAGGCTGACAAATTCATCAAATCACACTTTCTGTTGTGGAGTGTGAGTGAGAAATGCATCTTGTTGGGGCAACATGGAAGAGGCAGTGGCCAGTTGCTCTTTAATGATGTCATCCATTGGGTCATGTGACTTTATATATGATGTGCCAGACACTCTACTAGTGGTCCTCATATGCACAACATTCAGAGATTATGAAAGAAAATAGACCATTTTCAAATTACCAGGTAAAAGTTTTGACTGTATCCACATAGAAGTACATGGTCTCTAAAGCTTTATACAGAGGTTTGATTTTATCAAGAAGATTAAGAAAAGTTTTTCTACATAAGTGAACTAAATTTGACATACAAAAAGTTGGTGTTAAAACCAAGAGGGAAGAGTAGCCAGGTAGAAAAAAGTAGTATGTTGAAAGACTTGAATGGGAAAATAGTTTAGCATGATGGAAAGATGGCCAATGAATTTAGGACAATATGAGACAGGGTATGAAGAGGAAAGAGAAACCAGACTGCACAGAGACTTACAGCACATGTTAGATAGTTTTTATTTTAAAAATAAGAAGTTGTTGAATGGTATGGAAACATGCCATATGCGATGTGTGTGAGGTGATAAGAGGCAATTCAGACTGCATAAAATGCAGAACAGGTAGGAAATAATGATAGTAACTTTAAGTAAGAGGTATGGATGCTTGAAAAATGAGATGGATATATTTTAGTGAATTACAATTCCAGAACTCTCAAGTATATTATATTTTCTAAACATAGTGAAAAATTTATTTAAACTTTCTGTGATACTTCCTTGGGTTTTAAGCATGAACTGGGTCCCAGCATTGCCATATGTCTCTTACAGTGCTTTTCTGGGATTTCTTATTATTCTATCAATTCATGGACTAAATCTCTTTCACTGAGTGTGTTCTTATCCTTGCATTCACAAAAGACACTCAGGATTATAGTTATAGCGACCAGAAATGAGGCTGTAGAGAATACTTGGAATTGATTCCAGGTACAAAAATAAAAAGAATACTTAGAAGAGTGTAGACAGGTAGTGGAGGGAAGGTGCAGGAGCCTGGAGTGTCTAGAACCTATTGGTGATTTTCACAGTAGGAACATTAAATCGAACATTGAGTATAGTTGATAATCATTGGGTACTACTTTAGGAAATACTAGGAATTAAGATATATGAGAGATAAGGTAAGGAATTAAGAGATATAAGGATGACTATGATTTATACTTTTGAGTTCTTAAAATCTTTGAGAACCTGAGAAAGTATGTACACTGATGCTAGGTTACCTGTGGAAATAGGTAATCTATTATTCAAAGAGTAGTTCTTCACTTAAAAACTTTTTTTTTTTTTTTTTTTTTTTGTGGGTACCGGGGGGACGACCTCAGGACCTCGCGCGCCAACAGGCACCCGTGCCGCTGAGCGATATCACCGGCCCCTTTTTCGTATGTGGGATTCGGGAGTCGAACTCGGGCCTTCGCGCTTGCAAGGCAGGCGCTTAAGCCGCTGAGCCGTCTCACCGGCCCCGATCTTAAAAACTTTTATGTTAAAGAAATCTTAAACCATCACTTCCTTGTACACCTTCATGTCGCTACTTCTAATGTTGTTACAGTGTTACGATTATATATGATCACAGTTCAATTATCAAAATCAAGACATTATTAGTGGTACCATTAACTAAACCTCAGACACTCTTCGTACCACCAGTTTTCCATTATCTTTATTTTCCTATTACAAGATCTAAACTTAGACTTCACACTGTATGTGGTTTCCTGTCTTCTTGGTCTCTTTCAAATTGCGACTGCTTTTCCTTCTTGCTCTCTCCTTCATGAGTTTGACATTTTTGAAGACTACCAATCAATCATTTTTTACAATATCTTTCAATTTGTGCTTGCTCGTGATTTGACTGGAACTCTGAATTTTTTAAACAATATGATAAAATTGTAGCACACTTCTAAATGTACCATGAGGTATTTGATATAAATATGTGATTCTCCTATTGATTTTAATATTGATCACCTGGTTAAAAAGTGCTGTCTATATTTTTTCATTCTATAGTTACTATTTTATCCTTTTCTAATTAAGGCTTATATATTTTAAGAAAGATTATGTAAATACCTTGTTTTACCTCAAACTTTTACCAATTAATTTTAACAACCACCCTTGAATGCTGAACAGGGTAATTATTACTGTGGAATCCTAACTGGAATTTCCATTTACTCAAGCTTTTTTTTACAGATGGAAAATCTTCTCAAACTGAGAGTTGCCCTTTTCCCTGTCTTTATTTATTCAATTAATTATTTATATCACTGTGAAATCAGAACTAGTTCTTTAGTTTTCAATCTAATATTATAGTGATGTATTTAGTTGTTCAAACTGTTCCAGCTGTGGTCCATGGGGACTCATGATGTATATGTCATAAAATTCCCTTCTGTCCCTTTCCTCCCCTTCTCTCACCTCCTCTGCTTTCATCTTCCCACCCCTCTTCTTCCCTTTCTTTCCCATCCCTTCCCTTTCTCTTCCTTTAACTACTTATATTTTGGCATGACAAAGTTTTCCTGACACATCTTTGTTTTTAAAATCTTATCCCAGCCTTTGAATTGTTTATTCCACCAACGGGCTCTAGTTTTTTCTTTTAAATCTTTAGAAATGAATATTCAGAAAGGATATTCTCTATTATTTTAAATTTATGAAAGTATGTTTATGCCTCAGGAAATATTCTGCCTTAGGGAATATTGCACTGGTAAAGACTTTATTTTCCCACTGAATGGAACATTTTATAAATGTTAATTAGGCCAAGTTGATTGGTAATGTTTTTCTTTTTTTCTTTTTTTTTTTGTTTTCATCTATCTTTTCTGTCAAATAGCAACAGGAATATTAACATCTCCAACTATAATTTAGGAATTGTTTGAGTTTTTGAACTTCAATCTGTGTAATTTGTTGAACTCTCACCAAGCTTATAGATTCTTTTTTTTTTTTCCTGTATCAGGTCTACTCATGAGCCTGTCTAAGGTCTCTCATGCCTATACCTTAAAATCACTTCTACTATATGTTTTGTTTATGGGACTTCTATGTGCTTTTTTCAGCTTTTCTTTCTTTGTTGAAATAATTCTGATGTTGAACATTCAACTTTTCTATTATAGCTATTTTAAATTCTTTGTCAGAAATTTCCAAGATCTGTGCCATATTTGAGCCTCATTTTACTCATGGATTTCTCCCCTGGCAATGAGTTTTTTTTTTTCCCTAGCTGTTTTTCTGTCCTCTTTCTCATCTCCCTCCTTCTTCTTCACTCTTCTTCACTTTCTTTTTAAAATTATTATTATTATTATTATTATTATTATTATTACTATTATTCTTTTACACTGGGGATTGAACCTAGGGCCTTCACACTGAATTATTTTTCCAACTGTTTTTTACTTTTAAATATGAGACAATATCTCACTGAGTTGATAAATTGCCTAGGCTGGGCTCAAACTTGCAATCTTCCTGCTTTGGGTTCCCCAAGTGCTGGGATTACAGGTATATGACACCATGCCCATCTTCTTCTTCTTCTTTTTTTTTTTTTTTTTTTTTTTCATGAAAAGAAGATTCCTTGTGTGTGCAAGTCAAGATAAATGTATATACTTTTATTTCTGGAAATGAGAACATAGTTTCTACTACTAAGTGTTCACTGAAGATGTCCATATTAATTTAGTAAGAAATTGGGCTGAGTTTGAGTACTGTTGTGATTATCTTCCATACTGCAGCCTCTAGGACTCCTTGTACTTCTGAAGTGATGCTGGAGTGTTTTTCTTAATTCACGTTCTGCTTTAGTTCTTCCTATTTGCATTCCACCTCTAAGAAGTCCTGTCTTCATGGGCTTGTAGCTCTCCTGCTACTATTTCATGATTACTCTTTTACTATGTTAACATATGGCAGACTTCATGGAGAAAGGGAGTGTGGAGATGTTTTCGCAATTTCTATGACTCACCCTCCATTTTATCTCTTGTTTCTGGCTCTCACACTGTGACTTTCCCAGTGTTTCTGTACATCTTTATGGAGTCCTGGTCTGGAACATATTCTGTTTTTTTCTCAAAGAGTTAAGGCTCTGTCTCTCCATTTCTTGCATCTGCAATGGTGATAGTGTTTGTTATTCTTTTCCCTGAGATTTAAACTCTTGTTCTATTAGGCTGACATGAACAAGGGTCCAGGGAAAATACTGTCACTTCTGGTAATAACTGTTTTTTCACACTTTCAGACCTGCACTAAAAAATGACCTTCATCAAGTGTCCTGCTAATTTTTGTGTGTTTATGTGACAGTCAGAGTCAGTGGGGTCTATGGGAGAAAAACAGAACCTGGAAGACATATGACCTTCTACATCTGTGGTCCTCCTTGCTGGATGCACTTGTCAATCTATTTTCAGTTTCTGCCGCTTTGTTATTAACTTTTTAGTCGACTCCCACTTGTGCCTGTTTGTATCTTTTCCAGAGTGACAACTGTTTGTGTTTGATTTCTCCTGAAGATTCCTCTCTCCCTTTTGGATTTTAAGCTAGCTGGTCATCCTAAGGTATCACTTCCTAATGGATTCAAGAAAAATCATGAACTTGTACTTTTAGCAGAATTTTGTTTTTGTAAATGGTTTTTCATTTCCCGTTACCTCCAAAAGGAACCAAGAAGTACATATCCTTGTTATAAATAATATCTGAAATAGCTCAGTAGTAGGTTCAGAAATTCAATGTGTAGATGATGGAATTTCAGAAAAACAAGTCTGAGTCTAGTATCAAAAATAGTTGGCAGATTCTAGGTTAGAAAAACAGAATGGGGAACAGAGCAACAGAACAAAACTAACTCTGATTAATCCTAAAACTCAACAGACTGTACTTTTAAAAAATGTGTGCAAGTAGTATAAAATGTACCACTATAGATTCAATGAGTTTTTAAAAATTCCTGATTGGAACACAAACTCAGCAAGGGCTCAGAGGAATTACACAAAATTATACCAAAAATATGAATTATACAAATGTTGTCTTGCAAGAATTTTATGAATAATCCTTCAAAAATCAAAGGAATTCATCTAAACCTAGACATTAAAAGTGCACACCCAGGAACAGGAAATCATTCTTAGGCAATGCCAGATTAACTGCCTTATGCGAAGGGATGGAATCCAGCTGAAGATACTACACAGACATGTCTCAGTTAAAGCCATCACAGACTGCAATGATTTATTGGAGGGCTAAATTTTCTTAAGATAGTTATTTATAGTTATATAAAAATTACTTATCATTCTACTTTGCCACTTTTTTGCTTCTTTTTATATTAAATGTGCACATTTATGTGCATGCTTTCCTCCCTTTTTTTTTTTTTTCAGGTATAACACAATGCTGACTGACACAGAAAATTTGTACTAAGAAGTGGGGCTGTTGTCGTGGTCATACCTGACCATGTGGTTTGGAAGCCTTTGGAACAGGGTCACATAAGGAATTTGGAAGTTTGGAGAAGCAGTTTAAGGAAAGCCTAGAATGTTAAGTAGATCTTTGTGCAAAATTCTTGTCTGAACTGAAAAGATCAGAATGTTGACAGAAATGCAGAAAAGTTTAAGATGGGAATAAAAGCTGTGTAAGGCCATTTCTGGAATCTCAATCATGGTCCACTAGAGGAAGAGGTATGTGAGGGAACCTTGGAGGGGTCTTGCTGGGACATGCAGGTACTTGGATAAGGCAGAGGCAAACAAAGCTTATATGAAGAATCAACCTGAAGGAGAAACCTACTGGATGGACAACAGTATCAGGGGTGCTTAAAAAAGGTTCAGGGTTCCCTTTGAATCATAACACCCCTTACTCCCAGGTCGAGTGAACACACCATCTTAGGAGTGCATCTAACATCCTAAGGGAAGGAGTGAGTATTGCAGCTGTAGCTGGACTCTTGGGATAGGCTTCTAACCTCCCTTCCCTCTGGAAGAGGTAACCCACCAGCAAAATATTCTCATATTAGGGACCCTGTGAAACAGAAAGCAAAAGACACCCTGGAGAAGGAGTCTGACCTAGTACCATCAGGCCACTGAATAAGTGAGGAGCAAGGACACAGCACTGGTTAGTTTTAATGCATGTTATTCACATATAGTTGGCTCTGCGGATGTTGATGTAATTGGTAGGGATTCTCTCATGCAACACAGTTACCAGCTTTTATCCCATTAGGCTAAATGGGTTGAAAAGATGTATAAATACTAAAAACAAAACAAAAGCCAACATCACGTCATTGGGAAACACACACTAACTAAAGAGATTTCCACACTAGGAAAAGAGTCTTTCCACTGTACATGATTCTAAATCCACGGGACAAAAATCAATGGAGTCATGAGAAAACAAAGTAACAAGATGCCTCTCAAAATTATTAACTCCTTTCTGAAAGGAGAATTGGAGCTCACTGGGAAAGGGAGGAGACAGACCTCAAAACAGAAAAAAGGAGATGTCAACCTGCAGTTTCTCCCTGATTCCCAGCCCTTGGTATGAGAGATGAGGCTCAAATCTACAGACATAGTGAAGGTGGGTGACCCCAGAAGTCCCCATGGTGGGTTACTCCAGAAGACACACAGAAATGCAGCAGTAGCACAGAGCAGTGGATGCTGTGAACCAGAATGGCTGGTGAGTGACTCCTGTCCAAAAGTCCCCTGGAGAAGGAGCCTGACGGAGTACCATTTTAGGGAGGGGCCAGCTGAACCTGGGACTCAAAGCAACCTTAAGTTGGCTTCCCCTCAGGGCCCCCAGTGATGGGGTGAAGCACAACCACAGGAGACAGCCAGGATCAGGGAGCCAAGATCAGGCCAGCAGGAGAAACTCGGAGTGTTGTAGGCTGAACAACTCAGGACCCAACTCCACGATCAGAGGCCAGGATCATCCTGAACTTCTGTGGAGTTGCAAGCAGCAGTATTGGCACCTCAGCCTGTTTCTACTGCAGGCTTGCTGGGATCATCCAGGATGGATCGGGGCTGTCTGTTTCCTTTGTCTACCAGAGACAGTGGAAACATGCCCTGTATTGCAGAACACCACAAAACTGTAGGTCCTAGAAGATAATCACAGGGTTGAAATCATGGAGAGATCTCTGTTTTCTCTCTCTCCTGCTTTTTTTAAAAATTTCTTTTCTCTTGATTGTTTTTGTTTCTTCATGAATGTGAACACTGATTTCAGTTTTCTTGGTTATATTTAGTTTTTGCCTTTGCCTTTTCTTTCTTTCCCTCTAGTCTTCTTCACTAGTTTCCCAAAGCTGTCTATTATTTCTCTATTTTTTCCTCTTACGCCTTTTACATTTTCTCCCATAAGGGTGAAATTGCTCTAGAGGGGATATTTACTGTATAAAATGTTTTGATTTGTTTTAGAGTTTGTTAAATAACTATAAATCTTGCACCCATGGTTTAAGATGGCAAGTTAACAGTTACCACATTTTGTCATTTTCTAGATTGTACTTGATACTATAATTATTTCTGATTGTACTATTTTAGCCAAGGTGACATAGCTGTGATCAGTTGTTCCTCATTGTATACCAATTCCAAGATTTTCTGGGCATCATAAACAACACCACAACCCAGCACCAAAGAACTGGGTGCTAGATCAAATAGGCAGCAACTTCTCATCTTTAGTAAATTGAAGGGGCAGGATCTTGGGACAGATTTAAAAGCCAAAAATCCAGCTACACCCAAAAGACATCTCCGAAAAGTAGTCATTTCCCAGGGAGGTCTCAATACTAGTAAAAACTTCCTATCATAAGCAATTTAAAAGCATCAATGCAGAAAACAAATTAAAAAAAATGAGAAGACAAAGAAGCAAGATTCAGCCCCAGACCTCCACCTCACCTAAGGCAAATTCAGGGGGCATTGATGTAGAAGAAATCAAAAGCCACCACCTGAGCTTTCTGAAATAGTAGCAGCAGAAGTAACAAAGCAAATAAATGAGGCTCCTGAAAAAAACAAATCAGAAAAAAATTCACAAATAACTAAAGAGATAATGACCATAATGAAAAACATGATTAGTGAATCTAGAGTAGATATAGATAAAACAAAAGAGGAGGTTAAGATCATGACTGAAAACATGAATGTCCAACATAGGAAAGAAATGGATCCCATGAAACAGATTCAAACAGATATCCAAGAGATTAAAAATTCTATTGAATTTTATATATGTAGCAGAATCAACCAATGTGAGGACAGAATATTAGATCTAGAAGACAGGTTTGCAATTAGTGATCATCAAATGAAAGACTTCTTAAAAATAGCAAAGGACCATGAAAAATCAGTTCAACATCTGCTAGATGATTCAAAGAAAGATAACATAAGATTGATAGGAATCAATGAAAAATCATAAGATAGCACAAAAGACATAAAAATCCTGTTCATAGAAGTAATGACAGAAAACTTACCAAGCATGAAAAAAGAATTTGATACATAGATAAGTGGGGCATATAGAACTATAATTAGGCATGATCAGAACAAAAAACTACACCAAGGTATGTAATAGTCAAAATTCCAGAAATTCAACACAATAACAGAATAATAAAAGCTATTAGAATTAAGAAACAAATAACTTATAAAGGAAAGCCCATCAGAATCACAACAGATGTCTCAACCCAAACTGCTAAGTCAAGGAGAACTTGGAGTGAATTATCTTTTTTTTTTTTTTTTTTTTTTGAGACAGGGTCTTACCATGTGGTCAGGCTGGCCTCAAACTTGTGGTGACCCTCATACCTCAACCTCCCAAGTGCTGGGATTACAGGCATGTGCCACCATTCCTGGCAGAATGAAGTATTTCAAGCACTAAAAGAAAACAACTTGCAATGCAGACTGATGTACTCTGCAAAACTGTCTTTAAAAAATCCATGGAGAAATAAGATACTTCCATGGTATAGAACATCTGAAAAAATTCATGACCATCAAAGCAGCACTCCCAAAAGTTCTACAGGATATTGTAGAAAAAGACAATGAAGACAACAATTCAATGAATCCTAATAGAAGGCAAGGCATGCAATTAAACAGAGGGGAAAGAAAGGGAACAAACAACAGGAAATTTATATGACAAGAATAAGTCAATACATATCAGTTATAACCATCAATGTAAATGGTCTCAATTCACCAACCAAAATAAACAGATTGGCATAATGGATCAAGAAATAGGTTCCAGGGGCCGGTGAGATGGCTCAGCGGCGTAAGTGCCTGCCTGGCAAGTGTGAGGGCCGGAGTTCGACTCCCGGAACCCACATACGAAAAAAGGGCTGGTGATATCACTCAGCGGCACGGGCACCTGCTGGCACGCGAGGTCCTGAGGTCGACCCCTGGTACCCACAAAAAAAAAAAAAAAGAAATAGGATCCAACAATATTCTACATATAAGAAACACATTAACCTCAAAAAGAAAATCATAGCCTGAAAGTTAAAGGATGGAAAACAATACTTCATGTGACAGGAACCTGGAAAAAAGTAGAGATAGCGATTCTATTTGCAGACAAAGTGGGTTTCAAGCCAAGACTGATCAGAAGAGACAAAGAAAGTCACTACATACTTGTTAAGGGAACAATCCAAGAGGAAGAGATTACAATCATAACTACGTCTGCACCAAATACCAGTGCACTCAACTATATAAAACAAACATAATTGAAGTTGAAAAATCAAATAAGCACCAATATAATTGTAATGGAGGACCTCAATACCCCACTGTCACAAACAGAGGGACTAGACAAAATATCAACACAGAAATATCAGCACTGAAACAAATCACTGAACAAATGGACTTAGTAGATTTCTGCAGAGTGTTCCATCCCATATGCAGAAGAATGAAATGATCCATATCTCTCACCCAGTAATCAAAATGGATGAAAATTTTATATATGAGGGCAGAAATATTAATATGCTGGAGGAAAACAGTTGGTAAATTTTTGAAGACACAGCATAGCCAAGGGCTTCCTGAAAAGAATGCCAATTGCACAAGAAATTAATATCAAAAATCAACAAATAGCATTATATAAAAATAAAAAGCTTCTGTGCAGCAAAAGAAACAACCAGCATAGAGAAGAGGCAGCCTATAGAATGAGAAAAATATTTTACCAGCTATTCCTCAGACAGAGGACTAATACCTACACTATATAAGGAAGTTAGAAAATGTATTTATTTTCAAAAATAAAGGACCTAATCAAAAATGGGAATTTGAAATGGACACTTCCCAGAAGAAAAAAACACCAATGGCCAATAAATACATGAACATGTATTCAGCATCTTTGTCCATTAGAGAAACGTAAACCAAACACTGACAATTCACTTTACTAGGGTCAGAACTACTAATAACAAGGACTCAAAAAAAAAAAAAAAATGTCGTTTAGTACTGTATGTGGAGAAAAAAAAAATCTTTCTATATATTTTTTTTGTGTGTGAGAATGTAAACTAGTACTACCACTTTGGCAATCAATGTGGTAATTTTTAAAAATCTAAAGATAGAAATCCCATTTGATCCAGTTGCACTTCTACTACCTATCTTCCCGAAGAACAAAAGCTATACTATCACATTTGCATAATGATGTTACTAGCAGCAAAATTCACAATAACTAAATCATGAAAGTGGCTTATATATTCATCAACAGATGAATGGATAAAGAAAATGTGTCATAAATACATAATTGAGGGGCCGGTGATATGGCTCAGCGGCGTAACCGCCTGCCCGGCAAGCACGAGGGCCCGAGTTTGACTCCCGGAACCCACATATGAAAAAAGGGCCGGTGATAGCACTCAGCGGCACAGGTGCCTGCTGGCGAGCGAGGTCCTGAGGTCGACCCCCTGGTACCCACACAAAATAAATAAATAAATAAATGAATACATAATCGAGTATTGCTCAGCCATAAAGAAGGATAAATTTGAGTCATTTTTTAAAAAATGGATGGATTTTGAGACCATAAAACTAAGTGAAATAAGTTAGACACAAAAAGTTAAATGACATGTTTTCTCTAATATGAGAGATTCAAAATATAAATAATTTAAAGAGAAAAATATAAGAGCCATGTTAAGAAACAGGGAGATAGACACTGAAGAAATGGGAAGGGAATATGTTGAAAGTGTACAGGAGAAGGGGAGAAAGAGTAGTAAACATGGTCTAGATGAGATGTGTGTATGTATCAAAACCCCAAGCTGAATATAACCACTATGTATCAGAAACATATACTAATCAAAATTTTAAAAATAAAATTGATAAATATCAAAAATTTTATGTATTAAGAAATAAAGTCCATTTCTATGACATTCTGATAAAGCTTATTTACATTGTATCCATCTTTGTGGGATGTTGATCTTCTAGGTGACGACCTAATAAATCTGGCAGAGCAAATCTCAAAGCAGCACAGCATTCAGGCTGTGGTATATGTACTAGTGACTGATTTTAGCCAGATATACTTTAAGAATCAGGAGCGTAAAGCTGAGGGAGAAGATTTAAAAATCTTGGTGTTTGGCCAGAAAAGTACACATGTGTGGCCAAAGAAGGTGCAATTGCTGAAAAGATTAGCATCATTAAAAAGAATCCAATTACTTTGCATTGAGATATCTCAAGATATCTTGAAAGCATCTCCGCCATTGGCCAGAGCCCACCCCTTGCAGTTTCAAGTGGATAAAGGTACAAACACCTTTGAAAGACTTTGCTTTGAGACAGGAGCACTGGACCATCCTACCCACACAATGCTATCTTGAAAATTGTATCTGTGGGATTTATTGCACCCTGTTTATCTGCCCAGGCACTCAAAGCCTGCTACAATCATTGTCCAAATGGGCCTGGCTATGTCTTCAATTGTCGTGAGAACTTTTCATCAACACGTGATGCTGGTTTGAGAGGCGTGAAGACTGCAAGTTATGAAATCATGGAAGCTTCCTCCAAGGTCTAAAAGGAAGATATGAGAGGCCAGGTGACATATATGTCAGAATCGGTATCCCAATTACTAGCTCCTATAAGGGAGGTGAATGAAGCTATGAGAGTGAAACTGAAGCTGCAGTGGAGACTCTCATAAGTTAGAAAGGCCAAGGACTTGGAATGTCTGCTGAGGAAAGCTCTAGACAGTGAGCAGTTAGGCCGATAGAGAGGCCATATATACTGTAGCCCACAAGTCCTTAGGGAATGGGCTGCCCAAGCCCTTTTGGGCTGACTTCCTTGCTAGCACATGCCCCAGATGTTGGACAAGGAGCTATAAAATTTTATGTTTGCCGTACTGAGATTTTTGTCTTACTTTTGCCCCATCCCTCCTTTCTAGGCCCCATTCCTCCCTTTTGGAATGGGAATGTTTACTATATGACACTGTATCCGGAAGTATGTAAGGGCTTCAGCTAAGAGTTCACTTGCATCTTGGCGGACACTTCGGACTTAGACTTTTGAATAATGTTGGAAGTGTTCAGACCGTGAACTCTTGTGGGGGTGGGTGGGATGAATTTGCACTGTGAGACTGACATAAACTTTTTGGGGTCCAAGGGTGAAATGTTAGGTTTAAAGATTAAATAGCCACAAAAAATTCAAAACTTTAAAATTTAAGTGTTGGAAGCTTAGTCTCCACTAATTGTGGTATTGGAATGTAATGGAAATGCTAGAAGGTGGGGCTTAGTTGAAGGATGTAGGTCATGGTGGGCGTGTCTTTGAAGGGTAAATGTTGTACCTGAGCACTAGCTCTTCTTTTCTCTCTGCTTATTGGCTACCATGTGAGCTTCTTGGTTCTTTCTTGTCTGTCTGCCATCATGTTCTGCTTCATATAAGGCCCAAATCAATGGAGATAACTGAACATATACTGAATCCTTTAAAACAGAGTCAAAGTAAATCTCCTTTTTAAGTTGTATTTCTCAAGTATTTTATCAAAGCCTTGGAAAAATGACTAAAACAATATACAAAATTATGATACCAAGACATTAAAATGTTTTTGTAAGGCAACAGAGGAAGAAAGAGGTTAGGACAGGAACGGAAGAAGAAGAAAAGAAAAGAGAAGCAGAAGCAGAAGAAAGGAAGAAAGAAAGAAGAAAAAAAAAGGAAGAAAAAGAGAAAGAGGATGGGGAAGGAGGAGAACAAAAAGAAAAAATAATGAGGGAATAGGGAGAGGAGGAGGTGGAGAAGAAGGAAGGAGGCAGAAAGAGAGAAGAGAATATGAACATGAACTAATAAATTACAAATAGTTCAATACATGTTTTCTAGCATTATTCTCCTATGAAATTTCATGGCTAATGAATGGCTACTATCTACCTAACCAGGTGTGTAAAAGTCAGTATGATGAAATTTGTGCTTCAAAGAAACAAAAGAAGTACAGTCTATTTGTCTCTTGAATTAAAAATATCTATTTATTTTCTTAAATTAAAAAACACTTTGGAATTTTGTTTAGTTTTATTTATTTATTTATTTATTTATTTATTTTGTGGGTACCAGAAGTCGAACTCAGG
Source organism: Erethizon dorsatum (assembly GCA_028451465.1). Taxonomy (NCBI): domain Eukaryota; kingdom Metazoa; phylum Chordata; class Mammalia; order Rodentia; family Erethizontidae; genus Erethizon; species Erethizon dorsatum. The sequence goes on from CM051824.1 coordinate 44,047,712, forward strand.
ACCTCATGCGCCAGCAGGCACCTGTGCCGCTGAGTGATATCACTGGCCCTTTTTTCATATGTGGGTTCCGGGAGTTGACCTCAGGACCTCGCGCTTGCCAAGCAGGCGCTTATGCCGCTGAGCTGTCTCACCAGCCCTGTTTAGTTTTATATGTAAAAGAAAATTGTCAAATTAGATTTATTATAATATTTCTTTATAAGAGGTAGTGAATATTTAATACTTAACTGTATACTTTTTATTTGATTGACATTTGTTTATTGCTTACTCTGTGCCAAACACTGTAATAAATTCTTTTAAATATTTATTCAATATGTATAATAAATCCCACTTTTACCTAAGTGGTACTTACTATCCCACTTTTCACCTAAGAAAATCTTTAATTAGATAAACATGACTGCTAAAGTCTTGCTTATGTGTACTATTTAAATTCACTATCTAATTAGAAAATCTTTAATTTTTTAGCAAGTGAAATATTACAAATATCTATTGGTAAGTAACTGGAAAAATAAATGTTCTCTTCACATTTGATGAATTTGTCATATTCTTGGGAAAATTTTAACACATGGAAAGTATTCATTTTTTATTTCTTTTTTTCTTTGTGGGTACTGGGGGGTGGATCTCAGGACCTCATGCGCCAGCAGGCGCCCGTGCCGCTGAGCGATATCACCAGCCCCTTTTTCGTATGTGGGTTCCAGGAGTCGAACTCAGGCCCTCGTGCTTGCCAGGCAGGCGCTTAAGCTGCTGAGCCATCTCACCGGCCCCATTTTTTATTTCTTAACTTAATTGGCATCAGTTCCCCAAGTTTGGGAAACAATTTTATCTGAATAATAATGGGCAATAATAGGATTATCAGTAAACATAAGGTATTTCTCTTATATGAAATGCAAATATGCTGCACTACTTTGACAGCAAAACAAAAAAGAGGATGTAATTAACTTTATAAAATATCCTTTAGATAAGTGTTCCCTATAACCTGGAAAAACTGAGAAAATGCTATTAAATATTTTATATGTCAAAGATGAAATTGTAATGGAATTTATAAAATATTTAGAAGTAAAGGCAAAACCACATTTTTTAGATATACTGGATTTTACCAACATAAAGCCTATAATAGAAAGGACAATGAATTTACAATTAAATAAATATATTTTCAGTAAAAACAAGTTCAGAAAACAAATGCCATAGTATACTTGAATGAAGAGGCAGATTACTAGGGGTGACCTGGAATGGCGTATGTCCCTCTTGTTTTTCTTCCATTTGCTCTCTCCATCCTGGCTGCCATATTAGCAGCTTTGTTCTTCCAGGCCTCCCATCATGCTCTGCATGCCTTGGGATGAGTTGTCTATGAACTAAATCCTCTAAAAATAGTAAACTTTTCCTCCTTTAAGTTGTAGGGAACAGATATTTTGTCCCAGTGATGGGAATGTGACTGATAAAAATGTACATAGTAAAAAATTAAGGCGAAGAAATTCATAAAAAAAAGCAAAATAGCATTAATCCACACAAATTTGAAGATTTCACTAACAAGCGATCTGTTATTTACTAAGAAAAACATGGAAGAGGCATTTCAATATTAAAACTGAGGAAAAGTGAGGAAGATTATGTATGAAATAAAGATTAGAATTCATAGAAAAATACAGTAAATAGATATGTCCAAATATATTTGAAAATTTAGATGAAATAGACAATTTACAAAAATGTAATTTGCTACAATTCTGTCAAAAACAAGTTAATAGTTAAATAACATTATTATATACAACTAGAAAATCAAAATGCAACCAAAATTTAAACAAATTATTTCAAAAGGATCAGGGAATTTTAAATTTGTGCAAATTTGAAAGAAACTTTAATCCCCCATTTATATAAGTTATTCCAGATAATTCAAAACAAAATCATCCTACAGTATTACAAAGGGATTTTTGTAACTTTAATAGTATATTCTGACAAGGATAGAAAGAAAAAAAGACATTAATTCCTCTAATGTTGATATTTACAAAGAAGTTCAACAAGGTACTTGGTGAATTTAAAGATTATACAACCAATCAATAATGACCTTAATGAAGTAAATGATCAATAAGTATATAGAAGACACTAATAAACAGGTAGTAGAGGTAAGACAGAGTTGCAAAACATGAATACTCAGCATAGAAAAGAAAGGGAGTCCATAAAAAGACCCAAACAGTAATCTAGATCAAAAACATGTTTGAAAACATGAGTAACAGAAGCAACCAATGTGAAAACAAATTGTCTGACCTAGAAGACAAGACTGGAGTCAATGATAAATTAATGATACTTTAAAAACAACAAGGAAACATGAAAAATATATCCCACAGCTCCTAGATTACTCACAGAGGACTATAACAGTAAATGAAATTAGTGAATAATCAGAAAACAGTACAGAGGGCATAAATAAAACCCTGAATACATAAGTAATAGCAGAAAATTTTCCAGATGTGGAAAAAATGTAATATACAGATAAGTGAAGATATAGAACACTGATAGCTATGATCAGAAAAAAAAATCACTCCACACAACATAATGATTAAAATACCAAGAATAAAACAACCTCTAAAGGTTGCTAGAGAAAACAACAAATAACCTGTGAAGGAAAACCATTGTAATTACAACAGATATCTCAACACAAACCTTAAGGCAAGGAAAAGATGGAATGAAGTGTTCCATTCTCTTTAAGAAAACAACCCAGAGTGTTACATCCTGCAACATAATCTTTCAAAATAAATGAAGACATAAAATACTTCCATGATTTCCAAAAGCTTTTGTAACTAAGGAGTGGAAGAGGGTTGCAGGGAGGGTAGGAGAATAGGGAAAAGACAAAGAATCAAGTTATATCATGTACAAATACAAATTCCCTATGATTAATGTGATAATTATGTATACCTAAATGTACCAATAAACCTAATTAATTAAAAAAACACATCTGTGATAAAGAAAAACTAAAAAAAAATTCATGACCACCAAACTAATAAAAAAAATTCTCAAGAATATCTTAGAAGGAGAGAATGAAGCTAAAAATGCCAAAAGATCAGTAAAATGAATATAACAGGTAGGGCTAGCAATCAAGTAGAAGGGAAAGAAAGCAAGACTGCAACAGGAAATCAGAACAATGACAGGAATAAGTCAATACCTATCAGTTATAAATATCAATGTTGTTTCAGCTCAAAACTGTAGTATGGCACAAAAGGATGAAAGATTACTCAGAGGGCTGGTGAGGTAGCTCAGTGGCATAAGTGCCTGCCTGGCAAGCACAAGGCCCTGAGTTCAACTCGCAGTACCCACGTAAAAAATATAATAAAAAAAAGATTACTCAGAGTCAATGTCCAATCCATACTCCAAGAGGTCCCAGAGGGGCTTCCATTAACTAAGACCCCTCAGTGTGAGAAAGTCTCAAATGACAACCCAAACCTGAAGCCTCTGTGGCCTATTATTGATAGATTGAGGAAGCAAGGATAAAAGAAAAAAGAAGGGCATCTGGGCAGGAACTCATGTAGGGGACAGGGGAAGGACGGGAAGGACAAGGGAAGATCAGGGTGGTCTGTTAAATGACTGACATGCATGCCAATCTAAATGACAGTTCCCAAGTATGGGGAGGACAAAGGCCAGAGCATTTATTCCTTTAAGACAATGCATTTTGATCCTACTTGAACTTGTGGCCCCATAGGTTCTTTTCACCTCTAACCATGCATTGCAGGAGGATTTGGGCATGTGGTTCCAAAAGTCCCTTACCTCTGCATATCCATCTTATGCATACCTCTGGCCAGCACACCCACATGATGTAAATGGACTCAACTTGCCAATCAAAAGATACAGAATAATGATAAAAGTCCTGTGTTTTCATCATGAGATAAAGATATGTTTTTTCTTGTATAGAGCATGCTGTTGGATTTTGTTTCTCAATCCATTCTACTATTCTGTCTTTTGATGTTTAAAACTTAGTCATTTTTCTGATTACACCTCACATATGGAGCTAGATATTTCAAAAATGGAATTAAATATGTGGCCTGCACAGATTGGAATCAGTAAATTGATTATTCAATAACAGAGTTGAGAGTGCTTGCTACTCTGAGCAAATTATCTTTAATAATTCTAAATATTTATATGTGGTAACTTTCTTAAATTGGTCCGTATGTAGGGGTTATCATTTTGTGTACACAATTGCAGAAATTCACCCTGTATAAGCCACTTGTAATTTTCAGGTCTTTTCCTGCATAGTAGTAAGACAAATATTTAAACACAACTAATATTCTGTTTAAATTAATCAAATTTACAGTCTAAAGAATTCTCTCCCTTATATGAGCAGACATGGAGAAATAAATGAATTTTTTTGTGCTGGTATTAGCAGTATACAATGATGCAATTTGTAGAGCAGATTTGCTAATCCAAAAAGATGTGCATACTCTATGGTAACTTTCAAATTACTTTTTTAGGCTTGTTTCCAGAAGAAATATTTGCACAAATGATGTTACCAGATGCTCATTATGCAATTGCTTATGATAATGGAAAAAAAGAGAAGGAAATAAGTATGAATCAATGAAAATAGAGAAATTGACTTTAATGAAAACAAAATTCCCAACAGTAAAATAATACCTTTTATGTAAAGATTATAATATTAAAATAGTACTGAAATGATTTATGATTATATACATATGAAGTAAAATTAACATGCATAGAGGAATATACACCTGACTACATGAGAGGGCTTTAACTCTTAGGAAAATGTAAGACAACTTTAAAATGGCAATTTTTTAAATTTAAAAGATACATCTAAATATGGTGAAATGGCAATGTTATTTGGTGAATAAATGAACTATTTGTTTAAATACTTTCAATATATCTCATATTTGAAATGTTTTAAATAGAAAAATCACAATTATTTACACATTTACCTATAATTTCCTTTATGACCATCCTTGTTTACATACTTAAAATTGGATTGTACATTAAAAATCCTATTGTTTGAGCTGGGCTTTGCAAAGCAAACCTGTAATTGTAGCACTCTGGGAGGCTGAGGTTGGATGGTCACAAGTTCAGCCACAGCCTGAGAAATTTAGAGATATTCTTCCTCAAAATAATAATAATAATAATAATAATAATAATAATAATAATGATGATGATGAAAAAAAGAAAAGAGAAAGAAGTTTTAGTATGCGTGCTTTTAAAAATGAATCATGTAACCAGGATGGTAAGAAAATGAGTTACCCTATGTTTGAAATGTCTTCAGATGGGCAATTATTAACTTATTTCCATTACCAACTATTAAAAATCATTTCACAGTTGCAACTCTTCCTGCTGCAGAGAAAGAAAAAGAATAATTTAGATTCCTGATAAAGAAGAAAGAGTTCAAAACCATTTGATAGAGGTACAGTTGCAATTTATATGTATAGAAATCAAACATATCAATAATATATATCTTCAGAAGATAGTTGTATATAAATAATAAGTTATTCTAATTTTATTTGAAAATTTCTAAGTACTTTTTTCTCATCCAATTCAGCATGTAGTGACATATTTTACTGTGTTAAAATGCAGAATATGATTATGCCTCATAATCAAAGCAATACACAGGGTTGCATATGATAATATATATGCATTTAAGTAAAAAATAAGTACCTTGGGCCGGTGAGATGGCTCAGCGGCTTAAGCGCCTGCCCAGCAAGCGCGAGGGCCCGAGTTCGACTCCCGGAACCCACATACGAAAAAGGGGCCGGTGATATCGCTCAGCGGCATGGGCGCCTGCTGGCGCGCGAGGTCCTGAGGTTGACCCCCCGGTACCCACAAAAAAAAAAAAATAAGTACCTCATTATAGCATGTCAATCCTTGACAATTTTTTTTTAATTATAAAGCATTTTGATTCATGATGGCAAAAATATAATCAAATTACAGATAACATCTGGAATTCAGAAAACATAACTCATGGCTCAGTGCATATGTTTTAACCAAGTTATGACCAGCCTCACATACAAACAATTCGGGTTATAACCAGAATTCTAGGCTTAATTTACAACCAAAGTCTTGAGTTATGGCCCAAATGCTGGCCACTTCTGTGGCCATAAACACACGTGATGCCAGAAAAGCATACATAAGTCTGAGGCCAGATGCACATGTTTGTGCAACTTCCGGCTAAGGAATGGAAAGTGGCAGCTGAGAAGCTTTGTGAAGAGTAGAGGGAGTACCAACAATCAGTGCAACAAAGTTCTTCTTCTAAAATAAAGGAAATCCTGAAAAAATGGACAGAGCTACAAACATTTGTGAAGAAAACCCACCAAACATGGAATAAGCCAATCACTGCATTCACTTGCTTAACGACAACGTCATGTTGTACTACAGAACAGTGTTAAGGAAAAGACAGAAAGAGACAACCTTAGACCAGTTTTTAGTTCTGCAAAAGTTGAGACCTAGTGAGCCAGAAGCAGGTCCTAGTGGGCTACAGACTCTCCCAAGGAGAGGAGGGACACCAGAGAGCGAGATTCCTGATGTTCTTATGGAAGGGGGACTCTCCTTCCAGACAGTATCCACCTTCCATTTCATCCTCCCTTCCTGCAAGCCAAATATGTCAACTTGAGTGGTGAGTACAGTATGAAATTGTTGTTTCTGGTAAGCTAGGCACATTTTATAACTTTTTGGTGAATGCACTAGGAAAATTATTGGTGTTTCTGGCAAATTACACACATTATACAACCCCTTTTTATTATGAAAATGTTAGTTAAGGGGTGCTTTGGGAGATTCAGAATGCGTTATGGGTGTTTTCCATTATATCTTATGGGAAAAATAGTCTTACAACCAATTTAAGTTACAGTCAGCCCTTGTGAACAAACTGAGTTCATAAGTCAAGGGTCAAATGTACAAAGTCCAGTTCACAACTAGATGACCTTTGGCAAGTATGCACACTTGTGTAGCTCAAAAATACATCAAGGTATAGAACAGTACAATCATTTGAAGACTTTCCATAAAGCCTTCTATTAATTTGTTCTATACTTTCTGATACCAAAATCAGTGCCTCCTCTCACTTTTTTCCTTGATTAGTTTTGCCAGGTCAGGAACTTCATATAAAACTATAAGTGAGTTCTCTTTCATGCAGAGCTGGTTTTATTTAGCATACTGTTTTGTGATTCAGCCATGCTTATTATTGGCCCTCGCTATTACTTTTTATTAACAAATACTATCCTATTTTATGAATCCACCAGTTTCTTTGCCATTTACTTCTTGATTGATGACTAAGTCATTTCCAATTTTAACTATTATAAATAAAGCTGCTAAAAATGTTTTTGTGTAAGAGATTTTCAGGTATATGCGTGTTTGGATATGTGTGTGTTGGAGTGTATATTTGTGTATATTTACATATATGTTTTCAATTTTTTGAGAAAATATCTAGAAACAAAATTGTTAAATTATCTTGTAGGTGTATGCTTAGCTGTCTAACAAATTTGGGGAAAATTTTTCCCCAAAGTTATTGTAATGCTCGACATCCCTACCAATAATGTATGAGAGCTTAATTTGTTCTACATCCTTGCACACATTCGGGGAGCCATGTATTATAACATCGACTATTCTTCTGCACATGAAGTGGCATCATATGCATTGAATTTGTCATTTTCTAATGTCTAATGACGTGAGAAAATTTCCATGTTCTTATTAATCATTCATATCTCTCTCTTGTAAAGTGTTCAAATATTTTCTCATTTTTCTGAAGCTTGAATTTTTGCTTTACTATTTAAATGAAGAAATATATTTATAATTATTGGCGTATGTGTACATCGACCATAACCATAAATTCATTTTTATGAATCTCTCCATTCATCCAGTTACTGCCACAAATATTTTGTTACTATGCTTTGTGAATATTTTCTTTTAATTTGTGGTTGGTTTGGTCCTCTTCTTAGGCTGGCTGTGAACTCACTGTGTAGCTCACTCTGGCCTCTAACTCGCAGTGATCCTCCTGTCTCAGCCTCCCAAGTGCTGGGATTACAGGTGTGCACCACCATGCCCAGCAGCAGTATGTTTTTAATTTTGATTATATCTCTTTTATAAGATCTCTTTATTATTGCTTTTCTATGTCCTAAGAAATTCTTGGCCATACTCGGATGAAAATATTCTTCTCTTTTCATTTAAAACATTTAAAATATGTTTTTACTTTAAAATCTGTGAGCCATTTCAAATTAAATTTTGAACATATTGGATAGTGGTTGGAAGTTATTTTTTTCAACATGGACGTTCAGTTATAGCACCCTTGCAGTAAACACCTTTTCTCTTACTAGATTACTTTGGCATTTTTATTGAAAATAAAAAAAACTGTATTTCTGGTTATTATTTTTTATTTGTTTCTTACTCTATTCTTGTCTCAGTATGACACAACGTTAATTATTGCAGTTTTGAAGTAGCGTACATGTCCATCAACAGATGGATGGGTAAAGAAAATGCAGCACTTACTTCCAGTGGAGTACTTACTCTTCCATGAGGAAAGACAAACTTCAGTCTTTTGTAGGAAAATTGATTCACCTTGGGATCACAATGTTAAGTGAAATAAATCAGACACACTTCACATGGTTTCTCATGTAAGAGAAAAATAAAGAGCAAAATAAAGATAGGTAATAGGAAGCAGGGAGACGGCTCTTTGTCAAAGGAATAGGGGATCAAGAGATGGAGGGGTGGTGAACTGGAAGGATAGAGGAAGAAAACAAAGGAAATATGATGTGTTTTGTGCCTGTACCAACCCCACACAGTGAATATAAACATTATTTACTTTGCACATGTACTGATGAACTAAATTCTTTTAAAAACTGTAAAGATTATGCTTAAAAATCAAGTTATCAGGCCGGTGAGATGGCTCAGTGGTACAAGTGCCTGCCTGGCAAGCGCGAGGTCCTGAGTTCAATTCCCGTTACCACAAAAAAAAAAAAAAAGAATCAAAAAAATCAGGTTATCTAAGACCTCAATTTCTTTCTTGCTTTCTATATTCTTCTATATTCTTTGCATTTTTCATACTTTTAAAACTAATCTGTCTTTATAAGAATATTGGTCTGTGGTTGTAATTTTGTTGAATCTAAACATTGACTTGAAAAACAACTTTTATTTATATTGAATGTTTAAATACATTATTTTCTCCATTTTATGTACCTTTTTGTCAGAAAAGCTATTCAGTATACTTTAATTAAAATTCTAATTTTGAGAGAATTTATATTCACATGCAGTTGTAAGATAGGATTCAGAGAGATCATGTATATATATATATATATATATATATGTGTGTGTGTGTGTGTGTATATATATATATATATATATATATATATATTTTGTGTGTGTGTGTGTGTGTGTGTGTGGGTACCAGGGGTCAAACTCAGGACCTCGTGCTCCAGCAGGAGCCCATGCTGCTGAGTGATATCACTGGCCCTTTTTTTCGTATGTGGGTTCTGGGGGTCGAACTCAGGACCTCGCGCTTGCCAGGCAGGCACTTATGCCGCTGAGCCATCTCACCGGCCCTAATCATGTATATTTTTTACTCAATTGCCCAGGACATTATAACTTGCCAAACTGTAGTTTACTATTGCTAATACAATTTTTGCAGTGCTCAATTCTAGACACAAAACATTTCCATGGTGGCACCACGGACACTACTCTTTTACGATCATAGTCATTTCTCTCCTGTCGCTGACCCCTCTTTACCACAGAGTGCTTACCAATCTGTTCTCCATCTCTATAGTTTTGTCATTTCAAGGCTATAACATAAGTGAAATTATGCAGTTTCCAAACATTGGAGTTTATCTTTTTTTTTATGTTTTAGAGGTACTCAACTCAGGGTATGTCCCTAACCCTGCTCCCCTTTTTAACTTTTAAATTTTGAGACATGGTCTTGCTAAGTAGATAAATTGCCCATGCTGGGGTCAAATTTATGATCTTCCTACCTTAGCCTCCCAAAGTGCTGAGATTACAGGTGTAATCCAGATTATTTTTGTTTTCACTCAATATTATTCTCATGAGTTTTGCTCCTTTTTATTGTCAAATTACATTTGCAATTCATGCATATAAATATTTTAATAAATAATTTACCTATTAAAAAACATTTTAACTGTTTCTAGTTTTGGATGCTATAAAAGAAGCTGTCATAGACATGTACAAATTTTAGGTGACTATGTTTTTATTTTTATTTCTCTAGAATGAATATTAGTGAAATTTTTGCCCTGTATGGTGCTTACATGTTTAACTTCTTTTTAAAAGTGTCAGTGTATTTTCCTGAGATGCTGTACTATTCCACACTGTAATATCTATTTTTAATCCATTGATGGGTTTGTGGTTAGCAAATATTTTCTTCCAGATTGTAGCTTATTCTTACACCTTCCTGAAGAGTCATGAACAAAGTAAAGGATCTTAGTTCTGGTGAAGTCCAATTTAACCATCTATCTCACTTTTGTACTACTTTGGAGAACTTTTTGCTTTCTCCCACATCCCAAGATTGCATTGTGTGATTTTTATATGTCTTATAGTTTTACAGTCTACATTTGAATCCAAGACTCATACTGAGGTGATATTTTTATAATGCGTGGCACTTGGATCAAGGTTAATGGTTTATTTATGGAAGTCCAATTGTTCTAGTGCCACTTGCTGAAAGGTTATCCTTTGTCCATTGAATTACTTTTGCATCATTCTCAACAATCAGTGCACATTTGCGTCAGTATATTTCTGGGTTCATTATTCTGGACCATTGAACTATGGATGAATCCTATTGACAGTAGTATTCAATCTTGATTGTTGTAAATAAATGGTGTCTTGAGCATGGGTAAATTGAATCATATCACTTTATTCTTCTTTTTCAAAATTATTTTAGTTATACAAGTTCTCTGCCTTCCATATAAATTTTAGAATAATGTCGGCTGTCTCTGTAAAAGATTTGCTGGAATTTTGAGAGAAATTACATTAAAACTATCTATCAATTTGAGGTTATTGATATTTTATTGCCCTGTCTTCTGTCTTCTAATTCACAAATACTGCATTTCTCTGCCATTATTTAGATCATTTATATATTTTCTATCATCATCTTCTATTTATATTGTACTGACACTGTATCTATTTAGTTGGAATTTCACACAAATATTTTACCACTAGTGCATAGAATTACAATTAATTGTGATATACATTTTTTTTTATGTGGGTACTGGGAGTCGAACTCAGGACCTCGTGCTTGCCAGCAGGTGCTTGTGCCGCTGAGCGATATCACCGGCCCTTTTTGTTTTTCCTTTATGTGGGTACCAGGAGTCAAACTCAGGACCTCACGCTTGCCAGGCAGGCGCTTATGCCACTGAGCTATCTCACCGGCCCTTGTCATATGTTTTCATTGCATTCTTTGAGCATGATAAACCCATTGGTTTGACTTTTTTCATAGATTTTGCATATGGGAATATTTATTTCTTTAATTTCTGAGATCAAATAATTGCTTAAAAGTATCATTTATATTTGATAGATTTTAATCTTTGATAGAACTAATTGTCAAAAGAAGCTATTTTCTAGTATTGGATATGTGGTGGCTAATTTTATGTATCAATTTTGTCAAGCTATGCACAGTAATTTGGTCAAACACAAGTTAAGATGATAGGAAAGTATTTTGTAGATATAGTCAGTATCTATAATCAGATGACTTTAAGTAAAGGAAATTACTTTTAATTAGTTGAAAACCTGAGGATTAAAAACAGGTTTTTCAGGGAAGAATAAATTCTTACTTGATGTTTCATCATGGAAATCTCTTCCAAGTTTTCTTTAAATTTAGTATGTGCATACATACAGTTAGTTTTTCTTTTCCGTGGAGAACATTTTCTGATGCACAGTCTGGGATTGGTAGTGAAGTGAATGTATTTTGCATGTGGGAATGGGCAAGAATATTTTCGGCCAAGAAGATTGACTGTTAGGGGCTGAATTGCATCCCCTAAAAGTTTAAGTTGTAGTCTTATCTCCTAGGACCTGTGAATGAGAATTTATTTGGAAATAAGGTTCGCCATATATAATCAAATTAAAATGAAGTCATTAGGGTGGGTCTTAATCCAATATAACTGGTATCCTTATAAGAAAATATGTGAAGATAGAGACACATAAGGAGAATTCCATATGATGACATTAATCAAAATGACATAGCTACAAATGAAGGACCAGGAAGAATGCATCGCCACCACTAGGAAGCAGCAAGGAAGGAAGAGCTAGGAAAAAGGGCTCATCAGTCTGAGAAAGAGCATGTTTCTTTCACATCTTTATTTCTAGACTTCTAGACTCCAAAATGCTGACCACAAAAGTTTCTGTTTAAACCACTCAGTTTATTGAATTTTGTTACAACAGCTCTAGTAAACGTACATAGGTTATCTACATAAATGACATTCTTGGTTTGTCCCTTGTTAACAAAGTTAACAATGAAGTACACACTGAAAAAGTATAATTTATCAGAAATTCTTGCTAAAAATACACCATATATGAATACATATGTGAACCTTCTTTTATATAATGAAAAATATGTTTCATGTAATTTCATATGTTTAATACCTACTTTCTAACAATTACTTAAGATTAATATGAAGATATTTATAAAACAAATAAAATTCTCATATTTCCTATTATTTTCTGCTCTTCCTTTCTTATGATGATTTAAAAATTTGAAATATAGTGGGTGAAAGACACAAATAAAGTTTATACATATTTTTCTTCGCATAAATTGTATTGCATTACACTTCTTTCAATAGACAAGTTGTACAATCTTTAATTGTTGCACTAAGTACAATTAATACAACCAGGGAGAAGCCATCACTTCTACAGAACTCATAATATTTTACCCTGGATTTGTAAAACCTTTCACGTATTTCTTTGTACATTATAATTATATTTTTCCTGAAGCCATAAAATTTAATTTTAGGTTTTTAAGGCCCCAAACTGTCTAATGCCTTTTCCTTCTTATCTCATAAGGACTCGTGCATATAGGTTGATGGCCACAGGACAAGACAAAATGATGCTTTATAATCATAGTTAATTCAGGCTTCAAGAAGCTTTCTGAGGATTTCAGATGATAGTGGCTGTATATGAATTCAAATGTGCTCTCTTTTATACTGGCTAAAATGACAGTAATTAAGGAAATATTTATATTTCATTTTATAATTATTGTGGAGCTGGCAAGTAAACCCAGGGCCCTATGCATGCCAGGCAAATGCTTGCCCATTGAGTTATAGCCCCAGCCCTAAGGAATTATTTTTAAAAAGATGAAGACATAATGGCAAATTGAGATAGAATCGCAGAGCAGCAACTTTTGGAAACCTGATGCAAAAGAAGACAAAGTAATAGCATTTTAGAAAAATCTATGTGGTATGATGTGAATGATTCCCCCAAATTTCACCTGTTGGAAACTAAATCCTCAATGTCATATGTTATTAATATTTGAGAGGTGAAAGTTTGGGAAATGATTTTTTCATGAGTCAGAGCTCTCACGTGTTTATCCATTCAGGGATTAGTGGATGAAAAAGTTAATGGATTATCTCAAGGGTTGGTCTGTTATAAAAGCCTTTGGGGCTTTGTAATGGCTTGTGTTTAGGTGTCCCCTGAAAGCCTCATGCGGTCGTAGGTGGGGCTTTTTCAGAGGTGGCTGGATCTAGCGTGTGTGAAGCTGGAATTGATTCATGGTGCAGTGCTAGACCCAAGGGCACCAGGATTAAGGCTGTGAGTGCCAACCGCCCTGAATAGCCTGGATAAGATGAAAGGGGCAGACAGATGCTGTTAAGTTCCCTTGCTTATTTTGCTATCTTCTGCCCACCATGAACAATTTCTCCTCTCTGATGCCAGTCTGCCACACCACTCTGTCTTGGAGTCTCTGGCGATGGAATAAAACCTCTACAAACTGTGAACTAAATAAATCTTTCCTCTCTTAACTTGTGGGTGTTGGGTATTTTGTCTCAGCAACGAGAAAAGTAACTAAGACAGGCTCTGTCTCTTAGATGTGCCCCTCTCGGCAAGGGATGCCCTGCCCTACCTCAGGACTCTACAGAAAGTGCCTACCAGCAAGAAGGCCTTCAACAGATGCAGGCCTTGATCCACAACCTTCAGGAGAGTGAACTGAACTAATCTTGTTTTTTGTAAATTTCTCAGGCTGTGTTATTCAGTTATAGCAACAGAAAATGGACTAAGACACAATAAAACTATATCCTTAGGCAATACTAATGGAAGCCTAAAAGTAATCTGATATGCGTTGCAGACTTACCAAAGGCTGAAGAGATGGTATCTTTATGGTTTCTATCCCCTTTAAATTCTAATTTTGTGCATGTATTGTTTTCCTGATTTCATATATTTATCTATATTCTCTTATAGCTCACTGACCTACTTTAAGATGAGTATTTTGAATTAAGCTCCTGCTGCCCCATTCTCGAGATTATTGGTGATGCTTGCACTCTTGATTTGAACAAGTACACATCTCTTCATTACAGACTGGCTTTGGCGGGTAAAGCCTTTCATAGATTCTGGTGAGCCTTTTTAGTAATACTGACATGTTGTCAGGGTGTGTGGGTGGGTTTGCTACTAGATTCCATAGGTGGGGTTATCTGGTGTCTCACTAGTGCATAAAAATTTTGATAACTGAGTCCATATGGGTTAGCCTGGTGCTGAGTCTGTGAGGCAAATCTGGAACCTGGCATCCTTGGTGCAGTCTTGGAGTTTGGTCCAGATGGGAAAAACTTACATCTGATTAGACACAGCAGGCTTAAAACCTGGATCCATAGCCATGGGATTGGGTTTTGGATCCACAAAGGCTGACCAGGCCCTGACCACAGCCTGGAACCTAGAGTTACATGGAAGTTCTGTGTATTAGTCAGGGTTCTCCAGAGGAACAGTGTCAGCAGAAAATATATGTATAATTATGCAAGGGATTTCATTAGGTAGGCTTACAAGATCAGAGGTGAAAGAGGCCACAATGATCATATGCCAGTAGAAGACAACAGGATTCGATAGATGCTCAGACTAAGACAAAAGCTGCAGAGCAAGAGGTATCAAAGATGCAGCACCAGTCCAAAGTCAAAGGCCTGGACATTCAGTGGAGCGTCACCAGTGAGAGTCTGGATTGGAAGGCGGAAGAAACTGGACACTTGGAGACCAGTGTCCAAATGACAGGTGAGCTCAGGAAGACTGGAGGTTTTCAAAATGGGCACATTTCCATGTGGGTGTGCTGGCTATTTCCTGTAATCCTAGCTCTTAAAAGCCCAATGCAGGAGGAGTGCCTCAAGTCTGAGGCCAGCCTGGTTGACAGTAAGTTCAAGGACAGCCTGGAATACATAATGAGAGCCTGTCATACAAAGGCAGGGCATAACATTCGCTCTTTTTGTTCATCTTCCATTCAGGCTACAAAGCTGTTGATTGGTGTCCATAGGGTGGGTCTTCCCCCTTCCGTTTGCTGGCACATATGTCAGTCATCCAAGCACACCAGCACTGTGTTTACTGATTAGCTAGGCATTTCCTTTTCTTTTTTTTTTTTAACAGATTTTATTGGTACATTTTAGACATACATAATGATCACATTCACCATAGAGAATTTGTACCTGTACATGATATAACTTGTTTTATTTTTTCCATTCCCCTACCCTCCCTTCAACCCCTCCTCCCCTCTGCATTTACAAAAGCTTTGTTTCCGTTTTTTCCTTCTTTTTTCATTTTTTTTACTTTTCCCTTCTTTCTGTTCCCCCTCTCCTCTCCCGTGTCCCCCTCCCCATTTGAACATTTTCTTCCTATTTCACAATACCTATCATACATTTTGGTTTTTATTTACTCTTTTGGTTTCTCACATCAGAGAAACAATGCAGTATTAACACGTGTGTCCAATTTATTTCACTTAAGAGTATAGACTCAAGGTGCATTCATTTTCCTATAAATGTGTCCAGCATATCCTTCTTTATGGCAGAGTAGTACTCCATTATAGAAAAACATATCACAATTAAGGCTCACACCCTGGACCTGGATCTGTGTGTATGTCAGAGTGGAATGGTAGAGGAAAGATGGGAAACCTTGGTCTACAAGGCTGGGTATGGGTCCTGAATTCATAGAAGCTGAAAGGGTACTGGGTCAGGCCTCAAACCTGGGTCTGTGCAGGGCCAAATTGGAGAACTGGCCTACACAGATCAGCCTGGTGTCAGTGTTCACTGAGGTGGACATAGTGCTGAGGTGAGGCCATAGTTTGTAAATGTCCTTCTCTTCCTCTTCAGTGTATCTTTTCTAATTTCTGTATCCTACACTAGTGCTGTAAACACACACACACACACACACACACACACACACACACACAGGTAATTTATAAAAAGCCACTGTAGTTCTTTTTAACTGAGAATAATTTCAGGTCTATATTATTTTATACATGTTTTTAATCTTTCTAAAAGAAGTGCTTTTCTATGTTTAAATATATATTCATACATTAATTTTATGCTAATTAGCTCTATCTGACTTCCTCTCAAGGCCACATAGCTGACTTGAGAAACTCTCTGGGAGATACTTTGTTTCCATTGTCTTTTCAGATATGCTGAGCTCCTTTTTTTCTCCTCTTGTTAAGTTGACAGTAATCAATATCCTTAATTCTTATAATAATTTTTAGTGTAATTTTCTTACTCCTAATTGATTTCCCTCAATATGACCTTGTATGTTGGCTCCACTGAAGAGACTACTATGGGGAGTGCTTCAGTTTGTAATGTGGGTGTTGCAAAGTCAATTTTTCATAGCAGTAAGTATTTTAATAGCTACATTGTGATCCACTATTTTGTAACCAGAGATGTTTTCTAAATACAAATGTTTTCAGGCACCAAATTGCAAAAAAAAAAAGGAAAAAAAAAAACCCTAAAAAACTAAATAGTTTTGGCAAAAGCCTTCAAATGTATAAAATATTACAGATTAAATTATTGCCCATTTATCATGACTTTACTTACATAGAACTATGATTCCGGATACCACAGACTATTATTATAAATCTTTGCTTGAATTAAAAGACACTGATGTCCAAAGATCTTAACTGACTTCTATGTTGTCTCAGTGCCAATGACAGTGTTGGGAACAAAATTAGGCTGATTGATACCTTTGAAGTAAATTTTATTATGTCAAAAATTATATTTACCAATAAGAGCCATATAATAATTTTATATTATTGTCTTATGCAACAAATTATCCTAATTTGAAGTGTTTTATTAAGTGACTTGGCAGTCTTGGATTTCAAACAGAAAAGTAGTTTAATGGGGAGAAATGGAAATTTTTTTAATATGAGAAAGACAAGCATGGACACAGGGAAAGTGACTTTTTAGGAGTTGGAATTGGTTCAGTAGTTATACAGCCACAGAGCCCTGTCCCATTAAAACATCTAGATTATTGAATGTCAAATCAAAACTAGAAATTAATTGTACATATTCTTATTTTGTTCATTAGTTTTGAATCCTAAGTATGGAGTTTAATTGGATTCCTAATTATTTTGGTTAGGGTAAAGCAGAAGTGTGAGTAATCACCACTACCTTAGGTAAGTTTATATCATCTTGTATATTGTCATACCCTTAGATTGCACATCGTCAGGGAAGTTCTTATTTTGTAACATTTTGTCCCTATAAAATTGTCAATTTTCCAAGTGTTCACTGTTTTTATTTATACAGGCCTTCTTCCATATTTGTGCAAGAGATTTTTTAAATAAAAACACCTTATGCAGTGAAAGATCACACCGATCGATTTGTCTCAGACAGCATTTGCTAGGGTTGGTTTTCCTGGTGTCTTTTTTTTTTTTTTTTTTTTTGGTACGGGAATCGAACTCAGAATCTTTCACTTGCAAGGCAGGCGCTTGTGCCACTGAGCAATTTCACCGGCCCTTTTTTCCTTTTTATGTGGGTACCGGCAGTCAAACTCAGGACCTTGTGCTTGCCACGCAGGTGCTTATGCAGCTGAGCCATATCACCGGCCCAAGAGAATTAATATTTGTTTAAAAAATTAATTGACCAATGGAGAGAGGAGCAGAAAAACAAATCATTAACTTTTAATCTTTTGGATTTCCTGTGATATAATATTGATTAAGAGTTACAAAGAAGGAAATTCTTTAACAAGAATTCATCATTTGAATTTAAGTAAATGCTGTATCCGCCATTACTAAACTCACATACTTTTAAAAATCTTTTTAATTATATTCCTAGTAAGGAAGCAAAATATGTTTTGTTTAAATCTATGTTTTTTAGTGAAATATACTTGACTACAAGATATAGTCTACTAGAAGACAATGCATAAACAAGACAATTTAAAATTATCTTTGACATTGGATAAGACAATTAAGGAGTGTGATTTATTCTAGTGTATGTCCATGGGTGTAAGGGTATGGAATGAATATAATCATTATTGTTTTCCCCAAGAACAATTTTCTTCATCTTTCACATGAGAGGTGAATTATTTAGAATAGAAAGCTTAAAAGGTCAAATAACATCCCTGAGCATATACATTATTCCAAGTGTGACAGATGCTTCGCATTTGTCATTGCTTGCACTTCCTGTTCTGCAAAGTGGAAGCATTAAATAACTGTTTTCAGTTTGTGTGATTTGTGGTAGGTTATATGATTCCTTTGTCAATTCTTATTTTTCTAACTATGTCCCCATGTATAGACAGATTGTACTTCCCAGCTGTCTTTAGGTCATATTTGGCCATTTGTTTTGACTAAACTAGTGGAATATGAGTACCAATGACGAATATCATTTATTACTAAAGTGTTTGAGAACTTGCAGAAAGTTTTCTATGCACATCTTCTATCTGTTGTGAGATCTTCAAGGAACAAATTCACAGATTACCTAAAGCAGTCTCATAGTGTGGTTGAAATAGTCCTCCGTTGTTGTGAACCACTAAAAATCTAGTTCATTTCACAGCAGTATAGCAGAGCATTCTGACTTATATACAGTTAATAAATGGAGATGCAAACTTCCACATGTTTGCCTAAAGGAGAAAAATAGAATAAATTATTCTCAAAGGTATAGAGTGCTGTTCGGTACATAGGATCATAAACAATATGTAAAGGACAATAACATACCGGGAAAACGATATAAAATTCTAAATGAGGAAAAACATTCTACAGTTATTAAAGGATTTCAGTGGAGACTGTGACTTTTTTAAATTTATACAACCATATTTTGTTTTTCTGTGGTAGCATGTCTTTATCATTATATCATGAAATTGTAATATGTTATTTCATACATTCACTTGAAAAGTGAGTGAAACACATTTTTATATCTATTAATTTTTATTAACTATGAAGATTTTGCGATATTAACATATACATTATAAACCCTACAGAGATGAGATAAGATTACTGGATGATCCCATTGACTTATTTGTTTTCTACTTAAGACTATGATAATTGTCCTTGTGCCCAAACTGTAAATTCAGGATTACTTGCATTTTAATACATTTAATATTATTCTATGAATTTGCTTACTCACCTAACCACTTCAGTCAGCATGGAAATAATAACCCAGTATGCATTCACTGGAGACCTAATAGAATATTGTGAAATAATAGTTCATATCTCCAAAATATTAATATTTAAGAACAATCTTCATGAATTCAGTATTGCATAGTATGCATTTAAATTTGTTCCACAAATGACAGGCTTAAACATTGGAAGTATATATATTTTTTTGTGGGTACCAGGGGGACGACCTCAGGACCTCGCGCGCCAACAGGCACCCGTGCCACTGAGCGATATCACCGGCCCCTTTTTCGTATGTGGGTTCCGGGAGTCAAACTCGGGCCCTCGCGCTTGCAAGGCAGGCGCTTACGCTGCTGAGCCATCTCACCGGCCTGGAAGTATATTTATAAAAATTGTTTCATTAATGTTATATATATATATCCATAGTTCTCTAAAAAAGTTTGGGAAAATTTTTGCTTAGCTTACATATTAAGAAACCAAAAATTCTGTTAATTTACCTGCTCATATTCGTGGTTGAATTTATCATATGGTTGAATTTATCCCAGATGAAAGGGGGGAAAGTGACAGGACTATTCTTCAGTTACAATTCTTTATTACCTTTCCCTAGGGACCAGCGTCAGTGTGCCTATGTCATTAAAGACATTAATCTAAAAATACCTGAAATAATGCTAACAATTGACTTGCTAGTGTGATGGCTTTCTCAGCTGACCATGTTAATGAGATCGGTGAACTATAGGAAATATCCCCTCTTTTATTGTGATACTCTGAATTTGACAGTTTGGGACCTCCAGACAATCAATTTGCAGAGAGAGAAGATGGGCCTTCTTTAGAGTCGAAGTCAAATGAATTAATGTAAAACTAAATAGATTTTAGAATAAATTATTCTCACCCATGGAAACCTTTAGATATCATTCCTAGAAGACTTTTAAGTGGAATGTAACATTTAGGGAACACTTTGTCCAAAAACTTCAGACAAATTTTCTGATAATGCTTTCTACTATGTGACTTACATTACAAAAACTATAAAGGGAGAAGTAGAACATAACTACAAAAAGAATAAACTATTATTCTCTTTTGATTGTTATGGAATGTCACACTTGAGAGTGTCCAACACTTCCATTAGCACACACTCTCAGCACATGTTGGTGTAAAACTGCAGTGGTGGTTCAATAGAAACACTACCTGATGCCTTGAAGAGTCAATTGATTTGGAAAAACAGGAGAAATTCAAAAGCTTATTTAATGCAAATCAGCATAGCAATGATATAGTATCATACTGATATTTTCGGGTAAGTGCCTAAAAGAAGTCAGTGAGTGCGAGTGGATATAGAATTTAGGAGGGATCAGAAGAGAAGGATATTGATATTTTTTGATAAGTCTTCCAATATATTTCATAATATATTAAAAGAATCAAGGCCTCAAAATGTGCTTCCTTACCCATAATTTGTTATGAATGTATTTTTTTCAAAGGCATCATCATCTCTGATCTAAATTGAAAAATTTTCTTAACTGATCTTGCTTCCACTTTTGTTCTAAGCAATGTACATTCTACAGTTCAAAAGTCAGAGAACTCCTCATAAAATGGTAATACAATCTTGTCATTCCTCTGCTTGCCCTTGTCACTTTTTTTTTTTTATGTGGGTACTGGGAGTCGACCTCAGGACCTCATGCTTGCCAGCAGGCGCTTGTGCTGCTGAGCAATATCACCGGCCCTTTTTTTTCCTTTATGTGGGTTCTGGGAGTCAAGCTCAGGACCTTGCACTTGCCAGGCAGGCGCTTATGCCACTGAGCTATCTCACCGGCCCAGCCCTTATCACTTTGAATAAATTCAAAATTCTTATGCAACGTGTATGATTTGTCTCCAGCCTTGTCCCTCACCTGACTGGCACATTATTTTCAGATCTAGCCATATTAGACTTTCAGAGATTTCAAAAATGCTCCTCATCACTTCTGCTCCTTGAACTCTACACAGCTCTGCTCATATTCCTCTAACTTCTCTTCTGCAAGGCAAGATTAAAATTACTTTCCCAGAACTGCTCTCATCAACTACCTAATCTTAAGTAATTTTCTCCTTGGACTTCTTTTACTCAAGTGCCACATTCTGTTCTTAATAACATTTAACGAGATTTACAGCTGTGTGATTATGTTAATTAAGATACATGATAACCTGATGTTAAAGAGTAAACAATAACAAAAAGTTGGCCCCAAGATTCAATAGTTTACTTTAGGGTAAAATTTGATCTCGCTCTCAAAACTGTCCAGAGGTGAATGGGCTTAGCCTAAAGTAGAAGCTTTGCAATCTTATCACATGGTTTTTCCTTTGAATTCAATACAGTTTCAGTTTACACCAATATCTTATCAGGCAAGGGGAAGGAAAGAGGAAGGAGACAAAGAGGTTATACTGGATTTAAATGCTATTGGCCCTAACATAACTACATGGTCACGTCTAGTTGAGAGAAGGGCTAGGAAATGTAGTCAGACTTGTTGACCAAATTAATACAGTGTCAAGAAAGGAGGGAGGAAAACTAGAGGACAAATAACAACCTTGCAACGTTAATTTTTAAGTGTCAATGTCTCTATTTTCTACCAGCTTTTAAGCTTTATTAAAGCAAATAAACTTTTAAAATCATCTAGTCCATATAGAAAGTATTTAATAAGTATACTTTAACTGAGTAAATATCATGAATTTAGAATCTTTATTTTTAATTCTTATCACATTCTTTTTTAGTCCTCATAGGTATCTGATATTATGTAGCACATATTTGTTTATGTATAAATATTTTAAATTTCCTTCTAAATTGTAAGCCCCAAAGATAGAGATCTTTGCTATTTATTTCAAAGTTATAATCTCAGTATGTGGTCCCTGAGTAAATGCACACTGAATTAGTGAATTTTTGTAAAAAATATAGTCAGTTCTCCATTAAATAGAAATTTTTACAAGGTTAAACATATGACAAAGTTCAGAGTTCTTTTCTATATCGCAGTGTTTGCCAATCTATTTCTCATTATTGCCCCCCACACTGGGAGCCTTTTTTGATATTTTACCTCACACTATTCAGCCCCTTATGAAAGTTTCATACTACAGATTCTCTATATATCTGTTTACTTACAGTGGGCCTGTGGAGGCTACAAACCATTGTAATACATATGATTTCATCTCCCACCCAGCCAACTCCACCCCCAAAGAATCAATTTTTTCCTCTTGGAGACAGTATAATCCTTGTTGATAGTGGTTACCTTATACTAGGATAATTATCCTTTTTGTTTATTTAAAAAATGACAAAGAATATCTTAAATGGACCAAATAAGATCAAACTAAAATTTGCTAGTGTAATGTTAAAAATTGTGAATTTGAAAAAAAGTATGTGGACTACCAATTTTTTTTTTTTTTTTGTGGATACCGGGGTGTCGACCTCAGGACCTCACGTGCCAACAGACACCCGTGCCACTGAGTGATATCACCAGCCCCTTTTTCGTATGTGGGATCCGGGAGTTGAACTCGGGCCCTCGCGCTTGCAAGGCAGGCGCTTACGCCACTGAGCCATCTCACTGGCCCTGGACTACCAATTAATTTAGTCTACCTTTCCTTTGTCTTTACCTTTTCACGTGAGGATATTTACAGGTACCATTACTTAAATTATTATAATTTGCTAGACACCGGACTAATACTAAACATCACAAAATTTTTCTGGTAGGAATCTGTTTTTTTTTTTTTTTTTTTTTTTTTTAATGTGGGTTCCGGGAGTCAAACTCAGGACCTCGTGCTTGCTGGGCAGGCGCTTGTGCTGCTGAGCCATCTCACCGGCCCGGGAATCTGGTTTTGAGAAGAAATTTATTGGAAAATTTGGCTTTGATATACTTCAAAATATTATGAAAAAGAAAAGGAGCTACTCGTACTGCTGGACTAAACAGAGAAATACTTACAATACGGGTTTAGAGAAGGTTATTTGCAGTTTATTGATTTAATTATCAATGCTAATACATAACATAGTAGTGTAGTAATAGATTTGTTGATAATGGGTAATATTCACATCTAGAATTCCTTTACCATCTTGTATAGTTCAATAATGGTTTAATTGTTTCATGTCAGTGAATTTCTATCAGCCTGACCTATATCTTTTAGCTGTTTACAAACAATTTTTTCTCAGTTATAATTAAAATAATTATTATGACAAGTTATTGGGGTTAAATGAATAAATAATTTATAATAAAATTCCAAAGTTTATAACTATTTTTATATAAAAACTGTGTTTCCTTTTTAAATTTTCAATAATTTGTATTTGATTTTTAGTTTATCTCCATACATTTTTATAAAAATATTTTAATAAAAATACTTTGACTTATGCCAGAAGTGAAGAGAGAGATCTTTCAAGGCAATCACTTGTAGGCCACACAAAAGCAAGTTAAATTTTGTCAATAAGAAAAGGAAAACTTTTTTTGATCTAAGGACTAATACTCTGCTTACCAAAAAATCAACTTTCCAGCATCCTCAGTACTCTTGAACACAGCTAAAGGCAGTAAGTCAACTAAAAAATAAAAATGAAAAAAAGTGAGTTGCTAAGTAGCAATCACAAGTGTATATTTAATGCATAGTTTAAAGTGTCTAGTAGTTCTTCAGGATGGTAGAGTAAAGTGGCAGCAAATTATAGCTTCTTCAGGACCTGAAAAAATCAGACCTGTAAAACCACTACTTAGGAAAAAGAGAAGCGTTCTGCAAATCAGAAAACAGCCAACAAGAAAACTAACAATTAGGGAGATACCAAATACAACATAGCAAAAAGAACAGAGTAGTCTGGGTCTGGGAACATAGCTCAATGGCACAGCGTCTGCCTAGCAAGCACGATGTCCTAAGTTCGATTGCCGCCTTCTTCATGGGAAGCTAGATTTGGAGAAGAATTCCCTACCATGCCCACCATACTTGGGAGTGGTTTAATTGGGAGCCATCTTGAGAAGGGGTTTATTGTTTAAGACTGAGCTACTCTGGGAATCAGAAGTCACCGAAAAACTACACTTCAGGGTCTCTGGGGTCACCGTCTTACAGTGACTGGTTGGGAGATGGCCACAAGAGATAGTCACAGATAGACAGGGCTGGTCATAGATCCAGCGAGAAGTTTAAGCAGTGACAAGCTCAGGCTGAAAAAGACACAGTGGTTCTGTCCTCTTTCCTGAGGAGCCAGATTTCTTGCCTGTAGTTTCCTGAGAGGCCTGGCTCTGAAAGCACTAGGATTAAACCCAGTGGACTGCTCAGTACCCTTCACTGCCTGATTCCAGCACAGAATTCAGTGGTTTGTTTCTTTCCCAACCTGCCAACGTGTTCAGAGATATGTCTCATCTTGGGCCCTTGCTACATCCAGGGGTATATGACAGAGGGTTGTCTAGAGCAAGGGGGTCACCTCATGAGCCCATAGGTCATAAGGCTTGATGGACATAGCATTGACTTGGGGCACACAAAAGGGAATAGACACTAAGCTGCTGGAGTGAATATATCTTTGAGGCAGACAGTATACCACTGACTTACCCCAGGACTCGAGCCATACAACAAAAGCAAGTGTGGTGATACAAAAGGCTCTGATTGTAACTCATCCTTCCTCCATACCCAGTGCATTCCAATAGTCTAGGTATTGGAAAGAAACGACCCATGCAAACACCTCATCACAGAAGAATTTTTGAACTTATTTCATTTTTATCTGTTTTTTGTTTTGTCCTTTTTTTTCTTTCTTCTGTTTTTCTTTCACTGTTTTTATTGTTTTGTCATATTTACTTATTCTATTTACTTTTTATTCTTTGTTTTTATAGCACAATTTCCCCTTCTTCATCTTTTCTTTTTTTCTAAAATTTTCCTTTCACTTTCTTTTTTCTTACCCTTTCAACTTTTTATTATAATTTCTATCAACCTTTAATAATTTTAGCCTTTCAGTTTACTCTTTCTCATTATTAGTGATTTATTTGCTGTTCCTAGTAGAGACATAGTTGTTGCTTTTACTTGTTTTTTACTGTATGTTTATCTTGGTGTCATTGACACAATTGCCTTTTTTCTCCTCAGGATAGTGCTGGGGATCAAGCTCTCAAAAGAAGGCTGGACACCAAAATGACCCTCAAATAAAAGTGAAGGATAAATGCATCTCAACAGATGCCTGAATGTCAATATATAAATATAAGAAGTATAAAAATATTCAAGGCAACAGAAGTCCTCCAAATGCTCTTAATTCATTAGTAACTGAATACAAAGATATTAAAGTGAAAGGAAATGCAAAGAATTCAAATGATTGATTTATAAAATAATTAACTTTTTAAAGGAGGATGCAATGAGAGATGAATGGATTCAGGGGGACAATGGATACAATGGAACAATTCCATAAAGTGGTACTAATTCTGAAGAGAAATCAAACCAAAATACTGGAAATAAAAAATGCAATAAGTCAAATAAAAGTTTCAGTGGAAACCTTTACTGATAGACAGGACCATGCAGAAGAAAGAATTTCAGGGCTGGCAGATAAGGTTGGAATTAATACATACAGACAGTAATAAAGGAAAAAAATAATAAAGAAACCATCTAATAATTCTGGGACATAATTAAGAAACCAAGATTGGGCTTCCACAGTAAATAATTAGTGAGTGACCTGGGTCCAGCACCTGCCACCACAATTGCAGAACAAGTGCTGGAGAGGATGCAATTGTAGGAAGGGCTTAGCATTCAAACCTGGGTCCCAGAGCAGCTCCTTAGTTCCAAGCCATGCTCACATTGTCAAGTTCCCAGAGTGGATGAACAAAGGACAGCCACAAGAGACAGCTGGCAGGAAGGAATACAGTTGAAGGGCTGGAGCTGGTGAACATGGATCCAGATTGCATGCTCAGAGTCCAGATTCAGCCTGAGTTACATAGGATAGGAAGGTCATATTGTCTGTCCCTACCATATGGGTATGTCTGCATCCAGCACCATTCTGGAGTCAGACTTCTGCCTTAGCCTTCCAGCACGAGCACAGTTATGTCTTGGCTTGAGCTCTGCTCACATGTCCAAAACATGTCCACATGTCCAAAACAATAGAAATGTTTCTTTTTCCTTTTTTTTTATTTTTGCTATTTTCTTTTTCTGTTCAATCCCCCAATGTTACTACATTCTTTGCCTCTTTTTTCTTTTAAGGGCGTGTGAGTGTGTTTGTGTGTTTTTCTTCTTCTTGCCCTTTTCTTCCAATAGAGTTTATAGAGGATAAGGGAATTCTCCCTCGTCCCTTTTTATTACTTCTATTTTTATTCATATCTTTTCATCTGACTTATTTCTCCTGTTTCTTAACTTTCCTCTATTTTTCTTTTCTTCTCCCCTCTCTTTATCTGTCTCACTTTAACTGTTTTCTCTAATATCTATATAAGCTATAGAATCCTTTCTCATCCCCATCTCTCTCCACTAATTTTCTTTTTTTTTTTTTTTGTGGGTACCGGGGTGTCGACCTCAGGACCTCACGTGCCAGCAGGCGCCCGTGCCGCTGAGCGATATCACCGGCCCCTTTTTCGTATGTGGGTTCCGGGAGTCGAACTCGGGCCCTCGCGCTTGCCGGGCAGGCGCTTAAGCCGCTGAGCCATCTCACCGGCCCCTCTCTCCACTAATTTAATACCTAGTTTTTCTTGTTATCCCATCTAAATATATAACATACTTCTCCTACCACTAGGATTCTTTTACCCCCTCCTATTTTCTCCTTTCCATTCCACATACAGAAGACTTTAAAAGAAAGCTTTGCTTTTTCCTTTCCTTATCCCCACCTTGGCATTGCCCGGTCCCCTCCTCTCTGGGCTTCAAATAATTGATTCTATAAAATTACTGTTGAATGCTTTTTTTTTCTACCATAAGAAGAGACATAGCTACCACATTTAGAGCATATTAGCTGTGGGTCAATACTTGAGCTCTTATGATGCTAACACTATAACTGTGGATTTCTTTTCTAGACTAAAGGGAGATCCAAAAGTGTGTCTCATGGTATGTTCTCAATAGATACCACTGTAATTGATTAGCTTGTTACTACTGTAGCTGAATTGATTGCATAGAATACTTCTGACTCAGTGGGTAAATTTATGCCAGCAAATGGGTCTGACAATTCCACAATCACACCTAGGAAGAGGGACAGCAAGAGTTCCTAACCCAAAAACTCAGACTGGATCAGACTCTGCAAGAATAACTGCAACCTGGCAGAAAGGAGTCTTGAGTATGAGTTAGCTTCTGTATTGCAGTGGAAGATTTAGAGGAGTTGTTGCGGCATGAGCACTTAGATTCTCTGGCAAAGCAGCTACATGTGAATCACATACACACTGTCTTATTGGAATATTTACACTGTGTTCCCATCAGATATTTTATAGGTTAGAGTTTATGTTTGATTCTTGATTTATTTAGTATTGTGAGGTAATGTCATGTTCTTTTATCATTTTTTGTATTTTTACTTTCATTTATTTTTTCTTCCATTGGCTCTGATTTAATAGGTGTCTAGATTCACTCCTTCATCTCAGCTCCCTATCTTACTTCTTC
This sequence comes from Erethizon dorsatum, assembly GCA_028451465.1. Taxonomy (NCBI): domain Eukaryota; kingdom Metazoa; phylum Chordata; class Mammalia; order Rodentia; family Erethizontidae; genus Erethizon; species Erethizon dorsatum. The sequence continues at coordinate 44,075,667 of CM051824.1, forward strand.
ACTTCAAATACCCAAAGCAATACTATTACCATTTCTTTATTTTTTCCCAAATATATAAACTCCTCCTCCCCCCAGGTTTTTAATTTCCTATATTTAAATCCCTCACAATCACTCCTTTCTTCCTAGTATTAAGACTCAATCCTCCCGATCCTAAGCCTTTTGCTCTCCCATATCATATCTAGCATATTGTCCTATCAGCAGGTCTGACAACCACACAGCTTCCCCCAATCACAGAGTAAACCTGCATCTTCACATATCTCACATCTGCCCCCACAAATATCCTCTGAAATTTCTCAATACCCTTTAACTCAACTAAAAGTACTCCAAAAGAATCAGACCCTCCATTAACTTCTCTTCTCATCTGTCACTATCCACCCCTAAAAACCTCATCCTTAATGTCTTACACTCCTCGTCCAATCACCTTCCATTCTTCTTCCTCCAGTTCACTTACGTCATTGCAGAACAACTACAAATAATAAATGGTAATAGTGTGTGCATAATGGATAGAAAAAGAGGGAAAGTGTAACTGCAATGACTGTCATATAGAAGTGTTGTATGATTGAATCTGTTGATAGTGTTATAACCAAAAATAATAATTTTAGCAAAATGTAGAGACAGAGTCCAAGTCACTTAAAATAAATAACCGAAGGAATAAATACTTACAGTGGGCATGCAAAGCTGAAAATTACTCAGCTACATCCTACTAAAAATCTCCATATAAACCAAAAAACTCTCCTCACTTTTTTAGTCTATATCCTGCAGTATCCCTAGGGAAAAAAAAAGAAAGGAAAAAGGGAGTTGCATATATACACAGATACATATATGAGCATGGGGAAGCAGGACAACCAAAGATCCCTGAGTTCATCCAAGTCTCCCAAGGCAGAGCAAAGGGTCACAAAGGGAAAAGAAAACAAGTACCACTAGCAGAACTCTATGAATGGTTCATAGGTGGGATGAGGAAAATAGAAGAGTTTAAAGAGGAAACAAATCCAAAGTTCACAGAAATTTCACTCAATATTCCCATGGTGAATTTTGAGAAAGTACATTAAAATTTGCATGAATTAACCTAAAGTTTCAAAATTTGAATGACAGTTTCAACAAGCATATGGAATCCCCAAAAAAAGTCAGAGAAATACCTGAAATAAAAAACTTTATAGGATTTATGAATTGCAGACATGACCAATATGAAGACACACTGTCTGATACTTAGGACAAAATAGGAATTATGATGAAAAGCTCAAAGAAGCCAAAAAGAAAATAAGAGAATAAGAGAGGATTTTCCAGCAACTGCCAGATGACAATAAAAAGACCAATTTCAGGCTAATTGGAGTTAGAGAAAAACTAAAAGAAAGCACAGATGTGTTTACTAACATGTTTACAGAAATTATAGAATAAAATTTCCCAAATATAAGAAGTTAAAATACAAGTAAGCAGTGCTTATAGAACACCAAAAAATTATGATGACAAAAGAAGCTAACCAAGTCATAGTCTTATGGAATTTCCAGAAATCCAGCAAAAAAACAGAATTTTACAAGCAGCCCAAGGAAAACAAAAAATCATGTATGAGGGTAAACTAATTCAAATTACAGTAGACTTCTCTACACAAACCCTAAAGGCCAGGAGAGCTTGGAGTGAAGTATTGCAAGCTTTAAGAGAAATAACTTCCAACCCAGATTAACTTATCTAGCAATAGATGGAGAAATAGGTATTTCCATGAAAACGACAAGATCAAAAGATATATGAATACTAAACCAGTTCTTGAGAAAATGCTATGAATTTTCTCAATAGAAATCATGTAATGAATATAGCTAAAAACAGCAGGGAAATTAGTGGGGCCAATGGATAAACAGCAACAAAAAAATCAGGAAAAGTAAAAGAAAAAATTCACCAATAGATAAAAGGCAATGATAGTAAATAACCAACACACCTCAGTAAAATCTCTCAACATTAATGGTCTCAAATCTCCAATTAAAATACACAGATTGTCAGACAAGAAAAAAACAGACTTTAACAGCATTCGAGAAATTCATACAATCCAAAATGATATTCATAAAGAATGGAAAACAACATTTCATGCAGCAGGACCCCAATAACAAGTAGTAGTAGCAATTCTAATATCAGACATGGTAAACTTAAAGCTAAAATTGATTAGAAGAGACAAAGAATGTCACTAACATACTAGTTAGGTGAACAATCCAACAAGAAAAGATAATATTGATAAAGATACATGCACCAAATACTGAAACACCTATCTTTATAAAACAAAATCTACTGAAGTCAAATAAACACTGCCACAATCATAGATTTTAACATCCCATCTGCAAAGAGATAGATCAATTAAACAAAAAGCCAATAAAGAAATACCAGAACTGAATGTCATCCTTCAACATATCGGCTTAATAGATATATACAGAGTATTCCACCCCTCTTATATGGAGTATACATTCTTTTCAGCAGCACATGTTACTTTTTCCAAAATAGATCACATATTAGTCCATAAAATTAGCTTAAGTATATATAAAAGAATTGAGGGCCAGGGATATAGCTCAGCGGCATAGTGTCTGCCTGGCAAGAACAAGGGCCTGAGTTCGATTTGCTGTACCAAAAACAAACAAACAAACAAACTAACTAACTAAAATTACCCTATGCATACTATTAGACTTCTGTGTGATTAAAATAGAAATCAAAATAGAAGAAATTTTGGAAAAGGCAAAAACTCCTGGAAAATTAACAGTGTATTCCCAAACTAAGAATAGGTCACAGAAGAAATCAAAGATATTAAAAAATTCCTGGACGTTAATGACAATGACTGTACAATTCAACAAAACCTCTGGGACAGTGTGTAAGCACTTCTAAGAGGAAAATTCATTGCAATCAATGGCCGCAGTAGGAAAACAGCACAAGCCCAAATAAATAACCTTATGCAAAATCTTAAGAAACTTGAGAAACAACAGTGAACCAGCTCCAAATAGAAATTAAGAAAAGAAATTATAAAGATGAGAGTAGAAATCAGTGACATTGAGACAAAAATCTGTAAAAAAAAATCAATGAATTGAAGAGTAGACAAGGATATCCATTGTCACCTATTCAATTCAGCATAGTACTTGAAACATTAACAGGATCAATTAGGCAAGAGAAAGAAATAAAAGGGATACATATAAGAAAGGAAGGACTCTAGTTATTGTTTGCAGATGACATGATACTCTACATAGAAGACCTGTGAACTCTACAAAAAGACTCTCAGAATTAACAACTTACTTCAACAAAGTAGTAGGATAGAAGATCAACACAAAAAATCATTACCATTTTGTAAGCCAACAATGAACATGATGAGAAGGAATTATGAAAACAATACTATTCTCAGTAGCTTCAAGAAAAATGAAATACCTAGGAATTAAACTAACCAAAGAAGTGAAAGACCTCTACAAAGAAAACTATAGCCCTCTGAAGAAGGAGATTGAAGAGGACATCGAAAAGTGGAAAGATGCCCCCTGCTCCTGGATAGGAAGAATGAATATTGTCAAAATGGCAGTACTTCCAAAAATGTTATACAAAAGCAGTGCAGTCACAATCAAAATACAAACAGCATAGGTTACAGAACTAGAAAAAATAAAACCCTAAAATTCAAATGGAGCCAGAAGAGACCCAGAATAGCTAAAGCAATTTTGGGCAATAAGAGCAAAGCAGGAGGCACAGAACACCTAACTTTAAGCTATACTACAAAGCAATAGTGATAAAAATGGCATGGTACTAGAACAAAAACAGATATGTGTATCATTTGAACAGAACTGAGGATGCAGAGACCTCTATAGATATATTCAACTACTCGATCTTTGTTAAAGGGACCAAAAGCATGAGTTGGAGGAATGATAGACTATTCAATAAGTGGTGTTGGGAAAACTAGTTATCTGTTTGCAGAAGATTGAAACTGGACCCTTATCTCACACCATATACTAAATTAAAATCAAAATAGATCAAAGAACTAAACCTTAAAACAGAACCTTAAACATACTGCAAGATAAAATAGGTAAGATGCTTGAAGACATAGATATAGGAAAGGATTTTCTAAACAAAACCTCAGTTGCACAAGAAACAGCAGCAAAAATCAACAAATGGGATTATATCAGACTGAAAAGCTTCCGTACAGCAAAAGAATGAATCAGTGGATTGAAGAGACAACTTATAAAATGGGAAAAACTTTTGCCAGCTACCTCTCAGAGGGCTAATATCTAGAATATACAAAAAAAATCTAAAATTAAAGACCAACTCAAGAAATGCAGAAGAAAAATGAACAGACACTTCATAGAGGAAGAAATGCAAATGTTCACTAAATATATGAAAAAATATTCAACATTTCTGGCCACTAGTGAAATGCAAATTAAAACAATGCTAAGATCCCACCCTACTCCAGAAAGAATGGCAATCATTAGGAAATCAAATGATAACAAATACTGGTTTGGCTATGGTAAAAAAGGAACCCTTCTTCATTTTTGGTGGGAATACAAGCTAATACAACCATTATGGAAATCAATATGGAGATTTCTCAAAGAACTGAAATTAGAAATTTCATATGACCCAGATATCCCCCTGCTAGGTATCTTCCTCAAAGAGCTTAAGTCATCAAACTATGGTGATACATTCTTATCAATGTTTATACCAGCACAATTTATAATAGCTAAATTCTGGAAGCACAGGTATGCCCATCAACAGATGACTGGAAAAAGAAAATGTGGTATCTGTATATAATGGAATACTACTTGGCTATAAATAACAAATTTGAAATATTTGTAGGAAAATGGATACACCTAGAAAATACGATGTTGAGTGAAATAAACCAGACACAAGCTAAAATACCATATGGTATCTCTCATTCGAGTGAGGCAAAGTACAAATAAAGAAAATGATAAAAGGTGGATAGAAAGGGACAAAGGGATGGATGTCTTTCAATATGGAAGTGTTCCAAGGGAGCAAGGTTGAGGGGTGAGGAGAAGAATAGGAAATAAGAATAAAGTTTTCCCATGTACAGGAACTTAATAACCCCTATTAATATAAACATTATATGCTGCAACGTGAGATAAGAAGAATAATATCAACAAAAATGAAAAGTGGGGGATGGTGAGATAGCTCAGCAGCATAAGAGCTTGCCTGGAAAGTGCAAGGTCCTGAGGTCAACTCCCAGAACCCACATAAAGGAAAAAAAGGGGCTGGTGATATTGCTCAGTGGCACAAGTGCTTGCTGGCAAGTGTGAGGTCCTGAGGTCAACTCCTGGTACCCACATAAAGAACAAAAATGAAAAATGGGATGGGGGAGCTATAGGAGGAGGGAGGTAGAGGAGCAAAGGAAATGAGGTTAAAATAAAAAGAAACATGCTGTAATGTGTACCTGTGACCAATTCCCAAGACAACTGTAAATTACATGAACTGCAAACATGCACACCTAAAATTTAAAAATTAAAATAATGCTTGGGAGGATATGAGCAAAAGGAACCTTTCTATACCACTCATAAAAATGTAAATTAGCACATCCCCAAGGAAATCATTTTGGAAATTCTTCAAAAAACTAAACTAGAGCTACAGTTGACTGAGATATACCACTCCTTACATACACCCAAAGCAAAGTGAACATATCATAGGGATACCTGCATACCCATGTTAATTGTGACACAATTAACAATAGCCAAGCTATGGAATAAGCCTTGGTGCCCAAGAAAAGATGAATGGAAGAAGAAAATGTAGTATATATACACAATACAGTATTATTCAGCAATAAATAGTAATGAAATTCTGTTGTTTGCAGCAAAACAGAGAGAGATCTAGAGACCATTATGTTGCATGAAATAAGCCAGATTCAGAAAAACAAATATTTCCTGTTCTCTCTATTTTGTGTAATCTAAAAAAGATGACAAAAAAATACAAAGGAGTTTATTATTAAACAACTGGAAGGGAGACGTGTGGAGGGGAGGGAGATATAGGGAGGGTAACAGGGAAGATGGAAATGAGTAAAATATATACTTTGAAACCCTCCAAAAATCTAAAACTAGAGGGGAGGGTAGGGTAAGGGAGTGATGGGGCTGGTGAAAATGATCAAAATAACTTAGCATGTACAAATCTACCAAAATGAAACTCATTAACATATATAACCAATAAAAAATTGGGGGGGGAGAACCAATCATAAAGCATTCTCTCCACTCTTAGATTTTTGCAACAATGTTTTTTCTCTTCTTTTTAATGAACAGGAATTTATCCCTCAAAATTGGTTAACCTTATTTACTAACTACAAGCTGAAAAACATATAAAGCTATATATTTTCACTTTTATCTCCTCTATTTTACCTTGTCAGTACCATACAAAAATGTCTAGATAATAATTATTTGTTCAAGAAACCAAAATTGGAGAGACTTCTAGGAAGATAGAGGAGTGGTGAGCAATGGAGAAAGAGCTTCTCTGAGATTTGGTGTCCAAACACTGGAATATAGCAATGTGAGCAAGAGAAGGAGGAGTGAAGTGGGTCCCCAGGACCCAGGAAGGATCTGAAATGAGAATTGAAGCCCACTGGGAGAGGAAAGAATGAAACTTCTTCAATGAAGAAGAAGGAGGAGGCAGGTGGTGCTTTTTCACTGAGCCCCCACTCACTGCATGAGAGGAGTGGATTGAAACTACAGATACACGGTGACTGCGGGTGACCCCAGAGGCCTCCACAGAGAAGCTTACCAGTGAAGTGGAGTGATGGACACAGAGGACTGCAGTGGCTGGTGAGTTGTCCCATTCAGACATCTTGTAAGAGAAGGTGATTGACCAGGAGCCATCTTAGAGGAAGGCCAAATGAGCTCAGGACTTGGAGCAGCAACTGATCCCACCTAGGACCTCCAAGGCAAGTTCCAACCCACAGGGGATATGAAGACTGTGTGGGTTGGGAGGGTCTGGTTCCAGACTCACAGCCAAAGGCCAGCCAGAACTTCAGTGGAAATAGGGCTTCAGGCTTGCTGGGGTTATCCACTACCCTGCTGTAGAGCTGCTGATGGCTGGCTGGAATTGACTGATGCAGATGTGGACTCTATATGCCCACATTGCCTACAATTAGCAGCAGAGATATACCTTGAAGTAGGCAATTTTTTTTTCTTTTCTTCTTTTCTCTTTTATTCTCTCTCTCTTTCTTTCTCTGCTTGACTTTTGTTTTTTCTTCATTGTTCTTGTTTTTATATGAGTGTAAGCATGGTTCCCAGTTTTACTGTTGTTGTTCTGTTACTTTTTTATTTCTTCCTTCACACTTTCCTTCCTGCTTTCTATACCAGTTTCACAAAGTTTGCATCATCCTCCTCTGTCCTCAAGCCTTACTTCAAATCTCTTCCTTTTCTTCTATTTCTTTATTTTTTCACCCTAACCCCTTTTAAATTTTCTCCCCTGAGGGTAAAATTTCCATATTTAGGGCTTAATTGCTATGTACAATATTTTGGTTTGCTTTAGATATTGTTGTATAACCACAAATCTAGTTCCATAGTTAAAGATGGAAAATTATTTGTTAACTCAGTTTGTCATTTCCTAGGCTGTGTTTGATGTTATTGGCATTGCTGATTGTACCACTTTAGCCAAAGTGACATAATTGTTCTATCCAGTTATTCTTCCTGGTATGCCAAGTCTAAGAGTGCCTAATGCTCATAAAAAAATACTATAGGCCAGTGCCAAAGAACCAGGAGCTGGGCCAAGAAGGTAGTAACTTCTAATCCCCAATAAATTGAAGAGATAGGATCTTGCAACAGACTCAGTACCCAAAAGCCAGCTACACCTGGAAGACACCTCTGAGAAGTAGTCATTTCCTAAAGGTTCTAAATACTAGCAATCAATCTACTCACAGTTGGCATTTTACAAACATCAACCCAGGAATTTAAAAAAAAATAAAAAATGAGAAGACACTTAAATAAGGTGTAACCTCAGACATCCAGATTACCAACAGGAAACCCAAGGGACAATGAGGTGTAACAATTTAAAAGCCACCCACCTGGAATTTCTGAAAGGGGAACAGTGGAAATAACAAAGCAAATGAATGAGGTTCTAGAAAAAATTAAAACAGAAATACTTTCTCAGATAACTACAGAGATGGTGACCATAATAACAGAAATGCTTGGTGACTCCAGAGCAGATACAGATGAAAAAAACAGAGGAACTTAGAAAAATGATGGAGGGCCGGTGAGATGGCTCAGTGGCTTAAGCGCCTGCCCGGCAAGAGCGAGGGCCCGAGTTCGACTCCCGGAACCCACATATGAAAAAGGGGCCGGTGATATCGCTCAGTGGCACGGGTGCCTGCTGGCATGTGAGATCCTGAGGTCGACCCCCCGGTACCCACAAAAAAAAAAAAGAAAAATGATGGAAACCATAAATGCTCAATGTAGGAGAGAAATGGAATCCATGAATCAGATTCAAACAGATATCCAGGATATTAAAAATTCCATTGGAAGTATAAACAACAGAATGAGCTAATATAAGGACAGAATCTCAGATATAGAAGAAAGGATTGTGGTTAGAGATCATGAAAAAGAAATATATTTTAAAAATAGCAAAGGACCATGAGAAATCAGTCCAGCAGCTGCTAGATGATGCAAAGAAGAGTAACATAAGGTTGTTTGGACTCAGTGAAAAAGCAAAAGATAGCACAAATGACATAAAAAACTCTGTTCACAGATGTCATAGCAGAAAAATTCCCTGGTGGGGAAAAAGAATTTGATATACAGATAACAGAAGCATACAGAACTCCAATTAATCATGACCAAAATAAATCTACAGCAAGGCATATAATAGTCAAGATTCAAGAAAATCAACACAAGAACAGAATATTAAAAGCTGTTAGAGAAAAGAAATGAATCACCTGTAAAAGAAACCCATCAGAATCACAGCTGACTCCTCAACACAAACCCACAAGTAAAGGAAAGCTTGGAGTGAAGTATTTCAAGCCTTAAAAGAAAACAACCTCCAAACCAGATTGAAGGACTCTACGAAACTACCTTTTAAAATTGATGGAGAAATACGATACTTCCACGACAAATAACACCTGAAGAAATTTATGAACACCAAACCAGGACTCCAAAAGTTTCTGAAGGACATTCCAGAAAGAGATAACAAGGATTACAACTCCATGAACCCCAACAGAATGAATCCATGAGGCAAGGAAACAATTAAACAAAGGGGGGGAAAAAGAAGCTAGAAACAGGCAAATAACATAACGAGGATATGTATGTTATAACCATCAACATTAGTTGTCTCAATTCACCAATCAAAAGAAACAGACCAGCAGAATGGAACAAGAAAAAAGATCCAACAATATGCTGCATACAAGAAACACATTTAACTCAAAAAGAAATTTATAGACTATAAGTCAAAAGATGGCAAACAATACTCCATGCAACAGGAACCCAGAAAAATGCAGGAGTAGTTATTCTATTTGCAGACAAATTGAATTTCAAGTCAAGACTGATTAAGAGAGATGAAGGTCACTACATCTTTCTAAAATGAACAATCCAAGAGGAAGAGATAACAATCATAAATATATATGCAACAAATACCAGTGCACCTAACTATATAAAACAAAGATAAATGGACTTTTTGAAATTTTGAACAAATGAACTTAGTAATTGTCTACAGAGTGTCCCATCCCAGAACATCAGAATAATATTCTTCTCAGCGACACATGGGACATTTCCAAAATAGACCACCTACTAGCTCATAGAACATACTTAAGTAAATACAAAAGAATTGCTGTAATCCTGTGCATATTATCAGGCCATAATGCAATAAAATTGGAAATCAAAGGCAAAATAAACCACAAGAGCTTCATAAACACATGGAAATTAAATAACACACTCTTGAACAGCCAATGAGTCACAGATGAAATTAAAGAAGAAATTAAACTGTTCCTACAAATAAATGATTATGTGTGTACTACATATTGGAACTTATGGGGCACAGTGAAAGCAGTCCTATGAGAAAAATGTATAGCAGTGAATACCCATATCAGGAAAACAAGAGGGAGCTCAAATACACACCTTAATGTTGATCCACAAGCTTCTAGGAAAAGAAGAGCAAGTCAAGCCCAAAGCTTGTATGAGGGAGAAAATTATTAACATCAGAGCAGAAAGTAATGCAATAGAGACTTAGAAAACAATACAAAGAATAAATTGAAGAATTGGTCCTTTGAAAGATTAAATAATATCAACAAAATCTTAACCAATCTTATCAAAAAAGGAAAGACTCAAATCCATGTAAATAGGAATGAAAAGGGTGAAATTACAAAAGATCCTGCAGAAATCCATAAGATCATCTATGCCTACTTGTAGAACTTGTAATAACATGGAAAATGCAGAAGAAATTGACAGATTCCTACGTACACACGAATTAGCAAAGCTGAATCAAGAAAATATAAAAATTATAAATAAACCGATATCAGTCAATGAAATTGAAGATATAATTAAAAATCTAACAACAAAGAAAATCTCAGGCCCTGACAGATTCCCTGCTGAATTCTACAAAAAATTTAGAGAAGATCTAATTTTGTTACTTCCCAAATTCTTCAATGAGCATGAAAGGAAGCAACACTCCCAAATTCATTCCTGGAAGCAAGCATGACCCCGATGCCAAAACCAGAGAAGGACCCAACCAAGAAAGAGAATTATGAATGATGTCAATGAACATAGATGCAAAAATCCTCAATAGGATCCTGGAAAACAGAATACAGCAAATCACGAAGAAGATGATACACCATGACCAAGTAGGATTCACCCCAGGGATGCAGGGATGGTTCAACACATGTAAATCAATAAATGTAACACACCATATTAACAGAGTCAAGGACAAAAGCCATATGATCATCTCAATAGATGCAGAAAAAGCATTTTAGAATGTGTAACACCCATTCATGATAATAACCCTACAGAAAATTGGAATAGATGGTCTTTGTCTCAACCTAATAAAAAGGATATATGACAAACTAACAGCCAACATCATACTAAATGCCTGAAAACTAAAAGCTTTCAGTCTAAAATCAGGAACAAGGATGTCCACAGTCACCACTCTCATTCAATAAAGTTCTAGAAACACTTGCCAAAAGAAATTAGACAAGATAAATAAACAGAAGGAATAAGTATAGGAAAGGAAGAAGTTAAATTATCATTATTTGTGGATGATGTGATACTTTACTTAGAAGGCCCCAAAAACTCCACAAAAAGACTTCCAGATCTAAGAAACAAATTTAGTAGCATAGCTGGATACAAAGTCAACACTCAAAAATCAATAGCCTTCCTGCACACAAATAACAAACTCACTGAGAGAGAAATTAGAGAAACACCTTTCACAATAGCATCAAGAAAAATGAAATACCTAGGAATCAATCTAATGAAGGAAATAAAAGACCCCTACATTGGAAACTAAAGAACTCTGAGAAAAGACCTTGAAGAGAATATCAGAAAATGGAAAGATATCCCTCACTCATGTGTAGGAAGATACAAAATAGTGAAAATGGGTGTATTTTCAAAATTGCTATACACATTTAAAGCAATCCTGATCAAAACACCAACACCATATCTCACAAGATTATAGAAAATAATCCCAAAATTTATTTGAAACCAGAAGAGCCTGGGAATAGCAAAGGCAATTCTGGGCAACAAAGGCAAGACAGGGACTATCAAAATCCCTGACTTGAAATTATACTACAAAACTACTGTGATAAACTCAACATGGGGCCCGGTGAGATGGCTCAGCGGCATAAGCACCTGCCTGGCAAGCGCAAGGGCCCAAGTTTGACTCCTGGATCCCACATACAAAAAAAGGGCCGGTGATATCGCTCAGTGGCACGGGTGCCTGCTGGCGTGCGAGTTCCTGAGGTCGACCCCCCGGTACCCACAAAAACAAACAAACAAACAAACAAACAAAAAAACATGGTACTGGTGAAAAAAAATGTGAGGATCAATGGAACAGATTAAAAGATGCAGAAACAACCCAGACATACTTAGCTGCCTTATCTTTGACAAAAGTGCCAGGCATCTTCTCTGGAAGAAAGATAGCCTCTTTAATAAAGGTCTTGGAAAAATTGGGTTTCCACCTGCCAAAGATTAAAGCTAGACCCATATCTTTCACCATGCATTAAACTAATATAGAAATGGATCAAAGATCTAAATATTAAAATAGAAACACTAAATCTACTGAAAGATAGAATAAGTAGAACTGCTGAAGACATTGGTGTAGGCAAACCATATATCAACAAAACACCAATCACACAGGAACTATCACAAAGTACCAACAACTGGATCTCATTTTATTAGAAAGCTTTTGCACAACAAGAGAAACCACCAACAGAGTGAAGAGATAATACACATTGTAGGAAAAAATTTTGCCAGCTGTTTCTCAAATTACTACTATCTTGAACATATAATGTACTAAAAACAAAATCCAACCCCCCAAATTTAAAGAACCAATTACACAATGGGCATCTGAAATAGACACTTCTCAGATGAAGAAATCGAAATGGCAAATAAATATATGCAAAACTGTTCAAAATCTTTGGTCATTTGAGAAATGCAAACAAAAACAATACTGAGATTCCATCTTACTCCAGAAAGAAAGGCTATCATCAGGAAATCAATCAAAAACAAATGCTGGTGGGGCTGTAAGAGAAAAGGAACCCTTCTCCAATGTTGGTGGGAGTGTAGACTGGTGCAACTATTGTACAAATCCATGTGGAGATTGTTCAAAAAACTTAAGGTTCCATTTGACCCAGCTATTCCCCTTTCTGTTATTCTCCCCACCAAAAAAAATAAAATCATCATACCACGGTGATATATGCTCACCCATGCTTACAGCAGCACAGTTTGTGATAGCTAAATCTTGGAAACAGCCTAAATTCCCATCAACTGATGAACAGATAAAGAAGATGTGGTTTTTATACAATGTAGTACTACTGGGTCATAAAAAAGGACAAGCTTGAGACATGTCTAGCTAGATGGATACACCTTGAGGCCATTTTCTTAAGTGAAATAAATTGGACACATGTATAAATACCACATTGTTTTTCTGGTGTGAGAAAGAAAAGGTGTGTATAAAGACCAGAATGTGTAGTAGATATTGTGAAATAGGAAGCAAATGTTCAAATTGGAAGGAAAACTAGGGAGGAGGAAGGGAAAAGGAAGGAAAGGAAAATAAAAAAATGAGAAAAGAAGACAAAAATATAAACAAGTCTTTTGTAATGAAGGAGGGGACTAAGGGTAGAAGAGAGGATAGGGAAATGGGAAAAAAACAGGAATCAAGTTATATCATGTATAGGTACAAATTCCCTATAATAAATGTGATTATTATGTATACCTAAAATGTACCAATAAACTTAATTTTTTTTTGTGGGTACTGGGGGTTGACCTCAGGACCTCGTGCGAGAGCAGGCACCCATGCCACTGAGCGATATCACCGGCCCTTTTTTCCTATGTGGGTACTGGGAGTCGAACTTGGGCCCTCACGCTTGCCAGGTAGGCATTTACGCCACTGAGCCATCTCACCAGCCCCCAATAAACTTAATTAACAAAAAAGAAAACAAAATTGAACTCTATACATTAATAAATATAACATAGTTAAAAATAAAAACAAAAATAAGTTTTCCTATACCATAGCCCCTACTTGTGTTCATGTCCCTGTTATTCCAGTATTACTTATTACAATTAACTTTAATCGTTGATTCATTCTTCCACTTTTCATTAAATTCCTAAGTGACAAAAATGCTACTTAATTTCATGTGACTTGGAATAATAAAATGATTTTGAAATTACTATGTAGGAATAAAATGCCATAGTATCAACCAGAGATTACTAACATGGCTGTGTGCATTATTGATCAGTATGGATCATTTAATACTGACCCCAGTGATTTGCATGTTATTGTCCAAATGAACTTCACATACAACTTCAAGAGGCATGACTGCTTGTTTGCCAAGTCACACATAGCTAAAAGCAGTAGCATACCAAGGAAGCAAGGCAGACACTAGGGCCTTGATGAACGAAGGAGCTGAGCAGGAAAGGCAAACTAGAGTCAAAAGCAAATGACTTTTCTATCATTGCTGGAATAAAATACCTGACCCCCAAATTAAAGAAGGAAAGGTTTATTTAGCTCACAGTTTGTGAAGGTTTTAGTGTACAATCAGCTGGCTCCAAAGACAGGGTGGCATGACAGAGTGGTAACAGTTCATGGTGCTGGAAGACAGCAAAAGCAACAAGAGCAAAATGGGGGGAACAAGCCTCTTTTCCACCCTTATATTGTAAACAGGCTACCACCCCTTAGGGTGGGTGTAGCACACACATCATTTCCCTGCCCTCCTCTTGTTCAGGATGAGGATGTTTATGAAGTGAGGACCTTAGCTTCCTGCTGAGTTGCTTAGTTAAACTTCTAAACTTCTCAAGTCAACACAATGTATCAACCACTACAATCCACCCCTTGTCAACTGGGCAACCAGACACATTTCCTTAAACTGGTTTCCAGACACAAAATCATGCTTATGCTTATCATTTCACAACTTGAACATTATAACACAGGTTTAACAATCCTTAAGAATCAGTATTAAGTCTATCAACATTATATTACATTAGAATCATAACATTTGCCCTTGCCCCCCAAAGACTCATGAACATCCCTTTATGCAAAAGGAATTTAGTCCATCTGCAAGAGTTGCCAAAGTCCTAAAAGTTTTAGCATTGCTGAAAAGTCCAAGTCCCAAGTCTCCTCCAAAATGTAAGACAAACCCTTAGCTGCAAAACCTTGTAGAAATGAAAACAAATTAAATGCTTCCAACATGTAATGGCACAAGATAAACATTTTCATTCCAAAAGTTTCAAACTGGGGGATACAAAGGAATGGTACCAAAGTGAGTCCACAATCCAGCAGGACAAACATCTGAGGCAATCTGTGGCAAGTTGTGAAATCCAAAAGGTTTGAGTGGCTCCACCCCATGGCACTTCCTGTGGTTGTAGCTCCTTTGGCTTCTCTCTTGGGCCCACTCTGCTCCCTCCTTGCAGGTTTCCTTAGATAATCCATGTTTCTGGCTTTTCTAAACTTCTGGGGTTTCCACTGCACCTTTGGCTTTACACTCACAGCTTCACTACTGCCCTCTCAGGGGCACACTGCCTGGCCTCCCAGGCCTTCTGAAATTGGGGTGGAAGCCCTCCTAACCCCACAAACCTTGCATCCTGCATGCATCTAAAGCAAGCACCATGTGGATGATGCCAAGGTCTACTCTCAACTGGAGCAGTAGCCAGGCTTTCCTCTCCGTTGGCTATAGAGGTCAAGCACCTGGATCACTGGGCACTCTGAATCCAATTCTGAGGAACAAATTTTCTATGCTGCCACCATTCTGGAACATGGTGCTCTGCGGCTTTCTCCTCAAAGCAAAGTCTTTCACTTTTGCAGTTTTGATGCTGCACGGGGTGGAGACTTGCTGCTTCTTATGATGCCCTCAGGCCATCTTTTCTATTATCCTTTACCCTATCTTTGTGGTCCACAGCTTTACTGGAGCTTCCTTTCTGACCAAACTCACAATGTTTTGAATCATCCTGCTGGACTCTTTGTTCTTGACTCTCAACATAGATCTGGCTAAAAGCCCCCAACCATAGCCATGCCACTGCCTCAACATTTGACTGCCTTGAAATTTCTTCTGCCAGATTAATTAGTCCACCACCCTTAATCTTAGTCTCAGGCAAAGTCTCTGGACACTAGCAAAATGCAGACTTTCTGCCAAGGCATAACATACATTCTCTAGGGTTCAACAACCAATGTAGTCCTTCTTCCCAGTAGAAACCTCCCAAGTCTGGTCTTTACTGGCAGTATTTCTATCAGGCTTCTGGTCTTCTGAGCTCTGACCAGAATCTCCCATACAGAACAGCCTAAGGTGTTCCAGCTCTACTCCCTCAGGTGACATCTCAGAACATTTCCAAACTCTTCCCACAAGTCATTCCCAAAGGCTCTTTAACCACATGATCAGGTAATGTCACAGCAAAGACCCCACTCCTGGTACCAAATTCTGTCTTATTTGCTTTTCTCTCATTGCTGGGACAAAATACCTGACTCCCAAAATTAAGGAAGGGAAGGTTTATTTAGCTCACAGTTTGTGGAAGTTTTAGTCCTTAATCAGCTGGCTCCATGGCAGGGTGGCATGGCAAAGGAGCAAAAATTCATGGTGGTGGAAGACAACAAAAGCAACAAGAGCAAAAGGAGAAAACAAGCATTTTTCCTGCCTTATATTATAAGCAGGCTACCACTCACTAGGGCAGGTGTAGCACACATTATTTCCCTGCACTTCTCTTGCACAGTATGAGGATGTTTACAAAGTGAGGACCTTGGCTTCCTGCTGAGTTGCTTAGTTAAACTTCTAACCATCTCAAGTTGGCACAATGCATCAACTATTACAATGATATTTCATATGTCTTTAAAAGAATCAAGTATAAGGTGATATAATATATTTTCATATGAAATTATTTGAAATTTTAAAGCACTCCTTCTTAGGCTAGTAAGCATTTTCCAATTTTTATTTTTGTAGTAGATTTGCAGCAGTATGTAAGAAAATTAAATTCTTAAAATAGTTCATTCATACATGATGCTACATCAAAGATATTACTCTTTTTCTTCAAGGGTCTATTTTAATTTATTTCAAAATTGGTTGAAAGTTCACATGAAAAGTCTATGGTGAGTTCTTATAAAAACAAGAATTCTGTTTGCCTCTGAAATTTTCTTTTTCTCTTTTTTTTTTCTTTTCCTTTCCTTTCCTTTCCTTTTCTTTTTCTTTCAACTTTTCTTTCTTACCTAGGAGTTGAACATAGGGTCTTTGTACTGAGCTACATTCCCACCTCTTTTTATTTTCAGAAAAGTTCTTTTTAAGTCGCTAAATTGCTCAGGCTGGGCTCAGAATAGCAATCCTCCTCTCTCAGCCTCCCATAATGCTGGGGTTATAGGCATGCGTCAACATACCCCTCTTGCCTTAGAAATTTCTGATACCAAAAAAAATTCCTTAAATTCTTACTTTATGATAAAGGTAGATTGTTCTGATAAATATTATGACACTAAATTTACATTGGAGATTAGCATTAAAAGATTATAAATCAGAGGTGTGTTAAGAACTTAGAAGAATTGTCCTTTCTGGATGAATTAATTGGTAAGAGGCAGTTAAGTGAATATTTTTGCCAAGTAGCTGAATTTGGTATGAATTTATTTAGCAAGGTTTTACAAGCCTGCATTCTTTGTTGTATTTCTTAAAATACTAGTAGTCCAATTTTGAGATTTAGCAAAATAGTATGGATTATTTAGTAATGTTTAAATCCTTTTTAAGGTTAAATTTTTATTTGTTTAATTAGCTGTCTTGAGAAGAAGCCACCCAATTTCTGAACAACCTATAAATAATACACAGTCATATTTTGTTTTATTGCCCTTTGTAAAAGATTCATCCTTTTGCCCTCCATCCCTTCTAAGTTTCTCCTCCAAATTGGCCTTAAAGCAAAGATTATCTGAAGCATCATAACACTTTTTTGTCACCAGTGAGTTGTGATACATCATTTCATGCCCCATAGCAATACCACCTCAAAATCAAAAACTACCTAAATATTAATGTTTAAAATGTCTTAGAAATAGTGAAAGCAACCTGGAAATGCTCTTAACTTTATTTCTTGCTTTGCAAAAAAAAATCAAGTTGACACTCAGAAAAAAAAATCATTTGGTCAGTGGTTGCTACATGTTGAATAATATTCAGCATACAATGCAGTTAATAAGTATTCTCTATAGGATAAGCCTTTTTTTGAACCATTCCATTCATTCATTTCAATAATGTTAAGAAGTCAACAGTATTGCTATCCATTTTCCAGATGCATCTTAGTAACAATAAGAAAAAAAATTTAAGTGTGGAGAACTCTGCCATTGGAATTAAGTTTACTGCTTCCTAATACCCTACTCCTCACAGTACATATTCGTGTATGATTATTTATCTATTCAGACAAACACAATGAAGTATAAATTATATTTTTCAAGAATTTGTATAATTAGTTTAAGAATATGTTGGCAATGCAGTGCCTTCAGTTAAAACATGTTGTAGAATGGGACCACTCTGAATATTTTAAGGGCACATTTTGAAATGAGAGATATCTCAAAACTTGACATGAGTACACATCCTCTTACACATACATAGAGCTTTTTAAACCATATTTAATTGATTCTAAGATACACTTCTTTTCCCTTTTTAGCTCTGAAATCAGGATGCTTCTTACTACTGAAAGCATTGTATACCTGATGCTGGGATGCAGGCAAACATAACCACCATAGTTATTATTGTAAGTACTTGCATAAACTTTGATCAGTTAGGGTAAGATGTGGCTAAAAAAAGGAAACACATATTTTCTCCAATTTGAAAACAATTAAATACCATTTGTAAAAAAGACCTAGTTTTTGTCCAAATACCATTCTTGACACACTTGTGTGATCAAGAAAATATCAGCAACTAAACTGGGAGAATACTGACAGGAGTACGCTCTGAGGAAATGCTGTATCTAA
This sequence comes from Erethizon dorsatum, assembly GCA_028451465.1. NCBI lineage: Eukaryota > Metazoa > Chordata > Mammalia > Rodentia > Erethizontidae > Erethizon > Erethizon dorsatum. Next base: position 44,094,216 of record CM051824.1, read on the forward strand.
AATTCTTTGGGCAACACAGACTTTAATCTTATATGAAAACATTTGATATCATTAATTTTGAAAAATATGAATCATTACTATGTATTAAACCACACATACTAAAATGTTAGGCTCTCCTCAATTTGTTGCACTTATAATATCCTTTTTATGTATGCATAGTTATATATGATAAAATATCAAAGTATGAATATGTTTCAGGCAGTATCTACATATGTGTAATGCAATTATAAGTGATTTTAAATCAATTTTCATAGTTTAATCAACAGCTATTTTTGTGATTATACATTGATGAGCAGAACTTCTTAAAATAGATGTAAAACATGTTAGTGTATGACAGGATATAATTTTGTTATATTAAAAAAGGGCAATATTTTAAAACTTCTAGATGAATAATAATACAAATGTATCTGGGATAACTAAATTTATATTAAAAGGAAAATCAGCATGTACCGATATTACAAGTATAATTGTGAGCAAAAAATACTGGATATAAAAGCATGCTTATTGTATTATTCCATGTAGTATACTATAAAGAGTAAGATTAATGTTTATTTTGGTTCTAAGGAGTGTGATACCACTGGGGAAGATTACGAGATGTTTATGTGTTTGACGATTTGATTATGGTACTCAGGTGGGTGTGTGCTTTGTGATAGTTCATGGAGCTGTCTGTTTATGTTTTATACACTTCCTATATATGTATTATGTCACAATGTAAAATGGAGAGTATTTCAATACTAGAGAGGCACAAAATAGGAAAATAAAGTCAGAATGGCCACTAAAACCTATCTTGAAAAATTAAAGATGGTAAAACTGAACACTGGTAATATTTGACTTACCTAGTATCACTTAAGTAATCAATGATAGAGATGGGTCATCTGTTTCTAGCATTCTATGTACAGTTTTTAAAAAAAGAATAAAAGATATGTAAGATTTAGAAAAAAATCAGAACACTTACCACATAAGACAAATAAGTTAGCAAAATTTGCTGTCAGAAATTACTTATTGGTGTTCCTAAAGCTTTCCTTGCATATGTGCAAGTAGATGACAATATTCAGACTAAGGATCAAGTTGGATTTTTATGAGTTTAGCTCTTCTCCCACAAGCCAAACTTGACATGTGTAATATAATACATACAAAGCCAGAGTGTCTGAGCATTCAGCTGTGTCTGAACATGTGCAGGAAATGACCTCCTTTAAGTGGTCCTTCTATACATCATATAATGTCTAGTACATAATACTCTATATAGCTACAGAGAAAAGTTTATGGAATAGTTATACACCACTTTATAATCTATCCTAGGTTCTAATTTTACTAGTTATTTCCTCCAAATTTATTTATACCTTTCTTAGTCACTTATTAAGTGATTTGGCAATAATTGTAATTATAGTTTTTACATATTTAAAATATTTATAATCTTCCTCAGATCTATCTGTTTCTGTGCTGATTTCTTTAGTCAGTGGCCAAAATTTAAATTCTAAATAAAGGCTTTGTATATGTTTTACTACTTTGTTGTGTGGAAGACAACCGGGATGGCTGCCCCTGGAAGAAGACCATTTGTCTCCATTTTGATTAATCTTGCCCTAATTGCATGTATTGATATGTACAGAGCTGGCTAGGACAATACTCTACCCCCTCAATTGGCTTTAAGCAATGCAAATGAGTCTAGCCAGGTGCTGATGTATAGCCTTTGAAGCAATGGGACAGTCATTGTTGCCCCCCCATAGCTCTCTACTACTAAGCATGAGCTAGGTGGAAGCCACACTGTCTGCTGGGATTGAGACCCGAGAAAGAGTCTGTGAAGTCCCAGGGCAGAAAGGCCAGGCATCAAAGCTGAGGCAACTGACCAAAAACACAAGATACTTCTTCAAAATCTGTTATGCAGATTTCTCCAAATTTAGAGGCTACCTGTTACCAGAATCTGGGACTCTTTCTGCATATCTCTCTCTGAATATTGCAGAGGTGCTACTGTGACTCCTACCTAGCCCAGTTCACAGTACTCACTTCCCACCATTCTCACTGTCACTCAACTCTGAGCCACTCCTCTCATCACAAATTAATAAAACCTGGGTTAGGCACTGGGTTGTGGCCTTTGTTCCAGTTAGCCATTTTTCTGCTCCCCACAACTGCAGATACGCGATTATCTCTTTATTCTTCTCATGGGTTGCACTGGAAGTGGTAGATTGGAATTTACTTACTAGAATTCCAATAACATTTTCCTGGGATTACAAATATAAACTCCTCCAGACTGCAACAAGGTCAGAGTGGGCTCTCTATATGTTGTTCTTTCAATTGAGCAATATTTAAATGAAATATGCATTTAAGTTACTGTTTTCTAAGTAAAAAACTAAGACTTCATACCAAAATCTTTAAGATATACATTTTCATTGGGAACCTTAGTAGTTAAAAACCAAGACTGCCTCTATTCTGCTTATCCAGAAAAATATAGCTTTTGAAACCAATGATTTGCATTTTACCTACACCAAGAAAGATTAATGGCTATGATAATTACCCTGTTGTTGCATGCAATGAGAGAACTGGACAAATATTTTCATACAGTAGATAACACACAATATTAGAAAGACACAAATGAGAAAATTGCTGTAATTTCTCCAGAGTACTGCCCTTTTTCTAGCTGTCTAATTAGAAAGAGAAATCCCAGACAAACTCAGTAATCTGAGTTGAGAAGACTAATATCATAGTTTAAAGAAATCAATATAACTAGATGTGGCTGTGTACACCTGTAATCCAAGAATTCTGGAAGCCTAAAGCAGGTGGATTTCAATTTCAAGCCCACCCTGAGCACTTTTCTGACTTACAAAGGCCCTGTCTCAAAATAATAAATAAAAATTTTAAAAGGGCTGGGAATATTGCCCAGTGCCAAGCACCTAAATTTAATCCCCAGTACACCCCACAAAAAAATCGAGGTAGTTGGGATTTATGGGTAAGTTTGTTAAAGAGAAGATACCTTCTAGAAAAGAGCTTGAGACTTGAGGTGAGTGTAGTGGAGTTAATTTTCCCTTGAGCAAAAGCTTCTCTGTAATTGGTGTTTAAAAAAAAAAAAACCTTACAGTTAACAGTTGATAGGGTCAAATTGATGTACAAGTAAAATAATCGAATACACAAATAAGTTCAACATTCCTTGAAGTATTTCTTTAACCTCTAAATATAAACATTTTTAAACAGAAATAATTAATTTAAATTCAAAAATTATTATGAGTCTAGGTAAACATTATTTTTACATTTATCTTAAAACAATTTGGTGTTTAATTTTTTAATAGGATGACCTTCAAATTGTCTCAATTTAAGTATTTGTCCTTTTGATTATATACAAAGTATGGCCATGCATCTGAGATAAGCTTTTGCCTACCTTCTGTGGTATCCACACATTGGAGGATATTTCAATTACTCTGGGTGACTTGTATACATATTAACAGCTCCACAGCACTTTACACAGTCTACATTTTTCTTTTCTCATTATTTCTTTTGTTTCTTTTTGCTCTTTTGTTTTACTTCTTTTATAGGAGGAGGGTTAAATATAAATTATTTCAATAACATTTCCACTGCTGTCCTAGAAAGGATGCCAACAGTCAAAACTATTTCACATACTATTTACCCTAGTTCATCATTTTCTATCCAGCTTATCCAACTATAGTATATATAAATTCTATAAAGTGTGCTGCTTTTGACATGGTTTGGTTTAGTTGGATTAAGTACAGAGTCTTGTTGATACCTATTAATATAAGATGTGAAGTGTCTGAAAAGATTGCTTCCAATTATACTTAAGAATAAAATATCAAAACATGGGTACTTTGTGTGGTAACTTGCTAGTTGGTTCTAGATCTTTTTGGTTCACTTCAAGCTCCTCTGATAGGCTTTAAGCTAGACCTTTACCTTGACAAAGATGACTGTAGAAACTCATCTGCCTCAAAACTATCAAAGTGGATGGGTGGGTATTGTTATTATGTGAAAAACATATCCTAAGTCACTTTTAGGCATATAAAATATAAGTGGAAATTTTTCTTCTCTAGGAGAAATGAATGTCTGTACATACCAGTCCTGTCTTGTGCACAAAGCATGGATCATCACTGTCACTCTTTTGAATTCTAGTAGTGGCATTTAAATAACATGGCATCTTTTCCTGAGGTCTTCTATAAGACTTTGGAAATGATTGGCATATGCACTTTTTTCAGTATAAAAAATTCAGTTAATAATTATTTCAAAAAATTATTCCAATATCTTCATTTCCACTTTAAAAATCAAGACCTGACCTTTTAGGACATTTTTAGATGGGCCATCTAACTACACTCCCTGTATTTGAAAAGTGAGACCAACTTTCCTTATCATTCACCTTTTTTTTTATAAGAATTGCTTCAATTATCTTTTCCGATTCTTAACCACACCAATGTTTTGCAAAGGACACAGGTCATGAAAAAGGTTTCATTTGGCATTTCGGCATACTTTCGTTGTATTTATGCTATAGATTGTCATTTCCCTAATCTGTTGATATGTAAATGAGATATTTGTTTCAGAGTTTACATTCTTCAATTTTCATCTTTGTCAAGGTCTGGGTAGAGGGGCAATTAAAACAAAAACTATAAATTTTGTCAGTTTCATTTATTACCTATATATAAATGGTGCTGATGATTTATGTCCACTATAATAGTACACATTAATTTGGTGAATTGCTTTCTGTAAACTCTATGGGCCTTTTCTAAAAGATAATATTGAAAGACCCATACTTATTTTTGTTGTTTTTAATATATTCTTGAAGTGGATCTACTAAACAATTCATAACTCTGTGATCAGTTTGCTTATATAAGCAACTCATAAATTTCAACCACTTGTATGAGCTAAATGATTGGAAGATCTTTCTTCTTTGTGAGCTGAAAGTTATAATACATGTAGTATATAGCTTAGTGTTTTTTACATAAGGATATTTCCCTTGGTTGAAAGATTGTTTACAGTCTTAAAGACAGCCACTCTCAAATTAAAGGGATACTGTAGAAAAGTAAACCAAACTCATCCTCATACTGGTGAATTTAACAATTTATACACTGTATGAATTTTACCAAAGAAAGTACAGTACACCGAGGGCAAATACACATGTCAAAATGTGCTCGACATTGTTCATTAGGAAAATGCAAATTAAAACAACAATGTCATACACCTTCACTTTCACCACAATGACTAACATTAGGAAGATTGACAACAGCAAGTGCTAGTGAGAACATAAAGTAAGGAAGGTTTCCACATTACTGCAGGGATGGAAGACAGTACAGTCAAATGGAAACAGCTCAGCAGCTGCATTTAAGCATATATTTGCTGCTCTAGGCATTTACCCAAGAACAAGGAAAACATATTTTCAAAGAATTACATGCAATATTTAATATAGCCTTAAACAGTGACTTCAACTAGAAGGAAATCAAAAGACCATTAACATGTTAACAGATTAAAAATTGGTATAGCAATACAATGGAATACCATTCAGCTATATAAAGTAATAAACTACTTATGTGCATTAGCTTGGATGAATAGTTAAAGTTTGGGGCTCTGAACAAAAGCTAAAAATTAAGACTGTATTCTATATAATTTAAATTGTGTAAAATTCTGGAAAATATGTAGAGACTTAAAGCACATCAGCAGTTTCCAGAATCCAAAGGTAAAACAGAGGATTAATATACTGACTTTTTGCATGATGAAAACATCCTATATCTTCTATATGACACTAAGCCATCTGTATATATTTGTTAAATATATTAAAATATATATCAAAAAGGGAAATTTTATTGTATGTAAATCATACATCAGTAAAGCTGACACATTCCCCACATTCATACCCCAGAATAGATTCTTATCATAGTCCTCATATTTAATTTTTGCAGATAAATTTTCTAGAAATCTTATCAAATTATGATATCAGCTATTAATTCTATGGACATTTTCAGATCCATCCACATTTATTTTCATATTCACTACAATATCATTTTCATATTTAATCAATGAATTTATTTTAGCTGTTTCTTCAATCATAGATTCATTTTTTAACATCACTTAGGGAATGTTTAGAATTTCTGATTTTATTTATTTAATAATTTTTTTAAAGTTCAGTGTCAATTTATGCAAAGCCCAACAGCAAATCAACAGCTGATGTTTGTTGAGTATTTTTCTTGGGCAGGAGTCAATGTCCAAAGTCTTTAAATATATTAGCTATTGATTAAAATAACCATGGTGGATATCATTACCTTCATTTTACACATGGGAAACTAAAGCACAAAATGGAGAATAGTTTGGCCCAAATCACAGAGCTAATAAATGGTGTACTTGGGATAACTGTCATTCATAAAGTAAGTAAAGAGCTCATACAACCATCAATTAAAGGGTCCCCATAGTACAGATTTCACCGTCCTTCATTATTTTGCCAGAAACACCAAGGAACAGAGCTCTCTAAGGTTGATGCCCTTAATCTCATAAAAAATCAAATTAAATAATTTCCATAATAGTTTCATATGATTTTTCAGCCAAACCGGGGACATCATGTTTCATAGACTTGTTTCCAACTAAGAATACACCCTGCTGGGCATAAAGGGACATGGCCAGAATCTCAGCACTCTGAGAGGCTGAACAGGAGGATCACATCTGGGAGCCTCTCCTGGGCAGCTTAGTGAGTCAGTGAGACTCTGTCTCACAATAAAATATAAATAAATAAGAGGGGTGGGGATGTAGCTCAGAAGGAAGTCTCTGAATTCAATCTAAAGTAAAGTAAAATAAAGAATTTTTTTCTTAGACAGTTTCTACTAATATTAGATCATCAGTGTAATTGAATTTAGCTCCGGTAATAATTTTAAAATCATTTTTCTTCATTAAATTATGACAAGCAGGGGTACTCACATACTGGCAATAAAATATAGTAAAATATATATTCCATTACTTCATACATACAGCAATCTATTTCTGGCTGTCTCCTGAAACTAGATAGAAAATAAAGTATTGAGAGATAGTGGTTCCCTTCTGCCTTGCTGAATTCCTTTCCCATAGTGTCTGTGACAGTGGCATGATTAGGAAATGACTTCTCCCTGCACTGTGGGTCACCAAGGTCTGTCAGGTGTTGATTTTACTGGCCAGACAATCCCATTGTGTAGGCATTTGAAGGTATCAATACACCTGCATGCATCATTTCTTCAGTAAGAGAAGCCAATATCCTCTTGTTCTCCAGGGAGTCTGAGCTATTTGAATTTTATTGCAGTTCTCCACTTCAGTAACTCTAGAGGTTCCCAATTAGCATGTTCAATTAAAACTTGGTTAAGTGCAGATTTTGCTGTACCACAGCCAATTGAGCAGTAGTGGCTGGGTTTCCTGTTTATTCATAACACTTATACCTGTGATGCATTCTGATATTTGAACAAACATCAAATCTCTCAAAATACAAATCATGTTACCAATATATTTATCACCATCACTTTCCTTCCCTTTTATCTCTGTATCCTTTTATTCTGTCAAACATACTATGAAAAATTTGCTACAGAATCTGAGCAATAGTGTAAATTTAGCATCAAAATTTAGAAGGAATCCTTTGCTTTGTGCCAGGAGCCATTCTACCGTGCAGTGAGCAGATGGCTTCAGAGTCCTCACAGGAGGTCCAGGCAGTTACACACTCTACCATCGCTTGCCATTTTCAATCCTCTTCCAGGATTATTTTCCCTGGACATGAAGTTTGAAACTCTATTCCCTTTGTTGGGATTTCTGTTTTCAAATATGTTGTTCTCATCTTCCCTATTTGTCAACATTAAATTAAATGCTACCAACAAGTTATAGACAAAACAGAGTAATCTTTATAGTCGGAGATGTTGCACTTCCTTAATCAGTGATAAGGCAGCACCGCATACTGGATAATTGATCATCATTAGTTTTCTACATCATGTGGAAAATAGACACTAGATTTATTAGGCTAGTTTTAACTTGTCTTTTCTTCCCCCATTACTATAACTTTCTTCTTGAATTTCCATTTATCTTATTTGCTGTATCTGTTGGTCCCATGTATAGCAGAGATTCCCCCAAATCAATCCTTGAAATGACTTGACCACATGCTTAATTAAGAAAACTCAGGATACATAAATTAGATTTTGAAAAAAAGTGAGACAGAAAAGAAATAATCCTCATAAGAAACTGTAGTAGAAATAAGAAACTGTTACCAAATAAAATATAGGGCATCCTGTTAAATCTGAATTTCAGATAAACAGCAAGTATTTTTATGTAAATATGTGTCAAATTTTTTAAGGGATATACTTACATGAAAAAATTTGCTATTTGTCTAAAATTCAAATTTAGGTGTATTTTTAGTTTTCTCATTTTAGCGACTCTAGCGTTGTACCAGAATGAGCAAGTAGAGCTCCTTCCTGAGAAATGATACAGAATGTATCTCAAATCTGTTCTTTCAGAGGAGAGAGCTGCTGGCCTTTCCCGGATATCTAGGCTTGCTCTGATTACATTAGCTGTGTGTTCCCTTTCACCCTTCCCATTGGATTTGCAGCCCTGCTGCCTGCCTCAGCAAGCTCCTGAATGGTACAAATATTGAATGGGGCCAAAACAAATCAGCAAAGGAAGAGGGCAGTTTCTCTTCTCTTTGAATTATTCACATCTTTTTCTGGACAGGTGCATCTCTCCTGATTGTCTCATTATCTACTTCATCACCCATGTCTCAGATTTCTGTTCCCAGAAAGACCTACCCATGCAGAGACATAAAAACTTTTTTTTTATAATATTAGAAACTATCTTTTTAAAGTACACCTGTTCTAGAATATATTGTTCCGAGGGGCTCTGTGTGGCTTTTTGATTCATAGCATCAATTTCACCTGGGAAACTGTTAAAAATACACATTCTTGAGCCCTACCCTAAACTTCTAGATCAGAAATTCTCCAAGGAAGGCCCATAAATCTATTTGTTTCCGAGCTCTCCCAGTGATTTTTATGCACATTCAGGCTTGATAATTATTGCTTTAGATAAATGATTGATAATATTAGTATGTGGGGTTGATTTTCTTTTATGTAAATTTTGTTATGGTCAAATAAATGCTTGAGCCCTATCCTAAACTTCTAGATCAGAAATTCTCCAAGGAAGGCCCATAAATCTATTTGTTTCCGAGCTCTCCCAGTGATTTTTATGCACATTCAGGCTTGATAATTATTGCTTTAGATAAATGATTGATAATATTAGTATGTGGGGTTGATTTTCTTTTATGTAAATTTTGTTATGGTCAAATAAATGTAAAATTTACGCTTTCAATCATTTTAAGTGTAAAATTCAGTAGTATAAAGGGATTTTTTTATGTTTTTACACAAACATCATCATTCTTCTCTCTTAAATTATAGTTCCCCGTTCCTCCTTCCTTCCAGCCTCTGGCAACCATCCCTGACTTTCTGTCTCTATGATTTTGATTACTCTCAAGTATCTAATGTAAATAGTATCATACATTTGTCTTTTGTGACTGGCTTATTTCATGTACATAATGTCCTCAAGGTCCATCCATGCTGAACTTGTATGAATTTCCTTACCTTTTAAGATGGAAAAATATACCATGATCGATGTATACCAGCTTTCACTAAAACATTCATCCACCCATGACTTTCTTCACACTTTATCCATTATGAAAAATGCTGTTATACATAAGTTTATACAAATATCTCCTCCATACTTTGCCTTTTAATTCTTTTAGGGTACAGCAATGGAACTAGTGGGCCATGTGATAGTTCTTTCTTTCTTTGAGCCAGGATCTCATTATTCAGTTCAGGATGGCATCAAACCTGCAATCCTCCTCAGCTCCCTGAGAGTAATTCTAATTTCAACTTCTGGAGGAACTCTCATACTATTTTTCACAGTCACTATACCATTTTACATTCCACCAACACTGCAAAGGGCTTCTAATTTCTCCATGTCTATACCAGCACTTGTTATTTTTTTTGTTCTATTTTAAATTTATTTTTGTATGTTATTTTATTTCATTTATTCTTTCATTTTTTTTTTTTTTTTTGTGGGTACTGGGGGTCGACCTCAGGACCTCGCGCGCCAGCAGGCGCCTGTGCCACTGAGCGATATCACCAGCCCCTTTTTTCGTATGTGGGTTCCAGGAGTCGAACTCGGGCCCTCGCGCTTGCCAGGCAGGCGCTTAAGCCGCTGAGCCATCTCACCGGCCCTCTTTCATTTTTTTGAGACAGGGTCTCATTAAGTTGCTTGGGCTGACCTCGAACCCTGGATCCCCCAGCCTGAATCTCCCAAGGGCTGAATTAAAAGCATGGGTCATCGCACCTGGCTACATTGTGATATGGTATCTCATTACAGCTCTAATTTCTACGTTCCTATCAATAGTCGCATTGAACATCTTTTCACGTGCTTTTGGTCATTTGCGTGGATAAATGTATGTTTAAGTACTTTGACTATTTTTATTCAATTTGTTTTGATTTTCTTTGTATTCTAGATATTCATACATGTCAATATTTCCTGGTAATTTCCAAAAATTTCTCCCAGTCTGTGGGTTGCCTTTCTATTGTGTTCATAGTGAGTACTGATGAACAATTTTTAAAAAGTTAATAAAATCCATTGTGTCCATTTTTTGCCTAATCCTTTGTTGTAATATGAAAAAATTGTTGCCAAATCCAATGTGGTAAAATGTTGCCTTATGTTTTCTCCTAGGTATTTTATAATTTTAGGTTTAACATTTGAATATGTGACCCATATTGGGTTATTTTTTATAGTATTAGGTAAAAGTCCAACTTCATTCAGTTTTCCTAGCACCATTTGTTGAGAAGGCTATTGTTTTTCCACTGAATGATCTTCAGATCCTTTTGAAAATCATTTGAACATGTGCATGAGGGTTTATTTTTCAGCTCTTTGATTCCATTAGTCTGTATGTTTGTCTTTATCCCAGTACCACACTGTTTTGACTACTGCAGTTTTGTAGTAAGTTTTGAAATCAGAAAACATGAATCCTCTCACATTACTCTTCTTTTCCAATGTTGTTTGGCTATTGGAGATCTTTTGAGATACCTTATGAATTTTTTCTATTTCTGCAAAAGGCATCATTGGGATTTTGATAGAGATTGAGTTAAACAATAGATGATTGTGTAATATCAACAACTTAACCATGTTAAATCCTTCATGAATGTGAGATATCTTTTTATTTATTATGTCATCTTAATTTGTTTCAGTAGTACAGTATTTTGTAGCTTCACTATAAAAGCCTGTTTCTTGGTTAATTTCTAAGTATTTTATTCTTCTTGATGTTATTGTAGATGAAATTACTTTCCTAATTTCAGTTTCATATTCTTCATTGCTTGTGTATTGAAATATAACTGATTTTTATGTGTTGACTTTATTTCCTGCTATTTTTCTGAGCTCATTCATAGGCATTAAAATTTATATACAAAAACTAGTGCTAATCTATTTAGCTTGAGAAGACAGAAGTGCTACCAAAATATAAACCACATACTAGTTGGACTGTATGACAGGAAAACATAAAGGAAATAGGTTTGACACTAAAAGAATCTGGGGCTATTGTAGGACAAAGTAGTATTCCCAGTGGATCTTACAGAGACTATGAGATTTGAGATAGACGTCAGAGGAAAGCTAAGTCAAATTCTTAGAATCACAAATTTAATTTTTAGGAAAACATGAATATTAACTCACTTTGACTAAAACCTCTATTTGAGACAAGAATGGAAGAACATTGAATCACATATCATAAAGACAGCACAAGAGTTAAGAATTTACTTAGAATGCAAAGTGCGTAGTCTAAAAATCCGAAAAAGAATATATAAAATATTCTGAAAATATTCTTAAGTTAAGATATACAACCTTCTAAAATGTTTTAAATAAAACTTTGGACTTATTATAAATATGATTTATGGTTTGATGACATTGTGCTAATGATTCTTCAGCAGTGAAGAATTTATTGCTAAGTATGGCATTGATAAATGAAATATTTAACCATCTTATATGTGCCTCACAGTTTAGCTCACACACGCACAGGTTGGGCGTTGTTAGTTTTACATAATGGCAGAAAGTCCTCATTATGGAATCATATATTAAAATCGCTTCATTACACACAATATTTGAAGTTCAGCTTGATATACTGTGCAATGTTCCTTATCCCAATATTTTTAGGTGTATACACCAAAATGATCATTATCCATTCTTTGTTCAGATGCTTAAAGAAATAAAATATTTCAGTGAAATAATGAGCTATCATAGATTTTAGAATCATTTCACTCTACAATTTTAAGAAATTATAAAGATGTTTAAAATTCCATTACCAGTTTCCTGGAACATAATATTGAAAATTTGATGATAAAAAATCTTTGGAAATATTTATATCATTAGTATTTCTTAAGTACAATATAAATTACTTAATAATCACACAAAGACTGATAATTAATTATGCCTTAGAATAATTTACATCTCTATTTAAGTTTTGATAATTTAAGCCTATACTTTACATTTGTAGATATGGAGAGGAATATTACAGAAATAGTATATCTATATGTGATGGTATTCTTATTCATATGAAAGTGTTTTGACAAACAAGTAAGAGTTGTATTTTATAGTACCTATAGATACTTTTAAATTGATAGTAAAACTGTCAGTAATTATTTTTTAAATCATCTATAAAAGAAATCTCTGACTGGGAAAGTTGTTCAAAAAAATGGATAATTTACCTCTGTTGGAAAAATAAACCTCAGAACAAATGGTAGTTTAGGATTTTGTTTCTATGTCAGTATTTTAGTCAACTAGTGCCATTTTAACAGAATGTCACACAAAAGGTGACTTAAACAACAGAAATTATATTCTTGTAGTTTTGGAGACTGGACAGTCCAAGACCAAGGTGCAGGACAATGTGGAGCCTGGTAGAGGCATGTTTGCTGTGCAAATGACTGTCTTCTTGCTATGTCCTCACATGACAGAGTGCGGAGAGCAAGTTCTCCTGTTGCATCTCCTAGGACACTAATCTCATTCATGAGGGCTCTACCTTCATAAAAAAAATTAGTTCTCAATGTTTCACGTACTACTACCATTACATAGGGTGTCAGGATTTCTATATATGAATTGGGGAGTGGCACAAATATTTGCTCCTTAACACTCTGATAAAACTTGATTTAATGAAAGAGCATAAGCAGAATAAAATATTATAGAGATGAATAGTACCGTATTTTACCTCTGAAGGATAAATTATACAGGAATTACTTCATAGTTGTGTTAATATTTTTACATACCACAGTCAAAGAAGGTTTCGTGTTTTTATTTGTTTGCAAAGACAATTAAACATAATTTTAAAAATAGGCAAGAACAATTTATTCTCTGTACCCCAGCAGTGAGAGCAAAGGTTCAGAGCGTGCCTGTGTCTGTGGCTGTGTGTAGTTTAGGTGGTGTCCCCACTTTTGTTGTTGTATTAATAACAAATTTGCATGCAGCCAACGGTTTGGACTGTATGACATTTTCCTTGATGAATCACTCACCATGATTACTTAGTGTTTGACAGTTACTTAATATGATAGATTATCTCTATTTATTTATTTTTTTTTGTGGGTACCGGGGGTCGACCTCAGGACCTCGTGCACCAGCAGGCGCCCGTGCCGCTGAGCGATATCACCGGCCCTTTTTTGTATGTGGGTTCCGGGAGTCGAACTCAGGCCCTCGCGCTGAGCCATCTCACCGGCCCCGATTATCTTTATTTTTAATCAAATGTCGGACATGAGGTAAATTAGTTTAGAAACCATATGCAATTTTTAGGTCACAGAGTGGCTTTGTACAAATAACCAGAAAATTACATTAAAAGACAAAGGTTATACTAGTTTCACAACATTAGTGATCTCACACTTCTATTGTAATTCCAAAAACATGATTGTAAATGATAATGCCACTAATAACAGAACTAAAAGAAAAAAGGCTGCACTCATTCAAATAAATTGCATTTTAGAAAACAGTTGTCAATTGAGAAAATCTAAACAATTACTTTTTAAATTTAACAGCAAGGGATAGAGTTATTTGTGTTCATCCTCAGGATTTAGCTGGTTTGATACTTATATTGGAAGGTGAAGAAAATAGAATTATAGATATTTTACATGCATCTACTTCTATTTTGAGAATGCTAAATTTGTAGAGACCATGAAAATATAATTTATTCAGAGTAAGACCAGACCATCCAGAAATATCACTAGGTAGTTGACTAAAGTTTCTTTTTAAAGTGAATTTTTAAAGTTAAATTTTAGTCTCGTCATTAGAAGAAAAATAAAGAAATACTCTGAAGTAAATAGAAATCTACTTTCTTTGGGCATTCTGTGCTAAATCATGTTATTTTGTTGAGGCACATTATGGACAGTTCTAATTCAGAAGCAGCAACATTTTTCTCTTCTTGATGGTTAACCTTAATTATCAATTTGACTGAGAGATGTTTAGGAGATTAGAAAAGCACACTTCTGATTGGGTATGGGTTGGACATGGGGTATGACTCTGGATACTATACATGGTCCAAGACCCCTTCCTCGCTAGTTCTTCCTTTGCTCTCTGCTTTCTGGTCACCATAATATGAGCAAGTTTTCTCTTTTAGGACTCTTGCCCTAATATTTCTAGAGTCAGCCAATCATGTATTGAAAACTTTGAAACTGTGAGTCACAATAAATCTCTCCTTTTCTGAGTTAAACAAGTCAAGTATTTTGTGCCAGCAATGGAAACCTGACAAGTACACTGGGAAAGCCAAATCATGATTATTTTGAAAGGTATTTTAGAGTCTTTTTTTTCTTTCTTTCCTCTTTTTTTTTTTTTCCAGTCCTGGGGATTGAAACCAGGGAGTTTGCACTGAGCTACATACACAGCCATTTATTTGTTTGATTATTTATTTATTTATATTTTCAGACAGAGTCTCACTAAGTCACTAAATTGTCACAGATGAGCTCAAACTTGAGATCCTCTTAAAACAGCCTCCCAGAGTGCTGGGCATATGGACATGCATCACCACACCTGGTTAGAATACATTTTTTATTAAAAGAATGACCAAAACACAAATTACATGTCTGCAGTATTGAGTATTTGGTGGGCATTATTTCAGAAATGAAAGAAGTGAGCCTTTGCTGTAGTCAATGATAGAGTTTGTCATTTTATGTGGAATTTAAAATTATGTATAACTTACATGTGACATTTTAAGTTTGAGAGGTTTCCAATGCATGCAATCTTCTGATGAGATCCGTGATGATATCTAGAATGCAGTTTTTTTTATTATATGTAATGCCAACATTTGGAAAACATAAATAATTCAGTGAAAAAATACTTTCTAAATGACCAATTTATGGTTTTACAAAAATTATGCCTGGGAAAAAAATCCATTCCTTGTGCAAATTAGACTAAAGAATTTTAATACATTACTAAAAAAGTAGGAAACATTTATTTATGTGGTTCTGTGTTCCATGTTACAGTTGACTTTTAAGGAGCTACTGTCTGTCAAGTTTTGGTATAATATGAAGGAAGAACAATCATCTGTATCTAATGAATACACTCTTAGCATTTCTAATTACATACTTATCCGAACAAGAATCGTATCCGTATACTGAAATCCGAATAGCAATCATATTTGACTGAATGGAGAAGCAGATATGAGAATCTTAATGTCCTTTATTAGGTCATAGTCTAAATTTTCAAAAAAGACATTCTTCTTACTATTTTTTTAATTTAAGAAACTGTAGTTATTCTAATAAAACATGTTCCCTACATTAACACGTGAGGAATTTATTTTATTGCTAAATGATTTAGTAAGCTATTACTTTTAAAACTTCTTAGTTCTAATTTTTAAATTGTCAAATTGATGCTTAAAACTCACGCTAACAAACCCTCTTTAAAATCCTTAATATTTTGAGTTTAAATGTTCTGAGATGAAAATGTTTGGGAATTGTTGGGTTAAGTGGTCCTCTCCATCCCTGATTATTGTCTCTTTAGCATCAACATCTGAATCCAAGAGGCAGATAATAATAAACAAACTTGTGAGAAATTGAGTTCTTTTTTCATATGTGTTTTATTCTATGTCAATACATGTGGCATTCATTTTTGAAGAAATACAGTATTTCCTCATATTGGAATCTCTTTTCCTTTTATTAAGAAATTGATAAACCCTTATCCAATGCAGATATGGGAATATTTTAGATCCACTCTTACCTCTTCCATAAGAATCATATTGTTCCAACCCATAATATCTTTGTCCTGATAATTCTTTGCAGTTTTGTTAGTGTTGGATCATGGTATTATCTTTAAATCTCACGTTTCAAATGATATAGAGGTCCACAGGCTTTGCCAGTAGCAGCCTATGACATGGTTTGCTGTGTCTGTCTCTGCTTCTCAGTCTCACCCCTCCAACCCCACATCTCTCTAGGTAAGCTCTGCTTTGAATGTATTCTAGGTGCTCTCAGGAGCTTTGTCTCAGCACCCCTTTGCCCACTGAAGTGAATGTTATCTTTAGGAAGTCATGCATTTTTGTAGTCAGGGTTGACAAGGGAAAAGATTTAATTCAGGATACATAATTTATAGGATTATTTTATATATTCACCCAAAGAGTCAAATGCAAAAGAGTGCAGGACAACTGTCCACACACTAGAGACTCAAAGAATCCAGCTTAGGGCCTGGATCCCATGGCAATTTCCTGCACGAGTCCAGCTGAAGACCTAGAGCCCATGGCAATGTGCTCCCTGAGTTCAACTGGAGGCTTAGAGCCTGTGACAATATCTCATGCAAATCTGTATCAAGGATCTGCACTGGGAAGGCTCAAAGGTCAGTGGTGGAAACTAGAAAGTCTGCACCAGCGGGATGAAGGGTCTGTGCCAGCAGGCTGAGGGATCTGTGCTAGAGCCAGGAAGTGACACTCAAGGTAAGGACCGGAGCTCCCCCTAAAAGAACCACAGCCATCCTCAGTGAAAGTGAGGGCCCAAGGTCCTTTGATGATGAGGAGGACAGCTGAGTTCATAGCAGGAAAACCAGTGCAACAAGCTTCTCCAGGAGAATAAACAGCACAACTTCTTCCCCTCCAGTTCTCTTTTTATGCTATTGGCAACAATCCTTAGGTGGGCCATCCACACCCAGCACCATGCTGATTCAATTCAGCTGGGTGTTACAAGTTGACAATTAGTTAATCCACCACATGTGTGAATGAGGTATATATTTTCTCTTGTTGGGGAGATTTCTGTATATATTACTATGCCATGATGACAAACTCTTCATTGTATGAATGAAGACCTGGATGAAACATGGATACTAAGCCTTCCTGTGTGCTCAGTAGTCATAACTAATCCAAAACAACTAGTAGCCACTGTCAAATCACATGATGTTGATCACCATGTACTTTACATGTATGAAACAATTAGTTCAGTGCAATAATTATGAAAATATTTTATATTGAACTATAATACCAACAGTAAGCTGCCCTTAAATTTTTATATAGAAATACCATGGTGTATCTGAGAAATAAAACTATTTCCCTTGCTCTAAAAAATAAGAGAGAAAGATTTCTGCCTCTTACCTTTCCTATGGAAAGTTCTATTTTGTTCAAACTATGCACATATTTATAGCAAATGCGAACAGTATTTTTATTGTTATGTCTTTATTATGACTCAAATGGAATGAGCCATATCTAATATACATTTCATTATATTTAAAAACAACTTATTGATTCTCTAAGTTTTTGTGTTATGTCACATACATTTCTCTTTGTTTCTAAGCTCAAAATAATACAGCAAATTAATTTTGATAATACTTAAAATTATAAAGTTTCTAGTCAAAAATAATACCAGTAAGCAGATTTTAGAGAAACAATGCTGACATCCAGTGACTACTTCAGCTAATGCACAATCCTTAAATAGCATAGGACATAGAAGAGAGCACTCATTTATTTAAAGGTCTAGTCAAAGTGAAATACTATTGTTATCTGTCTGGCTGATCAATGTATGCAGATCAGAATCTAGGAAAAGCGACACGGTCATTACTTCTGAAGTCTCCAGATTATCAATGACTACTTTTCAATAAGTACTTCTAAAATAAGTTATATTATAATTAATGTGCTGCCATGATGTATTGAAACTTTTCCTAGTGCAGAAGTGGAGTTAAAAAGACATAACAAGAAAAAATCATTTTGTGAAATGACACCGTCCCCTTCTGAGAGGGAGCTAGAGAGAGAAAGATGGACACTTTTTGCAGTACTAACATATAAATGTGCATATGTATATTAATACCTTCTATCAGTGAAATCATATTTCACTTTTTAAAAGATACTTTTTGTGCTGTATATAGATACTATTCTGGTAATTAAATGCAAAAGTCATACAAATAAGAAAAATATATTACATCAATAATAAATTTTAAAAATATTCATTTCTAGGTTATCCGCTCCTTATAAATCATCTATGTCTAATGTAATTATTTAAAATACTTTAAAAGTAGCACAAGAATAATACTTCTAAATTCAAATTTTAGCTGACTTTTTTATTATTTCTTCTATGGGTATCAAAACTCATTTTCAGTGGGTCTCCCCAAGGGTTAGGTAAGTATACAAAATTTTAATAAACTGTAATTTTTGTATTCCTGCTTAACTAATGTTTTTTGTACACCTATTGTATGTCAGAGAATTTACACAGTACCCAGAAGAGCATCAACATTTATATTCAATGTAAATTGTATGCTCCCTAACATCTCTCATGTAATTTTTGAAAAATTATTTTTCATGCTATTCTGTTCTTCCTTGCTTAGAGTTCAAAATCATTAAAACAAACTCTCATAACTGTTCTTAGGATGTCAACTCTTATTAATAGAGATGAGATTTTTTAATATTATATTTAAAGTGGTAACATTATTTCTTATTTTAATGATTTGTGTTTTCACATTCAATTATCAGTATATATCGATGTCCTTCACCCGCAAATATCAATACTGATATTCACAGTTTTAATTGTGCAAATATATTATACATATGCATATGTATTTATATGTGTTTAAAGAAGTATATGCATAATTTGTTCAGGAGAATTCGATGCATTCCTGTTTTATTAAGAACTTTTTAAAACTAGGAATATAAATTTGATTTTATGCAATTATTGACTCATCCATGAAGATGATAACATGGAAATTTTTTCTTCACATTATGTTGAATTTTATTGTTACTAAGTATATATTAATATTATTTATATAGTTAATAATATTGTAATTATTTTATTATTTATACTATTAAATAACATATATACATATATAATATATATATGATATACACCCAGGTATATATATATATACATATATGTTAGTTTGGTTTGTAATATTTCCCTTAGAAACCCCTCGAGAAAGCAGAAAGTAAGTACTTCCAGATATGACCTATACAATGTGGCAATTTCTTAGAAAAAAGAAGCAGAGATTTGTAATAGATGATAATCTGACAATTGACACGGTAACTAGTGTCTTCTGAATTATTACCAGCTTCGTTTCTTGGATAGAGCATATTAAAAGTAATGGAATATTAAGGAAAGCCCTTTGCTTTAGTAAAATTTTATTTATATTAACCAGTGGACTGTGGAGAAAATGGTCATAGAAGGTTATCAAAATAAGCCCTGCAAAGTCTTCATTATTATTTTAATGGAATACACTGCTATTTTTATTTTTAAATATTTTACAAAAGCCTGAAAAATGCAAGATTTTAAGGCCTTGAAAATATGGATTTTAGATTTTGAAATGAACTACAAATATTTCATCAGATTTTCACTGCTGTGAATGTTCATCCCCTAGAATCCATAAAAACTACATACACAGCATCCATTAAAAACTGTCTCATCTATAAGTACTTCACAAGTGTCATACTTTTTCAGTCCTGCACTTAAAATTCCTTTATTCTCTCTTTTTTCTCCTTTCTTGGTTTTTCTAGTAGCACATGAGAAAACCTAAATAAAGTGACTTGTTCCTGAGTAATGTTAATCTTAACTGTGAATCAATTAACAGTTATCAGTTCTAATAAAATATATTGCTTCAAATGTTAAAATTGTAAAATAAGTTACTGTCTGCATTTGTAACTTTCAGTATAATTTCATTTTGTTCTAAATTGCCTTTTTAGAAAAAGTGCGATGAATAAAATGTCATTCCTTTCAATATTTATGTTACTAATGTACAGTAATTGGCAAGAGGTGGTAAATGAAAAGGAGCCATACTAGCAGTCATATCAGTTGTATCTTTATAGCATAATGTACTCACAATTAAATCATCAAATTGTAGTCTTAAAAAGGTTTTCAAAATGACACAGTATTTACATAACACACTGCAAATTACAGAGAATTTTCTTATAGGAGAATTGGAAATAGCTGTTCAGTCAATAAAAGAAACCAAAAATCTTTCTTCTTTATTGCTTATAATAAAAAGTACATAAAGACTCGTTGTATAGCATCATTATTCATCTCTTCAAAGGAGTGGAAAAACAGAGTTCATGAAAATTAATGTTCACAAAAATTAAGATTTATAATTAGGATAAGAAGAATATAGGACTA
The DNA here is from genome assembly GCA_028451465.1 of Erethizon dorsatum. NCBI lineage: Eukaryota > Metazoa > Chordata > Mammalia > Rodentia > Erethizontidae > Erethizon > Erethizon dorsatum. The sequence continues at coordinate 44,114,753 of CM051824.1, forward strand.
AGACAGAAATATAATAGCTTAACTTTAAACCATTGTTAGTCCCAACATTTAACTGATGATGACTAGGTCTCAGTATTCTATACTATACATATATATAACACACCTAATGATCAGGACTTTCCATTTTACCATAATGGAGTATCCAAGTGCCCAGGAGAATGTCTAAAGCTAGTAAATATTCAATAAACATTATTGGCTGAGTCACACTGCCTGCTCAGTAGACTAGGCATGCAAAGCTAAGCATTTTAGATTTTGTCCCTGAGAGAGAAAAAAATGGCAGCATTCTGAGTGTCAGCTACTCAGCTTCTCTAAGAGAAAGTGCCAAGAGTCTGGAAAACAACATCCTGGAGAGAAACCAAAGGGAGTGCTGGGTACATGGGAACCATGAAGGGACTGACAGAGGAGAAGAAGAAAATAGGATTTGTTGCTACATAAGATAGATCTCACTGCCACAGACCTGAGAGCACATGGGGTGGTTAGAGCAGCTGTGTGACCAACCAGGTGGGCTAGGAGACAGTGAAAGCAACTTTGCTTCCACTGGGAAGGTGAGACCTGACCTGAACTGGGAGTCTCGTGCAGTCAGAAGCAGCAGTGAGAACATGAGACCCTGTTTCCTGAGGGCCAACCCCCAGAGTCAGCAGTTGGTGAGGAGACTAAAGTGGTGCCCTGCACACAGTAGCACAGGGAGTGGGTGGGCGTAATCTTCATCTTATTTCAAAGGGCTCAGGGCCCAAACTCCACCAGCAGAACAGCCCCAGGGTCGCTTCACTGCCAACACCTTGGAGTGGAATGAAGAAGGGCTGTCCAATCACAGTAGACAGCTGGGAATTTGACAACAGACTGGAGGGAACTCTTCGGAGAAGTAGGAGCTGGAATCACTCAGACTCTGTTCTGGTGGCTGCAAAAGCCAGTCTTAGCCCTGGATACAAATGACTGGAAGCAGCCCCCTGTTTTGTGACCTGTGGCACAAGCAAATGACATTGGCCAGCCACAGATAAGGGCACTCCTCTCACCCTAGAACCAACTGGAGAGAGGAGTCAGTGGTCTGACCAAGATCAGCCCCAGACCCAGCAGTAAACCTACTGCAGACCTGGTGGGGTTACTCGGTACAGATTCCAGCTCTGATCAGGGAACTCACACAGAACTGGGGGCACCAGAGGAATTTTTTCTTGTTGTTATTGTTGTTTTGGGGGGTTGTTTAGGTTATGACATTTTTAAAATTTTTATTTCAAAGAGAAAAAATAAAACAAAATTTCAAAACAAGATAATAGGAGAGTACCAATGGTTAATATATTGTGTATTGTTGTCTTTAAATTAGTTACTCAGAGTACAAGATATAGGCATTTAATTGTCCAAATGATATTAGCACAAACCTTTCTTTTCAATGAGCTAAGAGAAATTAGCTGTATAACTATCTTATATATATATATATATTTTGTGTTTGTTTTGTTTTGCTTTTCCCTTCCCTCTTTTCTCCTTTCCCCCATCCTAGTTTCTCTTTCCTTTTGAACAGTTTCTTCCCATTTCACAATATGTATTGTACATTTTGGATCTTATCTACTCTTTCACTTTCTCACACTAATGAGACAATATGATGTTTACACATATGAGTCTGATTTATTTCACTTATGAGTATTGTCTCGAGTTGCATCCATTTACCTATAAAGGTCTCTAGTTTATCCTTCTTTATGTCTGAGAAGTACTCCTTGTATAAAAAGACCACATCTTTTTGATCCATTCCTCAGTTGATGGGCATTTGGGTTGTTTCCAAGATTTAGCTATTACAAATTGTGCTGCTATAAACATGGATGCACATATATCGATGTGGTATGATACTTTCAATTCTGCTGGGAAGATACCCAGAAGGGGAATAGCTGAGTCAAATGGGACCTCTAATCCTAGTGTTTTGAGGAATCTCCACACTGATTTCTACAGTGGTTGCACTAGTCTACACTCCCATCAAGAGTGGAGAAGGAATCCTTTTTCCCCACAGCCCCTTCAGCATTTGTTATTGGTTGTTTTCTTGATGATATCCATTCTTTCTGGAGTGAGACGTAATTTCAGTGTTTTTTTAATTTGCAGCTCTCGAATGACCAGTGATGTTGATCATTTTCTCATATATTTATTTGCTGTTTGTATTTCTTCATCTGAGAAGTGTGTATTCATCACAAATGTCCATTTTTCGATTGAGTCTTTAAATTTGAGGGATCTGAGATTTTTTTGAGTTCTTTATATGTTCTTGACAGTAATCCTTTGTCTGAGGAACAGCTGTCAAACATTCTTTTCCAAATTATGGGTTGTCCCTTCACTCTGTGGATGGTTTCTCTTGCTGTGTAAAAGCTTTTTAAAAAGATGAGATCCCAGTTGATTATTCTTTGTGATAGTTCCTGTGCAACTGGGGTTTTATTCATAACGTCTTTTCCTATACCAATGTCTTTAAGAGTTTTACCTATTCTCTCTTCCAGCAGATTTAACATGTCTGTATTAATATTTATATCTTTTTTTAATTTAGTGTAATGCATGGTGAAAAATAAGGGTCCAATTTTAATCTTTGGCATGCACAAAGCCAGTTTTTCCAGCACCATTTATTAAAGAGGATATCTTTCTTTTAGTGAGTGTGTTTGGCACCTTTGTCAAAGGTAAGGTGGCTGAGTATGTCTGGGTTGTTTCTGCATCTTCTAATCTGTTACATTGGTCCTCAGGTCTGTTTTTCTGCCAGTACCATGCTGTTTTTATCACAGTAGCTTTATAGTAGTTTCAAGTCAGGGATTGTGATGCCCCTGACTTGCCTTTGTTGCCCAGAATTGCCTTTGCTGTTCTAGGTCTCTTCTGCTTCCAAATGAATTTTAGGATTTTTCCCTCTAGTTCTGTGAGATATGCTGTTGAAATTTTGATTGGAATTGCATTAAATCTGTATAACAGTTTTGGAAGCATGGCCATTATATTGATTCTTCCTACACAAGAACAAGAATATCTTTTCCATTTTCTGATATCCTCTTTAATCTCCTTTTTCGGAGTATTGTAGTTTTCAATGTAGAGGTCTTTTACAGCCTTCATTGGATTAATTCCTAGTAAGTTTTGACTTTTATTGCTTGGTTTGTTTTCTCTATCCTGTCTCTCTCTTTTCTCTATGGTCTTTCTTGATTTTCTAATTTTCCATGTGAATGAATATTATCTCTACTCCTTCCAGTTCACCTTGATATTCTTTTGGTTTCTCCTTTATTCTTTTTCTCTTGTCCTCTTCTCAAGCTTCCCAAAGTATGGGTGATCATTCTTTGTCCTTCAGCCTTGCTTCTACTATATTTCAGTTATTGCTCTGTCCCTTATCCCTCTTAAATTCCCCTTCCTAACAGGATAAAATCACTCTACCCAGGGGAAACTCCTGGTTTATGTTGGATATTGCTATATAACATTAGATCTTCCTCCTCTAGTTAGAGATACCAAATTAGCAGTTCCCACAGATTGTCAATAGATGCCATACTTATTTTAATCAGTTGTGCAACCTTGTATGACAACACAGTGATAATCTGGAGTTATAACCACCCCTATAGTCCAGTGCCAAAGGTCTGGGTGCTGAGCCAAATAGATAGTAACTCCTTATCCCTAACAAAGAAGGAAGAGATGATCTGGGACACACACAAAACCAACAGTGAGCTACAACTAGAAGACATCTCAGAGGAATAAACATTTACTAAGGAAATCTTAATACCAGTGACAAAGCTACCTAATATAAGAAAAATACAAACAACAACCCAGACATCAAATTAAAATTTAAAAAATAGAAAATGACAAGACACAGAAGCAAACTGCAGCCCCAGACTTGTAGCCCACCCAGGACAAATTCAGGGGACAATGAGATAGAGGAAATCAGAAGCCATCCATCTGAATTTTCTGGAATGACAGCAGCAGAAATAAAATGTATATGTGCTGCATCCTGCATGACCAGTGGGGGTTCTGAGATGGGGTAATGGGAGATTAAGAAAAGACTAGACACATAATAAAAAGAAAGCTGGAACTGGGTGGGACATGACCTCTCTGATGGAGAGACAGTGACAACCCAGCACAGTCTGCATCTTTATTTATACACAGTAAAAATGGGGGAAATGTGTGACAGGGTCAAAGGTGCAAAGTGTCAGTCTTTTGCTGGGAATACTGAAAGCATGACATTTTCAGAGCTATCTGTGCTATAGTTAACAGGGAGAAACACCAAGGCCAGACATTTGCTGACATACAATTGAACTAGAGGTCAGCTTGTTTACACAGTCTGCCTCTGTCCTTCCATGTTCCTGGAACTGGATTTGCTCTAGTCCCAAGGAGTTCACTGACCTTTGGCTCAGCTGTGGCTCAGCAGCACCATATATTATATATGTGTGTGTGTGCATGTGTGTGTGTGTGTGTGTGTGTGTGTGTGTGAGGCTATAGAGAAAATCAGAACAGAAATAATTTCTCAGAATAAAAAAAGAGATGACAACCATAATGGAGGACTTGCTCAGCAAATCTAGACTATATAGATAAAAAAAAGGGAGGATTGTAGAAAAAGATGGTTACTATGAATGTCTAACATAGAAAAGAACTGGAATCCATGAAACAGATTCAAACAGGTATCCAGGAAATTAAAAATTCCATTCAAAGTTTGCAAAACCAAATAAAAGAAAACAAAGTCAGACATAGAAGATAGGATCACAGTTAGCAATCATCAAAAGAAAGATTTCTTTAAAAAAAACAAGGGACAATGAAAAAAACAATCCAACAACTCCAAGATAATGCAAAGGACATCATAAGATTGACTGGAGTCAATAAAAACGTAGGAGTCAGCACAAATTACATTAAAAAACCTGTTCAGAGAGGTAATAGCAGAAAACTACCCAAGCATAGAAACACAATTTGACATACAGATAACTGAGACATACAGAATTAATCATCACCGAAATTAACCACGACCAAAATAAATCTACATGAAGGCATATAATAATCAAGATTCCAGAAATTCAGCACAAGAACAGAATATTAAAAGTTGTTAGAGAAGAGAAACAAATCATCTATAAAGGAAAGCCCATCAGAATAACAGCAAACTTCTCAACACAAACTCTTAAATCAAAGAGAGATTGGAGCAAAGTATTTCATGGGTCACACACAAATTAAAGAAGAAATGTCCTGAAAGAAAACAACTTCCAACCCAGATTGATGTATCCTGAAAATTATTTTTCAGAATTAATGGAGAAATAAAATACATCCATGGCAAAGAACAATTGAAGAAATTCATGACATCCAAACCAGCCATACAGAGTGTTCTGAAAGATATTCTAGAACGAGATAACAAAAGCCACAATGGCAAGAGTACCAGTACAAAGAAGCCACCAGTCAGGGCAAACAAATAAATGAGGGGAAAGCCAGGGAACTGTCAACAGGAAAATAACATGACAGGGATAAGCCAATACATACCAGTTATAACGATCAATGTAAAAGGTCTCAATTCACCAATCAAAAGAAATAGACTGGCAGAATGGGTCAAGAAACAAGAACCAAAAATACGCTGCATACATAAAACATACTCAACTCATAAAGAAATTCATAGACTGAAAGTCAAAGGATGGAAAACAATACTCCATGAGAAAGGAACCCAGAAAAAGCAGGGGTAGCTATTTTATTTGCAGACAATGTGAATTTCAACCCAAAACTGATCAAAAGAGATAAAGAAAGGTCGCTACATACTTGTTAAGAGAAAACTGCAAGAGGAAGAGATATCAATCCTAAGTATATATGCACCAAATACAGGTGCACACTACTATATAAAACAAATATTAAAAGACACAAAAAAATCAAATAAGCACCAAGACAATTGTAATGGGGTAACTCAATACCCCACTGTCACAAATAGATAGATTAAGTAGACAAAAGTTCAACAAAGAAGTATCAGAACTGTGAAAGTATCACAGCTGTGAAAAAATGGACTTAGTAGATGTCCACAGAGTGTTCCACTCCACAACATTAGAATGTGTATTAGAATACATATTCTTCTCAACAGCACATTGGGTGTTCTCCAAAATAGACCACATCCTATCCCATAGAACATGCTTAGGTAAATGCAAAGGAATTGCAATTATCCTGTGCATATTATCAGACCGTAGTGCAATGGAATTGGAAATCAATAGCAAAGGAAACCACAAAAACTCCATAAACACATGGAAATTAAATAACATTCTACTGAACAATCAATGGGTCACAGACAAATTAAAGAAGAAATTAAACAGTATCTACAATTAAATGATAATCCTGCTACAACATACCAGAACTTATGGGACACAATCAAAGTAGTCCTAAGAGGGAAATTTAGAGTGGTGAATTCTCACATAAGAAAAACAGAACAAGCTTAATAAACAACCTAGTATTAAACCTCAAACTTCTAGAAAAAGAAGAAAAAATCAAGCCCAAAGCTCATAAGAGAGAGGAAATTATATAGATCAGAGCAGAAATTAATGCAATTAAGACTAAGAAAACAATAGAAAAAAATGAATTGAAGAGTTGGTTCTTTGAAAGATTAAATAAAATCAACAAACTCTTATCTAACCTTATCAAAAAAAAAAAAAAAGGAAAGGCTCATGTTCACACAATTAGGAATGAACAAGGTGAAATCACAATAGAGCCTTCAGAAATCCAGAAAATCATCAATACCTACTTGGAGAATCTTTTCTCTAATAAAATGGAAAACACAGAAGAAATGGACAGATTCCTAGATACATATGAATTACCAAAGTTAAATCAAGAAGATATAAAAATTCTAAATTACCCAGTATCACTCAATGAAATTGAAAATATAATTAAAAACTTAGCAACAAAGAAAAGCCCAGGTCCTGATGGATTGACTGCTGAATTGTACAAAAAATTTAGCAAAGATCTAATGCCACTATTAATGAAACTCTTTAATAAAATTGAAAGAGAAGCAATACTCCCAAAGTCATTCCTGGAAGCAAGCATTACCCTGATACCCAAACCAGAGTAGGATCCACCCAAAAAAGAGAACTACACGTCAATCTCCCTAATTAACATAGATGCAAAAAACCTCAAGAAGATACTGACAAACAGAATGCAGTAAATCATCAAGAAGATTATATTCCATGACCAATTAGGACTCATCCCAGGGATGCAGGGATAATTCAACTTATGCAAATCAATAAATATAATACACCACATTAACAGAGCCAAGGACAAAAAGGCATATGATCATCTCAGTAGATGCAGGAAAAGCATTTGACAAAGTCCAGCATCCATTCATGATAAAAACACTACAAAAAAATTGGAATAGATGGTCTTGATCTCAATCTAACAAAAGCCACCTGTGACAAACCAACAACCAACATCATAATAAATGGTCAAAAACTGCAATCTTTCACTATAAAATTAGGAACAAGACAAGGAAGTCCACTGTCAGCATTTCTATTCAATATATTTCTGGAAACAATAGGCAGAGCAATTAGACAAGAGAAAGAAATGATAGGAATAAGCATGGGAAAGGAAAAATTTAAATTATCAGTATTTGCAGATGACATCATACTTGTATCAATCAGTGTTTTACTAGAGAAACAGATATAACACGGTATACAAATGTATAAGAAATTAGAAGATTGGCTTAGGATGGTCAGACACAGTGTTGGATGAGGAAGCGTGCAGAGGGCGTCTGCACACTGCAGACCAAATGTTTCAGTCCAAGGTCTGGAGTTCAGTAGCGTGTCCCTTGCAAGTCCTTCACAGGGGGCCAATTGGCCTGCGATGGCAGGCTGATGAGTCTATGCCAGAAGACTGAAGGATCCGAGGTGGAAGCTGAAGAGTCTGAGGGTCTGAGCTAGAAGTCCAGGAGTCTACTGTGGAAGTGAAGTGTCTGTGCTGGAAGCCGGGTGGTGACTTCCAATCTGAAGACAAAGACCGGAGCTCCTCTTAAGAACAGAAGCAGACCCATCCTTCCTCAGTTCCCCTCCATACCATCCAGGTGATGAGCCACCCTAGGCTATAGAATTGCTGAAATGATAGAGTTAAGCTTCTCTTTAACTAAACTTCTCAAGTTGACACCATTAATCAACCATTAGAGTACTCTATATAAAACACCCCCAAAACTCCACCAGAAGTATTCTAGATTTAATAATCAGATTCAGTCATTAACTGGATACAAAGTCAACACTCAAAAATGGGTAACATTGTACACAAATAACAAACTCATCGAGAGAGAAATTAGGGAAACCATGCCTTTCATAATAGCACTGAAATACTTAGGAATAAATCTAACAAAAGAAGTAAAAGATCTCTACATTGAAAACTACAGTACTCTGAAAAAGGAAATCAAAGAAGATATCCAAAAATGGAAAGATAGACCTTGCTCTTGGGTAGAAAGAACCAACATAGTAAAATTGGTGATACTCCCAAAACTGTTATACAGTTTTAATGCAATCCCAATCAAAATACCATTAGCATACTATTTTAGTTACTTTTCTCTTGTTGCTGAGACAAAATACCTGACATCCAAAATTAAGGAAGAAGAAGTTTACTTAGCGCACAGTTTGTGGAGGTTTCAGTCCACACTCAGTTGGCTCCAATGCAGAGTGGAACATGGCAGAGGGGCAACTGTTCACAGTGGTGGAAGACAGCAAAGCAGCAAGAGCAAAAAGGGGAGGCGCAAGCCTCTTTTCCTCCCTTATATTGTATGCAGGCTGTGTGCCTTAAGATGGATGTAGCACTCATACTGCCAATCCTAGCACTAGACAATGAACCAATCACAAAGTCTAGATTCAGTCACCTCTGAAAAGCCCACCCATGACGTTATGAGGCTTTAGGGGGACTTCCAGACACAAACCATAACACATACCTCACAGAAACAGAGAAAACATTCCTAAAATTCATTTGGAAACAGAAGAGACCTAGAATAGCCAAAGCAATTCTGGGCAACAAAGGCAAGGCAGGGGGTATAATAATCCCTGAGCCGAAATTATACTACAGAGCCACTGTGATATAAACAGCATGGTCCTGGCAAAAACCTGACCTGAGGATCAATGGATCAGATTAGAAGATGCAGAAACAACTCCAAACACATTCAGCCACCTTATCTTTGACAAAGGTGACAAACACACTTACTAGAAAAATAGATAGCCTCTTTAATAAATGGTGCTGGAAAAAATGGCTTTCCAAATGCTGAAGAATAAAATTATACCCATGTCTATCACCGTGCACTAAACTAAAATCAAAATGGATCAAAGATCTGAACATGAAAATAGAAATACTAAATCTGCTGGAAGGGAGAATAGGTAGAACTCTTGAAGACATAGGTGTAGGCAAAGACTTCATGAAGAAAAACCTGCTGGCATGGCAAATACTACAAAGAATCAACAACTGGGATCTCATCTTACAAAAACTTTTGCACAGCAAAAAAATATATAGAAAAAAATAAAAAAATAAATCAACAGAGTGAAAAGACAGCTCACAGAGTGGAAGAAAGAAAAAAAAAAACCTTAGCCAGTTGTTCTTCAGACAAAGAACTAATATGTAGAACATATAAAGAATTGAAAAATATCAGACCCCCCCAGTCCAAAAATGGAAGCCAGGTGTTGTGGCACATGCTATAATTTGAGTATTTGGGAGGCTGAGGTAGGAGGATTTCCACGAGTTCAAGGCCAGTCTGGGCTACATAGTGAGTTCAAGGCCATCCTGCACTACATAGTGAAACCTTGTATCAAAAACCAAAAACCAAAAACCAAAAAACAAAAAAACCTTTGAAAATCCAAAAAAACAAACAAACAAAAAAAAATGGGCATCTGAGATAAATAGTTACTTTTCAGAAGAAGAATTAGAAATGGCAAATATATGTGTAAAAAAATGTTCAACAACACCTCATTTTAGAGATGCAAATTAAAACAATGCCGAGATTCCATCTCACTCCAGAATGAATGGCCATTATCAAGAAATCAACAAATACCAAGTGCTGGCGGGGCTGTGGGGAAAAAGGAAACCTCTACTGTAGTGGGAGTGCAGACTGGTGCAACCACTGTGGAAATCAGTGTGGTGATTCCTCAAAAAATTAGGACTAGGGGGCCAGTGAGATGGCTCAGCGGCATAAGCGCCTGCCTGGCAAGCATGAGGGCCTGAGTGCGATTCCCGGAACCCACATACGAAAAAAGGGCCAGTGATAGCGCTCAGCGGCAGGGGCGTCTGCTGGAGCACAAAGTCCTGAGGTCGAACCCCGGCACTCACAAAAAAAAAAAAAATTAGGACTAGAGGTCCCATTTAACCCAGCTATTTGCCTGCTTGGTACCTTTCTACAAAAATTAAAAACATCATACTACATGATATATACTTACCCATGTTTACAGCAGCACAGTTTGTAATAGCTAAATATTGGACATAACCCAAATGACTATCGAGTGATGAGTGGATAAAAAGGATTTGGTTTTTTAGTAGAATGGAGTACTATGCAGCCATACAGAAGGGTAAACTTGAGACATTTATAGCTAAATTGATAGACCTTGAGACTATACTCTTAAGTAAAACAAATCAGACACACATGTGTAAATACCATATTGTCACTCTTGTGTGAGAAACTGAATATGTAAATAAGAACCAAAATGTATAATAGATACTGTGAAATAGGAAGAAATTTTTCAAAAGGAAAAGGGAACTGGGGGTGGGAGAAGGAAGGGAAAAGAAAAAAATGAAAAAATGCAAACCAAGCTTTGTAAATAAGAAGGGGCAGAGGGGTTGAAGGGAGGGGAGTGGAATGGGAAAAAGACTGGAACTAATATATATGAAGTATAGATACAAATTCTTATGGTAAATGTGCTCACTATGTATATCTAAATTGTACCGATAAACTTAATTTAAAAGAACACATTAATAGGTAAATAGATCATGTGCTTTAAAGCAATATTAAAAAGAAAATTAGAGAATACTATGTTGGTGATTTAAGAACATTGTGTGATCTGGATTGTTTTTCAAATCTTTCTGTGGATAAATGCCTTGATTCCCAGCTAGAGTGATGGATTTCCAAAACAAGGGGTGATTTTTTTTTTTTTTACCAATTTTTTTCATTGCAGCAAAAAAGCCAACATTACCATCTCAGCAATGATTAATTGGACAGCCAAATGATCTTTCTGACAGGTTAAGTAATTTTGTACACATCACTTGTATGTGACCCTCAAGAGAAATATTATGTGCAATAGTTCATAAGAGAGTATTTACTTTCAGTTCATTATCCACTTCATATACATGGGCATTATAAAAATTATCCATTTTACTTAATGAGGTAGATAGATTGTTTTGTACTTAATAAACTCTAATATCCAATTAAATTTTTAATACACATTTAATTATATCACAGCCCATTTTAATTATTTAGGAGTAGAAATATATTTCCTGGTTTTCATTGTACATCCCCCGGAATTACATACGATAAAGACCAAGTGAAAGGTTATTCCCTTTAACTTTTGGGATAAGATTTGTTTCACATTATATACATTGACTGCTTTCTTAATCTAAAGCAAGCCCCTTTTCAAATATTACAGAAAATACCTCTTATCTCAACAATAGAAAATACCCAAGATTTTGAGGCTTACTGATGCAATAATTTATGATATTGACTAAATTTCCACTGTGTTAATATTAAATTGATGAATATTTCAAAAATGCATTAACATATAATTGAAGGTAACTTCTAGAGAAAATGTGTCACTAAATTTAGCATTTGACATGGCATTTTCTAAGATAAGTCCTTATCTACATGGGAAACAGACGAAGCTGTCTCTCTTAAGCTTAATTTACATATTATCTCATATTTTCATGCTGAGAAAGCACAGACATCATCCTGATTTAGAAACATTTTGCAGTTTCTATGTGCAAAATCAGGAAAATAGGCCAATACTCATTTTTTTCTTAAAAATGTAACTTGAGACTTAGGATTGCTTGTACCCAAGCCATTTGTTTATATAAAAAAGAGTTATTTGACTGAACATTGTAAATGCAAAGAAAAGTAAACATTTCTTCATTACTTATTTAAAATAATTTAATGTAATCATTTAGTTATATTAATATATTTTGTATTTAAGGTGACAGTAGAAAATAATTAGAAAATTCTGCGTGCTTAAAAGCTAGAGTTATTTACGAACAATTGGTATCAAAGCAAAATAAATTTTGATTCTGCCCATTTGTATAGCTAAGACATATTCCCACAGATGCAGCAGATAAATGTTAGTAAAAGCAAACAAACAAACAAAAAAACACCAGAGTGTCAGACAACTTGAAATACAGAATTTAGAAGAAGAAGTGATATAAGGGCAGGAATCTGTCAAAATTTGAGTACTGACAGATCCAACATGCTTGACTATAATAATAAGAGCTATTTTCAATATACATATTTTGTTTAAATTGTCCTTCCAAGAGCTCTCATTACGAACTCGCTTAATGCCAAACAATCTTCTAATGTTTGAGTTTCAGTTACTTTTCTAGTTTCTGAGAAAAAATACTCAACACCCAAAGTTAAAGGAGGAAAGTTTGATTTTGGTTCACAGTTTAAGGGGTTTCAGTCCATAATCACCTGTCTCCAAGGCAGGGTAGCATGGCAGAAGGGCATCGGAGAGAAGTCCATGGCAAGCAGGCGAGGCAGAAGGCAGCAAAGCATCTTCCTTCTGTCCTTTCATATTCCATCCAGGCTACCTGCTTTTTGAGTGGTGCCACCGATACCCAGGGTGGGATGCCCTTAATATTAGCATCACATGGCCTAATCCAGTCACCTTCAAAATTCCCCACTTATAACTGTCAGCATGAGGCTTTGGGGGGACATCTAGATCCAAGCCATAACAGTTTGTTATCCCAGGTTTATGATGAAGATTTGGAAGCAAAGATATGTAAGAAACTTGTCATGAATGTAAATGTCGTAATGATGGAACCTGGGTTCAAGCACTAACAGTGATGTGTAGCTGTTTCATTTCATGCTCTTGCTGTTAATAGCGGGACTCATAATCTCCAAAGGTGCAGAGGTTCTTACTTAACCTTAGTAAGCAACAGTTATTTTTATAATACCTTAGTTATAAAATTAATAGAAACGACAGATTTGTTGTCGGCATAAATAATGACATTGGTTACTTTAAATTTTTTATGAAGTATTTTGCAAATGATTGTTTTATCTTAATGTGTATTCCTCTCACCCAAGGATATGTTAATATGCTGTGTGCATCCTGTTCTTTAAAGTAGGGCTTGGCAAACTTTTCTGTGAATGTCTGTACAGTGTATATTGAGGCTTTGGGGACCATAATGTTTGTAACCCATCTGTGTACTCAACTCAAGCACATCAATAGCCATGAACATTACATTAAAGATGTGTGAATATTTTCCAATAGACCTTAACTTACAAATCAGATGAGTTATTCTTACAGTTAATAAATTAGTCTAACAGTCTTACAGTCAAAGTTAACCAACTCCTGAATTTGGGATTTTAAAGATAATTTAAACATGACAGAGACAGAGATGTTATACTAAAGTCTTATGTATGCACCCATGGGTACCCATTTTATTGATTCTATTAATAGCTCCATTATGGTATCGCTTTTAGGTGGAGACAGCTGCATTCTAGCACACTAGCTTCTCAGCATGTTTTCTTTTATATGATTCTGATTACATGGTAAGTATCTCAACGACTCAAATGACAAACACATATTATATTTGTAGACCCCCAAGTGAGCAAACAGGTTGACATCTAAACTAGTAGTCAAAAAAACAAAAGCTACTTTCACATATAATTCCCTACAACCACTCTAAATGGAACATAAGCTAACTAGAAGATGGAGATTTTATACACAGTGTCAAGAACCACTTTAGAAAATGTGATTGTCTGTAGAAGTGAACTTCTGGGGAAGTCTCTATTATATTTAACTGGCAGCTTGGCTGCTGAGCAGATGATACAAATGCAGAAGATGATGCATAAATTTCTCATTAAAACAGAAACGGGCTTTTTATGTGAAAGCAAGTTTATTCTGAATGCCTGTATCTGCAGTTTGTTTCCCTGTCAATATAAGGTTTGAAAAGAGAATCCATATATGTTTTTTACTGTTATAAATGAAAAATTAAAATGGTATGTTTAAGGAGATACAAAAGGAACAAATATTGCATGTTTCATATGTAAGATGATGCTTTTTGTAAACAATACTTAACTCTATGCTTTCTACTTGCAAAATATAGATGTAACTCAACCTGCAGTTATGTTTGCATTATGTTAGGTAATTTTACTTTCCAAGAAACTAATGGCAATTCCAGATTTTGGCCTTCCCATACTTAAATATCCTTGCTTCTAACTTTACAAAATTTAAAAGTGGCCTAATTCACTTTCTTACTCCAATAAATCGAAGTTCTCACATCCACACACACAAATACACACATTCACATACATTGTGTAAATGTGGCTTTGTTCTCAACCTAGCTTGTTTTAATTTGTTATTGAAAGAGAAGTATGCTTTCTCATGCAGATTCTCCCTTCCTTCTATTACCCAGGCCCTCAATCCTCTAATGACCTGATCCTACCTTATTCCTTCCTGAATCTTGAGTTTCTTTGCTGAATTTTTAGCCTCCCTTTCTACTCACTCATTCTCTTTCGCCTACAATGCTCATAATTTGACTAGATATTTCTGCCTTCAACACTGAATCTCCTCTTATTGTCTTAATTTTATTCTTTTCTTCCACAGTGAATCTTCTGAAAAAAGTTTCTACTTGCTGTTTCCATTTTCTTACTATCTTTTAAATATAATTTCCATCTTTACCAGTATCTTATAAATATGTACTATGGCTTCTTTTGCTATTTCAGAACCATGTGTCCTTTTAACAGTCTCATAAAAGTTAAGAGATTTTTGATCCCAGAAATGCCCACGTAAAGTTCTTTACATAAACAGGGCAGTGAGTTCCCTTCTGAGCACAAATGACACGTTCACTCAAACTAAGTATCCCGTACTGCTTTCCATTATCAAGTACAATAGATTCTAATACCACCTACATAGTCACAAGTCCTCAGTCTATCTCCAGTCTCCTTCATGAACCAGAACTTTTACTAGACAATGTTAAATATTATACATCTGACCCATCACATTCCCTCAAAAACTATATTCTCTCTTGTTTCCTATCTTGAAGGCAACATTTCAACCAAATACTTTGGAGATCATGCATGCCTTTCTTAATCTTTATATACGACCAATGAGGAAGTCACTTTGAAGACACTCTTAAATATCTCAGATCTTCTCTTATTCTTTTTTAGTTATTGCTATAACTTCCACATATATCATTTTTACCATATTACAACAAGCCTTATAATTAACAATTATTACTTCCCATAACTTCCATTGTAATGACATTCTCAACCAAGAAACTTGCAGGGAATCTAAAACATGAAAAATAATACAACTATTTTAGCTTACGTGTATTAGTAATTCAACACCTGCCTATATTTTCAACCTCATTTCCTATTAATCCTACTATATGTGTAGATTACCTTCTAGTCATAGTGAATGGTGTGTCGTTCCTAACAGATAAATTGTAATTTCTAGTCAGTTTGTCTTTTCATACATGATTAACTTTGGTCAGAATGTTTCCTTTCTTCTGGTCACCAAGAAACTACTAAATCTTAAATGACTCCATTCAAGGACTCAGAACAACCCCACTTTTACACATATAATCTATGATTTTGATAGAGTACGTAGCAAAGGGGAGAAAGCTTGTAGATGAAGACTGGAAGTCAGATGATCTGAAATTAGAGTCTATCTTGTATTATCTGGGCCCAATATAATTATAAGAGAAGTGGACAAGAAAAGACTAAGAAGCTGTGATTAGGAAGAACGGTCAGAGAGATACAACTTTGCTGATTTTGAAGGAGTACGGAATGAAGCAAGGAATGTTGGAATCCAGCAGAAGATGGAAATGTAAAAGTACAAATTCCCCCTTGCAACAAGTGGAAAGAAATGCAGTCCTACATTTTAGGACACTGAGACCCATGTCAGACTTAGAAGTTTTATAAGTGTATAAAACAGTGAAAACCAGTAAATTGAAAGAGAAATTTTCCAATAGCTAAAACTGTTTCATCGAATACATTTTCTCTAAATTTTATAAATAGTTAAAAGAAATAATTTTTGGAAAATTGGTCTATTGCATAAAATGGAAATAGAAAATGGGACTTATCTTTGAAAAGGTTTCTGTGTAGATTTTTTAATAACTGTCTGAATTTTTCCCTCTTTTTATTATGCTTCTGAATTTGGAAAATATCATAGGAGAATAGAACTCATTTAAGGCCACTAATTTTTGCTAAAATATCTTACTTTCCCTGAGCCCTAAACATGTAGCCTTCCATCAAATATCTTGGGAAAACAGGGCAACGGACAAAATTTTATCTCTTCTGTTGAATCCTTTCTCTGAAGTCTTAACCTTCCACTTTCTTAGCATCAGTTTGAATCTTCAAGGAAATTATTTCTACATTACTTTTCTTCTCTTGTTGATCAGTTGGGGATACACAGCAACACTGGTCTCTAGTTAATCTATCCCCCCCAGAAGCAGAAACACCTCTGACTTATAAAAAAAATTATATAAAAAATGTGTACCTATGCCTTTCCCTAATGGTTATACCAATAGACTGGTAAACACTGGGGAGAATGACTTTCTAACCAAAAGGAATATAACTGTCAACTAAAACAGCTAGTGAAAAAAAAAGTGCCAGGGCAAGATGGTTCAGCAAAAATAACTGAAAAAAAATGAAAATTATGCTCAGAAAACAGGAGCATTACATTTCCTCATTACTCTATAAACTTTTGAAAATGATGAGTAAATAGTGCTAATTTATAAATATAGTGACATTGCCCAAATTCTAAATATAGTAACCTTTTGAAGTATCAAAGGTGGGATAATTTACCCTCTGCTAGACCAAGTTCTCCTTCCCAAAATTTACCAATGTAACTGTTTTTTTCTGTAATCCTTTAAAAAAGAATAAAAAAGGACAAAAGAAGCATATATACTTATTTTAATTTTATGCAAGCAAGACAATTCCATATATATTTGCTTCATGAAATAATTTGGAGATTCATTCATAAATATTTTTGAGTGTTTATCATTTACCTGGACTTAAATTCTAATTTTGTCATTTGACAGTTTGTGTCTCTGAGCAAGTTTGCTAACCTCTTTCTCTCTCATGTTCATTATATTTAAATACAAGAAATACTTATATCCGTGCCTTTGTGAGGATTAGTTGAGTTACTACATATAAAAGTGCCTGTAGTCACTTATAGTTAGGTTGTAAACATTACACAGATGTCTGTCTATTATTATTCTGCTTTCTGTTTCTGTGTTTCTGGCACTGTTGTAGATGCTAAGGACTTATTTGTGAACAAGGCTTAATTCCTTGATTAAATGAAACCTGCTTTCATGAGCAGCGGGAGAAGCAGACAACAAAGAAATAAAGTGAAAACCATAATGTCAGCTATAAATATTGTGCATATAATATGAAGTTTAATAAGGCAGAATGAGTAAAGACTGATGAAGGCAATTCTCCTAGAATTCTTGGGTAAGTCCTCTTTGAGATGATGATATCTAATCTAGGTTATGAATAATGCTACACTCAGGAGGATGAGAGGATGCCTATTTCAGGTAGGGAAAATAGTAAGCAAAACAGTCTCTGGCATAAGAATGTTTGATGTTTTATTCAACAGAAAATTGCACGTATAAAGTGGCTAAAATGCAATGATAGGAGAATAGGGGATATATAAAAGTCAAGGATAATTTTTGTTACTGATAATAAGAATGTAGTATAGTATGCTCTTCCTCTCCATGGTTTTGCTTTCCACAGTTTCAGATGCCTGTGATTAACTGTGCTCCAAAAATATTAAGGAGAGAGAGACAGAGACAGAGGCAGAGACTGAGAAAGGAGAAGGAACATTCATAAAACTTTTATGACAGTATATTGTAACTTTTTATTTTTATTAATTATTGCTGACTTTTACTGTGTTTAGTTTACAAATTAAACTTTATCAGAGGTATTTATGGACAGGAAAAAATGATGTATCAGCGTTGCAGCGGCAGAAACTTTAAGAGTTGGTGATTAAGACCACCATATTAATTAAGAGCAATTAATACTTTTTGCGGGAATGAGGTAGTTTCCATAGTAGTGAATTCTTTTCCTCTTATAACTCTAAACAGAAAGACCTGATTTAAAATGATTTCAACTTCTTGGCTGTGTCTCTTGCTTCCTCTCTCACTCTAGAATCCCCTTTTCTTTTTCTCTGTCTGGAACATGCTCTTGCCATATGATGTTACCTGCCCTGAGGCCTTAACCTAAAGCTAAGGACAGCTCTACACTCTAGACCTCTACAAAAGTGAGCTATATAAATATCTTTATATATACATTACCCAGCACCAAATATTCTGTGATGCAATACAAAATGGACTAAGAGAAGTACTATCTGTGGTTTCAGGTATCCACTAAGGAGTTTAGATGAATGCCTTGTACATAAAGGGAGGCCAGTCACTGGTACCAGACTTGCCCTATAACTGTCCATAACCATAGACTGGACTCACTCCACAGTATGTCCCTCCAGTGATTGGGAAGGCTGTGTCCTGTGTTCAGCTAGCACATCTAACTGCCATTTGTTCTAGTACAGGCAGTGGATCCAAGCAAAGGGATGGTTTTGATAGGTGGAGAGACAAAGATCATAGTTTACAGCTGCAGAAGGAGCTGATGAGTGTAAAAGCCAAGAAGAGGATCCATACATGGGCTGAGAAATGGCAAAGGTGACCCAGGAATCTGCATGTGGGATTCAATGGTGGATTTTTGGCAGGAAGCTGGGCTTCACATACCTTAGATAAGACTCCACAAGGCCTAGTAGAGAGCAGCTGCTCTGGGACTGAGAGTGCAACAGAGATAATGGAGGTTGTGCATTTCTGTCAGTCTTTGCAGGTGCAGTTGTTAGGTGGATGTTCACGCTGAGCCTCTGAGGCCTTCAGGACGCTGACAATGGAGAAAGTACTATTCCCTAGGACAAAATATTTCTTCTAAAGTTCCAGAGAGTAAATATGTTTGTCTGTGTCATAAAGATTCATTGTTTTTCAAACCTTTATTAATGAGAAAAACATTCTCAGCTGTGGGCTGTACAAAAATAAACCACTAGATTTTGCCATTTGGTCATAGGTTAGCAACTTACAAGAACTACATTTTAAGTATGAGTGTAAAAGTGAAATGAAGCCATCCTTACAAAGAATAAAAACTGTATGGATGAGCATAAATATCTCAAAAATAATTTAACTTTGTCAGAAAGAAAAATCCAACATTTTTCAAACTAATAACATATTTTAAAATTTACTATATTATCAATAATATGGAATATAAAATACAAAATATGTGTGAAAGTAGTTAAATGGCATTCATTAAAAAATGAAAGAGCCAATACACACAGATGCAAAAAATATCCAGAAATTTTGAAATTTTCAGACAGGAATTTTAAACATTATGTATATCTAAAAATGTACTAATAAACCTAATTAATTTAAAAAAAGAAAATGAAAAGAAAGGGCAGAAGACATGTAGATGTCTTCCTAGCAAGAAGTCTAGGTGAGAAGTGTAAAGGATATGGCATATATGTCCTGCTGATTTAACCGAAATTTTTACAGTGAGATATTTCTTTGGCCATGCCTCTGCATAGAAGTGAATGGTAAAGTATTAAATTGCAGTTTTTAACTGCAAAAAAAAAAAAAAAAACTTGCTGTTCTATACCATTGACCAATGCATCTTTCCTTTCCTCAACTGAAAACTGCCCCAATTATTATAGCCTACTATTAATTATTGCAATTAAGTTATAAATTCTCCATTTGGACTTTCTCAATTTTTATTACAATTACAGTCTATCTATCATATTAGCTTAGACTACACTAATTAATACCCACAAAATACTCTGCTAGCATTTTGATTGGGACTGGATTGAGTCTTCTGATGCAAGATATGTTATGTTGCCTCTTTTTGCCATCCCTTGCATTTTTATTAAGCATAGTTTGAGGTTTTTCACCTACAGATCCAAAACATATTTCTTCCGTTTACACATACGTGTTTACTGTTGGTAAAATCATTTACATTACAGTACTTCCCCTATTTGCAGGAGATACATTTGAGCCTTTCAATGGATGCCTGAAATCATAATAGTACTTTAGAGACCATGTATGTGCTTGTGTGTGCATTGTTTTTTCCTATAGGTACATACCTATGATAAAGTTCACTTTTATCATAGGTAATTTGCATCTGTACATGATATATCTTGATATTTCTTTTTCCCATTCCCCTCTTCTCCCTTCAACAAAAGCTCCTCCTTATTTACAAAAGCTTTGTTCCATTTTATTCTTTTCTCATTGTTTTATTTTCCTTTCCTTTCCTTCCTTTTTCCCTCCCCTTTTCTATTTCCCCTTTCCATTTGAACATTTTCTTCCCATTTCCCATTTTCCAATATCTATTATAAATTTTGGTCTTTATTTACACTTTTGGTTTCTCACACCAGAAAAACAATGCGGTATTTACACGTGTGTCTGATTTATTTCACTAAAGAGTATGGCCTCAAAGTTCAACCATTTAACTAAAAATCTCAAGCTTATCCTTCTTTGTGGCTGCATAGTACTTCATTGTATAAAAAACCCACATCTTCTTTGTCCATTTATTGGTTAGATGGGCATTTGGGCTGTTTACAGGTTTTAGCTATTACAAACTGCTGTTACAAACATGAGTGTGTACATATTGTTGTGGTATGATACTTTTAGTTCTTTTAGGAAGGTACCAAGAAGAGCAATAGCTAGATCAATGGAACCTTTAGTTTTAGCTTTTGGAGGAATCTCCATACTGATTTCCACAGTGGTTGCACCAGTCTACACTCCCACCAACAGTGGAGAAGGGTTCCTTTTTTTCCCAAAAGCACCACCAGTATTTGTTATTGTTAATTTCTTAATGATCTCCATTCTTCATGGAGTGATATGGAATCTCAGCATTGTTTTAATTTGCACCTTTTGAATGACCAGTGACATTGAACATTTTTTCATATATTTATTTGCTCTTTCTACGTCTTCATCTGAGAAGTGTCTATTCATTTCAGATTTCCATTTTTGGATTAGGTCTTTAAATTTGGACAGTCTAATTTTTTGTGTTCTTTTTTTAATAATTAATTTTATTGTCACAATTTAGATATGCATAATGATCACATTTATCATAGGGAATTTGTACCCGTATGTGATATATCTTTGTTCCTTTTTTTCCCCAATCCTCTCCCCTCTCTTCAACCCTCTTCTCCTCCTTATTTACAAAATTTTGGTTCAACTTTATCCTTCATTTTTCTCATTTTTTTCTTTTCCCTTCAACCACCCCCAATTCCTCTTTCCGTTTGAACAGTTGCTTCCTATCACAATAGCTATTATACATTTTGGTTATTATTTACACTTTCAGCTTCTCACACCAGAGAGACAATGGGATATTTACACATACGTGAGTTCTTTTTTTTTTTGGTGGGTACTGGGGGTTGACCTCAGGACCTCGCACACCAGCAGGCGCCTGTGCCGCTGAGTGATATCACTGGCCCTTTTTTTTGTCTGTGGGTTCTGGGAGTCGAACTCGGGCCCTTACGCTTGCCAGGCAGGCGCTTATGCCGCTGAGCCATCTCACCGGCCCTGATACGTGAGTTCTTTATATATTCTAGATACTAGTCCTTTGTTTGCGGAAGAGCTGGGAAACAATTTTCCTCTCTATTGGTTGTCTTTTCACTCTGTTGGTGATTTCTTTTGCTGTACAAATACTTTTAATATGATGAGATCCCAGTTGTTGATTCTTTGTAGTATTTTCTGTGTAATTGGTGTTTTGTTGATAAAGTCTTTTGCCTACACCTATGTCTTCAAGAGTTCTACCTGTTCTTTCTCCCAAAGATTTAGTGTTTCTCCTTTAATATTTAGATCTTTGATTCATTTCGATTTTAATTTAGTGCGTGGTGATAGACATGGCTCTAGTTTAATCTTCAGCATGTGTAAAGCCAATTTTCTAGCACCATTTATTAAAGAGGCTGTCTTTCTTCCAGTGAAGGTATTTGGTCCTTTTGTCAAAGATAAGGTGGCTAAGTGTGTTTGGAGTTGTTTCTGCTATTCTAGAACACTGTTAAAAATAGGTGTACACAAGTATTAAAAATAAATGTGCACTTTATTGTCTATGGACTTATCAAAAATTTGCAAAACTAAACCAAATGGCTAGTCTTTTCAACAAAGAGTACTGAAGAAGCTACACATGCATTTGACAAAAATAACTATTTCATAATTTTTAGTTCTTTATATACTTATTTCAAAAATAGTGAAATGTAAATCCTAATCATAACTTTTGAAACTATAAAATTTCTAGAATACAAATTAGATGTCATCTTTATAAACCTGAGTGTTGTAGAATTATGTAATGCAAAAACCATGGTCTAGTAATAGATGATAAATTAAAAGTTGAATTAATCTCTTTTGCTATGTAGGAAGCTGAAAACTGGTAAAAATATTTGCAAATCACTTTATTTGTCATAGTACTCACACAGAATATATGAAGAAAATTTATAAATTAATAGAAATAAATCAAACATCTCCATTGAAAAATAGACAAAAAATTAGAATGGATATTTCATCGAAAAATATACTGATGACAAATAATATAGGAGAAATATCAAGGGAGGCTCTCAAAAGATTTGGACAAGCCTTTGCAAAACAATTCATAAACTTAGTTGGGATTACATTGAACAGTTCTATATTATAGCTGTGGCTTTTAACATAGATGTCTTTTATCTGATTTGGAAAATTTTTTTTTTTTTGTGGGTACCGGGGGTTGACCTCAGGACCGTGCGCACCAGCAGGCACCCGTGCCACTGAGCGATATCACCGGCCCTTTTTCCGTATGTGGGTACCAGGGGTTGAACTCAGGACATCGCGCTTGCCGGGCAGGCACTTATGCCGCTGAGCCATCTCACCAGCCCTGGAAAATTTATTTTTATCCCTAATTTTAAGAGTTTTATTGTGAATACATTTTGAACTTAATAAAATCATATTTGTATACCCTCAGTTATATGCCTTCCTAGGTTAAGAGCCACAGGGAGGAAAATAAACTCAAATTATATCAAAATGTTTCAAATTCTACATTAATGTTATCTAATAGAACTTCCTGTAGTGATATAATTATTAAATAGTAAGCACTGTCCATTATTGTAGCTGATATCTACTTGTAACTGTCAAACAACTAAAATTCACTTAAGAAATGGAATTTCAAATTTAATTTCATTGATTTTTCTGTTAAATTCTATTTAGTTTATTTTTCAGTATGTTATGGTAGTCAAAATACGTATTTATTTTATCTCAAATTTACTTTCCTCTAAAGAGTTCATACAGCTTTTGCTAAATCACTATGATTACCCCTTAATAATGTCTCTACCTGCATAGAAACACATGTAGGCCACATGAAAGAAAAATAATCCTATTTGTGCACATGTATGCCATACAGAACATATCTGATTGATTTGTAAAATTATTAGATATTTTGTTTTATTATGGTTAAATTTATTTGAAATACTGTATTCTCCTTAGAGAAAAGAAACATAAAGTATTGCTAAATTTTGCCCTATACTATACATTTCATTGATTCCAAGGCACATCCATGTTTTTAGTGATCTTGCTAAAGAAAACTATAATTTTATAAGCAGAATGTAATTTCAAGGGATTTGTAAATCCTTTATAACTGCTAATAAATCTCTTTGTTTTAATCCATCTAGTGAGGACATCATTAGATGAGCAAAAGTTAAATCAAAATTGTTTAAACTCATTTGTTTAAAAAGTAAATAATTTAGCTGTGTTATTTTTACTATATTTTAGTTTTTCAAATTTCATTATAAAAATTTCCTCAAATTGAACACAGAATATTGGCAAAATCTATAAATCGTCATTCCTGTTTACTGGATAAGTTAATGCTTCAACATATATGTTACACTGAGCAAGCCCCAAATGCTTCTATCAATGCATCGTATTTTATATGAGGTTCTAAAAAGGTCATCTGTCTCTCAGAAGTTGAGAACACCTTGCCGATTTTCGTGTCCTGACTTGGCATTAGTAGCAATACTGTCAAATGTGGCCTTTAGAGATAGTTTTGACCTACTGGAAAACAGGTTGTGCGCTGAGGCCTCTACGGAGGAAGCCACTCGACAGGCAGCTCAGAAGCAGAAACAAAAATTCTTTCTCTCCCTGCTTCTCTGAAAGATTCTTTACTGTCAGTTTTTTCGCTTTCACTTAGGAACACAATGAACAAAGACGTGAATAGATTCATTCAGCAAGAGTATTCATTATGCAAACACATAAATTAAAAATCTTAAGAACCTACCTTCAGTTGAATCTACTCTATTGTTCATTAATTTGAAGATGATTAAAAAAAGAACCCTCTGGACAGAAAAATATGATAAATTGAACGCTCAGATTTAAATTTTGTTTGCATCCTTCATACTAAAATGAGACCATCACCATTTAAAAATCTTGCTTTTTCAAAATGTTACAAAAAATAGATCAGTGAGAACATTAAAAAATATACTCTTATGAAACTTCTATTTGGATAAACACTTTTTTTCTTTCTTTGGTTTGTTCTTTTAAAAAATGAAGTGTTTCTTCTTTTATTCTAAATAGGATTTTTATAAAGTTTCATTGTAAAAAATGAAACTATTTTTATATTAACAAGTATCAACTGTTTTCAATCATCTCTGTTTGTCTATTGTGTTTGCAAAAAATAAAATTGATAGTATAGTGATGAAAGGAGGTGCAAGAGACAATAGGGAGAGAAGAAAAGCAAGGAGTAAATACTGACAACTCTTTTGAGGAGTGATTTTGTAAGATGTACAAATAAATGAGCCTAGAATGAAATTATAAGATCATGAGTGTGAGGTTTTTAACTTTGGGACTTTACTCTGATATTGATGAGAATAATAGAGCGGAGAGGGAGGATTTTGCACTAAAGGACAGATTCAATACTGGGAAGAGGAGAGTGGGTGAGATCCAGAGCGAAGGTGGAGGATTCAGTCCCAGAAAAACAGCTTGAATCAGTGCATTCACTTGAATAGACGGCTGGTAAAATAGGGGGGATCAGGAGCACGGCTGGCAGACCCGGGGCTGGAAATCCGTAGCGATCCTCTGCTGGCAAATGTAAGAGCTCACAGCGTGGGAGAGGTGCTGTGGTGTGCAGGAGAGCGGAGATTTCAAGGCATCGAAATGATTGTGAGTCTGGACTTAACATTACATGACCAAATTTCAGGTATTTATTAGGTTTGCAGAAATTTTCTTCCTAGAAAAGGGTGAATCTCTGGTCAGGGACAAGTGTTTTTATGTTGCCCAATCAAATGTCTTTCTGTTATGCATGTCTTTTCATTCCTCTAAATAAAATCAAGCCCTCGCCTGGCCTTGTGTGTATTTCAGTTGCCTCAATTTACTTCATTTAGCAAACCCTGTTCCTAGTGCTCACTGACCTGCTCCCCCTACCTGGCCCTCAAGGGCTCCATTTCAGAATTCTGTAACTGCTGGACATGAAATAGTGGTCTCCCTCAGAAATTCACTCTTTTTTTGTTGTTATTTTTATTTTTATTGGTACATTTTAGATATACATAATGATCACATTCATCATTGGGAATTATTTATTTATTTATTTATTTATTTTGTGGGTACCGGGGGTCGACCTCAGGACCTTGTGTGCCAGGAGGCACCCGTGCCGCTGACCGATATCACCGGCCCTTTTTTCGTATGTGGGTTCCGGGAGTTGAACTCAGGACCTCGCGCTTGCCAGGCAGGCACTTATGCCGCTGAGCCATCTCACTGGCCCCATCATAGGGAATTTATACCTGTACATGATATACATGATTCTTTTTTTTCTCATTCACCTCCCTCCTTTCAAACCCTCTCCCCTTCCTTATTTACAAAATGTTTGCTTGCATTAGTTTCTTTTTATTCTTTTTTTTTCCTGTCCATTCCTTCCTTCCTTTTGCCCTCCCCCTCCCTAGTTCTGCTTTCCATTTGAATATTTTCTTCCCATTTTCCAATATCTATTATAAATTTTGATCCTTATTTACACTTTCAGTTTCTCACACCAGAGAAAAAAATGTATTTACACATGTGTCCTATTTATTTCATTTAAGAGTATGGTCTCCAGGTGCATCCATTTAGCTAGAAATGTCTCAAGCTAATCCTTCTTTATGGCAGGGTAGTACTCCATTGTTTTAAAAAAAAACACCTCCTCTTTATCCATTCATCAGTTAGATGGGCATTTGCACTGTTTCCAAGATTTAGCTATTACAAACTATGCTGCTATAAACGTGGGTGTGCATATATAGCTGTGGTATGATACTTTTAATTCTTTTAGGAAGATACCAAGAAGGCAAAGAGCTGGGTCAAATGGAACCTCTAGTTTTACATTTTGAGAAATCTCCCACTAATTTCCACCGTGGTTGCACAAGTCTACAATTCCACCAACAATGGGGAAGGGTTCCTTTTTCCCCACAGCCCACCAGCATTTGTTGTTGGTTGATTTCTTGATAATAGCCATTCTTTCCTGGGTAAGATGGAATCTCTGTGTTGTTCTAATTCACACTTCTCAAATGACCAGTGATGTGGAACATTTTTTTCATATATTTATTTGCTGTTTCTACTCTTCACCTGAGAAATGTCTATTTATTTCACATTCCCCTTTTTGGATTAGGTCTTTAAATTTGGGGGGGTCAGATATTTTTTAGTTCTTTATATATTCTAGCTATAGTCCTTTGTCTGCGGAACAGCTGGCAAAAAATTTTCCCCCTCCTTGGGTTGTCTCTTCACACTGTTGGTGATTTCTTTTCTGTACAAACACTTTAATATGATGAGATCCCAGTTGTTGATTCTTTTTAGTGTTTCCTGTGCAATTGGGGTTTTGTTGATAAGGTCTTTGCCTACACCAACATCTACAAGAGGTCTACCTATTTTCTTTTCCAGCAGATTTAGTATTTCTCTTTTAATAGTTAGATCTTTGATCTATTTTGATTTTTGTTTAGTTTGTGATGAAAGTTATGGGTCTAGTTTTAGCCTTCAGCATGCATAAAGCCAGTTTTTCTAGCACCATTTATTAAAGAGGCTATGTTTCTTCCAGTTCAAGTGTTTGGCTCCATGTCAAAGATAAGGTGGCTGAGTGTGTCTGGAGTTGTTTCTGCATCTTCTAATCTGTTGCACTGATCCTGTTTCTTTTCTTATCTTTTTTCCAGTACCATGCTGTTTTAATCATTGTAGTTTTATAGTATAATTTCAAGTCAGACTTTGTGATGCCCCCTGCCTTGCTTTTGTTGCCCAGAATTGCCTTTGCTATTCTAGGTCTCTTCTGGTTCCAAGTGAATTTTAGGATTGTTTTCTGAAATTCTGTGAGGTATGCTATTGATATTTTTAATTGGATTACAGTAAATCTGAATAACAATTTTGGAGGTATGGCCATTTTAACTATATTGATTCTTCCTACCCCCAAAAAAGGGTTATCTTTCTATTTTCTACTATTGTTTAATGTCCTTTGTCAGAGTATTCTAGTTTTCAATGTAAAGGTCTTTCACTTCCTTTATTAGATTGATTGCTAGGTATTTCATGTTTTTTGGATGCTACTGTGAAAGGTATTGTTTCTCTAATTTCTCTCAGTGATCCCATTACTTAGCCTATTTTTCTTTCTACAGCACTTATCACCTTCTTGTATACTATATGACATATGATTGTCTCATGCAATATGCTTATCACAGTCTTCTACATTAGAATGTAGGTAAATCCAGGGAATGGTAAGTTTTTATTTTTTTCATTAATTACTGTGTGATCCAAAACTTTGTACTCAAAAAAAGTAAAGGGTCAAATGTTCTTGATGAATTAATACACTTTATAATAGCATTCTCAGCCTTTCTTTGTCAGGAAGACAAATTACTTTGAGAATGCAATAGCCATTTTTGTCATATTTTATTTTATATCTACGGTATACTGTTATATACTACACTTAAAGTATGTGACTTCATACATTTTATTTTAAAATAGATTGTTTAAAGTGTGCTTATTAGGAGCTTAAAATCAATGGTTAATGGGTAGTTAAATTTATACTTTTTTTACTCTTGTTTTCATTTATTGCAAAATGATATATTATTTTTTCAAATCCATTTTTGGCAAAAGCTTCATGAGTTACTTGAATAAATGTGGTAATATTATTGTTTTTATTTATTTAGACACTTTTGGAATCAATGAAATTTTATTTGTATATATTTGTATTTTAAATCTTATATACATGTATATGTACACTTATGTTTTATATAGAAATCTCAGTGTACACAAAGTTGCTGATGCCTGATCATTTTTATTGTTACATGTTATATTCTTTATGGGAAAATGAAAATTTCGCATATCAGCTGAAATATGTATTCTATTGCCAGACATCAATAGATGTCTGATATTTTTCATGCAGAAGGAGGAAAGGGTTGAGTAAGTGAATCAAACTAGATTCTTATTGAATTAAAGTATGAAAGTACGATAAGCTTCAGTTGCTAAAAATTTCATAACTACCCCCACCCAACAGAACTTGTCATAAATGTTACATTGTTGCTTTGTTTGAGTTACATTAAGTTCACTAAGATTCTAATTCTATTTCTTATTCTTTGTGCCTTTGAAAGTTCATTTCTGTTATTTTAATTTTGTCTATATTATCCAATTTTTTAAATAGTAGGCCAGTAGATTGCTCATAGAAATTGCATGAGCCAGAGTATCAGCATTCTGGGACAAATTTTTTGAGCCTGATCCCTCAGGGCAACCCAAACAGGGACAAGTGACATCTGTCATTTGTTTTACAGGACAGGAGCTTCGAGGTTAAGAACTCAGAATTTTTATGAGGGACAGTAAATATGCCTGCCCTTGGCTCCAAAGGGAGACATCAACCGTATCTTCCAAGACTTCAAGCAAATCTGCCTTTAGCTCTATTTTTCAAAGTTGTTTATGAAACAAGTGTTTTTAAAAAGATCATCTGGACCAAGAAGAGTAAATGCTTTTGTCCCAAGACAGGGAGAAACATACTGGCCTCCCAGATGTTCTTCAGTCAAGCCAGGCCACATCTCCAGGCATGAGTTCAGCATGTTGTGAGTTTGTGTGTAGTAAATTCTGCTACCTGAACCCATTCATATGAGGCACACTGTCAAGTTTACAAACTCAAAATCTACAAAACCTTTTCACAGAAAATTGTCTACTCTCCATTGTGGTTACTATTTAGAAATAGTCCATTGATTCCGTTAAGTGTCTCTCTAACTAAAACTTTGTTTTCTGCTATTTTCACGCACAGTGGGTCCCACTGCTGGGAGGAGGCAACAGGCAAATGATGTAGCAGAAACTCGGATCTAAGATAATGTTAATGATTGTAAAACTGAACTTTCTCATTTTAATGTGAATCAAGTGATAGATTCCTGGAGAAGATCCAAGATTTCTAGAATTTAGGTCATTTTACTTGGATCATTACCATTTATAAAAGTAATCTATAAATTAAAATGAAACAAGGTACTAAGATTGAACATTTTATCACTCCACACTTACATGAAAAACATCGTAACTCTAAGATGCTAAGTAGTTAAATGATGCCATTGGTCTTTTCTTCCCTTAGTGGTTGACTTATTAGTAAGTACTTTCCAATGACATTTAAGAATTTTTGAGAACAGAGAGACTTTCCTTTTAAAAGACAATGGGATTAAAGCTTGATGTTGAAATATATGTTTTAGTATCTACAGTAGCATATTGAACTATATTATTCTGATAATAATAGAAAGAAAAATGGGTAATTCCTCTCTGGTATATATATATTTTTTACCACTCACAATGTCAGGTTATTTTATTTGCTTGTTTGTTTTCTTTCTTTTATTTCATAACATTTATTTTTAAAATTTATTTCTTATAATTTATTTACTCTCTTGATTTATAACAACAAGCTTTTAGGTAAATAATACATTAGTCTCAATTTTCAGGAAGAAAAGCGTGCGCTGTTTTATAGGGGTTAGGCGACAAAGCATAGAGCGGTTAAGTTGTATGTCCATTGTCAGACAACCAGAGGGAGCAAAACTGCAGAGTGTGTTCCTAGACAGTACAACCTTCACACCCACGTTCTTGTCACACCAGGGCAAAACCTCCACAGCGATAACCACCAGGTGTGCTCAAAAAACTCAAGGTAACGGACGGACTTTTTTATAACAATGCAAGAAACAACTAACATTGATACAGTAATTTTATCTGAGTTACTGGATTTCTCAAAGCTAATAAGTAATTTTGTTGCAGGATCTGGAAAAAAATAAACACTTCCCAATTAATGTGTGACAGAGACCTTATTTCATTACAGTGCATTTGATGTGAATTACTTTGGTGGGAATAGCTTCTGA
This sequence comes from Erethizon dorsatum, assembly GCA_028451465.1. Lineage (NCBI taxonomy): Eukaryota > Metazoa > Chordata > Mammalia > Rodentia > Erethizontidae > Erethizon > Erethizon dorsatum. The sequence continues at coordinate 44,145,208 of CM051824.1, forward strand.
CAGATTGAACTATGTGTTTTCCTTTAATGAGTCGTTCTCCAAGTACAACCAAATTTTCAAAGTACAAATTAGAAGGTGATGGTTTACTTTATACAAAAGATTGTTTTCTTCATAAAACATTTACCAAGGGTTACTGTTCGTAAGTGTGTATTCTAGAGGATAGTATTTATTCTATACTCATAATTTTAGAGTAAACTTGTTTTTACTCAATGCACATGTACAATAGAATTTACAAAATATATGCATGCTTCAATTAATATTTTCTAAATAAATTGTTTCATGGAATGGTTTGTTAGCCCTTAGAAAACATTTAGTAAGATATTCCTAATTTTATATCTTAACACAATTGCAAAGTTAGGTCATCTGAGAGACACTTTTTTTTTTTGTGGGTACGGGGTGTCGACCTCAGAACCTCGCGCGCCAACAGGCACCCGTGCCGCTGAGTGATATCACCGGCCCCTTTTCCGTATGTGGGATCTGGGAGTCGAACTTGGGCCCTCGCACTTGCAAGGCAGGCGCTTATGCCGCTGAGCCATCTCACCGGCCCGACAGACACTTATATGTATTTGTTCCACCCTCTCTTTTAAATTCTTATTGATTATTTTTGCCTAATTAATCTGTCTAGACAGTTGATGCAATGTAAATATATTTTAAGTGTTTTGTAATCGGGCTGCATGTAACTACACAATTTCTATCAATTGTAATAATCTTGTGTATAAACTTTTCACTATGTACTTACCTTCTTCTCTAATAATTTTTTAATGCTGACTTTGTTTGATATTTGCATTGTATTGCTGTATTTGCTGCTTTAATCCTCTGCTTCTAGTCTTTCTGAACCACTGTATATCATTCTGTGTCTTATAAAAGCACATGTTAAAGTAATAATCATAGCCTAAAATTGCCATTTTCATTTCATCAATCTATATCTACTATCAGAATAGTTTAATAAAATTGAAAAAATTACTGATTTTCTGGCTTTCAAAAATACTCGATTCTGGGCTGGTGAGATGGCTCAGCAGCATAAGCGCCTACCTGGCAAGCACGAGGTCCTGAGGTCAACCCCTGGCACCCACAAAAAAAAAAAAAATACTCAGTTCTATCATCTATTTTGAAACTTACATATTACTTTATAATTTCTTTTGAGATGAGTTTTTTTAAATTACTGCTGTTCTATTACTTTAGTAGTCATTCATTTCTAGTGATTATAGTTAAAATGTTTCATATGAAACAACTTAATTATGTTTAAAATTTCAATTAAAATTTATTTGTATATATATATATATAATTTCTAACTGATTCTTTTATAAAATATTGATTCTTCTGTGATGGTTCTCTTTTTTTTGCCTCAACCTCACTATTTTTTTAAAACAATAAGCCTACCTAGGTACTATTTTGAATCTAATGAGTTCATTATGCAGTATATTGGGGTTTGACTTTGTTTATATTTATTTTCTTGCTTTTGTTGATATTTTTCTGTTCTTGTGGCACCACTTTATCTTATGTCCTCTGCATATAGAAAAACAAGAATTTTATGAATCTTCCACAGAAGTGTACATTATGCATCATCGAAAGTGATTGCTGTTTAGGATCTTGTTTTCTTATTTTATTTTTATTTTTTGTGAGTATCGGGGGTCGACCTCAGGACCTCGCGCGCCAGCAGGCGCCCATGCCGCTGAGCGATATCACTGGCCCTTTTTCGTATGTGGGTTCCAGGTGTTGAACTCGGGCCCTTACACCTGCCAGGCAGGCGCCTACGCCACTGAGCCATCTCACCGGCCCAGTCCCAAGCTTCTTTTAGAAAACTTCCTTACGCCACTATATCCCCTGTATGTGACCTTCACTGTAGATGAATTTATGTGTGCATTCTTTGGTTGGTATAGTATGCTCTGTTCGTTGTACCCTTTAGGACTTGTGTCTATTTGTATTTGTATTGCTGACACAATCTTGTGATGGTGTGATATTTGAATTATTAAAAGTTGTCTTTCAAAGTCTTTCTTCCTGAAAGGTAGTATTGTTTTCCTATCATGTTTGGTAAAATGAAATCACTAAGGGTGTTTTTAGGTCAGCTAAAATATATCCAAAGTGATTTAAATATTACTTTTCAAATAAAAGTGCACTGTGTCATTTAAAACATAGGGTTAATGAGAAAAATGCTGACAGTTTCATAGCACTAGAGTCACTCCAATTTTTTTTTTTTTTTTTTTTGTGGGTACCGCGGGTCAAACTCAGGACCTTGCGCTTGCGAGCAGGCGCTTGTGCCACTGAGTGATATCACCGGCCCTTTTTTCCTTTGTATGTGGGTACCAGGAGTCGAACCCAGGACCTCCCGCTTGCCAGGCAGGCACTTATGCCGCTGAGCTATCTCACCAGCCCCATTCCAATTGCTTTTAAGGTACCAATTAAGTATGAATTTACATTTAGCTTGCCAAAAACAAACAAACAAACAAACAAAAAAAAAAAAAACACTTCAGCTTTGAAAAGTTTTAACATTGCTTTCCCTTTAATAACAAATCACATATTATTTACACTTGCCTTTGTTCTATATAGTTAGCTATCATAGATGGAATGATATATGCCACTTAGAATACAGTAGAAATATTGAAATAAATAAATTTGTTATTGGAGAAACTCTCCAATGAATTAGAATTAAGCCAAAACACATAAACTATATTTCACATGTAACCTTTTCATTGGCAATAATACTGAATATTACCCAAACTATTAGTAATAAAAATAATATTAAGCAAAACAGCTAAGTTGAATATATTAGGAGCATTGTATTTCCAGGACAATTATATCAGATTATCATTGAAAATATACTTTAATATACAGTTATATTTGGAAATTCATTTTTTTTTTTTTTTTGTGGGTGCCGGGGGGGTCGACCTCAGGACCTCGTGCGCCAACAGGCACCCATGTGGCTGAGCGATATCACCGGCCCCTTTTTCGTATGTGGGATCTGGGAGTCGAACTCAGGTCATCGCGCTTGCCAGGCAGGCGCTTACGCCGCTGAGCCATCTCACCGGCCCCTGGAAATTCATTTGACTCTGGAAGTTTTACATAAAATACTTGGGAATTATGTATCCTCATTCTACATTTTCTAATATTTAAACGTACTGCATAGAAAAAACTTAAGGTTGAGCATGTTAATAAACATTTATTTCATGAGTGTTCTCCTTCTCACTGACCCTGATAATCTCTAACATATCCGTTATTTGAAGAAGAGTTTTCAAAATTATTCAAAACTTTCACAGCTCTCCTATCAATACCCATTTAGGCCAGAGGCTGACATAGTGGCATGGACAGGCTTAGATGGAGAACAACTGATGACTCTTCATGCCACTTCTATGTATTGTCTTGATTTGTTACAAAACTGTTATTTCAAAAGAACAGTGCATTTATATTAGATTTTTTGAAAGACGTATGGCAAAACTTTTGAGTAACTTAAAATCAAGGATGTTTGTTCAATTCCTCTAAAATTGTGGAATTTTAGCACTTCCAATAATTAAAAGGAAAAATGTAACACTTCCTGTTTATCATTGGTCTTCTTGAACTGGAAAGCATAAGAGAAAGGAGAAAGCAGGATTCTCAAAAGTAATATATTTGCACACAAAGATTTATATAAATTTGGATCAAATGTAAATTATTTATAAATTATAAATAAAATGCATTTAAATTACTGTGTAGACAATTAAGAAGAAACCAGAAATATAATGACAAAGGATGATGTTCAAACACCAGTGGCTTAAAACAATGGCATTTTATTGTTCCTCATGCTTGTAACCCAAATAAACTCATTGGGAACTCACTAGTTTTAGATCAGGAGAAGTAAAACACAACTAAAGGCTAAGACCTACCATTGAGCAAAGGAAACAAAACATAACATAAAAAAATCTTCTGATCACTTAGGCTAGCAAACCACATAGACTCTGAAGCCTGAGAAACTTTTATTATTGATTATTAGTTTTAATATGTTTGAATTTCACAGACTTTATGATAGCAAAGTCTGAAAAACAGTCAAATAAAAGGATAAGAAAAATGATGAATGCTAAATATGTTTTCAAATTTTGTTAATTCTGATATTTTCACTTTGGGTAATGGAAGAGAGAGAAGAGAGAAAAGAAATGAAAGTTAAAAAAAAAGGCCAATAAATTTATCATATTAATTCTGGCAAGGAATGACATTTAGTATTGGGCTACCAATTTTGCTGAATAAGTAAACCAAAAGCACAAGAAAAAAATCCTAACTTTTTGATGAAGAAAGTTGTACAGAACTTTATAACATATTTAATTTTTTTAAAAAACAATAGAATTAGAAGCACACTCCAGGGCCGGTGAGATAGCTTAGTGGCATAAGTGCTTGCCTGGCAAGCGCAAGGTCCTAAATTCGACCCCCGGTACCAACATTAAAAAAAAAAAAAGAAAAGAAAGAAACACACTCCATGGTTATATATTTTAGCAAATGAAAGATTGTGTTAGTGTGGGTATACATAAATATAAAAGAGTAAGACAAAACAATTTTTGAAATACACCAAATACAATTTTGAAGCTTTTGAACAACTTCACTCTCAGTAAAAATCGTATATAAGTAGAAATAATGTAAGACAAATGGGGCTTCTTTCTCTGCCTTGAATAGCAATATGAAATTAAGGGTGAGTTAATTTCCTATTCATGGATGCTATTCTGCTTTGAAATTTACTCATACACTCAGATATGTTAGAAGATAATGCAGTCTGTAATGTGGTCTTTAAAATGCACAGTTTGACTGGCATGGTTTAAACATAACTCTTAGTTGCAACATCACCCCAAATTATCCTAGCAGGGAGAGCTGAGGCAAACCACTAATTTTGACTCCACATGTATTCCGGATACAGAAAAATGGATAAATTGGCTTCTTTTGTGCTCTCCTTGGTACTTCTGAGTACTGAAATAGTGTGGCTGGAGATTTCAGCTCTCAGAGAGGTTGGAGGAAAGCTACAGGAGTTTGCACCTCCCAGAGAAACATGGACTGTAAATGAATCCATGCTGAAATCACCAGTCCTCATGCTGAAATGAGTGGGTGTAGATTACAAGGAAGGAGGCAGTTATTTTAAGCAACCAGCTGCAAGCATCTGAACTCTCCAGTGGCGGACAGGGAAAGCTCATGATTAGTTGGAATTCTAGATTAATTTGGGTCTTCAAACAGCTATTACTCCAAAGGTTATCAATAGGTTTTCAAGACTTACTCAGGAGTGATTTTACTGCTTTCCATCACCAAAACTGTATAATCTTCAACAAATCACTTATTCTCTCCATGCTTCAGGTTCTTTCTCTGCAAAATGGAGATAATGTCTAAAGATCAGAGAGGAGGTCAGAAGACCACATGAAGTCTCTTCTCACTTCAGGATGTATGATTCCGTGTTTTACAGAGCCTTCTGATTTTGCAGTGCACAAAGGCCTATTAATTATGGTGAACCACCGTATAACCTTTGAAATTTGGCCACTTACCTTCTCCCTGTACATTTAACATTGCTGCACAATCTCAGCTACCTCTGTCCTGACTTGAGGATAATTTAAGAAACACTTGCTCAATAATGACTAAGAGATAATTACCTAACTTCCGGGGTGGTTATGAGGATTACATGAGTTAATGCAGTATAGTCTTAATCTACTTCTACGTGTGTGCCAATTGTTCAATGAATAGCAGTGTGCATGGGTGCACTGATGGTCATCACTGAACTGGCCATTGTGCTGATGGTGGTATCAAGCTTTCCAATGATCCCCTCCAACCCAGTACACTAATTTGTTGAGGATGATGCTAAGTGTACTAAATTTTTTGTGCCCAGGCTCCAGCTATCTATTATAATTCTTTTTTAAGTTATTTTTTAAAATTAATCTTATTGCTACACTTTGATATACATAAAGATCACATTGATCATAGGGAATTAGTACCTGTAAATAATATATCTTGATTCTTCTTTTTTTACCATCCCCCTCCCCTCCCTTCAATTCTTCTTTGCAAAAGCTTTATTATAAATTTTTCTTTCTAGTCTTTTATAATTCTATCAACTTTATTTCTGTTCCCCTCGCCCCTGGCTTCATTCTAGTACTCAGACATATGCCTCACCCACCAGTCCCTGTAGGAGATCTGAGGCAGAATCCTGGTGTGTGATGTGGTTGGAGTCCTCTCTGCTCCGGCTCTCCTATTGTGCCTACTCGCAGGGCCTTCCCTTAGCCTCAGTCTGTGACCAGGGGCTCTGCTTCTGCCTCTGCTGTATAAAATGTGATATGTCTTCCACTAAACCTGACAAGTTGTTGCTATCCTTCCTGGAATTACTACAATCACACTTCCTACGTAAGTTTGGAAGAATTTAGGAGATCACAGCTTAGTTAGAGTACTACCTATCACACAGATAAAACAGATATTGGAAAGTCGAGGTTTCAGTACTGTGAAGGCTCAGGGTTCCATCCCCGGTACTGCCTAAGAAATGGATTTGGAGGAGGTAAGTGTACTTCCTCACACTGAACACCAGGATTAGGAACATCCAAAGGAAATGTCTGTTGCTAGAGGAAACTAGATTGGAGAAGTGAATAAAGGTATAAGGAAAGATTAGAAGTGTCCTTGAGGGTAAAGTCCTTTATGAAGGAAACTAGAAATGGGTGACTTCCCTGGGAAGACCTTTGCTTCCTGCTGTGAGGGGGCATCTGCAGATCTTGACAATGTCTGGACTAAAACTTATCATGATTATTAACTCTTTTATAGTTTATTCAGACTAGCAGTAAAAGAGTAATATAAACCCTTTATAAAACCTCTGCTTTTTAATAGAGTTCTACAGTAGAGTAAATGGAATACAATTTTGTGTTCATAATATAAATTTAGCAAACATAACATTTGGTGTTAATGAAAAATAGACTCTGGGCAGAGGAGCTGCAAATAAAACACCATCTCATTGGACAAAGTAAAAGGACACTTATGCGTACCTATATACAAAAGCAGGACGTAAGGTAGATAATAGTTTTGAGAATGTATATTAATTTAGTATTTGCCATAGTTCCTTCTGTTAAAATCATGCCCTTCAGAATATGTGATGTAAGGTTTCATCGCTGTTATTTCTTTGTTACTATTTCTCTGTTTTATGCCCTGCAAGAACATTTCTTCATTGTATAAAATAGTACTGCTGGTCACTCTCAAGCACTTTCAGGATTAGGATTCACTAAAATATTTTAATAAGGACTAAAAATATTTCATTCTGAGGTGTCCTAAGGGTTCCACAGGGAACAGTAGCAAACAACAAATTAGCAGAAAAGAAACTTAGCATAATGTCAAACAATGAAGCAATGCAAATAAATTACATGGGTTTCATCTCAAGTAATTATGACTAGGAAAAATAGAAGAGGAAATCTGATGGGATTTGCCAGTTTGCTTTTTCTTGTTATCATCTCAACAGCTGTGTGGCAATGATAATGGTGTGTACATGAGTTTCATCTTGGAAAGAGAAAAATCACCTCTGTCCTTATAACCACAGTGTTATGCACATTTTTAGCTATTACCAAAGCACTGGAATTTTCTCAGAGACACACAAGACTTTTGATGACCTGTGACACTAATAATAGGTAAATTTCTCTTTTTCTTACACAGATCAAGGCATGCACAAAGCAGTTTGTAAAGATATCTCATTCTTTTAACTCTCCTCAAACCTAGGTATTATTACCCTATTTCACATGATAAAATTTTAAATGCTGAGGTTGAAAGAGCTTCTCTGTCTTGTACAGAACACCAGAAGCTTGGATTCTGACTCTTGTTTGACATTTGTTCATCCCAAAGTCACTGATTCTAAATTATTCTCTACGGAAAAAACAGAGATATTTAGAAATAATAATATAGATATATTTGGTATTCTGGACCAGTATATAATGTACTGGCATTCTCTTTTTTATCTTTATTTTAAATTCTATGGATATGTAATAAGCCTGGAGAGAAGCTCTACCTGAATCAATTATATTTGCAAATATAAAAAATTAATTTCTTGGGCCAGTGAGATGGCTCAGTGGCATAAGCACCTGCCTGGCAAGCGCGAGGGCCCGAGTTCGACTCCCGGAACCCACATACAAAAACAGGGCCGGTGATATCGCTCAGTGGCACAGGTGCCTGCTGGCATGCGAGGTCCTGAGGTCGACCCCCCGGTACCCAGCAAAAAAAAAAAAAAAATTAAGTTCTTGAGGTGTGCCCTAGTTTTTGTGCTCTTTCCCTTTTTTTTTTTTTCGTGGGTACCGGTGGTTGACCTCAGGACCTCGCATGCCAGCAGGCGCCCGTGCCGCTGAGCGATATCACCGGCCCTTTTTTCGTATGTGGGTTCCCGGAGTTGAACTGGGGCCCTCGCACTTGCCGGGCAGGCGCTAACGCCACTGAGCCATCTCACCAGCTGGCTCTTTCACTTTTTGATGTCATGTGTCCTTAATTCCAGCCAACCAATATGCTCACATCATGCATGAAAGATCCACAGCTGACTTTGTTGCCCCATAGCCACTTCCTTTGTAGTTCAGACCCCTCCCTTGTCCTAGTCCCTCCTCCTCACTCATTAGTCTTGCCCTTCCACTGGTACTGCTACCTGAAACTCAGTATGAAACAAATGTCCTTTATTTAAATCATCTATTAGGTGACCACAGAAATTGCTGGTAAGTAATGGCATAACATCTTCAGGGTTTCTATTCTTAAAAGGTGAAAGTCGTTCACATCAAATACAATTTTTAAAATTGGGAAGTAGAAGAAAAACTCATTATTTTCTTTATTTCTATACATGAGAACTCAATTATGTATAATATGTCAAGAATGTTAGGAATGCAGGTTTTTGAGTTGCATTTTAATTTTGTTATGTTGGTGAAATAAAAAGAAAGACAAGATAAAAACATGATGCTGTATTTTCCTTTCTTTAAATTAGAGATTATTCTAGATGCTGCTTTCTTTCATATCTTTCTTTTCTCCAGTTGGTATTTGGAATATTTGTATAAGAAATTTGCTAATGTTTGGAAATATAATATTTCTGGAAATATAGTACTATCTTTAGTACACAAGACATTCAAATTTCGCCAAAACTCAAGAAGAACATTCTTAGGCATATAATTTGCATGACAGACTTAGCTTCCAATAATCATTAAGGGTCTTAGAAAAAGGGCCTAGAATCTCTGAAACTTTGATACTTGGTCAGTTTATATTAGGTATGAAAATGAGCACCTGTTTAAAATTAAACAACAATCAGATATTTGATTGTATCTTCTTACTGTGAGTGCCTTGTTATTTCTAAATCTCTCTCTCTGGAGAGATATGGAAGTTATGTAGTGAAGGTAGAATGTTCTACCTTGTCACAGAAGATAAGAACAGAGAAAATAATGGAGTCATATAAAAAAAAGGTAGCAAAGAATTGAGTTCAATCTAGATCTGGTAGGATTGTTAAATTACCTGTAAACTCTGATTTTAAAGCCATTCTATTTTCTTTACCAGAGATGAACATATTCATATACCTGATTTCAGATTATGTCAATATCTATCCCAGCAAGCTTTTCATTCACCTTGACACCCTTCATAACACAAGAGAGAGGAACTCAAAAGATTGACAAGATCCCCAGGTCAGCCTGGGCACAAACTGTCTTCAAGGGTCTATTGTACAGTATGACAAAAGTTAGATTATAGAAACAAGCACAGAATAGTCATACTCAGTCTTGGTATGTTTTTATCTATTAAATTTTCATGCAAATCTGCTTTATAAATCCAGATTAAATAGAGTACACAATAATGGTATTATTTTAAAGTATCAGTTATTGTATATCTTTGGATTTTGAGGAAAAAACCCACTTCAACTGCTTTTATACCCTCTAAGCTTTACATGCTACAAAATGAAAATAATAGTTTTAAAATTATATCACCCCAATATAATCATTATAATTCATTTTCCCAAAATAAAGGACTTGCACTGATTTATAGTAGATATTTTTAATACGAGTTTTCGTTTTGTGGGCTTCTGCCCTGGACAGAAATAGGGTAGCTAAGATCTAAAGGCAAAGATGTTTTAGTCTTTTCTTTAACAAAATCTATATAAATTATTAGCAAAACTGGCATTATTACCTTGGTAGCAGGTAGTTTGTTCTACTTAAATATGATATATTTTACCTGGGTGTGCTCATGCACACCTGTAAGCCCAGCACTTTGAGAGCCTGAGGTAGGAAGATGGCAAGTTTGAGCCCAACCTGGACAATTTAGTGACTTAGTGAGACCCTGTCTCTAAACTTAATAAACACATGTGAAGGGATGGGGATGTATCTCAAAGTAGAAGTTCAATCCCCAGTATGGTCAAAAATATACATTTATTCATTTAAAAATGAATATTGATACATTATTACTAAATAAGTCCATACTTTGCTCAGGTTTCCTTAGTTCGGGTCTAATTTCTCTTTGTTTCTGTCCTGGGATCCCATCCAAGATATCATACATTTAGCTGTCATATCTCTCACATTGCTCTTCGCTGTGAGTTTCTTACACTCCCCATGGTTTTGATGACCTTGAATATTTGAGGAGTGGGGTTTAGGTTCTCTTAGGATGCCGCATATTGGAATCCTTGTGAAGTTTTTGCTTATGTTAGACTCAGGTTTGGGTTTGAGGAGAAAGATCATAATGACAGAGTTCCATTTTCATCTTATTATATTTAGGGTGCATGTTACTACCATGACTTATAGTTGATGGGATCACCTTGCTAAGGTAGTACATCTCCTATGTATCCATTGTTTCTTCTCTCATGTGCATTATATTTTACTTACGTAATCATTTATTTATATTTGAATGAAATCACGAACACTTACTAAACTTTGGTAAATACTCCAACCAATCGAATACTGCTTTATTTATAGTGTCACTTTTCCAGATTCGGCCATGAGAGCTCTTTCAGATAGTTACTGAGCCCTCACAACATACACCCATCAGTGAGGTTTGTTGTTATTTTTGAGCACTTTCTGGCTTCTACACTATGTTCTAGGACTATCTTGTATATTTGTGTCCCAGTCCTATTACCAGCCATTTTCCAAGGACTTTTTAAATTGGGAAATTATAGTTTTTTTTTTTTCATTGATGTTAGGATCTCTTTGTGAAACAAAGCAAGGAAGTACATGTCTGTACTAGCCCATGTATATGCCCATATGCATAAATATTTATGTTCAGACTCTTTGCATCTACATCATGCTAAACATGAGTTCATACTGAAGACTCCAATTATAATTTATTACCACTCGGGCCAAAGTTACTTCCTTGCTTGCTTATCTGTAAATTCTCACTACTGTGTTGAGGAATTTGGTTCTAGATCTGCCATACACTTACTTGAAGATTTAATCTCAATGTACATATATGGCAGCATTAAATTGCTAGCTCAGGGCCAGCGAGATAGCTCAGCGGCCTAAGCACCTGCCTGGCAAGCGCAAGGTCCTGAGTTTGACTCCCAATACCCACATAAAGGAAAAAAAGGGCCAGTGATATCGCTCAGCGGCACAAGCGCCTGCTGGCAAGCGCGAGGTCCTGAGGTCAACTCCCGGTAGCCACATTAAAAAAAAAAAAAATTGCTAGCACATAGTATCATTGGGAATCAGTTTTATTAACTAGAGAATAGCCCTTGCATGCTATTCCCTCTACCTTTAGTTTTGCATACTCAACTCATTTCTAAAAATTCTTGGGTCAACCCCTCCTCATCTCACCCCTTTTGATAAAGTTGTTTCATATATTTCTAATACAGATACAGTTGATTTTATTGTATTTTAAATTCCTTTTGGGATTTATTCAATTTCCTAAATATTTTGGTTGCATTTGTTAGTTTGCTTTGTTCTATAAAATACTAGAGGATTTCTACAAATGGACAATATTGTGTATTCCTTATAGCATCACAGCAAATAGCATCACTATCCTACGCTTCACCTATTCAGCTCCCATGCTCTTACCCCAAACTCTTGACTCCAGTGTTCTTTTCACTCCATAACTTAGCCTTTTCCAGAATGTCACACAATTGGAAACATACAGGGCATATAAAATTGGCCCTCTTCACTTACTAATATTCATTTAATACTCTCATTCTGTGGCTTCACAGCTCATTTCTCTGTACTGCAGAAAAAATAAACTGTTCACTTTATACATGCACTACAGCTTATTTCTCCACTCACCAATTGGAAGGTATCTTAGTTCCTACCCATCTTGAGCTATTATGAATAAAGCAGCAATAAGTATAAGGTACATGTTAGCGTGTGGACACACATTTAGATCAGGGCATTATCCAGGAATACGATTGCTACATCAGCTGTAAAATTATTGTTCACTGTCTAAGAAATTTTAAGATTTTCTTGACAAGATATATAGATATAGATATGATATAGATAGATAGATATTCTGTATTTTTTACCAGTAATTAAAGGAAATTTCTCCTGCTTTAAATCTTCACCAGCAAATAGAATTATTAGAGTTTTTTTTTAACTTCTCTGATAGATGTGCCTTGGCATTCCATTGTTTTAATGTCCAATCCCCTAACTTTAAATGATACTGAGTTTTATTTGTCATAAGCTTATTTGCCATCTGTACATCTCTGACAAGGTATCTGTTCAGATATCTACCCCATTTTAAAATTGGGCTATTTTTTTATTTTTATCAGAGTTCTACATTATTTTTATATACTAGTCCTATATCTGATACGTGTTTTGTAAAGATGTATCAGAGTCTGTAAATTGTCTTTCCTGCCTCTTAACACTGCCTTTTTCAGAGAAAATTTTTTATTTTTTAAAAGCCCCACTTAAAACTTTTTTCTTTCATGGATCATATTTTTTAAATTTTATCTAATATACCTCATACTCCACAATGAGATATAATTTCACATTCACTAGGTGGCTACAATAATAATATTTTTATAAAATAAAAATGACAAGTGTTGGAGAGAATGTGAAGCATTTGAACTGCTCATACATAGCCAGTGAGGAGGTGCAGTGGTGCAGTCACTATGGAAAAATAATTTCTTAAAAGTTCAAAGATAGAATCACATATGACTTAAAACAATTGAAAACAAATATTCAAGTACTTCAATATGAATATTCATAACAACAATGATTATCAACAGATAAAAGGTTGAACAAAATGTAGTATATGCATATAATGGAATATCATCAGTAATGAAAAGGAATGAGGTATTAAATTATACATGCTACAGTATGAATGATCCTTTAAAACAAAATGCTAGATTTTTCTATGCGGAGTTTAATAGTTTTGTTTTATTTTTATATAGTGACTTTTCAACCAAAATGTATTTTTATGTAATGAATGTTCCATCTATGTATATTCTCAGGACATATTTTTCTTATCTGATAATAATAGTGACTAACTATAGAAATTTATACTATAAAATTTAAAAAACCTTCAATACAATTGAAATTTAATAAAATATATTTTGTACATATTAACTATCTTTATTGTCAGATATATTTTATATTAAAAATAGCTCATAATGTTTATTTTTTCTTTGAAAAAGATGATCTTATTCTGGATGTGATGGCACATACCTGAGTTGCAGTTACTGAGAAAGCTGAAGCAAGAGGAATTGAAGTTTAAGACCATCCTGGCTACTTGGCAAATTTTATTTGTTTCATAATAAAATGTAAAAAGACTAGAGATGTCACTTAGTGCAAGGTCCTGGATTAAATCCCCTATGCTGGAGAAAGGAAAGAGAGAGAGAAAGAGCACCTTATGGTATAATGCATGAACTAAAAAGAATTTTGTTAAAATATGATGCTCATTATAAATAAAATATATAGAAATAATTCACTTGATTACCATAACAAAAGGTGAGGTCAATTAGTATGTCTTGATTTTTAAAAGCTTACATAACTTTTGGTCTACCTATTTGTTGAATCTATATTATAAGCACACAAAGTTTAAATTCTGATAAACTCAAAAAGTGATAAAATTAAAAATTATTTTAGGAAAGAGAGTCAAACCCATTCAAAATGTGTTCTTTTCAGCTTTGCTATTTTAATGTACTCAGATCAGTACCTACATTTTCTTTACGATGGATCCCGGGGTTAGGAGACCTCAGCATTCTGATGATAAGATTTAGGAGCTCCTGTGAATTAGACTTAATACTTATTTTCTTCTTGTCATACCAGAAGATTATTTTTCAACTTTAATGTAAATATATGAATCACCTGAACTTTTGATGTTTTACTGTTCAGATATATAACTAAGTTTATTCATGTAGAAAAGAAATGAATGTGAAGAGAAACGACTAAAAACAGAGGGTGGAGACATTAGTCATAACGTGCAGAGGCCCTTCACGCAGTCTGGCTTGAACTGGTGATCCCCCAGAAGAATGTGTTCTCCACGTAATATTTTACGTAATATTTTGTATTTGAGGATATTGGTATATGCAATTCAATGTGTATCAAACATTCAGAGGCCAGGGAGATTAACTTTGTTAATTAAAATAGGTTTTAATAATAATGGAAGAAAAAAATACAGCGCTCTAAAGGTTACTCTTCCATCATGTATAGAGAAGAAAATATATCTAGGAGAATGAAGATCATTTTACTATTCAACAATAGAAGTAATTGCATTCCAGATATATCTGAAGTACCTAGATTTAAAGATCTCCGTATTCCTCAATGTTTTTTAGACTTATTTTCTCTGTAAGATTTCTTTATTGCAGAGTACTTATTCTGGCACGTTGGATCTGAAGAGAGCCGTACCTGGATTTTATTCACTTTACCGTGCTGTCTTTGGCAGATCATACATTATGACACATGAGAAACCTCAACTTTATTTGCTTCCTCCTCAGAGCTCTGCCTTTCTTGTTCACAGTCTATCACTACCTTGTCATTTGCATAGGTCATTGCAAAACTGGTGGACAAGTTTTCTTACAAAGATCTGATTTGTTAAAATGCAGTTGGTTTAAAAGCCATCCACTCAGATTGAATGAAACAAGATGTTTTCTTCCTATTATGCCCTATATCATTACCTGCCATCATTACCCAAATTGGAAGCTCATAATGGGGAATTAAAATGTGATCAAGTCCATAATGTTCAAATCCTATTTTGAAGAACATTTGCCTTTTTCTCTAATGTATGCCTATTCTTGTTTCAGACTCTCATAATCACAGCTTTTGAGGTTTGAGAAAGTCAATTAATACCACTCTCTACATTCTGATTTTAGATTGATAGAAACACAGGTAGACAGCATTATCTTTTGTAAAGCTAAAATTGGACAATGCATTTCTTTCTTTTTTTTTTTTTTGTGGGTACCAGGGGTCGACCTCAGGACCTCGCGTGCCAGCAGGCACCCATGCCGCTGAGAGATATCACCAGCCCTTCTTTCGTATGTGGGTTCCGGGAGTTGAACTCAGGCCCTCACACTTGCCAGGCAGGCGCTTATGCCACTGAGCCGTCTTACCAGCCCCTGACAATGCTTGGCTCCAAAGTGCTGGCTTCAGTTCAGGCACCCAACTTCCCTTAGGCCTAAAAATACAAAAAATGCAGACTAACTTCTCCATGGCAGCACTGGGAAAAGTGCAAAGAATCAAAAAAGGACCTAGACACTTCAGGAGTGGCTGTTAGTTTCCATTTGGACTGATTAACCAACACAAAGTCTGGCTTTACTCAACAAGTGGGATTGAGAAGAACCTATACTTTAAATACAGAGGAAAAGTAACTTAATTTCAAGCGGACCACTTCTGTTGCAGAATTAATTGAACAATAGGGAAATCCTGACCACATCTCACAATTTGACTCTGGTCAGTAGTAATCAATCAGGCATGTCATACATCTAGAAGATGGAAGAGGTGGAGAACCTGCAACTTGGGCATCTAGCAGGTGTCAGTCGATCCTAATTTCTGCTTCTGACACAGCTGCACATGCTCTGGCAGGCACTTTGAATCTGCACCCTCAACCTCAGCTATTTCATAGTGCTTGGCTCTAGATGCTGGCATGTCTGCACATAAATTGTTAGTGTTATTACAGCTATAAAGGATCCTAGTGCTAACATCGTTTGCAGATGCAGTGCTGGCCTGTCCAAACACACTTCCTGGGCCACCAAACTCGTACAGCTGCAGCCAGTGTGTGCCATTCGCAGTGACAATCTGTAAATCTTCCTCTGGTGCACACAGCACTGTCATAGTAGTTCCAAGATAAACATTTGTTATTTCAATTAGCCAGTGTGCAGATCTCCACAAATATGCTACTCTTCCCCTTAGAGACTCACATATTTAAAGTCAAAGTATTATTCATTTTAAAAATGATTAATTTGTAACTAATTGAACAGTATGAGAACTTCCTTTGTAGAATGTGTTCTTTGCTTACAAAATTTTATTTGTAAAGTACAAATATTTTTAAGATCAGAACTTCTGTTATATTTGTTTCTAGTACATATAGATATTTTTTGACTCATTATCCCTGGTGGCAAAATTTGTGGGTCTTTTCATCTTTTTGAGCCTTAAAATTGATTTATATTTGTTCAGATCATTCTTTGAATAGCCCCACAAAGAAAAGAAATAGCTTAAATATGGCAATTAATATAAATTCATAATTTACTTGATGATAAACATAAATGATACACTGTGCCAGAGTATGAGATTTTGGTATGTAGAGAAGCAATAATCCAAACACTATGTTAATATTAATTTATAACAAGAATTTATTAAACTGGCATTAAGATGACTGAAAAGGAGTATTACTGATCTTAAGATAATTGAAGAAGAATATTACTGATCTGAAGAAGTCTTCATAAATTTAAAAATTATTAATGCAGGAATATTTTATTCATTCAATTGTATGGAGATCTGTTTCAGTGCATATTTCTTAAAAATGTTTCATTTGGGCTGGTGAGATAGCTCAGCAGCATAAGCGCCTGCCTGGCAGGCGTGAAGGTCCTGAGTTTGATTCCCGGTACTCACATACGAAGAAAGAAAATGTTTCATTTAAGGCCTGTATGCATTTTTACTATACTGTGTCCAGGGACTACAATGGTAAACAAAATATATAGCAGCAGTTTTACCTGCTGGATTTGTTTTCAGACTTATAACCTGCAATGATCATTAAATTAACTTTGAAATTCCGAGTATGTCATTTCTCTGAATATGATTGTAGTTTAGCTACAACTCTCTAAATCAGTGGGGATTTATTTCTTTATTAATTTTCTATGATTTTGGCTAAAGGTAGCTCAGAACACTGCAAATAAGATGTCACTGGAAGTCGCATCCCTCTAGGGTGTGACCCAGACCGGGGCTCCTGATTCTGTGCTCATTCACATTACTGTTGGCTGGAGATTTCAAGCTCTGCATCACGGGTCATGATAGCTGGCTTCCTTCAGCTTACAGGGTCCTAGGCATAAACTAACTATTGCCTTATTTATTCATTAAAAGTAAGTCACTAACTCCAGCCTACACTTAAAGAGAGAGGACTGTTTAAGGGTGTGAATATCTGAAGGCAAGGATCACTGGGTCCACCTTGGCAGCTTACTACGACATGCACTTAGAAAAGTAAAAGATATTTGTAAAAATATTTCATTATTATGCTATATAGTTTACAGTGGTAATAAGCAAAGATGGCAAATCATATTCTAGAAGTCAAATCTATCTCAAGAACTGTATTATTATGGGCTTTAAACTAAGAAATTTTTTCTGGTGAGAGAATTAAAAAAAAGAGAAAAGAGATAAAGAATGTTTGACAACAACCACATGTGGCAGCCAAAGACTAAAACAATTACTATCTGGTCCTTCACAGAAAATGTTTGCTGATCCTAGGGGTCAGGAACAGTATTTAGGCAAAGGCAAAATCATCACAAATATCTAAAACACTTAACTACATAAATTTGTTAATTATTTCACCCTAGGTCTACATTTTTGTTTTCATTTATATAATTCAGCAACAAACTTTGGTTAATATTGTGTGTGGTTTTTGCTGTTGTTTTTAATTCTGTCATATGGACACTATTGTCAAGTCATAAATGAAACCATTCTTTTTCAGGAAGCATTTGGCACTGAATTCACATAAAATCTCCTGTCTTCAGACAAGTTACTCAAATAGTAAAAGAATCACAAAATAATCATAATTAATACTGACTTCAGTGTTTCAGAATTCCTTATATACAGTTTATTGTCTCCCCACCCTATCCTAACACCTGTTGCTCACATTTGGGGGCTACTGTGTTCCAAGTCTTATTTTGTTCACTTCTCAGAATGACTGTTAACACTCTGGATCAGTATTGTAGAGAACAACTCTTTACTCCAAAGATGCCTACTCCCTTGTCCCAGTGATTCCATTAGTTAAGATATTTCTCCATTGTATGTAAACATCAGGTCAATCAGCAAATACTTACTTAAAACATGGTGTTAAATAAATCCCTCTATATACTGGGTGGATAACAAAGATATAAAAGGCCATCACAGTTGAAATTATAGGCAAATTGGGAAGCAAGCTTTTGCAAAAGTCAAGTCAGCTAACAGCCCAGCCAGTGTGTGCAGAGTTAAGTACTACAGAAATAAAAGGAGCAGGAAACTCATCCAGTTAGGGCTCTTACATTTCAAAAGTAGGTCACTGTGTGATACTTGACCTTCTGATCATGTTAGAACTTCCTTGTTAAAATCCATGAAGCCTGGGTTTATATTTTTGACAGAAGTGGGGGAATGGAAACTCAATATTAGATTTTACCTTTTTCATCTTTAATATTTTCTTTAGTACAAGGATCAGAATTACTAAGAGTTTAAGTGACCCAAACCTATTTTTTGCAAGCAACGTGTAAATATATTAATCATAAGAATTAAACATCTAGGGCACTGCTGTGAAATCATGAATATTTACTTATTCTCATTATCATTAAGCAGCTGTCTTCTTAAGTAATGTAAGTGAACTGGTAAGAAATTAAACCTATCATTGTTGCGGATGGTATGGATGAAACAATGAAAGAGTATCAGACATAATGAAACAAGTGATTGTTTAAAAATGACTTCATGTATCCATGTTTAACTCCACCAAAAATGTATATACACTTCAGGAAAAGAGAAATAGTATGATATTTTTTCAACAGATGGTGTTATCCTC
Source organism: Erethizon dorsatum (assembly GCA_028451465.1). Lineage (NCBI taxonomy): Eukaryota > Metazoa > Chordata > Mammalia > Rodentia > Erethizontidae > Erethizon > Erethizon dorsatum. The sequence continues at coordinate 44,164,285 of CM051824.1, forward strand.
CTATGGGGGACCCTAGAGGATGTCTTATTTTGCAGAAAACCCACTACACTGACAACTCTTAGAGAAGAAATTGAAGATGCCTGTGCCACAATTTCAATGACCAAGTTTACGCAAACAGCAGTTCACATGCTAATAAATGTCTGGAAGCTCATGGCCACCACTTTGAGCACCTCTTGTAATTGTAGAGACCAAAGTTAACTTGTATTAATCTCGTGATGTCTCAGTAGATTCAGTATTAAAATATTTAATTATTTATATAAGTTTTTTTATTCCTGAAGTGGATATACATTTTTTGGCAGGATGTAGGTATGTATATATACATGTATATACATATACATATATGTGACTTGACATAAATATGCAAATAGTGATCCAAATACATAGTGAATATGCTATAATGAATATAATCTGGCATCATGAGTCTTCTAGTTCTTGCCCAAAGCCAAGATGACCATGAAGTATAAAGATTTTAAATTGATTCAGGACACAGAGGTAGCCATAAGAGCACAACTAAAGACTCTTACCAGGGAGGACTTCAAGAATTCATCCAGAAAGTGGCAAGAAAGATGGGATAAGTGTGTTCAAAGTGAGAGAGAGTATTTTGAGGGCAATTAATGCAAAGTGTCTTTTATTATAATATATTTTTTTAAAAGTAAACATTCACAGAATTTTTTATCACATCTCATATATGTATGTTTTAGTCTGCCTGAATTTTTTGTGCATATCAATATTGGAAATTCTTGTCAAAAAGGTAGACTTGTTTGTGTTCTTGTTGGGTGAAAATCTAATAGCATCTTATTTCAGTCCGGAAGACTTTTCCAAAAAGAACACTGAAGAACTAAAAGCACGATTAAGTATTCAGTTCCAAAAGATCCTAGACAATTTGAAAATGTCAGGACACACATTATTCTGTTTATATTAAACAACCTGTCAACCCAGTGCATTTCTGAAAAATAACATTGTATACCTGTTTGGTATTTCCAGTGCCTTTGCATTTAACTCAAATGCACTTCCTCTTCAACTCAGAATCTGTAATTATATATATATATATATATATATATATATATATATATATATATATATTCTTTAAGATTATGTATACATTCTTTAAAACCATTCATTCAGTACCCTTCAGTCACCTGATGTCTTTGTTAATATTTAAATTAACACAGAGCTGGTGGTAGCTCTCTATAACAAAAAAAATAGTCAAAAAATGTAAGATATGAGAGGAAATTAATTTTTTTAAAAAAACCACAAAAGAGGGCCGGTGAGATGGCTCAGCGGTGTAAGCGCCTGCCTTGCAAGCGCGAGGGCCCGAGTTCGACTCCCGGAACCCACATACGAAAAAGGGGCCGGTGATATCGCTCAGAGGCACGGATGCCTGTTGGCGCGCGAGGTCCTGAGGTCGACCCCCCGGTACCCACAAAAAAAAAAAAAAAAAAAAAAAAAAAAAAAAAAAAAAAAAAAAAAAAACCACAAAAGAAGGCTCATATCAAGAGAAAATAACCTTCCTCTGACATGTTATGTCTAGCTATTGACAGTGTCAAAGTACACATTAGTTGACTTCAAAATACCTAATCAGATTCACCTTATAATCTTACATAGTTTAAGTTATCTTGTTTCAGCTGGACCCTTGGGTTGTACATTAATAAATCAATCAATTGCAGTGTCTTGAGAGTTTTACTCTAATCAAGACATTGCACTAGGTAGATACTATGGCAGCCTGTGCATCTTAGTGAGACCCTACCTCAAAATAAATAACATGTGCCTGACCCTGAGTCCCAGCCCTTGCACTGCCAAAAAAATACATTATTACAGAACTAATGTTCAATGAACTAACTCAAAGGATAGATGAAAATCTAAATAAATAAGCAAACTATCAAAGAGACATTTTCCTGTTCTTAAAAATACAACCACAAATTATTAATTCAAGCCTGAATAAGTTTGCAGATATATGCCAAACTCTCCCAGAAAATATAGTTGCAAGCTTATTTAAGTCTTTTTAGAGAATAGCTAAACAGAAGACAATTCTCAGTTCATTTTATAAAATTCATATAACCTTGGTATTGAAACCAAATTAGGAAAGTGCAAAACTAATACCACTGACATTAACACTCAGAAACATAGATGTGATCATTCTAAACATAAAACAGTGTTTACAACAAAATATCCCTGCATATTTTAGAGTCAAAATAATGATATGTTAAAAAGCAACAATATAATTCATTAGCAATTATTTTTGTGAAATGTGCTAGTGGAATCGACATATTATTACATTAAAAACAATAAATCATCTGATGATCATAACAGAAACTGTAAAAGCTCAACAGACCTTCAAGTTATAAACATTTAGCAACCTGATAATAGAAAGGCAAATGCTTAACAGATTTCCTATCAAAACTAGCAGGAAATATCGAATTAAATGGTAAAATAGTTGAAGCGTTTTGTGTTAACCAAAGAATGGTAAAAAATATGTTTTACCTGTTTATCAAATTAAATATGTTAAAGAAATACAAATTATAAACATTTGGAAATATGTTGTTAATGTCTTTGGTACAGATTGTTTAGGGCTCATTATTTTATATGTTGTAAAAATCACACCATACTATAATTGTGTCTTCAAAATACGTTTTTCTTGATGATATATTTGCTGCATGCATCCAAATTCATAAACTGCATTCTTTTAGAATATGTTTTTATTACATATTGTGTGTGGTAGTACTCTATTGTACCTACATAGAAAAAACACAGTAGATTCTTCAGACATATGGTTAAAATAAATGAGAAAATTTAGTTAGATGGCTAATGGTTGTCAGGCCCCAAAACAAGTAAAACATACATATTTATACTTCAAGAAAAATTGTAAAATATTATAAGCACTACTTATGCAACAATAAAACTACTGTAAAAATAATTAGTGTAATAAAATGTGAATATTTTTATTAAAAATTAGTATCAGTCATTAATATGATTCTAAATAAACTGCAATTCACTTAGCAAAATGTAAATAGTATTCTTTGTATTTTTGCAACAAGGCAGCACAGATAAGCAAGGTGATAATATTAAAGTAATAATGATCTAAAATTTTTTCTTTACTAAGACATGCTAAAAATATGAAAAGACAAGCTGTGACTCTAGGGTAAAATTCTTACCCTAGACACATGACACATATGATTGACCTTGAATACTGGAAATGTATAAACTGATCATGCAAATAAATAATCCAACAAAAATTAGTCAAAATATCTGAATAGCATATAACAGGAAAGGAAACTCAATATCAACAATTAAGAGTTTCTGAAACTCTCTAGTAATCTTGGCAAAGAAATTAAAAACAATGCACTGAAAAACAACTTTCAGCAAAACAAATTAGAATAAATTTTAAAATGGAAAGACGAGTAAGATGGTGGTATCTGTATGTCATAGACACCTTGAAGAGCAATGTGGTAATATGTGGTAAAGCTGAAGATATGCACACCACAAAACTGAACAATTTCACAAAATCTCTTGTACATGAATATAATTGGCTGATTTCATTATAATTTCAGAAACCCGAAAGCAATATAATGTTCAGTAAGAAAAAGTAAACAGAATTACGTATAGTTCTATATTGTATTAGAATAATGTATGTTGCATACTACAATATATATGGTATGCATACTGTATGCATACATACACATATCTTTCATTGTTATATATAAATATATCTATTTCAATCTGGATCGAATTAATAAACTATTTGCTGACCAAAAACTAATAAATTTTAAGATGATATATATTTAATTCTGTATTGAACATTTTGTGCATGCTGTTTGAGAGACTGGTATACTTTTCTATTGAATATGCTTACATAAAAAGGGAAGTACTCTATCACATAGGATTGGTATTTACATACTTACAAAAGAATTTGACAGTTTTCCAAAGTGACCGTACCTATATACATTCTCAGTATCAATGTATGGCAATACCAGTTGCTCCTTATTCTTGCTAACATTTCCCATTGTCCATCTTTGAAAATGTAGCCAAACTTGCTGTCTATATTGTGGTCATAAACATATGTTTTTGTTAGACACAGCAGTGCTATGGTCATTGAAAGACCTACAAACTCACCAAATTTCCTCCCTCTCTTTTAGACCTTTAGAAGTAGAAAATGAATTACATAAGTGAATGAATATCCTGATCTTCCATTATTCCTTTAATCGTTTAGTTTATGGCTACAAAAGGCAACCTACATAAGACCTCATCATAATCTTGATATCTGAAAAATTTTCCATAAAAGCTTCTTAATTCAACATTACTTTGTAGTTTTCTGTGATTGTTCACTATACAAACCAATTATGCTCTTTTTTTCTCAGTAAAATTTCTCACTGTATTTGTAAGTTCCCAACAAAAGAAAATATCTATCTAATGTATCATATCTTGTATTTCAGTCTTTGTAATGCTTTATATGTATTCCAGGACCAGGTTTTGCATATTTGGGACTAATTTTTTTTTTTTTTTGTGGGTACCTGGGGTCGACCTCAGGACCTCGCGCGCCAAGAGGTGCCCGTGCCACTGACGATATCACCGGCCCTTTTTTCATATGTGGCTACGGGAGTTGAACTCAGGACCTTGCACTTGCCAGGCAGGCGCTTATGCCACTGAGCCATCTCACCGGCCCTGGGACTAATTTAATAAATCATTTTATAAGCCTTATTAACTGTGTTCAAGCTTGTGTAAATGAGTTAGTATTTAATGAGCAAATTCAGATTCTGCTGCACTGGAACATCTGCTGCACTGAAACATCTGGAAAGTGCTGTCCAAGGCTCTCCTACATTGTTGGAACTTACCACTTTGGCTTTATGATTTATCCTTTTTTAAAGATTTATTTAACAAAAAATAAATCGATATTATTTCTCAAACTTTGCATAACGTTTTGAAAACCATGTGGAGGTGGTGGTTGAGGGTATATTTCAGTGGCAGAGCTTTACACGAAACTAGCATACATGAGGCTTTCCTGAGTTTGATCCTCAGCACCAAACAAAGAATTAAAAAAAAAAAAAACTACACAGTCTTAAAAAATCCCTCACTCTTTAAAACTTTTTACTTTGGAAGTGACTAAAATAGTCTAGGTTTTAAAAAGGAACTCAATTTCTTAAATGCTTAAGCAAAGACACATGACACAAAACAATTCTTTCTCCCTATACAGGGGAATCCATAAAAAATTTATGTATTAGATTTATTAAGAAAAAATGGCTAGTTTGGATAAAAAATAAAATTCCAACTTCTGAGTACAGAATTACAACCATATGCATTTAGACAGTCCTAAACACCTGTGGGTTCCACAGCCATGGATTCAAACAACCATGGTTCTAAAATATCTGAAAATAATAGTATCTGTACTAACATGTATAGACTTTTCTTCTTGTTATTTTTCATAAATAATACATTGTAACAATGAAAGATATTACTTCTACATTAATTATACTTGGTATTATGTGTAATCCATAAATGATTTCAGGTGTAGCAGAGGATTGTATAGGTTATAGGCAAATACCACGTCCTTTTATATAAAGGACTTGAACATCCACAGATTTTGGTACCCTCAGTGAGGGAGGGATCTGAAGTAATTTCCAACAGATACAGCGAAGTGACTGTATTTGCATCGCAAACATCTTGTGTATTTTGGACTGAAAACTTGTGCACCCCTCCCATATGTTGAAGTTCTTACATAGCTAGGGTTAGTGAGGTCATAAGAATAGGACTCTGATCTGATAAGATTAATTTCTTTATAGAAAAAAGAAGGGAGCCCCAGAGATCTCCTTCTCCAGGTACCCTCATGAAGCACTCCCTGAAAGGGCTGCCAGCAAAACTCTTTCTTTTCCCCTACCATGACATCCTGTGTGCTTCATGTAGTATATGGAACTTTGGAAGTTTTCTAAAGTATCTGTATTTAAATAAATTAATTAAGTAATGTAACATGTAAAATCTAGTAGTAGCATACAAGATGGATAGAAAAAGAGGTGAGAAGATTAATTAGATCTCTATGCTGGTGGTCTGAGTATAAAAGTATCAAGAAACTTAACTAGACATACTTCCGTGAGAAGATAAGGAAAGGAAATAAGTAGATTTTAAATAACTATATAGGATCTCTGCATGGCTTTTATATCACTGAGCAAATTAACAAAATTGGGCTACTAGTTGATAGATTTACTGATCGCATTGCAATTATTTCTTTGTTCTTTATTTTACACTAGCTTTCTTCTAAAAATCACTTATTATATTATCATAACTTTAGGCTGAATTTCCTTCTAAACAGGAATATCTTTAGATGGCATGCCTAGAATGTGGAATTATTTTCGTGGATAGTTTGTATACAATTTTTTTCAAAGAATTTACTGTGGCTACAAAATTAGCTTCACAGAAAGTTGAGATATAGCTCTAGTTTAAGTCATGTTAGTACAGCTCTGCCTAACAAAGCCCAGACCTGTAAGGCACACATTTATTTATTTTCCTTTATATTTGTAATGCCCAGACACAGTATGTTGTTTGCAAAATAACTACGGTTATTTAAGTGGAGTAATAATTTTGGCTCTTAAGAAGCATTTTACAAAGACAGGCAGCTGGTGTAAAACCTGAATATCTAATATGAGTTAAAGGAGACTATGTTCCTAATATCTGAGGTAGTCTGTATGGGAATTTATCATTATCATTATCACTAGGCAGTGCAGTGAACACCAGAAAAGCGAGATATTATTCACTCCGTATATCATCTTGTTTCTTTTTAATAGATTTTAATGTAGGAATCAGGGGTGTGGAGGACAATTGCAACGATTTCCCACATAGTCAAATTTTTAGCCTTGAGTACCTTTTGTAAAATGCAGTACTTTCTCGTATCGTAAAAGAAATATGAATAGATCCATTTATACAGTATTTATTGTGTTGTCAAGTATATTAAAATTTCTTCTGCTGAAAGTTAGATTAAGTATTCTGTTTGGTTGCAGAGATGAAGTTGAAATGCAAGTATCACAATTCCCTCTCCCATGTCCAGTATTATGACAGAAAAATTATTCTTTAAATTGTCCAATTTGAGAAACATGGAAGATCAAAAATATATTTGGGAAATAAGTTATTTTGGAAAACCAAAATTTGAGTTAAATAAATTTTTTGAACAATTTGTCATGCCTTTGATTATGATAATTGTCAAGTTATATGTTAAAAAATAGCTCAGGGAATATAGTATGCAAACGGCATCTAGCTATTAATTTGGGGATCACTACATTTTATAATTTCTTTTCTTATCCTGTTTCAGGTACTGGGCATGAAGCTTTTCAGTGCTCTATTGACCTGAATCTCCTTTCTTTCCTTTTCTTTAGGCCAGAGGTTCTCAAAATTTCCCACATTTAAGAATCACCCAAGGAATTTAAAACAATGCCACTGCACAGGCCACACTTCATGCAAATTAAATCAGAATCTATGGGGACCAGGCATGAAAGTCTAGTTTGTAAAGTATCCTAGATGACTGTACTATGCAGACAACACTGATAACCAATGCTCTTGATTCTGAATTGGTTCTTTCTCATAATTGTGTTGTATGTGATTATTAAGTGGTTGGCATAAAGCTGAAAGTCTCATTTCCATACTTAAGTAAACTGTCAAAAGCTCTGAACCTCTTACTCAGATGCTCTGGCTCTCACATTTCTCATTTGCCTCATTGAAAAGGAGATGAGATTCTTGCTAGGAGTTTTCACTGTTATGGAAACTGATATATAGTAAAACTGTGGTCCACCTTTCTGGACCTATTTGTCCTTAAAAATAAATAAGGATCTATTTGTTCCTTGGGTTTCATGAACTTTTTAAGAATTGATTCACTCTAAATGAATTGATAAAATGATTAACAACTACTGCTGGTTAGCAGCCTAAAAACCTAATATGAAAAGTATTTAATTTAAAACGTGCAGCAATTTAAATAAATGGTTGATATTCACCATGGCGAAAATATCTACATGTCAAACACCAGATTGAAAGAACTCTTTTTTTTTTCTGTGACTATTAACTTCTGTGCTGAAATTTTGAATGGAAATATAAGGTACCATACAAAGTGTAGAGAAAAAAATCAAATATACCATACTCTGTTTTTAAAACTTCTAGCATTATGCATTGTAGTGGATTCCTCAGCAGAAATAACAGTGGGTGCCTGGAATCAGGCATTTGCTAAGTGCCTAGCAGTGTGCTCGGTGATTTCATTTTTATTAATACATTTATTTTCAGGACAGCAAGTATCTCTATTTTTCAAGTGAGGAAACACACAATTACCGAATTCAACTTTTCATCTGGCAGATCTAAAATACAAATGCAGTTGCAGTTCTAAAGTACTTGCTTGTGACCAGTATGTTGTAGTAACAATTAAGATTGCCAATTTCTACAAAAAAAAAAAAGAAAAAAAAAAGAAAAGAAAAACGTGAGGCTAAAGCAAAAGAAGGAAAATTGTGAGATTTCTAACGTTATACTTTCACAGTTTTGTCTTTTTTTGAGCTATCTATTAAAGATCTTAAGAATTGACTCACAGGCACAATATTAGATTCAAGAAAAACACGGATGGGATACAGGATCCTCTCCTTTCAACCCCTCAACCCCCAGCAGCTGCAGGTGTGAAGTAAGTGGAAGCCTGAGAAGAGCGATTTCTCATGTATGGGGTGTTTTGTGTAAGATAAGGATTAATTCTGTCTAGAAGGCGTGGTTGAATATATGCACCTTGAGCAAGAAAACAGCCATCTAATCCACTGGGATAGGGCTCAGGAGTAAAGGACTGTATGTGTACAGACTGGGACTCTATGAAACTATCCACATATTGTCAAATTATTTGGAGGGTAATTATTATTCTCAAACTTGACAATAAACACACACGTACAATGCATAAGCAATGCACAAGTATACACACATGTGGTAAAATATATTTAGAATATGAAATAGGGTATTTCACTGAACACATACTAAATAACTTGAGTCTATTCCCTTTTTGCTTAAGTATTTTTAAATTCATGTGTAATTTACTTGTAATAAAAATTGTCTGGTTTTAGTGTACAGTTCTTTGAAATACATGCACCACCCACACATTTGAAATTTTTTAAATTTTAATAGCAAAGGATGCCTTCTTATTTATAAATGTTAATTTTTTTTTTTTTTTTAATTTCCAGGGGCTGGGGATGTTGCTTAGTGGTAGAATGCTAGTTCAACAGGCATGAGTCCTGGGTTCCATACCTAGCATTGCCACAAACACACACACACACACACACGTACGTGCTTTAATTATTCAACCAAGTTGCAGTAAACAATAAAATAAAAACCATATGAGTTTAGTTGAACATAAACATCAATGATTAAGAAAACTAGTCTTCTTCTGATGGAAACTGATCACAGAGAATGTCAGGAATTATTATGTATGTATTACTTCTTTCCAGTTTTTTGAAATAGTCATCATAAGTGAACAAAGGTTCCTGTAAATAACAAACCTCCAATAAAGAGAACCTTAATATGACCAAGAATATGTAGTATGCAACTAATAAGAATAAGTGTGCAATATTAGAAGTTCAACAAGCATGTTTTTAAGAAACTTAAAACATTTCATTTTTTATTGAAAGAGGCCATAAGCCTACATTTCAACACATAACTTTAGATAAATAATAATTTCTATTCCCTGAGGGATATATGTAACTCACAGCATGAGAGATTATTGGCCATTGCAATATAGTGACAAGTATTCATTCTGGTCTACCAAAACTTCCCTAATCCTTTGTCCAGCTATTGGGACATATTTTGCTTTTTGGAAAAGAATCACATTGCTAGTCACTTGAAAGCTTTTTTTCTAATATGCTTCTTCTTTAAGTTTACACATTTTTGCCCCCAATGTATATGGATACACTAATACCATGATAATGCAATTTCCATTGCAGTCAGTGTTACATGCAAGTTCTTTCAAATTGTACTACTAATGTGATATGTAGCATTTAAGCTATGCAATTGCTGGCATGGATTTATGGACCAAGTATAAAACTGAAGCCATGAGGAAAATAAGAACTTTGGACATAAAACTCACATTAAAATATGTGAACATAAACACCTTGCTTTTTACTAATATATACTCTCCCAGGAGCATCCACAGATCTATTAATTTTATTTATCCCCACTGCTAAGTTTACCAAATGGAATTGGAGATCATATTCTGATAAAGGTGTTGTACTTTCTGACAAATAATGTAATTCAGCCTTCTCAGCTTAATTATTATTAGCTTTAATTTGCCATTTAAGGCACTTTCTTTAATTACCTTCTTCCTGGGACCCTGTATCTGCTACTATTTCTTGTAATAGTCTAAAAATGTAGCTAATAAACTGACACTCATGTTAAAGGGTCTGATTCTCCTCCCATTAAAATGTGATGTGGTCTTAGTTACTTGCTTTTAACGGACTAAATATGGCATGAGTATGCTCTGTAAATTCTGAGATCAGATCAGAATACAATATCTTCTGCTTGTGGCTTGTTCTTGGCTTGTTTTTGCTAGAGGAAGACAATCCCATGTCACAAGAGTGCTCCTGAAGTCCTGTACAGAGAAACCCAGATCTTACATTCACAGACAGGCTGCAGCCAGGCACTGGAACTCATATGAGAATCAGATTCTATATCTCAGTGAAGAGTCCAGATGCCTACATTCCAAGCTAATATCACCTTGGCAGCTTCATGAGAAAAGAACTGCCCAGTGAACCATCTGCTTCATCATTACTGCACAGATGCTGTCAAAAGCAATAAATATTAGTTATTGTGTTATCGCATTAAATTTTATGATAATTTGTCCAACAGCAACAGACATAACTAGCTTGTGTTACCCAGCAGTACCATGGTCCTTTAGCTATCCCTAATCATATGTGGCAGAGGTGAGGGGCTTCAGAACTGAGCAGAGGCAAAAGACTAGAAAGTTCTTCAAGAGGAAAAGCCCTGTCCCTGCTGTGCTCCATTCTGCAAATCTTTCTTTAAGATGGTGCACTGTTGCTGTTGTCTCATATCTTTCTTGTCTTACTTGTATATCACTTTCTTAGTCCCTCACTACCCTATTTAAAATTTAAAAGAACCAGGAAATTTTCTTTTCCCTGTATTATTTTGCTTTGTAATATTAGACACTATTTAACATAATATATACTTTTCTGCTTTGTAGTGAGTTTTGTCTTCTCCCTGTAGAATATAATCACATTCAGGGCAGGAATGCTTTCCAGGAACTGTGCCTGGGACACAGTAGTCCTCAAAGGACTCATTCGTGGTGAATGAATGGATGATCCCAGGGAAAAGAAACTATGTTGCATGCTAATGATTTCAAGGGCAAGGATATCTTCTCAGGAGGGGAAGGTCGTCTGTGATAGGTGTGTTTACTCAGACTCCATTGGCAAGAAAGAGAGCCTAAGAAAAGCCAGGGCATAGGGAGCTATAGATAGTGGATATTGTAGCATGTGAAGACTATGTTCAAGTGTAAGGGACCTATTGTCAGTGAGCTCCAATAAGAACAAAAAGGAAAACAAAAAACTATATCTCAGCATTCTTACTGAGATAAACACACATTTATATTTTCTTATTTCTATCCTATTTTTTAGCCACCTGTTTGCATTCTATCTCTCCCATGTGTGTGCATATCTGTGAGTAAAGCCAAGACGTTGTGAACAAATCTTTAAGTCTCATTTTCCCCCATTCAACCAATAACTGATTCCCAGAGCTGTTCTGGTGTAACTAAGAAAATTTGTCACTGTCTCTTTATTTCTTCTTTTCAACTTCTTTTCTTTAAAATTCACTCATCATGAGCAAAATAACTTTAATTTAAATCTAATCATGTTTATCACTCCCCTTCTAATTTTATGCATGTTGTCTTGATTCTTTTAGGATAAAGACTACAAGTCTTAACATTTAAACAGGAATTTACCTCTTTTCTCATTCTGTAATTTATCAGAATAGACATACTTACCCATACTTCCAGGTCTATAGTGCAAAGAGTACAAGTATTAATTTAGATGTTAATCTGTAAATTTAGTGCTTTTATTATATTTCTTGCCTTTATATGCCTCTTGTAATTAGCTTTTCTTTGCCATACTTTCTTCAGTGACATAGAAATATGTTACTTGGATATAACTTATTTTTGTGTCATTTATGTATGAAACAATATATAAAATACATTATTGCACAGTATCTTAAATCATTTAGAACATAGGTTGGATTGTAAGCAGCTAATTAATTCTAATTAACCTTGTTTATCTAGCATACAACATTTTTTCCAGTTGACATATGTATGTGTGTGTGCACAGTCTGACTCTCCCAGGTTCCCACGGCTGATTGAGATTATGTACCCCCAGCTGCTCCTCTGGATCTTCTGTTGCACTAGCAAGCCGTTCAATGCACTGGAGCAATAGCTAGCTAAACTGAATAAAGAAAGCAGCTAGAGGAAGATTTTAGCTCAGTATACATTTTTAGAAGCTTTTTCTCTCAAGAGACACTTAAGACAGTATTTTAGACAAATGAAGTCAAACCATGATAGATAAGAGTGTGATTATTGTTGTTAACATCCCTGATCATGATTGTAGTAAATTGAATGGTTATCTTTGAACATAAACACATAACATATGAAGTGATTTAAATTGTAACTGAAAGCCATGGCTGTACATAGAATGGAAGAGGGAGACAGAGAAAAGACAGACAAGGTTAGAGACAGAAAACCAGAGACAGAGATATATCCAGATAGAGGCAGAGAAAAAAGAGTTAAATGTCAAACATCTGTTCTTTTACATTTCTAAATTTTCTGGAAATATTTCTTACAGGAAAGGAAATATCCCACTTTTTTGAAGAATCTTCTAATTTCTTTTGACAGGTCTCTCCACTTTGGGGAAAGAAAACAGATTTAAGAAAAATACATCCCCAAATATACATGTCTCAACACTAGGTTCTAGTTAAAATGTACACTCCATGCAAATTCTTGAAAAAAAAATTTATGTTCTGAGCAAAGAAAAATATTTCATTAAATTTTGAGACAAACATACTATGTAGTGTGTTACTTGCAATACAAAAGAAGGAACCATCATAACCTCAAAATTTCATCTGTTCTTATTCTGAAACATGAGGAGAGGAGAAGTATTTTAACTTTATATGCTTTTCACCCTCAAGGTGAACACATATTTACCAGGAAATATTGAGTGTGTATTTCTATAAAGTTCAAAGCTCATAACATTCTGTAGATGTGAACCAAATATAAAAATAAAAGTAAAATACTGGAAGCACCACATCTCACTAACATAAATGCCATTTTTTTTCTTTACACTGATCTAGTTTTTGAAAAGTACTGTCTTTCAATTTAAGGAACATTTTATTGCCCCAGATGACTGTGTACTTCCATTAAGGCACAATGAGGATGGAATTTTGGGGGCTCCTTTTTGTTCTGAATTTCTCTTCATCCTTTGGTGAGAGTATATTGCTTCTGCACTGTTTTTATCATTACCCTTTAAAAATAGAGGAATATTTGTCCATTAAAAGGGAAATTTTCATTTCATTCTTCCTTTAATCCCAATCTGCTACCTCAGCTCCCACCACAAGGTATCAGTGTTTCAAAATATCTTATGCACACACATATACACATGCCATATATATATATATATATATATATATATATATATATATATATATATATATTTAAATTTACCAATTGTTTCAACAATATCTGAACTGGCAACGCACTTATGTGTATATGTGTATTTTGTTTTGTTTTGTGGGTACCCGGGGTTGAACTCAGGACCCCGCGCTTGCCAGGCAGGCGCTTATGCCACTGAGCTATCTCACTGGCCCCTGTTTTGTTTGTTTTTGAGGCAGGTTCTCAGTATATAGTGCAGGCTGGCCTTGAACTCACTTATGTAATCCAGCCTGGTCTTAAACTCACAGTGATCCTCCTGCCTCAGCCTCCCGAATGCTAGGAAGACAAGTTTGTGCCACCAGGCCCGGCCCTGTATGGTTATTTTTTCACTACTGGGTTTGAAGAGTGGCAACTTGATTCTGAGACAATAAAACTGATTGAAACTAATAAAAAATAATTTGAGCTTTTTTTTAATTCTGTAGGCTTCAAAAAAAGACTCTATACCTGAATTTGTTAGCAGTTTTATTCTTCCCTATGATCTTTTACCGTTGTATATTCTCATTTAATTGGTCGGATATAAGAAACGAAAACGAAAGAGGTCATGCATTAGTGGAACAAAAACATAAGTTTGAAAGAATTCATCCCACCTTCTTTTATATCTAAATTCTAGATAGGTTTAATTACAATTTACAATATGTTTTTTTTCTGGAGTGGTCATTTTCTTGAGTACCATAGATAGCAGACCAATTCTTAGAGCTCCAAAAAAGTTATTTTAGTCATCTGTATTTATTAATTTGATGTCTCCATGATTCTTGGAGCTCCCTACTTTACCAATGTTTCAATATCCAAGAATTTCTTTTTTTTTTTTTTTGTGGGTACCGGGGGGTCGACCTCAGGACCTCGTGCGCCAGCAGGCGCCCGTGCAACTGAGCGATATCACCGGCCCCTTTTTCATATGTGGGTTCCGGGAGTCGAACTCGGGCCCTCGCGCTTGCTGGGCAGGCGCTTAAGCTGCTGAGCCATCTCACTGGCCCTGAGCCATCTCACCGGCCCTCTATTTTTTAAACTACTTTTTTCTTTCGCATTTTTCAAGACAGCAAAACCCAGGCCTGTTTCTGGATCACTTGACTTTTTGTTCCATTTTTGTTATAATATAATAGTTTGCCTTGAAAAACGAAATGCTGACTGGGCATGGTGGTGCATGTCTGTAATCCCAGCATTTGGGAGGCTGAGGCAGAAGGATGACTGCAAGTTCAAGGATAGCATGGGCTACAATGTGAGTTGAAGGCCAGCCTGAAATGCATAGTGAAACCCTGTCTCAAAAAGACAAAAAAGAGGGCCAGTGAGATGGCTTAGCAGCTTAAGTGCCTGCCTAGCAAGCACAAGGGTGCGAGTTTGACTCCCGTAACCCACATACGAAAAAAGGGCTGGTGATATCGCTCAGCGGCACGGGAGCCTGCTGGCGTGTGAGGTCCTGAGTTTGACCCCCGGTACCCACAAAAAAAAAAAAAGACAAAAAGAAATGTTCTTAGTATTATAATTGTCTCATTTCAATAAAACACTGGTTTCATGTATTAAATCATAATCTTGCTCTGAATTCTATAGGAAAGGTAACAATCACTTCATGAGATAAGAAATGCATGGTGTTAGGAAACAAATACTTTCATTGTATACATTGATTTGCATTAAACGTTAGGACTCCCATACTAATTATCTATTGCCCCAAATCAATGGCTTAGCGTATCTAGTATTTACTTACCCACTAACCTGCATGTTTGCGATTTAGGCTACAGTCATCTGGTCAGTCTCTCCAATTTCAGTAGTGCTTGGTCACATATCGCAGCCTCACGTTTATGTTGCAGGTTCACATGAAGTAGCAAGATGTTGGCTGACTTAGCTTTGTCTTGGCAGGGGACACTGTGGTGACTTGGCTGGGCTGCACATTTCTTTTATTGTTCAGCAGATTGCTCTGGGCATTTTTCCATGGTGATGGCAGAGGTTCAAGAAAGCAAAACCCAAGACATGAGCTAACATACCATTGGAAAATGCAAATCACGTGCTTAGTCCAGTATCAAATGATGTGGGGAGTCACTTGATCTCAGTGGTGGAGGCAGTGACCAAAGATACTGGAAGAACGAAAATTAGTGTAGTAGCCAATAAGATGCTGAGAAGGAAAACTTTTCTGTAATCGTAAGCTTCCTTAAAAAATGAATTATTAGACTCTTTAGCTATTGAAGTTTTCTGGTATATCTCCTAATTCATTTTGGTAACCCAATTAATTTTTTTTTTCTTTTTGTGGGTACCAGGGGTCGACCTCAGGACCTCGCGCACCGGCAAGCGCCCATGCCGCTGAGCGATATCACCGGCCCTTTTTTCGTATGTGGGATCTGGGAGTCGAACTCGGGCCCTTGCACTTGCCAGGCAGGCGCTTACGCGGCTGAGCCATCTCACTGGCCCCACCTAATTAATTTTAATAATTTTTTATAGTCCTGGGGTTTGGACACAGAGCTTTCATGCTAAGTTACATCCCCTGCCCTTTTCTATTTTTTAGTTTTGAGACAGGTTCTCACTAAGTTGCATAGGGTGAACTTGAATTTGCTGTCCTCCTGCATCAGCCTCCCAGAATGCTGATATTAAAAGTGTGTGCCATGATACTATGAAAAAGCTTTAATGTTCATAATTAGGACTAATAAAATTTCATTTCTCATGCCCTGGCTGGACCTTTACAACCTGAAACCTATAATTAATTCTCACAGCTAATAACATAGAAATAATTGAGAGGCAAAGAAGTTAGCAAAGTATTTTTCAACAATGTACTTTTCCACACATAATTCTCAGCTCAATTTTCAATGCAGGAGTATATAAGTTGACTTATTTTATTTACTTCATATTGCCTTACATACTTTGTGAACATGGTTACATATCCTGTCTCCATCTCTTTTTTCTCATTGACTAGCCCCACACTATTGCCAACTATAATCTATGCACTGAGCACCATGAAAGGCATATATGGTACTTAACCTCGACCTTGGCATTGGGATAACCGACCATTAGAGAATATCCAGTGACATCATGATAACTTCACATAATGAAGAAGTCAAATATTATAGGGCAATAATGTGACAGATTATAGGTCAAGACACAGGAAAGAATGGAAGTGTAAAAGAAATTTATTATGGATAACAAATCCACTGAAAATAGCAACTATTTATTCCATATCTTTTCTCTGCTGACAGTGTATCATGGATTACAAGAAAAAGAACTTATATATAGCATAATGAAATTATAAAGCTGAAATGAACCTTACATTTCATATTTATTACCAGACTTTATTTTCTCCTTCAAATAAAATAATAAGCAGATTGAAACCACAAAACAGATAAAAGTGGAAAGTCTTATCACATCCCTGCTCAATCAGTTTCCTTTTATCCGCTTTGCTGTGCCCTAATACTCAGAGCAATTCAGCAAAATACTTAGGTATGAGTGGGATGCAATTTTTAAAAATTGAATCTGTTCTGTTATAGATAAGAAATGGAAGAGGAGAGCAAAAAAGATTAAGGGGCTTAAAAGATCATAGCTATTTACTAATAGAGCTGGAAATCAAAGATAAGTCATCTAACTCCTGAATGTTGCTTATGAAGGAATGTTAAGGAGTACCTTCATGTTTTTGCTTTTGTTTGGTTTTGGTTTTTGGTCATAACTGTCATGAATTTAAAATCTTTTTATCTGAATCATAATGATTATGAAATTGGTGGTAACTGAACATGTTGGTAACTGTATTTGCTGATGTTTCAGTTGTCGGTAACTGAAGTTATTTACATTTAGAATATCAGTATTTGGTGTGACAGAATTTTCCATTGCTTTATTTTCATGCAAGTTCTTTCCATGCAAGTTCTCTCTTAACTGTAAGATCATTAGTCCATTTACAAAATTCTGACACACACATATTTCGTTCCAAATTGATTAACATAAACCTGATTGCTGACCCAAGAAAATGAATGGAATAAGAAAAATCCTGTCATCTTTGCAGCTGTCACTTCTAATTCTAATGTAAATAAGTTTTAAACTCCATTTGCTAGGATTTCCTTTAATTCTGACATTTGCAATTCTGATATTGCTAGCTATAGACTAATAATACTGAGTTTAAAATTACCTAAAGTGGTTCTGAGTGAATAAATTTTATTTTAAAAAATAATTGTTTATCAAATAATTTCTCCTTAAAAGGACAAAATATGACTAGCCTTACATTAAGCACAAAAAACTTTGAGACGTAGAATATTATTATCAAAGATGTGGGGAAATAAATTACAATCCAAGGTTATACTTACAAGTTGTGAACAAAGTGAATAAGAAGTCATTCTCGTATAAGTTTGCATTTATTAAGTGAAAAAAATAAAAAATTTATTAGTGAAAAAAATCAATGATGAATCTATTCAACCAAAAGGTAAAACAAAATAAGGAATTCAGATATGCAGAAACCATTGTAAATGAGTTATTGTGAGAGGTTGAACCACTTGGACTTGGAATTGAGGTAAACAATTTGGAGAATTGTGATTATATAACATAATACACATAAGTATGCTAAAAAGAGTTAAAAATATCACATTGATGTAGGAGAGATTTAACTCCCAACCTGCTAGATGTCAGATGTGCTGAGTTTGTGGCCCCTAAAATCAAAGAAAGAATTCCAAAGGACAAAGGAGGTTAAGAATAGTAAAGATGTCTTGGGGAATAGAAATGGGGAATAGGAATAGCTCCTGAGAGATAGGAGAGGTCCCGAGTAGGTTGCCACCGAGGTCATCTCTCTGAGACCGTTTTATAGGGCAAAATCATAAGGTGGGAATAATGTGGATCAAAACCAAAAAGATTAAAAATATAGCTGCTTAGGTAATATTGATTCAATAGGGAAGCAGGACATGTAGGAAGGGCATATGCATGACATTAACCTTGATGGATACTCTAGAGTCAGTCTTGTTTTTAGTCTTAATATTAGTAGTTTAAATCTTAGTCTTTTAGTCATAGTGGGTGAGAGAAGATGATCCATCCCTAGTGAGGTAAAGGTCTATTTCTATACATAAGGGGATACTACTTGTGTATACAGAAGATCAAATTGGAGACATTTGTAGGAAAATGGATACACCTGGGAGATATGTTAAGTGAAATAAATCAGACACACACGCTTAAATACCATATAGTACTCTCACTTGAGTAAGGCGAAGCACAAATAAAGAGCAAAAAACAATTGATAGATGGAAACAAGTAGATAGATCTTTTGCAAATGAGAAGGGGTCCAGAAGAGAGCTAGGGAAGGAATGGGAGGAAAGGAAAGTAAAAAGACTTAGGATGTGTCACTTACATGTACCAAATTCACACAATGAATGTAAACATTATATGCCAAAATCATGAACTAAAAATAAAAACAATGATAATGAAAATAGGGAAAGGAGATTTAGAAAATGAGGGAGGGAGGTGGATAAGAAGGGGAAGGGGCTTAAAAAAGAATCAAGCTACATTATGTACAGACACCTACTCCCTAAAATGAATGTAAACTTGTACTACAACCTTGTACTAATAAAATAAAAATAAATAACTAAAATAGAACAGTGCTGCATTTGTTAAAGCTAAAAAAAAAGGAGAAAAGGGTAGATAATAGGAAATAGGGAGATAAATCTCTTTGCAAAAGAGGAATAAGGGAGGGATGAGGGAGGAGAAAGAGATGAGAAAAAGAAGTAACATATGTATGGATGTGTGCTAGATGCCCATGAAGAAGGTAATCATTATGTACTACAAAAATGTACCAATAAAAAGAAAATATAAAAAATATAGGAAAATTTAGAATCAGACATATAGTTTTTAGAGCAACAAACAAACCATAACCAGAGAATTTTATTGGGGAAACTATACATATCTATATAGGAAATCAGAAGAAGGGGTGCACACACATTCCTGAGCATGCTTTGTCGATGGTCATAAATCTTGTTCAAAAATGAAGATGGCAGGGAGGATGCTTCTTAGTAGAAAATTCAGTATTATTATGAGCAAAATTTACTCTATGTCTCCTGAGTGAATGGGGAAAAATAATTTGGTGACCTTGGCTGGTTCCTGGTAAGTTTCTCTGGAGTCTTAGATAAAACAGTAGAAAAAAATCAAGAAGGTATATTAACAGTCTGGTAAGAGGCCAGTGATTTTCTCCACCCATAATTATAGAAGTTTGCTTCTAAAAGGGCCAACATAATGACATAGACCAAGAAGCACCCACAAGCTTCTGTAAGCCATCTTTTAATTATATAGTTCACATGCTAAATATAGAATAAAATGATTATCCACACTGCATATGTTAATGTTTCTTATATTAATTGCTTAAGAGTTAAAGCCAAATCTATATCTGAAATCTATTTTATGCTAAAATAAAATATGCATAGTTTAAATATTAACTTTAATTCTATAAGTTAATATGAATTTACATAATTTTGTGATAACAATGGCAATTATCTAGAACAGAATTATTCTCATTAGAGGACAAAACAGGCTTGCTGATCACTATGCTATTTCTAAGCCTTTACAACTTAAAAAATGCTAAAGTATTAAAATCTCACCCAGTTTACCATGGAGTTGTAATTTATAAGAATAAATTCATACATGGGACGTTCTCCAAAATAGACCACATACTAGCTCATAAAACCTGCTTAAGTAAATGCAAAGGAATTGAAATTATCCCACGCATATTATCAGACCATAGTGCAATGAAATTGGAAATCAATGGCAAAAGATCCCACAAAAACTCCCTAAACACATGGAAATTAAACAGCATCCTCCTGAACAACCAATGGGTCACAGATGAAATTAAAGAAGAAATTAGTCACTTTCTACAACTGAATGATAATGACAGTACAAAATACCGGAACTTATGGGATACAATGAAAGCAGTCCTAAGAGGGAAATTTATAGCATTAAACACTTATATCAGGAAAATAGAGCAAGTGCAAATAAACAACTTAAGGGTGAACCTCGAGCTTCTAGAAAAAGAAGAGCAGGTTAAGCCAAAAGCCCGTACAAGGGAGGAAATTATAAAGATCAGAGCAGAAATTAACGTATTGGAGAATAAAAAAACAATACAAAGAATCAATGAAGCAAAAAGTTGGTTCTTTGAAAGAATAAATAAGATTGACAAACCCTTATCCAACCTTATTAAAAAAAGAAAAGAAAAGACTCAAATCCATGCAATTGAAAATGAAAAGGGTGATATCACGACGGACCCTGCAGAAATCCAGAACATCATCTATACCTATTTTGAAAATTTATATTCTACTAAGATGGAAAATGCAGAAGAAATGGACAGATTCCTAGATTCGTATGAATTACCAAAGCTGAATCAAGAAGATTTAAAAATCCTAAATAAACCAATATCAGCCAATGAAATTGAAGATGTAATTAAAAACCTCCCAACAAAGAAAAGCCCAGGCCCTGATGGATTCACTGCCGAATTCTACAAGAAATTTAGAGAAGACCTAACGCCCCTACTTCTCAAACTTTTCAATGAAATTGAAAGGGAAGCAATACTCCCAAATTCATTCCTGGAAGCAAGCATTACCCTGATACCAAAACCAGAGAAGGACCCAACTAAGAAAGAGAACTACAGGCCAATCTCCCTAATGAACATAGATGCAAAAATCCTTAATAAGATACTGGCAAACAGAATCCAACAAATCATCAAGAAGATTATACACCATGACCAAGTTGGATTCATCCCAGGGATGCAGGGATGGTTCAACATATGTAAATCAATAAATGTAATACAGCATATTAACAGAACCAAAGACAAAAATCACATGATCATCTCAATAGATGCAGAAAAAGCTTTTGACAAAGTCCAGCACCTTTTCATGATAAAAACCCTACAGAAAATTGGAATAGAGGGTCTTTATCTCAATCTGGTAAAAGCTATCTATGACAAACCAACAGCCAATATTATACTAAATGGCCAAAAACTGAAAGCCTTCCCTCTAAAATCAGGAACAAGACAAGGATGTCCGCTGTCCCCACTCTTATTCAACATAGTTCTGGAAACTTTAGCCAGAGCGATTAGACAAGAGAAAGAAATAAAAGGAATAATGATTGGAAAGGAAGAAGTTAAATTATCATTATTTGCAGATGACATGATACTCTACACAGAAGACCCCAAAAACTCCACTAAAAAACTGCTAGATTTAATAAGCAAATTCAGTAGTGTAGCTGGATACAAAGTCAATACTCAAAAGTCAATAGCCTTCCTGTACACAAATAACAAACTTACTGAAAGAGAAATTAGGGAAACAATACCTTTCACAATAACATCCAAAAAAAATGAAATACCTAGGAATCAACCTCACGAAGGATGTAAAAGACCTCTATACTGAAAACTACAGTACTCTGAAAAAGGAGATTGAAGAGGATATCAGAAAATGGAAAGATATCCCTTGCTCCTGGATAGGAAGAACCAATATAGTGAAAATGGCCATACTTCCAAAATTGTTATACAGATTTAATGCAATTCCAATCAAAATTCCAACAGCATATCTCACAGAATTAGAGAAAACAATCCTAAAATTCATTTGGAATCAGAAGAGACCTAGAATAGCAAAGGCAATTCTGGGCAACAAAGGCAAGGCAGGGGGCATCACAATCCCCGACTTGAAATTATACTATAAAGCTACTGTGATAAAAACAGTGTGGTACTGGCAAAAAAACAGACCTGAAGATCAATGGAACAGATTAGAAGATGCTGAAACAACCCCAGACATACTAAGCCACCTTATCTTTGACAAAGGTGCCAAACACATTCGCTGGAAGAAAGATAGCCTCTTTAACAAATGGTGCTGGAAAAACTGGCTCTACACATGCCGAAGATTAAAACTAGATCCATATCTTTCACCATGCACTAAACTAAATTCAAAATGGATCAGAGATCTAAATATTAAAACAGAAACATTAAATCTGCTGGAAGGTAGGATAGGTAAAACCCTTGGAGACATTGGTGTAGGCAAAGACTTTATGAATAAAAACTCAACCGCACGGGAACTATCCCAAAGAATCAATAACTGGGATCTCATCTTATTAAAAAGCTTTTGCACAGCAAGAGAAACCACCAACAGAGTGAAGAGACAACCCACAATGTGGGAAAAAATGTTTGCCAGCTGTTCCTCAGACAAAGGATTACTATCGAGAACATATAAAGAACTCAAAAAAATCAGACCTCCCAAATTTAAAGACCCACTCCAAAAATGGGCATCTGAGATGAATACACATTTCTCAGATGAAGAAATACTAATGGCAAACAAATATACAAAAAAATGTGCAACATCACTAGTCATTCGAGAGATGCAAATTAAAACAACACTGAGATACCATCTCACCCCAGAAAGAATGGCTACTATTAAGAAATCAACTAATAACAAATGCTGGAGGGGCTGTGGGGAAAAAGGAACCCTTCTTCACTGTTGGTGGGAGTGTCGACTGGTACAGCCACTGTGGAAGTCAGTGTGGAGATTCCTCAGAAAACTAGGGTTGGAGGTCCCATTTGACCCAGCTATTCCCCTTCTGGGCATCTTCCCAGAAGAATTAAAAACATCGTACCACAGCGATATATGTGCACCCATGTTTATAGCAGCACAATTTGTAATAGCCAGATCTTGGAAACAACCCAAATGCCCATCAACTGAGGAATGGATAAGAAAGATGTGGTATTTTTAGACAATGGAGTACTATTCAGCCATAAAGAAGGATAAACTGGAGACTTTTATAGGTAAATGGATGCAACTCGAGAAAATACTCATAAGTGAAATAAACCAGAAGCACATGTGTAAGCATCGTATTATCTCTCTAGTATGAGAAACTGAAAGAGTAAATAAGATCCAAAATGTACAATAGATATGGTGAATCAAAAAGAAACTGGTCAAAAGGAAAGAGAGACTGGAATAGGGAAAAGAAAGAAGGGAAAGGGAAAAAAAAATGTATATATATATATATATATATATATATATATAAGATGGTTAAGATAGATACACTACCATTTTTACTTAGTTCATTGAAGAGTAAGGTTTGTGCCAATAATGTTTGGACAATTGAATGCTAATGTCTGGTGTCCTGAATAACTAACTTAAAGATAGTAATACGTAATGTATTAACCATTGTTACCCTCCTATTATGTTGGTTTGAAAATTTGTTCTTCTTTTGATTTGTTTTGTTTTTTCTTCTCTTTAAAATAAAAAAAAAAAAGGGCCAGTGAGATGGCTCAGCGACGTAAGCGCCTGCCTTGCAAGCGCGAGGGCCCGAGTTCGACTTCCGGAACCCACATATGAAAAAGGGGCCAGTGATATCGCTCAGTGGCACGGGTGCCTATTGGCGCGCGAGGTCCTGAGGTCGTCCCCCTGGTACCCACAAAAAAAAAAAAGAATAAATTCATAATAATCCTTTGGACTTCAGAGGTAATTTATGAGCAATATTTGCACAGAGGTTCATGATAATTCACTCTCAATAGCCCAGCTTGATTTAAATCACTATTGCCTCATGTTTAATAATAATTTACTAATAATGAAATTAATACTTTCTTCCATTCTTGTATAAAAGTATTAAAATATTCATAGTGAATTTTAAATTTAAACATGAAAGTTTATAAGTATCTTCTTTTAACTTTTCCACTTAAGATTGGTCTCTCCTTTCAGGTATTGTTAATTTCATGGGAAGAATCTAATTCCCTTGAAAATTTTGAGGTAGTTATTTTGGCTCTCTGTATTAAACTGTGTCCTACCTGTCCAGTAAGATATCTGTCAAGGTGTCAAAAGCAGGTCTAGAGATGTTTGATTCTTCAACAATTATAGTCATAACATTCACAGTTAGATATTTGAATAATATATGGATAGAAGTAGTTACTTCTTGTGATTTGCTACTTTAAAATAAAGGAAATAGTTCACAAATACTTTTTAAGTGACAGAGCCTATGTCTTAAATGTATTACAATCATTATTAATTAAGCAGATCTTACCCTGATTCTGCTAAAAATGTGTTTATGGAATAATTTATATATGCAATAATTTTAGTAAATGAGGAAAATTTGTCAACAGTGGCAACATCTAATGAGATTGAATTCATTCCAGTTACACCATAGATTTTAATATGATGTTTTCTTTTTCCCTTGGGTTGAATACCTATTCAGAAGACATATATACAACATGCTCTGTCTGCAACAATCAGGTTACCTTGCTTCACTATGTATTTTTATCCGAGTTGAGATGAAGGAAAATGCTAGCATAACCTCAGGAAAACCAAGAGGAAAACTCCTCTCGGTCCCTCAGGTTTGATTAAATTATCATCTCCAGGGTCAACTTTTGTGACAGAGTCATTTCCTTTATCTGGTGATTTTGGCAACCCCAGAACATCAGTGTTGCAGTTTTTACAAGATGGCATTGCCTTTAGAACAATACAGGAGTGGTAGAAAAATAAGAATATAGAACATAGATTGTTGCTATTTTCCTTTACTTGAGAGCCAGTATCAGAAGAAAGAAAAGAATGCTTCAAGAAGTCATGAAACACGTAAGTTTTATTCCTGTCATCCAATTATTTGATGTGGAAAAATCCATTATGAGGGTGTCAGTTTTACTTGTTAGAAGAGTGGGCAAGGCGTGGTCAAAAAGATCACAATTCTCATCAAGAATTGTGTGGCAGCCTCATCTTTGGGAAATACATAAAATGCAGATGCTGTCATTTTACTATTAATTTACTAAATTCGAACCTCTGTGATGGGGGCCATATATGAACATGTTTAAATTTTACAGCCATGACCTTGGAGTTGATGATTCTTGATCCCCTTTCTAGCTTTGATGTTTCTTTTTTTTAAGGTTTTAAAATTTTTTGAATTTTAGTAAGGTAGTAATCTAAAGAGAGTAACTGAAAGACAAAAATTTAACTGAATACCTTCTTCATATTGTGTGCATGTACTGAGATAAAGCAAGAGAGAGAAATGGAAAAAAAAACAAGAGAGAGACAGAGAGAGAGATGAAAGAAGAAGAGAGAAGGAGAGAGAGAGAGATTTCAATTCTGTTCTATACTGGGCACTGTTCTAGGAGCTATAGGGAGTACAGGAAAAAATAAATCTTTTTTTTCTGTGTGTGGGTACCGGGACCTCATGCTTGCCAGGCAGGCCCTTATGCCACTGAGCCATCACACTGGCCCAAAAAATTAAATATTATCTCATATTATTTCAGATAGTTTAGTCTACTTTGAATGACAAATCTAACAGACAATCATAGGGAAAGTAGTTTATTTGAAAATAATTCACTTGTAAAATATTACAGATGAGACACGGTCGTTCAGAAGACGGTCATCTATCTTATGGTTTTGAAGATAATGTATGCTGTTACAAAAAACTAGGCTAATCTTTTTTCACCCAAAAATAGAAAGTTTTACTCTTAGGTATAAGAGAGGACTGACACAAGCAAAAATAATATGTTGATTAGGAAATTAGAAAAGATATTGCTGTTCGTAGTGTGAGACTTTGAATGTCTTTCTTCATTTAATTTGATGAGCACTGAAAAGTAATTGAGTATTTATTATAAGGCCTGGAATCAACATTTAAAACTGTTTGAGAGTGTTAGATGGAAATTAAAATACACTTCTTGGAGAGCTTGCTATATGCCAATGTTTATGTTAAGTAGTATTGTTTTTCATTTAATACAATAATTTTGGGGGAAAAGTGTTTTTCTCCACCTGCTTCCAACTCAGGTTCAGAAAAATAACATGCTCATCACAGCACATCTAGCTGCAGATGTTCTTTTCTCCTCATTAAAAGATGGGCTAGCCAGTCACTCAGACTATGTTTCTCTTTGGGGAACATTTTCATATTAAAAGTACTCATACAAATCATCATTCTAAAATCATTTTAAAATTATAACTAATTTTAAATAAATTCACCAGTTCTCTTAGCTCAATTGCTATTTTATGCTAAGTATTTGTATCTCTGCTCTTGAAATATAGTAGAACTGAAGGAAAAAAGGGGAGAGGATTTGTACTTTCATATTCAAAATGTGGGTCTCTGACTCTCCATTGAGAGAGGCCCCTTATCTACTCATTTGTCAATGAGTACTTAGGTTATTTCCACATCTTGGCTTTTGTGAATATGGCTGTAAAAAACATGAGTGTGCAGATATCTGTTCAAGTTACTGATTTTATCTTCCTGTGAATATCTAGAATAGGAATTGGAGGATTCATGAGATTTCTATTTTTAACTTTTAATAGAACTTCTGTTTTCCATAATTGCTTTACTAATTTATTCCCGCCAACTGTACACAAGAGTTTGATATAGTAAATAATTGTAGTTTATTATATTGTATTGTATACTGAAAATTTTCTAAGATGATAGGTTTCAGATGCTCTCCCCATCCAAAGGAAAAAAAAGTAACTACAAGTATGAGGAGAGGTAGATACATTAATTTGCTTGATTATAGTAATCATTTCACTAATTATATGTATATGAAAACATATTGGTCCATCATTCAGAAGGTAGAGGCTGGTGACACGAATTCAAGGTCAGCCTGGATTACATCAAGAGACCTTGTATTGAAAAACCAAACCAAATTCCGTGATGAATGTAATCATTCTGTACTATAAACATGTACTAATAAAAATAAAAGATAAATCACACCAACAAAACACATTGGGTTGCACACCTTAAGTACATACAATAAAAAGCAAAAATTGAGACAATCTCAAACTCCAAAACAAAGGAACAAATTATTATGAAATTTTGAGATTTTTAAATGTCACTATGATATACTTTTTTATTGTTGGGGATCAAAGCAAGTTTTCATGTTAGCCAAACTGCTTAGCACTGGGGTGTATCTCAAACCTTCTGTAGTTCTTAAAGCAATTAAAATTGAATGTTTGAAATATTTTCTAAAAAATGCAGAAAGCCTTACTGGTTATGCAAAAAGTAATTTACAGTAGTTTACAAGATGCGATCAAATACTATGGTGAGTTTTTAAATGTGAAACTTATTAAATAAAAGACACATTGTCATTAATCCCCTTCAAAATCCTCCCTTTAGCTTTGGACACACTTATCCCTTCATTCTTACACTTTCTGAAGCAGTTCTGGGTGTGCTCTTCCAAGAGTGCCCTTAGTTGAGGCTGTTGTGGCTGTCTTAATGTTCTGAATCTACTCAACACATTTACCTTTCATTGTCACTTTCACTTCTGGGAAGAAACAGAAGTCACACTGTGCTTTATCTGGTGAATAATGTAGATGAGGACATACCATAATGATTTCATTTTACAGAATCTGCCATAAAAATAAAGATGCATCCATATATGCATTGAACCAAATCATAAGATCAACTTTATTAGTAGTTGAGGAAATGGAGATTACAAACCAAATGAATAAAATACAATTTTGTGAAAAACTGAGTAAAATTAAATTAATAAATTAAATCAGACCTTGGTAGAGATGCAAAGAAGTGGAAACTATCCTGTGCTGCTTGTGGAAGTGACTGAAACAATCACTTTGGAAAACAATTTGTTTTTCATAATTTGTTATTATACAAATAAAGATCTATACAACATATGACTCCCTAAACCCTAAAAATATTTTGCTTATGGTCTAAGAAATATATACAATAGTTTTCATAAGAGCAGTATCTGTAACAATAAAATTTATTTTTAAAACTACATTGTTTTCAGTGGAATAAGTGAATAGGTTTCCTAATAATACTACGAAAACTTCATGTGTGGCAGGAGGGGTAAATGGGGACATATTAGTCAAAGAGCACAAAGTGTCAGTTATGCAAGATGAATAAATTTTGGAGATCTACAAACGGCCTAGTGCCTGCAGTTAACAATGCTGTATTAATCCGCAAAACTTTGCGAAGAGGGTGGGTCTTATGCTGTGTTTTTATCATTGCAAAAACAAGTAATAAATAAAGACAACAAATAAAAACTTTTGGAAGAGTTGCATATGAGTGTTGTATAGATTATGATGAAGGTTTCATGGGTATTTAATATCCAAACTCATCAAGTTGTGTACATTGAGTACACAGAGTTTCAAAATATAAATAATACATAAATAAAGTGATATTAAAATACCTACAGCTCAAAAGTATTTTATTTAACATAAAGAAAAATTCCAATTTCTGCTCTATTGGATATATAATTTTCTAGGGATAATCACACATCCATCTTCAAGTTTTTGGCAAATGTTCCTACTCGTTTTGACGCCAGCATTGCTATAAATATCAAATTTTTCTTGATGAATCTTCTTATCAAAGAACCTATTCCTCTGTGTTCTCATAGCAACAGCTATATATTTTAAGCCTAACAGTCACAGTTACATTTCTGGTGTAATAAATACTTTATTGTTCTGTTTGTCTACCATGACGAAGAACCTCAAAAACTATGTATATACACAAGATATGATTTATGTATGCATAAAATTTATTTTTAGATATATATCAGAATATAGACATATAAATCTATATTGTAGATGTATGTTTCTCTGTACTTACTATATATATTTATTTTCATACAAATATAAATGTTTTAGAGAGTTTATATGTCTTTGCAAATGAATTTTATATTTATGTACAAAATTGATATAAATATAGAATGTGCAGAAATAAAATTGTAAACTCATAATTATCTATTTCACACAAAAATTTCCTTTAGCAAAGGAGCAAGAAAGGGTTAAAAATAGACTTGTGTCCTGGAAAACATAAAGAAATGGTAAATGTAAATTCAGTCAACCTAATCAATAATTACAATAAATGTGAATGGCTTAAATATTCTATTCAAATTTCAGTAATTGTAGGATTCTTTTATTTTTTAAAAAAGTCACAGCTATATGTTGTCTACAGAGATACATAGCTACACTTCAGATCAGTCAGTATATATATATATATATATATACACATATATATTTTATATGCAGGTAGCGGAAGTCCAACTCAGGGCCTCATACCTGCCAGGCAGGCGCTTATGCCGCTGAGCTATGTCAATGGCACGTGTCACATATATTTTTGAAACTGAAAATTTTAAAAATGATATACTATGCATGTAGTAACAGAAAGAAAACTTAAGTGACTATACTAATGTCAGGCAAAGTAGTTGCCAAGACAAAAAATATAATAACTAGTGATATTTCCCAATTTAAAAGGTCATTATAAATTTAAATAGCTTTTATAAACACATACATATACACTCAGAGGAAAAGTCACAAAATGTAAAACCAAATTATGCAAATTTATTATTTAATTATCATTAAAGAATGAAAAATATAATATATAAATTGTATTATATGTTATACTTTAATGAAACTGTCACAAAATTAGGCAAAAATTGACATAGTTCCCTCACTGAACTATTCTTGAATTTTATAGGCAGCTATTTCATTTTCTCCTGTTATTGAAAGCATTTTGTTTTTGATTTATTATAATAACCAAACAAAATGCTTGTCATTTGGGGAAACTTGGATGTCTTCATGACTAGATTGAAAATGTTTAAAAGTAGCAATCATAACTTTAATTTTATTTTAGACGTTTGTATTGAGCATTTCTCAAACACTTACTAGAAATGCATCTCATAACTTTGAAAGTTATTTATACAATTATATTCTCATCAAAGTTGTGCTTAATAAAAAAGAAAAGTATATAAATCTTCTCTATGATATTCATCTTTTCTACTAATTAGTAGAAAACTGATTAAATCTAGTAACCCAGACAGAATGTTATGTATTTTAAAATAATAATGGAAAAGACCCTGGTAAGGAAAAGGTCCAAGTTATATGGCTAAGTTTAAAGATACATAAAATCATGCATAACATAATTTCACTGATATTTGAAGTTGATTATGATTTTTAAAAAACTGTATTTGAAGCACCAAATCAAACAAGGTTGATAAATGAACTTCAAAAATTGTGCAAGTGTGCAATAAAAAACCATAATAACTACAATCTAATTTATTGATTTAATAAGGGGCCATTTGTTCTCAGACATGTTTCCTATGTGAAAAAGGAATAGAAATGAATCTTTAAAGAATATCCACTAAAACAGTCAAAACTGCACTTAGAATAAATGTCTAATACCCAAATATGAAATGAATCAAGCCAAATAAATTTATAGTATTTAGTGCCAAATTAGGGAAACCCAGCAACTACAATTTATAAGGTAAGCCAGCCTCAAATTGAATTGGTGAATAGTCCCCAAACTGAACCTCCAGTGTATTCTTGTGCTAAAGATTATCGTAAAGATCATCATTTTTCTGTCCAAACGCTGAAGAGTTTACAAAGAGAACTGGGGGACAATGACTCATGAGTGAAAATCTGCTGTGACTGATTCCAAGAAGTTTAAGCAGAAAGCTAGACAGGTAGATGTCACACCCCTTGAGTTGTTGGATGGAAAATTTGGCATGCATTTCTTGCTGGCAGTTAAGGTTTTACAGTTTTCACAATCAAAATTATTCTGGATTACATATTTTATTTTTTAACAACAACAAATAAAACCTAAGCACTTAAGGTATTCCACAATAAGATAATTTGAATAATTTAAACTGTGCCTAGTTCAAAAGAGGGAAATTATAGAAGATGTTCAGTTCCTTGTTGTACATCTCTATATTTTAAGTTCCTTACATCAAACTTACATCTATTTTGTAAAAGAATATAAGAATTAAATAAAACCTTTAACAGTAACTATTCAAAATGAAAGGGTCTATTAAAATATAAAGACATCAATCCAAAATGAACTTGTGCAGATTATAGTTTAATAATCAGTTTAGAAATATGGTAGTCAATATATTTTGCTCTTCTAGATAATTCATTCATATCTCTTTTGAGTTATCCATTTTATTGTGCATGTTCATTACAAAGATGTCACTATAGTTAATATTCTTTAGCTATATCTATCACTGTTGGATTATTTAGTGATGTAATTCAAAATCCAACATTTGGCAGAATATATTTCACAGTATATATGAATTTATTTTACTAATGTATTAAATAGTAATGCATATTAAACTTATAATTTTTAGAAATTGTTATTTCAAAGATGTAAATCAAGTACATGAGGACAATATTCCACATAAAGAAAAAAACTAAACCTGTTTTTTCTTTTGATTAAGGTAAAAACCAACAGAATGTGAAACAATGAAGATTTATAGCATAGCACGAAATGCTGAAGTGGATAAATGAGTCAATTTACCAAACATTTTACCAAGGTCACATTATGGTTCATATTCATCAATAACATTCAATAAGTTTAAGATAACCATAACTTCAAGCAATATTTTCTATATGATTTTGAAAGCTAAACAAAAGATTCTTCAGGTTTTTCATTCAGAAGTTGGGACAAACGTATAATAAAATTTACTGTCAGTATTTGCATATGAAATGGTAACTTCTAATCCAGGACTACATTCATTTAGTCTCATTTTAAACATTTTTGTTAATGAATAAATCATCTCTGCTAAATTCAGAAATCAAGAGTCTATAAGGTGCTTTTTATTCTGACTGCATGGTTTTGATTTCAATATAAATCTGTTAGAATGTTTAACATAGGGTATTTTGCAAGCAAATTTAAGGCCTGAGTTTCCCATAGTCATACATGTCCCTCCTTCCATTTTCCCTAGTTATTATTATCCATGAATTGGATAGCAAATGATTATAGTTTGTAGTGCATACAGTAACAAGGGAAGATTTCCAAAATACAGATATGCCACGAAAATGGTAACTACTGCATGAGTGTTTTATGAATTAAAAAAAGCAATTGGAATCAAGATTTGAATTCATCTATTATTTATCCTTTTTTTGAGTATCGACTATGTGTCATATATTATCCTGAGAATTAAATATACAGTGGTGAAGCAAATGGAGACAGCCCCTGCCCTTGTAATAAAGTGCTATTAAGAAAAAGGTAATGACACTGAGAATTCAATGGATTAATTGCATGAATAATGGAAATTAGAAGGAACTGTGAACTTAGATTATCAGTGAGGGATGATTCAAGAAGGACATCAAATGAATAGTGAGACCTAAAGAAAGGGTAATAGTTAACTAGGGAGACACTCAACGAAGGAAGAAATCATGTACGGAGTTTTTCAAACGTAAAAATATTGAGTGCTTAGGAATGGAAAGAAGATAGGATGTTTTGTCATAATGAACAAGCAGGAAAATGACATAATATTAGGTTAGAGAGATTGGAATGAGCAGATGATTTTAGACCATATTTTCCTTAGTGTGATATAAACCATCTGAAAGTATTTAAATGGGATGCTAACATTCAATTCATATTTTTTAAAGGTTAATGTTTTTCAGAGAATCTTTTGCAGGGGAGTAATAATTATGGGTGGTGTGTTTCTAATTTCCAGAGGGAATTGAAGAGGCAGCTGTGGGAAGCAATACTGTTGTCGGTGGTGCTGAAATGGAGGAGTTAACTGGATTTTAGAAGTAGACTTAAGAAAGACCTTGAAATTTTGGTAATGATCACTGTGAAGAGAAATGACTTAAGTTTCTGAGTAACAGAATGATAAAGACAAAAGAAGAAGAGAAATTTGGCAGGTAAAATTAAGTATTCCATTTTGGATGTGTTAAATTTGAAATTTGTGTCAGACATCCAAATGATAAAATGGGTTGGCTATGTAAGATTTGATCTGAGAAGATAATTTTGTTTAAAAATAAAAATTTTGGAAGTAGTAGAATATATGGTATTTTAAAATGTGGATATATTAAACACTTTATAAAAACCTCCTGTGATCAAAGTTCTTACAGTCATTAGGGAACATGATCAAATACAAAGTTAATTCTAGACTCAGAATATTTATTAGGACTCATCTGGTTAAAATAATTAAAAGTTCTACTAGCAAAGTTTTAAAAGTTAGAGGCTTCATTGTTCCATAGCAGCAAGCATTCTCCTGGCTAGCATTAAGACACCTTGACATTGTCAAGACACGTGGTTTTGCAGCTTTCGATTCCACCATCCTCAAGACATCAGCCTTTGACATAATGTTTCCCAAGTTATGGTCAGATGATTGTTGTATCTGTAGGTGTCCTGTCTGCATTTCTTTTCAAAATTACTCAAGTAGAAGTTTGGTAAGACATTCCCTAGCTGTGGAAATTTCATAACACGAAGTATGTTTTATAGGGACATAGTTACATGGGAGTTCCATTCGTAAGTACAAAAGTTACAAAGACAACTAACAATAATTAACTTTGATATGCTGTGTAGTATAATATGCTTCATGTTTAAGAGTTGTTTGTTAAATTGTTAGATATTTTAAGTCATTTCTATGATGTTCTTACTCATTTGAATTTTTCTCATGGTTTCATGATTTTTTTATTTTGTAATGAATTGGAATATTCATGAAACATATCTGTGAATGTGTTATAAAAGCTGATGCTTTTTTGTAACTTTCTAAAGGATATATAACATGCACTTGTAGCTGTTAATACATACTTCATAAGTGTGACTTTAATATATCATTAAAACTAGAAGAGATCTAGTTTCCACTACTGAAAAACAAGTTAACATGCATTGATTCAAAATGCAATCTTATATAGTTTAAATTATTAGAACGCATGCATATAATGATCTAGAGAGACACCCTTATTATAGGGTTAAGTAAAAAAAAAAAAGTAAGGAACAGATAAAGCAGAGAAAAGTAGACTTAGGCCAGCAAGCATCCTCTATAAAGACCCAGATAATAAATATTTTAGGCTTTGCAGCTTTATTAGTAGTTACAATTATTTGACTCATTCATTTCTGCATTTAAAGGCTCTTTTTTACTGTTTTGACAATATAGTCCCCTTTTAGCTATTACTTTTATGTTACTTAGCCAGTGAAGTAAGCTGGCTTAAAAAGCAATCTTAGTTATAAAAAATAAATGAAATAAATCCATTCTGTATTGTTCCATAGGGAAGCCCACAGTGATAATTTATTAGTACAGTTAAAAATTCAGTCCTCTTTTGTATGGACCCTGCTCAAATTTCTTTTATAAAGATAGCTAATTTTAATATCATTGCAGTATCAAAAATTATGTCATAAGAATATTCAAATAAGGTGTATTTTTGATATTTATTTTATTTTATTAAACATTTTATACTTTCACTTAGCTATACTTTGTATGAATATAAAAACTTGTGTAAAGTGTAATTTTCAACTCCAAAATCCATTCAGTCCTACAGTATGATGGTTAGTGGGTAAAAAATTTGGTAACTTGTGTGGATTTTTAGGGACTTTCTGTTTATTGGATTAGTAAAACAGGTAAGAGATTTTATTTTTAATTTTTAAATTTTAATTTTTTTATATTAAAGAGAAAAAAGCAAAAACAATGAGACAGAATTTCATAACAATGTAATAGGAAATTATCAATGGATAATATATTGCATATTATTCTTTTCAAAGTAGTTGTACAGATTTCAAGATACAGGCATGCAAAATTGATCAAACAATATAAGCACAAACTGTTATTTTCATTGGACTGAAGGAAATTAGTAGTATAATTATCCTAGCTATCTTGCATATATATATTTTTTTTTTCTTTTCCCTGTCTTCTTTTCTTCTTTCACCCATCCCAGTTGTTCTTTCCTTTTGAGCAGTTTCTTCCCCTTTCACTTTCACAATATCTATTGTACATTGTGGGTCTTATTTACTCTTTCAGTTTCTTATACTGGGAGACAATACAATGTTTACACATGAGAGTCTGATTTATTTCACTTATGAGTATGGTCTCTAGTTGCATCCATTTACCTATAAAAGTCTCAAGTTTATCCATCTTTATAGCTAAGTAGTACTCCATTGTATAAAAATACCACATCTTTTTTATCCATTCCTCAGCTGATGTGCATTTGGGTTGTTTCCAAGATTTAGCTATTATAAATTGTGCTGCAAAAACATGGTGTCTGCTGTGGTAAGATGTTTTCAATTCTTCTGGGAAAATACCCAGAAGGGTAATAGCTGGGTCAAATGGGACCTTCAATCCTAGGTTTTTTTTTTTTTTTTTTGTGGGTACCGGGGGGTCGACCTCAGGACCTCGCGCACCAGCAGGTGCCCATGCCGCTGAGCGATATCACCGGCCCCTTTTTCGTATGTGGGTTCCGGGAGTCGAACTCGGGCCCTCGCGCTTGCTGGGCAGGCGCTTATGCCACTGAGCCATCTCACCGGCCCCTCAATCCTAGTTTTTTAAGAAATCTCCACACTAATTTCCACAGTGGTTGTACCAATCTACACTCCCACCAACAGTGGAGAAGGGTTCCTTTTTCCTCACAGCCCCACCAGCATTTGTTATTGATTTCTTGATGATAGCCATTCTTTCTGGGGTGAGATGGAATCTCGGTGTTGTTTAGTTTACATTTCTCAAATGACCAATGATGTTGAACATTTTTTCATATATTTATTTGCCATTTGTATTTCTTCATCTGAGAATTCTGTATTCATCTCATATCCTCATTTTTGGATTAGGTCTTGGAATTTGGGGGGCATGTTTTTTTCAATTCATTATATGTTCTAGCTAGAAGTTCTTTGTCTGAGGGACTGTTGGGTAAAAATTTTTCCCATTCTGTGGGTTGTCTTTTCATTCTGTTGGTGATTTCTTTTGATGTGCAAAAACTTTTTAATAAGATGAGATCCCAGTTATTGATTCTTTGAAGTACTTCCCATGCAGTTTGGGTTTTGTTCATGAACTCTCTGCCTACCCTACATCTTCAAGATTTCTACCTACTTTCTCTTCCAGTAGATTCAGTGTTTCTGTTTTAATATTTAGATCTTTGACCCGTTTTGACTTTAGTTTAGTGCATGACGATAGACATGAGTATAGTTTTAGTCTTTGGCATGTGGAACGCCAGTTTTTCCAGCACCATTTTTTTTTTTTTGTGGGTAGCAGGGGTCGACCTCAGGACCTCATGCACCAGCAGGCCCCCATGCCACTGAGCTATCTCACCAGCCCCCTCCAGCACCATTTATTAAAGAGGCTATCTTTCTTCCAGGGAACATGTTTGGCTCCTTCGTCAAAGATAAGGTGGCTGAATGTGTTTGTAGTTTTGTCTGCATCTTCTAATCTGTTCCACTGATCCTTAGGTCTGTTTTTTTTTGCCAGTAACATCCTGATTTTATCACAGTTGCTTTGTAGTATAATTTCAAGTCAGGGATTGTGATACCTCCTGCCTTGCCTTTGTTGCCCAGGATTGTCCCTTTTCTATTCTAGGTCTATTCTGTTTCCAAATGAATTTTAGGAATGTTTTCTCTAGATCTGTGAGGTATGCTAATGGTATTTTGATTGGGATTTCATTCAATCTCTATAACAATTTTGGGAGTATGGCCATTTTCACAATGTTGGTTCTTATCCATAAGCAAGGGATATCTTTCCATTTTCTGACATCCTCTTTGATCTCCTTTTTCAGAGTACTGTAGTTTTCAATGTAGAGATCTTTTACATCCTTTATTAGATTTATTCCTAAGTATTTCAGTGCTATTATGAAAGGTGTGGTTTCCCTAATTTCTCTCTCAGAGAGTTTGTTATTTGTGTATAGGAATGTTACCCATTTTTGAGTGTTGACTTTATATCCAGTTATGTGACTAAATTTGTTTATTAAATCTAGAAGGCTTTTGGTGGAGTTTTTGGTGTCTTCTACATGGAGTACCATGTCATCTGCAAATAATGATAATTTAAATTCTTCCTTTCCTATCTGTATTCCTTTTATTTTTCTCTTTTGCCTGATTGCTCTGGCTAGTGTTTCCAGAACTATATTAAATAGTAGTGGTGATAGTGGACATTCTTGTCTTGTTCCTGGTTTTAGAGAGAAAGCTTTCAGTTTTTGTCCATTTAGTATGATGTTGGCTATTGGTTTGTCATAGATGGCTTTTATCAGATTGAGGTAAAGACCATCTATTCCTATTATTTGTAATGTTTTTATCATGAATGAGTGTTGGACTTCGCCAAAAGCTTTTTCTGCATCTATTGAGATGATCATGTGATTTTTGTCTTTGGCTCTGTTGATATACACCATATTATGTTTATTGATTTGCATCTGTTGAACCATGCCTGCATTCCTGGGTTGAATCCCACTTGGTCATGGTGTATAATCTTCTTAATGATTTGCTTCATTCTGTTTCCTAGTATTTTATTGAGGATTTTTGCATTTATGTCCATTAGGGAGATTGGCCTATAGTTCTCTTTTTTGGTTGGGTCTTTCTCTGATTTTGGTATCAGGGTAGTACTTGCCTCCAGGAATGAGCTAGGGAGAATTGCTTCCCTTTCAATTTCATTAAAGAGTTTAAGGGGTATTGGCATTAAATCTTCTCAAATTTATTGTATAATTCAGCCATGAATCCATCAGGACCTGGGCTTTTCTTTGTTAGTAAGATTTTAAGAATATTTTCAATTTCATTAACTGATATTTGGTTATTCAGAATTTTTACATCTTCTTGATTCAGCTTTGGTAATTCATATTTTCTAGGAATCTGTCCATTTCGTCTGTGTTTTCCATCTTATGTGCGTAAAGATTTTTCAAGTAGGTATTGATGATCTTCTGAATTTCTACAGGATCTGTAGTGATTTCACCGTTTTCATTCCTCATTGCAGGAATTTGAGTTTTTTTCTTTCCTTTTTTGATAAGGTTCCTTAAGGGTTTATCAATTTTGTTTATTCTTTCAAAGAACTGAGTCTTTGATTCATTAATTCTTTGTATTGTTTTCTTAGTCTCAATTGCATTAATTTCTGTTCTGATCTTTATAATTTCCTCCCTTGTATGGGCTTTGGGGTTGACTTATTCTTATTTTTCTAGAAGCTTGAGGTGCAGAATTAGGTTGTTTATTTGTGCTTGCTCTATTACCACTATACATTTTCCTGTTAAAACTGATTTCATTGCATCCCATAGGTTCCGGTAAGTTGTATTTGCATTTTTGATTGTAGATATTGTTCAAATTCTTCTTTAATTTCCTCTGTGATCCATTGGTTGTTCAGGAGGGTGTTGTTTAATTTCCATATGTTTATGCAGTTTTTGTGGTTTCTTTTGCCATTAATATCCCATTTCATTGCACTATGGTCAGATAATATGCATAGGATAATTTCAATTCCTTTGCATTTACTTAAGCATGTTCTATGGGCTAGTATATGGTCTATTTTAAAGAATATCCCATGTGCAGCTTAGAAGAATGTGTATTCTGATGTTTTTGGGTGGAACTCTCTGTAAACGTCTACTGAGTCCATTTGTGCACATGTTTGGTTCAGTTCTGTTATTTCTTGCTGATCTTTTGTCTATTTGATCTATCTCTTTCTGACAATGAGGTATTAAGTTCCCCATTACAATTTTGTTATTCCTTATTTGATTTTTCATGTCTATTAATATTTGTCTTATATAGTTGGGTGGTCCCATATTTAGTGAATATTTATTTATGATTGTTATCTCTTCCTCTTGAATTTTTCCCTTAACAAATATGTAGTGAACTTTTTTATCTCTTCTGATCATTCTTGGTTTGAAACTCATGTTTTCTGAAAACAGAATAGCTACCCCTGCTTTTTTCTGGGTTTCTGTTGCATGGGGTGTTGTTTTCCATCCTTTGACTTTTAGTCGATGAGTTTCTTTTTGAGTTAAGTGTCTTTCTTTTATACAATATATTGTTGGATGTTGCTTTTTGATTCATTCTGCCTATCAGGTTTTTGATTGGTAAATTGAAGCCATTTATTTTGATGGTTATAACTGATATGTATTGGCTTATCTTTCTCATGTTATTTTCCTGCTGTTGGTTCCCCACTTTTCCTCTGTGTTTAATTGCTTGCCCTGCTTGGTGGTTTCTTTCTGATGTTGTTCTTGCAATTGTGATCATTTTTATCTCTATCTAGAATAACTTTCAGTACACTTTGCAGTGTTGATTTGGTGGTCATGAATTTCTTCTGTTCTTTGCCATGGAAACATATTATTTCTCCATTAATTTTGAAAGATAGTTTTGCAGGATGCATCAATCTAGGTTGGAAGTTGTTTTTTTTTTTTTTTTTTTTTTTCAGGGCTTGAAATACCTCACTCCAAGCTCTTCTTGACTTGAAGGTTTATGTTGAGAAGTCCGCCATGATTCTGATGGACTTTCCTTTATAGGTGATCTGTTTCTTTTCTCTAACAGCTTTTGAAAGTCTGGTCTTGTGCTGAGTTTCTGGAGTCTTGATTATTATGTCTTGGTGTAGTTTTATTTTGGTAAGGGCTGTTTGGAGTTCTATATGCTTCTTTTATTTCTATGTCAAATTCTTTATCCACACTGGGGAAGTTTTCTACCATTATTTCTTTGAAGAGATTTTAATGGCATTTGTGCTTTCTCCAGCTTTCTCATTGACCCTTGTTAATCTTATGTTATTCTTCTTTCATCATCTTGGAGCTATTGAATTGTTATTTCATGGTCCTTTGTTATTTTTAGGAGATCTTTCCTTTCATGATCACTAGCCATGATCCTGTCTTCAAGGTGTGAAAGTCTATCTTCAGTTTCATTCAAGTGGTTTTCCCAGCTTTCAGTGGAATTTTTAATTACCTGGATATCTTCTTGAATCTGTTTCATACCTTCTATTTCTTTCTTATATTGTTCGTTCAAGGTTTCCGTCATTTTCCTATGCTCCTCTATTTTTTTAATCTATGTCTTCTCTAGCTATGCTGAGCAATTCCTTCATGATAGTTGTCATTTCTTTTTTTACCTGAGAGATTATTTCTGATCTGATTTCCTCTATAGACTTGTGGATTGGTTTCTTTATTTCACTTGCTATCTTTTCAGAAATTTCAGGTGTGTGTCTTCCAATTTCTTCTATGTCAGTGTTTCCTGGACTTGTTCTGGTTGGGCTGGAGGTCTGAGATTGCATTTTGCTTTTTTGTCTTGTCATTTTCTATTTCAAAAAAATTTTTTAAAATTCTGTTTTCTGTGATGATCCTTGTGAGTTTTGTAGTAGGTAGCTATATCACTAGTGTCAAGGCCTCTCTAGGAAAAGTCTGTTATTCAGGGATGTCTTCTGTGTGTAGGATGTTCTTAGTTTGTGTCTGTCCCAGGATCCTGCCTTCCCAGTTAATTGAGAGTGGAATGTTTGTATTTGT
Source organism: Erethizon dorsatum (assembly GCA_028451465.1). Classification (NCBI taxonomy): domain Eukaryota; kingdom Metazoa; phylum Chordata; class Mammalia; order Rodentia; family Erethizontidae; genus Erethizon; species Erethizon dorsatum. The sequence goes on from CM051824.1 coordinate 44,204,986, forward strand.
TTGGCTCCATCCCCAGTCCTTTAGTGTTGGGCTGTGGTGAGGTTATTACCCCAGAGCTTCCCAGTATTGTTACAGAAGGGAGAACCACTGATTACAACAGATATGAAAACTTACCTAAACTAGTACAATTAGCAATAATAATAGCATCCAGCACAACTTAGAAACTGACAAACTGTGGTAACTATTGATTTTGTACTTTAGACAATAGAAGCAAAGTCTATAGTTATATAACAGAACTGATCATAAATTAGGAGTTTGTATGCAAAGTGTTTACCCTTGGAAGAGTGGTTTTACCCTGTGGTGGGAAGATTTAGGGAGGGTATTGTACAAAACAAAGATAACTGTAAACAAGGTAGTATCAAAGTTGGAGGAGAAAGGATGATCATGCAAGGTTTGGGAAACTGGAGAAGTGGGTAGAAAAGAAAGAGTGAAGGAGTATTTGAAGGATTATCTGAACTTGGTCTCTGGGTTTGGGGGATGGGATTAGTTTTCCGTGGCTGGAGTTTTCCCAAGTAGTTTAGAAAAGGGAGAAATAAAGAAAACAAAAGAAAGAAAGTAGAAGAAAAAAGAAAGAAAGAAAAAAGAAAAAAATTAAGGAAAAGAAAAATAAAGTAAAAGGAAAAAATTGAGAAAAATTTTGATAAAAAAGGAAAAGGAAAAGAAAGATAAAAACAAAAATAAATCAAGATAAAATAAAATTAAATTAATTTATAAAAGAAAAAATAAAAAAGAGGGCCATCCCACCCACCTGCTTCTATTCCGTGTGTCTTTGTCCCTAAGCACAGTGCTGGCTCAACTAACTTACCACCTGTTGGTTCACATTTCAGTCTTTTCAATCTCACTAGTCTCACCTGTCCACCATGTGTGCCTTAGTCAGGGTCCTACTGTGTGGCAGGCATTCCTCAGGTCACTGGGTCCTGCAGTGTAGGAGCAAGTGCCAGTCACCTGGATTCCTCCTGCGGACCAGTCGCAGAGTTCTGGATTCTTCCCAGGCTGGTAGCTGGGTCCTGAGGTGTAAGGGGAAGTGCCAATCACCTGGATTCCTCCTTCAGGGCCAGCTGGCAAGTCCTGGATTCTTCCCAGGCTGACTAGCCTAGGAGTATTGATGTGAACCAACCATTGGCTCATATTGTTACGGCTGCTTCAGACTTTTCCAGGCCGCTAGTCCCACCTGTCCACTGTGTGCTCCCAGCTGGGGACCTACCGTGTCACCAGGGATCTTGCAGGCCCACCAGCATCTTCTGGATGGAGAGAGGGTTTGTCCAATTTATATTGTTAACATAGACTGATAGAGCTCAGCAAGAGATGAAATGAAAATATTTATAAAGGTAATTATCAGCAGGCATTGGAGTGTGTCTATCTGAAAACTCAGTTTTAAAATGTTAAGAGGTAAAAGTTTTAGGGAAATGCATGCTTGTATGATTCTAAAGACCATAGTAAGAATGTTGCTTCTAAATACAATCAGCTTTACCATGATTAATATTTATAGAATGACTAATTATTAAAGGATGTGAATGCCATAGTGATATAAGGGTGTGTTTCTTGAATCCTGGCTAATTGATTTTAAAGTGAAATATGGACTTACAGCTTTTCCCTGGTATCTTAGCGGACACTATGTAAAAAAGTCTATAATCTGAGACTCTGACCATTTTCTAAGCGTATTTTCCCTTCTTCTTTATGATACCGTTGAAAGGAAATATCTGGGCAACTGTATGCTCCTTGGCCTTCTTTAAGTGCAGATGTGGATACGTGATTAAATTGCTGAGAGTAGGATGTGAACAGAAAAGATGTGCTTCATTCTCAATGTATGTTTTTAAAATGAATATAATTTTCACAGCCAAACAACCCCCTTTTTTTCTTCTTTCTTGCCACTATACAGGGAGTCTTTCTAAAGAGTTGGATCAGTTATTTGGCCATAAATATGAAAACAAGAGTGAAGTATGGTAATATCTCTGTACCACATTAGATAATTTACCTCTTTATTTTTAAACTAGAATACAATAGGGAATTAATTGTTTCATATTTAACATGTTAGACGAATGATGGAATAGTTGATGACATATAAGGCAGTGAAAAACACGTATAAAGGTAAAAAATGAAAATAAGACTCTACATTACACAAAGAGAAATTAAAAACAAATGTAAAATTGACAGCTTTAGGCAGCAAAAATAGAAGATATTCTGTGATATTTGATTTTATCGGGTAACATTTTTAGTATCAGTATGTCTCAAGTAATATCAGTGTCATAATTATAGTAAAAACTACTTGTTATTTATCTGAAATCAAAGGGAGGTAGCTATCTTGCATTTTATCTATCCACACAGAATTGAAACAAAACTGGTGTCCTACAATTTACACAGCCACCCTACTTAAGTAGAAAAATGTGAAAACATAAGACAATATATGATTATTTTTGAATTTAGAAGAGGATCGTTCTCTTAACACACACATAAAAAGCATTGACTTCAAAAGATTGAAAAATATGAATATATTAAAGCTAAGAATTATGATTGAGCAGAAACATTTGAAACAGAGTGAAAAATGGAAGCTAGAAAATGGAACCAGTTCAACTAACAAAGATTAGTGTCATAACAGATCATCTGTGCATACAAATCAAAAAGAAAAAAATAAAAGTAGACAAAGCCACAAAAGTTATTTCCCTAAAGAATAAACACATATGCCTAATAAAAATTTTTAAATGAGTTCCACCTTTAAAGTAATCAGGGATATGTTAAGAAACACCAAAATATGGTAATAGTTGTTACCTATCAGTAGACAAAAAGGAGGCACTGTGAAAATACTAATTTATGGAGAAAGTGGAAATCAATAGATTTGTAAGGTAACAGTTGCTTTTTAGGAAACTGATGGGAGAAATATCATTTCTTAGGGTTGTATTTCAAGTTTATTTTGTACTAAGGATTGAACCCAGTACCTTTGCTTTGAGCTACATCCTGAGCCCTTTTTATTATTTTTTTTTTATTTTTAAATTTTGAGACACGGTCTTCCTAAGTTGGCTAGGCCAGGCTAGAACTTGCAATCCTCCTGTCTCAGCCTCCCAGCCTGGTGTGATTGTAGGTATGTGCAACCATGACTGACTTGTACTTTAATTTTTAAAAATAATTATCTAATTTTGATTGAATTTGATTATCTTTGCATATGTTTAATGAATAATAATAAACATATTATACAATATGCATAATACTAAAAGTGTTTATTCATATCTTTCTCCTATTTTTCCTTGTGACTTTTGGCCCTTTTTATTTCAATATTCTTATGAAATCATTTATGTAGCTGTTGCATTTTAGTGTGATTCTGATGTTTAAAACCAAATCTTTGTATAAATCATTCTTTATATTTTTTTCCTTCATGGTACCAACAAAATGGTTCTCATATTAATCAATCCCTATGACATGCATATTCAAATACAAACTACATAACAATAGTTTCAAGAATAAATGAAACAAAAGCAACCTTTTTCCTACATTTCCCACTTGAACTGGCGTATCTTCCTTTGGAATGGAATATAAATGTCTTGCATTGTTGTTAAGGATTTACTATCTCTCCAAATAGATTTCATGTTTATACAATAGTAGTAGTAGCCTTTAGGTGTTTGAAGAATATATTTGAATAATGGAATTTGGTATGTCAAACTAAAAGGAATTGCAACGTAAACAATATTTGAAAAATCAAGTTTAAAAGATGTTGAAAAGACTTCCATAAGTCTTCGGTTGTTCACTTGGTCACAGTCCAGTGTTTACCTTTTAGTAAAACATGGTTTATTTGCACTGTGATTCCTCAGGATTCCTGGAGGATCTCATGACATCTTTTTTCCTGGGCACTAATCATATCCACCATATTCCTATGTTCCTAGTTTTAGCAAAAATTTACACTGTTTTATAAATTTCACATTATGCTTATGAATCCTTCACAAATTGATGTTGCTATATTCCTAGTCAGAAAGACTTGCTCGTAAACTCTGTATCAGGGGTGAGGTGAAGAAAACTGAAAATTAGCGTCCCATAGTGTATATTTTAATTTTCACTGTTACTAATTACAGAGTTCTGATCAAGGTTTTGTTGGAAAAATAACATGTCATTATTTATTAGATAAAATCAGACAGCACATTTTTTAGTCATCTTTCTGTCACTGTGAAAAAATACTTCAGAAAAGCAACTTAAAGAGAATATGGGCTGGGCCGGTGAGATAGCTCAGCGGCATAAGCACCTGCCTGGCAAGCGCGAGGTCCTGAGTTTGACTCTCAGTACCCACATACGAAAAAAGTGCCAGTGATATTGCTCAGCAGCACAGGCGCCTGCTGGCATGCGAGGTCCTGAGGTCGACCCCTGGGACCCACACAAAAAAACAAAACAAAAACAAAAAAAACAAAAAAAAGAGAATATGGGCTTATCTTGTCTCACAACTTACAGTTATCAGTCCATGGTCACTTGCTCCACTGCATTTGGACTTATGGTGAAACATGACATGATGGTCAAAATGAGTAGTGGATGTAACCTATACATTTCATGGTGTCTGGAAAGCAAGAAGAAATAGAAAGAAGAAAACTTCACATGAATATCCACTTCACAACATGCCCCCAGTGACTCAACTTTTACTAGACCATACCTTCAACACTCTGGGGACTAAGTTTTCAGCATTCAATGGAAAGCAACAATTAAATATTTTTTATCAGAGTCCCCAACTCCTGGCTCATGAGTCAGTACAGTTCTGTGACCTGTCATTAACCAGCCAGACAGAAGGAAATGAGCAGTTGGTGAGCAAGTGACACTTCATCTGTATTTACAGTGGCTTTCCATTGCTTGCATTACTGTCTGAGCCCTGACTCCTGTCAAATTAGCGGAGCACTAAATTCTAGTAGAATCAGGAACCCTCCCCTGAAACGTATATGCAAAATATCTAGCTTGTGCACTTATTATGAGAATGTAATGCCTGATAACCCAATGTGGAGCTGAGGCTGTGACGGTAGTACTGAGGAGTGGTTGCAAATACAGATAGACATTAGCACAGAGGTTTTTTTTTTTTTTTTCGTGGGTACCGGGGGGTTGACCTCAGGACCTCGCGTGCCAACAGGCACCCGTGCCGCTGAGTGATATCACCGGCCCCTTCTTCGTATGTGGGTTCCAGGAGTCGAACTCAGGCCCTCGCGCTTGCAAGGCAGGCGCTTATGCCGCTGAGCCATCTCACCGGCCCCTAGCACAGAGTTTTTTTTTTTTTTTTTTTTTTTTTGTGGGTACCAGGGGGACGACCTCAGGACCTCGCGCGCCAACAGGCACCCGTGCCACTGAGCGATATCACCGGCCCCTTTTTCGTATGTGGGTTCCGGGAGTCGAACTCGGGCCCTCGCGCTTGCAAGGCAGGCGCTTATGCCGCTGAGCCATCTCACCGGCCCTAGCACAGAGTTTTGACTGCATTGAGATCATAATAAATCAATTACTTCTAAAACTAGCAACAGAAAGAAAGTTGTATTTGGAAGAGAATACCAAGAGTCCTACTTAAATTATGGGTTCATTGCAACATGTGATTCACATTCTCAAACCTGCTTTCTGTAATATGTGGTGATCTGATACCCTTGGAACCTTTGAAACTGCAAGCATCTGGCATTAAAAGACAAGGCTTTGTAGTTTTTCAAATGAAAAAAGAACAAGAACAGAAGCAATTATTAAAAGCCACCACTTCATCAAACTTGTCTGCACTGATAGTATCACTCTTAGTGGTTAACCAAATTGCTGAAGCTAGGAAGTCCTTTACTATTCGTGAAATGTAGTTTCTGATTGCTGCTCAAGACATTTGTTATTAACTTTTAGGAGAGGCTCCAGTTCAGAAGGTGGAATATGTTCCTCTTTGACAAGCACCATAACTAGATGAATTGATGAACTGCAGAGAATTTTGAGCCACAAATGTTAGAGAGGATTAATGAGTCAGTGTGTTATGTAGTCCAAGTTCACAACACTCACATTGACAAGGAAATAATGCTTCTTAATGACATATTTTCAGGAGAATGTGAACTTTTGTTGACAACCAACACCACAGCTGCACAATGTTTCAAGTCTTTGAATGATTACATATCAGAAAAACTTAATTGATCATTTTGTGTTGGTACATGCATGGATGTACCAGCTATAGCAGCTGCCATTATGGGCAGCTTTCTAGTTTCATTATTTAGGTCAAAGAAATTGCTTCTGAATGTGAGTGTACACACTAAGTCTCTCATAGAGAAGTGTTAATTGACCTGGCTTATTCACAAATGGATCATAGATCCATTCTTACCTGAATTTAATATCTTTTGTGGGATATCATAAAACTATTAACCAGCTTAATGTACATGGCCTTAACTCATGTCTGTACAGATCTGTAAGGAGAAGGATGCAGAGCAAACACGTCTTCTCTCATACAGAAGTGAGATGGCTTCTTAAAGTTCGATCACTGGCCAGAGATTTTGAATTATGAGAGTTGCTGGAGAGATTTCTTTCAGAGAAACAGTTACCACTGACTGCACATTTCAGTGGCACAGAATGGGTCACAAAACTTGCTTACTTGTGTCACATATTCAGCTTGCTCAATAATCTCAATCTCTCACCTCAAGGGAAAATGATGACCGTGTTCAAGTTGGCTGATAAAGTGGGTACGTTCAAAGCCAAACTGAAATTATGGATGTGAGGAGTGAACATTGAGATTTTTTATGGGTTTACAACATTATCAACAGTTTTGAAACAAACTGACTGAGCCAGGGTTTTCTTTTCCCCAGCTGTGCATGATCACCTATCTCAGCTATCGAAAGAGCTTGAAAATTACTTCCCAACCACAAATATGAGACATTTGTGAATTACTCAGTTCAACGGACTTTGTCCCTACAAGCAGAGGATCAAGTGCTTAAATTACAAAGGAATGTGGCTGTAAAAGTGTGCTTGAAACAACTTCAAACTCCATATGTTCTGGATTAAAGTCAAGATGGAATATCCCAAGGTTGACACCAAAGCACTAAAAATCCTGCTTCCATTTCCAACATTCTGCTTTATGAAGTAATGTTTCTGCATTACGCAACAGCCAAATTGAGATTATAGATGTGACATAGCAACACACTTCAGGTGTTACTGTTTCCTATCACCCTAGATGGGATCATCTAGTTGCAGAAAATCAAACTCAGGCCTGCTATATATATTCTGTGTTATAGTAAGTTGTATTATTATTTAATTATATATTACATGTAATAATAACAAAAATAAAGTGCGTAACAAATGTAACACATTTGAATCATCTTCTGAAGCTACCTCCCCAATCCAACCCAATCCATGAAAAACTTATCTTGCACAAAATTGGTTTTTGGTGCTAAAAAGGTCAGAGACTTCTGATATATAATAATAATTAATTTTAATTAGTTTCACTGTTGCCTTAAACTTATGCTTACATTTAAATAAAACTTTGCAAAGCATTTTGGAAAAGTAAATACCATTTTAAGTTGTGTGTCTTTTATACTGAGATACATATCTGGGTTTTTAAGACACCTTATTCATTGCTACTACCTTACTGACAACTATTCATATCTAAGAGTTGCTAAATTAGCATATATGTAAGTAGACAGAATCGATCTAGATTCTGAGAAATGTATTAAGTAATATTAAAGCAGTTTGACCTTCCTGTAGTTTTTCCCATCTTAATAAAGATGCTGTGTCTGTCACTATCAATTGTCAGTTAATGGCATTAGGAGTTTCTTGGGAGGTAAGTGTATCATGGAAGCACTGTATTCCTCAGTGGATTAACCCACTGATATCCATAACTGAATGTGGTGTTAGGAGGTGGGCCAGATAGAGTGGATGCACCTTGGGGAGTATCTGTCTTGCTGGTACTCTTCCCCTATGATCTGCTACCACACTTCCACGAAGTGAACTCTTCCACCATGTTGTCTTTGCCTTGGAACCATCTTTTCATGTACTGAATCCCGGAACCATAAGCTAATTAAACCTCTCCTCCTTTAAGTTGCAGGTGTGGAGGTATTTTGTCCCAGCAACAAGAAAACTGTCTAACACAGATCCACAGGCTCTAATAAAGGAATAATATTAACAGATCCCTAGAAAGGATCTGTTTGCCCCCTTGACATCACTATGAGGAAGTAATAGTGTAATCATTTCACATTCAAAAGATTTCTTACACGGAAGAAAACACATGGATGGTACAAATAGATTTTTCCCTCCTTCTGTGTGGCAGCCAGCCATGAATTAGATCTACACCTTAATGCTGAACAAATTTTTAGCTGAGTGATAAAACTGAAACACTTATTGTAGCTATAATATTATCCTTACCCTACAACTGAGTTTATAAGTAGCACGAATTTTGTAGAGTATAATTTTATATGATTGAATTCTTTTGAAAGTTTTATAAAATGCACATATCAGAAATAGGAATAGCAGCAATTATTTTAGAATGGTAGTGTTACTTCCTGAAATAAAGCTTCTAATTAGTAGGCTACAGGTGAATATTTAGCACATTTGAAAGCAAACAGAATTGTTTGTAAACATTTAATTATTTTTGTATAATGTAGTTGAGAAAATTGAAACTGGATTATAATAAATTGTGCAGTATTTTATTTTAATGTTAGTGAAAGTGTATATAAAAATGAAATTATAAGCTACAACCCCCCCAAAATTTTACTATTGAAAAGAGTATAAAAGATATACTGAATAAAAAGTTAACATTCAAAGATTTAGGTTGAAATCATTCCATTATATAAGTGAAGGCAGAGTTTATGGAATTTCCTAATATAGTAGAAAAATATGGTTGAACGTCTACTTCAAATTCACCTTTAAGTATATGTATAAATTTGAGAAAACACAATTGTCTTTTATTTATTTATTTATTTTTTTTTTTTTGTGGGTACCGGGGGGTCGACCTCAGGACCTCGCGCGCCAACAGGCACCCGTGCCGCTGAGCGACATCACCGGCCCCTTTTTCGTATGTGGGATCCGGGAGTCGAACTCGGGCCCTCGCGCCTGCAAGGCAGGCGCCCATGCCGCTGAGCCATCTCACCAGCCCCACAATTGTCTTTTATATCCTAATTTTTATAATAAATATATTGATATGTATCAATCATACTCGTGTCAAAATCCTATTAATAAAAACTGAGAAAGGCATATAAAATTATAACTCCAATGCATGACAGCATTTAATTGTATAAAAACCTAGCATATATTTGTCCAAAGAGATTGTGAATTTGTTTTAATTACTAGGACTTACTAACTGCATCCAGGACTTCTCTTGGGAATCAGATGCCTGATATATGTACCGAAATTAAAAATGAGTTTCTCAACAATTAGTTGTTATTAGTGAATTCTGGCTTTTTCACTTGTGTTGACTACCTTTGAATATAATGAATGTGTCTAAATAAATTTTCAAAACCACACTTTTTCCAGTAAATATCTCCTGGGCCCTTGGTGAGGGAAAGGGAATAAAAAACTTAGAGGAGCTGAATAGAAAGGGAAAAAAAGGAAAAGGACAAAATAAAAACTAATTCAGATAAAATAAATTGTTTTTGTGTCTCCATTTATATCCAGAGGAATGTCTAGTGAGAGTAGAAAATTCCTAGCATCACTAAATGTTGACAGCTTACTAAACATTGTGCAAGGATTTCTAAAGCAAAACTATTCTGCAGCAGGTTTCAGATGCTCCTTTGGAGAGGTCTGATGTTCAAGCTCTATCCCTCTCTAATCATGCAAGGTCTTGGAGCATGGACATTTGTCCACACTTTCTTTCATGATATTATTATGAGGGATTATTTCAAGAAGGAGAGAATATGAATTTGATAAATGAATCTTTTTATAAACATATGGTAGGTTTCTATGCAGTACTTAAAATAACTGCAGCAAATCTATAAATGCAAATATAGAACTTCAAAACATGTTAATAATTGAGAAAATGTCTGTGTATCATGTTTTATATATAATTATATATCATATAATTAAACGTTCTGTTTTTATAATATATACTATGTTAATAATGCATATAATACTATGTATAAATAATATATCGTACATGATATACAATATACTTTTACATATATATAAATGAATTGGGAAAAGTCTGATGGCCCTAGGATTTTGTGGAGTACACTTACTTATTATCATTGGAATGCTTATAGCTGTTTACATCATTTATACTACTGTCCTTTTTATTCTCTGTTGCTATAACCAAATTGGGCTTTACATGATGTACACAAACAATTACAATAAAGGTAGAAGGAGGACAAAAGAGGAATAAAGGCAAAGAAAATAGGAAATCACTTAAAATTCATCTGAAGCTTATGCTAGAATTGTTATTTTATCGTAGCAAATCAAAACTATTGTCCTTGGAAATACATGGCTATATCATTGCAGAAATTTTCTTAAGTCTGAAATACTCACAATAAAAAGCACTACAACAGAAATGAAATCCTAAAGACTGGTGTGGAGAATAAGAAATGAACAAAAATCTACACAAGAAAGAAGGAAATTTCACTGCTAAATACTATATATAAGAGCAGTCACTTGGGAAAATACTATCAAAAACAAAATCAAAAGATTAATTTTAAATTTCCAACATAGGTGACAAATATTAACAGTGTTAATGAACAAGGAATTTGTATCAAAAATAGAAAATGGGCAAAGTACATGCAATTATAAAGATAACTACAAGGGCCAGGGATACAGCTCTGAAGCACAGTGCCTGCCTGGCAAGCACGAAGCCATGAGTTCAATTACCAGTACCAAAAAAATAAATAAATAAAGATAACTACAAAATGTTAATCAACATAAATATACACTTAACCTAACTTATAATTTAATAACAGAAATCATATTACAATAAAATTCATTTATTAATCTTTCAGGTTGGCACTAAATTAAAATTGTGATAATACACTTGTGACTCATGTTGGTTAAATACTTATATATGATTCATGAAAGTAGAAATTGGTGTAATATCTTTAAAGGGAATTTAATCATGAATATTAAAATAAAACATGTAAACACTGTTTACCCCACAACCTTATGTAGAAACATAGAGATATGTTTACACAGTTCTACAAAGATATTCTTTGCAGAGGTGTTTCTATAGTCTATTTATGTCCTCCCAAAATTTAAATGTTGGAACCCACAACTTTAAGGCCAGATGTTAGGAGATGGGACCTTTGTGGACGTAAATAGGTTATCAGGGCGGAGCCTTTATGAATGGGAGATCACAAGGAGATCCCATAGAAATACTTCAAAAACTGGAATATGGAAAGGCTTTTTGGACAGGATCCCAAATGTACGTAAAACAAAAGCAAAAATAGATAACTCAGATTGTATCAAACTGAGAACATTTTACTCAGCAGAGGAAACAGTCATCAGAGTGAAGACACAACCCATAGAATGGAAGAAAACATTTGCAAAGTATACATCTTGTCAGAAATGAAGATGATGTTAAGTAAAACTAGCCAGGCAAAGAAAGACAAATTTTACATGATCTCATTCACATATGGAATACCAAAAGTTGATCTCATAGAAATTGGAGTAAAAAAGTTGTTACCATAACTTGAGGAGAATATGGGGAAAAGAAGGAAGCAGAAAGGTTGATGGGCTGGTACTAAGTTACAGTTAAATAGGAAGAAGAAATTCTACTTTACTATTTGTGTAGTAAGTTGACTTTATATGGTAATATCCAGTCTATTTCAAAAAACAAGAATTTTGAACTGACAGCTGTCACCTTAATAAAATAATTTTTGACATTGTGAAATTCATTTCACATTGTGTGATAAAATAATTTATACCATAATGGAATGATAAATGTTTGAGATGATATATTTGTTTAAACATTATGCAACTTATACATGTACTGAAACATCACATGGTGCCCACCTAATACATACATATGTCTTATGTAGTGTAAATACTCAGTTTAAGTTTCAAAAAACTTACTACAAAAAAGAAACCCTCACAGCTATACCCTCATGAGAAAGCATGCCTTCAACCAGACACAACTGCCGCCTAGATTTTCTAACTTCCAAAACATAAGAAATAAATTTGCATTATTTATAAGTCATGCAGTCTGAGGTATTTTGTTATATCTTATAATGATAAATATTGAGGGGATGAAAGTGGCCCAATTGATTAGCTTATCCTTTGCAGATTGTCCTTTGCAAACATTTAAAAATTTTTCTCTACTCTTTCCTAGCATTCTAAATTGTAAGAGTAGACACACCTAAATGATTAAAATATTAACTTGTAGCCTCAGCGCCTTATCAGTAATCTTTACACAACCCAGAGCATCTGGTGACCAGATAACTCAGCGTGCATTGAAGAAATGGACCGCCTCAAGACTAATGATTCTTCTAGCACTCACTCATCTGTGATTAAAAATATACTTTCTTAAATTTCCTACATAAGTTCTTCACTTGTGGTTGTAAGATAAAATGGTCCTTGCCAATCAGCTAGTTCATCCTAATAAAGTTTTTTCTCTACCACTGCCTAGATCTCTTATTAATCAGCTTCTATCAGGTATCGAGCAGACTGGGCCTTTGTGCAGTGACAGGAACAGTTTTCATTAGGAGCTCAAAAGAAACCATCTGAGGGAGATGATACCCCAGCTGAAAGCTAAAAGATTGATCAAGAGTAGGTCTGCAAAGTTTGAGTATAGGGTGTTCCAGATAAGAGCCAGTTCAGAGACAGAGTTAGGCAGAATACTTTCGGTATAAATTTAAATAAGTTTTCTATTCCAGTAAAAGCCAGTATTGTAGATCTTTTCAACAAGCAGAATTTTAAGGATAGTTTGGGGATTTAATATTTTCAGAAGAGTAGGCCTTCATCTGACTTTCCAGGAATGACTATCAACATCCCAGAAAACTGGCCTGCAAGGGGAGCTGTGAGTTTTGAGACTGCCATTCCATTTACTGAGTTCCAGCACATGCTGCGAAAGCTCTTAGGCAACAAGTCAAGGTACGTTATCAGCTCCTGGTGCTCTACACTCACAAAGCTGAAGATCAGGCACTGGAAAGCAAAAGTTGACTACTATATCCACCACACCTGCTTCTCAACCTCCAGGAAAAAGGACCCTTGAACATTGCTGTCAGAATCCTTTGGGACCTCAAATTTGCTTAATGGAAGAAAAAGGCCAAGTGGACAGGAAGATGCCCTTCTACCTGTAAATGTTTTTCTACTTGTAAATGCATCCTATAAGAAGTCCATATATTCATCCAGAAACAAAGCTGAAAGTCCAGGAAATGTGGTTTTTAGCCACCCTATCTTTTTTTTTTTTTTGTGGGTACTGGGGGGTCGACCTCAGGACCTCGTGCGCCAGCAGGCGCCTGTGCCGCTGAGCGATATCACCGGCCCCTTTTTCATATGTGGGTTCCAGGAGTCAAACTCGCGCCCTCGCACTTGCTGGGCAGGCGCTTAAGCCGCTGAGCCATCTCACTGGCCCCCTAGGTTAATTCTTGATAATTCCATTTTAAGAAATATTTTTATAGAGTGTATCACATTAAATGTAAAAGGAAAAATCTACCTCGACAGCTAGTCTGTTATGTAATTATATTCACTATTCTTTCCTTACCAGAATATGAGATAGAGATAGACATAAAAATTCAATGTGGCACAAATACTAATTCTCCCCAATTCTAAGTTTAAGGCAGTATGACTCAGAATCCCAACGGGAGTTTATTTAAACCATAAATCAGGGTGTTGTGATAATTCTCAGGTTATATGAGAGAGATGGACAGGAGAAATATCATATTATTTCTAAAGCATTACGTGCCTCAGAATGTGATGCAATAAAAAGTGTGTGACTCTCCCATAAAGCATCCTTGGGGATAAAATTGAGTATGAATCTAATTTGGACATCACTCTCAAAGTAACTAGTTAAATTACGCACTGTTTTAAATTGTTTGACTTATCTATAAGCATACACACTTTACAGAGAAAGTAATAAAACTCTTTCTGTTTTTCCGAACAGATTCTAAAAAAATGTATGCTAAGGCTTTGTAGAGCCTCTTTAGCCAAAACCTTCTTTGCCTTTTCACCTGAGAATTGGTGGTATAATGTGCCTTATCTGTACGCTCTTGCATCAGATTGTTACCACCTTCACTTACAGTGTCTTTGTCCCTCAAGCTAGCATTTTAGATTCCACTTATTTTTCACCTCTGTTTTTGGGGCCAACTCCATCACTTCTTCCTGGCTCCAGCACACTAAATCAGAAACCCTGTTCACCTAGAAACAAGTTTCAGGTATTTCTGTTTTAAAACAATTTATTTTACAATTTAAACAATTTATCTTTTGCACTACATCTTAAATTCCCTGTAGATTGTCTTTCTGTCTTATCCTGAACTTCACACATGGCACAAAGAAGCTTTTCAAGTAATCTTACTATACGAAATTAATACATTGATATTGGAAAATTTCTTAACATCTCTAAATCATAACTTTCCCATCTAGTAAAATAGTGTTATTAATAACTTATACAGATAATCTTTTCTTATGAAAAAACTCTAAAACACAGCAGAGTAGCTACATATTCAGAGAGTAATATTCTCTGTGACAGATTGTATTTTCCAAAGATGGTCACAGCAACATATATCGTATCCTACATTCTCTTTTTGTCTATGATTTCAAAACTTCTCCATTAAGTTATGAGATCTATGCTTTTAGGCAGGGCATTAGGATTCCACTTGCTGTCATCTTGGAGAGAGCTCTTGGACAGTCCACAACAATATAGAGATGCCCTGGGACATCATCTCTCACAGCTCAAGCAGTATGAATGTACCAATTGCATCTCTAGTTATAGTGGATTAGGGACATCTTTCTCTGCTGTGGATTTCTAAATTCCTCAAATACAGAATCTGTGAACCTACTGAGTATATGCGATATGCTACCAAGTTTTAGAGTAATTATCCAGTAACTCAAATAGCTTCAGTGCTACCTCAAATATCATATCCTATGTGAGCAAAGGACAGAATCAATCTCATGTACAAAATTTACAAAACAGGGGCTGGGGATATAGCTCAGCAGCACAGCGCCTGCCTGGCAAGTGTGAGATCCTGAGTTCAATTCCCGATTCAAAAAAATAAAAATAAAAAATAAAATTTATAAGCCACTTGCCTATAATCTTCATATACTGTAATTATAGTTGACCATATTATCAAAAAGTCAAAACATCAGAACAGCAGAGGCAAGGGAGAAAATTAACTTCCTTCAGATTGTTTTCTCCACTCATATCAGTTTTAGTCTAAAAAGATGAAAACAGAATTTCCAGTTGAGGTTTTATGGCACCTCGTCGGAATATACAGCTCTAAAGTTCAAGATAAGTAATTTAGCTTCAAGCTCAGACTTGATGATTTCGTGCTTACAGCAGAATCAAGTCCCAATAGTATAACAATACAGAAAAATATTGAGGCAATGAAGTTCACCTAAATGTGGAAAATGTGGGAGTACTCATGAAATTTCCTTTGCAGAGTGATTTAAGAAGTCAAATGTAATGAAAGGGAAAAAATGAAACTGTTGACTGTTGCTTGCATAGGTATATACACATAGGTAAAGGAATCTGTCACTAAATTTAAAATAAGTCATTGGGTTTTCAATGTTGTACAATCAAGAATAATGAACAGAAAAAATGTTCTACATTCTTTTCTACTTAGTCTTTT
Source organism: Erethizon dorsatum (assembly GCA_028451465.1). NCBI lineage: Eukaryota > Metazoa > Chordata > Mammalia > Rodentia > Erethizontidae > Erethizon > Erethizon dorsatum. Next base: position 44,220,642 of record CM051824.1, read on the forward strand.
CATTTTGGCTAAATATTGATTGAGATTCTTTTGAATTATTGTGACATTTAATTGAGAGGGCCTATCCCTCATTTCAGTTAAAAGCTGAATTTGGGGAAGAACAGCAGAAAATTTAATTTCTTAATCTTTTTTGATGAATTTTATTGGTACGTTTTAGATATACATAATGATCACATTCATTAGAGGAAGTTTGTACCTGTGCATGATGTTTCTTGATTCTTCTTTTTTCCCCAATCCCCTTTCCTCCCTTCAACCCCTCTTCCCCTCCTTATTTACAACAGCTTTGTTTCCATTTTCTTCCTTCTATTCTTTTTTTTCCCTTCCTTCCTCCACTGTTTCTTGTTCCCTTTCCCATTTGAATGTTTGCTTTCTATTTCCCACTATGTGTTATACATTTTGTACTCTTAAGTGAAATAAATTAGACACACATGTTTAAATATCACATTGTTTCTGTGGTAGGAGAAACAGAAAGGGTAAATAAGGACCAAAATGTATAACAGATACTGGGAAATAGGAAGAAAATTAATTCCTTAATCTTATGAAAAGATATAATATTATCTCAAAATATCAGATGACTTTCTGAATCAATTTATGTTATTTCACTCACACTTCATGAGCACTTACCATATCGCAAACATGCAATGTGCCAGAAATGTTAGGATCCCATAAAAACTTGCATTTTAGTGGAAAAAGAATAGCATTCGCTTAACCAATTAGAAAAAGTGTGACAAGTATTATATTAAGGTTATAGTCTATCCCTTTACAAGAAGTGTAAAATCCCCAACATGCCCCTCAGGCATCTGAAATTTACTGTAAAATTCCTTTTATATTTATTCACTTCAGGGCCCTTATATGAAGGTGATTGCAAATATAGTGGAGCATCCATTTGAATGGAGAAAATATACAAGATCTGCTAAGTATTTTCATTTAGCTATTTTTCTACTATTTTTAAAACTTTGAACTGAAACACAGAACATAAAATGTGTACATATTTATTGAGTACTGTGATATGTTTGACATATATATAATAGATACATGTTATATATATATATATATATATATACACATTATATAAAGTATAATGTTTAATCAGGTTAAGCATATTTATCTTCTCAAATATCAGTTTTCAGTGGCATGTATCCATCAGTGCTAATCAGATGAAAATATTTATGGCTCACGATGACCACCTGCAGAGTAAGGTGTGCAAGAATGAAAAAGTTTTGTCTGCACACTGAGGAACTGAATGATCCAGTCGAAGTTTGAAGGCCTGGATCTTGCTGCCTTATTTCGTGCAAGCTTGTATCCGGAAGTCAGAGGGTCCTCACTGAAAGGCTAGAGGGTTTGTGCTACGAGGTTGAAGAGTCTGTGCTGGAGACCTGGAGACAGAAGTCCAAAGGCGATGGCGAAGACTGAGCTACTCATAACAAACTGAAGTGGGACTTCCTCCTTCTTTCCCTTTTTTTCTGTCTAGGCCACATGACCATTGGTGCCACTCACACCCAGGGTGGGCCTTCCCTCTTCAGTAAGTCCATCACTCAGACACACCCAGAGCCATGCTAAGCCAAAGCACCCGGGCATTTCTTACTCAAATTGACACCACGTTGACTATCACATGGTGCACAGTTACCAAATCCTTTCTTCTAGCTTTTTGAAGCTGTACAGGAAAAAACTCACCAGAACTTCATGCTGCTACTACAACTTAGTAACCATTGACTAACTCTTCCTTATCCAACTTTTCCAGTAACTACCATTCTACCCTCAACTTCTGGGAGATCAAATTTTTTAGAGTTCTGTGAGTAAAATTGTGCAGTACTTGTTTATGTGCTTAATTTCTCTCACTTAACATAATGATCTCAAGTTCCCTTGATGTTGTATGAAATGGCAGAATTTTATTCCTTTCGTGGCTGAATAGCATTCCTTGTGTATATGCACCATACTTTCTTTATCCATTCTTCAGTTGATAGACACTTAGGTTGTTTGGATACCTTGGCTATCATGAATAGTTCTCCAATAAAAATCAGTATGCAGATTTCTCTTCAACATATGATTTCCTTTCCTTTGAATACATACCCAGTAGTGGCACCACTGATCATATGGCATTCTTTAATTTTTGAGAACCTCTTTATTGTTTTCCATAATAGCTATACTTACATTCCCATGGACAGTGTGCAAATTTCCTCTTTTTCCCACATACTCCCCAGCACTTGTTATTTTTAGTGTTTTTGATACTAGCCATTCTTCCTGGGGTGATGATACTTCTTGCTTTCTTTTCCATTTCTTGATGATTAATGATATTATTTTTCATGTAAAAATTGGTCCTTCGTATGTTGTTTGTTAGTCTATTGCTCATTTGTAAATCATGTTATTTGTTTTCTGTTACTGAATTCTTAAGAGTTTCTTACATATTCTGGTTTGCAACCCTTTGTCAGATGTGTGCACTGCAAATATTGTCTCACATTCTCTAGGTTGTCTATACACTCCATTTAATGTCTTTTTTTTCTCTTGTGCAGAGGGTTTTTAGTTTAATGTAATTTCATATCTATTTCTGCTTTTGTTTCCTCTGCTTTTGGGGTCTTATCCAAAACAAACAAACAAACAGACAAAATTACTTTTCCAATCCCTGATGCCTTTCCCCTGTTTTCTTATACTAGTTTCATAGTTTCATAGTCTTACATTAAGTCATCTGTTTTTAGTTGATCTTTGTAACTGAGGAGAGATAGGGGTCTAGCTTTACTCTCCTGCATGTGGATATCCAATTTTCCCAAAACATTTATTAAAATGGCTGTTCTTTCTCCAATTCGTGCTTTTGCACCTTTTAGAAAAATAATTTTGTTATAGATGTGTGCATTTATGTCTAGGTTGTCTAATTTTTTCTCTTGGTTGATTTGTTTGGCTTATGCAAATACCAGGCAGTTTTGATGATTAGAGCTTTGAAGTATGTTTTGAAGCCCGGTAGCATAATCCTTCCTGCTTTGTTATTTTTGCTTAAAATAGTTTATCTATTTTGGTTTTGTTGTGATTTCATATAAATTTTAGATTTTTTTTCTATTCATGTAAAGAAATTTATCAATACTTTGATAGGCATTGAATTCATTGTATCATTCTTTTCTTCCTGACTTTTTTACACATTCCTACAGAAATTCAGTTTTTTACCAAGAGTGTTGTATTTCATTTACATGTGAAAACAATGACAAATTACAGTGTGTAAAACTATAAAGTAGTGGGCCGGTGAGATGGCTCAGCGGCTTAAGCGCCTGCCCGGCAAGCACAAGGGCCTGAGTTCGACTCCCGGAACCCACATACGAAAAAGGGGCTGGTGATATCGCTCAGCGGCACGGGCACCTGCTGGCACGTGAGGTCCTGAGGTCGACCCCCCGGTACCCACAAAAAAAAAACTATAAAGTAGTTACACCAAATGTCTTTCTATACATCATTTGACAATTTGAGGTTTTGAATTTTTTCCTTACATATTTTCTTTTATGGGAAGATAGAACAAATGGTATTACATACCAATTAATCAGGAATAATTGCCTCACTGCTTTTTTAATTCTTTTCAGTAATACTACAGAAATAATGTATTTATATGTGTTAAATATTATTTTCTTAAAATTGAATTTCTACAAAGAAAGGGGAGTAGGAAATTTAGATTTATGCTCAAGAAGGAATAGTAATACATAAGATATCAAATCATATAAAATTTGATGTAATGCATATTTTGTATATTACAGGTATTTTACATATCCCCTGTGAAATTTGTTGCCTTGAAATCACTGGATAAAGGAAAAATATTGAGGACAGGCATTTCATATTTTACTACCACATTAACTGGAACTGATTTGGAGAAATTTAGTCTTAAGTCGTAAAAATAATGAACGTTATTTCTTTTAGACACTCAGTTCAATTAACTGATATCAAACATTTTATAAGTAGAGATTCTACAAGGCCAACTTTGCTGACTAAATGAGCCTCATTTGAAATTAAAAGCATCCTTTTTCCACTTAAATGACTCGTGCTATAATTGTCAGTAAAGAATTTCATAAGGAAATTAAAACACTTCTTATTTACCTATCTGTATCACTTGGGCAATTTTGACTTCTTTATATCTCCATTATTACATGAATAACAATAATTACTGGCTCAGACCAGCAGAGATACTGGAAGAGGAACACGTTTCCAGTAACTTGGGTTAATTCAGTATTTAAGACATTTATTTTTTGTAAGCTCCAGTTTTTAAATTTTTTATATTTTATTATGCTTTCTTTATCTTGCATAACAATTGTAAATAGTGAATGATTTTTTCCATATTAAACATTTACTCAAACATTGCATAGGAAAACCTCATTCCTTTTACGTTACAGAGGTTATGACTGGACTCTGACTCCTTGCAGCAGTAGGTTTGTGAATTCACAGTGCCGACCTTGACCATCACTGGAGACAGCTGCCCTTTTCTTCCAGATTCTCTGTAAAGTAGTGAAGTATACCGCTGTTGGACCGAGATCTAGAGAGTAGCCTAAAATAGCCTAGAATAATCAATTTCTCAGAGGGCTTCTCAGTGCTAAGTGCCAGCGAATAAATACAGTGCTGAAACAGACACATTTGGGGGAACATTAAGTTCAAATTTGTAACTGTTTTTTGTTCAAGTCATGACAAATTAAATAGCCTATAAATTTACTAGTAATTAAAGAAAACGGGTGATACTTTATTAACATTAATTGTGTACTGGGTGCTACTTTTTAATCTTTACAGTAAATTCTCAAACTATTAGTGAGGAAAATAAAAGTGTTTTCAAGTGTTGAAACTTTTTAGCCCAGTAAATCTAAGGAAAGGGACAACAATTTCACAAAAATTTACTCTGGCCAATCTGTGCAAAAAGGCCTAACACATTATTTCAGATTATTACCTGGAAAGATTTTTTTCTTTCAAAGGAAACCAAAGCTATTCTTGGGGGATGGGGCTCATGATTGTTTCTAGATGATTGCAGGCAAGGTTTCTTACACATATACAAAAATAATGAGATTATAAGTCCCCATTGTCTATTTTTTTTTTAATGTGGGTACCAGGAGTCAAACTCAGGACCTCACGCTTGCCAGCAAGCACTTATGCCCCTGAGCTATCTCACCAGCCCCCCATTGTCTATTTACAAGACAAATGAAGATAAAAATGTTGAGGAACTGAGGGGAATGCTCAAGAGGAAAACTGTGCTTAATAATTTGAATGTGTCCCTATTCCAAATAGATGCACTGCCAACGACCTTTTAAAATAAAAGGAAATGTGATTATAGCTTGTATAATGATGGCTTTGCTCTTACATCCCATTGATCTAAAACAGTGCATTTTCACAAGTCATGTGATATTTTCAGGTCTTTCATATGAATTTTAGAGAATTATATGCTTATGAGTAACATTATCTGTCATGCATCTTTGTGGAAATAATCGGTACAGCCAAGGTATCTCATCACTATGGCAAATTAGTAGGATTTTGTCTTTGCCCTTTCCTAAATTAGAGTCACTATTTTTAAAATTTGTTTTACTTTCTAATTTTCTCATGGTTGTTTTGCAAAAATATTGAGTAAATTACCAACTACCACCATATTTCTATCTTATTTTTTAAAAGTTCACATTTTTAACTGGTATATTTTCTTTGTCTTTTTTTGCCTTTTTCTCTACTTATTCTTCCCTCTCATCTTTCTTTTTTTCCTTCTACTCTCTCTCTTTAGTTTCTTAGTTTTATTTTCTTCATCTTCATTCACAGGGGGTTTTGGAGACATTGCATGGATCCACCTGATATAATATGAAAATCAGATATAGGTTCATAAAAGTTAGAGCAGAAAATTTTTAAAATTTTATTTTATTTATTTTATAATTTATTTTATTTTTTCAAGTTTTGATATCCAGTACTGCTATTGTATCTAGGAAAAAATTAATTCTCATATTTCAAATGGTTACAATGAAAATATGTGCAAATATTGTTAAGGAACAATCTTTTTTTTCTAATTTAAGCGAAACTTTATATTGAGCAAATCTTTACCAAGTACATTGCAACCTGGTATGGCAGGTTAGGTGATCATTAAACAATGGAAAGTGAGATGTGTATGTGGTGTGTGTGTGTGTGTACATGCTCTCAAGCAATCCACAGTAGCATGATCAGTATAAAATGTACAAGTAGAGATAAGAATAAATACATAAGATGAGGTGAACAAAAATTAAAATTGAGAGATTTATTCTGAGAAGATGAGTTAAGCTTTAAATTTCAAGCTGAGATAGAACAATCTCTGATGTATTACTTCAGACAAAGCACCACGAAGGACACCCTGTTACTATCACCTGAGGAGAGGTACAGATAGAGACAGAGGCATGGGCTAGCTCATGCTCCCCATTGTGGGCTAGTAAAAGGTTGCAACATCATTGGAATTGCTAAGGTATGATAGGAGTAATACATGATTTTAATTCCATTTACTATCTGTTTTAGAGATCTGTCTCTAAAAATGAAGCAGAACAAGAGTGGAAAGAATGTCTTATTATGACTCTCCTGTCCTAATACTTGATTTGTACTTTTCTTGTAGCAGTGGAAATGATGAGAAGGGACTTTGGATTTTGCAATCACAGAAAATAAATTCGCTAATAGGCTGACTGTGGAGCAATGGCAAATAGGGAAAGCAAGGGTGCCATCTGGATCTTGGGCTTAATTAATAAAGTGCATGGTGTTTCTTCTGCTCAGATCCAAGCACATGGGAGAAACAAGCATAGGTATAAAAAAGAGGGGTGTCGAGGTAAAGGACAGTAGAGAATGAAGACATTGGTTTTGTAACTGTCAATTTTGAGAAGATTCATATCACTGTCATGAACCTTAAAGAGACAACTGAGTAACTAACTTTGAAGCTGGTGTGTGTCAGAAATCCTAATTTGTGATGAGCAGGTCTTCAACAATCCAATTCTTACGTGCTAGAGAATTCAAAACTTTAGAAGGTAGCAGAAAAGAGTAGCTATCAGGTGAGGAGAAATGAGCATTATGAAATGTCAAAGATAGAGAATGTTTTGATAGGTAGGAAACACTTGATTGTTGATTACAGCTGAGAATTACAGTCCTTGGATATGACCCTAAACACTTGGTGTTTGGTAAAAGGGACAAGTGGAATTTCATTGCAGTGGAGCTGCATAATTTTAGATTAAAATGTCAATGAGAGAAAGTATGGAGAGAAAAATGTGTAAACAAATGTCTTTTAAAATGTTTGACTATAAAAATAGAAGACAAACAGGATTTAGCAGATCAAAAGTTCTCTTTTCCCAAGAACAACTTGAAGGCTTTAAGTCTTTAGCCATATAAATGAAGAGATATTCAGAGTATATTTTCTTGACTCTTTAAATATAATTTGCTTACTAAGAAGTCAGAGACATATACGCATACAGAAGCATCATTGATTTTAAGTGTAGAGATTGATAATTGGATTAATGATATAGTCATGTCACCACCAATATAATGTTACTTCTGTAAAATATTTCTAAATACTTTTAGAAGGAACCGAAATAATACTTACATAAAATACATAATGATGCTTCTATAAAATATAGAGTAGTTCCACTAGCCTAAAATGTTTCCTCATGTCCTGCTGCAATCGATCTCCTTCCCACATTCAAGGTCAGACCAGCACTAATCAGCTTCTGTCGCTGGTGTTGTCTTCAAATTTCATAAAAACTGTATTATGGACTGTGTAATCATTTGGGTTTGATTTCTTTGAGTTAGTGTAATGTTTCTGAGATTCATCCATGCTGCTGCATGTATTAATATTTTACTATGTTTTATTGCCGGAAGCTATACCACTGTGTATCACAAAATTTGTTTATCTATTCCTCAGATGATGAATATTGGATGGTTTTAGCTATCATAATAATGTTGCTATGAACATTCATGTACAAGTCTTTGTGTAGGCATTTGTTTTCATCTCTCATGAGTAAATGAGTAAAAATGGGATTTCTGAGTAGTATAATATGTGTATATTAAACCTCATAAGATACTGCCATCCTGTTTTCCAAAGTGACTATTTAATTTTTCATTTACTTCAGCAGCATACTGGAGTTAGGGCTGTTCCACTTCCTAACCAAAACTTGCTATGGTCTAACTTTTCTGTTTTAGCAGTTCTATTAGATTTTAGTAATATTCAATTGTGGTTTCAGTTTACATTTCTCTAATAATTAGTGAATAATCTTTTAAGAAGTATATGATCAAAATTGTGCTTATGTAAACATTTTTGTATTATTATTATTATCATTATTATTATTATTATTATTATTATTATTATTATTATTGAGTTACTCAAAGAGTCAAAGTCTTCTCTTGGAAATGGCTGTTTTCAGGGCTGGGGAAGGGAAAATGTAAGATGAGCCTGAGGCAAGGAACGAATTGCTTAAAGAAACAGAAGTTTGTTGATGTTTTAAAGGAGCACAGTATTAATCTGAAAGAACCCCCAATGGCTAAATCTGGAAAACGATTGAACAAGAAAATGAACAGTGCAGTAATAGATCATGATGCAATGTGTATAAATGAATATATAAAAGTTCATAATGATATAAACAATTTAATAAATAAAAACATGGGGAAGGAATAGCAAAGCTTCTTTGCCAAAAATTCTAACTACTATGTGTGGATGCTTACTCCTCGATAATTGAGAAATCGAGATAAACATATTCATTAGTTCATTCAACAAATATATACTGAAGAAAATTTTCATGTTATATTCTGAGAAAATAAAGATTAAACAAGTATAGCCTCTGACTTCATCAGAGAGATGTATGTTTCTATTTGTAATTTTTTATTTCATTTATGTTGTTTATCTTTATCTTTTCTGTTATACATAAAGGAATTGAGGACTGAGAATAAGTTTGTCATTTTCATATTCCATACCATTTTAGCATAAAGTCACACATGCTTGCTCAACAAATATTTCATGATTTTTCACTTTAAAGTGAAAAATGAATAAGAAAACAAGATGATTTATTCTATATTTCCTTTTTTTAATTTCCTAACATGATTTAAAAAGAAACATCTGAACTCTTGGCACAAACCTAGCACAATCTATCTTTAATGGAATTTCCGTCAATCAATGCAAAAAAAATACTATTCCTCTTTAATATTTCTAGTAGGATTTTAGGATATAGAAATTTATTACATACCATCGTATAATAGCCATATCATTGTAAATATGGATTTATTTCCCCTAAAATACCTTTTGCAAATGTGGGTAGGATTTACTCAACACTTTTGTTTTACCACTTGACCAGAAATGATGGTATTATCCAAGATTAGGTACATAGTATTCTATTATATTCAGTTAAAGTGTTCTGCATTTGACTAAATTCTGAGCCTAAATTTAAAACTATGATTAGATTTAACTATAATACATTTGGGAGAGTATTGCATTATATATTCAGGTTTCTTCTTTCATTGTGACATTCTAGAGCATTTTAAGAATTGATTTGTTAAAATATTTTTCTCTTTGGGCTTAAAGTAAATGATAGATAAACAATGTAATTATCTCTGAAATTCCTCTTTAAAAATATGAAAGATATCCTGAGCTCTTCTTTTAGTTCAGTTTTCCATTTAAATTTACTATATTTTGCCTATTTATCTAAACAACCTCATTACATTTATATTTTTATTTTCCATGTAATTATACTGATTTATTTCAATATAACAATATCTGATTCTTCCACTTTAGTGATGAGCATAGCAACAACTTAGTTTAGATTCTGTACTAATTAAGGAACTTACAAAATGTATTCCTCTAAGTATTAGAAACTATTTTTCTGATAAGTAAATACATAGCAGAACATTCATATATGTATGTGTGTGTGTGTGTGTGTGTGTTTGTATTTGTGTGTGTGGTGTTTTGTGTACATGTTATGTGAGTGTGTAGGTATTTTTTACCTATTCTCCAAGAATGTTTTCATTATGCATCCATTTTTAGTATATTTTCAGTATGGATTTGTAGCTGCAGGCAAAAAGCAAAAGCATGCTCCTTTACCCACTGTTTATCCATTTTTAGAATTAGTACTTTCACAAAGGTTGTCAAAAACCTTTTCTTTTTCTTAAAAAAATTAAATGTTGCAACCTTTAAAATGACATTTATTCTAAACCGATTGAAAACCATATATATAAGTATGTATTTGATTTTGTTGCTTTCCATTAAAGAATAAGTTGGTAATAATGCTCTACTTATATTTTATCTATAAAAGTAAACTATAATAATATTTCTAACATTTATATTGTTGAACCTTTACATCTATAATACTTGGCAACATCTACTTCCTTTACCATTTTTATCTAATATAACCAGCATCACCTTTCATAAAAAAGCAATGAATTTCATATAGTCTGCCAATTTAGTTTTTATATGACATTTTACTTCTGAGTTTTTTATTCTAGCATTTGGAAAGCCTGAGTTCCCTGTTGTCTGGTTTACATTCTTTTTTAATAATGGGAAAGCTTTTTCTGGTAAGTAGATACACAGCAGAGCATTACTTGTTGATTGGTAGAGTAAACATAAATTATTTCTCAAATCAGTCGGGATTGCAAATATAAGCTTTTAATTTTTTTGCCATTTCTCATAAGGTCATATCTTTATTTTTTATTGTCTGGTTATGAGTATATCCATGTGTTACTAGTAGATAATTTAAACATTTTTTCTTATTTCTATTTTGAAGTCTGCATACTACTATGAGCATTTTTAAAAGATTTGGCTGCAGAAACCATAGAAATTCTGGAAAATATATTTTTTTAATCTTTCATATAAATTTTATGTTTGTTAGAGCCAGTGAGCATGTAGAGTAAATATTGGTTACTGGAAGATTTTTTATTTTTGAATTCAGTTATTCTTGGATACCTAAATTCTTTTCTAAGAGTTATAGTTCAGCCCTTCTATATATTGGTCTGAACACATAACTTTTTTTTCCACTGGAAAATAAGTGGAAATCTACATGCAGCATTCTGGTCATGTCTGTTCAGGGATACCGATAAGCTAAAGACAATCATCTTTCTCTTTTCACTGTGGGAACCAAAGCTAGAAGAGTCAACACTGCCTGGGACATGAAATTCTCAGATAAGTGGGTAGGATAGGAGGTAAGGGATATACACAAGCTGTGGTTCATTTGCCATTGACAAAAGAAAGTCATGTGGCTAATTATAAAGTAACAGTAGCTGGAGAGTATACAACATCTACAGGGAATCCTGGCAAAGGATGAGAGACCAGAGACCAAAAATAGTCAAATAATTTGATCAAATAACAAAATTCACCAAAATGTCATAAGCAGATATTTTCCCTTATCTTTCCTCCTTTTCCTTTATCAAAGTTTCATTGTAAATATTTCAGCACTTAAGCTTTGGTCATGCAGATAAGTGATATAAGGAGCAATGAAAGTTAAGGAATGAAACGACAAAAACCAAGCACGATCTAAATACCTCAATAAACTTTTGGATAGAGGTACACTGCAAGTTGAGATGGTCAAATGCTTACACAAAACTAAAACTAAAACTAAAACCCTTGCAATATATTTTTAATCAAATTAAAATTTTACATTTTAACATAATGGTAGATTCACGTGCGCTTTTAAAAAATAATTCAGGGCCGGTGAGATAGCTCAGCGGCATAAGCGCCTGCCTGGCAAGCGCGAGGGCCCGAGTTCGGCTCCTGGAACCCACATACGAAAAAAAGGCCGGTGATATCGCTCAGCGGCACAGGTGCCTGTTGGCACGCGAGGTCCTGAGGTCGACCCCCGGTTCCCACAAAAAAAAAAAAAAATTAATGGTCTTGGGCCGGTGAGATGGCTCAGCGGTGTAAGAGCCTGCCTGCAAGCGCGAGGGCCCGAGTTCGACTCCCGGAACCCACATACGAAAAAAAGGCCGGTGATATCGCTCAGCGGCAGGGGCACCTGCTGGCATGCAAGGTCCTGAGGTCCATCCCTGGTACTCACAAAAAAAAAAATAATAATAATTCAGAGAGATTCTGTCTGCGAATGTCCCAACCAAGATATACAAAACAGTTTCACGAAAGAGAGGTCCCTGCTGTTGCTCTCTTAGAGACACATTCAACTTCCTGCCAGCAAGCCCTCAATTTCCAACACTCTTATTCCAAGTACTTAATTCCTGGCAATGGCTGAAGTCTTCTTCCTTTTTATAATTTCCAATTTCAAAATTGTTATATCAGTTCAGTAATGAGACATTGTGCAACTTTTTGAATTGACCTTTTAAAACGCAGCATAATTCTTGGGGAATTCACCTAAACTGATTCATTTGTCAATTATTTGTTTCTTTTCATTGTTGACCTGTATTGCACTGTATGGATGTTGAAAAGCTACATTTCATTTGTTTGTTTGTTTGCTTGCTTGCTTTTAACTGACTACCATGGAAGGATAGCTAAACTGTTTCTATCTTGGAGACATTACAAATTAAACTTCTATGTACATTCATAGGTAGGATTTTGCGTGAACTCAACTTTTTATTTCACTTGGATACATTGCTAGTAGTGCAGTTGCTTTGTTGTGTGTTAGCTGTATATTTAGTTTAGTGTGCTTTTTTTTTTAACAAAACTTTTAAGTGTGGCTAAAACCCTATTTCCACTAGTAATTTATGAGTGATAGAGATTCTCCACTTCTTTGCCACAATGTAATGTATACATTTTAAAAATTTTAGTCTTTATGTTAGGTGTGTAGCAAGCTCCTTGTGGTTTTTAGAATTCTTTAGATACTCTAGATACAGGTTTTTCGCTGGGAATTTGGTTTATAACTTTATTGGTTTGTTTACATCTTCTTAACAGAATATTTCAGAGGCAAACATTTTAAATTATGAAGATGTGGGCCGGTGAGATGGCTCAGCGGCTTAAGCGCCTGCCCGGCAAGTGCGAGGGCCCGAGTTCGACTCCCGGAACCCACATACGAAAAAGGGGCCGGTGATATCGCTCAGCGGCACGGGCGCCTGCTGGCGCGCGAGGTCCTGAGGTCGACCCCCCGGTACCCACAAAAAAAAAAATTATGAAGATGTTTGATTTATCACTGTTACCTTATATGTGTTAAGTTTGTGATATAAAGCCTAACTTTTATCCTTCCCAAATCCTGAAGATTTTTTCTTCTTTTTCTAACATTTTCATTATTTTAATTTTATATTAAAGTTCAATTTATTTTGAGTTAACTTCTGTATAGGATGTATCACTTCATTCAAGGCTTATTTTTCTGCTTATAGCTGGCCAGTTACTGCAGTATCATTTGTTGAAAATACTATCCTTCTTCCATTGGGTTGTTTTTGCACCTTTGTCAAATATATTTAAGGGGACGTTTATTTAGATCTGCTTCTGGTCTATCTATGTTCCTCCTTTTATCTACGTGTCTATCCTTTTGTCATACCACAGAATCTAGTACATGCTGCCTGGGTCTTCCCACTTTCTTCCTCTTTATCACAAGTGTTAGAGTTAGCCTAGTTTCTTTAACTTTCCATTAAAAATTTAGAATAATCTATATACAAAACTATTGATAGGAATGTGATGAGAATTATGTTAAACCTTTACAACTCATTTGAGAACAACTGATATTTTTGCTATGTTGAATCTGCCAACCTAAAACCACAATATGACCTCCATTTTTACCTCTTTCGTCTACTGTTTCACACCTTTGATCATTAGGAAATGTTTATGGAATTCTTACTATATATAAGGTATTATGATGAACTTTTTTCATTTGTTACCTTGTGTAATCTTTAGAAAACATTTTAAGGCTTTTATTACCCCCTCTAATTATCAGAGATAAACTTAAGAGTAAATGATATCAATGTGATAGTCACGTAGCAGGTAAGTAGCAGAATCAAAAATGTAAATAGTGTTTCTTTAATTTCATGCTTTTTGTTCCATTTATCAAAGGCTCTCTTGAATGAACCTGGAACTTCTTATACCCAGTATACACCACAATTATTCTTCGTTCCTTGTTGCCTGTAGCATTTTTCCACTGGTACAGTATCATTTTACTTTTCCACCCAGAATTAACCTGTCTGTACATCACTGTGGCTTAGGAAGTTCCACCATTACTATTAGTTTTAGCATCTACTTGGCCCCAGACACACTGTGTGGTGACCCAATGTTATCTCTAATAAACATCATACAATTTTGAAGTTATTAAGCATCAAATTACCTCAGTTCTACAGTTTTTCTCCCATTAGATTATGAAAATATTGAAATCAAAGGCAAGTTCTTAATTTTCCTCCTGTATTCCATCTGTCCCACCTGGTGCCAGAACCACAAATGATTTGATAATTGTCTGCATTTCGTTGCTGGTTTATGCTCATCATATGTGTGCCCATCATGCTGGCATGATTTCTTCTGTTAGGTATGTTCATGAGTTCATTTCATTGTGTCTCTCTCAGGTCAAAAATACAATAAATAAATATAATAAATGACCAACCAAAATTTGAGAAATTCCTAGAGAGCTTTTAATTAATTAGAGAATTAGAGTAGGATATCAGATATGTAATGAAGCACTGAATTACTTAGACTCTTGAGAACATATGTATCACCATGAATTTTGGCACCACCTTCAGTACAGCAGGTATGTAAGAGGCCATAGCAAACGCTACATGTCGTTGTCACAGGGTGAAGTGGACTTGATGCACTTTTACATGCTAGATGCCACGAAAGATTTTTTTCTGATTTTCTGGGAAGAAGATCATCCCCTACTACACATATCTGTGTTTAAAACTTCATTATTTATAAGCTGAAAATCATGTCATATCCAGTTTTGCAACTATACATATTTTCATTTTTATTTTATAAAATATTTTATTTTATTTTATTTTTTCCTAAAATTAGAATTTTAGTTGCAGGAGGGGATGAAGAGCTTCTTGGTCAATTTCCCACAACATTTAAAGCATGTGCCTTACTATTCAATTAATATGCTGAATAGTTTAAACACCTCATATACATTTTTTGTTGTCTTGAATGTACCAAAGAAAAGACCAATATCAGTAGTGGAATAGAATTGTCAAACTAAATTTTATGCAGACTTTGTGCTATGGGAGTATGTATTTTAATGTATATGACCTTGTTAGAGAGAACTGCAAAGAGAAGCAGGTTGTTAATTAACTGTTTTCAAATTGATGTATCACCTCCACGTGGCTTTCTAGGAAAGTTTGCAATAAAGGTGAAAGTTAATGACAATCTGAACAGGCTTGAGTACTGGCGTAGACCAAAAAATGCCCTTTAGCATTCATGAACCACATTGACATCAAAGATTCTCTGAAATTTGACAAAGACTTTAGGCTGGGGGCCTCAGAAAATCAGTTTGACCATGTGTCTTATTCATCCCGAAGGAACAGGGTCAGACAGAAGCAGAGGTATAGGAAATTGTCATTTACTTTATAAGCATTGCCTCCTAGGCTCTGCAGGGAAGAGCAAATGCCAAATGAAATCACGGGAGTTTTTAATATAGAAGTGGGAGCAAAAATAGTAATTAGGAAGCCTGAGCAAATGAATAAAATTAATATTACCTTCATTCTAGATTGATATTTGAACTTTTCTTTTTGAGAAGTTATTTATGGTGAAGCTTCATAGGCTCATTACAAATGATGAAGAATTAAATAGAAATATAAGGAATTATTTATGAGAGATAGATACACAATAATATGCAAATTATAAAATGAAAACAAAGAAACTACACTTATTGAAAAATGACAAGTTCGACTTTTTATTATAGTTCAGAATATTAGTTACCAAAAGGATAAAGAAATATTAGATACCAAAAGGATATAGAAAAAGAATGATGAGATTTAAAAAAACCCAAGAAAAATGAAAAACGAAGAATAAATTTAAAGAGAAAATTTAAGAAGGAAGAGATCCCTACATGTGGAGGAAAGAATAAAACAGAAATGAAAAGGACAATTCAAGCAGATAGGTGCAGATTTGAGTGTTATGAACAATTAGTAAATTATTTTGTTAATCCCCCTCTTGGATTATGAATTACAGCACTTAGCACCTCTTGTCATTACTTTTTGAAATCTAATTCACTCATCAGCTACTTTTTAGAGGTCTGCATCTCTTCTTCATCTTTACATACATTTCAGGTCCTGTATTGAATGGTAAAGTTAGACCAACTCAACCCCATTGTATAATTTGAGATTTATTATATCTTCAAATTCCTACAATTAAGGTTAAATAATGGCTATCTATAATATTTTTATTCACACCAAAGTTTCATTTTTTAAAAAGGTCTACATAATTTTCTATAAATATTTATTTGTATTTTATAAATCAAGAGAGTAAAAATATATAAGTACAAGTTACAAGAGAGCTTATAAATGGCATATGGAAAAAGAACATTTCATTTTTACTTTAATAAAATAATTATAATTCCTGTAGGCTTTCCAACTATGAACACAATTAAAATACCCATTATTGAGCATTTATTTATATGACTGACATGATTCTAAGTGCTTTACATATATTATCTCATTTAATACACTACAAACTTATGAAATAGGTATTACTTTTGTCTTCATTTTGTACAGCAGTATACTAAGACATAAGGAAGGTGTAGTAACTTAGCCAAATCACACCATAAGCAAACAACAGCCCTCAACTGGATTATGGCAGCCAGATTTTATCTCCTTACTCTTATTGATAAAAATCATTATTTAAAAGCGTATCATCATAATCAAACCACAAACTTCCTCTTGTTACTTCTGATGTGTTTTCTTGGTTGCTTGATATCAAATTGTTTTCCTCTAGTCCATGCATGAACACATTTATGAATGTGCTGGAAGAGTGGAAACACAACTTCACTGAGGATACTGAGAACAAGGTAGACGTGAAACAAATAAAATGTATGCATTCTATACACAATATGTTTGCTAATGATATTTTTTTCATAATATTAAAAAATGATTTCATTTCAATATTTGAGAAAAATCATTAACCTATCCATCTCACATCTTTGATGTATAACTAGATTGTCATTTGTCCTGCTTTGGCAAAACTGACCAGAGCTCTTTTGTATTGGAAAGAACAGAAAGAAAGTCTGGATTTCATTCCAGGTCTGACAATATAATCTGATAATGTAATGCATGCCACAGAAACACTTCACTGTCTGTTTATTTCTGACTTGTAGATGACACAGCACTGCAGTATTTATCCACACAATCTTTTCATATTCAAGTGAGTATCAAAATCATAAAACGTGAAAAGAAAAAAAAATTTAAAAACCCAAAATTATAAAAAGTGGTTCTTTGAAAATCAGCAATACTCTTTTCAGTGAAGCTAAAAAAAGATTAAGTAAAACTAAACCTCAGGAACATCAAAAGTAGATTTTACAACCAGATTAACTTGTTTCTAATTCTATCCAAATGGTAAAATCCATGGTCTGTCTTGGTTGAGACGAATCCATGTACATAACTCTGACTCACCCTGATTGTATATTTAACAAGGAATACCTTCATGAAATGGAGATGTAATCAAGACTCTTTGGCTTCTCCCCAGTGAGGAGAAAGGCATGGCTGCCTAGAAATGGCTCAAGTAACTTTGAGAAATGGAGGGATAAGATGAATAAATATGACGATAAATGTTGGTTTTCATCTTTTCCTTGACCAGAAGCCTTTGTTCACATCTCCTCACTGCACAGGCACCTGCTCCTGTCCAGCTTTATTACCTTTGCCTCAGGGGCATGATGCAGGCAGAGTGGCCTAAGTAGCTGTTGTCATTGATGACTTGATCTTATAGATTTGTTATATAATTTCATTTTCACAAATAACTTGCTTATGTTTTAATAGTATGTAAGATTCTTTCCTCCCAATTTACTGATTTTAAAAATAATTTTAAAGCCCACTCACTTGACCTGTGGAGTTTAAACTTAAGAATTCCTCTTTGTAGATTGCATTTTTGGACTTTTGTTGACAGAAGATTAGAGGAGTTTTTATGCTTGGTGAACTTCATCTTGAATGCATTTAATTACAAGAAAATGACTTTTAGTTTATCCCAAGGCTAAGTATGCTTGGGAAACCAGGGAAACTGATAGAGGAGGAGGAGGTAAAATGCAAACTCTGTCACACAGTAGCACCTTGGGAAATCAAGATGAGATAAAATTAGAAACTGCTCATCATCTGTACGAGCACTATGAGTTTGTTACCCTTGATTTGAGAGGTTGCTTCAAAACTAAATTAGTGAAAATGGAATTTCCATATGGATTTCTAAAATCAAAGAGGAAGAACAAATATCATAAACATATTTTATCTTTCTCTCTCTATCCTATTAGATAAGCCCCTCCTATAGAAGCACTATTAGTATTTGGCAACTTGTTAGAATTTGCTGTGTATAGTGTTTGGAATGGTAAGGGAAAGAGGCTTAAAATAATTAGAATAATGTACAAGGAGAGATAAATTATAGATATGGAGAAAGATACATGGATACAGAAGACAGAAAAACAACTTAAATCTTTTATGTCCCCTTCTCGTCTCATGCTCCCCCCACCCTCAGACTCTTGGTCCCCTCCCCATTTGCAAAAGATTTATATCTGTTTTCTTTTATCAATCTTTTATTTTGCTTTTTATTTGTACTTTGGACTACTGAAATGAGAGAAAGTATATATTAAATTTGTGTGTCTGATTTCTGTCACTTACCATTAGGTTTTCAATGTGTATCCATTTTCCTACAAACGTCTAGAATTTATCCTTCTTTATAACTGAGTATTATTCCATTGTGTATAGACACCCACATATTCTTCGTTCATTTGTCTGTTGTGGACATATAGGCTGTTCTGCAATTGAGCGATTATGAATTGTGCTGCTATAAAAATTGGTATAAATGTATCTCTGCAATAATGATGTCTTTACCTCTTCTGTGAAGACACCTAGAAAGAAAATAACTGGCTCAAATGGAATTTCTATTTCTAGTTTTTTGAGAAGTCTTTATACTGATTTCCATAAAGGTTGTACTAGCTTACATTTCTACCAACAATGTAGAAGGGTTCGTTTTTCATCATAACCGTGCCAGCATTTGTTATCATTTGATTTCTCTGGTTCTCTTGAACACTGGTACTGCCTTGAGAACATGCTTGGCAAGCTTAATGGGGATGAGACATGGAACACAGCAGACTCATGGAGTCATGCCAACCAAGGCAAGCTTGGATGAGACAATGACTGTTGACCCTTGGGCTTACAAGCAAATCCAGCCATTAGAAGAGATGGCTAGGCAATTACTCGAATCACATGGTTCTAGCTGTGTGGCTTATATTTTTATGTATGTGTTTTGTATTCTATCAGATATTTATAGCCATCTTAAAATCCATGTCCAGATGTTGAAACAGAGAAAGGAAAAACAAACAAACAAAAAATCTTTCTTCTATCTCCTTTATCAGAGCTAGAAAACTTTCCCCATATTTTTCTAGAATAATTGACCTCATAATTCCTGCATCATATGCCTATTTTCTAACAAACAAATGATGAAAGGGACAAGATTACCGTGGCTAGTATCTTAGTTCATTTTCTATTGCTATAACAACAGAATAGCTGAGACTAGATATTTATAAAGGACAGAGTGTATTTTGGCTTATGCTTCTGAAATTCCATGTGCATGAAACCAGCATCTTCTGGGATTTTGGTTAGACTGCCTGCTGCTTTATGCATGGTAGAAAAATAGAAAAGCAGGTCTGAGCAAAGAGGGAAGAGGACAGAAGAGAACAGAAACTTTACAACTATCTGCTCTTTTGAGGACCCATATATTCCTTGGGAACTAATCCATTTTCAAGAAAAAGATATTAATTTCATTTAAAGGTCTTACTTCCTAACACCAGTTCATTGACAGCCAAGATTCAACATCTGCTTTGGTGGGGGTAAGAAAAATATTCAGAGTAAAAAGTGCTTTATGTTAATTATCTGAGACAAAATAGATATACAACAGTCAGTGATCCTGGCTGGGGATATAGTTCAGCAGCACAGTTCCTGCCTGGCAAGCATAAGGTTCTGAGTTTGATTCCTGTTACCACCCCCCCAAAAAAGTCATTCATGGTGGCTTAAATCATGCTTATTATAACATTATAAGTAAATATTTACTAGTGTGAGAATGATTGTTTTAATTTTTAATCAAATTTATTAAAGTATAATTTAAAAGAAATATAATGTACCATTTTTAGTGAACAGTTTGATAAATTTTGACAAATGCATATGCCTATCAGCTATCAATATAATAAAAAACTGAATATTTCAATCACCTCAGAAAGTAGCCCTGTGTTCGCCCACAGTTAACCTCCTCTGCTACTAACAAGGCTCAAGATTACCACAGATCTACTTTCTATCCCTATTTGTTTGCTTTCTAGAATTTTATGTATATGTAATAATATGGTTTGCATTATTTTATTGCTTTTATTTAGATATCCCGCCAAAGCTTCATGCACTCATAGATGGGGCTTTTGGGAGTGACTGGACCATGGCTATATGATACTGAATTAGTCCACTGATTGGCCTAGCATAGTTCTGGTTGTTGAATTTACATAAGAGGAAATTCTAACTCTGGATATGGGTGGCACCAAATAATAGGCTTCCATTTTGGATGGGATAAAAAAGGAAAGACAGAAGGCTGGTTGTTTCCTGCCTGCCACATCATGGACTGTTTCTTTTCTGCCGTACCCCTATGCCATGCTACCCTGCCTTGAGTCAGCTGACTATGGACTGAAACCTCTACAAACTGTGGGCTAAAATAAACCTTTGCTTTTTTAAATTGTGGGTGTCAGGTATTTTTCCCCAGCCATGAGATAGTAACTAATACACACTCCTTTATATTTAGATTCTGTCATTTAGCATATTTTTGTGATTCTTTTAGGATGTTGCATATAAGAACAATATTTCCTTTATTGTTTCCTTTATTGTTGTGTAATATTCAATTTTAGACAAAAGCCATAATATATCTATCCATGCACATGTTAAATTAAGGGAAAATATAATAGCATATTGGTCAATGTCCAGTTTGAACATGGGAAATTTAATATGAAAAAAGTCACTATCTACAACACAGGATAAAAGGTTGTCTGGTAAGAAATAAGAGTTGTCCAATGAATGCAAGAACTACATATATTGGAAAAAGTTTCTGACCCATGGGCTATGATTGTTCTTAGTCACTGAGACACAATACCCGACGTGGAAATTTAAAGGAAGAGGGGTTTATTTTGGCTCACAGTTCGTAGAGGTTTCAATCCATAGTCTGCTGACCAGGATGGCAGGCACAAAGCATGGCAGAGGAAAGTTGCTCACACCATGGTGGCAAGGAAGAAGAGAGCATCAAGGGAGGAACCAAGGAAGGATTTAAAGCTTTCCAGACCATACCACCAGTGAACCACCTCTTCTAAGCAGACCCCACCTCCTAAAAGGAAGTCAGCCATAACCCCAAAAATCTGAGCACCTTCCAGAAGCCCCACATGTGAGTGCATGAGGCTCTTGGGGGACATCTAAGCATGAACCATAACATTGGAATACCCAAGAAGTTTCCTTCTGAGGACTGAGATCCAGACTACACTGGAGAAGAGAAAGATGTGGTTCACTAGATGATGGAGAAGATACTGAGGTACAAGTAGAACTTGTTGGAAATGTACTGTACTTCAGAAGTGCTGAGAGCAGTCGTGTCTGGGGAGATGTTTCCACTGTAATTCATTGCAAGTCTGCTGAAGGGTTACAGGTGAAGTTGTTCATCAGGGAAGTACTTTGCTGACATTAAATCCACCAGATCACCTAAGGAGATATTGGAAGAACTTTGGATCACTACTGGATATCACATTTAAAATGAAATTGTTGCAGGAGATGTTATATTCACGGGCTGGACTCTAGAAACATTTCATGAAGAGCACAGAATTGGTGAAGCTGCCTGTTGTGAGGAGCCTAGTAAGAAGAGCAAAATGGAGTTAAGAAATAGTCACTTTCTTCTTATATTTTCTTTCTGCACTCTCTATTAACAAATCTTTACATTATGTTCTTATTTAAAGGAGAAATACTTAAGAGGACACAGCTCCATTTTCGCAGAGAGGTGAATGAACGATATATTTATATTTGAGAGAAAATTAACTAAAAGCAACACAGGTTAACTCCAACTTTTGATTATTCTGAATAAAGTTACTATGAATACCTGTGTGCAAATCTTTGCATAGACGTAGGTTTTTATTTCTTGAGTAAATGCCTAGAATAGTAATTGAGGAGTCATGGTTAATATAGGTATAACTTTATTAGAAACTTATAGATTATTCTCCAATACATGGAGTAGTTCATCCTTTTTTAGTTTTTCTAGTGAACTTGAAGTAGCTCATGAGTAGTAGCTCATTGTGGTTTTAATTTGAAATTTCCTGTTATTTATTTAGTTGAGAATATTTTGGGTATTTATTGGCCATTTGTCTATATTCCATTAGGAAACATCTGTTCAAAACTTTCATTCTTTGTTTGATCTACGTGTAAGTCTTTAGATATATACTGTAAACATTTTATCTCACTCTGTGCTTGTGTTTTCATTTTTAATGGTATCTTTAGTGGGCATACTTTTTCATTTCTATAAATTCTAATTTATCAAACTTTTATAGTGTTCATCTGTCTTTTACTGTATACTTTATCTAATAAATTTTTGACTACACAAAGAACACTAAGGTTTTCTACTGAATTTTACTCTAGACAGCTTTAGAGCTATGATAAGTTTTGAGTTAATTTTTCAAATTTGTCTCCTCTTTTAATCCTCCCAGAGTTTCATAAAGACAAGAACACACATTCTTGCTCAATACTATATCTCACATACACAGCACTATATTTCTATCTAGTAAGCAACCAAGAACATTTCCCTATCTCCTTTATTTCTCTGCTTCTATGTTCAGTTAACAGAACCGTACATAAAATTGTATATTAATTAACTCATCCAGAGCATAGAAGCATCTAAGAAGAACAAGGCATTATTCTAAGACTGCAAACATGTCAAAGAGCAAACCAAAGCCCCCATCACCTCTGATCATACAATGTTACGTCATTTGAAGAGAAACTTGACTGAGGGTCATTATTATCTTATTAAGAGAGAAGAAAAATATATTTGAAATAACCAAAGACTTGTAAGTCAGTGTAGAGGGTATACATTTGCATACACATGTGTTCTTTTGCTGTTTGTGATCTTTATTTTTTCCACTTGCAAACTTAATATGGAAGAGATCAGTGTTGCTGAGACTTCAATGTGCATACACACAAGTAGATCTTGAAAGGAGCTCTAGGTTTTGCATTTCTTTCAATGTCACAAGTTATGGCCAGGCTTGAGACATGGTAAATTATTAGGTCTTTTCAACTTCTTGATTTAAGAGCAACAAAAAGAATGTAATTGCAAAATTGTATGTATGCAACAGGATCATACTTCTCCTACATCCCTTACACACTGTTAGAAAACTTGAAATTTATTTTCAATATTCTAAGACTTTTAAAACCTTGTGTTTCAGGGCTGGTGAGATAGCTCAGTGGCATAAGTGCCTGCCTGGCAAGTGCGAGGTCCTAAGTTCAACTCCCGGTACCCACATACAATCAAAGGGCAAGTGATATCACTCAGCAGCATGGGCGCCTGCTGGCACGCGAGGTCCTGAGGTTGAACCCCGGTACCCACCAAAAAAAAAAAAATCTTGTGTTTCAATGTTGATGATATATGAAAATAAAAATGCAAAATGTAAGTAGTACCTTCGTGATCAACTTATACCTAAATAGCGTGAGGTGTTATCAATACTCACATCTCCTGTGACTTTACAATTTAGATCTGGGGCTTAGATCTTTCCAATAGCCTTCATTCCCTAGCTTCTGCTCTCATTGATCTATTTTCATGTGAAGGAACTGAAAATACCTTTATAAAGTATAGCTTAGAGAATGCCATCCCTCTGCACCAGCTCTCCAAGGTCTTCCCCACACAGCACTGCCATCTCTTTGTGCAATCAATCGCTTTTCCTTTGTCTGCCTCTTGTCACTGGTTAACACTATACTTGTGTTATGTATAACACAAGATGCAAGAATAGGCCACATCCATCCTCTGAGCTGTTCTGTCCTCTTCCCTACATAGCTCTCTCCCTTACTTCCTTTGGATCCTGGGTCTAAGGTTACCTTTTCAGAGAAACCTCTCCTGAGCCTCCTTCATAAAGTTCAAACCACTTCAACACTTACTATCCCTCTTCATTCTTAATTTCTCCAAGGTAAGCAATCACTTAATAATTTACTGTTTTGAGTTAATGATTAATATTTGTATTCAAACAGAAAGGAAGCCCTATAGAAACTGGTGTTTTAGTTCATTTTTGTTCACTTATCCCCCAACTCCTAGGATACTAACAGCAGCTTTAAAAATTTGCATATACATGCAAAATTTATATGATATCAATATATCATATAAATAGAGTACTCTCTAAAACAAAGCACAACAAAAATTATTTAACTCGTACCCATGATTTGGTCTTCATATATTTGTATATATTTAAATTTCTGGTATTGTCTTATTTTCTTTATTATTTTTGCCTCTTCATGTAAAACTTATTAGACACCCTTAATAGAGTGATCTAGTAAACCTATGGCTTGGTCAGTGGCCTGGGATCAGAGAAACATTATTGTATTTAAGTCTGACATATTCTTTTTCCCTTAATTTGTTATCAGGTAATTTTAGAGAGATCTTGTAGCAGAAAATATGCCCCCCAGCCAGTATACTTCAGATGCCCAGGTGATAGTTCCTGTTCCAGTTTCAGTTGCTTCTGTCTCTTAGAAATGGCTGGTCACTGTGGTGCATAGCTGGTCACTGTGATGCATATTGTAAGAACCAATCCCCAATTGACAAGCCATTCTGCCTCTGTACTTCCTGCCTGTTTATCCCATATAAACCC
Source organism: Erethizon dorsatum (assembly GCA_028451465.1). NCBI lineage: Eukaryota > Metazoa > Chordata > Mammalia > Rodentia > Erethizontidae > Erethizon > Erethizon dorsatum. The sequence goes on from CM051824.1 coordinate 44,245,511, forward strand.
TAGACCACCAGAGATCAGAGCCTGACATTTTGAGGAACAGTTGACTCCTGGTCAGTGCCGATCCAATGTTAAAGAAATTTGCCTCCAAATCCTGGGTGTCGTTTTGGTGTTTCTGTTTACCATAGCATCTGGTGCATTGGCCAGGAAGACCGACTGTACTGACCTATTTCTCACTGGTCATGGCCCTCATGGACAGAGAAAGGACCACTCCAGATCCTAGTGGGTAGATGCACCCTCCAGATTTCTGAAGTCCCTAGGGGGTCTGGAGGAGGAGTCCTGGTTCCCCACTTCAGCAGCTCACATCAGACCCCAAAGGGTGGAGGGTGCAGTCTGTCTGTCTGTCTGCCTGCCTATCTGATTCTGGTAAGATCGCTGGGGGCACCCCAGTTAGTCTGTCAGTCCTGCTCAGGTTGAGCAGAAGAGCAGCTTGATCAACTCTTGTTAGTTAAGGCCAACCTCAAGGGAAGGGGATGGAATGTTTAACCTCTGAGTGCCTGCTGAATGGTTGTGTGAGTGAGCGAAATGGACAGCATAAGCAATAGGCTGCTCCATCTGTGCACCGAGACTGTGAAGCACTTGTCATGGTGGCTGATTGGGTCATCAAATGTGGTTCCATGGTGATCAACATATGGCATATTGGAGGCCTCACACCCTCCTTAGCTAAGTTGTGCCTAACTTCCCTCTAGGGGCATGGCCAGGCAGGCATCTGAAGAGTCTCTCTGAGGGGCACCCATCCTTTGTCTGTTGCACTATCATTCAAGAGTACACAACATACACGTAGGAAAATAAATAGAGTGGGTGCAAGCCAGAATAAACCTATGGTCCTTGGTTGTATGTTGAAAAACTTCAAAAGAGGATTTATTGATGACTACAGAGTGAAAATGAAACCTCAGAAGCTCCATGACTTTTGTGTAATTGAATGGCCAAACTTTTGCCCTGACTGGCTGTCTGAAGGGACATTTGATGTTAAAATTGTTCATCGGGTTTGGAACAAAGTGACAGAGCTCAATGAGTGATGCCTTCCTGACCAGTTTCCTTATATTGACTCCTGGCTCAACCTGTGTCAGAGCCTCCCACCTTGGCTCCACACCTGTGTCCTGCATGACAAAAAAGCCATCCTAGTCATCAAAACAAACCTGCAAGTTCATCTGAGAGGCTCTTTGATTCAGTTCAAGCCATAAAAGCTTTATCCTGTTCTGCCAGAGGACCCCAAGTCTGACCTGCATTGTTCTTACATTCATCAACCCCAAAGTGCTCACCCAGCCATGAAGCCTCCACCACCAGCCCTGTCTCCTACACCACAGCCTCCTGCTCCCCCAGATTCCATAGCTTCACCACCAGCCCTGTCTCCTGTGTCACAGCCTTCTGCTCCTCCAGACTCAGCAGCTTTACCACCAATAACACCTGCTGCGCCTCCTGAGCCCCAAACTGACTCTCCATCATGTGGTATCAGCATTGCCAGAAACACTGACTGTTAGAAATGGGTTAAAGCCCCATCAGTCACTGCCTCCACTCTGCCACTCAGTCTGAGACTCCAGCTCACCTCCAGCTGCCAATTCATATTCACCCTGGAGCTTAGGGAGGTGCACCCAACCAACCACCCATGATGAATAACCAGCTGTTCAGCCCCACTGACCTCTTAAATTGGAAACATCACAACCTGTCCTGTTCAGAGAGGCCCCAGGAGATGACAGACCTCCTCACATCCATCTTCCAGATCCACCTGCCAACATGGAATGACTGTCCTTCTGACTCTGTTTAATACTGAAAAATGCCACCACATTTTAGATGGGGCCCAAGCCTGATTAAAATCAAAAGTCCCTGTCACTGTGGTTGATCCCGATGCTTGGGTGAACACAGTCCTCCCCCAAGTGTGTCCAAACTGAGACTGTGATACAACAGGCCGTGAAGCCTTAGATCAGCACCACACTGCTCTCCTCACAGGCCTCAAAGAGGGAGACAAAAAGCCAATGCCATCACAGCGCACTTGAGACTCTTGCCTCTCACCCCTTCTGCCAGGCACAAACTTGCAACCTGGGAGGACATCTCACCAAACATGAATTCCTGTATAAGCCAGACCCCACACCACTTCTGGGAAGAGACCTCCTCTTCAAGTTAGAAGTCACCGTCTCCTTTGCACCAAGCAAGTCAGCCTCACTCTCATTTAACCCTTCACTTTCAACTTTGACTGTTTCCCGAGAGGAAGATGATGCCTGCATCAGCCTGAGACAGATAACCACAATCCTGAAATTCTGAAAACTCTTCCCAGAGGTATGAGCTAAGGACTTGCCTCTGGGCCTGGCCACCAACCATGCTGCCTCACTGTGACCCCCCTGTTGATGTAAGATGTCATGGGAAGCACAAACAGGCATCCAGCCACGCATCATCCTGACAGAAAGTTAATCACCTTGGGCAAGATCTCTGTGCCATCAACAATGCAGCCATCACCTTGCATTCTGCAGTTCCCAACCCATACACCCTTTCTGGACTGTTACTCAGTTGCCACAAGGGTTCAGGAACTCTCCCACTATTTTCAGGGAGGCCCTAGCAACAGATTTGGCTCTGGGACAGCCTGTGTCTCTCTCCCTTTAAGCTCCATCACAGTCCCCCAAGAAATAAATGAGGCTTCAAAACTGTAAAATGTCTATAGACTGTCAAACTACTAAAATACACCTCTCCTGCCTGTAAAGCCGGTTCAAGATCTCCAAGCTGCCCATGCTGCCATGATTGCCCTCCTTATACATTGCCTCAGTCTTCTGCCACCCACAGCCTGCTTTTACACCTGCCTGGAACTAAAGAATGCCTTCTGCCTTTGATTGGCTTCTGTTAGCCAGCCCCTCTTCACTTTTAAATGGAAAGACCCCAGGTCTGGACTCAAAAGTCAATTGACCTGGACTCAACCTCCCAGAGTTTCAAAAACTTGTTTATCTTGGAGCTATTGGCTTCTATAGAATCTGGATCCTTGAGTTCACAAAAACAATGATGCTTACTCAGATTGTCAGCCCCTGGGAGGGCCCAGTAGCCTATCTGTGCAAATACTTGGATCCAATTGCTAAGGGCTGCCTTCCCCTTTGCCTCTGCTCTCTAATGGCCACTGTCCTTCTGATCAAAAAGCTGACAAGCTCACCTTAGGCTGAGACCTAAGTGTCCAGGTGCCACACGCTGTACCTGATGTAAGAATGGACCCACTGGGCCGGTGAGATGGCTCAGTGGCATAAGCACCTGCCTGACAAGTGCGAGGTCTTGAGTTTGACTCCCTGTACCAACATACGACAAAAGAGCTGGTGATATCACTCAGCGACACGGGCGCCTGCTGGCACGCGAGGTCCTGAGGTCGACCCCAGGTACCCACACACAAAAAAAAGGAATGGACCCCCGATAGATGCTGAGTACACCCTGTTTATGGATGGAAGTAGCTCTGTTAAAAACGAAGTCTGACAGACTAGATATGCTGTGATCACCTTGGACAAAGTTATTTTGGCCAAAGCTGCTATTGCTTCCCACTGCTATTTAAAAACCTGCCACCAACGATGTCAAACCTGTGCTCCTAAGCCCCTGTATCAGTCAGGGTTTTACTAGAGAAATGAATATAATGCAAGATATACAAATGTATAAGAAGTTACAAGATTGGCTTACGATGGTCAGATACAGAGTTGGATGAGGAAGCGTGCAGAGGGCGTCTGCACACTGGAGACTGAAGGATTCAGTCTCAGGTCTGGAGTTCACTGAAGTGCTCTGTGCAAGTCCGTATCAGGAGGCCGATGGGTCTGCGATGGAATACTGAAGAGTCTATGCCGGAAGGCTGAAGGATCCACAGTGGGAGCCGAAGAGTCTGCATTGAAGGCGAAGACTAGAGCTCCTCTGAAGAACCTGAACCAGAACACCTCCATCCTTCCTTATTTCCTTTTTATACCATCCAGGTGATGAACCACCCTAGGGTGTGTCTTCTACACCCTAGGGTGTAGAATGGCTGAGCCGATTTATTTAAGCTTCTAAACTTCTCAAGTTGACACAATAAGTCAACCACTACAGCCCCCTTCCAGGGATCTGATGAACTGAAACATCAACAAGATCAGAGCCAGACATGCCCCCACCATTTGTTCTGCAATCTCAAGCTGCAGTGCTGGCACCCACACTCCTGCAGCCAGTTAGAGCTTCAGCGTCTGTGTCATTGGCCCTGACCACATGCAACATAGCGGACTCTCCCCATTTAAAGACACATAGATAGATTACACAAAATAAAACATAACCCCACAGAAACAGCTTGTACCTAGCGTCACAAAGTCTAGCTAAAAGATCAGCTACACCTGTAGGCACTCCTGCACACACATATAAGCCATGTACATATTAACTACCTCTACAAGTTTCAGAAATCCTGCTTTAGATCCACCATTCCATAGTTCTGGAGAATTTACCTGGACCAGACAGCTCAGTATGAAGAGATGACACACTCAGAGCCCTGCTCTGCTCACTCTGGACACTGATCAGTTCTTGCATGGCTAAAGCCTGAGGACACTGTTCACAGGATTGCTCCATACCCATTCCCCTTGATTTTTGTGCCTTTTCAGGCTGCTTGCCCCAGTCCTTGCTTTTCTGGCCCCCTGCTAGCTGTGGTTTTTGTGCTTTAACTCTAAGGATGGTTGCCCCAAGAGAATAGAATGATCAATCTAACATTTGACCAAGATTTGATGAGCATGCAAGGCACATTGGATACTCTCCAAATCAGATTAACTCCCTCACTACCTTGCCAGGGTATTGTTACAGAATAGACAGGCCTAAATTATGTCTCTTCCTAAAAGTAACTTAGGAAAAACTCTGTAATAAGACAATCTTGGGGAACTTGTCTAAAATTTCTGGGATCACTGTCAACCTAATGTTACTGCTTCTAGTTGGGCCTTGTCTCAGAAGACCCCATGTAATATGCCCAGCAAAAATTTGCCAGGGAAATAAAAAGAGGGGTGAAATGTAGCAGAAAATGCCCCCCCAGCCAGGATACTTCAGTTTCCCAGGTGATAGTTCCTGTTCCAGTCCTGGTTGCTTCTGTATTTTAAATGGCTGGTCACTGTGATGCATATTGTAAGAACCAATCCCCAGTTAACAAGCCATTCTGCCTCTGTACTTCCTGCTTGCTTATTCTATGTAAGCCCTAGACCACCAGAGATCAGGGCCTAACATTTTGAGGAACAATTGATTCCTAGTCAGTGCCTGTCTGACATTAAATATATCTGCCTCCAAATTCTAGGTGTCATTTTAGTGTTTCTGCTTGCTATAGCAATCTACATTGTTTAACATTTTAAATTTTTAGGCCATTTTTTTTTCTTTTCTCTTTTTAAAAACTTTGTACCTATGAAGCTGGCAATTAATCATCATAGTTTTCTGGCAGGAGATAAACTGTTTGGCTTCTTTAGAGAACATACCTTATGTTTCTCCCTTCCTCTTTTCTACTGCTTTGGGATTTCTTTTTCCTTCTGGGTGTATGCATGAGTATTTCTTTATAAGTTGCAGAGATACTTTTAAGTCATGGGAAAGAGTAAAAGTGGGAGGAATCAGCTTCATCAGAAGCTTGTCTTTCCTAGACACTACACTAGCTTATGAAAAATTTTCATTTAGGTGACAAAATTGTTTTTCTCTGAATCCACTATTGTGTGTGTGTGTGTGTGTGTGTGTGTGTGTGTGTGTATAGAGGGAAGAATTAACTAGAGAATAATCATTTTCAGCAGGAATCTTGTTCCCAGGACAAACATTAAGAAAGTCTTTTTCCTTAAGTCAGTGATGAATTTCTAATGTAGTTTCCAAACTGCATTGACTTGATGAGATCTGATTATTTTCGACACGTGCCAGATTTCTGGTCCTTACCATCTGCTCAACCAATTGGTAGCAAGTAAAAATATAGTTGTGAAGATGAGGACTAATACTGATTAATTAACCTCTAGGCAAGTGCCTTGGGACCTTATAACTCTTTTCCTATTCTTAGACTAAACATATAGTCCTTTTGTATATTGATGTCATCAGAGAATTGAATTCTTCACTCTTTCCTACTCTAAAAAGGGCCTCACAGAGTTGTGATGGAAAGCTTAATTTAAGGTTAATATTCCAACCCAATTTAATGGGAAAACCTAGAATATAATTTAGTTTCACATAATTCTGAGGATAAGAAAATTATTTTTATTCTTCAAAGAATTGCATCTCTTTCCTTTTCCAGAACAAAAAATGATGAAACAGGAAGAACTGAAGACATTATGAAAATAAACTGACTATGCTGAATATTATGTGCATTCATTCATATTTATTTACTTATTATCTGGGGAAAGGCAAACTAATTAATCATCAGCTCTACACGATGGTGACTAGATCTGGGTAATTTGACAAAGGACAGAGATATTTCATTTTCCCCACTTTGTAAACCAGGTCAGCTCAGGGTGGTTGCTTATGTAAATTTGTCACAGCATGGAACAATGTATTAGCACATGTTTACTGCTTGCTATATTCAGACATATTTTTTCTTGACCTCTGCAACAATTTCCAAGGTTACTGCAACTTTTGATTCTGATCATTTCTTCTTATAGTTGGTTCCTTTTTAGGTATAGACTTCCATGTAAGTCACGGAAACCAAGTGTGTACCACCTCAAATTTGATTCACTCACAAGATGCCCAGTAAATATTATTAAAGGGAATTTTTTCAGCGTTTGTCACATATATTATTTTCTTTTTTAGTCTTCTAGAGTTGCTAAAATCACAAATTAGGTAAACAATAAGACACTATGTATGTATTATTTTGAGGATTTTGAAATTCAGAGCATTTGAATATTTGCCATAAATCATAAAAGTATAGTAATTTAAGAAAGCATGAAAACAAGTTGAAAGAAAATATTACAATAAAAATAAGTAAAAGTAAGTTATCTTGTAAGAGATTCTGTAATACCTCATTATACAGTAATACCTCACAAGTCTTTGTGTTTGCTTTGGTTCACCAATAAAAACGTTAGACAAAATTTTGCTTCCATTCACAAACTCCACATTGGGGGACAAACGTAACCCTGGCCATCTTCCCCACACAAACACAAATGCTGCCATTTTCCCCAAAATTGTAAAATAAAGTGAGTTAGTGAACTGAACTACAACTGTACTTGATTTGTTCTCCAGTTATTGGTTGACCATTGAGATATATCCCATAAAAAGAGAATATGAATTGAAGTATGGTCAATTCAATTTTTAATTGCTTTTAGACTATTTTGTTACAATAAAGAAAATATCAAAGAATAAATAAAAAGGCTTGAAAATATTATTATATTAATAAAATATCAAAATATATTAGAAAACTGCTATGTTTCAGGATAACGATCAGTATACTAGTTTATCTACATTTCTGATAAAAAAAATAGTACCTGTATTAGCTTCCTAGGGCTGCCATAGCTTCCCCTGGAAGCTGCAAGTCCAGATCGATGTGTTGTCATGTGATGTGCATTGTCTTTTGAGCCCTCTCCTCTTGATTTACAGTTGCCTGTTGTATTACTGTGTCTCTGTTGGGTTATTTCTCTATGTGTAAACATTCTGTGCCTTCTTGTGTGTCCAAAATTTCTCTTGTTATAAAGATGTCAGTCAGATTGGATTAGGGATCTCCTGAAGTTCTTCATTTTACATTAATTATTCCCCCTTTAAAATCCTTATTTCCAAACATGCACATTCTGGGATACCTGGAATTAAGCTTTCAGTATATGAATTTTTTTTATTTTTTTGGAAGAATGTTACAGAATGGAATATTTTTATTAATCTCTCCTATTAAACTTCTATGAAAATTAAATTGTTAAAGTTTGTATGAGAACGTAGAATTTGAGGTGGAAAATAACTCAAAAATTATGTGAATTCTGGGATGTCCATGCTTTGCCATACGTTAATATTTCTTTCATTACTGATTCAAAACTTAAGTCTGATCTGAATACTTAAGAAGAGCTCTATATAACTCCTCGTAGATAAAAGCAGGTGTCTTTATATATCTATGTTTTAAATGCCTCATAGGCAGGGTAACTGTCCTCACTGACATCATGGTTACCTATATTTCTACATTTGTTTTTCTGTAAGGGCCTTCTCTAAGTATATCTTTAATTAATGACTTTGAAAAGGATAGAAAGTACCTCTTGATCTTTAAATTTTTTTTTCATTTGGTTTATAATTTATAAGGCTAATAAAAATAACATAACTGACATTATGTCTATATTTCAATCTATCTTTTATTCATCCGATCACTATTCACTTAATATAGACACTGTATGTTTATTTACTGGCCTAGGTCAATGTTTTGTTGAATCGTATAAAAGACTGATACATTTACAATGTTAGGGAACAAACATGTGTAGCAATTAATTCTATTCTGGAATGCCCTTTCCATCTTTTCTTCTCTGTTGTCCTTACTTATTTTTGTTTGTCCTTTAGCACCTGCTGTGTACCTTATCTCCTTGAGGAAGTCTACGTAAAGTGTAGTAATTAATAAATTCTGCTCTGGCTAATTTTTTATTGAAAGAAATGCATTGGGCATTTCATGGATTTTCAAACCCTCCCATTTATAAATTTTGCATTTTATAAAAACTACTACAAGGACAGCTTTGATCCAGCTCTCAATCAATTAAATGAACAATAGTCTTGCCTTGAAGGGCTCTGCCCAACCTGAAACTTCCATACGAATTCATGACCAACTCAATCAGCTTCTTAATCAAGGAATTATGAAAGAAAAGCGGCAGGAATAAACAGAAAATGTAGAAGCAGAGGAAAGTTCAGTAGTGAAAGTAGAAATAGTGTAATAAATCCAGAAATATGGAATAAATTACAACATGGAAATGAAGAACATCCACTATTCAGGGAGAAGCAATCATGCATTTTTACATTACAATCTGGGTACGTTAGGCCACTGGATGAGTAGGTAAATCTTTTTAGTATTATTACAGTAAGTGACTTGGACTCATTTTTGAAGCTGAATTCAGTGCTCTCCCTGGGACAAGAAATAGAAGTTACAAATTATTGTTTAGAAAATTATCACCAGAAAATTTTTGTTTTTAACACATATATTTACAGCGATTGCTTTTGCCTCTTAAGTGTAGAACAAGTATTTTGTGTGTGAGCAGTAAACTACCACAAAGAGAAAACCATATTAAATAATTAATTTAATAATGGAAGGAATCAGCAGTTCATAATTTTAATGTCAATTTTCTACCACATAGTTATTATTTTAATATAATCACCATGCAATATTATATCAATAAATTAGGGAAGAGATTAGCTAAACTGTTACTTTTATTCAATATCATATCTGGTGACTAAATGCACCATCATTATCAAGAGAAGAGGAACAGTTGTAAAGGGCTCCTTTTGTCCAAAAAATCCATCAAAAGTGTTTTTAACTATTATTTCTTAAGATTCATGTAGAGGATTTTTTCATCCTGCCATGGGGTTGGTGCGACACTTAGGCTTAACTGCAAACTTGGTTTGAGAATCACCTTGGGGATTAGTAAAGCACATTTCTGCCTGTGCCTGGGTGTATCACAGAGGTATAACCTTGGCTACTGTATCTGGTTCCTGGCTCCTTTCTCTGTGGCGGTGTTCCCCTGTTATATTTCCCAGCCACCATGAGTGAGCAGCATTTCTCTGCCGTTCCTCCACCATGGTGTTCTTGCTTTGCAGCCCGCTTACCATGACTGAATTCTCTGAAACAATGAGCCAATTTAAACCATTTAGTCCATTCACTTGTGGGTGTCAGGATTTGGTTCCAGCAAAGGGAAAGCTGAGCAATACAGTTGGGGAAATTTAAGTATTATTTTAATGATTTTTTATTATATGTTAGTATTATTGCCATAAAATCATGTGAGTTTATTTAAAATACTGATCATCAACAATATGAATCAATACAGAAATCATTTAAAAGTGGTGTAGAGTAGGACAATGTTACCAGCTACAATGTAGATCTTTAAATATTACGATAGAAACCTCCATGAAAATGATACAATATTGTAGAGAGAATATGATCTCATTAACGAATAATTTCCCCACTTTTATACTATCTCACTGAAAAGGCAGAATAAACACATCATAAAAATACAAGATTTTTTAAAGTAGACAAACTGATATCTTAGAGTACAGAGGGATGATATGGAAAGTTACAGAAAATGAGACAGTTGACATTTGCTTTATAAATCTGTATCACTTAAACTGAACATGAGGTGTTTGAGTTGCTGATATGATTAAGATATTTTGATAACATTTCTATTTTAAAAGAATTCTCTTTTCCCCTTGCTACTCTTCCACTGTAATTTAAGTTGTCATCATCTCTTCCCAGGTCTACTGCAGTTTTTCTCATATGACCCTTGTGCCTCTGTGCTCTGCTTTTGTTTTTATATCCTCTACAATAATTTGCTTCTTTTGTTCCTCATTATTGCATTTCTTTGCCAGATTTATCCTCATCATAGAGCTCAGTGCCTTTGGCTGCTATTGGAGTGTCCTCATGTGCTACAGTGCTGTTCAAATATGCTTTCCACATGCACAAGATGGACTCTCTATCCACCCTTCATCGTACTTTGCACACATCTTCACTGTGTACTCAGTTTGATTCATCTGTGTCACTGAATCAAGCTAAAATATGAGAGCTGTAGGGACAGTGGGTAGTATTTACTTTTCTTTAGATGCTTGGCACTTATATAAGATTAGTCATTATAAATATTCGCTGGAAAGACAGAAACATGGATGAATGAATTGAAGATTGATAACCAGCACTAGCTTAATAAATGAGTAATTTACATTGAGGTTGGAAAACATCATGAAAAACAAGAGATCAAACTATCTCAATTCCTAACAGAAGATAAATCATACCATGTAAAAAAAAATACAAAATACAAAGCAAAAAGGCCTATCAAGGTTTAAAAGACTGGTCTTATGTCAGGAATGCAGGACATTATGACAATCTGTGACACATGGCTGTGGGTCCTTCTTTATTAGAAGACCCTTCTTACTTAGATATCATTTTTTAGAACACAAACTACATATATTGTAACTCAAGATAATAAAAGGCTTTAGAATCCCAGTGTTCAAATTAGAACAGGATTATGTACATTATCAAATTACAGCATTTTAGAGTTTGAAAGGATTCAGTAAGTCATCTATTCCAAGGCAGAATAACAGAAGAGCTGAGCACTGATTTGGTTTAATGCTCTGTTCTACCACTAAATATCTGAATGATATTGGGAAAATTATTTTATTCTCTTAAAGTGCCTCTGCCCCCTTTTAAAATCTGTAATGTCATTCAATTAACTTAATCTGCCTCACTGAGCTATTGTGAAGATTATGATGGCAAGTTGCGGTACTACATGAATATTTGCAGTTTGTTTTATTTATGAATAAAATTTTTTAAAATGTTCAGTAAATTGTTCAAAAATAATGCAAGAAGTTATTGGTTTATTTAGGAAGGCAAGTTGTTCACTGCATTTTGTACCAGTGGTATTTTAACACAGATACTTGTAAGCTTCCCTCCTTTACATGTAACTTTAAAGTTTCATTTTAAAACAATGAATCCATAAATTACTCTTAAAAAGTGGTCTTACAAATAATATATAATTTTAATCTCAAAAGCAGATTTATTTCTAGCCATTTTTTCTAATGTTCTTTTTTATAGATATAAGAAACAAATACTATGGGGAATCCAATAACTAATGTCAGGAGCAAGACACTTTTGATATAACTGCTTCAAGCAGCATCCACATCAAGAGCTGGGTGTAGTGGTAGTCATCTGGAATCCCAGGCACTCCAGAACCTGGGGCGGGAGGATTTCAGGTTGGAGGTCACCCTGGACAACTTAACAAGAGCCTGTCTAAAAATAAAAATGAATAAACAAATAAAATAAAAAGATCCTATATTAATGTAATATTATTTTTTAAAATCTCAACCATGAGAATATTTAATTAACAATGCTTTCTCCATTTACACCTCAGATATGACTCTGATCACAGAAACACACATATACACATACAGAAAAATTCCAAGATCTTCGAAATTACTGTATCCAAAATTTGAAGACCACTGAAAATACAGAAGTCAGCTTGAAGTGAACTGCACGGTTAATGTACCTAACTTGAAGTCAGCAAAATTACTAATATGAGAATCTGCAAAAACAAATGTAGAACAAATCATATATAGAAAAGAAAAAAATCAAAGCCTCCAAATTATTCAGGCCAAGTGGAATATTCCCAAGTATTAGTGTATTCTTATTAGTCTCAGAAAACACTAATCCATATTTTGGTTTAAGATAATGTTTTAATCGAATTCTGAATGTTTCTGATTTTCCAATGGCTTATTGTCATCAGAGGAACAGCTGTATTTCATAAAAATCTATAAAGAAAATAACATTTCAATATTGTTATTTATGGTATTGTGAACAGCATCAATTTGAAGTATCTCCATGTTAGTACATAAGAAATATGACGTATTATTCTTTTTCCTTTGAAGAGTTTAAAATCTTCCTATTATAATTTTTTAAAAACATAAAAGTAGAGTTGGAATTAAAAATCATGTGCTTCAACCTATATCTTGCAATAAAATAGAATTATGAATTTAAGTACATCTTAGTCTCATTACAGCTTATAAATATTAGGAAAGATGAGAGCTGTATACACAGAGGACTGTTTATAAGAACCAAGAATTAAGATCATTAAGAAAATGGGTAAGTATAAGCCACTTTTATTATCATCTCTTTACCCAACCTGATCGGCATTACTAAATTATAAAATTTTACATAAAGTCCTCTAGAAATAACTTGTTCATCAGTGGACCCCAAATGTATCACAGTTCAGTAAGAATAAGAATTGTTTTCTCTGATTCCCCATAACTTCTCATTATTCCATATGCAGTCTCTCCTAGGTCCTGGCTCATGTGCGCAGGAACAAGTCTGCATGTGTTCTGTGATCACTTCTCACCTTGCCTCACCACGGTATCTACTACCAAAACTTTATCTAAATGCTATTCAGCCCTCTTCCTGCAATGCTAACAGTGCTTGAGTTATCCTAGCTATAATGAGTTTTTCACAGTATTTGGAGAAAGTGCCTCTCCCTAACTCTCCTCTTATCATTTATTACCTAAATGATGATGGTGGTTTTCAAACCACCATAGACATTACTCGAATCTTAGAAGTCTCTCATGCCTTTCTCCAGAAGTTGCAGTGTTTGGACTTCTAAGTCGGTAAACAACACAGGTAAGTGCAGTCACTGTGCCTTACTCTCTGTGACCCTCTGCTTTGTCTTGCACATCCAGTTACCTCTGTCCTATAATAAAAGTATACACAGAGACAGATCAGAAAGCAGTTGTTGAGATGACGATTAATATGGAAAAGATTGATTAAGAAATCACTCTATACAGAATATTTTAAAACGTAAGGGAGACAAAAGAAGAAATGGGAAGAAGCCAAGCAAAGATTTGATTTCAGCCAAAGTCCCAGTGTTATCATGACTGCACAGGGGAGCTCTAGTGAGCTCATTATGACTCCACATTTTCCCTTTGAAGGACAAAGGAGCGGCGTGTTCGTGCTCCTGCAGCAGTCCCTTGGCCAAGAATTGTCTTTGAGAGATGTAAACCCCCAGGAACTTATGAGTATGTGGCAGGATGGCTCCAACAGTTGTAGGATAATGTTCCCCAGGTGTAAAATGTTAGAACCAAAACATGTAGTAACTGAAAGAGGGACACATGGGGTTCACCACATCCCACATCTTCAGTCCAAGGGAATTTACTTGAACTAAAATAATTCCTGTGTACACAACTAATTTAAACATGAAAACGTATGATCTTTAAAACCACTTGAGTTGTACTGAAGCTACAGCTTTGCCTCAGGCAGACTTTTTGTTAACCTAGATATAGGAAGCCTAATTTTTTTTTTTTAAATCAGGACAGGGTCTCATTATGGTCTTAAACTAACTACGTATTCCAAACTGGCCTCCGTCTTGCAGCGATTCGCCTGCCTCAGCATCCCGAATGCTAGGATTACAGTAGTGTGCAACCTCACCTGGCAATAAGCAATGTAATTTTGCTTGTTTTGTGGTAAATTTCTATACATACTACACTACTGGATTTTTGAATTGTTTCTGTTGATTAGTGATGTTCCCTGAGACTCCTTAAAATATAGTGAATGCAATGGGTGACACATGCATCTAATTTTCTTTATCTAACTTTGTTTTTTAATATTTACTTACTATATAACATAAATGTTTCTAGCAGTATTCTAAAAACATATTTCCACTTATCACACAGAGTGATTATTATGTGGGTACATTTGATGCTTCACCATTTATTTTCAGTGAAAACATTCAATGTATCTCAGAACATTGAATGATAAATAGTTTGGCATTTCCTTCAATTCTTGGGGATTATTGATGCATTAGGAAAAAAAAAACTATTGAATGCCTAATGGGCTATATGTTGCACTTAAGAACTGCTCCATATGCTAACATCAGAAAAAATAAATGTTTGCAGCTAATTTTTCAACAGGCATTTAATAAAATGAAAATCTTCTTGGTATAGTACTGCACAATTGGTTAAATCAGTTCTTTGTATTTTAGATACTAGCTAATGCCTCAATTATGTGATTTAAATGATCTCTTTACATAGCCATGACCTTTAAATTACAATTTAAAAATAAAATATGCTCAATTATCTATTAATTTTCACTTCCTTTTGCTGCAGAATGAAGAGTATCAATAAGTGACCCCTTTCTGGAGTACATGGTGTTCTAGGCTGTGGAGGAGCAGTGAGGGGATGGTCCCTGAAGGGAAGAATAGTGGATGTCACAGTTTTTGTCAGAATGACACTCTTTCAATTCATCATGTGCCTTGCTAGACAATACAACTGAATGTTTTAAAGACTTCAAATATCAAAGGAAAGTAAATACTTGGGGCAAGAGAAAGAACAAGTTATCATTTAATAGATTTTGCTTAAAATCTCCAGGCTACACACTTGGAAATAACCAGTTGGAAGGTGTTGGAAAAAATAGATCCCACCACTGAAGAAAATTAGTCAAGGAAATAAAAATTTAGAGTGATTTTCAAATACAGCCATAGCATCCAAACCACAAAGGAAAAAGTGGGAAAGAAGATATAACTTTGGTAAAAGCCTTTGGGAAACCAGACATTAAGTAGAAAAAAGGAATCCCAAATCTAAGTGCGGGGGAGCAGGAGGGAAGTAAGACTCCTGGAACTAGGAAGACAAGGAGATGTCAATAAAGAAAAGCATGATGCACTCAGCAGTGTATCTGGCAAAGCCTGATTTTTTAGTGCTGTGAACAAATGCTGGGAGGAAGCCAGTCTCTGGAGGTGTGTACTTGAAGAGAATATTGAGGCTCTGGCTCTCTCTTTGCTTCCTAGACTCCATTAAGTGAGCAGTGTTGTTCCTCCTCACACTCCCCACCATGATGTTCTGCCCAATCACAGGCTAAAGGTGACAGGGCCAACTAACTGGGTGCTGGAATCTCTGAAACTATAGGCCAAAATAAATATTTCTTCCTTATAAATTGTTTTATCGCTACTATTTTGTCACAGATATGTAAAGCTATCACACTGCTTAAAGATGGAAGTATAAACTGGAATTGTAGGGCAGAGTAAGCCAATGCTGGGGAAGAAAAGAGAGGGGTCTTACAGTACATCAGCAAATACATTGATCATCATGTATACATATGATGATACAATAACTAATTGTATCTTCTTACACTCACCAATCCAGATGAAAAATACGAACGTATCAAGTGACTGGAAAGATTGCTATTTAGAGTATGGCCAAAAGGAGAAGACTTTACGACAGGTCCAAGCTGCTGTGCAGCCTGCTCTGCTACTGGGACCATATGATCCAGCAGATCCAGTATTACTTGAGGTGTCCTTGGCAGATAGGGTTGCTGTTTGGAGCCACTGGCAGGTCCCCATAGGTGAATCACAGAGGAGGCCTTCAGGATTTTGGAGCAAAATTTTGCCATCACGTGTAGACAACTGTCCTCCCTTTGATAAGCACTTCCTGATCTGCTACTGGGCTTCAAGGAAACTGAACCCTTGACCATGAGACACCAGGTTACAATGCAACCTGAGCTGTCCATTATGACCTAGGTACTGGAGTCATAAAGTTGCACAAGCACAGCAGTAGTCTATCATTAAATGCAAGTGGTATATAGGTGATCAATCCTGAGCAGGTCTGGAAGGCATGAGTAAGTTACATGAAGTGGTTTCCCAAATGCCCATGGCTGCTGCTCCTGTTATTCTGTGTTCTGTCCCCCAGCATGTGCCTATGAGCTCATGGGGTATATGGTATACTTGGCTGAAAGAGGAAGAAAACACCAGGGACTAGTTGACAGATGGTTGTGCATGTAATGCAGGCACCACCTGAAAGTTGACAGCTGAAGTACCACAGCCCCTTTCCAGGAAACCCCTGAAGGATAGTGGTGAAGGGAAATCTTCACAGTGGGCACAACTATTTTCCTTGAAAAGAAAAACATGGCCAGTGTGTGACTTTATACTGATTCATGGGCTTTAGCCAGTGCTCTGGTTGGATGGTCAGGGACTTGGAAGGAACATAACAGGAAAATTGGTGACAAAGATATTTGAGAAAGAGGTATATGGATAGATTTCTCCATATGAGTGAAGAATGTAAAGATATTTGTGTCCCAAATAAATGTTTGCCAAAAGTTACCTCAGCAGAAGAGGACTTTACTATTCAAGTGGGGAAGATGATGATCCATTCTGTGAATAGCAGGTAAGTTTTTCTTCAGCCTATCATTTTCCAATGGGTTCATGAACAAAGTAGTCATGGTGGCAGGGAAGGAGGTTATGCTTAAGCTCACTAACATGGAATTTTACTCACCAAGGCTGATTTGGCTACAGCCACTGGTGAATATCCAATATGTCAGCAGCATATACCAAGTCTCCATTATAGTACCATTTTCTGGGGCACTCAGCCTGCAACCTGATGGTAGGTTGATTATGCTGGATTTCTTCCATCATGCAAAGTGCAGTACAACATCCTTACTGGCTTAGAAACTTATTCTGGGTGTGGATTGGCCTTCCCCACACTTAAGGCTTCTGCCAAGACTACCATCCATGGACTTACAAAAAGCCATATTCACCATCATGGTATTTCACATAGCATTGCTATGTGACATGAGAACACATATCATAGCCAAAGAAGTGAGGCAATGGGCTCAGGGTAATAGAACTCACTAATCTCACCATGTTTTTTACCATCCAAAAGCAGCTGGATTGATAGAAAGTGGAATGCCCTTTTGAAGATTCAGTTACAGCACCTGCTAAGTAGCAGTGCCTTGCAGGGCTGGCACAAGCTTCTCCAAAAGACTATATATGTTTGCTTTGAGTCAGCATCCACTATATGGTATTGTGTCTTCCATAGCCAGGATTCACATGACCAGGAATCAAGATGTGGAAGTGGGACTGGACCACTCACCATTTCTGACCCACTAGCAAAATTTTTGCTTCCTGTTCCTGGGACCATATGCTCTGCTGGCTTAGAAGTCGTAGTTCCAGGAGAGGGAAGTCTTGTCTCAGAAAGCACAACAATGCTTGAATTGGAAGCTAAGCCTTCCCCCTGGTCATTTTGGGTTCTTTATGCCTATGATTAATACAAAAGGACTTACTCTTGGCAGGGGTGACTGATCCAGACTACTGGAGAGAAATTTGAGTATTACTCCATGGTGGAGGAGTGGAAGAATGTATTCGGAGTACAAGAGATCTCTTTGGGTGCCTCCAAATGTTACCATGCCCTGTTATTATGGACAATGGGAAACTATAGCAACCCAATCCAGGCAGGATGACAAATGGCCCAGAACCCTCAGGAATGAAGGTAGGGGTCACTGTGCCAGAAAAAGAACTCTGCAGTTGAGGTCCTTGCTAAAGGCCAAGGAAAGAGTGGGCAATAGAGAAAGGTAGTTATGAATAGCAGCTATGACCACATAAACAGCTACAGAAACAAGGATTGTAATTGTAATTGTTGTTTCCTATTTTGCTAATATACTTGTGCATATGTACATTTATATTAGGCAGGTATCTTTATTTTCTTCCTTTGTTACATTACATTGATAGACTTAATATTTGTTGCTAATTATATTTGAATCTATATTATACTGTTAAATTTATAAAATGTTAGGAGAAGAGTAAGCATCACTAAAAGATAAACTTGGTCTCCTGTTCTGGGGATGGAATTAATGTGCTTCTGTTTGTATGCAGGAGAGTTGTATCATGTTAGGCATACTTATGAACTTGGTACTGTATTTGGAGACTAATTATGGTTTAAGGAAATGTCTCTGGTTTCAGGTTGACAGGAGTGATAGTTAACTGTGGTGTCAACTTGAATAAAAATTGCCTAATAGATTAGTAAAGCAGTTCTGGGTGTGTGAGGGTGACTGACTTACTGAAGAGGGAAGATCCACTCTGGACGTGGGTGGCATAAACTAATAAGTATGTAGCCTGGAAGTAATAAAAAAGAAAAGAAGGCAGTCTCCCCATTTTGCTTCTTTGGAGGAGCTCAAGACTTCACCATCAACTTTGGATGTTCCTCTCCAGTTTCTTCAAGCTTTCAGTGAAGACTCTTGAGACCTCCAACACAGAACCGTTGGCTTCCTGATATGGACTTGCACTGACTCTGCAGTGAGGCCTTCAACTTTTGACAGGATTCTCTGGTTCTCCAGTGCATAGATGGCACTTTCTTATTCTTCTCTGCAGGGGGCCATTGTAAACCTACCGTATAAGTCTTTTAATATGCATACATATATATATTACACTTTAAATTTTTTATTCTAATAAACCCTGATACAGGCTATGACCAAAAATTCAAAAGATAACAAGTGTTGACAAAAAAGTAGAAAATAGAGACCATGTACACACTGCTGTTAGAAAAGTAAATTAGCACAGCCTTTCTCAAAATGGTATGGAGTTTTATCAAATGAGTAAGAGTAAAATTACTACATGATTCAACCAACAATCCCAGCACCAGGATATATTTATATATTTCAAAAAGAAAGAAAAATCAGTGCATTGAAGAGGTATCTGTACACCCATGTTTATTGCAGCACTATTCACAGTAACCAAGATATGGAATCAACCTAAGTGTCCATGAATGGAATTATGGTAAATGAAAAAAAAATCTATATATACATGCTACTCAAATGCTATTCAGTCTTTAAAAAGAAGAGGATGTCTGTGTTTGCAACAATATATGTGGTTCTGGAGAACATTATGCTAAGTGAAATAAGCCAGTCACTAAAACCCAAATATTATATTATCACATTCATATTTGGACTCTAAAATCTGGGACTCATAAAAGCAGAGAGTAAAATGGTGGTTACTAGAAGCTGGAATAGGGGCAACATGGAAATAACAAGATATATCACACTTCAGTTAAATAGCAAAAACAAATTCTAGAGAATTATTGTACACAATGGTAGCCATTGTTAATAATGAATCCTGTACTTGGAAATTGTTGAGGATGGATTTTAAATACTTTCAACACACAAAAATGTGAGATAATAGAAATGTAAATTTGCTTGATTTATTTCACAATATATACATATATGAAAATGTCACATTATACACCATACAATACACAATAATTTGCCAATGAAAAAGTTTCACATTGAAAAAATGAATATAAGATTTTGAAACAATGCCAATGGAATTTTGTAGCTGATTGGATTTCAGTTTATAGATAAAGAGAAGCTAATGCTTATTCTGAGATTTTGCAGTTACTTGTAATATTGAATCTCTGAGGTATGATCAAAATATATGCTGATTGATTAAATTAAAAATATTTCAGTAAAAGAGAATTTATAATTAATACTGTTCTAAATATTCCCCTTCAGTTTGAATATACTTATCCCATCATTCTTGCCACTTTCTGAAGTAATTTTGGAAGATCTCTTTCATGAGTGTCTTTAGTTGTGCTGTCATGGCTGTCTGAAGGACATGAACTGATCCAAAATACTTTGCGTTTATTTTGACTTTGGGGAAGAGCCAGAACTACCGAGTGCCAGATATAGTGAATAAGAGAAACTAGGACACACCGTAATGTTTTTACAAGCCTCCCTTTTTGTTGGATGGCAGGCAGCATCAGTCACATGTCTTTTATCACACCTCATAAAGACTCATGGAAAATTATTTCCAGACCTGCTTCAGAAAATAGCATGAATGATGGGATAAGATAATTATGTTCAAAGTGAGGGGAAGTATTTTAAGGAGAATTAATGACGATGTGTCATTTACTGTAATAACTTTTTAAATTTAAGCACACACCCTTGTACATAAAATTTTCACACATTATTATAATCCTTTCTTTTCTGGTTTTCTCATGTTAATCGGAAAACTCTTTATTATTTTGTATGCCCTTGAAAAATCTGTTGTAGGAATTATTTTTCTTTAATAAATAGTCTGGAATAAATAGTCTGATAAAATTTATCTACAACAACATTTGGGATCAATCCACAAATAGGATGCAAATTTAATTTTTATTCCTTTTAGCATAATTTGTTTCTGCTTACCAAGTAAAATCATGAATTTTATAAAGAACTTTAAGTTTGCCTGTTTCAAAATAATGCATAATATTTAGATATATTCTATATTTATCATTTATACCTATCATTTTATTTTTTCCTAGGTTTAGTGTATATTTGTATTTTTATGCTTTTGTTGTGTTAAAGAACTTATCATGGGCTTTATTAAAAGTTTAATAAAAACAAACTGTTCATTTTTTATTATTTTGCATTGTCACTGGGGAGTATGGTTTATAAATTTCTTATTGTTAAATATACCTTTTCTCTCTATGCATTTATATGAGTATTTCATGAACAATTAAAATATCACAATATACCTCATAAATATGTAAAACTATTATGCATTAATGAAAAAATTTCTAAAAATGCTAAAAAGGATGAAAATATTAACTACCCTGACTTAGTCTAACACACTCTACACATGTACTGAATCATCCATCCTATATCCCCAAAATTGGTACAATTACTGTAATAAAAATAAATAAATAAATACAATTTTTAAAAGCACTGTATTTTCTATGTTATGACTATATATTCCTGTGGCTTGAATGTTTGTCTTCTCCTAAAGTCACATTTAAATTTAATTTTTCTCTGTGATAGTAATAAGATGTGGCACAGTGAAGAGGAGATTAGCATTCAGGGACAGACTAACGTCATGACCGTGGGGATTGGTTTTCCCCTTCTTTCTGTCGAATCCTCCCTTTTCCCTTCCACCATGCAGTACTGAACAAGGAGGCCCTTGCCAGATGCCAGCCCCTGGATCTTGGGGTCCTCAGCCTCCACAATCCTGAGCCAATACATCTTTGTTCCTTATAAATGAACCACTCTGTGGTGGTCTTGTAGAGCAGCACACTAAAAAACAGGTTTTTACATAATCAATTTTATTAATATGGTTAGTTGTTGCATAAACTCATGTAAAACATCTGCTTGATTGCTCATGGTTTGAAATAGGTAAACTTTCCTGTTTGTGCTAAATTATTTATAATTTTAGATATATACTATATTATAAAGTTGCATATGTTGTTATAAAATATAAATAATACTTTTGTGGAACTGGTACTTTCATGTCTTTATCACTATTATTACTGGATTTATGTTAAATAATATATTCAGACCTCAATTATATGTAATCGGGAGACTAGAGTTTTTGTTAATAAATATCTAGATTTTCAAGATTTGTAACATTTACAATTTTCTGTATTCCTAATTTTTTACAGTTATTAACCTTATTTTTACATCTGAAAGGATTCAATGCTTGCTTTATTTTCTGTAACATTTTTGGGCAGGGCCCCAATAATATTTTTTTAATAATTAAAAGCATATTTTCCCTGGAGCACATATATTTTAAAATGTCTTTACTTTCTTAAATTGACAGATGAAATCACATGTATTTGTCATATAATGATAAACATGGTGTTTTGAAATGTACACACATTATGGAATGGGTAAGTACCATGTGCATTATATCATATAATTGCCACTTTGTGGTAAAGGTACTTAAAATTTACTTTCACTGCTTTTCAAGAATGTAATATATTGCTATAAGCTACAGTGTCTATGTTGTACAACAGGTCTCTTGAGTTTATCCTTCCTACCTAATCGATATTTGTGTCCCTTGATAACATCTTCCCAAACACGCCAGCCTCTGAAAAGGGACATTCTATTTTCTAATTCTAAGAGATCAATGTTTTTTTAATCCACCTGAGATCATGCAGTACATTTGCCTTTCCATGACTGGTTTAGGTCACTTAATACAATGTTTTAAGTATGTCTGATTTCTCCAAATTTTACCATTTTCATTGGTTATTCAGCTATTGAGTTTATTAGATTATTTTCACTTTCAGAACGTTTTCTTCCATTTTAAACCACTAAAAATATTGTTATAAGAAATTTTAAGTACTGATTTATTTTCCCATTATATGTAATTATTTTGTTGTTGGGCTTTTCTTACAAATAAACAATATAGATAAATTTTACATCTTCCCAGAATATATTTTATTTGATCACATTTTTACAAATAGGAAAATGTCATATGTATGTTATCAATAATTTTCCTGAAAATAAATGACTGAAGATATGATTTAATAGGGTATAAGTATGAATGAAAGCTTGCAATGCTAAATAAAATTATAATGAATTATCATAACAATTACATTAATTTAACCAGTCTTACAGTTTGTTTTTCCTTAATTCATTTGTTGAAAACACTTCTCATATACTAGAAACAGAATTAATATGTGTTACATATAAATGAATGCTGTTGCAGACATCCAGGTAAATTTTATTTTAATACTAAGATAATCAATGTCCTGTCTCCCTATTTTTTAATCCTGCAATCATAGGTACTATTTATTTGAACATCAGTATTAAAGCAGACTAGATTATCTTCAATAACATGTTAGTTTTGTGTCATAAACTTCTCCCTTGTATGGGTTTCTGAATGGTTAAAATATCTTTTATTTGATTCCAGTTTAATTAAGTTCTTCCTCCTTAATATTTTATATAGCATCATATGCCCTAACCAGTATTTAGTCACTCACATAAGGAATTATTCCTAATTATTTCCTGTGTTTGCAATATCTCCCCAGTTTCTGGAAAGCACATATCATGTTTCCCGATAATGAAAATAATGGTTATGGACATTCTGTAAGTGTGAAACAAGTTGAAGTTGACATACTCATATGTTATATCCAATAGTATTCATCATATTCTTTACACATTCGTAAATTTTGAAGGCCAGTGTTAAAATATTCCTCAATTCTTTGTACAGACAAGGTAGTCAGTAAATGTTAGTCAAACAAATTAATGTGTTTATATTTTAAGAGCTCATAGGAAATGAACCCAATATTGTGATATATGAATGAACTAGCTGGTAAAGTCATGTAATAGCTAGAAGTGGAGAATCTTGTATTGTAATGAGGTCCAGTACATGACTCTGGATATGGTCAGGCTAGTGACTTCTCTTGCTCTTTGTCTCTTCATGAGACTTTCTACCTAGTACAGGATAATTGCCGTAAATTGAGAAGATAATCTTGCTTCTTTGCTTATTACCTTCAGTAGAATCACTAGAATCTTGACTTTAGGACAAAGTCCATCTCCTTAAACTAGAATTGATCACTTATATTTTTGGCATCAACCCATCTTCTAGTATCACTTGCCTTCTTCTCTATTCATGGGTTTTTTCTAGTACTGGAAGTCTATCAAGTGATACAAAATAATTCAGGTTCATTGGTATCCTCATTCTTTCACTCATGCAGTTGATTCATAGCTGACAAGTCATCACATTTCTTATTCAGTTAAATACTTCCAATTTCTATAGGCCTCTCTAGTCCTTACTCCTCCATAAAGTGTCTACTATCTGAACTTTCAGTAATAGCATATTTAAGCAGAGGTTCTGAATGACTGTGTGAGTATTTGTAAAGGACAGGAAAAGCAAAGGCTGTTTTGTCTGTGTTTCATGGCGAGGAGTTGGATTTCCTCTCCAAATTACAGAGCTTGATCGGGCCCCAACCTGTGGTTCCGTGGACACATCTATTAAGGACAAAATGGAGAACTTACCAATGCTTCTTCTTAGTATGGATGGCCCCAATGTTGCTGAGCAGCAAGCAGCCAGGTGGGCATCTAAGTGGTCTCTTTCTGAGGGGCACCCACCCTTTGTCTCTTGCACCATCATTCAAGGCTATGAAACACACACATACGGAGCCAGAAATGGGAATTAATTAGTATGGAGTTAAAAGGAAATCAAACTGCTGTTCCCTGTATCTGAAGAAAAAAGAGATCTATTCTTCCTGAGAATTCCACCTTGGCAGATAAATAACCCTCATTGATCACCACAGTTGCTGCCAACAACTATAGCTTCACTCCCCACTCCTGACTCATCTAATTCCAGCCAACTGAACCTGTTCCAGCTAGCTGTTACCTGCATTTTGCCACACAGGCCCTCCCTCTGGAGCCTTCTTCTTGCTATCCTAGTCAGATGGCATCATCTAACGCTCAACTGAGATGACTGTCAGCAATTCCTTCTGACTGTTCAACACAGAAACATAGAGGAATGTTGACTGAGGAAAAATTGGACTGTCACCCCTGATGAATGGGATGCAATAGCCTTTCCCAAAGGTCACCCTGCCTAGAAGGACAAAATCCAGCAAAAAGAAACAAAGCAACCCAGTCAAGTGCTTCTCAAAGACATCAAAGAGGGGACAGAAAGCCCATCAATCACTGTTGCCTGGAAACCTTATAAAAGACATTCCTTTACCCTGAGGCCCCTCAAAATCTACAACCTTCATTGCACAAAAAGCACCTGATGTCCATAAGAAAATCCAGTCTGTTAGATGACTATACCCTCTGGCTAAAGACCAATATGCAAGTTATAAAGGCTATGAACACAAAAAAATAAATGCCCCTTCAAATTAAAAGGCCACATCCATATTGGAGACCAATCTATGACTTTCCTGGTAGACAATGGAACAGAACTCTCTTCCTTCAAAAGTACCATCACCAGGGCAACAGGGACTCTTGCCTCTTGCCCCTTCTGCCAGGCATGAGCTTGTAACCTGGGAGTACATCTCACCAAACATGAGTTCCTGTACATGCCTGAATGCCCCATACCATTTCTGGAAAGAGACCTCCTTTTCAAGTTAAAGGACCTGAGCCAGTCAGAGTCCATCTTGTTTAACCCTACATCAGCCTGAGGCAGATAACCACAATCCTGAAATTCTGAAAAAGATGCACCTCTGAGCCTGATCACCAACCATCCTTCCATAGAGATTGAACTCAGACAATATCCTATGTCACAGGAAGCACAGAGGCATCCAGCCACACCTCAGCCACCTAAGGCATGTTGGGATCCTGATAGACTGTTAATCATCTTGGAACACTCCTCTCTGACCCGTGAAATGCCCAGTGGTGATTATCAGCCAGTGCAAGATCTCTGTGCCATCAACAACACAGCCATCACCTTGCACTCTGTGGTTCCCAACCCATACACCCTTCTTGGACTGCTACCTCCAAATGCCACCTGATTTACATGTCTATATTTAAAAGATGCCTTCTTCTGCTGTGGGTTTCTCCCATAAGAAGATCCTGAGACAGGACAAAAAAGACCAGCTCAACTGGACACAATTGCCACAAGGGTTTAAGAACTCTACAACTATTTTGGGGAAATCTCTGACAACAGATTTCGCCAAGCCACCAGCACCTTTTCTCCAACACAGCTCCATCATGGTACCCTGAGAAAAGAATGCAACCATACATCCAGAGGCTTCAAAACAGCAAACTGGTGCTGGTGAGATGGCTCAGTGGCATAAGCACCTGCCTGGCAAGCACGAGGTCCTGAGTTCGACTCCTAGTACCCATATATGAAAAAAGGGCCAGTGATATCGCTCAGTGGTATGGGAGCCTGCTGGCATGTGAGGTCCTGAGTTCGACCCCTGGTACCCACACACACACACACACACACACAAAAAAAAAAAAAAAACAGCAAACTGTTCATAGACTGTCAGACTGATGAACTGCCTGTAAAGAAACCAGTGGGGCATATCATCCATTTCATGATCTCAGAGCTGTCAATGCCACTGTGGTTGCCCTCCATTCTGCAGTCACCCACAGCCTGCTAGTACACCTGCCTGTACCTAATAATGCCTTCTTCTTCCTTTGATTGGCTCCTGTCAGCCACCCCTCTTTGCCTTGAAATGGAAAGACCCCAGTTTTGTACTCAAAAGTTAACTGAGCTGGACTCAACCTCTCAGAGGTTCAAAAACTTATTTACCTTCTTTTGGAGAAGACTTCACAGCTGACCTCCCTAGTTTCCCAGCACAATATATCACTGCACTTCTGATTAATGACACCCAAGCTGCCAGATGGAAAGACACACAAGTTCTGCTGCAATATCTGACAGAAACTGACTAAAAGGTATCTTGGGAAAAGGCACAAATCTGCAAAAAAAAAAAAGTCAGATATCTGGGATTTAATTTTAAATAGGGACACATGCCCTCAGACATTAAAAAGAGGTCATCTGCTCCATCCTGGTCCCAATGGCAAGAAACTCCACAAATTTCTTGGAGCTGCCAGCTTCTGCAGAATCTGGATCCTTGAGTTCACAAAAACAATGATACTTACTCAGACTGTCAGCCCCAGGGAGTGCCCAGGGCCTACCTGTGCAAATACTTGGATCCAGTTGCTAAGAGCTGCCTCCTCCTTTGGCTCTGTACTCTAATAGACACTGTCCTTCTGATCAAGAAAACTGCTTATGGTGATAAACCACTCAGTCCTGCCACCACCTGGGCCCACCTGACCATGGCAGCCTGGCACTGACTAATGAACTGTTCTTGAGCTAGCCAGACTTAAAAATGAACCCATGACAGATTCTGAGTACAACCTATTTACAGATAGAAGTAGCGCTGTTGGTAATGGAGTCCAACAGGCTAGATATGCTGTGGTCACCTTGGACAAAGCTTTTTTAGGCAAAGCTCTCCCACAGCAATGGTCTACACAACGAACTCATGTAGGCCCTCAATTGATCTGAAAACAAAAATGTCCACTGCTTCCTGCTGCCATTTGGAAGCCTCTCTGCTAATGATGCCAAACCTGCACTCGAAACAATCCAGTCCAGAAGCCTAAGCCCCCTCCGGGTATCCAATTAACTGAAACATTGCCCTTTAAAGACACTGAAGTAAAACTTTATAAGGGCTACAGTTATCTATTGGTGCTTATATGCACCTACTCGGGCTGACCCAAGGCATTCCCTACCAGACCTGAGAGGAAAACAGAAGTTTGTATGGTCCTGCTGTGGAAAAGTCATCCCTAGATATGGCCTACCCTTGACCATGGACAGTGACAACAGGCCTACATTTGTAGCAGAGATAACTAAATACAAACTACATACAGCATACATGCCACAGAGCTGTAAAAGTTGAGAAAAATAAAACATAACCTTACAGAAACAGCTTGTAACTAGCTCCATAACTACTCTATACCTGTACACACTCCTGCACGCACATATAGCTCAGGTGCATATTAACTACCTCTAGAGCTCTTAAAATTTCAGAAATCTAGCCTTAGATCCACCATTCCAGAGATAAAAGAGCCTATCTAGATGATTGCTGGAGAGTTTTCCTGGGCCAGACAGCTCCTCTGAAGCTCTCTCTGAAGAGACAACACACTCAAAGCCCTGCTATGGTTATTCTGGATGTTGACCAGTCCACACACGGCTGAAGCTAGACACCATTCACAGGATTGCTCCATACCTCAGAGCATTATCACCTTTGATTTTTGTGCCTTTTCAGGCTGCTTACCCCAGTCCTTGCTTCAATTTACGTATGTACTCGATGCTATATTGTCCCCGATGTCCTGCTAGCTGTGGCTTTTGCCTTAGCTCTATGGATGATTGTGCCAAAAAAGAATAGCCAAGATTTGATGGGCACCCAAGGTGTATTGGACACACTCCAGGGTCAAACTGACTCCCTTGCCAGAGAAGTGTTACAGAACAGATGGGCTCGAATCCCTAAAAACAACTTAGGGAGAAAACCTATAATAAGGAAAAACTTACTATTCTTGGGAACCTTGGCTAGAGCCCATCCTAGGACCACAGACAGCCCTAATGTTACTGCTTCTAGCTGGGCCTTGTCTCAGAAGATCACATATAACATGCCCAGCAAACATTTGCTGGGGAAACTAAAAGAGGGGGGAAATATAGCAGAAAAAGCCCTCCAGCCAGTAAACTTCAGTTTCTATTCGTTGTCCAGAAAACAGTTCTTTACTTCTGTTTCCTAGAAATGGCTGGTCACTGTGATGTATAGCTGGTCACTATGATGCATATTGTAAGAACCAGTCAAAGATAGCCAAGTACTCTACCTCTGTACTTCCCTTTTGCAACCCCAAAAAACCCTCCTTCCCTGAGCCTTTGAGGCCTTCCATTTTTTTCTGATTCCTTTGTCAGTGCCCGTTGATGTAAAATAAATCTGCCTCCAAATCCTGGGTGACGTTTTTACTGTTTCTATTTGCCATTGCATCATAGCTATGTATACACGTCATAATACATTCATCTGTAAGTTTTATAATAGCTGCAGTCTTTCCAAAAGTATAAGTGTGTCACAATTAATTTCCTCAATAATCTTAATAGGAATGTAGGTTGTTTTTAATTTTTTCCTATTATGGGCAATAATTCAATGGGCATCCTCATGGCTATACTTTTACATTCTTTTAAAATTAGGAGGCCAGTGAGATGGCTCAGTGGCATAAGCGCCTGCCTGGCAAGAGCAAGGCCCCGAGTTTGACACCCAGAACCCACCTACGAAAAAAGGGCCGGTGATATCACTCAGTGGCACAGGTGCCTGCTGGCGTGTGAGGTCCTGAGTTAGATCCCAGGTACCCACCAAAAATAAAATAAAATTAGATTTAATTCCCCTAAGTGGAGTGAGTTAAAAGATGTGCATTTCATTGCTTTTTATTAATATCTCCAGTTGCTTTTTGAAACAAACATGTAAAGACACACCATTTTCTAAAAAACCAACCAGAAACTCACCACTTTTTGTTCTGCCAGTTTTTACAAGTCAATGCTACCTTCTTATTTCAAAGTTTTTATTTTATAACTAAGAAGATTTACCTCTGGCTTTGGGAAAGCTAAGGTTAGTGTGAATAAATAAAACTGTGTATTTGTATATCTGCAAATTTTATGGGTTTTACTTTAAATATCTGAAAAGAGGCACACAAAAAGATATTTCCTTTTTCCATTAAGTATGTCAACAAACCCATCTGAATAGAAATCACATACTAGTCTTTGAAGAAATACTAGTGAAGCTGATAGAGATGACATTTCCTCCCCTACTTACATGGAATCTGTAGTTTAGGACTGTGATTTTAATCTTATTCCCTTAAAAAAACATTTGAGGTAATTATTTAAAATAAGATACACTGAAATTATTTCCAACAACTCCAATTGACTCCAAATGACTTGTGAAACACAAATCTGTAACTAAATATACATCTTAGCTGATTCTTATATAGGTAGGCTGAAGATCATAATTCAATAAGCAATCCCAGTCTTGAAGAAATACATCGTTTTTGTCTATTAAAACATACATGAGCTATTATATCTTTCACAGGGACAATACTTGAGTTTTAATTATTTTCAATATCTAATACAAAAATAAAATTATATTAAATAGCATGAAATTGCTCATTATAAATCTGCTCAGATTCAATAAGATTCTGGGTCAAATTAACATTATGAGTTAAACAAAATCTTATCCCTTGTCTTCATTATGACTCCCTTAATACAGTTCTCCTATTTTAACAGACAGGCTAAAAAAATATATAAATGTATAATTTATACATTATCTGAAGAGTCTTCATTATCTGGAATATGGTAGAGCCAATACCTGTATAAGGTATTTCAAGATTTGGAAGGATTTTCTGTTCAAAAATAGGCATACATTTCTCTTTACCATAGTTATCTGTAGTAAAATTAAAGTCACATTACAAATTTTAGTACTTCTCTAACTAGATTCTAGTTTAATCATATAGATCTATATCTGCTGAACAACTACTTCTTAGTGTCCTGAAGTCAGACGTCATTTATCCTCAAGAATGTTGCCCACGAATCCCTGTGTGGTGCCTGGCATATTCCTCTACTCTCCCTTTAAGTAGTGATATTCTTCTTCAGGCTGCAGGGAAGTAGTGGCAATATTCCCCTGCTGCCAGAGCCAGTGGTGCTGTCTGCTAAATCCATATTTGGACACCTTGGAGTTTTTCATGTTCATCCTTTTCATCTTTGGAACACAGAGGCACAAACACTGAGTGTGAGTATTCACATTTGTGTTTGTCAGCTTTGTGTTATTGTAACAAGTGCCAGCAAAATTTCTACTTAGAAAAGAATAAAGGTTTATTTTGGCTTATGGTGTTAGAGGTTTTAGTCCTTGGTTGGCTGGCCCTGCTACATTTGAGTCTGTGGTAAGGCAGTACATTTTGAAGAATGCATAGAAGAGCAAGCTTCTCACTGCATGACTACCTGTGAATAAAGACAGA
Organism: Erethizon dorsatum; assembly: GCA_028451465.1. Classification (NCBI taxonomy): domain Eukaryota; kingdom Metazoa; phylum Chordata; class Mammalia; order Rodentia; family Erethizontidae; genus Erethizon; species Erethizon dorsatum. The sequence goes on from CM051824.1 coordinate 44,276,091, forward strand.
TACAGGAAGGCTGCAGGGTTCTGCAACCCTTGTGCAGGCAAAACCACAATGACCTAATACCTCCAATGAGCCATACATCTCGAAGGATCCCACCACTTCTCAACAGCACCCAGCAGAGAGATCAAGCCTTGAATACATCCAAATTATAGCAACATATTCTATGAAAACTCACATCTCCACTCTGTTGGAGCCAGTCTTTGTAATTCCTTCTGTCCTTGGTGTTCTTTTTCCCCATCCCTAAGGAGACATTGTGTTTATCTATAAAAATCGGCTCTATTGACTTAGTCTCCAGAACACCTATATGTTCACTGATATGTTCCAAAGTGATGCCTTTTCACAAGCTCTGACTCTGCTGCATGTCTTCTGCCTCATAGCTTATTGCTATCCTGGAAAAAAATCTGTTCTAGCTAGAGACAACTACTTGTATATCTTGGAATTTAAGAATAGGACCAACTCTCTCAGAGCCACCAAATGTTAGCATTTTTAAAAAATAATAAACAGATTTTTCTGTCTCACTTATCCCAAATAATGCATAGCTTTTAAGACTGAATTAAAACCTCAAAGAAGTGCTCCTAGTTTCTGCTCTGTCTAGGACTCTTTCAAAGGCTGGTACAAATATGTCCTGAAACCCATCCCACATTCATTGGCCACTCACTGAACCTAATGGGGAATGGGATTTGATCTCATAAAACTTGTGTTTTTTTTTCTTTTGCATAAGTGAAACATGTAGTTTAAAGCTCATTGGATAGAAGAATGCTACTTCACCTAAAGTAAAGGATCTTACTGACTAGTGAGAGCCCTGTGTATCTCCACTTCTCCTTCAACCACTACTCTCACACATCAGGAAGAGATGAGAAACACATGGATGTATATTGAATGGGATATTTTCAAAAGGTGCTGTTATTAGTATATTCTGTGTTGTTATTGTTTTGAGACAGCATTTGCTATGTAGTTCAGGCTGGCCATGAACTCCCTTTGTGGCCCAGGCTGGCCTTGAACCTCTGGTGATCTGTCTGCCTCAGCCTCCCAAGTGCTGGGACTACAGTTGTGCACCCCCTTTCCTGGCTTGTTATTAGTATATGCTTTGAGAAAATAGAGGAATTTACATCATGTGGACAGGGTTTAATCTATCTAGTGAACATGATTTGGTTTAGGTATAGAATAAATCTGAGATAGCTGGTTGAGACAACAAAATATGGCTTCATGAATGTTCAATAGTGCTAGCTAGCTGCTAGTATTATCTAAGCAATTGTTATACTACAAAAATTGACAATTTTTTGAAAGAAAATTTATTTGGAAGATAATCCTGTGACTGCTGAGGTAACACCTGGCAGACAGAACTAGTTGAACACAGGTTTGTTTTTCTTGAGCAACGGTGCAGAAGTTACAGAGCTTCTCTAATTGGCCTTGTTACCCCATCAGAAAGACTATTTTCATCCAAAGTAGATTCATTTCTCACTCTGTCTTTATAAAAATCTTCACCCTAGTTGCGGAAACTTCATTGTCATTGCTCATTGATTAGTCTAGATTTAGGATTTCTTTATGTTCCTCTCCTAAGACAAGAAATACGAGTGACTCTAGCAGAATTGCCAAGGGAGGACTCCATCATTTAAATTTTAGCAGAACAGAATGTGTAGCCTTTGCCACTCCAAAGGGTACTGTTGATTTGTTTATTCAGAGAAGGATTAAATACTCACCTTCTATCCCTTTATGGTATCCTGATAGACAGTGATTGGGCGAAAAATCCATATTCATCTATACCCCTTCTGGCAGCAAATGACACTCAGTACATTGTAAATCTCCATAAAAGAGTTTATTAACCTCAATTCAATGTATTATGTATAGCTGCTCTTAATAATGGCATTATGGTAGTCTTAATAATGGCATTATGTAAATGAGATTCTATTTTATTTTCTATATAGAGGAGATGATGAGAGACATCTTAACACTGTTACACACATAAACACAGTATGTACACTCTTTATGACCATAATTGAAGTCAGATGCCATATGAAGATTGATTTTTTTCTCTGTGAAACACAATCGAACTACCACAGTGTGTGCTCAGCGCAAGACTTGTAGCTGGTTTGTCCTTGCAAGTTTAAAATTTTCTAATTGACCTCTTTCCTTGGCACCATTTCAACTTACACATTCTCTGATACTGTGTATGACAAACCATCAAGAGAGCTTGAACTGACATATTTTGTGGATCATTTTGTTAGTGTTTTGTCAGATGAAGTCTGTAATCATACTCCAAGTTTGAAAAATATTTAGACTGGGGCATGTTTCTGTCACTGAAAATATTTATCTCCATATTCTTATTAAAGTAATGACAGAAATGACAGGGTAACATATTGCTTCCTTTTATGGCTAAGAGTGTGGTCTAGTAAAAAAATACTCTGGACTGAGTGTCCAGAGGCAGGATTTAGTTCAATTTCCCCACTAATCAACCCTATAGACATGTCTGTCTCTCTGTCTAATTTTTCTGTCTTTAGCTGGCCTACTGGGACTGTTGTGCATTTAAAGATACTATGGACATTTAAAATAGATTACCATTTGCTATCTGTATTCTAAAATTTAAGTCAACATTTATCCCAAAACTTATGTTAACATTTCTCTCCTAATAACTCTCATTTTTTTCAGTATGATTTCTTACCTCCTACTTGTCTTTTATAGAAAATATTGTCTGCAAAATCATTAATTGCAAGGTCCTTTTTTCTCATTTACTAATGGTTCTGTATATTCAATATATTATTTAGTTATTCGTTCTTTCAAAACACTTTTTCCTTGTTCTCAGTTATGTGAATTTCTTGTTCCGACTTTCATTTCTTCGATCACTTCTATTGCTCATTCATCAATTTTTCTTTGTCCATACACACTGTAGTAAAAACCATGAGTTTCAAACTTTTTCATCACTTTCCTTTTCCTTTCCTTAGAAATATAATAATATCAGTATCATTCTCTATCTCCAGCTCCTGCTTTCCTAAGTGCAGTAGGTTTTCTTTCTTTATAATCATAATACTCTTTTTTTTAAATGTCTTGCAGACTTAAATTTTAAAATGGCTTTTATTTTTCTTTACAAGAATACCTAAATATTTTGTCTTTCTCCTCTTTTCCCATGATATTTGATATTTTAAGATTTACACATTCAGAAATTAAAATTTTGTAATATTAAGTTAAGATGTTATTGAGACAGTTTAGTGCATGATGAGAAATATGGCTCTAGTTTTAGTTTTTAGCATGTGGAAAGCCAGATTTTATTAAGGAGACTCTCTTTATTCCAGTGAAGGTATCTGGCCTCTTTGTCAAAAATAAGATGGCTGAGTGTGTTTGGATATGTTTCTGCATCTTCTAATCTCTTCCATTGATTCTTGGGTCTGTTTTTTTGTATGTACCATGTTGTTTTTATTACATTAGGTTTATAGTATAATTTCAAGTCAGGGATTGTGATGCCCCTGCCTTGCCTTTATTGCTCAGAACTGTTTTTGCTGTTCTAGGTCACTTCTGGTTCCAAATGAATTTTGGATTGTTTTCTCTAATTCTGTGAAGTTTGCTATTAGTATTTTAATTGGGATTGCATTAAATCAGTATAACAATTTTGGGACTATGGCCATTTTCACTCTGTTCTTTGTACCCAAGAGCAAGGGTATTTTTCCATTTTCTGACATCCTCTTTGATCTCCGTTTTTAGAGTACAGTAGTTTTATTTTTTTTTATTATTAGTTTCCTTTCGGTGGGTACTGGGGGTCGACCTCAGGACCTCGCACACCAGCAGGCGCCCTTGCCCCTGAACGATATCACCGGCCCTTTTTTTGTATGTGGGTTCCGGGAGTTGAACTTGGGCCCTCGCGCTTGCCAGGCAGGTGCTTACGCTGCTGAGCCATCTCACCAGCCCCAGTACTGTAGTTTTAAATGAAAAGATCTTTTACTTCTTTTGTTAGATTGATTCCTAAGTATTTCATGTTTTTTTCAATGCTATTGTGAAAGGTGTGATTTCCCTAATTTCTCTTTCAGTGAGTTTGTTATACGTATGCAGGAATGCTATTTGCTTTCGAGTGCTGACTTTGTGTCAGCTACATGATTGAATTTAGTTATTAAATCTAAAAGTCTTTTGGTGGAGTTTTGGAGGTCAAAGATCAAAATATTTAAACAGAAACACTAAATCTGCTGGAAGAAAGAATAAGTAGAACTCTTGAAGATATAGGTGTAGGCAGACTTTATCAACAAAACCCCAACTCCACAGAAAATACTACAAAAATCAACAACTGGGATCACCTCATATTAAAAGGCTTTTGCACAGCAAAAGAAATCACAAACAGTGTGAAGCTACAACCTATGGAGTGGGGAGAAATTTTATCAGCTATTCTTCAAACAAAGAATAGAATGTCTATTCTAGATATTCTGATATCTAGAATACACAAAGAACTCAAAAAGTCATACTGCCAAATTTATAGACCTGATCCAAAAATGAGCATCTGAAATGAATACACACTTCTTAGATAAAGAAGTACAAACAGCAAATAAACATATGAAAAAAAGTTTAACATCACTGGTCATTCAAGAGATGCAAATCAAAAGAAAACTGAGATTTCATCTCACTCCAGAAAGAATGGCTATTACTAAGAAATCAATCACTAACAAATGCTGGAGAGGCTGTGGGGAAAAAGGAACCCTTCTCCATTTGACTCAGCTATTCCCCTTCTTGGTGTCTTCCCCAAATAACTAAAAAGGATCATACCACAGCAATATATGCACACTCATGTTCATAGCAGCACAGTTTGCAATAGCTAAATCTTGGAAAAAGCCCAAATGCCCATCAATATTAGTTGATGGATAAATTTTGGGCTTTTTTTATACAACACAGTACTACTCAGCCATAAAGAAGGATAAACCGAGACATTTCTAGATAAATGGATGCACTTTGAGAGCATACTCTTAAGTGAAATAAATCAGACACATGTGTAAATATAGCATTGTATTTCAGGTGTGAGAAACCAAAAGTGTAAATAAGGACCAAAATGTACAATGGATATAGTGAAATAGGCAGAAAATGTTCAAATGGGAAATGGAACTAGAGAGGGGGAAGAGGGAAAGGAAAGAAATGTAAAAAAAAAAAAAAAGAGAGAGAAAAGAAGGAAAAAGTGGAAACAAAGATTTTCTAAATAAGGAGGGAAGAAGGGGTTGAAGGTAGGGGAGGTGAATGGCAATGAAAGAAGGATCAAGATATAACATGTAAAGTACAAACTCCCTATGATGAATATGATCATTTTGTATATCTAAAATGTACCAATAAATTTAATTAATTTTTTAAAAAAGGAAAACTAAACCACCACTACAGACACCTGGAAAAAAAATAAAGTTATTGAGACATATAAAACTAGTACTTGAAGAATAGAGCAGGATTGCAAAGGAAGATTTACAAATTTATATATAGTAGCAATTCAATTTTGGAAATGTGGAAAATGACATAGATTCAAGTACATCTGATTCTAGAATCCAAAACTCAGTCTTCATGAATATGCCCACAAAGCCTTAAATATCATCTAAATGAATTGATACACGGGATTTGTTCCTCTCTATTCTTAAACGACACTGAAGCATTCTTTAAAATGTTTCTACAGTCCTTGCAACCATTATATCTCATTTGCAAATTGCAATATGCTTCTAAAAAGTTCTCTTGTTTCTGATTTTTTTTCTGCACTCAATAGTAGGTTTTCAATTCCATGTCATGAGTGACCTTTGCAAATATATGCCAGATCATGTCATTACTGTGTTCAGACCCACACAGAGGATTCCCACTTCCTACTGAGTAATGTCCAGAGTTCTTACAGTGGCCTGCAGAACCATCCAAAGATCTGCACTATCTTAATTTCTTGGGACTCGTTTGCTCTACCGCTTCTTGGGTTGCTCCCTGAAGCCATACTGCATGCCTGCTGATGCCCAAAGGAGCTGAAAGCCACATTTCCATCACTTACTCCATTCACAAAAAACCCCACTGCTATTTCTCTCTACTCCTTCAGGTCTTTGTACTTTTGCCCATAAAACCTATTCTGCTGTATTTTAAATTATACAACATATCTTTACCCTGGAGTGGGTTTTCCCCATAGAATTTATCATCTCTCTATATACTATAAAATTTACATACAGCAACAAGCATTATTTCACATTTCTTCAAAATATATAGTATTGCATATGTATAGTTCATATATCTATAACTTGCATGGTTTATGGTTTATTGATCCTTCCTGAATATAATGTATACTCTATAAGGACCACTATTACATTTTCATCAAAGATTTGTAATTGAGTAGATAGTGAGGCAGGAAACCTTTGAGAAAAAAAGAATGTGCAGGGTTAAGAGTTATAAGACTTTTTATGAGGGCAGATATATCGTAGTCTCTGATAGGCAATATAACTGACTTTTATGGAACTAAATATCCTCTGTAAAATAATAGGATTTAATTTAACTATCTCTCAGTGTACTTTAGCACTGAAATATGAAATATAAATGATAGAGTAGAGTTCTATTTTCTATTAGGCCCATAATATTAGAGGGGACCTCCTGGGATTCAAAGTAGTGGTTTTGTAACTCTACAGTACAACTGCTTATTTTGCACAGTAGGTAGTAAACATAAAGAACTTATATTCATAGGACCTGTTTGGACTGAAAATTTCACTGGACTGAAAAGAACTTTGAACACATTCTGGAATCATCGAGTCATTTTTGGTGACAACTTCTGTATTAACATCGAATGCAAGTTTCCCACCCCACATCCTGTTAATTACACTATTGGAAAAGCTGCAACTTGATCTAACCTGGTAGACATTTATGCATAATTAAAATTTAGTGAACTTGCAAATAATGTAATACATGTACCATTCCATGCATATATCCTGAGAAGAAAAATGTATACTTTTATGTTAATGTTATATGTTAAAAGCAGAAGCAAGTAGAATTATCTCAGATTTGTAACTCAATTGTCCATCTTTTTGTTCTTTTACTGCTATTCTTTACACTTTTAGAAGTTGGTAGTTTTAAGGATTCATTGCTATTTGTGATAGGCCAAGTACTTTTATCCTATGAATTTTGGCTTTGGTCAACATACTACTTCTGACATAACTCTAGACAATAAAAGATTGCAAAACTATTTTAGTGTATGTAAGAGATGAGTTGCAAGTAAAAAGGATAGATATAACAATCATTTATGTTTTAGACAATGCCAGTTTATAATCTAAAATTCTAAATAATTCATTTATTGTGAACATACAGAAAATGTAAGAATGGTATTTAGCAAAACAGATGCTATCATCTGGGAAAATTATGAACTTAATGTGCCCTAAGTTCTACCACATATTGTTATTTGACCTTCACCATATAACCTACTCTGTGTCCTTGGTTATATTCTAGTACAGGAACTTGGCTAAAAGAAATTGAGATGTAATGAAGGACCAACATGAATATAAGTATTATTTTAAGATCTTTGAGGAAAAAAATAGCATGATGATCATATAAGAAATTTTCATTAACTGAGACTAAGTTTGAAATGACTTTGAGAAAATAGTTCATGTGTCTGTGTTGTAAAATACATATTTAAAAATTGTCAATTAATATTAGTAACACTATAATTACATTGGAAAAGTCTAAGTTTCTCAAACTCACAAGAAAGGATTTTAGTATTCATTCAAATAATTGGTAATAATGTGACAATAAACCAAATTTAACAATGAATTAGTGTACACAGATGTTAAAATTTTATAGAAAAATAAAATTTTATAAAATATTTAATTCACATTTAGTTTCATTATGGAGACTAATTATGAATCTTTTGCTATGATATAAATTGAGATATCTCAGACCAGATAGTTTTAGAAGGAATATGCTAGTAGTTAATAATACTTGCTTGGAATAGTAGTGAAATTAGTAGAAATGATATCTGGTAATTGATCAGTATTCCACAAAAACCCAGTATATTTTTTACCTAGAATAAGGACCATCCAATTTCATTAATTTCTTATTATGTTTTGTTTGGAAATACACATGGTTGATCTGCAAGCTAAAGTTGGCCCAGCTATGGTCTAAGGGATGGGTAGGTAGAGAAAAAGAAAGGTGTAGGTGAGGGTCCATTAGATATAAAATATTCATTGGATTGGACAAGATAATGTGTCAATTTAATTTGTAAGCTTTTGAAATTCTCAAATATTTTCAAGCTCTGCCAGTTGAAATGGAATAGTGAATGCCTTACTAAAGACTTCCAGAATTGATTTAAGTATTGCGTTTTCTTACTCTATTTACTATTGACAATAGTTCATTTTATTTACCCTTTAAAATTAGATAAAAATTATATCTATTAACTGAACTGACATTGAGAAATTCATAAAATAACAACAACAAAAAAGAAATTGAAGTGTTAAGGGAGAGTTCCTCAGCCATCATTTTTTAAAAGTTCATCAACAATGTGCAAAGTGTAACTTTCAGAATAACCCTTTTTTTATAAGGCTCTTTGAAAAAGATTAAATACTTTCAAACTTTCTAGTTGATATATCTCCTGGCTCATCTTACTAACAAAAGAGCACTATCATACTCCATTTTAGAGTAACTGAATTTTTTTTAAGTCTGAAAATCTTTACTCAAGAAGAAAGTTCTTTAATGCTTCTAAGACTTCTGAAATTTTCTTGGGTATCATTTGAACCCAAGACTTTTTACCTCTATGGCTAAATTGTGCCTTCGACACTATTCACAAGACAAGATGAGTAGCCTCACCAACAGAGGTTGAAGAATAGAATTAATTTAAGAATACGGAGTGAAAAATTACATATGTTCTATTAATTGCTATTTCACATTATAGTTTCTTCTTGAGTTTATTATTAGGCTTTTCTAAAGACAATTTCCTTCTCTGTATTTTTGAGATGATCAGGATGATGCTAGAATTTTGTCTTATATAAAACCAGCAGCATTTTTTGAAATCACTTATGTCAAAGAGTGGAGGGGAGGAGGCTAGAGTACAGATGAAGATTGTTTCCCATAATTTCAATGACATTAATAATTTTGTTCCCGGGCCAGTGAGATAGCTCAGGGGCATAAGCACCTGCCTGGCAAGAGCTAGGTCCTGAGTTCGACTTCCAGTACCCACATAAAGGAAAAAAATATTTGTTCCCATCTTTCACAACATAAACATGTCATAACATGAAGACCATATCTTCACCTATATTGACTCATTTTACCCTAAAAAATGACTAAATCACCATCCCTTAGTACTTAGTTTCTGATCTGTTCTATTAAATGTAGTGATAGTTTCCCTGTCTAGATTCAATAACAGAAAAATATTGGCAGTCGATGCAGCTCTCCACACACACACCCAACTCCCTTCCTGAAGAACCAGGAATTGATTGCTTCCCTGAAAGAGCTTCCTTGCAAGGCACCGATCATCCTCAGGCTACCAACCAATCTCTCCTCACCTTTAGACCTGTAACCAGACTCAGGTTCCTTCAGACTCAAAATGGCAAGGGCAATATGTGACCTGGAAGAGATGTACAGCAAAACAATAATTTTATTTTGCTCATCTACATAGACAGAAACCCAGAGGATAATATGAAAACACATCATACAATCAAAGGATTAAGTTAGAAGAAATGTAAAGTTGGATTATAACAAATTCATTATTAGGAGTACATTATGCAGAGATTCTAGGTACAGAGTTTTAAATTAAGTGGTTAATTATAGGACTAACAGTTTACTTCTTGGTTAACTGAAATATAGACACAGAGGTGGCCTATCTTCAATAAAGATTAAGTGTCAAAACTTCCCTGGCATACCGTAGAGGAAACTGTCTGAAGGCGTATGGAGATTGAAATAATAAGAGTTGATTTATCATCACTGTAAGACTTAGACACTCCAGTGAGTTCCAGAAGATATCCTTTTATCCATAGTGTAAGAAATAAATTTTATAAAGATCCTTATAATGTGTGAAGGCTATTCTCCTTTTCTTCCTTCCCTTTTCCCTCCTTTTTTCCTTTCCTTCTTTCCTTTCTTCCTTTCTCTCTCCCTGACCTGTTGGCCATTTCTTTCTCTAGGGCTAAATCACAGTGGAGATTGATGTCATCAAACTGAGGTCCATGAGCTCAGAAAATGATGAAATTCCCTGGTAACAAAGGCAAAGTGATAGAAGTTTTACTCCAATTATATGAGCAGAAAATGTCCTGGTTTGGAGAACTGAAATCTGTCTTGAAAACAGAGACTCACAGCCTCTGTGCAACAATTTAGAACCCGAGCCCTTTGGATGAAGTTGAGTCACCTTAAAGAAAGACCCTGCTACATTTTCAAACATCAGCACTGTTAAAAATTCTTCAGGTGACTGTGAATTCAGAAGTGAAAAGAATTGGGAAGTGATACCTAAACCTTGATTTTGAACTGATACAGATTTTGGAGATATCAAACTTCACTATGGCCCAACAAAGTAGGAAATTATAGAGATCTGATGAACAATGAACTTTGGCCTTATTAGGATAGATCAAGGAAGGTGGGAACCACTAGAACTGCCTCTACTATGTCAATATTATTCACAAAGCAACATGGCACCTCTAGAAAAATAGAGAGGTTATTACTACCATCAAATGTTTGGAAAAGGTAGGGGTTCACTCCTAGCATATCCCCTTTAGCTCATCTTTTGGCACGGACAAAAGATAAATGGGTCCCAGAGAATGAGAGTGGATTATCAGAAACTGAATCAGTTTGTGATTCCAATCGCATCCTTACAATTATGATTCTGTTGGAGAAAAGGCAAGAAAGCTCATCGTATCTGATGTGTGATCATAAATAAAGTCTTTTTAATACTTGATTACATTTATTTTTTGTTGTTAATTGTATTGGCACATTTTAGATATATATATATAATGATCACATTTATCATAAGAATTTTGTACCTGTGCATAAAATGTCTTGATTCTTCTTTTTTCACAATCCCCTCCCCTCCCTCAACCACTTCCCCTCCTTATATAAGAAACCTTTCTTTCCATTTTTTCTTCTATTCTCTCTTTTTTTTTCTTTTTCCTTTTTTCTTTTTCCTTTCCTCACTCCCTTGCTCTCCTTCCCATTTGCACATTTTCTTCTGGTTTCCCAATATCTATTATACATTTTGGTCCTGATTTACACTTTTGGTTTCTCACATCAGAGAAACAATGCAACATTTAAACGTGTGTGTCTGCCTTGCTTATAAGGACCAAAATAAACTTTTTTTTCTTAAGTGAAAAGCCATGCAAGCTAACTTCATAGTGTTACCTAAAAGGATACATCTGCTTTCTAGCTTCATGTCATATGTAGGTGGCAAGTGTTTGTCTCATCCCTGGTCAGGACACAATGCTTGATCATAATTGACATGGATTATAATCTGTATTGGTGATTATATTAAACTGACTGAACCTATTAAGAAGAAAGGTTCTATTTATGGAAGACACAATGGAAAAAACAAGTACTGATAAAAAGTGGGAAATAAAAGCCACAAACATTTGAGGGCCTGCTATATCAGTTAAATTTTTAAGGTTCCAATGACTTGGAGATACTTTTGCCTTTTTTAATTTTCCACCATTTAATACTCACAAAACTTAAAAATATCGAAGGAAATTCAGATGGTAGGTAAACAAACATTTAAACAAAGGAAGAAATACACGTAGTACACCTATGAAGTACTTTATGTAGTACTTAAAATTAAAGTAATTTTTGACAAACAAGCAAAGGTGAAAAATCCTATGAAAACAAGGCTACAGAGGTTTTGCTGAAACTATCTGGTTGGCATTACTAAATAAATTTGTCCTCATAATTTCAAACTGCATGAAAATGACTAATGTGGATGAAATGCTGCAGTGTCTTAAAAGAATCATTCCAGTAGAATGTCACACTGAGGGCAGCTAGAGATGGATACCACTATTGAATTTACATTACACTTTAAATTCAATGTATGTGAAGAATGCATGACAATTTCATAGCTGCTTTCTTAGATAGCTGAGGAAATTAAGAAAGAGCAAAAACTGGAAATGGTACAAGGTTATCTCACATCTTTCCTCCCTTAATATAACTTCTCAATAAGCTCTTGTAAAAACCACAAGCAGGATACTAAATTGCATAAATCATATATGCAAAGCAATCTGAGTCAGAGGAAAGATTGACAGAATTATAATAATAGTCTCCTTTATGAATAAAATTGATCGATATAAATATGACTCTAAATATAACAATTGTCAAAAATCACCACTACCAAATTTGTGATTCTAAATCTTTCAGAGCTTAAATTACCATGAAAAAGAACTTTATAAAGCAGGCTTCTTTCAAATGATCTAATTAATTCAGGGTGGATTTATTTTCTGCACTCCTGTTTTCCTTTTGAATCATTCTTAATTAAAAAAAAATAATTTAAAAGAATTTTCCCACCAAGAGGTAAAAAAAAAGAATGTAAAGAACTATTTTTCTATGGCATCAGAGTTGATAGAGTACAAAATTGTTTAAGATAGCTTTATAAAATATAACTTTATTTAAACAATTTTGTTTTCTTTTGGGATATGAATGGTATGACCTATAAAAGATATTTGCCTCACCCTTTATTCACCGGAAATATTATTGTTCACATTCTAGGTTAGAATATCTAACATCTTCTATAGCATACCTACGTACAAAGTTTTTGTTTACATTAAAGTATGTAGAAAAAATGTCATTTTCTAATGGTTTCAATGTTGCAGTTCTTCATTGTCAAAACTTCCTAATCATAACTGCTTATTGTGGAAAAGTGGTAGATACACAGTATAAGACTTATGCATATTCTTAGAAATGTTGACTGGCATAATAATGGATAAAGAAAATTGGTATACACACAAAGGTATATTATTGTCATCAAAAAGATAGACATGCTGTCATATGCTACAATATGGATAGATCTCGAGGACATTGTGATAAGTGAAATGAATTTGTCATAGAAATAATCACACTGCATGATTACCCTTGTGGAAGTTGTCTAAAGTAGTCCATGGCATAGAAGTAGGAAGGAAATGGGAGGGGCCTTTTAATACTATAGATTAAATTATATGATTATACAACACAAGAAAATTCTAGAGATGTGCTGTAAAGCATCGTACTTATAGTTAAAAATACTGTACTGTACACTTATATCACTTATATCTGATAAGAGTTTATTTTTTATATTTCATATTCTACTAAAACAAAAATTCTAAAGTTACAATATGACTTTAAAAAGTGTATAACACATAAAATGTGAAGAACTTTTCCTCAACTTCATATTTTAAAAAGATTTGACAAAATATCTATTGTTTTCCTTTTATCAGTATTATGATTGAAAAATTATAAGACTTGAAAAGGTATTATGCTAATTAAAATGGCATGGTAAGTATTATGTACCTCTAAACCCCAAGTTCTTCTATACAAAGTAATATTATGTCAACTGTCTTTTCATCCTACCCTTCAGTGCTCTGTTCCATGAGGAGTTCCCAGTTGTGGCCCCAAGAGACAAAGGTATACTTAGAGAATTACAACTTTTGGTCTAACCAAATTAATTGCCTTAATGCAATTGAGTATAGTAATACCTGGTAACAATATTTGTAATAGAAATATTTTAACTTTAATTTAGTTTGTTTATCTGAATCAGAAAACAAAAACTATAAGGTTTGTATGCTCCTTATTACCAAATGTTTGAGGTGATAAATTGTTAACCATCAGACAAATCCTGTTTGAAAACAACATAAACGAGGTGTTCGTGATGTCTAAGAAATAGAGAATTTTCAGTCCTGCCATTGACTGACCTCAGGAGGCTGACCAGATGGCAGGAGCAGTGATACAAGAGGCAAAGTTGAACAGACAGCAGAATTTCGTGGCATTGTAGGTGTAGTTCTGGTCAGAAACCTGTCATTTTGCCAAATCATGAAATTGATTTATGATGAAGTCTGACATCAATTAGAGGTTAAGTGGAACCTGACCATCTTCTAACTGCAAACTCAGACCTAAATGCACAGTGAGTGAGGTTTTCACTGGTAAAATAATAAAGAAATTATCCAGTGATGGCTCACCCAGAATTCTTTTTGTTTTGACCAGTCACTATGCAGATTTAGTTCTTTACCTTGGATTCAGTTTTATTTTTTGTGATTGATCACAGTTTTCCACACATACACTCTGCTTCCACTATTCTTACATTGCTTTACCTCAGATTTCTCCATGTATACAGATCTACCTGAGTCATCATTTATCATCTAGCGTCCTTCCCGAGCAGTTTTTACACAAAACACCTCATATCTTGCTGAACTATCTTATGTCATGCCGCTAACTATCTTTGGGTAGTTGAAGATCTCTTTAATGGGTTTTGACCAGAACAACAGGGTGAGGAATACAAAGAAAAGCATCTGAAACAGAGGGAAATTAGGTAGCCTTTTTCTATAAAAACAAAACTCCTATTTCAAAACAAGCTCTGAGAATAATGTCTAGCACAGAGTAGTTGACATAAAGAGCAATCGCTATGGGTCGGACTGTCCTAAATTCATGAGTGGACATCAACGAAGCAAAATAAAACATCTTTACTCAAACCATTGTGACTATTCTGAGTTTCTAGGGGAGAAATGCTCAGGTTTTCAGAGTAAATTATATACAGAAAATTGACAACTTATGCCTCTCCATTGTTAGTTATGAAATGATAGGCTAGACTGAAGCTTTAATGAATTATTCATTTTTACTAAATATATTTCTAAATATAGTATATAATATATGCAAGAGTATATATGTAGCATTGCAATCTATGTTATGAAGCTTAATAATAAAATGAATATCCAAAAACCTATTGCTACTGTTTAGGAACTAATAAATTATCTAACATGAATAATGCATTCTTTAATCAAATCCCTACTTAGTAATAGTTCCAGTGGTAGCCGCAGTGTAACCTGTGCTGTGGATGTAGTTCCTACGTAAGTATTCTTGTGTTAGTAATAGTGTGGATGGTCATTTCAGTAGTCAAAAGAATTTTCAGCTATTTTTTCTTTGTGCAATATTATCGTCAATAAATAATTTTAGAACACTAGATTATAGAAAATTATCCAGGCATATTCAGGGAAAATAAATCTAGAATGGATAAATGATTAACAGAAATCAATCAGGAATTCAGTAATAATAACTAATTATCTTTTGTCTTATTAAACATTAATTTAAACCATTTACACATAGTGTTCCATACTAAACTTAAAGGTGTCCTCATATCAGGTATGATTATGTCCATTATGAAGGTGAGGAAATTGAAGCATCAAACAGTATTTAATTTATGAAACTCAGTTTATAGTACAGGCAAGATTTCAGTTCAGTGTTGTTAATTTTTTCCAAATTCTATACATCTTTAAAGATAAGATTTATTATTATTTTACACTTTCCATGACATTCTACTAGTGTTATCTTCAATTTCTTAAATTCATAATAATGTTTTCTTTATTCTGTCATCTATGTTGTCCTACTTAATTTCCAAATAAATTCCACCAACTTCAAGAGTTTTAGATTATACTTTTTTATAGCACCTTGAACTAACTTGCAAAGATAGAAAATTAATGATTCATTTTTGAATGGAGAACTTTATTCTGAATGTTTTGAGTTGAAAGAAGTTCCATGTCTACTAATCATAGATGTATGATATACTCCCATATACTAAGGATATGTTTTAAGTTAATTGTATAACACAGCTAGTGTTCAAAGAACAGTTACTGATAATAATATTGCACAGGACTTATCTGAATCATCATTAGCTATGAAAGCAAAAGAAACCCTTCAATTTTGATTACTAAAGTAGTTTAGACTGCGGTTGTGTTTAAGATGATATACAGACTAACTTCTCGGTTTGTTTCAGGGCAGTGTATGTACTAAAGAGTAACATTTTCTAGACAGTCCTGCCTGTACATTTTCTACTACCTCCATTAAAAGATACTACCCCACAGCCTACAAGGCCACTTTCTAAAAAGATATTAATGTGTGAAAGGGGGCATCAGGCAAGCCTGTGTTGGCATTGCAAGAGTTCAGAATTTATCTACCCAATGTGAATCTTCCACAGTTACAAGAAAAATAATTATTTATAGTCATGTTTTTTTTTTTTTTTGGTGGGTACCAGGGGCTCGAACTCAGGACCTCGTGCACCAGTAGGTGCCTGTGCCGCTGAGTAATATCACCAGTGTATGTGGGTACTGGGAGTCAAACTCAGGACCTTGCATTTGCCAGGCAGGTGCTTATGCCGCTGAGCTATCTCACTGGCCCAGCCATGTGTTTTAAAATATAAAAATACTTTAATATATAATAGTTTTTTTAAAGTGCACTCCACAGATAATTTATATATGTATGTAATGCATGCATATATTTATGTAGACACTTGTATAATTTCCCTTTTATTATGTGAAAGACTTACATCTGTTTTACAACATTGGTAAATAGAAAGAGGTAGAACTTCTCTGAGAATAACAAATGTTAAGAAAATTCACGTAAATAAAAAAGAATAATTATAACTCTAAAAAGATTTTTAGAAGGAAAATTTCACTTCTTCCCCCTTAAACTGCTGATGTGATTTTTTAAATTGATTTTGCTCTAAACTCAGCAACTCATCTTCCCATCTAACTGTGGCTCTTTTAAAGACCAAACAAAAGTATTAATATTAGCACAATTCATTATACACTCAAGAAAAACAACAATGATAACAATAATAATGGTAAAAAAATAACAATAACAAATTCAAAGAAAGTTCACAGTAAAAGCTCTGTGTAGAACCAGCCAAGAGGATCATTTTGTGTGTTGATCCATGTCCATGGAGGAATCACTTCTTGACCCCTGCTAGATTTAAAAAACTTTGACTTCCTTCCCACTCTCTACAAACACTACTTTCTGGAAGGCAGACTTAAGGCTCAGATATGCTAGCACTGTGCCTGCTGAGCAGTAGAGTGCTCCAAATTGCGGGAAACTGCTTTCATCTGTATCAGAAAACATGCTCTTCTTTCCTGCCATAGACTCTGTAGGATATCACCCAAGGAATAGTACAACAAACATATCCTGTAATTGATTAATGCCTGAGCTAGGACAAATGTCACACACCATTCAGTCCATTTCACAGATGGAGGAATTGGAGTTCAAGGATGTACAACTGGAAAATGGAACACGTCAGATTAGGTAGATTTTCTGTCCTGTAGTTCTTTTCCAGCCTAAAGTGAAAAATGTATGACTGTCACAAAAAGAAATATGAAAAGAGCAGTAGAAATGTGTTATTCTACTTACCTTTATAGGTTTTGAGGTTTAATGATGTATCTCTATTTGAATAACTCTTTTCATTATGACTATGTCCTTCTGAAATCAAGATTTGAATTATTTAGATTTGAAACATTACAGAAAACATTACTTAGATTATAAACATAAATTACTTTCCTTGGAGACAATTTCAAATTATTTGATTGGAGATTTTTTTTTCACTTGAGGGAATCTCATTTCACCAGGTAAGATTTATCCAGTCCATGTACCTCCCTGTAAATTTGTAATTCATATTCATATATTTTATCAATTTTACACTTACACATAACTAATAACTGAAACAAATTTGGGAAATATTATAATTTTATGTTTCAAACTGCCAGGATATTTTCAGGTCATCCACATTAAGTAGCAAATCCTCCCTCATATGTTAACTGCTTCATTTGGAGACTTAACAGATTACAGTTTATTCATAATAACAGTCCTATTGTTTTGTCTCTATATTTATAAGCAATCAATGGATTTTTCAAAATCTACTGTCTTTTTGGGGTTTGCTAGGAAGTGACATCAAACTCAAAGCAATGAAACTTGAAAAAATAAAAAATATGTGTTAAGAAATCTGTGGATCAGACATTTAGATTTAAACTTGTTAGTGTATTTTTGCTGAATCTTACTAGATGTTCAAAAGTAAACATCACATTAATCTCATGAGACAATTCTTACAAATGAAGCACAAAGTACTGGTTGAGAGTAAGATAGGCACTGTCAATCATTTCTTAACACTTTCTAGTAAGATATACCCATGCATGGTAAGGCTTATGCAATTTCTCTCTTATGTTTACCTCTCTGGAGGTAAACACACTTTCCATTTGTTCTGGCACAATTTATACAATCACAGTACTACACATTAAAAGTCAAAACTCCTATTTCATCAAAAAGTTTTTGCTTTAGTCTTCGTTTCTTTACTTTGGTCACCAAAGACTTTGAAGTTTGAATATAAAGAAATATACTAATTACAACCATGGATTTTATAATTTAGACCTGCCAGGACAGTCCTGAATTCCTTTGAGATAAATTAGGAAATTTCCCATTGCAGACTTCTGGAAAATATTTTCCAGTTCAGGAATGTTTGCTTCAAATTGAAGGTATCACGTTATATTTTTTGAAAATAGCTCTACTGAATTTGGTAGGCTTTCCATATCGCAAATTCATCTGTGACACTGAGCTTAATATTGATCAACTAGGGGAAAAGCAGGGATGTAGAAGAGAAATAACACTAATCAAAAGATAAGAAGTTAATGTATGTAGAAATACTGTATTCCAGAAACTTTCTAGAAATCTCTAATTTAAAATTATGAACACAATACGCAGTATGTGTCAAAATCTTGGTTAAGTAGCTTGCGTTTTAGATTCTAGTTAGTGATTGAAATTAGAGCTTGATTATATAGTTTATTGGAGAATATGGAAAACAAAGTACACAAAAGAAGACAGAAAAGGTAGTATGGCTGCTATAATTATAACAAATTGTGACAGTATTTAAAATTACTATACATATTATTTTTCTGGGAAAGTCCTGGTTTATGTTTTTTGTTTTGGCATAATTACTAATTGTACACTTTTCATTCTCAAGCTACCTTGGTGTAGGTGGTACAGGATATGGCTAATCCAATCTTAAAATATCACATATCTGGGTGAAAGGGGGAAACATTCTAGGAAAATATGGAATGTAGATGGTCATATAAGCTATAAAAATGTATTGTATGCTTGAGATTTAAAATAGTCATTTGACCAAGTAGGGACAGCAGAGAGGCTAGTGAAAGGTAAAAGTGGAGAGGCACTTTACAGAATTTTTATTCTACTCCAAAGCCAATGGAAAAGGAAAAAAATATATTTAAACAAAACAACTGAAGAATAAGATGTGAATCATAGGAAGATATTCAAGAAAAAATGAAGCATTAAGGTTTTATATTACGGTCATTTTCAATAATTCAGGAAGAAACTTGTGAGTTCTTGAACCAGGGCAGTGATATTTAGGATTGAGAAAAGCAGATGCACTCAAAACAATTTTGTTTTGTTTTGTTTAACATCAAAGATGTTGAATTGCAGGTTCACGGGTTTCTTAAACTCCATCTTTTAAAATACATTATATTGTAAAATAATATATTGTATTTAAAATATCATAACCGAAAAAGTAATGAAATAGTTGTGTGGCTCTCATGTCAAACACAGTAAACGCCAAGTTCTTCTACATGCAATAAGATTGGATTTTAAAATTTTTATAATGTTTTTATTGGTATAAAATGCACATGGCACACACTTTACCATCTTAACCATTCTCAGTGTATAATTCAATGGTAGTAAGTACTTTTTTGTTACTTCGTTACTGTCAACACCATTTACCTCCATAAGTCTTCTCATTGCAAGGCTGAAACTATTGATAAAACAGTGGTTTTTAGTTCCCTCTTCCAGCCTGGGGAAACCACAACCTGCATTCTGACTATAAGAATCTGATTATTGTGGGTACAACACAGAAGAGGAAACATACAGTATTTACCTTTTATAGACAAATGGCTACAAAACTGGCTTATTTATAGCTACCTCTGTTCTCTTCTTATTACTATTTGCAAGGAGTTTTTTCCATTCTTTCATTTTCAACTTATTTGTGTCTCTAAAGTAAAATGAGTTTCTTATAGATAGCATTCAGTTAGTTCTTTTTTTTTTTTTTTTTTTTTTTTTTTTTTGTGGCTACCAGGGGTCGACATCAGGACCTCGAGCGCCAGCAGGCACCCGTGCCGCTGAGCGATATCACCGGCCCTTTTATCGTATGTGGGTTCCGGCAGTTGAACTCAGGACCTCGCGCTTGCCAGGCAGGTGCTTACGCCACTGAGCCATCTCACCGGCCCAGTTAGTCCTTATTTTAGTATTTTTTCTGATAATCTTTGATGGGAGAGTTTAATCAATTTGCATTTAAAGTAACTACCTAGAAAGAACAATTTCCATGTGATGTTTGTTCTCTTTATGCTTCAATGCATTCTGTGCCTAATTTCCTGCATTACTGTATTTTTTTGTGTATAGCCTATTTTTTGCAGTGAAATGTTTTAATTCTCTTCTCATTTCTTTTTTTGTATGTATATATTCTATAGCTATTTTCTTGTTTGTTTGTTACTATAGTGAATACATTTAACATCTTAATAAGACTTTAGCTTGAATTTATACTAATTTAACTTCAATGATATAAAATGAACTCCTCCTATTCAACATGTCCTCATGCTTTTTAGCTGATGATATCACAGAAATATCTCTTTATTCATGTGTCCAAAAACTATAAACTAGAAAATTTTATGTTTTAATCTCTTAAATTATGTAGAAAATAAAGTGTTAAGTTAGAAAGAAAATTTAAAACAATGCTACTTTTTGAATGAATACTTTTTAAAAATCCATTAGTCTTCTTAATCATGTAGAATACAAAAAAAGGATTTATAAACCAAAGTTAAAATAGTACTAGCTTTTATAATTGCCCACATTTTTATATTTACTCATGTTTTTTTTTTTTTTATACAACTTTCAGTTAATTTCCAGTGTCCTTTCCCTTCAACATGCATCCTAGGTATTCTAACTGTTATGAACTCCCTCAGCTTTCAATTATCAGAAAGTATATTAATTTCTCTTCTACTTCTGAAGAACAGTGTTACCAGATACAGACTTCTTGCTTAACAATTTTGTTTGTTTTGTTTTGATTTGTTTTCCAAGTAGTGCTTTAAATATAGTACCAAATCACCACTTGTAGCCTCCCAACTTTCTTTTTTTTTTTTTTTTTGTGGGTACCGGGGGGTCGACCTCAGGACCTCGCGCGCCAGCAGGCGCCCGTGCCACTGAGCGATATCACCGGTCCCTTTTTCGTATGTGGGTTCCTGGAGTCGAACTCGGGCCCTCGCGCTTGCTGGGCAGACGCTTAAGCCGCTGAGCCATCTCACCAGCCCCTCCCAACTTTCTGATGGGAAAACTGCGGACAGTTTTACTGAGGATCACTTTTATATGTTGCCTTTCTTCTCTCTTATGCTTTAAAGATTGTATTTTTAAAAAGATTTCCCACTGCTTTGGCTTTTCTGACTTTAATATGTCCTGGTGTGGGTCTTTCTAAGTTCATCTTACTTAGATTTCAGTGAACAATTTAAATGCTGATATTCATATGTATTATCAAATCCCTGGAATTTCTGACTATTATTTTTATGAAAAACTTTCCCCTTTCTTTCTCTGAAGAAAGGGGGAGTAATTGGAGAGTTTACCTTTGTAATGGCAGTTTATCCTTTACTGTAGTATATGTTAATTTAAGCATTCACCGTATATTTTAATCACACCTGGTGTATTTGTCCTTTATGTGGTATCCCATTTGTCTTTTAGGTGTGGCTTACTTTTCCACAATCTGTTTTTTCTATTGTTTAGATTCAATAATTTTAAAACCTGTCTTATCTTCAAGTCCAGTGATTCTTTATTCTGCCTACTACTTCTAATAAAGTTTTTGTTTCAGTAATTATAGTTTTTCTTTCAAGAGTTTTTATTTTCTACCTCTTTATTAATGTTTCTACTTTGTTCATACATTTTTTGTGACTTTCCTCACAGCTTCCTTTAGTTCTTTGAACACATGTAAGAGAATTCCATTACAGTCTATCTAGAAAATCTGCCACCTGGTCCTCCTCATGGACAGTTCAGTTTATCTATTTTTGTATCATCGTTTTACGTTTCTTTGCATATCTTCTGATTCAGTTTTTGTTGAAAACTAGATTTTGAATCTAACAACTCTGGAAATAAGATTTTACCCTTTCCTCAGGATTTGCAGGCTATTGCTATTGTTTTATAGTTGTTGTATTTGTGCCAATGAGAGGAATCAGTTTGACGCTTAAACTTTATATTGACTCGTCTTTTTCAAACTTATATACTTCTTTTTGAGTGTGCGCAATTATATTCTAATTTCCCTGTACCTGTAGTTTGTTTTTTCCTAGTCTTTAACTGTCTGGTTCCCAAAATGGTTAAAAAAGAAAATCAAAGCTGGTGGGTAAAGGGAGCTGAATTACCTGAATTTAATTAAAACGGCTTCGCAAATTTCTTTGAAAAGCTGCAAACCTTGGAACAGACTTTGCAAAACTTCTTCTCCATCTTATCCATCCTTCAGTGTCTCTGCTTCTGTGAGGTATTAATAAGACTGCTTGTAAGGGACAAAGGGAAAACAACGAACAGTTCTTGGGCTGGGGCTTACGAAGATCTCCTTTATAGTTCAGTATAGCTATACATCATTCACAAATATTACAAAAGTCAGCATTTAATTTGGTATTCATTTAGTCATAGTATTTGTGGAAGAAATATTTAAATAATAGTTTCACTTTATTGATTTGAAACAGAAAATATGCCCTCTGCCAAGTTTGGAATCTCTTTATTAATTAATATATCTTTAAAATTAGTAATTTGGAGATGATTATTTACATAGGACAAGAAAAATGAAAAATTTATAGGGTAAATAATATCTTCCCTGAGGTGATCAAACATTGCTAATAGAAGGATGAGAGACGAAAATGCTGTGAATAATTTACGAGCACAGTGTATGGCATATTACCGGTTGGTGGTCATATGATGTCCAAGAGTATTTAGGGTAATGAGTTTTGACCCAGAAACACCTGGACTGGTCTCATGGATTTAAAGATCATCTGACTGTAGGTAGAAAGAATAGATATAGAATAAGATATAAGAATAGATATTTGAAGTCACAGGTTGATGGAGAAGAAAACTAAAAAACAGTTCAGGGAATATTGAAAGAATAAAAAGAAATTTGAGGCTTATAGAGAGCAGCATGAAAGAATGTTTGGACTCCAAAAGAAAAGAATATTTCAACACTTCAGCAGGCACTAACGCCACATGCACAGTCTCTATGTGTCTGTATGATTATCCTACTGGTTCTGTTTCTCCAGAGAACCCTGACTAAAACATTTAATTGCCACAAATTTAGCAGCTTAAAATAACATACATATAATACCTTATTTTCTCAGTGGGTGATAAGTCCAGACACAGGTTAGTTGAACACTGCCTTGCTGCCCTATTTGCTCATAGTCATAGCAAGCTGAAATTAAGTTGTCAGTAGTTCTCACCTGAGGATCACGGTCCTCTTCCATGTTCACTAGTTGTTAGCAGAATTCAGTTTCATGCAGCTGCCCAGTTAAAACCTTTACTTCCCAGAGGCTGCGTGTTATTGCCTCCAGCGATGCTCTCCAAGGGACATTTTATTTCTTCAATACTAACAAGAAAATGTGTTTGCTGACACACCTACACTTCGCCCTGAGACTTGCTTTTAAAGAGTTCACCTGCTTTAATTAGACATACTGATGATAACCTCTCTGTATTTGTTTAAAGTCAACTGGTTGGGAAATCCAATTGAATTGCATCTGCAAAGTCCCTACACTCTTGCTATAATATAATCCCAGTTAATGAACTGAATATCTCACAATTACCTCAGATCCTGCCATACATCAGGGGGAGGTCTGTGCAGGACAGATACTTGAAAATCTGAAAATTTGAGAGCCATCTTGGAGTTTTGCCTCCTACAAATTTTTTATTCTTGTGTTTAACAATTATATATACTTGGAATATAATTCTTTTAATTGAGATGTATTATGCAATCAGCATTTACCAATATGTTGTTTCACTTTTATTTAGTCTTTTTCCAGTTGCCTTAAAAGTGCAGAAACTTAATTTTGATGATGTTCAATTTACCAAGTTTTTTTTTCTTTTGTAGAATCATGTTTCATATTGACCGCATTAACTCAAGACCACAGATGTTTCCTCCAATGTTTTGTTCTGAAAGTTTTAGAGTTTAAATTTTTATATTTAGTTCTACTTTTAGTAAATTTTACTACTGCAATATATAGATCAACTTAACTTTGTAGCATATGATAATGATTTCAGCATAACTTGCTGATAAAAATCTATATTTTCTCCACTGAGTTAACCTTGTATCTTTGTCATACAGTAATTAATCATATATATATAGGTTTATGTGTGGACTTTTCATTCTGTTTCACTGATGAACAGCATTTTCATTAGTGCCATACTATATTGATTATTGTATCTTTATTAGAAATCTTAAGATCAAGCAGTGTAGGTCCTCCAACGTTCTTCTTTCATAATGTTGATTTTATATTTCCTTTGTTTTTTTCAAATTTTACGACGAGTTTATGAATTTATACAAGAAAGTCAATTGGAAATTTTGCATTTCATCAAATACATATTAACTTGAGGAGCATGAACATGTTAATAATACTGAGGCTTCTGATCCGTGGATGCAGCATACCCTTCCGTTTATTCAGATCTTTGTGCTCACCAATATTTTATTTTATTTTTAGCTTAGAGCTCTGTATTCATGTGTTCCAGAGACACAAATCAATAGGATAGATTGGCATGAGGAGAAAGATAAATTTATTGTAAGGAACTGGCTTATGCCACTATCAAGGCTGACAAGTCTAATCTTTGCTCCAGCTGCCTGAAGACCCAGGAGATGAGCTCAAAAAAAAAAAAAAATGCTGAAGAATTCTATCTAAAAACACGGAGGCTAGTTTTTTTTGTGCTATTCAGGCCTGCGGCTGACTGGATAAGATTCAGGTACATTATATTAACAATCTACTTACTCAAACTTCACCTGCTTAAAAGTTAGTGTCATTCAAAAACATACAAATTGACCCATAAAACTTACTATCACAAGTTCTTTCATAAGTTTTGTCAACTGTACACCTAATTATTTCATATACTGTATTTTATATGATCACAAATGATGTTGATTTTAACTTCTTAATTTCTAACTGTTGCTTGGATCTAGAACTAGACATGATTGTTGTATATTGTATTCTGTGCTCTTGGAGCTGTATTCAAGGAGTTATAACCAAAGAACCTCAAGGATTCCTAGGCCTAATTTAGTGGATGAATTCTAGACTTTTAAGATGATCCTGAAATGAGATGACAATCTTGGAGGCCTTTGGAGGAAGATCACTGTATATAGTATAAGTGAGAGAGATGTGAATCAGGAGAGACAAGAAAGTAGACTGTGGTGGGCAAACTTCTAAGATGCCCCCTCAGTAATTCCTGACTCTGAATGTTTACTCTTTGTGTAATTTCCCTTCTTCATGACTGTGGGCTGGATGTTGTGATTTGCTTCTAAGCAATAGAATATTGCAAACCTATTAAGCTATCACCTTTGCAGTTAGGTTACAAAATACAGTGACTTCCATTTTCCATTTGCATATTTTGAAACAACTCAGAAGACCAAGTTTTATTGGTGGTTTCTGGTCAAGAACCAGGGAGGAGCTATATTCTGCCAACAATCATTTTGGTTTGGAAGTGGATCCTTTCCCAGTTAAGTCTTGATGTAACTACATTCTACGTGACATCCTGATTATAGTCTGTGAGAAACCTTTAAGTACAGGACCTAGCTAAGCTATTCCAGTGTAAGAGCAAAGTTACCAAGTAGCAAACTTACAGAAATTTCACAGCAGAAATTAGAAATCGATTCCTAGCCTCTGCCTAAGCTCATGAGGCCTATCATGTAGTTAGACTCAGTTAACCTTGACTGTCTGAGTCCAGCTGCAGTTTCTAGATAACATGCTAAGTCAGCCTGACTGAGTCCAGTTGTAATGTTGGTGTTTTCCTCCCCCAAAAGAATATGTTTATAGTTTTTCCAGCTTGCTTCAAGGACTTTGGGCCGGGAGTAGACCAGCCTGCTCAGGGACACATTGAACTTTACCTCCTCAGCTCAGACCCCCCTCCTTTCCTTCCCAGAATGTTATAAACAATTCCTTACAAGTAAGATTACTTAGAATAAGCCTACCTGGCAACCTATGATTCCATTCATGTAACAAAACATGTAATAATACCTATGATTCCATTCATGTAACAAAGCATGTAATAATCTGCGACCACCTTGTACTTCCTGCTTGCTACAATGTATTTAAATTGAACTCTAAACAGACTCCGGGCTAGTGATTTGGACTTGGTTCCCACTAGCCTGCTAGGGTCACAATATAGTTACCTTCCAGCCTCCTCCGTGCAGAGAGTTTTCCTTTTGGTCCTGGTTTGTTTTTCTTCCACAACACCAGGATTCTGTAGTTACTGGAACTATGAGAAAATAAGTGCATGTGCTTTCTTAGGCCATTGTATTTTAAGTAGTTAGTTCTGCAGCAATAGATAATTTATGCTATCATGAATGAGATAAGGGCACAAAATTCCTAGACTTAAAAAGATAAAAGAAATATATATGATAGTATGCTAGTAAATTCAAATAATCACATAAAATAGGTAAATTACTAGATAATAGATACATTTCCAAATTTGTATGTACCAGAAATAAAAAATTTAAATAATTCTATGACATTTAGAGGAATTTGATTAATAGTTATAAATTTTAAAATCAATACCACTGCCAGAATACTCCTCCAAACCCAAATGAATTCATCCATAATTCTTATCAAAAATTTTTATAAATAAATGATTTAATTCTCATGTAATTCCTTATAAAATTTTTAAGAGAAATGAAGACCTGTACAAATCATTTGAATCTGTTTCCAAATTAAAAAAGTAAAAGCATTAAGAAGTAAAATGTAGCTAAATACAAAAACAATGACTATGAGTTTTATTTCAGGAATGCAAAGCTGATCTACAATTAGAAAATCAGTGAATATAAATTGTTACATTTAATTAACTAAAATAAAAATATCAGAGTTACAGAGGAAATCATTCATGTCTTAGTCAGTTTTCCAATTTTGGGAGAAAAAGACACCTGACACCAACAATTTAAAGGAGGAGAGGTTTATTTGGCTCATGGTTTCAGAAAGTTCAGTCAATATTTAGCTGGCTCCAAAGCAGAAAAAATCATGGGAAAAGGGATATGGTGGAGAAAACTTACTCACCTCATCGTAGTCAGGATGTAGGATAAGGGAACAGCATCAGACAGGAAGGGGCCATGGACCAGATATAATACTTAAAATAAGGACTCCATGACCCACCCAGACACACCCAGGAGTATACTTTACTAATCCTCTGGGAGGCTCTTAAGCCAATCAAGTAGAAAATTAAGCTTAACCATCACAATTCAAAACAGCAGATTCAAGATTATCTCAGAAATCAAAAGTAAATTAGGCCAAGAGTAAAATCTCTTACAAAAAAAGTAAGAGATACTTTATTGTTATTGAAATATAGACATAAGGCTATCTGAACCAATATACAAGCAGTAAACACCATAAAGTTTTAAATTTATACATTTGCTCTTTGGAAATTTAAGTTAAATAATGAGTATAGACTGAGAAATATTTCTATCTGAAAAAATAAACCTAATATCCAAGTACGATTTTTAAATTACTGAAAATAAAGAACAAAAAGATAAATGTCTGAAAAATATTATGCAAAAATTTGTAAGACATTTCATTGGAGAGAAAATAAAATAGCCAAGATGTTAGTAACTAAGGAAGAAAGCCATATTAAAACAGGAATCATTTCCAGCCACCATGAGAGAAAGAGATTATATATGAATATAATAAAATCAAGGAAATGTGAGCAGATATTTGCTAAACAAAGCTTTCTTTCCTAATAAAAGTTCAGAGTCAACTAAGAGTAAAGTAAAAACATCTCAATAACAACAGTGGGCTAAAATTACACAAATGGTCAATAAACATATGAAAGGTGATCAACTTCACTGATCACCAAGGAAATATGAGCTGAAATTATGAGAAATCACTACCCACCTAAAATAGTGCCTAAAATGAAAAAGATTGATTATACCAAGTGTTGTCAAATATGTGAAGAAGTTGGTTGAGTATTTTATTTGTAAAATCACTTTGAAGAATAGTTTGAAAATTCCTTATTAACAAGTCTACTCCAAGGTATATTTTCAACAGAAAATTTTCCACATATTCACCAAAAGGCATCTACTGGAATAATCACGGCATAATTATCCATAACAGGCTCAAACTGGAAACTATGTAAACATGAACCAATAGTTGAATGTAACTGTGTTGTGCTATGGACGCACAATGGAATGCTACATAGTGATGACAGTGAATAAACAACAACTCTGCTCACAACGTGGATTCTTTAGAAAAACATAATGTGAACAAAAGAAGACAGAGAAATTAATACTTCACAATTCCATTAACGGTAAGAACAGAAAAAGGTCATACTAATTTATGCTATTATAAACGAGGGTACTAGTTGTCTTTACTGGGAGCTGGTAGTGAACTAGGGCCATGAAATGTTTTCTGGGATGATGGCACTGGGCCCTTCTTGAGCTAAAGGTTGGAAACACTGCTGTGTTCTATTTGACAAAATGCATGAAGCATTTCCCCAGAGAGAATGTAAATTACACAGCCAGGAATTTAAAACTCTTAAGTACTTATGCTCTTAAGTACTTACTAATTACAATCACATCCTTTTCCAATTTGCATTGTATTAAATGTATCTTTGTGAGTCTGTGGGTATTCTTACACAATGCTGATGTGAGTAGAGACTGCAAAGGTACAGCAGCCATTCAGCAGCCATACGAAACCCGAAAATGTACACATTCTGTAGTCCATTTGTTGCATTCCATCAAGAATAACTTACAGTGGTTGAGGAGGAATGTGCCAAGAGTAGCTATTTTAGAATATATTTAAAAATTTTAAACACTGTATGCATACTATTAGCATGTATGTTGTAGTCATCCCACGTATGAAATGTGCTTTATAGCAATTCAAATAATTAACTACATACATGTACATGTGAAATTCTCTGGGATATTGTAATTTTCTATAAAAATAACTGTATAAAAACATTAACATTATAATTATATATGCCACACTTACAATTTGTCATATACTGAAATTTATAGTAAATATATGTTATATTTATTTTTATTGAACCATATTTGTATTATAAAACACTCAGTTATGATTAAAAAATTAAAACAGATGAATAATCTGAAACCAAGAGTGTTAGAGAAACACATGCATTCATATGGATACAGACAAATGTATATATACACATATAAATGATTATTAGTATAAGCATACTTCACAGATATAAGTATTTACTTTTAACAGAAAACAAATTTTTTAAGATAATATTATAGGTAATAAAAGATGGACATAAAATTTTGAGGATAAATGTATATTACACATTTTATGATGCCCACAACTAATATCTAAGTTTTGTCTTACAGAAATAAGAGGAAATCTTGTTCGAAGTAATTTGTGAAAAAACTTCTAATTAAAAGAGTCTCTTAAACAGCTTAGTGTATAAATACCAAACGTCAAGGGAAATAAAGAGGGAGTAAGCAAAATGAATAAAAAAAGAATTGTGATGAGCAACACAACAACGACAAATCATAAAATCTGATGTAAATTTCAGTGAAAAAAATTCATCCATTACGATTGTAAATGAGCTAAAATCACCTTTAAAGTTGCAAAACTTGGAGTCAGTGAGATGGCTCAGCGGCGTAAGTGCCTGCCTGGCAAGCGTGAGGTCCTGAGTTTGACTCCCGGAACCCACATACGAAAAAAGGGCCGGTGATATCACTCAGTGGCACGGGCACCTGCTGGCGCACGAGGACCTGAGGTCGACCCCCGGTACCCACACACACACAAAAAATGCAAAACTTTTAAGTTTGGCTTAAAAGTTCCTATCTAGCCCTTTGTATCTATAAGGTTTAAGCCAAAATTATATAGAAAGTTTGATGATAAAAAGTTGAAGTTAGATGGGTAGACTGATCTAAGGGAATTTATTACGTCAATTATTATACATATGATTATTTAAAATGTATATTTATGCATATATGCATAATGCATATTTCTGTATTTATGTACAAAAAAGAAAAAATAGAAATGATCACTATGAGTTAATTCAAAATGAATTATTTAAATGATATGCAAAACAGTATAGTTTTTAACAAACATCTTATGCAACTCTGGGGCCAAAAAGAAAATATGGAGTTAAGGTACCAATTATTTATGAACTAATAATATGAGAACCACATTTTGTAATATATTCAAGACAGACTAGAGATCAAATATATAAAATTAAATTTAATTTTAGAAATAAGTAAAAGTGTACAAATAAACCCTAAGGAAGGGAAATGATAAAACTAAAAAATCAATATTAATTAATTAGAAGTTACAAAAAGAAACAGTGCGAGAGATAGTGCTTTAAATATTGAAATATAAACACAAATTTGGAAAGTTCAATCAAAACATGAAGATATAAAATAAATTAAATTACTAATAAGAATTTTTAAGTAGGAGAGTTAAATTATAATTGGACATTACAGCTTTGCTTATTTTGAAAATCTCAGTGGAAAAGATAGCTTATTAAAAAATATAAACAACTTAAAATTTACTTCAGAAAACACAGTATGACAGAATTTATCAATACCCAAATGAGGAATTAATAAAATGTTGCATTAGGCATCAGTTAGTGTTCACTAGAGGAATAGGCTTCAAAAAAACATTACATATATATAATTATATATACGTTTTATATATATAATATATATAATATTAATAATATATAATATAATTAATATTATATTAATATAATTAATATAATTAATATTACAATGGCCAACTGCAGAATCAGGGGTAGAAGAATGCAAAATGGTCATGTGTGCACTGGAGAGCCAGAGAATTCGGTAGAAGTTCAGAGGTCTGGATTTCACAGCAAAGTGCTGTGCGAATCCATTTGGAAAGCCGAAGGGTCTGCATTGGAAGGCTGAAAACTGTGTTGGAAGCGTGAAAACTGGAGATGAACATTCTAAGGCAATGGTGAAGGCCTTGGCATCTCAGAAGGAGCAGAGGGAAGCCTTCCTTCTTCTGTCTTTTTTATTACTTCAAGGCTACAATCCTATTGGTTGGATCCACTCACATCTGGAATGGGTCTTCGTGTCGCGGTCTACAGGTCAGTCATCTATGGACACCTCGAGAACTGTGCTCCGCTAACCCAACAGGCAGTTCTTAATCTTTTCAAGTTGACATATCTCAATTAACTGTCACATTATTTCCAAAATGATATTAAGACCTGATTTTTTTAATCAGTAAAGTATCCAAATTTAGGAACTTTTTTGAATCTCAAAAGAAAGAAAACTATTCACACAACTAACATATACTTAATAAGGAACAGGATTAATTATTCATAACCAGTCTATTTATAAATATAGTTCCAAAAATATCTAATGAAATGCCAAGTGGAACTTCACAGAATTGTAACATAATATGCCATGATTAAGGAGGTTTATCCCAGAAACACAGAGATATTAAATATATCAAATATTTAAAATCGATATGTTGATTAGACCTTTAATAAACCCCATGTCTAATACTGGCAATATTTTAGTTAACTAAAGAGAGTTGCATCTTTATTTTGTTAGAAATTATTTTATTAGAAATTATCTAACAATTATTGATATAATATTAACAATTACATTTTTTTTCGAATGGGATGGCTTTTTCTTTAGGTAACAGCTGCATATTACTGATTATACTTTCAGATCCCTAGTATCACCAAAGAGTTACCCCAAGATATACAAAAGAGATTTTCCAAGCTCCCTCTCCTATCACTCTCCTTCCTGAGTCACTCCCTTCTATGGGGAGAGTCATTGAGAATAACTACCAGTCAATGTTCTGACCTTGGTACTCACCGATCACACATGTAAGAATGACGTAAAGTATTATCCTGATGGTAAGAATCTGACAAGTGATCTTTTTGCAAGGAGTGTGTGTATGTGAGGATGACATTTAAAAATCGTTAATAATGCCTTTTTTTTTTTGGGTGGGGAGCGGTACCGGGAATCAAACTCAGGACCTCGCACTCGCCAGGTAGACGCTTGTACTGCTGAGCTATATCCCTGGCTAGTAATCCTTCTAGAGTGCCTTTTTTTCAGGGTGACAGACAGCTAGATATTTTATGTGAACACTGAAATGGAAGCTTTTGTGTTTGCTTTATTGTCTGGTAAAACAGCTAGAAAGGGAAGAATTAAATCAAGATGTAGCTTATAGAATAATTTTATATAAACTGTACTTTAACATTTTACCACTAAAATAAGACCTTGTTTTAAAGATGAATAGAATTCATCTGCACTATCCCCAGACAAGATTCCCTCCCAGATCCATGCAGCTTTGTTGTAGGTGCTTTGTAAATGTAAAAACATACAAGGGGATATTAACTTGATTCAATAAGTTTTGAAAAACTCATGGTCAACCAGAAATAGGTGCTTTATGGAGGAATTATTAAAATATTTAATGTCCTTTGTCGAAGTGCACATGTAGAATAGGAAAAGCTGTATTTCTGAATTTTCCTCAGAAATACTTTATTGCAGCGCATATCACTTGAGACTAATGTTCCACTTTGCAAAATACTTGCCTAGACAAAAATGTCAAGACAAGGTTTTATGTATTTTTATCAACTACATCAACTTTATAGCATGCTGTGTGCATAGACTGAATCTCTGCTCTTCCTAAAATTCATATATTATATTTTAACCCTAAGGTGATGGTATTTGGAGGCAAGAACTTTGGGAGTAGCCAGGCCATAATGGTGGTACATTTACAAATGGAATTGGAGCCTTATAACGGAGACCCGGAGAGCTACTCTACATTTCCACTATGTCGGGTCAAATATTTAAAAATCGAGTGAGAAGATACTGTCTGTGAACCAGGAATCTGGTCTCTCCAGACAACAAATATGCCAGGGGCCTTATCCTCCCATTTCCCAGGCACCCAGAACTGGAGGAAATGCATTTTCGCTGTTTGTATGTAAACCACCCAGTTTACAGTATTTTGTTATAGTAGTTCAAATAGAGTAAGACACTGAATGATTAACTGTAATTTAACAAGTACATAGAAAGAAATTTGTTAAGGTTTTTATTTTTCTTCCCAGCACTAGGATTGAACCCAGAACCCAAAACACAAGTTAAT
Organism: Erethizon dorsatum; assembly: GCA_028451465.1. NCBI lineage: Eukaryota > Metazoa > Chordata > Mammalia > Rodentia > Erethizontidae > Erethizon > Erethizon dorsatum. The sequence goes on from CM051824.1 coordinate 44,309,306, forward strand.
TCTCCCCATCTTCTCGTGTGCGATTTATGCAGTCATCCCTTAGTATTCTTAGGAGATGCTTCCAGGACTCCTTCTCCTCAAAGATACCAAAGTTTGTGGATGCTCAAATGTCTTACGTAAAATGGGGTAGTGTTTGTATATAAACTTCCATATACATTAAGTCATCTCTCAATGGGATGCAATACTTAATTGGTACAGTTTGGATCTGAGTGTTCCCCAAATGCCCAATGTATTGAAAATTAGTTTCCATTCCATGGTGTTATAGAGAGGTGGTGGAACCTTTAGGAAGTGAAGCCTACTGGGAGAAAGTTTACTGGGGACATGTCCTAGAACATATCCATGTTCTAAGGGGATATTAGAACTCTATGCCCTTCCTTTATCTTAACATCCTGGCTGCAATGAGGTGAGCATCCTCCTCTGCCACACACTCCTTCCATGATGTTCTGCCTTGTTTCAGGCCCAAAAGCAATGGGGTCAATCAACCATGGACTAAAATCTCTGAAACGGTTAGTCATAAATAAAAAACCTTTCCTTTTCCATAAATTGATTTTCTTAAATATATTTTTACAGTAATGAAAGGAAACTAATGCAATAATACAACATAAATGCTATGTAAATAATTATTATTCTGCATTGTTTAGGGGGTATTGATAAAAAATCATATTCAGTACAGACATAACTTTAAAAATAAAAATATGTTCTACCTATAGTTGGTTGAATCTACCAATGCAGAATCCCCAGATACTGGATGCTAACTGTATACCTTCTTCCATTTTATTCCTCTTTACCTTTCTCCTTCCTCCCTTTCTTTCTTCCTTTTTGTATAATAAAATGGCTTTCCTTATTTTAGCTTCCTTAAGCAGGAAGATTTAAGGTGAGGACAAAATGAAAGTTTGGGTGTTGCCTGGTGCCTGATAGGAAATAGACAATGTTCCCACATGAGCCCCTAGCTTCTCAGCTCTGGAAAAGTGATTACAAAATTGGGTTTGGGTTTATTAGTGATTTAACTTGCAAATTGCCTTTTTGCCTCCCTGGGATTCTAGTTAAGGCTATTAGAAGTAGAGTAGAATAATTCCCTCTTGCTATTCTTTTTAATTTCTGACATTTTTTTTATATGGATCTTTGATTTTTTTTAAGCAAAAGAAATTTAGAAAATATCACTGAAATGTTTGGGTTCTTTTTTCTTTCATATTTCTTATTCAGATTCTTAAGAGAACCCTTATAGGAATACTAATGGATGTATTTAGAAACCAGACATTAATAAGAATATAAATATGCTTGGCATTATGAAAGCAGACCTACATATGCCTGATGATAGCACAGAAAATGTACAAAGGCTGATATATAAGATGTATGAAGAGATATGAAAACAAAGAGTAAGAATTGAATATCAACTCAGCACATCAAGCTGGAAGTGGTATTTTAATTGGGCCTCGAAGCTAATGAATCTGATATAAATAATGGAGAACAGAGGATACAAGAATTGCTGTGAGCAGGAAAACCAGCAGGAAGAGGAAGGTCAGTTGTCAAGCTATTGGTGCTACAATGCTGGATCTCACACTCGGGCTTGATACAAAGTCCCAATACTGGGAATGTGACAATGTATGCAACAGTGGCCTCTAAACTACAGACCATTCTGAAGGTTATACAATATAATAATTTTTAAAACGCATAGTGCCTGTTGCCTAGGGAACACCTGTGGGGCTGAAGTTGTTTTCATTTCTCCAATTAAGGAAACTGTTAATTTTGGTGTGTCTGAGCCAGATCCAAGGGGAATTGTGTGTTCAGAATATTGTGATTGTGCCAAATTTGGGTGTCTTGAGTATTTTATTTGCATGATTTTGAGCATAGTAATGATATGGTCACATTTGTGTTTAATTTAAATGGTAGCCTTTGGAAATATCTTTTTTTTTTCTTTTCTTTGGCACCAAGAATCAAAATCCAGACCTCACACTTGCCAGGCAGGCACTGTGCCACTGAGCTATATCCCTGGCACTTTGGAAATATCTAGCATATTAGTGACAAGGAGCAAATGTCTAAAAAACATAGGATCCAGTACAGAAATAAAACAGAGAATAGTAAGTAACTGTGAACCACTGAATGGGTTTGCAATAAGAGAAATCTCAGTAATTATTATGATGGAGGTAGTAACATTTACCTCTAAAATTTATTTTAAAATATTTCTTTACCTCTTGGTATATTCTAAACACTTTGGAATGTGGTGCTGATATTGAAGAAGACCAAATCATGATGGGGTTTACATGAAATTAAGAGACAGTGAACCTTTGACATAGCCAATAATTATATAAATAGTCTTAAACATGCTAAAAAAAAAGATCTTAATATTTTAAAAACACAAATAGTAGCTAAGATAAATAGACAGCATGCCCAAAATATCCTAGATAGGCAAGAAGACATACATTTTATATTAAATTTTTATTTGAGGGCAAGAAATATAAAGATAGAGACTTAAACAAGTTTTTCCTTCAGTTTGACATTCTTTTCACATCCACTAATGAAAGCCATGACATTTCTTCAGAAATTTGCAACTAAAGCACTGAGAATTTAGTAGAAAAAAACTGTACCCATTCCAACTGTGCTAAAATATTGTCTTCGTCACTTTCTCATTGATGGGACAAAATACCTATCACACAAAATGCAAAAGAGAAGAGGTTTATTTTGGCTCCTGGTTTCCGAAGTCTCAGTCCTTGCATAGTCAGCTGGCTCCAAAGCAGAAATAGCCAAGTAGAGAGCATGGCAGAGGAAAGCTTTCAGATGATATCAGCCAAGAGGAAGAGGAGTGGGATATTGCCATCTAGCTCCCATCTCCAGTGATGAGCCTCTAACCAGGCCCCGTTTCCTAACAATACATTTAACTCTGAGCTCTTGGTGGGTTAATCCACTGATGCCCGCATGATCTTATCACCTATATAAAGCCCCACTCAGGAACACATGATTCCTTTGGGAGACATTCTAGCTATAAACCATAACAGACATTGTTTTTATTTCCCACCAGTTAAGAGTCAAATAAAAACAAAAACAAAAACAAACAAAAAAACAAAAAAATGACTGTTGGGATCTGGGCATTGAACTCTGTGACAGAGTGCTTGCTTAGCATAAGTGAGTGAGGCACTAGGCCTGATCCTCAGCATTAAAAAAAAAAAATTCTGCAAAAAAAAGATTCCAAAAGTTTCATTGTTCTTAACTTTGCAGGGTTGCACAACTTGAGATATTTTATTTCTCCCATCAATGCCCATGATGCTGTTTTCTAAGAAATTCACGAAAGATGTACATTAGAAAGAAAATAAGTCCTGTATTATATAAACTGCATATACTTTATCAAACTTGTTTTTGTAGAAGACTGCTTCGTTCTTCTAGTTATTTCACTCGCAGTTCAATCTTCCTTCCTTCTTCCAGTCTCTCATTCTTTCTGTCTTTATCTACCCTCTTTTTCTCTCTCATCTCACCTCCACTTTCTTCCCTGACTATTTTTAAAATAGTTATGTTTCCAAGAATCCTGACATTATGAATGAGTCTTGTTTTTATCTGAATTTATGAATATTGTACATCCATTTATAAGCTTATCAATTAGCCCTGAAGAATGTATATATATATATATATATATATATATATATATATATATATATATATATATATATATGTATATATATATATATATATATATATATATTCTTATTCCTTATAAAATCTGGATATAATTATCAGGCAAGATTGGACTTCAAGATAATATGAGATATGTAGTGAATGCAGCTGCTAAGTGTCATCCAACAGAAAGGCAGGCTTATAAACAGAGCATGTCCTCATCCACCACCTTGCAACTTCTGGCTCTTCCCCAAAGTTAAAATGACTATGAAAAGTAAATGTTTTGAATTGATTCAGGACAATAGGGCAGCATGACAGAACAACTAAAGATAATCATGAAAGAGGCCTTCCAGAACTGCTTCAAAAAATGGCAAGAATGATCAGATATGTGTGCAAATTGAAAGGGAGTAAGTATTCTGAAGGAGATTAGTGGCAATGTGTCTTTTATGGTAATAAACTTTTTCAATTTAAACATTCACCATATTTGTGGATCACACTTCATATTGTCATCTTAAAATGCAATATCATCTGAAAAAATGTCATAACAACATATTTTTGAGACTAATTTTTCTTTTTTTTTTTTGGAATCGGGAATTGAACTCATGACCTTGCACTTGCTGGGCAGGTGCTGTGCCGCTGAGCTATATACCCTGCCCCTTGAGATTAATTTTTAAAAATTAATTTTTGGGGGTATTTTACAATATAATGCAGCATAATAACATACACTGTAGGGAATTTTCCCTAATGTATATAACCATGTAACTACTACCACAGCCATCATAGCACTCAGTTTATTCACCCCAAAAAGACTCCTTTGTCCCCAGCTGGTCAATAAACCCAGAGTCCCTACTTTAGACAGTGGTCAGTCTCAGTAGAGATTAAATTTAGCAGAATTTACTTAAATCAAACCTTATATATTAAATCAAAGCTCATATATGTAAAATTGTTGTATTTTCTATATGAATTGACATAGTTTATTAATATCTCCTTGGTCACTGCTAATATTCCTTATCATTCAATCTACTCTTTCTAGTATTAATGCAATTGTTATTGAGACTTTAAAGTTTTCTTCATGGTATTATAATATCATCATTTGACTTTAAAATAGGTCTATCTTGGTAGTTAAAACATAGTTCTTACTGAGATAATACATTTAATGTTTATTGTACTGCTATGTCTGCTTTTTAATTGCTCTATTATGTCACATATTTAGTGTAATTATTGGTACCATTGGATTTTAACATATAGTTTTATTACTTGTTTTTCCTTTGCTTCATTTGTTCCCCTTTCCATTCTACATTGTCTTTTGAAAACATTGTTCCTATGATTCAATTTTTATTCTATTGGTTTAAAAAATAAATTTTACCTTTGCTATTGTTGTCCTATTCTTTACATTTCATATTGTTAATATCTCATAATATAACTTTAGAAAATATTACTTGACTTCCCATGTAAAGTAGAAGCCTTGCAAGAATTTACTTCCATTTCCCATCTCATGTATTCTGTGTGTGAATACAGTCATTGCATTTCCACGTATGAAATAAATCTCAGAACACATAGTTAATATTTTCCGTGAATAGTTACTTTCAAAGAAAATTTAAGTGGTGAGAAATTATTTTCAAGTTACTCACATATTTACTATTTCTTGAGCTCTTACCTCATTCCATTCTAAATATTTTCCATCTGCTATAATTTTCCTTCTATGTATAACTTCCCTTAAAATTTATTTTAGTGTAAGTCTACTATTGAGTAGTAATTTTCTGGTTTTTTGTGCTAAAATACTTTACTCTGCCACCATTTCTTAGGGTTACTTTGTCCCAATAGAACTATAGGTTGATATTGTTTGGTTTGCTTTATTTCAGTATTATGTCATACTATTTTGTGACTGGCATAGTTTCTAAAGAAATGTTCCCTGTCACTTTTATTTTTACTTTATAAATATGATATTTCTTTGAACTCAACTTCTTTTTAAAATTTTATGTGTATCTCTGACCTTCAGGAATTTTATTATGATGTGTATAATTTAATTTTCTTTTTATTTATCCTGACTAAAATTCGTGTAATATTTTGGAGTAGTGAGTTCATATTTTTAATCAAATTTGGAAAAGTTGTATGTCTTTTCTTCACCTAGTCCCGATCCTATTTCAGTTGTATATAATTGCTCTTAATTAGATCTCAAAAATCTGCCAATGTTCAATATTTTGGAGGTTTAGTCCCGAAGAAAGTGCTATGGAGAGAGGGTGGAATCTTTAGGTGACAGAGGTTATGGACAGGTCTTCTGATGATTGGAGATGCAATCATGAAGGGGACAATGGTACTCAAGTCCCTTCCTTTTGCTTTCACTGCAACCCATGAGGCAAGCAGTTTGGATTTTCCAGACTCTAACATCATGTAGCAAGTATTAGGTAATAAGTAATAAGTACCAAAGTAATAAGTAATAAGATCAACTGAAACTTCCAAAATTGTGAGCCAAACAATTTTTCTCTCTTTATAAGTTTATTACCTCTAGTATTTTATTACAGTAACAGAATTCTGACTACAGAGTAGGTTATAGTAATTAGTACTGAGCTATTCTGTTCTACATCTTCTATTTTTTACACTTTAGTTTGTGGAGTTATTTCATGTCATATTGTATTTCTTCTGTTACAAGTTCCATTTTTTTTTTTTTTTTGTGGGTACTGGGGGTTGAACTCAGGACCTCGCACGCCAGCAGGCGCCGGTGCCGCAGAGCGATATCACCGGCCCTTTTTCGTATGTGGATTCTGGGAGTCTAACTCAGGACCTCACGCTTGCCAGGCAGGTGCTTATGCCACTGAGCAATCTCACCGGCCCCCATTTTTTTTTAATAAAACTTTAATATTTACTCATTATAATCTTATATCCTTTTCAATATTTGTGTGTGTGCATGTGTGTGTGTAGCGTAATGTGCTAAAACCATTGCCTGATAATTCTATCACCTCTATCATTTCCTGGTACAACTCTATCATCTGATACATTATCATGCCTTTTGTGACTGGATGGTGAAAATCATAACTGTTATGTTTTTAACTATCTGGATTTTGTTATTTTTCCCTGAAGAATTTTGAGTTTTGTGCTATTAAGAAATTAATTTATTTAGCTTAAACTTTATTGGGATTCTCTTTAAGCTTTGCTGATCCAGTAGAATTCCAGCTAACATATAAAACTTTTGGGATATTGAATAAATATCCTATATATTTAAAGATGAATCTCCACTATTCTTGGTTATAAATTCAGTAACCAGCCCAAAACTTACCTCAGAAAACTGCTACTTTTTAAACTCCCTATTTATTTTTTCCTTTTGAAAGATAAAACATTAGCGGTACACACATACATTTGCAGCTTTGTAATCAGACTCAAGCAGATCCAAAATGTAGGTATTTGGAGCACTTGAAAATATTTTTATTTTTCTAAAATATACATAAAAGTTTACTGTTAAAATCATTTTAAGTATGTACAGTGATAACTCGATTTACCAACGGTTCTGTTCTGAACAATTCTGTTCAATTCCTTTCCACTCAGAACAATCCTGTTCTGTTCATCCAACAATTCTGTTGCAAATAGAAGCCTTCAGAAAAATTTTGCTTCTGTTCGCGAACTCCGCATTGGGTGAGGAGCACGAGCATGGCTATCTTCCCCTCATGAACACAATCAAGCCAAATTCCCCAGAATCATGGGACAAATTAAGTTTCTAACCAAGGTACCACTATAATTCAGCGGCATTATTTACACTCATAATATTTGTAATCATTACAACTGTATATTTTCAAAACGTTTTCAAGATCCCAAACAGATACTCTGTAAACTTTAAGAAATAACTCCTAATTTTCCCCCTTCCTAGCCCCTGGTAACTGCTAATTGACTTTGTGTTTCTATCATTTGTCCGGCTACATATTTTCTGTAGGCGGAGTCGTATAACATTGATCTTATCTCTGCTTCATTTCGCTTTGTATAACATCTTCAAGTCTCATGCATGCTACAGCGTTTATCAGAACTTCCTTCCTCTTTGTGGCTAAGGATCTACTGCAGGAATATCCTACATTTTCTTTATTTTCACGATTGCTTATGGTCACTTAGACACCGCTTTCCATCTTGCAACTATTCTACACCATACTGCAATGAAATTGCTATACATGTATCTACTTGAGTTCTTTTCCACAACTCTTCGAGTGTATACATATTTGTGCCATTGCTAGGTTATATGATAGTGCTACATACAGTTTTTAGAGAAAACATAAAACTGTTTTTCATAGTGATGGTGCCATTTATATTTCTATAAGTAATAAAATTGATAATTTTTCTGCATTCCCATCAAAATTATTTTCTATTATTTGAAAGTTATTTCATTATAATCAACCTAATAAGTATGGACATATGAATGTGGTTTATATTTGCATTTTCCTAACAACTAATGATATTGAATATCTTTTCATGTACTTACTGAAAATTTATAGACTTTTTTTTGTGTGTGTGTGGGTACCGGGGGTCGACCTCAGGACCTCGCGCACCAGCAGGCGCCAGTGCTGCTGAGTGATATCACTGGCCCTTTTTTCATATGTGGGTTACAGGAGTCGAACTCAGGCCCTCGCGCTTGCCAGGCAGGTGCTTATACTGCTGAGCCATCTCACTGGCCCCTATAGACATTTCTTGTAAGAAATGTCTGTTCAAGTCTTTTGCCCAATTCTAAGTTTAGTCAGTTTCTTATAGTTGAGTTCTATATATGAGATGTTCTATATATGTATATTTTGTATGTTAATCATTTATTACATATACAATTTGCAAATGTTTTTTCTCTGTAGATTTTCTTTTGTATGTTGATCTTCTGTATGCTGTATAATTGCTACATTTATTTACTCATTTTAATAACTTTCTTATGTATACCTTGTAATTTTCTATAAATGTAGGATTATTTCATGTGTGAATACATTATTTTACTTCTTTCTCTATATTTAATGTATTTTATTTCTTTTTCTTCTGTATTTTCACTAGTCATAATAATCAGTATGATGTTGAACAAAAGTGGTGGGAGTAAATATCTTTGTCATGTTCCTGATCATATAGAAACAACTTCCCACCTTTCACTATTGAGTATGATGTTAGCTATGGTTTTCCATAAGTGTTCTTTATCATGTTGAAAAAGTTCCCTACTATCCCTCATTTTCTGATGCTTTTTATGATAAAAGAGTACAGTTTAAAATTGGTCAAATTTTTCTATATCAATTTCTTTTCCATATCAATTAACATGACTTCATTTTCCCCTTATATTCTATTAATTTGATATACTAAGTTGATTTTCTTAAACCATTGGGGTATTCCTAGTATGATAACTTGGGGAAGGCATGTAATCCTTTCAGTATGGTGACATATTTAATTTGTTAATATGTTGTGGAAGATGTTTGCTTGTATAATCATAGGGGATAAAGGTTCATATTTACTTTCAGAAAAATGTGGGCTTTATAGGGTGAAATATGTAGAAAGTTTATGTTATCTTCTATTTTTGAGATACATTTGTGTTGAATTCTTCAAATTATTGGCAGAACACACAAGTGAATAATTTGGCTCCGGGATTTTTTTTCTAGAAAATTTTGATTACTAACTCCGTTATTTTTCTTATATAGGACTCTTGAAATTTTTTATTCTTGCATCAAGTTAAATAATTTAGGTAGCTCTATGAATTTTTCCATTTTATCAAGGTTAACTAGTTAGGATACAATTTTTCATAGTATTTTCTTGTAATGATTTTCTTTTAAGGATGATAGTGTTGTCTCCACTTTAACTTATGATTTAAGTTATTTAAATTTTCTCTTTTTTTCTTTGTCAGTCCATCTCAACTATTATCAATTTTGTTAATCTTTAAAAAACAGTTTTAGAAATGGGTGTGGTGGATGCCTGTAATCCCAGCACTCCCGAAGATTGAGGCAGTAGGATTGCAGGTTTGAAGCCATCCTGGAGACCTCTTATTGACATGAAAAGACTCTGTCTCAATATAAAAAATAAAATAAAGCTCAGGATGTAACTCAGTAAGCAGGCCCTGGGTTCAGTCTCTAGTACTGCAAAACAACAACAACAACAACAATCAACAAAGTGAACAACAACAAAAAATAACCCCAACACAAATTTAAAAAAAAAAAACACAAATTTAGTGTTATTATATTTCCATATTGTTTTTATTTACTGTTATTTATCTCTCTTATTTCCTGTTTTCTCTTCCTTTTGCCAGTGTTAATTAATTTATTCATCTTTCCTGGTTTCTCACAGTGTAATTTATGAATTTGAGTTCTTTCTTTTTTAAATTGGATATTAGAGTTATCATGTTACCCCTGAGCATTTTCCTCACTGTACCCCATGAATTTTGGTATGCTGTGCTTATATTTTTTGTTTGTCTCTAGGCATTTTCTAATTTGCTTTGTAATTTCTTCTTAGACTCAATTCGTTGTCTAAGAAGAGTGTTTAATTGCCTCAGATTTGTAAGTTTTCCAATTTTCCTTCTGTTATTAATTTCTGGTTTGATCTGTTTTTATTGGAGAAGATACTTGATATTATTTTAATCTTTTTAAATTCAGTAAGATTTTCTTGTGGTCTAAAATATGATCCAATCTGGAGAATTTTCCATATATTCTTGAGAAAAAAATTAAAGTCTGCTACTGTTGGCTACAATGGTCTAGATATATCTGTTAAATTTACTTTATTGTTTTGATCAAGTCCTCTAATTCCTAAATGATCTAAAAAGATTTCTATTTATTATTGAAAAAAAGTGTTTTGAAGTCTATACTTATGCTGTAGTAGTCTACAACTTTGTCCTTTTCGTACTATTTATTTTAGGATTTTTTTGTTTGGTATGCATGTCTTTCTAAATTCCCTTATATAAACTGGTGCTTTTGATTGTGCTAAATTCTTATGGGATAAACACTAGATTCACCTGTCATGCCGCAGTGGTCTGCAGTATGCCTCAGCCATATTCATTTGCCCCAGTCATTCACAAGTCGTAGTTTTACATTGCACGATTTTCTAGCTGTGAATACTATATTTCCCATTCTCAAGTCCCCTTCACTTCTCCACAAAATCTAGCTCTCTGTTTCTTATCATCTTTCCTTTATTAGACTCTTTAAATTATTTAAACTTTGGGTTTCTCATACAAAAGAAACCATGTGATATTTAACCTTCTTTTCTGATTTATTTCATTTAGTTATGGTCTCAAAGTATATCCAGTCTCCTACAAATGACTCAAATTATTAACTTCAAAGCAAGAAAGAAAAGACAATCATACTTTCAAAAAAAAACCTTTGATAATTAAGTCAATGTATCTGCACATATTCTGTGAAATACTTCACCAAATTTATACTATATTTATGACATGATACATTTCCTCCATGCTATTTTGAAAGTCATTCTCTCAAAGAAGGATATGAATTATATTGACAACACATATGAGCTCAGCCTCAGGAAAATTTGGCATCAAATATATTGTTCATCCTTCATAATAAAAATCAACACACTATACTTATGAATACTTTGTGGTTATTTCAGTGAAATTACAAAATGGTTAAATGTTTTATTTGGTCATAAATGCATATAAATACATTTGCTTCGTTAGATGAATTTTCCTTTCCCTGAAGTCACAAATTTCATAATCACTTGAATGTGTTATAAAATTTGTTTTTTATAAGCAATCTGCTAGTAAGATATATCTTCTTTTGTTTTGTTTTTTTTGGAACTGGAGATTGAACATGGAGAGGCCTCTCACTCATCTACCTTCTTGCCCATTTTTACTTTTTATTGTGAGACATGGTCTTGTTTAGTCACTAAGTTCCCTAGGCTGGGCTTACACTTGCAGTCCTTTTGCCTTTGCCTCCCAATGGCATGAGCCATCATGCCCAGTTGTATCTTTAGTATTCTGCCACCCAAACTGTTCAACTACGAACACTATGTGTACATCCCTGGTACAAGGTAATTTTCCTAGTAGATAAAGTTTGCTATAAGAGATAATGTTAAGAATGTGTGTTTGGTATTGTAAATTTACCCAAACTAAATAAGATGTACCTAGTTCTTTACCAATAAATGCATGATGTAAGAGTAGCATTAGCATTAAGGTACAATAACAAGATGAAAGGAATAGAATGAGATTTTATGTGCAGGTGGTACTTTGCTATTTATCATTGAGCCACAAACAATTATCTTGGAAATATTGAGATTAATAGGCTCATTTAGTAAAAGAGCTAATTGTGAGAGCCATTGGGATAAATCTGAGTTATTTTCCACATCAAAAGTTTTCTCTAGGGCAATTGCATTTTCTACAGAGTTATAATCAACCCGCCAATGCTAGAATCTTTTTCTTTTTTTCCTACAATTTCAGAATGCTTCATTTTATGGTATGTGATTACTCTGGGATTATGAGGTTATATGCAGATAAACTTGGAAGGTGGCACTCTCTAAGGGATGCCAATTACTTACAATATTTTCAGAAGTTTTGGTTTCTCTTATATATATGAATTCTCTGTCCTCTTTACACTTCAGAGCACAATACAACCCAGCATGCTTTGGTAGTTGTTTCCAATTAATGAATATTCATGAAAGAGTTTGAATTTTTACCATGCTGATAACTGAGGGATTTGATGCTAGCTTCCTGAAATCGACATGCAGTAAACAAAGCCTGGAAATTTTTTTATGCCAAGGCATAGGCTGTAAGACAGCAATGTAAAGTTAAATAATAGGAAGAGAGGAGACTAGGTTTAGAAAACATAGGTTCATGTCCCAGGTCTAGTACTAGTATGATTCTGCACAGATCAATCGTTAATTCTGCCTTTCTTTTGTGAAATAGGTTTTAAGATCGTGAAATCAAAGGGGACCATACATGAAGCATTTTGCAAGCAGTAAACATAATTTAAAATTAGCTTCAGCTATTTCCTGAAAATTGGCAATTTTGTTCATTTCGGTCAGAAGTGTATGTGAAACATATTTCTGTTTTCACAATTTTTATTTTTTATTAGTACATGTCTGTAGTACATAATGATTAAATTCTTTGTGGGAGTTGATAAATGTGTAAAACACATCGAGTTCTTTTTTTAATCTTCCTCCCCTTCCTTCCATCTCTTTTTTTTTTTTTTTTTTTTTTTTGTGGGTACCGGGGGTCGACCTCAGGACCTCGCGCGCCAGCAGGCGCCCGTGCCGCTGAGCGATATCACTGGCCCTTTTTTCATATGTGGGTTCCGGGAGTTGAACTCGGGCCCTCGCGCTTGCCAGGCAGGCGCTTAAGCCGCTGAGCCATCTCACCAGCCCCCTCCTTCCATCTCTTGATCCCCATCCATGATCCTCTACATACAAGACCCAAAAAAATTCCACCAAAAATCTCCAGAAGTAATAGTGATGATGATAATGATAATAATAATAATCATCATTCAGCAATGTATCAGAATACAAAATCAAAACATGTTTCTTCCAAACACCTTAAACTGGAATGTACATTTCAGTTAAAAGAATAGACATATTAAAAGTCAGAACATGGGCCGGTGAGATGGCTCAGCGGCATAAGCGCCTGCCTGGCAAGCGCGAGGGCCCGAGTTCAACTTCCGGAACCCACATATGAAAAAAGGGCTGGTGATATCGCTCAGCGGCACGGGCGCCTGCGGGCACGCGAGGTCCTGAGGTCGACCCCCGGTACCCACAAAAAAAAAAAAAAAAAAAAAAGTCAAAACATACAATTCTGAAACGAAAGAAATTGAAAGTTGTACCAATTTGACTTGTTAATAAAATAATTCTTTTTTAAAATTTCGTAAAAGAACAGGGCTGGTGAGATGGCTAAGTGGCGTACGCACCTTCCTGACAAGCGTGAGGGCCTGAGTTCGATTCCTGGGACCCACATACAAAAAAAGGTGCCAGTGATATCGCTCAGCGGCATGGGCACCTGCTGTTGCATGAGGTCCTGAGGTCGACCCCCGCTACCCACAAAAAAAAAAAAAAAAAAAAAAAGAACAGCAAAGCATGATGGTGCATGCCTGTAATCCCAGCATTTGGGAGGCTGAGGCAGGAGGATTGCCCCAAGTTCGAGGAGGCCAGCTTGGGCTGCATAATGAGTTCAAGGGTAACATGAACTGTGTAGTGAGAATTTGTCTCAAAAAAGAAGAATCATAAACGATAAAGTAAGGCAAGTATTTACCTTGGATGTTATAATTTTGCTACTCAATGATGTACAAAGCATCGATATTACAGTTGGATCCATTTGAGGGAAGGAATGATAGACTGAAATCATAAACTTAAATGTTCAATATGTAACTTAGGGTTCCTAGCTAAATGAAAAAAAATTATCTACAGATAGATAAAGAAGATATTTATGAACAACAAGCATCAAACCAAATATTTAGGATCATATTTTTCCTTCAGTATTATTGAAGCCGAAATGATAATAATATTTCTTCATGGCTAAATATTTACCTGATCATCCAGATTCCTCTAGCTCCACTAAGGCCCATCCTTGAAAAAATTATACTAGCCTAGAAATGAATTAGATAATATACTCAAAGAAATCTAAGGGAAGTTCATATCTATAATGAGATAAATAATTCTGATCTATTGTTGGTACGATGAAGTTAAAGTATGTTCTTTCTGTTCATTCCAAACTATTAAGGACTGATTCTCACGTAAAGTGCAATAAATGCATTGTCTCTATAATAAAAAATTTAAGCGAAACAAAAAAAAAAACACAAAGAAACAAACTTTATTTTTAGTGGATTCAAAAACATGCTATTAACTTGTTAAATCACAAATACATGTTTCCAAAATGTTTACTGTCAGTCTCTGTACTTACATACTCATTGTCAGCAACAAACTGTAGGAACAGTAACCACATAGCAGATGCGACTTTGAGCAATTAATTGTTCCTTTTCTGTAAAGGGCCAAATATTAAATATTTTAGGCCTTATGCCCCACATCATTTCTGTCACAACAATTCAACTTGGCTGCTGTAACACAGAAGTTGCAAAAAAAAGACATAAAGTAAATGGTCCTGACTGTTCCAACAATGCTTTATTTATGAAAGCAAACCGTAGTCTCAATTTGGCACAAAAATTGAAAGTGTATTGTGCTAACCTCTATTCTGTGCATGATGTCTGTGGTGTCTATCAGTGCAACATGTGACAGAAGAACGTAAGACAATAGGGCCGGTGAGATAGCTCAGCAGCATGGTGCCTGCCTGGCAAGCATGAGGTCTTGAGTTCGATTCCCAGTTCCCCACCAAAAAAAAGAACCTAAAACATTCACATAGCAGATTGTCAGTATTAATTATTCCAAGGATAGGTGGAAACTTCTATCAGGATTAAGATATCCGGAATGATAGGAGAAAAATAAAAATGTCACAAAGAACCAAGTCCCATTTTAAGGTGAGACAGACTGAAAAGTGGAAGCAACTAATTATAAAAGCAAAGAAGAAAGTAAAACAGTAGTCACAGCTGGGTGTGGTGGCACATGCCTATAATCCCAGCACTCTGGAAGGCTGAGACAGGAGTATGGAGTTTTGAGTCCACCCTGGGTAATTTAGGGAGTTAATCAGTTTCTGTCTCAAAAACAAAAAGTGAAATATGGGTGGGAATGTAACTTGGTGCTAAGGCCTTGCCTTCAATCTCCAATATCACAAAGGAAGAGAGAGGGAGAGATGAGAGAGAGGGAGAGAGAGAGACAGAGAGAGCTATTTAAAAATAAAGAAGAAGAAGAAGAAGAAGAAGAAGAAGAAGAAGAAGAAGAAGAAGAAGAAGAAGAAGAAGAAGAGGAAGAAGAAGAAGAAGAAATAAGAAAAGAATAGTCACCGTGACAACCATCTACAGGTAGGAACCGTTTATTTCGCATCATGGTTAGAAATGAAAGCTCTAAAGCCAGGTGGTTCTGGATGTCAGTGTTGCCCTCACTATTTATCAACCCACTGAAAAAGAACCAGTGGGCTTGGAAATATTTCTCCTCCTCCATAGCCTTCATTGTCATAGTGAAGTAGAAATGTAATCTACTTAAGAGTTGTTAATATACCTAAGTGCATTGCTTTAAGTATTTCCTCTGACATAGGAAGCATTCAAAAGATGTGGACCATGATCAGTCTGAGAATACACCTTGTATATGAGAGATTGCACTGCAAATTTTTAAATGTATATGTCGGTGTGCTGAAGATGGTGTTTTAAAGTCTGAGCCTGAAAGGAAATCAAAATACTTTGTTCAGAAGAGTCACCTGCTGTTAATCAAGAGACCTGATTGTGTTCCAAGTTCCGCCACTATTTTGGAATATACCCTCATTCTCTTCTTTTTTAACAGAAGGTGATACATTTAACCGCATATTTCTTTTCTTTGCAATGTAATTTTTTTTTCCTAATGGAAGGAACACTGAACTGTAAAGTTTAGCTTAATGTATCATCTTTGTCACTGAATAGCTATGCAGTCAAAGACAAGCTTAAATGTCCCTGGCATCACCTCCTTGTCCATTAAAATAAAGTTTTGAATTGATGAACAACAAGGCTTTGTGTGTCTAAAATTACATATTCTGGACTTTTTTCAATTCAAAATAAAATCTACTAAATTGCTAATTTCTATATAAGCATCTTACACTTTCCAATGCTGTGCAGATTTGTTCTAATTTTCAGCAGCAAATACAGACAACACATAAAACACTTTTTTTTCCCCACAATACATTCTTTCTGGGGGAGAAGACTTTGTCTCCCAAGAAGCCACCTTAAAGCATAGTAACAGAAAGGGATTATGTGCCCGACATTTATGGGATACTCCCACTGGGTGATGCCCCCACTGAGTGACACTCAGTTTTCAGTCCCTGGAATCTACAATACAATAAACAATTCTGGATTTTCAGTTCCTGTCATATTTGTTACAAATATGTGAGTGAAAATTATGAGCACAATGCAGATAGCATGAAACTATCCTGTGTCATATTTAATTTAGGCTGGTTATCCTCTGCTTCCAAAGCAACCCTTTAAATACAGCATCTTATCTGCCAATATTACCTGAAGTCGTAATACCCCACTTTGCTTTCAGTTGAAGATATTTTATTTAGAAATACAGTATTTACACTTTATAACAAAGAAAATTATGTTTTCAGTAACCTGAGGTTCTGGTCTGAGTGATAGGATCTAAACTATTAACAGGATTAAGAATAAAAGGGGGCAATTATTAATGTCTATGAATCAAGAAGGGTCTAATTCTTAAAGAACAAGGAGTGAGGGTAATTTTCTGTAATAACAAAGCAGCAGGGGTTTTTGGTCAGCAGAAACTGTAGGAATGGTAACCTTGGAAGGAAAAAAGAAAAAAAAATCTCAGTGACGTAACATGCATCCACTCAATTTAAGATTATTTTGAGTGCTTGTCACATGGCAGGTTGTGTTCTGCTGGCTTAACTCATACAAATAGTGTGTCCAATCATGAATAGAAGTTCTTCAACCTCCTTTGATACTCTCTATTGCCAAGGGAGATTTTGTATTAAAACTTTTTATTTCCATCAATATAAATTTCTAGATAGATGAATGACAGTTAGGTAAACTGATGTAAAGTTTGTCATGGAAAGTGAGATAATAAATAATATTTCTTGAAACCTGATTCTTTAAGTTAGTTCAATTTTTTAGAAGGTAAATAAGATTTTGTGATTACCTTTAAAGGCAATACTCAATAAACTATAGCTTTGATTAGCCAGCAAATATTTATTGTCATGACCCAAAATCCGTTTAGACCTCCATCACTTGCAATTATTTTTTATTTTATTGACTTAATATGCCGTTGCTTTAAAAGTTGCATGAAATGTATAAATATAGTCGTGATAACTGAAAAAAAGTAGCAACAGGTAAATAAAAAACAGTCATGAATGTAACTTATGATTACACCATCATGAAGTAACAATTCTTAACATGAAGGAGATAAAAAGAGATCCAACATGGTTTTTCAAAAAATGTTTTCTTGTTAAAATATAGCAATAATATTGAGTGAAATACTTTTTGATATCTTACTTTATGTTTTTTTCTATTTTAAGCATTCTCTCATAACTTTAGCTATGTTTTGAGGATGCAGTACCTGCAAATGATCTTATCACATAGCAAGTCTCTTGATAATGTATATTATGCAGCTCTTGATTTTCACTATTATAAATGATGACTATGTAAGCATGAACTTGTGTATTTGTATCACTATTTCCTAGGGATAATTTCTGGAAATTAAAATATTTATTCAAAGGCCATGAATATTATTAATGATTTAGACAGGTGTATTGCCTGATTTACTTTGAGAACGATTGTACTCATGATAGTTTTTGAATATTAATCATTCCTACCAGGACTTATTTGTGTATATATATTCTTACATTTATAAGAAAGCAGGGTATTTTATTTTAAAGCTTTTATTATTTGGTAGACTGACACTGTTTTAATCATTTATGTTTTTTTCTATTCATTTCTAATAATATAGAAAATTATGATATTTTATAATTTTTCCTACTTGGTAGTCTACTTCAGAGTTTCATATTATTTAGGCTTTTCTCTTTTCATTTCTTTTTTGTTGAATGATGCATTTATTGTTTGATAACTATAATGAGTATACTTTTTCAACAATAGACTTAAACTTGACCCTACTACCGTGCAATTTATCAATCTATTGCCTCTTTTCTCATTGATGCATACTGTTCTTCGTACCCAGCAGATTACTGATAAATATCTATTAATAAGTGAACGAATAAATAAATTAACATTAATCATTTAAGTAAGTATGAATAGGTATATTTGACTATTATTTCTAAAATGTCTCAGTTGTTTTTATCAGTACATTGAAACTTAAGATGCATGAGCAACTGAGATATTTGTGGTAGAGTTTCTAATACTTGAACTTCTTACTGTGTGTACAAATTAAGTAAAGCTATCTTAGCAAAATTTTGATGTTTAAAATTTATTTTATATTTTTCAAAAATTAATAAACTATCATAGAAAATATGTGTAGCAGACTGACTTTTTATCTCAAACAAGCATGAAAACTGTACAAAATCTGTGTAACAACTTCTGTCATCGATCATTAACACAAAGGAAGTATCCAAGGAGAGGTTCATAGTCGCACTAAATGTTTCCTTAAATACATTTTCCAAATAATTTATCATTTAAAAAAATGAAAGGGACAAAGAGATGGGGGGCAGAGACAGGAAAGGGGATGGAAAAATAAATTAAAATGTGTTATGTACGAACTTCCCACAAGGAATGTAAACATTATGTACTACACACATATACTAGAAAAATAAATAAAATAAAACAGTATAATATAAAATAAAATACTAGAGCTTCTATTGGTCAGAGAAAATACGGTGAGCTGGCTTGATGAGACATATGGAATTTGAGGTATAGGACACAGTAGCAGTGAAAACTCCTCTAAAAAGTAAGTATAGGGGGCCGGTGAGATAGCTCAGCGGCATAAGCGCCTGTCTGGCAAGCGCAAAGGCCCAAGTTCAACTCCCAGAACCCACATACAAAAAAAGGGCCGGTGATATCGCTCAGGGGCACGGGTGCCTGCCGGCACGCGAGGTCCTGAGGTTGAACCCCAGTACCCACACAAAAAAAAGTAAGTATAAAAAGTTCTCTTAAATACTTGTTTGACTCAACTTGCATATGTACTTGTATTCAAAATATCTTTTTTTTTTTCTGTACAAATCAAACGCAGGACCTTGAGCTTGCCAGGCAGGTGCTTGTGCCTCTGAGCTACATCTCCGGGCCCTTCAAGTTGCCCATGTAAAGGGCAGACAGCAGAACTACTTTTAGAGATCAGGCTTAAGAATAGACTCTGGTCCAGATAGATTTTAGAAACCATGTAGAAGATCCTGCATAGAAGTCACCATCCATGAATGATTATGCTCTTATATGTAAAGGCAAAACTAAAATAGAACACAGCCTGAAGTAAAACATCAATGGAATCAAGATGATTTCCTGGTGTTTCAGATGTAAAAGAAAGCAAAACGAAATACTACAAACCACAATTAAAACTCAACCAATTTTAGAAAAATATATTGTAAAGTCTCTACAAAATTCTACATTAAAACACAGAAAGAGAAAATTGTGGAAAGAACTAAAGTAAATATTAAATATACAGCGACAAGGATAGCATACAGTCACATTATCTAACTACCTGTGACTGGATGAAATATATGAATGATTAAAAAAAGTTCAGACTATGTCAGTGACATGAATCAAAATAGTATATCCTTAGGCACAAAGTAGTCCAAATACTAAGGTCAGTGTACAAAACTCAGTTTTATTTCTATGTATCAATAAAAAATGAAAACTAACATATAAACCTTACCTTTTACAATACCAATAAAATATCATATGTAACATACATAAAAACACATTCATATCATAACTAAAATTGGTGTAGGACTTCAACACTTAATTTTTTATTAAAAGATTATTGTATTTGGCATAGGAATAAAATATGAATTTCATAAAATATAATTCAGAAATAGATTTACATATATGGATTCATTTGATTTATGAAATAGTCGATCAGCTAGACTATGAAAACAATCTTTTTAGTAAACTGTAATAGATAAATTAGATAATATTTTAGAAAACAAAATAATTTTGAGTCATCTTTCTCACCCTGCACAAAATTAACTATAAAAGGATTATAGAGCCACAGATCTATGAAAGGTAAAGCAATTAGTCTTCAAGAATAATATGTATGAAAAATACTCTATGACTTTGAAGAGGAAAAATATTTGTTAAATAGGGAATGATGCACTAACTATAAAAAGAAATTATTGATAAACTACACTTTTTCAATAGAGATGTTTTGTGCATTACAAGGTAAGCTACAAAACTAGGTGAAGATATATGAAGTAAATGTATCTAACAAAATACATACTCAAAATACAAATGAATTACACTATTAAGAATAGAAGATCAAGAACACACTTTTTTTTGGTACCGGGAATCAACCTCAGGACCTTGCCCTTGCCAGGCAGGCGCTGTGCCACTGAGCTACATTCCTGGCCCAAGAACACACTTTAGAAGTTGGGAAACTTGAACAAGATGGACACATATATCTACATGAAAATTAGCATATAAAATGTGCTCAACATCATTATGCATTAAGGAAATGCAAATTACAACCTCAATGTTATTTCATTTCACTGCACAAAAAAAATGATAAAATTAAGAAGACACACATTGCCACTTGTTGGTGAGGAAGTGAAACATCTAAAACTCTCATGGAGTGTTGGCAAGAATGCAAATTGATTTAACTACTTGTACAACTTTTGGCAAAATCTTTCAAGACTAACTAAGCACCTTCCTATTTATGACCTAACCATTCCACTCCTGGGTATATACCATAAAACCACAATTCAAAACATCAGTCAACAGTATACATAAAACATTCCTGGTGACCAAATTTATAGCACTGTAATTTAAAACTGGAAATAACCCAAACATTTATCATAAAGAGATTGGATAAGTTTTAGCTCATTTATTAAGTCAAACAATTATCACTGAAAAATGCAAAAATATAGATGATTCTCACAGATAATATATCGAATAAAGAAGCCAGACCTTATTATTATGATTGCATTCATATAAAATTTGAGATCCGACAAAATTTCATCTGTAATTTAGAAGCAGCATTAAGTCTGGAAAGAACGATTTCTGTCATGATGTACACTGGGTGATGAGTACACCTGGTATGCACATATATAAAACTGTATTAAGCTAAATGTTTAAGGTTTGCACACTTCTGTATCATCTCTGAGACAACTAGGGCATTTGGTACTATGTCCCTGAAACACCATTTACATTCCCAAGACTCTTGCCAACTCAAGGGAACATTGTAAACTGACAGAGACCGGATGTCCAAGTGAAATCCGAAGCACAGTGGGAACTGGGCAAACTAGTGCTATCTGAAGGAGCTGCCTTCCTACCTGTGTGCAACGCCAGCCTTCCTCAAAGTGCCTGTCATAGAACGGAACAAAGAAAGCTAATGATG
Source organism: Erethizon dorsatum (assembly GCA_028451465.1). Classification (NCBI taxonomy): domain Eukaryota; kingdom Metazoa; phylum Chordata; class Mammalia; order Rodentia; family Erethizontidae; genus Erethizon; species Erethizon dorsatum. Next base: position 44,330,912 of record CM051824.1, read on the forward strand.
CCACTGCTATGAAAGTTAATCTATAAAATCCCATTCCTGCAGTAACCTGCTACTGAGGGATTCATCTAACCTGCTAGCACATAACCTGCTGAGTGGTACTGTTGTCTACAAGCACCTCTCTGGAATTTATCATGGGTGCTGCTGTTGACCTCACACCCCATGGGATTTGCCATTGTTACTGAGTAAGCCCCAGTGGGATTTCCCTAGGGATACTAAGGAAGTGGAGGTGCCCCGGGTGGACCTGCTAAGAGTTGCTGTTAAACCTGTATTCAGTTCTTATGGAGGCTCCCTTGCTAGTTAATTCCAATTATACCTTTACTTCTCTGTTGGTGTCTGTCAGTAAGTATTAATAAATGTTGTCTCTCGCAAGCCCTCTTTGGGTATTTTCTTAGGTCTCTCACCACCTATTCCACTGCCCCAGCCCATCTGGGCTGTAAATGAGACGAATTTAATGAAGTTAAAGGAATATTAGCTTTTTTTAGAGAAGTATTAAATCAAATGTAAAGACGTGCTTATTTGGAAATCAAATTGTTCTATGCTGTTTGTTGTGTTGTGTAAAAACTTGGACTGGGTAGACTGAACCTTTGTTTAAGCCTTTTCTTTAATGACTTGGTTAGATTCTGTCGTGGTGTTCTTTGTGAGTGTTAGGATTGTCTGGTTATTTCTTCTGTCAAAGAATTGTTGAGGCTTTTTGGTCCATGGGTTTGTGGAGTTAAATACATTTGAAAAATATTGGTTTATTATTTCGTAGAACATTTCTTTTCTTTCCCCTGACTCTATTCTGCCATTTTATGAATCTAATAACAACTGAAATTTGTTCACAAGTCACTGAGGCTGTTTTCAGTTTTATTTGGATACTTTATTTTCCTACATCTTCAAGTTTAACTGTTTCTGTTGTGAAATAATCAGTTGTTATTACTATTAAGATATTTTTAGGATATTGTAATTTTATCTCTAAAAGTTCAGTTTTCAAAGTATCCTCCAATTCTTCAACATGTTATTACTTTCATCCACTTCCTTGAACTTTTGGAGCATACAAATAATCACTATTTTGTTAATCGGATCGTGTTGATTTGATTGCTAGATCTCATTATATTTGTTGATTTTTCTTTTTATTTTTGACTGTATTTTTCTGCTCTTTGCATGTCTGGTAATTACTTAACAAATAGTGCATAATTTGTTCTTTTCATTATTTGTTTCTAGGTTGTATGGTTTTCCCCTGTTCTGTTATGCAACTATTAGAGTTTATGAGTTATTAGTGTTTATTTAAATCTTTTCCAGGCATGTTTTTGTACCTGGATAAGTCAGTCCAGAGCACTTTTTAGTGTTAATTTTTCTTCATATCTAAAATGAAATACTTCTGAAACTCTACAAAATGCCCCATCAATTACATGATTTTTTCAACCTATTCCTGTACCAACTCAAGAAATTGTTTGACCAATTCCTAGCTGGCGTGTGGGTGTGAGGGGGCGTCCTCTAGTTTCTCTCTCACAAATAATAATGGTCTCCTCCATTAGTGGAGACTTTTAAGGTTTATTTGGCACTGTGCTTTCTTCTGTTGCTTAGAAACCACTTCTAAGATGTAAAGTGTTGCAAATATAGGACTGATCTCATTTGTTTTCACTCTTTCAGGGATCACAGTCCTGTAGTGTCTGCTAGCCAAAAACTGAAAAACATTATTTTATAGAGTTTTCTAGTATCTAATTTATTTTAAGATAAGAAGATAAATCTAATGCCTGTTCAAATTCATGGCCTGAAGTTGAAGCCTACATACATTCACTTTCATAACCCCTTAAAAATTATGAAATACCAAATGCTACTAAAACTTGTTTACAAATGATATGGTTGAGCTTTGGTTTGGCCTTCTTTTTTTTCTGCTTTTTTTCCTCATATTTTACTTAATCATTTTTCCCTACTTACATAAACCAATAACTCTACCTACTGTAGAACAAGAGCATTCAAATTTACTAAAGTGGGACTTTTTATGTTTTACCTTTCTTTAGTTTTTCCTTTGTTTTTTAGCAGACCTAAAGCTAGAAAGTCATCTTCCAAAATGAACTTAGCTGATAGGACTCTATTTGGATTTGAATTCTAGTCATGAGCTTTACTAGATTTGTGATCTCAGGAAATCTGAATAATTCTTGGAGGTTTAGTTTCTTCAGTTTTAATAGGGAGATGAAATAAATCAATAATTTTGAAATAATCACTTTTTAACATAAGGAATGCATTACATGGAATAAAGTTTCAGGCCTAAAGCTGATAAGAAAAATGTGCGATATTAAAATCTGCTAAAGAAAGAATAGACAAAATAAATTATAAATAGCATGAAAGCAAGAAAATAACACAGATCTTATTGTAGGCAGACATTAATAAATAGTTCCTTCTTTAAAAAATTTAATTTTCTGTATAGGTCTCATTTTTCTCATTTGTATAAAAAATGGTTTAAGTTGATAATTTTAAAAGTCATTTCTAAAAGTGAAATTATGTGATCTGAGCTTGGTTACTGCCACATTTTAACAAACTGACCTGGCCAGTCACTAATAAAGCTTAGTGTTTTGCTATTAATTTTTCCCATTAAACACCACCCATGTGTATTTTTATGTGTACTTGCTATCATAAACATGACAAGGTTACTGTATTACCATATCTTGTATTTTAGAACAGATAACTTCTCTTATTTTAGGTCATAATGTGTGAACAATCCTATCAGTTGGTTTCATTTTTACCTTCTAAATTATCTGTGAGGCATTTCTTTGGGTCACTTATCTCTCTAACATTCGCAGAGTGTGGATTCTGCCCTGAAACGTTATCCAATAAGTGTTTCCCAATGTTTCCAACACAGAAGAACAGAGATCCCTGAGATTGGCTAGCTAACAGTTAAAAATACAAGTTAGAGAGGTTGTGGATTCTTTTTTTTTTTTTTTTTTTTTTTTTTTTTTGTGGGTACCGGGGGGACGACCTCAGGACCTCGCGCGCCAACAGGCACCCGTGCCACTGAGCGATATCACCGGCCCCTTTTTCGTATGTGGGATCCGGGAGTCGAACTCGGGCCTTCGCGCTTGCAAGGCAGGCGCTTAAGCCGCTGAGCCGTCTCACCGGCCCAGGTTGTGGATTCTTATACAAAGCTAAATTCTTCTTTTTCACAGTACTTAACCAGACAAAATTGAAACCCACATGGGGTACAGCAAAAAAGCTATTGTAAACAAAGATCCCTCATACTTTTGTTAATTCAAAATGCGGACACTACCCATGTGATGTGCATTGTGTTCTGATGATGTCTGTATGCTGTACAGTTCTTGAAAGCTGATAATGAAAGTGTCTACATATAAAAGAAATTGAAATTGAAAATTAAGGGGAAAAATAACCTCATACATTTTATTTCACTACTCTCTCTCACTGTGTAATTATAATATCACTCAGGAAACTTCCACTTCTTGTAATGCTTTCACCTAATACACACTTGCCTTGCGTCTCATTTCCTCTCCACCAGCCTGGCCAAGCAGGAGGTAGAAACATTGATTTTAGCAGTCTGAGCAGGCAGAAGAAAGGGTAGGTTTAGTGTTTGGCCTAGAAAGTCCAGGACAATCTTACAGTCACTGACCAATGTGAAACTGTGATCACATTGCCCGGAGTCAATATGAATGTTTTCTAAGAACCGGACAGAGTTTCTAGTCCAGGTTAATAATCCTGAGTCTCAGGACAGTAGCGCAGACCTGTTTTACCCAGAAGCTTTTAAACAAGTTTTAAATTTCATACGATGTAATCGTAGCATGCAATTTATATCATTATTTTGGTATGGAAAACATCCACTTGGCAATTCTATTTCACCATTTTCAGTATCCACATGGTATAAAGTGAAATGGAGATATGAGAGGATACATTACTTCAATGTCATCTACATTACCCATAACACATAAACTAAGAGATTTATAGAACACATACATTCCTGCCAATAATAATAGAGATAAAAAATCAATAATAAGAGATATAATATAACTTGGAAATATGTGATGATTCTGAATATATATTTTTGAAAAGAAGATTCAGAAATGTCCAATAAGAACACAAAATCTCAATATTATTCATCACTAGGGAAATGGAAATCAAACTACAGTGAGACAACACATCATACCCAACAAGATGGCTATAACAATAGTAAGGAGAGTAAAAGACAGGTACTGTAGTCCATTTTGTGTGGCTGCAATACCTAAGACTGGGTAATTTACAAAGAACAGAAATTTCTTTTTGTTCTGGAGGCTGCAAAGTCCAAGATCAAGGTACCAGCATTTGGTCTGTGTCTTCACATGGCAGAAGGTAGGTGGACAAGCTTGCAAGCTTGCCAAGTGAATGCCACGTGAAGTCTTCAGTTTAAAGATGAAGGAGTTGTAATGGCTGTCTTAGTTACTTTTTCTTATTGCCGAGACAAAATACTCGACACCCAAAGTTAAAGGAGGAAAGGTTTATTTGGCACACAGTTTGTAGAGGTTTCAGTCCATAGTCAGATGGCTCCAAGGCAGAGTGGCTTGGCAGAGAGGCATCACAGAGGAGAACCAGTTCATGGCAAAGCAGGGCAGGTAGATGGCAAGTAGCAAGCAAGTGACAAAGGACAAGCAACAAGCCTCTTTCTATCCCTTATATCTTATGTCCACTCACACCTTTAATATGAACACCATTAATCCCAGCATTGCACCGTTAATCAATCACAGCATCACAAACTCTAGATCCAGCCACCTCTGAACCCCCACCCCCATGACTGCATGAAGCTTGGGGAGGACATAGAGATACAAACCATACAATGACCAAATCCTTTAAAGACTCTGCATCTTTGTCTATCACACTGGCAACAACTGAGGAGAGGAAAGCATTCAAACTATAGCAACAGGCAGTTACAACTATTGGTAAAAATGTGGAGAAACTGTTTATCCTCCATAATTCTGGTAGAAATGTAAGATGATGTAGTTGCTTCAGAAAACATTTTGGTTGCAATTCAAAAAGTTAAACCTAGAGTTACCATATAACTCAACAATCCCACTCTTAGATTTATAACCTAGACGGCTTAAATTTCCCTTCATTTTGACAAAACATTAGATAGACTTCTTCCTAAGGCTGCTGACCTCCTGTTTTGCAAGGGGATTTAGTTAAGAAAACTTTCAATTGCATTTTTTTTCTGCCTTTCTGAAATATAAATTTCCTCCCATGCTCTTCCTAGTTTTCGAATCCAAGGATGTCTTTCTCAGGAACCTGGATACCATCTCATAGAATGAGGTCGTACTCTTAACTCCTAGTCTCTGTGGGAAGGCAGGGCCCAACTTCAATAAAGACAGCAAACACAGAGCCCTAATCACTTAGATGTTGCCCGATTCTTTTCTATTGGCTCACACTAGCATTAAAAAAGTTTCCTAACCTTTTATTTTTATCAGAGTTTGATTCAATCTCTCTCCCTTGTTACAAATATCTTGAACTTTCCTTGCCTGTTTCACTTCATCAGGTATAAATTTTCTCTAACATGTGTATCTGAGAGAAAAAAAATGATACATCTACAGAAAACCTTATATATGAATGTTCATAGTAGCTTAATTTGTAATTGCTGAAAGGTTGAAATAAAAATCTCATTTAACTGATGAATGGTAAGTATAGTATAGGGCAATGGAATTTTATCCTCCAAAATAAACTGACATGTGTGACAGCCTAGCCCATCCCAAAACATTGTGCTAAATGAATGAAGTTATAAAATACCCACATGTTGTATGATTTCATTTACATGAACCATCTAGAATAAGCACACTCTTGTTTAAGGTTATCCACTTAGGAGCAATGGAGAAGTAAAAGGTAATGCATACAAGGTTTTCTTTAAAGGAGATGAAAGCATTCCAAGATTAGATTATGGTGTTGGTTGTACAATACTGTGAATATTCCAAAACACACTGAATTTAGTATTTTAAATGAATAAATTGTACAATACATGAAGTATATTTTAAAGCTGTCTTCTCTCCAAAAGTTCTTTCCCATACTAACAATCTCTGTGCTTTATGCTGATTTGCTTTGCTTCACTACCCTTCGTATATATTTTTTCATTTGTTTATTATCTGCCTATCCACCAGGTTGTAAGTCTGGCTCTTTGTTCATTTTATTTAGTATTTCTAAATCTTAAGAGTCTCTAGTACAGTAGAGTATCTGAATTAACCTGGGAAAAGATAGGCAGAGCCAGGATTTGGATGCAGTCATTTCTTTTGCAAAATGTTTGTATGGCACAGGAGTAAAGGACTCAGGAAATAAACAAGTAATGAGGAAAGACAATAGAAGGATGAGTTCTAGAGCTGGACTCTACTGTGGAAAAATAGTGGTTGATAAAATTGGGGTCTTGTGGTGATGTTTATACACTTGGAGCCTCACAATAGTCCACAAAAAATGTAAGAGAGAAGTATTTATTATCTTCACTTGCATCATGTAATTGTTGGCTCATGAGGGTGGCGACTGCCTTGAGCTTTTGCTGAAGCATGCATAAGACAAAGTAGGTTCATCCCCCTTCCTTCCATTGAGGAATCTAAGACATCACTGGAAGAATAGATCATTTCCTGAAGAATTTCCTCTCATTTCGCTTCTCTGCTTTCTCAGATTCTTCAACAACCAAATGTTTCCATACTCACCTTCTGATTCCTTTGTATGCCTCTCATTTTTTACTGTTCAGACAAATTAATCTCTTTCAAATATCCAGAAACTCCAAGAGAAACCTACAAAAGTCACAATTTAAAAATAGTTCAGGGCCAGTGAGATGGCTGAGCGGCATAAGCGTCTGCCTGGCAAGCGCGAGGGCCCGAGTTCAACTCCTGGAACCCACAAACGAAAAAAGGGCCAGTGATATCGCTCAGAGGGATGGGTGCCTGCTGGTGCGTGAGGTCCTGAGGTAGACCCCTGGTACCCACAAAAAAATTAAAAAATAGTTCAACATACAGCTATACATCCTGGAAAATTTCGCCCAATTTGTTAGAATTAGGCAATAAATGATACAAAACCCAGAAAATTTTGATAAGTGGGAGCATATTTCCCAAAAGAATCAGACCGTTGTTTTTTTTTTTTTTCTATATGGGTACCGGGAGTCAAACTTGGGCCCTCGCACTTGCCAGGCAGGCACTTACGCCGCTCAGCCATCTCACCGGCCCCCAGACAGTTGTTTTTTAATTGTAGAAACAATGAGAACTAGTACCACAAATCTCAGGGTTCCTCTGTGGTATGTTAAAATTCCAAAACTTCCTTACAGATATTTTCCATTGGCAAATATACTTTGCTAAGTTTTAAAATTTTTCTAGATGGTGGACTCACCATTTTTCCCTAAAAGGTGAATATTTGTCCATTATTATCTTTGATACAAGAATTCATGCAACTTTAGAGCAGAACATTAGTCACATTATCATTATTTTTATTTTCTGAGGCACTTGCCATATAGTTGAAATATATTTTAAAATATTGTGACCATATTACAAATCACATCATTGACATTAATTACCTACTACTTTGGGATTTACGTAAGAAAGCACATTTTACTTTCAACAACCTATTCCCAAAGACCAATCTAGTTTTTCTATGTGCTCCATATCAAATTCTCATAATTAATAGATCAATTTTTTTTTTGTGGGTACCGGGGGTCGAACTCAGGACCTTACGTGCCAGCAGGCGCCTGTGCCACTGAGCGATATCACCGGCCCTTTTTCGTATGTGGGTTCCGGGAGTCGAACTCAGGACCTCGTGCTTGCCAGGTAGATGCTTATGCTGCTGAGCTATCTCACTGGCCCTGGATCAAATTATTAATGTGCTGTAAGTTTGACCTTCATCCAAAATCAATTTACTCTGTCTGATATGATAAATAATTATATGTGTTAAAATGTTTTCAATTCAGATACATTTATCCACATGTAAAGTGCAGGATAATGAAGTATATGTACTAAGAGTGTGTTTGGCCCTTAAAGGAGAATCCTATAAAGTACTTCTGGCTTTGGGAACTAATCAGTTAATTTCTGACAGTTTTCAGTAAACTGTAACCAACTACCACATCCCAAATTGGTCAATAGCATTTTATTTACAGATGTTGCCCCACCTGACTTAAAGTTTCTATTGTTAGAGAAAATTATTTCACATATTATCAGTTTGCAATATTTTTTTTCCCATTCGAACTGTTTGCTAGCCATAGAGAACACCGTTATCTTCTCTTTCATACTGTGGTATTTGCCTAATTTGGCATTAGGCCTTGTGATTCTTTAGCCTTCCATAGCTCCAGAATGAGGTGCATGATTTTCAACCTCTTGGAATTATGTGATTATACATATTAAACATTAAGACTGATTAATCATTGAAAACTACTGATAGGGCTGGTGAGATGGCTCAGCGGCATAAGCGCCTGACTGGCAACTGGGAGGTCCTGAGTTCGACCCTCGGTACCCCCCCACACACACACAAAAACCTGAAAACCACTGATATCATGGGTGCTTGGCCAAGCAGCTACAATACAAGTGGTTTGCTAGAAAAGATGGATAGTAATATAAATATATATTTTACTGCATATTAATTTTAAAATATTGAGTTTCATTTTAGTATTTTCATACATGCATATAACATACTTTGATCATATCCATCACCCCATTACCTCCCTTACAACCCCTGCTCCTTGCCTCACCTCCCCTTCCTCTTGTCTAATAGTCTCCCTTCTACTTTCATATCATCTTCTTTCCTAGAGTCCATATATTAGGGAAAATATATGATACTTATTTTTCTGAGTATTGCTTATTTCCCTCAGCATATTGAACTCCAGTTCCACCCATTTCCTTGTAAATGACATGATTTGTTTTTCATCGTGGCTTAATACTCTACTGTGTATATATGCCACGTTTTCTTTATCCATGTGTTGTTAATGACACTTAGGCTGACTCCATTTTTTGGCTATTTCAAATTGTTCCACAATATATATGGGTATTCAGGTATCTCTATAGTGTGCTGACTTTAATTTCTTCAGGTATATACTGAGAAGTGGTATAGCCAGATCATAGATAATACTAGGTTTTTGAGGAATCTCCATACTGATTTTCACAGTGACTGTACTAATTTACATTTTCATGAACAGCATATAAGGGTTTTTTTCCCCCATATCCTCCTCAGCATTTTTTTTTTTTTTTATTCTCTATGGTAGCCATTCTGACTGGGTGGGATGGAATCTCAATGTAGCTTTAATGCGCAAATTCATGAAGATGTTGACTAGATGAATTTGTTCATCTATTCATTGTTGACTTGTGCTTTTTCTTTTAAAAAGTGTTTGCTCAGTTCATCTTCCCATTTTTTTTTATATGTGGGTACCTGGAATCGAACTCAGGACCTCGTGCTTGCCAGGCAGGCGCTTATGCCGCTGAGCCATCTCACCGGCCCTGAACTATCTTCCCATTTCTTGAGTGGCACAGTGCAATAGTATTTTTATGATGTAAGTCAACTCAGTGTTTGTAGTATCCTGAATCACTAAGAAGGACCCTATCTTCCAACTGCAGATACCATTAGGATTATTCTTTCAAAGAAGGGCTGACTCCTCAAATGACCACTACTTTGGAACCCCAGTAAGTGTTCCAGTATGATTGAGTAAAAATATCCCAGTCCCAATCAAAATGTCGTGGAATCATCCTCACTGATATCATGTGAGTGTGGGGTATCAGATCTCCCATGGGTATTCACATAGGGTTAGTGCCAAAGAGCCGTCCCTGCCAGTGTCAATCAAGCAACAAGTGATAGCAGTGAACGCAAAACTGACAGTGGCCCAGGGATAATATTCCAAGTTTCCTTTCTGCCCTAGCAGAAAATTTCCAGAACAGTAAAGTATGAATGATATTATTTTTCATGATATTTTGAAATGAAGTCAATCTCAGAAATATAAACAATATTGCTAGGATTTCGAGAGGAAAAATGAATTTTCAAAACCTATCCCAATTCTTCCCAGGCGTCTTCTAAAGCTTATATTGGAAATGATTGTTATAAAATACCCACCAACTGAAATTGTCATAGGCTACTTGATATGAGTGATACAATGTCAAATATTTTAGAATTATAAAATCTATTGCTTCTATGATTTTTTCTCTCTTTCTTCCCTTCAACCTGATTTTGTTGTCAACTTTTATCTCTTTATTCTGGGGTCCAGGAATATTAATCATTTAAAAAAATAGGTTCTTATACTTATTTCCCACATAATAAAAGTTAAAAATATAAATACAACTTATACCCATAACATCTATTGATTGTACTGAGATAGTGATGTCTTTCACTGATACATTAATCACTATAGGCTAATCGAATAAAGTGTGGTGGTTTCACTTAAACAAGAGGAAGAATTAACAGTAAAAGTTATGAGAAAGACAACTAAATGTGAATGTGTACCGATTCTACATGATTATGGAGGAGTGACACGCAGAGGATGCCATAGTAAGGTAAAAAGTAGGATAGGGAAATTCTCTCTCTCTTTCTCTCTCTCTCTCATTCAATATGAAAAACAAAAAAAAGAAAATAAGCCCAAAACTTATTTAAGAAGACAGGTTATGTGGCAAAATATAGAATGGAAGAGATGGAAGTGGGATTTTTATTTTTATATATTCTTAAAATAAACTTGCTCCTAATGAGTTTACTATGTTACATAAAATTTGAAACTAGATAATGTAGCATTTAATGATAACCAAAAATCATAATGTGCTAAAATGTAAATTACTAAAAATTGAAAATGAATAGACATAAATATATGTATATATGTGTAGACCGATATCATTTTACAGGTTTAACACGGAGAATTATTACAGATGATGATAAAGTAGTAGCTTGAACTGTATATTCCTGCTGAGACACATGAAAAAAATTAAAGAATCAAAAAAGTTTTCAACATTCCTCTAGCTTATAGTAGCTGTAATACACATATTTGAAATTATCTGCATGGTTTTAGCTAAAATAAATAATTATTTTACTATGTTAGAAATTAGGACATTTTATAGTACAGTAAAACTCTACAGGTATATGGGTTTAAATAATGAATTCCTAAACATGAATTGAAAATATCTGCATAAACTGATATTTTACTTTTCTGCTTTTGAATCACTATATATTTTCTAATTTAGTCAAATAAAATGTTTTGTCAATAATAGCTACCCATAATGTGATTTTAAACCTACTTCCCATTACAATAATTAACATTCCTTAGAGGAAGAGCCACTTCCAGGTCTCCTGAAGGGACCCACGAAAGCCTGGGGACTGAGGAAATGACGGAAAGTACAGAGCACAGCAAGGGTTACTGTAGCCACGTCAAAGGAAACAGAAACCAGTGAAAAATCCTTCACTAGTCAAAGTTGAACATGTAATGATGGCAACAGACAAAAAAATTTCAAAAATGTAAAAATATATAAGCTCATAATGATACTAAAATTTATTCAGTAGGCAACTCTCAGGTTTCTACAACACCATACTTTTTCTGAAAATTAATTAAAAAACAGGAAAAAGTTAAGCATTTGATTATCCCTCTTTTTCTGGACAAGCTATTGATGAGCATTATAATAATTGATAGACAGTCATTTCTTGCCTCTCCTTATATAATTACAAGTAATAAATGCACAAAGAATGCTAAAATTAGAAAATCACTATTTTCTTATGTTTTATAGACAATAGATTAAAGCAAGGATCATCAAGGGATGCTAAAATCGGTAGGTGAAACGCTGATGGGAAACTTCACAATGGATGGATCAGGTAGAAGCACCTGAACCTCATAGCAGTCTTAACATCTCAATTAAGGGGACAGAGAGACATTGTGAAAATCCTGACAGGATGTCAAAAAGAATACATTGACTACAAAGAAATAACAGGACCTCGCAAATGCGCTTGAATCTGATGAAGACTTGTTCTATCAGCTGAGAAAATGAGGAAGCCATCAGAAAATTCAATCCCAACGACTAAGTGCAAAGCGACAGTTTTGCTTTTAAAAGTTTTAAAAGATATGTCAAGTAAATCTGCATGTAGACTTTACCTCTCAAGTTGATTAAATGAATTATAAAAATATACTTTGGTGTCACTGAATATGGGATAGTTTAGATATTATTAAACCATTACAAGTTCGGTGAAGCGGCATTTTGATCATTACATATTCATTATCTACAGAAATAGTTCTGGGTAGGGGCCGGTGAGATGGCTCAGCGGCGTCAGCGCCTGCCTGGCAAGCGCGAGGGCCCGAGTTCGACTACCGGAACCCACATACGAAAAAGAGCCGGTGATATCGCTCAGCAGCACGGGCGCCTGCTGGCGCGCGAGGTCCTGAGGTGGATCCCCGGTACCCACACAAAAAAAAAATAGTTCTGGGTAAAATACACCTGAGATTTATATTTCAATACTAAAACAACAACAAAAATGAATGGTAGAGAACTTGACATATAATAAATGTTGAATAAAATTTTCAAGACACCTGTATTTTCTTTTTAATTAGATTTTAGAGATTTATGACAAATAGGCTTGTCAGGTGAAAAGATGAAGCATTCAAAGAACATCGTCTATATTGAGAAAGGCCGAATAGGAAAATAAACTTTATGTCTAACATGATTTTAAAGGATTGCGTGAGATACACACTGTTAAAGTCCACATTAATTTCTATCCAGTGAGACCTGAACGAGCCATCCAATGCCGTTGTTCGAGCCTGTCAACGTGAACTTTCAGGATCACCTTAGAGGAACCCTAATGTTATTGTGTTTGAAGTATCTTCTAGAATTGATGTATTTTATTCTGAGGTACTTTTTTATGTGTCGAGTGGTGTTTTATTTTTGAGATACAATGCTATAATATCTTGAGGTACTTTGGAAAGTATTGTCTAAGATTTAAAATACATGACAGGCAACTACTGTCAACATGGCTTGATAATTCATTTAATTTCTTCTCTATGGACGAAATGAAATTGATGAAAAGGCAATATGCTAAACTCACCTCAGAGAGTTGTGAGGATCTTTGAGACTGATGTGAATGGAAGTCTTTAGAAAATCAAATTAGTATCTTTGTGTACTGCAAAGGTTGGTTATTATAGTTCCCATTCTAGTTCAGCAGAACTAGTGAATGGGATGAATGAATTTTGAAGAATTCATTGTGGATATACATTTATTCTGTATTACCGAAATAATATTTTTACTTTTAATCAGAATTCTGTGACTACCTTCTTGAGATGAGTATCATAAACACAATGTATTTATTGGAACATTTCATAGCGTGTTCCAATGAATAATGATAAATATGTGTTTATTTAAAGATGTTTCTTTTTTCTCAAAAAATAGTTAATCAAAATAAATTGGAAGGAGCTCCTCACACATGAATTAAAGTCTAAAACAATTAACATTTGTTCATAAATATCTTCTGGTCAGTATGAAATACATAACCCTTTCCATATTTTTGCCTTTAATAAACCTGTATAAAATACAGAAAAATAGTAGTAGTGACATGTAATGATATAGAAGTATTAATTTTACCATTCTCTGTGTTTTGCTGTGTATTTAAATTTTAAGAAATGCATTTGAGATAACATTTATATACTGAGAGTAAATTTGATATAAATTTAAAAAAGAATAATTATTCTATGAAATAAAGATAACTTGTTATTATACATAACAAGAATTCTAAAAGCATGATTCCAGAATTGGTAAATTCAACAAAGACATCAAACACCATTCTTTTCACTTTTCCTCTCTATTGTCTGCAAAGCACTGGCTTGCCTTTAAGCCAGCTCCTTACACAGTTGTGGGCTATTCACAGAAATCCTAAGCTTTATACTTGGCAATGTTGATATCAGATGCTAAAGGAAATGCTAGGTTTAGGAAGTCTCTCTGGTTTCTCTGTCTCTGTCTTTCTCTCTCTCTCTCTCTCTCTCTCTCTCTGTCTCTTTCCTCTCCTCTCCTCTGCTCATCTCTTTTCCACCAAAGCCACTCCTCTCCAGCAAATATTCTTTCATACTATTTGAGGTTAAAAATGTTCAGATACCCATCCATAAACCAATCACTGGCTAATATAGGACAGCTGTATTTGGCTCAGATTAATTAGAGTGTGTCAGACTCTCATGGTGGTGGAAGAATAGATATTTCAACAAAGCCATAGGTCTTCTCACAAAGTTAAAGGAAGTGGCTGTCTTTCGGGTATCAATCTTGTCTGCCATAACATGGACTATTAAAGACAAATGGAGTGTGAATTCAATCTTTAAATGAAATGAGTAATTTAATAAGTAAAAGTAATTAATGAACTGGAACACAAATAATATCATCATAAAATTCGATAATACAAGTAAAAAAGTCTTAGAAAAGGATTAACTCAATATATATATTTTTGGTTGGCAATTTAAAAATGAAAGACCACAGGGTACTATGGGCCACATAACTTCAGATTAAAGATTTGAAGGAAGTCAGACACAAAAGAATACATTATATAAGTTTCCATTTATGTAAAATCCTGAAACAGGGAAAACTAGTGGATAATACGGGAAGTTAGATTTGTGTTAACCTTGTGATAATGATATGTAGTGGGGAAGATTGTGAGACAAAACTGGCTGGGGTTATTTGTTCTGGTAATATTCTACTGTAATTCTTTACTCCAATAATAGAAATGTTATTTTCTCTATAAAATATGAGTGATTTGAGTACGTTTCAGTGTTGTTTTTACATAAATTTAAATTGAAAGTCTGTTTGGTCTATTTAAAGTATAAATTCTATTTAAATTAAATATCTATTTATTAAATGGGTGCCCATATCTGTGCCACAAATGAAAAGAAATTACCAAAGTTAAAATGGCATAAATCCCTTGCAAAGATTTAATATAACTATTCAATCATTCTGAGCTTACTTTCCAAGTGCTATTGGACTAATTTAAAATTTCAACATCTGTGCATCAGAATATATCTTTCAGTTACAAGAATTTATTTTATAAAATATTGTGTCCTATTCAATAGATTTATTCAGGGTGTTTCAGAATTGAAATTTCATTCAAACTGTGTTTACTGGTAGTAAATTGAAGTTAATGTCCTCTTCCTCAAAGAATAATGAAATTTTTATAGAAACATAAATGTACTTGAATAAAAATTTTAAACTTCATAAAATGTCATCACTCTTACATTTTTTGATTAATATTCCATGTTTATCTCTCAGCATATGACTATTATGCATTGTTATAAATTTAATTAATAATTTTCATTCAATATATATGCATAACTGTGATAATAACAATAGAGTTAACAATGTATATGCCAAGCCAAATAATATATGTGTTTTAACAATTATAAGTATATGAGATCATTTATCCTCATATAATTCCTATGATGCACGCATTATTTTCTGTGTTTGTTTTGCAAATGAGCAATGTTAGTCACAAAATGGTTAAATAATTCACCTAAGTTCACAGGTACTAAAAGGCTAAAATCCACCCAGGCAATTTAATTTTGCAGCCTACTGCAAACTGTCAATTACTGTGTGACACAATAGAAAATGGACAGAAAGGGAGATCCATAGCTAATGGGTAGCTGATAGGAAGGTAGGTAGGTAGGTAGGTAGAGAAATAGACAGAGAGATAGTAGGTAATTATACATACAATGCATGTATATAATGTGACATTCAAATTAGGGTATTCACATTTGTTTCTCTTGAAACATTTGTCATATTTTCATGTTGTGAAGTTTTGAAATCTTTTTTTCTAGTTTTTTGTAAAATATAAAATAGTCATGAACTATAGTCATCCTACTGTAGTGAAACACACTAGAAATTATTTCTCCAACGTGACTGTATTTTGTTACCATTATTTAACCTTCACTAATCCTCCCTCCCACTTCTTTCTTAGCATCTAATAACCACTACTCTATACTGTACTTCTTTGAAATTAATTTTTAAGCTTCAACACATAAGCCAGAACTTTCAGTGCCTGTCTTTCTATATCTAGCTTATTTCACTTCACATAATGTTGCCACAACATTAAATACACATGAACGTAAAATGAAATGGTTTCATTTTATTTCACAGCTGAATGGTGTAAGATCCATATTGTATGTGTACCATATTATCTTTATCCATTTACTTGACAGTAGATGTTATGCGTGTTTCCAGATCTCTCCAATTATAAATAGTGCTACAGAAAACATGGAGTCCACATATCTCATTTATATAGTAATTTTATTTCATTTGTATATATAGCTAGTAGTGGGCTAGCTGGATGGTATGGTAGTTCTATTTTCAATTTTTAGAAGAACTTCCATAATGTTTCCTATTATGGTTGTACAAATTTAGACTCCCACTAATAATATAAAAGAGCGTACCTTTCTCCACAACCTCACCAGCATATTCTACTTTTTTTCTTTTTGATTAGAGCCATTGTAATGAATGAGACAATAACTCAGGTATAGATTTTTTGTGTGTGTGTGGGTACCGGGGGGTTGACCTCAGGACCTCGGGTGCCTGCGCGCCTGTGCCGCTGAGCGATATCACCGGCCCTTTTTTCGTATGTGGGTTCCGGGAGTTGAACTCGGGCCCTCACGCTTGCCGGGCAGGCGCTTAAGCCGCTGAGCCATCTCACCGGCCCTCAGGTATAGTTTTGATTTGAATGCCCTCAGGATTACTTGACATTTCTTCACATACCTGTTGCCCATTTATGTATTTTCTTTTGAGAAATGTCTATTCAGACTTAATGCTCTAAGAAACTGAGCAAAGAAACAGAAGCAATTCTACAAGAAAGAAAGAAGGAAACCCTTGAGCTGAAAAATACACTAAGTGGCATTCACATATGATAGAAGGCATCACATCCAAAATCAATCAAATAGAAAAGGGAATCAATGAGCTCAAAGACAGTTTATTTGAAAAGATAGAGAAGAGTCAGAAGAAAAAAGTAATGTAGAAAGCAGACAAAAAACTGGGACAGCATGAAAAAGAACAAGTACTGAGGTTATTAAGGTTCGAAAGGAACTTTAGAATGCTAAAGAGGTAGCAAGTTTATTTGAAGAGTGCCTAAGGAAAAACATCTCAAACCTAGAGAGGGCTATAAATATCCAGATACAGGAAGGCTAAAGATCACCAGTTAAATTTAACTCGATGAAGTCTACCTCAAGACATATTATAATCAAGGTCTCAAAGGTGGAAGACAAAGAAAAGATTCTCCACTGTGGAAGTCAGTGTGGAGATTCCTCAGAAAACTAGGGTTGGAGGTCCCATTTGACCCAGCTATTCCCCTTCTGGGCATCTTCCCAGAAGAATTAAAAACATCGTACCACAGCGATATATGTGCACCCATGTTTATAGCAGCACAATTTGTAATAGCCAGATCTTGGAAACAACCCAAATGCCCATCAACTGAGGAATGGATAAGAAAGATGTGGTATTTTTATACAATGGAGTACTATTCAGCCATAAAGAAGGATAAACTGGAGACTTTTATAGGTAAATGGATGCAACTCGAGAAAATACTCATAAGTGAAATAAACCAGAAGCACATGTGTAAGCATCGTATTATCTCTCTAGTATGAGAAACTGAAAGAGTAAATAAGATCCAAAATGTACAATAGACATGGTGAATCAAAAAGAAACTGGTCAAAAGGAAAGAGAGACTGGAATAGGGAAAAGAAAGAAGGGAAAGGGAAAAAAAATTGTATATATATATATATAAGATGGTTAAGATAGATACACTACCATTTTTACTTAGTTCATTGAAGAGTAAGGTTTGTGCCAATAATGTTTGGACAATTGAATGCTAATGTCTGGTGTCCTGAATAACTAACTTAAAGATAGTAATACGTAATGTATTAACCATTGTTACCCTCCTATTATGTTGGTTTGAAAATTTGTTCTTCTTTTGATTTGTTTTGTTTTTTCTTCTCTTTAAAATAAAAAAAAAAAAAAAAAAAAGAAAAGATTCTCAAGGCAACTAGGAAAAAATAAACTATAAATGTGACCCAATTCACCTGATTGCAAATTTCCCAGCAGAAATCTGTGACATGACATTTCGGGGTACTGCAAGAAAGAAAAAAAAAAAAAAAAAAAAAAAAAGAAACCACCAATCAAAAACACTGTACACAAATTTCAAAATAATTGTTTAAAGAAACTCAGTGACACAGAATATCATAATATAAACATTTGTTTGCTTAATGAGTACCATAATGCTTACATGATTTGTTCTTTTTTTATTATTAAGTGTATTGGTACAATCTAGATATACACAAAAATCACATTCATCATAGGGAATTTGTAACTGTACATGATATATCTTGATTCTGCTTTTTTTTCTGGTTCTCCTCCCCTTCATTTAACCCCTCTTCCCTTCCTTATTTACAAAGTTTTGTTCCATTTTATCCTTCTTTTCTCATTTTTTTCTTTTCCCTTCTTTCCTTTCCCTCTTCCCTTCCCTAGTTTCCCTTTCCTTTTGAAAAATTTCTTCCTATTTCACAATATCTATTATACATTTTGGTTCTTATTTACACTTTCAGTTTCTCACACCAGAGAGACAATGCAGTATTTACACATGTGTCTGATATATTTCACTTAAGAGTATAGTCTCAAAGTCCATCCATTTAGCTATAAATATCTCAAGTTTTTCTTCTTTATGGCTAAATAGTACTCCATTTATAAGAAAACAACATTTTATCCTTCATTGATTGATGGGCATTTGGGTTTTTTCTAAGTTTTAGCTATTTCATATTGTTCTGCTATAAAAGTGGGTGCACATATATCACTGTGGTATGATGGACTACAACTCCATGAACCCAAACAGAATGAATCTACCAGGCAAGGCAAACAATAAAACAGAGGGGAGAAAAAGGGAGCCAACAAGGATAATTCAATACATATCAGTTATAAGCATCCATGTTAATTGTCTCAATTCACCAATCAAAGAAACAGACTGGCAGAATGGATCAAGAAACATAATCCAGGGCCGGTGAGATGGCTCAGTGGCGTAAGCGCCTGCCTGGCAAGCGCTAGGGCCCGAGTTCGACTCCCAGAACCCACATACAAAAAAAGGGCCGGTGATATCGCTCAGTGGCCCGGGTGCCTGCTGGTGCGCGTGGTCCTGAGGTCAACCCCCGGTACTCACAAAAAAAAAAAAAAAAGAAACATAATCCAACAATATTCTGCATACAAGAAAAACATTTAACTCAAAAAGAAATTCATAAACTGAAGTCAAAGGATGGAAAAAATACTTCATGTGACAGGAACCTGGAAAAAATTAGGGGTAGCTATTCTATTTGCAAAAGTGAAATTCAAGCCAAGTCTGATCAAGAGAGACAAAGAAGGTGACTACATACTTGTTAAGGGAGAACTCCAAAATGAAGAGATAACAATTATAAATATATATTCATCAAATACAAGAGCACCCAACTATATAAAACAAATATTAATTGACATGAAATATCAAATAAGCATTAACACAATTGTGGCGGGGGACCTCAAACCACACTGTCACAAATAGATCAAACAGAGAAAAAATCCACAAGGAAATATCAGAACTAAACCAAACCTGTGAACAAATGGATTTAGTAGATGTCTATAAAATGTTCCACCCAATGTCAGAATACACATTCTTCTCAGATGCGTATGGTACATTCTCCAAAACAAACCATATACTAGTTCATAGAACATGTTTAAGTAAATGTGAAGGAACTGAAATTATCCCACGCATACCATCTGACCATAGTGCAATAGAATTGAAAATCAGTGGCAAAAGAAACCACGAGAACTCCATAAGCATATGGAAATTAAAAAAACATACTCCTGAAAAACCAATGGATCACAGATGAAGTTAAAGAAGAAATTAAAAAGTATCTACAATTAAATGATAAGCCGGTAACACATACTATAACTTAACGGGACTCAGTGAAAGCAGTCCCAAAAGATAAATTTATAGCAGTGAATTCTCACATCAGGAAAACAGAATGAGCTTAAAATAAACAACTTAATGTTGAACCTCAAATTTCTAGAAAAAGTAAAACAAGTCAAGCACAAAACTCCTACAAGGGAGGAAAATATAAAGTTCAGAGCAGAAATTAATGCAATTGAGACTAAGAAAACAATACAAAGGATCAATGAATAGAAGAGTTGGCTCTTTAAAAGATTAAATAAAATTGACAAACTCTTAGCCAACCTTATCAAAAAAAGGAAAGAAAAACTCAAATTCATGCAATTAGGACCAAAAAGGATGGATCCTGTAGAAATCCAGAAGATCATCAATACCTACTTCAAGAATCTTTACTCTAATAAAAAACATGATCCACCTGTTTTCCAAGGGCCCTTGCCAGGCTGAGTTATCCAGAGCAGACTGCCTGGTCCCAGGGGCCTTGGCAGTCCAATTTGCTTAAGAATGCTAATGCTGAGGGTACACAGGTACAGCCACCTGTCTATGTTGTGGGGCAGCAGAAGTCAGATTACGGAGATTTTAAGAGGGCAGTGTCACCCAGCCTATTCCCAGGGCCAGGTCAGGCAGGCTGCTGCTATGCAGTATCCTAAGCAGAGGGAGTTTCGAGATTATGTTGTGTGACCTGACCCTTGGTGGAAGAGTAAACACATAGGTAGGGATTTTTCTCTAGGGCACCACATTGATGTGGATGTCCCAGAAAATTGCAACTGATCTGAGGACCTGTGAAAGATGTCAGGTTTCTCTATCAGTAAATACTTGAGCTGTCCATGACCTTAGTGGGGATTTGTGGGGGCCTTCTGCCTGCCCTTTCTCCGCCATGCCTTCCCTCTCAGTTCAGGGTTGATTTCTACCAGAGCAGCAGGATGATAGAGGCTGTGTGCTTAGTTCCCTTTTTATAAGGTCACTGTGAGTCTCTGGGTTCACAGTCTGTGCTACATCCCCAGTACATTCTAGTAGTATGCCTCAAACACTCCAGTTACAAAACTGTGGTGTTTTTATGTTTTGTTTTATTTATTTTCATCCTTTTTTTGTGGGGATGGGGAAGTGCAACAGACACCTCTAGTCAGCCATTATACTTATGTTCAATATTTTTAAATTATAATTTTCTATTTACTTTTGAGATAAATTTTCCAATTTTCAATGTTTATAATATTGTGTATTTCGCAAAATATTATTTGCAGTTAAGATTTAATTTTGTTAATTTACCACTTGCAAATTTCAAAATTGAATTCACCCTTTATAAACAGCTATTTATAAAAGCATAATTTCTGACATACATGCTAGAGCAGATTTCTTGATATTTATTCTTGTACTTTTCTATTTCCAGCACTGATAAGTATGGCCTCAGCTCTAGAAGACTGAATGCATTCCAAGAATTTGTAATTTCTCACCTTTTCTCTTTGTCTTGATGCATGATTATGAGCAGAGTTCATTGTAGATGAAGGTGAAAGGGCTTATGGAAATACAGTCACTGGTAGGCTATTTGCTACATGGGAGATCAGAGTGCATTTTTTTTTTCAGTTTTAGTTTGACCTGATATCTGAGGTCATGTCTGAGCTGTTCTTTTGCCTCATTTCAGAGGACATAGTAGATTTCTTGATGAAGTTCTTCACTGTTCTATTAGCCAGAGATTTTACATGTGACCTCTTTTGGTCAGGCTGGGCTGCAATTTTTCTTTTTTGACCTGCAACTATTCTTAAAAAACATTGTTTTTCTCTTCTGATGACCCAAATGTCCTGGTAACTCTAATTTGGGAAATATTTCTGTCCGCACCAATTCATGTGTGCTTTCCTATGGCTTCAAGGATCAATGAAGTTTCTTGATGCAGACTTTTCTGTATATAGAATGTGTAGACAAGTAAAGCAAGGCAGAAACGGCTTGCATATATTTTGCTGGTTTTCCCACATCCTATTTACCTACCATGCTGGAGTTTTTCTGTTGTTTCTTTCTGATTTTCCCAGAAATATGTCACAGTGATAGTATTTAATTGGTGACTTGTGGAAGATTCAGTCACCCGGGTAATGCTACAGCCTCTCCCCTTGAGACTTGCAAGTCATTTAGGATTTGGGTGAACATAATTACTGGGCTTGGAATTTACAAATTATGTCTCTCTCTTATAGCCAAACTTTGTGGGACAAATATTCTTTAAGCTTTTTACTAAAAAATTACTTAATTCTCTCATAATTATGGCATATCTTAAATTAGTAGAAAATATATTTCAACTTCATTGGTTCATTCTTTATAAAGGAAGATGCTTTTAGTTTTATCTAATTCTTATTCTTCTGATTCTAACAATGTCTTTGGTTCATACATTGACACTTAAAAATTACTTTTTAGAGAAGGATCAGGCATAATCGCTTTGTTAACCTAATTAAAATTTACATACAGTGAAATGTATACATCTGAAGTGTGAAATTGGAGCATTTTGATAAACCTATATACCTGTGTGATCCTAATAAGACCATGAGTCTTTCAGTGCCCACAGAAGTTTCATGCATCCCCCCTTCCAGTTCATAATACCCACCTTAGGCCACCAACATCCTGATTCTTATCAACATAAATTATTTTCTTGTATTAAATAAATAGAAGAATATGGTACATAGCCATCAGCTTCTTTCAGTAAATGTGTTTTTAAATTTATGTTGTGTATAATACTACTTCATTTTTATTGCTGAGTAGAGTTATAGATTATAAGTACATCAAAATTTTTTGTTCATTCTTCTCTTGACAGACATACTACTTATTCTAGATTGATGTTTTTACTTCCTAATTATTTACCCCTGGTTTATAGATAAGCAATTAATCATTTTATAATGTTGACCTTACATCTTGAGAAATTGTTAATTCACCTAGTAGCTCTCATTGTGTAGATTCCATAGAATTTTCATATGGTCTGTAAATAAAGGAACATTCTTTCTTTCTTTTTCTTTCTTTCTCTTCTTTTTTCTTTTCATATTATTTCTCTTTGTAGCCTCATTATACCAGTTAGAGCTTCAGACACACAATGAAGTAGAAGCAGTAGGAATAAGCAAACACGTTTGGCTTATTCTTGATTATAGGAAGTAGTCCATCATTAGTTACAATATTTGTGGTAGGGTTATTTTTGTATCATGTATAATGTTGAGAACATGCCCTTGTATTTCTAATTTTCTAAGATTCTTGTCACATATGAGTGCTGATTTTTTATATCTCTCCAACCATTGAGATCCTATATTCTTCCTTTATTCTGTTAATATGATGAACTGAATTGATGTTAATATGATCAAGTGTGAATCTCACATGTTTATGATGTGCTTATGTAATAATGGATTCTATTTTTTGATAATTTTTAAGGATGTTTGCATACATATTTATGAAGGATATTTATGAATATCTCATAATATCAAATATGATTTTTCTATCAGAGTTTAGCTGTCCTCATAACAAAGTTTGAGTTTCTACTAGTTTGCAGAGTGAAGTAACACCTCAATTTTGAGCCAACTACTGATATGGACATTACTCTCCTCAGTGTATCAAAACGGTACCCAATCTTTTTCCTCTTACTTGCCAAAATTATTGAAGACTTGGGCAGAGATTATCTGGAAATATTTTCCAGTCTGTCCTTCACTACAATGTTCTTTGTAGTACATCTACTTTTCCTAAAGGCTACTATCAATATCCTCTGCATGTGAGCCCTTATTGTCAGTCAACAATTGGTTTCTCTATAAAATTCAATACTGTCAATATATCTTACATTATACTAATTTTTGTCTATCTCATTGACCTTATGCTTTTCCTATCTCAGTCTGCTTGCTTTTCCTTACCCATAGAAGTTTCGTCTTTATCTTCTTTTTTATAGTCTGTCTTCATAGGTTATGATTATTTCTTGTTTCTTTTTTTTTTTTTTTGTGGGTACCGGGGGTCGACCTCAGGACCTCGAGCACCAGCAGGCACCCATGCCGCTGAGCGATATCACCGGCCCTTTTTTCATATGTGGGTTCCGGGAGTTGAACTCAGGACCTTGTGCTTGCCAGGCAGGCGCTTATGCTGCTGAGCTATCTCACCGGCCCAGGTTATGATTATTTTTTATAGCTATGGCCAAAAATTATTATGCATATTAGCTTCAACACTCATATTCCTATTTTCTGACATTACCATTTAATATCTGTAACTACCTTATACTTAATACTTTTAAAGCTGAACACATCACATTACCTCCAAGTTTCCATCTCTGTGTCCAGTGTTTTCTGGCAGCATTAGTATCACACTAGTTAAAATACTAGTTATCATACTAAGCTAAAACCATATGGCTCTGGTTTTCTCTACAGGCATTCAGCTGGCAGTGCTTCTCAATTCCAGCCCTCTGATCCTTGTCATATTTGGACTGTTATTGCTAAGGTCTTTCTTTCTGCTTTGCCAGACTACTACACTGACCTAACTGGTCTCAAGTCTTACAGATTCTTCTCTCCTTCTGATTCTTCTTAAACAGTGCTATGTGTTTAATGTTCTGAGTATGTGTGTTAAATCTCACAATTATCCTCCTCAAACAAGCACGGAAAGAAATCCTACATCCTGAAGCTGTTATTCAAAAGAATCTATATTCTAGACCTTTGTAATAATTTCTGCCCATTTTCCTTATGCTGCTGTCCAGTGTCAAAACTGAGTAAATTACTTTCCTTTACATGTCATATATGTAATACTGCATCCCTTTCTGTGCTAATTTTAATTCCCTAATCTGGATCTTACCCCTTCTTACCATCTACCCATAAGCTAATGGTTAATGATAAACTGTCTAAAGTGAATCTGCGTTGGTTTACAAACTGTCTTAGTTTACAATCTATCTCTACCACCTAATCACTGTATGAATTATTTAGTGTTTTGATGTAAAATGAGGGTAATATTCTCTATCATCTCTATTTATTAGCATTCAATAGAATACTACATAAGATGAGCATGGAAGAGAACACTGCACACAGTAAATACTAAGAATTTGAGATTTTTGCTATTATGCACACATTGGCCCAGCTCAAAGGGCTTCTATTAAAAAGATTTTATTCTTATCATATTGCATGTTTTCTATTAAGTTGTAGAGTTTTAACTGGAATCCAAGTATTATTATTATTACCTCAAAATTCATAGAGATTATTTTGTTCATGGTTAAAATTATAATAAATATTTGCTATATGAATTACTTAGTCTCTACTGATTCATTTTTCTTTGGAAAGTCATTTTAGCTACTTTAAAGAGACAAATTGTCTTAGCCATCTTTGGCTTGATTACAACCACTAAACTATTTTCTTGATTAAGAATTAAAAACAAACATTTTCTGGGAAAATATATTTCTGAATCCAGGGAAATAATATACTTTCTTAAATTCTTGTTAACCAAGGTCACCTCACATCATTGTGCGTCTTGAATCTCATGAAATATTTTAAGTTTATGACTTTCATCTCCATGACCTCTACTTTGGTTACATTACTGAGATTTTGTCATGATGTTATCATATTTTTCTGCAGAGCCTCAGTGAATTGGTAAGAATTTCAGAGTGTTTATAGATCTTTCATTGCAGTTAAAATAATCAAAATTTTAATTATGATTAACTTATTAGTTATTTTTGTTATAATGAATAGCCAAATGTATTGAGAAAAGAAATATATCTTTATTCAACGGTGGGCAAAGTGACAAAACTTAGCATTATACTCACAGCTTTGGAAACATGAGGGCTCCATACCTTCACTGGATGTGGGTACTGCAGGGGCTCTCTGACATAACAATTATCCCAGGGTGATGAGGGTGTTCGTGAGCATATGTGACACTTCCCTTTCAGCTCCTAAAAAGTATCGAGGTTTCATGCGGCAGGATTTTGAGGCTGTCTTTAAATACCTGGAGCATTCAAATCAGAAATATTAGTGTTGTCAGCATTAATATGATCTCATCAATATCTATAAGTTGCTAAGGATAGGAAAAATCATTAAAATGCAGGTTCCTGTCATTTGCTACTTGTATTACTTCATCATGGGCTTCTAGCATGTGTTAGATTCAAGAGGCATAAATTAATGCCTACTGTACAGTCATTTTCTTAACGACTATAGGCTATGCATAGTCAGTGTATTTTTTACTATCGTATGATCACACACTTTACAGAATCATTTCTACATTCTTAGGAGGACAAAATTTTGTTGTTTCTTTTATTTATTTATTTATTTATTTATTTAAAAAAAAAATTTTATGTGGGTACCGGGAGTCGACCTCAGGACCTCGCACTTGCCAGGCAGGTGCGTATGCCACTGAGCCATCTCACCAGCCCTGTTGTTTCTTTTAAAATGCTAACTGCTTATAGAAAATATGAATTGATGTTTTCAGCTTTCAAATGAATATTTCAGTACTTTTCCACTATGAAATCATGGGATGTAAGTGATTATTCTTGATACCTAGGCGACTTAAATATTTTAATAAAAGGGTGCATAAGTGTATTAAAAATACTCTTTAAATATGGGCAACTTATTGCCCATTAATGACATGTCAAAAATGCCATTATATGCAATAATTACCTAGACTTCTGTCAACTGATAGCTCTCTCTCTCTCTCTGTTGTGTGTGTAAGTTCAAGTAATATAACCTGAAATTGCTGGTGATTTTTCTGCGATCTTCTTCAAGACAAGGTATTTTAGACACAAGAGCTCAGTTCATGACTATTTTGAACCTAGAAGTTAAATTTACAATGTTGAAACTCAGACTAGAAATATTAAAATAACTAAGGTATGCATAGCACATTCATGAGAGTTATAAATGACTTATAACCAGAATGCACTTTGTTCTTAAATGTAGCTTGACTGATCTGTAGACTTATCTTCCCACCTATTTTGCTCCAAATATACAATTCTATTCCACTGAGTGGTCTGGTCTAGAACCAGGTGAATCCATTCTGCAAAAGTGGAAAAGAGTATTATGTTAGCAACACTTCTCAACTATTTTTTTAGCTTGAGAAAATAAAATTCATTTGACAACATATATGAGAGCATAAAAACGGGTTACTGATTTTTATTTTTCACACATTTCTCTTAAAGCTTTCAAATTCGGATTTTATGTGAATCATTCTGTATTTGTAAACCACACATTTTTTGGTTTCAGTTGCTCTATCAAATGGTTCCAGGTCTTTGCTGAAGTCATCTGTGAATATAAGGAATGACATTTTGCTAGCAATGCACTTTATGTCACAGTAACAAGTATGAGCTTCTCTTTGTGGAATGACCCTGAAATGGGTACAATTGAGAGCAATGAGGATCCATCAAGGAGACTGAATACTATTTTATTAGGTGAAGCAAACCATTTGCTCTGTCAACCTACTTTTTTGCTCCAGTGATAATGGAGTCTTTTAGAAACTCAAATGGTCTCTCACATACCATATCTGAAAAATTTCCATTTGTTACATCGCTACACAGACACGTTGGATTTTCTTCTGCTAGCTTTTCTTCCTAAGGAAGTTTTTGAAATTCAAATTCCTTACATTATACCTAGACTGTCTCCCTTGTGTAAGCTGCCAATGCATTCTTGAATTTTAACTCAATGTAAAAATCACTGATTTTTACAAATGCAGATAAAACAGTACAATGGGCTCTTCTATATATTCTTTTGAGGGTGCCTTGTTTTGAGGTGTGACTGTAGTCACCATTTCTTGAACCCAATAACACTTTGAAGTTCATTATTGATTTTAATTACCAGCTACCAGTCACTCTCCTGTCCAATGATATAATTTTAATTTGCTGAAAATCAATTTGTTGGCTTAGGTTTTAATCCTATATGCAATTGTTTCTTCTCTCTTTTCTTGTTTAGTCATTTGCAGTATTTATCCTCCATAAACTGTATGTTGTCTTTGTGTTCATCAAATATAAATATCTCATCTTTTTATGAAACTGCACTTTATCTAAAAGGAGACCACATGAAAGCCTGTGCCTTTGAAGAGTTAAAATAACTTTCTCCAGTACCAAAAAGTTAATGATCCTGTTTTGCCAAGATAAAGTACTGCCCTCAGTAAATAGTATGTGAAGTTTTATAGTAGTGTCACAGCTCAAGTGGGCTTAAGGAAGAAGACTAAAGTAAACATTCTTGTTACTCTTTTTTGATCTGAAATCCTACGTACTAATGTTGGACAGTTACAAAGGCAAAGATTTAGAATCTGATAATGCTAACTCAATATCATTGCTCTACCACTCTCTCAACCATTATAATATTAACTATTATGTTATATAAGTGACACAATTATATATATATAATTGTATTATATTAATTCCCAATGTGTATGATTATTTATAACTCATATGTATGTTTGAATTATTATGAAAATTTTCTTGAGAAAAACGTGTTGTCCAATATTCAGCAAAGAGTGCCTAGTACAAGATCCATCAGAAAATACATATTAAATAACCATTAGGAGGGCCGGCGAGATGGCTCAGTGGCGTAAGCGCCTGCCTGGCAAGGGCGAGGGCCTGAGTTCGACTCCCACAACCCACATATGAAAAAGGGGCCAGTGATACCGCTCAGCGGCACGGGTACCCACTGGCGCGCGAGGTCCTGAGGTCGAGCCCCGGTACCCACAATAAAAATAAATAAATAACCATTAGGAGAGCACATGGTACTGTATAAAGATATGCTGTCTGGTAGGGTAACAACCAAGCATGTGGGACTATTAAATTTTATCTGTAGGTAAATTACAATGGGATAAACTTAAAAATTTAATTCATCAGTGTAATGATCACATATCATAAGCTCAGTAGCTATGTATATGTAGTAGCTATTGGACAATGATGGTGAACTAGAAAGAATATCATATACAAGTAACTTTGAACATAACTTTGAGAAAAAAATTTTCTTTTATCTATTTAGTGTCCTGTTAACCTGGAATTTTGAAAGTGAATTGATAAGTTTGCTAAGCCTTAAGTGATCCTAGAATAACCACATATTCAAGAATCATATGACAACTAAGCAATTTGAGGACAAAAACACAGGGAAGATCCAAAGATATAGCACCAGAAATTCAAATGAATTTCCTTCTTTCCTGGGATGAATCTCACTCTGTCTGGATGTTGTCTTCTAGTCCAAGCCAGTTTCTTCTACTTGGAGCTTTTGCCTTCCCTGCTTCTATCAGACATATTCAAAAAATCACTCTATCTTTCCTGCGATCCCCTGACTGCACTATGAAGTGTGGTTTAAGAAGATGAGGTACAAGGAGAGGATAAAGGTACAAACTGAAACCATTTCAGGGTACAGAGATCTTCATTTTATAATACATTTGTCAAAATCCAGGTCATTGGTAGAGTACGTAGGTTGATTCCAGAGCCCAGCAGAAGACACAGTACCATCTGTACGGTATGTGTTTGGCAGGATGCTGTGAGGAGTAGTGAAAAGATACTGAAGCACTATTCAAGTGCATAGTTTAGAGTAGACACTCACTCAATAAATGCTTATTGTTAGTTATTTTCAGTTACTCATTATTTATTAGAAAGATACACAGAGAAGCATGAATCCTTACGCTCTCTTTTCCAAGAATGGTTTTTCCTAAGTCCAGGGCTTCCCTGATAAGAGATTTATGTGGCCTATTTCTGAAAGCCTTTTCTTCTAGCAACAACTTTCTTTCAAAGTCTGCCAATCAGACCATAACTAACTCAAATGCTTTCTTTCACTAATACTTAACATTTTATCAGCTTTGAATGTTCTTCAAAGTTTCCTTTCCTTAGGTGTTGGGTTTGTCTTGCCTGAGTACAACAATTCACTGAAACAGCATTTTCTCTTCTGGATTCTTGTAGTAACTATGGCTGTAACTTCTTCTCACGGTGACCTACACTAATTTTAAGATGTATTAGATCAATTTAGCCATTTCACAAGGTATATGAATTTCAAAACATGTCATACATGATAAATACATTAAATTTTTATATTTCAATTAAAAAGTAGATGCTCTTGGCTAAGACATAGCCAGAATCAGTACTACAGCTTTGTTCATTCACATTTGTGTTAAACTTTTGAAACTTTTTTTAACATGTAAGTGGCTTTGAATTTGGAGTGTGTTCTGCAATTGATGATTGTGCAATCTGTTGACGTGGGAGAACATTCATGTACAAAAGTGAAGTGGTTTAATTCACAGGAGTCAAATATTTATGTGGAAGGGTTAGATGGGGTGGTAAATCAGATGTTATTCTTAGTAAGTAATAGTAATAAATAGTAAAATCTATAATTAGCTTACACATTTAATTATTCAAAATTATGAATTAGTCAGGTGCAATATACACATCTATAATCCCAGCACTCTAGGAGGCTGAGGCAGGAGGATTGCAAATTCAAATCCAGACTAAGCAACTTAGCACCTTATTCAGAGTGTGTTTCAAAGTAAAAATAAAAAGGCTGGTGATGTAGCTCAGTGTAAAGGCCCCGATTCAATCCCGAGTATGATCGCACGCATACACACACACACACACACACACGTGCAAATTACGGAATTGTCCTGTAGGTATTCCCACCAATTTCACCAGAAATACTTTCAGCTTCCTAGAGAGGTACTTTGAAATGACATAGAGAATGTTCCTCAGCAGTGAGTCAGATCTTAAATTCAAAGCCTCACGATATTCCCATTTTTTACTGCTAGTTCCATGGCATAAGCAGAACTTCCACTTATCCCAGGGGCTCCTATTTTCATCATCAGTTGATGTATGATTGGTTAGAGATAGATCCTGTTTGGTATCCAAGGCAGAAATCCTGATTTAGACTCACTAGATTTCAGCATAGTTAATATATACATATACAGAAGTCAAGAATAAACTATTGAAACAAAAAATTCTGTTAAAAAACACTGATGTATTTTGAAGACTGGTTCCATGCTATACAAAGGGTAGTTCAAGGAAATCACCTAAGAGTTTTTTAAACATATAGATCCTCAGGTTCTATATCTACTACTAAGGCCTACTAATTTATAAACTGCATTTTAAAATCACCCTTTGATTGTTATGCACCTGAACATTTGAGAATCATTCATGTAAGTGAAATCACACTGAGGAATACTGTTCTTCGCCTCTCAGTTAACAATTGCTATCATTTCTGCAGGTGACAATTACAACCAAGTACGGAGAGAAGAATCTTTACTCTTTCCATGGATCAGAGTTTTATTTATATAATTAGTTTTTAGACTTACAGTAATATGTGAATTCTTATGCTTTGACATGTTAAACACCCCTGCTTCAGCTAATGTCCTGCTAAGTCTGTTGGAGTTTTACTTTTATACTTTTCCAAATAGATTACATTTCTTATGTTAATGACATTGCAAAATTTTAACACTGTCTTATAGAACACTTAGACATTGCCAATTAATTATTCAAAAATTGGGGGAATTTAGAGGTAAAAATACGTCAGGTGAACATGTTATTCTTTTCAGATGTGTTTGTACCACAAAGATAATACTCAGAAGAGCCATTCAGGTATGATCTTGGAGGAAAATGTAGCTAAAATACATTCATTCATTCTATAAATATTTAATGAGCATTTACAGTTTTCCAGATCTAAGTGCTAGAGTTTTCACAGTGAAAATAGAAGAAATTTCTGTTTCTTAAAAGATTTACACTGCATAAGCAGAAGATATCTCACAGGCAAGCATAAAGTAACTGCACCAATTTTAGATATTGAAAATAAAGGAGACAAGAAAATGAAAGAAGACAATGATCCAAAGTGGTGGGAAGGGAGATAAGGAAGCTGTGGACACCCCTTTCTCTCCAAAGCGATACTAGTTCACAGCAAATCTTTTCGCACTTTGGTCAGCAGTCTGGTGTCAATTTGAAATTTTTTGTGTGACTATTTTATACCTCTGTTTTCACTGAGTATTAGTTCCATTGCTCTTGGATAAAAGCCCAGGATTAAAATACGGGGATTTTATCAGGCCCTTATAACATGCAGCCTTAAGTTTCAATAATAGTAAGATAAAGACAGAGATAAAGGTAAAGGAGAACTTGGATGCTCTGTAAAATATTTAAGGTTATATACTAAATGCTAGGTTTTGCATATTATTTTAATATACCTTAGTTTTATATTCTTATTTAGGATGAAATTGATCACATTAAAATGAAGTCCAGGAAGTTAAGTGATTCCTGTAGCTTACCTGTATGTCTAATGGTTAAGAGGGTGGTGGAGCTCCTTTTTGTGCAATTTACAACTAGGATTAACTTGTAATGAAAAACAAAATATGCTACATATGTATGCTTTTTGACCTAGCTTCGTTGTCATATGGTATGTTTTAATAAGTAAATACAATTCTGCTGTCCTGACAAAAAGGAGGTATCCTCTTGAAACTTTACCGAGCTCGATTTCTCATATTCTTGAAATTTTCTTTCCTAAACACAGTAATTTCTATAAGAGCTGTATGGCATAATGAAGCAATGTCCTGGAGCATATTTTAAGTCTGTTTGTATGCATGTTCATGTCTCTATTTTGGCTGCATTTGATCAGAAGTAGCTATACCATACCAATCAGTGGAAAAACTGCATCTTCAGAAACCCAAAGAAAGGACTTTGGGGCCACTGATTCCAGATCCACGTACTTGATGAGGATAATGTTCTAATCTACCACTGAAATATCATAAAATTTCAGGACAGTTGCAAAGACACCATTCAAAAGTATTTAATTATTGTTTTAATCTGTAATTCAAAGGCGTTCAAAGATAATATCTTCTCCAACTTCAACATTCTTATGAGTCAGCCTCCTCATTAAAAGTTTTAGATGCAAAAGCTTCATGTAAACTTTGTTAATGTTGTTTATGAAATATTATTTTCTCTTTTACAAAATCATCTGAGAAACTAATAGTTTTGTTAGTCTTGGCTTTTCCTCATCTCTATTGTTCTGAGTGTGTATTAAATAACCTTTTCTACCACTTGAACATAGAGGTAATGTAAGCTAATATATATCTGCCTCAAAACACAGTAATAATATATACAGGTATGAACGACCCAAACAGTGTTGAAACAAAGGTGGGACACACTGAAAATGTCTTTTCAGATTATTATTAGTAAAAAAGAAATCTAGAACTGTATAAATACTCTGGCTCTAAAACAACTATGTACAGCAAAGTTAATGTGATATATGTGCATACATATATGCAAATATGTACAGTCCATATGGAGATACGAGTTTACAGTGCTTATTGCATCAGGTTAATGTTTTCATATCTTCCTTAGAGTGATTTACAGAATAAATAAAAATTAGACAATATTTATTAAATATCAGCTGTTAGATGTACATTTGTAAATATCAGGGGGCTGCCTCATTATTCTATAGTTCTTTGAACATTTTACCATTCATACTTGCTTAGTCCATTTCCTCTAAGTCAAATAAAATCCTCAAAAGTACTGCCTTTGTATTTGGGTCCTTCATGAAATCATTCATGATTATTTCCAGTAAAAATTTGACCTTTCATATACTCCTATGTAACTCTCTTATTATCTTTTTTTTTGTGTGTGTGGGTACCGGGGGGTCGACCTCAGGACCTCGCACGCCAGCAGGCGCCCGTGCCGCTGAGCGATATCACCGGCCCCTTTTTCGTATGTGGGTTCCGGGAGTCGAACTCAGGCCCTCGCGCTTGCCGGGCAGGTGCTTAAGCCGCTGAGCCATCTCACCGGCCCTCTCTTATTATCTTGATTATTTTTTCAATCCATCTATCGTAAAGCATTCATTTAATCACTTATCCTACTCAAAATGTTTATTAAAGCACTTCACAGGAGGTTAGGAATACTAAAATGAATAAAAGATAGTCCCTACATCTTTTAAACATGATGTTTAAGAAAACAGTAATTACACAAATAAACAATTTAACTTATGCTCAGTACTGAGAGGCCAGAGAAGACTTTACTGTATGTAGAGGCTTTCAAATTAAGGTGTAAGGGTAGATGTGACTTTTTCAAGTGGATAAGTGGGGGAGATCTCTTATAGAAATGAAATGGTCTAGTGTATTTTTGAAAAGTCATGACATTTACTTAGCCTGTGGCATGATAGCAAAAGAAGAGCTGATGCTCCACAGATGTGCAGGGATTCAATAGAAGAGCGCTTTGTAGGTTGTACTGAAACTCCAGCTCCTGCAATCCTGAACTAACACACATCTTCACCCCTTCTCTTTCAGTGTTTATTTCAACTAATAGAATAGCCATCTATCACTTCATTCAGAACAGGAATCTGGGAAAGATCCAAGGCAAACTTCCTCCCAAACCCTGACATTAAGGAGGGAGCTATCCTTTAAATTGATCTCTGTTCCATAGAGTCTGTCTCCAGTAGCATTGCCTTACCTGAGATCTCATGATCTCTTTCCTGGATTATTGCAATAGCCCTAAAGACATTCTAGGAATTCCACTTCACCATCCGTTCACCATGATATTCCATATGTAATCTCTTAAAAAATAATAAAGTATTAAAATACTACCGGTCTGTCTGCGTGGAACTCATTACCTCTACCACACGTAAAATTTCTTTTTAAATTATATTCTAACGCATTGCCACTTCCTTCTGACAAGATGTGTGGAGGACCACTGAGATGGCTCCCCCTGAAAAAAACACAACTTGCCTCCATTTTTGTTCACCTTTGCCCTACTCCTGCTTACTGATATTCACAGAACTGGCTAGGGAGTTGCTCAACTCCCTGGATTGGCTTTAAGCAATGCAAATGGGCCTAGCCAAGGCACCGAGGCACTGATGTGTAGCCTTTGAAGCAAAGCAACAGGTCTGTGTGCAGTCCCACCTATATCTCCCTCCTACTAAGCATGAGCTAGGCCTAGAGTCGCTGCGCTGTCAGCTGGGATGGAATTTTGAGAAAGAGGCAGTGATGTCCAGGGCAAATAAGGCCAGACATCTGAGCTGAAGCATATGACTCAAAACACAAGATACTTCCTCAGATTGTGTTATGCAGATTCCTCTAAACTTACAGGCTTCCTGTTACCAGAATCCGGTATTCTTTCTGCACACTTCTCTCTTGCTTACTACAGAGATGCCATTGTTCCTTCTACCTGGCCCAGCTCACAGAACACACATGGTTCCCATCATTCTCACAGTCACTCAACCCCGAGCCACTCCCCTCTTCACAAATGAATAAAACCTGGGTTTGGCCCTAGGTTAAGACCTTAGTTCTGGTTGGCCATTGTTCTGCCTGGACTTTGGACCCCCCTGGCTCTCCCACAACTGCAGATATATCTCT
This sequence comes from Erethizon dorsatum, assembly GCA_028451465.1. Taxonomy (NCBI): domain Eukaryota; kingdom Metazoa; phylum Chordata; class Mammalia; order Rodentia; family Erethizontidae; genus Erethizon; species Erethizon dorsatum. Next base: position 44,366,009 of record CM051824.1, read on the forward strand.
GTCTCTTTTCTCTCCCTGTGAGTTGCATTGGAAGTGGTAGATTGGAATTTACTCATGAGAATTCCAGTAATTTTTCCCTGGGATTACAATTTATAAGTTCAGGACTGCAGTGAGGTTTGGGCACTTATAATATGTAGTTAGTCATGATTAGTTCCCAAGAGCAGCTATAATGTGACATGGAGTAATAGTAACATTTAATAATAATCTGCTAGGTGAATAAATAAGTAAACATTCTTAAATTTTATTAATGACTCCAGTTTATGTTTAACAAAGGAACTAAGAAAGTTATTTTATGCCTAACTTTTCATTTCTTCCCGAATTCATACATTAACTTTAAACCTTGGGTTTTTTGTCTTCACTTTTTCATATTTTACTCCAAATAATATTAAAAGAAGTTAATCATTTTCCTTGTGCCTTAGCAACTTGTTACTCAATTTACATTAATGTCAATTGACTCAATAGTATACTCTCCTGAGTATAGTATACTCTCCTTTTTGATTGCATAAATTATTCTACACTATGAACAGAACATACCTGTCCTTAAAACTAGTAAAACATCAGTAATCATTAAATGACATTGAGTGGAAATATATAGCCCATACCTTGCTTTTTTAATAACACTATATTATTAAATTAAAGTTACTCTTTTAATAATACTGTATTTCCCTGCAATTTTTTTTTTGTGGGTATCAGGGGTCGACCTCAGGACCTCACACACCAGCAAGCGCCCATGCCGCTGAGTGATATCACCGAACCCTTTTTTCGTATGTGGGTTCCGGGAGTCGAACTCAGGACCTCGTGCTTGCCAGGCAGGCGCTTATGCCACTGAGCCATCTCACCAGCCCCTGCAAATTTTATAGACTAATTTATTGAACATACATGTGTATGTATATATTCTATATGACTGATATCAAGTAACTCCATGAGGTGATGATGACAAATATAATTTCTAGATGCACATTTTTTTAGTTTTATCTCATTCAAGACAAAAAATTATATAATCATAACTCAACATTATATACAATATCATACAGATTATAAATGAGGATTAAAAGCCAACAGAAAGAATGATGAAATTCAGTGAGGTGATCTGGAAATGGGGCATGGAATGGTGAACCGTCTCTTACGTATTTAAAAGGGAAGATTCATATTTTCTGTGAATGTGGGTCAAAAACTTGTAAGGATCTAAAAGAAGAATATATGTGGAAAGCAAACACATGTACATGTGTACAAACATTAAGGAAATCTCTGTACTAGGAAAATAGCTATGGCTTCAGGGTAGATGAAAAGATTCTGATGAATGGTACATTTTTGTAGATGCTCTGCTTTCCTTTTTGCTCTAGGACATATGAGCACTTTACAGTATGAGTATAATGGAAATGTTACGTATTCTTCATGTCCAGTTGCACTTCCCTCTTTCCAAAACTGAAGGAGAATCATACTTTCTAGAAACTCTCATTGTGAGCATGACTATGTGGATGGTTCTGGTGAAAGAAATGAGTGCAAGAGTGCCACATGACATGACGGGACCTTTTCAGCTCTCCACTTATTTCCTTCTCTTTAAGACAACTAAAATGGCTTCTATTGAGATGGGTGAAGGTTATAGATTTGATGTCAAGTCAACTTTGACAACTCTATGGAGACAGCAACCCTAGAAAGGCACCTGCCCACAAAACATGCTATGGGAGTAAATCTCATATGGCTTCTTAGAGCCCATAAGATTTGAGGTTCATTCTCCCAATTCCTTTCCTGCTACACTGTATTTTCCAACCTAATACACTACATTTCTTGGTAAATTTCATTTTCATTATTCTAAATCTACATTGCTAGTAGAATTTGCACATTTTCTCTGATTAAAGCCTCTTGACTGATGTCTTTTTACCAAAGTGAGCCTTTAGCATTGTAGAGATTAAACATTGGAAACTGAAAATTTTGTCTAAGTTGAAAAATTAGTTTTGCTTTGCTGTTAATAATTTTAGGTCATCTGTTTTCTGCATACAATAGGCACATTCCTTACTAAGACATGTTTTGCAACTTCTGGTTAATTTAAATATAAGTGAGAAATCATTGTATATATATATATATGTATATATATATATATATATATATATAATTTATTTTAAAGAGAAAGATAAAACAAAATTTCCAAACAAGATAATAAGAGGGCTACAATGGCTAATTCATTGCATATTGTTATCTTTAAATTAGTTACTCAGAGTACAAGACATAGGCATTGAATAGTCCAAACAATATTAGCACAATCATTTCTTTTCAATTAACTAGGAGAAATTAGTAGTATAACTATCTTAACTATCTTGTATATATATTTTTTTCTTTGCTTTTCTCTTCTTTCTTTTCTCCTTTCCTCCAACCCAGTTTCTCTTTCCTTTTGAACAGTTTCTTCCCACTTTACAATATCTATTGTACATTTTGGATCTTATTTACTCTTTCAGCTTCTCACACTAGGGAGACAATATGATGTTTGCACATTTGCATCTGGTTTATTTCACTTATGAATATGGTCTTGAGTTGCATCCATTTACCTAGAAATGTCTCCAGTTCAACCTTCTTTATGGCTGAGTAGTATTCCATTGTATAAAAAGACCACATCTTTTTGATCCATTCCTCAGTTAATGGGCATTTGGGTTGTTTCCAAGATCTTACTATTACAAATTTTGTTTCTATAAACATGGTTGCACATATATCACTGTGGTATGATGTTTTTAATTCTTCTGGGAAGATACTCAGAAGGGGAATAGCTGAGTCAAATGGGACCTCCAATCCTAGTTTTCTGAGGAATCTGCACACTGATTTCTACAGTGGTTGCAGCAATCTACACTCCCACCAACAGTGAAGAAGAGTTTCTTTTTCCCCACAGCCCCACCAGCATTCATTATTGTTGATTTCTTGATAATAGCAATTCTTTCCAGGGTGAGATGGAATCTCAGTGTTGTTTTAATTTCCATCTCTTGAATGACTGGCAATGTTGAACATTTTTTCATTTACTTATTTGCTGTTTGTATTTCTTCATCTGAGAAGTGTGTATTCATCTTAGATGCCCATTTTTGGACTGGGTCTTTAAATTTGGGAGTTCTGATTTTTTTTGAGTTCTTTATATGTTTTCAAAGGTAATTCTTTGTCTAAGGAACAGCTGGCAAACATTTTTTCCCACACTGTGGGTTGTCTCTTCACTCTGTTGGTAGTTTCTCTTGCTGTGAAAAAGCTTTTTAATAAGATGAGATCCCAGTTCTTGATTCTTTGTGATAGTTTCTATGTAATTGGGTTTTTATTCATAAAGTCTTTTCCTACACCAATATCTTCAAGAGTTTTACCTATTTTATTTTCCAGCAGATTTAATGTTTCTGTTTTAATATTTAGATCTTTGATCCATTTCAAATTTAGTTTAGTACATGGTGACAGATATAGGTCCAATTTTAATCTTCGGCATCTGTAGAGCCAGTTTTTCCAGCACCATTTATTAAAGATGCTATCTTTCTTCCAGTGAATGTGTTTTGCACCTTTGACAATGATAAGGTGGCTTAGTATATTTGGAGTTGTTTCTGTGTCTTCTAATCTGTCCCACTGATCTTCAGGTCTGGGTTTTTTGTTTTTGTTTTTGTTTTGTTTTGTTTTGTTTGTTTTTGCCAGTACCACGCTGTTTTTATCACAGCATCTTTAGAGTATAATTTCAAGTCAGGGGTTGCAATGCCCCCTGCCTTGCCATTGTTGCCCAGAATTGCCTTTGCTTTTCTTGGTCTCTTTTGGTTCCAAATGAATTTTAGCATTGTTTTCTCTAATTCTATGAGATATGCTGTTGGAATTTTGATTGGAATTGCATTAAATCTGTATACCAATTTTGGAAGTATGACCATTTTCACTGTATTGGTTCTTCCTACCCAAGAGCAAGAGATATCTTTCCATTTTCTGATATCCTTTTCAATCTCCTTTTTCAGAGTACTGTAGTATTCAATATAGAGGTCTTTTACATCCTTCCTTAGATTGATTCCTAGGTATTTCATTCTATTGGATACTATTGTAAAAGGTATTGTTTCCTAATTTCTCTCTCAGTGAGTTTGTTATTAGTGTACAGGATGGCTATTGATTTTTGAGTGTTGACTTTGTATCCAGCTATGCTACTGAAATTTGCTTATTAAATCTAGAAGTATTTTAGTGGAGTTTTTGAAGTGTTCTATGTAGATTATCATGTCATCTGCAAATAAGGATAATTTAACTTCTTCCTTTCCTGTCATTATTTCTTTTATTTCTTTCTCTTGTCTAATTGCTCTGGCTAAAGTTTCCAATACTATGTTGAATAAGAATGGAGACAGTGGACATCCTTATCTTCCTGAATTTAAAGAACAAGATTTCAGTTTTTGCCCATTTAGTATGATGTTGGCTGTTGGTTCATCATAGATGGCTTTTATCAGATTGAGATAAAGACCATCTATTCCAATTTTCTGTCAGGTTTTTCTCATAAATCGGTGCTGGACTTTGTCAAAAGCTTTTTCTGCATCTATTGAGATGATCATATGATTTTTGTCCTTGGCTCTATTAATATGGTGTATTACATTTATTGATTTATGTATGTTGAACCATCCCTGCATCCCTGGGATGAACCCCACTTGGTCATGATGTATAATCTTCTTGATGATTTGCAGCATTCTATTTTCCAGTATCTTATTGAGGATTTTTGTATCTACGTTCATTAGGGAGATTGGCCTGTAGTTCTCTTTCCTGGTTGGGTCCTTCTCCAGTTTGGTATGAGGGTAAAGCTCGCTTCCAGGAATGAATTTGGGAGTATTGCTTCCCTTTCAATGTCATTGAAGAGTTTGAGAAGTAGTGGTGTAAGGTCTTCTCTAAATTTCTTGTAGAATTCAGCAGTGAATCCATCAGGGCCTAGACTTTTCTTTGTTGGGTGGTTTTTAATTACTTCTTTGATTTCATTGATTGATATTGGTTTATTTAGGATTTTTATATCTTCTCAATTCAGTTGGGTAATTCCTGTGTATCTAGGAATCTGTCTATTTCTTCCGCATTTTCCATATTAGAATACAAGTTTTCAAAGTAGTGGTAGATGATCTTCTGGATTTCTGCAGGGTCCATTGTGATTTCACCCTTTTCATTCCTAATTGTGTGGATTTGAGTCTTTTCTCTCCTTTTTTTGATAAGGTTGGGTAAGGGTTTGTTGATTTTATTTAATCTTTCCAAGACCAACTCTTTGATTAATTGATTCTTTGTATTGTTTTCTTAGTCTCCAATGCATTAATTTCTGCTCTGATCTTTATAATATCCTCCCTTATATAAGCTTTTGGCTTAGCCTGCTCTTCTTTTTCTAGAAGTTTTTTTTTTTTTTTTTTGTGGGTACCAGGGGGTCGACCTCAGGACCTCACGCGCCAACAGGCACCCTTGCCGCTGAGCGATATCACCGGCCCCTTTTTCGTATGTGGGATCCAGGAGTCGAACTCGGGCCCTCGTGCTTGCAAGGCAGGCGCTTATGCCGCTGAGCCATCTCACCGGCCCCTTTTTCTAGAAGTTTGAGGTTCACCATTAAGTTGTTTATTTGTGCTTGCTCTGCTTTTCTGATATGGATATTCACTGCTATAAATTTACCTCTTAGGACTGCTTTCATTGTGTCCCATAAGTTCTGGTATGTTGTATTGTCATTATAATTTAATTGTAGAAACTGTCTAATTTCTTCTTTAATTTCATCTGTGATCCACTGGTTGTTCAGGAGGGTGCTATTTAATTTCCATGTGTTCCTGAAGTTCTTGTGGTTTCTTTTGCCATTGATTTCCAATTTCATTGCACTACAGTCTGATAATATGCATGGGATAATTTCAATTTGTTTGCATTTACTTAAGCAGGTTCTATGAGCTAATATGTGGTCTATTTTGGAGAACGTCCCATGTGCATCTGAGAAGAATGTGTATTCTGATGCTGTGGGGTAGAACACTCCGTAGATATCTACTAAGTCCATTTTTTCAAAAGTTTGGTTCAGTTCTAATATTTCATTGTTGATTTTTTCTCTAGATGATCTGTCTTTTTGTGACAATGGGGTATTAAATCTCCCAATACAATTGTATTCATGCTTATTTGATTTTTTATGTCAATTAATATTTCTTTTATATAGTTGGGTGCACAGGTATTTGTTACATATATATATTTATGATTGTTATCTCTTCCTCTTGGATTGTCCCCTTACAAGGATGTAATGACTTTCTTTATCTCTGTTAATCAGTCTTGACTTGAAATTCACTTTGTCTACAAATAGAATAGCTATCCCTGGTTTTCTCTGGGTTCCTGTCACATGGAGTATGGTTTTCCATCCTTTGACTTTCAGTCTATGAATTTCTTTTTGAAATAAATGTGTTTCTTGTATGCAGCATATTGTTGGATCTTGCTTCTTAATCCATTTTGCCTGTCTGTGTCTTTTGATCAGTGAATTGAGACCATTAACATTGATAGTTATAAATGATACATATTGACTTATCCTTGTCATGTTATTTTCCTGTTTTTAACTTCCCCTCTTTTTTTCTTCCCTCTGTTTAATTGTTTGCCTTGCCTGGTGGATTCCTTCTGTTGGGGTTCATATAGTTGTAGTCTGTGTTATCTCTTTCTGGAAGTTTCTTTAAAACATTTTGGAGTGCTGGTTTGGTGGTCATAAATTTCCTCAAATGTTCTTTTTAATGGAAGTATCTTATTTCTTAATCAGTTTTGAATGATAGTTTTGTGGGGTACATCAATCTGGGTTGAATGTTTTTTCCCTTTAGAATTTGAAATACCTCACTCTGAGCTCTCCTTGACTTGAGGGTTTGTGCTGAGAAGTCAGCTGTGATTCTGATGGGCTTTCCTTTATAGATTATTTGTTTCTTTTCCCTAACAGCTTTTAAGATTCTATTTTTTTTTTGTGGGTACTGGGGGTCTAACTCAGGACCTGATGTGCCAGCAGGCACCCGTGTCGCTGAGCGATACCCCCAGCCCTTTTTTCGTATGTGGGTACTGGGAGTCAAACTCAAGACCTCGTGCCAGGCAGGCGCTTATGCCACTGAGCTATCTCACCGGCCCAAGATTCTATTGTGTTGAATTTCTGGAATCTTGATTATGATATGCTTGATTGTAGATTTTTCTTTTTTCTGGGTAGTGGCTAATTTTAGTTCTATATGTCTCACTTATCTGTGTGTCAAATTCTTTTTCCCTACCAGGGAAGTTTTCTGCCATGACATCTGTGAACATATTTTTATATCATTTTTGCTATCTCCTACTCTTTCATTGACTCCAATCAATCTTAAATTATTCTTGTTTGCCTCCTCTAGCAGCTGCTAGATTGATTTCTCATGGTCCCTTGCTATTTTTAAGAAACCTTTCTTTTCATGATCACTAACCACAAGCCCATCTTCTATATCTGAGATCCTGTCCTCACATTGGCTTAATCCACTGTGGATGCTTTCAGTGGAATTTTTATTCTCCTGGATATCTGCTCAGACCAGCCTTATGGATTCCACTTCTTCCCTATGCTGAGCATTCATGGCTTCTATAACTTTCCTAAGCTCTTCTATTTTTCTGTCTGTATCTGCTCTATATTCACTAAGCATAGTTTTCATTGTAGATATCATCTCTGCAGTTATCTGAGAAAATATTTATGATTTGATTTTTTTCTAGAGCCTCATTCAATTACTTTGTTGTTACCACTCAGAGAGGCCAAGTGGGTGGCTTTCAGGTTGTCCCACCTCATTGCTCCCTGGATTTGCCTTTGGTGAACTAGATGTCTGTTATTTCATCTTAAGTGTCTCCTCATTTTCTTTTCTTTTTTTAGTTTAATTCCTGGGTGAAGCTTATAAATTTCCAGTGGTGAGTTGTTTTATTGCTAGTATTTAGAACACTTAGGAAATGACTACTTCTCTGAGGTATCTTTCAGATGTAACTAGTTTTTGGATTTTGAGTCTGTTGTAAGAGCCTACTTCTTCAATTTGTTGGGGATGAGAATTTTCTGCCTATTTGGCCCAGCTCCTATTCCTTTGGTGCTGTGCGACAGTATTTTCTTAGACCTTTAGTCAATCTCAGTCTTGGAATAGCAGGAAAATAGTTGTTTAGAACAATTATGTCACTTTTGGCTAAAGTGGTACCATCAGCAATAACGGTAGCATCAATCACAGCCTATAAAATTACAAACTGAGGTAGCCATTAATTTGCCACCTTTAACCATATGAACTAGATTTGTGGTCATATAACAAAATCTAAAACAGACCAGAAAACTATATGCAGTATGTAAGTGCTTAATATGTCAATCTTACCCTCAGGGGTTAAAATCTAAAAGGGGTTAGGGAAAAAATAGAGAGGTAGAAGGAGAGGAAGAGATTGGAAGTAAGCCTGGAGGACAAAGGGGAATCATGCTAACTTTGGGAAACCGGTGCAGAAGACTGGAGGGAAAGATGGAAGAGATAAAAAGAACGAAACAGAGCAACAACCACAAAAAGGCTAGAAACTACATTCACACCCATATAAAAACAAAACCAATGAAAGAGAAAAAAACAAAAACTAAAAACAAAAAACAAAACCACAACGACAACAACAAACAAAGAAGAGAGAAAAAAAAATCCACTTCCAGGCTTGTCTCTGCTGTCACCGGTAGATGACGTGTACAGACAGAGTCTCAATCTGTGTTGATTTACCCCAGCAAGCCAGCAGTAGCTTTTTGGTAGGGTAGTGGATAATCTCAGTGAGCCTGCACCTTCTGGCCAACACCAGACTCATTCAGCCTGCAGCTGTCAGCACACCTTCCACAGGCCTGAGCCCAGCTGGGAGTCCCTAGATGGAGCCAGCAGCCACTCTGAGTTCTGAACTCAGCAGGCCCCTCTCCAAGATTGCTCCTAGCCAATTTGTCTCTCACTCAGGATAACTGAACCCTCAGCACTCACCACCAGCTAGTCCTCATCTGCTGCTCACTTACACTGTTCATCTCTCCACGGAGGCCTCTGGGGTCGCTGGCAGTCACCGTGCATCCACAGGTTTGAATTGCTCCTCTTGTGCAGTGAGTTCCACCTCAGGGAGAAGGTGCTGCCAGCTACCTCCTTCTTCTTGAAGTTTATCTCTTCACTCTCTCTATGGACTTCTATTTGTGCTTCAGATCCTTCCTGGGCCCAGGGGACCCACTTCCCTCCTTGTTTCTTCCTCACATTGCTATATTCCAGCATCTGGATGGCAAAACTCAGAGAGGATTTTTTTTTCTGCTGCTTACCACTCTGCCATCTTGGTGCTTCTTATATCTCTTTGCTTACACCTTCTCCCTAGTCAGTAACACTACAGATAACTCTAAGCTTATTGACATTTTACTATACAGGTAAGTTAAAGAAGCCAGGGCCGGTGAGATGGCTCAGCGGCATAAGCGCCTGCCTTGCAAGCGCGAGGGCCCGAGTTCGACTCCCGGATCCCACATACAAAAAAGGGGCCGGTGATATCGCTCAGCAGCACGGGTGCCTGTTGGCACGCGAGGTCTTGAGGTCGACCCCCCGGTACCCACAAAAAAATTAAAAAAAGAATTAAAGAAGCCAGTAGTTTTGTATTTTTTGGGTGCAGATTTGTCAGTAAAAGCATATAGCTGTTGCATCATCAAGTTGATAACCAGCATTTCTGGGTTAAACTCATACTGCAATTAATAATTATGATAATTTTATCCTAAGGCTAGTAAGTCATAAAACAAAAACAATAACATATCTCTAATAAGACACTTAGGAACATGAACATACAACTTTTTATTAGCAACCTCAAAAATCAACTTCCCAATTAAAATTAAATCATTCAAGGTTTTTGATTTTCTTAAAATAGTGCAAGTTAATATGAATTTAAGTCTTTGTTCACATTTTACTACCAGTCACCCTTCCTTTCCTCAGTCAAAGGAACTGTTTCTCCAAATGCTAGCAAATATATAAAAGATAAGAATCAGAGAATTTTGGGATAGTACAGGATTTGCATCAAGAAGTTTGTAAAACCTGATTTGAAGGTTGTTTCAATAGTTTTAGACGATATATATTTTATTCTATAGGGAATGCTATGTGTGAGTTTATGTCTACACATTAAGAGAATAAATACTTTAAAATCAGTTGCTTATTTGTAGAAATCAAGGGTTAGTCTCCAAGAAAGTATAATACCTGTCACAATTTCAAGTTATGAAAAAAGAAGGGACACGGTATGCTTAAACACTTCAAACACACAGACCTTCTGTGATGTTCTGCCTCTGAAAAGATCAGTGTGGGAAAGGCATAAGTTTAATAAATGAAGAAATTATTCCAATGAATAATTAAACTATTTCTAAAGATCTTTTCCTAAACATCTGCAATGTAAAGAGCATTGTATAAAATTTTGGTGCCATGGAGATATAATATATATTCCCTGGCTTTGATGGGATCACAGTATCTGTGGCATAATAGCAAATACATATCTACACAGGTCTCCTTCTAGAGAGACAGAGATGTAAGGTTTTTATTCTGAATGTCAAGTAAGTTGTGCTAGAATTCAAAGGGGGAAAGTGCAAGTTGGTGTACCAAAATCAACCAAGGAAAATATTTAGTGTATATGAGACCTGAAGACTTGAAAAACAGGTCTTGGACAAGTGAAAAGTTTGAGGAAGAAAGTCAGACTTGAGGAGTATGAACAGAAGTGGGTTGAAGAAGTGATCAAGGACTTACATTTAGAGGTAGTCATCTTGCACCAATACACTTAGACATGGTAAAGAATGACTGGTTCATGAACCAAAAGTAGCTCATTTTAGCAGGAATAGGGGATTTCAATGTCTGAGGAACTAGAAGGCTGATAGGAGTAGTATAACCGGAAGTCTGTGATGCCCAGGCAGCTTTTCTTCATTTTTCCTGCCCTTGTGAAGGAAAGAAGGGGAGACTTGAAGAATCAAGGTACCAACAGAATATTTTAAAATGATTTTTGGGCTTAAAAAATGTAATCACCCGTACCAGTATGGTATATATCTAATATGCTTTTGGGTTGATCGTTGTGACTGAAAGTAGTTATATTTCACTGAAATTTTAGAAACAAAATGTCATATATAAGAAACATTCTACACTCTTAAGGTGAATGACTTTATTGATTTCGAAAACATAATATATTTTCATTATGCATGGAACAGAATTTAAATATCGAAGTAAAATAGAAAAGCATAAATGCTGGTGCAAAGTAGAAAATCTCTCCAGATTCTATCTAGTGCCATTCTTTACATGAACCTCATTCTAGACATGACATTTTTGCTGTCTATCTGGATAATTTAATGGAGAGATGAAAACTAATTTCATAGAACTTGCATCATGCTAAGATGATACCTTTAGTGAAACAAAAATAAGTTAATATAGTTTAAGTTTTTTCACCTAAAAAGTGTAAAGTTAATAAAGATAACAAACCATTTTTAATCTTTAATCTTCAATATGATTGGTTTTTAATAATTGTGTGTTGACTTTTCAGCTGCCTGTTTCAATTTTAGAGAATATTATTTGATCCCTGCTTAAAATGATTAAGTGAACAAACTTCTGCTTCCCTGTGCTCTCCTCCACCTGCCAATTTTTGTAACTCACATTATTTATACTTTGTCGAAGTTTATAAAATTTATATCCTGCTTTACAACCTTCATTTCCAGAGATGTTTGGTATTAATTCTATTTTTTAAATGGATTCAGTGTTCTCCGCCAGTACTTTTATGATAAGTTTTCCATTTCAGATTTTATTCTGTTTTGCTTTGTCACTTAGTTTTTTTTTTTTTTTTTTTTTTTTTTTTTTTTTTGTGGGTACCGGGGGGTCGACCTCAGTACCTCGCACGCCAGCAGGCGCCCGTGCCGCTGAGCGATATCACCGGCCCCTTTTTCGTATGTGGGTTCCGGGAGTCGAACTCGGGCCCTCGCACTTGCTGGGCAGGCGCTTAAGCCGCTGAGCCATCTCACCGGCCCCCTTTGTCACTTAGTTGACTGGAGTTATTTTTCAAATTTGCTTCTTTTATTTTTTTTCAAAAATGATCCATAAATGCTATATTCTCTGGGTTTCTGCATGCCTAGGAATATCTGTCATTTTATATTGTTGTGACCTATTTTATTATACTTGAAGGACAATTTGGTTATGTGTAAAATCTTGGCTTACATTTTTATCTTCCCTTAGAACTTTGTAGTATTGCACGATTTTTTTCCTTTGGGGAGACACTTAATGTTGTTATAGACAAAACTAAATTGAGACTGCATTTTTACTTTTCCATGTTAGGCAATTTGCTTTTGCCCAGTTACACAAAGAATGCTTATTTTATGTTTGAAGATCACTCACCACTGAAAATTGTCATTTAATCACATTTTTCCGAAATATTTCCTAAGGTATTTAAAACTGTACTATTATTTCTTCCTTTTATTTCTTTTATCACTAGACTTTGACTTAATTTTGAGGTTCTACTTCAAAGATTAAAATTATATTGAATTATCTCTGCCTGATATTTAAAATTATCTCCTTCATTTTTGTTGCTTTGATCTTATCATTTTATTCTCAATTCAGTATGATTTTCTCAAGCCCCTACTTATGTTCATGTTTTGATTTTAATCTACCTTTTCGTTGTCTCTTAAAGCTTCAACTTATTCATTGTTCTATAATGGCTATTTTATTTTTTACATTATTTCCAATCTATGCTATTCCCTTTTCACAATATCTTATTTTAATATTATCTCATTTTGAGTTTTGTGTTTAATAATTCATTGTTTTTGTTTTTCATGCTTGTGGAAATGTATTCTATTCATAAGGCTATATTTTCATCTTTAGTGTGTTTAATCTATTTCTTTTTAAAAATAGATATGTATGTTTTTCTTGTGTGTGAAACTGTCATGCACTTTTTTATTATTTATGAACTCAATTTAGAGTATAAATTTAGAGTAAATTTTCTTATTACATAGGATAAATTTTCTATATTTGTTTGTAAGTGCAATCTGCTTTTTTAATTACTATTACATCATAACTGAAGGATTTATGCATTTTATTTCCACTTCTTTGTGCCTTGATGACTGGTGTATTTGGCAGAGAGATCATTCTTGCTCCAAATGAATTGAGCCATAGTAAATATGCGATGATGTGCATTAAACACATTATGTAGTAAAAATGTTGTTCCCTGGTTATCCCTGGGTATCCTGCTTTCGTGGGAGAAAGTCTTACAAATTCAGATATTTTGTCTATTTCAGCAAAATCTTAGACCCCATATTTCTATCAGAAGAATCAGTTGATGTTATTGGGACCCCTCACCTCACTAGTTTCTCCTCAGGTTAGCTTCTGGTTCTACTTTCCACATACTATATTCTTAACAGTGAGAAGAGTAGAGAGATAAATACAATCTCTCTTACTATGTCCCTCCACATTAAGGTGTATTTAATGGTTCTTGTTTTAGTTATTTCTCTCTCATTGCTGAGACAAAATGCCCTTTTTATGCTCTATCTAGGCTCCTGGGATTAGGGCGTTGCCAAACCAATCAGTGGACTGATTTAGTAATCACTCACACTTAATCCCAGCTGCTAAAGTGCCTTGTTGATTTGCTATCTTCTGCCTGCCATGAACTGTTTCTCCTCTACAATACCTGCCATACCACCCTGCCTTGGATCTGGCTAATTATGGACTGAAATTTCTACAAACTGTAAGATAGCTAACATTTCCTCCTTTAACTTTGGATGTCAGGTATTTTGTTTCAGCAATGAAAGAAAAGTAACTAATACAGAATTTGATACCAGAGAAATGGGGTCATTGCTGAGACTGTACCTGATCATGTGGTTTAGGAGCATTTGGAGCTGGCTTGTGTGAAGTGGAAGGGTTAGGAAAGATTTGAAGATGCAGGCTAAAAAAGTAGAGATAGAATTCCTGAAGCTGTACTTGATGAGAGATTCTGATCAGAGCTCAGAAGACCAGAAGGCTGATAGAAATTCTGCCCATAAAGACCAGGCTTAGGAGGTTTCTGTTGGGAAGAATGACTGCGTTGGTTGTTGGACTCCAGACAATGTGTGTTATATCTTGGCAGAAAGATTGTCTGAATTTTTGTTCTTGTCTAGAGATTTTGCTTGAGACTAAGATTAAGGGTGGTGGACTAATTAATCTGGCAGAAGAAATTTCAATGCAGTCTAATGTTGAGGCCATGGCATTAGCTAGATCTATGTTGACAGTCAAGATCAAAGAAGACAGCAGAATGATTTTAAACACTGTGATTTTGGCCAGAAAGGAAGCACTAGTAAAACTATGGATTGCAAAGACAGAGCAAAGGAGATTTTGATTGCTGAGAAGGAACAAGAGAATGGAAAAAATGGCCTGAGGACATCATATAAAACAGCAGGACTCTACCCTTTGCAGCCTCAAAATTGCAAAACTAAAAGACTTTACTTTGAGAAGAAACTTTCAGAGCACCACGTTCCAGAATGGTGGCAGCCTAGGGAAGTTGTTCCTTGGGATTTTTTTCATCAGCAATGGACTCATACCACCAAAAAAGAAGGAAGCCTGGTTACTGCTCCAGGTGGCAGCAAACCTTGGCATCACCCATGTGGTTCTGATTTTAGGTGCATGCAGAATTCAAGATTTGTGGGGTCAAGAAGGCTTCCACCCAGATATTAGAAGAAATCCTGGGAGGCCAGGCAGTGTGCCCCTGAGAGAGCAGTGTGTGAAACTGTGACTGTGAAGCTGAAGGTGCAGTGGAGACCCCAGAAGTTTGGAGAAGCCAAGAACTTGGATCATCTGAGGAAAGCTGCAAGGAGGGAGCAGAACCTGCCCAAAAGAATCCATGGTAGCTAAAACCACCAGAAGTGCAATAGGGGCAGAGCCACCCAATCACTTTAGAATTCACATCTTGCCACAGATTGCCTCATATGCTGTACATGGAACTACCAGACTTAATGTTTGCCCTAGTGGACTTTGGATTTGTTTTAGTCCCATTCCTTTCTATTCCATTTGTTCCTTTTAGAATGGTAATGTTTATCTCATGCCATTGAATGTTGGAAATGTTTAACTTTCTTTTAATTTTTAGAGGGACTCACAGCTAAAAGTTTGCCTTAAATCTCAGAGAAGACTTGGGACTTGGACTTTTCAGCAATGCTGAAACTGTTAGGACTTTGGCAACTCTTAGAGATGAACTAAATGCCTTTTGTGCAAAGGAATGTACATGAGTCTTTGGGAAGCCAGAGGAAGAATGTTATGGTTTGTGTCTAGACATCCTCCTAAAGCCTCATGTGTTCAGCGTGCATGGCTTTTTCAGAGGTGGCTGGATCTATAGTGTGTGATGCTGGGATTAATTCATGGTGCAATGCTAGGATCAAGGGCACTAGAATTAAAGGTGTGAGTTCTACCTGTGCTAAGTAGCCTGGATAAGATATAAGGGATAGAAAGAGCTCTGGTCATCCCTTGTTGTTTTGCTACCTTCTGTCCACCATGAACTGTTTCTCCTCTGCAATTGCCTGTCTGCCATGCCACCCTGCCTTGAAGCTAGCCAATTATGGACTGAAACATCTACATACTGTGAACTAAATAAACATTTCTTCCTTTAACTTTGTGTGTCAAGTATTTTGTCTCAGCAAGAGCACAGTAACTAAGACAGTTCTCAAGCATCGTTTGTCCACAAGTAATAGTTTTGAGGTGGGATGAAGTCAAACAATTCTATAACTTAATCTTATTTCCTTAGTTATTCCTTCTTAAAAGTGCCACAGTTTCCTTATGTATTTGTTTTTGGTAAATATTATGTTTTTATGTTTTTGTCTATTTGACTAGAAATTTTTTGCCATTTTCATCAGAAATTCCCACTTATTTTTCTTTCTTTTACAAGCCATTCTAACACTAGCCACTGATGCTCTCAGTTGATCAGCAGTGTGGGAAGAAAGAGTACATGAAAAGCCTGAGTATGAATCTAAGCCTAGTCCCAAACATGCTTCTCTCCTTATTTAGGGTAAGAAAGGTGATAAGAAGTGAAGAGAGAATCAAGAAGAGAGGGGAAATACTTGGTGTAAATATACTGGTACTCTGACTGTTTTTGTTGTAAGGAATTTGGCCATAATGTTTAAGAATGGTCTGTTAGTAATAACAGAAAATGCAACAATAAAAATTGAAAGAATATATACTCCTATATGAGGGATTGAGATATTAAAACAAAAGCCACATAAAATCATCTTAATTTTGAATCCCCATAAGGGGAGACTAATGTAGATCATAAAATCTCAAGGAGTCTCACTGGATGTGTTGTCAATCTGTTGAGGGTTCTTTTGCTGGAATCGGATACCACAAATTGGCAAAATACAGCTCTACTAGTGGCCCTGATGCCACTGGTCAACACCACTTAATGCTGGATGTTAACAGTTGACACTGCCTATCTCCACTCTCTGCTGCTGCTGGGCACCATTATTCAATGCCAGCTTGAGCCATAAGCCATTGGGAGACTCTGCTGGTGGCTGCTTACTGTCACTGATTTTCATTGGCTGCTTGTCTCCAGATCTCCTCATGGATAACAGCCTATACTATTTACTGATCTTTCCTTTTAAGTGATTGCTCTGTCCACACCATCCAGGATAAGAATCCTAAGTATATTTACATGACCTTCTGAGCCCACACTACTCAAGAAATAAATCAGGAGCAGGTTACTCAATCTATGAGAATGAGGTTTTATTTTAGTGTGGAAGCACAGGAGGTCAGTAAACCAAAGGGACTCCTCCAAGACTAACCAGAGAAGTGCGCCACGAGTACTGCTTTATAGCAACTGTAGGCCTGTGATTGGTTCAAAATTGGGCCTGTTTATTGTTCTGAGTCAGGCCTGCCATTGGTTCAAGTGGGGATAAGTCTCCAGGACATCAGCAGTTGCCATGTCCTGGATTCTGTGAGAGAGCAGGGCAATTCAAGCTCTTTTTGATTGACAGTCATCTTTTCTGCAGGAAAAATGGTGGGGGTGAAATTGGGAAATCTTCCAGAGGCATAGCTGTATTCACCACAGGTAATCAGGGTTTGCAGAGGTTGAGGACGTTAACCGTAGGCCAAGATCCCTCCCGGCTCCTTGCAACATTAGGGTAGCTCTCACACTGCTTCTTTAGCCTTGGAGAGCAGGACTGTAAGAGAGGCACCACTGCTATCAGAACGACCTAGAGAGCAGCCATAGAGCAATCTCATGGGAAGCAGGTGGACACTAAGGCAAAAGGCAAGTTGTCCCGGTCGGTCGATGGGGGGTGGGGCAAATGAAAATATCTAGCCGATTCATTAGCCAAGATGGCCTTTGGGTATACAAACAGCGTGATTATTTCCTTCACTTATGTTGATTCAAACATGATTTGTTGGAGGGCTTCTCAGCCCTCAGCAGATCCCACAGTTTATAGTCAATTTAGGGAAATTTTAGTGCTTAGGACTCAATTTTATTATTTTAAAACTGAGGTTAGTTTAAATTAAAACTTCAGTCCTACCCTTAGTTCGAAATGTTTTCCTCTCCCCTTACTTCTGCCTGGACAAAGCCTGACACTGGAGAAGATAGATTAGATTCATTCACATTTTTACTACATCTTCACCTCCTATTTTCCCCTCTTATTTCTCTAGGACTTGGTAAGGGGGAAGAATTGTGTTTTTTTCCCAGGACCTGGCCAAGGCAGTCTACCTAGAGAAATAAGAGAAGGAAAAAAGGAGATGGAGATACCTTTCAAGTTTTATTGACGATAGTTGTAAGCTTCCATTACAATATTTAGTTGTAGTGGGACATCCATTAATATACTATCATTGACTTCCCCCTCTGGGTAGAGGAATGAGTTATCTAACTGGAAATGGGCCTGCTTGGATCAGTGTCTGCTTTTTCCCTCTTCGATCTGACTGCAGAGCACAAGCATTTTAGTCTTTTGTCATGGGATGAAAATCTTTATATTTTCGATTAATGGTAATTACAAAGGAGGCTGCAGATTTGAGAAAAATTCAATTAAATGGAGTACTAGGTCTTGGTAATTTACCCTGCCAATGTTGGGAAATAAATATATGTGGAATTTAGACAGCAAAATCACACTTAATGTTAAGAAGTTTGGTATGTTATGTTATGTACATCCAGACAAGGCTTTTTCCATTGGCAGTTTGCTTCATCCTGTCTAAGCAATATAAAGCCTGAGGCAATATAATATTTTGACCCTTTCTTGGCTCTGTGGCAGCTTCCTTTAATTAGGAGTGTATGTACATTTGGGGGTGCATATGTGTTAGCCACCCACCAGGTAGGGTATGATCATGTAGGTAGAGTCAAGGGGCATGTGACCCTCCATTACATGAGTACTGCTAGCACAATATTCATCAGATGCAAGTCACAGTAGCCTGCTCTTGAAATATACAGGAGGCGAACGGCCTGGAGTTAAAGAAGAAACGGACTTGACTAAGTGTTTTCAGGGACTGGTGGTAGAATTTCCTCTCTTATCAGTTGTGTCTGTAAATAGCTGGTTTTTTAGCTGCAATAATATTTATAATGTACCCTATGTGACTTCTTGTCTGGAATTGTCCCTGTTTAGGATGTTGGCTTCTTCTTCCATCCTATTTGACATGTGTTGCCTGGGTGATAAATTATACAGTCCCCTACCTATTGAACATGAAGGTGAGAAGCCTAGGCATGCAACTATCAATAGACTTGACCAAATTCTGTTCCTTTTGATGTTTTCTGAGCTGCATTTAGAGCTCAGCTAGGAAACTGTATGAAGAGAGAATAGCCACTTGGATTCATATGGTTTCTATGCTGTGTTTCTAAATTAGTGTTCATAATTAAAGTTTTCACATATAAAAAAATAGAGATGATGGTAAAATAAGCCTTCTAGGACCTATTTGCAGCAGTGTTTGTTTCACTGACCTCCCCACCCAAACTCAGTTCTGTCTTCCCCCAGAGAATTAGGAAGCAATCCCTAAATATCCAATCATGTCAGCTGTAAATATATTTCCAACACAGATTTTTGAAACTTAGCAAAAATACTACAAACACGCCTAATATGAATTATTTCCAAAAAACTTACATGTTATTTAGCTACATAATTGTTATGTATAATTAAATTTTGATGGCACCAACACAGTATACATCCAACTTTGCCCAAATTTCCAAAACACATCTGTGAAAGTTTGTTCCAGTACAGGTCCATCCAAGGTCACACAACTAATTGGTAGTCTCTGAGATATCTTTTTATCTGAAAAATTTCCCTTTCCCACTTTTATCTTCACTTATGTGTTGTAGAAACTTGGTCACTTCTCTGATGTAGTTTTCCACATTCTGTAAAAAGTAATATTATTTAACACAATCCTCTCTTGTTGAATATCTTATAAGTGTGAAGGGGATTGATCCAGAGATATGTTTGCATTTAGGTATGGAAAAGATATATATATATGATTCTAAGTATTCCATTTGAACACCCTTCGTGAAGTAAAGATTGAATAATTGGTTCAAGTGGTGTAGGACACACACCTCTATTTTAAAGTGCCAGTCATCTAGTATATAGTGAATTAGTAGGCATTGGTCGTCATTGCATTGATTCACAATGTATTATTTATATCATTTAAGTTGTATCTTTTATTCCCTATGGGATTTATTAGCTGTGATTCTTATATAAAGGAGAGTTTTCTCTAATCAGTTTTTGATTGGTCTAAAACAAGTCCTTATCTAGGTCAGGGTATACAGGTGCTTGCTCCTTTCATTGTATTTATCCTGGGTAATATCAAGGCTAGCCTGCTTCATGCTGTGGCTGAGAAGACAAGAAAAGATATC
The DNA here is from genome assembly GCA_028451465.1 of Erethizon dorsatum. Lineage (NCBI taxonomy): Eukaryota > Metazoa > Chordata > Mammalia > Rodentia > Erethizontidae > Erethizon > Erethizon dorsatum. The sequence goes on from CM051824.1 coordinate 44,385,740, forward strand.
CCAACAAACATATCAGAAAGGAAGAAAAAGAACAAGAAAAAATAAAGACAAATCTGGCAAAAATCAAAGAAAAAACATCACGAGAAGCAGATTGAGTATTAAGAACTCATATGAGTTTGTAAATGGAATTATCCAATATCAGGAAAACATGAGAAATGAATAGTATTTTCTTTGGCCTTAATATTTCTTTAGCAAGTGTAACAATACCCAGTGATTGAAAATACATAATTTACCAATGAGGGAAAAATATATAATTTTGCAACAAGAGAAGGGAAAAGCTTCAAATGTCACTCTCTGAAAAAAGAGAAAGTGATTCACTATGTCAAAATTATCATCTGGATTAGCCAATTCTCCAAACTGATTTGAGTTTACAGCTCATGGACGCCAGATAACAACTATGAATTAACTGACATCTTGGCAGAGCTAAAACCCATAGATCTTGCCCATCTACTTTTGTGAGGTCTACGGTTATAAACTTTCATATCATGTCAAATCTTTTGAGACACGTACCAGAAAATTTGCTCCGAATAGTAAGAACTTGGAAAGAATACACTCACAAAGTAGTTAGAGACCAGGCTTCAGAAAGTAAGAATCTCCTGGAAACCTTTCACTGAGACTGAACAGACTAAGCTGGAAAAAGTCTGAACCTAAATTTATCTTAACTCATTAAGTCTTTAGACCCGTCAACATTAGTTAACAATAACACGTAATATTTTTATTTTAATTTTCTTCATGAATTTGATAATGGTTAGAATTTTATATTAAAGTGTAAAATATCTTACTGGTGGACTCTTACTATTGATATTCCTTTCTCAAAATAGAAACTGGTTAGTAGGAATTATGATGGTCTCTAACAGTTTGCTAAATAAAAATAAGCAAAATACAAAAAACTTAGGACAGGCAGAAGTACTATTACCAGAACTCAGATGAAGTAGGCACTGATTATAGGGTATATGGAAAATAATAATATAATCTTTAAATCAGACATCCATTATAATTACTTTATAAATCAATTTATTTAATCTTGACAGCAATGCTATGAAGTAGGTACTATCATTTTTGTCCCACTGTCATCAATGGCAATACGGAGGCACAGGGAGATTAAAGTTCTTGTGAAAGTAAATAGTAAGTCTCAGGTCTTATCTGGTTCCAAGAAGGGCTGACTTGAGAATAACCGGCCTGGAAATCAGTTCATCAAATCTCTTACTTCATTTCATGAAAAGCAACCAAAATATGTAAGAAGAAACAGACTACTTCCATCCCCATCCCCATTTCTGACTCCTAAATTATAATCTATGTATTATTCCAACCCAAAACAGGAAGAATAAAATTCTAAATCCTAGAGGAGTTATCTGTGAGATGAATTCTATAAACTTTACCCCATACTTGAAACAGATCCCATGTATTCCTCCATTTACTCTCATCCTACTTACTATTTTCACAAAATCAGAAAGACTACAAAGCGGAGAAATTGAAACTCAATAGTGGGTTTGCAACACTTGAATTTAACTTGGTACAATAATTGAGATTACAGTGCACAAAAAAAAATCAAAAAAGCTGTTGTGAATAAAAGTTGGAAGAAGAGACAAAACATTTTAAAAGTCCAGATAAAGATTATATATTGAGACAATATATAATTTATAACTCTAATTGTTACTATATGAATATATATGCAAATATGGCACATATAATAAAGGCATATATTATATATACATACAGGCTATATATATAAAATGTATATATATAAATATATATATATATATCCACTTATGAGAAGAAAAATTGATTTGTATATGATTTTGTGGTATTTATTTGCATCTTGACCTTGAGCAATTAACTTAATCATGCAAAATCTTGATTTTTCATTTATGAAACAGGGATAATTTTAATATTGTGTTAGTTATCAATTGCCATGTAGCAACTTGTCTAGAATTTCTCAGCTGAATATGAAACAAAGCTTTAAAAACTATTATTATCGGGCCGGTGAGATGGCTCAGCGGCGTAAGCGCCTGCCTTGCAAACGCGAGGGCCCGAGTTCGACTCGCGGATCCCACATATGAAAAAAGGGGCCGGTGATATCGCTCAGCGGCACGGGTGCCTGTTGGCACACGAGGTCCTGAGGTTGACCCCCCGGTACCCACACACACACAAAAAAACTATTATTATCTTACTCAATTTTTTTAGGGGAGGAATCCAGGAAGAGTGCAGCTCGATGCCTCTGATTCTACATCTCTCAGGAGTTTTAGTTAAACTGGCCAAAGCCACAAACATACGAAGGATGAAATTTGAGGACCTGTGCCAAACACACTGTCTTCACTCCTGGAAAACTTCAATTCCTTGTAGGCAGTTGATCAATTCCTCACCAAGTGATATTCTCCACAGGCTACTTGAGTGTCCTCACAACATGGTGGCTACGTGCTCATGGAGCAAAGAAACCAAGAGAGAAGAGAGTACAGGACAGAGCCACAAACTGATAAGAGAGACATCATTGCTTATGCCATATTTTATTGTTAAAAGTGGGAGGACAGTACATAAAGAGAATACCAGGAGGCAGGGATACTGGGGACCCATTTAATTTTGCCCTCTTGTTAAAAATTGAGTACCCACATATAGGTAAGAAAATTTAAAGATTTTATTGTGTTCTACACATTCATTTTAACGTTAATTCCACAGTGACTTCATTACTGGGAATTTAGAGTAATTCTTGCAATCAGATTGTTAAATATTTCAACATTCTTCTTGCAAAATTGGCTAGTGTGGGTCACTCTTATTTCCATAAAGATTCTAGAATTACATCGTAAATGTTTATACAAAACTGTACAAATTCTGAGATTTTGGTTGGGATTGAGACAAAAATACAGGTAAATTAAGAGGAAATTGACATCTCAATAATATTGAGTCTTCCTATATAGTACCTATATATATGGTACTTATATATCCATGGGGGAAGAAAGGGACCTCTGGGTAGGCAGGAACTGTTACACAGTGCTCAGAAGTTTCAGTCAGACTGAGGAGGACTCTTCAAGCCAATTTTATTGATTAGAGGAGCCTCATGCAACAGGAATGGCCCTGCACTGTTATTCTCACTATGTTCACTTATTGGCTGGGAAACCCCCAGAAGCAGAATGGTGTGTGGCTGCAAGGTAAACATGGTGAAGATGTATCGAGGGGCAGCTGGAGCTACCAGTCACCTATGCTTCAGAGTGATCAGAGGTATGGCTTTCCATAAATCCCCTAAAAAGCAAACTTAGTTCACCAACTTTTAATATTCCTGTTTTATAAATAAAAAGATCTAATGCTATAATGCTTTCTCTAATTACTGCTTTAGCTATATCACATGAATTTTTATACATTGAGTGTTCATTTTCCTTCTATTCAAAATGATTTTTTATTCCTTTTGTGATGTCTTCTTTTAACTATGAGTTATTTAGCAGTTTGTTGACTCATTTCCAAACTTGAATTTCCAATACATTCTTTTTATTCTTATTTGTTATGATTTGGTCATGGAGTATACTGCAAGATTTCCATCTGCTTTAAATTTATTGAGTCTTATTTTATGGACAACCATATGGGGCATTTTGGTAAATGCTCCATGTGAAATTAAATGAATATGTATTCAGCTGTCTTTGGGTGATATAATCTATAAATGTCAACTAAGTAAAGTTCATTGGAAAAGGTATTTAATTTATAGACTTTCTGACTTTTGTTCCATCAATTACTGAATGAGAAAACTTATAATTGTGAATAATATAAGAACATTAGAATGCAAATATAGATTTGATGGAGAGGACTTATGAAATGGTAACATTCTTCTAAGTAGCAGGATTTCTCACAAGGCTAACTTTAAATTTTCTTGATTATATAAGTATGCAGCCATAAGTGATAAGGACTTATTCATTAACAAAATTCATTTCTAAATAAAGTATATGAATGTATAAATAACTGAGATTATAAATACCTGGCAATATATATATATATATATATATATATATACACACACACACATATATATATGCTGTTCTCTATTGTTAGAAACTTCTGAACTTACAGATTCTTCAATTGCAGTACAATGGTGATTATATATATACAAATGCAGGGAAAGAAAGTTAGGAAAAGTGAAAAAGCAAGACAGTGAGAGAGGAGGGAGAGAAATGTAATTGTGCTGTTTATCACTTATTCAGGGAGAGCCTATTGACAGAAAAATTTCTGGTGGCCTTGATTCTGAAGAGGAGTGGTTTTCAAACCTGATGTCCATCACATCACAGATAGCAGATGATTAGTCATGTGTCAAAGGCTCTGACATGCAATAAACGGAACAGAGTGAACCTTGATTTCTTTTTCTACTTTCAGTGAATCATGGGCTATGAAAATAACCATGAAAATATTACAAGTACACCTTAAATATATACAAATTTGTCAGTTATAACTCAATAATATAGTAAAAATTTTAATTCCCTAAGCCAAATATATCTGTTTTATTTGAAAATTTGCCATATTGTTTTATTGTCAGTTTTTAAGTATTCTTTCAGATAATTTCTGCCATTGTCATGTTGCATTATATGAAAATAAGGTTGGCTGGGAAGATTTATTTCCTGCCTGCCATACTTTCTTCTTTCCTTCCTTCTTTCCTTCTTTTCTTCTTCATTTCCTTCCTTCCTTTCTTCTTTCTTTCCTTTCTTCTTTCTTGGTTTAATCCGTCCTATACATTTTAAAGATAATGTTCAACATAATATTTAATTATTAGAGCTGAATCAAAGGGGAATATAATATAATGATTATGACCATAGTTTTTTGCTTAGACAGATATGACCTTGAGTGTGCTCTGCTGGTCCCAGCAACAACCAGAATAGCAGTATCCAGAGGAGAGAAAAACTCTGTCAGGATGTTAACCTACCCAATCAGTTACCACTTGTACGACTTCGGGCCATTTATTTGAATTTCTGAGGCTTTCTTTTCCCATATCAAAAGGGAGAATTATAAAACATTATCCAATGCACAGTTTTAAAACTTGATGTATAATTCATGTAAATTTTTAGGTGTAGTTTGTAGAAGATACTAACTGCCCTAGATATGTTCATTGACAGACAAGTACACTGTATTAGTTGATTTTATGTTACTACAACAAAATACTTGAGGGATAACTTATACAAAGAAACAGTGAATTTGCTTCATAGTTTTAAAGCTTCAGTGTCAAAGATCAGGCCAGCCCTACTGTTTTGGCCTCTGGTGAGGACTATATATGGCAGTACATCATGGTGAGAGGGCATGTAGTAATCCTCATAGTAGTAGGGCATGGTCACAACTTGAACAGAAGCAAAGAGAAAGAGAGAGGGAAGGTGGGGTTAGATTTGCTTCTTTCACAACAGTCTTCTCACAGGAACTCAAAGGACTGCCGGAGAACTATCTCATGTCAACAGTATGCTAAGGGCTTCTGGCTATGCCCCAGCTCCAAAAGAGTCCACCACCTCTCAAAAATGCTTTCTCAATGCCCAATCTTTAATGGAAGTGGCCCTTTGGGGGACATAAATTGCATTCAATCCACAGCAGCAAGGCAATTGTAATAGGACCAGTTGTAGAAGTTACCACTGTTGTCTTAGTGGTAATAATTTCAGATCATATTTTGGCAGCAGCAAAACGTTTCTACTACACCTCATTACTGTGTCAAGACCCCTTGATAGACAGTCAATCAATTACAGGGGATAGAGTCCTATAGAATATTTGCTGAAAAACAAACACAGATAACATGAAACACTTGCTTTGCTTTTTTTATATATCCTTTTAGCCTGATAGCCACAATTTTGTTTTTTGTAATTACTTGTCTTGCTGAAACATTGGTGTATTTTGAACATGAAAGGCTAACAGAGGCCAGCGTGAGGGACCAGATGACAGTTACCAAGCTGACAGTCTATGAGATGCAAGGTGATGTGAAGGACGCATGCATGTGGGGACTTGCTCTCCTCGTGCTACACTGCACACTGTTCTGAAAGGCCATAAGGATCGGTGTCCTAGATGCTCCTCACTGGTAGTAGAACAGATTGCCTATCAGGGACAACCTTCATTCATTGGCTCTGCCTGAATAAATCTAGAGAAATGACCATGGATGATAAAAATGCAGGCAGATCCCTGGAAAGTTATATGCCAGTTGCAATGCTAGGATATGGAGGATTTATACTGAGCCCCAGTAAAATACAAATATCTACCAGGAAAAGAAATGTTAGAGACTGTTAAAGTCCTTGGGTAGTTTTATATATTTGTTTGATTTTTGATGAAATAAAGATCTTCCCATAAAATTATGTAGGCCAATTATCTTCTTGCACCCTAGGATTTAATTAACATATACATTTTATAGTTACATCCATATTTGGTAAGTACCAGAAACTGAACCTTGATTATTGTTCCATGCAACAGAGATGACAATATTTATACACAGGCTGTGTTTGGAGTCAAATGGAGTTTTTGAAAAACAACTGGCATTGGGCAGGTCAGAAATCCAAGTAGAATATGCACTTTTCTTTTTCTAAATGATGTCAGGCTCATAAGAGAATCAGTTGGTTAATTTTGTCATCATACAATCCTCAGCCCTCTTTCATGAGGGCTGAAACAGTCTCGTGTAGTTTGCAAAATGACACTCATGTAGGCTCAGCTCATCTTGGTACATTTAGTTCAGGTGGTTAGACATTAGTGTTAATAACTCTATTCTTAATTTCAGTACAGGTGACATGGATAAAGGAGAACAACAAAATTATATTTTATTGCTGATACTGCACACTTAGCCATTTTCAACCTTCTCATTGTGATGTGCTATTTGTCAAATGGAGGTGTTCTGGCAATGTCAGAAATGAAACTGGGCAGTCCATTATTCCTGAAGGAAAAAAAAATCTTCCTCACATGTGTCTAAGATGGCATAGTCTTTTCCAGGTGTGGAAAAATCCAAACAGGAATTGTGAGATCTATTAGAATCAGAACAATAAGAACACACCAGCAGCAGTTAAAAGTTTAATAACAACATCAAGATGATGTTTTTGGCTCTCTTTGGGTTTCCCAAATTTATCAAGAACGATTTGAAACTTCTAGCAAATGAAGCTAGGAAAACTTTGTGTACAAAACAGTCAAAATAGGCAAGGTGAATAAGGTAAATTGGCATACATACTTTGAAACCATTTTCTAGAATGTTGAAAAATGGATAAATACATTTCAATTATATGACTTAGTTGTGGGCTCTCAACTTATTTCTATATCAGTAACATGGATGAGAGAATTAAAAAACTTACAAGTGTGGAAGTAAAATGATACTAAGGTGCCGGTAGGATAGCTCAGCAGCATAAGCGCCTGCCTGGCAAGCGCGAGGTGCTGAGTGCAACTTCCGGTACCCACTTAAAAAAAAAAGTGATACTAGGACAGATTGGTAATATTTCATGTTATAGCATTTAAGCAATTCAAAAGTATATAATGAGCTGTTTTCATTTTAAATAACTGCACCAATAATATATAACTCCCCAAAACTAACCACAAATCAGCACAGGCATGGTAACATGTGCATCAATTGGTGAAAATAACATACAGTATGTGAGAACAATAGCATAAAAGAATAATGCACATTTGAAAGGAATATGGGAGTGAATATGAAGGTTTATTGATTGGGGAAATACATTTAGAGACAAGAAGTTCCTTAGCTTCGTGAGGGAGTCAGGCATGATTTGAAATTTTGACAAATTTAATTAACCTCTGTTTTCTCATTTCTGAATTGTGAAATATAATAATAAGTTCTTTGTGGAGTGCTGGAAGTTAAATAAAGACATGAATACAAAGTTTGCAGCACACTGCTTGCTGAGTGATAAAAATTCAATACATTTTTTGTTACTGTTATTATTAGAATTGGAGTTTTGGTTGTACATTATATTTTGGGGTTTTTAAAATTTATTATTATTGTTTTTCACTTGTCAATAAGAATTTAAGTATCTTAAGTGCAGTATTGGGTATGTAGAGGACATTGTGCCTACCCTAGCTCTACATTTGGTGACACTCAAAATAATAGTTCTCAAGATAGTCTTTTCTCACTAGATTGGCCAAAATCATCTTGAAACCCTCCTTACCCTCATCCTGTATTAAAACAAATGTTTTCTACTATTATCTTTGTTTCTGGGATTTTTTTCTCTCCATTTATACAGGAGTTCCTGCCAAAATAACCAGTCTAAAACCAGTCCAAAGCCCGTTTATAAAATATCACTGTTGTGCTATGAAATACATAATGATGTTATCCCACCATCAGGAAAACCTTCACTCTCCTTATTTGACACTGTCCTGTCATGATTTCCCCATGCTATCCAGCAGATTAGGCTGCCTGTATTGTCCAAATATCTTGGTTACTTTTCCCTCGTTGCTAAGACAAAATACCTGATGCTTAAAATTAGGGAAGGAAAGGTTTATTTAGCTCAGTTTGTGGAGATTTCACTCCATAATCAGCTGGCTCCAAGGCAGGGTGGTGCAGCACAGGGGCAACTGTTCATGGCTGCAGAAGACAGCAAAAGCAAGGAAAGCAAAAAGGGGGAAGAGCAAGCCTCTTCTCCTCCCCTGCACTGCATGCAGACTACCCACCCCTGGGTGGGTGCGGCACTCATGCCATCTCCATGCCCTCCTCTTGCACAGGCTCGGGATGTTTACAAAGTGAGGACCCTGGCCCCCTGCCAAGTCACTTAGTTAAATTTCTAAACTTCTCAAGTACACCCCAGGATGTAGAACTGCTGAGTTACTTAGTTAAGCTTCTAGAGTTCTCAAGTTAACACAATGTATCAACCATTGCACCAGAATTTGCACTTAATCTCACTTGTCCTATGTTGCCCTTCGTCCATTTTTTTCTATTATCTTCTTTATCTTTAGGGATGCTATTTCTTCCAGTTTAATTACATATTCTTGAAGCTTTTCTTTTACATAAGCCTATAGTCATCTTCCTATCCATAACCGCTAATCACCATTTAATTATGTAAATTTTGGATATGCTTGGTTGATAATAAGTCTTGTTTTGGAGGTTTACTTGTCATACATATCTTGGGCTCTTTGACTAGATATTAAGGAACATATGTCATCTGCTTTTTTCCTAGATATCCACTGTATATTGCAACATACTATACATAAGTTCACAAGGCAGGTGCATGATAGGTTGATATTTAATGAATTAATAATGCTGCTATAAATCATGTCCCTCAACATTAAATCCATGTTTTCTCTCAGGGTCGTGTATATCCAGAAGATGTAAAATAGTCCTGGTTTGTTAAGCGTATTTCAAGGATATGAATGGGCTACAGGAAGGATTTTCCTTGTATCCACAAAGATTTCTCGTTCCAATGACATGTTAATAATGTCTCAATCTCATCTATACTTCATTTGCCGAGTTTCACTTTATTTCTTGTCTATGTTGACTTCACCAGAGACAACTTCATAGCTAGAAGAAAGGCTTGGGTTTCCCCATGATGCCACCCCATTATTTATATACCAAGAAGACTCACAGGTAGCAATTGACAGAATTTCCTGTTCCAGCATGCAAACTTTGTAAAGCTTTTCCCCAAAAAATCAAAACAAAAATATCCACTGGACCTTCCTAAGGTCTTCCCTGAGAATTACACTGAACAATGTGCCCGATACAGTGCTGCACATACATCACAGCACTTAGCTGCTAGAAGCTTTCCGCTCTCACTACGCACAATAGTCAAGGGAGAATTCACATGCTTCTAAACCCAGAGCGGAACATTCTGGATGTGAACAGTGTCACAGCTTCCTTCAGAATGTGATTTCTCTTGATTCTTTTCCATTGGATGTGTGAAAGTATGAGGGAGGCTGAAGCAGTTGGAGAGGGAGGGAGAACATGTCTAGAGTGATGACACATTTAAAAATATCATACTGAGAAGCCCTGAGCTCTCTAGCTACAGATTCTAAATATAGTTGTGCCAACGGGAGAGATGTGCACCAGTTGGGCTTGAGAAAGCAGTTCCAGCTCCAGGTAAGATGACGCACCCAGGGAGCTGGGCTATGACGGACCATTTTAGCACTTTCAAAGCCTGCAATATCAGTCCCGTCTCAGAAAACCTCACCTTCCTCGGAGTCGGCAGTAGTAATAACACATCCATATTGAATTCCTAGCATTAGATTATTGTTAATCCTCTAAAAAACTCTTTTTATAACAAAAAGGCTTTCTAGGTAATGATTTTTATTGGCAAAGGAAAAATAACCCCCAAATGAAATTGGTATTATTTCCTCTTGTACATATTAGTTTTAATGTGTTTCATTTTCTTACATTAGATTGACCTTTCTCTTTTTTTGTAAATAAACCTAAAATCATTGCTGCAGTAAACAGGTTTTTAACACTCCAAACAATATGTTAGACAGGATCCTAGCTGATTCTTTTGTTTGATTTTCCATTGTTCCATGCAAACACAATTTGAATATACAATTCCCCTAAACCCCAATTAAAATCAATCCTTTCTGAGCCCATTGTTAAAGTGGAGCATGTAGCCATCTATTGTAGTTCTTGCTCACTGCATATTTATTGTGTTGTGATTTATTGCATTTTATTGGCTACATGTTCATAAGTTGATCCTCAACCAGGACTATTTAAAACCTCCAATGATGAGCTAACTATAACAAACTTGCCATCTGTATCTCTGAGGAAGCAAGAGTTTTAAATTTAGTCAGCTCTTGTTGCCATTCTATTTTTTAGCCCTACCTCTTCTGTAAATTTTTTTTCTACAGATTCTTAATTCTGGAGGGAAGTAGTGGGTAGACCAGGCTGACTTGCTAGCAAGCGTGGGAAACAGAAGGAATTTCTTAACTCTGACTTCATATAGCGGTGGCAATTTAGTGTTCTAGTCCTAGCTCTTCCTTTCCCCTTCCGCTCTCCCCTTTAAAACAAGGTCCTGAGGTGCTACCTACTCTTCTGTTGTTGTACCTGTGAAGAAGAGCATTGTGCTGGGATCTGCAGCAGAATGTGGGTGATGCCATCAGTCTCCTGTTCACTGATTCGTTCACTGATTTGGGGGCTGAGCTTTATCACATTAGGCCTCTACGGTAGCAGCTAGGCCTTTGGAACCCATTTCTTTTCTTTAGCAGAGTCTCAAAATTCTCAGCTTATCCTGATATAATTGAGAGCGTCTATTCTTTCTGATTTTTGCTTCCAGTTCTTTTTAAATTTGGAGGATTATTTTTTCTTTTCCCATCTTTTTTTTTCTTTTTGACTTTGCCTATTTTTGTTCTTCCATCCCCCCAAAAATATTTAGTATAAAATCATGAAGGAACGCAAAATATTTCTTCCTTAATTTTGGGCAAAATTCATCCTTTTCAATTTGGTGCTTTTGAGGTTAACCAAAATTCAACTATGGAGCACTATCAAGTTTTATTAGTTATCTTGACAGCTTCATATATCCAGATACTTAAAATTATTTTACCAAACAAATGAGTAATAAACTTCAATGAATTTGAAGACTCCTCATCTATCATTAATTTAACTGAACAATTTACCCATAAATATCAATTGACTACAATAAAGACCTCTATTTTAGAAATATGTGTCTTTTTGTTCAAAATCATCATACTTAACAAATTCCAAACTCAAATCAGTATCCAATGCCAGAAAGGCTTTTCTTTTCTGAAATAAGATTCATTAATTAAAACTGGAAAAATAGCCTGGGTTAGAAGAAAGCTATGGATTAAATCAGTATTTAAAACTATCCCTTGTCCAGAATAATCAGTGGAATAGTATTAAATAGTAGTAACAGTTTCTAAAAATCAATTTAGAAGACAAATCAACCTATGCCTGTTACTCATGCAAAATATGAACTGTAAGAATAGAAGCAAAAATGACTAGATTGTGATACTTTACATTCATTTAAGTGCACATTATAGTCACAGACACTATGGAATTCTATGATGCTATATTTTGGCATTGTCAGACACACTTCAAAAATCTAATTACTTTAACTCACAGTTAAAATGCCCTTTCCCACTCCTAGAACCTAATTTTCTAAGTATTTTCTTTCCTTTCACCTATCTTTACATTTCATTAAATATGAATTATCCTGAGATAATCATAACATTATATACATGTATTGAATTATCATACTGTGTTTCATAAATATGTAATACTAAAAACTAATTTTAAAATAAAGATCAACATGTTTAGGATCTGATCTTTGTAACACATCCCAACTGAGGCAAGCAGTGTGATTTCAGATTGTTAAGTAACGTGGATGTGAAGGGAGATGGTCTGTGAAGAAGAGGGCTCTGTCTGAACTCCACATCCAGGACTCCACTGTCCCCCTCAGGCTGTGACTAAGGGAGCCTCAGATCCACCCAACCCAGCCTTATCGGAATAAGACTGCCTTTCCTTTTTCCACCCGAAGTCCTCATCTCATTCCAGTTTGCCAGTTCACCTTCACTCTGATTCCTAGAAAAATTAGTACCTCTGAAAACAGGAAGGAAAGATATTGATGAGAACATTTCTATTCCATTAACTTGGATCAATTCTAAAGTTTGGCTAGGGGCCGGTGATATCGCTCAGTGGCATGGGCGCCTGATGGCACGCAAGGTCCTGAGGTCGCCCCCCGGTACCCACAAAAAAAAAAAAAATAAAGTTTGGCTAACTGCTCAATCTCCATTCTGAATGTCCTGGTTCCTTGCTTTTGATCTTGTCAATGTGAAATTGCATTAAAAATAATAATGATCTGGGCTGGTGAGATAGCTCAGGGGCATAAGCGCCTGCCTGGCAAGCGCGAGGTCCTGAGTTTGACTCCCGGTACCCACATATACAAAACAAAAAGGGCCAGTGATATCGCTGAGCGGCATGGGCTGCTGCTGGTACGCGAGGTCCCGAGTTCGACCCTCGGTACCCACACACACACATACACACAAAAAAATAACAATAATAATAATGATGATCTATACTATACCTGGAGATATTTATTAGCACTAAATAAGCAGACTATTTCTTTCATGACTCTTAATGCTAAGGAACTATGTATAGTATTAGGATCCTGAAAACAATACTTTAAATTCCTTTTTATATTTTCTTGGAATTTTCTCTTTTGCATATTCATCTATCTGGTATAAACAAATGTTCAAAAATCATCCCTAAAAGTTGTTTCTAGAAATATAAACTACAACTGCCACTGTGCCTTGACCTTATTCAGCTGATATTAAAGAATAATTTTAAACATCTTTCTGGTTGTACTAAATAATAGTCTAATCTATCAAAAAGAGAACTGATCTGGGAAAGAAACCAATCTCCTTGTTGCCATGACCAGAAACCACATGTGTGACCTTGGACAAGCCACTTTATCTTCTTTTAGTGAGTCCTAGCTTGGAAGCTACTACTGATTTTTTTTTTTTTTTTTAATTTGTGTGTTAAGAATAGACAATGGCTGAATTTTTAATATGTGCATCCTTTTCTTGGCTTTTTACATCTTTCCCCATGGAGAAAGATTTTGAGCTTTCTCTACATAAGTAGAGCTAATATATTGCTTTAGGTTGTAGTAAAGGTGGTAGGACCCTTTAGGAAGGGCTTTGTTAGCTGTATTCATCTCTTTTGCCCCAGGACCTAGAATATAGCAGATATTGAAGGAGTTAATTAATATGCTCTGGCACATATATTTTCCTTGAAGAATTCTAGTGTCTAAGGGTTTTTCGATACCATCATCTGAAAGAATACCTCTTCTGCTTTTTTATTTCTTCAATAAACGTCAAAGACGAAGGTTCAATTTAGTATTCATCCTGTTAGTACAGATTGTAACCATCTGTATTATAGTATTATATCTTATATATTGTAATATATAAACCACATATATAACAATAATAATACAAAATACTTGATTCATCTTATAATAACAATACAAATGTTTAATTTATTTAAGTACTTGTAAATGAAAATGATTATGAAGTTGCCACAAAATATAGTTATTGCTAAAACTATTTGTACCACTTTTTGATACCTTTCCTAGGAATGGTAGATCTTGATAAATGTTTGATACTTATAAAAAGTGAAAGTAATCTATATTTTCTTCTTGGGAGGCATGTTCCATAAATATCAATTAGGTATTTTATTTGATAGTACTGATTAAATCTTGTACAATCTTACTGATTTTCTGTCTACATGTTCTGTCAATCGTTGAGAGGAGATTATTGAAATATCTGACTATAATTTAGGATGGAGTTTTTTCTCCTTTCAGTTTTAACAGGTTTTACTTCATAAATATTAACCTTCTGTAAGATGGATAAATATTTAGAGGTGTATTGCTATAGTGGTTGAACAGCTTTATACTTATGAAATGGTATTCTGCGTCCCTGATAACATTTTTTGCCCTAAAATCAACTTTCTGACATTAATAAAACTATTCAAGCTTACTTATGATTAGTCCAGCATGTATAACTTTTAATCCTTATACTATTACTGCTAAACGTTTTATTTTGCAATAATTGTAAGAGTCATATGAAATTGTAGGAAGTAATAAAGAGATTCTGTGTACCTTTTGTTAACTTTCTCCAATGGCAATGCTGCACAAGGTTAGAGCAGAACATCATCACCAGCATGTAAGACATCAGCAGTCTGTATGTGGAACGTTTCCATCGAAGCTAGGAAGCCACATCATGCCCTTCACAACTATATCCACTTCCTTTTTATGCCAGTCACAACATTCTCCATTTCTGGCAACCATTGATCTGTTCTCTATTGGTATTAATTTGTCTTTTTCTGAGTGTCATATAAATGGAGTGATAGAGTATATGCATCTATAGAACTGGCTTTTCTATTTGGCATAATTCTCTGGAGATTTACCCAGGTTGTTGCATGTATCACTAATTTGTTTGTTTTTAATGTTGAATAGTGTTGCCTGGTATTGATATTTATCATAGTACTTTTGCAGGTTATTAGTTGAAGGACATCTGGGTTGTTTCCAATTTTGGGTTATGACAAATAAAACAGCACTTTTATATCACATGTAAATATTTCAAGTCCTCTACAATAGACGTCCAGTAGGGCAATTCCTGGATTGTATAGTAATTGTGTGTTCAATTTTAAGAAAGTATGAAGTTGTTTTTGAAAATAGCTGTACCATTGTATATTCCCAGCAGCCATGTTTAAATGATGCAATTTTTATACTTCTTAAATATAGTGTTGTCTTATTGTAGTTTTACATTTTATTCTCTCATAGCTAATGAAGTGTCCCATATTTTCAAGTGCTTTCTAGATAGCTGTGTATTTCCTTCAGTGGAATTTCTGTCCTTGACCTTTACCTATGTTCTAATTGTATTTTTTGCTTACTGTTGAGCATTGAAAGTTCCTCATATGACCTAGACAATAGTCCTTTATCAGTCTTGTGGTTTACAAATATGTCCTTGCTAGTCTGTTTCTTGGCATTCCCTTACACGAATCTTTGGCAGAGAAAAATATTTTAATTTGAAGACCATTTTAAACATTTTTATTTTATTTATTGTGATTGTGTTGATTTTCTTCCTTTTTATTCTGCTGTAGAAATTTTTATAATCTTATATTTCATACTTAAGACCAGTGATTCATTCTGACTTAATTTGTGACTTCTTCACTTGATGTGAACCTCCCTACCCCGCCACCAGATGTTCTGTTTCTTCATTACCATTTGCCAGAGTCTTTCTTACGTTGATTTGTTCATTTACCCCTTTGTTAAAATTTGCGTATTTCATGGGTCTATTTCTGGATTATCTGATTTGCCTCATTGAACTTTGTGTTTCTGGAGAAAGTCTGTGCCTTCCTGCATTTTAAAGAAATCAGGGATTCAATTTTATTTTTTCTGTGTTGGCAGTTGAACCGGGGCCTTACATGTGGAAGAGAAGCTCTCTACAACCAAGCTAGGACCCAGGCCTAAAATCTGGGATTCATAAATAATAAGACTGAGTTTAGTAAGTGTTTTTAAAGTTACAGATTGTCAAATTAACCAAAGACAGATAAACCCTTTAAAAGTATTCTATTGCTAAAGCCAAGACTTTATTTTTATTTTATTTTATTTATTTTTTTTTTTATTGTGGGTACCGGTGGTCGACCTCAGGACCTCACATGCCAGCAGGCGCCTGTGCTGCTGAGTGATATCACCAGCCCCTTTTTCATATGTGGGTTCCGGGAGTCAAAGTAGGGCCCTTGCGCTTGCTGTGCAGGCACTTACGCCGCTGAGCCATCTCACCGGCCCAAGACCTTATTTTTAATGAAATAAAGTTTTGTAATGAAATGTCCCTAATATTTTCCTATCAGATTTCCATATTTTTGAGACAGAAACATGACATCCATAATCGTCTCTGCAAACAAAGCTGGTGGAAAAAATAGCTTTTTGTAACATTACTTATTTGTTTTCTTCCTCAAATCACTCAGATTCTGAGAATTACTATTTTTCTTAGCTGTCATAAGCAAATTGAGTAGATTTGCTTTCTTTTACATTTTAAATATATACAAGAATCTAATCTAAAAAGACTAAAGACTCAAAACATATATTTTGATATAAAGATTAACAGGTTGGTTTTAACTAAGTAAGAATAGATACTCCCAGAAAATTAGCCAAAAACTATCATAATATCTATCTTTTTTGAGCTCTCTGCCACATATTATTACAAACTAAAACAGGACATGTGTTATTGTTGATTTTCTAAGTCACTTTATTTATTTATTTATTTATTTATTTATTTATTTATTTTGTGGGTACTGGGGGTCAAACCAGGACCTTGCGCACCAGCAGGTGCCCGTGCTGCTGAGCGATATCACTGGCCCTTTTTTCCTATGTGGGTTCTGGGAGTCGAACTCAGGACCTCGTGCTTGCCAGGCAGGCGCTTATGCCACTGAGCTATCTCACTGGCCCTCTAAGTTACTTTAGCATAATGTCTTTGTCAAAGCAACATGTACAAAGCTAATACTGAATGTCACCTCATATGTAGGCCATGACTACCATCCCATCTATGTCACTTACTTGGTTCAGCCCTTGAAAGAATGCTAAGAATTCAAGAAAGCAAGAGAATATTTGTCTCAAAAATCACTTGATAATATTTCAAATAACACACAGAATACTTGAAATACAATCACTTTTCTTCTTTTGCTTTCTGTTGCAATTTCTTTTACAATATCCTTAGTGTCACATTGCTGTGGTGAAATGCCACACACCTGTCAAAACAGATATAAATTAGTGGTTCTTAATCTGGAGGCAGCATAGGCATAATAGACATGTCATTATTAATATTATATTATTAATGCCTCTGCCATCAAAAGCTCATTAAATCTTTATTGAGTGACATTGTGTGCCAAGGTCCTGTGCCATCTTTCTGTTTCAAAAGACTTGAAATTAAACAGAAGTGGAAAGCACAATATTCACGATTATCAGAAGAATTAATATGAGTAAACTTTGACATTATGGAAGCTATAATTAAGTTGGAAAATGTCAAGAAAAAATACAATTAAGCTTATATGTACTTAAGCTTTGCTATTACTACTGTATAAAATGGGACACCCAACTCCAATACTATATATTGAGTAATCACTAAACACTCCAGCAGAAAAGCATTTTGTTCTGCCCATACTTAACACCCTTAATATGCACAGGAAAATATGGATTCTCATGCTCGAAAGTAGTTTCCAAAATACCAAACTTAGAATTCCAAAACAAAATTTTCACCTTGAGGCTTTTTGCCAAATCACTTGCCATAAATGTTGAATAGTGTTTCATGGTATTGATATTTATCATAGTATTTTTGCAGGTTATTAGTTGAAGGACATCTTGGTTGTTTCCAATTTTGGGTTATGACAAATAAAACAGCACTTTTATATCACATGTAAATATTTCAAGTCCTCTACAATAGATGATTAGTCTTCAACTCAAGAATATAAATTAGTACTATGGCCTTGTAATACAAGATTCATAAATTCTTCTGTAATCTAGAACATTTAAACAGTTTTCCAAAGGCCATATCTTGAGTGACACACTTCCCTGATATCTTGACAGGAATTCAGCTTTTACTTCACAAGGCGAGCATTTTATGGCTTGACTTCCCTTTAATTTCAAACATACGAAATTTCTGTGCCCATTATAGTATAACAGAAAAGTACTGCACTATTTCAGTGTAATTTTAAAGGATGGATAATGGAAGTGTACAATATATGAGTCTTCCGATCAACAGAGTGGAAATACTTCTGAAGATGAAATCAAGAATGGAAAATTGTGTCAAATTTTCTGACCGATAATATTTTAAAACAATGTGGAAAGGTTTTGATGATTACTTCTTTCTGATAAATTAAAATATTAATGTGTAATAATATTCTTTCTGACAAAAAACAATAATAACATTGGCATTGCCAAAAGTGAACTACTGGTATGAAATGAAAAAAGAGAGACTGAAAAGAACCGGAAGATTATGGTAATATATTTTTACACTTTCAATTGTAAACATCTTGGGACATATGGAAGTTTATCTCCATCAAGATCTTTACAATGAAATATCCTAAAATATTTTCTCAACCATGGGCTATATGAAAATTTAGAACAGGTTGGCTGGTATTCATGGGGAAAGAATCTGAAGATAATGAACAGTAGTTGAACAAAGAGGATAACAGACTCAAGAAGATACAATAAGAAGGAAGCAGTTTTGAGAGCAAAAGTTTTTATCTTTTTTTCTAAATACTGCACAACATAATTCAGGACTCACTTAACACAATATTAGAATTCAGCAAAATTTACTTGTAGATGTATTGATTGATGTGCATTTCCAAAAATATAGTAGGTCAACCTGAGCATTTTCCCTGACCCTTGTTCTACTTACCAAGTATAACATTTAAAAATATAGATTATTAGTACTGATTTTGCAAGGGATGTAATTTAAAAAGTTATCCAACACAGGACAAGAGTTCAAGAAAAAAAAAAAAAGAAAGAAAGAAAGAAAACTACAGGTCAATTTCTTTAGTGAAAAGAGATGCAAACATCCTCAACAAGATTCTTACAAACAGCATGCAACAAATTATTAAAATATCATACATTGTGAGCAAGTTGGTTTCACCTCAGGGATACAAGAATGGTTAAACATGTATAAATTAATAAATATAATGCATCACATAAACAAAAGCAAGGACAAATATCATATGGTCATCTCTATAGATGCAGAAAAAGCCTTTGGCAATATCCACCATCCATTCTTGATAAAACTCTGACCAAAATAGGGATAGAAATACCTTACCTCATACTGATAAAAGGCATATATACAAAACCACTGTTAATAACATACTGAAAGGGGAAAACCTGAAAGAATTTCCTTTAAAATCAGGAACAACACCAGGGTGTCCACTCTTACTACTCCTGTTCAATATAGTAGTCAAAATTTTAGCCACAGAAATCGGGAATAAGAAAAAAGAAAATGGATACAAATAGAAAAGGAAGAAATCAGACTATACTTATTCACAAATGACATGATCTTTTACATAAAAGCCCCAAGAAACTACACCAAAAACTCCTAGAACTAGTAAACAAATTAATAAATGTAGCAGAATACAAAGTTTATGCAAAAGTCAATAGCACTCCTGTACATCAACAGTGAACCCACTGAGAAAAATATCAGAAAAACAATCCCATTCTTGGTAGCTTTAAAAAATTAAATACCTAAGATGTACCTCACCAAGGAAGTGAAAGACCTCTATAAAAAAAAAAAAAAAAAACAACTATAATGCTCTGAAAAAAGAGAATGAAGAGGACATTAGAAAATGGAAAGACACCCCCTATTCTTGAGTGGGTAGAACCAGCATTGTCAAGATGTCCATATTATCAAAACTAATATATAGATTGAATGCAACCCCAATCCCAACAATGACAATACTCTTCACGGAACTACAAAAGTAAATCCTAAGACTTCAATGCAATCAGAGATACCTATCATAGCCAAAGCACTCCTGAGCAACAAGAGCAGAACAGGGTGATCACAAACCAGATCTCAAATTACATTACAAATCTACAGTGATAAAACAGAAACAGCATGGTCCTAATGCAAAAACAGACATGTGGATCAATGAAACAGAATTGAGAATGCAGAAACAATCTCAGCTACACTTAGTCATCTGATCTTTGACAAAAGGGAGAAAATTTTTTGCTGGAAAAATTGACAGCTTCTTTAACAAATGGTGCTTGGGAAACTGGTTAGTCATATGCAGAAGACTAACCTCTATTTCTTATCCCGTACTAAAATAAAACCAAAACGGATTAAATACATTAATATTAAAACAGAAATCTTGAGTCTTCTGGAAAATAAAATGGGTAAAACTCTTGAAGACATAGTCATAGACAAGGACATTCTGCACAAAACCCAAGTGGCACAAGAAATAGTACCAACAATCAATAAATTGGAACTTATTAAATCAATAATCTTCTGTACAGCAAAGGAAACAGCCTGCAGAATAGGAAAGAGACAAGACAATAGTGAAGAGACAACCTACAGAATAAGAAAAAAATTTTGCCATCTACTCCTTTGACAGTGGACTAACATATAAAGGACTCAAAATATTAGGCCAGCTAAAATAAAAGATCTGATCAAAAAATGGGCAGTTGAAATGAATAGACACTTTTCAGAGGAGCAAAAGTGGCCAATAAGTATATGAAAAATGTTCAGCATCTTTGCTATTAGAGAAATGCAAATTAAAACAACAGTGAAATTCCATCTTATCTAAGAAAGAACAGCTATCATCAAGAAATCAAATAATAACTAATACTGGTAAAATTGTGGAGAAAAAAGAATGCCTCTGTATTGTTGGTTGGGTTGGTTGGAATGCAAACCAGTACAACTACTATGGAAATAAGTATAGAGATTCCTCAAAAAATATTCTACTTAAGTGTTCCCTTTAGAAGTAACTTCTTGAAAGAATTAAAGACATCATATGAAAATACATGCATACCCATGCTTATGGCAGTGCAATTCAAATTTTGGAAGTGGTATATAAGCACATCAACAGATGAATGGATAAAGGAAATGTGGTGTGTATAAACAGTAGAGTATGCTCAACCATAAAGAAGCTTACATTCAAGTCATTTGTCAGAAAATGGATATATGTTGAGACCAAAATTAACTGAAATAAATCAGACATAGAAAGTTATATATCACATGGTTACTATTACATAAAAAACCACAAATATAAATCATTTAAAGAGCAAATTAGGGCCAGTGAGATGGCTCAGCAGCATTAGCGCCTGCCTGGCAAGTGCAAGGGCCCGAGTTCGACTCCCTGAACCCACATATGAGAAAAGGGCTGGTGATATCGCTCAGCAGCATGGGCGCCTGCTGGTGCGCGAAGCCCTGAGGTCTACCCCTGGATCCTTGGTCATGACCTTCGGGATGACACCTGGTCCCTGATCCCTTCCTCTCTGGCTCTGCTTCCTGACCACGTGAGGTGAGCCACTTCCCTTCATCACAGCCTTTCACCACAGAACTAAAGGCAGTGTGTCTAGCTGAGCATTGACTGAAATCTCTGAAACCATGAGCCAGAATAAACATTCCCTCCTTTATTCTCAGTTGTTCAGTCACAGTGATGAAAAGCTGCCTAATACAAATGACAAATCTATTCTATTTAACATAGCAAGGTGCTCAAGCCTACACCTGGATAATTCAATATGACTGAAGAGAAACGCATATTTATCAAGTCTATTTGATTTCTTTCATTTTTGGACAGTAATTACTTTCTGTTATCATACCTTCAATATAGTCTTCATACTAATTTTTGACTAATTGCTTTCATTTTTGATGGTGAAATAGAAGAAAATCAGAATAGAATAGAACTTTCGTATAGTATCATTAGCCATCGAAGATCCTGCCTTCCTTTATCTTGTAACAAATTAGCTTCCCAAATCTTCAACTAAAACCAATTACTCGCAGTTGCATTATATGATACCTCCTCATGCTTACTAAAGCACACTTCATTTTCTCTTTTATTTCTGCTTTTATCAACCAGCTTGAGTAAATGACTACTCCGTCCTTCTTGTATCTTAGGGCTAAACATGAGCTTTTAATCGCTATTGACTCATGTCTGTTTTTACACCATACATAAATCATCAAAATCACATATCCATAGTTCAACCAATGTTTATACCTTAAATGTTTCTCAGTTCAGACCACTGCAGCCTCTTGTCTAGATTAAAATTGTTGCCTCCAAACATATCTCTATATGTTTTCCCTGGCCCCTTCATTTATTGTCAATAAGGTTTTAAAAATGATTATTTTAAAGTTCAGATGAAATTGTTTCTTCTCTGCAAAAAAAGTCTCCAAAACTTTCCCATCTCACTCATAGACAAACCAAATGGCCCAGTCAATTTTATCCCTCATATCATAGTCATCATTCACCTAGCCATGGGGGCACATCCATGCTTCTTGAATTCATGAAGCACCTATCACCTTGGCAATTTCCTCTCTGCCTGGATCATTTTCTTCTGGGATATGATTTCCCTAGATCCTTCGTGACTGACCTAGCTTTCTGAAAGCTCATAAAGCCCCATGGCATAAAATAATGAATTTCTAAGATTATGAAAATTAAATTTATATAACCTAAGTTACAAAATCATCAAATTAAAAGAAATTTGGGAGTTAGCCTGGGTGGTGGTACACGCCTATAATCCCAGCACTTGGAAAGCTGAGGCAGGAGAATCACTGTGAGTTTGAGGCCAACCTGGGCTATGAAGTGAGTTCAAGCCCAGCCTGAACTGCATAGTGAAACCCTGTCTCAAAAAGACAAAAAAAAAAAAAAAAAAAAAAAAAAAAAGATTTGGGAGTTATCCAATAGTAAAAGTAAGGGAAGCATCTGTGATTTTAAAAATGTAGAAAACTATTATTAATAAATTAGGAAAGTAGTGGAAAAACCATAAAATAAATTTTGCATTAAATAAAGTTGAATAATACCATTGAAGATCCTAAAGGATACCATAACTGATTTAAGATGCATAAAGAAAACATGTCATTAGCTCATAAGAGAACTGTGTTTGTAGTAAGACAGAAAAAATTCAAGGGCAATTGTCCTCTAATGCAAATGTATTTTTGTAAACATATTTCAACATTTTCTTGTAAAATTCTTACTCTTCTGGAGGAATGAGAGAGAGCACTTTGGATTTGAAGCAGAGACAATCTCATTCCAGAGTCTACTGGAACAGTCTACTCCATATTTCACTCTCAAAACTAACATGCTGTTCTCTTTATATTTAAAGGAATATTTGAGCTTGCTACCCTAGATAAATACTTTTAACGATGACAGTATAAGTTATATAGTTGTTTCCACTATAAATTTGAAAATCTGAAGGACCTTTCATTCAAATATTTAGGTGACTGAACTTTTTGTTTTGAGGCTCAGCAATGACTTTAGTGTCAAAAACTAAACCTCTGTAACATGCTTAGTAATCTTTTAAAAAATCAAATCTGGGCCAGTGAGATGGCTCAGCGGCATAAGCACCTGCCTGGCAAGTGCGAGGGCCCAAGCTCGACTCCCGGAACCCACATATGAAAAAAGGGCCAGTGATATCGCTCAGTGACACGGGGGGGCCTGCTGGTGCACGAGGTCCTGAGGTCGACCCCCGGTACCCGCAAAAAAAAAATCAAATCTATTTTGTTTTCTAAGGTCAAGTATTCAACTGTATGATTCTTGTTAGTTTTTTTGATATCTAGTCTTTATTACTTTTTTTTTTTGTGGGTACCTGTGGGTCAACCTCAGGACCTCTCATGCCAGCAGGTGCCCGTGCCGCTCAGCGATATCACTGGCCCCTTTTTTGTATGTGGGTTCCGGGAGTCGAACTCAGGCCCTCGCGCTTGATGGGCAGGCGCTTAAGCCGCTGAGCCATCTCACTGGCCCTAGTCTTCATTTCTTAATGTTAACCAAAGGATCAGAGATAGAAGAATGGAAACATCTTTGGTATAGCTTCCTGTCAGGGTATTTTAAGATCAATTCACTACCATTTTCTGGAAAACCATTCTGATAGTTTCTTCAGTACGCTACATTTATTGGTAAACTGAATACCACTCTTACAGTTATTTGCTAGTAAAAGTATGAAATAGTTTTGGGATCTGGAGCAAATTATTGCTGCTCCATAACTCAATTTCCTCAATTATAAAAAAATATCATTTATAACTCATAAGATCAGAAAGTATAATATCAGATACCTGATAAATTTACTCTAAGGGTTTTCTCTTACTACCATTATTCCTGTCTATGACATTCACCCATTCTACATTACTAATGTTCTAAAAATGTGTGACATGTCCTAAAATTTTAAAAATGTATTCACATTTTTTAACCTTCTGAGGTCTAAATATTGCCTCAGAAAATGCAACAAAGTTCTGTGAATATAGGTATCAGTGTAGTAGTGGGATTTATTTCTAAAATGGGTTACTTTTGGTTACCATATGCAAGCAAGACAGAGAATACATGCAGAGGATCAGGAAAAGCTGTCTGGGGGAATTGGTAAGTAGCTGATGAGAGCATATCCGGTTCTTGGAGGGCCTTGATCTATTAAGAGCTAAAATGATATCTTAGTTTATGGAAAGATGACTTCACCCATAATTTTTCCTATTAAAGGAAAAAGGTGTAAGGTATCCATACAGAAGTGTTCTTCTCTCAAACTGCTTTTCTCAGTCAACATATTTTGTAAATTTGGTTAAACTAGTTAATTCTGCATCACCATTTCCTCATCTATAAAACACCAACAATATACATTCACTTATTTTATAGGGTACAACCTGTGCTGTAAGGATAAAACTAGCCATGGTTTACAAAATTTCTCTGAAAAACATGAAACATTTGTAAAATGATAGCCACTGCTGGTTTTAGGGATTAGATACAAAGGATTTTGTTGCATAAACATCAGGAAATTACTGCAGTAAATACTAGAACTTCAACACATTTTAAATCATGAAAGAAACTCAAAGACTAATTTGCCCTTATGGTGCTGCTTCTTTATTAATTTTTAAATACAAATCTCATTTTTTAGAAAAGCTACCAATCATGAAATTGCCATCATGTGTTATGAGAGTATATCAGCTTCATGGAGGAGCTGGGTTAAAAATTAATATGATATCTTAGGTTACATAAGGATGACTTCACCCATAATGTTTCCTATTAAAAGGCATAAGCTATTTGTATAAAAATTTTCTTCCTTCAGATATCAGGAATTAGATAAAATAAATATATCATTCAAACAATAAAAAACAGCAAAATGAGCTTACTTTCAGAGAGATATCTATTACATATTAGACATTAGAAGCATTTTTTTAAATATAATACTCAGGATTTTTAGTTCGTATTTGCTTTGCCCTAATCTCCTTAGTATGCATTCACAATATTTTGTTGTTGTTATTGGTTTGCTCCTTTACTTTTTCTACTATCTTAATTTAATATACCAACAAATGATGGAGTGATACATGTTTGCAGAATTTTGTCTACTCTCCACTGTCAGCAAAATATTTTAAGAAGTTTGACAATAAGATCCCTTTGTGTATTTGGCTTTCTTTCCCTCCATTTGGCATATATTGGTTTTTGTGCATTTACAATACAACATCATTAAATTTAACTTTCTCTATGAATCAGCATTGCTGACAATGGAAGCTGAAACATCTAGAACTTGAAGAAATGCCTTTGGTTCAGTAGTTGTCCTAGAGCCAGAGATGAGAATACAAAGAAATAGGATGAGTCTCGTCAGGGAACTCTATAAAATTCGAACAAGTCACCTTTACTTTAAAGAACAGAAATTGAAAATAATGTATTCAGACTAACACAGGATCTTGGAAAAATGCTTGCATTAGGAATAATGATGAAGTTTTTATTTTGTCTTTTACTGGAGTTTTCAGTCATGGCCTGAAAAACCTTCTTTGCCTTCTTAAGGAAAGCAGCAGAGAAATAATAAGTTCTGACCTATCAAGCAATGTTTTGCAGTGTATAATACTGTTATTCCTCTATACACACTGATTAGGTAAAATGTGGTCACATGATTCAAGAAACATCCATCTACGGACAGTTCACTGACCTATACCTAATGGGGAATACCAACAAAAAAGTTCAACACTCATCAGCTTTGTTTTTTTCCTCCCAGGAATGTGGAATAGAAATGTAATTGTAGGAGATAAAAGTGATATGGAACATAGATATTGTGATCACTATGTAGATGAAATGTTGATATGGTAGAAACAAGTAAGGTAATTTGGCTATGGGAATGATGAAAGTATAGGCACATACCTTGGAGTTTCATCATGTTAACGAGAATAGTAGAGTCACGATTCAGCCCTGCAGGTGCTGAAGTTGCCCAGAATAAGTAGATTTAAATCCAGTAACTTCCTAAATGCTCTACCTTGTCTTTAGGTATCTCCAGGTTCCTCCTCTGAAGGAACTCACTAACTAGGGAAAAGGTAAAGAATAAGTGAGAGAAAAATGACCAACTGTATGTCAGGAAGTCTGGAAAGAATTTTACAGGAAAAATGGTAACACTAGAAAGGATGGAATGAGATCAAATTCACTTGATGATGGGAAATGGATAGATGAAAATTTAATTACAATTTTCCAAACATAAAAATTGATATTTGGCATAACTATGTGTCTTAATTTATTTCTTATATTACAATTCAGGGAAGAAATCAAGGAAAATGTAAATAGATTGTGTTTCAAAGGTTAATGAAAAGCTTAATTAAAAATTAATAAATAAATAAGCATAATAAATGAAGTGGGAGGGATTACTGAAAATGCATAAAACATTACTCTTAAAATGTAGTATATGTAATATTAAACAGAATTTTGACCAGAGAACTATAAATTTTTCACAATTGTGAATTACTCTCTTGTTTGATATTGATGATATTATTTTTTTAATTTTAATTTTAATGCTTTTTAGTCTGGATTCAAGATTTTTTTCATATTATGCTTGTTCATTAAAATAAGGATTTTTAAAAAATTTTGTTAGTTGTTAATGTCATTGGTTTTAAAACTGAAATAGGTTTTCACTAAGTTCAGTTATTTTACTAAACCAATTGGAAGTAACCCAGGGATGCAATGGGTATATCTATTTACTTGATAACCTATTGATCTCTATATTCCCTGCTTTTTCTTTCAGCTGAACTATAGTGTCCAGAAATATCTCTCATGCTTTTGTTCCAATTTTTAAACTGGGAAGTAACACCATCTATACTAGTTTTTTTTTTAATTTGGAAATTTTTAAAACCATTAATTAACATATTTAAATGTGTATTTTTGAAAGCTTTAGTAATTACATTATACATTTAAGCTACTCTCAAAAAATTATTAAAGTTCTCTCTATATTACTCTGAGTCATATGAGTGGATATATATCTGTATTTATATTTGTATGTGTATATGGATATATATCTCTTTAGAATTGTGGGTTATCATTTTTAAAATACCAGAAAAGTATTTCCATAAGATCTAGCAATTCACTATTGGGTATACAGCCTAAGGAAAGGAAATCAATATATTGAAGAGATGTCTTAACTCTAAGCTTTTTGTATTAACAATGTACAAAAATAATCAAGGTGTCAATTGACTGATGATTGGATAAAGAAAATATGGCATATACGCACTAGTATTTAGCACTTAAAAAATAAAATCTTTTCACTTACCTCAATGTGGATGAAACTGAAGGACACTATGTTAAATAAAATAAATCCAGCACAGAAAAACAAGTACTACATGTTCTCACATGGATTGTGGAAGCTAAAAAAATTGATATCATAGCATTATACACTAGTTCCTAGAGGCTGGGAAAGGTGGAGAGAGAAAGGTGAAATGAAGGTATGGAGATGCAACTGGATAGGAGGACAATAACTTCTAATTTTCTATAACACAGTAGGGTAACTACAGTTGACAACACCTAATTTTATATTTCAAAATAGGTAGTAGAGAGGATTGTTAATGTTCCCAATACAAAGAATTGATGAACATTTGAGGTGATGGCTATACCAATTATTCTGATATGATTATTACACATTACATACTTCTATCAAAATATCACTCTGTACCCCCATGAATTTGTACCAATGAAAAATGTTAAAACCAAACAAACATACACTCACAAATTGGTAAGAATGTAGAATTGAAGTGTCTTTATCACAAAAATAGTAAGTATGTAGAATAATACATAGGTTAAGTAATGACTTAGATATAACACAATGTATGCATATTTCAAAACATCAAATGATATATAGAAATATATAAATTTTACTTGTCAAACAAAAAATAAAATGTAATTAATATTTAACTTCTGATTTCTTTTGTTTGTTTAAAAGTATATCTTATGCAACTTTCCATATCTTTAAATACATGTCATTCTTTCTTAGGAAATAATTTTTAAAATATAATCCACATGGGTGCATATAAACACAAGTATATAGTGTGTGGCACAGAATATCGTATTCTCCTTTCTACTATGTCTATACCTTAGTAAGTGTGAAGCACATCTGCATTTCAGCAGTAATGAGAGAATTCTGTTCCATGGTTTTTAAGACCCCTCCCCAGTGGGAGACACAAAATGATGAAGAGAGCAGAACAGCAGTGGTTGGTAGTCTCATATTCAGAGACTCTCGAATTCAGACTCGTATTCAGAGGAATGTTGATGTGCTGCCTCTGACTTTTCTGCACTGGGACAAAGCAAGGTGATCCCTTCTAACACTGTAGGAGTACTTCTGAACTTGGGAGAATTTTCCACTGGACACAGCAATGTTTGGAGATATTTTTTGTTGTCACAACTGAGGCTGTGTTTCTGGCATCCAATAGGTAGAGATCAGGGATTTTGCTGAGTATCCTACACATGAGACAGCCTCTGACAATAAAGAATTATTGAGACAAATGTCAGAAATGATGAGATTAAATCTAAGCACATTTGTGACCACTTAGAAGCTTTGAAATATAGTACATGTAGCTGTAAAACAGAGAATTGATACCAGATTCCCACCTAAGAATCTAAAACAGAGAAAAGTGAGCATAAAATGGGTGACTATCAGCTGTGATGGTACTACTTGGGGCTCTGAAAATTTGTGGAGCAGAGAAATGTGATTCTTTTGTAACTGGGCACCAGAAAAAAGATGGCAGAGTTTTAAGAAGCAGGCAGCGAAACTCTCTAAAAGTTGCCGTTTGGCCACTGGAATATAGTGACTGGGAGAGCACAGGAGGGAGGGAGGTGGCTCCCGTGAACCCAGGAAAGTTCTGAGGCTCAGTTTGCGACCCACAGAGTGAGTGAAGAGTGGTTTAGAGTTGTTTTGAGGAAGAGGAAGAAGACCTTATCTCTGTTCCAGGAACCGCAGTGCAACAGAAGTTCAAATCTGCAGACACACGGTGACAGCCGGCACCCCAGGGGGGCCTCTGCGGAGGAACGCGAGGCAGCAGCGCTGCAGGGGACCAGTGAAGGACTGCATTGGCTGGCAGTGAGTGCCTTGGAGGAGCAGCTCTCCGGTGCAAGAGAGCAATTGGCCAGGCGCCATTGTGGGGGGGCAGAGAAACAGCACGGTGCCAGAACACAGCACTTGAAACTCAGTGTGGTGCCATGGCTCTCAGGCCTGCAGAAAGTGCCCTGATGGCAGCAGGTGAATGAGACTGGTCTCCACCTGAGAGTTCAGGCTACTGCTCACTGCTCTGCCAAATGGCTGCTCCTGGCTTGCAGGGACAGACCTGCACAGAACAGGACTCTGTCACCACATGGTGCCTGCCTACAGCAGAGTCAAAACCTGGAACTGATTCTTTTTTTTTTTTCCCTCTCTTTTTCTCTCAGTCGTTTTTTTGTTCTGGTGAAGGTGTTCTTTATTGTGTGTGTGTGGGTTTTTTGTTTGTTTGTTTGCTTGTTTTATTGTTTTTGTCATTTTTGTTTTTGTTTGTCTGTTTGCTCTTTCCTTCATTATTCTATCTGGTTTTTATATGAGTGTAAACAGAGCCTCTAATCTCCTTGTGATTGTGGTTCTGATCTGTTCTTCCTTTTATCCCTTCCTTCTCTTTTTCCCACCAGTCCTCTACACCAGTTTCCCAGTGTCAATGGGATCCCTCTTGGTCCTCCTGCCATACATCTAATTCCTTCCTCTTCTCCTAATTCTCTATTTCCTCCTTAACTTATTTTAAATTTAAACTCCTTAGGGCAAAATTGACATATTAAGGACTTATATACTGCATATAATTTTTCTGGTGTGTTTTAGATTTTGTTATATAACCGCAACTCTACTTTATATGGTTAAAAGTGGCAAATAACTGGTTAGCTCAGACTGTCATTCTCTAGGATGTGTTTGATGCTTTAGATACCATTATAGCCAAAAGTGACATAATTATTCTAAACAGCTTTTCTTCCTGGTATTCCATGACTGAGATTGACTCAGAAAATAGATTAACTCAGAAAATAGGGTCACAGAAAATAGAGTGGCACGGTACCAAAGAACCAAGGACTGGGCCAAACAGGCAGCAACTTCTCACACCCAACAAATTGAAGAAGTAGGATCTTGCAGCAGGCACAAAACCCAAAAATAAACTACGCCTGGAAGATATCACAGAGAAGTAGTCATCTCCTAAGGATTTTAAACACCAGCAATAAAGCACCCTACCACAGGTAATTTACAAACATCACCTCAGGAATTAAACTAAAGAAAGAAAAGAAAATGAGATGACACTTAAACAAGATGCAACCCCACACATCCAGTCCACCAAAGGCAAAGCCAGGGGGCAATGAGGTGAAACAAATCGAAAGCCACCCACCTGACATCTCTGAAGTGGTAACAACAAAGCAGTTGAATGAAGCTCTGGAAAAATTTAAATCAGAAGTAATTCTCAGGTAACTGCAGAGATAATGTCCACAATGAAGACCATGCTTAAGGACGCTAGAGCAGACACAGACAAAAAAATAGATGAGCTTAAGAAAATGATGGAAACCATGAATGCTCAGCATAGGAAAGAAATAGAATCCATAAGGCAGATTCAAGCAGATATCCAGGAGAACAAAAATTCCATTGAAAGTATTTGTAGCAGATTAAGCCAATGTGAGGACAGGATCTCAGATATAGAAGACAGGCTTGCAATTAGTGATCATGAAAAGGAAGAATTCTTAAAAATAATAAGGGACCATGAAAAATCAATCCAGCAGCTGCTAGATGACACAAAGAAAAATAAGATTAATTGGAACCAATGAAAAAGCAGGAGCTAGCATAAATGACATCAGGACTCTGTTCACAGAGAATTTCCCTGGTAGAGAAAAAGAATTTGATCTTCATATAAATGAGACTTATAAAACTCCAACTAGCCATGGCATATCATAGTCAAGATCCCAGAAATTCAACAGAAGAGCAGAATCTTAAAAGGCATTAGGGAAAAGAGATAAATCACCTATAAAGGAAAGCCCATCAGAATCACAGCTGACTTTTCAGCATAAACCCTCAAGTCAAGAAGAGCTTGGAATGACGTATTCAAGCTCTAAAGGAAAATAAATTTCAACCCAGATTGATGTACCCCACAAAACTATCCTTGAAAATTGATGGAGAAAATTTATGACCACCAAACCAGCACTCCAAAATGTTCTGAAGGACATTCTAGAAGGAGATAACAAGGACTACAACCCCAGTAACCCCAACAGAAGGAATCCACCAGGCAGGGCAGATAACTAAACAGGGGGGGTGGGGAAGAGGGGGAACCAACAACAAAAAAGTAACATGACAGGTATAAGTTAATACATATCAGTTTTAACCATCAATGTTAATGGTCTCAATTCACCAATCAAAAGGCACAGACTGGCAAATTGGATCAAGAAGCAAGATCCAACAATATGCTGCATACAAGAAACACATTTAATTCAGAAAGAAATTCATAGACTGAAAGTCAAAGGATGGAAAACAATACTCCATGAGACAGGAACCCAGAAAAAAGCAGACAAAGTGAATTTCAAGCCAAGAATGATTCAGAGAGATAAAGATGGTCATTACATACTTGTCAAGGGAACAATCAAAGAGGAAGAGATAATGATCATAAATATATATGCAACAAATACCAGTGCACACAACTATATAAAAAAGTATTAAAGGACATGAAAAATCAAATCAGCACTAATACAAGTATATTGAGGGATCTCAATACTCCACTGTCACAAAAAGACAGATCAACTATACAAAAAATCAATAATGAAATATTAGAACTGAACCAAACTTTTGAGCAAATGGACTTAGTAGATGTCTACAGAGTGTTCCACCCCACAAAATCAGAATACGCATTCTTCTCAGGTGCACACAGGACATTCTCCAAAATAGACCATGTACTAGTTCATAAAACCTGCTTAAGTAAATGCAAAGGAATTGAAATTATCCCATGCATATTATCAGATCATAGTGCAATGAAATTGGAAATCAATGGCAAAAGAAGTCACAAGAACTTCCTAAATATATGGAAATAAAACAGCACCCTCCTGACCAGTCAATGGGTCACAGATGAAATTAAAGAAGAAATTAGACACTTTCTACAACTGAGAGATAATGACAGTACAACATACCAGAACTTATGGGATACAATGAAAGCAGTCCTCAGAGGGAAATTTATAGCATAAAATTCCTATATCAGGAAAATAGAACAAGTGCAAATAAATAACTTAATTGTGAACCTCAAACTTCTAGAAAAAGAAGAGCAGGCTAAGCCAAAAGCTCATACAAGGGAGGAAATTATAAAGATCAGAGCAGAAATTAATGTATTGGAGACTAAAAAAAATACAAAGAATCAATGAATCAAAGAGTTAGTTCTTTGAAAGAATAAATAAGATTGACAAACCCTTATCCAACCTTATTAAAAAAAGAAAAGACTCAAATCCATGCAATTAAAAATAAAAAGGGTGACATCACGACAGACCCTGCAGAAATGCAGATCATCTATACCTATTTTGATAATTTATATTCTAATAAGATGAAAAATGCAGAAGAAATGGACAGATTACTAGATACATATGAATTACCAAAACTGAATCAAGAAGATATAAAAATCCTAAATAAACCAATATCAACCAATGAAATTGAAGATGTAATTAAAATACTTCCAACAAAGAAAAGCCCAGGCCCTGATGGATTCACTGCCGAATTCTACAAGAAATTTAGAGAAGACCTAACACCAGTACTTCTCAAACTTTTTAATGAAATTGAAAGGGAAGCAATACTCCCAAATTCATTCCTAGAAGCAAGCATTACCCTGATACCAAAACCAGAGAAGGACCCAACTAAGAAAGAGAACTACAGGCCAATCTCCCTAACGAACATAGATGCAAAAATCCTCAATAAGATACTGACAAAAGGAATCCAGCAAATCATCAAGAAGATGATAGACCATGACTAAGTTGGATTCATCCCCGGGATGCAGGGATGGTTCAATATACATAAATGAATAAATGTAATACACCGTATTAACAGAACCAAAGATAAAAATCATATGATCACCTCAATAGATGCAGAAAAAGCTTTTGACAAAGTCCAGCACCTTTTCATGATAAAAACCCTACAGAAAATTGGAATAGATGGTCTTTATCTCAATCTGATAAAAGCTATCCATGACAAACCAACAGCCAATATCATACTAAATGGACAAAAAATGAAAGGTCTCTCTCTAAAATCAGGAACCGGACAGGGATGTCCACTGCCCCCTCTCTTATTCAACGTAGCCCTAGAAACTTTAGCCAGAGCAATTAGACAAGAGAAAGAAATAAAAGGAATAATGATTGGAAAGGAAGAAGTTAAATTATCATTATTTGCAGATGACATGATACTCTACATAGAAGACCCCAAAAACTCCACTAAAAAATTGCTCCATTTAATAAGCAAATTCAGTAGTGTAGCTGGATACAAAGTCAATTCTCAAAAATCAATAGCCTTTCTGTACACAAATAATAAACTTACTGTAAGAGAAATTAGGGAAACAACACCTTTCACAATAACATCCAAAAAAAAAAGAAATACCTAGGAATCAACCTCATGAAGGATTTAAAAAACCTCTACACTGAAAACTACAGTACTCTGAAAAAGGAGATTGAAGAGGATATCAGAAAATGGAAAGATATCCCCTGCTCCTGGATAGGAAAAACCAATATAGTGAAAATGGTCATACTTCCAAAATTGTTTTACAGATTTCATGCAATTCCAATCAAAATTCCAACAGCATATCTCACAGACTTAGAGAAAACAATCCTAGAATTCATTTGGAATCAGAAGAGACCTAGAATAGCAAAGACAATTATGGGCAACAAAGGCAAGGCAGGGGGCATCACAATCCATGACTTGAAATTATACTCTAAAGCTACTGTGATAAAAACAATGTGGTACTGGCAAAAAAGCAGACCCTAAGATCAATAGAACAGATTAGAAGATGCTGAAACAACTCCAGACATACTAAGCCATCTTATCTTTGACAAGGGTGCCAAACACATTCACTGGAAGAAAGATAGCCTCTTTAATAAATGGTGCTGGAAAAACTGGCTCTGCACATGCCAAAGATTAAAACTAGACCCATATCTTTCACCATGCACTAAACTAAATTCAAAATGGATCAGAGATCTAAATATTAAAACAGAAACATTCAATCTGCTGGAAGGTAGGATAGGTAAAACCCTTGAAGACATCGGTGTAGGCAAAGACTTTATGAATAAAACCTCAACCACACAGGAACTATCACAAAGAATCAACAACTGGGATCTCATCTTATTAAAAAGCTTTTGCACAGCAAGAGAAACCACCAACAGAGTGAAGAGACAGCCCACAATGTGGGAAAAAATGTTTGCCAGCTGTTCCTCAGACAAAGGATTACTATCAAGAACATACAAAGAACTCAAAAAAATCAGACCTCCCAAATTTAAAGACCCACTCCAAAAATGGGCATCTGAGATGAATACACATTTCTCAGATGAAGAAATACAAATGGCAAATAAATATACACAAAAAAATGTGCAACATCACTAGTCATTCGAGAGATGAAAATTAAAACAACACTGAGATACCATCTCACCCCAGAAAGAATGGCTATTATCAATAAATCAACTAATAACAAATGCTGGAGGGGCTGTGGGGAAAAAGGAACCCTTCTGCACTGTTGGTGGGAGTGTTGACTGGTACAGCCACTGTGAAATCAGTGTGGAGACTCCTCAAAAAACTAGGATTGGAGGCCCCATTTGACCCAGCTATTCCCCTTCTTGGGTATCTTCCCAGAAGAATTAAAAACATCATACCACAGTGATATAAGTGCACCCATGTTTATAGCAGCACAATTTGTAATAGCCAGATCTTGGAAGCAACACAAATGCCCATAAACCGAGGAATGGATAAAAAAGATGTGGTCTTTTTATACAATAGGGTACTACTCAGCCATAAAGAAGGATAAACTGGAGACTTTTATTGGTAAATGGATGCAACTGGAGAAAATACTCATAAGTGAAATTAACTGGACGCACATGTGCGAACATCGTATTGTCTCCCTAGTGTGAGAAATTGAAAGAGTAAATAAGATCCAAAATGTACAATAGATATGATGAATCAGAAAGTAACTGGTCAAAAGGAAAGAAAGTCTGGGATGGGGGAATGGGGAAAAAAAAGAAGGGAGAAGGAAAAAATTGTATTTATATATAAGATGGTTAAGATAGTTACACTACTAATTTTGCTTAGTTCATTGAAGAGAAAGGTTTATGCCAGTAATGTTTAGACAATTGAATGCTGATATCTTGTACCCTGAGTAACTAAAGATAACAATGCATAATGTATTAACCATTGTTACCCTCCTATTATGTTGTTTTGCAATTTTGTTCTTTTTTGTTTTATTTTTTTTTCTTTTTTTTAAAATAAAAAATGAATAAATACATAAATAAACTGTTAGAAAGAAGCATAGAAAAGTCATTTCAAGTCCCCAGTAGAGATACCAAAGGGACAAGGAACCCTTAGATGGAAGAAGGAAAGGTTGGATGTCCAGAGCCTAAGAAAATAGTTTGAAAACACCATCTGTAGTGATGATGCCTTGTTTAGTCAAGGGAAAATTTAAGTACCTGAGAGAGAATCCTGCTATGAACTGGTAAGGAGAGAAGGAGTCAGAAGAAAGAGGCACCTCCTACAGCTTCCTATCTCTCTGTGAAATTCTAGTTCAAACCAAGCTCTGCCTAGTGCTGGGATTGTTATTATTTAATTGACACTATACTCTCTACCACAATATAAAAGTAAGCTTGGTATTTACTATGTACCGTAAGATATGTAACCAATCCCTGTTCACTATAGATGGACATATAGGTTGTTTGCAATTCTTGTTACTGTAAAACAATGGTGTGATGAACATCACTGGATTTTCTTTCCTGTCCTCTCCTTCCATCTTACTTTCTTTACTTCCTTTTTTTAAAATTAAGTTTATTGGTACAATTTAGATATACATAATTCATCATAGGGATGATTCACATTCATCATAGCAAAAATATACCTGTACGTGATATATCTTACTTCTTTTATTATCCTCATTTGCTTCCCCTCCCTTCCCCTCTTGATTTACAAAGCTTTGTTTCCATTTTATACTTTTTTCTCATTTTTTTCTTTTTCCTTTCTCCCCCCCCATTTCCCCTTTCCTTTTGAACAATTTCTTCCTGTTTCACAATAATATTATATGTTTTGGCTCTTATTTACACTTTCAGGTTCTCACACTAGAGAGACAATGTGATATTTACATGTGTGTCTGATTTATTTCACTTAAGAGTATGGTCTGAAGATCCATCCATTTAGCTATAAATGTCGCAAGTTTACCCTTCTTTATGGCTGAGTAGTACTCCATTGTATATAAAAAAACATCCTTTTTATCCATTCCTTGATTGATGGGTATTTGGGTTGTTTCCAATATTTAGCTACTATAGACTGTGCTGCTATAAAAATGAGTGCACATATATTGCTGTGGTATGGTGTTTTTAAGTCTGTTGGAAAGATACCAAGAAAGGGAATACTGGGTCAAATTGGCCCTTAGTCCTAATCTTTTGGGGAATCTCCACACTGATTTCCCCAGTGACTGCACCAGTCTACACTCCCACTAACAGTGGAGAAGTTTTCTTTTCTCCTCACAGCCTAGCCAGAATTTGTTATCAATTTTATAATAGCCATTCTTGCTGGAGTGAGATGGAATCTCAGCATTGTTTTAATTTGCATCTCTCAAATGACCAGTGATGTTGAACATTTTTTTCATATATTTGTTTGCCACTTGTACGTCTTCTGAGAAGTGTCTATTCATTTCAGGTGCTCATTCTTGGGTTGGGTCATTAAATTTGGGGGGTCTGATTTTCTTTAATTCTTTAAATGTTCCATATATTAGTCCTTTGCCTGAAGAACAACTGGATAAGACTTTTTTTCCCTTTCTGTGGGTTGTCTTTCACTCTTTTGGTGATTTTTTTGCTGTGCAAATGCTTTTTAATGTGATAAGATCCCAGTTGTTGATTCTTTGTAGTATTTCTTGTGCCATCAGGGTTTTGTTCATGAAGTCTTGGCCTATACCTATGTCTTCAAGAGTTCTCCCTATTCTCTCTTCCAGCAGATTTACTGTTTCCATTTTAATATTTAGATTTTTTGATCCATTTTGATTTTACTTTAGTGCATAGTGATAGACATAGGTCTAGTTTTAGTCTTCAGCGTGTTGAAAGCCAATTTCTCCAGCACCATTTATTAAAAAACTGGGAGCATGAGAGGATTTTTTTAAATTTTCTCTATGATTTGGAAATTAAAAATAAACAGGATTTATATAAAAAAGGAAAGGAATTAAGTGTATGCTACTAACTTATTTAATAATTATTATGAAGCAGTTTTTAAGTAGTCTTCATTTTACATCAGAAACTATGAAAGTACAACTTTTTCCAGTTCTGTTTGATTCCTTGCAATGGGATTATTTGGCAGAAGAGACCATCATTTCACCATGTTTTATTCACTTGTTTGGTAATGATAGTAGTAACAAATTATTAGGGACTTATTGAGAAGCCATTTTATACAAGGTTGCTTAGTATTAGCCTTCTAGACATGTTTCTAATGTTAAAAACAATTCTAGAAAGATGATATTATTATAGCTATTTTACAAAAGAAATAATTGAGGGCCACAGAAGTTAATGAACTTGCTTCCCAATGTCGGCTATCATATTATGTTGTCACGATGCCAAGCCAGATGCGTCTTACTCTAGCCTGACCCCCTAGATTTATTCTACTTCTGTTAATGGATTCTGAGATAGTCTCATTTCTACACATGTTCAATTTCTCAGTAATAGTTGTAGTTTTATAAGGCTTATTGAAATAATCATCATGGTAATTTTATTAAATAAGTAAAAGGTATTATCATCACTTTATAGGTAGAAAATTGAAGCAGTGTAAATTAAGTAATTTATTTAGGTAACATATTCAATAAATGGTAAAAAATATATTTGAACCAAGACAGTGTGGGTCAGTGCTATCAAGTATTGCATTCTACTGCCTCTTTATAGAGGAGAGTTTAAAATTTAGGTAGAATGGCATGTTTCATACAATATTTCACTGCCCTTCTTACATTTCTATAAATAGATTCTTAATTAATCCTGTAAAAGTTGTCTATTTCAACTAAATCTATATCATTTGCTTTTGACAGCAGCTCATAATTGAAGTGATAAACTCATACTCATGGATGGCTCAAACAGGTGAAAATGAACCCTGGGAGAACAGTAGAGTTCATTATATCTTAAGGATCAATATTTCTATTTTTCTGCAGACTCAGATAGTGACAGAAATTTCCATTTTTCTTTAAAAAAAGGAGATAAGTAATTAAAAATAACAGCTGGATGAGCAGAATCATTTTCAACCAGGTTGGTCAACAAAATTAAAATCTTGAAAACTAAGGGAACAATGAAAAAAATCTTCTTTTGGATTACATAAATAAATTTTTTTGAAGAAACTAATGAAATACTTATTACAAAATAGCAGCTTAATTTTACAGGAAATTTAATAATCTGGCAAATAACTGTTCTAAGGAAATGGCTGCCCAAACATATGTCTTCTATTCTTTTTACCTCCTTCTGAGTGGAGCATAGTTGGGCAGGTTAAATGACGAGGCCCAGAGAGTGTGTGTGTTAACAATCTGTCACAGGCAAGAAGGATGGACCACTGTAGTGCTTCTCCTGATTGGCAGGGATCACCAATAGGAGACCAGCTTCAAAGAAAATAAACTTCTCTGTAGAGAATTTAACCTATAAGACTCATGCACAGGGAAGAAAAAGACACTCTTGTAATGGATTTCTCTTGCTTTGGAGGCACTTTGGTGAAGGTACTCAGGTAGGCTGACTTTTTAGACATCCCTAGGATCCTACACTGTGGCCAACATGTATCCTGGAAACAGAAACTGCTCAATTTTTCATTAGATAGGAGACATTTGGTGATTGTATATTAAGAACCTTAGGGACTAGAAACCCTTGAATCTATCACAACTTGTAGAAATGCTGCTTGAGAGATGATACCAGCCTTACCTATACTCTATGTAATATGTAGAGAACCCTGGGAAAGGAGAACCCTGAAACAGAGATTTAAAATAATTAGATTATCTTGAACAGTAAGCTTCCAGAGAACTCAGGCTATTAGGGAAAATATATCTCAATTTAAACAAGACAAACAATGACCACAAAATGTTAATAAAATTTCAACATGAATCATACTTTTAAATTTAAAATCCATGAAAACGGTGATCAAAACTTGAAGCCTTCTTGTCAAATACTAGGGGCCTTAATATGTAGCAAATTCTGCTTGAACTAGGACAATTAAAAATGATACATTAAATGCTTAAAAATTATTATTTTAAGTCACTGCACACTTGATAGTAAAATTCAAACAACTTTTGGAAGCCAGATATTTTTGAAAGTGCAAATTCAGCAATATAAATAAGCCACAAATCTGCCTTTTGCCTTGCAGATCCATTAAAATCAGATGCTGTAAATAAAATAATTTCCAATTATTTAAATAATTTTTAAAAGATATTGAAATTCTGTAAGAACAACAAAAGTTTTGAAACAAAACCAAAGACTCTGGAAATGAGAACTAAAGTTAAAATTAAAACATGAAGTTAAAATTTAAGAAGACCAAATGTCGAGTTACATATGCTTGATGAGAAAAAGTTTCAATTGAAAATTCTGAAGAAATGACTCCAGAAAGGTAAAGAAATGAAAAACATAAAGTTGAAACACGAAGAAGATAGAATAGGCTTTAAAAGAATAGTTACACTGTGAAAAGAGTTCTTGGGAGCCCCATAGTGCAGTGGGTAAAGGAAGTACTTGAAAATATTTTGTCTGAGTGCTAACCAGAATAGATGAAAGACATCAATCCCTAAAGGCAAGACATTCAACAAAGCCGACTCATGATGAATAAAAAAGAATCTTTAACATATCATAATAAAATTATGAAATATCAAATAAAACTGGCTTAGAAGAATTGGCAGTTAACACTAAAATTTATAGGGAAAACAATTAAGATTGGTCTATGCAATCATTAAGAGTAAGATGTTGGAAGCCAGGCATGGTGGCGCACTCCTGTAATCCCAGCACTCGGGAGGCTGAGGCAGGAGTATTGCCGTGAGTTAGAGGCCAGCCTGGGCTACACAGCGAAACTCCGTGTCAAAAAAAAAAAAAAAAAAAAAAGAAGAAGAAGAAGAAGAAGAAGAAGAAGAAAATGTCAGGAATGTTTTGTAAGATACCTCATGCTTTTTGAAGCTAAGGTAATAGACATATGATAATGGTTGTGGATTAGAGAAGTGCAATGAAAAAAGATGTCCCCAAATAGGCTCACGTATACATCACATAATACCAATGTTTCCTCACATATCAGTCATAATGGGCAAATTTTTCAATAAGTTATCAGGAGGATTTTCCCCTTCCCTATGAAATGAAAATGAAACTGGATTCCTAAGTCATATCAAAAACATCAAATTCACTTCTCCTAATCAACAACCAACCATTGCCAATGGAAATATGGAGAAAGGGCATTCATGTACACTGTTTTGAGAATGTGAAATATTGTGACAGTATTTATTTTAAAAGGCACACATCCTTGAACTTATTCTCACTCCTGAGATTTTTAGTCCTCTCAAAGAAAGCCACCTTATCCAGTAGCTAAACATACTTGTAAATGCTGATTATTGCAACACTTTTCTAATAAAAATGAGTGCAAATCAATAGTGGAGTTTTATAATATATTAGCATAAAATTTCATGTAGCAATTAAGAAGCATTCAAATATTACAGTTGACTCAGAGGCATTCCTGCTATATTTGTTAAATGAAAAAATCAAAAACACATTGAAGTATAAAAACTTGCAAATTTAGTTCTGTGAGAATAGTAAGAATTCTAAAAATGCAAAAATATGTTTGAAACTTGAAATAATGAAATGTAGAAAGAGATCGCTAAACTCCTTAATACTGGCCATCAAAAGTGAAAAATAAGTAAATAGAAAACCAGAAAGGAAATGGAGAGGTAAAAGTAAAAGAGAAATATTTTTTAAATTGTGCTGTTTGTAATCATTGCTGTTTATGTAAAAATGGTATATGTATATAGTTTTATGTTAGATGTCACTAGAGTAAATTGTATAATGATAGATGTCATTTGTTTTACAGTGTGAAATTTCAGCAGATTGCCCTAATACTATTTTGTATCATTTTATTAGTTTATATAACTATAATTAGAATAAAACCATTTTCAGATTATGTAAGAATTATGTTTTTAAAAGAACATATGATACCCAAAAGATCAGAAGTGTAACCAGGCATGATGGGTCTTACCTTTAATTCCAGGACTTGGGAAGCTAAGGTAGGAGGACTGCAGTGAGTTCAAGGGTACCCTGATCTTTGAACAGTGAGACCTTGTCTCAAAAAAATAAATGAAGAAAAAGAAGTTTAAGAAGTTTGTAATATTTAATTATAGATGTTTTGCCATGCACTAGCAAATCAAAGAGAAAATCATCCTGGATTAAGGTCCCAAATGAAAGACTATAAATCATACTTTTTGCATCCAAAAGGTTTACATTTTATGAAAACAAAATGATTTTATTTGGAAAAGTTTCCAAAATCAACAACTATTGTTTTCAAATAATAAAAATGGAAAAATGTTGAGTTGGAGACAGCTCCTAGATTATATTCCTGAAAGGAGATTTCTCTTGCATATTTAAAAGAATTGCATATCTCAATTAATCCTGTTAAGATAGTAAGGCTTCAACTGGTGAAATGAATTACTATCAATTTATTTTGCCTAATATTAAGGGTCTAATTTGATTTCAAGTCTCTGCTCTTAGGGGAGTAACACTCAGGAACAGCCTGCATTTCAAAGCACTCTTACGTCTAACCTTTCTCATATTCTGGCTGGGAAAATCCACACTGTATTGTAAATCAATTTTATTCAAGAACCTTGATAAGTCCATCAGCATATTAAGCAAATATTACTGTGAATTTCTCAAAGGAAAAGTATATGCTGTTCATTTTTTCACTGGTAGAATTTTTCATGATTGATTTAAAATGTATTGTTCCTTTATTGTGCGGTGATTTAATTTTCTTGATTTCCATTTTACATCAGGCAATTTAATGTTGTGAATATCATATTAATATTAATTTTTGCAAAGAGATAGCTATCGTAATCTGGTTTTGGAATCATTTGGTCTGTTGCATTTTGTTTTAATATAAAGAGAAGTATTTTTGCTCGCTATTCTAGGTTTACACCTAAAGAATGATAACAAATTTGCTGTCAGTGTAGCATGGTAACCATGGTTCTTGTCGCTAAGAGTTTCTCCTTTTTGGTAAACAGTTCCTTGCAATATTCATGAATATAAACTGTTAATTTAGGTGCTTATATTAGTCAGTTTTGTGTAATTAAATACACAAGACAATTAACTTACTCTATGTAAACAGTGTATTTAGACTCATTGCTTTGGAGTTTTCAGTCCAAGGCCAGATAGTCACCTTGCTTTGGGCCTCTGGAAGAGCTGTCAGCAATGGCAGCCAAGTGTGATGGAACAAAACTTCTCCTCTTGTCACCAGGAACAAAACAAAATGATTACAGGATCCTGCCTCTCTTGTGCAGCCAGACCTTCAATAATTTAATGTATCCCACCAGGCCTTGACTTCTAGCACCTCCCAATAATGCCATCCTATGGACCAAACCAAACACATGGGCTTTTGGGGACAGTTATCAGAACTATGGCAGTTACCTAAATTGTTTTCATCCTATCAGAATTTTAAAAAATATTCTTTGAAATTCATACCCTGGTTTATACCAACTTTCTCTTTGATTATTTTGTAATGAGGGACAGATTATTTTTCCCTTTGGAAAGAAATGTTTCATTATTTTTAAACAATTTTATTGTTCTGATTTTTGTTTTTGCTCCAAAAATGGGTAAGGAGGTGCTTAGCAGCTATGGCAATTCAGCTCAAATGGGCCATTAAGAATGGCAAACACTGGGGCCGGTGAGATGGCTCAGCGGCGTAAGCGCCTGCCTTGCAAGCGCGAGGGCCCGAGTTCAACTCCCGGATCCCACATACGAAAAAGGGGCCGGTGATATCGCTCAGCGGCACGGGTGCCTGTTGGCGCGCGAGGTCCTGAGGTCGACCCCCGGTACCCACAAAAAAAAAAAAAAAGAATGGCAAACAATGTACCATACTCTATAAAGGCAGCAGCTTGTGAACCCATTAAATGTAAACTTCTGCTTCAATATTTGCTAAAAGTTCAGAGGCACAAATTGTTTGAACTGAACATGGAAGAATGAATTGTTCCTGCAAGGAGGATCTACAGTAGCGTATATGATAGCTCTGACTATAATGCCATGTCATTAACACAATCATTGCTTAACTTGACACATTGTAAGACACAACTCAGGCTTTGTGAACTATTTCTAAATAGAAGGGAAGAAAAATTTGGCCTACTTTCATGCTTTTATTTTCTATGCTAATCTATGTCCTGAGTTATTTGGGAAATACTTATCCATACCCTACTAAAGTGGCTTCTTAATGATTGAACTCACTGAAATACAAAGCTAGATTTAAGAAATCAACGTGAGTATATTTATGCAGTGTCTGAGGAAACTTCAGAAGGAAAGAGATGCAACACAACAACAGAGTTTGGATATTGGAGGAAAAACACTA
This sequence comes from Erethizon dorsatum, assembly GCA_028451465.1. Lineage (NCBI taxonomy): Eukaryota > Metazoa > Chordata > Mammalia > Rodentia > Erethizontidae > Erethizon > Erethizon dorsatum. Next base: position 44,429,857 of record CM051824.1, read on the forward strand.
ACTCTGTCTAACCTAAGATTCCAGGCTAGAAACCCTCCTACCTCAGATACACAGGAGGGTGAATGTTATAGGAGCCAGCAGCTGAGAATGAAGAGCAAATGGAAAGTGTTCTAAACCTGAAAGTCTCAGCAAGATTCACGAGTGGGAAGTGAAAACGCACTTAATTCAGAAGTAATCAAGAATGGATTCTCCTCTGTGCAAATGCCAACAGTCGCAGTAACAGTAAGAGAGCCAGGGCCCTGTGGGTGTGAAATAGTCCCTCATTCCCTCCCTTCCTCTCTATCTCTCTCTCACATTAAAATCATTACTGGCCTTTGAGGACAGAGTAAGCCAAATTTAAGGATCCTGTGCTACACTAAAGGAAAAATGGCAGAGGTGAAAATTAAAGAGAGAAATCTTGGGCCACCTGCTAATATATCAATGGAGTATGTGAGCAATTAAGTTTTAAAATAGGAAAGAAAATACTGCATGTGTTCCATACTGATGAAGAATGTCATGTATTCACTTTTTCCTTGCAGAAAAAAATATACTAGCAATAAAATTTGACACCATACAAGATTAAAAATTTTAAAGTGACTTAAAAATTTAAGTTGCAATTATTTAAGAAAGTGGTTGATATATATTATGTTTTCCCACAATTTCACGGTATTACACTGAAATAAAAATTTTGAAACACTAGCAGATTTAAAGTCTTCCTTTATCAAGGTCACGGGTCCTTTCTAGAAGATGTCAAATTGATTAACTTCCTGATACAGCACTAGTCCCTAGTCCAGGTTCAATACAGTTTGTAAAATTGTAACCACTTCATCTTATGTATTTATTTTCCCAGCAGTCATGATATTATAGTTTCTACACATGCTTTCTCAAAAAATCAGAAGCTACTGGATAAGTGTATTAGTGTTTTAATAAAAAAAGAAGAATTATTAGAGCAGAGTTTAAAATTTGGAACATGGGTTTTAATATGCAAATTAAATAGACTATCAGCTTTGTAACAGTAAAAGACGAAAAAAGTTTCAGAAAGGATTAAAACAAGTCATCATGCCCACCCTTGTTTCTCTTAAACGAATGGCAGATATTGTTAGCTGGTCACACTGCTCTTTTTCCATGAGCCTCAGATTTACTTTCAAGTCAATGCTCTGGCAGCCACACTCTCTCAATTAGAATTGGAGTACAGAAAAAAATAACTTACAGCTCCATATTAGGGAGGTGAAAGAGTTTGTGTGGATTATCTGACAATGTTTTCTGGTTATAAATGTATTACATATTTTTGTAGCAACATTAAAAAATAGTGCTTAAAACCTACAAAATAAAAGGCTATCAAAACATTCTGATTTAAAAATTTAAGATTTATCATTAGCTAAACATTCAAATGTTGAAGTTTTTCTTTGTGTATGTATACTATGTATATTTCTAATAAAACAATACTCTCTTATTTCTTTTTTCCGTTAACACTTAAATCAGGTTTCTAAATATTTCTCATCAAATATTTTTCAAAATCATCTTCTTCGGGGGTGACTTTCCATGATACAAACATAATACATTTAAATATAACTTTTTACCCTCTCAGAAATATATGTTTTCCCTACATAACAAGGAAAGACTCCTTAGTAAATGTATGCTTTCTTTTAGCAAGATTTGTTAATGATGGTGGCATTGAACATTATTACGCTTTGGTAGATTTTCTCTGGAAGATGTTCCAGAATTTGGTAATGTGATAAGGAAAGTCCAGGGAGATGAAAAAAGAGTAGGAAAAGTCCAGACTGACAAACAGCATGGTGAGGACAACGGCAACCGAGACAACTGAGGCCAGGAGCTTAGGACCTTCCCAGGAGGACCAACAGGCAAATTGCTCTGTGTCACTTCAGTCTCTGATTATCACTCCGATTATGGAGTGCCAGGTGCAGAGGGTGGGATCTATGCGAGGGCATCAGTCTGCAGTCACAGAACCTTAGAAACACTGATTCCTTTTCATCGTGAAAAATGTGTGTTTTCTGCAGTATTTATAAATCGTATTCTTTTTTCTTTTCCCTTTATTCTTTGTCATCTCTCTGTCCCTCTCTCCCATTCCCTGCAATCATTTATATGCAAAATAGAAGAAGTAAGGAAAAAAAGTATAGTTTGCTTTGGGCTAGAGATGAAGAAAAATATAATGCAGTTCTTAAAAAGAGATGATAAAGATCAAAACAGAACACAGTAGTCAGTTGCTCAATGTAAGAAAGAATAGGAGATGAGGGCCGGTGAGATGGCTTAGCGGCATAAGCACCAGCAAGCGCGAGGTCCTGAGTTCGACTCCCAGAACCCGCATAAAGGAAAAACAGGGCCGGCAATATTGCTTAGCAGCATGAGTGCCTGCTGGCAAGTGCAAGGTCCTGAGGTTGGCTCCTGGTACCCACATAAAAAAAAAAAAAGAATAGGAGATGAGGGGTGCAGGACAGTTATAGAATATGTGCCTAGTATGTGGGACATCCTGGGCATGATCCCAAACATTGAAAAAAAAAAGAATAGGAGTATTCTAGAAATAATTTTGTGAGGATTGAAAAAATTTCTTTGAAATTTTCTTAAGAAAATTGGCCAAAACACAATTTTAATTTCTAGAATAAGCATTTGAATAAATTATCTAATCATTGGCATATCTTATATTTGAGATGCTAAGTTCACTTCTAATTTTCTTATATTTTAGTTGAAGTGGAGGTTCCTTTCTGATAAATTTTCTGGTGTCCTTCCAAATATGAAAATAGGTAAGAAGGAAAATTCTATAGCTGAAAGCCTGTAGAGAGAGGTGTTTCCTCAAAGAAAGGATTTTATGGTTTTGTCTTCCTTTGATCAGGAAAATTGCTCATGATTTGGAAGTAGATGTTAGTAAATGCCTTGCGGTGTTATGAGAAGTAAATGTAACCAGAAAAAAAAAAAAAAAAACCGGAAAGAATGAGAACGTATGATCACTAGATGGCCTTCAGCAAAATAATCCTCTCTACAGCACAGCACAGTTTAAGTGCTGGTTTACCATGCTTTGATATTAGGCCACTGAAGTACAGTTATCAACTTAAAGAAAATGCTAGATGCCACCATTAATAATTTGGTTTTGCTACAAAATCATAACAAATTACAGGCGATGAGATGGCCTGTAATCCTAGCACTTGGGAGGATAAGGCAGGCAAATCTCCTTGAGTTCAAGGGCAGCCTGAACAACGTAATGACACCCAGTCTCCAAAGATCAAACATAGATTTAAAAATCTGTGAAGTTTATAAAGAATCAACAGCCCCCAGCTCTTGAATGCTCTTCTCTACAGCTAAGCATAATAAGCTATATTTTTTAAATGCCACTCCTAAGGCTTCACCCTCACCAAGTCAATTACTCTAGATTAAAACACTTCTGACATTGTGTGTGGAGGAGCTGGTCTCACAGGGGCTCCTGCCTGCAGTCAGCGTTCCTAGATGGCTTTAATCACAGCTGGCCGGACTGCTAAAGAAAGAAGCCATTTGGACTGTTCAGATTACTCAATGAGGCCAATTTAGAGTCCTGATACACACTAAAGTAAATGTTTAAAAAATTGATTAAAAATAAAGCATATATCAGATAGGGGTAAAGACCAAGATTTCTGCAAGATTTATTTCTTGATAGTAATGGAAAAGAGAAACACACATTTTCAATTTACATTTATTAAAAAGCAAATTTGTTTTTTAATTGATGTCTGAAAGTTTTACACTGTGATTTCCTCAATGACTAAGTGCTCTCTCTCCATGGATCTGCATTTAATAGATGCTTCTTTGCTCACATTGGTATGTACCTTCTTAGGGAATGTGCTTCATAAGGGATTCTCAAGTTTATGGAATAAAGGAAATAATAATGCTTCTAATAATAATGAATAGGAAATATCTATTGAAAATCTTTGGGAAAAATATTTTGCTTTATATTTTGAAAGCACGCACTAATTTAATTGAAAAATAGAACGTTCATTAATTTAATTAAAAAATAGGAGAAATTTCAAAAGATTATGCCACTAATCTCTCCTTTTTTTTTTTTTTTTTTTCTGTGTGGGTACCAGGGGGTCGACCTCAGGACCTCGCGCGCCAGCAGGCGCCCATGCCGCTGAGCGATATCACTGGCCCCTTTTTCATATGTGGGTTCCGGGAGTCGAACTCGGGCCCTCGTGCTTGCCGGGCAGGCGCTTAAGCCACTGAGCCATCTCACCGGCCCTCCTTTTTGGATACTCCCTTTCTTGTTTCTCTAAACTTTTCCCACTTTTTATTTATCTCCATAATCTCAGCCTGTTTTTTTAAATTTTGTTACTGATAAAGAGGGAAGTATGTTTAGTTATTAACACCTAAGTACAAATTAATTATTATGGAACTAGAAAATTCTAGTTCTGCATAATAGAAATTTCAGATGATAAATTCAGATGGATAACAGGAAATTCAGATGATGATAAATTCAGATGTTATTTAGAAGAGATTTCTCACAACACACAGATATTAGAAAGAATGAGCTATATCAGATATTGCTATTGTAGATTCATTAAGTCATTCTGCTACATAATTTCTTAAATGCTTCCAAATATTAGTTCTTTTAATCTTCACAGCAGTCCTATGACCAATTTCTGTTATTACTCTCATATTAGATATGAGAAAAATATGATATGCATAGATTTAAATATTTCCCATCCAGGTTTTAAGTAATTTTCTCCTATCTATGCTTAGTTCTTCCAGCTATGATTTGAGCTTGGGCTATGTGTTAGTTAGCTTTCTGTTGCTTAATGAAATACCTGAGGATAACAATTTAGAGGAGAGTTTGATTTTGGCTCAGCGTTTCAGAGGATTCAGTCTGTGAGCAACTGGCTGCTTTGCTTTGAGGCCTGAGGTGAGGCAGAACTTCATGAGGGCAGGAGCATGAAGCTCAGGAGGCTGATGACCACAGTGGCCAGGAAGTAGTCAGAGAGAAGAGCCTGAGAAAAGATGTAATCTTCAAAGTTGAACCTCAAGGACCTGCTTTCTCCAACTAGGCCCCTCCTCCTATAATGCATCCCTCTGTCAATTAATCATTGGATTAACCTCGTGATCTAATCACCTCCCCAAAGCCTGATCTCTGATCACATAAGACTTTTGGGAGACATTTTTGACCCAGATCATAACAATCCACCTTCCAAAAATAACACTATTTTCTTTATTATACTCTATTGCCTTATAAAGACCACAAAAAACTATATATATCCAAAGTAAAATTAAATAATAGTCTTTTATTCCAATTACAAATATTTACCAACTAATGTAAATAATCTCTGTAACAAGGTAGTACTTAAGGGAATATATGCAAAAATAAATATGCATGTATATAAAATAAATTTGTATAAAGAAAATATTCATCCTAGATGCTTTTAGAACAACTTTTTATTTTATTTTATTTTATTTTATTTTATTTTATTTTATTATTTTTTGTGAGTACCAGGGATTGACCTCAGGACCTTGTGCGCCAGCAGGCGCCCGTGCTGCTGAGCAATATCACCGGCCCTTTTTTTGTATGTGGGTTCTGGGAGTTGAACTCGGGTCCTCGCGCTTGCCAGGCAGGCACTTACGCTGCTGAGCCATCTCACCGGCGCCTGAACAACTTTTTAAAGCAAAATTAAAAATTACAAGCAATTTCAACAGCAATAAAAAGCCACTGCCAACCTTTTGGTGGCTCTCTTTCCAATTATTTTATACAAGTAAGTACTGTGGGCATTCTAATATCCATGGACTCCACATCTGTGGATTTAACCATTCCTGAGTTGAAGGCATCTTTTAAAATTGCATCTATAAAGAACACATGCATACTTTGTATTTGTAACTACTTCCTGAACAATAAAGTATAAGTATTTACACAGCATTTACACTTTGATGGGTATAAGGAACCTGAGCATCCATGGATTTAGTATCCACAGGGTTGTGTCCATCCTCCATGGACATCAAAGCATTATTCTATTTATTTTCTTTTATTGTGTTCTGAAATTCTGATAATACTGACTCTGCTTTGAAACAATATTTTGTCATTATATACATTGGCCTAAATTTTTCAGAAAACTTTTTTATCCCGTAAGATCTGCTTAAAGAATAATTTCTTTACCAAACGTTATAATGGGGAATGACGCATAGTTATCTCTTTCTGTTCTCATTCGTTTAAGAAAGACATTTCCTGAACTCTCTTCTCCAAAAATAATGGTGTTGTAGAAATGAACATTGAGTCTTAGTGATCTTTGAATCTCACTTTCTATCAAAGCACAGTGACTTCTAGGCTGTAGGCCCTCAGCTAGTGTGGGCTGAATGAAACTCAAGAATTACAATAAAGACTGAAGAAAAGTAGGTTGTAAGTTCTTAAAACTTTAATTAGCATGTGAGCAAACCTTAATCAGAAGAATTGGAAAAAGCAGTGTTGGCAAAATTCATTTAAAATCAACTTGGATAGTAGTTTTTGGAAGATACTACCCTGAATCAGTGGAGCTAGTTGGAAATATTAACATTATCTGACATTCTACTGTATTTGTTATTATATGGGTCTGCTGATGTTTACAGAGTATTGTTGGGTGAACCCCTTAAAGTTATAATAATAAAATCTATTTTCATTGCTTTTCACCTCACTGAATGAAATACATTTGAATTGTTCTAAAGTATTTAATAATGTAATGGGTTTATGGGATATTGGAACTGGTTGTAATCTATTCTGTATGTCTCTATGTTCTACAGTGATTTTTCCCTGGCCTTTTGGAATATGCGGAATGCTAAGTTATCTATCTCATGTTGCATGTGAAAATATTCCTCATCAATGTTTCTGAACTTAATATTTAAAAGTAAATCCTGAAAGTAGTGTTTCTAATTCATTATTATTGAGGGCTCTGCAGAAGTAGGTTGGTGTGTAAAGTGTACAGAAGTAATAACCTATTTCAGTTCATCACTGATATATGATCTTGCACTCTCCAACAAAAGGAGTGAATTGATATCATTTTCCCCTGTGTTCCCAGGAAGTTTATCTTAGACTACTTTTAATATATAGGAAAGATAAATGTAGCAAAAATTTTTTAATATAGGCTCAGAAAACACATTTATGCTTTTATAGTATTTTTAAAATATAGTTCTTAGGGCCGGTGAGACGGCTCAGCGGCTTAAGCGCCTGCCTTGCAAGCGCGAAGGCCCGAGTTCGACTCCCGGAACCCACATACGAAAAAGGGGCCGGTGATATCGCTCAGAGGCACGGGTGCCTGTTGGTGCGTGAGGTCCTGAGGTCGTCCCCCCGGTACCCACAAAAAAAAAAAAAAAAAAAAAATATAGTTCTTAGAAAATTACTGATATAAATTTATATTAAACATTACAAATTGTAGTGATTACAATGTAATTTTTAAATTATTTACTAATTTTTATCACTACTGTGAGTTTCATAAGATTAATTTTGATGGAAAATGTTCAATAATTAATATAACGTGTAATTCAAATGAATACTTGAATATAGAAGGCATTTCCCAGTTCTGTTACTCTGCTACTCATTTTAAAGTATTTTTGTTATAAACCTCTCAGAGATATTCAAGTGTCATTTAAGATATTTTCAACCATTAGAAATTTAGCCTTAATCTAATAAAAGATAGCGACAATTACTGAGACAGCAAAATTTAAAATTAATTTCCCAATTAGCCTTTTGAGCTATTACATATTTAACTTGAAAAAGATAAAATTAGAACATTTTAATTTTATTCAAAAATGTTTAGTCCATTTCTATGACATGGAAAAAATTATAAATGAACAATTAAAAAGTGGACAAGATTTTGTGATTTCTTGAATTAACTTCCAGCTTTGAAAGCTACAATTGTAAATCAGTGAATCAGAGAAATTCTATCCAGATCTCAATGTTTGTTTTCAATATTCTGCCCATTTCTGAAGATCAAATTTTAAGTGACTTTTAGCCCCTTTAGAAACTATTATCTAAAGTTTTTTTCCCCTCGAATTAGTATGGCTAATACAAAGCAATGAATTACTGCCCAATATTCAACGTGCATTTATAAATCCCCCAACTGCCTATCTGACTAAAGTTTCCCTTCGTCCCCTTAGCTACAAGGTCCCTGAATGGTTGAATGTAATTTATGAAGAAAAAGACAAAAAGGCTTTTAAATTTTACTTTCTGATCTACAGCTGGTGATGAGAGAGAAATATAGAGCTCCCACAACCCTTAAGAAACTATAAACCATTGTCCCCATGTTAGGATCTATCAATTTTTAACCACTGCTACAAGGCTTCAGCAATCATTTCCTGGCTCAGTGAGGGACTCAAAGCTATACCAGATAAACCAGAAATCAATTTTACTGCTTGTGGCTGTCTTACAAATATGTTTTCTCACTACATTTAAAATAAACAAGGCTAGAATTTGACTGGTTCTGAGACTATTATTTTTATAACACATTTCAAAAAAGTACACATTTTAAACAGGAACAAAGGATAGTTTTAGATGCGTTCATCCTACTTTTCTGCACTTTTTCTCAAATTAATAGTGAGGGGGAAATTTTCCCGTTCTGCCTTACAGGAAATATATTTTTAATGGTGGAGATATTTATTTTAGCTAAGCTATCATCTTTTTCCAATGGACTGCTAACAGATATTGTAGACAGGGATAGCCAGTAAGTTCCATATTTAGCATGTTCCCCACAGCCACCAGGGACAAGTGAGTCCTTCCATATTGTTAGGTTGTCAAATAGGTGCCTCTTAAATCTCTCCATATTTTTTCTCCTTATATTTTAGTTCCAATTTTAATTTTCTCTCACTTTCCATTCTTCATGGTTTTTTCCCCTCCAATTTATGTTTTCCCACATTTCAATCACCACAACGCTATTTCAGAGAATCTTCAGCCCGGCCAGACAAGTCAGGAATTTAAGTTGGAGTCATAGGCAACGGATGGGTTTGAGAAGCTATATTTTGAAGAGAGGAAGGGAAAAAGGAGGGAGGGAGCTAGGGATAAAAGATAGGGAATAAAATTGGAAAGAAAAAAGACAGAAAAAAAGGGAAAGAAAGAAAATTATTGATTTCATGTGTTAATGATAAATTTTAAAAATGCATAAGTATTGCCTCAGGCATTTGGAATACACTCTGTCAAACAGCTATGTGGTTTTGTGGTAACCAAAATAAGAATATAAATTTATAATTTCTATGTAGGTCACTAATTTTCTTTTCAAAAGCATCCCTCCTTTGAAAAGTTCTTAGTTGTCCCTGAAATTTTTGAAAAAAATATCATTTATGATGCTAGAGGATTTTAGGAAGAAATAGAGACACTGACAAAAGAATCTAGATGTACTACACTGAGAAAGGGGTAAAAGGACAAGTCAGGGACCTAAATAATGTTGAAAGTGAGTGAACTCAGTATGATTAAAGACAAAGAAATTGCATAGAAGCAAGGTACACTACTGGAATACAGGTTAACAATTGAGATATCACTATATACGTATACTGGAATTGAACAATAAACCAAATATTTGGTGGAAATTGGGAGCCAAGCTTCTCACTGTTGAGGGAAGAGATGACATAAGCAAGGTAGGTGGACAAAATGATTTTGTGGTAATGGGTAAGAGTTGGAATCATAAGTATAACCTCTTCACCACCTTAATGTAGATATAAATGGTTACATAAACAAATATTTATAAATATGTGTGTGCATACTAAACACATTTCTACACACGCATTTCTTTCTTTCTTTTTTTTTTTTTTTTCTTTCCCTGGATAGCAAGGAGCATACTTAGGACTAATTTCTTCATTTCTGATACCATTTTTTTCAGTATGTACAAGAAGACAGAGTACCGTGGAGAAATGTCTGGTTCTAAAATACAAAATATACAAGATGAACATGGAGCATCTTATAGTATCAGAAAGTAGAATGCTTCTCAAAATCAGATTAAAAAGTCCTGAGTGATGGAGTATGGCCAAGGAGCACCAAAGCAAATGACAGAGCTCCCAAGCTTAAAGTTGGAAAAATTCAAGCAGGAAAATAGAGTGGTATTGCATTATAAGCCATATATAAACCCTCACCGTTGATGTGTGACAGAGTTACCTCATGATGGATCTGATGGGCTTAGTTTTTGATGTCAGAAAGAATGTATCCCAGAATGTCTTCTTTAATTCCTTAGGATTCACATCAATATAATTATTGATGTTCTTTTTGAAATAATTTTGCCACTATGTTTTTTTGCATAAAGCAGAAATTTCTGCCAGGCCTGAAATAATTTTTATGTCCAATGTTCCTAAACAGATGCTTATTTTTATACATTTAAGAAAAAGCATACATTTAAGCATAATTTTATACATAAAAATGAAAAAGTTTTGACATTAATATAACCACTCAATGGTATTATTTAATGTTATTTGATTAAATATTTTATTAATCAATAAAATACACTGCAGAGTATATCAAATAACAGATAAGCAGATAGTTAGCACTTTTAACGAGCCCACCTCAGCCTGATCTTTTGTAGGCAATCATTTGCATGTTTCTCTTGCTCTGTCTTCCACCATGGAAGAAAGATCAGCAACTATTACTGTCCTGCCTTGACAGTGGAGGTCACTAAACCAAACAGAATAAGGAGGGTTTGCCTTTGGGGTCAACACCACCAACACAAGGAGAATAATTTGCATGCACCCTTCCTACATTTTATGATACAGCATGTCAATCCTTTAGCGACTGCCTTGCTTTCTAGTGTTCCTAGTATTCATATCGTGCAACTCTGTAACACTTTTTTGAATATTCACTTAATACCAATGATGTCCAGCTTCTTTGAGTAAAAGCTGATCAATACACATTGCTTTCAATTATTATATGGAAGTACAAATAAATAAGTACAATGACACCTACACAATGGAGTGCATCATCCATTTTCAAGGTGATACACATGAGGAGGAAAGGATATATAAAAAAAATGAATACAAACTCTAAAGCAATTTATTGTTTAGACTGTGACATTGCCCAAGTAGACATTGTGCATAATTTACTGATAATTTTACTTCTAATGCCTAGCACAAAGTTTAGTACATTTTAAGTCTTCTCTAGGTATTTATTGAAAGAGTAGTTTCTACAAGCAAACATAGCAAGGTAGATCTATCTAGCTGAATACTGCTTCAATTCAGAACATCATCAGACCTTCAGTTGGGAAACATTTGTAAAGCATGATCTTAAACTTGATAGAGAATATTCCTAATTTTGTATTATTATTCTTGATACATATATGTATCAAATATATACCAGATTAGCCGTGATACTTTTGCCCTTTCCTCAAGCCTATTTTCAAAACACAAACCAAAGTGATTCTTTAAAACTATGAGTATGATTATGCCAGTCTAATTGAAATCTATCCCTGGCTTCCCATCTCACACAGAACCATTAAGTTGAGGCTTTTACTGTGGTTTACAAACCTTCCCCAATCTCTGACAATTCTCTGACATCCTTTCCCACTTATCTTACTTTGCTCAGTTGCACTCCAGTCCTGGCCCTTTTTCTGAGGATGCTAAACAAAATCCTGCATCAGTGCTCTGAAAATTGCTTTGCTTAAGGTTAATAACCACATAATTCCTCTTCTCATTCCCTCCTAATTAATCTCAAATATCATTATGTCAGAAAGACATTCTCTAATCACCCCATATGAGACTGAGGAATTTCTCTTACTAGGCCAGTTGCAATTCCTTTTACCTTGCTTTATTTTTCTCTACAGCAATAAATACCACCTTTAAAAATTGTACCCCAGTGATTTGATCATGTGAGGGGAGAGATTTGTCTTTTTTTCCCGTTATATACTTAGTATCTCAAATATTTCTGGCACAGATTGTGTGCTCAATAAACACAAAAATGAAAGAACAGAAATGTATTAGAAAATAAGATAAAAGCCAAATTAGTAACAAAAAAGATAGAAATAGAGCACTATCCCAATAATTATGAGTATCATACCAAAATATTTAAACACAGTCAAAGTGAAGAAAACAAGTACAATTTCCTATGAAATAAGATAAGACATATTTATGAATAAACATAGTGTCTAATTCATTTGTTTATAAAATGAAATGGTATAATAATAATCATAACCTATCTTACAATCTCACTTCATATTAAGGCATAGACTGTTTCTAAGACTTAGAAAGATGCTGAAGGCTACATCCTTCTCTAAACAATAGACAGTAGAGGATAAAACAGAAAGGGTCAAAGATAAGAAGCCATGGACAAAGTATATGAAGCACCTTTGTAGATAATATTAGAGAAAGATAAGAATGATATCATATTAAGTCAAAATCTTCCATATTCAATTTTTACAGATTCTGCCACTTACCATTTCATTGCAAAATTTTTGAACATATAAGTAGGAAGACAACTATGAATTATTTTCAAGAGTCCTTAATAAAATTCATGAAATGCCTTATTTTTATGTATCTCCAGTAATTTACAACACCAGAAAATCTGTCAAAAGGAATATCAAAATTTCCACTAACGCATTTGTAATTGGTTTTTATGAGTTCTTACTAACTACACTTCTAAAATAATTTTTAATTAAAGATGTGGTTGTTGACTCTATGGTACATCAGAAGACAGGATGAATACACAGTTGAATAAATTTTAACGTGTTTCATTTGATGGAAAATTTCCTCTCCAAGACAACCTTCTCTAAGCCACTGAGATTTTCATATGATTTCTGTTAACAGCTTTTCCAGGTTACTGTGTCCCATAGTGATTGTTATAGCTTGTATCTAGATGTTCCCCCAAAGCCTCATTTGCTCATGGGCGGGTCTTTTCAGATGTGGCTGGATCTAGGGTGTGTGCTACTGAGATTAAGGGTGTGTGTAGCATAGTTGTAGATGTGGAGAATGGAAACCCCACCCCAGGTGTGGGTGGCAGTATTCAATAGGCTCCTAGCCTAGATGCAAAAAAAAAAGCAAAGCTGCTTGCTGCTTTGCTCTTTCCTGCCTGCTTTACCATGAACTGTTTCTTCTCTGTGATGCCCCTCTGCCATGCCCCCCTGCCTTGGAGTCAGCTGACTATGGACTGGGTCCTCCTCAAAACTGTGAGCTGAGATAAACTTTTCCTCCTTTAACTTGTGGATGCTGGGTATTTTGTCTCAGCAACGAGAAAAGTAACAAAGAGTGATACTAGTCTACTTTTGTAATGGGTTTAGCCTGCTTTAAAACCTTAAAATGTACAAAAGAAGTCTTGGTTTTATAGGATTTCTCCCTGCATCAGAGCACCTAGAACCCTTGACTTTCATTCACTAATTTAACAAGGAAAAATATGAACATGAGCTTATAAAGTACCTCATAAATGTTCATCATGTTGAGAATGGACTGGAAATCACAGATGGAAGGAAGTTGTAAGTTCCCTTTTCTACATCTCCAAAAGTCATATGTCCCTCATATTCAGACTGCATTTCCCTCCTCCTCATTTGTATAGACATCTCATTCCTTGTTAACTTTCCTCCTTTTCTAATACATTGCTTTTTGTTCTTTTCCCTCACCCTTTTTTCCCCGTCCTTCCCTGCTCTTTACTTCCCTCTGCTGTTTTATACCTATATTGAATTATTTCCCTAACTTCTTTCAAGTCATAAATTCTGTATAATTAAATAATTGTATAATTTTTATCATAGTATCTTAGCCCAGTGCTCCTGGGCATTTTTACCTCCTCAGCCATTGACACAGTCACCTACCAACAAAGGCTAAGCAAATATTGTGCCTCCTAAAACTTCTTCACCATACGCATTCAGTTCTCTTAACAGTACTATCACTGAACTATAATAATTTTTTCTTTTAATTTTTATTAGTACATATTTATAGTGCATAATAATTATATTCATCTTGTAAATTGATAAATGTACATAACACATGGTAGTTCTTTTTCTCATCTATTTTCCATCCTCCCTCCATCTCTTCGTTTCCTTCCATTTTGTAAAAGATCTGTCTCCCTGTTTCCTATTGCCTTTTACTTTGCTTTTTAATTTATATGTCTTTTGGCTTTCTCATATAAGAGAAATAATTCCGTATGTAACTTTTTTTTTTATGGGTACCGGGGGTCAAACTCAGGACCTCGTGTGCCAGCAGGTGCCCATGCCACTGAGTGACATCAACGGCTCTTTTTCGCATGTGGGTACCGGGAGTTGAACTCAGGACCTCGCACTTGCCAGGCAGGCACTTATGCTGCTGAGCTATTTCACTGGCCCTCCATATTTAATATTTTGAGTCTAATTTATTTCAATTAATATTATGTTTGCAAAGTGGATTCACTTTCCTACAAATGACTCAAGTCTATCTTTCTTTATGGTAGAGTAGTAGTCCATTACGTATAAATACCACATTTTCTTTACCTGTTCATCCACTGATGGACACACAATTTGCTTCCAAGATTTAGATATTCAGAGTTGTACTGCTCTGTACATGGGTATATATGTATTACTGTGATATGATTTCTTTAACTCTTCTGGGAAGATATCTACAAGAGGAATAGATGGTTTGAAAGGAATTTCTATTTTTAGGTTTACTGAGGAATCTCTGTACTTATTTTGATAGTGGTTGTCCTAGCCTACATTCCCAACAAGAATGTAGTTTTCATTTTTCTTGGCAGCCTTGCCAATATTTGTTGTTATATGATTTCTTGATGATAGCTATTCATACTGGAGTAAGATGGAAACTGTGTGATTTTAATTTGCATTTCTCTAATGGCCAGATATATTGAACATATTTCCTCATATTCATCAGCCATTTGTACTTCTTCTTCAGAGAGATACCTACTTGCTTTAGTTGCCCATTTTTGATTGGGTCTTTCATTTTGGGGGTCTAATTTTTTTTTTTTTTTTTTTTGTGGGTACCGGGGGGTCGACCTCAGGACCTCGCGCGCCAGCAGGCGCCCGTGCCGCTGAGCGATATCACCGGCCCCTTTTTCGTATGTGGGTTCCGGGAGTCGAACTTGGGCCCTCGCGCTTGCCGGGCAGGCGCTTAAGCCGCTGAGCCATCTCACCGGCCCGGGGGTCTAATTTTTTGAGTTTTTTATATTCTAAAAATCATTCCTCTCCCCGGAAAACCTGGCAAAATTTTTTTCTTATTCTGTAGGTTGTCTCTTCACACTCTTGGTTTGCTTTTGAAGTTGATATGATTACATTTGTTGATTCTAGATGTTGTTTCTTGTGCTAGTGGGATTCTGTTCAGAAAGTCCGTGAGTGTACCTGTATACCGGTATCTTCCAAAAGTTTTAGCTTTTTTATCTTCAGGCAGATTGCTTCTGCTGTAAAATTTACATCTTTGATCCATTATGATTTTATTTTAGTATATGGTGAGATAAATTTTCTCCATGTAGATAGCCAGTTTTCCCATCACCATTTATTAAAGAGACTATTTTTCCTCTGTCATATATTTTTGGCCCTTATGTCAAATATAAGATGGGAGAGTGTGCCTGGGATTATTTCTTCATCCTCTTTTCTGTTCCACTGACCTACATGACTGTTCCTGTGCTGGTACCATGTCATTTTTACCACTGGAATTTTGTAATGTAACTTTCAGTATGGAATTGTGATGCCTCCTGCTTTACTATTATTGCTCAGGATTGCTTTCGCTATTTTTGGTCTCTTCTGGTTCTATATAGAGCATTAAACTAAAATTAAAATTAAATTAAAATTAAAATTAAAGGATTGTGTATTTTTTTTCAGGTGCTGTGAGGAATAATGTTGGTATTTTGATAGAGATTATATGACATCTGTATATCATTTTGGAAGTATGGCTGTTTTGACAATATTGGTTTTGGTTTGGCCTGTCCGGGAACATGGATATCTTTTCATTTTTAGACATTCTCTTCAATTTCCTTTTTCTAAGTACAATGGTACCTCAATTCACAAGTTTAATTCACAATTCTGGGGAAGATAACCATGTTTGTGTTCATGGGGGGAAGGTGGCCATGGTCCTGTTCATCACCTAATTGAACCAAATTATTCATCAACAGATATGTTCGTGAACTGTGGTATTACTGAACTATAGTTTTTGCTTTTTGTTTTTTGTTTTTTTATTGTAGAGGTCTTTAACTTCCTGGGCTAGGTTAATTCCTAAGTATTTAATTTTTCTTGATGCTATTGTGAATGATTTTGTGATCCTAATTCTTTCTTGGTAAGTTCATTATTGGTGTGCAAGAACATTAATGATTTTGGTGTGTTGATATTTTATCTTGCTACATTACTAAATCTGATTATTAATTTTAGGAATCTTTGGTGGAATCTTGTGGGCTTCCTCTTTAGAAGATCATGTCATCTTAGACTAGTAATTTAACTTCTTTGTTTCTTAGGTTTATCTCTTTTATTTCTATCTCTTCTCTGATTGCGGTAATATTTCAAGTGCTATATTGAACAAGGGTGATAGTAAACATCTTTTTCTTGTTCCTGATTTTAGAAGGAAATCTTTCTGTTTGCCCCCATTTAATTTGATGTTGGTCGTAGGTTTCTCATAAATGGCTTTCATCAGATTGAGATAAGTTCTTTCTACATCTGTTTTCTTCAGGGGGTTTTATGAATGGATGTTGGATTTTGTCAAAGGCTTTTAATGCATCTATTGAAATTATACTGTAATTTTATCCTGGCTTTTGTTTATGTGATGCAATACTTATTATATTTATTATTACTTTTTTATTGATTTACTTTCATTAGTTCATTTTTGAGGTACATACATTTATTTCTTATGTGGAGTTGGTACATATACATAACACATCTTAATTCCTTTTATCATCCTCTTTCCCAACCCTCTATCCCCCATCTTTCACCTCTTGATCCCCTTCCCATTTAAAAAAGTATCTATCTCCAATCCATTTGTGAGTGTTGAACCACCCTGTATTCTTGGGATGAAGTCTAATTGGTTATGATGTATAATCTTTTTATTTTTCATTTCATTCTGTTTGCTAATATCTTGCAGAGGACTTTTGCATCTATGTTCATTAAATAGATTGGACTGCAGTTCTCTTTTTTAGTTTGGTCCTTGTCTGCATTGATATCAGTGTAATGCTAGCTTCTAAGTAGGAATGACTTTGAGAGTATGCTATCCCTTTCAATTTCGTTAATGAATTTGAGGACTGTTGGGATTAGATCGGCCCTGAAGTTCTTGTACAATTCAGCAGTGAATCCATCAGATCCTGGGCTTTCCTTAGTTTGTAGGGGTTTTATTATATTATTACTTCAATTTCTTTGCCTATTATTGGATTATTCAGGGGTTTTTTTAGTATCATCTTGGTTCAGTTTTTGCTAATTCATATGTGTCTAGGAATCTATCCATTTCTTCAGGATTTTCAAAGTATAGGATTTCAAAGTACTTAATAAAAATCTAGATTTCAGCAGTATCTTTTGTGATTTTTGTCTTTTTCATTTCTAATTGCATTGATTTGGGTCTTTCATTTCATAAACTTATTTTGGCTAAGGTTGTGTCTATTGTGCTTTTTTAATTAATTTTATTTGTGCACTTTTGATATACATAATGATCTCATTCATAATACAGAATTTGCACCTATACATAATATATATAGATCTTCTTTTTTCCCCATTCCCCTTCACTTCCTTCAATCCTCCTTCTCCTCTTATTCACAAAAGTTTGTTCTTTCAAAGAATCAGCTCTTTGATTTATTGAGTCTTTGTATTGTTATTTAATTCTCATCATTAATTTTGCTCTGATTTTTAAAATATCCTTTCTTGTGATAACTTTGGATTTGGATTGTCATTTTTTTCCCAGGACCTTGAGGTGAAATTAAGTTATTTATTGGAGCTGGCTCTGTTTTTCTGATGTAATCCATCACAGGTAGAAACTTCCCTCTTAGGACTATTTTCAACGTGTCCCACGGGTTGTATGTTGAGCTGGCATTATCTCTCTCTCTCTCTTTTTTTTTTTTTTTTTTGAGACAGGGTCTTGCTATATAGTGCAGACTGTCCATGAACTCATAGTGATCCTCCTGCCTCAGCCTCCTGAGTGCTAGGATAACAGGCATGTGCCACCATGCTGGGCAGCATTATATTTTGATTCTAGGAACTGTTTAATTTCTTCACTGATTTTTCTCTGTGACCCATTGGTTATTAAAAAATGTATTGTTTAATGAATTTGCATAATTTCTATGCATTTGTATAATTTTTTCCTTTACCATTGATCTCTAGTTCCACTGCACTATGATCTGATAATATGCATGGGAAAATTTCAATAATTTAGCATTTATGTAAGGATAATTTATGGGCTAGTATGTGATATATTTTGTAGAAAGTTCAATGTGCTGTTGAGAATAATGTTTATTTGGTTGCTGTTGGGTGAAACACTCTGTAGATATATTTTAAATTCATTCGTTTGAAGATCCAACTTTGATATTTCTTTGCTGATATTTTTTCTAATTGTTCTATTTGTGACAGTGGGCCATTGAAGTCCATCACTATATTTGTGTTGATGTTTATCTGATCTTTTGTGTCCAGCAGTGATTGTTTTCTTATTTGGGTGTGCTGGTGTTTGGTGCTTTTATATTTATAATTGTTGTATTTTTCTGTTGAACTGTTCTCTTATCCAATATGTAGTGACCCTCTTTGCCTTTTCTGATCAGTTTTAACTTAAAGCTCATTTTGTCTGAAACTAGGAGAGCTACTCCTGCTTGCTTTCAGGTGCCTATTGCATGGACTATTGTTTTCCGTTGTTTGATTTTTTTAGGCTACAAATGTCTTTTTGATTAAATGTGTTTCTTGTATACAGCATATCATTTTTTGATTGGAGAATTGAAACCATTCATACTGAGAGTTATTATTCAAAGGGATAGTATTATACCTGTCATTGCATTATTTTCCTGTTGCTGATTTCTTTTTTCCCCATTTTGTTTCACTGCTCACCCTGCCTGATATATTCATTTTATTAGACTTTTTGACATTGTTGCTTCATTGTCTCTTTCTAGGATATCCTTAAGAAGTTTTGGAGTGTAGTTTGGTGGTCATGAATTTCTTGAGGTGTCTATGTCATGGAAATACCTTATTTGTCCATCAATATTTAAAGATAATTTTGCAGGATATATAAATTGGAATGGAAGTTGTTTCTTTTAGGGATTGAAACATTTCACTCCAAGCTTTCTTGGCCATTATGGTTTGTGTTGTGATGTCTTCCATAATTTTCATTGGTTTACCTTTATAAGTGATTCTTACCCTTTCTCTAACAGCTTTTAAATTTTGTCCCTGTGTCAGACTTCTGGAATTTTGACTATGATGTGTTGTGGAGGGGTTTTTTTTTGATCGTGCCTATTTGAAGTTTTCTAAATCTTACTTATCTATGTGCTTCTTTCTTTCCTTATATTTGGAAAATATTTTTCTATTATTTCTGTGAACAAATTTTTATGGCATTTTTGCTGCCTTCTCATTTTTCACTAAATCAAATTAATCTTAGATTAATCTTTGAGTCAACTAGTAGCTATTTGATCCATTTATTATGTTCCCTTATTGATTTCATGATATCTCTGAGTTTACATTCCTTATGTTCCAGTTCTGACACTCTTTCCTAACAATGATTATTCCTATTGCCCATACTTTCTATGGAAATTTTAATTTCCTGGATATCTGTTTGGCATCTTTTCAAGGACTCCAATGCTTTTCTAAACTGGACACTTATAACTCATAAATAAATGAGTCAATTTGTTTATCTCAGGTAACTTTTTATTAGTGTCTTCTGTAAACTCACTGAGCATTTTATTTATTAAATTTATGATCTATATAATTATATCTTCTGTGATCTCAACAAGTACATCATTGATCTATTATTTTTTTATCTCATCTTTTATCATTTTAAATAATTCAACTAGGTACTTATGATTTCCTTCCCATTATGGCTCCATGGATCAGCTTTCAGGTATTTGGGAGCTTTTGGAAGCATTTTGCTGCCTTGTCTTCTCTCTCTCTCTCTCTCTCTCTCTCTCTCTCTCTCTCTGTGTGTGTGTGTGTGTGTGTGTGTGTGTGTTGTGCTGAAGTTGGGGGGTTTATTATGTTGGAAAGAATTTGTTCCTATATGGACACCTTCTTAGTGTTTACTTCTCAATGGAGGCACTTTGAACATGATTAACTATAGACCTTTGCTTCTGTCCAAAGGTCTAACCAACTTCATTTAGTTTTGGAAAAAGAGGTGCACTGTAATTGGCCCAGTTCCCAGTTCTCCAGTAATGTACAACAATATTGTTAATGATGCAGATATAATCAGCATACAGAGAAAAACCAAATAGCAAGACTTTTACCACCCTGAAAATAGCAACAAGATCAGCAACAATAATCGAGTCAAAGACAAACTGGTTATTAACATACCATAAAAACCAATAATGTACCAGCATTAACTAAAGGAAAGAGACCTATTATTATAGTATAAACACAAAGACAAACCAAATGTTGATGTACAGTAAATATCTACTAAGTGCAACTGGCATACCTCTACTAATAATACAAAACAATTCAACAGTAATACCACTGTGTTAACTAAATATCTAAAGATTAATAAACCTTAGTGTTTATACGAGTAAAGGTATTGAGGGTGGAGAATGGGAGGATGAAAGAAAAAAAATTTGAAAAATAAAGAAAAGATGGGAAGGAAGAGAGAAAATGGGATAAAGGAATAAAATGAAATTTATAAAATTAGATGAAAGTCACAGGAAAGGCAAAACTAAAAGAAAATACAGAGAGAAAAATAAAGGAAAAACTTAAAAAAAAAGAAGAAAATACACAAACCACAAAAAGTCAATTTAAAAAAATAAATGAGTCAAAAAAAAAAATGTGTTTCTGAATGAGTGCTTTCTTTCCAAGGTCTGCAGGCTTGGAATTCAGCAGGTATGGAAGAGGAATAATGAGTCACTGGTAAGGCCTATTTTACTTCTATATTCACCTGTTTCTGTATAAAGGCTGGATTCTGCCCTGTCTTTTCCCCTGTGTGGGGGTGGTAAATGGCATCTGCTCTTAGACTTCAGTCGCTCTGGCAGCTCTCACTTTCCATGGCCCCCTCTTCACCTTAAATCATGGTTTTCTCTGTCTAGCTTTGTGGCCTGTGGGTGTGTGAGGTACCCCCTTCTCCAGAGGCCACACTGTCCATACCCCGAGACCATCTCAGTCACCCAAGCGGAGCTATACCCTTGTTGACATTTGTCAATGCAGAGACCATACAGATCACTGAGCTCTGTGTGAGGTGTAGGCAGCAGGGCAGGATGGGGGTGTTAATACCACGCCTTCAGATTGCTCTGGAGTCCACACATGGTGTGTCTGGCTTCTCACCATGAAGAGGGGGGCTTCTGCGTCCCTCCCAGCTGAGCTTAAACTTCTGAGGGGGTCTGTGGTCAGCCTGCATGGCTGTCTCCCACCCAGTCGCTGTGGCAGAGCGTCCCCAGAAACCCTGGAGTATGGCTGCACTGCAGTTCCCCTGTGGCCCAGTTGCAAACAATTAACCACTTCCCCAAATGGCTTCTGAATAAACTCTCTTAAATCGGGTAGGCACAGCATGGGTCTTCCTCCCCGCTTCAGCCTGCCCTAGGGAAGGGGTCACTTTCAGAGTAAAGTGGCGTGTTGTTTTTGCAGTGCGTAATAGCTGTGGGCGTCTCTCGGGGTGGTGATGCTGGTCTGGTCTGCTGTCTCTGCTTGGAGCCCTACACCATAATTATCGAAATGATCCAAAATAAAGCCAGAATTGCTTTCCTCTGATGTGTGCGGCATCCAAAACTTTTTTATTCTATATTTACTCCTTTCTTGCTGTTGTCTTTTTAAATTCCACCATTTTATTCCAGAATATGTGTTACTGTTTAAATATATTTCATCCCAACCAAAACCAATCTTGGAGGTGATTCTTCAGCATGGCATTATACGGAGGTGGGACTAGCAGGGTTTTTGTGTCATGAGACAGTGGCCCCAAGAATGGATTGCTTTCCAGCAGCAATGAGTTAGCTGTCATGGAAATCTGGCTCCCTTTTCTCTCTTCTGGATCTGCCTCCTTCCCTTCCATTCTCAGCCATGACTTGAAGCCACACAAGGCTCCTACCAGAAGCCAGGCAGTTGCGGGTGCCATGAAAATGATGTCTGGCCTCCAGAACTATGTCAAAATAAACCTCCTTTCTTTATGAATTACTGTTTCAGGTGTTCTGTTATTGCACCAAAAGAAAGACAAAATAAAACAGTATATTATAAACGTTATAAAGTAATTTGCCTATTTCAAGATGTTCATTCAAAATGTTTTCCCACCAACTGCTGAAACTGATTAAGACATCTCCTCTCTAGAATCATTCAAGGTCTCTATTAACAAATGGAAACCAAATTCTCATTGTGCTATTACAGGCTTTATGTTTTAAAAACATATAATCATTGTATCATTGTTGCTCAAATTATGTGAAGTATCATCACATTTCCTAAATAATCCGCCGTCCTGTTTTTACAGCAGATAATTTGTTTGCTGCATAGCCCGTGGATGAACATGGTCCAATCATACTCCTAGAATCTAGCTAATTATTGAGTCCTTGCTAAAAATAGAGGCTGATTAGGAAGGGATAGAGTGATAAAATTCGGAGAATTTTTGTGTTTTCTCCCAAACTTTTAATTCTGTCATGAATCATGAGCCAAAGTTAAATCTATTTTTAACCAGGAACGGGTCTGTTCTTTGAGAGAACTTCTCTGGAGCCATCTTTTAGTATTCGTAATTGATCCCATTTATCTACTAGGATTTATGAAATAGAAAGTCATTTCACTATTTTTCTTGTACTTTAGCATAACCCTCACAGGGTAAAATATTAAAACGGGAACCAAGCATATGTAAGAATTGTTTTATCTATCAAAATAAAAATTTTGACAGAGAGTAAGATATCTCTTTACAGGCAGGACAAATATAATACCAGTAATCTAAAACATACTATTTAGGAGCAATATAAGACATATTCCATTATCAGGTAGCTACATTGAAATTAAAGTTGCAAACCAAAATATTTCTTTCCTAGTTAATTAGCAAAACATGAATTATTTCTCCAAATTTTCTGAAATTGCTTTAATCATTTAAGTGATTAAAAAGCTTTCTTACACAACTAAGTTTCAACAATCTTCTATCAGAACAGAAATAACTCCTTCAGCATCTCAAAAGTTGTATTCAGTTGTTATATTATCTCATTCATGTATCACATTTACTAAATTCCAAAAATATCAGAAGGGTGCATAGAAAATCAGGTTAAAATAACCCCCAAATTATTCTTTTATCATATTATCTAAGCAAAAAAGAATATATTAGCATCCATCGAATCAAGATCCATCATTTTATTGCATGGCAAAGATCATAGTAGTGTTCCCTTGTTTTCTGCAATACTTCTGGGATGATGCTACTGTGCAGATTCTGACCCAGTAGGTTTTGGATGAAAACTGAAGCCCACATTTCTTATAAGCTCCCCAGTGATGTCAGTCCTGCTAATTTATGGAACCCACTTTGGATAACAAAACTCTGTACAAATGCAGTGAGGCAAGGATGGAAGCAGGGTATCCTTAGGAAATGAGAGCAGAAAAAATAAAAATAGAAAAATCCTTGACTTTAGCTTTACCAGCATGGTAGTGAAACTATTCCAGATGGTTCACAATATGTGAATGTAAAATCAGTTAAGAGAAATATCTCATAAAAAAGATGAATTGCACTTTTCAATTTCTACATACTCTGGAGACTGAATATACTTGTTTCTTCCTTTACTGGAGAAATTTATTTGCCATCCTGTAGTGTCTCAATAATTCTCAGTAGTAATATCTTCAGTCTCTGTGTATTTTTTGAGACCTTCCCTTTTCTGCTTTACATTTATCCTGAATATATAAATTCTCACAGTTTCTTCTACATGGATCTCTGCATTCCTGACACCCCAGTAGTGAAGAAAGAATTGTACACAAAATACAATAACAAACGATAAATGAAAATACTAAAATCTGTTTACTGTGTCTCTAGTTAAATTGGCGTCACTATGTAAGCAATGTCTCCAACCACTTCTAACTTCAGATTCAAAACACAACTTTTATAATCAGCTGACATCAAGTATAATGTCATAGAGATGCTCATTCCATACTTCTTGTGTGAGTAAAAAGGAAACAGTATGAATGGACCGTAAGGAAATGCAAAAACACAAGATGACGGTCTTTTGTTCAGGCTGTGAACGGAAGGCGATCTGTGAGGTACTGGGTTCTGTGTCAGTGGAACTCAATGCACGTGCATCTCCTGATACCCCAATGTAAATAACTTCTGTAACTAAGGTCTATGCAATTTGGTGTAAATAATTTATATACCCAGTGTTGTTACCGGCAGCTGGCCACCATTGTGTATTTTGATATAAATGTAAACTGTCATGAGGACTGTTGGGAGAATAAGCAGCCAGGGACTGCTGCAAGAATGGGTGCTAGAGCCCTGAGGACTCCCGTGAGTGCACACAGCTGAATGGCACCTGAGAATAAAGGTATGTTCAGATATTTCCAAGACTCTCTGTCTCTTCTTCTGGCTGCCCAAATTTCAAGTGAAGCTCTCCAGTCTGAACTGGTGAAAAGACACAGGCCTTGACAGGGGTAACTGCTCACTTTTGATTTACATTATAACACATAACAATGATTTCATGAAATAGTAGATGACACTGAGGCACAATTGTTAGATATGATTGATGAATCACCTTGGAACCCAGTCCATTTTAACAACTCTACTGAAGTTGGCAAGGCAACAATGCTTGTCTTTGTGCAATATATTTTTTAGGAGGATGTGCAGGACAATATAGTATGTGCACTTTTGTTATCAACTAACATGATGGATAAAGAAAAATTCAAGTCTTGGAATGATTACATGTCAGGAAGACTGAATTGGTCATTTTGTGTTGGTGTATGCATTGCTATAGCAGCTGGATGGATTGCTGGATTCACTACTCAGGTCAAAAAGGTCCCTTCTGAATGCTAATCTATACACTGTATCATTCAAAGAGAAATGCTGGCTAGTCAAAAAATGTCACCTTAACTTAACAATGATTTCCAGGATATGATTAAAATTATCAACCACATTGAAGTACATGCTCTTAACTCATGTCTGTTCACATGATTCTGTGAGGAGGTGGACACAGAGCACACATGTCTTCTCTTATGCATAGTATATCTAACAGTAGACAATGGGCCAGAGTTCTTTGAGTTATGACAGCCACTCCAGAGATATATAATTTTTTAGAAAAACAGTCATTGCTAGCAGCACATTTCAGTAACAGAATGAGTCGAAAAATTGCTCACTCATGTGATGTATTCAACCTGCTTAATGAATTCAATCTGTCGCTTCAGGGGAGAATGACAACTGTGTTCAAGTTGGCAGATAAAGTGGCTGCATCTAAAGAACAACTGGAATTGTGAGTGTGAGGAGTGAACATTGGCATTTTTGACATGTTGCAAATATTAGCAGAGACTTCGAAAGAGGCTGAGCCAAGGCCTTCTTCCTTCTACTTGGTGCAAGATCACCTAGCTCAGCTGTCAAAAGAGTTTGAGCTTAACTTTCCAATCACAAAGTAACCCTATGCTGAGGAAGAATGGATCTGTGACCCATTTGTGAATAAATCAGATAAATCAACTTTGTCCATGTTAGAAGAAGAGCAACTGCTTGAGATCACAAATTGGTCTCCTTAAAAGTATGTTTGAGATAACTTCAAACACCATACATTCTGGATTTAAGTCAAGGTAGAATACCTGGTGATTGCCACAAAAGCAGTGAAAATCCTGCTTCCATTTCCAGCATCCTGTTTTTGTGAAGCAGTGTTTTCTGCAGCGATGGCAACCAAAATAAAATTATGGAGTAGACTGGAGATAACCAACACAGTTTGAACATCACTGTATCACATCACCCCAAATGGGGTTGTCTAGTTGTGGAAAGACAGCCTAGGGCTCCCAATGATTCTGTGTTATGGTGAGCTACAGAATTATTTCATTATATGTCACAATGTAATAATAACACAAATAAAGTCCACAATAAGTGTAACATGCTTGAATTACACCAAAACTACCCCCATTCTTCCTGTGAAGTTTTTTTTCTTCCACAACACCAGTGTCTGGTGCTAAAAGTGTTGGGGACTGCTGTTATAAGTCATTGGAAGAATCTCATTCACCTAGCACATTTTTAATTTTTTAGTGTCTTCTAAAAATAGAGAGTTGTTTGGTAAGAATATCATTTTTATACATAAGACCAATTAAGATTATAAGTGATTAAGATTGAAATTTTGTATTACCAGGCTGATGATCTAGGTCAGTGGTAGAGAATTTATCTAGCATGAGTAAGGCCCTGGGTTCAATCCCCAATACCATCACAAAATTATATTACTTCCAAAAGTATGCTTAGTCAGCAATAACATAAGAAAATTTTCATTCTGGAATTGACTTTGTAGGTAAATTGGTCCTATAATTTCATTAAAATAAAAATATTAAAACTTGAAGAGATGAAATAATTGAATATAAGTCATGATTTTAACTTAAAGTACTATGACCTTGATTTCGAAGCGTCTCTTTATTCAGTTTATTACTTTACTCTAATTCTTATTCACCAAACTAAAAACACATCCTAAGCTTGTTAACCTCTCCTATCTTCTGTAAATTGTTGTTTCTTTGTGAGTCTTTTCCATTCACATAAAATATCTGACCGTAAGGATGGTAGTGTGGAAATGAATCACTATTGACATTCAGCCCCTTCATAGTATGTGCAAGGAAATTTGTACACACTGACTCCTAAAGACAGAATCCTTTTATGAACCCAATATAAAAATAATCCAGGTAGAAGACTATTATGGAATACATGCCTCTCTGAGGTACTCTTTTTATCACTCCCCAATGACTATTAAATAAAACTGATGTTAATTTGAACTTTGTCCACAATCCCATAACACTTGGCCACATGAAGAGCTAATGCCTTCCATTCTGCATCCTCTCATGTATCACTGTGTCCATTTCCAGAGACAGTCCTTCGTCTAGCCATGTCTGCGAGACTGCTGAGTCGAGGAGAGCTACTAGATTGCCCACAGGGACAAAATAATTGATTTAAGATGATTGCTCGCTATTTAGAAAATGTATTTGTGGGTATTAGGAGAGCTTTCCTGAACAACATTGTAGTAGAAATGAATTCTTGAACAATTCTATGTCCCTTTACATAGATGCTCCCTTATAAGGGTATTGATCTTGTGCAGTAAAAAAGTAAATGCATATTTTATAGATGCAAATATATGCAATATTATATAAATGAATATTATAAATATTGATGTTGTATAAATATAACTATATAAGCACATTACATATACACTATTATATTAAATGTAACATTATATATATTATGAATACATATACATTTTATGAGATCAACATATACAAATAGAGATAGAGACTTCCCTTTCCTTGAACAGGGGACTGTGCATGTATTTTTGGACCCTAAACAGGGAAAATCTTTTTAAGTTTCCTGTTTTATATACTGTCACATCCAAGTTTTGATCATAGAAATGTAGTAACACATACACATCGGCACATGCACAGTGGCACACACACCCATGCACACTCACTGCTCAAGATGAGAGCGCAGGAGGAGACCAAGGTCATCCAGTGATTGATCTGGCTGCCTTCATGAATGATATCTTGCAACATAAATACTTCAAGCTGCATGAGCTTTGGTTATGGCAACCAGGTAGAAGCACTGCTCACAACTTTTTAAATTAGAAGCAATAACAAACACAGTGATTGTACTAAACATTGTGTGTTCACTGACTCATTTTCCTTTTAAGTTTTCTAACCTTTACCTTTCTGTCTTCCATAATTCTTAATAATTCATTTTGTAGTTGAAGATTCTTGCTGTGTTACTAGAAAGTATAATGTGAGGAAACTCTCTTGCTTGTCTAAAATAGCTAATTTGTTGCACTCCTTTTTGTTGAACAAATGCTTGAGCCTAGTGTTTAGCTTTCCATGTAAAGAAAATATGATTTTTTAGTGTTTCAATATTTCCAGACTTACTCTAATCAATTATGAGTAATTTTGCAATGAATTCTAAATATCATTTCATAATGAGAATTAATGGTTGCTTGTGCAGGAAGCTTAGCATAACTATACATATGAAAATTCCATAGAGACAAAATAATTCAAATTTTGTTTAACATGTACTGGAAACTAGAGAAATAATATCAATAGTTCCTACTTAAAAATGCATTAGCTTTAAATAGATGTCTCTGTGATGGGTTTAAGCCTTCTAAATGACAAAGCACTCAGATCAGCTGCTTGATGTACACTCTTCACATGAAAGGTGCTAGAAATTTCTTGTAGGTCATTCTTACGTTTAAAAATACTCTTGTTTCTGATTACAGTAATACTGACTAGATTTAAGTTTTCATATGTACATCATAAAATAATCATGCCTTGGGCCGGTGAGATAGCTCAGCGGCATAAGAGCCTGCCTGGCAAGTGCGAGGTCCTGAGTTCAACTCCCAGTACCCACATACGAAAAAAGGGCTGGTGATATCGCTCAGCAGCACAGGCACCTGCTGGCGCACGAGGTCCTGAGTTCGACCTCTGGTACCCACAAACAAAATAAAGAAATAAATAATCATGCCTTGTCCTTCATATTCACCACAGTGTATCTTGATTTCATTTCATATCTTCCTCAGGCTCTTCAATCACACATTTATAAAATATCTCTTGTATTTATCATAATAAAACATTAGCTCTTTCTTAATAGTTGTTTTATTGAGTAACTGACATTTACTTCCCACCTTCATTAAATTGTCACTGTACGTTTAGATTTATCTTTTCTAATATTTACCCCCAGGTCCTGAGATGAAACATAACACTTCCCCTAATCCAATATCCTCTGTCAATGGAGATTTTGGGAAGGCAAGATAGAGTCGCTAATGACATAAGACACCAGGTTTTCACCTCTTATTCTTATGTGATGAATGGTAGCGCACCTGTTTTCTCCATAGCCACTCTGGCGATATGATTTCTATGTAGTCTAAAGCATTCAATACCATTTACCTTTTGACTGGGCGAGTCTTCTGAAAGAAATCAGTCTTCTAAAGAAAGTAACTCTACATGATCTATGGAACAGTCCACACTCCTTCTCTTGGTTTTACGTGTTAGAGTAACAGGAGTGGACTGAGTGCTTACTATGAACCAGACCTTTTATTGGGTATAAGGAAATGCAACAGAATAAGAAACTATCACCGCTTTGTCACTTGGACAGTTTGTTGTAGAAAACTTACAAGTAAGTAAGCAGTTAGAATACAGTAAAACAAGTGCCGTGATAAGAATGAAAGCAAAGCCCTTGAGAGAATACACGGAAAACTTATAATTTTAAATAAAATGCACCTTATTTTCTAGGCTCCTCAAACTATTCCTAGTTTCAGTAATTTTCTAGGAGGAATTACAAAACTCAGAGAAAACCTGAAACTCACGGTTGAATGTTACTACAGCAAAAAGCTACAGGTGAAAATCAGTAGTGGGAAGAGTCATATTGTAAAGCCCAGAAGAGTTTCAGGTGCAAATTTACAGTTATCTGTTCTTCGTGGATTTCTGTGGACAACTATTACTCCTTAACTAATAATACGTGTTAATATGAGAGTATTGCCAACCAAGAAACATCAGCCAAGCCTTTGGCATCCAAGGTTTACATATGGGAAGGGGAAGATAGGCAGCTTGTCACCTAGTTAACTACACGTGTGGTTGGTCTTCTGTTTCCTGCCATCCAAAGTCACACTGCTACTGTACATCTCAGTAAATCACATGATCACTATAGATTATCTAGCAGCACCCAGACCTCCCTGGTCAGGGTAGACATTTTCGTCAGGCAGGACAATCAAGGGACTGAGCAAGGGGCATGGTTTTCTTTAGACAAGTCAATATTTTACTGTTCAACAATGTCACATATTCAGAGGGAATAAATCCCGCTCATTCTTATTTCTGTAGTATTTTTACACTAGTTCTTCTGCCTGGAATCTTTGAAAACATCTATTTATACTTTGAACTAAAAGTAAAATCTCTTATCTCTCTATCTAAAATATTTTTATGTTTCTTCATTTCTCCACAGCTGAAATTTTCTTCAAGTATTCCATCTTTTCAAAAGTTTAAGTGATCAATATGACAAAACACCATATTCATTTTACAAAACATATTTATGGTTAAGAACAAACTTTATTTGTAAAGATTTGTAAAAATAAACTGAATAATATTCAGTATTTAACCATAGGTTATTGCCGAACAAGATTTTGCACTATCATACAAACATAGCTAGAGATTTAAAAATACAAAATCAGCAATGTTGAGAAACAAGTCTCTGTTAGAAAGCTTGCCTTCTTTTTGGCTTTTTATGCACTTGCAGCTATTTACAGTAAGAAGAAAACCTTGAAAATGTCCCCTCCCCATCGCACCTTCCAAACTTGTGCTCTTCTCACTGCTTTTCTCACTGCTCACTGCTTTTGGACAATTAATCAAAAATACACAGAGTAGAACGTCAGAAGGAGTGATGAGAAGCTATGTATTCAGAATAAGTGGTCTTAAAAGTCCACCATATTTCATGTAACCATTAGAAAAAAGTGAAAATGTCTATAAGGTTTTTGTATTATAGATTGAGGGACACGGCCACACATAAGTGGGATCAGTAGGATCATCTAATATGTAGGACACAAGTGCTTCCAAGCCCCCATCAGAAGAAATGTCTTAAGAACACTTGTTATTCAAGAACCATGGCTTTAATGGGTGAGTAAAACCCAAATCCTTCTCTAACAAGCCCCAATATGCAGATGCCTGACTTTTTTTTTCATACTTTCCTTGCTTCTCTTCAAAAAGTCCTTGATGAAAATCATATACTCAGGGAGACAGCTTCTAAAAATAATTGTTTATAGAAATAGCAAAGCATACTGCTGGCTTTCCTATCAACAGAGGCAACATTAACTTAGTCACACTGGATTTGAAATAAACACAGAATACAGATGTATATAGAATGAAAGACAGACTGTACAAAATATGGAAATTTCTTCCCTTCATTTTTTCAGGGGATAAAAGGTCAAAGTGGTCACTCGAGACTGGGAGCTTTTGTGATTTTTCTGTCTGATTAAACTTAAAGTGGTACATCACTGGGCCAAGAAGCTTACAGGCAAATGAGAAATTCACTGTGCATTGTTACAGAACAGAGCTAAATCCATCTCCAGGAAAGTGGCTTAGGAACTTGCTAATAGAAGAGGCTTGGTCAGCTGTAAGTATCTCCTAAAACACAGAATAAACTCTTTTTTAAAATGGACAAACATTGGGCAGATTTCAATTTATATATATATTACATTTAGGTGAAATAGCAAGAGAGTAAGGGAAAAATAAAATGAGAAGCAACTGTATTAATAAGGATGTTAGAGCTTTCAGTGATGTCGCAAAGAAAAAGATCAGAATAGATTATGTGACTTCAGGCTAGCATTTGGTAGGGATATCTGTTAATCCACAGAAAAAACAATATTGAAAGGAAGAAATGGAGATGAGAAGAAAGAAAGAGAAATGAAGAAAGGAAAGAATCAGAGAGGGCAGGAAGAAATAGAATATAATTTTTTTCTTTTTGTCTACCTAAGTATCACTTCTTTTCATTCCCCTACTGGAACTCCGAATTCTACATAAATTGAATTACTTGCAGTTTAATAAGCTCATGGTAATATTTCTTTCTGTTGGGTCTTTGTCTGTCCTCCCTTTGCCCAGGATATTCTTGTTTTTCCCCTTTTGCTGGATAGCTCTTATTCCTCCTTCAGGTCCCAAATATAGGGTTTCATCCTGCAGAAAACCTCCTTTATATACCACAAGACCACCAAATAGAGACCATGAAAGGCAGCATCCAAAGACAAAACTTTAACACATCACTCATTTGGATACATTACATTTAACCTGTTTTTCTTAGCCCTTGCTCAGTTAGCTTTGTGGGGTATTACCATGTGTATTTGTTACACCCAGCCCAATGCCTGGTGACTAATAATGATTTTGATGAGAATCCCCATCATAGTCATTTTCCTCATGATCAAATACATCACCTAAGGAGAAATGTCAAAGAAATATGCCAGCATCAGAACAATCCATTTTCTAATAACAAAAAAAAAGTAATGCATCTGTACATACCTCTGAAGACTTATTCATAAAATTAGGTTTCTTCCAAGATGAGCAAAGTGTACATTTATTGAAATAAAGAGAAATATAAATGCAGACTACCTTATTTTCAGTAATATCCAGACACGCTACCTGAAAAGCAGGGTAAGAATTATATCTCCTTTAACATAAATATCCCTGCAATCCAACCAAATGCACTCAGCCCTTTTTCCCAATCCAGACTTTTTCCAAATGAGACTGATTATGATGAGAACACTCTCGTCTCATTTCCATTAGTGGTTATATAAAATAACATTATCATTGAGCATAAAAAGTCATATTTATTTTAATTCTGAAGTAATCTGAAAAAGCAGTACAGTGGCTCTTTTTCATCATGTGACTCAGTAACTAATCTAGTTCTTGAAAGTCTACTTCATAACATTAGATGCTATGTCCCAATATTTCAACTGCATTTCAATAGAAAAAGAACATAGAGTGTAATTAAGGTTTTGATACATGATGTTCCTTAGATTCTTCTTTAAGATTACCAAAAGATGATAATACCATGTACAAAGTAATCTTGGAGTTAAATTCACTGATTTTATGCCTAATTAAGAGTTATGAAAATAGGCTGTCAAAATAGCCTTAGAGTTGTATCTGGATTTTGATTTGTGAGCCCCATTGCTAAATAAAGCTGTAGCACCATATGTCCCTTACAGCAACTATATAACCTCTTAAATATAAAAGTAGATTTTTTACATTGATCTTGAAATGTCCTTTTTACAAAATGTTTAACCTTCAATTGATAAGTTTGAGGTTTTTATTAAATCATAATTGCCTATATTGACATAGTTCACCTGACCTTTCACTCCCAGATCAGTCCATTTTACTGGTACACTGCTATATTCTTCCCCCTATGGTGAATATAAATATTCCAGAATTTCCGAGCTGCCACTTCATGATTTTTAAGTTACTATGGTTAAATTTCTCAGTTAAATTGATAGTCATTTCTTTAACTTCTTAATGGATCATTTAGAATTAAATGCTGCATAAGTCCCTGAATTTGAGAGTATACTTTTGGAGGATCTAAATCATAGAAATATGACACCCTGCTCAGTTAATCAGTGGAACATGACCACGTCTCTGTGGAGATGGAGAGAGTGGGATTTCCACTCAGCAGCAGAAAGCAGAGTGTCATTTAATTCCAGACGACCAGTTCCTCCTCCTCTAAGGTACATGCTGCTCATGAACGGAACCTTTTTAAATCACCCAGTCCAGCTTTTTTCACTCATCTTTTTCAGTTTCCCTTCGGTGCTTGACATTTGCTTTCCATAAGATTATTGTAATGTGGTAGCTTAATATTTTTACACATTCAAATTATTTTGTCCATTTGCAGCTTGTCCTTACCTAAATGACTGTATCAGCCTATACTTCCCCAGATTAATCATTACTGCTATTATTCAAGGCCAAGTTCCTATCTCTTCTCATTTTCTTACAATCTCAACCAAAGCCATCTAACCTTGTTGCAAAGTTCCAAATGGTCTTTGTATTTTCCTTGTATTAAAAATGTGTTCCTGGGGCCGGTGAGATGGCTCAGCAGCTTAAGCGCCTGCCCGGCAAGCGCGAGGGCCCGAGTTCGACTCCCAGAACCCACATACGAAAAAGGGGCCGGTGATATCGCTCAGCGGCACGGGCGCCTGCTGGCACACGAGGTCCTGAGGTCGACCCCCCGGTACCTACCAAAAAAAAAAAAAGGGGTTCCCCATATGTGTAATTTCTAACTATAGTACAAAGTCTTCTGAGAGCAAATTTGAGTTACGGTCTTATAACGTTTCCAACTTATGTGTTGAAGGGAATACAAATGTTGAACTAAAAAGTCCTTCTGGACCAAGTGTTTAAGTTCCATTAATAATTTCAATCCAATTCTACTAATATTAAATAAGTATATATTATACTAATTATACTTTGATGGGAATTTTGAGGGTATATATTTACAGTGTATGATTCCAACTTTTTAGCCCTTCTCTACTGACAAAGGAAGATAAAATTTATATAAGTAAAAAATATTATAAGATGCATTCTGGTAGAAATGATTGCAATTTAATTGCTTCTATAGTTTTTTTTTTAATTATTTCACAAGAAAGATTTTAACTCCAAATAGAGAAAAGTTTGGGAGGAAAGAGTCCTATTTATACTGAGCTTCAGAGGATGATAAGGTATTGACAGACACGCCGGGATAAAGGTCTCCTAACTCAGATGGAAACTCTCGAACAAAGATGTTGCTTCTCTCTTCAGTGGTCATTGCTGTTAAATGGCTCTGAAAGCTTCCTAACCTTTGCCAGATTCATCACTCGTCACCAACGTCAAGGAGACGGAAGCCGATTACTGCTCCACGGTGTTAACAAGATCATGCTCTGCAGTCTAGGGAGCAAAAAGAAGAAATCAAAAGGAAAATAAAAACCTAAAACTTATTCTGTCCTTAATCTCACTTTCTCCTGTATCTGATACATGATTTCTGAAACAAAGGAATATTTAATCTGAAAAATCTATATTAAGTAGGGGGAATTAAATTTAAAAAATAACTTTCTGAAGACTAAGGACACATATGTTACTTATTTTGTAATAATATAATTAATAAAGTTTCTTAAATATCAATATAGGAAGAACACCAATTAGAGACATTCCTAAAGCATTTACAAACAGCGAAATCACATGAACAGTCAACAAGGGTAAAGACGTTTGACTGCACAGTGTTAAGGCTGTTCTCTGCTATTTGTGCTATCAAAAATATGCAGTTCTATGCTGTAAAAGGCTTCTGAGTTAATGAGTCCCATTGCCTCATTTCATAGTGGCTAAACAACTTTCAGAATATTACAATGATTCTGTCAATGGTAGAATATGTACTAGAACTTGGGGATTTTAACTTCTAATTTGGCATCCTCCCCAACAGCCCCAAGAAACATATATGTCCTTACCTCTCATCCCTAATAAATCTGAAATAGAAATGTCTAAGGAGTCAACTTAGCACTTGGGAGGCTGAGACTAGAGGATCGTGTGATCAAGGCCAACCTGGGCGGCACTGTGAGATCCTGTCCCAAAAATGCAAAATGGAAAAAATATTAATTTTCTTATGAGTAAGTCTTTGTTATATGATACGAATAATTTTACATCAACTTTTGATAGTTTTGCATTGCAAATAACAAATATTGGCTATTGTGAACTGAGTGTTTATTTTTTATCCCTTTGGGCTGTAATCTTTTCTCTTTGCTCAGTGACCATGATAAGTAAGAGGCAATGACTTCTGAAGTAGTTCGTTGACAGTAAAGTCTTCTAAGGAAAAGTCTTCTTTTTTTTTTTTTTGTGGGTACCGGGGGGTTGACCTCAGGACCTCGCGTGCCAACAGGCACCCGTGCCGCTGAGCGATATCACCGGCCCCTTTTTCATATGTGGGATCCGGGAGTTCAACTCGGGCCCTCGCGCTTGCAAGGCAGGCGCTTACACCGCTGAGCCATCTCACCGGCCCAAGGAAAAGTCTTCTAAGGAAACAGTACACAGATAAACATGAACACATCCTTTCAGCTGCAAGCACACGCCTCCCGTGAGACCTGTCTACATTGGTCTACGTGCTCTTAGGGAACACAACAACCTTGCAAGGTGTTGGCCCCATGTGTGAGGGCGCTTATCTACCTAAGCGCGTGAACACAGCAAAAAACAAAACAAGTAAACTGCACAGAAAACAAAACTAAAAATCAAGAAACAAAGCTTACTGGCCCTCAGATTACTCTTAAGTTTGAACGGACAAAGATAAACAAACCAAAACAAAACAAAAACAACAATAAAAATGAGAACATTGGTTTCCTTTCACTGAGTGTTCACCAAGTGCTCAGAATTATTTTAAGTACTTTACATACATCGTCTTACTTGATTTTTTTAATTACCCCATGAAATGGGCATTGTTTCCCAGAGAAAGACTGAAGCTGTCTGAAGTCCTGGTGGGCCAAGGGAGTGTATGTATGTCCAAATTTGGAACCGTTTTGATACAGCTTATTCAACAACCAATAAACCACAGAAGCAAACGCTGAGTGTGCCTGTGGTCTAACTGAACAAAAAAACCTTTGTTCTTAACCGCTATGACTTTTTGTCTATATGTTGTTAACGAAAATCTATTAGACAATACTTGTTAAAGCAAGGTAAGGAAGACTTTATTCAGGCTTAACATGATAAATATAGAGAATACTGCATAGATTTTTGTATCAGGGAAAGGGATGGGACACAACTCTAAACATAACATGGCCAAGTGAGGATTTATAACCAAGCAACAGTATGGGGATGAAAATTACTACTGAGAAACATTAGGGGTAAAGGGGATTCTGGCTAAGTCAATCAAACAGATTCTTGTTGAAGACAGAACGTTTAATCAGATAAACTGAATGTTTATGTCCACCTAAATTCACATGTTAAAACCCTAATCCCCAAGGGAATAGTATTTGGAGATAGGCCTCTCGGAAGATGATTACGTCAGAAGAGCGATGCCCCTGTGATGTTATTAGTCTCCTCAGAAGTAACATGCAGGCCTTGCTTTTCTTTCTGGTCTTCATCACATGAGGACATAATGAGAAGAGAGCCAACAGAAAACCAGACTCAGATTAGTGGGTACCATGATCCTGTATTTCCTGGTCTTCAGAGCCGTGTGACATAAATGTTCATTATTTAGTCCACCCGCTCTCTGACCATTTGTTATAGCAATAAAAACTGACTAAGGCAATGGCCACTATCACTGGGGTCTCTCAAAATGAAAATATCTTCTCCAATATCAAGAAAACTCCCCAAACTTCACTTAGAACAATAACTTTTACCTCTTAAAAAACAGTGTTTGTAAAACATAATTGGCAGACGTGGCTTAATAGACAAGGTATATCATTTACTGATGCATAATTAAAATAAGACAAAAAGTGAAAAAAAACTTAAGGTTCATCTATTTGCTAAAGTATTATTTAAAAAGTAATGAAAAACCTCACATGTACAATTTATTATGTGCTGGCATTGCATTCATACATACTTTGACATGCATCAGCTTTAGTACTACAAAACTCATATGCTGATAATTAAACCTGCATGAAAACTGATAAAAGCCTTGCTCTTAAATAAGGCTACTGAGGATCTGGCTTAAGGGTAAGATATGCTCTCATTTATACTTTCTTTCACACCTATCTCTGGCATGCAAAATGTGCATTTTCAGATGGATCATGATAGAATCAGAGAAAGGAAAGGAAAGGAAGAAAGAAAGAAGAAAGAAGGAGAAAGAAAGAAAAAGAAAGAAAGAAAGAAAGAAAGAAAGAAAGAAAAGAAGGAAGAAAGAAAAAGAAGAGGGGAGGGGAATGGAAGGGAAAGGAGGAAAGGGAAGGAAAGGGAAGGGAAGGGAGAGGAAAGGAGAGGACGGGAGAGGAGAAGAGAGGGGAGGGGAGGGAAGAGGAGGGGAGGCAAAGGAAGGGGAAGGGAAGGGAGAAAAGGGAAAGGAAGGGAAAGGAAAGGGAAGGAAAGGGAAGGGAAAGGAGAGGAAAGGAAAGGAAGTCAAGAAGGGAGGAGGAGAGGAGGGGGAGGAAAGAGGGAAGAATGAAAGGAAGAAAAGAGTAGCAGAGCATCAGGCTATAGAAAACATGTTAGCACAGTGGTTAAGTGTGTTGATATTGGGGTCAGACATAGGGATTCAAATCGCAACTCTTCTGTATGCATGTTGTCATGGAAATGCTACTTAGCTTTCTGAGAGTCCATTTGCTGAACATAAAAAACTGAAAAACAATTATACACCACTAGGTTTGAATGAGTCATTTGTAGGAAAATGATGCACCTTGAGATCATACTGTTAAGTGAAATAAATCAGACACATAAGCTTAAATATCCATTTCCCATGTATGAGAAACACAAGTTATAAATAAAGAACAAAATAAAAGATAGATAATAGGAAGTAGGGAGATAGATCTTTCTCAAAAGGGAAGGGAATCAAGAGATAAAGGTAGGAAGGGAAAGCAAGGGGATGGAAACAGAAATTAAGATGTGTTATGTACATGTACTAACCCCCAAAGAGGAATGTGAACATTATATATTGCAAACATGTACTAATTTTAAAAAGTAGGGAAAAAAGACTTAAATCTGTAGCTAATAGGCAATAAATGTTTAAATTACTTATTAGTCATACGTATCTACAAGTAGGCAAATATAGTAAGGGGTAAATAAAGCCAGGACAAACCAGTCAAAGGGAACAGAGATTGTGAATTGCACATGGTGGGGCTTAGCATTCTAGGGACTGTAAACGACCAAGCCTTGGATACTGGGGAAGAAGGGGGTGGAGTTTTGAGGGACTTAGTAGCAAAGAGTAAGGCCCTGAGCTCATTTTCAGCATGTGCTGGTGAATGAGAAGGGCCATGTTGGGGCCCAGGGTAACTATCAATAGCGGAACAATTAAAAGACAGAGTTACTGAAGGTGGAGAAAAAAGACTGGGACTTGATCACAGGAAAAGAGAGAAGCCACTACTTCATTGGGTTCTGAAATAAAAATAGGAGTAATAGAAAGATTTGTACTGAATTACCTGCATTAAATGATTGCTTTGTAAAGTTTCCTAAGGACAAACTTGATCCCTAGCCCTGTGCATACCAAGGATAAGCCTAGCAGGAATCAAGCAACCCCAACTCAGAACCCAGTGCACACACACAGGACTGATGCATACATATGCTTAGTAAGCATCTTGTAAGGTAAAAGGAGATTTTATTTTTCCAAACATTTCAAGTTTAAGTTCCACAACTCTATTCATCCTTGATGTGAGAAAACTGAAATATCAAAATGTAACAACATTCTGGTATTGAATTTGAAAGGTGGCCAAGTAGCAGTGAAAACTGCCTTTTATGTATACATGAAAGTCCTGAAAAATCCTATTTTTCCATAACAACACCTTGTATCCTCTATAGTATCTAACATGGTTTCACTAGAAAACATACATATTCATATTCTGATAGTATTTTAATAGCATGAACAGTGTTATTTATGTTATAAATTACAAAAAATATTTTAAGTTTAAAGAAAAAAATTAAATGGCCATTATATAACCATCCCTTTTATCACGTTTTATCTGTTTGGTTAGTGGTTTTTTTTTTTTTTTACCTTTTATAAAGCAAATGAAATATAAATTAAAATTTTAAAATAAAGTGAAACAAATATCAGGTTTCCTCAACTGTGATAGAATGTAAATTACCTCTTTCCAATTAAAAATGTAAATTAGACTATCTAATTTTATTCCATTGAGATTAACTCATACTAGAATTAAGGATGTATTTTCAAGTAGAATCAATTTTAAATCATATAAAGAAAATGTCTCAATCATTTGGACCAAAGACATATAAATAAATGTTTGTAATTTGGACAAGATTCTAAGAGATAATGATTCACATTTCCCTTTGATAGAATGCTGAGGTAAATGAGTTTGCATAAGAGGCCAAAAACATTTATTAAACATTTTTGAGTGTCATGAGCTGGTCTCCTCCACATGTACAAAACAGTTTCTGTAGTTATTACTTGTTTGCAGAGAGGAAATTGAGTCACTTTTCCCTTAAGAGAATTTTCGAGGGTCACACAGCTGGTAATAGCAGTGCCAAAATTTGTCCACAGATGGTCTGGGTTTAGAGCTTATGCTGTTAGCTATGATGTTCTAGTAGTAAGGAAGGAGAAATTTCATGTAGTAGGATGATGGCAATGCATGGTAAATAGATGAGATGATACAGGGAAAATATATAGAGAAATTTTTCATATTGGAAATAAATGGTGAGGTAGAACTGCAATTTCCTAGTTTGTGCTATGGTGACACAGTCTACGACATACCATAAATTTAGCATCTGGGGGTCAAGAAAGGCTCTGTCAAGCACATTTTCAGATTTTAGCCCCATGCATAGACATCAAACATGAGCTTAGAAATCGTCATATCTCAGCACTCTATTCAAGCTTTCCTGGAAATAACTTTACAGATCAAGTTCTGACATAAATCAGACATCAAATTTTCCAAGGATAGCATAGTTTTATAAAGCCAACAATATCTCTGGCTTTATATCATGAATGAGATTATTTTTCCCTCCAGAACATTGAGAGACAAATAGTAGTAGTGTAGTAATAATAGTAGTAACACAAATTCAAGTGTCCACAAGGTAGGGAACAGATGGCATCATTGAGGAAGATGGAAGGACTCTGCACATAGGTTAACTTAACACCACCAGGAACCTGGGTATTACAGATTCAACTTTAAAATGATTACTACTTTCCAATCCCAACACATATGCCTTCATAATTTTGCTTAACTCAAGCACACACCTATATCCTATATATTTCCCAAAGTGATAAAGAAATTATACCAGACAGTATCTTTCTGAACAATTTTAAGTAACCTTGAATTATCCAGAAATTTTATTTAACCACTAACCACTGTGGATCAGTTTATTAAAATATGTATACATATTCATATATGAATGCTTATTTATCAGCTATGGAGTACCCTGTATAAAAAGTGTAAAATATAGATTATAAACATAATTAATACATTAGCTATATATTATTATTTCCATTTCATGGCAAAGTAAATGGAGGCCCAGAAAGATTATATAACTTAGACAAAGTCACATCTACCAGAAAGTAGAGCCCGGACTTGACCGTATTATAAAACATACGATATACTTATTGTATTTATGCAGTGCCAGCTTCATATTTGAACTTCCCAAATGTTATTCCACCCCACAAAGTTGAGCAGCAGGCTCATTCTGACTAATCTAAATGTTCTAATACTGTGAGAGTCTTAAAGTGACATTTTGAAACTCCTAATTTTTTTCTGGAAAGTAATTTGCTACCAATTGTGGTCATTTGTGATAGTATAAAGTACTTACAGTCTTCCGTTGCTTTTCCTCTCACTATCTTAATGTCATTCCACGGTGTAAATCTTGTTATTTCTCAACCTGAACTAAGTTGGGTACTGTTTAACCACTACTACTTAAAATACAATAACCCAAGACTTAACAGGAAATTAAACATAGTGTGTTAAGTGGATGTTTCCATTAACTGCACAGCAAACTGCAGACTTAAAATAATAATATATATAGGACTTCCAGTAGTAAAATTAAAATGCAGAATTTAATTTTCAAAAAGTCACTAATATGTTATTATGCCTACAAAGTAAAAATAGGGGATATGTGACTTTAATGTGGCTATTGGATTAGCTTTGAAGGAAACCTCTACATGGAATGTGATATCTTTGATTTAAATCTAAAGTAATGTAAGACAAAGTGTTTTATGAATAGTGCTTAAAATCAAAATCCCATGTATTGTGTTTAAAATGATACCTGCTCTACACTGCACAAAATTATTATACTTAACTTTAAATGGAACCATTCTTAGTAGCATGAAATCTGAATGAATGTATTGAAAACTCTTTTTCTTCAAAGGTCATTTTGTGAGTTAGTCCAGTGAACCACAATTTAGTCAATAAGAGAAGACACCCCCAAAATGACCTCAATCAATAAAATCCGCAGGAACTAAGTAGGGCATTTCAACTTTATCCATATTTAGCCTATTCTGCCTTTTAGCACCAGACTCTATTGTTGAGCACATTTGAGGAAACATGTCTACTAGGAACTCTGTATAAATCCAAGAAAACACAAAATGTTCATCTCATTCCTTCATAATTAACTTTAATTTTCTTTTCCTAAAGATACAGTTATTTCTGCAAAACCTAAAAAAAAAAGAAAAATTACAATTCAAAACCAGTTATAGTGCAAATATAAATGGATAATTATATGTTTTTTTTACTGACTTTCTTTTTGTACTAGGGATTGAACCCCCGGCTTGGTGTGTGCTAGGCAAGCACTGTAGAACTGAGCTATATCCCCACCTCACCTCACCTTCTTTATTTTAGTCAGAGTCATACTAAGTGGCCCAGAATGTTCTCAATCTTGTGATCCTTCTGCCTCAGCCTCCTGAGAACTCACTGTTTTTTAGATAGAGTATAAATCTTCAACTTCTGACTGCATATGTAACAGATAAAAAAAAGTATAAAATAAATACATTAAAATAATATAAATTTCTTTACATATTTCTTACAAATTTTCTTCCAAAAATTCTAAACTTCTGGAAGTTCTCAAAGGTGATTCCCTGTTCAGAGTATGAGCAAATAGAATATGATACACTATTGATGGACTAACTCTTTGAGGAGAATCAATTTGTTTCTACTTTCTTGCTCCACAGTTTGAATTATATTATTTGCTCAGCTAGTGGACTCAACATCAACAGACTGTAATAATACAAAGTGATAACAACAAGATAAGGAGACTGAGTTATCACAGTCATTTCCAGAATCGACATTCCCCAACCGCAGATGACAACACGAAGTCCCATGCTAGAACAAAGTGGGTGACCTAGACTTTGTATGCATGAAACTTACACCACATTGAGGGTGATCATTAAATACAGCATACAAGTAGTGAATACAAATCTGGGAACAATAGTACCTTTTTATTAAATGATAAAAATTTTAAGAACCAATTACAAGTTTTAGAAGCTGACTAATAAACAATCAATGCCAACTACATTGTCATAAGAACCCACTGCCCTGAGCTCTCCCTGGCTATGAAAGGTTTTGGGAAAGTGGAAGGGTCCAGGGTTAAGGGAGGGTTCCAACTCTACAGCAAAACTGTCCCCATGAAAGAGTGTCCTCTTCTAGTAGAGAGAGGCAGTCCACCTGCACAGTAGAGGAGATGCTAAAACTCTGTCTTGAGAACACAATTTGAATTTACATCTTGTCAGCAATAAAAATTCCCCATGATTTGAAAACCAAATTGTAC
This sequence comes from Erethizon dorsatum, assembly GCA_028451465.1. Classification (NCBI taxonomy): domain Eukaryota; kingdom Metazoa; phylum Chordata; class Mammalia; order Rodentia; family Erethizontidae; genus Erethizon; species Erethizon dorsatum. The sequence continues at coordinate 44,472,795 of CM051824.1, forward strand.
AATAAGCAGAACCAGAGAGAGAGTTGAGAATTTAACTGATACGGGGTAGCTTCTTAATGCTTTAAATACATCTTTAAATGCCAAATTGCAAGAATCACACCTTTATTCAATTTTCATAAAAGACTAAAATGCTGCACACTACTTCATTTTGAAATGGTGCTTTGTGTTTTTCCTGTGGATATATTTTTATTGCAAGGTTATACACAATTCTGTTTTCTTAATGTTTCTGCATAATGTATGAATCAAACAGCTGTACTTGATGCATATTTATGGAGTATTTTTTTTATCCTCTGATCTCAAGCTACATCACAAAAGGATGCAGCTATGTCTTTGAAATTCATTGGTTTCATGAAGAGTAAGTTAGGATGGATCTGTGAGCAGAATCTCTGCTTTCTTTATACCTTCACCCGTTAATAATTTTTATCATGCTAAGTCAACATACCCCCAGGAATCCAAATAAAAACATGATTCAACAAAGCAGTAAGCAAGTAAATACACCTGCTTTAAAAGGTTTCTAAGTTATTGCACTTATTCAGAAATGAATTATAAAGTCATTATCAACCACTGGAAATAAAGAATTGTTCATAAAAGACATTAAAGAAAAATTATGCATACAAAAACATTTGAAATGATAGAAAACCTAGCAGGAAACAATTTGAGAACAATTACAAAAAATATGTTAGCCAGTAAAAAATGATATAATATTGTTCATATGAACATATTCTGAAGGAACAGATTTTTGTAGAGATAGAAATGTTTCAAAAAATAATAATATGGTGCTTTTCTGAAATTCAGTTTAAAATTATGCCTCTGGTATTTTCAAGCTATTGTCAGATTCAGGCTGTTTGTGCTTTCTTAACCAAATCATTTTATACAAAACATTGAGTTACTCCTAATTAGTTATATTTTTCTTGTATGAGATCTAAACAAAAATATCAAGCATTTGAAAAATCTTTTCAAATAATTTTTACTGATAATTTAATGAAAGATATAGCTTCACAGTATTTATGGTTTTTACAGTCATAGTTCATAGTATTTATGGTTTAAAAAAAATCTATTATGACACAAACTAGAAACAAACCAGAAGGACTTCAGTCATAACTTACCCAGATTTTATATATAATGGACATTTTAAACCTTGTGGGTGGCAGAAATTATTACCAACCTCTCACTTAACCAGTAGAAAAGCAAGGTAGTAAATGTGGGCTCTCATGTAATCTTTTGCCCTGTTTTTCAGTTACTGTAAATAATGCAATCACTGAGTTAATAAACAATAGCCTGGGGTGAGAGAATGCAAGGGAGGAGATGTGGCAAGAGAGGAGTTATTTTCAACACCAATTGTAAGTAAGATAATTAATCATAGAATCAAAAAGCTGTAATGGACTATAAGAAGCAATTTTTTGCCTGGCTCTTCAATAAAGGATGTTTTTAAACTTCTCTTTCTAATTCTTTTTTGAACTTCAATATTTTTCCATTACTCTGTCATAGAGGGACTTTGAAAAGTCACAGGGGCTAATGTAAGCAAGGATCTCTTCAGGTAGTGAGGGACACAGCTCTCAGGCACTTTCTGTCCACTCAGCACTCTCCTGCAATTTGGAGGAATGAGAAGGAAAAGGAATTCATATTTTGTGTCTTTGAAGAATTTAAGATTTCCTTAGGAGATCATGGTCAGCAAAGAAAAAGAAAATAATCATGAAACTGTGTATTGAAACTGAGTCTTTGTTCTAAAGAAACTGAGAATAGAGACATCAGTAAGATACAATCCATAAAATTCTGCTTTGCATATTCCGTTTTCACTTGAACTCATAGCTATGTGATTCAGGAAGAAAAACATAGTATATCAATAATAGTTTCCAATATTATTTCTTGCATCATATTTTACTTTATACATTTTTGGCACCAGTAATTTCCTTTGTGTTCTTGGATCCTAATTACACTACCCACTCATTGGCAAGGAATCTACTCAATCTTAAACATGATGCCAATTCCATGAATAACGCTGAGTATGACTTAAGTACCATAGATATTATTAAACAAATCAAATTAAATTTCACTCTGTAAAAGAAAGCTTAATTTTCAATAAAAACTAATAAAGTAAGTTTCAAATCATTATTATATCATTTTAATCCCCATATCAATAACACAGATTTTATAGTATTTTGTTTGTTTTGGTTCAGTTTATTCTGTTCCTAAATAACTTGTACACACAGCGAGTGTGCGTGGGAAAACTATCCTGGGAACACGCCGAAGATTTAAGTAACAATTGAATCAAGCATGAACTACATGGAAATGTCACATATCAGATCGGAAATGGATGTGGAGGTGGGAGGAGCACCATATATCACAATTAGATCGGACAACGTACAAATTAAGAAAATATATTGTACACAGAGTTGGTCTTTGACTTATTTTTGAACTTTGTCCTATAGGCACTGTGGCTGGTTCTCAAACTCATTTATTGGGTTGCTGAGGAAACATTTTAAGACTTTCTAATTCATTAATTTTATATTAAAAAAGAAACAATACTGTTACTATGATTCAATATATGGGTTCCCCATTGACCTATTCAGTACTATCAACTATTATAAAATTTAAATGAAATACTGGCAGGGCATAGTGAAATTTCTACTCTGCAGAAATTTTCATATTGAAGTTATCACGGCTTCACTGACTTTCAACATATCATGACCTAAAATAGTTCATATTTGCTGAACTAGTCAGCTTTTCCATCCCTGAAACACAATACCAAACACGTACAATTTAAAGGAGGAAAAGATTGATTTAGTTCATGGCTTCATGAGAGTCCATAGTCAGCTGGCTCAAAAAGCACAAATCTCCTGGTGGAACATTGTGGTGGAGCAGAGCTGCTTAGTTCATGATGGTGGGGAAGCAGAGCTGGCGAACACTATTAAAAAGGAAGGCACAAGAGAACATCCAGAAAACCCAATGTCCAGCCTCCATGGCCCACCCAGAGGAGCCTGTTATGCTAATCAGCAAAGCCTTTCTTAATCCAATGAGGTTGATGTATCAGGAATAATGGTCACATTTTCCATTTTAAATTAAATTGTTTATACTATCTAGTTTTAACTAGTATAGCTTCCACTTAAAAAGAACAGTGATTTTAAAAGATATCTACAGATAAATGTTAGATTTAAAATAATTCACATAATGCAAAGAACAGCAAAAAGTAAGAAGTTGGCAAAGCCTGAACACAATTGTCACAAAACCTGGCAGTCATATTATGAAGTGAAGCAAAATGACTGCAGCTCTACTCTCTAAAGAATACAGTTTCAGGTGACAGCTATACTATGTCTTCGGGTTCTTTTAACTGACAGATTTATGGAAAAATTATAGTTAGCCATCGACATATGAAAGCTTAGCATCAAAAGATGAGCTCAAACTCTGCATTCTTTTGAGTTATATCTGAAATTGTGTTATACAACATTCAAATTTAGTAACAAAAGTTTAGAGGTCTCTTCAGAAATTTCCTAATCCAAAATAAAACAAAACAAAAACACATGTTACTGGTAAATACTTTGTTTCCCCTCTGTTATGATTTATACCTGATGTTCCCCTAAAGCCTCATGGATTGAGATGCTGGGCTTTTGGAAGGTGTTGGATTATGGGGGCACTCCAGCTGGCCTGGCGTTGGTAGATGTGTTCTAGTTAGAAGAGGCTGCTCTCTGGATGCAGGGCTTGGAAGTGTGTATCCCCCTCCTTGGCTGCTTATTGGATTCTCTCTGCTTCCCGGCCACCATGAGCTTTCCTTCACTACGCCCCTGTGCCATGCTCTTTTTTTTTGAGCCTGAAATGTGAGCCAAAATAAACTGCTCCTCCTTTAAGTTAAGAATTTCTGGTATTGTGTCCCAGCTACGAGAAAAGTGAATAAGACACCACCCCACATAAAAGTAGATGAAATCTTTTTAAAACAGCAGGAATTGAAATTAATTTGTTATTAATGTTACATTAAAAGCATTGCTAGAGATTGAAAGAAATATATTTTAATATAAAGCCATAGGACATTAAAGTATTTGGGTAAGAAATATAAAATATGGACCACATTTTTTCTAAACCACAAAAATATATGTAAAAGAGGCAGAAAACAACTCAATTCCATAACTACTGTTGTAAACCTCAGCATTCACATCTTAAAGCCTCATGTAAATGTTTTTATCAGTTTTATTGATAATCACTAAAAATCTAGCAACTAATAAAATGTTCTTCAACAAGTGAATAGCTAAACTGTCAAATTATACAATAGAATAATGGTCAACTGTAAAAAGAAATGAACCCTTTAGTCATACAGCATTTTGAATTTCAAATTTTCTTAATAGAAGAGACCATATCCAAAAAGCTACATACTCTCAAATTTCACTGGTAGGACATTTTGCAATAGGAAAAATTATAAGGACAGAGAACTTATTCATAGTTACCAGCACTTGGGAATCTTCATGGGATATCAAGAGTAATTTTGTGGAGTGATGGAAAACTTCTGTGTTTTAACTGTTCTTATGAATATGCTAGTGAATATATTTGTGAAGGTTAATGCATTTATAGCTAATAGAATACAAAATTCCTGTATGTAAATTTAAAACCCAGAAAATGTGAGACAAGCACAATCTTTAAAAATATACTCCAAACACTCTACAATTAAGAGATTTTGCCCATTAATTATCCATTATGAATATTAAACATGTTTTAAGTATTTTCCCATTTTAGATAGTGCCATTCTGAGCATTTACACCCTTCTATTTTTTCTACATCATTAGAATGCATGAGATGCCTATATTCAATATTCAGCCTTCACAAAATAAAACACGTATTTTCTAACAAAAAAGGTATTTTGAAAAATTGTTTTTGTTGTTTCTCGAAAACTAGCCTAAAGATGACATAGAATACTTAGTAAAATGATACTTTACAATTATTAAGATACTAGATTTTAAATAAGCACCTTCATGAGGTTAATTCAAGATGCTGTCTTTGTGTCTTATTTAAAAAAAATTCTAATTATAGTTTCTCTTGTTTCTGTGTCCCTTTCTAATCTTAAATTTTAAAAATATATAGGCAATTAAAATTATTGAGATTTGACAGTGTCCTGTCTACTTTAAATATACTTCTATTTATAATGTACATATTAACAAATAATATACAAGTAAAGTTTAAGGTGATGATACACTAAAATGCCTTTCTTTAATCTGCTTCTATTCTTACATTTTTTATTTTCAGGTTGCTCATCATGCATATGAGTCTAGTTCATCAATTTTACCTGCTATATATTTGATTAACATTCCTTTACATTTTATTTATCCAACTATCTATAAATAGATTTTGTGCATGATTTCAAATTTATCATTTTAAATGATGCTACTCTGAGAAAGTATTTTAAATTTCTCTTAGACATATTTACAAGGCTATATACTTAGAATTCTAATTTCTGAATTATATCATATGTATATTTTAAGAGTGCTCAAAATTCCTGATTTACTTTCCAATGTGGCTAAATATATTTAAATTGCCGTAAAATGCTTATGAGATTTGGAAACTTACAAATGCTCATTAACCCTGAGAATTTTTATTTGATTTTGTTTTTGCCAACCTAATGGATATAAAATAGCATGAACATAAACACAAGTTAGAAACAAATTTGGAAAGCTATTGAGGAAATGGTTTTTGCTAAACCTCTATGAATTTTCTCTGTAGATTTTTGTTAAACTTATTTCTAAATCTGTAGCTTTTCTTTATAGTCTGAGTAATATCTAACTGTTCTTTCATATATTTTCATTGGTCATTTTTCAATATAAACGTTATATTCTGATCCCTTTTCTTAATTATTATTAAAGTTTACTTTACATATAGTTCACGAAATTTCTTGTCTTGATGAATTTTAAATTTATGCACAGATGCATTCCCTTCGTTCGGATGAAGCTATAGCATATGACCAGCCCATATTTTATCCAGTAATTATTTTTGGTGTGTACTATTATTAATGAGAATTGCCCTATATTATTTTACCTGTCTTTGAACATACTGGAAACAGAAATGTATATTATGTGCTCTTTAGAGTCTGGCTTCTTTCAGTCTGTATTACATCAATTTGATTTGATCATATTGTGTGTAAAAGTTCATTAAATTTTCATTCTTTTATGATATTTCACTTTAAGAATAATGCTATTTGTATTCATTTTGTTGCTAGTAAATATTGATCATGTTTATAATTTGGGAATATAATGAATAAAACTACTAACAATATATTTTTTGTCTACAGTTACATAAGTATGCATTTCTGTTGGATAAATTGCTAGGAGTAGAACTTCTGGGACAAAGGTTATGCATATTTTTAACCTTTGCCAAGTGATTTTTCTGAAGAAATGTATCAACTTACATTCTGACCATTCATGTGTAAAGCTTTCAAATGCTTCATACCCAAACTACAGTGCTTTCTTTTTCCCCCATTGCACAGTTTTATATTATTGATATTTGATGTTCTACTATGATGTGTGTTTTATTTTACTGTCTAATTTGTAATAAGGTTTTTTAATCATTCAGTGAAAACTTGTAATCATAAAATAGTACTACATTCTATCAAATGCATTTTGGCTTCTTTTATATTTCTGCTTTTTTCTGTTAATGTGGCAAATTACATTGACTGATTTTTGAATCCCAATCACACTTGCATTTTTTTTTTTTTTGTGGGTACCGGGGGGTCGACCTCAGGACCTCGTGCGCCAGCAGGCACCCGTGCCACTGAGCGATATCACCGGCCACTTTTTCGTATGTGGGTTCCGGGAGTCGAACTCGGGCCCTCGCGCTTGCCAGGCAGGCGCTTAAGCCGCTGAGCCATCTCTCCGGCCCACACTTGCAGTTTTTTAAATGCACTATGCTTGTTTGTAACATGTAATCCTTTTTGTGTTTAAGTGTTTTGTGAATATATTCATGAAGTATTTATCTGTAATTTTGCTTTCTTGTAATGTCCTTGTTAGCTATTCAAATCAAAGCTATTCTGGCCTCACAAATGTGTTGGGCCACATATCATCATATGTTTCTATGTAGATAAGAAAGCATACATAAACACATATATATGTATATAGACATACACACACATACATACATACCACTTGATAAGTGCTTATATAAAATCAGTACCTCTTTGTAATAGATATAGGAATATTAGGTTTTCTGTATCTTCTTGTATGTAATTTGATAAGCTGTGATTTTCAAGGGAACTTGTCTCTTGTATATAATTTTATATAATAGTTTAGGAAAACTATAATTAGTAATTTATGTTTACTTAATTTTCATTGGTATATTTGGAAAGGGTTTACTAATTTTATTAATTTTATTAAAGAAACAACATTTTACTATGTTGTTTTAGAGAATTTTTTTCTCTTAGATTTCTGTTCCTACTTTTTATCATTTCCTTCCTTCTGTTTCTTGAGGGAATTAATTTCTCTTCTTTTGTTCTGGTTTTGAGTTTGAAATCCTGTCATTGATTTTCACCCCTTTTTGTTTTTTACTGCCTGCTTTCATAGCTCTAAATTATTTTCTAAGCACTACAATAAACTTGGATAATACAGGTTTTGATAGGTTTTATTGTGATTATCAAGTCAAATATATTCTCATTTTCACTATTTCTTCTTTGAACCACAGGTAATTTACAACATTATATAATGTCCAAATAGCTGAGATTTATTGGCTTTCATTTTCAGTGTGGTTTTTATACTAAGTTCGATTTGTAAATGTAATATATTCTGTATAGTTTAAAATCTTGATATTGTTGAAATTTGATTTGTGGCCCATTATATGGTCAATTTTGAAAAATGCTTCATGAGACATTGAAAATGATGGGAATTCTGCAAGAGTTGGATTTAGTACTCCCTACATTTCAGTTAGGCTAATTTTAAAAAATGTATTCACTTTTCCATGCCCTCATATTGAAAATATGGCTGTTAATAGCAGTATTGAGTTTTTAATTTCATTTTTCTGTTATGAATTTCATTAGCTTTTGACTTTAACTTGAGCATTTGTTGCATTTCCGTCTAAAGAAATTACAAATACATTTGGGTTAAATCCAACAGCTTGCTCTTTATTTTCTATTTCTTGTATTTGCTCTCTAATCCCTTTGATTTCTCCCTTTCTGCCTTTGTGTTGACTAATTTGTTCCTGGCTAGTGTAATTTTTTCCACCTTTAGGAGTTTATTGGTGGACAAAGCCAGGCCTCTCCACACTTTACCTTTATCTTTACCTTTATCACTTCACATGGATATACTATTTCATATATTTAAAGACTTATAAATCTTTAGAGCAACTTCATATTTGCCTCTCCTGAGTGTGGGAGCATGTTTCTTACATGACTACAGTTCTATTTTTCAATATTTGTTTTCTACCAGAATCCTCTCAAGTTTTGTTTTATTTTGTTTGTTTGTTTTGTTGCTTTGTTTCCAGCACAGCTTTCTTACTTCTAAAAATCTTTGGGGCTTTTTTGGGTTAGAAATTTCTCTGTTGATTTTATTTCATTCAGAAATTTCAAAAGATTCCATGAGTTTTGGGCTCCTAAAATTCCTGAATTTTCAGTTTTATTAATTCCTCAACCAGTTTTCCTACAAATATTAGTACTTTCCCTTTCTCTCTGCCTCTGCATCTACCCTGAAATACAATGAAATTTAGATTCAGATTTATTCACCTCTTCCGTATGTACAATTTCTTTCTGCTCTACCCATTTCAGTTGTATTTTTTATTATCAGAATTTCCATTTGACTCTTTTTCCTATACATATATTTCAGTTTTCTGATGAAATGCTTCCATATTCCCTCCATTTTTTTCAAATGTGTTAATCCAATATTTGAATGTCCTGCGTATTTCTATTGCTTTATTCTTGGTTTTCTTTTCAATCATTTGGTCTACTATTTCTATAATGTCTGGTTTTTTTTTATTGAATGCAGCTATTATTTATATAAATTATTGATGCTAGAGTTATTCTATCCAATGGATGGCCACAGTCAGTGTGTTAGAAAAGTGTGTTATTAATTTATTTTTATCAGGGAGGCCTTTTCAGGTTTGCCGTTACTATGATCCATGGTCCTTCCCCTCGGCATGATCCATAGGCTCTTACTCCCCTTCTGGAAGTTGTAGATAGAAAGTTCTGTAGGTTATCCAAGGGCTTCTACCTAGTAGGTAATGGGCTCTATTTCACAGCTCCAAGATACTGCAGTAACCTCTGCTCAGTTCTTCAGCTATTCAGTTACACTTTTTCCTTATTTTGCAGGGTTTTTTTTTTTTCTGATCTTACACACTCAAGGAGTCTGTAAATATGTTACAATAAAAACAGATGCACGCATTCCCATTCCTACATTTCTTATTGTTTCTCATAATTTAGTCTCCTTGGCAACCCCAAACATCAGCTACTATGTCCACAAGTACTAAGAATGTGAGAAATGCCCTGACTTCTACACTGGACAAACGCCTTTACAAAGAAAGTGGAAGATATGGAACATATAGAATTTTTCCTTATCTTGTTTCTCAAATTATGGAAATATATTCGATATTGAACTTTTAATTTTTCATTTTTGCAGGTTTTTTATAGATAGCTTACACTTCTTAGATCCATTATCTTCCTAAATATTTGTAGCATGATAGAGTATAGATTTTTTAAAATTTGCTTTGTTCCTCTGATATATTAATGTTATGTTTCTATTTAATGTCTTATTAAGCAGAATTACATGTTATATGTTTCTAACTACCTGCACATTCCTAAAGTGAATCCTGTATTATTATTATTATTATTATGTGGTTTTGGTTGTTGTCATTGCCATTGTTGTTCTTTATGGTCTACCACCTGCCATTGTCTGTGATTTAAGATATTAGCATTTTATGTTTAGAGTTGACTATTTCATTATTTTGTTTAGATTCTCTGTCCTGTCTGATTTTATTATTAATGTTTATTTAGCTTTAAAATTTTTGGGAAAGTGCATGATCTTACATGCAAAGGAAAAAATATTTTTCCACGATTGCTAGTCAAAAATCAACTATAGCCCCCTTTGTTTCCTATTGCTGTTGTTGCTTGTTCTTTTGGCATGTGCTGTAAGGGTACAATTTCATGCCTTTGTGGGTAGATATTCAGAATTTCCAACAACATTTATTGATGAGGTTACTCTTTCTCCATTGCATTTTCTCGGTGCCATTGTCAAATGTTACATAACACACACACACACACAAACACACGCACGCACAATATCTATGGATACATAGGTATATAGATTTGTCATTGTTATTACTAGGATTTCTACATCTGTAATATCTATAGCTACATATATAGATTTGTCAATTGTTACATATATAGTGATATATACCGTGTAAACTATATGTTATATATATGGTTTTATTTCTAGGTTTTCTAATCTGTTCCAATGATAAATATGTCTGTTTTTGGCTAACATAGTTTGTAGTATATTTGACATGAGGAATTTAATGCCTCCAGTTTTTTTTCAACTGTTTTATCTAAGCAACTAAAGCACAAACTCACGTTTGTGTGTGAATTTTTCACACAAACTTTTGAATGTTTTTCTATTTTTCATTCAAACTTCCATTAAAAATATGAGAGATATCTTATTAAATCTCTATGCTCTCTTGGGTAGTATGTAAATTTTAATAATATTGAATCATCTGATCCATGAACTTGGGATATTTTCCCATTTATTTGTGTCTTCTTTGGTTTCTTTTATCAATATTTTATATTTTTCAGTATACAGATATTTTACCTCCTATGTTTATCCTTATATATTTTATGCTGTTTGGTTCTGTCACGAATGAGTTTTTTTTTTTTTAACTTCTGTTTCACATAGTTCTTTGTTAGTGTACAGAAACACAATTGATTTACTAAGTTGAATTTTTGTCTTGAAATTTTATCAATTCTGTTGGTGTATTTCAGATTTTCTACGTATGTGTACATGCTATTTGCAGACAACTTCATTTATTTTTGATTAGGATGTCTTTCGTTTCTTTTTTAAGTTTCTGCAAAGCAAAGGAAACAATCAACAAAAGGAGAAGTCAGTCTAAAGAAGGAGAGAAAATATCTGCATACTATGTAACTGACAAGAATATATGTTAAGGAAATCTTACACCTCAATAACAAAAAAATAGAAAGAGATAGATATAGATAGATAGATGATAGAGATAGACAGATAGATAGATAGAGATAGATTAAAGATAGATGATAGATAGATAGATAGATAATAGAAAAAAAGGGTAAAGAACCTAACATGTTTCTCTGAAGAAGGTGTACAAATGAACAACAGATATATGAAAAGTTTCTCAGAATCATAATTATCAGGGAAGTGTAAATCAAAACTACAGTGAGACATCACTAATTCCTGTTAGGATGGCTATTATCAAAAACGCAAAAGATAACAATGTTGCAGAGGTAAAGAAGGGGATATCTTTGGTCTCTCATGTTGATGGGAACGTACATTTTTATAGGCATATTAGAATTATCATATTATCCAGCTCTTCCACTTCTCTATATCTAAATGAAATGAAATCTATATTCAAAAAATATCTGCACTGCAATGTTCATTGTAACATTATTTGCAATAACCAAGATATAGAGTCAACCTATATGCTCATGAACAGATAAATGGATAAAGAAAATATGTTTTATGTTATAGTACAAAAGAATACTGGCTTTTTATAAAGAAGGAAATTTGGGCAACTGTAACAACATGAGCAACATTATGTAAAAGAAAACAAACCAGACTCAGAAAGTAAAATAACATACTACCTCATTTATATTTGAAATTTGAAACAGTTAAGCTCATAGAAGTACAGTAGAATTATCTGAGCCTTGGGAAGTGGGGAGATGTTGTCCAAAGAATATACAAAATGTTTGTTCCATAGGACAAATAACTTCTGGAGATCTATTATACAATATGATGGTTACAACTAATAGCATTTCATTGTAAACTTAAAAATGGTAGACAGATCTTAAATCTTTTCACCACAGAGAAAGGATAAGTATGTAAGATAATAGATATTTTACCTAACTTGATTTGTCATTCTGTAAATGTGCACATGTATCAAAATATCCTTTTTACACACAAATACATACAATCTTTGTCAGTTAAAATTAAAATTAAATAAAACTCATGCAAAAAGATGATAAATGTATGTGGATATGTGCATGTAAGGTTTATTAGTCAGCCTTGAAAAGAAGGAAATCCTTACACATGCAGTATGCATGAACCTGCAGGCAGCACGGCAAATAAAGTAAGACAAACACAGAAAGACAAATATTGTATGGTATCATTTTTATTGCAAATCCAGAGAAAGATAAACTCAATAACAGAGTAAAATGGTGATTACCAGAGGCTGGGTTTTAAGGGGAATATGGAAATTGTTAGTGAAAATATGAAAACTTCGAGTTATAGGATGAATAGTTTCTGTAGATCTAACGTATAATATGGAGACTCTAAGTAATATAAAATATGGTATCCTTGGAGTTTTTCTAAAAGAAATTTGTGTCCTCACAACAAATATAAGAAGTAATTATGTGAGGAGATAGTTATCTTTTCATTATATGTATGTATACAAAAACATCATATTGTATATCTAATTATATGCAATTTTATGTCAATCATACATCAACAAAGCTCAAAACTGTAAAACATCTACTCTGTTTGTGAGGGATATATTTTATTACCTGCTTTAGGTCCTAATGATTGTTTTCTATTATCTTTTGTGTCAAACTTATACACATTTCACTGTCTATGGCATATAAGTTTTCAAAGCTACTGAGTATAGTATTATGTTATGCTTTTTAAAATCTCCTGTATTAGGTATTGCCTTTGTTTGTTTTCTACTACTGTAACAGGATATCACAAATTTGGTAATTTATATTGAACATAATTTTATTGGCTCACACTTCAGAAAGAGTGAAGAACCAACATTTGATGAGGCACTTCCATATGCATCTTCTCACAGAAGACGGGCAAAAGAGGTTGAGAAAGGGCGTGGGGGAGATTTGTCTTTTATAAAGAACTCAGGGCTGGTGAGATGGCTCAGTGGCGTAAGTGCCTGCCTGGCAAGCGCGAGGTCCTGAGTTCGACTCCCAGTACCCACATACGAAAAAAGGGCCGGTGATATCGCTCAGTGGCACAGGCGCCTGGTGGCGTGTGAGATCCTGAGTTAGACCCCCGGTACCCACCAAAAAAAAAAAAAAAAAAAAAAAGAACTCACTCCCAGGATAGTATGTGTCAGTGCAGAGACCTCATGACATTGTCATCTCCTAAAGGTCCCACCTCTCAACACTGTTAAGATGGCAACTAAACCTCAACATGAGTTTATAAAGAGACAACAAATTACCGCAGGCATGTTCTCCTTTTAAATTACATGAAAGTACATATCTGCAGGGTTTTTTTTTTTTTCTTTATCAGCCTTTTCTACGGTCCAAAATGACTGAATGGAGGCACCTAGCACTCACCCCCTTTTCCACAAAGAATCAAGCATCAAGTGTATAGCTCCATTTAGAGGCGAGTGATACTGGGAGAAGACTGGGAATCATTAAGAAAGAGACTGTAGCCTGCAAGCTTGAGAGAGCTGGGACAATAGCATAGTAAGAGAAACAAATAACCCAACATCTGCCACACAGCTGGGCTGGGTGAGAGTCTTGGCGATCTCTATCAGAGCAGTGTGAATGCTGGCAATCCTAGCTACAGAAAAGTTTCACAACTCCTGACAGCCTTGCAAAATATGGAGAGAAATTACCTGAAATCTAGATAGTAGCCTTATCTTGAAAAACTATCTGACATCATCTCTGAAATGAACACCCAGGGCGCTATAGCCAGAATTGAGATATTGTCTGAATTTGGACAGCTTTAAAGGTCAGAAACTCATGCATATTTCTACCAGCCTGTTTTGTACATAATGTTTATATTCCTTGTGTGGAGTTGATACATGAACGTTACACATCTCAATTCCTTTTTACATCCCCTTTCCCATCCCTTTCCCTCCATCTCTAACAGTTTCGTTTTCAAATATCTGTTTGCGTTGTTAGTAATTTTCATTCCTTATATTATTTTCCACATCCTTTGTTAATATTTTCTTACTGATCTACATCACCGTGAGAAATGTTTTAAAATCTCACTTTGATTTTGTATTTGATTTTGGGAGGTTTTTTGCTTATATTTCTCCCAAATTTTGCTTCACAAATCTCAATGTTACTTTGCTATATATAAAGTCATGATTATTATATATTTATGACATATCATCTTATCATTAGTATATGTCAACCTTTCCTTTATTTTTTTATTCTACATTCTAGTATTCCAGTATTAGTAATGTTACATTAACTTAAATTTTATTTGATTAGTTTTTATAAACTCATTTTCAATTTTTGTATTATTATATTATAGGTATGTCCCCAGCAAGAAGCAAACAGATCAATATTTTGAATTAGATTCTCTATTGATGAGGGAATTTAATATATTTAAACTTATTGTGATCTCTGAAATGTTCTGAGTGAGTTATACAGCCTTATTTTTAACTTCTATTTAACATAATTTCCCTTGACTTTGCTACATTTCTATACTGCCTTGAACTTACCATGTTTTGTTTATTTAAATTTATTATCTATTAGTTAGGATGCTGAGCATTTTATTTCTGTTCTTCAGTAAATATTTGCATATATTCAATTTATATTTATGACTCAAAAAATATCCTTTCTCTGGCCAGTGAGATGGCTCAGCGGCTTAAGCGCCTGCCCGGCAAGCGCAAGAGCCCGAGTTCGACTCCCGGAACCCACATATGAAAAAGGGGCCGGTGATATCGCTCAGCGGCACGGGCGCCTGCTGGCACGCGAGGTTCTGAGGTCGACACCCCGGTACCCACAAAAAAAAAATCCTTTCTGAACATTTCCAGGTTACCTTGGAGCCATTTAAGCCCAATAGTAGTTGGACAACAAGAAGTGGTTTGTTTCCTTTCAAGATGAAGCAGTCAGAAGCCAGTCTACCTCTTTCTTCCTGTGGCAATAACCTTGCATGACATATGTTCCACATTCAAAATGGAAGATGTTGCCTGATTCCCACTGGACTTTACATAAATTAGAAATAAATTTTCATTATTAAGCCATTAATTTTTCTGGGGTTGTTGTAGCAACACCTAATGATTTTGCCTAAAACCTATAGGTGTATATTTTGCCAGCAACTTGTAAATGTAATCATTTCCCTTGTCCTTTATCATTGCCTGCTAAATGCACCTTGGATTTTTCCTTAAATGCTCCCTTGTATATTCTGTGGTTTTATAGTACATTATCAATATTTTATTTCTAACATTTTATGATCCCTCATTTTAGTGGCTTTATTTAATATTTAATGTGTAATAGTTACTTAAATTCTTCTATAAGTTTTATAATCTTCTTTGATCAAATTAATCTTTGATTAATTCCTTTATATCACTAGAACTGATGGGTTTATTTTCTTTCTTGTTAATTAAATCTTTTAACTGTTCTTTCAGCAACATTTTATGAGTTGTAAACTCTTAGTCCTATGTATATTAAAATATTTTAAGGAATTAAATGAAAATGCATGCAAACTGTTTATACCAATTTTGGAATTAGATATTGTTTTTTCATTTTTCTGGGTTTCACAGATTTCTTGAATTGCAGCAGTTTCTGTATAGGATAAATTTTGTGTTTACTTGGCCAGAGACTGACAGGATCCACTAAACTGAGTTTTTTCATTGATTTTCAGCTCAGATTGCTTCTTTACTTTGGTATTGCTGGTACCTGGCTCAGCACATTCATAGCATCATCTATGGATTGTGATTTGCAAATGCAGCACATGTTCCACTCATTTGTTAGGGCAACCTGATGTTTTTGTAGTCAGTCATCAAGCTAATATGTGGAGCTTTCTACAGCTCTTACTTTTAGGCAAAGGTTCTAGTCCCAGGTCCCCTCTGAGCCTTTACTTCACTAGGATAGCAGCCCTGAAAGTGTCTGTCTTGCTTTTTTTGCTTATAGAACCTGAAGATTAAAATTTGCTTCTAGAATTAATAGTTCGTATTATTTATTCTGCCCCAGGTTTTTGTTGTGCCCTGAAATTGAGAACGTCCCTAATTATCTTTTTGACAAAGAAAAAATGACCACTATTCCACCACCTTTTTATGTAGATACTTCATGAAGAAGAAGTTAAATTAACAGTACGTTTCCAAATAAAATCTATTTCAAGGACAAGATGTCAGCTGTAGGTCGAAATTGAGGACTTGCTCTTGAAGGATTTAATACCCCAGATTGAGATGCTACAGCAGAGATGTGGCTTTACTATTTTTGCTAGATCCATTTAATATGTTACCTTTTTCATTTATTCCATGTTATCAGAGAGAAGGCGACAAACCTGTCAATGAGTCAGGCAAGAAGCTTCAAGAGGTTCCATTACGTTTGGCTGGGAATGAAACTAGTTGTGGCCTGTTTGGTGCTTTATCAGTTTTATTTTCATTACCTGCAATATATCCCTGAAGACCTAAAAAGAGTAAAGATAAACCATCAAAGCTAGCTCTGAACCAGCAGGATGACCCTGCTTTCTTTCTTCTACTTAGTTTGTGCAATAAAGGAAAACTAGATTCCAATCTCTCTGAATGCCCTGGCTTAAGAAGATATTCTTTGACATAAGGGTCTTGTTTCTGCTTCTATGCTTACCCTCAATCTTTAGTTTCTCTATACCTAACAATTAAATGTCCTCTAGTATAGGATTCTATCCACCTACATTTTCCTATCAATTTAAGCAAAAACAATTATATTGAAAAGATAAATAAATGAATAGATGTAGTTTATTAGAAGACACTTGTCACACATAAAACTATGTTAATGTTTCTACACAAATCGTGAAGAAACTGAGTATGATGATGACAGTTCATGTCTTTCTAGTTCCAAAGCTTTGATAAATAATTACATAATCTTTATTACTCAATTCCATATTTACTCATAAATGGTCCATTCTACACAGTATTCCTTCCATTCCATTATCAGGGACCGTGATAACACCAGCAACTGATTCAGAATGAGAACTTATAGCTCCTAAGAGGTGAAAATATATTAACAAATACTATGTTCTTTACATTAACTATGTGCATTTTGTCTGGTCTTTATGTTTCCTTAAATTCTTTTCTACATACTGGTGTTGCTGCTTACATTCCTATTTTCTTTTCCAGGCAGAAATACAAACACCACTCCAGAAAATAACCTTATGGAAGAGGCTGTTGAAATCACTGTCAGAATTTCATATTACTCTGAAAGTTCAAACACTTTGTTAGTTCCTCTGCTGGAGGCAGCCTGAAATAGGTAGACAAAAATTTTAGTTTGCAATGAACAATGTGTTGTAGTGAGAAGTGAAAAGCCATTTTGTTTTAGGCAAAAGGAAGTTAGCTCTAAAATGTTGAAAGATTCACTTAACAGACTCTCAATTTCCAGCAAACAGCATGCTGCAGGTCTACATAAAACACTTAGAATTCAATGTTTCATCTTCAAACAGATGTGCTTCATTTAAAGCCTACTGCTCTTCTCTAGTGTGGAATATTGGTGAAGGAAAAGTAGCTCTGCTCAGGCAGGAGGAAAGAAAGAGTGGAAAGGAAACTTTCATAGGCAAAAAAATGCTAAGAAACAATTAATGTCAGAAGACAAAACAATTATGGTTTTTATTTGGGACAAGTCCCTGTGGCATTCGCCCAGCTATATCAAGGTACATGTCTGATTTAATTATCAGACTCTGGGATGCATAGATTCCAGTGGGGGCCCCATGGCAATAACTGTAGTTATCAGCTAGAGTGTGGTTTAAGCATAGAACTGGATGTTGATAGGTGTCTCACCCAAACCCCATTCGGATGCAAATTCCTTTCTAGAAATGTTTTCATCAACTCCTAACAGGGTTCATAATTTCCTACGCTTACTACTATAATAGTTCTTACATATATATATATATATATATATATATGATTTTTAGTTTATTTGAATAAAATTTTAAAAGCTAACCTAAAGAAAGTCATTCCCGTATTTTTCCCATTTCTCCATTCACATATCCTCAAAGCATTCACTTTTTTGTTAAATGTTCTGTAATATATCTTAGTGTTTTAAAATATCATATTTATGTAGCTATTTATTGGCAAGCATTAAATGATAAATATCATCATTCTTTTGCTAAAATGAAAAATTAGAATTTAGTTACAACACTGCCAACAAATTATACACAAATACTTTTCTTTGACCTATTCTTGAAATCTACTATAATTGCATTGTAATTTTGTTTATAGCATTAAGCAGTATTTTTAATATCTTCACATGTAATTTTTATCTATGATTGAATGCTGCAAAGTATTTTGATTACCTTTCACATCTTGTACTCTGTCTTTTCTAATAATTTAAAAAAAATTGCTATGTACCTCCTGTGAAATGCATAAATCTCCTCAGAATAGATTCAAACATATCAAATAGTCTGTAAGTTTCATTGTAGTCTCAGAGATATTCCTCGCTTGTCTTATTCTTGATCTACTTTGGACCAGTGGCTTTCTCAGCTTGAGGTACAATTTATTGCTGAAATCACCTCTTTATCATTTTCTGGTATTGGAACAGTCATTCTGTTTTCTTCCTCCCTCTCTTTCTCTTTCTTCTAATATAGTATATCCACCAGGTAATTTAGAAAAACATGCAATAGTAATTTTTTGAGAAGTCACAAACTGATTTTTCCCTTAACTTTATATTTGAATGATAATTATGAAGGGAATATATTTCTAGTAGCAAAATTTGAAAACATTATCCCATTCTTTACTAGTATCTTTTTATGTTTTTATGTTTATCTTTTTATGTTTGGAAGTTAAAGATCTGAAAAACCGTTCTCATTAAACTATCAGAACCACGAATTCTTTGGGAAGTCTCCGCATCTCTCAAGAGTAAGAACACCTGAAGCTGGAGACATCTGTTACAAAACACAGTTCACTCTTCATCCTAACCAAACTGCTTTGCCTGTTATGGCAAGGTCAGGAATTCACAAGGTCAGGAATTACAGAATGAAGATAAATTAAAGCAGTATATTCAAGAAGATTTTAATACATCAACACTGTCCCTTATCCTTTCAGGCCAGAAAGAGATGCAATATCTGTTTCTGGTGATGCAATTCAGTTGAATGTATTTAACTACTTGAAAAGAAGTATCAGCACCTCTGTGAAACTGATCTAAAACTCCCTATTTCCTTAAATATGTTTAATTGGGTTGGGGCCTCAGTGCATATTTTTGTCAGACTTCTAGTGTTTAATAGCTAATTCTCTGTCCTGATGTTTTCAGTAATCTGTCCTTCTCGTCAAGTTGATACTTTATGTCTCACAACAGCTACTTAGAAATTATGAGCACACATAAAACTAGCAGACATGAATTACAGCAACATTTCACTAAAGTCTATATTGATTTAAATTATAATAGAAGGATTTATATTCAGATCCATGTATGTATGTATGTTTGTGAGTGTATGGGAGAAAAGATGTGTTTTATTCGTTTTGTTAATAAAAACAAAAGTCATGACTCCAGACTTTTTACAGTGCGATTCTTGACCCTGATTTTTTGCCCGTGTTTATTCCTTACTTCTCATTTCTGTCTCTTTCTGTGGCTCTTTCTCCACTTCTCTCTCTGTTCTCAATGGATAAATAAATAGAAGCATTATCGTATAGGTACAAAATATATAAAATAGTATTCCTGATCAATATATACCTTAAAGAATAATAAAAAATTTAAACATATTTGATTATTTAAGCTACGTATATACAAGTTAAGTCTGCTTGGGTCTTGTGATCCATTAGAAAATCACATAAACTGCACTGTTTTCATAAAAATATGGAGATTTGAAAACTAGAAAAAGTGAAAATATATACAGAATATGAATTCAAAACTGTAGTTCTAACACATAATCTTCAAGGTTCTGTGATAAATTGGAGGCAGATGCTACCTGTACATGCACCTAAGAAAATAACGCGGAAGGGAGAGATCCTACAAACCACGTGCACGTACGCACATATGAACCACCCTCCACCTGAAATCACATGCACGATGATGGTAAAGATTGTGAATTTATGTTTCTTAGGGTTTCTGGAATTGGCATAATTTTCTTCTGAAATGCAATATGTAATTAACATGTTCATCCAAGCTATGAATGAATTTCTGTTTCTTTTATTTAATGACATCACCGACGATTCTACCTTTGAATAATTTTTTTGTTTAGTAACATTAAATGATGATTTTCTCTGTCTTGCTTTGTTGAGAGAAAAACATTTTTATGAATGTGAGCTAATCAAAACACAAAGTGGTTGCATCATACTGCACATCAGCATCACAGGCACGAAGGACAGTCTGTCGCTACAATGAATGTTAAAGTGTCATTGCGTCTTCAAAATGTTCATTCTCCATTTGGCTCTCAATTGTATTCATCTGTTAAAACAAATTCTCTTTTAATAAGTTCTTGTACTTTTTTTTTTTTTTAATATGCAGGTACTGGGAATCGAACTCAGGACTTCACGCTTGCCAGGCAGGCACTTATGCCGCTGAGCTATATCACCAGCCCAAGTTCCTATACTTATGTGTATGAAAATGTATACAAACTTCACAATTTGTTAGCATTTTAATAAAATATAAAACTCTAAATGAGAAACAGGGAACTTTGATTTTTTTTAAAGAAGCAAGCTTTGAATCATGTGTTATATTACAATCTCTGGATAGAAAGGCATTTACTAAAAGATAAAAGGAGACAAGATAATTTAATATATAATTCCATTTGTACTTCTATTACTTATCACTTAAATTCAATTCATTAAGATTTATCGACTACCTACTTACGTTCCCAATTCAGTTAGCATTGTGAAGAGAATAGATGAGAGTTTTAGTTTTGGGACAGGGATGTAGCTCCCTGGTAGATCATTTGCTTAGCATGAACAAAATCCAGCATAACAAACAAAAGTTTTAATTTCTGTTTTATTACACATGCTATGTTCTGTTAATTTATATTGTTTAAATTCTCCAAAATTCTAGAATTCTCTAAAAAAAAATCTTAATACCTTCTTTTGAGCACTGCTGATATCAAATATCAGACAGTATAGGAATACATCTGTCTCCTATTTCTGTTTACTGTCTGAACACACAGGTTGTTCTGAATCTCTTGTTACCTTTCACTATATCTTCCCCTACTATTACACAGCTACTGTGGAGTAATTAGAGTTGAGAAATAATTAGAGTGGATACAAATAGGAAATTATACAATATTAGACTAAAGCTAAATTAGTCTTCTTGTGTACCATGTCTTAGCATTATTCAATTTTGGTCTCTTGAATTGTACCTTCAAAATAGTATTGTCTATCCAATAAAATAAAAATAAAATAAGCAACAAAACAGAAACTACATATATTTCATAGTTTCTGTATTAGTCATAGATCTTCAGAGAAACAGAACCAACAGGATGCATGTATATCGCATGCGTGTGTGCATGTGTGTGTGTGTAAAACAGAAAGTGACAGACTGTGGGGATTTGACTCGTGGTTGTGAGTGGGTACAAAATGAGTGGGGAGAGATTGAGAAAAATTGCAGTTCAAGTCTAATGGCACTCTGCTGGAGAGCCAGGGAACGCTAGAGTGCTGCAGATAAGGTCTGAAGGCAGTTGCTGGAAAATTCACTCCCGCTCCAGGAAGAACAGACTCTTCATTTTATTCGTAGACTGAATGAAACCCATTGTGAGAGTTAATTGTGGTGTCAAGCGGAGTGGATGAGGAAACACCTAGCAGATTAGAGGAGCACGGTTCTGAGCATGTCTGGATGACGGACTTCTAAGCCACGCACTGAAGAGGAAAGAACCACCCAGAATGTGGGTGACACCGACCAATAGGCTTGTAGCCTGGATGGAATAAGTAGGTAAATAAGAAGGAAGTCCTGCCTCTTGCTTCTGTGGAGATATCCAGTCTTACTAATTCCTCTGGATGTTCATCTCCAGGTCCTTCAGGCTTTCAGCACAGACTCTTCAGCCTTCCAAGGTGGATCCTTTGGCTTTCCAATAGGGACTCATATTGAACTCTGCAGTGAGCTACAGGCTTTTGGCTTTCAGCTGGATCATCTGGCTCTCAAAATATATGCAGTATTTTATAATAAATCTGTTCCTTTAGTGAACCATAAGTGATACACCAATTCACACTATAAAAGGCAATCTGCTTTACCTGAACTCCACCATTTTAAATATAAATCACATCCAAAAGATCCTTAGCAAAACATCTAGAACAATGACTGATCAAAGACATATCATATTCAAATTTGTCAGGCACAATGACCCAGTCAAGTCTACATTAAAATTAACCATCATAGTGTATTATCCAGGAATTGGTACCATTAATAATTTAATTGTTTTCCTTTAACTTTTTAACATTTTTTACCAAAATTTTGCGTCAATAAAGGTAAATATCAATCCTGTGCCATATGTCATCAATAAAATAAAGCTGCAAATAAAACAATATAAATAAAATGCTTTCTGTAGCCTGTTAAGTTCTAAAACAAAGCTTTCCCCATTCTATGAATAATTAGAGAATTTGGAAAATTTTACAAAAGTTCTAAAGGCATACTAGCACCAAGGTTAGGCTTTGTTCTTAATTAATTCAGTTCAGTTTTCATTAGATTTTAAAAAGAATTAACCAGAGTACTTCAGTAAATGGTAGAGGAAGTAGGGCGATTCTTCTTTGCAGAAAACAAGTATAAAATGCAAGAACAATGATTTAGAAGCAGTGACTACCAGCCAGCATCAGAGAAAGATTAACAAACCATTTGCTCTTCAATCCAGGGCCACCTTCTCTTCTCAGATAAAAGTTTGTATCCCATGTGCAGTATATAAATATTTCCCCAAATGTTGGCTTGCCTTCTCATTGTCTTTAATTTTCACAGAGCAAGAAGTTGTAAAACGTAATATCCAAATTATCAGTTTTTCTCCTTTTATAAATCATGTTTTCGTTGTAACATATTAAAACTCATTGTGAAACCCAAGATCATGATATTTTCTGTTTTTTCTAGAAGCTACATAATTTTGCATTTTTACATTTAGGTCTATGATTCACTTTGAGCTATTTATGTATGAAGTAAATATCAAAGGCCTTATTCATGAATGGAAGAACAATTGCTCCAATATCATTTGTTGAGAAGACTTACTTTCAGCTGAATCTTATCTGCTACTTCAACAAAAACCAGGTGATTATATATACATATATATATATATATATATATATATATATATATATATACAGAGAGAGAGAGAGAGTTTTACTACTGGGCTATCTTCTGTCCCAATTATGAGTGTAACTCTTGTTGTCTGTGATACTATTTTGATTAATGTAGATTTATAGTAAGGCCTGAGACTAGTTACTATAGTTTTTCTGAATTTATCTTTTATGAGTAAATAATAGCTTTTTCATATTGTATAGATCAGCTCTACTGACAAATTCTGATATTTGTTTGAGAAAGTCTCAATTTTTCTTATTTTCTATAGACGTTTTTGCTGGGTTTATAATTCTGATTTGACATTCATTCATTCGTTCATTCATTCATTCATTTGCAGTACTGAATATCTAACACAGATCCTGCTACATGTTAGAAAAACTCTCTACAACTGAGTTGCATCTCCAGCCCCTATGTATTATTTCAAGCAGCACTCTAAATGTACCCATTCTTGTCTTCTTGATTATATAGTTCTTGATAAAGTCTCTGATTCTGTAGTTTCTTTGCAAGTAATGTCTTTCACTTTGTCTTTTATTTTCAGAAGTGTGAATATGACATGCATTCTAATAAAGCTTTTTTGTATTGTATTATTTTATTGTATGTCCTGCTTGATGTTTAGTAAGCTACTTACCTCTGTGGTTTAGTGTCTATAGTTAGTTTTAGAAATTTCCGAGCCACCACTTCTTAAAATGTTTCTTTCCCCATGTTATTTTCCTTTCTGAGATTACAGTTATGTATCTCTTAAGGTCACTTGATATTATTCTGCAACTCTAGATGTTCTATTCTGATTTCTTTTTTCTTTTTTCTCTCTTTCTTTTTCTTTCTTCTAGTTTGGGTATTTTCTACTGACCTATTTTGGAATTCACTACTTCTTTCCTTGGTGGTGTTGAGTCTACTTATGAGCCATCAAAAACATGTATCATCTCTTTTACTGCTGATTTTTTCCCCTTCAGATTTCCATTTAGTTCTTTCCTGTTCGAGTTTCTGTGCTGAAATGATCTGATTTTACGTGCTTTACACATTTTCCATTAGAGCTATTAGTGTATTAAGATTAGTTATTTTACATTTTGTTTGTGCTGGCTCCACCATCTGTGATATGTCAGAATCTGATTTTGACAGCATTTTCGTTTCTTCAGGCTGGGATTTTTTCTTGTGTTTTTGTAATGACTTGGGATGTTTTATGTGAAAGTAGATATGTTGTACAGGGAAAGAGATAGTCAAGTAAAATATGTATTTCTTTTACACTTAAGACTACTTAAACACTTACCGTGGCTTTCTTCCTTTCCAAAAGAAACCATGCTCATCTCTAATGTGAGGTGTTATGTCAATGAAGTATTAATATAGCAGCAACATCAGAGATTGTGGGATTGTATTTTTATGGAGTCAGAAACTGAAGTTTTTTGATACTAGGGTTCCTATCGAATTCCCATACCGATGGCTTGGGTTTAGATGGTGGACTGATTTGCGAGAGGATTTTCCTTATTATCTGCTCTTCTGACAGAATCAGTCTTGTGTGGTACTCTGGAGTATATTCCATGGTTATCCCAACTTTGAGCTTTCTGATTTGAAACTGAGTGGCAGTGGAAGGGCAGCATTCTCTGAAGTACTAATTCAGCCCCGTGTATTTAGAAGGCTTCATTTCTCTCTGTTTCAGGGCTTGGTCATTAGGAATACCCCATCTCTCCTCTAACTACAGGAGTAGTACCAACACACCTCACTCTTATCCCCTTGTCCCAATTGCAGAGCAAAACAATAACCACTTTTGCTCTTCTCTTTGCAGATTAAGTCTTTCTTTCCTGTAAGACAGGTAATAGATGTAGAATGGCCTGAGCTGCAGAAATTGCTATTGTTTTACTCCCTGAGTCAACACCACAAGAATTTTTCCTTAGGATTTTATGCATTCTATCCTGTGAGTAGCTTCAGGGGATCCTGTAGAAAATGCTCACAACGGACTGTGAACTTCCGTGTATCTGCATCCTCCAGACCTTCACACTAATACTTCCTTATATTTACACATTAGCAATTCACTAAAATATATTAACTATGTCTTCTTACTGGTATAAATGGTATCCAGGGGTGTTTATCCCAGATAATTAAAGCTTTAGGTCCCATTTTTTCCCCACAGGTATCAGGTTTCCTCCTCCAGACAGTATATATGGAGACTGTCTCCAAAGTGACAAACAGCCAGTAAGAATTACTGCCAACTTTCCTTTTTCTGCATTCCTGGAAAATACTTTATCACAGCACACACAAAAAAGTTAACATTCTTGCTAACATTAACTTCCTAACTAAATCCTTTCATTACAGGAAAGGAAATATAGATTAATACAGAAGAATTCTGCCTGAAAAATTTGTGGGAACACTTAAGGATAATCATGATTGTTATAAAATGATATGAAAAATTTTAGTGCTTTTATGTGCAATCAGAAATTTCTTTTGAAATTTAAAGTTTACTTTCAGAATATTATTGATGCTGCTACTATAATAATACCATCATCATCAATAACAGAATCATTTTAGATTTAACTTATCTAATTGATCTCTTTTTAGAATAAGTTGCTACACTCAGGACTTGGGGGTTGGGATTTCTCTATCTGTCAAACATACGTACTTTGTATAAAACTTCCATTATAACATTCCTGTTTAAATCAGGCTAACGTGAACATTACATGCAGACCTTCCTGTTTTCCACATTGTGTATGCATACGTATACTCACACCACTTACTAACATTTTTAATTAATACATAGACTCATCATGTGTATATACCAGGCAACTGGATATAATAGATACAACTTAGGTTTCAAAACTGCAAACGGTTTTAACACAAAGTAATTACTCCCCTGCCTATTAGCATCAAGTAAGTAGTCCAGATTTTGAAGCTTGCCGGACTATTTCCTTTCTCTACACTGTCCATCCCTTCAGAGGCGAAAGAATAATATCTGCAACTAAAATACAATTTCTACCTTTTCTTTTTTAAGTATAAAATGGCCTTCCCTTTTGCTTACTTTCTCCTTTCAAACCTGTTCTGTTTCTGTTTTCCCAAATAACTCGAATTGCTTTAAGAAGAAATTGGGCTTATATGAGTAAATAATCTGATAAATATATAAAATTTCAAGCCTCAATTAAGTAGAAAATAGATTATTCTTTTATTGTATTTTTCTCCCTAACTATAAATATTTACTTAAGTAATTGAAGTTTATATTAATATAAATTTTAAAACTACTAAAAGCATTTTTATCAAAGTGATTACAATATAAAAATGGTAATTTTATTATTTGAGTTGATAGAATTAATATTTCTTGCACATTAGTAGCCATCTCATAAAAATGCTTTTTGCTTATTAAACTGTTTTTGGTGCCATACAGAAATATAGCTAAAAACAGCTTTGAATCTCTGGTTCATATTGAATGGTGGACTAAACACCCTCAGAGGTCCTACCATTAAAGACATCTAGATTCTGGATAAATCCTGCCCGAACTTCCCTTTTCCACTCCCCAGCACAACACACAGACCACCACAAAAATAATTTAATCTATAATAAGACCAACAGACAATAAGTACTAAGTAAAAAGACAAAAAGTGAGACAAAGTTGGAGAATGTGATAATATCAAGAAATGAAATCTATACTTTTGTATACAGCAAGGTAGTTGGGGAGTTTCTCTATTAAGCCTAGTATCTTCCAAGAAAGGTAAAAATGTCCTAGATAAATAGCATGATTTTTATTTGAAAACAAAACTAAACATAAATTTAAATCTGTCCTAAAAGGAATGTATTCCCTATGCATTCACAATTCAATACATTAAAATCAAACACATATGAGGTTGAAATCATAAATCAAGAAACCCGGGCTGGTGAGATGGCTCAGCGGCTTAAGCGCCTGCCCTGCAAGCGCGAGGGCCCGAGTTCGACTTCCGGAACCCACATACAAAAAAGGGGCCGGTGATATCGCTCAGCGGCACGGGCGCCTCCTGGCGCATGAGGTCCTGAGGTCGACCCCCCGGTACCCACAAAAAAAAAAAAAAAGAAACCCATGAAGTCCAGTTATATTGAGAGTTATATAGCAACCACATATTATTAAATGCATTGAATAGTTACAGAAATAAAAATTAACCTAAGAAAATGAACAAGGAAAAAGAAACTATAGAAAATGACTACTTAAATTTTTAAAAGCTTACGTATAATTTTAACAATTAAAATGCACTTAAAATAGAGACTGAATCAAAGTTCAAAAGCAGATTAGACATAGCTAAATATACCTAAGTGGCCTAAACATAATTTCATTTTAAATTGATAAGAATGAAGTAAAGACAAGTAGTTTTCAAAATATAAAAAACAGGTTTACAATGAGAAGGAATAGCATACTGCAGTGAAACTCTAGAACATTAAAGACCAATAAAAGTTTTAAGATCACCCAGATAGAAAGGTAACCTACAAAAAAAAATGGAAATTAGATCTTCAGAAAACTTCTCATAGTAAGCTGCAAAGACAAAGTGCAATCGTATCCTAATAGGCTCTCAAAAAATAACCTTGTTCAGAATGTACTATATACAAAACTATCAAAAAAAGAAGGAAAAGTGAAGTGATTTCAGCTGAATCCATAACTAATTGCTTTCAACAGACCCCTCCCAAGAAACTTCTGAAGAAATTATCTTTTAAATAATTAAAAAATAATTTTTAATATGCAAGGTTAAAGAAAAAACTATGGTAAGGTTTCGGACAAAGCAGGTGACACTATGAAAAGAGGTGATAAGGAACAGTCAGTCCTCTATTTTTCAAGAGACAAGTTAGAAAATTTGAACAACTTTAAATTTATTGAGTAAACATTGTAAGATTTCAAGCATCATACTTGCTGAAAGATCTATAGAGACAAATCTTTCCAAACATGTAGAGTGAAAATGGAATAAAATAACTACCATTAGCAACATAACAGAAACTTTAAATCATTGAAAAGAGAATTACAGAGGGGATAAATAATAATTGAAAAAGATGGGGGCCAGTGAGATGGCTCAGCAGCGTAAGCGCCTGCCTTGCAAGCGCGAGGGCCCGAGTTCGACTCCCGGAACCCACATACGAAAAAGGGGCCAGTGATATCGCTCAGCGGCACGGGTGCCTGTTGGCGCGCGAGGTCCTGAGGTCGACCCCCTGGTACCCACAAAAAAAAAAAAAAGAGTAAAAATTTAAAACATAATAGTATAAACAACTCCAAAGAATGGTAAATTTATTTGTTAAAATTTGGAGAATGTTAAAATCAACAGGAAAGTGCTTTAAACATAATAACCCAAAATATAAGAAACAGCCATAAAATCTACATTAATTTAAGGAAAAAAATTTCAAAAAATACATTATTAATGACAGAGACGATTACTATGTAAGGCTAAAATTTCAATGCAGAGGGGTCAGGCAATGATTTTAAAGTGCAATGAATGAAATTTCTCCCAAATGATGAAAGTTTTAAAATTTGACAAAAAGGGAATTATTTATGATATGAGAAATTACAAAACAATACTTTCAATGATTAAAACCAAAACGAATATAAAGTTATCATTGTTTCAAACAATAAAATAAATTACCAAGAGTTAGCAATTTATCAGAACTAAATACCAAAAATGTAAGTATGTATGGGGGGGCGTAAGTTAGTCATAGAGCACTGGCCCCCTGAGCATGAGGGAGGCTCAGTTCAATCCCCAGCACTGCAAGATAAATAGACAAATAAAATAAAATTATGAAGAAGATACTATTCTCAGTCACATAGAGAATATTTAAAAATTGACCACTCGCTATTCTATTAACAAGTTAAAGAATATTCCAAGGCATAGATACCAAACATGTCCTTTTACAATGACTACAGAGAAATGAAATTCTGTATTTAAATTTAACTATCAATTGAAATACAGTGTACTTGAAATAAAAATCTTTCAATATTGTCACTTTTTTCACTTTCTGCTAGGTTGACTTAATTCTTACTTATATTTATGAATTTCTATATATGGTGTACATGAGTCCTGTGTCAGACAAATATATTGCAAATGTCTTCTCTCATTCTATGCATTATTTTTTTCACTTTGATGTTTTTGACAGACTTTTAAATTTTAATATAAGCTAGTTAGCATTTTCTTTTATTGTTAGTGCTTTGAATGCACTGCTTAAGAAATATTTGCCCACTCTAATCTTACATGATTTCCCTGATGTTCTGCTATAAAACTTACTTTGCTTTAACAGGTAAATTCAGTTCAACTAGAATGATGTGAGGTAGGAGGGAAAATAATTTTTTTTCATATGGCTTTCCCCTTATTCCCAGTACACTCCATTGACAACATCATCTTTTTTGAAGTGAATGGTAGTGCCACTTTGTCATGAATCATATGACCCATTTGTGTCTATCTGTTTCTAGTCTCATTTTTGCTCTGCTGATCTGTTTACCTTTCACTGCAAAACAGAGCAATGTATTAATTACTATACATTTGTACTGATTCAACATCAGCAACTTTAAGTCCTACAGCTTTGATCTCGTGGTATTGCTATTCTTGTACCTGTCCCTTTCTATGCCTATCAGAACCAGCTTAACAACTGAAAACACCTGCTTGGATTGTGGATTTCGAATAGACTACGCTGAAACTGTGGATTGACCTGAGTATCATTAGCATCTCTACCATGTTGTCTTTCTAACCATAACTAGGAGTTCTCTCTGTCTCTCTGTCTCCATGTCTCTCTGTCTCTCTGCCTTCTTTCTACATCTCTCTGTCTTTCTCACACAGATGCACACACATGCATCTACTTACTTTTGTCGATTTAATAGACAACACATTGAAGAATTTCGGAAAATTGTCACATTTCCCCGTGTTTAGGATTTGTTTTCATATTGTGTTGGAAAGTCAAAATTAGACATGTTTGTCACTTGGAAACAATATATAGCACTGAGAGCAATTGGGGATACTCTATATGTACGGTTATCTCTTGACCGTTCACCTAGTTAGCTTCTAGCCATTCTATGAGTAGTTAATTTTAAGTGCCAGGTTGGCTGAGTTAAAAGAGACTCTGGTAGTTGGTAAAGTATTATTTCTTGGTATATCCATGAATATGTTTCTGGAAAAGCTTGACATTTGAATAAGTAGGCTTAGTAAGGAAGATCCACCCCAGTGGGCAAGCATCATCCAATTTTTCAGGGCCTGTATAAGAGAAAAAGGCAGGGAAAGATGAATTCACTGTCTCTTGTAGAGCTACAATATTTGTCTCCTGTCTTTGGACACCAGAACTCCTGATCTCAAGTCATTGGACTCATAAGGTCACGTCAACATCTCCCTACATCTTGGGATTTCAGGTTCAGCCTCACACTGGAAGATCCCACTGGTTTCCTGGCTCTCGGTCCTGGGCTTGGACATCATGGTGCTACAACTCACAGAGGACATACCACAGGACTTCTCACCTCCACAGCTGTGTACTCCCATTCCCATTATGAGTTTTCTCTATTAATAAATATACAGTTGTCTTGGTTCATTTTCCTAGAAAACCTGTTGCATAATACAGATTTCATAAGACTAAGATTTGTTGCTATATAGTTAGTTATTCATTCGGGTTCTGCCTATAAAATTTCTGTCACCATACCCTTGTTTGTATATCCTTACACTCCTGCAGGTAGTTATGCCAATCTCTATCATATTTCTATTAAATTGTATGTTTGCGTGCAAAATGGAGCAAGGGAATAGTTTGATTCGTCATGCTATAATTAAATTTTCAGAACAGAAACATTAGGAGTGACAAATAAATACCTGTACTATGTGGCACACACACAATTACAGTGACGTTTCATTGGTACTGGCAAGAAAAGCTAGCTGCATCAATCACAGTCATCAGTGGTATGGCGGGAAAGAATCAGATTCAGATATAAATAATTTTTAGAAGTAAGTAATAAGATCTGGTTTCTGGTTAAACATAGAGTGAGAAACTTGGAAATTAGATGGAAGCCTAAAATTAACCAGTACCAAGAAAGATGAATAAGCCAGTCCTGATGACACTTGCCTATAATCCCAGCACTTTGGAAGACTGAGGCAGGAAGATAGCAAATTTGTTTTCTGAACTTTAAGTCTATTTATTTCTAGTTACAAACTGGCAGTTGTATAAAAGACCATCATCATTCTGTTTTTTGGAATATTCCTTTGATTTTTATCTTGTAGATCTTCTACCATTTGGTTACCCTTGTTGTTGTTGGTCTATCTCAGGTGTTTCCAAGAGCTATTTCTGACTCACCAATTGATCCTTTCACTATCTTTCTTTGCTTTATGCTGTAGAAACCATTTTGTCCTACATATGAAATACGGCTATCTGTGAAGTTTGCTTTGCATCTGCCATTATTTTTCTTTCTTTTGGGATTCTTTTCTCCCACTTTGACTCTTATTCTTTCTCATTTAAGTTGAATCTTTACCTCAAATGTCTGTAGAGTCTAAGCTACATCACTATAGTTAAGAAAGAAAAATTTAAAAATGATTAGATTTCCTGGCACATGGTATTTATGGTGACTGACTGGCTTCATCATAAAAATATGAAATGGAAACTTTTATTTTTTAGAGGTCTACCAAATATCAATATTTAGAAATATTTTCTAGGTTTTCATTTTTTATTACTTAGTTCTTTAAACCAGAATTCTCCAACCATGTGACTGAAGTCACATTTCCTAGACAGAAACGTTCTCAGAGCATGTCAGAAGGGGTTGGTGTTTCGCAAATTTTCAGGTATAGACTTTAACTTTGCTCCTCTTTAAAGTCATGGATCTCAAATCTCAATGTTTTATACTTGGTAACCCCAAATCCTGAGACTCATTAGGGATACTGAGTATAAATCTGCTTACTTCTTACCAATTGTCTCAGCACTGGTCATGTACTGGAGGCCACGATTTTCAGATAAATAATTTATATCTCCTCTTCCTTTTCACTTTGTTTTTCTAAACTACTTCTCTTCTACTTACTGACTTCTACTATCTCCTCTTGTTATTAATATCTTTGTGGGTTTTTACATTTCCTTCAATTTTCTACCATTTGAATGGAATCTAGAAAGGAAAAGAATATAAATATAAAAGGTATGATCAAAATATATGGTGACTATTTAAATAAAAGTAATTGTTACAATAAAAGACACATTGCCATTTATCCCCCTCAAAATGTTCTTCCTGACTTTGAATACCCTTATCCCATTGGTTTTATCCCTTTCTGAAGCAGTTCTATTGTGGAAGTACTTTTTCATGAGTGTCTTTATAAGGTGTGACTAAAAAATACAGTGAATGCTGCTGCCCAGTTCCAGCCAATAGTAAGCCAAGCTAGTAAAAAATATTATGGTGTGCCCTCATCCACCTCATTCACCAGGTCACGCACCTTGTAACTTCTGATTCTTTCCCAAAGTCAAAATGAACATGAAAGACAAATATTTTGAATCAATTCAGGATGCTGAGGCAGCCACAACACAACTTCTGAACTTCTTCAGAAAGTGGCAAAAACTGTTCCATAAATGTATTGCAAACAAAGAGGAGTACTTTCAGAGATATTAAATGCAATGTGTCTTTTTTTTTTTTTTTTTTTTTGTGGGTACTGGGGCGTCAACCTCAGGACCTCGCGCGCCAGCAGGCACCCGTGCTGCTGAGCGATATCACCGGCCCTTTTTTCATATGTGGGTTCCGGGAGTCGAACTCGGGCCCTCGCGCTTGCCGGGCAGGCGCTTAAGCCGCTGAGCCATCTCACCGGCCCCCAGCAATGTGTCTTTTATTGTACCAACTTTTTAAAAAAATTAAACACACACCATATTTTTAGATTATAATCTATACATGGCTAACTCATGTTCAGTTATTCCAAAGGTGACATGGAGTTTAGAAAATCATTTATTTTCCAATGAAAATTCAGCCTTTAAAAGCTGAGGATTAAAAAATCTGCCCTATCTGTCTCAGAGGCCTATTATGACTTTTATAAGTATATAAATAAGGAAATATTGGACATTGAAGTTACATTATCTTGAAACTAATCTGGAAACAAACCCTCCATATTTCAGCAGCTATGGCTTAAGCTGCATTCTCAGTTTGTGAGTAAAAGTATAAATTGTGCCAGCATGAGATGTTTACAGGTTCTCATAGAATATGTGTGGCCTACATGGTATCCAGAGAAAGATTTCCAGTGGAGATATATTACCATGACTATCCCCAGAGCTTGGGCAATAAATTCCCTAAAGCCTTGCTCATGTCGAGGGTAAAAATAAAAGATATCCCTGATTTTATTAGTTGGCTGTCACTATCAGTTTCTTCATAATTCATGTTTAAATTTTCCAAATAAATAAATAAATAAAATTAGCACTTAATTCTAAGAGAGGCATAGGCCTAATATTGTGAAATAATACATACATACATATAGATAGATACACAATAAGAGAAGAAGAATCACTTCTTTTACCCATTTTAAGTTCTTCAGTTGGGACCATGTAAATGAGACTAGCCAAGACATGTTAAAAAAAGAAAAAAGTAGAAGATTATTAATTTGTTCCTTATACACACATGAGAGTAACACATCAGATTACCCAGAGATAACTGAAAATAGCATTTAAAATTTAGGCTTATATGATATTTTAGGCTAAAGGTAAAGGGATTTTAGGATTCTAGGCAGGAGAGGCAAGTTATGAGAAAGGAACATGAAAAAGTACAGTAAAAAAGGATTTCTGAGCATAATTTGTTATGCAGATTTATGTTGGTCCTTCTCCCTTGATAAGCAGTGTTAAGTGTCCTCCTCTTCCTGATACAAGGGGAAGAGACATCTCTACAAATGGAAATTTCATTACAAATGGAAATTTCCTGTAGAAAATGAAGATGTGCATCCTATTTTTAAAGCTTTTCCTATGTCTGCTTATTCTTAGTAGCTTTTTATCTCAAAATAACCATATTTCAAAAGTGCACATTTTGGAGTAGCATATTCTGTTATCCTCAACACATACATTTTGTAATCCTTATGCCCATTCACGCTGAGAAATCCATTAATTAATTGAAATTATCTATGTACCCACCACCTGTCAATGTACCTTAGGGTTGGGGGGAGAAGATAGCATCAATGATTAACTGGATTGACTTTAAATATTGATTTGAGGGGGTTGAGGACACTCTAACCCAATATATAACACCTTCAATTTTGAGAAAAACACAGAAGCAGGAAAGTCTGACTTTTTCCCTGACCATCTCCTCTTCAACAGTTCATAAAACCTAGAAGGGCTTTCTGGCCTTTCCTTGAAGCAGGTATTAAAGAATTTTATTTGAGAGAAGGCTTGTATACACCAAGAGGAAAGGAACACTCTTATCACTAAAGACACAAACCATAGAGAAAAACCTGAATAAATAGGTCTTTCTAAATTTTCCCCAGATAATTATCTTTAGGCAATATTTTTTATCCAGTCATTCTTTTTCAGGAATATCCACCTTTTTTCCATCAAACTTAACATAACATGTACAGAAGTTTTCACTTTAGGATGCATCTTCATTTTCTCATGAAGACTTTCATGCATTAAGTGAATTTGCATGGTTTCTCTTGTAAATTTGTCTTTCCACCTATACTTACAGAGAAAAACCTCTCCCTTTTAAAAGATTGTTAACATACCTTCAAAGTTGTTTTTCTTTTTGTTTCAACTAAAGCTCTTGGAGAAACTTACAATGACTAAATCAGGAACGTGTCTGCCATCTTTTTTTCTGAACATGTGATCGTGACCTCAAACAGCATGCTGAAGAATGTGCCCAGCTCTGTGTGTGATGATGGATCTTCCCTCTGTAAATGTGGATGTTTCCCTAATAAAAGCCCCCTCACTCTCTTTGTTGGGGAGAACACAGTTTTGCAAATTTAACTCCAGTGCTCTCCTTACTTACTGAAGGCGTAATAAACCTTTCTTTACCCTGTTACCTCCTGGTTGTGTTCATCAGTCTTACAGTCACCAAGAGGTGAACTTGTCATTGCCTTGGGCCCTGTTTTCTTAAAGCGACCATTACTCTGAACCTAAGATGCAAGGAAAAAGCTTTATTTTCCTGCACAGTTTATTGTATAGGTCATTTTTATTTTTGTACTCCACATATTTTTCAACTTACTAAATTTTTTGCAGTATGTAGTTATTATCATAAAGTAATTATTTTTAAACTAGCTGTTAGCTGACATAGAGCCATCATGCCACAGATAAAGTGCCAGAGGCTGATCAGACCACTGGATACCTGTGTGAGTAACAATGGAGAATAAAGACAGACAAAAGACAAATTCAAGATACAAGGGGACCGGGAGAAACCTGCCTTTAGTAGACAGGCACAGCAATCTCCATGGTTGACCCACTTTCATTGGCAAGCGAGGAGCACAGGGGAAGGGACAGTGTACTATTCGTGGAAAAGCAACTGCAGTAAATGGGGAACAATTTAATGGAGAACAAGTCCTTCCTCATGTCAGTATGCCTGCATCCTTTAGATTGTACTCACCAGATGTTATCTTGCCCTGAAAATGCTGCCATTATGAATTTTCTCTGCACAGCTGGAAGCTGGCAGCTTTCCACATACTTCTCTGTTCCTAAAGTGGGTCACGCCGGCATTTGAGCCACTGGATCCCAGTCACATAGCCTGGTTCCCAGCATAGTAAAATATTATTTCATATCCCCTGGCCCCCAACAATAAAGAACTCCAGTTATTGTCCTCTTTAGGACATAATTTGACAAATTTGGAAGATCCACCCTTATTATTTGCTAAATGTTGACTTCAGTAAATCAATCATTCGTTTGTAAGATTTTGTTTGGTTTTAAATATGTAGAAACAACCTTTAAAAAAATTCATCATTCTTCTCTCGATTCCAGAATGAGTTACAATCAAATATGTTCAGTGACGAGATAATATACACCTGCTTTCAATCATTTTACCAAGAATGAACTATTCAGAACATGAGAAGGATTAGAAGTAATTTTTATTACTTAGTTTGGGGAACTTATGTTTGTAAGTATGGCTAATACTGAAACTTGGAAGGAAAAACTTGATTTCCACACCATTTTAACATGATTTATTCAAATTTGATCTAGGAGTAAGGTAAAAGAAACTTTTCCATAGCATATGGACTAAAATAAGGACAAAGTCTTAAGTTTATTCTAGTTTTTAAAATTATCTGTAGTGATTCAATACAATCCGGAGCAAAATACCATTAGCATACCTCACAGATCTAGGAGGTATTCCTAGAAAACATTCCTAAAATTCATTTGGAAACAGAAGAGACCTAGAATAGCAAAGGCAGTCCTGGGCA
Organism: Erethizon dorsatum; assembly: GCA_028451465.1. Classification (NCBI taxonomy): domain Eukaryota; kingdom Metazoa; phylum Chordata; class Mammalia; order Rodentia; family Erethizontidae; genus Erethizon; species Erethizon dorsatum. Next base: position 44,509,329 of record CM051824.1, read on the forward strand.
ACAAATGCAAGGCAGGAGGCATCACAATCCCTGACTTAAATTATACTACAAAGTTACTGTGATAAAATTTGCATGGTACTGGCCAAAAAACAGATCTGAGGATCAGTGGAACATGTTAGAAGATATAGACGTAACTCCAAACACATTCAGCACCTTATCTTTGACAAAGGGGCCAAACATTTTTACTGGAAGAAAGATAGCCTCTTTAATAAATGGTGCTGGAAAAACTGGCTTTCCACATGCCAAAGACTAAAACTAGACCCATGTCTATCACCATGCACTAAACTAAAGTAAAAATGGATCAAATATCTAAATATTAGTATGGAAACACTAAATCTACTGGAAGAGAAATTAGGGAGAAATCTTGAAGGCATACGGGTAGGCAGAGACTTCATGAACAAAACCCAAAATGCAAAGTAAGTGCTTCAAAGAATAAACAGCTGGGATCTCACCTTATTAATAGTTTTTGCACATCAAAGGAAATCACCAACAGAGTGAAAAGAAAACCCACAGTGTGGAAAAAACTTTTAGTCAACTGTCCCTCAGACAAAGGACTTATACTAGAACGTATAAAGAATTGAAAAAAAAAATCAGACCCCTCCAAATTAAAAAACCCAATCCAAAACTGGGCATCTGAGATGAATATGCACTTCACAGATGAATAAATTCAAATAGAAAATAAATATAGAAAAAAATGCTCAACATAATTGGTCATTTGAAAAATGCAAATTGAAACGACACTGAGATTCTATCTCACCCCAGAAAGAATGGCTGTTATCAAGCAATCAACCAATAGCAAATGCTGGCAGGGTCGTGAGGAAAAAGAAACCTTCCTCCACTGTTGTTGGGCTTGTAGACTGGTGCAACCACTGTGGAAATGACTGTGGAGTTTCCGCAGAAAACTAGGATTAGAGGTTCCATTCGACCCAGCTAGTCCCCTTTTGGGTTTTTTCCCAGAAAATTTAAAAACATCATATCACAGTGATATATGTGCACCAATATTTATAGCAGCACAATTTGTAGTAGCTAAGTCTTGTAAACAACCTAAATGCCCATCAACCAAGGAATGGATAAAAAGATGTGACATTTTTATACAATGGAGTACTACTCAGCTATAAAGAAGGATAAACTCAAGGCTTTTATAGGTAAATGGATGCAACTTGAGACAATACTCATAAGTAAAATAAATCAGACTCACATGTGTAAACATCATATTGTCTCCCTAGTGTAAGAAACTGAAAGCATAAATAAGAACCAAAATGTACAATAGACACTGTGAAAGGGGAAGAAACTGCTCAAAAGGAAAAACAACTAGGATGGGGGAAAGGAGAAAAGAAGGAAGGGAAAAGAAACAAGAAAGATATATATACAAGACAGATAAGATAATCACACTATTAATTTCTATTATTTCATTGAAATGAATGGTTTGTGCTTATATTGTCTGATCAATTTTTATGCCTATATCCTGTAATCTGAGCAACTATTTTGAAGATACCAATATGCAATATATTAACCATTGTTAATCCCTTATTAGCTTGTTTTGAAATGCTGTATCATTGTTTTTATTGTTTTTCTCTTTAAAATAAAATTAAAAAAAATGGCAGCAGCTATTAGATAGAAAAATAAATAAATTAATGAATAAATAAAATAAAATTATCTGTAGTGGGCTCAGGATATAGCTCAGTGGCACAAGTGCCTGCCTGGAAAGTGCAAGGTCCTGACTTTGATTCCCGGTACTAAAAAAAAAAAAGTAAAATTACGTGTAGAAATCAGCACTTCTTCACATGAGAAAGGAAGCAGGAAAAGTATGGTTAGAAAAGGGTCGCTGAGTAGTTTGTGATGCAGATTTTGCTGGTGCTTTCTTCATTGGTTAAGAGCTGTGGTGTTTTTCTCCTTCCACTTCAGAGCTTGGGGTTAGGGCCATGGTACACATCTCTCATTGAATGGACAGCTAGCATGTCTGTCTTTTCAATAAGTTTACATATCAAATAAATTACTATGATTCTAGGAATCAGTTGAACAATCCATTAAATTTAATTATGGGAGATACAATGATAAATCTCCAGAATAAAAAAGAATAATTGCAAATTCACACTTTAGCACAAAGTATTCACTTTATGAACTACTATAAGGCAGGATTCCTATTAAATAATTTATTACACTTGAAGGTCTAGAGCTGTACTGGTTTCCTGGAAAGCATTCATTTATATACCTATTTCCTGTGGCTTTTAGCACTGCAGTTGTTATTTCTAATTTATTTGTTTTTTTGATTGCTGAGTGGTTTAGGTTATTTTTCACTATATTCTGAAAACTAAAAATAAGTAAATGATATTAATTCTGCCACAGTAAAAGAAAATGAAATGGTGTAAAATAAAGAACTGGGCTGTGTTTTATTTCCAGATGCTGAGAGGTAACCGTCGAACTTGGAATCTTCCAAATCATAAGAGTATCTGTTATTTATGATAAGCCCTTAGGTCTAAACCTGGTAGTTTATTGTCATGAAGTGACTCAAGATGAGGTCTAGTCACCCAAAAACACCAACCAAGTGATTGGAAGCCTGAGGCTTTAAACCCATGATCTCAGCCTAACTTTAAAAAGGGAGGAAAAGGCAGGAAAGCTGAAAAATAAGCTGACTCAGCCATGCTTACTGCATTGGCCAGGTTTCAATTCTATGACAAAATGTCTGAAATATAAGAAAGAAAAGTTTGGGGCCCGTGAGATGGCTCAGTGGCTTAAGCGCCTGCCCGGCAAGTGCGAGGGCCCGAGTTCGACTCCCAGAACCCACATACGAAAAAGGGGCCGGTGATATCGCTCAGTGGCACGGGCACTTGCTGGCGCGCGAGGTCCTGAGGTCGACCCCCCAGTACCCACATTAAAAAAAAAAAAAGAAAAGAAAGAAAGAAAAGTTTGACTCATGGTTCCAGAAGTTTCAGTTCACAGTCATTTGGCCTTGCTACCTTTAGGCCTGGGGTAGGGCAGGACATAATGTCAGAAAGAGTCTCAAGGCAAGGGGGTGAGATAGAGGGGGGGAGAGAGAGAGAGAGAGAGAAGCATGAGTCCTAGCACCAGCACTCCTTCTCAGGCACTCCCTCATTGACCTATTTCTTCCAAAGTTTACATCACCTACCAATCCTTTACACGAGCCTTTGGAGGACACTTAAAATCCAAACTGTAGCACCCGCATAAACGAACTCAGTAAAAACCCTGAAAAAGCTTGGGTGAGTTTACTTTATAATTCTTCCCAAACTTCACCTTATATGTCCCTTCCTTTAGCTGGTTTTGATTTGTATCTTTTGTTCTAATAAAACTGTAATTATAAATGCTGTCCTTTCCAACATGTTTTCAGTCATTCTGACACATTATCAAATCTGAAGGTGTAGTGAGAACTTCCAAATTTGTAGCTAGCTTGTAAAAGCAAGGGTGGCCTGTGGACCTCCGAACTTGTGGCTGATGTTTCAAGTAAGGATGACTTGTGGATGACCACATCCTTAACTGTGATGTTTGACCTCACTCCTTACAGTTAGTTTTAGAAGTTATTTGGAAATGGAGATTAATATCTGTTTGAAACATCAGAAACCCCTAAATTCTCCTTTTTGCCACATTAAGTTTTTTCTAGGCTCTAATTTCCTCTTTTAATATTAGAGAAATGTCTATTTTCTTTAGTAAGCTGATCACATTGCCTGATCTAATTTACTAACGGCCACAATCTTTATTCTAGTCAAGCTCTAAGATAAAAAATCATGTGGGTCTTCTTCTTAAGTTGTTTCATATCAGAATTTCCTTAGAAGTGTAGCATGAGTATTACTTCAAAATTTGTCTCTCTCTAGTATCTCCCATCTTTTCTCAATTGTAAATGAGTGACAGCAGGAAACAAAAATGAAGAGAAGACAAAGTCAAAATATTGGCAAAATTTAAAAATGAAGTAAATATTTATGCATGACTAGAAAATCATCTTTGAAAACAATTTCAAATACAATCCTCAAAATTATTTAAAGCAATGCACTGTTATCTTTTAAAAAACCAATGTTTTCTAATTGTTCTTTTTGCATAGTGTTTATTTTGATGTTTTAATTCAAGAGGGAGTAAGCATAGGCTCAAAATATTACTTCACTCTTTAAAAATTATAGGTCAGTGAAAGGGCTGGGGATATAGTTCAGTGGTAGGGCCCTTGACTAACATGCACAAAGCTGGGCTCAATCTCAAGCAACACAAAAAAATTACTTACATGAAAAAATGCAGAAGCTTAGTGGTGATCATAATTCACTATACTATAAGATAAAAAACCAGGACATGAATACATTTTACACAAGGGACTTAGGATCAAATCCAGGATAAGTTCAGTTATGTTTTGGCATCCTTAAAGCCAAATTCTGACATAGTATTAACTTTTAAAGCAATGAGGAATTTAAAGGTATTAGTCACTTTCCCATAACCAGGACAATATATTCAACACCCACAGTTTAAAGAAGTTTACTTTGGCTTATGGTTTCAGTGGATTTAGTCCACATTTGGTTCTTTCCAAGGCAGAAACAACGTGGAAGCTGTTCATATCATGGTGGCCAGGAAATAGAAGAGCTGGGGAAGAGATCACACCCTTCCAAGTAATGCCACCAGTGACCAGCCCTGCTAACAAGGCCCCACTTCCAAACGTGAGCCTTTTAGGGGACATTTCAGATTTCAACTATAGCATAAAGAGAATAAAATTACTGTATAAAAAGTGTTAGCTCCAGTTAGCTCCTGATGTAACTCAAATAAAAGAAATAAAAAAGAATAGAGGACTAGATAGATAGATAGGTAGGTAGGTAGATAGATAGATATAGATGATGGATGGATAGATACGTAGATGATAGATGATAGATAGATTAGATAGATAGATAGATGATAGATAGATGATAGATGGATATCCATTTACCTTGAGCAGTAGGCAGCAAAATAAAATTGCCAAAGTTTGGTAATCAAAAGATCATCCTGAGATTTAACAAAGTTATCTGCCAGAGAAACTTCTAAATTTCCAGATATTCATGCAAAGCATATATGAATACAGTATATATGTCACATGTAATTCTATGACACAAAGAAACTTCAAATGTATTTTACATGACTGTCAAGTTTATTCTATTTGTCAATTTCTACCTCCACTTGAAAGTTTCTTATTTACATTAATCTTCTCAGGCTGCCATGACCAAACCACACAGGAATGGATGATAAACAATGGAAATCAGTTTTCTCAGTTCTAGTTCTATGTCAAGGTACCACTGGGCTTGAGTTCAAGGTTGAATGTGATGAGGACTCTCTTCCTGTCTTCCACAGGCCATCTTCTGACTGTCTTCACATGACTTATTCTGTACATGTGTGTGTTTGTGTGTGAAAGAGTGCTCTCCAGTGTCTGCTCTTCTTTTAATAAGGACACCATTCCCACTGGTTTTGGGAGCCACCCCTATGATCTCATTTTTGCTTCAACTGCGTTTTCCAAAGGCCCTGTATTCAAATACTGCTATATTAGGGCTCAAGGCTTGAATCATATATTATGAGGGAAGACAAATCAGTCCACAATAATACTCCATGATTAAGTGACTTATTGTTTCCTGATCTGAGAAGTGTCCAAACAATATTTAAAATTAGAACTAAGTGAAATGCTTGATCATAGATAAATTTTGGAAAATACAGTTTGCGAAAGATTCTAAAAATGTATATAAATGGTATAAATATAAATAATCATTTTTCATAGTATGAAGACTTGAGTTTCTATTATGCTCATACCCTATCAAAGAGGGAACATGAATACTACTTACATTTCCAGCAGAAAATAAATTATGCCCATCTGTAACACTTATGTAATTTGAACAATATCACAAGGCAGTTAGAAGTTCAGACAGGCTCTCTGGTCTCTGATTCATTATTGCTGATACAGAAATTCTGTCACCAATTTTTAGCAAGGAATGTGTGCACTTCAGTGAAATTCAAGTAAATAAGAACAGTTGATGAGCACAGTCAAGGAAAAGAAAGATGATGAAAAATTGATTAATAATGGTGTTGATGCTGAGAGAGAACTATTATTTCCATGGTAAAATGCATTCCTCTCAATTAAAGCTTGTGAGACTTTTCAATTCCCTCTTTTTTTACAGATTCAAAACAGGATAGAAAAGTGAACATCTTAACTGGGAGAATAAAATGTATAAAAGCTGTACATCCTCATTTTAATTATTTTAAAATAATGCATGGATAAATGAATCTGATTGTTTCCAATGTAGAAGTCAGTAAAGAGTAAGATCTATGTAAGCAAAATAAACTGCTGGTTGAAAGCTGCCCTTGACTTTCTATTACAAGACAAGATGTACTTAAGGTCACAGATGTTAATAAAGGATTTATAAATCATTTGAATTTTGCATAATAAAAATATCAAAGCAAGAGTCAGAGTGCATTCTCCCTCACAAGAGCATTTTACCAACACAGAAGTCTAATGTTTCCATGAAAATTTGTTGTAGAAAATATAACACGATGATTGGGTTACCATTTATTTTCAGGCCAACTGGAAACTGAACAGATGGCAGACCCACGACTGTGACTCTGACAGGTGTCCTGACTTTCAGTAATTTAAGACAAAGTACAGTTTAAAGGAGATTGTATCACACACAGGAAATTTTGTGCAATATATGCATGGTTGTGTATAATGTAAAGGAAATCAAGAGAAACAACACCTGAAGTTAATGGCCATCATTTAGAAATTTTTCCAGTATGTACAAAATATTTGGCACAGCAGCAATACATTTGGCAGACTAAGCTTTTGATCCTTCAGCTTCTGTTTCTTGGTACCAATGTGCACAGCTGAATGAAGAGGACATATTTGTTCAGATTTTTCACCTAAGATCCTAGATCAGTAATTTGAATTATTAAAAATTTTTCTCCAAATAGTCATACCCAGGGTCTATGATCTACCCTTTGCAGGACCCAATTTTTTCTACATTGATCAAATTAGCTGATATTTATCTAATCTATATTACTGACAAAGGCACACTACCTTGGAAGTAATCAAAATACTAATTAAACTATCAGGACTTGAACCCCTGAAATGCAGCTATTCTATTTGGCTGGCTGGCTGGTATAAACAGGGTATTTAGTAATTAATACTTTGCATTGTTTCTGAAGGATAGAAATTATTCAGAACTTTAACTTCTGAATATAGCATAATTTTTCTTTAAGTATTTTAAGACCAAAATAAAGTTCCTGAATGTTTAGCATGAGATCCACTTACTTTGGATCTGGTTATTTCATAAGCCTTCCCCGTATAATCTGAAGAAGTTCTTGCACTGTGATGCTTCTTACCAGGACTGCTAATAAACTTCTCTTAGTATATCATATAAATGTGGAGAACTTTGTTAACACGTTTGTAATTAACTCTATGTTCATGCTCTGAAACATCAATAGGGTCCTGATATAAGTTTAGTACTTATTCATTTGTGAGATTCTTTGTTTCAATCACATGAATGTTGTTGTATAAACTCATCTTATCACTTTGTTGATTAATCTACAAAACCATAGTTCTCACAAAATTGTATGGCTTTAATAAAAATTGTTAAGGAGGAGTGTATTTAGATGTATCATACAAAATACAACATACTGCTGTCAGGCATACACCTGTATTTACTTACACCCCAAAAGATTTACAACTAAATAAATTATAGGATTTTTTTTAGTCTAAATATCAACTTGTTTATCATAGTAGTAATGGTTTGGTTGGAAATGATAGCAGATTAAAAACAAAATATTAGAAGAGATTTGATAAATCTTTTCAACATTTGATAATGTCAGCTGCTCCTGGGTAATCCCTTGTTTGCTTAGACTTCTATGTTTATGGCAATGAGAACACAGATGCAGTTATTTTACTCAAGTGAGTTATTCACCCAGAAAAGAACATACAAAGGGTATTAGTTACTGAATATGTTTCATGGTATTCCATAAGCCCATGGTTGATATTGCTGGCACAGTGTTTATGAGCAAAATTTAAGTCTATAGTGAGAATTGGTTTCTATACCAGTAAGAGCAAACTCCCCCTTTCTCTGTGATTGAAGAAATCTTGATATAACAAGTTCCTTTCAAGTTTCTGACTGGTCCCTAATAGAGCATGGTGACATACTGGGGGCTTATGGTGTTTTCTGCTGTTGATGGGTTGGATTTGAAGCCATGACAAGAAAAGCATTATCCTCAAGAATGGAGCACATCTTGTTTAGTTCCTGTATAACTTCTTCATTCTCATTGATACAGACATTTTGCAGATTAACACATTGAACAAGAGCTCAGGTGTCTAAGCAAAGAATTTAACTGGTACTAGAGGATGGTCATTTATACGCCTTCCCATAAATTTTTGTTTGTACTTCCCTCATGATTAATGATGTCTGGTGCCTTTTCATATACTTGTTGAACATTTTCATGTTTTCTTTTGAAAAATATTCAGTCTCTTGCCCATTTTTAATTTTTAAAATTTTATTTATTTGTTCTCATATATATGCTTTACAAATATTTTCTCCCTCTCCCTATGTTGCCTTTTCGTTTTGCTGTTGTTTCCTTTCCATACAGAATCTTTCTAGATTGTTATAGTGTTCCTTGTTTACTTTAGTTTTTATAGTTTATATCACTGCCAAAACCAACATAAAAACTTTTTTTCCTGTTTTACTGTAACAGTTTCATTGTTTCAGATCATATAACGATCATCTCAATAGATGCAGAAAAGCATTTGACAAATCCAACATTCTTTCATGGCAACAACTTTCATCAAATTAGGCATAGAAAGAATTTGCCTCAACATGAAAATGCTGTATATCATAAATCCATGGCTAGCATCATACTGAAGTGTGAATACCTGAATATTTTCCACTAAGATCAGAAAAAAGACAAGGGCCCCCCCAATTTCCACGTCTGTTCAACTTTGTCGTGAAAGTGCTAGCTGTAGCTATCCAGCTAGAAAAAGAAAGAAAAGGCACTTAAATTGAAAAAAAGAAACAAAGTCATTTCTGTTCACAGATAAAATGATCTTATACATAGGGAACCCTAAATAATCCTGGAAGTCAGGTAGGTTGTCATAAAAATGTTTTGGCTCAGGCAAATAACATTATGGGGATGATATGTGTGTGTAGAGATCAAAATACATGATAAGCAATATTCAACAATACTGCTCCCAACAGAAAATTATCCAGTGAATTTAAACTGGACATAATTTTGGGCTAGGGCCGGTGATATAGCTCAGTGGCATAAATGCCTGCCTGGCAAGTGTGAGGTCCTAAGTTCGACTCCTGATACCCTCATATTAAAAAAAAAAAAAAATTTGGGCCAAAGACTTGAAACAGCAAAACAGGATCTCCTAACAAGTATATGAATTATCTATTTTTAAATTTGTGATAAGTACTTTGATTATAATTTATAAGGATATTGACTTGTGAGTAAAGATAAACATGTAAAAAACCATGCAGTTTCAATTTATTATTTTGTTTCTATTAATCTCTGTTGTGTGTGTATGGGTATGAAGGGAAGAGAAAGGCATCTTCTAATGTCTTAATGATATTGCATCTATTTAAATTAACTTCTCCATGGCACATACTACCTGTAGGTGAACACAGCTATCTCTCCCCATGAAGGAACATCTGTGATGATATTGCTATTGTGTACACTATCAAATTGCCATAAAATGCTTTTTATAACTATGGCTAAAGATCATTTCAACACAATGCAAAGGTGATAAGAAAGTTTCCAAAGTAAAATAGTAACACTAAATTTCAATCTGTTCTCTGTGTAGGATTCCTTACAGAGTACTATTAACACCAGTTGAGGTTTGTCTAATGAAATGCTGTATTTTAAGCATTAATTCTAATTTTTAAACTCTTTGCATGATAAAGATCCAAAAAATCAATTATTCTACCCAGCTGTCTAATAATCATCTATGCTTTGATGCTTGCATACATCCCCTCCTTTAATCTGCCACTGATTGTGTGTTCTAGTAAGGTTACTCCCCTGGATATAATGATAGGTGTTCACACAGTACCCAGTGCACTACTATATTGTCCGCAACAGAACTTTGGTTCCACACCACTCCAAGATAATGTAGCAAAATGCTAAACTTTTTAAATGTCATAAGTTTTTTGGATTCTACTTCCATATATTTAGTTTTGTCTGTTTTTTAAATTATAAGAATTCTAGAATCAAAATATCATGACATAAAAATCTTTAAAATATATTTATCAGAATTACCCTGTGGCACACAGGCAGACCCAAATGCCAGAGAGTGAGAATGACAGGTTGCAATTTGAGTAATTTGAAAATCACCCTTAACTTTTGCTTCTTCCCAATTTGGAATATGACTTACCTTGATACACATATACTGACTAAAGTCCTATTCAAATATGGCACTAAACATGATAACAAAAAGAATTACTAATATCTTTGTATACTGATTCTAGTCCTTAGGGAATATTAAGACTTGTGTCTAGATGTCCCCCCAAACCCTCATGCAGTCACAGGTGGGGCTTTTTCAGAGGTAGCTGAATCTAGAGTGTGCAATTGATTCACAGTGAAATGCTAGGATTAAGGGTGCTAGGATTAAGAGGGGGTGATTACTAAATCAGGCCACTGGCTGGTTTGGCACCACCCTAATCCCAGTAGCCTTGATATAATATAAGGGACAGAAAGAAGCTTATTTTGTCCCTTGCTTGCTTTGCTACCTTTCACTTGCCATGAACTGTATCTCCTCTGCCAAGCCATCTGCCTTGCCACCCTGGCTTGGAGCCAAATGATTATGGACTGAAAACTGAACAAACTATGAGCTAAGTAAACCTTTCCCCCTCTAACTTTGGGTGTCAGGTATTTTGGCTCTGCAATGAGAGAAAAGTAACTAAGACAAGGAGAAAAATATACATGAAGTAGGAATAACATTTAGTTTTTTCTGAGTTCCTTGAAACTGCGCAATGAGTATTACTTGTTTTCCAACATTTCCTCTTTGTCACCATAAAAAACAACTACAAGACATGATCACATGACTTTTTCAAAAAAATATGATCAATCAATATACAGCAGCATAACTTTATAATACTAGGAAAAAGCTAATCATTAGGAGAACTGGCTTCTACCATAAACTGGAATAACGCCTTTAATTTTTGTTAATTCCAGTCTTCTTATAATTAAGAGGAGCTGCTCATTCATATTCACTTGATCTATCTTATTGAATATATATTTTTTATTTCTATTAATGAGTGTTTGCAGTACATAATCACTATGGGTATTGGTACACGTGCATAATACATTTTAATTCCATTTTTATCCCTTTTTACCCTTCTTCCTCCCCACTCTCTATCTCTTGGCCCCCTTTCCTTTTGCAATATTGTGAGAACCAAATGGTTAGTATGATAGCCACAAAATTTCTTGAGAAAGTTCTAAGTGTGATGATGAAAGTTAAGATGACTTTGCACTGCAGGATGACACTGCACAGTCAGGACCTCCTGAGACTGACACCAGAGACTGGGTTTTCTGGTTGCATTCAGTACAGAGAGGACCAGGAAAGTGATAAGTCATATCTAGATGGGCACAATAAGACTTAATGAAGAGCCCTTAAAAATGACCCATGCCCCCAAGGCTAGTAATATATTTTGTATTAGTGATGAAACCTGACAAATAAAATTGGATGTAATTAATCAGTGTCTGGTCCTTACTCCAAATGTAGAAGAGAATGAACAATAATAGCACTGTGTGGACTAATTACTAAGACTATTAAAGAGGTAAGAATGGCTTGGCTCACAGCCTAAGCAAAATTTCGTCAAGGAAACTGAAGAAAAATATTCCCCCAATGCCCATGTACAATCATTTGACTAAAAACAAGGAGATAAATATCTGTGTATTGTGATTTGTAAGACAGGGAAAAGTCACAAAATAACCTTGATCCTACAGTAAGTAAAACTTCAATTACAATATAATTTCTGATTTAATGATCTTCCATATGGGATCCATCTTTGAGCCTCAAAATATGCAAATATTTATGAAAATTTCCATGAATTCATAGCCTGCTGACCTATAAAAATAGGATTTCATTTGAGTAAAGTAAAAAAGCAATTGCCATATTTTCTAGTTTATGTCATATGGCTGTTCACTGGGGACTTCCTTAGAATAATTTGCAGTAGCTATTTAATTCAGCTCAACAGATATTTTTGAGTGGCAAATTTATGGAAAACACTTGGAAAGGTACTAGATAGTTACTATGTAATTCAGCTTTCCATATCTGTGACAAATACCTGAGATAACAGCTTATAGGGAGGAAAATCTATTTTGGTTCACTGTTTTCAGGTGTCTCAGAACCCCCTGGTCAGTTGGCTGTCTCTTTGTGGTGGCACAGCACCTCTTGACAGAAATGTTTGGCAGAGGAACTGCTGATCTCTCAGGAGGCAGAAAACAACGGAAAGAGAGAAGAGGGGCCGAAGTCCCAATGTCTCCTTCAGGAGCACGCTCCAATCACCTAACCTCCTCCCACTAGGACTCACCTCCCAATAGCACCCCAGCAGCTGAACAAATCAGCAGTAATGGGGGATATTTAAGAACTAAAACACAAAAAGCACAAAAATTAAAAGCCAATTCTCTGTCCTCCGATTTTCCATGAAGAGTTACACAGACACACACACACAGACATACACACATGCACGTACACACACACACCCACACATATATATATATACATAATTTCATATATATATATTTACATGAACACTGCATATACATTTATATACAGAAGACGATAAAAGAATGCTTATGATAAAGTCTGGGTAAAAATTCAGAGAGAGATACTAAAGTCATGTAGGAAAACTTTCTCTAAATAAAAAGTACTTGTAATTGGATGAATGATGGAAATAATTTCCTTTGTATTGGTGTGTAAGGCAGAAAGGCATATAGCTTTCCTTTCCACCTATGAACCCCAAAGCTAATACTTCTGTAGCAAAGTGTGCATTAACAAGAGAAAAACACAGCAAATTTTTTTAATCTAAATTGTACAGGACATGAGAGCCTTTAAAAGAATATCCAGAGAAATTATTCATTTTTGTTCTTAGATTTGAAGAAGAACAGGCAGCTTTGTAGAAATGGGATTTGGGCAAAAGGGGTATGATCTAATGGTAACAGAGTGAGAGAGAACACCCAGCAAGCCTCTCTGTTCTTTTTCTTTTTTGCCTCCCTGCTTAGCATGCCATCTTCCTAGATACAAAACAGGGTTCTTATTATCCACTGCCAAACGAGATAGGTCAGAGTTCTTTATGACCAGCTCTTCCACAGAAAGACAAGGGAAGGTTAAAACAATACTTCTAGGTCTTATTGTTAGCTTTGGGAAGAGGCGTTCTGGTTTCTGTGACCTACCCTGAGGAAAAGGTAATTCTATTTTTTCTTATCTGCCTTGAAGGAGAAATGGCAGCAGAAAAAATATAGAAAAAAGACATTGCTTCCTATAACCTTCCAATGCCATTTATTTCAAAATAATCAGCTTGCAAAGTGTTCATAGTTTGGGTAGTGTATTGGGGCCCCAGTAGGTGATAATGACATTGAGGAGTAAATAGACACATAAACATAATATTGAGAAATTGTCAAAAGTTTCATTGTTTCCAAACAGAATTTGGGCAGTATGACATTGGGCCAAAAGATAGAAAAGTTTGCATTAGGTGGAAGATGATCTGCAGCAGAAACTTGGACTAAGAAGCTACCGCAACAACTTGTTCAGAAGGGATGAGAATCTTAAGTAGGGTTCAAACGGATAATCTCAACTGTCTCTTCATATTTTAAACATATGGCTCTGGATATCAGTGAAAATGACAAACTAAGGAATTCCAGATGTCTATCTGTCCCCCTCCAGCAAGAAATAAATTGACTTGAGCCAAAACAGCTTGAATTGACTTGTTTGAAACTCTAGAAACTAAAGCTTATAACAACCAGAGGAGTGCATAATCAAGGAAAGCTCAATAAATTCATCTAAAAGTCAATGAAGAAAAATCTCGATTAGAACAAAGAAACAGTTCTGTGATATTCAATTTATCCTGATCCCGCTTCCTACTTTACAACAAAGTGGATACCTGGGCTGTAGCCATTACGTTCCTGGTAAAGGTTCTGGTGCCAAAGTTGGACAGGGAGCCACATTTGCCAAGAATTGTCTTGTGTGTTTTGGTCTATGTACTGAATCCACAGAGGATGCCCAAAGGGCTTGAATTTGGCCTCCCTTAGACACTTTCCAGTGCTGAGGCAGCTGTTAAGGGAACATTTGTCTAAACATTTTCAAGACACACACATTAGTCATTACTGACTTGGGCAGTGGACAAGTAAAGGAAAGACAATAACCCAAAAGTTTGAAAGGGAAACTAGAGCATGTAATGCTTTGGGGAATAAGGTTTTGAAAATCTCCAAAATGTCCTTGAGGGACATTTTGTACATACACATGTACACATGCTCAGGAATTGCCTGAAAATGCTCCAGGCACCTACCGCTGGCTGGCATCTATGTTTGTGCAAACAGGAAGTAGATGCTAGGATAGAATCCCAAACTATATAGCTGTGTCCTAAAGCCATGCCTGACCATACACATCTTTGAGTATTAGAAGGTATTTTCAGTTCCAGTACTTAAGGATATCTCTATCCAACCTCTAGCTGACCAGTTAGATAAAGGAAAAGAGACTTCTCAGCCACACAAGACAAGAAATATAGACATTACAAAATTAGTTAAAGAAACTTACTAAACAGACAATACCATCTGTAGGAAATGTAGCTACCACAAGCCCTGGAAAGGAGAGGGATAATCTGTTTTCCAAATTTGGTATCACAAAATATATAAAATGTTCAATTTTTAGCAAAAAATTATGAGAAATGAAAAAAATATGAAGTAGATTTCTACACATAAGAAAAGAGAAATCAGTAAAAACTATTCCCAAAGGAGGGCAGACATTGAACTTACCAAAGTGAGAAGTTAAATCAACTAATTTAAACATTCTCTAAAGTTAAAGGAAGAGATGCAAAAAACTAAAAGAAGACATGAGACAATTATCTCACCAAATAAAAATGAATAAAGACACATAAATTATAAAAAGAAATGAAGCAGAAACTCAAGAAGTAAAAATCACAACTAAAATGAAAAAGAAAATTACTAGTGGGTTTCAATAGAAGATTTAAGTAGGCAAAAGAAAGAATGAAGAAAACCTAAAGATGGGTCAATTAGAAATATTTGATCTGAGAATACAAAGGGAAATTTTGAAACAAAAAGAACAGAGATTTTTAGAGTCCTATAGGACACCATCAAGTGTAAAACATTTGCAGAGAGGAGTTTCAGTAAGACAGGAGAGGAGAGGACAAAGGGACACAAAGAATATTTGAGTAAGTAATGGCTAAAAGCTTCCTAAATTTGATGAAAAACATGTCTTTACATCCAAAATACTCAATGAACTGCGAGCAGAATAAACTCAAAGCAAGGTGCACCAGACACAATCAAACTGTTATAGGACAAAGAGAGACTCTTAAAGACATTAAGGGAGAAAAAATAGGTCACATGCAAGAGATTCATAAAACAATAATAACAGATCTATCTTTGGCATATCCAAATTGCCAGCACAACTACTTTTGCCCTATGGGGCCATTATTAGCTTGAATAAGGATTACTTAAACACAAACACTATAGTATCATTACAGTTGATCTGATCAACAAGATGGTCACCAAATGATTCAGGAGTGAGTAGTACATGCAGGAAAGTTACATCAGACTAAGGGATGATTCACGCCTTAGGCGGAATGGAACAGAATTTCATTATCCTACTCAAAACAGTGTACAATTTAAAACATAATTTTTATTTATTTCTGAAATTTTCATGTAGTAGTTTCACAATGTGGTAAACTGTGGGTAACCAAAACCATAAAAATTAAAACCATGGATGTGGGTAGGGACTACTGTGCTTGCATACGTAGATTGTGGGTGTATGTGTGTGTGCACACACATTTTTTAATCTTAGTAGTGACCAGATCTAAATTTCACTTTGTTTGTTTGAACTTCTTAAGCTTGTTTTTGTGTTCTGCTCATTTTGCTGCATTTCCTTGTACCCAACATAGTATACACACTGCATTTCTCTACTTCTAATACAGTCACCTGTTTGTGGACAATGACTTGTCATTATTTTCTCTTGAGGAGAAATAATTCTGACATTAGCAATATATCAATGTCCCTTTTTGACATTTGAAATTTTTTTCTCTGGGAAATGTTGGCAAATATGATCATTTGATAGGATATACAAATTCTAATGTCTTTACATTCTACCAGATTGATTTCCTGATGGCTTTTAAAACTCTGTTCTTGGGCCGGTGAGATGGCTCAGCGGCGTAAGCACCTGCCTTGCAAGCGCGAGGGCCCGAGTTCGACTCCCGGATCTCACATACGAAAAAGGGGCCGGTGATATCGCTCAGCGGCACGGGCACCTGTTGGTGCGCGAGGTCCTGAGGTCGCCCCCCCGGTACCCACAAAAAAAAAAAAAAAAAAAAAAAAAAAGCTCTGTTCTTTGCCAGCAGTGCTGGAATGTTCTTCTCTGCATCTTTACTCTCTCATTAAGTCTTTTAATGATTAAAAAAATTCTATTACATAATTTACCATTCTCTGATTCCTATCATATTTTAGATGGTCCTTTAATCTTACCTGTATATGACTATTCACATCATTTATTATACAGAATTGCTTGTGTGTATGTGTATTTTATTGTTGTATGCACGTTATTTGTACATTCTATATGCCTATTTCTTGTCAAATTTGGTGAAACATTTTTTCTTTCAATTTGTCAGCTAGCAGTGGATTATTTGTTAAATACAAATCCTTAATTTTAGTGTAGTTAAACTTGATCTCTGGAGTGAATAATTCTCACTTTTACTAGACCAAAAATGTGCTTTTGACATATATTGAATATTACCATGTTGGGTCTAGTTATGAATTCTTTTTTTTTTCTTTTTTTTTAATGTGGTTACCGGGAGTCGACCTCAGGACCTCACGCTTGCCAGCAAGCGCTTGTGCCACTAGCGATATCACCAGCCCTTCTTTTTCCTTTATGAGGGTACCGGGAGTTGAACTCAGAACCTCGCGCTTGCCGGGCAGGCGCTTATGCCGCTGAGCTATCTCACTGGCCCATGAATTCTTTTATTAATTCTTTTAGGGACTCTTTTTTCAACATTCTGAAAACTTTTCATTTTATTTCATTCTGGAAATTTCTCGGTAATTTTTTCTTCTCATATCAATTTTCTCTGTTCTCTCTTATTGTGATATCATTTCTTTCTATCTTTCTAAAATTTATCTTTTTATTTTGATGTTTTTATTTCTCTCTGTTGCAGTTAATATATTTTTCAATTTTATCTTAAAATCTGCTAATTCTTTGATTATAATGAGCTGAGCATTATTCTTTTTCATTTCTTTCAATTTTAAAGAGTAGGTATTTATTTTAAAAATAAATCTTCCCATTTTTTTTGTGCCATCCTGTTCTTGCTACATAAATTCTATTTTTTCCATTATGTCCTTGAACATTCTTAAGCACACTCATTTTAAAGGCTCCAATATTATATTCCTCTGTATTTCTTGGTGAGTATAATTCCAGACTCTTTGAAACTACAGGACTTCTGCTATATTGCTTAACATGAAAGAAAGATTCTTTCCATTACTGTTCAGTTCATCATGTTAACTAGCAATTTCAGAATATTTTATGTAGAAGAAGTTTTATCAATTCACTTTCCTTAAAGTTACAGTGGATTGAGAACTTTACCATCTTTTATTCCTATGAAGTGAACTAAACTTCAAAATAATCAACAGAATTCATTTAAAGTGAGTTTTTCTAAGAAAATACAAAACTTTTGTGTCTCCTGTCATACATCCATAGAATGGCCACAGATAATCATTGAATGTACATCTTACTAGTTGTTTTCTTTTCTTTTTTTTTTTTTTTTTTGGTGCATACCGGGGGTCGAACTCAGGATCTCGTGCTTGCAAGCAGGTGCTTGTGCCACTGAGCGATATCACCAGCCCTTTTTTCCTTTGTATATGGGTACCAGGAGTCGAACTCAGGACCTCGAGTTTGCCAGGCAGGCGCTTATGCCACCGAGCTATCTCACCAGCCTTTACCCGTTGTTTTCTATGCAAATAAATATAATTAAAAATATGGAAGAGCTACCAGTCCCTTTTCTTTAGGTATGAGTTGTGTAATGTATGTGTATGTTTGCAATTGTTTTTTCAACTTCTTAAAGTATTGAAATTTTGGTAAAAATTGTACAAACTTTCATGTTAAGAAATTTCTCTTAGTAAATATATTTATTTTACACTCATGGTTATTTTGGTTTTTCTAAACCAAATTCAATTTTTAAAAAAATATCTCCCACAAAGTAGGAAAAAATTGTATTATTTTGCACTAATTGATATCTTCTGACAGATTTCCAATATAGTTCAAGATTTCCTTCATCTAGTTTCAAAGCTGATAATTAAATTAAAGACACTGCTTTATCAACATTCTCATTTTAAAAATGAAAGAAATCAAAGACCATTGAGATCAGTGCTGGAGATGAGACTTGAAGATATTTTGTTATATATTTCAATATTGCTGATGTTGAGGATGACTTCTCTCCAAATTAGAAATTTAAAGATGAAGATAAATCATGCAACTCTCTGACCTTTTCTATCAAACAATCCATGCAACCAAATTACAATCTGCTATATAAGAAATTAACTCATTATTCTGCATATACTTTGATCTTTTTTGCTTCCTTATTAGCTCTATTCTTTTTTAACAACCTCTTGTTTTGATTACATATCTCTAATAAGTGCTGCTTTAATGCATTTTATTTATTTATTTATTTGTGGGTGTGTGTGTGTGTGTGTGGGTGGGTGGGTACCAGGGTTGACCTCAGGACCTCACGAGCCAGCAGGCGCCCGTGCCGCTGAGCAAGATAATAAATCTGGTAGGATTTCATTCCATTCATTACCATTTGTATTTAATTTACACTTGCCATGGTTTGGCTTTTTGTGTGTGTGTGTGTGGGTACCGGGGGTCGAGCTCAGGACCTCATGTGCCAGCAGGCACCCATGCCACTGAGCGATATCACCGGCCCTTTTTTCGTATGTGGGTTCGGGAGTCGAACTCAGGCCCTCGTGCTTGCCAGGCAGGTGCTTACGCTGCTGAGCCATCTCACAAGTTACCTCTACTTAGAGGTCTTTGCTGTGCTTTATACATAGAAATGCATTAAAACTGTTTTCAACAGAAAACTTTAAATGTAAAAGTTTTCCTTAATGAATATTCTTAGATGTGATATCTCTGGTAGTTCTGTGGGAGAAGAAATCACATAAAGTACCATTAGGGTAAAAAGTCAAATTGAATTAATATCCGCCTTTATAAAATACTGATCTTAAGTGATAGAGTATCAAACATCTAGTTCTGACCAGAACCCCATTACCCTGAGAATTAGACAAACTCACCATGGAGTTGGTGGATCCTGGGTGTCTAGAAAAGAGTCATTGCAATATATAAATTTCAAGGGATCTCAGAAAGTTAAACTGAGTTTTTCTGGTAAATCAAGGAATCTTAAGAACAAGTAAAGCCATGCAAAATAGCATCATTTCTCTACATGGAAATTTCTGTCTCTGATAGTGAATATAAGTGAAACCTACTTGGAGCTTTTCCCCAGATTACATCCATACACAGCAGCTTTCACTTAGCTACTGTGAACTTAAGTTCTCAAAAGAAGTCGTAGCTACTCTAAGAACCTGCAGGCCATTTAAACTAGATGGACTAGAACACTGTGATTAGGAAGAGATGAAATATTGCAGACCTTGGGCTACATTTAATCCCTTTCACTAGATTTTAACTACCAATCTGGGTATCTGACCTAATATCTTCCTGATTAGCAGATAAAACTCTTAGAATAAGAAGCTAAGATTGACATATGGGGTAAGGCCTTGTGGAGACCAGCTGAGGCCACCAAGCTTGTGTAAAGGCAACATAGCATGGAATTTATTGTGCCTGGATGCAGGCAGGCAGAGAGCGCAATAAGACCATCTGCCCTGAACAAAAAGAAGTGTGTCCCTTTTATAGGGGTGGAGAGGAAGCAGGGGACATTAGGTGGGAAGATTTTAATTAACATCGGTGGTCAAAGTTCTCTGGCAGTTTTGTACCTCAGTGGTCAAAGTCCTTGAAGGTCTGGTGTAAATTTTCATGTGTCTCTAGATGTCTCCAGATGTCCCAGGACCTCCAAAATTCCTTTTCCTATCTTATCTCCTTTAAAACATCCTGTGCTTGCTGATGACAGCTTCGGTACTGAGCTGAATTTTCTGCTTGAGAGTAGTGCTTCTGCTGGCAAGCAGGTTGGGAGCTGGGAGAGTCAGGTCCAATTAGAGCCTTATAGACACATCCTGGCCTCCACCAACTCTGTAGTGGTGGAGAATGGTGTAGAATGCTATAACATCTGAAATTTATAGGAGAGATTTCTCTACCTTGCTGTAGTCCAGGTACTTGATATTCCCACCAATGTCATTGCTAAACATATTGGTTCATGATTTTCTTTTGTTCTGTGACTACAAAAACTCATACAACCTCTTCTGTGGTAGAACATGTCATTCAAAATAATTTGAATCCATGTTCCTGGGCCATGTTCATTCATATTTGGTTCAGGATAAACTATTTTCTTCTTTCCTTCAGGGTTGTCATTTTATGTCATCACCACAGATAATGAATACAAAAATTGTTTTAATGGATATTTCTAACAACAACAACAACAACAAAAAAAAAACCCAAAACAATTTCACCAACGAAATCTACATCTTTGAGTCAAGAAATGATTATTGGGGGCTGGTGAGATGGCTCAGCGGCTTAAGTGCCTGCCTGGCAAGCGTGAGGGCCCGAGTTCGACTCCCGGAACCCACATACGAAAAAGGGGCCGGTGATATCGCTCCGCGGCACAGGCACCTCCTGGCACGCAAGGTCCTGAGGTCGACCTCCCGGTAC
Organism: Erethizon dorsatum; assembly: GCA_028451465.1. Taxonomy (NCBI): domain Eukaryota; kingdom Metazoa; phylum Chordata; class Mammalia; order Rodentia; family Erethizontidae; genus Erethizon; species Erethizon dorsatum. The sequence continues at coordinate 44,530,336 of CM051824.1, forward strand.
CCACAAAAAAAAAAAAAAAAGAAATGATTATTGGGCTGGGGATGTGGCTCAGTGGTAGCACTCATTACCTTGCATGCACAAGGCCCTGGATTTGATCCCAGCACGAAAAAAAAAAAAGAAAGAAAGAAAGAAAGAAAGAAAGAAAGAAAGAAAGAAAGAAAGAAAGAAAGAAGGAAAGAATTTTCAAAGAGAAGATAGAGACTGAGGTACGATGGAAGAAATAAAAATGGGTAAAAAGGAGAGCAAGAAAGTTGGAATTAAAATGTACTTCTGAGAAAAACTGCAGCTTTGGGACACAAAGTTATTCAAGCCTTTATCCCTCACAGGAAATCACTGAAAAAAAGTCCTAAGGGTCTTAAAGACACAATAAGCCTGTAAATCAAGGACTGGGCCTGTGCTTTTTACTGTAGACTATCCCTTCTTCCATAGACCTTCAGCCTAAGGAAACAGCAATATTATTGGGCAGCATATCTCAACTTCAAACACATTTAAGTGGTTTGCATTGTAACACAGCCTACCAGATGGGTAACCTGACAGATAGCAGGAATACATATCCTAGATTACCCATCTTTTTTTTTTTTTTGTGGGTACCGGGGGTCAACCTCAGGACCTCGCGTGCCAGCAGGCGCCCGTGCTGCTGAGCGATATCACCGGCCCTTGTTTCATATGTGGGTTCCAGGAGTCGAACTCGGGCCCTCACGCTTGCCAGGCAGGTGCTTACGCCACTAAGCCATCTCACCGGCCCTAGATTACCCATCTTGAAGACACCACAAAGACCCCACAAGAGTAGCTGACTCCAGATCACCTATCTCTCTTTAGGGCCCACACTCTATTTCTTTGAGTGCGTGCTTTTAAATTTCTGCCGAATAAATCCCTTTATGCCTCTTACTGATGGGTCCTGAAATATCTTTTTCTGCAAAGGAAGTCAGCAAACCTGCAACTTAATTCTACAGGCAAGGTGGATCTAGGTTCCTAATAGCAGTAGAAACTTTCTCTGACCCTATCTAGGGACATTTTCTCTTGGCAAACAAATAGCAGTAGGTGAAAGAGGCATTGGGACCAGGACTTTAGGCTTTTTATTTTCCTATTTCCTCAATTCCTCCAATTGAAGAGTAGTTTATTTTCTCCCTCTCTCTCTTGATCCATTTGTGTGATTGTTATATAATTGTATTGTGATAGCTCTACCTAAACATTGTGCAGTCAAGCAGTGTCATTCTAATGATTAAAGATTGGACATTTGTGACCTATAAAGTACAATTGTAAACAAGTACATTCTACTTAGAAAGGCACTTTATTTTAAAGAGTAGCAAACTTAGATGGGAATTTATTTATGTAATAATATTTAATATTTTGTAATTGGGTAAAGATAACTGATTGATAAATTATATCATACTAAAATGGGAATATAAGTGTATTCCTTTAGAGAAAAACAATAAAAACCTAATATTTCTAGTATAATAATGCCATCATAATTGTTACGTTAAAATGCTATGTTTGATCTTGATTTTAAAATTTCCTTGTAAAATTTTATAACTCTTACCTGATAGCATTCTACAAAAAATTTGACATAGGAGAAATATAATTCCTAACCTGCTAGATGTCAGATGTGCCAAGTTCGTGTCCCCTGAAACTGAAGAATTAATTCTAAGGAACAATGGAGGTTAAGAGTAGGAAAGATTTATTGAGAAATATTTCCTGAGAGATAGGAGGGGTTCTGGAAGTGAATTGCCACCAAAACCCTTTGTCAGGAGTAATTTATACAGCAAAGTCACAATGTGGTACAAAGTAGGTCAAATTATAATTAACCTATAGGATTATAAGTATAGCTGCTTAGCAAATTTGGTCCAATAGGGAAGCAGGTCACATAGCAAAAGTACATGGAAAGAACAAAGGCATTTCTGGGAAGGGATAGGTCTGGGGGCTCACCCCCTTGGCCAACTGATGCTTATCTGGACTTCCTGAGTCAGGTGGTGCTAATTACAGTATAATTCCAAGTTCTGCTTATCCCCTAAGGAGGCATGTAGGCCTGGCCATTGCATCTTTATCTTGAGGCCTGGTGTGCTTCAGATGTGCTTCCAGCCACAATTCTGATGTCTTTATTTTTTCTGCTGACTTCTTTCAGAGCCCAGTACCCTCTGACTGTATATTAATTTCTATCTCATTTAGCTGCCTATAATAAGATGACTTCCAAAAGACAACCTGAGCAGTATGTTAGGATGATGGTAAAATATGACACTGATTGCTAATACTAATGTTGACTATGATTAGTACAAGAGGTAGCTGTTCTCTAGGCATACTTTATATTAAAAAAGAAAAGATGATAATAATTAAGATTAAAGCTTACGGTTCCCACCTGAGGACTGATGCAAATGACTTTCTGGGTGTTCAACAACCAAAGTTTAGAAACCAAGCTAAGAAAGACAACTGCTCTAAGAGAGAAGTCAATATCTTGGCTCTTTCCCTCCTAGGTCAGCCAGGACACTGGGTATAATAGGATACCTCTAAAAGATCCTACACCTCTGTTGAGTTGCCCAGTCTTCCAAGATTGCTGGACTCCAGAGGACAGGAGTCAACCAATGTGCAACGAGCTAGAAGGAGGGTCACAAAAGAAGGAAATGTCCCCCATGCTTCCAAATGAAACCATATGATCAAGCAAAGACCACAACCCATTGTAGCAGATGACACGAGAGGAAAAATCTAGAGGAGCTAAGAGGCTCCTCACAAAATGGCCGTTGAGTACCCTTAACTGACCTTGACAAATATATAGATAAGTTAACTGATTCTGCTTAACATAGGTTTTACTTTGTCTTAAGCACTTAGCAAGAAAGTATAATGAATAATAATAATAATAATAATAATAAAGCAATAGTAATAGTATAAAAGAAGACCAAACCAAACCAAAGAAAAGACTAGATATAAAAAAGAGACTCCAAACACTACATCAGCCCCTACTGTCAATATCTAGCTTCATTTATAACATTTTAGCCTACAACTATGAGAAGTCATCAATCCCAGTCCCTCTAGCCCAGTGGTGGTGAACGTATGTATGGCACGAGTGCCACTGCTGGCTGTGTGCTATCACTGAAAGAACTAAAAGGTTCATCATCACTGCTTTAGCCCCTCTAAAAATATGTCCTCAGCTTCTCTCAGTATATTCTCATTACATTATTTTAATGTATTTTCAAAGTACCCCTCAGTTAAAGATTAAGCTTCTGGTATAGATATCCCTGAAAAATAAGAATGGCAATATAAATATTCTAGCTACTAAGCTTTATTATCTTTGTGGTATAAACTAGCTTTATATGTTTATATTATCGGGATCCAGTGACTAAAAAAGGCCTTCAAGTCTACAAAAAGGGGGCCAGACTTAAGTTCTAAGCCATAGAGTAAAAAATAATAATAATAATAATGGACCAATGGTCACAAAACATAGGTATTTTATCCAGTGTATTCATTTCCCACTGTTACAATTAAATAAAGAAAGCATTAGATTTCTTTTTTTTTTTTTTTTTTCAAAAACAGCACTCTGTATGCTCTCAAATTCTGCATGTTGTACTTGGGTTACACCTCTGGACAAATAGATTAATACTAACGGTAAGAGGTTTGTGTCAAATGCTACCCAATTTTTTCTGACTTTTGCAATTTTTTGAGCTACTATTCATCAATATTCTACTTTTAAATTTTAGCTCCTGCTTTTTTAATCTTGTTGTGAAATCAAGCTTAAGTGTCAACAACTTGCTAATTTTCTTGACTCTTTTCCAGACTATCAAAAGATGATGGTTCATCAAATGATAAAACCCATCTTCCTTTGTCTTCTTTAGATCATTTGGGGTGAAATGTTTAATCCCTGGCTAGGGAAGAGCAACCCCCCATCTCAACCAGCAGCAGTTACAAGAAGGCAGAACCTCAGAGCTCCTGAATTGCTGAAGAATAAGCGACCGGAGTCTGGGGGGAGAGGGAGGAATGAGGTAGGAGACAACAAATGAAGATAGGTAGAAAGGAGGCAAAGAAAATCAGAATTTTAAAATTATATTTTTAAGAAAAACAGCAGCTTCAGGACACAGGAAGTTATTCAAGCCTTTATCCCTTCCAGGAAACACACACACAGACATAGATGTCTTAAAGACACAATAAGCCTATAAACTAGCACATGGGCTTGTGTATATCCCCTGTAAATTGCCTTTCCATGCAGACCTTTATCCCCAAGGGAGCAGCAATATTAGTGGGCAGAAGATCTCAACTTCAAACACATAGAAATGGTTTGCCCCCAACATAGCCCATCAGATGGATAACCTGGCAGACAGTAGGAATACTTACCCTAGATTACCCTTGTTGAAGGCACCACCAAGACCGCATAAATAAACCCAACTCTGAATCATAATGATGCAGGGGAAATAAATATAACTCCCAACCTGCTAGATGTCAGATACACCAAGTTTGTGTTCCCCAAAACTGATGAATGAAATCTAAGGAACCGTGGAGGTTAAGAGTATGAAATATATATGGAGAGAGAGAGAGAGAGCTCCTGAGAGACAGGAGGGGGCGTGAAATATGTGTTGCTGTGTACCTTACTTTACACAGGAAATTTTATAGAGCAAAATCACAAGGTGGGTACAAAAATCACAAGGTGGTTACGATGTGGGACAAAACTATGATCAACCAGTAAGATGACAAGTTTAGCCACCCAGGAAATATTGATCCAGTGGGGAAGCAGGTCATGTAGCAAATTTACATGAAAAGAACAAGGCTTTTTAGGAAGAGAAGAACCAGGGGGTTCTGGCCACCCAATGGGGCAACTGATGTTAATGTTAATTTATTGTTTATCTCTCAGGAAAGTATGCAGGCCTGGTCATTTTGTTTTTATCTTGAGGCCTGGCCTCCAACAGACGTGCCTCCTGGCCACAGTTGTAATGTGCTTTCATCCTCTGTATTGACTCTCCCCACTCCCTACTTCTAGGGCCTAGCCTTGTCTGCCTATAATATTTTTACCCAGCTTAGCTGTCTGTAATAATAAGGTACCTATCTTTGTTTTTGTTTGTTTGTTTGTTTGTTTTTATATGCAGGTACCAGGAGTCAAACTCAGGACCTCACGCTTGCCAGGCAGGAGCTTATGCCACTGAGCTATATCACTGGCCCAGCACCTATTTTTCTTGAGGACCCACATTCTCTTTCTTTGAGTGTGAACTTTTACATTTCTGCCTAATAAATCTCTTTATGCATCTTACTGACATGTCCCGAAAAATATTTTTCTGCAATAAAAGTCAGCAAACCTGCAACTTAATTCTACTGGTAGGATAGACATAGGTTCCCTACCCCAGTGCGAACTCCTAGAACCCTGTCAAATGACCAGTGATCATTATTAATATCTAACAAAGTATCTTACGTTTCAGTGTGCCATTTGAGAACTAGGCCTGTAATATCAGCTTTATATACAGTTTCAATTAATCTTAGTAATAACTCATCATGTGGTTACACTGTTATACCCATTTTATGGTTAAACACATTGATTTTACTATGTAAACAGGCCATTATTTGTCCAAGAGCCAATGACAAATATTCTATTACAGAAAGTGAAACATTATTTCCTAAAAGTGAAAATGGGCATTGTGTGATTCCCTTCCATGCATTGTTAGTGAATAATGAAGGGAATACATTTCAATTTCTGTTTTAACATTTGACTAAGATGGCTACAATGTTCCCCTTTAGCTTGACTAAATTTTGGGCAGATTTTTTTCTGACTACATGTTCTAAACTCTTTTTTTCTTAGGATACTAACTTTAGAAATCTTTCAATTGTAAATTCTCTCTCTGTCTCTTTGAGATGTAAATATTCTCCAAGCTTTTCACTAGTTTTACAGTCCAATACTGTCTTTCTCAAGCATCTGGGAGCCATCCTTTGAAATGTAACCATGAAAAAGGAGTGTTTTTACCTCCCAGTTTCAGTAGGAGAGCTGGAGCCTCATTTCCAGTATCCATCAGCAAACAGAGATGGCTTAATCACACTGACCAACCTCCTCCTCCCCAAATCCCCCCGGACTTTTACACTAACTTACTCCTGTGCTTAAAACACTCTTTGTTTTGTTTCAAGCAATTTAAACTCAGTCCCCTGTTGCAATTGCCTTTAATAAAATCTTTCTTGCCTATTTAACTTATCCAGTGCAATTTTTCTTTGACACATCTTATCCATAACTTAAAATTGAATGCAACTACCAATGTCTGTTAACAGTTTTAAAAGCTCAGGGGTAAAACTGACCTCCAGTTTCTAATTATTTATTTACAATTTGACTAGAATTTGAACTCTGAACATGCAATTTAATTCTATTTGACATATTTAAGCAAGCTTTGAAAAGGAATATTGATATTAGAGTTTTTCAGACATTTTATAAACCTTTTATAAAATTAGAAGCAAAATATCTTCAAGAGATTCCTGCTTTGAGGGTTGGGGATGCAGCTCAGTGGTAGAGTGCTTGCCTAGCCTGCACAAGGGACTGAGTTCAATCCACAGCCCCACCAAAAAAAGAAAAAGAAAAAGAAAAACGATTCCTGTTTTGCAAGATAAAGGATAGATAATATGAAATAAACAAGTAGTTCTTTTGCAAATGGGGGGGCAACTAGAGATGCAGGTAGGGGAGAGAAAGGAGAGGGTATGGTGAATTAAAAAGAATTAATACGAGTTATTACATGTACCACCCCCAATATGCTGTACATATTGGTAAATGTAATAAATATGTACAGCAAATATATACTAATGAACTTAAAAAAGGATTACTGGTCTGCTATAAAATAAGCTGAATTTTATAACAAAGGTTAGAATTTGTCGAGTCTGTTAAAAGGAGAATTTAACCCTTTTGGTTCTTCCTGATTAGTGTAGGTCAAGATTTAGGTTATCCATTGTCTCCATATAAGCAATTATTTTTTCATCTTTTTCTTCTGTATTGCAGCTTTATCAGTACAATATCAGCTGTGTAGTAAAAAAAAAAAAACCTAAAATAGATTGGTCACCAAGAAGCCAGGTCCTGACACATTTAGCAATTGCCCCTCACTTCCTTGGTCCTTTGTTCCTTGTGCTCTTGAAAGAATTCAGTCAAGACACATAGGTGGCCATGCAGAAATATAGGTAGAATTTATTGTAAGGTAAATATAAAGAGATTTGCACCTTCAAGCAAGAAAACGGTAATATCAAGGAGGCATATACCCCGTGCAAATTTGGATACATTTTTCTTCACACAAGTTTCTTCACACAAGGGTTCAGAAAATTGTGATGATTATGACACTTGGCAGAATTTTACTTAGAATTTACGTTGGAATTACAAAATGTCTTCCTCTCCTTTTTAGATGGTCAGTGTTTCCTCAGGGGCTTTAATCAGTAAATAACTTAGGGGAAAAAATGAGAGAAATTCTTAATTTAAATCAGATTGCAGCCCAAGACAGGAGGGTCTTTAAAGAACATTTCCTTTCCTGATATCATTGGGTGATGGCAACGAAGAATGCTGTACAACTTGTTTTGGAAGTACACAGCCAGGTAGCCAGATTATCAGAAGGAATGGGCACAATATAAACCATAAAATGTCATTAGTCTCAGTGGGATCACCTTAGGTCTGAGACCTAACAAATGATAACAAATATATTATACATTTAAGTCTTTATTTATTTAACTGGCAGAGTATCCTATTTTAGACACCCCCCCATTCCCTCAGACTTGCTAATGTGTAACTCCCTGCCTAACAGATCCATGTATGTGTTTCTTTAAATGTTCAAATGTTGTGTGCTATGTTCATAACCATCTTTGTTTTCAATTTAGGCTGTAACTTCTAATCCATTTTTGTTTTGTCTTATAAAATTGTTCTGACCATTTTACTAGTGAAAAGAAAATGATGGCTTTGTTTTCTAGAAATGTTGAATTAGAATGAAGAGATGGGCTGGGGATTTAGCTCAGTGGCACAGCACCTGCCTGGCAAGCGTGAGGTCCTAAGTTTTATTCCCAGTACCCCCCCCCAAAAAAAAAAAGAATGAAGAGAGATTACACCATCAAATATAAGGTACACATCTCCAACTTAAAACAAAATGAGAGAAAATCAGTTTTGCCTTTAAAATTCTCTTATACCATTTCTTTTGATGCCAGTACACAGCCCTTCATTTCAAGCTGAATATTTTGTCTACATGATGGATACAATGCAATGTTCTGTGGGCCATGCTGGGTGGCTGCCTTCCCAGGGAATTTCCTACTAAAATGAGATGTCTTCCTCTTGAGACTATTTCATGAAGATGCCTTAAAATAAAATTTAAAAGCAATAAAGATGCCTGGATATTCTTGAATTTCTGGAGTTAACTAAAAGAAAATAACATTTTAAGTAATGTAAATACATATTTGGAATTTCTTACATTGTTTAAACTCTGATTTAGTTCAGTGTATGAATATAGATTTACTTTAAATTTAGGTTGTCCAATTGTCCATATTACTGCACTAAAATAAGTTTACTAAATTTTCAGCTGTTTTAATATATCAGTCAAGAGCCAGTGTGTCCTATATTTATTAGATGTCTTCTTTTTAATCACAAGAATATAGCATATTCTATTATGGTACTAATATTGCCTCATCATGTACTTTGTATTAAAATTACAATGATGCAGCAGAATCCCTCCTGGGGACTTCTAATTCCTGTTTTCACAGATGTTCCCACTGCTGTGGAGGCAGGTTTGGATGGGTAAGTTGGCAAAGCCCAAGCTGTAATAATGTGATGATGATTTCAAAAGTATAAAAATGGGAAATTAATGTTTTTACATTCAGTAACTTTGTTTATAATTGAACTGTGTCATTTTCGAGGTGAACATTGTTGCCTTAGGTTTGCAGGGAACCCATGTAAAATGATTATTGCTATTTCTTGAAAATGGCAACTCATTAAGATGATTTTTCATGTAGTCTTACCTTATAAGGCATAGAAATGAAGCAGACTGAATCAGGAAAGAATTCTGTGGTTGGATTTAAACATATAAAATATTAATCAAGTGAAAGAGTCACATTGAAATATCTTGTTTACAAGAAGACACTGGAAATGATATATAAGAAATACATATCAAAATGAGTAAGAATAGAATTACAAAAATATAGCAGCATTCAAGCATACAAACAAGTCATAATAGATGTGAAAATCAATGTACAGTAGCAAAATATGGAGGAGAATTAATATTTAGGGTATGTTCAGATTTGTGGTTGACACTGTTATTAAAGGCATATTTTTCTTTTTGAATATGTGTTATGCCATGATTGAAGAATAGATGGATCTGTTTTAACACTTGTAGCTTTGTGATGTACAGTAGTGTTTCTGGTTACAAACATAAAGGAGAAGTAATCAATATGATTATGCTTTTAAAATCAGAGATTACTAACATTCTCATACCAGCAATGAGATCCTATACAATGTAAGGACCACACTGTGAGGATTTCAGTACAGAATTTGACAAAATTTTATCTTCCTGAAAAGGAATTTCTAGACCATAATATCATGCTTTTTGCACTTAAAGTTTAGCATACTTACCCTCCCACATACACACACACAAACACTTATTTAAGAACAGAAGTTAAGAAATGCTCGGACCTACCATCCCTGTAGAATGCTCAAACCCACTGCCTTGACAAATAATCAGACCCAAGGGGTTGGTCCCTGACCAACTCCACAACTGGGGATGCTATACATTGGCTCAGCCATCACCAATTTGGAGCTGACTCTGCATTTTCCCCTTCTGCACAGGACAACAGATGTGCCACCCAAACCATGGATCTGATCTTAGACAAAAGGCAAAAGTTTGGAATAGGGGGTTCAACATGGCTAACTAGAGGAAGAGTCACATGATACAAGCTGAAAAAAGATCCACTGAGAAGGAATGATCTGGAAGACCCAACATTGGTGAGTAGAGGAGGATCCATGTAAGAGAGACTCAGAGAACATCAACAAGAAACTCAGAAAGGAGGAGAATCTATCATAAAAGGGAACAGACATGAGATGGATTAACTAAACACAATGTGGTGACCATGTCTGATTTCTGCTTTGAAGATTCCAACCCCAGACAACACTATTTGGAGACAACTGTAGAACATTCTACAAGGAAGAGAGAACCTCATGGAAAATGAGAATCAGCAGCAGTTAGAACCTGGAAGGAAAATGTGGGATACTGTTCCCAGAATGGCCTTCCATAATAAACAGTCAGTGAATGACCTTGGTCCAGCACTTGCTGCCACAACTGTGAAACAAGAGCTCACAGGGAAGTTGTAGAAAAAGGCTCAGCATTCTGAGTTTCCTAACCAAGGAAGTGAAAGACCTCTACAAAGAAAGCTACAGTACTCTGAAAAAGGAGATTAAAGAGGACATCAAAAAATGGAAAGATGCCTGCTGCTCCTGGATGGGCAGAACCAATATAGTCAAAATGGCCCTACTTGCAAAACTGTTACACAGATTCAATGCAGTCCCCAGCAAAGTACCAATAGCACACTTTACAGATCTAGATAAAACAATCCCAAAGTTTATATGGAGCCAGAAGAGACCCAGAATAGCAAAAGCAATTTTGGGCAATAGGAGAAAAGCAGGAGGAATAGAATACCTGACTTCAACTATAGTACAAAGCAATAGTGATAAAAGCTGCATGGCAATGGAACAAAAACAGATATATGGGTCAATGGAACAGAATTGATGATACAGAAACTTCTCCATATATGTTCTACTTTTTGATCTTTGACAAAGGGGCCAAAAACATATGTTGGAAGAAAAATAGACTATTCAACAAGTGGTGCAGGGAAAACTGGTTATCTATTTGCAGAAGATTTATACAGGGCCTTTATGTCTCACCATATACTAAATTAAAATAAAAATGGATCAAAGATTTAAACATTGAAATGGAAACATTAAACCTACTGGAAGATAAAATAGGTAAAATACTTGAAGACATGGGTGTAGGAACATATTTTCTAAACAGAACCTCAGTGTCACAAGAAATAGCAGCAAGAATCAATGATTGGGACTATGTAAAACTATAAAGCTTCTGTACAGTGAATGAATCAATCAGTACAGTGAAAAGACAACTTACAGAATGGGAAAAAATTTTGCCAGCTACTCCTCAGACAGAGGACTAATATGTAGAATATACAAAGAACATAAAATTTAAACCTCTTAACATTAAAGACCCAGTCAAGAAATGGGCAAGAGAAATGAACTTCTCAGAGGAAGAAATACAAATGGTCAGCAAATATATGAAAAAATATTTAAACTCTTTGGCCATTAGAGAAATGCAAATTAAAACAACACTAAGGTTCCATCTTACTCTGGAAAGAATGGTAATCATTAGGAAATCAAACTTTAGCAAATGCTGGCATTGCTGTGGTGAAAAAGGAACCTTCCTTCATTGTTGATGGAAATGCAAAGTAGTACAACCATTATGGAAATAAGTTTGGAAATTTCTCAAAGAACCAAAATTAAAAATTCCATATGACTCAGCTATCCTCCTGGTAGGTATCTTTCCCAAGGAGTTTAAATCATAATACTACAGGAATACATGTATATCAATATTTATAGCAACACAATTCATAATAACTAAATCTTGGAAGTGGCCTGTATACTCATCAATAGATGATTGGAAAAGAAAACTTTGTATCTATATATAATGGATTACTACTAGGCTATAAAGAATGACAAATTTGAGACACTTGTAGGAAAATGGATGCACCTGGAAAATATAATGTTGAGTGAAATAAACCAGACATACAAGCTTAAATACCATATGTTATCTCTCATTTGAGTGAGGCAAAGTACAAAGAGAATAGCGAAGGATGGATGAAAGGGGACAAGGGGATGGGTCTCTTTCGATAGGGAAATGTTCCAAGGGAAAAAGGGTGAAAGGTGAGGAGAAGGAAACAGGGAAATAAGAAGAATAAAGGTATGCCATGTACAGGAACCTAATAACCCCAATTGATGTAAACATTATATGCCATAATATGAGGTAAAACAAGTAATATCAACAAGAATGTAAAATGGCTTAGAGGAACTGGAGGAGGAGAGAGAGAAAGGGAAGGGGAAGGGGGTTAAAAATGCTATAATACATGCATGTAACCATTCCCCAAGACAACTGTAAACTACATGAATTGCAAACATGTACAAATAAAATTTGAAAAATTTTTAAAAGAATACAAGTTAATAGTTCTTATCCACAATTGAGTAGAAGTCAGATATAGCTGTTTATTTAGAGTTTAAGTTGCACTAGAAATTGTGCTACCTTACATTTTTAACAGTTTAAGATTGATGGTGAAATGAAAACCATCATGAATATCTTGTCAAATTTATCCATTTGTTTCCATTAATATTGAAATATTCTAAAGAAAATTCTTTATATAATATTTTGCCTTCTACACACTACCCTACTGAATTTATTGTCACTATGTTCAGCAAAATTTTCTTAAGAAGTTGTCTAAGGTTGCAATCTCTACTTCTTTAACTCATTCCACCTGTACTCCCTCCACTCAACTGAAATTCATGCTATAAAGGTCACTGGGATGGATTGGCTTATTGTCTCCCTCTCCTAACACTCACCCCACTGCAATCTACATTCCATAGGAGAAGACATCTTTTTTATGGACCTTATAACTATTTATTGATTGCTCGCTGGTCACACACCAGTGGCTGATAAAAATTGGGTCAATGAATAAAGTGTGAAAAAATTTAACAGAGTTTTGTCAAACAGTACTTTACTCAAGATTGAAAGCCATCTTTGTGCTGGTCATGTATTTCCAAATTAAGTTGGTCAATGATACATTTTAACCTCTCTCAAAAGAGTCCCCATATTTCTAATGGTTTCCTGACCTTTAGTGAGGATTCTCGGTGAACCTCTAGTTTCAACAATGACTTTTGGAGCAGTAAAACTGTAGGAATCCCGGGCTTGACTAAGTCTTCACTAGTTGCTGAATATTTCTTTGGTGGTTCCTTCAATTATGTGTACTATAAGCCATCTTTTTTTTCTTTTTACAATAAACTTAATAATGTGCAACAGGGCCAGTGAGATCGCTCAGCAGCCTAAGTGCCTGCCTGGCAAGTGCGAAGTTCTGAGTTCGACTCCCGGTACCCACATAAAAAAATAATAATAATGTGCAACAAACAATTTACTCAATTCAGATATGTACATATCCATTGCCAACTTTTAAAAATGTGCTTTCTTCTTTTCCAATTCACCTCTCCTTCAAACATCACTGATGCAATTCCATTATTTATAGCATTAAAATTCAAGAGCCTGCTTAGCAACTAAAATCTTCAATAAATTTTCTCAAACTACCTTTACTACTGTCTACGAGAACAAGGATGTTTGTGAAGGATTAGCAAGCCCTCCTTATAAATAACATACCAAAACATTTTCATAATTTTAAAAATAACTATGTTGGAAGTAGAAATGATTTTGACTATAAACAGTTACATTCAGAATAAGAAATCAATGAGTTCAATCATTATAAGCAATTCACTGATCTGTGGTTTATGTGGTATGATTAATAACTGAATTAAGTCAATGTCTTAGCAACCCAATTAATACTACTCACTAGTTCTTTGTGATATGCTGCCCTCTGTTCAAAGCAAAGACTAAATCTAATACATCTTGATTCATTCAAAAATTTTTTCAGTTAATACCTCATACCAATTTCTGCATTTTGCATTTCAAATTATCACTGTATTTGTAATCTTAGCAATTAAGATAGAAAGATCAATTTTACCCAAATTCAGCTAATGACTATTAATTCATGGCCAGATTGTGAATGAGTAGATTTGTTTCAAAGACATTTGTTAACAAAATTGTAGATTAAGTAAACATTGTTCTACCAGCCATATAATAGATATGATTTCTCTTTGAGCTAATTGGAATATTATTAAAAATAAACAAAGTGGGAATCATGGCCATTCTTGGAAGAAAAGAAAACTCCCTAAAACATCAAAACCACACAGGCAGTTCTGATGTGCCCTGGAACTTGATTACTGCTCCATATGTTCAGAAGTGCAGAAAGAATTAGATCTAAACTGATAGCTCACACTGACCAAAGGGAGTCTAATAGAGAAGACAACATTGAAAAAATAGCACATCTATGACCCAGGGTGCTGAGTGCAGGAACTTTTACGAAAACAAAATATCAGATTTCCCTATGGAACTCTAATAACTAGAGGGTAATTGAAGATGATAGTATTTAGCAAGTGTCACCCAGCCTTCCTACACCTATCTCACGGGCAGTATTAAGTATTAAGTTCTGCAATGGATCTTTGGTCAGCTGGAGCAGCAATTTGATGCTTTATGGAGAAAGGTTTAGTTTGACATGCAGAAACATTCTACAGATCAAAAACTATTAAACAACTATTTAAAATCAAAATGATTTACCTGCAGAGTCACCTAAATAGAAAAGATTGTTTGAGACCTGTGCAAAACATCTCCGTTACAGTTCCATTACAAGTATCTTCGCAGTGTTACAGATGCCAGCTCAAAAAATGGAATTGTGGAACAGAAATATACATGATAAGTTAATTTCATTTAACTGTCTATAAAATTAAAGAAGATAGATGCTGATGCATGGTCAATGTTCTTTTTTCCAACCTTCATTCTTGTTTATAGGACTTGACATAGTCAAAGAAACCATAATAAAAACTAATTTCTTAAGTGTAAAGTAACCAATAAAAGGAAAGTACAACATACAAATTTTGAAGCTGAAAAAAAGCAGTCAGCCTTACAAGATAATTTAAATGCATTTAGTGCTTTCTCACATTTCCAGTGTTTCAACTATATTTATTGTCTCATTACACTTGACACCAAGCCTGGGAGGTAGACTATGTAAACAGTGCTGTTTTCATTGTATACATTAGGCAACTAGAAGTGATATGAATTATTCAGAGTTTACATTTAGTGGATAGCAGAGCTGAGGTTGTTAATTTTGCAATACTTTGACCTTACAGGGGAGGAACTGTTTCACTAGGAAGTTAGTATTATAAGAGTTAAAATTTAAAAATAAGACATAGCAACCTTACTGGAGGTGTCAATAATTATTACAGAAAATAAATGTCTCCTGTGCTAGCAAGCCCTAACAGCTACATAAATAGGTATGACTGCATATTCCCTGTAAAAATCAAAATAGATAGTAATGGATTATGAAATCCCTGGTTATTTTCTCAAAGTCATTGAGGAATAAATATTTTTAGTCATAGTTAATATAGAACCATAGCCATATTAATGAGTTGTTCCAATAGTATTGTACTTTAAAGGATTATGATTGCATTTTGTTTTGTGTCCTATGAAAATGTTTTATAATTAGCAAGAAATAATGACAAAATGTACTTCATTCTACATTTTTTATTGTTCTTTTCACATCCTTTGGTTTTTCATGTTATATGAGCTGTATTGATTCGTATGTATGTATGTAATCACTATGCTCTGAAAGATTGTAAAGATTAAAAAAGGAAACACTCTTACATTCAAGAAATTCATATTTTCTCATTAATAAATGTATAACAAAAGTGATTATTATATAATATAAACATTCTAATGGACATAGACCTTCACAGAGTAGAAAAAATGGATAAATATAGGCATTCAGGGGCTGGTGAGATGGCTCAGCGGCTTAAGCGCCTGCCTGGCAAGCGCAAGGGCTCGAGTTCGACTCCCGGAACCCACATACGAAAAAGGGGCCGGTGATATCGCTCAGCGGCACGGGTGCCTGCTGGCGCGCGAGGTCCTGAGGTCGACCCCCCGGTACCGACAGGAAAAAAAAAAAATAGGCATTCAAGAATTACTCCCAGAGGAAAGATTCCTGCCTTTGACTTTAAAGAAAGAACAAATAAATTGTGAGTAGAGAGAATAGATGAAAATATAACATAGAATTTCAAAAATAAGAATAGCTGTACGTTGCTTGTATACAGGATGTACAGAAAAATAGGGAGCTTGGAGGAAAAGGCAAAAATAACAGCTTTGGGAAGAGTTTGCTAATCTAAGGTATTTGGACATGTTCTCACAGAGATAGGAAATTTTCTAAAGATTCTTTATTTTAATTTTTAGTTAGGAAAGTTGACATAATCAGTCCTGATTTTAGGAAAATTATGTTTACCACTAAGCAAACAGACACCTAGGAAGGTTAAGTAACCTCCTTTAATATCTGGGATTGAAATTTTCATCTCAGTGATGCTGTACTATGCTCCTTTCCTATTTAAGGAACTATTAAAAATAGGGCGAAGACCTGAATTAAGACAGATGAAGATAGAATTAGTAAAAGTTGGTTTTTGGGATCAATTAAATGTAGGAATAGGGCCGGTGAGATGGCTCAGCGGCGTAAGCGCCTGCCTTGCAAGCGCGAGGGCCCGAGTTTGACTCCCGGAACCCACATACGAAAAAGGGGCCGGTGATATCGCTCAGTGGCACGGGTGCCTGTTGGCGCACGAGGTCCTGAGGTCGTCCCCCTGGTACCCACAAAAAAAAAAACAATAAAATAAATGTAGGAATGAGGCAAAGTGTAAAGTTTGGTGACAAATAAAAACAACGAATACTTAGAAGGTCTTTGTTATAGTAGAAAATGATCAGTATTTTGAAACTGATTTAGTTACATGTGGATGAGACCTGCAAACAGAGACTCTCTACAAGCATTTAAATAACTGAGATATTATATATCTATTTAAATAACTGAGATATTATATATCTATTTACATATGTAGGTTTATTAGCGGACAGTGTTAGACCTAGTGCAGTTAACTCAGATGTCAAAAGAATTGTGAGCAAACAGTCTTTAAATGAATAGAATTTTTAAAAGAGCAGAAAGAGTCTAGAAATTTATTCAGTTTATTAGTTTGCTAAGGCTGCTGTACCAAGTACCAGAGAGTGGCTAGAACATCAAAAATTTATTGTCTCACAGTCTTAGAGACTGAAAATCCACATACATGGGAAAAATACACACACACACACACACACACACACACACACACAGAGGATACTTAGCCCTTACCACTGTGGCTTTTGGGTTGGAAATTCCACCAGGAGTTTAGAATGGTGCCAGAATCAAACAGCCTTGAGGCTGAATTTCTTCTTCAGTGGCCCTCGGAGTTTTCTCCCAGGCCACTGATTGATTATATGAGGGATACCTATATATTAGACAGCAATTTGCTCTCTTCAAATTATACTGATTTAAATTCAATCACATTTTAAAAGGTCCCTTCCCTGCGACAGATAGAGTGAGGTTATACAATGCAACAAGGCATTATAGCCCAGGCATGCTGACACATAAGATTAACCATCACATCTGAGAACAGCAAAACTGAGGGAATAGGCAAAAAATAATTCAGTAAAGACGATTGAGAAGTATGAGTCATAATTATGGTAATAGTGAGACAGTCATGTGGTGGAAGCCCAAGGATTCAAGATTGAAGGATTTGTTGTTGTTGTTCTTGCTGTTGTTAAATGTATTAGAGTAGACAGACATATTAAATAAATTCTAGATTAGAATGTGTCCATTAATCTAAAAAGCCATCAATGTTCTTGAGAGTTTAATAAAGATGGGTACAAGATTTAGACAGGAATAGATCAAGGAAAAAATTATTTCCTGCAATATGACCAAAAAGAACCTGCTAAAAATAACTAATAATGCTTGCTAAAATGTATTAAAACTAATCATTCTAAATGCTTTACTGATCTGAGAAGAAATTCAAAAATCAATATCTAGAGGCCTCAAAACAAAGTAAAAGTAGAAATTCAGAGGAAGAAGCATACTTGAGGTCAGTTTTTGCCCTGGAGTTTCTTGCACACTCTGGTGACAATGACCTTCTTATTGATGATGGTGCAAGACAGAGACTAGACTGAGGATGCAAGTTAACAGAAGACATTGCAGAAAGCTAGGGTCCAAAGGTGACCTAAAAATAAACCAACACACAGGGAAGATAATGCCCAATTTGACTTTGGCTTTAGGTAGAAGGAAACAAGAAAGTAAAAGAACACCCTTACATGAGGTCTGAATGCATGATTTAATTTTCAATAGGAATTTTTGCCTGAATTTGATCTATTATATGGTTTGAAAACCCTTACTGTGAAAATGGGATCTGAGATTCTTAGTGTAGTCCAATATTGGCAGATTCAAATACAAACCTTTAGAGGAAGCCAATGCAGACCTAATAAACAAAGAACTTGCACAGATGAAGGGATTTGAGACCACAATAAGTAATCATGAAATGTACAGGGACAGGAGGCAGAATGAACAAGAGCCAGCAGCAGTAACAAAAAAGAGAAACAAACCAACAAATATTTAAATATTGCAACAATAACAAAAGAGAAAAAATTATGTTTAATGTGTTTAAAATGTTTAAAAAAATAGTTATAAATATAAGAAATACTAAAAGCAGCCAAAATGTAAAGATCCCCTTCCATCTCACTCAAGAAGAAAATGACTACCATTAAGAAATCAACCGGGCCGGTGAGATGGCTCAGCGGCTTAAGCGCCTGTCCGGCAAGCGCGAGGGCCCGAGTTCAACTCCTGGAACCCACATACGAAAAAGGGGCCAGTGATATCGCTCAGTGGCAAGGGCGCCTGCTGGCGCGCGAGGTCCTGAGGTCGACCCCCCGGTACCCACAAAAAAAAAAAAAAAAGAAAAAAGAAATCAACCAGGGCTGGTGAGATAGCTCAGCGGCATAAGCACCTGCCTGGCAAGCGCAAGGTCCTGAGTTCGACTCCCGGTACCTACACAAAAAAAAAGAAAGAAAGAAATCAACCAATAACAAATGTTGGCAAGGCTGTGGAGATAAAGGAACCCTTCTCCATTGTTGCTTGGACTATAAATTGATACAGCCACTATGGAAATCAGTATGGAGATTCCTCAAAAAACTAAAAGTAGAATTGGACCCCTTCTAGGTATCTTCTCAAAAGAGTTAAAAACATCATAACACAATGACATATGCACACCCATGTTTATAGCAGGCAATTCATAATAGCTAAATCTTGGAAATGATGGAAATCTTGGAAAATATGTCCTTCAACAGATGGATGGATAAAAAATGTGGTATTTGTACACAATTTTATACTCTGCCATAAAAAAGGATAAACTTGACTTGTTTGTAAGAAAATGGATGCACTTTGAGACCATAATATTAAGTAACTCACACACCAAAGCTTAAATATCACGTTTCTCTTACACGAAACCTCAATATATGTAAAGTATGAAATAAAAGACAGATAATAAAAAAAAAGAAAGAAAAAAAAGCCTTCGTAATCCAGTGCAGACAATGTATTTAAAAGTGTACCTTGACTTAGTATAATTGTCTTACATGTTTTATATGTTCTTTAGCCTATTAGACTGATTTTCAATCAGTGTACATGATAATTAGCTTTATACGGTCTTATAAGATAGATAAATTAATTCGATGCTGGAAAAATAAAAAGGAGTGGAGGGAGGGAATAAACAAGGTAATTGAAAATGTGTTATGTACATGTACCAATCCCTTACAGTAAATGTAATCCTCATGTACTACAAACATATACTAATAAAAGTAAAGAAAATATTTGACTTAACAGCAATAATAGAATATAGAAAATAGGTGATTAATAATTCAGTGATCTGAGAAAACATACCTATTAATCTCAAATAACATGTTCATTACAAATATCTTTCAAAAATATAGTTAAAGTAAAAACATTTTCTTTTTTTGTACAGGGAATCGAACTCAGGACCTCACGCTTGCCAGGCAGGCTCTGTGCCCCTGAGCTATATCCCCGGCAACATTTTCAAAGATATGATACCTGTTTGAGTTACATACCAGTAGAAGTTTACTAGAGAGATTGCTAATGGGTGAACTTCAGGAAGAAAAAATTAAATTCCGCAATTAATACACAAGATGGGATGGCAAGTGCCAAATATGATAACTATGTGAGTAAATTTATACAAGTATTAGTTGTCTAGCCTCACTTGCAATATCAAGTATGTGGGATTTAAAAAATAAAAAGAAGATAAGTCTAAAATACCACACAAGAGAATATAAGTTGGGGCCAGGATTTAGCTCAGTGTTGCAGCACCTGCCTGGCAAGCGTGAGGTCCTGAGTTTGATTCCTGGCACCTGCCCCCACAAAAAAGAATATAAATCATGCATAGGGAGATATAAAACAAGGTGTTCTAGCATCTTTACATTGTTTGAAAGTTAAAATAAAGCCAAAAAATATCTTTCCAAGAAATAAAATTTTGAAGATTTGAAAAGATAGACATAGTTAAGTTACCAGAAGCTACCTATTTTATGATGGATGACAATATATTTAGCAAAAGAGGTTATCTTACTATCACGACTCATTCGGCAGCCATTTTACAAATGTTCATTGCATCCTTAGCATTTGCTTACAATTGCTAGATGCCCTGACAGGCACCAGAGACACAAGAGTAGTCGAATGCCAATCCTTATATTAAAGACATTTGTAAAGGCAGCATCTCATTAAGCACTTGGCAGCCTTTGGAGATAGGATGTTATTATAGACAGAGTTAAATATGATAGAAAGCAAGGGGATGCCATAATGGAATGCGTGTTTTAGGAACTCACTTTGGGTTAGGATGGAGAACATATATTTGGTTTCCAAGACTTAAGAAGCTTTGCACCTATCCAAGAAAGAAAAGCTCATTGTCTGAATGAGAGACTAGTACTAGGTATCGAAAGAAATTACAGATTTGAATATGTGAATACTTATTATCAGTAATACTGATACAGAAGTACTGATACAGAACTGATTTTATTATCTGTGAGAAAATTTCAGTCTCTTTTGAGTGGACACTAGAATTATATAAGCAAGTACCTGAATTTATAATGGAATTTATTATCATATATACAATTATGAATTGATGTGAATTGAGAACAGTTGAACACAGAAGTAAAATATGCTTGTAAGCTTCAAAATTTAATAAGTCCAAACACGATAAGCATAACAATGTTAATACATCCCTCAAGGATTTTTTAAATGGAATCTTACCCAATGAAATACATAACTTATAAAACAATAATTAAAGAGAATATTTGTTGGAAATCATATTCCATGAATAGACAAACTTTTTTAAAACTCAGAGTTCACTTTTGATTTTGAACTTTAAAATAATGATGGGAAAAGTTAAAAGTTTCAAAGTTTGAGAGTGTTGTACGTTTTCTGCTTTAGAACTTTCTTTTGAAATGCTTTATGTGAAGCTGCATTAATGATGTCTTCAACTCTGCAAATTAATCCAATGCTCTTACATCAATGAAAAGAGCCATGGAGGGGGAGAGAGACTAAATCTCAAGAACTGTATCCTGCTCCCCCACAAACCATGTTTCATCTCCAGTTTTAGATTTTGAAGGGTCTGCCCAAAATGTGAAAGGATAGATCAAAGGGAAATTTCCTGCGTGAATAAAGAGTGTGGCAATCAAGCGTACTTGCCTCTCTCATCATTGAGGATTCCTGAATCTGGGAAGATGGTCTGTCCTTATTTGTGAGTTGGTCCTGGGAAAAGCTGTAGTTAAAAAAGCACACAGGCAAATTAATGTGGATAATTAGGTTTGCATGATTTCAGAAAAATAGGCAAGTGAATTAATATAGGAATACAGCAAAAATGTCCATACTTGAAAATTAATACTAGTTTGTAATGTCAAAATTCATTTGAAGTCATTTCTTCTTTTTTTTCTTTTTTAATACAGATACCAGGAGTCAAACTCAGGACCTCGTGCTTGCCCTCAGGTGCTTGTGCCACTGAGTGATATCACTGGCCCTTTTTTCTTTTATGGGGGTTCCGGGAGTTGAACTCAGGACCTCGCGCTTGCCAGGCAGGAGCTTACACCGCTGAGCCATTTCACCAGCCCCATTTCTGCCATTTGTAAAAGAAGCTAGGAAACCAGAATCATGTTCAAGAAATCAGTTTACTATGTGTGTTCACTTAAATATTTCCAAAATATTCTTTTCCTTTTTCCTCTTTAAACTATCATTTTTAATAGAGAAAATCATATTTTTCTCTCTAGTTTGTCAAGTAGAACATCGTTGGTGATCTTAAAACTGATGTTTTTCTAATTGTTCAGAAAAAGTAAGCGTTCAGTCCTTCAGAGGGTTTCCCTGTATTAATAGTCTTTTACAAGTCAACATTTGGGAAAATGGGAGAAAGTACAGCACCCTGATGACTGTGATCAAACTAAAATTTAACTGAGAGATTTTTCTACTATGGAGAAAAAAAATAAAACTATAAGAGTTTTAGTTGAAAAACAAAATGCCTAACATGGCTTTTATCTGTCTAGAGTCAGTCTGGTTTCCATCATCCATATTTGTACATAGTGCTGCATTTACTGAGGCTTTAAATTTATAGTCATGTCACTTATCAAGAACAAGAATTTTGACATATCCTAGAGTAAACTGTTTTCTTTTGCTACACTTATTAATAACAACTAGAGGAAAATATTTCTCTACTCTACTTTGCTTACCCAGAAATCTCGTCTTAAAAAATCTCTCAATTCCAAAGTCAGTCATTTGCTGAATGATCTTTTTAAAAGCTGGGGTTATTCTGTGTTTCGCTGTGTCTTACTTACTATACCATTGAGGATCGTTTTCAGAGACTTTCCATCAAGTTTCCACCATTACTTATTATAGAGCATTCAGCATCACGAATGTGCAAAGCATCCTTCCAGGCACTGCGAACCCCAAAGGGGGAGCGCAAGCAGACATGCAGTGAAGAAGTCTGAGACCTTCAAAAGTGGGGATATGGTTGAGCTAAGGTTATATCATTTCCAACTGGTGATAGGAAAACAAAAAACAAAACAAACAGAAATCAGAAAAGAACTTCTAAGAAAATAATGTTCGAGTTGTTGATTTTCAGATAAAGTAGAAAAATAACGTAAGATAGAAAACCAAGTAAGATGAAGATAAACTAAAAATAGGAGTGGTCCATACAAAGAAAGGAGACGAATATGAGTCAAGACAAAGCCAGAGAAATGAAGGAGATATGAGGAACGTAGACGTGAGCTTCAGAAGAGAAAGCACATCTGTTGTCATTTTTGGGACAGAGAGAGAGATCCTAGCCTGGGGAAGTATGGACTTACAGTCACGGAGTAAACCTTGAAGGATTTTAAATAGGAAAGTGACAGCATCAAATATATGTTGGAGAAAGATAAAACTAGAAACACTGTCTTGGAAGGGTAAGGGGTGGGAAAGAAAAACTGGCATGATTGCCTTCTGTTTGTGAAATTTCAAGTGGTATCTGACAAGCAGAGAAAGTTTTAATTTCAACAAATGCTGTCCTCTCTTACAGACCCTGGAGATACACAGCTGTCTGATGTCAGGAATACTTTGAAAAAGTGTTTAACTGCAGTCATGAGTTATCTTATAGAGCTTATAGTACACCAATCTGCATTTGTACTTGAGTTGGCAATAGCACTCAAATTCACACAAAGAAAGGGAAATAAACTACAGACATTTATTTTCCGTTTTCACTGCAGTTATTAACCATTTTTATTGCTTGCTATGAGGGAATGTATCTTGGAAGTAAAACCTACATCTTAAACTAATATTGAAGTTATGTTTATCTTTCTACTTGTGTCAGAATTAGAGAAAAAATTAGTATAAAACAAAGGAAACAACCACATCTATTCATAAAAATATCAATTTTAGATTGCACGACCAAAACTAGAGTGCCATAGCAGAGGGTAGAAATTTCATGTGAAAAGGACATGATTAACATCTCATTGCTTTATGCAGTGCTTTGTTAAAGAATTACAAAAATAAGTATTTTAGGGCCGGTGAGATGGCTCAGCGGCTTAAGCTCCTGCCCGGCAAGCGCGAGGTCCTGAGGTCGACCCCCCGGTACCCACATAAAAAAAAATAAGTATTTTAATCATGAAAAGTTGAAAGTAAGAAAAGTTACAAAAGAAAAGTTTCAAAGTGAATATTTGAATGAATGAAAATAAACATTCTTGCCAGTTGTAGGACCTCAGGCTTCTGTAAAATGTTTTTTAAATAATATTCTATTTCCCTTTTCAATACTTAATCTATTTTATGAATTGTATTTGCAGACTAGCAATGAGCATGATTAAAAAGTGGTCTCCTTTCATAGCCGGCATAGAAGAGGCAACATGTCTATTTAGAAATTATTCGAAGACCATTTAATACATAGGATTGTCCAGATTATGTCATAGTAACAATCCAGCATCTCAGTGGCCTATGATACCAAAGATTTGTTTCTCATTCACGTATGTCCAGAATGATCTCATGGGTGAGCTTTGTTCCTCTGACAGTTGGGCACTAAGGCCAATATAGGGTCTACTACATAGGATTGGATTATGAAGAATGTATCACTTCCTTGTTCCTGGTGACAAATCAAGAGCACTCATGGTGTTCTCATCCTGCTTTTCCAAATTCCTGTGCCTGCAATGACCCAGACCCCTCAAATGAGAGTTCATTCGCCGGAATTAGTCCCATGATGCAGCGTGACCACAAGGGCGTGGAAGACAAAAGGAGCTGTATGAGTTGAACACTAGTCCTTGCTTCCACAGACCCACATAGTATCAAAAGGTAGAAAATGTCTCACATTATATTCAGTCTCACACTTTCCTGCAGGCATCAGTCTGACCTAAAGAGATAAATTAATTCATTAGCTCCACAGACCAACAGAGGCAAAGCGGGAACAGATAGATAGAATGAAATGGGCCTAGCTTCCCTTTCACTTTAATCTTAAAGTGTTTATCTTAATAACTAAAAAAACATTTCATAAGACCAATTAAGAGACACGGGCAATTGTAGAGTCTGTTTATCCATCCAATTCTATACATTTGAATATTGTGTTTTGAGCCTAGAAATGTCTCAGGTGGGTTTTAATTCTTACCCTTTGTGGGTACACCACTTAATTTCAGGATCATCGCCTAAAGACAGGCTAACAGGTGAGGCCAGCACAATCTGGATAAGATAGGCAAAGATTTAATTTCATTACCTCCTTTTATGTATTACTATTGATAGCAGAGCTGTCTTTTTTAACACAAGCCCATTACTCATTTTCAGTGGTAAAGGCCTATGTTCACAATAGATGCTTATTTGCTGGCCAAGAGGTGGAGCCTGCTACTTCTCTTGAATGTGATCATATGAAAAGGACTAGTGCCCTTCCGAGCCCTGCTATACTTCCAGTCCGCTCTCCCAAGGTTATGCTAGATGCTTCTAACCACAGAAGACAGTTTCCCTCTTCATTTTCCTAGTTATCCCTTTTTCTTTTTTTCTGAACAAAGATGGTAAAGAAATAAACCATACTTAAGATTTGTGGGGGTTTTTGTTTCTTTGTAAATCTAATTCTGATACACCTCTTCTATTGTAACTTGTTTTATGAATTCCACATACATAGCCACCCTTTGACCTATGAATTTCAGGCAGGGATATTCAAAAGTTTTGCTCTCTGAAGTTCTGTCTAGCACTGTCAGCTTTTGCCACCTG
Organism: Erethizon dorsatum; assembly: GCA_028451465.1. Lineage (NCBI taxonomy): Eukaryota > Metazoa > Chordata > Mammalia > Rodentia > Erethizontidae > Erethizon > Erethizon dorsatum. Next base: position 44,555,773 of record CM051824.1, read on the forward strand.
TCTGTTCATACCCACATTTGCTCAAACCATTAATAATTATGAAATAGACTTTTGGGTGCCTTATGTCTATACTTAACTACCCTTCTAAACCTTTCTCCATGGACTCTGTGTGATAGCTCCAATTCTTGACTTATTCTGTCATAGGTTTAGCCAACATATTTCAACACAGCCCTCTTAAAAGTAGGAGGACAAAGGAATGGTCCACAATCCATTAGGAACCATTTTCTATATAAATCAGGCTGGGTTTTTAATTGCTTGAATCTGAATCTTTGAGGAAATAAAACCCTCTGAAGGATCCTTTAGAAATGAATTCATGAGGTCTTTCCCTATATGTTCATGACCTACAGCTTGGTATGGGAAAGTCTTTAAGGCCAGGTCAAATTAAAATTGAGAGACCTACATTTTATAAGTTAGGTGATCTAATTCCGTATTATAACTCTGTGTAAATTTCTGTTACCTCTGAGTCTTTAGAAAAGTTTTATTTCAGTGACCCATTTTAATATATCAGCTATAGAATTATGGGAAAATGGTCATGTATTGATTAGGGCAGTACATTAAAGGTGTAAAAATAACCCCCAAGACATGTACGGTAGCAGTATCACTTAAGTTAAAATCCTGGCACTCTTGTAATTCCTACCATCTTTGTTTTTCCCAGCAATGCTAATTGATGACAGTAGTGTTAGTAAACCATTAATAGATGAGAAACTAAAACCAAAGAACTGTTAAGTAACTTATTCAAGCTCACATAGACACTAATCAGTAGAGTCCAGAGCCTCAAGGGGAAGTAAAGTCTGTCTGACAATGTTAGAGTCAACTATCTTTCCTGTCCAATGATTCTTTTCCCTTTGCCTGTCTTGGCCATTGTACTCAATGATATCCAGGGAGACAATGGGCTTCAACACTTCACAACCCTATAGCTTACCAAGCTTGGCTTGTAGTACTGCCATTGATCTCTGATGCCAATACAACAGCTTTCTCAACTGCTTTTAGTGATCACATAATTAATATAAATTACAGAGTGATCACTATGAAACTCAGATTCTGCTTAATTACATTAGTGCTGGTTCCAGGAATGCTTTACTTTTCCTGATTGTGTTTTTTCTCAAACATCTCAGCATGACGTAAAAAGTCTTCTACTTTTCTTATACATCTAACTAGCTTTCATTTTTTTCATGTAAAGGCTGCCTCCTCTACAGGAATGACAAACACTTGCTTTGTTTACCTAGCCAGCTCCTTTCAAAGATCAGACATTCTCAAGAAATAAAGTAAGTAAATAAACCCTAATATTCTCTAGTATACTGCACTTACTCTATGAAAAAGAACAAAGTTAATGGTGTTGTCTTTTTGTAGCACAAACATGAATGAGTAGTAGCTGATCAGACATGTTTAAGAGCAAATTAGTGCATACCTAAAACGTTTCATAGTTTTCTTTTTCTCCTCTACTTGAGGGAACTGGATAGTATACCAGTTCTCTGACATCCTCTTAGTCTATCAGAAGGATGAGTAGTTTTTCAACCTGTCCTCTTGGGAGATCAGGCAATAGAGAAAAACAATTCCATGACTGAAAAAGGGACCTTCAGGCACTATCTAGAGTTGGTGATAAGTCAAGAAACAAGAATAAGGGTGGCCTGTCTTTGTCATTCAGACTGATTTGAACAGGACAGCGAAAAAGGGGGGTGGTAAAAGAATCAGGAAATGAAAGCACAAATTAGTTTCTGGTGTCCCCTAGTGAGATTTCCAAAGAAATCTCCATTTTCAAACAGTAGCAAGGGATTAAGTAAATACATCATAGTGCTGCACAGGAAACAATGTTATAACCCCTTCTGATTTCTTAAAATAAATAATCACCGTCTAACACTACATTTGAATATATATTGTTTCCTCATTGTTGCCCTAAATTCACATGATTTAGGGCCGGTGAGATGGCTCAGCGGCGTAAGCGCCTGCCTTGCAAGCGCGAGGGCCCGAGTTCGACTCCCGGAACCCACATACGAAAAAGGGGCCGGTGATATCGCTCAGCGGCACGGGCGCCTGCTGGCACGCGAGGTCCTGAGGTCGACCCCCGGTACCCACACAAAAAAAAATTCACATGATTTATTAATAGGAATACACCAGTTAGTTGAAGTAAAAAGGGACTTAATCGTCTATTTCAGTTCTTGAGAACTGAGTTATTAATTAATATTTTGGTGTTGCTGAAGTCATTAAAAGTATAGGCTACATTCTTATTATTATCATTGTTATCATTGCAGAGAAGTCTGAGTTCAGGAACTGATCATCGAAAGAGCTGGCAGAAAGGATGTAGTAATGACCTTTCAGAAAGAACTGTTTCAAGTTCGAAAAACCGGTTTGAAATCACAGAGAATGATTTTAAAAGTTGAAAGTTTTTTTAGGTAGTTTAGTATTCTTTCTCATTTTGTTTTCAAAAAGTTAGGGCCTAAATATCCTTAAAACCCTATGACTGTATTCCAAATTCAGACCAAGCTGATGGATTTGTGTCACTGATGGAAATTCTAATACTGATGGGAAATTCTAACATTGAAAGTTGTAGGTAAAGTTTCTGGTATATACTTCTTCCTCCAGTCACCCAGAAACAAATGGACTTGGTGGCAATGTTAGTTTTGTTAGCAAGAAAAACTTTGTTTTGATTAGCACTGTAAACAGGGAAAATGACAGTAGAAGATGTTGCTCCTCTTTCCGTGACATCTCCTGGCTTTTATATGCCTACTATTCACTAACAGAATGTATAAGAAATATATATTCATCAGTTGTACTTTACTGTTTTATTTTACTAAATATGTAATGTTTTTAACATTTGGCCTAATAAAGCAATATATAAATATGACCTAAGCCTGTTTAAGAAATTTCAGACCACAATGTTGTAGGAAGTTTTATGTTAAATCTCTGTAAATATTTTCCTGTATGTATTATATATATGAATAAAATAATAATAATAATAATAATAAATAGATCTCTGTGAGCTAGCATAAACAGGGCAGAAAAAATTGGAAATAAATGAAAACCCAACTTTTCATTTCAGAGGTATGACATCAGAAGTTATTCCTCCATGAAGCCCATGTTACTAAACTCTACATCTTTTGTTTTTCTTCTCCATTTCTATGGTCCTGTAACATCCTTTTGTTGTCAGCATAGCAACTCTTGTCACCTGGCATTATTTTGTTTCTTTTTCTAAAAATACTTGTCTCAGAGCCATGGATATAGCTCAGCGGCACAGTGCCTGCCTGGCAAGCACGAAGTCGTGAGTTCGATTCCCGGTACCAAAAACAAAACAAAACAAAACAAAAAAAAACTTGTCTCTACTTTAGGAGACAGGAACCTCACATAACTTGCTCACCTATACACATATGGAACTTTTCACTTAAAGGATTCAGATATTGGCTGAATTCATGAATAGACATTTGAATATCACCTTAAACTGAAATTAAGTGATTAGTATCTTTTCGTAAAAAACAGAATATCTGTACCAAAAAAACCTTGCATACAAGTAAAAATGTTATTATAGGTGTTGTCTGTTCCAAAGATATGATTTGTGAGTCAATTTCCTTGATATTTTCTTTGGAGGTTTATCTGCATGGAGAATTATAGGATTCTGTCTGAGAATTCTATTGCATTCACTCTTTCTGGATCAAAGAGATCAAGAAACCCGCAGAGCTACATTTTTAAGAAATATCTTATTTCTAAAATTAAGGAATGGAGAGAGAAAAGAACAAAGGGCCTCTGTATGTTTTCTATTCATAACACTGAAATTCAATACACAGTCTGCTATTTTAAGCTTCTAGTTGTCTTTTGTGCTATTTTTGAAAGCCTCACACAGATGAGGGGTGAGATTGGTCATGAAAGTCTACTAAGATCTCTGAGTTTTCATCTGCAACTCACGCCTGGCCCCATCACATTACACAGTCATAAGTGGAACTGTAAGATCTTTGAGGAGTGAGACTGGGTATGTCTCTGTGAGACTTTGTTTCTGGTTTCCTAGATACATTTTTTCTTCAGAGAAGCAGGGACCATGCTAATGGGAATACATGGATTTAATGTTAGCACCACATTTTTTTCTTTTTGAGTGACTTTAGTTTTCTGATATTAGCTATAGAATATGTTTCATTCAGCAGTTTCTAGTTATAATTAAGTACAGTTCCTGAAATCTGATCATCTGGTGCCCTTTACTGCCATTCAAATGTATAAGTGTTTTTTGAATATATTTATTTTTATTGGGCAAATAAAACTTCAGATGTTGGTTCTCTTCATCCTGACCTACTGCAGAAGTTGTTCCCTCTGTGTTTATCTCAAGCTAAGAAGATACACAAATGAATCAAGCGGAGTGTAATGCTGACCACGCACTTGCCAACAAGGAAACAAGTAGAAATCATATGCTAATTAAGTCCTTCAATGCTCAGGTCAAGTTACCATGGTTATATCATCTAAGAATATACAGGTCTTCTTTTTCTCTCTCCAAAATTCACACATGTTTTTCAAGTGGCTATATATAGAGTGCCCTTCCAGGTCCTTGTGGTGGTCCGGGAAGATTATATTTGTAATTCCATGGAAAAGTTATTGGAATTCTAGCAAGTTAATTCCTATCCACTACTTCCAGTGCAACCCATGGTGAGAATAAAGACACTAAGACATAGCTATAGTTATGGGTAGCCAAGGGAGTCATAAGTCCAGCCAGGGTGATGGTTACCGGAACAAAGGCCACGACCCAGGGCTGAACCCGGGTTTTATAAATTCTCGAGGAGGGGAGTGGCTTGGGATGAGTGACTGGGAGAGTGGTGGGAATTCCTTGAGTACCATGAGCTGGGCTAGATAGGTGGCCTGAAATCACCCTTGCAATATGCAGAGGGAAGGATATGCAGAAGGAGTAATCTGCATAACACAATTCAAAGTAGTATCTAATGTTTTGGGGTCAGTGCTTCAGCTCTGATGTGTAATGTTCTGTGCCCTGGGAAGTCATAGCCTCTTTCTCGAGGCTCGATCCCAGCTGACAGCATGGAGCACAGCTCTCCATCCCGCCAGGCTCAACCATGTTTTCGGGAGCTACGGGTGTGGGGTAACACAGGCCTGTTACCTTGCTTCAAAGACTATATATCAGGACCTCCACTAGACCGATTTGCATTGCTTAAAGCCAATTAAAGAGATAAGAAAAAGTCCTAGCAGGCTCTGTACATATCAGTACATGGAAATAGGGCCAGCTTTAGCCAAAATGGAGATAATTGCTCTTCTCTCAAGGAGAGTCATCCAGGTGGTCCTCCATAGCTATATACCATTATTTTTTATTTATTTTATGGAAAAAATAGAACAAAATTTCATAACAAAATAATAGAATAGCAATAGTTAATATATTGTGTATAGTTCAAAGTAGTTACTCAGAATATTTGATATGGACATAAAAATTTCTCTAAATGATACTAGCACAAACCTTTCTTTTCCTTGAACTAGGAAGGGGGAAAGGAAGGAAAAGAAAAGGAAGAAAAAAAAGTATATCATTATTTTTTGTTGTATTATTGGGGGAAATGCCATTTGAGAAAGAAACAGAGTAATCACGTATTCATTGCTTTTATTTTTCCTTCTTTACTTGTCAAACATAGAAACATTTATCACCAAAGATGAAATACCTTATCTCCATGACTTTGGTCAATGTGTTGGAAGAGGAAGGTTTATTCTGACATTCTTCCTAAGAAGAGCTGAGGCCCTCCTGACATTTGAACTTGTTTATTTCCCATTCTCTGAACTTTTATAGAAATAATTTGATGCTTCTAGGAGTATTTATTTGACTGGCAGCTCTTATTTAAATAGAATTTTGAAAATGAAACACATTTCCACTGTAGTATGAAACTTTATTTTTTATGGACAAGAGTAGTTTTAATTCAAATGTAACCTTTTTTATGTTTAGCTTTCTTGTTCTTTTTATTGTTGGCATATCTTTGAAATACATAATAATTATACCTCTTGGGGAATTGGTACATATAGATATCACATCTCAATCATTTTTACTTCCTCTTCTCCCGCATAAGATTTGGTCTTTATATCTTCTTGCTCAGTAACTGTCTTTGAATTCACCTGTAAATATTAGGTCCATTTCCAAAGATAAACTTTCCTATTACCTCTCATGAAACAATTATTTATTTTTTATTTTTTTTAATGTGGGTACGGGGGTCAAACTCAGGACCTTGCACTTGCCAGCAGGCACTTGTGCCACTGAGCTATCTCACCGGGTCATCATGAAACAATTCTTAACTTATTTTGTTCATTAGTCTTCTCCTTGTAGAGATCCATAGAAAATGAGAGGACATGTAATTTTCATTTATACAATCACTGATAAAAATCACCTGGATATTGTGTTAATACTCAATGTATATCTTAGTAAGACAATTGTTGAATAACTTGTGATTCAATGCTTACACTTTAGAATCATAATTTTTTGAAACCTGAGAACTACCTCATATTTAAATTATGCAGTCTACTCACTAAATCCAGTACTTTGGTCCGGTTTATTTTAGCTGAAATTTTTTTGGTGAACTTTTCTACTTTTTTCTCACAACAACTTGATCTAGAAATTCCTACCATACTTTTGTAAAATGTCAAATCTATTTGGTCTTATTTCCATGTGTGTTCTATTAAAATTTGAGCCAACTTCTGTAACCATTCTTTTGCTCCCTTCTATTTTTAACAAAATATTTGAAATACAGATTTATTTTGATAATCCAAGGTTTCTCCTTTTGTTTTTCTCTCATAAAAACATTAGCAAGAAATTCAAAGAAGAAACTTAGCCCTTAAACTGAATAAAGGAAAGAGAGCATGTGTATGTTGAAAAATCTCCATAGATGAATTTAATACTTCAGTTCACGAACATTTCTGTTTACAAACAACTTGGTTTGCAAACAAAAGCTTTCCTCGAAATTTTCCTTCCTTTTGCAACTCCACATCGGGTGATAAACATGGCCACAGCCATCTTCCGCACACAAACACAAACGCAGCCATTTTCCCCCAAATCGTAAAATGAATTAAGTTTGTAAACCAAGGTGCCATTGTATTTTTTTTTTTCTTTCTTTTTCTTTTCTTTGAGAACTATGGCCTCAAAGCATCATAGCATAACAGAAAACCTTTGGTCATCTATTTTCCTTTTCTGGTCAAGATTCAATTTGTTTTAAATGTATCTTAAGGATAGATATGAATTAGCAAAATAGAAAAAAAAACTGTCTAAATTTTTAAGTGAAAGATGAAACACTTTCTGCATTTTAGTTTCAAGTACTGTGAAAAGCCAGCAAACTTAGGACAACTGAAAGGACACAGTCTAGAAATATCACAACGTAGAAATCCTTATATTCACTTCTCAATTTGCAGTCTTTTGGCCTTTATATTTTTTGCCCTAAATGATACACAGGAACATGCACACACACACACACACACATCAGCTTCCTAGGATGATAGGCAGTTATCTTTCCCAATTATATTGGAGATTTGCTAGTTCAGACATCCTGACTTATGATGACATGATTGGGCACACAAAAACATATCATATAGTTTATTGTAACTGTGTGCAAATTACTATATGCTAGCATCAAAGTTTCAAAAATCTCTTCTACCAATTAGAAACATATTTATTCTTAAAAGAAGTTTCTATGTGGTATTTTAGGTAATGACATGCTGTCAAATTTCAGAGATTTTCTTGTATTTTTAAAAAATGGTAATTTCTGATTTTCTATACAAGAATTTTTATTACATGGTGCAGGAACATCTCATTATTACTTTGCATTTGCTACCATTAAATTTTCCTAGTTTCCTTCTTTCAATAGGTTGAATCCCCTGTCAGTTTTGGAAATGTACTTTTGTGAAAAAAAATTTTGCTTGTTCTAGTTCAATCTTCCTTAGAAGAGTATTATTTTCAAAGCAGTTTCTAATGTTTTTATCATGTAAAATTTGTTTCAAATGGGGAAGTAGAGAAGCTTTACAGAGTGTTTTTTCTCGTTTCTCTTTTCTGTTGTCAGCTTCAGCTACTTATATCTTCACATTCCAAACAAACTATCAGCTAAATTTTACAATTTAGAGGAGGAAAAAGTGAAAGAATACAGGACCTAGAACCACCCACAACAGCTTTGTGTCCAGTTAGTGACATGTCCTTTCACTAACTGTCCCAGAGTATAATCTTTAAAGTGCAAGTTTATGTCACGCACGGAGCCTATAAAAAATGCATTGTTAGGTTCCCCCATATATACATATATAATTAATATATATATAATTCTCTCTATATAATTTTTTATGCTATTTCATGATGGCCTACATTTCAGACTTTAAAGATAGTTCACTGTCTCAATTTCATGTCATAGATCAAGGAGTAGTCAACAACTATGATGAATGTTTAAATTTAAAATGAGCTTATTACAGCAGAAGACACATTGCCATTAATGCCCCTCAAAATACTTCCCCTTTCCTTGAACACACTTATCCAATCATTCTTACCACTTTCTGAAGCAATTCTGAATAAATGTTTTGTGAGGTATGATAAAAATACAGTGAATTCTGCTGCCAAGTGCCATCCAACGGAAAGGTAGGCTTCCAAGAGCATTGCACTGTGTTGTGACCTCGTTCACCTAATTCATCTGATCTTGCATTGTTCAACTTTGGCTCTTTACCAATATCAAAATGACCATGAAAGGTGAACATTTTAAACTGATTCAGGACATCAAGGCAGCCACAAGAGGATTTCTTTAACTGCTTCAGAAAGCGGCAGAAATGTTGGAATAAGTGTTTTCAAAGGGGAAGTATTTTGATGGTGGCTAATGTAATGTGTCTTTTACTGTAATACATTTTTTAAAAATATTTAAACGTTCACCATATGTTTTGGTCACACCTTGTATACTCTTCCCTTGTTCACCTCTAGCCTTTAATTCATGTCACTGGTGTGTATGTACTTGGATGATCTTAATAACTCCTCCTCCAAACCAAACTTTCCCTTTCCTTCCAGGTTTCCTGGCTTCGTGGCAGTTTTTCCCTAACCACCAGCACTAAGCAATATTCATTTTCTGCAATTCCTTTAGAACCTATACATTTTCAGGTTTTTTTTTTTTTTTTTGTACCGGGAATTGAACTCAGGACCTCACGCTTGCCACATGCTTGCTGTGCTGCTGAGCTATATCCCCCACCCATCTTCAGGTTTTTTTTACACATAGTATAAACAGTCTAATTTGGGTAGCTAACTCAAGCGTAAGACCCTTCATCTGCAGCCCTGTTTGTTTTTGTTAGTTCAGTGTAAGTGGCCATTACCCCATAACCTGATCAATCTGCTTAAAGTACTTCCCAACATTATTTTCAGAGTAAAACTTAAGAGTTTTACACTTTTAATCATTTATAATTGCTCAATTCATAGGCTAGATGCTTTCACAAATGTAATGAGAAATGGAAAATATAAGGAATAAAATATCTTAATGCTTTTTACAGTATCAAGTTTGTTTATGGTGTTAGTAGAACATCTTTCAAACTGTACAGTTTGTGAAATTATCTACTGTCCAGGAATGTAGCCCTCGCTACTTAGCTTCTATTTGATAATAACACAGATATGATAAGTACAGGTAGTTTAAAAGAATGCTGTAAGAGAATAACTGTTATTGGTTCTACTTTACAAAGAGAAAAGAAAGACGGTCAAAGGAGGAGAAAATATGCTAGAATATGATGAATCTGACTCCAAAGATTTTGAAATTTCCCGATTTATGTAGTGACATAGAACATTCATTAAAATAATTATCAAAGGTTAATAAATTCTACTATATATCAGAAACTTTAAAGACTGGATTCCCTTATTAATCTTGAATGGATGAAGAATTGATGCTCAAGGATTACTTTCCAATTCCAAAGTTACAACTAAAATTAAAAAACTAAGTGCACAGCTAAGATTAAACAAATCTACCTTACTCCTCATCCCATAGTCTTCCCATTATCAAAATTCTAGTTATTCAAGTAAAATCTGAACTGTAAGGATAGAATGGATATTTTACTTCTATTGCATTTTCTGAATAATTAAAATAAATAAAATAGAATTTTGCAACATGTTAAAAAAAGCAAATTAAATATTCTAAAATTTTCTTAATAGTTTTGACCATGGTTTCTCTACTGGTAATGATTATGATTTTCCAATATGTAGTTCCCCAATTATTAATATTGCGGCTGGTCTCTGATGACCCATGTCACATGACGAAAAAGAGTTGTGTCATGAGGAGAGGGCTGATGACCACTCTGTCTTAAAGGAATATTTTGTCATATATGCATAAAGAGAATAAAGGCTTTCTTTGAATAGTCCAAAAGACAGTTTGAGAAAAGTACATGTTACACTTGAGCTGATGACATTGGGAACTGGGCTTATAGGCTTGGGTTGACAGGCTTGGGGACACTTGGGAACAACACAGAAAATGTGCCTACGTCCTGCAGCTGCAAGGCGATGGCCTCCCTCCAAGTCACGCCACACTCCATCTGCAGAGTCCTCAGCTGACTCTCCAGGACAGGCCACATCTATAGCTTAGATGCAAAGTGCTTCATATACTTATTTTCAGTGCTGATTCCCACACAATGAATAAAGGAAAACCAAATACACACAAGTGAGACAGACTGGCAAGATAGCAGTAAGCAGATAAGCAAGGTTTAGAAGAGTAATTGCCCCAGATGTCCATACATGAAGCAGGTACAGAATTTGGCTAAAGCTGGCTAGTTTGCAACACAAACCCATATTCAACAAAGTACAACACTTTTAATAAATTGCAATCATAAAAGAAAAGAACGTAGTCTAGTTGAGAAATGATATTTATAGCAAATAAATACAAGATGAATGAAACACACCTAGGTATTAAAGTATCAGTATTTCTCTTTGTAGTTTTCCCATTTTTTATCCCAATAAGGGAAAGGATTAGCTAGGTGGCTACACAGTCACTTGCATAATACTCAAGGGTGATGTTTTACCTTTATGTATTACTACAATCCTAGCATAATTATAGCATGAGAAGATGGATTTTTTGGAGCTATTTGGTTACATTTCATTACATGAAACCAAAACATTAGAGGTACTTAAGCATTTTGAATTATAAATTGTAAGTGTAGCATAGGGTTACACATATCCCTAAATCGGAAACTACCAAAAATTCCAGCATCACACTTCTCTCCACTTACCACTAGTTGTATCTCTTTACACATGCGCTCCAGCTCCCTCTTGGTGTGATTCTCCTCTGCTCGCTGGGCTGTGGGGGGTAGCACTGCAGCTAATGAGAAACATATGTGTGTCATGGACACTGGTTTCTCTATCACCTTTCCTTTTCTTTTCCACAGAAATTATTGGGAAAGATTCTGACTCAAGTTTGAAAAACCCACTCATATCTTTCCTTTTAAATAACTTTTATTAGTACATGTTTGCCATATATAATGATTACATTCATTACAGGAAATTGGTACATGTCATTTCCACCCTTATAAGCCACTCTTGAGATCATGAAATACAAACATACTACAAATTTCTGAAACACAAATTAGTGTCCTGTTAATGCAGGGAGAAGGCAGGGGATCAGATGCAGGAGGCACACACAAGTTATTTCAAAAATGCTTATAAAGTTATATTTCTTAAATTGACAATAATTAAATGACTTTATTTAGACATCAATGGTGATAACTGAAATTGCTCAGTTAGATTTTATATAAAACAGAACACATTACTTAAAAGTGAAAATAATAATTTCAATAAAATGTATGACTTTTAAATAATTTAAATCTTACCTTGCTGATATATTTCAAGTAAAAAGGTGTTTATGATTTCCCTAAAGTGACTCAAAAGCTACTATTTTCAAATGACCTTCAGATGTCTTGGCACTATCCTACAGATAGTCACCTGATTTGGTGAATGTGATAACAATTAGGCTGCCTCATGTTTTGGCTTTTTCTTACATCTTTCTAGGTTATTAGAAAATTTTGGTGGGCTGGTGAGATGGCTCAGTGGCTTAAGCACCTGCCCGGTAAGCGTGAGGGTCCGAGTTCAACTCCCGGAACCCACATACGAAAAAGGGGCCGGTGATATCACTCAGCGGCACGGGCGCCTGCTGGCGTGCGAGGTTCTGAGGTCGACCCCTCGGTACCCACAGAAAAAAAAAAAAAAAAAAGAAAATTTTGGGAGGTTGGACGCACCAGGACGCTGATATATATATCATGTCTCCATCAATTTAGAGAAATAAAATCAACATGTTAATAAACTTAAGGTGTTCACTAAAGTAGATGAAGCAATTTCACATAGGATCAAATGGAAATTATATATTCATGACACTAATTTCTGCAATACATGTCTCAATAGATATGTCTATTCTCAAAAATGCTGTGTGTTTAGTAATCAGAATTATCTCTTGCCCAGAAATGAAAAACTTCCCATTGTACACCTGTTCTTCATACCTTTGTGGGAAACTGATATGTTCTCTAGTCCTATATTCTCTAGTCCCATGTTAAATAAATTACAAGAAAGCCTGTAGGTGTGTGTGTACACACACATCAGGATGTGAGTTCAGGTTTCCAAGCTGGTTCATGATTGATCCTGTCAAGTACCCAGGCAGTTATTATTAATAAGTATTTAAGATATATTTACCTATTTTACTGTAAATGTTGGGAATGGAAAGGAGCTAAAGATCATTTTCCAAGCTTGCAAACTTTTTTACAAATTTGAATTCAGCCCTCTAGCGTAGAGTGGTTCTCACAAAGGAATAGTAAATGGATAAATTGTCAGAGTGAGGAGTATTTGCTCTAAGGGTGAAGGGATTTTAATTTAACCATTCATCATCCTTCTCTGCAGATCCTTTGCTCGTGTGTTTTGTGATAGACTAGATGTGTTACTGAGGACATAGAAACAGTTAGCTTTCTTATTGCTAACATTTATAATCCTTCTAGAAACAAATTCTGACAAACAGAAGCTTAGTGGTATACCAGCTATTCATTTCTTTGAAGTGTTTCATGTATACATTACTTACATCTTATTATATGTGTTAACAAATGCAATAAAACTGAATTGCTGATGGCAAAGCTGAGCTGCCTTCTCACAAATCAATAAAAATTAAGACAAATCATTTCTATTTCAATAGATTATACATGCTCAGAAAACTTGGAAAAAGATAAAGCATTAATATTTATGGTTAAAATGATGAAGCCACATTTTATTGAATATATGAACAAACATATTTAGAGCAATAAGAATATTGAGAGTGGTGAATTCTCTCCATAAGCATCTTGGAAGAAGGGACGAAGGATTCTGAAAGGGGACAAGGCTTTCATATCAGTGCTTAATCTTGGCTCAGTTCAGAGGGCAGACAGTCTCCTCTCTGGGTAAGTATTCCTTCGCTATCCATCCCTCCAGGAGGACTTGATGGGAGCAAGTGCTTCCATACATAATCATAGTCAGTAAATTTCTATTGCTGACAAAATACTATATCCATGGGTTTAAAATGTAATTACAACTGAAAAGATAATTACATGGGTGTGGGGTTTTTTTTAGGAAGACCACATAAATAATTATATAAAACACATCCTTCCTGACAAATAAAGAGGATATGGTAGATTGCTTCCTGAATGAATCATTATTACAAAACAAGCTGCTTTCCTATGGGATTTATTTCTGGAATATACACAATTGTACAATCTCTAGGGATTTGGACATGATTCATAAGAGTGAAGGGATTATATAATAGAAAAATCATTGCAGAATCTCTATAAGTTACAGAAACATAAATTGACAACTGTAGACCTAAATAGATTTGTTCTGGGCCCCACCCCCACACTGCAGCTTTGAGCAAGGTCAGTATTGGGATTTTTCTAGTTCCATTGAGGATTGATTTTTTTCTTTTTCTTCCCTTCTTCCTTCCTATTCCCTTTCCTCTTTTTTCAAATCTTCTTTTCCTAAAGTTTCTGTTTGACTTATAACTCATATTTTTCTGCTTTTTTTTTCCCTCATCTTTTCTCTGTCTTGCATTTCTAACTCCAACCTCTGGTCAATTTTTTTGAAAAAAGGAAAGACTTGGCTTAGCATTAGGTAAGTGTCTAGCATTGAGGACTAGAATATAAAACACCAGAGCTTGAGTAATAAATGTACAACTTGGGGAAAGATGTGATACTTTTTTGCCTTATAGTAATGAAGAGAAAATATACACATCAGAAGGTAAGAAGCTGGATTAAGTTTGGGAGATTATAGGGTAATTATTCAAGGTCAAGTGGAAGAAGATTACGTGAAATAAGACATAGTTTAATAAAGAGAATTACAGAGCAGTTTCGGTGACACCAGTAAGTGTGTAAATCTCCTCTTTATAGGTCAGGAATGCAGGTGTGGCTCCAGTGAGATAAAAAGTGTAGCAAATTTTATTTAATTGTAGGATAATACAGAATGGCAAGAATGTTGTATTTATCTCTGCACAGATAGACCTTCCGCCATTCCCAAACAGCTTCATAGTTCTATAAGCAGGGGCACATTCGTGCTGCTGATCAGATCAAATGCTGTCATGATTCATCTAACCAGAGGATAAAGTCCCAATTAACTATTATAACACAAGGTCTGTAACACTCATTTCAGCACTTAGCATACACCACATGATGACTACCATCATTTTTTGTATACAAGTCACCTTCCCATTTACAGATCAATCTAAGCCAATAGTTTCGTCTTACACCTCTTTATAACTCCTCCAGTATGCAGCAGTTTCCGACACAGAGTGCATACTCAGTGAAAGGTACAGAAGTCTCACTCCACCAGTGAAGCGACCTTAGTGCCCTGCAGTATTCACGAGGGAAAGAAGGCACTCATGGGGTTAAACGTGTACAAATACAGAAGTGGTGTCATTATAGCTTTATGAAAATACACTGAATTTCATTGTTAGGGGCAGTTCACATATTTTTGAGAAGTACCCAAACCAGCCTAATGTTTTTCTTGCAAGTCATATTGGTTTTAGATACATTTTTGTTTTATGACCTATAGAGAAAAAATCCTATAGAATCTATCCCATTCACATATATGCCCCATACCGGATGACATTTATCTTTATAAAACAGAAACTGCTCATAGGTCATCTAAACTTTGCTGGCATCTACGATGAAATGAATAAAAAGTAAATTATTTTTACTGCCACCCTAAGGATAATTTTGCCCCAAACTTTCCTTCAAAAATATTTTTGAAAATGCACTGTTTGATATATTAATTTATACCATTAATCTCCATTCCCTTATATTTCTTTTCCTCTTTAGATATGCACTATATTCTACCACATCATTTCTTAAAATATACGTACGATAATACATAAAAGAGGAATCTTACAAAACATTTGAAACAAAAATCAGTTTTATGTTAAAATAAATGTAAAAATCTAAATGCGAAATGCTATAATTCCCCTCAAAATCTTTGAGAAGTCTTGTGGCACAAAATCTGCTTAATTTTTAAAATAAGTTTCCTAAACATGACTTCCAAACATGTGTGTGTGTATAATAACACTCCCAAGCTTATTTATTGAACAAATATCTATTAAATCCCTCAGTCCACTGGATGCTGAGGCACAGACTGAGATCTCAGTCTTTGTAAATACAGCTCTGTCTTCTTTTGCTTGTCTGTTCAGCCACATTTGACTGCTCATGCATCCTTGAACCTGTTGTTGTCTTTGGAACTTCAATCCCTTCATTCATATTTTCAACATTGGCCAGAACTGTGCCTCCTCACATCATATTATACTTCGAGTCCCAGATCAAAACATTCATTTCTGTAAAACTTAGGCCAAAATTCCTTCCCAATACCCAAAATTAACTCTGCCCATCTCTCTTTTTTTTGATACAGGATTTTTTTTCAAACATATTGGGTAACACTGTTTCTTTTTTTTCTCTCTGGATTATGGATCTCTGAAGGTAGATATTTAGTACCATTACAGCCATACCCATTATTTATACAGTGCTAAGCACACTGTCAATGTGGGAACAATTAAAGCCACTTTTAGGATGAAGGAAAACTTGGAACTCTTTTGTTGGGATGGAAATTAGATTTTCAGTTCCTCTTAGGACAGCATCATGTTCTAACTGCTGTTTTAGCATCCAGGTCTTTCTTGTTTTTAAGAAGTTTCAAATAAGTTTTAATCAAAATCACACTGAATCAAGCCCAGGTAGAGCCTCCTGCCTTTCACAGGGGGACAGCCCTGAACTCCCCAGAGGGAAGCCCCTCTAAACTCCCCTGGAAGCTCCCTTGGAAGCACAGTCCCGCGGGGTTAAACTGAAAGGGGCCCACTTGATGAAGTCTTTCCTTTTTTCAATCCACACTCCATAGGGTTTTATAAAGCTTATTTGGGGATAGTCCCATGAGACTGAGCAATAGATTATTCTTTGTCTACAGTGATTTGAGCATCTTTCTTTGCACTGTCTTTCCCTACCTCCCTCTTTTACTCCCTGATCCTTTATTGCTATTCCCCAGGATTGTACTCCAGTGACGCCATCTCTTGTCGAACTTGATTTGACAAAAAATAGAGACTGGGGTTTTGGTTAATAGCTAATTATTTTCTTATGCTCCTGTGTGACAGTTTCTGGAATAGTGAAGAAAAGCCATAGAAAAGTAACTTGTAGAAAGTCTCCAGGCACCTTTCATGAAGAAATAAGTTTTAAGGAATCAAACACTTACCTTCTTCCTTCTTCTCACAAAGGTATCTATCATCTACATCAAATTCTGTATTTTTGTAACTCTTCCTGGTTAGCTATAAAGGTATAGAACATGTTGTCTTCAAAATATTGTTGCTCCTACTGTCATTATTATTCTTATTCTTTTGTAAGTTATCATGGATCTGTGTGTACATTACCACAGCTATCATTGGTTTGGTTGTTGATAGTAACAAAATGCAAAAACATTTGCATATAGGTTGAATAAGTATACATAGTGCATTTTTTTTGGCACATTGACATTTTTAAAGCTTTGTAATACTAAAACTTAAAAGGAAGACTCTGTAAAAGGAAATTTAGCAAAGTCTTGTTACTCTTGGAGACAAAAGAGAATGATGGGTGGGTGGTGGCACTGTCTAATGATACCAAAGATGAGGATCATTCCAAACTAAAAGGAAACCTCCACGTGGCAAGGTTCAAGTTTTCCTATTTCAATGTTTGCTACATTATTAAAAGTGTTTTAGTCAAGAAATTGCTGGTGGGGCTGTGGGAAAAAAGGAACCCTTCTCCACTGTTGGTGGGAGTGTAGACTGGTACAACCACTGTGAAAATCAGTGTGAAGATTCCTCAAAAACTATGATTAGAAGGTCCCATTCCACCCAGCTATTCCCCTTCTGGGTATTTTCCCAGAAGAATTAAAAACATCATACCACATGATATGTGTACACCCATGTTTATAGCAGACCAATTTATAATAGCTAAATCTTGGAACAACCAAAATGCCCATCAATCGAGGAATGGATAAAACGATGTGGCATTTTTATACAATGGAGTACTACTCAGCTGTAAAGAAGGATAAACTCGAGGGTTTTATAGCTAAATGGATGCAACTTGAGACCATAATCATAAGTGAAATAAATCAGATTAACATGTATAAACATCGTATTGTCTCCCTAGTGTAAGAAACTGAAAGAGTAAATAAGATCCAAAATATACAGTAGATATTGTGAAAGGGGAAAACTGCTCAAAAGGAAAGAACAACTGGGATGGGGGAAAGGAGAAAAGAAGGAACAGAAAAGAAAATATCTGTCTATCTATCTATCTATCTATCTATCTATCTATATACACATATACACACAAAATAGCTAAAATATTGATACTACTAATTTCTATTAGTTCATTGAAAAGAACAGTGCATGCTTATATTGTTTGAACAATTTTTATGCCTATATCTTGTAATCTGAGCAGCTACTTTGAAGGTAACAGTATGCAATATATTAACCATTTTTAATCCCCTATTATCTTGTTTTGAAATTCTGTATCATTGTTTTTATTGTTTTTTCTCTTTAAAGTAAAAAGATTGAATTAAAAATACAGAATACCTGCTCAATTTTTGAAAGGTAAAATATGAGAATGATAATGAGTATACTGAATAATAGAATCAATATGCTAAAAAAAGACAAAGATAGTTGAAGAGATGAGACAAAATAGATGAAATTTTTATGGCTGTTACCAGAAAAAAATGGGAAGATATTCAAAATCCACTGTGTGCATAGGTAATTAATACTAATGCAGCCATACATATCAAGCATCAAGGGCATGAACTGTTCACTGAATATTACACTGATTATATTATATCTCAATATACCATTGGTTTTATATTACTGAATACAGTGGTTGTGTGAATTCTTCAAAAGTTCCATGTAAAAAGTGAATTCATCAAGGCAGAACAGTGGGGACAAATCTGGAAAATTTATTAATAAATTTACTTATTCATATTCATGCATTGAATGTTTCTTTGGATAAAGATTCTATTTTAGTCTCTTGGAATTCACTGCTAAAGCAGGGTTTCTGCTTTCATAATGGAGCACACAATATAGAAAATGAATATTAAATAATAAATCAAATAGCAATATAAATACAAACTCAATATATGTTCTTAACTTAAATTCTGAGAAAACTGATTTAGATAGGAGCAACCAGGAAGGACATGGTAAGCCATATGACTCAGTAGTTAAAGGAATGGAATGTTGTTTTACAGAGAAAAACTTTAATGTTGATAACCCAGAGGTTTTAAGACACCTAAAGAATGTATCTGTCTATCATCCTCTTATAATTCTATATTTTTATATCTCTTTCTGATTATCTCTTAGAGAACACTGGAGCACTGATGTTTAAAATAGAGTAGATGGGCCGGTGAGATGGCTCAGCGGCGTAAGCGCCTGCCTTGCAAGCGCGAGGGCCCGAGTTCGACTCCCGGAACCCACATACGAAAAAGGGGCCAGTGATATCGCTCAGAGGCACGGGTGCCTGTTGTCGCGTGAGGTCCTGAGGTCGACCCCCCCGGTACCCACAAAAAAAAAATAAATAAAATAAAATAAAATAGAGTAGAAATTTTGACAGGATAGAAATATTATCCACTTCTACTGTAACAGTTCATTGTGAAAATAGGTCAAAGTTGTTGTATGAAGATTAATTTCAATTCCTAACTTACGAAAGCTTTCTAAATCAGTGAATTTTATGCCACCTACCCACTGACACACATATACCCACATACACACGTAAATACTATACCACAATCATCATTTGCATTTAATCAGGTTCTATCTTAGTCATAAATCTGAATGCAGTTTGGAATCTACAGAAGTGTTAAAGCAACGTTTGTGGTAGAGATTATTACCATGTAGTGTCATCATCGTCTTTAAGATAGCAGAGTGGTTAAAAGCAAACACTGAAGAGTCAGATTTCCTGAGTGCCAAACGCTGTCCTATCACTGTGTGCTCCTAGACGAGATATTCACCCCTATGACCATCAGTCTTGACATCTGTGAAGGAAAATAACACACATTTTATAATGTAGCTTCGAAGTTTAAATAAAATAACATATTCCAACATTCTCAGATATCACTAATATGTGTATTTTTTTATACAAGATGATGGCCAAAATATCCTGGAATGACACGGACTCCCATCACCACCACATCCAAACTGAGTTGGCAGTAGTTGCCATTTTGAAAAAGTAAAATCATCAGTGTGTTTAATGAGAAAAAGGTTTTTTGATGCATAGTAATATCATGGAAAAGTCCTGAAGTATAATAAAAATAAATAATGCAACTTTGGAAAACACTTTTCTCAATCTATACTCCATAGACATAAATTTACAAAGGAATTTGAACACAACACATTCATAAATAAACTTGTCAGAAATCAGACTTACATATATTTCCATTGCAGGAATTAAATGATAGGAAATATAATGGAATTGGAGACAGAGGAACATGACAAACAACATAAAGAGAGTCCAGCCAGTATAACTGAGATTCGGGGAATTGCAAGAGAAATCACTGAGTTTCTTCGACAAGAGGAGAAAGAGAATGGGAAAAAGCAAGAGAGACCAAGGAGACTACGTACCAAAATACTTAAGAAACTATCAGTCAATATCTGTACATGAGCCTTGTCTTGATCTTGATGAAGATAAAATAACAAATAAAACATAAATGAAAGACAATTAGGAATTTGGAAAGATTAGATATTTCTAAATATTGTAGAATTATTATTTGATATTCAGATCTCCTAATGGTAACATGAACATATTATCAAAAAGGACTGCTTACTTTTGAGAGATACATACTGAGATATTTACAAATCAGATGCTTATAAAATATATAGCAGTGTGACAGTTGTGGGGAGAGGTAACCATGACTCAAGATGGACCATGAGTTGTCAATTGTGCAGTAAGAGTGATGGGTACATTGGAATCTATTATACTATCTCTCTGTTAGTTTTCTTTTTTTTTTTTAGTTAATTTTATTGGTACATTTTAGATATACATAATGATCATATTCATCATAGGGAATTTGTACCTGTACATAATATATCTTAATTATTCTTCCCCAATTCCCTCCCCTCCTTTCAACCCCTTTTCTCCTCCTTGTTTACAAAAGCTTTGTTTACAATTTTTCTTCTATTATTTTTTTTCCCTTCCTTCTTTCCCCCCTTGCTTCCTTGTTCCTTTTCCCATTTGAACATTTTCTTCTCATATCCCAATAACTGTTATATATTTTCATCCTTATTTACACTTTCAGTTTCTCACACCAGAAAAATGCAATATTTAAACATACACGTCCAATTTATTTCACTTAAGAGTATGGTCTCAGGGGCCGGTGAGACGGCTCAGCGGCTTAAGCGCCTGCCTTGCAAGCGCGAAGGCCCGAGTTCGACTCCCGGAACCCACATACGAAAAAGGGGCCGGTGATATCGCTCAGCGGCACGGGTGCCTGTTGGCGCGTGAGGTCCTGAGGTCGTCCCCCCGGTACCCACAAAAAAAAAAAAAAAAAGAGTATGGTCTCAAGGTCCATCCATTTACCTATAAATCCCCCAATTTTACCCTTCTTTATGGCAGATTAGTATTCCATTGTATAAAAAAAAAAACTCACATCTTTTTTATCCATTCATCCATTGACAGGCATCTGTGCTCTTTCCAAAATTTTGCTATTACAAATTGTGCTTCTATAAACATGGGTGTGTATATATCACTGTGGTATGATGCTTTTAATTATTTTGGAAAATACCAAGAAGGAGAGTATCAAATTGAGCCTCTAGATTTAGCTTTTTGAGGTATCTCCACACTGATCTCCATCTGTTAGGGTTTTTTTTTTTAATTTTTCATAATACAAAAAAATTTTAAAAATCAATTACCAAATTAGGAAATTATGAAATTGCATAAATGGTCTGGAAAAGTATGCTGTTCACATCAGTTCCTAACTATAGACCTGTAGAGATTATTCTAAGAGAAAGACAGAGATCCAATTGAGATGTACTATATTTTTTACAATGTGTTCCCACAGTCTTACATTTATCTTTTTCAGTTATTTCAGAGCCCAAATAACCCATTTGTTTCAACTATTAAGCAAATGATTTTATTTTTCTGAATTATCCAGATAATTTCACAAATGTCCACAATTACTCAGTGTGTACACTCAGTAAAGAACTAGTTTAGGAATTTTCTTATCAGTGCTGTAAATTAAAAAATATTATCTCCCAGCTGTGCTAAGAAGGAATAGCAATGTTTTGTGAAGAGAAAAATGTGTCTGCAGTAGAAAGCTGGTTAGTAAGCTTAACAAGACCATTTATTTTTCTGGAAAGAATTTTAAAACAAATGTGCTGGCTATAGCCCATGTACCCAGGTATGACTTATGAAGGGATCACAAGATTAATATCTGAAGGAGAGGCTAGGCTTGGACAATTTTCCATTAGAGTCTATGTCATGGAAATAGATGCATTTCATGTCAATTCTCTTCTGTATACATTTTTCATAATAGGCAATATAGGTAAAAGAGCATTTTTGGTTACTTAGAATTACTGTTATAAGATATAAATTAATGTAGTATCTTAACCCAATACAAAAAATATGTGTTAGACATCAGAAGTTACTTAAACATTATCACTGAGCAGCTAAGCTGTGAAAAGTACTGTCATGTGTACAAAGTTGTATCACACCTGGATTCAACACTCCCAGTGTTCATCATTATACATCAGTGAGCACACTGCATGCTTCAGAGGCTCTTTTCATCTCCATTCTCACCTTTTCATTTATTAATGACTGACTGTTTGGACAAAATTCTTCCCCAGAATTCTTTGCAGACAGCGATAGTTCTTTATTCTGAGATATGAATAGAAGTCATCGTTAGTTCTTCTGGGAAAGTATTTTTTAAAAAGATAGACTCATTGTTATCCACATTTTATTCCTTGAAGTTTCACTTTCTTCTTCCAGAAAAAAGAGTACAATACTTGGGACTGGTGCAGCCCTTCTGTGACCATGAGGACAGAAGCCACACATTAGAGAAGTAAATCAGGAAGTAAGGGGTTTCGATTCTACACTGGGTCTTCGAATTGCTACATTATCCAAGAATGCAAACTGTCTCTGAATTTTACTTTACAGAGGATTAACACAACTCTTACATTTGGAATACTATTTTGGAGTAAGAACAGTCTTTAGTAGTTCTAACGTATTGAATTTATCAAGCTTTACAATAAATAATACATAAAATCTTGAATATACAATGCAACTTCATGAAAATTTATAAAATTAAGACCTAATATCTGTCATTTTAAGAACTACCTATCTCCATTAAATCTTAAATTACAATGATATATACATGTATGTATATTTTTATGCATACATTATCACATTACCACATCAGGAGACTTTCTTAACCATCTAATGTGCAATTTTGCCATTATAGAATCAGTCAAAGTAAGTGTGTATTTTAAGAATAGATGGCTACCGAGTGCTACAGAAATACAAAAATACCAATTTTTATTGCAGCGGTACAATAATTGAGTACATAAAAATGGAAGTGGTTAATTAAATCATAGTGCTTCCAAACTGTACATATCATGTCATTATTGAAGCAAGTAGCTTAGATACGTGGAGATATGTATACTTGTGACATTAGAATTCCATTTTCAATCTTTGCTTGTATATGTATTTGTGAATATTTATATACATATAAAATAAATCTGTATCAGCATAGAAAAATGAGGATGCTCACAATACTAATATTGGAGAGTTTAAGACATTGTCACGAGGTGTGGAGGTGAAGTAGTTATGCACAACTATTTTATTACACATTCATCATTTTTACAGTATTTAACTTGTAATGAATATGTTATATGTATGTATATATGTTTGAAAAGAAGAAGATGCAATCCACACTGGAGAGACAGGGAGAGATTCTAAAAGACAGTCCAGTGGCGGGACTTCAGGCTACTTCATTACATAAGGACATGTGGTACATGAAAGCGGTAAACTTGTAGATGACGGAGTGCTGTAAGAAAGGGTTGATATGTGTGTCCGTCACAATGAGATGAGATGTGCCTTCATAATCAGTATCGAAGTATAAATACCACAGAGAAGAATACATGATAAAGAACCATTGGGTGAAATTCTCAGTACATGTTCTCATTATTATTTTTTGTTTTTATTATCTTGTATGACACAAACTAATCATAAACCTTGCTTTGAAAAGATAGTCTTCTGCCTTGATGCCTATAAAATATGAGACATGAAATTCTCTCATTTAAAGAAATATCAAGAATACAGAGAATGTTCTTTGGTTCTTTCTTCATTTAAGAATTCCTCATTTATTTCAGGGACTGATATGCATATTCAGCTGTCCTGCGCTACTCACACCGGTTAGTTATAGAATGCCAAATATTATCTTCCTTCCTATGTCCTGTTCACAGTAACAAAGTCTTGAAAGAAAGGGATTGGGAAGTTGAGTGTAAGGCTCATTCTGGGAGCCTTTTGGATGGAAACCCCTTTTAAGCCTTACTTAGTCTCACTCTGATTCTCCAAGTATAAAAGTCCTTTTCTCTTTCAACAGCACTAAATACCAAACTTATAAACAGTGAGTGGTGACAAACACCTTTCATCCCAGCATTTGGGAAGTTGAGGCAGGAGGATTGAGACTGTGAGACTAGTCTGGGCTACATACTGAGTTTAAGTTTGTTCTGAACTACATACCAAGACCTGTCCTCCCCACCCCAAAACAATTCCGACCAAAACAAAACTAAGCCTAACAAAAAACCAAAAAATCCCCAAAACCATTGTTAATTATGAAAGTACATTATTATTAAAGTGGTGGTGCACACTGACAATCCCAGCACTGAGAGGGTCTAAAGCAGGAGGATCAAAATTTTGAGTCCTACCTGGGCAATTTAGAAGAGTCTGTCTCAAAATTTTTAAAAAGATGTTTTAGAAAAGGGCTGGGAAGATAGCTGACTGATTGAATGCCCATGAGTTCAATATCTAGTATTAGAAAAAAAAATTGAAAGACACAGCCCTTGGTTTATGGCAAATCAATAAACATCTAGCGGTCTAGAGAACCTACACAGTGACGACTGACTGTGTGATGAGAATATCCCTAACACAGTGACAAGTGCTGAACTTCGGACTGAGCCAAACTCTGGTTCTTAGATCTACCGTCTTCATGAATCTGGAGAAGAAAACACTCATATACACAAAGATTCAGATTTCTTGTCAGATTTTAGCCTCAAACTCAGTGTGCAGCCCAGACTGGCCTCAAAAGAATAACTACGTAATTCTAAGGTTGTTTGGGAATTAAATTAGGCACATGGCTAAAATATTGAATGGGACCAATTAATATTAATAGTCGTCATATTACATTAAGATTTGTGCAGGTATATATGATTTTCCAAATGCTTACTGTGTTATAAAGTTTGATATTTACTTAAAAACTATTATGTTATTACCCTAAGTGTTTGATAGGTATTAAATGTTTTCAGTCTTCAAAAATATCTTAAGAGAAAGGGGTGAATATTAACACCGCTTTTACACACACACACACACACACACACACACACACACACACACACACACACATTCTCCAGGGCACAGAGAAGCTAGTCCTTCCTGGAGCTGGGACTCATACCCTGATAGAATATATCTTGGCAGCAGTGCCCCAAATCTGGGCCACTACAGAGTCCTTCTTCATTCTCTCTTTAAAGAGCATTGATCACACAAAGTTTTTGTCTAAGCAGCTTTGTTGAAATTGCATTTTCTGTGAAGCTTCTGCTTATTCCAGGGCAACCTGCCCTGAGATTTCAAATATAATTCTGTGTATTTTTCCCAATTTTCTAATTTGGTCTCATTTTCACATTTGTCTTAATAACCCAAAGCGCACTCTCTATTACCAACTGGATCTTGCTGGCATCTTCCCTATTTATAGACATTTTCCTTACTGAAAAAAAAAAAAAAGAGCCATCTTTTTCTACCTCATCCTTTTGGGTTTGTAATTACCCTTCCCTGCCTCATTCTTCCCAGATAATTAAAGAAGATGTAGATAAACCTCTCCCTCTATATGAATATGGCATCATGAAGAGGAGGCTGACACCATGTGTTAAGGGCAGAGGCCGAAATTATTTGCTATAATGAACACACGAAGTCCCTGAATTTACTAGAGTGTTTCCTTCGTGGTTTATTCTCAGCACATATGCCACTATATGTGACTATTTAAATTAATTTGAAGTAAAATATTCTTATTTAAGTTCAGTTATAAAAAGGACATGATTGAACAAGAATTCTGAACTCCATGGATTAAAATGTCCACAAATTTCTGAAGGAAGAAGTCTGAATTAATGAAAACATTCACATTCAGTTCCTCTTTGAAATATTACAATCAGTTACATTTTCTCAAATATAAAATAACTCAAGCAAGTTATGACTTCCAATAAATAAACCAGAAATAGGAGTGTAGAATTACTGACAGAAATCATTTTATAAGTACACACACACACACACACGTGTGTGTGCACAGGTTTTGAACTAAGAGTAAGAACTAAGAAAAATATGGTTAAAAACTTACATATGCAAGGATATCAGAATTGAATACAAATAGTCTAGAAGATGAAGTTAAAAGATCTCAGAATGTCAAAATTGCTTGCAAAAATGGCAAGGTACCAAATAAAAACCAATGGACATGGAAACCAAAACCAGAAATTTCCTATCCATATACAAATACTCTAGCAAAAAGAAAAAATGAAAATCATGCACAAAAACCCTCTTAAAATACTAAAACACTTCCAATATGGAAAAATCCCACCAAGTGCCATAAAAGATCTCTTAGCAGAGCTGAGCTGCAGTGCATTGAGGGGAGCACTTGAATCCATGTTGGTACACAGATATATGCCTCAGTGTACAGCAGAGATATTTGGGAATGCCAGCTATAAAAAGAGAATCCTAAAATATTCTAGAGTCCACAACACATTTCCATAGAATAATAAGCAGATTGACTTCAGAAAAAAATTCATGCTGAACAGAAATGGTGAAAGAAAAAAATAGGAAGAGATCTTCAAAGAGCCAAGATCAAATGTTGACAACTGAATTGTTATGCAGGAAAAATAAAGTACATATTACTAAAAAAACACAATTAATGCCTGGCAAGCATGAGGTCCTGAGTTCGATTCCCAGTACCCACATATATAAACAAAACAAAACAAAAAAACCCACACAATTAAAAGTTTAAAAAATTTAGAATCTAGAAAAATCCATTTTATAGCATATAAATCATGATGCATGTCAGTTGAGGTTTCAACAAAAAATAAATGTTATTATTCACACATAGATATTAGGTAAAAATGAAAATCTGAAAACATCTAAGTAAAAGTAAAGAAATTTTATTTTTGTAAAAATTTTAGAAATTTAACTGATTAAGGGGAAATACCTCAAATATTTGGGTGAAAGTGTAAATATTTTAAAGATATTATTATCAAACAAAATAATTTACAATCCCAATGAAAATGTTATCAGTATTTTTTTAGGTAATTTGTTATGCGAGTCTATAATTCATATATATAATTTATTGTAAAATAATAACTAAGTGGGCCGGTGAGATGGCTCAGCGGCATAAGCGCCTACCTTGCAAGCGCGAGGGCCCGAGTTCGACTCCCGGATCCCACATACGAAAAAGGGGCCGGTGATATCGCTCAGCGGCACAGGCGCCTGCTGGCGCGCGAGGTCCTGAGGTCGACCCCCCGGTACCCATTTAAAAAAAAAAAAAAAAAACTAAGCAACTTATAAAAAAACAGTCAAAAAGCAGATTTCTTGCCAGATTTCAAAACATTTTAAAAAGTGTAGTAACTACACTATTGTCGCATCATAATAGGAATAGGTGATGAAAATCGATTGACAAGAATAGAGAGTCTAGAAATAGAACATTACATCTGTGGAAATGTAGTATTAGAATACCATTTCAGGTTAGTGGGAAAATACTGGACCACTGAATAAGTGGTGTAGGAAAAACTGCATATTTATTGGAATAATACATAACTCAAAGTATGCATTAAAATAATTTCAGATTAAAGACCAAAGAGAATTATAAAATTATTAGAAGGTACATAAGCATACATTTATTCTCTTTCATTTATAAATATTAATAATCATAAAGAAAGAGAAAATAAAATATATATAAAAAGACTGTCAGTTAGAGTAACACTACCTGCAGGAACAAACTAACTCCAGTCTTTCAGTAGAATAAGACTATGACCTTCCCTTCTCACTTAACACCCCAGAGATGATCAGGGTCTCTGGCCCTTGCCTGAGCTCTCCTGTATGTCAAGAATTCTGAGCCCACCCTGTGGGCAGCCCCCTCCCAGACAACTAAAAAGGCAAAGAGGTCTTGAGGATCTTACCTCAGTTATGAGGGAGGCCTCTGTCTGTCATGAGTATTGACAGAGCTTAGTCACTTCCCTGTACTTAACTGCAAGAAAGACTGTAAAATGAAGGAAAAATGACAATACAGGCTGGATGAATAGTTGACTTCATTCTACCACAGCTAACAAATTTGACAGCTTTGAAATAACACGTAGTTATGACTGAAGACACTAATTAAAGGTAAGATATAACAAAGGGAAGTAACCTTAAAGATTACTGTTTCTACTATTTACCTATAAACTTTTACAAATAAGTTATAAGAGAATGGTAAAGCACATGGACAGCTAACTTACACGAGAAATTTAAATTATAAGAAAAAATCTGATGAGGAAAGCTGGATGTTAGGGAAATGTAATGTTTAATGAGATATAATTTTTTACCTGTCACATTTTCAACAGTGAATAAATCTAGGTTATAATCAAGGTCATACCATAAATGTTAGTTTACTTACATTATAGGTATTAATGGTGCCATTAATAATAACTAATTTCAAAAGAAATAAAATAAAAAAGTCTGATTAATGATTAAAATATGTCATAAGTGAAGTATCCAGACTAATCCTACTTTCTGCACCTGAGTTCCAATTATTAAAAACAGATAAAACAAAATATTCAGCATTTGCATGTGTAAAAGGAAATATGCTGCTGGTGTGTTTGAGTTGCAATTGTCAATTGGAAAGCAATTTGATGGCTTCCATCAAATTAACAAAATGCATCTTCTGTCAAAACCAAATCCACCATGTGGTTGTAGTGCATGGATGGTGTAAGACTCAGAAATTATAAAATGTCTAAATTCCTGAATACCATGTGTTGCATTCATATTCAGGATTCCTATGTAATAAAGTAAATAGTTGGTGTTTACACCACTAAGAAGACAATTTCAGTGCACACAGTAATCTGTCAATAGTAATTACCTTTGACAGCAAAAGTAGAATTCAGAAAACATCATCAATAAATACATTTATATGTTTTTAATCTTCAAACTTTTAATTCAATCAAATATTAATATTTTGTCACAATATGAACTCAGTGTTAAAGGCAGTCAAATGTATCAAATTAAATTGAAAAGCTACAGGAAAAGTGGAAAAAACCCCATTTGTGTATAATGTATCATAGAAATCCTATAAAATTAATTAAAACAGTATTAGAGTTTTAGGTAATTTACTCAAATAATTAAGAATGGGGTTTATGCAAAAAGGTGTGATTTTCGTATATATTTATATAATTGTTTTAATTGAAAGCATTAATCATACCACTTTCTGTTAGTTCATAATACCCACCCTTCTGTTCATTACCCAAGGGGCATTTCTCATCCCAGCCCTGTCAAAATTTGAAGAAAGGATCTACCTACTGTGTGCTTAGCTCTTCTCAGAGCATCACAGCACACTGACTTGGTGACAACACAGGGCCTCCCTCAGGGCGAGAAGGATGGCAGCATGGCAGCTGATCGGAATGGAGCCACTGGGTTTAATGCAAGGACAAGAGGAGACAGCAAGATTTACCACACGTTGGTAGGAAACTTCTGACAGGGTGGGGAATTGGATGGCCTCAAACAAACTTAAAATGCCTGAAAAATAACGAATGAAACTGCAAATTTTAAAAAACATCAACACTATAATAAAAAATTTCAAAACTGCTGTAAAGATGGAAACAAATTAGGGAGACATCATTTCTTAGCTGAGCATTATAAAAGGGTTATTTGACTT
This sequence comes from Erethizon dorsatum, assembly GCA_028451465.1. Taxonomy (NCBI): domain Eukaryota; kingdom Metazoa; phylum Chordata; class Mammalia; order Rodentia; family Erethizontidae; genus Erethizon; species Erethizon dorsatum. Next base: position 44,585,351 of record CM051824.1, read on the forward strand.
GAAACTGAATCAATTTATTTAAAGATATTGTAATTTAATAATATTTAATATTGTGTGACATAGTACTCATATACACACACACCAGTTTACTGATAAGATGGTCATGGAGCAAGCTTTGACACCTACATACATTAATACACAGTAATATAAAATTACTAGTAAATGTCCTTAGTAATTTAAAAGTTAATATAATACAGTAAAGAGATACTTTCTAATTTGTGCATGAGATGTTGGCTGCTGGACACTGACAGACATGCCGTGTTCTTGCTTTCTGGCGGCCCAGGCCAAGGTCTGTTGCAAGGCTCCTCAGCAAACACACTCAGCTGCACTGCGGTCCTTCTGCCTTCTGCCCTGTTGCCCTCCTTGGTGACAAGTGTCCACCTGAGAGCTCTTTCCCATTTCTGTCTGGACCATTTTAATTCCCTTGTCGAATCAGCAGGAACATCTAGTTTCTAATTCATAACAATATAACATAATTAATGATTTTATAACTCTTCAGGCATCAAGTTGCTTTGCATAGTGGTTGAGGAAATTAGATTTCTACCTGAAGCTCATTTCCAGCTTTGTTTATTTGTTTGAATTGCCAGCATTTTTAAAGATAAATAGTTCTTAAATAACATATGGTTAGAGGTTAAGAATTTACATTTCTTTCACAACTACAGACTGCTGATCTCGCAGACCAAACAAAGGCTAATAATCTCAAAGCAAACCAATTAGTCCTAAATCCAATTCCATCCAGTTTGACTGCAATGACTATTTCTATAATCTATGGAACACCTATCCCTATAACATTTCAGAATAACATAGCCATCAATTTCAACCAACTACAGTGATCACTTTTTCTAAAAATCAATGTTTATATTTGAAAGATTTTTAAAACAACCTCTAATAGTATAATCTTTAAGATGTGTACTGAGAATAAAAGAAAGAATTTCAACCATGAAAGTTCTTCCTGTTTACCCTTGCAATTTATTAAAAGAAGCCAGTTCTTTCCAGTGTCTGACTTTAGCTGTCAACCATGAAGATATATGACACTGATACAGTATGATCTCGGTAAGCACCATACTAGTGGAAAATAAAGTTTTGGCTATGACAATCTCCTTCAGTTTTCTATGCTACCTACATAAACTTTTTAAAACTGAGATTTTACCTGTAGACGTTAAGTTAAGTAGTATGCCCATACAATGCTCAAATCTACTGAGTTTTATTCCAATTTAATCATAGAAAAATTTCCTAATCGTCCCGAGATGCTACCAATCATCTTCTCACATAACAAGTTAGAATTACCCTAAAAGAGTCTGCTAACATTTTAAGAAATCCCTTGTCATTTAAAGTCTTAATAGCACAGGGAAAATCCAGTTTTCTACACAGAGACACTCTCTCCTCCTTCTCAATATAGCTTTTTGGTTTTTACCTCTCTACTGGAGCTCTCTTTGCTTTGGTCTTATGGACTTCATTGGACCTACATTGATTTACTCATCATTCTGAATTAGCATTTCATTGTAATCAATAAGACTTAGGCTTTTTTTTTTTTCTAAAAGAATGAAGGGATAATCTTCTTCCTAAAATACTTTCTTCATGAAGATCTTAGTTTGTCTAACATCTTGAAGACTGTGTTGTTCTTCTTTCTACCTGCTAAATTATGCAAGCCCATAATCCCATTCTACTCCTGGGATAATTTCAATTTCTTCATTTTCCATAATTATGTATATCTGTTTTCTCTAATTACTTAGCAGTATGCCAATAACAAAATATGTACACTTCACAGTAGGTTTATATATAAGCTATATAGAGAAAGAGAGAGAGAGAGGAAGGGAATGAGAACAGGATTCAGGGAATAAAAGGAAAGGAATAATAAAACACGTGTCTTCAGTGAAGGTTAGCAACTGCCCTTTTCTTTGATTACTGATTATATACACCTATGTAATTTAATTTTGAGATTATTTTCCTCTAAACTATTTGGTCTCTAGTTATGTCATAACTTTATATCTGTCCTTTATATAAACTGTACATTCTGTATAGTACACAGAGTAACTTAGTACATTCACTTCTTCACCTGTGACTCTTTTATCTTACATTTCATTTAAAGCAACTTGCCTAATGGAATTTTTGACTGACCGCAGAGTGACCACAGTTTTTCCTTCTGATGTTGACTAGTAGACCACAGACGGCCCAATCCAGACAGCTGCATCTGCTTGATGATGTTGCAGCTGTGTGTATGCATGAACTAAAATGTGTGTGGAATAATTGTCTCCTTCAACACCATGTCAGTGGACTTTACTCACATGATTCATCCCTCATGCAAGGGCTGGATGGTCCACAACTAGATCACTAGCATCTCAATATTGAGTAAAGATTTTTCCTGAAAATTCCATAAATCTCCTTTGATTTCCTTGCCACTAATTCAGTACATAAAAAACACTCAAGCTTGGTTGATTAGTGAGAGAAATCTCAGTGGTTTTAGCTGAAAATGATCTTAAAGGTTAATTATTTTATCTTCTCACTTTTTGTATACAAAGAAACTAAGGTCCAGGAGAACTAAGAGACTATCACAGTGTTAAAAATAAAAATTGCTCAGCTTATAAATAATAGGTAGTTTTTTTATTTGTAGTTCAATTTTTTTCTACTGCCCTCCATTATAACAATGGTATCTCAAGTGAGATGTGCAAATGTATTAATAAAATTAATCCCATTCTTACTACCACCATACATTTACCCCAGAAAAGCCAATCCTGGAGATAGTGAAGAAAAGAAAACCATCTTAATTGCTGGAAAATGTTCTGGTTTTGCACCATGGAGAAAGATCTTATCATGTTATGGAGATAACTTAATGAATATCTCCATTGTAAAGTATTTTGTGTGGTTAAACAATCACAAGCAGTTATTAATGTTTTAACTGGGGAGCAGCAACAAACACAGCTTGCACAAAATTAAAAATTAAAATATAAAGCAGGTATCATATTTGAGGCTTTAATATAAAAGTTTTAATACAAAAATTTGAAGTTCTAATATATACTCTTAGTACATATGGTTTGCACAATTTTTTTCCTTTCATGACAGAAAGTAATTTCCATAATTTCTTTACAGTGGTTAAAATAGTTTAATGATAAGTTATGTTAAAGTGAGAAATCTTAAGACAGAGACTAATGTAATCATCTAAATGTACAGGACCTTAGCAAAAAACCATAGGCTGTAAATCTGTCAGTTGAGGGTTGCAATGGACTCTCTGTCAAATAATAAAGATTTAAGGAGTTTTAGATTTCCTAACTGATAGCCAATTACAAAGTTGTCCTAACAGTATCAGAAGGAGAACAACTAGAATGATATCTGTTAGTCATTGTATTAGTATTTATTTTTCAAAACTTTTTAGATTACCACAAATTTAAAATTTAATTAAGTTCAATTCTTTTTCTTGTCTTTTAGTTGACACAAAAATTTTCCTTACATACATATTCTAGAGAAGATTAGATTTCCAAGTTTGCTCAACCCTTACTCATGTGTGTACTTTTTTATTGGTTTTCATGTTTATTCTTTAAAATAAAGCATTGTTCTTGAGCCCAAAATAGAAGAAATTTAAAATCAGGAATGAACTCCGAACCCGACATAAGAGTTTTACAAAATGGCTCAGAATAATTAGTCCCCTGACCATATTCACAAAAAAAGCTTGAAGCTGTAGCTAAAACCAGAACTCTTAATTTTGGACCCAGCTTTATTTCTACTCTACCATGCTGTCTGTACCATTCAGATTAAGAGCCTTAGACAGTAGTTCTCACTGTAGTGGAACAGATTAAGTAACATTCTATCAAGGTTTTATGTTCTTTGGATATATTTTTCCTACAACCTGCTTCAATCATTCAAATATAGACTTAAGAAAGCCCCCCCCCTTTAAATCTGCATTGTTCATCTGTTTTAGTTCTAAGGCAGCCAGCAGAGAATGCCAACAAAAGCATTTGAAGTTTGGACAAGTGCCTGAATACAGCACACCCCTGTCTCCTTTTGAAACAATAATAAATATCTCCGTTTTGCAAGTAGTTGAAGCCTTGGGTAAAAAATGAAGCCATAATGATCTGTTGTTGGCAATAAAGAATAATCATAATGACTACAATAATGATATATCTTGAAATGATGATGGGTCAGAAATAGAAAACAGGGCCGATGAGATAGCTCAGTGTCATAAGTGCCAGCCGAACAAGCGAGAGGTCCTGAGTTCAATTCCCAGTACCCACATACGAAAAAAGGGCCGGTGATATCGCTCAGCAGCAGGGGCGCCTGCTGGCGCGCGAGGTCCTGAGTTCGACCCCGGTACCCACAATAAAAGAAAAAAAGAAATAGAAAACAATGGGCTTTGGATGAAAAAATGGGACAGTTTACAGCTTCCTAATGAACACAGGTGTTCTTAGCTTCCGTCTGGTTCCTGAGCCTAAGTAGAAACATCCAGGGAGAAGTGACAGATGCTGCCTCATCCCTGCTGCTTTGAAATCTTATTTTCCTCTATTTCAGAAGAGTTTGAGTTCTTGCACTAAATGGAATTCTTTCGTCAAACTTTAATTTAACGCAAAGCTCTAGAGAAACACCTGTGACCATGAGGGTACCTCATTGTCCCTGGCCTGACCACAGAAACTTGCTAATGCTCTTTGGAGTTTGTTTGCTTGTTTTGATACTTAAATATTTTCCTACTTCACATATGCTTTCATGTTTCCATTAAAATTCATTTTTTATCATTATTATTCTCACTTTTCTCTCTGTTATTCTTATTTTATTTAAAGTGCTGAAGATAGAACCCAGGGTCTCAAACAGATTAAGTAACATTCTGCCACTGAACTACACCTGGCCCTCTCTCTTTGTTGGATTCTTTCTTTTTTTTTCTCCTTTCCTTTCTCTTTCTTTCTTTCTTTCTTTCTTTCTTTCTTTCTTTCTTTCTTTCTTTCTTTCTTTCTTTCTTTCTTTCTTTCTTTCTTTCTTTCTTTCTTTCTTTCTTGTTTTTTTTTTAGTTTTGAGATAGTGTCTTTCTAAGTTGCCCAGGCTGGGATCCAATTTCTGATCCTCGTTCCTGAGTGTCCTAGTACCTGGGATTACAAGCATGTGCCACCACACAAAGGTAATCCCTGTAGCTTGACAAGTTTTCTGGCTACCCAGTGCACATTTCTACACTGCCTTAATTGCATGCTGTAGCAGCTATACTTTTGTAGTACACTTACTGACCTGCAGATATCTGGTGTTGGGCTGAATCTTTTCTTTTCTTTTTTTTTTTTTTGTGGGTACCGGGGGTCAACCTCAGGACCTTGGGTGCCAGCAGGCGCCCGTGCCGCTGAGCGATATCACCGGCCCCTTTTTTCGTGTGTGGGTTCCGGGAGTCGAACTCGGGCCCTCGCGCTTGCCGGGCAGGCGCTTAAGCCGCTGAGCCATCTCACCGGCCCCTAGGCTGAATCTTAATCAACGTTTTAGATCACTATTTATTATCTACTGCCTTACAGCTCTTTTAGTATATTTGCAATGTAAAAGTAAGTTCTTGTACCTTTAGAAACTGCACAGTGACAAACCAAACTTCTCTCAGTGTCATCATAGGTGTTACTTTGACACAGTAATTTTCACTCATAAGTCAATCCATCTTGTTTGCTCATGTGGCACTGGAAAACAGCAAGGAAAATGCTGTCCTCCGTTTAGTATATCAAATTTTTCCAGTGAAGGACAATACTACAATTGCTCAGTATACTAGGAAAAGGAACTTGAGGACTTGTTTCACACATTAGCAGACTACCTGTGCAAATCAGAGCCCGTTTCACACTTCTCCGCTGCATTATTATAGAAAGATTAAATGAGGATTGGGGTAAATGTTATTTAAGGGCCGGTGAGATAGCTCAGCAGCATGGGTGCCTGCTGGCGTGCGAGGTCCTGAGTTCAACCCCCGGTACACACACACACACACACACACACACAAAATGTTATTTAAGAAAAATAAGCTCCTTTTTACAAAGAACAAAATGCAATAAATAAAAATTTAAAAAGACAGCAAATCTCAAAATTCTCAGTTAACTGAAAAGAATTTGAAAGCATAATGGAACTCCAAGGAAAGGCAAATAAACCTGAAGAATATTTGGCAACATGTAACTCTGAGCCAAATTCTTCTTCCTCCACTGATTCAAAAGACTGAAGAATACAGAGCAGAGATTATGGAAAGATGCTTGCATAGAAATTTAGAAATATATAGTTACTAATAAAATACTTCAAATCAAATATAATTTTACTAAAAAAAAAAAGCAACGGACAAACTATGATTCCCTGAACTTTCTTTTATTTTTGTAATTCCATGCAGACAGTTCCTGTTACTCTCTCCTCCTACCACCACCTTTCCCTTTAGTGTTAGTGCAGTTTCTTTTTTGATTAACCATACTGAAAGTGGCATAGAGAACCTACAAGTTCACTCAGTCTTCATCATGTTTCAAAGATGAAAACTACCAGCAATCAAACAACTGGAGATTAACATCAGCCCCTCCACAAAACCTGTCCCTGGATCCAGCCAGATGTAGATCTCTTTATGCAAAAAGGCCAAATGGTAGTGGGTTTTCACACAGATCCCCTACCATCTCTAAAATAACAATTCTAAGCCAAACTCAGTATTCGTGTATGTAAGGGAAAAAAAGAAAATCCGTGACTCATGAAAATATTTTGTAACAACAACAACAAAAAAATGGAAGCATACATTCATTGGGAGGAAAGACACACATGTGTTGACTAAAATGTGTATACAGTAAGTGTGAATAATTATAAAATGTCTCCATAAAACTGCTGAAGAAAAAAGAGGTAATAACATTAACTAAACAAGAAATATAGACTGCAATAAAACTGCAGCACACCAAATCCTGCTGTCACTGAAAGAAGCAAAATGCAGAATCAACTTTGTAGATATTGAAATTACAATGATAGATGAGAGATATTCCATTATAATGAGAAAAGAGCACGTGATTTTCTAAGAGACATGAATGATGGAAGAGAGAAATACAACTTTTCAATGCTAGTTATTTTCAAAGAAGAAAACAACAAATAAACCAGTAATGGCAATCATAGGTGGAAAAGAAAAAAAATTGCATATGAGATTAGGAATTGAAAGGCTAGATCATTCAATACTAAAATTAATATGCAGAAATTAATAGCAACTCATGTATTTAAAATATTTATTTCAAGATAAGAAGTAGTGCAAGTTTCCAAGAAGGGGAAAGGGTTAACTGTAATAATTTTAGCGTCAAATTAGCTTCAGCTATATCATCTGAAAAAAAAAAAATGCCAGATAAAATAAATCAAGTTTAGGACAACAGGATGTAACTTAAATTTAAGAATCAGCTGTAATTTTTTTCACAACATTTTAAAAGAAGCACTTTGTTTTACTAAGAAAATTACATAGCTGATCAAATCTAAAATTACAATGCTGGAAATTTGAACATAAAACATTTTTAAAGGAAGGAGTTTTGTATAATCTTATATTAAAATATTGATGAATGTGAATACACATACTTGTCTTCAGCATCTAAAGTTTCCATAAGAAACAAAAATGTTTTTCTGCTTGTACCCATGTTTTACTAGGTAAAATTTAATGATCCCAGTAATTAAGTATTATTTTTGAGAGCTAGACAAACAGTAACTTAATTTCAGATAAGTTTCTGTTTCAGTGTCCCTTGTATTAAACATTCAATCACGTGAGTGACCTGGCAGGTCTGTAGTTGTACACTTCAATAATTTATCCGTAGGAAGGGGAGACTAGTGCAGGAATAAAACTGTAATTGGTAAAGCAAGAGTAGGCACTCATTTTGGCTGAATGATGGGGCAATTGGTATTTTGGAGACCGTCAGGGGAAACTTACTTTATTTCTGCTTAAGGAAAATTATGAAGTGCCCTTACTTTGTCTCATTATATCATGGTCTCAGAGTAACCTTTGCTGACATTAGATTCTATAAGATTATTTATGTCTCGTAGAGAATAATGTGCCCTCACTGTGAGTTTCAAGCCAGCTCCTGAATGTCAGGAATTGCTCTTTTGTTCTTTGCATTTACCTCCATCTATCATTTTAAGACTGAGATAACTGCAAAATGAATTTTAAACTACTTACAAATGAAATTTTTAAATTAATGAGTCTATAAAATATTTTGCAGACTATATTGTTGAACAGTGTATAAAATCAAACTTAGAGAATTTTGTTAGTAAATGTTGCCTCTGCCTACTTTAAATAAAAAATATAGGATGTTGTTAACAGAAGAGTTTGGATAAAAAATTATGTACATGATTTACATGCCTCTTCAAAAGCATTTATACATAGAACAAAAAGCTAGAATAAAAGTTGCTTAAAGGAAACATATTCAGTATCATTATATCACTTCCTTAGGGACTTTTCTTTGTAAATTCATCTTCTAATGTCTGGTAAATTTTGTATCTAAATAAAAAATGGCATAGCCTTTGAGTTTGTCCAGTCTGTTGTTTCTAACTAGCCCTAAATTTATTTTCTTAGTACACTCACTGGTATATACTGAACACCAAATGAGTTTAATATTTATTCTAAATGATATGTTAGAAAATGTCACCTCCTTACAAATATCTATCCAGTATTTCTTTTTCCCATACTTTTCCCTATTATATGGAATCATATTTATTTTAACTGCATATTTCAAGTAAATAACTATACAAATTTAATTACCACCCTTAATCACATTATCACTGGGGTAAGCTGATGAAAACTTAAATTGATGTGTGTGTGTGTCTGTGTGTGTGTGTATTCTTCCTCCTCCGTACTAGACGTTTAGTCAATCATACCGACTCACATATCAGAATGCTTAAGAATGTAATTGCTGCAGTCTGTCCAGATCTGACTGCTAATGTTTGAATTCTAGCTCCATCAACTACCGCCTTTCTGAACGCTCTCCATGGACAGAATACCTGAAAAAATGAGTAATAGTAGTATCTCTTTCAGGATGCTTGAAAGAAGTAATTGAAATTTGATAGACAAAGCACTTAAAATAGAGCTGGCACATAATAGGCACTCAAAAATGTTACTAATACAGTTCTATAATTTTAGTTTATATGTATTGCAGACCTCCAGTACTTCTCACTGTGTGGTCAGTAATTTTATCCTCTACAGTTTCCTACATTTTACCTCCACTTTTCCACTGTCTCTTTGTTCTCTAATTCTTTCCTTTTCCTCATCCAGCATAATTCTAAAATTTCAGTCATTTAATACAGGCCAAAAACAAATGATTTAATTATGGGCTTATTGAAAAGAACTATTTTACTTACGTTCCTTCCCAAGAAAATACTTAATAGTGAATGACTTTAATGTTCAAGACCTCAAACAGTTCTACTTCTTTTATCTATTCATTAATGTAGGCAATCTTTTTTTATTTATTTAATAAGTATTTATGGAACACCTACTACATGAGCACTTCTATCTTATATTGCTCATTATTTCCAAAATATTCCATGTGCTTTCCCCAGTGTGGTACTTCTACCTATAAAACCCTACCTTCTTTCTGTTATAATTGTCCTAGTTCGTTTGTAATGCCTTTCATGCATAACACAGGATGTGAACTCATCTTCTACAGAATTTTATTTGCATTAGTTTTTTCCCCCTAACCATTCTGTGATGTAATTAATAAATATGATCTAGCACAGTTATTAGATTATTTTTTGAATTTTATGCATGAAATTAATTAACTTTAGCTATTCCTTACAGTCTGATTTCAAAGTATAAAATTAAGTAAAAGTCAGAAAAAATTCTGCCAATGACATAGGTATTTTTAAACAAGGATTTATTAGTAAGCTCTTACAATATATTTCATGAAACATATTCATTAACCTCAATCAATTCCAGTTATATTTTTAGACAGTGTAAATATTACCTTATATGAAATATTCATACCAGGCCTAAGCAACAGTGTTCTGGATGCCAGATTTTTTCTCTGTTAACTGGTATCAGAGACTCAGAATCACTCTGAGGATTAGATATAGGATCATTTAAGGATTAAACTTCAGATACTATCCCTAAGGAAGCAGTGAAGATGACTAGATTCTGATTCCTAAAATACTTAGGTTATAATACACATTTCTTAAATGTTTTTAGTTCTAACAATGAGCATCTGTTTTGACTTGTTATTATATGAATTATAATATTAAGTTTCAAAAATATTAAGTCTGTTAACTTCAAATTTTATGAAGCTACATAAGTGCAAAATGAAGATTATGGAAATGCAAAATGCTTATAGTAGCCTTCCATTCAATGGAATATAACTTATCTAACATCCTAACTATCCATGGACTTTCTGTTTTCAAATAGAATATGACTTCTTGTAAAGTTGTAGAATATACTGACATGTACTTAATATTACGTTGATATACTTTAAACTAAATTACAGACATTGATATTGCCCACAGTAATAAAAAATATCTCCATAGGTAGGAGAGGCAGTGTATTTCTCAGATTTGTATATGGTGTTGTTATTATCTAATAGAAGATATTCCCTAAATAGGTATTTATCTGTTCATTGAAATGAGTAACAAAATAGTGTCATAAAACTCTAATGAGAAGAATTCAGCTATGCTAACGAGACTAATGTTGGTATTGATATTTTAATCCTAAAGCAATGTATGCAAAACAATTAACCTAAAGATTTGAATAATTATTTAAGGCACAGATTTAATAGATGTTTCTTTTAAAAGATCATTTTAAAAAAATCTATCTATCCTACTGAATTCACTTTTATTTCCATTTTTAGGTTCTGTTTTCCTTACAATTAATTTTCTCAAATTTTATAGTCGAAATTTTATTCGTAGAACAATATACTTAAAATATATCTTTGACTTGAAAACTTTTCAAAAATGACAAATTATGCTACAATAATAATGAATTCATTGATGTCCTCTGTTAATTTTTAAAAGTTGATTTATATCAATGTGAGACAATTTTATAAGTTACATAAGTCCCCAGAATTGTATATATTTTAGTGAGGTTTTTATTATTATTTTATTATTATAAAATATTCCTCCTTATCCCTAGGAAGTCCATTTGTAGTAAACTCTATTCTACCAATCCTTAACCTGCAATATTTTTAGTGTAATGTAATAAACTACCAAAAATGTGGCAGCTTGAAAACATGCACATTTATTATCTTATGTTTCTGGATGTCGGAGTCCAGGCACAGATTCGCTGAGTTCTCTGTCCAGGGTCTCAGGCTCATTTGTTATTTGGGGCTCTTGTACAAGTTCAGTAGTTGCGGGAAGAATTCGTGTCCTTGCAGGTGTAGGGCTGAAGTCAATGTTTTCTTATTGGCTGTTAGGTGGAGTCACTCTTAGTTCTTAGATGACACACTCAGGTACAGCCATAACTCAGATCTCTCTCTGTCTCTTTCTCATTTCCTTCCATTCTGGTAAGGTCTGGACCTGCTCTGAAAGAGCTCACCTAATGAAGTTAGGTCCAGCAATCTACAGTCTAATCTCCTTTCTAATTACCTTTAATGACACAGCACCTTAATTATCTATGCAACCTTTCATGAAATGAAATCTCAGGACTCTCACAAGCCGTTCCCACACTGACAGGAATCCTTTTTTGACTAAAGCAAGGATCTAAAAGATTTAATTCCACACAACCCTCTTTATTTTCTATTCTGTTGTTGTTGTTTTCTTTTGAAACCCCAGAAATGACCCTTCTATGAACTTACATTACGCTCATAAATTTACTTACTCTGTTTCCTTCATCTTTTAATGATGTGTTCAGCATTTCTATTGTGCAGCTTTTTATTGATTTTGTCAATATTTTATCTTATTTATTGTAAAATGTATTTTTTACTACTTAATTTTTTCTTTATAGAAGGATTTTCTAAGAACCAAATGTAAAGATAGGATTAGATATAAATATAATGTGTTAGGGAAAAAATCTCTAAGAGAGAATGAGTAGGGAGCCAGGAAATGCTGGAAGGGTTTGCAGGTGACATTGTGCCATGTCAGAACTTAGAAACAAAGAGAAGGCAGAGATAAGAGAGAGTTGGTTACAAGGAAGACTAAGTCTGCCATGTATTTCTAGGAAAAATTCACCATTTCCATGATTCCTGATACCAGTTGCCCGTCAGAAAGAATGAGCTTTCCCTAATAACACTGTGTGCTTGGTCTTTAGCTAAAAGCAGTCTGGGAAATTTGCTTCAGAGTGAATTTAGACATGGTTTCAAAGCACAGACACTGGGTTTTTGACTCAATTATGTTTCCTGCCCAGGGAGATTTGGGAAGACCATTCTAAATTTGAGGGTCATATTTAGAATTCTATTTCATTTAATTTTTAAGAATTCAGATCTATTGTTTTCCAGCTGCCATTGTTTCTGTTCATGAAGAGCTGTTCATGGGTTCTTTATATTTATCATGTTTGGTGTTTTATTTCCCAATAAGTTTGAGCAAATTACCCAAGAATTGAACTGACTTGAAGCTGGGGCTTCAGATTTTGTGAAAGGTCATCAGTTTATTTACTCTTCCACTTACCTTTAACCCACTAGGTCTCCAAAATGAAACTGTGGAGCCTTATGTGTTTCTTGAGACCTAAACTCAAACACCTTCCTTTTCCACTACACATTACAGCAGAAATCTCTCCTCAACTTTCATGGTCCTAGCTTTGAATAAACAATTTTTTTGAGGAAAAAAAATATAATTCCAAAAATTAGGTTCACTTTTATGGACTTTCTTTTTGTTGGGGAGGATCTCGGTCTTTAACATTCTTACAAGCTTGGTTGTTTTCTGATATATTGTTATCTTTATTGTTATTATTTTGTTCAGATTTATTTCTGCTCAGTAGATATATGGTCTAAAAAAAATCTAGCATGGTATTGGTAAAAGTAGAAAGGTCTATTTAAAAAGTTGTAAAGTGACAGAAAGTTTTAAAAGATAAAGTTAAGAGAAAATTGTACGTAAGAGAGTTTTTGTTGTAATTATTCTAGCAAGATTCACTAAAATCATGATGATAAAAATATAGCCAAGTTTTACTCTCCCCTCTGTTCTTGGCAATTTATTTGAATTTGTCTAATACTGATTAATACAACACATATGCAAATATAGAGAAATCCTATTTAAATCAATTTATTTTTTAAGAGAAAGGCATATATTGAACTCCTTATATTTTTCTGATTTATTGCCTCCCAGAATTAAAATTACTTAAATTGTATCTTGTTTTTGTCATCTGAAATTGAGGGAGGAAGTAAATGTCTCTAAAATATCTAGGACCAAAAAAGGTGTATTTTGGAAATTTTCATATTCTTTAACTTCAAAGAAATAAATACATTTTTACAAGGTGAGACTTTTTCAGAATGATTTGTTGTTTATATATCGATTATATATATTTCAGTTACATTCTAAACTATATGCTATTTTTAAAACTCTCTAAAAACATTGCATCTTCACATTTTCAAAGATACTTTTATTTAAAGTGAGAAACATTCATAAATATTAATTCATTCTTAATAACTAAGATGATTTAGATATAATTTTATCCTTTCACATCCAGCCTGAGATTATAGTCTAAATACACAAGACAGTTAATAATATAAAAAGATCTGCTTTACTTTTAAAATTGAATATTAAATGGGAAAATTCAGATGGATAAATAGTGAAAATTATATGTTTCAGTTTCAAAGTTAAAGTCACATTGAACATTTTAACCTAAGGGTAGCTGTTAAATATATGCCTAATAATTATCCAATTTGAAAATAAAAGTGTAAATTATAGCATGCAAAAAAAGTGTATTTTATTTGAAATTCATTTTCTTCTAATATAAGTATGGAAGGAAGTTAATTAACATTACAAAATGAATTAAAAAAAAAATGGAATAATTAAGGTTAGTAGGGCCAGTGATACAGCTTAGCAGAATAAGAGCTTGCCTGGCAAGCACAAGGTCCTGAGTTTGGTTCCTGGTACCCACAAAAGGAAAAAAAAAATTAAGGTTAGTATTTGGAAGTCTTACAAATTATATAATTTCAGGTCACCTACCTAGCCCAGCTCACGGTACTGGGTTGCAGTCCGGGAAGTTTATATTTGTAATCCCATAGAAAATTACTGGAATTCTAGCAAGTTAATTCCATCTACCACTTCCAGGGCAACCCACAGTGAGAATAAAGACACTAAGACATATTTGTAGTTATGGGGAGCCAAGGGGGTCCTAAGGCAAGCCTGGATGGTGGTTACCAGAACAAAGGCCTTGACCCAGGGCCGGACCCAGGTTTTATTAATTCTCAAGGAGGGGAGTGGCTCAGGGATGAATGACTGTGAGGATGGCGGGAAATCCGTGAGTACTGTGAGCTGGGCTAGGTAAGTGGCCTGAAATCACCTTTGCAATATGCAGAGGGAAGGATATGCAGAAGGAGTAATCTGCATAACACAATTCAAGGTAGTATCTAATGTTTTGAGGTTGGTGCTTCAGCCCTGACATGTAATCTTTTATGCCCTGGGAAGTCATAGCCTCTTTCTCGAGGCTCGAAGGCTCAATATCAGCTGATGGCATGGAGCATGGCTCTCCATCCCAGCAGGCTCACACATGTGTTTTGGGAGCCACAGGGGTGGGGAAACACTGATCTGTTGCCTTGCTTCAAAGACCACACTTCAGCACCTCGGCTGGACCTATTTGCATTGCTTAAAGCCAATTGAAGGGATAAGGAAAAGTCCTAGCCAGCTCTGTACGTATCAGTACATGGAAATAGGGCCAGGTTTAGCCAAAATGGACATAATTGCTCTTCTTTCAAGGAGAGTCATCCAGGTGGTCCTCCACTGTAAAGCATAGATTCCAGTTCTTCACTGTGTCTGCGCACACCATCTCCCACCACTGAGTGCAACCTGAGGAAGAAAAAGAATCCAAGCAATCTCACCATGGTGAGATATGTCATTAACTACTTTAGCTGGATCAGATAGGTGAAATGTTAATATTTACAGTGATGAGTGTTACTGAGATAATGTGATCTTGATATGACAAAAATGGGACTTTGCCTTGGTGGTCTTCTTCCCTTGAATACCTTCAGTGTAATTATGAGAACAATGTCAGGGAAACCCCAACTGTGGAGCATTCTAAGAAATAGCTAATCAGTACTCCTCAAAGTTGTTAAGACCGCCCAAAACAAGAGAAGCCTCAGAAACTGCCACAGCTAAGACAAACCTGAGGATACATGGGAACTAAATGTAATATGATCCTCTAGGTGGGATTCTGGACCAGTTCTCAGAAGTGAGACTCATATTACTTATTGATATAAACAAAGTCAATCAAACATTGGTGATCATTAGGATAAGATCAGCTTCACCAAAAACGTGATTCTCTGCGCAGTTTGCAGGTCTGAGTCAGTTTTCAGGTCCACAACCCACTGGGTGATTTAGAAGTCAACTCCTAGGATCACAAACTTTATAAAACTATGGCAAAAATATTTAATAGTGGTTTGTCTAGTCCCTCAACCTAGGGGCCGAGGGAACATTTTACACACGTAAGTAAATGTTGGATAATAGGAGTGTCAATATCTTTTAAAGATCATCAGATACAGGGAGTGGGTTAGTATTGATATCCAAGGAGCATCAAATACTTTTGCAGTTATTAAAATTAGGGCAGATGATAGCCAGATAGTAGAAGCAGTCCCGGTCTGGGTTCAGCTCAAAATGAATTTGCCTAGTTAACAGATCCACACATAGATCATTTCCTCAGTTTCTAAGTTATAATTTCATTAGATAAGCTTGGTATAGCAGAACTCTTACGCTGATTATTTTGTTTGGGAGCAAAGGCTATGCAGTAAGGAAGGCTAAATGAAATCCTCTGAAACTCTTCACTAAGTCTAGTAAGTCTATCAGTAATAATATTGCCACACATAGCTTCTTTTGTGATAGAGGAGCTCAAAACTTCTCCTTATAAAACAACTATAAAACTAAACAATATGTAAAAAAACAATTAATTTAGTACTGTGAAAGTTAAGAAAAGCCATGCAACAATTTGGATAATATTTCATAATATTCATGAAAAGAATAATAAGATTTAGGTGACATTGATCAATCCAGATTATTCAATATTAACAATAGAGAAAAAATTAAAGCCAAAAGAAATGAGACTTAGAGACATGTGGGGCAAGATCTTGCATGTAATTGTATGCAATATAGTGAGATTAAAGGTAAAAAAAGAAAAAGAGGAACAGAAATATATAGAAAAACATTTTTTTTAAATTACCGAACACGATGCAAGCATGAATCAATCAGGAAGCTAAAAAATTTAAATGAAACAAATACTCAGATATCCACATACACATCAAAAAATCAAATGGTTAGAAAAATCCAGAAAATTCTAGAAGCAAAAGGATGAAAACTGTACATCACATAGAGGAGAACAACACATCTGACTTCTTATTAGACAAGATGAAGTATAAAGGTAGTCAAAGGGTAATTTGTAAGGTTAAAGAAAATAAAACTTCAATCAAAGGATTCTGTATCCAGAAAAGTGCTCATTCAAAAATGAGGGCTACTTAGGGACATTTTCAATCAAACATGAACTAAAAAATAAGTTGATATCAAACTGGACTTCCATGAAATAACACAGCAAATCCTATAAGCTGAAAGGAAAAACACCAGGTAGTAATTTAAAAATAAAAGAAGAGGTGAAAAGAAGCAGAAAAGGTAAATATATGGGTGAAAATAAAAGCTTCTTTAAATATATCTTTTCTCTTTTCTCATTTTAAAAGCTGTAAGTTCACATAAATTATGAGTGTTATTAGAATTTTGTACTTTTGTGTTTATAATCCACATAGACATAATATATAACACAATTACAGCACAAAAAATGGTTGGAAAAATTGAACTTCTTTAAAGTTCCTATTTTTAACCAGAAATAATTTAGCATTAAAATTAATTTTAAAAGCTCAAACATTAAGAAGATAACTAAAAAATAAAAATGAATAAAAATCAAGAGGCATTAAAATGGTACATAAAATAACAAAGGAGACAGTAAGAATGGAAGAGAGAAACAGATTATGGAATAGAGAGGGAAAAATCACATAACCAAAAAGTATACATTAAAATATCCGTAAGAACATTAAATATAAGTGAACTAAACATGCAAATAAAATGGCAGAGATTTTCAAAATGAATTTTTAAAAATACATCTATGTTTTTCTACAAGATACATGCTTTAAATTCAAAGTAGAAGAAAATCCACTGTGAGTAAATACATAAGAAAAGATACAAAAGACAATCAGTAACTTTAAGAGAGGTGGTATGACTACATTACTGTCAGTCAATATAACACTGTAGAAACTGTAACCTGAAAAAAACAGTGACATTTCATAATGAAGAAAAAGTCAATATATCAAAAAGCTATTTTAAAATACCAGAAGCTTTAGTTTTTGGCATGTGGAAAGCCAGTTTTCCCAGAACCATTTATTAAAGAGGCTTTTTTTCTTCCAGTAAATGTGTTTAGAACCTTTGTCAAAGATAAGATGACTGCGTGTGTTTGAAGTTGTTTCTGCCTCTTCTAATCTATTCCATTGATCCTCAGGTCTGTTTTTTTTGTTGTTGTTTTGCTTTCTTTTTCTTTGTTTGTTCGTTTGTTTTTGCCAGTACCATACTGTTTTTATCACAATAGCTCTGTAGCGTAATTTCAAATCAGAGCTTGTGATGCCTCCTGCTTTGCCTTTGTTGCCCAGAATTGTTATTGCTATTCTAGGTCTCTTATGGTTCCAAATGAATTTTAGGAATGTTTTCTCTGTTTCTGTGAGGTGTGCTAATGTTTTTTTGATTGGGATTGCATTAAAACTATGTTTATTGGATATATATAGTTTTAGGAGTATGGCCATTTCTACAATGTTGGTTCTTCTTATGGATGAGCAAGGGATATCTTCCCATTTTCTGATATCCTCTTTGATCTCCTTTTTCAGAGTACAGTAGTTTTCAAAGTAGAGATCTTTACCTCTTTGTTAGATTGATTCCTAAATACTTCATTTTTTTCAATGCTGTTGTGAAAAGTGTGGTTTCCCTAATTTCCCACTCAGTGAGTTTGCTATTTGTGTACAAGGATGCTATTGATTTTTTGAGTATTGACTTTGTATCCAACTATGCAACTAAATCTGGTTATTAAATCTAGAAATATTTTGGCAGAATTTTTGGGCTCATGTATATCACCATGCACTGAAGCAAAATAAAAATGGATAAAAGATCTAAATATTAAAATAGAAACACTAAATCTGCTAGAAGAGAGAATAGTCTGAACTCTTGAAAACATAGTTGTAGGTAAAAAAAAAAAAAAGAAAAGCATATGTGCACTAAAAGATGTGTGTAGGGGCTGGGGATATAGTTCAGTGGCACAGTGCCTGCCTGGCAAGTGTAAGGTCCTGAGTTCAATTTCCGGTACCCCCAAAATAATAATAATTAAAAAATAAAATAAAATAAAATAAAATAAAATAAAATAAAATAAAAGATGTGTGTACGAATGTTCATACTAGCATTATTCTTATTAGTACCAAACTGGAAACAACCCAAATGTGTATGAGCCAGTAAGTGAGCAAACAAAATGTGTTATATTTATACCACATTTGTGAGATGCAAATAACTACATATCATATGATTACACTTATGTGAAATGTCCTGAACTGGCAAGGGTACAAAATTGAAAATGGATAATCATGTAGGGTTGGTTGTGGAATGAAGGAACTACTGGATTAACAAAGCCACTTTGTTATTTTTAATTAACCATTCTACATTAAGTGGTGATTTCTCTTTGTTGTGATTTCTGTCTAATCTGCCTTAAGCTCTCCCTCAGACCCAATAGTCACTCTGGGACATCCCTGGCAGGAGGGTGGAGGAACAGGGGTGTTAGGTTTTTTTGAGGAGGCAAAATCAAAATGCATGAAACAAAAGAAATTTATTTTTCACAGGTCCCAGAAGAATTAAGGGCAACAATGGGAGATCTACAGGATGTTTGGAGGTCGCAGCATTGGTAGAGGAAGATGGGAGAGAATGGAGGGGAGTTTGGAGAGAATGGACAGAGAACAGAGAACAGCCCCTGTGGGGCTCTGCCTTCATTAAAGTCCCATCCTTTATCTCCTGTGCCCTTCCTTGGAGTTTGCAGACTGGTTAGGCTGAAGGAAACACTCAGGAAAGCAGGAACCTATTTATAGGAATTTTATGTTGACAATGGGGTTTTATCAGGGTCAGCATCTGGGAGTGCATTGTGTTCTGAGGCAAGGAAATGAGCCTAGATCTCAAACAATCATATGAGATTAACTAAATCATACGTTTTAACTAGGCCTGAAGTGGTGGGTTGCAACTATGTTTCAAAACTCAGGTCAGTCCTAAAAAGGAATGCTGCAACCACAGCTCCATTAAACACCCTTATGACAAAGCCTGAGTTGCCGATATCTATGGAGTTGACTTTTCATTGCTGTGCATTAAGTCTTACCCCTTTTTGAGTGACACAAGTCTAATTAATTGCCATTCATGACTCATAGCTATCAGATATTGCCTTTCATATGAATCAACAGTTAATAAAATTTGTAAGTCTTGCAGAAAGGTCATGAATCTGAAAAGCTCTGTTATTTTTGCTTAATCTTCCCCTTTGCAAAATATGGGTAACTTGAAAACTTCTGCTCCTATTCATCTTTTTTACCTTTTTTAATTGAACGAACTTTTATTAAGCATAATCAGGGAATCTTGCAATGTATTTGGCAAAAAGTACACCTTTATTACTGAACGGCTGTGTAGGAGATTTAAAACTAGAACCGAAAGAGAACCTAATGCAATGCCTTTGTGTCTGGCAATCTGTTGAGAGAAAAGTAGATTCCAGTGTCCTCATTCTATATCAAAGGAAATGAAGCCTTGAAAGTTTATGTGACCTAAAGGTTATACAGCTAGTAGGGCAAAGGCAAGATGAGAACCCCTGTCTAACACTTTTTCCAACAATAGAACCTTTAAAAACATAAGAGAAAGGTGAATGGGAAATCAGGGGTATCGAAAATATAAAAGAGATTTGACCTGCTGTTGTCGGCTTGATGATGGAGGGGTGTACATTGAAAACGTTAGAAGGCAATTAATTCAGCTCAAAACCAGTGATTCAGGAAAAGACTCCCAGCCCCCAATAAGAACTGCAACCTGGTTGACACATTAATTTAAGCCATATGAGGCCTCAGTCAACAACATCATGTTGGACTTCTAAATAATGAAAACTGAGGTCATAAACAGGTTTGTTATAAGAAACTAAGTTTGTAATTATTTGATGTACTGCAAAAGAAAATATAGATGGATTTGTTCTGTTATTTCCTCTGCATCATCTATGAGTAAAACATTTTTCCTCAGTGTTTTCTTGTTCCTATGCTCATAGATTGGGCCATCTAGAAACATGGAAGGAAGGAACCCTCTCCTTATGGCATTCCGCTTGAAGACTGATTAGATGGGGACATGAAAGTGGGAATGGGCTTGGCCAAACTGCTGTTAGGTTCTGATTTGGCCACCTACACTCTGTATGACCTTGAGCAAGTCAATTTTTATATCCATTTTGATTATCTTTTAGAGTTCTTTGTGAAGATAAGTAAGAAAAAACATTTATGAAAGGAAAATGCACATTATATTCCAACTGAAAACGCATTCTAAATGGAGAACTTGGAAAAGAAGTGAAGAGCTAAATATGTCTTTCCCACTGTAGACTTTGCCAGAATCTTAACGGTAATAGTAGAATAAGCTTCTCTTATTCCAGATATCTATATCATCTCTATCTCTATCTATATCTATATCATCTATGTCATTTATGAATCTGGCCCCAAAATGTTGGACATTCCTTAGCTACACTCACTAATGAGAACTACATTCAGCAAACTTTCTGTTTCAACATACTCTAGTGAATATTCAGATGCTCTTGCTGGTATCAAGGTCTGTTTCTTCATTGCTAAGGGACAGTTGGAAGCTTGGGGAAGTATCCCCTTATCACATAGAAACACAAATGCTACTCATTCTGAAAGAAGTTCAGACATATCTTTTAAGGATATAAGCTCTACATTTGTTAGTCTGTGTACAATCCCTTTTCTGGCACTTAGAAATGAACTGCCCCCTAAATAAGGAGTTTAACTTTCTAAAATCAATAAAACAGTTATGGTAATAATATCCCAAACAGTCTGGGTTTAGCCATATGTATGACTGATTCAAGTAACACTATATACTTATTTTTGGCCAATTCCTCAAATCTAGACAAGAGTCATACAGTCCATTGCTTCTCAAATTATCTAGACTATATCATTTTATTTTAAATACCAATCTGTCATGGAGCAATATATTTTTAAAATATAGATAAATGCTCCTATCAGGAGAGCCAGCACGACAAGCTCCTTGAAGAGAAACAACAGCACCACCTCTTCCTCTCTCCTTTTTGTGTTTATAGAAAGAAGATGGGTGTTTTCTTTGATTTCCTCTTAAAGCAAAGACTGAGCCAAAGACATGGGTTTATACATTTTATTTGGCAGGTGATTCCAGGAAGCAAGAGTGATAGTGATAGGAGAGGATGAGGAACAGGATAGAAGAAAAACGTAATACAAAAGTAAATTACCAAGGTCATTCCTTTGTGTAATGTGGTTCTCCTTTTTATGTTGTTGGCAACAGTCCTCGGGTGGGCCCTCCACACCAGGCACCACGCTGATTCAGTTCAGCTGGGTGTTACAAGTTGACCACCAGTTGTCAATCCACCACACCTCCCTTTAGGAAAATAATTCTGAGATATAAGATTTCACCTTCTCAGGAAGTCTGATGAAATATAGACCACATTACACAAACGAATGACCTTGG
This sequence comes from Erethizon dorsatum, assembly GCA_028451465.1. Taxonomy (NCBI): domain Eukaryota; kingdom Metazoa; phylum Chordata; class Mammalia; order Rodentia; family Erethizontidae; genus Erethizon; species Erethizon dorsatum. The sequence goes on from CM051824.1 coordinate 44,607,143, forward strand.
TAATTTACTTTTGTATTACGTTTTTCTTCTGTCCTGTTCCTCATACTCTCCTATCACTATCACTCTTGCTTCCTGGAATCACCTGCCAAATAAAATGTATAAACCCATGTCTTTGGCTCAGTCTTTGCTTTAAGAGGAAATCAAAGAAAACACCCATCTTCTTTCTTTTTTTTTTTTTTTTTTTTTTTTTTTGTGGGCACTGGGGGTCGATCTCAGGACCTCGCGGGCCAGCAGGCGCCCGTGCCACTGAGCGATATCACCGGCCCCTTTTTTCGTATGTCAGTTCCGGGAGTCAAACTCGGGCCCTCGCGCTTGCCAGGCAGGCGCTTACACCACTGAGCCATCTCACCGGCCCTCCCATCTTATTTCTGACATCTTCTAGTCCCTAATTTCCCTCCACTTGCTTTTTGCCATAATGAGCTCTAGTACTTAGAGTCCCAAATGATTTTTCTCACTCGTATATGCTGTACTACTTTGCACCCACACATACTTGAGAAAAACTAGGGTATTTAGCACCATCTTCTTGAAATGTCCCTTTTGAATTCCCAAGACTCTTGCCAAGTCAAGGGGACACTCTAAGCAGGCTGGATCTGGACTGTTTGGATAAGCACTATCTGAGGGACACTGGGAAGTGAGCAAACTTTTGTTATCCCAGAGGTGGCCTTCCCACCCTGTGCTAAGTCAGCTGTTTCTTGAAATGCTGGTGACACCATGAAACAAAGACAGCTAATGTGACTGCAGTTAACTGATTGTTGGACAGAACACAGTTCCACCATCTGCCACTGGACTCTAGATTTTTCTCCAAGTCTCGCTCAATCCTGCACTTTTTTGTTTTGCCTTAATCAACCTTATCTCACAAGCAGTCTCCTGGTATTTTTATTGGTCTCTCTGCACCTACACCACTGTCCCAGTGTATCTGGGCCATGGATGGCACACACGACTCCTGCAACAGTCTCCCCAGGACCTCAACATCTACCCAGCTTTGTTGCCCTTCAAGTTAAAGCTTAGGTACCACCCCTTTTCATGGTACTTTTTCCTTGTCTCTTTTAGTTTCTATCAGTTGTTAATATAGCACTATTCTAATACAGTGTAGGATCATTTCTTTCAAGTGCATCAAGCAGTAAGAATACCCTATGTGGGAAGTTACTGATCCTTGCCATTGAACAAACATTCCCAGATATCTACCAGCACTGTACTCAAATAACTACATTTTTCTCATGTCACACTTCTGACAGCCTTGTTTCCATCTTCAATTGCTGCAAAAGTACTTATTATGAAGTTATATCTCTGCATCAAACCTAGAACATGGGAAATTCATTATTATTTCATTCATTCATGCAACATGTACTCATGTCTGTTTTGTGCGTCTGAGATGGCAGCAGCCGTTGAGAATACAATAGTTAAATAAGATATTGCCTATGCATATAAAAAACCAGCAGAGAGATTCAAATGATGAAGTGAGTCAAAAGGTTTATTTGTATGATCATGCACTGTAGGAAGGGAAGGCTTTGAGTCTAGACATAAGATAAGGAGTAATGATGATGCTTAATATTTGTTGAGAGCTCACTCCAAGCCAATGGCCATCTGATATATCTTAAATATCTATAACAACATTTTGATCTAAATATAATTATCATCTCATATTGAATGGAAATTTGTAGCAAAAACAAGCAATTCACCCACATTAAAACAAATAAACAAAAAAAGAGTTTAGGTGAGAAATTAGGTGTCTGGATCTGTGACCACGTGCTTTGACACCATGATTCAGATGCCTATAAATTATCAAAGTGTTCAGATGAAAGAGAGAAAAGGTATAATTTAATTGAGAAAAATCTTAAGCTCAGTTAGTTGTTGATAATTGATAAAATGACACAATTATGTTTTACTTTTAAAGTAGGTTTTTTTCAAAGTATGAGTCACAAGACTTGTCAAAGTATCTATTTGAATCTATTTGCACATACAACCTCGAATTTTACTGTGTTGTATCTCAGAAGAGTATTTTTAAAATTCACAAATGCCATTATATGACATAAAAAATATATATCTAGTGCCAAAGGAAAAACCACTGTTTTAGCAGGGACCATTCATTTGATATTTCTGATCTGCATTTGCATTGAATGCTGATATCACCTGATTTCCACTATTTTCCTTGCCTTCAGAAGAAAGCAAGTCACCTTGCCCAAGGTCATGCCCCCTTCTTCAGGGCAGTTTGCATGGGAAGACTGCTTCATGTAACAGAGGTCAGAATTCTTCCTTCAACTTAGAGTGTCTGCGCAGGGGCATCCCAGCTCCCAAACCCTTTGTGGTATGGACAGAGATCTTTAATGTGCCTGCGACTCAGGTCAAGTTTTCCCTCTGCCAAATTTGTCTTGTAGATATAAATCTCTCTACAAGGGTATGAAATTTGATTTAACCCTACTTTTAAGCTAACAAGTTAGTCTGCTAATCTTTATGAGTTTTGGCAAAAAATATAGGACTCCTGGTTCAGAGGCAAACGATAGTATTCATCATGGCACAGCAAGCAGCATGAGAATAAAATTTGAATCTATTCTCCCGTCCCCTCGATGCCCAGTAGAAGCAAATGATAGGGCACAGAAGGATGCCTGAACACGTACGTTACCTTACAGAGCTTATCGGATAGTCATCGAAGGAGACATGCTGTCGTGCCTCAAAGATTACTGGCCGTATACACAGCCTGAGTAATGCCCTGCTTAAATAGTACTCAGGGCTGCACACACTGCACGTAAAGTGAGGACTTGCAAGATCGCTCAAGAGCAGTGGTAAATTCATCTCCCAGTGCCCTATCAAAAGTTTCCTTCCACAGAGATCAATTTGTAACAATAAAACTTATTACAATGTGGACATTTTAATACAGTTTATTTTCTGTTATTATCTTCTTCCAACATATAGCATGAATGATAAACCAGGACTTATATTTCACTGAAATTATGCATTGTGGTACTATGTACTGATAAGAATGGCCTTAATGCTCACTGCTACAAATAAAAACATATATATGAAATATATATATATATATATATATAATTAATGAATACATGGGGGAAAATTAAGAACATATTAAGTATCTGATTATTAATAATAATTTAATAATCTACCTTTACTGGTAGAACCTGTATATTATAGAATTTATTTAGATTTAAACAAAAAAGGAAAAAAATGGTATTTTCTCCATTGAATTTATTTTCTCAATTTAAGCATACACTTTGATAACACTACTGTTGTGGAATGTTTTATTTATTTATTTATTTATTTATTTATTTATTTATTTATTTTTGTGGGTACCGGGAGTTGACCTCAGGACCTCACACACCAGCAGGTGCCCGTGCTGCTAAGCGATATCACCGGCCCTATTTTTTCGTATGTGGGTTCCGGGAGTCGAACTTGGGCCCTTGCGCTTGCCAGGCAGGCGCTTACGCCGCTGAGCCATCTCACCGGCCCCCTAGAATGTTTTAAAATGTGGATGAAAATTGGAGGAATTAATAACACTTTGGAAAAATAATAAAGAAGGAGAATGGGGTATGAGGGAAAAGAAGAATAAACCCTGCTAAAATATTTTCAAACTTCTTAAGTGGTAAAAGTAAAGAACATCACTGACATTATTTTATATCTTCTCAGTACTCAGATATTAGTCTAAGTGCTTTCCACAAATTAAAGAAATTTTATACTTTGGTTTTGCAGAGGTATTTACACTTATGACAAGATTTTCCTCATGTAAAAAGAGGATAACAAATTTGTGAGCTTTCTTTTTTTCCTAGGAATGTGAATTTCTCCTTCCCAAACCAAGAAAATGATGGAATGAATATTTTGTAGGTTACATGAATACTATCATTGTAAATAATTCAAAAATTTCCTTGAACTTTCCAGTGTATGTTAACAATACATTTAAAGAAATTTATTCTTTAAAATGCATAGATGTGATGGTGCATCTTGATTGTCAATTTGGTTGCCTTGAGGGTTATCTAGAAGCACAATCTAGGTGTCTGGGTGGGTCATGAGAATGTAACCTTGCAAACCGTATCTGGTCCCTGACCCCTTATCTCATCTCTTTCCCTGCTCACTGCTTCTTTGCTACCATGAGGTGAGCAGTTTTCCTTCACCACTTCTGCCATGATATTTCTGCTTTTGAGTCAGGTAACCATGGACTGAGACCTCTGAAAACATGATATATGTCTGGAATTTGGGGCCAAAAATACAAAGGTAACTAATACAATAGGTTTTCAATTCTTTTAAAATACTGTTTAAAAAAAATATTATTGGGCCAGGGATATAACTCAGCAGCACAGTGCCTGCCTGGCAAGCGCAGGTCCTGAGTTTGATTCCTGGTACCAAAAAAAAAAATAAATAAAAACATTATTTAACCTAAAAACTGTTTTCTAGTATATAGAAGAAATTTTCTTTATAATATTATAAAGTAGTAAAAAAGAGAGAATATATAGCAGATTAATGGTTAGGATCTCACAGTGAGAAGAAATGTGTATGAAAAAATACTTGGATTTGAAAGAAAGAGGTCATAATAGAGAAAATAGATAATTATACATATTCTCACATTGATCAAGTTTACTTCCTCCTTTTTTATCTGCATAATCAGATCTGGAACTCAAAAAATATCTGAAGAAGAAATTCAGTAACATAATTTTGTACTTTGATTTTGATACACTTCAGTATCACAAAAGGTAACGGGCTGGCAAAGCACTTGCAATATGTAATGCATTAGAATTGAAACCAGGGTTCAATTATTCTGAATTGATGATATAAAAGTTTAGGATCGGACCTACATACAGTCAGAATAAAATGCATGCAGATTCCAAATTCCTGCCAGGATTCATACAATTCCCATGTAACAGAAGTTTACTTGAGGCTTTTTGTTATTGCCATAACTGGCTAGGAAAATCTAGAGGTGATATCAAGAGGACTCTAGCATTTGATACAGATGTAATAACTGGGTCCAGAGCCCCTTCTGGATCCCACTCAGATGTGGAAGACCTAGTGTTACCACAATCAGATAACACCTTGTATCAAACCACCCTGCCCAGCCTAAGTCCCTGTAGGAAACTGGTCTACGAGGGTTCCAAGTCCCTGCTCAGGCACCACCTGTGGGGAACCAACCCATTCCAGTCTATCTCCACCTGGGCACCACTTTTTAGGATATTGCCTCTTCTCAGACACAGTACAAGAAATTCAAGTAACACAAGATTCATTGCCTTCCATTACCCATTAGTACATGCCCAAGGAAACAACCTGATCTCAGCTGTATTAGCTTTTCCCTAGAACCAATTCTCCTTAGCTGGTCTTCCACACACTTAATTCTCAGTTTTTTGGAAGATGGTTTTAAAACTCACTCATCTTAGGGTACATGTATCCCATTTGGTACAACCCCTGAGCCTCTGTTCCAAGGACAAGGGCAGAGGTACTGTGCTACATCATCTAGAGTGGCAATGCCCCATGAGGGCCTTCTATGGGTGTAGCAGCCTCTGATAATCTCTATTTGCATTTTCAGATATCTAACCTTCTAACAACATTGGGCCAAGGTCACCTAAGACCCCAAGATCTGAGCTTGCCATGCCTGGGGTAAATCCTCTGTCTTATGGGAAAGGTTTCTAGAAAGGAGCCCTCGAGTGCTCAGCCTCACTCCTCTGGAATTTAACATTCACAAGATGAACCTAAGGCAGGTAAGAAATGAGAAACTCTGGTGGCCAGTACTACCTGTTGACATCCGGACCTCTTGACTGGGAGCTACTGAAACAAGGAGTCCTGTTTCCTTAGTCATGCTGTCCAGAGGGAGCTTCTGTCATCACATCTGGATGGAACGGAGGGAACAGATCCTAGCCCAGTGCCACAGATTAGCTCTTCACCATGCAAGAATGACTGGATTTTTAAAAATGAATGTTTATTAATTCTCTGTATACCCTTAGCACAATTTTCAGATTTTGCATGGTTATCTTTATTTTTTTGCCCTATAATTTTACCAAGATTCACTAGTGTTTCTTTGGAACAGACTCTGCAGAGCACCTCAAGCTGCTATTAGTGATCCGTGAATTTGATGAAGAAATTCATAATAAAGTTGTTGCAGAAAATTTCATATCTGGAGGGATAGTTGAGTTATCAGGTGTATTAATGAGAAATAACTGAGCCAATCCAAAACAAATGTCTTGATTTTTGAAAAAAATTTAAATTGGTCCCTACTTAGTGCAACAGATAATTTCTGGGTGAGTCCAATTGGACATTGCCAGATACAATATATATAGGATCTATTATAATAATTCTCATGTAGGGCCTTATTACAGCTTGTATCCACATGTCCCCCCACACCTCATGTGGTCATAATAGCGCTTTAGATAGGTGGCTAGAACTAAGTTGTGTGCTTGTGAATTAAGGATGTGTGGTACCAGATTAGTCTGCTAATTGGTTTATCATAGTTCTGGGTGTGGGTAATGGCAAGCCCTACCCTGGGTGGCATCACCCAAAAGGCTTGCAACCTGGATGGGATAAAAGGGAAAGAGAGGTTCGTTGCTACTGTTTTAGCTGCTTCTGCTGCTGCCTTATTGCCTCCCCTGCCACAGACTGTTTCTCCTCTGCCATGCCACCCTGCCTTGGAAACAGTTGACTACGGACTGAAACATCTACAAACTGTGAGAAGAAATAAATCTTTCCTCTTTAACTTGGGACGTTGGGTATTTTGTCTTAGCAATGAGGAAAAAGTAACTAAAACAGGCCCTACTGCCTAGTCTATAATTTAGGAAGCTAATCCAAAGTTGATGGGGGGGTGGGAGAGAGAGAGAGAGAGAGAGAGAGAGAGAGAGAGGATGAATCATCTGTGAACCAGGTAGCACAACAAGTAATTGTGATGATATATTACCAATTATTTGGGGACTGGAGAACACAGAACTTCTATTTGTCTTTTCTTTACCCCTATTGTCTGAGTGACACTGTGTGCTTATTCTTTTAGGTCATATCTATTATCTGGAACTTGAAATTTGCTAGATGATCTCTAGGTCAGTGCAACTCTAACACCCTTTGATTCTATAAGATAATAGCATGACAACCAAGTAAAAATGTTGATGAGAGAGTTAGAGATAAGGGATTAGATGCTGAGTGAATGTTCAGAAGTAGAGATTTATACTAAAGACTGATTATTATTGATTTTGTATTTTAAAAAAAGAGAGACAACAATAGGTTAGCTTCTTGTGAAAGGACAAATGAAAGAAGAAAATCCACAAAAATAAAGACAGATATAGGAAGAATTAAAAGTGGGGCATTTTAGAATCTTTGAATTTAAAGATAAAAAGCTTCAAGAAAGAAACCTGATCAATAATGTCAAGAGACAAAATTACCCACAATATATTTGGAAAAAAAGACCTTGACCTATCCATTTTTTTAGAGTATATGATAACAGTTTGCGAAGTGTCATAGAGATAGTAGCATGTATGTGTGAAATAACAAAAATAAAGAATAAAATTTAGCTTATAAAATTAAGACAAATGGCTAAAAAGTAGGTTTAGGAGTTTAGATTACATACACATATGTAGGTAACTAATACCAGTACTTAAAATAAGTGTAATAATCCTTTCTCTGAACTGTACATTGAAAGTATCTTTGTTTATCCTCTTTTGTGTATTAGAATCTTCTACTTATATCATTCTAGGATATGGTGTATAAATTAATTTACCATGATCATGTTTTCATGGTTAAATATAATTCTATCATACCTCATTTATTTTTTGTATTTTACAAAAAATAGCGGCTGTTTTTTGTTCATGGAAATTAATCACTTACTACTATGACTATATATAAAACCAATCTGGATATTACTTCATCTGATTATTTTTCCTTAATAGAAATAGGATATTCAAAACATTAACTTGATTTTTAAAGAATATGCTACAGCCTACACAGTTAACTTTAAAAGTTACTGAAATGTGTGCCAGTTGTATTCTTTTTTTGGCCAACTTTTTATTTTTCACTTTGGATTTACCATACCCCATCTGTTGGTGGACTGTAACACTCCTACAATTTCCTCATTCTTCTACTTGGCACAGTGTATTCTAAAAGCATATATTGATACTAAACTGCTAAATTACTTCACTGATTTTTCTTCTTTTCTAGTGAAACATCTTGATTATTCTGTAAATTTGTCCCATTTTAAGTTGCTTATCCAATGAAAATATATAATTTTTGTGGCTATAATCTTTGTATCTTTTCTAACCTAGAGAAAAATTATGGGAGAAAGATAAGAGATCTGTCTCAAGGCATTTGAAGGTCTCTCAGATGGACAAGGGTGTACATTTTTTCAAAGGCAGAACTGAGACAAATCAATGCAATCTGCAGTATTTTGACTCAGTTAAGGGGCTTCATAGCAGTAGAATAAATATCTTCCAGAAAGAGTCAGCACTTTGTGAGCAAAGCTGAATGATCATTTATCAAGTATTCCATAGAAGAAATCTTTGCAAGTGGCAAGACGTTATATTAGAATTATAAAATATGAAATCCAAAACTCATTTTATGAATAATCTGATATGAACTTCCTACTTTTACAGATGCAGTGCCTGAAATTTGTTAGTTTAATAAATCCTTAATTTGGCCAATTATCAGGATCACCCACAAAATTCTGTGTGTCTGTAAGAGTGAGAGGGAGAGGCTGGATAATAATGTATAGACTCACCCCAAGAGTACCCCATAATAATTTCAGCTCTGTGGGTATGTAAACATGATTATGATAAAAAACTAAGTTTCTCAACCATTGATCTTGCTGGGAATCTGGTGTCAGGGTCATCAGATTCATAATCAAAATCATGTTTTTAGTAATATAACATGCTGCTTAAATATGTTCTATTGCATAAAATCTGTGACTCATATTCTCTGCTCAGTGAAATTTGCGCCCTATTAAATGTTATTTTAAATTGGTTTAACTTAGGTTGTCCACTTAGATTTCATGCAGTTTTGATTAGAGACTACTTTGTGAAATTTTGAAAATTAATAAGAAACAGGCTTAGTGTGGGGCTGCAGAGTGAAAGCACAGAGCGAAACTATACTGAAAGTAAATAAATGAATGCAACAAAAATGGATCCAAGCAGATTCTGATTTAACCGTTAGTAGACACACAGGGATAGATTACTGATTTATATCTTTTTTTTTACCAGTTCTTGCAATTTCATATGACCTTCCCTTTCACTTTAATAAAATATTTGCTGGCTTCTCCCTTCTGAGACTTACTCTTTACTTATAATTGGCGGTCTTTCCAGTACTCCTGCATGTCTGTGAGGTCACGAATTTTGGAGGAGTGAGATTCCAGTTTGTGAGAGACATGTTCGAGAGGTCATGCTAGAAACTAGATAAAAACAGCACAACCGGGTTGTAAGTGCTGCATCCAGAGGAAATCTTATAAACTACATTCTAGATGTACAATTCCTCTATGCTGGATTATTTCATTAATTTGGCAACCACACCATATTACAGTTGTTAATGGAACTTCTCATTGGATACCACTTAGTCTGTCATACTCAGTCAACCTTTAAAAGTCACATATTTTCATTGAACTTCAGTTTCCTCATTTGTAAAGTGAATATTCCTTGTCTACAAAAACCTCATCTTCTGTAACAAGACATCCTATTGAAAGATGTTGCCGAACAGAGATATACAATTATAGTTACAATGCAGTGGTTGACAAGCTCCTTGCTATAATTTCAATATTAAATGTTCCCCAAAGGCCCATGTTGAAGACATGGTCCCCAGCCTGTGCTACTATTGGAAAGTGGTAAATCGTTATGAGGTGGACATAGTAGAAGGAAGTAACATCCCTGAAGGCATGCCCTTGAAGGAGGGACTGGGTTTCCTCACTCTTCCTCTTTCTCTGCTTCCTGATTGTTGTTATGCAGGGACAAATTTCTTTCATCATGTGGTCCTGCCATGATGTTTTGCTTCACCTCCAGCCCAAAAGCAACATGGCAAATGAACCCCACACTGAAACTTCTGAAACCTTGAACCAAAACAAGCTCCTCCTGCTTGTAAGTTGATTGATTATCTCAGCCATTTTTACCACAAAGAGAGAAGACTAACAGAAAATTCATACTGAGAACAAGGGTCATTGCTGTAATTATAGTTGATGTGGTTGCAAGCCTTTGGAATTGGTTTGCAGGTGGAATTTGGAAAAGTTTGGGGAAGCCTAGAATGCTGTAGAAAGAGCTTCATAGGGAATTCTGATGAGGATTCAGAGGACCAGACTGCGGACAAGAAAGCAGACACTAAAGGTTATCTCGTGAAGTTTCAGGTAGAAATAAGGACTTTCGGAATTAGACTAGAGACCATCCTTGTTACTTTATGGAAAAGATTTGGCTTCCTTTTTTCTGTTCCCTGAGACTTCAAAAAAGACTGAGCTTATAGGAAATAGACTAATTTATCTCCTGCAGGAAATTTCAAGGTAGCAAAACACTCGATCAGCAGCATGGATATTGTTCACTTCTTGTAGCCAAATTTATGATGAGATTCAGGTAGAAAAAGCAGAGTGAAAAGATTTGAAAAAAAAATTCAGCTTTGCAAGGAAAAAACATGCTTAGAGCTATGGCCAAGAAGGGTGCAGAGATTAGTGCTGTTAAAATAAACCAAGCGCTCTGCACTGGGATGATGGAAAACATTCCTTGAGCACATCTCAGGAATTGAGAATGCCCCATCCATTGTAGGCTCAAAGGTATAAAAATGTAAACCTATTTCAAAGACTTTCATTTGGGAATTGAGTCTCCAGGCACTCTGTTTGCCCAGGACCACCAGGGAATTATTTCCCTACAATTCATTTCTCTGTTTTCAGTCATCCAGGCACTCAAAGGTCACCTTAGCCAAATTCAAGTAAGCCAGGTGTAGTTTATTCTGGTGGCAGATGTTGGTATTGTCCATGTGATATTGGTTTCACAGGTATTCTATGTGGAAGAATTATGGAGTTTTTCACTATGTGGAAGCCATGGAGCTATTCAGTTTTCCACTGAGATTCAAAGGCAAGCCTAAGAGGCCATCAGTGTATGCCAGGCTGAGTCCCTGTGAACAGCCTCTAATAAGGCAGTGAGTGAAGCTATAAGGGTGAAGCCAAAGCTGCAATTGAGATAACAGGAGTGAGAAATACCTGCCACGCACTGCTAAGGAGAGTTCAAGCCTTTGAGAGGCCACAGTCTGCCCCAATGTGCCCCAGATGCTAGACATGGAGGATTTGATGTTTTCCTTGCTAGAGTCAGTGTTTCTTTGCTCAATTACGTCCTATGCCTCTATCTCTCCCTCTTGGAATAGCGTGTTTACCCTGTGCCTATAACACCATTGTACATTGGAAGTCTGTAACTTAGAATTTGATTTTTATAAGGGCTGGTAGCTGATTTTACCTTGAGTCTTGGAGAAGACTGGTCTTTTGAGCAATTCTAGAACAACTAAGAATAGGAACTTTTGGAGAATTAATGTATTTTGCATTCTGAGGTGGACATGAGACTTTGAGCTAGAACACTATTCTTTGCATCTTGAATGTTACCCAAAAGTTCGTGCTTGAAGCTTGTTTCCCAGCCTGAGGCACTACTGAGAGGTGGTAGAAATATAGGAGGTAGTGTCTACTGGAAATAAGTTAGGTCATTAGGGGCCAAATGCCTATGGACTAAAACCTCTGAAACCATGGTCCAAAATAAAGCTTTCCTCCTTATAAACTGGTTATCTCAAGTACTTTGTCACAGTGACAGAACGCTGATTAACACATTTCTCAATAAGGTATTCAAGTATGGCATATTCTTTAAAGTACTTTAAAATAGGAAACCATAACTTCACTGTGTTCCAATGTCATTCATTCATTTCTTCCAACCTATTTAGTCACAACTATGTGCCACATCTTTTATCTGCCATTAAAATTCTTTTGGTGCTTCAGAACAGTTCTATATAAAAGGACCTTCCATCTCATCTAGTAAAATCAAGCTGCTGTCACATATCCCTTTTAACAACTTAAAATTATTTAAATTGTTCTTAATCTTCTTGATCTCAATTATCTCCTCAGTCATTTGTTCCAGAATCTCAATGATGTTCAAATTTGTGTATTTTAAAAATTTATCTCTAGATTTGAATATTACTGTTTTACCCCCACAAATCTCAGCTACTTGCTCTCTGATTGCCAGTTTTCATCATGTGTCAAAGAGAACCATTTACACTTTTTACACTGTTTGTCAGTCAGTCCTTACAGAGCTGCAAATGGTGTGAAAGAATGTCATTGTTCAGTTTGTAAGTTGAAATAGCAGCTGTTAACATTTTCATTAGATTCTTTTTAGAGCAAAAGTAATAAACAGACAAGTTTGTATAAGACAGATATACGTATTTTTGATTTTTTTTAGTTACTTATTTAAAAACAGCAATGCATGTTTTCAATTATCAGTTTATTATGGGAGGTTATAAAAATGTCACAAATAAGAAATAAAAGAATGCTCACTAATAATTAAAATATAAATTTATCAATAATAAATTAGAGCAGACACACACAAAGTAACTTTAAGAAAAAGAATAATTCCAGCTTTATTTTGAATATACTGACTTATTCAAACAAATAAGTCACAGAGTACAGTGACCACTGATCATTTATCATGCATGGATTGGTCAAAAATGGATGTCCGAGATCTATCTCTATTGATCTCAACCAATGGATTGAAAGTGATAGATTCTTTGGCAAAGAAAGCATCGATGTTATGACATGGCTGCAAATAAATATCATTCTTAACTGTGATTCAATCCTAGATTTTTTATCTAGAGTGAAACTAGCTTGATTATTCAAAAAATTGTCCCATCTTTTTCTTTTTGGTAATAATTCTTATTAAAAAATACATTAATTATGAAGAAGATGAAATTATGATATGAGCATTTATATTGAGTATTTAGACATATGTAAATAACTTAGCGACTTCACAAGATGAATTTATACATTAATTTAGTGATATTTGTAAATGTAAATCTTCCCTTCAGAAAATAATCTATGGTCACTTCACAGTCAAAAATGAGCTTTCTGAGTGTTCGAGACTGACTTGAAAGTATTAACTGCCCAGGGCAGCTTCCTTGGAAATATTTTGTTTTATTTGCCTCTAGGAATGAAAATTGTAGCTACATACAGGCAATTGCAACTCTAAATTTCCACATTTATGCATTAAAGCAAGTTCTTTCAAGTTCATAAAATACTTTATTCAAGATCTAGCATAGTTTATATATTATTTTTTCTTAGCTTTCCTTAACCATAAGGGTGGTGACTTTCTTGTGCAAAACTGCATTCTTCATAGCATTTAGCACCACATAGGCACATATTTGGATTTCTGAATATTCCAGAGTAAATTAAAGAATAACCTATCAGTATGCCTTAAAGAGGGACTATTTCGGGTGGGGAATATAGCTCAGCGGCACAGTGCCTGCCTGGCAAGCACAAGGCCCTGAGGTTAGTTAAACTCTGTGTGATGATTCACATGTAGGCCCCAAACTGAGGGGGAAAAACCCGCCCCAGATATGGGTGCCATCAGTCAGTAGGCTTGTAATCTGGGTAGAATAAAAAGTGAAAGAAAGATTTTCTCTTCTTCAGAGGAGGAGCGTGGGTCTTCGTCACTGCCTTTGGACACAATGATCTCTAGTTCCTTCAGGTTCCCAGTGCAGACTTTTTCAGACTTCTAACACCAGGCATTCAGCTTTCCAACTTGAACTCTCACTACACTCTGCAGTGAGCTCCAGGCCTTCAACCTCTGACTGGATCCTCCAGCTGTCCAAGGTGTAGAGAGCCATTTTGCATCCTTCCACCCCCTGCTTCTGCAGGTGGCCATTGCAGGCCTACTTAAATCATTTATACATCCTGGTTTGCTAACGTATGTCTGAATTGCTTTCCATAGTGTTTGTGCCAGTTTGTCTCCACTAGCAACATAATATCATTCCATTTGCTCTACTTCCTTGCCAACATTAGGTATTTCAAAATTTTGAAACTTTACTAATCGTATGTTTTATATTTAAAGACTGTAACTTTACACACACACACACACACACACACACACACACACACACACACACACACTGGTTTGTTCCAGGGGGAACAGACTGCTTCCATCTAGTAGCTCTTCAAGCAAACACAAGATGAGAGTGAAAAATGTGCATATTTATTGCTGAAGAATATACTTTCTTTCCACTCAAATTCCAACCCCCCACTGCACTTAACTACAGGTGGAGTTGGTAAATATAAGTCACTTCCAAGATGTATGTATTATGAATTGTGCTGCTATAAACATGAGTATATATGCATCACTATAACATGGTGTCTTTATCTCTTTTGAGTTACAGATACCTATAAAAGCAATAGCTAGGTCAAATTGAATTTCTAGTTTCAGTGTTTTGAGGAATCTTCATACTGATTTCCATGTTGGTTGTACTAGTTTACAATCCCACCAACAGTATAGAAGGTGGAGAGCCAGTTTTCCCAATACTGTTTACTAAAAAGACTATCTTTCCTACAGTGTGTGTTTTTGGGCCTTTTGTCAAAGATCAAACAGTTGAATATACTTGGGGTTGTTTGTGGATCCTCTACTCTGTTGCATTTATCCTCATGTCTGTTTTTTTGTTGGTACCATGCTGTTTTTATCACAGTATCTTTATAATATAATTTCTGATCCAGAATGGTGATGCTTCTTGCTTTGCTCTTTTTACCCAGAATTGCTTTTGCTATTCTTGCTCTCTTCTGAGTCCATATGAATTTTAGAATTGGTTTTTCCAGTTCTGTGAAGAATGCTGTTAGAATTTTAATTGGGATTGCATTAAATCTGCATATCAATTTTGGAAGTACAGCCATTTTGACGATATTCATTTTTGTCTATCCAGGAACAGGGGATAGCTTTCCATTTTCAGAAGTCCTCTTTAATTTCCTTTTTCACTGTACAGGTAGTTTCATTGTAGTTTTCATTGTACGGGTCCTTAACTTCCTTAGTTAATTTAATTAGGTTAATTCCTAAGTCTTTATCTTTTATTGCTGCTATTGTGAATGGTATTTTTCCCGTTTTCTTTACCATTGGGCTCATTATTAGTGTATAGGAATATTATTCTTTTTTTTTTTTATGTAGGCACCAGGAGTTGAATTCAGGACCTTGCGCCTGCCAGCAGGCGCTTGTGCCACTGGGCGATATCACCGACCCCTTTTTTTCCTTTGTGTGGGTACCGGGAGTCAAACTCAGGATCTCACGCTTGCCAGGCAGGTGCTTACGCCACTGAGCCATCTCACCAGCCCAATGTTATTCTTTTTGAGTGTTTAACTTGTATCCTGCTATATTAATGAACTTGGTTATTAATTCTACAAGTCTTGCTGACTTTTTAGGATCTTCTATGTAGAGGATCATATTATCTGCAAATAATGTTTCCTAAATGTATGCCTTTTATTTCTTTTTCTTGCTTAATAGCTTTTTCCAATGTTTCTAGTACTCTGTTGAATGGGAGTGGTGATGGCTCATATCTTTGTCTTGTTCCTAATTTTATTTTATTTATTTTTGTGATACAGGATCTCACAATATAGCTCAGGCTGGCCTTCAACTCCCTATGTATTCTAAGCTGGCTTTGAACTCACTGCAATTCTCCTGCCTCTTCCTGAGTGCTGGGATTACAGGCACGCACCTGCATGCCTAGTTTTGTTCCTGATTTTAGAAGGAAAGCTACAGTTTTCCCCCACTTAGTATGACTATATATGTATTTTACTGGTATATATTAACTACACAGAATGTTCGATTTCATTGTGACATGTTCATACATGGATACCTTGATCATGTCTATTCCACCATTCCTCTCTATTACCCTCTTATCCCCCCTGCCCCTGTTCCCCTTCATCTTGACTAGTAGTCTCCCTTCTTTCTGGTCATTGTTATAAAAGACTATTCTCAGGATTTTCTTTTTGTGTCTGTTTTACAGTACTTTTATAATTTCTTATAAGTGATGGTTTCAATGTGTTTGTATGAGTTCTTGAGTATATAACTGAGATCTGTCATTAGTTTGGACAACTTCTAGCCATGATCTCTCTTACTATTTCTTCTGTTAATCATCCTGTCAGTCTATATTTGTTACTCCACTTAGAGAGTATTTAATTCACTTAAACTTCTTTTTCACATAGATAAATTTCTTTTCTTTACTATCACCCTTTTTCCTACTAGGCACTATCTTTTAAACATCCCTAAACTTTAACAAGTCTCTCTTTGTTTATGTATTATTTTATATTAACATATCCATATCTTGTAGAGTCAAACTGAAGAAAAAATGTGCATCTAATGGAAAAATCGATGTTTGTTTTTACCAAGTCTCCTTGAGTTCTAATATGAAAACACATTCAAGTACATTTATATCAAATTGATGATGTTTGTTTTTACCATCCCCTTAGGTAGGTTCCAATATCTAAACACACTTTGAAATATATCCACACTACTTGCATGTTATACTGAAAGTTGTGAATTTCTCACGGAGATATAAAATGGGAGCAACTGTGCAGCCGGACTTCTAGGAGACCAGATGCTAGTGGAGCCAGAGTTATCTTTCAAACTCCAGAGGCTACATAGCCTCTCTTTTCTCTTTTTCTGTGAGCCTTCACCCTCTGATCACTTCTCTCCCAGTCAGCTGTTGTACTTACATACAGTCTCATGTATTTTCCCATGTACTCTATTTCTTGTCAATTTGGAATGTACTTACAACTCAAGTGCGAACTCTACATTAGCATTCTGCTCAAATGTTTAACAATGGCTAACTGCACTTTCTACATTCAGTTCACGTTTTCAGAGGAGATAAGTCAGAGAATTATGGCCTGTTCCAAGTTAGATATTAATTTTGGTACATCAGTCTTGCCTGAGAGATAGCAAGCATTGGGGAAGATGGAAATTACCACTATGGTTTCACGCTAGAGGTTATGGGTGCTTTTTCTAACCATTCTCTGAACCAGACAAGGTTAACCTTTATAATGAAAGAGATTGGGATACAATATTAGCTCTCTGATTCTGGATTCTAGTCCAAGTCAACAGGGGTCTTTAGATTTGTCCTTACCAAGTAGATCAAGTTCACCAATTGTTGGCCCCCCAGGCTTAGTTATTTCAGGGAAGGCTCTTTTGCTTGAGCAGCCAGGGCATTTTCCTTTGTGTTTACCTGAATACCTGTACTTGTGACATGCACTTTCCAAAAGTCCTTAAACCCTATCAGCTCTACCAGCAGAGTTTTGACATTTACAACACTAAGTTTAAAAAATTTAAGTAAAATCTATAATATGTATGACCATTGTCAAGAGTATTGTCCAAACAACACTTGGTGTATTGAAACATCCTTGTAATATACTAAACTTAATTTGGTGATGGGCAGTTTTAATACAGTCTCTCACTTAATAATCACATAAACTCTTGAAGATATTTATTATTATATGCATTTTGAGATTAGGAATCATAATTCTGGGCTTCAGTCCAAGTTCTCCTGTTCCCCATCCATATTTCCCTGGAAAGTTATTTAAACTCCATTAGTCTCAATATCTTCTGTGAAATGATAGAGGTAGCACCTATGTTATAGGCCTAATGTCAGAATTAAATGATGAAAGAACTTAAAGTTACTTATGTATAATAGAGATTTAATTAAGTATTCCCTTGCCTTTTGCTTAATGATTTTAGATAATACAACTGTAATCATTTGGTGAATCATCTATCAGCATCTTTCTCTTGGGCTGTATAGTTACTACTATAGTTTGGAAAATACTTTTGTAATTATATTACAAATGTCTGTACTTGGGACCAGAGATAGAAATTTAATATTAATTGTGTTAATCTACTTTCTATGTTAGAGAAGCTATTTAGTCAGAAAAAGGGTAGTCATGTTACTTAAAATCTTTTGGAGAAAAGGATTGTGATTCTACAGAATCATTTTTTTTCAGTGTTTTACTATTCATAGTGGTCAATAGACTTTCTATGAATTTACTATTACCTCTAATATTATTATATTTTTCCCAACAATGATACGGTAACATAAGAACAAGTATTTGGTATTCATCACAGTTCCTGGCACAGAGATCTCAAATCTCTTGTAATTTACTGAATGAAAGAGTTGGTAGGAGCATCTTTTGCTTTAATACTTATTTTTTTGTCCCCTGTTCCTGATACAGGAATTTCTAGAACCTTTGGAATCTCCCAAGAGGCGTGGATGTGTATGTAAGGAGTGCCTCTTGTTTTTCGTAATAAGACCCATTCAACCACACCTGAGTTCATGTTAATGAAGAGAATCTTGGTTGGTCCCTGGATAGTGTAGGATGGAAGCTGGTCAGAGGAACTAATCTGTGGTTGGAGTGTTGGAACTTTCAACCCCGACTTCCTCAATACCCCTATTCCTGGTAGCACCATGCATCCCTTCACTATTCCTGCTTCTGGATATTAAGTTAATCCCTAATGGCCAATAAGGTAATCAATCAGTCATGCTTGTGTATTGGAGCCTCCATAACAAACCCTAACCAATAGAGCAAATGGAGCCTCTGTTGGTAAACAGACCTAAGTGTTAGGAGAGTGGAGCACGTCCACTTCACAGACACACAAGCTCCTGTGCTCAGAATCTTTCTGGATTCCTATGTACCTTCTCACTCGGCTGTGCATTTATATCTTTTATGATAAACTGATGAAGATAAGTGATTGTTGTCCGAGTCTTGTGAGCCATTCTAGCAAATTATAAGACCTGAGGAATGGTTGTTTGTAAGGACCTCAATTTTGTAGCCAGGTCAAAAAGAAAGGTGTGTATCCTAGGTAACCATACTTGAGATGAAGTGAAAGTTCTGTGGGTCTGAGCCTTTGAAATTGTGGAGTCTGATACTTATTGCTTAGTGTCAGAGTTTAACTGAAATGCACCCCACCCAGTAAGTGCCAAGAGTATTGCAGAATTAGTTGTTGCTGAAGAAAAAACTCATACTTTGGTGTCAGAATTATCTTTAGCAGAAATAGTTCAGACATCGCAGCAGAGAGTTAATGTCCTATTATTGACCTAGCATAATCCATGTACATATAGATTACCTTAAACTTCTTCACCAAATCATTCTGATGGAACAGAAGACATATCAACTCATGTAATGTCATGCCATACATAAATCTTATTCCTAGAAGCCAAATTCTTAGGGATTCATTTACTTGAAAATGATAAATCAGAATGAATTTATCTTTGTGTGAGAAGTAGATACTTGATTCATGCTTTTTACTTTTGTCAGACTGTATTTCCCCCTGATGACTTTCTCTAAAGAATGTATCATTTGAGTATTTGACAGAGACATGGAGATTTGATTCCTTGGGAGAACTATGGTTTTCTTGATCTGGAGCATTGTTTGGGGAGTTCAGGAGAAAACACTGATGAGGCAGCCAAGTCCAAGAGCCCCAAGAATGGACCCAAAATGTTCACATTTTGCTCTGAAAATTATAACAAGACATTGGAAAATGCTGACTAGGTTAGTGATATGACTTCTTGAGCAATACATGTTTGCTAAGTGCCTATGGTATAGCTTTCTTGGAAAGGCTACCTAACCACAATGTAAAATAGTAGAGGAAAGTAGGATTTGGAGCTACTGGTGGAACTCCAGTTTTGATCATTAAGATCTGAAATGAGACCATAACTGAATACCTTAGTCCATTCCTGCTGCTATCACAAAGTACTTTAGACTAGGCTCTTTATGAATAGTAGAAATTTACTTCTCACCTTTCTGGGAAGTCCAAATTCAAGGCACTGGTAGTTTGGTGGGGAGTGTTGTTCTCTACTTTAAGATGCTACCTTGTTGGGGCTTTTTCACACTGTGGAAGGACCAAGAAGCAAAAGGGATGAGCTCTGTGATGTCACATGACAGAATAGAGGTAAGGAGTAGTCAGCTGTCTGAATTCTCTTTTATAAGGACTTCAAGCCCATTCATGAGACCAGCTCTCATGATGTAATCTCCTCCTAAAAAGCCCCATCTTAGTATAGCAATATGATGGTGATTAATTTTCAACATGAACTTTGGGAGGGCACAAACATTCAAACCATAGAACAGAGTATCAATAAGGAGAAGGATTTAAAGATAGAAAAAGAAAAAGAAGAGTAGAGATTCAAGTCAGATTTTCATTATAAAATTAGTGGAAAAATGAAAGCATTTTGCAATCAGGGCAGATATTCCAGACCATTTCATATTTATGAATTAAAAAATGTTTTGTCATATTCTTTTTTTATTGTTCCCTGGCTCAATTACTTTACTTTTTCAAATTGTCTAGCAAAGCTTTAATTATATAGTAAAACATATGACATTAGATTTAAATACCAAATGTTTTTGCAGTAAAAATACCTGGAAAAATAAAAGACCTATGAGAATGAGATTCAGTCAAACTGTCAACTGGGATAGAGAATGCCATTAGAAAGTTTAAAGTGTGGGAAAACTGGATACCCATCCTAAGACTGGAATACCCATCCCAAGACTGGAAACCATCCCAAAACTGGAAGGAGAAAAGATAGCAGAAAGGAATGGCTTGTTGGTCCTGTTAATTCACTTCTAACAGCCATAGGAGAGGGAAGACATTTTCCATTCCATAGCAATACTGATGTTGAATCAGAGATTCTGATGAAAGTTCCCTGATGAATTTTTCCTTCTACAACCTGCTATCATGGTCTTAAATTCCAATTCAAAATGGAATTCATGAGGTTAAAGTATATATTTTTCAGACTTTACTGAAACTGAAATAATTTCACAGTCATAACTGTATTAACATTTTCATGATCTTGACTCTTTCAGTACAATGCTTTATATATACATTTACAGGTCCATCCTTTGGGTAGGGCAACTGGAAATCAATCTGGTCTCTACTCTTGCTTTGTGGATTGGAGAAAATACAGGGTAATATGAGCTCAGAGGCCTTATGTAGAATGGGGTTTAGTGTTTCAAGGAACAGAAGGAGGATCATGTGGCTAGAGCACAGTAAACAGAAGACACTATAGTGTAAGAAATATCAGAAGATAGAAACCATACCATGTAGAGACCCATAGGAAGTGATAGGGAATTTAGATTTTATTTTAAGCGCACAATAAAATTATTGAAGGTTTATAAACTGGGATAGGATATAATTTGATAAATATTTTAATCCAGCTGCTATCTGAAGCTTAGAAAGAAAAGTAGCAGAAGGAAAATCAAAGAGGAGACTGGTAAAATTCAATGAAAAATAATGATGGTTTTGACAAGGGTAGTTTTGTGACACAAGGAGAAAATTGGGGGAACCTAGGATATGCTCCGAAGTTAGAGTTCACAAGATATTCAAATGATTTGAATGTGTAAATTATGGAAGAAGAGAAACTGAGCACGGCCTTCATTGTTACAGACAGTGGTGGAATGTGCACTTTCTGGGAAGTGGTAGAAGCTCAAGGTAAGTACAATGAGGGAACAAGTGAAGATTGAGGAATAGACACGGAATAGAGGAAGGATGGTGAGGGCTTTTACTCAAAAAATAAGTACAGAAAGTGGTTATTGAGAAAAATACGGAATCTTGGGAGAAATTGTGTGGTTTTTATGTTTGTTTGCTTGTTTGTTTTAATTTCAGAGCAGTTATTGGAATCCTCATGGGTGTAGTCCAGTACAGAGGAAGTTAAGTGAGGATGCTGGGACAAGAGGAGAAAATTTAAACTAGGTGGGGAGAAATTATTCAAAAAATGAAAAAAATGCATTACTATACAAATATTTAATTTTCAACTAGCAAGTTTTGCAGCATAGCAAAATCATTGTGATATATAATATGCACATTACCTTGTTATGAATTCAATCTTGCCTTTAAAAATTATTACAAGCTTGGCATGATGGCACACACCTGTAAGCTTAGAATTCTGGGAGGCTGAGACAGGAAGGTTGCAAGTTTGATCCCAGTGTGGGCAACTTAGTGACTTCCTGAGACCCTGTCTCAAAATTTAAAAATAAGGTGTGGTTGAAGTTCAGGGCAAAGGCATTGGATTAATCTCCAGTACCACAAAATACAACATTATTAACTATATAAAAATAAAATTATTACAACAGCAATTTGGAAGCTCATTTGCATATCAAGTCCTTCTACTCCTTATTCCCTGCTCTATACAGTAATATTTACATTTAATTTTAATCTCTGCCATTCTAGAAAGGATTTGAAGCAGACCACTCTTCTCTCCTCCATCTATCTTTTTCAGTATTTCTGAATTATATGTTTAGCTATTAGGTTATCAGTTGAACATTTCATGGTATCTTGTGAAAAAAATGGAAAAATGAATTATTATAAACCAAGGTTTGGTTGTTCCTTTTGGGGGGCAGTATTAGAGTCTTGAAAGAAAATTGACCCAGAATACCTGAGGATAGTAGCTCTGTAGGGAGCAGTCCTAGTCCAGGCTCAACCACAGCTGAAGAAATCATAATGTTTGCATTTACTAATTTAGTGTTCTTTACAGTAGATAATCACAATGTTTGAGCGGGATTGAACTGAATTCATCACTGATGCGTTAGACAGTAATAGAGAATTGCCTGAGGGGTTATTTGTAGCTGGTTTCAAGAGCACTGTGAATTCTGGAAATGCTTTCTAATTCCATAAACAGATCTTGCAAGTCTCAATATTGGGATGTAGTTGTGTTGAAATATAAATGATAAATGCTGTTTGGGTTACACATCTTTCATCATTAGCTAGCAAAAAAGTCTCCTGAGTGTGTTTATGGGTATAATTCCTTGCTATATGCACTTGTAGAATAGGGTCATAGTCAGTTGAGTCAGATGCTACTGCTGGATAGAACTGTGTGTATGCACTGTACATTTTAAGTGTGCTTGCCTTAAATTTGCAATTCTATATGCCTTGTCACTCTAAGGCAGTTTTAGATTTTAAATCCAGACTCCAGATCTGTGTATTTAACCTGTGTGTTTAATTAGAAGTTTTACTTGACCTACTAATATCATTGTGTTTGATGCTGGATGGATGGAATAAATTCGTTACAAGAGTGTTCTTTTGTGTTGAAGAATATGTTCCTAGCACGGAGACCTAGAAGCTAGATAAAGACATGATTTATCTTTTGTCTGCAAACCAAAACCAAAAATGACTCCTTCCTTTTCTGTACATCATTATTAATACCAAAAAATAAAAAAAATTGATAGGATTTTTTATGTGTTAAACCAGCTAGATACTTTAGTTTCATTAGCTCTGGTTGTAGATTGCCAGTGATCTTAGACACACTTGTAAGGTAGTAAAATTCTTTTTATCTCATTTCCTTATGAAATAAGTGATTTAATTCGTACAGACAACTTCCTAAGTCACAACTGCATGGGAGCAGATATTTGTTTGTCTGAAATGTTATCACTACATACTAAAATATATAAAGATATACAGCTTCTCTGTAAATTTAATAGAAAGCAGACTATTAAAGGTTAGGTTTTTGGCAAAAAATATACTATAATTGTGCTAAGTGTGTGACTTTTGGAAGATGACTTTGGGGAACATATGAAAGGATAGTTGAAAATATTTTTCTTAGAAATAACTAGAAAAGTCTTGACCCAGCCTCTAGTCAAAAAGGCATTGTATTGTAGAGAGCTCACCACAGAAATATATTCTGATGGGCAGAGAAATGGCAAGGATTCATTCCTCATTTACTATTTCAATGCATGTATCAGGAGCACACATACATAAAGAAAACTTCTAGGCATGGGAGAGACAGTGGGGACTGGGACAGAAAACTTCTTGGTCATCCAAGAACTTACACCCTAATCAAAAGATATATGATAAACATGTAAATATACATTATGTCAAGCAGAGCTACGGGTAACCAACAACCTAAGGGTGGGCATAAGGAATTGTGGAAAAAAAGGATTTTGCTAATTTACAATATTCATTAGGAAAGCTTTCATTAATAAAGGGGGCAAAAGCTATGCAGCTCTTCAGGAATAAACTGATTTTGGAAGAAGAAAACCCAAGGCACTAAATTAGCACAGTGTTTGATATACTTGAGAAGTTCAGGAGACAGTATGGTGGAACCGGAGTGGGAAAGAATATATGATGATAATATAGAGATGTAAGGGTTTACTGTCAGGAAAACCTCATCATGAATGTTCGGTAGGTGACTGTGAGCATCGGGGTTCTTATTCTTCATGAAATGACTAGCTCCTGTCATTTTGAAAGGAAAACAATGCAATCTGACTTGTATTCCAAAGAAAACACCATGCTTGCTATGCAAAGAATAAATGCAGAAGGGGCCAATAATGGGAAGTGAAAAAGAAGTATTTAGGAGGCTAATAAAAATATTTCAGGAAAGAGGAGGTATTAGCAGTGGAGATAAAGAGATCTTATTTTTATATTTATAAATGGAGGGGCTCACAGATTTAGAAATGGATTTGCACTAAAGATAAGAGAAAGAGAGGAGGCTGATAACATGATAGATCCTAGTCTACACTGGTGGAAAATAGACTTGCCACTTTTGAAGATGGAAAATTGTCTTATGTGTTGTATATGTTCTTTGGCTTATTATATGTTCTTTGGTCTGGTTTTCAATCTGTATGTATGATAATTAACTTTATAATGTATTATAAGATAAATAAATAAATCTGATACTTGAAAAATAAAAGGTTGTGGAGGGAGAGGGAAAGGGGAATTGAAATGTGTACATTTACTAACCCTCTACAGTGAATATAATCAGTATGTACTGCAAACATGTACTACTAAAAGTAAAAGTAACAAGAAAGAAGAAAGAAACAGAGAGAAAGAAAGACATAAGAGAAAGAAAGAAGGAAAGAAAGAAAAGAGAAAAAGGAAAAGGGAAAGAAAAAGAGAAAGAGAAAGAAAGAAAGATAGAAAAAAACAAAAAAAAAAACAAAGAAACAAAGAAAGAAACAAAGAAAGAAACAAAGAAAATAGGAAAAGCAGATTATAAAAAAAAACAGATTGGGTCTGGACTTTTTTTTGATAGATTATTAGACAACTAAATGAAGATGTTTTGAAAGCAGCTGCAAGTATATGAAAACTACATTTCAAGCAGGGTTCCAGATTGTTAGTATAAATTTGTGAATTATCAGCATATGAAAATATAGATAGTGCTGAATCCTTAAAGAAGTGATGAAGTTACTGTGGGACTGGGCTCTATAAAAGAGAAACTGAGGATTGATTCTGGGAGCACATGAACTTTTAGAAGAACAAGATACTATTTATTTTCCAGCTTTACTGAAGTATAATTGACAAATAAAATTTTAAAGTCCCTGAAAACCCCCTAAGTCTGACATTTTTACATTTTACATGAAAGTGAGGTTTTTCAGTACTTGTCTTAGTGTGTCTTCCTTATTTTACTCAGCATCATAATGTATTCTGAGCTTATATGTACTGTTGCAAATGTCAGAATTTAGTTCTTTACTGAAAGGTAAATGATATTTCAAAATATAATTACATAAAATATAAATATGTATTAAAATCTGAGTAAATATATAATGCACAAAGTCTCAGCTTTTCATTATTGAGCTAATGATAGCTGTGGTTTTGAAGTGCATTCTTTATTATGTTACGGTACATTTATCTATTTCTAATTTTTGAGGTTTTTATCATGAAAGGGTATTGAATTTATCAAATCTATTGAGATCATATGGTTGTTTTTTTCTGTCAATTTTAATGTCTTATATCAACTGTATTGATTTGGATCTGTTGAGCCATCCTTGAATCCCAGTGATAAATCCTTCTTGATCAAGTCTTATGCTTCCTTTCATATGTTGTTGAAATCTGATTAGTAGTATCTTATCTTGTTGCAGATTTTTGTATGTATCTTTATCAGATATATTAACCCGTAGTTTTCTTTTCTTCGGCCTTAATATCAGGGCTATTGAAGTTCTTTATTACATTTTTCATTTTATTAGTGTTATTGTTCAGATCCAGAATTGGTTTAATTTTTTCCTCATGATTTCTACCCTTGTTCATGTATTGTTCTTCTGATGTTTTTGAGTAGTCCGTAGTCTCCTGTAGTTTACTGAAATTTATTGAAACATTTTTTTTTCAGAATTCCATGTTAAGCTATTTATAGATCATCACATCTTTGGGGCCCCAAGAATAAAATTGAAATATTATTATGATCCTCTTGTGGCGTCATATTTCATGATTTTTTGTGTCCCTTGAGGTCTTGTGTTGTTTTCTTCACATTTGAAAAATCATTTAATCATTCACCAGTCAGCCAGTTTCTGGAAGTCTTCCTGATATTGTCTATGCATAAACTTGCTCCTTCCTCCTCCTTATCCGAAAAAGAAGAGGAAGTCTAAGAATTGTATGCTTTCTCTAGAACTTGTAAAACCAATACAAGTGCTAAAAGCCTCCCATTTATTTTTTCTGGGGCAGTACTCAGGTATGCCAAGGCTATGGACCTTCTTCCAGTCCTACAGAACCAAGTGGGCTGTCTCTCTTTGCATGTGTACAATCTACAAGAGTCTCAGTGCACCACCTGTAGGGATAGACACGAAGCACCAGCTGTGAGGTAGTAGTTGATTTAAGGGCACACAGAGTCCTGGAAGGAAGCACGATCTACTTAACGTATTTTCAGGTGATACAATGTGCAAGGTTCATGTGTATGCTCTTGACAGAGTCCCTAAATTTTGTAGACGTTATGACTGGTTGAGTTCTTTGCCTTAGTTGCTATGAGGCCCTCATCCTTACTTCTGCTCCTAGCTTCCTCCAGACTATTTTACATGTGTGTTCCCTCAATGTTCTTGGTGGGGCAAGAAATAAGTAAGATTTTGAGGTAGTCTCCCACATAGCTGAGAAAGCCAGCTGTCTTCTTCCCTTCCTCTTCCCCTTCTGGAAGAAATCTCAGATTAAGAGGATGTCTCTTAGCCTTGAGCTGTGGCGACTTGAGGGAGGAATGATGCAAGCGAAGTGAAATTTTAATTTTTTCCCTTCTTACTGTTTCTATGCTCAGATTTTTTGCTGCAGTGGAGTGTCAAGGCCACCCTCCTGGTCTTCTGGCATCCTGTATTTTATGTCAAAATAGGTATTTTTACAAGAGATGAGGACTAAAAACTCTTATTCCACCTCTTGTTAACAATATTCTGTCTTGAGGATGTTTTTAAAAAGCAACTACCAAATAACAATGTAAAAAGTAGTTAATGCAGTGAAAAAAATTGTTTCAAGAATACACAATTTATCAATCATGTCAAAAACAACTGATAGCTCAATTAAAATGAGTATTGAAAACTGATCATCATTGTAGGCAAAATGAGTTATTAGAGATCTTGACAGGAAGAAAGTAGCAGTGAAAAGGGATAAAGAGACAGAACCCTTCTTTATTTAGCTGGGGATCCTGTTGTTCACAAATAAACTGCTGTATTAGTTTCTATATGTAAATAAAGTAGGAAGTCTTTATTCAATAATTGTCATATAATCCACTTATGATTATTCTGGTAGAATAATTTGTGTGTGGTATTTCCAGACATAATACAAGGATTATTATTTTAAATTCAACAAAGTAGCTTCGGATCATTTATATACATCTTCCTCCTAAATCCATTCCATTCCACCCATTTTCCAGCTAAGATGTTGCTATTGTTTAACTATTTTGGTACACTATTTGGTACACTAATTGTTACACTATTTTTGTGAAGAGTTATAGATGAGTACATTACTCCACTGCCCAGCTTTGCAATGCTTACATAAAGCAAAAGTGTGATCAGGGTATCAAGAAATGCTCCATCCTCATCTGTCCCCCACTGCCATGCTAGTATAAGTTCAATAAAATCAATAGTGTAATAGTGTAAAAATAGTGTGGTAGTTCACAGCAGGGACACAATAGATCACCAGAGATAAGTGAAGCCCGTGTTGCTCTGTGAAGAAACAGCAGCAACAATCTTCACATCCAGCCAACTCCTAACTACAATAGCACAATAAATCACTGAGTTTAGTGCCTTGTTTCAAACAGATTATATAAAAAGTAAAAAAAAAACTTTATACTAAAGAAACCTATTAAGCACAACCTTAATTAGTGATGAAGTTGTGCATAACCAGTAATGATTTTGCACCACATGCTCCCTGATATAAGGGGATGAGCAGTTCTATCTTCTAAAATACATATCAGTCTAATAATGATGAAAACATCAAATAATCCCAAATTAGGAGTTCTTTTATACATATCTGGCCAGAACTCTTCAAGTCTAACAGGACATAGGAAATAGGGAGACACTTAGAAACTATCAGGGACCAGAAAGTGATTAAGGAGAAATAGTGACAAGGTCAATGTGTGACTAGATTGGATTGTGGATAAAAAAATAACATTACTAGAAAATCAGTAACAGTTGGCATCTAAGATTTTGGAAATTAACATTGGAAATGTAAAATATTAACATCAGTGGAACTGGGTGAGACATGTATAGGAAATGTTTGTGTTATCTTCGTGAATTCAATAAATTTAAAATCATTTCAAAAGAAAAGTTTATTTTTTTAAGCTCAAATACATGTCATGGAGATACTAATGAAATATAGATGGAGAAGCAACATTAATATCAATCAAAATAGGCTTCAGAACAAGGACAATGATCAGAGATAGAGATAAATATTGTATAATTTTAAGAAAATTCTTCATGAAGACATAAAAATACTAAATGCCTTAAAACAGAGCTTAAAAATACAAGATACAGAACCTGGTCGATCTGAAAGGAGACATAGACAAATGGACAACCATGTAAGGAGAAATTGCCAACTTTCTCTCACTAATTGGTAGGGCAAGTAGCAGAAGAATAGAATAGAGGGAAGCCAAACAAAATGATGAACAAACTTGACCTGACTTGCATTTATAAACTATTTCATCTAACCAAAGAAAAATACATATTCTTCTCATGTGCAAATGAGACATGTCCAAATATAGAGCACAGTATGAATAAAAACTAACAATAGATTTCATCCACAGTATATCCTCAAAGTACAGTGGAAAGAACATAAAAATAAAAAATAAAAAATATTTGCAACTCCTTATATACCTGGAATTTAAACAATGCATTTCTGTGTACCCTGTGAGTCAAGTATAAGTCTGAATAGAAATTTAAAATATTTTCAACAAGGAACACTGAAAATATAGCATATAAACTTAGTGAGATACAGTTAGCTTTTATATTTTTTAACATTAAATGCTTAGAAACCATGCAAATGGAAGAAAGCATATGACCACACATAAGTATTTTAATTCTTGCTCTTAGCAGCATTCTTCATAATGCTCTCTAACTGGTAATAACCATATGTCCATCAACTGATGAATGGACCAAAACATTGGTGTACACACGCATGAACACACACAAATACTATTGTTCAATAAAATAAAAAAGAACAAAGTACTAATAAATGCTTCAGTGTGAATGAACATTGAAACTATTATACTAAATGAAAAAACTAGAAGCAAATTACTTCACACTGTATAAGTCCATTGATATGGAATTCTGGAATGATAATATTAATGTGCCTGGGAGCAAAGTTGCTGGGGCTATGAGAATGGGAGAGAATTCTTTCCCAGTGGAAAAAAGGGAACTATTTAGGGTAAAGGAACTATTTTATATCTTCTTTGGGGTGATCATCATATGATTAGTACCTTTGCCAAAACTCAGTTAATTATAGATTTAAAATGGGTAAGTTTTATTTTATGAAAATTATATACTAATAACTGGATATATGAATACTTATTCAGATGCAAAAGTAAAAAATACCATAAGGAAAGTTGTGCTCTATTTGGAATATTTATTTTATAATTTTCTACTAAAGATGAAAAGGAAATATAGTTTCCGAAATGGAAAGTGTCTAGAAGTTCTAATTAGATCATTTGGACTGTGAGGACAAATAGGAATCATTGAAATTACTTAGTTATCCGCTTATACTCTGTGGGACTTTCCCCGGGTGTTTTTTGGATTGTTTTTCTTTGCTTAGGAAGTTCAGATGAATGTGTCTTTGTACCAATTGCCTGAGTGCCTTTGAGAGTCCTCCTTCTTATGACAGTACAATAGTTTCTGAATGTGTAAAGAGAGGAATATATACAAGGCAGGGGTTTTTCATTCATTGCATTTTCACTTTCCCCCTCCATTGCTCTTAATTGTCCTTTTGGAGGGTTTCAGTGGGATAATCGATATATACCCCCATCCTTCTGTAAGAGAACCACCTCATGATTCCTGGAGAAAACTCTCTAAATCAGCATTTTCAAAAGCAAAGCAACATCTCCCCATTCTCAAGACAAAAATCTCTGCCAAGGGAAGCCCAATTTTGTGAAACAAAGAATTAATTATTTGCCCCAGCTGAAGCTGCATTTACAAAAACCAATTTAATGAAAGCAAAATAAAGAGGGTTTGTGGGAGTCTTCAATTCATTCCTTGCTAGAGCTAAGAGGTGTCTTTCGGTTCCATTTACTTAAATTTCTGGCAGGTCTAGATATGTATGTTTGCAAATAACTTTTGTCACATAATTTGATGATGTTGCTCAGTGTGTAAAGAAGCAAGAAAGGAAGGAATTTGTATGCAGACTCAAAATTAAATACCAAGTGTTTTTGTTTTAAAAATATACTGGCAGTTATTTGTTAAGTCTTTTGTTAAAACTCAGTCAAAAAAAATATCTATTAGGATATTTCTATATGCTATGAGACCTGATTGCTCATTGTGATGATATCAGCATCATATTTTGAATAGAGCGATATGCAAAAATTTGTTAGTCACAAAATATCCAACACCTATAACTTAAAGAAGGATAAGTTTCTTTGGTTCCCAGTTTGATCCATGGTTGATTGATTCCATGGCAGAAATGGCATGGTAGCAGTGCATGGCACAGGACAGCTACTCCCCCCATGGCAGCCAGGGACCAGAGAGGAGCTGAAATCATGAATATACGCTTCCAGATTACACCCCCTCTGACCTGCCTCTTCTGACCAGACCATGCCTTCAGATAAATGAGACTTTATGAGGCTATTTTAGGTCTAAATCATAAAACAAGAGAAATTAGTTCATCACCAAAAGCATTTTGCATGAATATTGTGTCTTTAACATCACTTTTAGGCATGTTTTATGAGTATATCTTTATCAACTTAAAATTATGTGTATTTTTTGCATTTAGAAAATATGCACTGCATATGTTCTATGTATTAGGAATTATTCTAGCTACTGGTCACATAACTAAGAACAAAAGACACAGAACATCACCAAAGACAAATTCTATTCTAGTGAAGGTGATAATTCTTACACAGAAACACAAAATAAATATATCAGTACGACATGGAGGAAGTTCTGGCTGCAAAGGTGTTCTGTAAAAGACCGTAGCAACATAGGGCTGTAACCTATGGCAACATAGGGCTGTAAGAAACACACAGACACCTTGCTGCTGTGCTACCATGAGGCAGGATACATTGTGGGAGTCAGCAAGACAAACTAGCAGTGACAGACATTGCCCTACTCGAATGATCTTGGCAGTTCGTGGGAACTGAAAGAACCCTCTGGAACGGAACCATAGGAACAAAGAATATGACCCAAGATAAGTTTGGAAACAAAGGAAAATAATACGTCTGGTAGAGGCTTTTAAAAGGTGATTAAAAGCAGAATGTTCTAAAATAAAAGCCTTTTAAAAGATGGTTAAAAAACAGAAGGTAACATGTCACATACATTTGGCCACATAGGTCAAATCTTTACGCAACTTTTCCCGTTGACCTCAATACTGATCTTTTCCAGCTTGTTTGCTTGAATTAGAGCTTTCGCTAAAGTATTTTGGGTTTGTTCCTTCAGGCCCTGCCCTTTTTCACTTGAAGACCTCCTCTTTTCACTGTGACCCACCCTTTGTCACATAATTTCCCTTGGTCTTTGCTGGCATTGAAGTGGCTGCAGGCATTTCTGGGGTCCCCCAATAAAGGCTTCTGATGGAGAAATATTTCTCTTAGACTAATGGGGGTGTATCTTTGACCTCTGTAATCTTTCCCAAGGTCAGTCAAGCTGCTGCTTGCTAACTGGTATAGGCATAGCTTCCTATAACTTGCCTTCCTCTCCATGGGTGACTCTCCTTTATCTCTAGGTAAAGGAACAAGGTCACAAACTCAGTTGTGATGGACATGTGCTCCAAGGTGCCCATTTCTGCACAGTGTAGGCAGACAGGAAGATGCAAACCAAGGAGTGGAACCACTGAAGTGTGAAATTCACTCAGCACCAGGACGGACACATAAAGGACCTGCTTGAGTGTGTGTCGGTGAATGGAGCAGGGATGAGGGGGGAACCCAATGGTAGAGCAAAGATGGAGTTATTTTTCTTTTTAGGTGAAATTCTCCTTTTTCCAAAATGAATAGGTAGATAAATCTATAATTAAAATACCATATAAAATTCCAATACCTACATTTTTTTTTTTGGCCTGGATCTATTTTTTTTAACCTGGTACATCATCAATCACAACTGTCAGAGGTGAAACAAGCTTGATATATATGTATATTTCCCTTTAAAGTTTTTGTAGTGTACCTGACCGCTTAAAGGCTCCTAAAATTGTGGTTTGTGCAACAGACGATGCCTTTATATGTCATAATCCCTGTTATTTATATTTTTCTCATCAAGTACTTCTCACCTCCTCTTTCTTTACACTTATACAAATAAGTGTTCAGTTTCCTTTTCTAACCATTGATTCTAGAGCCATATCATTTAAAGATATAACTGAGTTGAGACCATCACCAGAGTAATTCCAGGTTAGCTTTCGAGCAGGAGGCTCATGGTCATAACTCAGGTATTATAAGAAATGGCGTCAGGATTTTAGTAGGTGGCACACGGTCCTTTGAACCTCTGCGACCCAGCACAAAGGCAGAGAATAAGGCAGTAGGTGTTCCTCATTCAGCATTAGGATGCACAGCTAGAATGATTGTGCTCAGTCCTCTTTCTAAACAAAATAGAACTTTCCAGAAAATAAGACATAGTCTAACAGGCATTTTAACTGTTGTGTCTGAGTCCCCCATTGTTCACAGACCCTTATATACCGTAGGAGTTTATAAATCTTTGATGAACTAAAAACAAAGAAAATGAATGAATATCATCCAGCTTTAAAGATTTTTTTATGTTCTTTGCATAAGGCACTTGTGCTTTGTATAAATCAGGCACTTCTTTTATAAAGCACCTAACCACCCACCCATTTTTCTTTCCTGTACATTTCATA
Source organism: Erethizon dorsatum (assembly GCA_028451465.1). Classification (NCBI taxonomy): domain Eukaryota; kingdom Metazoa; phylum Chordata; class Mammalia; order Rodentia; family Erethizontidae; genus Erethizon; species Erethizon dorsatum. Next base: position 44,640,271 of record CM051824.1, read on the forward strand.
TTTCTGCTTCTAGTTTCCCTCTGCCTCTCCGGAAGCCATATCTCCTGTCTTTTCTCTTTCCAACAGCTGTAATTTCTTGTCTCTTTTCTCTTTACAATTGAAAGTCCTTCTTATATACCTATCAAAGCTGATGCATACACTCCATCTCTACTGCTACCTTTATTCCCCTTATTGCCGCAGTGTCCTGCCTGAAATATTGTAATTACACCTTAATTGTTCTTTCTACATTCACCTTCTCTCTTCTTACCTCAGACTTACTATTCCCAAAACTACAGCCAAAATGATTGTTGAAAATACAGATAGATTCCTGCACTGCCCTGTTTAGGCATGACTTTTTATTACAGTAAAGCTAAAATCCCAAATCTTAGCAGTTTATCTTAAACTACACTTTGTCCTGTTCTTTATACTCTGCCTATACCGTATCTTCTCATTTCCTTTCATGAACTCTCCCTTCCATTTATTTTGCCTTAACAGGTTCCCTCTCATAGCACCAAGCTTAGTTGTTCACATGTTCAAAGAAACCTTAAACAATAAAACGTATTGGATTAGATACACTTTAAGTATTTCATAACATGTTGCCATTTTTTCCTAACAACTTCAATTTTTACCTTTAATCATGTTACTATTATGACCAAATAATAAATAGTGAAATTAGTTATAAATCTCCTCCAATTCAGTTAAAATAAAAGCTGCAAGAGAACAGGTATTCTGTTACTTCACAGATCATTGCATACAGTAAGAGTTTATGTCTTTGTTGAATTAAAACAAGAAACAAAATGAATGAATGATATATGGTCTGGAAGTGTTATGTATGCAGATTACTGTACTGTATGGCATACAGGATTCAAGTATAAATGTGGCAGGCATGCTGAATAAATATTGTTGGATGAATAAATCAAAAAATGAGAATTAATGTGATTATTCCATAATGGCTTCCTAAAGTAGGTCAATTTTTACTGTTTTAAATAAATAAATATTTCTTAAAACTCTGTGTCACACACATTGTATAAAAGCATGAAATACCTAATTTTATCACAAATCTGTTAGAGAACAAAATCATTCTTCATTTTTTTGTTTTTAAAAAAATCCCTTTCTGCATTTTAACCAAATATTTAATTAAACTAATTCTATTTTTCATATCATCAAATGATCCCAAAGTTCTTTTTGAGGGTTAAGTCTTTCAGCCATTGTTACTTCAAACAACTATGCTTTACAAATAAAACATTATTTTCCATTATTAATACCTAAATTATATCATAGTGAAATAAATATAGTAGAATCAAATGTTGTTTAGTCAGCTGTTTATATGTACATCTGGCATAAAGACTAAATAAATCTTCAGCCATGAAGCAGCATAAGAAAAATAAAGACTATTGGACAAAATGTGTTTGTTTCTCTAAATTTCCATCTAAAACATATTTCCAAACAGAATATGTTATGTGGCATTCCTCCCACATGATCTCCACGTTTTCAAATTTTACAAGTTAGATATTACCAATATTTTCTCTTTTACTGAGAAGTTTTCAGAGTTTACACATATTAAAATTTTTAAGAAGTGTGAGGGCTTGGATTCAGTCACCAGTACTGCATAAAAACAACAAAAAATATAATGAAAAAGGAAAGAATTTAAGACACTCAATAGTAACTTGTGATTTTAAAAGAATCACTTTCAATATTATTATTTCCCTGAGGTAGCAGTATGGAATTATATGATATTATTTTCATACAAATATAATTAAATTAATTAATCTTGGTAAGTATATCCATTGTATTAACATACTAGGTATTGGAGAAAGTAAATGATGAATCTATTATATCTTTTGAATACTAGTATTCTAAATCCTTTAAAAGAATAACCATTATAACTAGCATAATCATATGAGTTTTGATTCAAACTGTGACAATGTTAAAAATGAAAATGGAAACTATAAATAATTTTGCTTGAAGAACAGCTATAAACTTGTAAACTTGATCTATTCCAGACAAAATGGAACAATGGGTCTGTAAATACGTTTGCACTAAAATACTGATACCCAAATTGTTACAATATTACTGTTGCCAAACAGGCTACATTGTAAATAAACAAATAGAAGGGTCATTTGGGGCATCATCTTGGCCAACTTCCCATAAAGATGTCTGTATTATTCAACACCATGTCATAAAGTAACAACGTGAATGCCACCAATGGTAAGAAATTCAGCATCTTCTCATATGTTGCATTGTTAGACAACACCAGTTGTTTATAAAGGTGTTTATTATTTTTTCTTAAATGTGTTTAACACTTAACTATTTGTTCTAAATTTTACAAGATAAATTATTTGTTACAAAAGATTTCAAACATATAAAGGCAGCTATCTTTTCCCACTGAGTCTTCTCTTTTCTGGAATACAATGTTCCGGTGTGAATGCTTTCCATGAGCTCTTTGCCCTGACTGTTAACTTCTATATGTGCTGGGGCATGTCAATGTTTCTATTCAAATATGGTGTGCAAAAGTGAATGTGATTCTCCTCTCCAGTTTTGGGCTGAGTATAGTTTTGCTTGGCCTTTCAACAGTCCTAACACATTGGCAATTCTGTGTTCAGTTAGAGTGCGAGAATGACCTGAAGCATATGTAAGAGAAAACATTTCATTTCATCCACAATCATGCCAAGAGAATACAAGTAGAATGTACATGTGTCGACGTAACCACGTGTCCTTTTCTTTGATACACATCTCTTTATTCCATACATTTGAAGAACATCTGTTAGGTTATAAATGGTAAAAATTTGAAAATACTATCTTTTATGTTTTAACTCAGTATATAGAATGTAATTATACAAATAGAGTAGCCCATGCAAAAAGAAACCATTTTTAAGACTAACGGTGTCTGAAATATAATATTACAGTGGCAGTCAACATGGAAAAGATAATCTCCTTAATAATTAGGTGTTTAACTTATAAAAATGAGCAACACACATGTATCACATAATAACCTATTTAATCTATGTATTCTCCTTATGGTGAGCTACATGAAGGCATGCACAAGAGGTTTTTTTAAAATCTTTAGATTAATTTTTTTTTAATCTTTAGATTATTTGAGTAAGTTGGACTTGCACATCAACACCCACAGAACTGAGATTTCAAATGAGCCTGATTGTGGAACAAATTCAGTCTGGGTGAGACAGTCCAGATGCAAATGCACAGCTACAACAGCTGTGGTTTTGGTGCAGATATATTGCTGATCCACTTCAAAATAAGCAAACTCCAAGCCTCATGCTCATAAACTAATTATGTTTGGAATTCTTGTAGAAGACAAAGAAAGAAATTAAAGCAAAATCCAACAAAACTGAGTTCTACCACATACACTCTTCTTCAGGGGAAAAGTATTGGTAAAAATCCTAATTCAGGGAAGTCAGGGTATATTTAGAACATGCATGGATTACAAAGATATTCACAACTGTTGAGTGAAGCTCATCCAAAATGTATATTTGGGGCTGGTGAGATGGCTCAGCGGCATAAGCGCCTGCCCGGCAAACGCAAGGTCCTGAGTTCGACTTCCAGAACCCACATAACGGAAAAAAAAGGGCTGGTGATATTGCTCAGCGGCACAAGTGCTTGTTGGCAAGCGTGAGGTCCTGAGGTAGAGTCACGGTACCCACACACACAAAAAAAAAAAAATACACACACACAAAAAACGTATATTTGTATCATTCTGGGTCCTCAGCTTTTAATCAGAAATTCAGACAGACAGAGATTTTTTAAAAGACTACATCTCTGTGTTCAGAATTTAGAGGATATCAGTGGAATAACAGGGCATATTTCCATCAAACACAAATACGTTCCAATACGTGGCTGAAAGCCATGTGATTCAGAAAGGGATGTGTGTTACACAGGCTTTAGGATGCTAGCGGGACTTATTTTTAATGGTTCGAGTCAGAGAGGAAGGAGGTCAACAGTAATGAGAAAGAAGAGTCAATAAAGGTATGCCAGAAAATTACAGCCCTGATATACAATGATAATTACACTAAAAATCTCCTGGCCAAGGTGCACTTGCCTGAGGGGAGCATCTCTGACTTTTTGTTTAAGAGAGCTAATCAGATGCAGACAAAACACAGAGCCTTTCTGTCCCTAGGAAAGGAAAGCTCCTTTTCAAAATTCTTCTTCCTCATATAAGGAAGAGTGTGTCTGGCCACCTCACAGTTTTCAAATCAGTTTATAGCCCGCAACAAAAGGTTTCACTAGCACTGTGTCACCATACCAAGGATTATATGGTATGATCTTGTCTTCAATCATAATATATCTTTTAACAAATCTATGGGAGAGTCTTGAACTCTTCTCTCTAGGGGCTGTTCTCACTATCTCATATAATATTTCCAACTGTTCATTGAACAAAATATTTGTCTTATTTACACTAGCAAATTGAAAATTTTTGCGTGTACTATGTCTTTTAAAATATTATGAAAATAATAATAATGAACACAAGAGCAGCACTAGTGGCAAGTCATTTCTATTTACCTCATTTAATCTTCAGAATAAAGTGAGTCAGCTTGCTCAGATCTACAGAAGTAACAGGAAATCAACAGGGCGAGAGTATGTGGAGAAGCTGACTGATTCAGAAAGTTGAGCTACCGTGTGATGTTCTCTTCCATTTGAGTTTGCAATAAGATTTTAATCCTGTGTCTGGTTTCTTCAGAAGTTGCTCCATTATTTCTATTTCTGTGGTGATCACAAGCATATAAACTTAAAATATTTATTCATTCCATAACTGAATAATTGTATAAACATTCTAGGCCTAATATGTTAAAAAATAGTCTGAGAAATAGAAGCTCTTTTGAGTTTCCCTCTCCGTTCACCCTTTAGGTGGTGGGGAAATGTTTATTTTTATATCCTTAAAAAGGCACAGCATTTGGGTAAGTTTTTAAAAATGCATTTTTATTCCTACTAAAATTATGATTCTTTGAGTATTTCCATCTCCAGTGCTTATCCACCATGTAAAAAAGAAGCTACTGTCAGGTGGTGGTCATGCACACCTGTGATCCCAGCACTCAGGAGGCTGAGGCAGGAGGATCACTGTGAGTTTGAGGCCAGCCTGCACTACATAGTGGGACCCTGCCTCAAAATAAATAAATAAATAAATAAATAAATAAATAAATAAATAAATAAAAATTTAAAAAGAAGCTACTGATCAGTTTAGAATGCATAACATACTTTGTAAGTATCTCTAGCAAGACATGGGTTATGAAAATAATTTTTTTGTTCATTTACTTGAAAACAAAAAAATAAAGTTTCTGAAAATGTTTATCTCCATCACCATTGCAAGAGTTCAGTCTGGTGGACTACACTACTGACTTTAACTTTGGACCCGTGTGAAGGAAGGGTGATTATGTACGACGCCAGTGTTTTTGCCGTGAGCTCTCACCTTCATCATTACCATTCTCCCAGAAGACTGCACCTTGGGAGTGAAGTGGTTAGAAGTATCTGCATAAGTGAAAGGGACTCAAAATTAGTTGAGGACAGTTGCCTGATTTTTTAGCACTAGTGTGGAGAGGCTCTGGGATTTTGGATATATACCATGACAAAATCATCTATCACAAATGAAATTGAAATTGTTGCAGAGACACCTTGATAGATGGTCTTGAGGTAGGATTCCTGACTTTTGATGCCATGAGAAAAGCAGATAGCTTCCTCATGTGTCCCCTTGAACCTTAGTGAGAAGATAGGCTGAGAGAAAGGCCTGTCATGGAGTACTTTGATTAGAGTCTTTTTTTCAGGTCTAAGAGCTCAGAAGTGAGGACCATTTAAACATGCAAGAAGACAGGATTTCAGGGGCCACCAACCCAACACAGAATAAGCAGACCTGAGCTCAGACCTGCTCATCCCTATGTGTCCATGGAGGGATCCCCATGTCCCTGTGGAGTGCAACACAGCAAAGAAGAGAAAGGAACTTGAAAACCATTAGGAATTTAGGATACAATTTCAGAAGCTAGCTCTTTCCAGTGCTGACTCCAACTGGTTTATTAGCTCAGGCTTGGTTTGCTGCTATGTGTTTCTCTCAGTTTTCCTTCACTAATGAGCCAGTGGTAGGGACTGACTCAAATCTTTTCATTTACAAACTTTATTCTTAAACTTCCCTCAGTACAGATTGTACATCTACCCAAACTCCCTGCTCAGTTCACCCTGCCACTTTCTCACGTGATCAGTTCCTACCTCCTCCTCTTTCCTTACACCTCCATTCTCCCATTCTTCCTCCCACCAGTATCCACTGCTTTGCTTTCTCTTCACTGGAAAGCCAGATGCAATCAAAAGAGAAATTTGTAGTTTATCTGCCTCCTAATTGACATCTCTTCTCTCATGTTTGTTGAACCCATCTTAAAGTCTATTCTGTCAATAAGAATCAGAGTGATATGTTTTGAATATGTAAATCAGATTAGGTCCTCCCTAAGTGCCTTCCTTCTGCAGTTAGAATGCAATTAAAAGTTCACAAGGTCGTTCAAGGTCTTGCCACAGCAAACGTATAGCTTACTCTTCCATCAATCTACTCTCGCCTAGTATATTTGAAGCACTCTCTCCTTTCAATTCTCCCAAACAAGTGAGCTTATGCCCATGCCAGGTACTTCAAACTTATTCTTCCCACTGTATTTCTTCCTACAATACAAAATATTGTATACATCATGTTACCTCTTCAGAAGACTTTCCTGGCTAATCTGAAATAGCTCTGCCACCTCACTCTCTATTTCCCAAACTCTGTTTTGTTTTCTTTGAGTGCTCACTACACCTTGCTTATTTCCCCAGTGCTAGCATGTGAAACAGTCCGTCCCTTGCCCGGAAGTGTCTTAAAAGATATTTTTTGAATGAATGCTTAAGTCAATGAATCTCTCATCTCCAGAATCATGAAAAAATGAGGATTAATACCCTATGACAATTATCTCACTACAAATAAAGAAATTAAAGATGATAAAAACATCATTGAAGGAAAGGCCCTCAATAAATGTAATTTGTCAGTGCAAATGATTATTTGAAGTTGACTAACTTTGTTGGACAAGTGACTTAGATGAGATTTTGAAAGACCAAATAAACAAAAACAATGTTTTGATACTCATGTGGTTTAATTACGTTTTCCCTATTTTGCAGCCATAAAGTTCACCATGCCCCAATCAGCCATTTTGTCATTATTTTCCTTTGTTCACATTTAGCTGGAACAATACTGATCTGTCCCCAGTAATAGCAAACTATTCCCAGTTGGCTGATCAGTAAAGGCATTGTTGATAGAAATAAAAGAAATTACAAGGGAAAATGGTTTGCTTTACCATTAACCTACCCAAACAAAATGGTTACTTTTAAATCTCTTTTGAGCAAGTCAGAGAACTCTCCTCAAAGATAATCACAAGCAAACCACTGGGTCTCTATTGATTTCAGATCAACCTACTGGAATCAGGGTTTTTTTTTTCCTCTGGTATTTTGGCATATTGGCTTTCTGCAGAGTCAGGGGTTGATGAAATAATATGGTGAAAGTAATAAGAAGAGAGAGATCATATAATGTTCAAAGCTGAGAAGGTCTGCTGTAAGGTCACTAAAACTCAGGTGAAATTCCATTTGGTTCTCTTTTGTTCTATTTATTGCAATGTTGGAAATTGAACTTGGCAGTTAGGAGCCCTTTGCCTTCTGCACAACTGTGGTTTAAATCCATTCTTCATCCCAAAACATAGACAATACCTTAGATGCACATAATTGAAACCTGAAAATGGTTTTGATGCCGATTGTTTTTGAAAGGACCCCGTGTTTCAAATAACTGCAATTTTACTGTGCATTCAGTGCTCAGCAACTGCAAATAAATTGTAGATCTTTCTGTTTTACTTTAAATGTCATTATTGTGCCCAATTTTATTCATATTCACTGCAGCTTTAACAGTCCACATGATTCTTCATAGATTAATGAGACTTTTTCTTTTTCCTCAACAGAATGTGATGTTGGCTTTCTAAAGCTGTTTATAAAAGCAAAAGGAAATGATAACATCTTTCAAATGTATAAATGAATCACATCTTTCATAACTGTAGCTTCAAAACTGAATATCAGATATGATCAAATTTCAGTCTAGCATGTATACAGTTAATGCTGGCCGGTGATCTTTCTCAGAGTCCTAAGGTATGGTATTAATTATGTATATTGCTTACACCTGTGGAAAATCAGCTTGCCCTTCTGGAGCTAATAAGAAAATTAAATGTTAAATTCAGACTGCATTGAGCGGACCTTTTCAGTTATGCCTGCCATCTTTTGCTTAAGAGTGTTCCATATTCAGTCCTGCTCATTTTCATGCAGATTACCACATATTGTATGAGTCGGATTAAAAAAGAATGCTTTTTTGAAATTCTACAGCTGCCAGTCTATATGACATAGTCAAGAGAAAGGGGAGAAAACTGATGTCCTATTATATATGGAAACATTACCTAAAATCCATTGCAAAGCAGTTGAGAACCATTTAATACTACTTTTAGCCATAAGTATTAATGATTCCTTGGGGATAGGAGGAAAATTCTCACTACTTTTTTCAGTCTTTCTTATGTAGATTTTCTTTTTTCTCATTGGTTTTTATTTTGGAAAGAATATATATTTTTCTTAGGAAGCAGTAGAGATTAGCTTCTGAAAGTGGATATCTTGGGTTCACATCACACCTGCTGTTCACCAGCTGTGTGAGCTTGGGGAATTTACTTAGCTTTTTTGGCTCCATCTGTAAAATGAAGACAGTAAGATTACATTAACAAGTATCTAGACAGCAAGGATTAAGATCTAATAAATGCTAGCCATTATTTTTATCCAAGGTTTGCAGAGTGATTGAATCAAGAGAAGTTAATTTGTACTAAAGTCAGGCCTCCATTTGTAGTCTATCATGCTACTTATTGTACAATGTCTTTTCCTAGTATCTATCTAGTATCCCCTCAGAGGAAAAACACAGTCCCTATATCATCTTTGCTTCTACAGAAAAAGTACTCATAGATTGGGCCCAAATCTCTCTATGGACTAGAATTTCCATAGCAGTTTACATCAGTGATATTTCCTAGCTAGACTTTTCAAGTAATTTTGTGCCAGTGACAGTGGCACAGATCTAGAAATTCATAAACTCAAACTAAAAAATCTCAGGGAATATTAGTGACTTAGTGACTATCAATAGCAGAGAAGAAAATGAAATATCAAGACCAGCACATTTTCTCAAAAAGCAAATGAGATACATTAATAAAAAGACCCGAACCATACAGTTCTGTTGATAAACTGATAAAAAGATACGGGAAGTTTTGACATCAAACTGATATTTGAAGTCATATTTAAAAGAATACAGAGAATGGGGCTGCAGTCAAGAGATCTTTCATTTCTCTGTCTAATTCACTTTTATAACATACTTTTATTTGTGAAATTAAAATTGTTTCTTTATAATTTTATTGGAATTGCATTGACTATACAAATAAATCACATGGTGTCTCATAAAATATACATTTTTATATATCAGTAAAAATAATTTTAAGGTGAAATTAAAAAGATGTATAGAAATTTTCTAGTGATAGAATTACTGGAACTTTTGAAAAATAATATACAACTTTTTAATACATTGAATAAAATCTAAATATTTGGGAAGGTACAGAGACATAAGTAGAAATAAGTAGAAATAATGTATCTGAAATAAAATTATTTTTAAACAGCTTTGTATATGTGCTTTGGTTTCTACTCTGCCTGTCTCAAAAGTAATTTGAGATAGCTTATTAAATAATGACACTGATAATAGAATCCAAAACTGCAAAATTGTAATTGTAATAGTAATGAGTTTCTAAGCAGCTGTCACAAAAATAGAGACATGTGTAGCTTGGCGTATATTTTTTTTGTAATGTAATGCTTTCAAATTCATTAAATATTGTCACGGCATAGGTTTTAAGGGAGAATTTATCATGTTACAGAAATCTGATATCAAAACCAAATGGAAGCCTCTTTGCACCTGAGGAGTTGGGAGGCAACTTTTATTACACTAGGGGGCTGAGGAGAATCAGGTCTCAAATCATCGGTGTAGAGTCAGCTTAGAATTTAGCCTAAATACATTTTTGCAAGCCAGAATACAAAGCTGATTGCAGATTATGATGTGATTGGTTACATAGGCTAAGGCATATGTTGTCAGGCAGATTTGTTCTGGGCGGGCTCTGCTAGGGAGGGGGCTGTCCGAGTGGGTGGGTGAAATCAGGCAAGCATGTCCTTGACTGGGTTATTCTGTCCTAGGTGGAAAGTTCCTGGAATATGCAAGCAAAACAGGATATGTTTGTAGGCTGGAAAGTGCGGGCAATGCAGCTGGATGTAGTCAGAAAAGGCTGAGTCAAACTGTCTCTGAGTTATAGCTGGCGTGGTGGTCAAGGCTGGCCGAGTCAAACTACGTGACAGGCACCATGAGCTTAGGCAGAGGCTAATTGATTTCTAATTTCTGCTATGAAATTTCTATAAGTTTGCCATTACAATCATACTGATTTCATGTTTCCTCAAAAAACTTGTATTTTTGTATTGCAAAATAACACAGTTATATTACAATAAGAAACATTATTTTAGTGATCTTATATAAAGTTGATATCTTGAATATAATTAAAACAATAATATGAGCAAAATTGCAATCATTTATTAATACCAATATTACTTTAGTTTTATTATTTCTTATTTATTTATTTTTTATGTGGGTACCGGGAGTCGACCTCAGGACCTTGCGCTTGCCAGGCAGGCGCTTATGCTGCTGAGCTATCTCACCGGCCTTTACTTTAGTTTTATACATAAAAAATGAGGCATAGAGAATTTAACTAAGTTACTCAAAATCAAATAGCAAGCACTTGGTGGAACTATGAAAATAAAAAAAGGCACAGAAATTAAACAGAGGGTATTTATTCAGACTGTGCTATATCAAGGGGTCATCCGCCATGACTGTGTGAGGAAAAGACTCAAAATTAGGGCGAAGAGTAGGAAGACTTCGTGGTGTAGAAGAGGGAAGGCTTCAGGTGTGCGCTGACTGGAGGACTGGGACAGGAGACACTGGAGATGGGCTCACCTGAAGCAAGGGAATAGATTGGAGGCACATTTGGCTTTCTGCAATTGATCTTGAGTTGGAAGCTTGGGGCACAAAGAAAGAAGCTGGCATTCATGGGCCATGCCCTTACCATTCTGAACAACTTACTATGGAGGTTGTGGTTTTGCTTTCGGAACTGCTTGCTGCAAAAGTTATGGGTTGGCTTTCTGAGGTGGTTGCTGTGGATAGTATGGGTCCAAGTTTTCTTTTCATATGGTCAGGCTATGGTCCACTTGTACGTCTCAGAGAAAAGACTAACACCCAGGTTGTCTGACCCTAAATGAGTCACACTCTTAAAGCCAGTTGCATGATTTAACTTGTAATCTTTTCCTGAATGAATAAAATTAAAAAGGCTCTTTCTGGCTTACTAACAATGTACTTTAGTGGGTCTTAAATAGTGCTCAACAAACACCATCCACATTCCCTCAGAACTTGTTAGAAAAACAAATTAGTAAGTCCTCTCCCCAAACAATCACAGGGTGATTCTGATAAAAACTATACTTCTAGAATTGTAGATGTAGATATGAAATTGAATTAGTAGTGAAAACAATAAGATTTGACTTCATACAAATATTTTTGGTTAAAACAAGTCAACATCTTAGATTTCTAGGAGTCACATAAAGAAACAAAAATAACAGTATTACATGAGTTTGTTTTTAAAACATAACAGCTCTTCATGCTCTTAACCAACAGTTTTCTCACACTTTGTGAAGTTGTTCAAAAATATTAGTGGATAATAGAAATAGAAACAGAAACTATATCTGCAAATGTGGCACTTATTTTTTTAAATGAATATTTAGATTATAAAGTATAGGCAAAAATTTTGTCAAAAGCTAAATCTCAAGGGAGTATTCTGAAGAATACTATTACTTTATGTAACTGAAAAAGATAAATATGACTGATCATAATAGTAATTTTATACTGGTTCCTAAGTGCCTTAGATTTTACAAACTTCAAATGATTTTGACAAGAAGTTTACCTCAGTAAATCATTATTGTTCCTGTTTTTCAAATGAAGAAACTTACTTGTCTAATGTTTTACCCTTAATCTGGATGAAGATGATGCAATTAATCTGAACAGTTATATTAATCAGTTTCCTCCAATCTATCCCTCCTATCATTGCAAGTTGCTGCTCTTGATCAATTAGTGACAATAGGTCATAAATTTTTCATGTTCATCTAAACACTTCTCCAATGCCTTGCATTTAACTGAGATAAATGAAACTTTAAATTGTAAAAATATCTGGCTATCTGGAAAGTTTGAACAACTCACATAACAGTCACTGTTGCAACAGAGGTTCCAGAAAGAACTAATAACATTTAGAGCCACTTTAACATGGAAACTGTTACAAATATAAAATCTCTTTCTGATAAAAGTCAGGATTTTAAATCAAAGTCTTTAACATTTTAATGAAAAAAATTATTTAATATATATATATTAAAGTATATATATATATAACATATATACTCTAAGTAATATATGTTGTGACTCTTTATTGTTAGAACGCCAAGAAGGTTAGATAATTTTTGCTCTCAAATGAGTAAAGTGACTGGATCTAACGAGGAATATGTTCAGCATTTTCCTAGCCTTATGTATGCTGACAAGATTTACTTTCACGAATTTAAGGAAACGGTGAGTACCATTGAAATGACTTGAGGTTGATTTTTTTATTTCTTCTTCCAAATTTTGGCCAAATTTGAAGAAATGTAGAGACATTCTTAAAAAACCAAAAGAAAGAAAAACAAATTTTAAGATGCCCTCTACGTTAGTTTCAGCTTGACTATAGTCTATTTATTTATTTAGATTAAGCAACTTCCTATGACATAAATTTTACTCCTGATTGTCAATTCAGGAAAAGCATTTCCGTATAAACTTTAATTCCACTAATATTAATCTTTTAAGTGCAATATTATTGAAATAAACAAATTTTAGGGGAAGTGATTGCTTTCTGACATACTATAGGATATTCATATAAAATCAATGTCACTTCAGCATTTGAGGATGATATGAGAGCATTCTAAAAATATTTACTGACAGTCTGGATGGACAAATCCTTGGATTACAAATTTTTCAAAAATCCTCCCATTTAATTATAATATGCAGGCCACGCTGAGAATTGCTCTTCTACTCTACTGGTTCCCAGATTTTAGCTCGCATCAGACTCACCTGGAAAGTTTGATAAACACAGGTTGCTAGGCTCCACTGCCCTGAGTTGCCTCAGTAACTCTGGACAAGGTAAAAACTGCATTTCTAGTAAGACAGTAAAGGAGCTGGTAAAAGAACTACAATATGAGAACCATAGGTCAAGTATGTACACAGGGATGTCAACGAGCACTTTTGTGTCTCGAATGATTTAAAGTGTGATAACTTTCCTAAATAGGGGTTCAGCAAACTAAATATGCCAGGGTTGGTAATAAAATTTGATTGAAAGACAGACATACCTATCCATTTACATATGTCTATGCCTGTCCATTGCCACAAGGACAGAGTTGAGAACTTGCACAGAAAACTCCTATGATCCACAAACCAGAAAAATTTCCTATGAGGCTGGCTTTAGTTACTTTTCTCTCATTCCTAAGACAAAATACCTGACACTCAAAGTTAAAGGGGGAAAGGTTTATTTAGCTCACAGTTTGTAGAGGTTTCAGTCCATTATCAGCTGGCTCCAAGGCTGGGGGGTGCAGCAGACAGGCATTGCAGAGGAGAAACAGTTCATGTCAGGCAGAAGGTAGCAAAGTGACCAAGAACAAGGGTCCTGAAAACCCTCTTTCTGTATACAGGCTACCAGGATCAGGGTGATGCCAAACCAATCAGTAGTCTGATTTAATAATCACCCACCCTTTATACTAGCATTGCACCCTGAATCAATCACACACTCTAGATTCAGCTACCTCTGAAAAAGCCCCACCTATGACTGCATGAATCTAGACACAATCATAACAAGGCCATTTAAGAACAAAGTTTGTTGGCCATTGTAAATGATAGCATACATTGAATAGCCTACCCAGCAGAACAGCACTCATCACAAAACAATACGAAACCAAAAATAGGTAACAATTATGATAATAGCATATAACTGAGATTTAGGCTTTCACAGCCAGCTTTCTACTTGGCATTCTCTAGACATCCAATAAGCCAAATTTACCATGTCCTGCACTAAACCTGATCTCTTCCTCCCAATAAACTTAGTCCCAACATTTCCTACAAATGGCACCATCATCCAGTTAGCTCTGCAATTCAGAATTAGATGGCTCCTCTTTGCTACCACCCTATCCTCCCCTCTTCAGTTCCAATCTGACGATAAATGTAATGAATTTTACTTCCATCCATTTCTCTTCATTTTGTGGTCTCTACTTTTGGCATAGGTATACTACATCCATTCTGGGACACAAAATTATCTTTCTAACTAAGGTTTCTGCATTCACCTTTGCTGCCCTCAGTGGATTTCCATGGTGCAGAAACCTACGGTGTGGTTGGGCCCTCCTTATCATTCCAGTCTTCCTTTACCATGCTCTGCTCTCTTAACACACCAGCCAACCCTGTGTTCTTTTTCTCACCTGCTTCTTCTCACCAAAGTTCTTTGCTTGAAATATTTTTCTTATCCCCTTCATTTAATAGTCCCCTCTCTCTGTTTTTAAATATCAAATTCAGTCTCACTTTCTCAGGAAAATTTTTCCTGTCTTTGGTGATTTCCATAACCCTATTATAGACTAATATATTAACTTACCTTTACCTTCAAAATCTTGCTAAAACTATACTTTTTGATTCATTAAAATAATTATTTGATGTGGTATCTGTCTCCTCATAAAACCATAATCTGATTTCAAAGTACAGTGAATGTTTAAATTGTTAAAAATATTACAGTAAAAGATCATTGCTATTCATCCACCCAAAACTACTCCCTCTTGCTTCAAACATATTTATCCTGTCATTCTTGCTACTTGCCATACCATATGCTCATAAGACATTTTTGAACAAAATAATTACTTAGTATATAAAAATAAGCCAAGAAGTTGTTTATGCTAAAAACAGCAATTGAACTCCCCAAGTGAAAGTCATAGAATCAAGCTGGATTCAGAATTATTGGGGAACAAAGGAAATAGAGGGGAATAAATAGCAAATCCATAAGCTGTAAATGTGTATACGCAATCATGGAAAATTCAGGTCCCATAATTTATTCTCTTTTCTTCTTGGCAGTGCTGGAGATGGAACCCAGGGCCTCACAAATGCTAAGCACATAATTTAACACTAACCTATATCCCAGCACCCATATTTTTCTTTAACATAGAAAAATCCTTGTTAGGTTAAGTGAATAAAACAAAAAGCAAAGTATTTGTTTGAAAAAGTGTAAATAAATATGACTAAAAGGAAGTACAATACAATGCTCTCAGAAGTGCATTTTATTGGATGCATACTACAACACTGATGAATCTTAAGCACATTATGCTAAGTAAAATAAGGCTGTCAAAAAAATATTGTCTGATTCCACTACACGAGTATCTAAAGTACTCAAATACATAGACACAGAAAATAGAACAATGGTTGCTGGGGGCTCAGGAGAATATGAGCTTTGTTTAAGGGGTACAGAATTTCAGTTTTGTAAGATGAAACATATTCTGCACTTGGTTGCATGACAATGTGAATGTACTTAGCAATACTGACTGGCTATAATTGAAGCAGTTAAAATGGTAAATTGTGTGTTCTCTGTATTTCATCAAATTAGAAAGAAATTGTATCTGGATGATGGAATTAATACTTCATTCATTTTTAAACATAAAATCAGCTCATTTTCCTTTTAGTGTACAAAAAAAAGGGCTCTGTTAAATTTTTTGAAAAGAACAAGGAGACGGAGGCAGAAACCACATCTTTGATCAGCTGTCTATTCTTCGTAGAAAGAAAGTGCTTTTAAAAATTGTAAGAGCAGAATATATGTTTGATGAATAAAAAGAAATTTAGGTAGGTAGTAAAAGTCTGATTATTAAGTGCTTAGAAATGCCACTGTAATTCCCTCTGGACATGTCCCTATAGTTGTCATTTAAAATATGTAATTGTAAGGATAAATTACTCTGACCAGTATTTGCCTGCGATTAAGACTTTTCTCCCTAGAGAAATGGCCAACCAGGAAATAATCTCTATTGATATTTCCTTGAGATGTAGCTTTGGAAAAGTACTGCCAGTCCTAGATTTCAAATTTCCAAATATTACTGCTTCATCCAAGGAATATGCTTTAAATATAAATTTCCCAGTGAAATCAAGTTGACCCTGGATAACTGAAGGATGACTATATACACCAATTTTAAATATTTTTGACATTTAAACTCTCTTGCTTGGTCCAAACTTACCCTGAACAATAGAGTCTAAATATTTTTTATATATGATACCTAGCTACCATTAATCAAAACACTAATTATTCTGACTCCTTCAAATTTACTCAGGACTCATGAACAGACCTTTCATCCCATCTACCTTCAAGTAGTTCTAGGAATGGATGCTGAGTCTTTTGCATTCCAGAAAGTAATTTCAGGGACTTTCACCTCATATCAGTTTAGTAAACAATCCCATATATTTTTTTCATAAAAGGAAAGAAGGTGATGTTATCATAATCTATTTTCAGTGGATTCAATTGCATAGCCTTCATGTTGTAAAAAATAGTGGGACATATATAAAGGGCATAAAACTTTTTTTAAATCACAGTTTTCAATGAACTGGGAAGTTATTCCTTAGTTTAAAGCCCATTTTTTCTTTCAGACTTACAAAATGTCCTTTACGCAGATACATTGAATTCCACAAGAGCATGCATGTTACTTCTTACCTGATAAATTTGAATTTTTCAGGATACCAGACCACAGGCAAAAATGTAAATAGTGAAGATATCATCTTGTAGGTTAGAATTTTACTGTTAGATGAAACCTAATTGAATAAACAGGGTTTAAATTTTCCTCCACCAAATATTTGTGGTCAGAAATTTTTCCTCCTTTGTGTGGCAGAACAGATAAAATAAATGGAGGAAGTTAGAAGTCTGCTGCACCACTGTTCTTCCTTTGGCTCAGACCTGAAGTAGAGACTTCTGTTTCCGTCCTCTTTAACCTTACATTCAACAGTAAAGCCCTACAGCTTTCATACAATAAAGTTCCTTTCCATGCACACCTATTGTCATCTGATAAAATATGATATTTTAACATTTATTAAGGAATGGCAAAGCAGATTTCATTCAGAGAAATATGGTAATAGGTTTAGGGGCTACTCCATACATTGCAGTAAGGGAAAAAGATTCAGCTCTATCACAAATAAGACCCCAAAAAGTGGGAATTTATAGACAAGGAATTAAGTATGGATATCAGTGGATGAGAAACAGTCCTGATCTCAGCAGATAACACCAGATAATGCTGGATGTCAACAGTCGACACAGCCAGCTGCGGGTCACTGTCACTGTTGGTCTCCATAATCCCGTGCCAGCTTGTGCTGGACACCCTTCCAGCTGCTGTTCTTTGGAGCTCTTTAGTGCTAACAGTCCTTAGTGTTCATTTCTCTTTCTTTTGAAATGACTGCTCTATCTTAAGTAGACTGTCAGTACTTTTGGAGCCCACACTACCCAAGAAACAAACCAGGAGCAGGTTTACAGGACCAAAAAGCTAGTCTTTATCTTAACAGGGCATGTGCTGCAGCACATGGTCGTTAGCACACTGGAGGAAGCCTTTGTAGACCCCAAGATGTGGTTCTGGGCTGCTGCATATATATAGTAGCTGCAGGCCTTTGACTGGCCCAAGTACAAGTCCATCATTGGTGCAGGGATCCAGGACAGCCTCAGCTGTCATGGTGATGACCCAAAAGGCACAGGACTGAAACCAGGGAATCTTCGGGAAGGTTAGTATTAACTATGGACTCAGATCTTTCCTAGTCACACTATAGTGCTCTCTCCCATCTTCAAAAAGGCAACAGTAGTACCTAAAGTGGCAGGAGCAGGAACAGTAGAGCAATAGAAGAGCAGCATCCATGTTGGAGTGGCATGGAGGATGACGGTTACTAGATAACCATCAAGGACACTGAAGCAAGTTGTCCCAGTCCATTGAGGGTGTTGGAGGAGCAAAGGGAAGTGAAGGGGAGGATTGCAACAGATGCTGGCCAAGCCATGCCTCACTCCAGTGGGGCCGGGTGTGTGGCCTGGCGTTGGGTGGGAAAATCTTCTCTGTCTCAGGTAGTATTTATTAGGACTTGACAGTAAAGTATATTTCCCGGATGGTAAAAGCAATCAGGGATTTAATGAGAAGAATGTCTATGAAAAATGAAAGACAAACAAAGACCAATAGTCCTAGAACCATTTTCTGAGTTCAGAAGGTAGCCAGTCAAGAAGATTTCTAGATAGTTGGCCTCAATGTTGGCAGTGGCAATCCAACAAATTTCCTAGATTGCAGTTAGAATGTCTTGGGAGACAACTTCAGGTATTTCTGTAAACTTTAATAGTGGCCAAAAGCAGCAGGAATAGGTGGCTCAGAGTTGATTTGTTATGATTTCTTTGAAGATTGTGTCAAGGCATCTAGTTT